>CM077596.1:91360186-94132090 GCA_039654915.1 Aquilaria yunnanensis | reverse complement strand
GATCACTTTTTGCATCCCGATTGGGTTTCCCTTCAATCTAATGAACCAAGCCAAGAATAGAGAATTACATAATATTGAGAGTACCTTAGGTAATAGAGAAACAAAGCCCAAAGGGATTGACTTATACTAGTTTGATAAAGAGCGTGATAAAGACAACAACTATACACAATGGTGACTTCTCCACTCCAAAGAGCAAGACTAGAAATAATAGATGAATTATAAGCCTATCTAAATGAACTAAAAGAATATGAGAGTGAAATATAGCCAAAGCTACATGGAAGTGACAAGGATGGCAGAGTGGAAAATGACGGCCAAAGATGTTATTACTTTTCTCATTGTGGCTTGGCCGTAAGTTTTTTATGGAGAAGAAGAAAAGAAGAACAAGAATTCACCTAGGTTCTAGTTTCTAAAGGTAAATTAGGCTTTTAACCTAGATAGAAACATGGGGAGAATAAGAAAAAAAAAAGAATAATAGTAGGATAATTAATAATGAATGTGATTGGAATAAAAATATAGGTAAGTAGATAAAATAAATTGAAATTGAACTAGAAAAAAGACAACATGCTAGGAAGGCATGCGGCGGCAAGTTTTTTTTAAATAGAGATAGAACTAGGTGAGAAACTATCCCATGTAACAATAGCCTTAAGGATCCAAATTTCTTAATCTCATATTGATATTCTAAATTGATGGAAAAATTACAAAAATACCCTCAGGGGGGAAATTATAATTTTTCCTTTAAAATAATTTGGTAATTTTCTTTTTCTAAGTTTCTAGGAAAGTTAGGAAGTAGCTTTAAGCTATGGATATTTCTTCTAGAGCTCATCCCCAACTTCCCAAGTTGTTCCTAATCTTCTTGATTATTCCAAATAACTTTTACTAATTGAATGACCTTGTTGCATAGAACCTTTTCTTTATGATCCACAATGGTTAAAGGCTTCTCCACATAAATCAAATCTCGCATAACTGCAATGGCTTCTATGGAATAAAATATGTTAGATCTAGTAGATCTTCTGAATATTACTCACATGAAGCATGTTATGAGTTCCAGTCAAATTAGGTAGTAAAGTGGCTCTATATGTCACCTGTTTAACTGCTCTAATACCACAAATGGTCCAACAAAGCATGGGGCTAACTTCCTTCCCACTCTGAATTGTTGAACTCCCTAGGTCAATAACTCTTTTAGAAGTATATGATCACCAACGACAAACTCTAAAGGACAACATTTCTGGTTTGCATAACTATGCTTCATATTTTAAGCTGCCACTAGATGTTGTTTAATTCCTTTAACCTTATCTAAAGTCTATTATGCTACATCTAGTCCCAATCAATCCTTATGACTCACTTCTTCCCAACACACCGATGATGTGTTGACTTTTTATGTGAACTTTGACCTCAAACTTTAGACTCAATTCATCATTATTTTACTAGTTTATTGTTTCTATTATTCATTTATAGGTGTTAAGAACTATTGAAGGCATGGGAAAAGAATGAAAGCAATTTGAGCAAAAATGAGAAAAGTTTATGATGAAGAAGGCTAAGAAAATGAGTGACTTCTAAGCCACGTTTCAACCTTTGTATGAAAGATTGATGTTTTGGTGAAAGCATATAAGTTGTAACTTTTTCTTTTACCTTCATGTAGGATTTTGAATCGCCTCAATCAAAAATTTTTACACAAAGTTATGGCCAAAATACTAAAAGGTGTGAAAAATGTTGAAGCGGTGGCGCCTATAAGCCACAGTTCAAATCTCCCTTACCTGAAAAATCCACCCATTGGCAATTAGGCTCTAAAAACCTCAAGCCTGGGCGTTACAACATCAATTATAACCTTCTTTGGTGCCTAGGCGCCCCAGCACAAAAAAAAAATGGTCCCCCACCTATAATTTGAATCCAAGGTTGCTATTGGGTAAAAGATTCTATCCAAATGTTGGTGGGTGAGACAAAATGGTTAGAGAGACTTAAAAGGGTCTAGATCCCATGCTTTATCTTCACATTCTAAGCTAGAGTTAGGTTTTCTTCATCACCATATCTTGCAAATTTTCATCATCTTGTGAAGGCATTTGTGGAGAGTTTTCTTGAAAAAGACTTAAAGCTCTTGAGAATTTCTTAAAAACTTGAAGAGTCAAGCTCATCTAGTCCATTTTGGTTCCTTCTTTCTTCTTCCTTGGAGCTAGACATGGATGTTATTTTTTGTATTTTTATGTTTATATTTAGTTTGATTATTGAGTATTTTTCTCTACACTTTCTATGGTTATAGCTACTTGAATTGATTATGCTGGTTGAATTAATAGTTATTTGACTTTGGGTTTCCTTCATTGCTTGTTTACTTTTTTCCTTGAGCTTATTATTATGTTGATCAATTGATCCATTGCCAAAACGTGGGCTAACTTGGTTAATTGATCAACTATCACCCAAATTGCATCATGTCAATGACAAGTAGTAGGTAAACCAACTATGAAATCCATTACAATGTCATCCTACTTCTATTAAGGAATCTCCAATGGTTGTAACAATCTTCCAGGTCTCTGGTGTTCTACTTTGACCTTTTGGAAACTTAGGCATGTAGTGACAAACTCTATGATATCCTTCTTCACGCCACTCCAACAAAAGTTTTTCTTCATATCATGGTACATTTTGGTGCTCACAGGGTGGATTCAACCAAGATGCATGTACCACTGATAAAACCTTGTACTTCATCTCACTTTTTTAGGGAAAAACTAATCAATTTTGAAATTTTAAAGTGCCATCCACATCCACACTGGATCCTTTCTGCCTTAAAATTGACCATTCTCAACATTGTGGATCCTCTTTTTAAGCCTCTTTAACTCTTGCCACAAATGTAGGCTCCATGTACAAACTAGCCATGAAAACTTAAGGTCCTTTGACTTTAAACCCTAAGCTCATCTAACTAAACTCCTTAAGTAACTTCCACTCAGAAACCACCATAGCATTCAATTTAGCATCTTTCTTTCTACTCAAAGCATTATCCACCAGGTTAACTTTACCTGGGTGGTATTGAATAGTGCTGTTACAATCATAAAGGTATTTAATCCAATGATGCTATCGATTATTTAGTTCCTTCTATGACAATAAATATTACAGGCTTTTATGGTTAGTGAAAACCTCAAACTCCTCCGCATACAAATAATGTCACCAAAGTTTTAACACATATGTCACAACTACCGGCTCTAGATCATAAGTTGGGTAATTTAGCTCATGAGGCTTCAATTATCTACATCTATAAGCAATCACCTTTCTTACCTACAATACACAACCAAGTCCTTGATTTGATGCATATGTATAAATTGCAAAGTGACTTCGCCCATCAAGAAAAGTAAGAACAAGTAAAGTGACTAACAGCTTCTTCAACTCTGGGAAAATATTTTCGCACTGATCAGTCCATTGGAACAGGTGATCATTCTTAGTCAATTGAGTTAAAGAATGCGCTAACTTTGAATAACCTTCTACAAAACATTTGTAATAGCACGCTAAACCTGAGTTACCACATGACCGAAAAAGATAACATTGTCCAACCAAAACCCACAATTACTCAACTTTGCATACAACTTATGTTCCTTTAATGTCTGAAATGTAATCCTTAAATGATCTCTACAGTTCTCAGTATCTGGTGAGTAAATCAGAATATCATCTATGAAAATAATGACAAGCTGATCTAGGTATAGTTGGAACACCCTATTCATCAAACTCATGAAAGCTACAAGTATGTTCATTAACCAATAGGGCATCACTAGAAACTCATAATGCCCATAATGGGTCCTGAACATCATCTTTGGTACATCTTCCTATTTTATTTTTAGTTTATAATACCTAAACCTTAAATTAATCTTAAGGAACACTAATTCTTTCCTCAGCTAATCAAACAGATCATCAATCCGAGATAAAAAGTATCTATTCTTTATAGTCACCAAATTCAGCTCTCGATAATAAACGCACATCCTCAAGCTGTCATTTTTCTTCTTCACAAATAAAACCAAAGCACCCCAAGCTAAAGTACTTGGATGTATAAATCTATTTTCAAGTAGATTCTGTAATTGACTTTTTAGTTTTACAATTTCTGACAGAGCCATACGATAAAGTGCTTGGGACATATGAGTTGTTCATAACAATAAATCAATGGTAAAGTTTATAACACAGCTAGGTCGCATTCCAAGCAACTCCTCCGGAAACACTTCTGGAAATTCTTTTACAATGGAAATACCAGCTACTGATTTAGGTTTCTCTAATCTTATCCGCACATAAGCCTAATATCCAACGCATCCCTAATACAGATATCTACCAACTTGTAAATTATAAATTAAGATTGGAGTAGAGATCTTTTTATCCTCCATTAAAATGCACTTATATCATTTTAGGCAAAGAGAAGGTAACCAACTTCTGATAGCAATCCACCTTAGCATGGGGCATCGATGTGACCAATCCATGCCCAACATACAATCAAATGAAATATCTTGAGCACAAAAAGGTCAGGGTCTAAATCCTATCCTCCAACAAAAATTGAGCTAGATTGAGTACACAAAAAGATCTCATATTAAGGTCTAATGGTGTAGAAACCACTAGTATGAAAAGAAACTCTTTAACGGGTATACCTAACTAGTCAACTAATTTAGAAGATATAAAAGAATGTGTAAATCCTGAGTCTATAAGAACTCTAACAGGAAACCTATAAATAGAAAGAATACCTATGATAAATTCAAATAATTACTAACCTAAGCATGCCACTATTATGAATATGAGATTAAAAGCTATAAATAACAATGTAGCTTGCACCACTCCTGGAACTTTCTCTGCCCCCTAATTATCACTACATAGACATGCCCTTCCACATAGAGTTTCTTTGTTGTTGGTTCAACATGCCCTTCCACATAGAGTTTCTTTGTTGGTGGTTCTGCTGGTGTTGCTAGTAGAGCATCCCACTTTGTAACTGTGGCAACGTCGGGTTTTCGGGAGTCGCCACCAATCAGTTTACCTAGGTCGATTGGTCACCTTAAATATTGGTCTACGAGAGTTCGGGGGTTCGGGAGTACGGTTACGTTAAAACAACTTTGTTAAAACGCCCAAAAATTGGCACCTTAGTTGATTTTAATTTTGTTTCGCTTTGCTTTTAAATAAATTTCAGTTAATTTTCAATCTAGAATTTTTAACTGAATTAATCGGATGTGGATTTTTGGTAATTAATTTGTATAGAATTTTATACTTCCGAACCATGGACTCTGCCGAGTCATTTGGACACGGAAGATTTTTATTCCGAACCATGGACTCTGCCGAGTCATTTGGACACGGAATTTGGTGAAAATTTTAATCCATATCGTAAAAATATGGATTTTTATCTTTTTATTTAATTTATTTATTTTGAAAGTTTGATATTTTTCAAACCGTAGATCCTGCTGGATCATCCGGATATGGAAATTACTTTAATTAATTGTTAGTTATATAATTATTATTTTTATGGAATTTATTATTACTAATTTGTAAGTCTTTTGTTTTTAGATTTATTAATAATCTAAAAAATTTATTTTTTATTCTTTACACTTTCTTTTCTTTTCTTTCTTTTCTTTCTTTCTTTTCTTTCTTTTTGATTTTATCTTTCTTTTAGTTTTATTTTTCCTTTCTTTTCTTTCTTTTCTTTTCTTTTCTTTTTTCTTTTCTTTCTTTTCTTTCTTTCTTTTCTTTTTTTATCTTTTCTTTTTCTTTTCTTTCTTTTCTTTCTTTCTTTTCTTTTTTTATCTTTTTCTTATCTTTCTTATCTTTTTCTTATCTTTCTTTTAGTTTTTTTTTAGTGAAAGTTATTTATTATTTAAATAATTATTCAATTTATAAAAGAAAAATAAAAATAATTGGCTTTTTAAAAAATTATTTTTATTAGGCTTAAAAAATAATCTTCTTTTAATTTTCATTTATTTATTTAAGTAAGGGTAAAGGTGAATTAAATTAAAAAAAAATTATATAAAGGAAAATTAATAATAATAAAGTGGGGCTTTTTGGCCATCCACTTTAAAAATAAATAATAATAAAGGTTAGCAAAGTTAATTAAATTAATTAACAACAATAATAAAAATTAGCCAAGTTTAATTAAATTAATTGATTAACAACAATAATAAAAAGTTAGCCAAGTTAATTAAATTAATTAATTAACAACAATAATAAAAAGCTAGCCAAGTTAATTAAATTAATTAATTAACAATAATAATAAAAGTTAGCCAAGTTAATTAAATTAATTAATTAACAACAATAATAAAAGTTAATTAATTGTTAACAACAATTATAAAAGTTAGTAATAATGCAAAAATTAAAAGGTTAGTAACAATAATAGTATTAAAAGTTAGTTGTTAGTAAGTTAATAACAACAATAAAAAAAGGGGTTAGTAATAAACAAATAATAAACAAACAAGTAAAAATTAAAAGGGTTAGTAATTAATTCTGCAAGAATAAAATACAAAGTTAGTGACCAAAGTGAAAGAAATTGAAAAGATGAAGGATTAAATGAGAGTTGTACCCTTGATTTTAAATTCTGAATTCTGAGAAACGGAAACAGAGGACGCGCGACGAGGGAAAGAAGATGGCTTAATCGTCAAAATGAAAAGTTTTGAGATTTTCTGAGGAAAGGAAGGAGAGCTAGGGACTAAGGCTGTAATTTTTTCTATTTTAAAAACGGAGCTCTAAGCTTTTCTTTATATTTTTCTCTGTATTCATCACTAAATTTGGAGGCCTATTTATAGAGGAAGTTTGGCCGAACTGTTGATGGATAAATTAATAAAAAATTTCAAACTTATCTTTTAAATTGGTAAAATGACAATTTCAGTCCTTTACGTCTCTCAGCCTCTGGATAAGTTCCTGAAGCTTCTGATTTTGACAATTTTGTCGTTTTCTGTCAATTTGCGCCAGAAGCGTCGGCAGGCCCAAAATTTTATGTGACAAACTACCAAATGCTCCTGGAACTTTCAGAATTTGTCAATTTTTCCCGAAACTTCTTAATGTTGTCATTTTTACCTCAAACTTTTAAATTTTGCCATTTTTTTGGAGTTTTCTTTTTTTCTTTCAAATACACACATATATCATTTTAAATCAAATCTTCACAAAAAAAAAAATGTATTTTAAACTAATTAAAATTTTTAGTAATAATAATAATAATAAAAATAATAATTTTTCTTATTTAATTTCTTTTATTTAATTTCTTTTAAAATTTTTTATGGTCGGACGAAATTGGGTGTCAACAGCTGCCCCCCTTTGCATGCTTCATGAGACATGATGTATGCAAAGTCGTTACCAAATTTCGTCCGGCTTAGCTAGGCATTGAAAACCTTTTCGCCGCCTAAATCCTGAGGTTAAGGAACTCTCCTTAGAACCCCGGCGATAGGAGCTCTCCTATCGTTGAAGGAAAATTGATTGTTTCTGAGGCAAAGGTTCCATCCTTAAAACCTCGGATTGATTGATTGATTTCGAAGCAAAGGTTCCATCCTTAAAACCTCGAATTGATTGATTGATTTCGAGGCAAAGGTTCCATCCTTAAAACCTCGAATTGATTGATTGATTTCGAGGCAAAGGTTCCATCCTTAAAACCTCGGATTGATTGATTGATGTCGAGGTAAAGGTTCCATCCTTAAAGCCTCGAATTGATTGATTGATGTCGAGACAAAGGTTCCATCCTTAAAACCTCGGATTGATTGATTGATGTCGAGGTAAAGGTTCCATCCTTAAAACCTCGAATTGATTGATTGATCTCGAGGCAAAGGTTCCATCCTTAAAACCTCGGATTGATTGATTGATTTCGAGGCAAAGGTTCCATCCTTAAAACCTCGGATTGATTGATTGATGTCGAGGTAAAGGTTCCATCCTTAAAACCTCGAATTGATTGATTGATCTCGAGGCAAAGGTTCCATCCTTAAAACCTCGGATTGATTGATTGATTTCGAGGCAAAGGTTCCATCCTTAAAACCTCGGATTGATTGATTGATGTCGAGGTAAAGGTTCCATCCTTAAAACCTCGGATTGATTGATTGATCTCGAGGCAAAGGTTCCATCCTTAAAACCTCGGATTGATTGATTGATTTCGAGGCAAAGGTTCCATCCTTAAAACCTCGGATTGATTGATTGATGTCGAGGTAAAGGTTCCATCCTTAAAACCTCGAATTGATTGATTGATCTCGAGACAAAGGTTCTATCCTTAAAACCTCGGATTGATTGATTGATTGATGTCGAGGTAAAGGTTCCATCCTTAAAACCTCGGATTGATAATTGATTGTTTTCGAGGCAAAGGTTCCATCCTTAAAACCTCGATGATGAAAATTGATTATTTTCGAGGCAAAGGTTCCATCCTTAAAACCCCGATGATGAAAATTGAATGTTTTCGAGGCAAAGGTTCCATCCTTAAAACCCCGATGATGAAAATTGATTCTTTTCGAGGCAAAGGTTCCATCCCTAAAACCCTGATGATGAAAATTGATTTTGAGGCTAAGGAGCTTTCCTTAGGACCTCGAGCGAAATTTATATGAAAGCAATTGAAGTTGGAATAATTTTCTTCGAAAGTGTGAATTTTTATAATAGGCGAGCGCAAAGAATTAGGCTTCGATAAAACGAGTGAATCTTGATGATGACAATAATACTGACAAATTATGTAAAGGGAACGGATGTTTGAAATCAATATTTAAGGTTCATCTAATATTTTCTTCAGTAAATATAGATTCCCTTGTGAGATATGTCATCCAAATAAGGTTAAAGCTTAACTACCCCAAAATGTTATGCCTAATAGACCTAATAGGATGCGTCTCAAGAGTAATAAAAATTACCCTTTACTCAGCCATTCCAACCTAAAGGCATTGTCCCATGGTTTTAATATCAGCATGAACGAAATTATCTTATAAGATAAAAAAGAAATTCCCTAAAAAGAAAAACTGGAACACGAAAGAAAATGCTGATAATTAAAACGAAAGGACAAGAAAAACGGATCAGATCGCTTCTTCTTCCACAATGCTTCAACGGGCCGGGTAAAAGACAATTATGGGACGGAACTGATTGGGAAAGACTGTCGTGCCCAGTCTATTTGGATCATCGCTGGATCTGGTTCAGGAACAAAAGCTTGCATTTTATCTAGCAATTCTTCAGCAGTTGTTGCGGATATTATGATTCGTCGTGCCACCTTAGGGATAAACTTCTGCTTCACAGCACGATTCATAAAAGATAATAGACCTGCGAAGAAATAGTTAACATTTAACAGCCCAATGGGTTTTTGATGCAAATTAAGTTGGGCCATGGAAGCGATTTGGAAGACTTCTCCTAATGTGCCAAAGCCACCTGGTAGAGCGATAAAAGCATCAGCATTAAAAAGCATTTCTAACAAGCGCTCTTGCAGATTTTTAACCACTAGCTCTTCTCCAATCGTGCCCCCAGAAACCGATTTCAGAGATGCAGGGATAATACCCAGAACCTGGCTTCCTTCTAAAGATGCTGCTGATGCTACAGCTCCCATTAATCCGACACTACCTCCTCCATAAACTAAGTGTATTTTTCGCTCAGCTAATACACTACCCAAATGGTTGGCTGCCTTTAAGTACTCTTCATCTTCTCCAGGAAAAGCTCCAGAAAATACACAAATACTTCGGGGTTTACGAGTGGAGGTTTTCTCCATTCCTATCCTTACCCATGTGAGAAAAGAAGAAAAGAGGATATGTTTATAGAGATGAAAAGATAAAGTAATAATTTTATTCTTAAGAGTGAATACATTATTGCTAGCTATACACAGTAGTCACGAGTATGACTCTGGTCAGGTATGGGTACACTATCGTTAAAAGAGGGGGAAAATTTTCAAAATAGCTGCTAGCATGTACAGTAGTCACTACTGTAACTTACGTCAGGAGTAGGTACGTGATTGTTGGAAGAGAAGGAAAATTTCAAAAGTGGCAGCTATAGACAGTAGTCATAACTGTATCTCATGTCAGGAGTGGGTACATTATTGCAAAAAAGGGAGGAAAATTTTCCAAAATGGCTGCTAGCATGATTGTCGGGAGAGAAGGAAAATTTTCAAAAGCGACAGCTAGCATGTATAGTAGTCGTGACTATTGCTCACGTCAGGAATAGGTACATTATTCTTGGAATAGAAGGAAAATTTTCAAAAACGACAACTAGCCTGTACAGTAGTCGTGACTGTGGATCACGTCAGGAGCAGGTACATCATTTGTCAGAAGAGAAGGAAAAATTTTGAAAAGTGACAACTAGCCTGTACAGTAGTCATGACCGTAGTTCACGTTTTCTACTGGTTTTACGTCCAGGGACGGCTTCAATGCCTTTTACGAATCGGGGATTTGCTTCCCATCCAGTTTTCTCACAAACTGGCAAACATGGTCATTAAAAGTCAGATTTTCAAGACTGTAACGATCCTGTTCTTTACGGAAAGTCCACCATAAATCCATAATTTCCCATTGCACTATTTCACAAGAATGCGTTTCAAAAGTTAATAGGATATCATCCAAAGATTCCTTACGCAGGCTATTCTTGATGAATTTTCTTTTATCTTCACGATTTATGGAGATGTATCCTAAAGAGCGACATTTAGTATTACAATTCCATCGCCCACATTTATAACAGACACCTAGCCTCTTTGCTCTTCGCTTTTTGGCATAAGCGCTTTTACCTAAGCCGGGCATACGGGGCACAAATGCATCTGAAACTTCACCAGCCGAGCAGATCTTAGCTTCGATTAGCCACCGCACATTATCAGGAATGCCTTTGTGCATAAATACTCTAAATCGCTCACATCTAGCATGGTAGATCTTTTTGAGAACATTTATTGGGGGGAAAGGAAAGTACTTTCGTAGGGCAGAAAGAGTAGAATCCATTGATGAGAGAAGAATTTAAGAGATGAGGGAAATGAATCAGTTATTGTAGGAAACTGAAATAACTGACTTTAAGAGTCACGGAGTACCGTATTTGCTGCTTAACCGGAAAGAAGAACATGCATTTATAATGATGAAAGGATAACGTGTCGATTACACTTATGGGAGCAAGTACATTATTGTCAAAAGAAAATGTAAGTTTTCCAAATATGACAAATTGTATGTACAGTAATTGTGACTGTAGCTCAGATCTTCCACTGGTTTTACGTCCAGTAACGGCACTAACGCCTTCTATGAGTCGAGGATTTGCTACCCATCCAGTTTTCTTACAAGCTGGCAAACAGGGTCGTTTAAAGTCAAATTCCCGGGACTGTAACGGTCTCTTTTTTCATGATAAATACTCCATAAACCAAGAAGTTCACGTTGCATATATCCGCAAGAATGCGTCTCAAGAGTCAATTGGATATCATCCAATGAGTCCTTACTCAGGCCATTCTTGATGAATCGTATTTTATCTTCTCGATTATCAGAGATCATCCCTAAAGAATGACATTTAGTATTACAAGTCCACCGTCCACATTTATGACAGACTTGCAACCTTTTCGCTCTTCGCTTTTTGGCATAAGAGCTTTTGCCTATACCAGGCATGTGAGACACAAATGCCTCTGGGATTTCACCTGCTAGACGAACATTGGCTTCGATTAACCACCGCACATCTTCAGGGATTCCTTTGTGCATCAGAACTCTTAATCTTTTACAGTGAACTTGGTAGATCTTTTTGAGAATGTTCATTGGGAGAGAAGGAAAATATTTTCGTAAGACAGAAAGAGTAGGATCCATTTTCTAGAGGGAAGTAAAAGAAAGAAGAGAGGAAAGAATCAGTTATTATGGGCAACTGAGAGAACCGACTTGAGAGTCACGGAGTACCGTATCCGCCGCTTAACCGGAAAAGTGGATCCTACTTTATTTTGATGTGAATGATATTTCTTATCTTTGATATTCCATCCAGCTGACGTCGATCGAGTCCTTGATTATTGAATCTTTTGTCCGCTTTTGATAAAGTTTCAACGGCAATATTTCTTGATGTCTGCCTTATCTTTGACCATAGCTATCTCTTATCTTGGATGCTGCTAAGCTGGCATCAATCCTGTCCTTCCAGGTGTAGCCTCGATTATTGAATCAATTGCCAGGCTTTTGACAATATTGTCTACTTTATATTTTTTTTGATATCTGCCTTATCCTTGGCTATAGCTATCTCTTATCATGGATACTACTAGCTGGCGTCAATCCTATCCTTCCAGGTGTAGCCTCGATTATTGAATCGGTAGCCAAGCTTTTGACAATATTGTCTACTTTATCCTTGAATTCCTGATGCGGGTTGGTCCCGCATATTAGCTGTGTATCCAGTGATAGACTGGTAAGGGCTGATGTCATTGAGATCTCAGCTTATACTGCTGAAACTGTGCCGTGGATGTGCTTCCCATTTGGTTCCTATTATGCAAAAGCCATGCATGCATGATGTGAAATGCATGAATGCAGAGCATGTGGAATTGATGTTTTTTTTTTGATTGATCTAGTTCTTCATGTCTTTGCTTTACTAGATCTTCTTTGTGATTGCCTTCTTGGACTATCATTGAATCTCTTTATGCTTTCCAGCTTTTGTTCACTGCCTCAAAAGCCCAACTCTTTTCAAAATCCCATTTCTTTGACTTGTTCTTGAATTTTGGCCTCAATTTCTTTAAAGTTGGCCCGCCTCATAATTTATATCTCTTTCGGGTACTCAGCCATTGTCATGGATTTGATACCATCAAAGGCTTTACTTTCAATGTCTGCTTTGCCCCTTTTCTTGTGACCGTGCCGACACTTACTTATCCCCATGTTATAATCTGAATGATTGCTCTTCCTTGAACTCATGTTTTGATCCATAAGACTTGCCCCCTTGTCTATTAAACTTCTTTGTTGGCAGTACTCCTCTTACGCTTCGTAGAGACTACTTTGCCCCCCTGAATATGGTATTTATGTGGATAAAAGGTATCATCTCGCCTTTGATTTAACAGAAGGTTGAGCATTTCTAGACCTTTGTGATGACACTTGATCGTAAATTTCTCTTACAAGAACCACATCTTATTAAAGAAAGACTCAAGCTATCTCCTCACTTTTAAGTCTACATACATTAATGAATAATGGTTTGGCCTTAAAGAAAAACTTTCATCAATTTGCAAAGCTTGACAAAGTAATTTACGGTCTTTGTTTTCAATTAAAATATCCTGCCATTCTTCCCTTTCCAACTCAAAGACATAAACTGTGCAAGGCAATAAGGTATAAACATGATTCACAAGGATAGCCTTTTAGCTGAATGAGGATGATATCGAGAGGTAACTGTTAGGTGTGAGGAAAGTTAAGTTTGAATGTTTTTTTTTTGTGGCAGTCTTTTAGCTGAATGAGAATAATATTAAGACGTAACTATTAGGTCTGAGTAAAGTTAAGTTTGAGTGGTGTGAAATAAGGGTCTTTTAATACTACTCGTGAGCAGTATTAAATAAGGTAGAAACATGGTTCGTAATGATAGTCTTTTAACTGAATGAGGATGTTCGGTTTGAGAAAAGTTAATTTTAAGTGGTGTGGAAGAATGGTCTTTTAATACTACTCGTGAGCAAATTTGATTATGACGAAAAACTCAATAGTGATGACCTCAAACTTGCCACTCTTTCCAGAAAGTTAAACCTCATCTGTTGCCCCCCAACTATCGTGGTCTTTATGTATGCTTGGCTTGAAAGTTGCTTTTGTGTTCTAAACCGCCTTTGCAGGTTTTCAGTCTAGAATCCATAGCTCACTTTTTGTTTTTTTTTTTCTTTTTTTTTTTGTTGTTTTTTTTTGTTTCCCTTTTTTTTTTTTGTTTTGTTTTTTTTTTTTTTGTTTTGTTTTTTTTTATATATTTTTTTTTGTTCCTTTTTTTTTGTGTGAGCTATGGTGATGACATATTTGATAACTTTCTTGAAGTGAGATGACTCAAGTGGCCTTGCTTGCTCGTGCTTGTTCTCAGTTCTTTTTGGTTTTGAATTTTCCCTTGTTGGCTTTTTGATGGAAGGGATGAACTTTTTCCTTTTCGGAGTTTTTGTTACAGAGAACCGAGATCATAGTCTTCTTGAAATGAGATGATTCAAGTGGCCTTACTTGCTTGTATTTGCTCTCAGTCTCTTTTTTTTTTTTGGTTTTGAATTTTCCCTTGTTGGCTTTTTGATGGAAGGGATGAACTTTTTTCCTTTTTTTTTGGAGTTTGTGTTATGGAGAACCGAGATCGTAGCCTTCTTGAAGTGAGATGACTCAAGTGGCTTTATTTGCTTCTCAGTCTCTCTTTTTTTGGATTTTTTTTGGATTTTCCCTTTAATGGCTTTTTGATGGAAGGGATGAACTTTTTCTTTTCGGAGTTTGTGTTGCGGAAAACTGAGAACCTTTTTTTTTTTTTGAGCATTTATGAGAATTGGGAAGCCACTGAAGTCATTTAATATGAGAGCTAACTTGTTTGGAAACTAACCCCAAACTTCTTGCAAGGATGTTGATAACCACTGTGAATTCTTTTTGAGGGTTGAGGTGCAACATATGAAATCCTTCTTACTAGATTTGGCAGCACTTTCAAGATCATTACTATCAAATTTCCCTTTTAACTTTTTATTTTCACCAACGAGTAGTATCATTTAGAAAGCAAAGTATGATAGCAATAATGGATAGTATAATGGAAAGAGTGTAAAAATGGAAAGTAGTAGAATGCACGCATCACATCTTTTTGTTGTACCAGAAAAAGAATAGCAGGTGTCCATTTAACAAAGACTACACCCTAGATTCTGGACTAAATCTAGGAGATTTTTACTATTAGATTACTTTTGCAAGCTTTCAAAGATACAAGTTTATTCAAAGGATTCCCTATCATTCGAAAATGTATGCGGATTGTTAGGTCAGATCTGACTTGGAGGCCTTCCAAAGTCAATGTAATTCTAGCTCGAAATCTTCACTTTTCAATTATCAATCACATCGGGCCTAGCAACTTGGACTTGGTTTTGCTTGATGAGGCGGCAATGGATTGTGGGTGACATTTGGCTCATCGGAAAAGTCCAACCACTTTGACTCGATTAATTGTTGAACTATACGCTTCAATGCCATGCAGTTTTCCAAGCCATGGCCTGGAACGCCATCATGATATGGGCAGGTAATGTTAAGGTCATACCACCTTGGATATGGGGGTTTGAATGGCTTTGTAGGAATTGGACGGATAAATTGTCTTTCAATGAGTTTTGGGTATAACTCAGTATAAGTCATGGAAATTGGTGTGAAAACTTCTCTTGGTCTTGGTGCAGGTACTGGAGGAGTAGGAGCAGGTGGCCATGACTGATTAGGTCTGTTAAAAGGATAATTGTTGGGCCTATTGGAAGGATAATCATTGGGCCTATTTGGAGGATAATTATTGGGCCTATTCAGAGGATAATCATTGGGCCTATTTGGAAGGTAATTATCGGGCCCATTGGCAAAATAGGATAGGCGAGGTCCGATAGCCACAGTATCCACGAGGGGAATCCTTCTTCCGCGTCCTATTTGTTGTACTTCGTCATCTTTTCTTCTGGATGGTCCTCCTCTTTTCATAGGATTATTAAAGGATTCAGCAATATTCCCAGTCCTAATCTCATGCTCGATTCTTTCTCCAGACATGACAATGTTAGAAAAATTAGTTGCCGAATTGCCAATGAGTTCGTCATAATATAGGTACTTCAATGTCTGGACAAACAAAGTGACCATTTCTCTTTCTGTCATGGGTGGCTGAACTTGTGCTTCTTGAATTGCTTTCGCCTTGATTAGCTCGATCAATTGTCTCATTTGTTCGGCCATACTTTCTATCTTGGACTCTATCTTTATCAGACGTCCTTCGATTTGTTCTGCCATTAATCTTATTTGGAGCCGAGTTGAATATAGGTGTCGAGGTCCAATTTTATCCTTTTAAAAGTAAGGTATATTTTATTAGATCCTATGTGTATGTGATTGATGAAATGGATGCATGTAGGAAAAATGAGATTATGTTTTTATCAGACTTTGTATGCACGTGATTAATGTAATGGATGTATGCAATGAGATTATGTTTTTATCAGACTTTATATGCACGTGATTAATGTTGATTAATGTAATGGATGTATGCAATGAGATTATGTTTTTATCAGACTTTATATGCACGTGATTAATGTAATGGATGTATGCGATGAGTGAATTTGATTATCCACTATCGTGGAACTTCAAGACTTTTAGTTGTTATTAAAAAGACCAAAAAGTTAGCATAGTTTGATGCGTGGTTTTGATGCATGAAGAATATTTGCACAAAACAGAAGTATAACAAAAGAAAGATAAGTTTATTAATAACTTAAATAGCAATTAACAACTCATGAACTATTATGGAAAAATGAGTTAAAACCATAAATACGAAAATAAAAGTGTAGAGCAACAACACAGCATAACAAGGATATGCTTATGGCGTTGATAAATGGGAGGAATACTATGGTTAGTTCTATGGTTAAGTGGGGAGTTCTATATGCATAAGGTGGCTTATCAAAAAGGCAAGGGATAGTTCCCGAATCCCGTCACTTAATTATAGTGACGGCCCGATTCCTTACCCTCTAGGGTTAATGTAAGGAATGGATTAATTCGAGTCGTAGCTTTTCGTGGGCCCATGCAGAGACTAACCGTCTCAGAAGGCAATACACTACTTTGCTACTTTGAAACCGGTGAAGGCTTGGAGACCATGGCCTCACAAGGACAACAACACCAATTCCGCTTAGAAAGAATCGTGTTCGATTTAAGTAAGCTCGGGTATAGAGCTTCATATTGTGAATCCATAATGCATGTTTTCGCTAAGTAAATATAGCATATAAAAATCCACATAATAAGCAAAGTAAATTAAAACAAATCAACTTTAGGCTCGACTCACTAACGTCGGGCCCCAGCGGAGTCGCCAAGCTGTGGCAACGTCGGGTTTTCGGGAGTCGCCACCAATCAGTTTACCTAGGTCGATTGGTCACCTTAAATATTGGTCTACGAGAGTTCGGGGGTTCGGGAGTACGGTTACGTTAAAACAACTTTGTTAAAACGCCCAAAAATTGGCACCTTAGTTGATTTTAATTTTGTTTCGCTTTGCTTTTAAATAAATTTCAGTTAATTTTCAATCTAGAATTTTTAACTGAATTAATCGGATGTGAATTTTTGGTAATTAATTTGTATAGAATTTTATACTTCCGAACCATGGACTCTGCCGAGTCATTTGGACACGGAAGATTTTTATTCCGAACCATGGACTCTGCCGAGTCATTTGGACACGGAATTTGGTGAAAATTTTAATCCATATCGTAAAAATATGGATTTTTATCTTTTTATTTAATTTATTTATTTTGAAAGTTTGATATTTTTCAAACCGTAGATCCTGCTGGATCATCCGGATATGGAAATTACTTTAATTAATTGTTAGTTATATAATTATTATTTTTATGGAATTTATTATTACTAATTTGTAAGTCTTTTGTTTTTAGATTTATTAATAATCTAAAAAATTTATTTTTTATTCTTTACACTTTCTTTTCTTTTCTTTCTTTTCTTTCTTTCTTTTCTTTCTTTTTGATTTTATCTTTCTTTTAGTTTTATTTTTCCTTTCTTTTCTTTCTTTTCTTTTCTTTTCTTTTTTCTTTTCTTTCTTTTCTTTCTTTCTTTTCTTTTTTTATCTTTTCTTTTTCTTTTCTTTCTTTTCTTTCTTTCTTTTCTTTTTTTATCTTTTTCTTATCTTTCTTATCTTTTTCTTATCTTTCTTTTAGTTTTTTTTTAGTGAAAGTTATTTATTATTTAAATAATTATTCAATTTATAAAAGAAAAATAAAAATAATTGGCTTTTTAAAAAATTATTTTTATTAGGCTTAAAAAATAATCTTCTTTTAATTTTCATTTATTTATTTAAGTAAGGGTAAAGGTGAATTAAATTAAAAAAAAATTATATAAAGGAAAATTAATAATAATAAAGTGGGGCTTTTTGGCCATCCACTTTAAAAATAAATAATAATAAAGGTTAGCAAAGTTAATTAAATTAATTAACAACAATAATAAAAATTAGCCAAGTTTAATTAAATTAATTGATTAACAACAATAATAAAAAGTTAGCCAAGTTAATTAAATTAATTAATTAACAACAATAATAAAAAGCTAGCCAAGTTAATTAAATTAATTAATTAACAATAATAATAAAAGTTAGCCAAGTTAATTAAATTAATTAATTAACAACAATAATAAAAGTTAATTAATTGTTAACAACAATTATAAAAGTTAGTAATAATGCAAAAATTAAAAGGTTAGTAACAATAATAGTATTAAAAGTTAGTTGTTAGTAAGTTAATAACAACAATAAAAAAAGGGGTTAGTAATAAACAAATAATAAACAAACAAGTAAAAATTAAAAGGGTTAGTAATTAATTCTGCAAGAATAAAATACAAAGTTAGTGACCAAAGTGAAAGAAATTGAAAAGATGAAGGATTAAATGAGAGTTGTACCATTGATTTTAAATTCTGAATTCTGAGAAACGGAAACAGAGGACGCGCGACGAGGGAAAGAAGATGGCTTAATCGTCAAAATGAAAAGTTTTGAGATTTTCTGAGGAAAGGAAGGAGAGCTAGGGACTAAGGCTGTAATTTTTTCTATTTTAAAAACGGAGCTCTAAGCTTTTCTTTATATTTTTCTCTGTATTCATCACTAAATTTGGAGGCCTATTTATAGAGGAAGTTTGGCCGAACTGTTGATGGATAAATTAATAAAAAATTTCAAACTTATCTTTTAAATTGGTAAAATGACAATTTCAGTCCTTTACGTCTCTCAGCCTCTGGATAAGTTCCTGAAGCTTCTGATTTTGACAATTTTGTCGTTTTCTGTCAATTTGCGCCAGAAGCGTCGGCAGGCCCAAAATTTTATGTGACAAACTACCAAATGCTCCTGGAACTTTCAGAATTTGTCAATTTTTCCCGAAACTTCTTAATGTTGTCATTTTTACCTCAAACTTTTAAATTTTGCCATTTTTTTGGAGTTTTCTTTTTTTCTTTCAAATACACACATATATCATTTTAAATCAAATCTTCACAAAAAAAAAATGTATTTTAAACTAATTAAAATTTTTAGTAATAATAATAATAATAAAAATAATAATTTTTCTTATTTAATTTCTTTTATTTAATTTCTTTTAAAATTTTTTATGGTCGGACGAAATTGGGTGTCAACAGCAACACCCACCTATCCTATGTACAAAAAATGTTAAAAGCATTATATGGATATATACGCTCAAGCTCCAAAACATAAACACCTAACACTTATCTTTTATATAAATGAAAGCCCATATGGTATATGCAGGTATTCTGTTGATCAATTATGCAATTGGGTTGTCACAAAAAAATCGAGGACAACATTATGTAGGTTTAAACTGACCTGGCTTTGATACCAAACTGTAACACCCCTCAATTTTATAAATCTTAATTTTAAAAAATATTTTAATAACATAAACTTATTAAGCAATCAATTTAAAAAAATTTAGTAAATACAAGGTAAAGACATTTTTCAAAAAATTTATTTTTCCAATCAATAAAAGTACTAAACCAAATCCAAACAATGAAATCAAAATCCCAAGAAAACAAAATATAAATAATGTCTCAATTTCAACAATCCTTATATCTCTTTTAGAACATAAAATAGCACAAAATTAAAATCTAGTCCTAGCCAATTTTTCAAGGGGCTGCAACATGTCCTTACTTAGTCTGCTTCACATCCTAAACTTTATTATACGATTTAGTATACCCCGTCTCCTCATAGTACTCACATAGGAAAACATGTTAGAAGGAGAGGTAAACATCACTTTCTTAGTCAGGGGAAAGTATCAGACCCATCATGTAGGTTCTAATATCCCTTCAACAAATAAAAAATGAATATTAAACTTTAAATTTAGGTTAGAGTAATTTAATCAAAGAATAATTTCATACAACATCAAAATAACAACATTAAAGTCCTATTATCATGCTTGAACAAATATACAAATGGATACTTTTTTTATTAAATCATATTAAATTGATCAATTCATTTAATCTGATAATTGAATGTCGTAGGAAGAACCCAGGGTGGTGAGTGTGTACATCACCCACTCTAAGGATAACTTGTAGGCAGTACCACTAGAATTGCTAACAAGTCATAGCATATTAGGATACTTACACCGATGTAGAGCCTTTTGTGATACCAATCATAAGCAAGGTCTGTTGTTGCTAGGGATATAGGGGGGAAGATTAAATTACTATAACCTAAAGTTTATTATTCATTTGTTATTTGTTGAGGGAATATTAGGACCCATGTGATGAGCCTAGTACGTCCCCCTTATTGAGAAAATGGTGTTCACCCTCCTTCTAACATGTTTTCTTAGGTAAGTACTATAAGGAGACGAAGTTTACTTGATGCAGTTTTATGTATGACAAATATCAATCATATGCAACAACCAATTGATGCATGACTGTAGCTCATTTTATTTTAACCCTTTTTAGTAGGTGTCATGATTCTAGTACAACCTATTTCTTTTATCTTGTTATCTTGGTTTACTTTTGCATGATAACATGACAATGAATGATATCTTTTTAAGTATATTTATGATAAATGTCCATCTCCTCTTTCATGAATTCTTTCTAAGTGATAGCCGAAGGGCTATCGCCTCTATCTGGCCGAACTCCCTGCTGGGAGAATGGCCTGGAAACCTGGCGTTGCCCAAGGAAAGGTGGAATCACGCACCTCGGAAGCAAAGCCGAAGATCCCGAGCTTGGGACGTCAGGAGACTTGAGGATACTATTAGCCCCCCCGAGGTACTAAACAGATCGCCTTTGGAGAAGAAACACCTGCTAGTGCAAGCCGAAGAAGATCCCCCGAAGGCGGAACCCCTGAATTAGGGAACCCCCGAACTGCGGGCATATTTCCCGAAGGGGCATCATCCGTACCAGAGGACGACCTCGGCCAGGGACCTCGGGAGTACGGCAGGAGCATTTAAGGAGCCTCTGACGTGTCGCCCACAGACGCTACAGATCGCCTCAAACGGCGGTCTGACACGCCGACGCCATCCAGGTTACGTCACGGCCTGTCTCGGTTCAAGGCTCAAGGAGCCTGCCACCGGCTACTTGTCCCCTACGCCCAGAAATTCAGAGAACATCCGACCGAACACGTGTCACAATCTGAACGGGCTGGACATTCCTATAAATACCAGGAAACAAGCCCTGGCAAACGGTTGGCAAACAATCCAGCTCTCCCTCCCTGAGAAAATACAAACAGGCAAGCCCACCAAGCCTCTTAGTGCTATTCCTC
This sequence comes from Aquilaria yunnanensis, assembly GCA_039654915.1. NCBI lineage: Eukaryota > Viridiplantae > Streptophyta > Magnoliopsida > Malvales > Thymelaeaceae > Aquilaria > Aquilaria yunnanensis. The sequence goes on along the minus strand of CM077596.1, from coordinate 94,110,856 downwards.
CATTTTTCTCTCAGCACCACTGACTTGGGCGTCGGAGGCTCCTCCCCGGAAGCACACCCCGGGGACCTCCTAACCCTCTTTTCCTAAGCTTTTCAGGCACGCCCTCCTGGGCAATCTGGCCTCCCGGCGGTCTCCCTCTCAAGAGGTCCCTCCACAAGTCTCAATGTCACCCTACGAAGATGCCGCTGGGCATCACCAAGTTTGTCATTTAGCATTTACGCACTTATTCCTTTATCTAAAGGCTTATAGCAGTTTATTACGGCCCTAGCATGCCACTAGTAGGTGCTTTCAACCTTAATCATGCTACTAGTAAGTTTGTCGGCTCTAAAATATAATACTAGTGGTGTTTGTCTTACCAGCCCTGACCATAGTACTAACAAGGTTTATTCAAACGGTCCTAGCATACTTCTAACTCAATTCTTAGTATAAACGGTCCTAGCATGATACTAGCACCAAACATACATCATATATCACATCATTACAACCATGTAAAGGGTACCACATTGGCAACAAATGGACCATAAAAGCGGGTTAGTTCTCGTGGGCCCTTTTAGGCCTAAAATAAGTATAAACTTTAATAAATTCTAAGTAAAAAATCGAGCTAAATAAAATCTTTAAAAATGTGGGCAACATGGGTAGATTAATTAAATTAATTTTTTTAATATTTTATTTTATTTTATTTTATTTAGTTTCTTTTCCATTAAGATGCAGTTTTGATTGATTGGTTACATGGTTGTAATGATATGATATGCTCGTTAGTGTTATATTCTCCTTTAATGACACAAGTCCAAAGCCGGTCCATGGAACACCTACCCACACTACATAGGCTATCATTTATGAAAATAATAAGCACTAGGTGATCAAGCCTTAGAACTTGAAGGCTAATATACACATCAGAAAAGACATAGACTTCCCACGTGGGATATAGATGTTACAATCTCCCTACTTATATGCCCAACATCCTCATTGGATCACAAAAATATCCAAAATTGTGAGCCCAGTAGGTAATGGATATGAACTGTACATGGAACAGATGGAGCAGAATCGGACCTTCGCCCATAGAGAATCAGAAGTACAGCCCACACCATCACGGAACTGAGTCGGATCTGATGCCATTTGTGATGATCCAAGTCCTGAGCCGATCTACAGAACACCTGCCTACATTACATGGTCTATCCTTTTATGAAAAGGATAAATGTTAGGTGATCAAGCTCTATAACTTAGAGTCATATATACACATCAGAAAATCACACAGACTTCTCATGTGAGATACAGGGTGTTACAATCTTCCCCACTTATATGCCCATCATCCTCGTTGGGCCACAAACAGATTAATAATAGTTTGTAACACCCCTTATGTCACATGAGAGAAATATAGAAAGCCTTATGTTGATATATAGGTTCAAGTTCCAGAACATAAGCATCTAGTGTTTATCCTTTTCACAAAGGATAGTCAATGTGGTATAGGCAAATGTTTAGTTGACCAATTCTGGACTTAGGTCATTATAAATTATATTAGAGTCGACCCAAAACCACAATGATGTGGTATATTGGGTGTGCACATGTATCATTTACTAGGGTTGTTCCTAGATTAAAGAGGTTATTTGACCAAGGGCCAAGTAATCCAATTAGAGAGGCTACTGGTCTTGGGGACCAAGTAATCTGAGTCACCCCCAATAGGGACATTGGCTACATAAGGAGGAAAGTTTGTAACACCCTCATATCCCACATAAGAGAAATGTGAGAAACATTATGTGGATATATAGACACAAGTTCCAAAGCATAAACACCTAACACATATCCTTTTCATACATGATAGACCATGTTATGTAGGCAAGTGTTCTATAGATCGATTCTGGACTTTGGTCATTATAGCAGCCAATGAGAAGATTGGGTAAAGAGGGGGAGTTTATAATACCCTTATATCCTACATGGTAAAAATGTAGGAAGCCTTACATAGATATATAGGCTCAAGCTCTAGAGTATAAGCACCAAATACTTATCTTTTTTATAAAGGATAACTCATGTGGTGTGGATAGGTGTTCCGTTTACCAGCTCTAGAGTTGAGTCGTCACAATGAGGCTACTGCTCCCATATATTCTGGTTCTAAAGTACTAGAACAGTGCAACAACTGTATGATGTAATAGATCATCATTGGCCTGCTAACCAAGATTCTAGGCTTGTTGCCCATGATTCAATGCATCTTATCCATGCACTTGAGCATGCTATCCTCGACTCGATGGAAGTGGTTTTCGACCCCGAGCTTGCAGCTCATTATCCTATGCACCTTGTTCATAACCCAGGACTGGATACTCATATGGGTCCATGACCCAAAAAGAAAAAGGTTTAGCCTAACACTGGCAAACAATTTTGGAAGACTTTTAACTTATAACGCTAGGTAGAGCTCTAAGTATCTCCTATATCATTTTAGTCACTAAATTAATTGGTGTATTGTTTTATAAGTTCCTTTACTAAAACCAAGTTGTTAACTTTTGTTTCTAACATTGCTAATATTTTATGATCAATTATGGTAACTATCGAAAACCTATCCAAAGTCTTTAACTTTGGCAAACAAACAAAAAACATACTTACCAAGTAAGGTAACTACTTTTGAATTTGGCTTTGATACTAAACTATAACACCCCTATTTTTATGAATCTTAATTTTGAAAAGGATTTTAATTTCCAAAAGTTAATAAGCAATTAATTAAAATATTTTAAGAATTACAAGGTAAAAAAATTTTTAGAACTTATTTTTCCAATTAGCAAAAGTACTAAACTAAATCACAATAATGGCTTAACCATATGATTATCATTATTCGTATTTTTCCAATTTCATTATTTATATTTTGGTTTTCATGAGATTGTCATTTCATTTCACAATAATGAAATGATAATATCAGGAAAACCAAAATAAACATAATGATCCAAATTCAACAATCCATATTATTTTTTAAAAAATTAAAACAGAAATTAAAAATCTAGTCCCAGACAGTTTTTCAAGGGACTACAATGTACCCTCACTTAGTCTGCTCCACATCCTGAACCTTATCATAGTGTTTAGTATACTTCATCTCCTTATAGTAGTCACCAAAAAAATCAAGTAAAAAGGAAGGGTAAGCATGACTTGCTCTATAAGGGGAAAGTATCAAGCCTATAATATGGGTCCCAATATTTCCTCAATAAACAACAAATAGAATAATAAACTTTAAGCTATAGCAATTTAAAATTTCATACAACATCACAATAACAGCAATAAAATCCTATTAGCATGATTAAACTAATATGTATAATTCTCTTTATTGATTAAATCACTTGTATTGATCAATTCGTTTAATCTAACACTTGAATGCATCAGACGAACCTAGGGTGGCGAGTATGTACATCACCTATTCTAGGAAAAATTCTTAGGTAGTGCCACTCGGGATGCCATTGAGTCATAACCTTTCAAAATACCTACACCAAAGTAGAGCCTCTCGTGATACCAGCCTTAAGCATGGTCCCCCGCCAGCTATGGTTAGGCAGGGCACAAATCGCATATCTTAACTCCATATCAATCTCTAGGCATGACTTAGGATGGTCAATAGTCACTCTGACATGCTTCTCAAGTTTGAGTGGCCCATTTTGAACCTCTCTTCTATATTCATAGCTTGCCAAGTCATGAAAATGTGGTCTACCACCAACCTTGCATGTCTCGTGTTTTATCTTACTACTCAAATATTTTACTTAATGCAATCTCATGTATGAAAAACATTAATTATATGAAATAATTGATTAATGCATGACTATAACCCATTTTATTTTAAACCTTTTTAGTAGAGTGTCATGATTTTAGTGCATCCAATTTTTTTTATCTTGTTATCTTGGTTTAGTTTTGCATGATAACATGACAATCAATGATATCTTTTTTAGTACATTTATGCTAAATGTCCATCTCCTTTCTTGTGAATTCTTTCCCAAGTTAGTTATTTAGCATTTACATAACTAATCTTTTATATACCAGCTTATAGTAGTTTATTATAACCCCAACATGCATGCTAGTAACAGTTGCTTTTAACCTTAATCATGCTATTAGTGAGCTTATCGGCCCTAACCATGGTATTAGTGGCGTTTGTCTTACTGGCCCTAAACATGATACTGATGCAGTTTATTTAAGTGGCAATGGCATACTTCTAATGCAATTCCTATTGTAACAAACCTAACATGATGTTAGAGCCAAACATACATCATATACCACATCATTGCAACCATACAACCAACGAATCAAATTACGTCTATATGAAAAGAAAAGAAAAAGAAAAAATTCTAGAAAATTTAATTAATTACTCTATCCATATTGCCTGTGCTTTTAAAAAAAATTTATTTAGCCCAATTGTTTGTTTACAATTTATTATTCATGTTAATGCTTATTTTGGGCTTAAAAGAGCCCATGAGGATTAGCATGTGCTTCCTTTTACCTAGTGTAAAATAACACGGGAAAAAAATAAGGTTTTTTATAACAGGTCTTGCAAAGGATTAGGAAGGTACAAAATTATAAAATATGCTAAAATGTGAAATTTTCCTTAATGATACTTGGAAGGTTAACATTTTGACATCTAAGCCGAAATTTTACCTAGTAGGTAAAAAAGGTTTCGAGCTGTCTCCAAGGGCTTTGTACTAAAGCAGGTTTGCTTTTCGGACCTTTCTAGAAGATGAACCTAAGAGCACAACAACCAAAACAATGAGTTACATACCCATTCAATGGTTGTAAAAACTAAATTTGGAATGTCAAAACTTGAATTTGATTACCAATGTGTTTTTGGAGTCTCTAACACTTCCAAATTCCAAAAGAATGCTAAGCCTTTGAGTAAGGAGTTCCTAGACTTCTATAAAAACTTAGATGGTAAAGAGAAAATATTTAAAAGGGGTTATAAAATTCATAATCTATAGCCAAAAGAATTCCAAAAAGGCTACGGTGGCTTACTCGAGCTCGGGTGCAAGTAGGGGTCCAATCGTACTAAGAACAAGTGCAAAAGCCCAGAATTTTGAATAATGATGAACCTCAGCAAAATAAAGCACAAATGTAAGGTATTTAGGTTCTGAAAAAAAAAATTAAAGATCGATGCTGAAGGATTTAGACTCACGCAAATGAATTCAAAATCGTCGGTACATGTCAAATCACTTTTTGTGTCCCGGATGGGGTTTCCATTCAATCTAATAAACCGAGGTAAGAATAAAGAATTAAACAACATTTAGATTTCCTAGGGTAATAGAGAAACAAAGCCCAAGAGCGCAATGAAGACGGTAACAATACACAAATGGTGTGGTGGTGATTCTTTCAGCATGAAGACTTATCCACTACAACGAGCAAGACTAGAAATAATGGATTAATTATGAGCATATCTAAATGAACTAAAAGAATGGGAGAGAGAAATGTAGTCGAAGCTACACAGAAGTGATGAGGATGGCAAAGTGGAGAATGGCAGCCATGCGTGTTATTTCTTTTCTCTTTGTGGCTTGGCGGTAAGTTGGTGATGGGGAAGAAAAAAAACAGAGCAGGAATTCGCCTAGTTTGTAATTTCTAGAGGCAAACTGAACTCTTAATCTAGACAGAAACATAGAGAAAATAAAAAAAAATGAATAATAGTAGGATAATTAATGGTAAATGTGATTGGAAGAGAAATATAGGTAAGTAGATAAAATAAATTGAAATTGAATAAAAAAACAACATTATAGGATGGCATGTGACTGCAAGTTTTTTTTTTAAATAGAGATTAGGGTTAGGTGAGAAATTATCCTATGTAACAATAACATGAACCAGATATAAATAGTGCACTTGCATAAGCTAAATTTTAAGAAACCTAAGCAAATAAATTCAGAATTGAATAAGACAAGGTTCTTTTCACTCATTTTTATGAAAAGAATCAAATCATGCTATCAAATTTTCAATTCAATACTCGATTAAAAGAGGATAAAAATTCTCCTAGCCTTGATAAAATTGACTTTGAGCTTCCAACTTGAAATTTGACTTAGTGACCACTAAAGAAATTCTTTAAGGATCCAAATTCCTTAATATTGATTAGTAACCTAGACTAGTAACCCCTAGACTAGTAACCTCTCTAATCAGATTACTTGGCCCCTGATCAAGTAACCTCTCTAATCTAAGATTAGCACGGTAGACAATGCATGTGCATATTTAGAACTGGTCAACGGAGCACCTGTCCACACCACATAGGCTATCTTTTATGAAAAAAGATAAGTGTAATGTTTTTATGTTCTTGAACTTATGTTTATATATCTACATAAGCGTTCTCACATCTCTCCCATATGGGATATAGGGGTGTTATAGAAGTTCTCTCCAACCCGCTCATCCTCCCTTCATCCACCAAGGCTTAAATGATGACTTGTTGACTCTTTTTATCTTTTTAGTGACTTTGGGAATTGAATTGCTCAAAACAAAAAATAAGAAGGATTAAAACACTCATTTCCCACTTTTCAGACTTCCATGAAAGAGAAATCGATGGTGGCGGAGAAGACGAAGAAGACGCGATCGGAGGGCCGTTGCTCGTTAGGGAAAAGGCTCCGAAACACGACATTCGTCGATTTGATCCAGCACTTGATTTGGTCGTAGTCGGTGATCTGCTGAGCCACCGGAATCTAGTCGCCGTCAAAACCATTCTGAAGAGCTCCTCGTTCGTTCTCCTCATTTTCATCATCTTTGTCATTTTGATTCGACTTGAAAAACTCAGCCCCCTACTCCCCCCCCCCCACTCTTTAAGCATTGCAATTAGCTCGTCCGCGGCGTTGAGCAAGGCAGAGGAATCAGCAGTTGCCGCCCCAGATGGGGTGGTCGGTAGCAAAGTACCAATAGATCTGGCAGTCGAGGGAGTTTAAAGATCAGTCTAGGGTGGCCTACGCACAATGGTCGTCTTCCCTCAACTCACCGTATCTTTTTTTGCTCAGTGACGGTGTTCTATTTAATTTGGTGGTTTATTGGGTTAGCTATTTAGGAGATTGCTTATGTTTTATTTCTTCTCCTAAGCATTTTAGCCTAGTTTTTGGGTTCATTGACATTTTTATTGGTTGGGATGCGGCCAACTTATGGAATTTATGCAATTCAGTCTTATCTTTTAGTCGTTTTTTGAGCTTAGGGTCTGTATCGTGTAACTGGGTTTGGTGCATTTGCTTCCCATCTTAATCTGCGCAGCTGAGACTAACTTCGTGTTTTTTGTTTTGAAAATGTGGAATTGACTGTTTTAATCACTCATGCTTTTCATTTTGAGTAATTCAATCACCAATGTTACTAATCAGATAAAAAATAGTCAATAAGTCATCATTTAATGGCAGCTATGTGCCACCTGACCTCAGCTTTTCTGCTTACTACCTAGCAAAACATCAAAATTAGGACTAACAGAGCAAATGATTTCATAGTTTTAGGATGAATTTGGCAAGTTGATGAGTTTTAGGACTAATTTGGCAAAACGAGAGAAGTTTTAAGACTGACTAATGTAGTTTCCCTTTTACTATATATATATCAAACAAACAAAGGTGTATAGAGTATTTCTAATGGAACCCATAAAAGTCATTTTAGCAAATCACGACAATAGCCCTTGAAATATATGGGCTGCGAATGCCAGTGAGCAGACCAAGAATTTACGTATTGAATGTAGGCCCAGTTGAAATTTGGTTTTGCTTTTTCTGGCCTCGTTTTAACCTTACCTTGGTTTAGACGGGACCTGGCGCGTCTTAACGAGGCCATTACGACCTTAAAAAGTATATTAAATTTTATGGCCCATTTAGAAACAGACTTTAGACTAGTGTTAGAGTTCTTGATAAATTTTTATCAGTGGAAATGAAATAACTAAAGGTAAAAGTTAAAACCTACATTTAAATACTCCCTTCGTCTCTGGTTCTTTGCTCCATTTGTGTTTGGCAAATAAATTAAGAAATGATAAAAGTATGTATTTTTTTTTTCCATTTTACCCTTGGTCCCACATTTCTCCTACTCCATCTGCTACTACTACTGCCGACTACTATTCTTCTCTAGCTTCTCTAATCTCTTGTCATCCGATCTCCGATCCTTTGCCGTCCCAACCTCCTCACCTCATCATCCTTCACCTCCGATCATTTGCCATCATTCGTATCAGATCTTCTAGCCCTATCGCCTACTGCCTGCCACACCAACCTCCTCGTCTCGATCTTCTTGCCCAATCACCAGCCACCTACAGCTCTGACCTCTTCACCCTGCTAACTGCCACCCTGACCTCCTCGCCTCGTCATCCGCAACCTTGATTGTCCGTCACGTTTGAATTTCTTGCCTGTCGTCCATTTTTGTCAGTGTTGGATCGCCTCCTCTTGCTCGCGTTCAATCTCTCGCATCCGACATCTCTCATTCGATCTCTTGCGTTTGATCTACCACCACCATTGTCTCATCCAATCTGCCACCACCATCTTTTCTCGTCCAATCTGCCACCGCCATTGTCTTATTAAGAAAATAGGTTCACGATTCTGGTGACAACAATGGAATACAGAGAGAACGGCGTTGTGATGGCAACGGCCGCTGGAGATCAAAGAAGCTACGAATAGTGTATTTGTCAAATTATAGTGGAATGAGAGGGATAAAAGTGTAAAATTAATTGGTAAATTAAAACTTACTAAAATGGGAATGGTGCAATGAACTTGGAACGGCCCAAAATGGCAAATGGAGCAGAAAACCTAGGATAGAGAAAGTAGTTTTTTTTAACTCTAACTTTAATCATTAATGCTAATACTAAATGAGGCGATGATTTTTTTTTTTTTTTGTGTGTGAAAGGAAGTCATAAAGACAAAGACTCGCTACACGATTAAATAGGGCAGATAATCCCAAGTAAATCCTCTTCAAGAAATAAGAATAATCCAGGTTATTATAGGGGAATCAAAAGTCGAAACTATAATCAGCTGTACAATCTTCCTATAGGTTTGGTTCTAATACATTTACATCCACCATTTTCGAAATCTACCTTTATCTCTTGCTTTTTGTTAAAGCACCAATGGAAAAAAGAAAGGATTGCCCTGTATTTATGAAGGGAAAAAATAATATATAGTTTAAATTTTTTATTAACATTAATAATTTACATATCATATTTACTCAAAATCTTACAATCAGATGAGTTAGAATCCTAAAAGCTGATGTTAAATAATACTTTATCCATTTCATAAAAGCTGGCTCTTTTACTATTTACAATAATTAATTTTTTATTTTATTTCTTTCAAAATTTGTTGCAAAAATTTAAATATTATAATTTCTAAATATTATTTTTAAGAATTTTTTTTCAATACATATTAATATAATATATTCATGTCAAATTTCAGTCAAAAAAAGTAAAATAGTCAGTTAATGCGAAACAGATGAAGTGTATAAAAAGTAGTTATTGGGTCAAGCTCTTTAGAAAATAATTTTAATCTACCTCTTATCGATTGAGGGCTTCCCAATAAGCAGGAATTGGGGAGACGTCATCCAGTTCGTTTTACTTAAGTTAATTGACTTCAAAATGACTTATTTTTATTCTTACATCTTTTTTACCTGGAACTAATTTTAATTAAAATCCAATATTATAAAGTTGCAGTAATCCATTGAAATTACAATTTTTGTAACCTTACTAAATTTTTATGAACTTTTCTAGTTTAAGGTATTAAAACAGAAAAATTCATAAAAAATTTAACACCATTATAAAAATTTACTTTGAAATGGATTATTGCTTCTACATAATTTTAATTTTTAAATGAAATTGGTTTCAGGTAAAAAAATTTAAAAATAAAAATAAGTCAGTTGACTTAAGTTAAAACGAATTGGCCAAATATTATGGCAATCAAGGTATTAAATACTGTTACCGTAAAGTATATCACACCCTGAATTTTTAAGATGTACCGCATAGTATACCGCACCATATATCGTTACCGTTTCCACAAAAAATAAATGTTAAAATATTATTTTAAGATAACATAATTTGTTTAATAATTTATTTTTACACATTTTATATGTATTCTAATTTTTCTCATCATAATTTTTCAAATATAAATAAAATATATATGATAGAAGATATTTTTTTAATACAAAAAACATAAAAAATGTTATATATGGATAAAAATAAATAATACTAAAAAAAACTAATTTATTGATATACTAGAAATATAAATAATACCATCCATATACTTTGCATATACTATATATATAAATAATATCATCCATTAATTTTTTATATTAATTAAGAAAAGTAACAAAAAAATTAAAAGTAAATATTTATTTTATGATATGTGTATTATTTTTATTTTAATGTTTTATATATTTATGATATTTTGATGTAAAAAAAATAAAAAAATAAGCACTAAAAATTAAATACAACGCGGTATTTGCGGTATGCCGCAGTTTTTTGGAAAAATATATACAAAAAATACATGATATGTGGTATGCCACAGTATATCGCACGGTAAAATGATAAAACATGAAAACAATTGCACCGCGGATATGCTAGCTTTTTTTATTTTTTTATTTTTTATTTTGTTGACATAAGAGAGGATGCCAAGCGGACGTGAAGATTGAACGTTAAAATCAATTCTTTTTAACTTAAGCTAACTCAATGTAAATGACTTATTTTTATGTTTATATCTTTTTTATCGGAAACTAATTTTTTTTAAAAGCCAACATTATTTAGGTGAAATAATCAATTTATTGTAAAATTTTTATGATACTATTAATTTTTTATGAATTTTTCTTTTTTTAGGCATTGAAAAGAAAAAATCATAGAAATTTAATAATATGATAAAAATTTTGTTTCAAATGAATTATTACACCTATATAATATTGGCTTTCAAATAAAATTAGTTTAGCTAAAAAAGATATAAAAATAAAAATAAGTCATTTTTAAATTAGGTTAACTTAAGTTAAAATGAATTGGCTTTTAATATCTTGATAAAAGTAAAAACGTTTAGTGAGGTAAAAGTAACTTTTCAAATTTGGAGGCAGAAGCCTAACTATCTAACTAATTTTTAATTTTTTTTACGCATGAGGTGTCTCAACTCAATAGGTTAGACTATTTCCAGCTTACGATTCGTGACTTTCTTCCCTTTCAATTCACTATAACTTATACTATAAATTTTCTCTTAAAATTATTATATTTTCCAGACCTAATGTTTTTAATCCAAAAGCATTAGATATTAACTTTTGTTGATTCTTTTTCAATTCAAAAAATTATTAAAAAATTCAATATTTTCAATTTTATTGATTTTTTTAATCTAGAATCGATACCACTTAAAAGGTAATAATATGGATTTCTGATAATCAACTGAATAGAAATTTTTTAGAAATTAATTAATTTTTTAAAAATTATTTCGATACCCAATTTAAAAATATTAATAAAAATAATTTTTTGAAAAATATTTTTAAATTATTTTTGAACTTTTTAAATTGTAGAGTTTCAATTGATATATTAGTTGAGTATAAATCCAAAAAAATTGAGAATAATATATTAAATAAACAAAGTAAATATTTTTGTTATAGCTGCAAGCCTGCAACAATAAATACTTCCTCAAACACAAAATATATTTCTCTTTTTTAGAGAAGAAAAACACAAAATATACTTCCTCACCTATTAATTTCAGCATATGCTGGCACGTGAAAACCAAATATTCAAAACATTTGGCAGCAATTATTCTTTAAGATAGGAAAAAAGAAGCAAAAAACAAAATTGGTTAGTTCTAATATGGTTGCTTTCCTTTTCACTACCAAATTGCTATTTGGTCCCAGGCTTTTACTGTGTAACCTTGCCGGCACCCTGCTGGATACTGTTACTTTCTACCTTGATTTTGTAAGGACAATTCAACGCGTTATTAATCCAGTGGCACGTAGTCTAATCAAAGTAATCTTTCATGTTTTAATCATTGTCATTAAGATTGAACAACTCTTAATTGCCGTCAGGCAGCCCAACACGTATCTCTTCAATTTCTTCTCAAACCGCGCCCCATGTCCCACCATCGACCACAAAATTGGAAATATTCATCTCCCTCTACGAAACAGGCTTCACACACGTGGATCATTCACAATAGTTATGCTACAAAGGTAATCATGATGTCGGGTTCTTTGTAGCTTTAATGCATGGCTAGCCGAAGTCATTGAAATGTTTGGGACTATATAAAAATGTAACAAATTAATTAACCTAAAATGTTAGGGATGCCTACTGGAATTAACACAAAAAATGAAAGGTTGATGCATTTTCCCCCCTAGATTTTGTTTTCTTCCATGGAAGAACATGCAAAACCTTAAAAATCGGTGCCAGATTAACCAACTTAAGTGACTTTGTTCACCATGTCAAAGAGAAAATTTAAAAAAAAAAAGTAAAAATAAATAAAAGAGAGAGAATTGAACGTTAAAAAAAAAAAAAGGCACCAAAAACTTAAGATTTTCAAGAAGGATCTTTAAGTGCAACTTCGAATAACCGGGGTAAGTAGAATGAAAAAAAAAAATGATAACACCTTCCGTTGAGCTTGGACCACAAAAGGCGAGATATCTGTCTTGCAGTTGGCTACAATATAATTGCAACAGGTAAACATAACAACTTCAAATGCTACAAAATTAATGACAAACTTGAGGGTGGAAACCGGTATTACACCACCATTTATAGGACACCTGTCCCCTCCTCAACGTTCACTTCTCCTTTCATGTTTTACTAGTATGATACCCGCGCTGCGCAGCAGGTTGGGCAGGGATTGGTTTTTGTTATGTGTGTAATGTGTTTGAGATCGAAGGTGGGAGGAAATAAGAGCAGATTTATCATTTCAAGTTTTCAACTGCAATTTATTTGAAATATTACATTCGGTTGTCAGTTGATGGATGGTACAACTCATATAGGGTGAGGATAAAACTATTGTTGTCTTGCATTGTTTGTCTCCGTTGGTGGCTTTTTCCTTCATTCTTTTACGGCTAGTCCTTTTTTTCTTTGTTTTGTGGGTGGGAAAATTTCCTGGAGGATGAAAAACTATTGAGGTCTGTGTGAGTAGGAGAAATGGGAAGTATCAATTGGTGGGAGTGTTTTTGGTGTAGGTAGAACTTACATTTTGTGATGTGTAGGTTCTACAACCATTTCTAGCCGATCTTGTCCTACGGAGGATGTATCTTATTGTTCTTCACTTTTTCCTAAGCATGAAAAGGAGAATGTTATGAATAGATAGTATATAGTTTGGTAGTGCAAGAAGTTGAAATTTTAGGAGCTTACCTTTTGCCTCTAGTGTTCTTGTCTGTGTCTTGGAGGGAAGTATCATTAAGGGTGGGTAGGTCTGAAAGATTTGAGCGCTTCAGAGGTGTTATTTGTTGCAAGAGATATGATGAAGTGGCAAGGTCAACTATTTTGATTACTCTAAAACTAGCAATGTTGGGGTCAAAGTTTTGGGTGGCTAAAGATACTTGGAGTACACGGGTGAGACCTAGCTTGCCTTCAATTTGAGGGGGAAGTATATATCTATCTACCAAAGTATTGGTAGCAAGTTGAATTGCTGGAATTCCAATAAGTAGTTAAGCTGTGCGGCCAAAGATGAGGAAAGTTGCTTCGCCTATGTTATCTTAGACAATTTTGCTCAGTTTGTACCTAAGAAGCTTGAGTTGGTTAATATAGATTGTATATATTTATGGAATTAAAAGAATGTAATAATATGGATGATTGTATGGGGAGGAGGATGAATTAACATGGTTTGGGTGGTTGGTCATTTTTGGGACATTTTGTATACCAGAAAGTGTTTTCCACGGATTTGATAGTTCTGCGGTAATAGAAATAGGATCGATACCACCAACCCTGAGAGCAAGCAATGCTTCTAATTGTTGCTAAGCAGGTAAATTTTTCATTATACAAAAGGTAGAGTAATTTGATTAAGCATAGTAAAAGAGGTTTTATATGGAGGTAGTAAAAGAATTAATAAAAGGTTGTGCGGATTAATTGTACCTGATGGTCGACTGGATTGAGTTACAGTAATTTGTTAATGTGCATTCTGTTGGTTGTCATTTGCTAGAGCAGGTGCATAGCTTTGATGGATGAGGAAAAATGTTTTGTGATCGAAGTGTAGTCCCTGGTGAACCTATATTGTGTGTTATAAGTCAAGTGAATGATAGGATATCTAAAAGTGACAGATTTTTATTGGGGCATGAGATGACCTTTTTTTCATTTCTAATGTTTATGGTATTGGTAAGTCAATGTAACATTTTGTTGTTGAAGTACTACTGAGTGATGGATTACCTGCAGTTAAAAGGCAAGTTTGTTAGGTCTTTGATTAATTGTAGATGCTTATTGCTTAATATCTGACATTGTAGGTGATTGTTAATTTGAGGGTGATTTATTATAAAATGTTATTGGAAGGATATCATGGAGGTAGAATAGATGGAGTAGCATGTAGTACCTTGAAATTGTTTAACAGTCATGCCTACAAGTATGATAATGATATGTTCTTTCTTTGATTTCACAACTATCATTTTCTCATTAATATTGGCAGTAGGAGTATCCCAGAGGGTAGCGGACACCGTGTGATTACTTTTGCAATATAGTTGCAATAAATTTGTGCAAAAAATATGTGGGAATAAATTGGTTGCAAGTACGGTATATAGTACGAAGGTGTATGATGTACCTAATGCCCATAATTTCCATGGTCATTTTTTGTGTTTGTCGTCCCTTGATGTAGATTGTGGAAATAAGGCTTATGTTAGTTATTTTTGTGATTACATCTACTAGGCGAGAAACAGTCTCTAATGAGGATTATTGGAAATGAATATAGTGTAAAAGTGTATAATAGTAGGTTCTAATACCGATCAAGAATATAACTATTTGTAATCTTAAAAATGCAATATCGAGTGTTACAAAAGCAAATCCATGGGGTGAGATGTTGTCAGTATCTAAAATGGGTCTACATTTGTCCATCTATTGACATTTAAGGCAAAATCGTGCATAGTAGCTCTATATTTCCTTTTGTTGAGAATGAGGGTAAAGTTTGTTATGATGAATGTTGAACCTTCAGTTAAGGTATCATTGAACCAATCAATGTCTTGTCTACAAACTGTGGCTTGTATGATAATACCCTGCATTGGAACAGTCTACAGATTAGTCCTTTTTTTTCTTAATTGTTGTAATCGTATGTTAATGTAGGAGCGAGTAAACGCATATATGTGGTTAAAATAACAAGAGAACAGTGACCTTTTTATCAATTAGGACACTGTTTAGATTGAGGATGAAGGGTGTAAGGCTTGGGAGAACTGCATTCTATAGGCGACAAACTCAACTTTTAAGCTTCCTTGTATTCCCTGGTGCTAGATGAGAAAAAAGGATGTCCCTTATATTTTTCTTTGTGTTATATGAAAAGAGAGATAAAAGTAAATAAATAAACAATGACAATTATATATTATGGAATGTGAATAAATGTATTATAAGAATAGAAATGTATTGACATTTATGTCATTGTGTGTTTTGAAGAATATATATACTTTTGATGTTAATGTGTGTATATATATGAGTACAAATATCTTACATATGGCAATCATTTTGCCATATGAAAACAGCCATGGAAGGATAATAATCAAAGTGAGATTTGATCAACTGTTAGAAATTATATAAATAACTATATTTGTGTCGAGTGGTTGTTTTTGTTGTTGATGATCTGCGGGATCATGTTATTATATGACTGTGAGGCTAATATTTAGTATTAATACTATACATATTGAGTCCCTGGATGTTTAGCTTCTAGGCATCATTTTTTTGCTACTATGATGTAGGTTTTCATTCTCCTGGGATAGGCGAACACACTTTCTAGCAACATCATCATTTGTTTTCCAAAGATTGTTGTTTTCTTTTTTAAGCTGGCTTAGTTGCCTCTTCAAATAGGTTGTTTCTTCATTATAATAAGATGTTTCTACTTTGAGCTAGATTTCAGGTTCAAAACACTGAGTACAGAGCTAGTGCACCATAGTTGCTACATTATCACACTGTGAGCACATACATTCATATAATTCCTTGAAAAGTTCCTTATCCTCATAGAAGAGTTCTTTGATAGCTAGAGTAAATAAATCAAATAAAGTTTCATTGGTTGTTGTAATTTCTTTTTCTTGTGCTACTTCATAAGTATGATTGGAGTAATTATGGGCTGTGATAGGTAGAATAGGTTTTGTTGGATCTGTGATGTCTACATGGACTAAACATTCAAAGCTATCATATATAAATGTGAGAACTTTATAAATAAATTCTGGGTAGCCAAGTTGCTTTGTTAAGTCTACTAGAATAGACTTCCTCAATAAAACAATAGACTCTATACTTATGCTGTGCAAAAGTGTTTAAAAAAAATTGTCAAAGATTACGTAAGTATGGAAAATAAGAGTGATACAAAGTGCAATCAATATATAGAAACTAAAATGGCAATATGTAGGAAGAGGAATGAAGAAAAGAAAGTAATTGTTGCTGCAAAACTACTTTTTTCATTCTCATTTATGTACATAAATACTGTTACAAGGATGAGTTTCGATAAGTTAGGCAACTAAGAGATAAACTAGGAGATAATTACATATATACAATCTATCTACATATATATCTTCTTATGTTATCCATATCATCGGTTCCTTCACTCCCCCTTAAGTTAGCGCATGTAAGTCTATAATGTCTAACTTGCTTAGTAACGATTCGAAGGCATTCTTGCCTAATGCCTTGGTAAACAAGTCAGCAACATGCGCTTTAGTCTAGATTTTCATTGGTTGTATTTCTCGCAATAGTACTCGTTCTCTAACAAAGTAAAAATCCATCTCCACATGTTTCGTCCTTTCATGGAATACTGGATTCATCGTTATATGCAACACTGCTTGGTTGTCACAAAACACTATGGTTGGCCCTTCCTGTGGTGCATGCAGCTTATTCACTAACCATCATAGCCATAAAATCTCACTAACTGTTGTGGCCATTACCCTATACTCTGCTTCAGCTGACAAATTAGCCACCACAGTCTGTTTCTTGGTTCTCCACAAAATTGGTGACCCACCTAGTATGATGAAGTAGCCAGTGCAAGATCTTCGTGTTGCCTGACAACCTTCCCAGTTGGCATCGCTGTACGCTTCTAGTTTCAAGTCACCACAGGCTCTCAACAAGATACCTTGTCCAGGAGCTGATTTTAGGTACCTTAGAACTCTTCTGTTGTGCCCGTGTGTGCTTGTCATGGTGCTGCCACAAACTGACTCAAGACATTAAATGCAAACACTATGTCCTATCTCGTGACTATTAGATACAGCAGTTGTCCGACTAACCTCCAGTACCTTGCTGCAATGATAAGTGCTCCACCATCGTCAGGTTTCAATTTGCAATTTTGTTCCATAGGGAATCCACTGGAACGGCAAGCTTCCATCCGAGCTTCTTTCAAGATGTCTAACGTATACTTTCGTTGGCTGAGAACGATGCCTTGCTCCGATCATGCCACCTCTATGCGCAGAAAATATTTCAAGTCTCCCAAGTCTTTTATGCTGAATTTTTTGTTCAGATGATTCTTTACTTCTTCCATTTTGTTATTGTCGTTTCCTGCCAATATCACGTTATCTACATATATTAGTACTGCAGCAAAATTCTTACCTCTTTTGTATATGAGCAAAGAGTGGTCTACTTTTGATTGTTGGAAGTCTAGCCTAATTAGTGCCTCTGTAAATTTCCAGTACCAATTGCTTGCCTCTCAACCGACATACTCTCGTCTCTTCCTTCCTTGCAAACCCTAGTGGAATACGCATGTAAACTTCTTCTTCTAAATCTCCATGAAGGAAAGTGTTGTTTACATCAAGCTGGTGGACTTTCCAATTTCTCTTAGCTGCTATCGCCAACAAAGTTCGAACAGTGACGAGTTTCGCAGCTGGTGCATGTCTCATGGAAATCAATGCCCTCAATCTGAGTGAATCCTTTGGCAATGAGGCACACTTTGTAGCGTTCTACTTCTCTGTTTGGTTTGAACTTGATTTTATAAACCGATTTAGAGTCCACTACATTTTTTCCTAGCGAAAAACGCTCAAAAGTCCATGTGCCATTTCTTTCAAGTGTTTCTATCTTCTTTCAAATGGCTTCTCTCCATCGTTCATCTTTCACCGCCTGAAAGGACATCCTTGGCTCATCATGTATAGTGATGGCTGACAAAAAAGCTTTATGTGAATGTGAAAACTTATCATAATTGATAAAGTGTGACATAGGGTATACCACAGAGTTGCCTGTCGAAGGCGCAGGCTGTTGCAGTTGCTTGATGGAGGGTGGCAAATCAACTTCATATCCTTCAAGACACTTTGAGGGTTGTCTGGCTCACTGACTATGTCTTGTCTTAACCTCTGTCCCATTACCATGTGCCGAGGTGCCCTCTTTAGTGCTTGCCTCAGGGATTACTTCTTTTTGGGGAATTTCGTGCCCTTTATCTTCTTATGGGGCCTCTTCAAACTCTTGATCATAAGATATTCTTACTTCTTGTCTCATTCTCTCTTGGTTTACTGTGTCGTCCTCCTACTTTTTGTATGGATATTCATTCTTTAAGAATATGACATCTCTTGATATGTGAATTTCTCCACTCTTTAAGTCATAGAGTTTATATCCCTTTTGCCCAGTGGATATCCAATGAAAATGTAGGGTTTCCCCCTTTCACTAAACTTATCCTTTTTCATTTTTTTGTGAGCATATGTAAGACATCCAAAGGTTCTCAACTAGCTATAGTTTGGTTTCCTTCCCAATAAAATTTCATGGGGTGTTTTGTTGCCGATTGCTGTGGATGGTAGTCTATTTATTATGTAGACTGCTGTGAGCATGCATTCTTCCCAGAAATTTATTGGTAAACTAGCATGAAACCTCTGTGCACGTGCAACTTCCAATATGTATCTATGTTTTCGCTCAACGATGCCATTCTATTGGGGAGTATAGATGCATGTGGTTTGTACGACTATGCCTTGCTCTTCATATAGTTCTTGCATGAGATGTGATCGAAACTCCATACCATTGTCTACCCTTATTTGTTTTACTCTTCTTTCGAATTGTGCCTCAACCATTCTTAAAAACACAGAGGAATAATGGCTCACTTCAGATTTATGCTTCATTAGATAAACCCAAACCCCTCGATTGAAATCATCAACTATGGTGAGAAAATAGTGTGCTCCTGATAAAGATGTTGTCTTATAGCCTCCCCATATGTCGCAATGTACTAAATCAAAACATGTAGCATTTTTTATTTCACTTTTGGGAAAAAGAAGTCTAGTCTGCTTGGCCCGAATACAAGAATCACAGTGCTCAAGTTTACCACCTCCAACTTGTTTGAAACTTGACTACATCCTGCATCACACAAAGGTCAGCCAAGAAAGTTAATGCACAGTTTAGCTCTTTTGTCAATTTGCTAACTGAAAGAATGTTGCATTTAAAGTCAGGAATATTCAAGACGTGATCAACTCTCATTTCGTTTGGCAAGCATACTTTTCCTGTTCCCTTGACTGGCACGTTTTCTTCATTTGGTATTTTCATCGGTCGCTGTTTTTTCTCTTCTTGCTTTTCTTCGAGTATTTCAACATTGCATGTAATATGTTCAGTTGCACTTGAATCAATTATCCATGGTTTTGCAAAATTTATCTTACTAGCCATGTTGACCTCTGGCATTGCATGTCCTTCTGTTTTTGGCGTCTCTCCTTCCTGATTGTGACACTATAGCAAGCTATCATATTGAGCCTGTGTCAGACTTGGAATGGGGCTGCTGCTCATGCCTACTTGGGCTGCCTTTAGACTGTCTTTCCTATTAGTCCACACTACACCTTTCTTGTCGCATTTTCTCTTGTTCCATCCTGGCGGGTAGCCTATTATTTTGAAGTATTATTCCTCCAAGTGTCCCAATTTATGGCAGTGGTCACACCTTGGCTTATCTTTCTTCTCGGCCTTTTGGTCCCTTCATTACTTTGGCATCACGGCCCCCTTGTGCCTGGAAAGTTGTCACCTTTATCACTAATTTGTACGTTGTGGAGATTTGCCTCTACTGTTCATCCTGAACGACCAAGTGGTAAGCGCTGCCAAGACTAGGGATGGACTTTGTACTAAGGATCTGTGTCTTGATGGTGCTGAATGTGTCATCCAAACCCATGAGAAAGTTATACAGTTGCTCTTTGCCTCTCATCTCCGTCAGTTGCTTTTAAACATCGCATGTACACCCTTCAAAGGTGCATTTTGGCCAAGGTGAGATAGATTGCACCTCGTCCTATAGGCCCTTTAACTTTGTGTAGTAGGCCAAAACTGAAAGTTTCTCTTGCCTTAGGAGGGCTATGGCACCCTTTAGCTCATAAGCTCTTGGTGCATTCCCTTTCCCAAACCTTTATTCAAGATCCTTCCAAATCTCTTGGGCGGTCTTTGAAAAGCTGAGGACAAAACTGAATTGGGTAAAGCCATTTTCATTGAATTGTAACCATGTATATATACAAGGTAATGACCAGTACAAGGTCCTACAATTAAGCCATTAGCTAACTATAAAATATCTACATAAGGAAACTGTGTATGTACAATATATTTCTTCCATAACCAAAAGGTTTGACTGATTATTTTCTTTACACTCCCCCTCAAGTTGGAAAGTGGATAACCTACACTCCTAACTTGCAAGTCATAGGAATGAAAGTCTATTTTCCCAAAGCTTTAGTCAAAACATCTGCCAGCTGATGTGTTGAACTTACAAATCTTGTAACAATTGAACCTTCTCGAATTTTATCCTTTATATAGTGACAATCCATTTCTATATGTCTTGTTCGCTCATAGAAGACAGGATTCGTAGCAATGTGTAGCGCTGCCTTATTGTCACAATGCAACAAGGCTGGTTTATGATGCATTATGTCCAAATCTCCAAGCATGTGTCATAACCAAGTCAATTCACAACAAGTACCAGCCATAGCACGATATTCAACCTCAGCAGATGAAAGTGACACAGTCTTTTCACACTTTGATCTCCAAGAAATAAGTGATGGTCCAAAAAACACATAGTAGCCTGTAGTAGATATCTGAGTAAGTGGACAACCTGCCCAATCTGAATCACAGTACACCCTCAATCTGATATCACAGTTAGAAGAGAATAAAAGACCCTGACCAGGAGCGTTCTTGAAATAACGCACCACTCTAAGTGCTGCATCCATGTGAGCCTTTCTCGGCTAATACATGAACCGACTTAATACATGGACTACATAAGTGATGTCCGGCCTTGACACAGTCAAGTATATTAACCTTCCAACCAGTCTCATATAACATCCTTGATCTTTAAGCAAGTCACTTTTATCAGATAATTTCAATCCTTTTTCCATAGGTGTATCAATTGGGGCTACGCCCAACAACCCTGCATCCTCAATAATCTCTAATGCATACTTTCATTGGGAAATAAAAATCCTATTTTTGGAAGTAGAAACCTCAATGCCAAGAAAGTATTTTAAGCCTCCAAGGTCTTTAATATGAAACTGGCTATGCAAGAAGTCTTTTGTTGCAACAATACTTTGAGGAACATTACCAGTAATCAAAATATCATGAACATAAATTAATAGAAAAGTAAAAGACTTGCCTTGTTTTTTGGTGAAGAGTGAATAGTTAACCCGTGATTGTACATACCCAGCAGAATGAATGGCTTCAGAGAACTTGGCAAACCATTGGCGAGATGTTTGTTTTAGGCCATATAGTGACTTATGGAGGCGACATACCAAGTTTGCCTCCCCCTGTCACCGAAGCCCTAGTGGTAGAGACATGTATATCTCTTCATGCAAATCACCATGAAGAAAGGTATTATTGACGTCCATTTGATGAAGTGACCATCCCCGAGCAGTAGCCAAAGCAAGTAAGCAACATACTGTGATTATCTTGGCAATGGGTGAAAAAGAATCATGGTAGTCAATACCTTCAAGCTGAGTGAAGCCCTTAGTGACCAAACGGGCTTTATAACGCTCAATAGAGCCATTTGAACGGTGCTTGACTTTGTAAACCCATCGGCAGCCAATCAGTGTTTTTCCAACCGGAAGTGAAGTGAGAGACCAGGTGCCATTAGCTTGGAAAGCTTGTAATTCAGATTGCATTGCTGCCTGCCATTCAGGATGAGCGGCAGCTTCTGAATAAGATCGAGGTTCTGTGACAGCACTGATGTGAGCAATAAAGGTTCTATATGCAGGCTTATATCTATGGTAGGAGACATAATTGGCTAATGGGTAACGTGTACCTTTTGTTGGACCTGGAGTTAAGGAAGACAATTAGTCAGAGTAAACATGCGAGCAGACATAATCATTGTACTTGATTGGCGGGGTAGTATGGTTGCTTGAGTGACGAAGCAGATTAGCAGGTTCAGTGGGTGTTTATGGCATTTGCGGTGAAGAAAACTGTGTCTCGACTGAGGGTTCTTACAGAGTTGGTGATGGGGATGCCTGAGTTGGGGTGGTCGACTGTGGTGAAGGTTGAATTGAAGAGTCGATGGGGATGAAGAGAGGCTTAAGGTGTTGGCCATATGTGCGAATGACTAGTGGTGGAGTTGGTGGTGATGGCTGAGAAAGTGGGTTAAAAGGCGAATGGTCATTATCCGACATGTAATGAGAAGGAAAGTCAGAAGAGAAGTCAGGAGAAGGATTTGGGCCTGAAATATGGGTCTGGGAAAAGATAAGAAGGTTAGGGTGCGAATGAAGTGTTGAGCTGGGCAAAGAAGAGGCATAGGGAAAAATATTTTCATGAAATTTGACGTCTCGACTAGTAAAAACCTTCTTCGTTGATAGATCAAATAGCTTGCAGCCTTTTTGCCCTATGGGATAACCGATAAAAATTGATTGTATGGCGCGAGAGTCAAATTTATGTGATGTGTGAACATTAGTAGCATATGTTAAGTAGCCGAAAGTGCGGAGATGAGAGTAATATGGAGGTTTTGAATAAAGCAATTCATATGGAGTTTTGAAGGAAATAACCAATGAAGGTAGCCGGTTGATGATATGGACTGCAATGAGCGCACACTCCCCCCAAAACTGAGTAGGGAGTTGGGCATGAAATTTCAAGGCTCGAGCAAGTTGCAAAATATGGCGATGTTTTTGTTCCACAACCCCATTTTGTTGGGGCGTGTAAACACAAGAATGCTGAAAAATAACACCATTGTCTTCAAAAAAAGGACGAAGTGAAAGAAATTCTCCAGCATTGTCGCTTCGAAAAGTTTTGATGTGAGACTCAAATTGTGTGAAGACATAACTAAAAAAACGTTTAAGAAGGGTTTGTGCCTCATCTTTTTGTCGCATAAAAAATATCCATGTAAACGTGTATAATCATCGACAATAGTGAGGAAGTAATGACAACGAGAAAGAGAAGGGTGTCGGTAACGTGCCCAAATATCACAATGAATAAGTTCAAATGGTTTTGTAGATGAAATAAAACTAGTACTGAAGGTAAATGACTTTGCTTGGCCAAAGGACAAATAGGACAAGCATTATTGGTTTGAACAGAAAAATTTAAGAAATTCTTAGCAATAAAACTTAAACGAGAAGGTGATACATGGCCGAGATGACTATGCCAGAGATCGGTGGAAGAGGCGGTAAGGTTACAAGCTAGTCAGTTTGTGGATGAGGAAAGGTTGGTTAAAGATCTTTTTGTCGCTAGTGCCACTAGATAGTATAGTCCATCATGTTGTTTACCCAAACCAATCATCCTCTTCATATCCCGATCCTACAAAACACACCAATGAAGATAAAATGTCACTGAACAGCTCAGTCATCTTGTCAATCGACTAATAGACAACAAATCAACTTTGAATGTAGGAATAGATAACACATCACACAGATAGTAGACAGAATAGAGGCAAAGTCCCTGTGGTAATAATATTCATCTTTTCTCCACTAGGTAGTGATACAGGCAACAATGAATAATTTTTAGCCTTTTGTAACAAGTTAGATGATGAAGTAATGTGATCTGTTGCCCCGCTGTCAATGATCCAATTATAGGAAGTGATTTTAGACAAACTTGGCTTTATTACGGCATTTGCTTTAGAACTAGTACCCTCCTCTTTGTTAATAAGTGACAGCAGCTGTTTGAGTTGATCCTCTGTTAATGAAACTGAAGGTCTATCCTTCGACACGTTATTGACAGCCTTATTATTGCTATTGTAACGCCTTGGGCCTAAACTGTTCCTTGCCTTTGGGTGGCCCTCCGAGTACCCACATAGCTCGTAGCAGGTCTGTTCCTAATGGCCAAACTGATCACAATGTGTGCAGTAAGGCCTCTTTCTTTCTAAGCCAAAATGACGCTGATTAGGATTAAACCATTGTTCTTCTTTGCAGCTGCGATCTCCTCCATTATATCTGCGATCTGTACCAAACTCTTAAGATCCATATGATCGATCAAATCGCTCTCCCTTTCCTGTATCTCCCGAGGAGGCAGGCTTGTTCCTGCGTGATCGAACAGCCATGGCAGCGTTGTTGCTGAAATCTGTCGCTGCTGATGTTGAACTAATTACTTGCTGTTTTTCTTCCTGAAACAGAGTTGAATACGCCTGTCAAACTGTGGGAAGAAGCTTGATTAGGAGAATTTGGCTACGAATCGCACTGTAGGATTCATTTAATCCCATCAGGAACCGCATCAATTTCTATTCATCCTGTTGTGTTCCTTACATCGCATCTGTATAGGAACCTAATTCATCCCAAAGACCTTTGAGCTTTGTGTAGTATGCGGAGATTGACAATTGTTCTTGATGAAGGCAAGCAATATCTCATCTGATTTCAAAGATGTGAGAGGCATTGCTTTGAGAGAAACGCTCGCGAAGATCCTTCCAAACTTCTTGAGTAGTGGAGCAATAAATTACTGTATTTGAGATTTCTGAACTAAGAGTGTTGACAATCCAGGAATGAACCAGGTTATTACAGCATTTCCAAGCTGTGAATTTGATTGCATCAGAATCCATTGGGGGCGCCTCGATTGAGCCATCGACGAATCCCATCTTGTTTTTGGTGTTCAAGGCAATGACCATAGCTCTACGCCAGACTGAGTAGTTATCTCCATTAAGAATTTTGGTGTGTAAAATAAGGCCCGAATGATCAAAGTGATGAGTAAAATAAGGATCAGAGATGTCTGATGGAGGAACAAAGGACTCGGCGCTCTTTCCCGTATCATGTTTTAAAGTAGCCATGGTGGTCAAGAAACGAGAAAGATAGAGAGTGAGAGCTGCACGAGAAGATAAAGTGCAGCTAGGGTGGAGTCAGGACCTCAAACCTCACTCTAATACCATGAAAAGCTGAGGACAAAACTGAATTGGGTGAGGCCATTTTCATTGAATTGTAACCATGTATATATACAAGGTAATGACCAGTACAAGGTCCTACAATTAAGCCATTAGCTGACTGTAAAATATCTACATAAGGAAACTGTGTATGTACAATATATTTCTTCCATAACCAAAAGGTTTGATTGATTATTTTCTTTATAGTCTTCGCATACCACACGCTGCTTCGGATTTCTTTATCCATCGAACTCTTCAACCACCCTTTGACCAAGGCATCACAGCGCATCTAGTGGCTCAGGTCTGGCGAGTTTATTGGTGGCATTGGGATTGTCCTATCAACTAAGCCTGCTTTGTTCTTAGCGAATAGGGTGTTACTTATGTCATTCACCCATTCCCCGCAGTTCCATCGTTGAGGAGTTCACTGACGTAGATCTGCCCAGGGCTGTCAGAGGCATGTATGTAGTATGGCGACATCACATCCATGTTTCTCCATTGGCTGCTTGTGGCTATCTCCATCTTGGATGCCATTGCTTGTCATCCTTTGGTTGACGTATGAGCCACAATGTTACTTGTGATTTAAGAAAGCCAGGTTTGGCTCTAATACCATAAAGAAAATAAAGTAATTTATGCTACAAAACTGCTTTTCCATTCTCATTTATGTACATAAATACTGGTACAAGGATGAGTTTCGATAGGTTAGGCAACTAAGAGATAAACTAGTAGATAATTACATATATACACTACATATATATCTTCTCATGTTATCCATATCATCAGTTCCTTCAAGGAATACATTTATATCGTGATAAAGTAATGTAGTATTTATGAGTTTTTTCAATTAATGTTGTCAGTTTGTATTCTATTAACCAATATATTGTTGAGGATATACATGGATTTTGTGCTTACTATGTATATGCATGAAAAAGTGAAGCATGAATTAAAAGTCATATATAGTTTGAATGGGTTGCTTGTTAAGTCTATAGTTAGAGTAAATATAGTGAGGAAGTGCATGTGTTTATTTTACTATACTTCAATCCATAGTGATTAAATGAGACGTAATGATTGGAGAGAAAGTAACTAAGGTGTGTATTTTCCTTCATTTTTTTTGTACATTTCAGAAGTAGTTTGGCAATAGATAACTTATAAAATAACCATGTTCATGTTATATAATGTGTAAAATATGTAGGTTAGTTCTCAATTTTCCAATACGGTAGGATATTTGTGTAGATGATGATGAGGAAGAAAAGGAGATTAAGTATGCAGATGCTTGAATAATTTATTGTTAGTTAAATAATTGAGATTTAGTCTTGTGGTTAATATGAATGTAGAAGATGTTGGGTTTCGGGAGCTAAATAGTGCAGCGGAATTTAACCGAAACCCTCCAGGATCCAAGTGAAACGGGGTAAACCGGGTGTTCGAAAATTTCATACCTAATTTCCGGTTGAGATCTCTCACTCAACTGTAGAGTCGAATCACAAAACCTGAACAGTTGACGTGTTCAGGCTCTCTATGGTATCCACACGAGCCTCTCGGGATCACCACGCTTCCACCACGTCCCGGCAGATGCGTTTCTCTTGCGCTCGCAGTGCTAGCTTGCGTCCTCCAAGGAATTGCAAGAGAAGAGTGCGGCTGTCCTTTTGGGAGGCTAGGGCAAGGAGACCTGCGAATTTCTCACTTAAAAGTTGTATTTATAGTGAGACTCAACTTCCAGGCCTAATGGGTTTCAAAGCCCTAATCCAATTAGGATTTAATTTCGGGCTTAATAATGGCTCAACTCCTTGGCCCATTATTAATACAAAATTAAAGTGAAACCATAACCCAAATAATTAGCCCATGCACTCTAATGATCCAAATAGCTCTATGTGTGCGACCCAATAGGCTCTTACCATGTTGGCAATGATCATAAATCATATTTATGATCATAAGCAATGAGCGGTGTCTAGCAACACATCATTGCTACCCAAGTGACAAGATTGTCGGTGAATCGACTAAACCTTTATGATCATCACCGATATATGCCATTGTCCCTTTGTCCAAGATATCAAGACTAAGCACGAGACATGGAATGTGTCACTCTCGTATAGCCCAATCTTTCGTTTCTTGATTACCGAGTAGACCAACTTAAACTGACGACATTGATATCATATATCAACTCATCGGAGCATGGCCATGCATTTTCTAAGTCTCACTCTATCAAGGGGCCCAAAGATATCACTCCCGTTACATAGGAGGGACAAATCCCATCTTGATCATACAAATCCCTCCGCATGATATGTGACATACCCAATGACCTCCTTCAAGTTCACTCAGTTACGAGCAACAAAGGAAAGTATCAAAGTATGTGACTCACATATAGGGAACCTTGATGATCTTAGGTCGAAGGACTACATATACCATGATCACTATGAGAATCACTTATGACACTCATATAATGATCCATGAAGTGTTCTTATGGTGGGTCGGTCCAGTACACAAGTTCTCCAACTTGTACCCATATGTAGACTACATATCTTATATTAGTCTCCACATATGCTAGTCATTATGTATTATTGCAACCCGCTCCACAATAATACTAGACTAGGGACGTTTAAGAATATCATTATTCTAGAGTTACAATTATGTTTATTACGTTACGCAGAAACAAAACAACAAACAAAATTGCTGGATTAATGCCTCAATAAAATATCATGACTCAATGTGCAAAAATACAATCATCTCATGATTGGCTTTTTTTGGGCACAACACTAACAGAAGACAGTATGGATTAGAGTATAGATAGAATAAAAATACTTACATCATTAACGTTAATGTGAAATACGGAGTGGGGGAAAGAATTTTTTTTCCTTGGTGTGAATTAATAATTTATGTCTATGCCATTTATTTGGTTAAATTAATAAGGCAAATTAGGAGAATAATTAAAGATATTATATCAGAAAAGGTCATCTAGAATGGAGCGGAATGATGAGGAAGTTGATACAATGACAATAGTCTGAACTATAAAAGTTCACAAAATAGGTCAGCTAATGATAAGGATTAGACAAAATAACATAAGTCAACATGGAGGACACTAATACCATAATATATTAACATGTGTAGCTTGTAGCTATATATTTGGATTAGGAATTGTGGAGAATAAGGCCTTTAGGTAGGTCAAAAGGTATCATAGGCCTGCTGCAGAATTTGCAGATAATTGTGGCTTGCTTGTAGAGCAACAATGCATGATTCTTTCGAACATCTATAAGCTTCCCAAAGGCAATACAGAGGGCAGAAGTTAGTGTTTTTCACCCATATGTTAAGAGTTTGTTTTAACATATTGATCATCTTTAAAGCTACAAAGTGTTGGGATACAAACAAATCTGAGGCGAATGGGCAATGTATGACTAATTTGGCTTATGGGAGGTAATGCTCAATGTTGATTTCAACAATACTCATGACTATGCTAACTTATGAAGTAAGACTATAGTATGTGGGTGGGGGCAGCAACAGTTGCTGACAAAGCAATTTGAGCAACTTTGGGTAGGGCAAGGGGATCAAAGCCACAACTGCAGGAGTTGGTGGTCAAACCTAATTAGGGAAACAATATAATCTATTATACATATTATGATTAACTGTATGAGTTCTTTGAGAATCGAAGCTATTTTATTGACCTAGAAATATGTTGTGAATATTTTTTTGGAAACATGTTTATTGCGTAAGATTCTATATAGTTATAGAAATTTAGTATATGTTTACAAAAGTATTAAGTGTGTAGAGATGACAATGAGTGACCATGCATGTGAATATAGTGAAGAATCAAATAAAATACAAAAGGTTGAATCACTTGGGTATAGTGAAGGAGGTAAACTAATATTTTGTTCTGAAGGTAAAGTAAGGAACCTGCATGTCAAGGGGGAAAAATTCATAATACAGAGTACGATCATAACATGTTCAGAAAAACATATCGTAATTAACATAGTGGGAATGAAATTAATTAACAGGGAACTTTGCTAAACAGGGAACTTGTTTTATTGGTAGAGTCTGAGCTTAGCTAACTATTGGTAGATGTTGAGGGTTCTATTATTAGTATATGGAGGAAACAAACATGTAAATAGGTATCAATGTTTTCCTATGCAAATAGAAATAGATTTATACTCCTAGAAGTAGTATTTTGTTTAGAATGAGCAAGTTTTTTTAATTCTTGTTTGTTGCATGCATGGATTGTTTTGCCCATTATATGTAGTACTTAGGGAACAAAAATATATTTCTCTGTTTGAGCGAAGTAGATAACGTGCTATAAAGATGCAGAATACTGCAAAATAGGGTGGGAAAATTTTTTTACTTTGAGTGCAAACGGTAAATTAGGAAGCATGAGAAGTTTAATAAATATTATTTTCCTCTTATATAAGAAAATAAACTGATTCAAATTATAAGAAGACTATATCCGATAAGAAATAAAGAGATTTCTCAGTTTGTGCTGCTGCAAGAAGCGCTATGATGTACTTGGCTAAGAAAATTGTAGAAATATGGAGTCTTAGAGCAGAGAATAGACAAATAATCCTGTGGAAAAAGAGGTAAGGAGGTGTAGTATTTTTATATGAAGTAAAAGTGCATGCAAACAAATAAGAATACAAAATTATAGGAAGAATGAGGGGATTACCTGTCAAATATAACAGAAGCCAGAGTTAACAGGTGGAATAATCTTGCATACAGTCTGTAGCACAAAGAAGGACTGATTTGCCTGTAAGGAAGAAGATGATAGATAAAGCTAAGCTTTTCTTATATAAAATAGAACGCTAGTTAATTTATGGAAAAAGAAAAGAAAGAATAAAAGAAAAAGCTGTCTCTGTGTTAGTGTTTTTAGGAGCAACAGTGATGGAGTTTATGGAATAAGGTCCATTGTATTTATAGAATGATTAAGAAGAAGGAGGAAAATGGTACTCAGTAGTCTTGAGAAACCAAAGCCCTTGGCAGAGGAGATGTAATAATGATATGAGTTTTGCTGTCGAAATTGCAAATTTTGATTTCTCATAGTGTCTCTGCTCTGCTACATGTGGAAAGAGAGTCAATGGCAATGATGATAAGAAATGGATTTGGGAAAATAACGTTGTCGTTGCTTTGATTTCCATTACTCCCACTGTCTATTATGCCCAATGAATATTTGACTGTAGATATTGTTGAAAAGAACACGAAATTCTCACACATTAAGTTGTTTGTATTTTTTTTTTTATTTTCCTTTTTTATTTCCCCTGTATTTTTCTCCTTTTTTTTTATTGCTCTCATAGGGTTTAAATGTATATACATACACATACACAAGAAGAGAGAAAGATATAT
Source organism: Aquilaria yunnanensis (assembly GCA_039654915.1). Taxonomy (NCBI): domain Eukaryota; kingdom Viridiplantae; phylum Streptophyta; class Magnoliopsida; order Malvales; family Thymelaeaceae; genus Aquilaria; species Aquilaria yunnanensis. The sequence continues at coordinate 94,080,326 of CM077596.1, read as the reverse complement.
ATATATATATATATATATATATATATATATATATATATATATATATAAAGCGATATAAATCTAGATAGATATATGGGCATGGATGTAGATATAGTTACCTATGTGTGTATGTGTGTGTGTGTGTGTTAATTGTATTATCAATGGGAATTTATATCAAGCATTTATCACAAATATTAATATTTGGTATCTCTCACTTCATGTTTAATATAAATATTACTACCTCCATCTCAATTAAGTTGAAACATTTGTCTGGCCACGGAGATTAAGGTATATGTAATTTGTGTTAATTTTTTATGTAGTAAAAGTTTAAATAATGATTAAAAAAGAAAAGATTCTTTTTTGGGTTTTGTGCAGTGAGAAATTGAGTGGATATTAAAAAAAGAGTGTTTATTGGGTTTTGTGTAAAAGGATTATTTAATTGTTTAAACTTTTTCAAAAGATGAAACGTTTCAACCTTTTGGGACATCCCAAAAAGGAATATGTTTCAAGTAAACTGGGACGTAGGGAGTATATGATAAGACTTTGGTGTAGGTGATGTTTAGGTACTATTTTTCGCAATATATGTATATAAGAAAATATGTGCATGGGTTATACTGATTAGCACACATTATATACATATTTTGCGGGTGAAATTGCCTGACTTGTGGGATTTAGCAGTTGTTAAGTGTTGGTTTATTCTAAGCATCTAAATTTTGTCATAAGTGAGAGAATAAGGGTTGAGATAAATTATTTGACAAATAAAGGGAAATAAATTATTTGACAAATAAAGGGAAATAAGGCAATAAACTATTGAATTAGTATGTTATGACCAAAATTGAAGATGATGTGTTTTGAAAGGGAATAAATTGTCCAATTATGTATAATTTGATTTTGTAAATTGCAATTTGGTGACAATAATTTGGTTAATTCATGGTAGGAAAGAATTGGTATAGTATTTATTCAATATGTTTATACATGATAAAAAGGCAAAGATGAAAGGCATTGTTAATTAGCATAACATAGTATAATGGGCTAGAAAATTCCTATGATTCCTTTGCTATATGTTTTAATGTTTTAATAATTCCACAATTTAGAGATGGTGGAATTTAAAGGTTGTTCCTTAGCCTAAATTGATGGGAAATTCGTTGTTGTGTATTTTTTTTTAATATATGACGTAGGTAACAACCTATATTTGTTTTGGCTTAATTTTATAGATATTAAGAACAGAATGGCAAAATCGCTGCAAACAAGTGAGGTAAATTTAATTAGGAGAAGGAGTTGGAGTTTTTATCTAATATTAATTGATGAAGGTACAAAGAAAGGGTTTTTTATTTACTTCTTAAACCGTATTTTAGAAACTCATTGTACTTTGTACTTGTATTTTGTTTTAATTCGACATGTACAATAAAAGGTGTTAAGCACAATTATAGTTTATACTAAATAAGTGAAATATATAAAATCGAACAGAAAAAAATAAATTTTTTGGTTCAATAAACCTATTATTGTTTGATGAAGAAATGCAATATATCATTAATTTATAGGAATAAATCATATACATGATTTCGTGCTATATTTTGTGGGAATTAAATATTTTGTTTATATAAAATATAATTTTTCCCTCAAATCTAAAACATAATTCCTTACAAAAGTATATTCAATGTTTGTTATATCGATAATTTTATCGTAATAGAATAACATGATCTTATTTTGGCTTTCTATTTCTACTATTTATCAAGTGAAAAAAGTTCACACCAAGAAAGAAGGCAGCGAACCATTTGTGCGATTAAAGTTGGAATAGAACTTTTGGGTTTCCATGTACTATACATTAGAATGAAATACATGGCAGGTTAGTTGTCTAATATAATAATAAATGATTGAAATTGAATATAGGTACAATTGTCTTCATAAACAATACCATAATAAATACAGTACAATGCTTTGAGAAAAAATGGTGTGAATAAATATTCGGTAATATAACTGAAGTCTTATTTGTGAGAAAATCTGTCTCAATTTCTTATATTATTTTAACTTTCCTCCCATTTTCAAACTGAGGAGTTATTGGGGGATATGACCAATTTGCATGAAGCAACGATAGTTGGTAATCTTTGTCCAATCTTGAGGTTTCGACATATCATTTTGCATTAAAATTTTGAGACCATTATGTGATGTAACATGTGATAATGCAACATATAATTGACTATGTGAAAATACAAGTTTTGGAAAATAAACTCCAATTTTTTCCAATATTTGTCCTAATTTTTGTTTATTGTCATAGCATAGCAAAGCCGAAGAGAAAATTGTCGCCATTTTAAAATAAATAGTCATTTCGTACTTGATGCTTGAGTAAAAATTCAAGGTATGTGAGTTTTATGCCCAGTGTTATTTTTTGAAATGAAGACAGCTTCAATGATTCTTTAAGTAATCCTGGCTATAGTTAATTGAGTACCATTACAAAATCTTTCTATTTGGTTTAAGTTACGTAGTAACATGACAGGTACTCCAATTTTTAATTGTAACTTATGTTCTGGAATACTAGTTATTTGTAATGAATATAAAAATTCTAAGGATATACCATATCATAATCATTATGATTTTTATCAGTCATAACAATTAAGTTAGAACCTAATAAAATTTCTTCTTTACATGGTACTAATGGTAAAATATAATTATTAAGAGTAATAACTGTATCATTCCAAAGAGTAATAATGACACATTCTTTTAAATAATTTACTTTATTATACATATGATTTAAATTTTCATAGGTTACCTGAACAATGACTTCAACTAGATAAATGGAAGCTTTAATTAGTAAATCATCAGGAATTTTAATCCATTTATCATTGTCATTATCAATGGTTGTATCTGTGTATATAGTTTTACTCCCAGATCTTACTGATAATAACCAATCATTAAATTTTTTCATTTTATTACCTATATCTGAAGATGAGTTTTTCAGCAATCTCATATTTTGAGTCAATGTATAAACTGCACAATATTTCAAAAAATATAATCTAGTAATACATGCATTAACTATTTCTGAACGACCACCACCAACAATGAAGGAAAGAATTTACCTAAAATCATCTCTTAGTAGTACTATAATACCTTCAAAAGGTTTTGGTTCATCAAAGTTATCTATGTTGAGGATATCTTGTAATATTCTATTTAGTGGCTTGAAATAATAACAGTGGGTCATAGGAGCTTCTTCATAGACAATTAATTTAACTTCTTTTATCGGTTCTACTAGGAGTATACCTTTTTTAATTACGCATGTAGCATAGGCACCAGAATTAAAAGAATTTTAAACTGTGAATGAGATATTCGTCCTCTTGGTAATAATAATAATGCAATACCCGAAAAGGCAATTACTAGTAAAACATATCCTTCACTGTGAATTTTTGAGATTATTGTTTCTCATGAATAAGTTTGACCAGTACTTCTATAACCATAAACAAAAAAAAACCTTCACAATTAAAAGAAACCACATTTGTCACAATTTTATAGATATGTAATTGTTCACTATTTAATCTAGTATAAAGAGTGGAATTTTAAGAGTTTAAAGTATTTTTACCATAAATTAACTCCTCAATTAATAAATGATTATTTAAATATTCTATATGTGTTCTTTGTCTCCTCAATTAATAAATGATTATTTAAATATTCTATATGTGTTCTTTGTCTCCTCAATTAATAAATGATTATTTAAATATTCTATATGTGTTCTTTGTGGAAATGACAAACGTAAATCACCTAAAGATGACTGATTTTTATTAAATAATTTTTCAAGTTCTACTAAGAAATAATTTTTTAATCTATTTTTTTGTATTATAGCTGAAGGTAAACCAAGCTAAAACTGGACTTTCTATATAATATTATTAGCAAAAGTTGGCCAAAATTTCCTGAATAGTTTTGTAGGATTTCCAATTTCACAGAATAGTATAATTGTAATAAATAGTTGATGTAATTTAGTGGAGGTTGCCCAATATAGCATCGCTTAATGTATCTTACCATTCTTTATCATCACTATTAACTCATAAGCACTAGATGCTTCTCGGAAAGTTGTGTAAAAGACACCATTTACTGTTCTAATCTCATGATAACTATGCAGTCCTCTAACAACATTCAATAGCATTCTTAAATAATAAAGTTCTCCTACTCCTAGATGTACATATATTATTCGTCCAATACGTCATTATCTTTTTCTTTTTGTCCATATTTTTTTATTTTAAATCCACTCTGTCAGAAATTCTGCAGATGGTAACTTGCATGCGTTAGAGTCTCAGTATTGGTATACATGCATTCTGTAAACATTATTTTATGAATATCCTTGTACCATATAATAGATGAGAGAAAATTAATTTTTACAAACAAAATTATGTGCTGTAAAGGTAAATGAGCTGTAAGGCGCTCAATTGATGGGTCTCGATAATAAAGTTCAAACTATAATAATTTAAATAATTTTGAATTCTTGCAACTTTAGTAACTTTTTCTTTCTGTAAATTTGTGTCAACAGTCACATTTTTAGTTAGAATAACACATGCTCTATCAGGTCCTTTGCTAATATATTTGAAAAGATATTTTACCATCTGAGTCTTGCAACACCATTGAACAATAATATGTGCCTCATATTTAATTAGTAATTGTAAATTACATGGAACAATAAAATGATTATCTATTTCAATTCCATTTTTTATAGAAATTTTCCCATCATAATGCCTTCAATAAACTACAAATCCATCTTCATTAATCAAAGTATAGTTATTAAATTTTTTAGGAAAATGTTTACAACATCGTTTATTCTTCATACACGGTGACAAAAGGTTATCAACTCTACACGGCCCATGAATCATGAATTTAGTCACTATCTCATATGCAAATGGTTCAGCTTCTTTATTAGGTAGTTTTGCACAAATTAATATTAGCCTGTTTGGGAGTAGGGTTTTTTTACCCACATCCAACCAAGCTAATATATGAACATGGAGTAACTCATGTTTCTGGAATTCTATTGTTTATAAAATTGCAGAAATTAGAAGAACAATAATAATTAACATATGTAAATCTTGTTAAAATATTTGCCAAATTGTATATGAAAATTTCAAATACAATAAAGTATAAAAAATGTTAAGATTTTCTAAAATGAAAGACTATAAACAAAAATGGATTATAGACCTACCACACATTTCCCGAAGTACCCTTTTTTGTTATATCGTCAATTAATGCACTAGCTTTTCGTTTTAAAAACTCTTATAATAATATCAAGATGGTATTCTGGTTTTTGCCGATGAATTAATGTTAAAGCTCTATTAATTTTAGGCCATTGAGTATTACATATGAATGTTATAAACAGATCTGGATATCATACTATCGACAAATTGCAACAGCATCTTAATAATTCTAAATCATATAGTGATAACTACCGGTAAAACTTGAGGGTAAAATTATTCGTTTACAAATTGTTTGTCCATTAGTATCACCTTCGACAGTTGCATCTTTTATATCCATGTATATTCTTAGTTCCTTTTGTTTCATTTAAATATAAAACAACTTATCTTCTTCTACACATGCAAAAAAATCAACTATATATTGCTGAAACAATTGACATCCTCTTATTAAAGTTAAACCATCTATCTAACAAAATTGAATTCGATATGCACAAAACTCTTGCATTGTCACATATTTCCGTTTTCCCATTTTATTCCCTATAATTATTTTGTATGGTATCCAAATAGGCCAATTCTTGTGTGCGCCTGGCTTATTTACATCCGTGCCATTTGACATTCGGCTGGCTTATTTACATCTATGTCATTATGACCTATTTACTCTTTTTCTGTTTTTTTCTTTTTTGGGTCGTTTCTTGTTAGTTAGTTGCTCTGCTTCTTCTTCTGCTCCATTTCTTCTCTAGCTTTGTCTCGCAATTTTCGCGTTCCATCGATCGTTCTTCGGTGTGTATTAGTTGCTCTGCTTCTTCTTCTAATCCGTTTCTTCTTCTAATTTTGTCTCGCGAGTTTCGGGTTGCATCGATCGTTCTACGGTGTGGATTTCGATCTTAGTTTCTTTTCTGTGCCGTTGAAGGACAAGTTTCGGAACTCTTGTTTTGATGGAGGTGTTTGCTTGTGGTCGGTAATGGATCTAGATCTGAATGTTTCTCCTGCTCTGTCGTTCGACGTTATTTGCTCTGTTAACTTAGGTACTAACGTTATTTGGATTGCCTTTTCATGTTTGATATTTATTTGTGTTTTTTAATGTTTTTTAAATGTTTGCCTCAGTTTCTGGTGATTTAGGTTGTGGATTAGATGTTCGGTCTTTGATATCTGCTGTTGAGGGATCTGATTTGGGTGCATTGTCCAATTCTCTGGCTATTTCATGTGGTATTCATGTTGAAGGTACATGTTCTTTTTTATATTTATATTTGTTCTTTTTAAGAATACTGTTTGTTCTTTCTAATAATACTGTTTGTTCTTGGCTATTTTAGACATTGTTATTTTTTTTTATATATTGGTTTTATATATATGCTTTTTGGTCTGGCACGTTTGCTTTTTATGAGTTAGCCTTCATTTTTTTATGGTTCACAGTCTGTTGTCTTTACGGAACTGATGTTTTGGGCCTTTATGTTCTTTTCTTCATTACTATTTGTACCTTTCTACAGAACTGTTTGTACCTTTGTGTTTTAGACATTGTTCTTTTATGCTACATAGTTTGTTCTTTTAAAAATGCATATGTTCTTTTATGTGTTAGACTTTTCTCTTTTTGCATATTGTATATGCTCTTATAATGGAACTGCATGTAGGTTATTTTGAAGATGATGGATTTGAACGGATTGATATGACTGGTATGGAGTTTGGTGGTGAGAATGAAGCATATGAGTATTACAGGAAGCATGGTCTTAGCCATGGTTTTGATGTAAGGAAGACTAGGCTCCGTCGTCGGGTAGATGGTTTTTGTTGTGGAAGGGAGTTTTGCTGTTCTTGTGCTGGTGAAAAACATAGTTCTGTGATTGATGGGGGCCATGAAAGAGCCAATTTTCGTTCTAATTGCAGGGCATTTGTGAGGTTTAAAATTGATATGAGTGGTACAAACAGTCACTTCTAAAAGAACAAACATACAAAAGAACAAATAGGGCTGTTGTAAGAACAAAAGAACCAACAATGGCTTCTAATGGAACAAACAGGCATTTTTAACAGAACAAACACACTTCTAACAGAACAAACACACAAAAGAAAAAAACAGGCCTGTTGTAAGCACAAAAGAACCAACAATGCCTTCTAAAGGAACAAACAGGCAGTTCTAAAAGAACAAACACACAAAAGAACAAACAGGCCTGTTGTCAGCACAAAAGTACCAACAATGCCTTCTAAAGGAACAAACAGGCAGTTCTAAAAGAACAAACACACAAAAGAACAAACAGGCCTGTTGTGAGCACAAAAGAACCAACAATGCATTCTAAAGGAACAAACAGGCAGTTCTAAAAGAACAAACACACGAAAGAACAAACAAGCCTGTTGTAAGCACAAAAGAACCAACAATGCATTCTAAAGGAACAAACAGGCACTTCTAAAAGAACAAACACACAAAAGAACAAACAGGCCTGTTGTAAGCACAAAAGAACCAACAATGCATTCTAAAGGAACAAACAGGCACTTCTAAAAGAACAAACACACAAAAGAACAAACAGGGCTGCTGTAAGAACAAAAGAACCAACAATGGCTTCTAATGGAACAAACAGGCACTTCTAACAGAACAAACACACAAAAGAAAAAAATAGGCCTGTTGTAAGCACAAAAGAACCAACAATGCCTTCTAAAGGAACAAACAGGCAGTTCTAAAAGAACAAACACACAAAAGAACAAACAGGCCTGTTGTAAGCACAAAAGAACCAACAATGCCTTCTAAAGGAACAAACAGGCAGTTCTAAAAGAGCAAACACACAAAAGAACAAACAGGGCTGCTGTAAGAACAAATGAACCAACAATGGCTTCTAATGGAACAAACAAACACTTCTAACAGAACAAACACACAAAAGAAAAAAATAGGCCTGTTGTAAGCACAAAAGAACCAACAATGCCTTCTAAAGGAACAAACAGGTAGTTCTAAAAAAACAAGCACACAAAAGAACAAACAGGCCTGTTGTAAGCACAAAAGAACCAACAATGCCTTCTAAAGGAACAAACAGGCAGTTCTAAAAGAACAAACACACAAAAGAACAAATAGGCCTGCTGTAAGCACAAAAGAATCAACAATGCCTTCTAAAGGAACAAACAGGCAGTTCTAAAAGAACAAACACACAAAAGAACATACAGGCCTGTTGCAAGCACAAAAGAACCAACAATGCCTTCCAAAGGAACAAACAGGAAATTCTAAAAGGACAAACACACAAAAGAACAAACAGGCACTTTAAGAAAACACGATATCTAAGACGCACAAACCTCCTCAAAAGAACAAACACATTCACATTTGAAGAACATAGAGGAACATACGGATACCGTTAAAAGAACAAAAAAGAGAGATACCTTTGATTCTTTATTTCTTTTGACTTCTTTCCAATTTTTTTACTCCTCGTAGATTCTTGTAGTTCGTCTTTTGCAGCCGGTCTGATTTTCTTTTGTTTTTCTTGTTTCCCTTGTTCAGAAGCTTTTCTCTTTTTTGTCGCTCTGATTATCGACTTTCTGCAGGGATTAAATACGTTTATGGTGCGAAAGAACGACAAACAATGGAAGATGCAACAGGTTAGATGTACTTACAGTTGCTCACTAAGCGTTTCTTCTTCCTGCGATGTCATCATCGTTGTTTATCGTCGGCTTGTTTTTTCACGACGGAAGTTTAGCGGCTAGGGCAGAGATTCTCTCCAGCGTTTCAACGGAAAACCGAGTTTAGTGGCTGAATGGAACAGTATGCAACGATTCATCGACGATGGAACAGAAGCTTCTCGGAGAAGTTGAAATGTATCGATTTTCGCACTCAGATATTTATTGGATGGCATGAGATGTAATTTCGAGAGATTTGGACGCGGTGGCACGCTCGTAATTTCATAGAAATTGTAGCGCGTCTGCCGAATGTTAGTTTCTAATAGGTAGGGGTTGAAGTGACAATAGTTATATAGTAGAAGGTAGGCTTATGACATAAGCCAGGCTTATGCAATCAGTACTCATCCAAATATAGAATCCATCTTTTCCAAAAGGAAATAATAATGAATATTGCATTGCTATAAATGATCTATGTATATGATTGATTCGATATAATCTTCCTGATTTATATTCAACAATTATATCACAATTTGAATATTCTCTCTCACCAAAATCACCTACAATTAGCCCAGCAATTTCAGATGATGGTGGAGTTCCATAATTAATGGAGTCTATTGGTCATTTTCCTAAGATTTTTAACTTTAGAGATGTGTTTATGGTGGAACTGAGGAGATCACAAATCATTTTAAAACCCCTGACAATTTCATTATTACTATTAAACATTTTTATCAACTCTTTAACAATTTTAGGTTCAATCAATGACAAATCATGACCTGGTACTATACTACATTGATTGTGTAACTCATTAATAAAATCATAGATATATAATTGAGCAAATTTAAAAGGTTGACCGTCAACAGGTATAAAAAATCCAATACAATGATCATTTTGACCATGAATACGATAAATGTAAGGCCTAGAACCTTCATTTATATTGTGATTAATTTTTGCTCCTATACAGGTAAAGACAAATATAGGTTGTATAATCTAATATTTTTGCAAAATTGACTACCTTTGACACCAAATGTCAAATCAAGAAGATGGTTTAATGGAAAAGGTGTCAGTTTTAACGGGGTTAAAGATACATAACCATTTTGGCAACACAGTGAAAATTGTGGTTTCCCTTGTTTGGTTTTCCTTTTTAACTGTTCATTGTACCAAAATATAACACCACAAAATTCACATGTTTGATTTAAGCCCCCAAAATCAAGCACCATATTGGTAGTCTTTGTGGAATACGTATAATGATAAGATATTAGAAATATTATCTTATATAATTGTATACTTATAAAGAAAATATTGGTACACTTTTTTTTAACAACTTAATTGCAAACCATGGTAAGCATTATATATTGTTGTGTTGTTGTCATATGTATAAAAGGAGTCTTTGTTTGTTTTCACAAATCTATAGTTTAGCGAAAAAAAAATGTTCAATGCAATGTGTTTTAACTGCTTGAACGCCACTACCTTTGTTACACATACTACGACTAAGGTGGTGTTATTTCAATATACCATAATGCCTCATCTGATTAGACAAACACTGGGAATCTGTTATAACCTATTCTACTAAAGAACAAACAAATAAATTAGAGCCATATGGAACTTCAACATATATTAAAATAGTGCAAAACCACATTTGCTATCCCCTTCCATTAAAATCCAAAACCATATACATAAAATAAATTTGCGCTGCCTAGTTCGCCTATTTAATATACAAAACCTAGATGCAATTTCAGCCTTACTTACATACATATACATTAGATATTATTTTTCCCATATGAGGAGGAACAATGAAGATGACACTATTTAACCAATGCTTCACTTAACCATATATTCTCCAACCTCAGTTGATGAATTTCCAAAGTGAGATCACTTGTCTGTTCCTCCAACTTCATAGAACATTGCTGTAGTCTTTCAAGTTCTTTTTGTGTGAAATCCAACTTCACACACACATGGTCATATAATTGGCTATAGCACCCATTACTGCGTCCAAAATGCTTTATTTGAATACCAAATAAGTGGCACAAATTCTTTACAGCAAGTAATGTTGCATCTTATTTTGCATTGTCAATACTGACTTTAGAATAACCATAACCATTTAGAGACATTGTAATTTGTTGAGTAGATGGCAAATGAACATGAATAGATGCACAATAATAACCATCAATTGGAACTTCGAAAGCGTACAATGACATAGACAAAGACATCATACCACACAATTCAATAAGAATTGTTTTTGGAGATAAGTAAACTAGGTTCATACTGTCAAACCAACAGGTTATTGTAACCATAATAGTTTTAACTTTTATATCTATTAATTCTATTGAAATACATACACATTAATCGTCATCCATTCCGAAAAAACTTTATAGAACAGAAAAAGCCATTTTATATAGAGGGAATAAATAGCTAACCTTTCCAGCTGGACAACTTGGTGTCATCCACCTAATTAAAGCAAAGTGCTAAAAGCGAACAACCACTACAAAAAAAAAATCAATCATGGGTTACACTCTATGCAATGAAGAATGACTAACAAAGATGACAATGGCTTTAAAAAAATAATAAAAAAATCACATATTTGAGAAAAATGAGACAAAGGAGGAATTCACACAAACAAAAAGAGACACACTAGGGGTAACAAAGGGTGGAGAAAAAACACTAAACAACAATTTTCCAATCCTAAAAGAACAAAGATAAAATTTACTCAAACAAATGATAAATACCCGAACAGACATCTCAATTGCTTTCTCGAATTTGCGATAGAATAAGAACAGAAAAGAGAGATCACATTTCCTCTGCTTACTTTCCCTACAGAAATGAAACCCTTATATATAACAAATCTATTTCCAGCAACAAATTACATAACTTGCAATTTCATAATCAAATGCAATGCATGTGAATCATTCAATTACCCATTTAATGCATCTAAATCATGCATTAGCTATAGAAGTCCCATAAAAACTTGCTTCACCAATACCTCAGCTTTTGCCGGACACCTCAAACTGCCGAACATCCTTCACCAGCCACATTCATAACACAATTAGCAAGCAACAGGCACATACCTTCAGCTAGAAGGAATCGAGAAAAACAAGAAGTATCAATCCTAATCATGATGCCAATGACATGATCATAATGTCCCTCCATATGATAAAGCACAAAATTGACTGTCAGTTTAAACACACTCACACCCAATGAAGATAGCACCCAAGCCTACGAACAAAAAATGCACAAACATGTAAATGGCTATATTGTAATTAACCCAGTTAAACAACCCCTAATAGGAAATAAAGGCCTAATGTTTCCACCCATACAAACATAACCTTACAACATGTCAAATCAGGCCCACAGAAATAACAAAGCAAGAGGAAAAACATTCCCAGCAAAAGGATATCAATGGAGGGAACTACAAAGTGAAATTACTACTCACAAACAGTGCACAAAGCTATAAAATAATTGCAGTGACTAAGCTACACATACTATACAACAAATGCCCAAGACATACATAACCACAAAAGAAAAACTCTCATGCCAATTTCCCTATAAATAGGTGAACACGTGCTAATCCAACAGCACACAACTAACTCAGAAATTGGAGTAAACCTTGCACTAACCGGATATCCAAAGTAACTCGGAGGACTCAAACGGTTCTTTAACATAAAGCAAAATGCTAGATGTCACCATCACCCAAACCCCTTTTCCTTTAGTGTTATATATAGGTATTGATAGATTTCTCAATTTTGCATTCAAATCAACAACTTGAAGCTTAGTGCTGCTTCTTAAGTATAATTAGCTGGCAATTAACAGCTCTAAATTACAAATTGAGATTATTTAATTAATTAATAATGGTGTTTAAAGGTTATGGGTCACTCACTTTAAACTATTGCTTTCATTTTGACCACCTAATTTATTTGTACAATTCTCAGGCTTTTACTATGTAACCTTTGTTGTCACTTAGCAAATGACTCATAACTATTCTTTTGTATTTTAAAAATAGAGACACTATTAGAAGAGATTTATAAAACTGAATTTTACATAATTTGGTAGTCTTTTTCAAAATAATTAATTGCATACTTAATTGGCATATATACTATTATAAATCTCACCTTTTGACACTTGAACTTAAAATTGTGCTCAACAGGCGTTATGGCCACCTGCATTGTTGATCATTGGTTTTATGTAGTTTGGGGTAAAAAAAAAAACTTTGTTGCGTCATTATCTAACAAGTTATTCTATAATTAATTTGTTCTTTCAAATTTCAAGAAGTAGATTAATTAAATTGTCCAACTTGAAGTAGTAATTATAACTATATATTAATCGTGGAACAAAAAAACTATTGACCTTTTTTCCCCCTTTTCCCTAAGTAATGATGTAACCCATCTTCTAGCCAATACATATTTCCTTTATTTCTATTTTGGTCCTTAAACTATTCCTTCTTACAATCAAGCCTTGAGAAAGTCAGACAATGTCAAGTTAGTGTAAAGGTCGATATCCATAAGTTTGGGACTACAGCTGTCAAAGAGAACAACTACAATAACTTTCTATAGGTTTTGTTTGTCTCACAATTTTTGTGCTTATAATAAGTTTCAGCCCCTTTACTATTTGCCATTTTATTTTAGTCTCTATATTCTATTTGTTCACAATTTTTGTCTTTTTTTTGTCTTTATTAAGTCAATGTTAAACCTTACTATCTATATTATTTCCATTTACCTATTGATCTTGAAATTTTAATTTGACTTTTGTGTCAATGTTTAAACATCACTATTTGTGAGAAAGGTTAATTATATCCTCTAAGGAAAAAATTTGGTCACTTTGATTTGTCTACCATGACTTGGATTGTCCTCAGATTGTGCGTGAACTTTTCGATTCAAACCCCTAATTCATACCATTTTTTACTTTATTTTTTTTATGTCAATGGTTAAACACTACTTTTAGTTACTAAAATCCCACTCTTTACCCTATTAATCTCAAAACTTCATTGTATAGATATTAGATCATGATTTTAGGCCAACTTCAAATCTTAGGTTTTTAAATTTGACGGAAAAGTTTTTTGCATCAATTGTTAAAGTCAGTTTTAAATACTAGAACTTTAATATTTCCCTTCTTTATCCCCTAACTTTGTTATTTAATAACTATTTTTCTATGTTATGTTAAATACTATTACAGATTGAACCACCGCATTGTGTGGGGCAAATGAACCTCATTGAATACAAAATAGGGTCAGATGTGATGAGGCCTGGGGTAAGAAGAGCTTTGAGTTGAATGCTACTTTTAGTTATGGGCTAGTTGGTCATGAGCACAATATAGAGATTTTAGGGTCTGTTTGGGAATTGACTTTAGGTATAAGGGTTAAAAGGTCAAATTTGTGACAATTTAAAGGCAATTGGGGATATAGTTTTAGTTGTATGACTTTCTAAAAAGTTTAAAAATATATTTCCCAACCATAGATTCATAGTTATCTACCAGTGTCCAGGTTGTTTTGCTTACCAACAAGACGTTTAAGACTCATTCTTAAGGCAAACAAAATGGTATTGTTTTATACATAAATGTTGGGGTAATTTTCAGTTATTCTTGATATTACAATTACACTTTTATAATTTGAAACTTGAAATACTACATGTTTCCCATGCTTCTTGATATTATGCAGCAGTAGCTTTTAAAATCCTAGTTAAATTATCCTTAATTGTCTATCAGTAATATTTATCTATATAATATTTTTTAGAATTAAAAAATTTTTAAATTATTCAAAAATATTTTTTAAATGCCAGTTATTTATAATAAAAATACAAGGTAATATGAAATTATTAGAATATAACTACAAAATAATTTAAATTTGAATTTATAAATTATTGCCAGAAAGCTAAAAAAAAGGAAAAACATTGGTTTCTGAACCTCAGAAGTGTAAATCAATGTAGGTTCAAGTGATACTAGTAACTATAAAGGATAATTATAACTTGTTTCTTGAGATTTAGATGAAATTATACTTTATTTCTCATGATTTAAAAATATACACTTTGCTCCCTATTTTTCTAATACAATTTGACAGCAACTTATGAAATCTTAATTTAGACTTTATGGTACTAATCTTTAAGTAATTTCATCTGTATGATTTTTTTCACAGGTAGTTGATATTTAAAAAATATTAATTTCTATTTAAATTAATTTAAAATTTCTATTAACTGTAAAAAAAATATCATACAGATTGAAATTATTGAAAAATAAGTACCGTAATGTTTAAATTAAGATTTCAAAAGTTATTGTCGGACTGTATTAAAAAGGCAGAGAGCAAAGTGTATATTTCTAAAGTAGGGGGAGGCAAAGTATAATTGCACTTAAATCTCAAGGGACAAATTGTAATTAACCCTAACTGTAAAATTCTCTAAGTCTTCTAGTTCATTGAAACAAGTTTTCACTGTTAGGTTAAGTAACATTACTTAAGCCATATAATTCACATTAACCGTTAAAAATTATGGTTGGGTTAAGTAACATTAATTAAGCAATATAACTTACATTAACTGTTAAAAAATTGGATCTTTTCTTTGTGTCTTGACTAATTCAGATAAAGTCCCGTTGAATCCTATTTTAGAGAAAAAAAACTCTCTTAAAATGTGTTTTCCAAACATTTAATTAGTAATCAAAAGCTTCCAAATTGTCAACAATATCTAAGTGTCAGCTCTCCACTTCCCCATAACCTAAATTAGCTGAAGACTTCTAATCTCAACATACTGATAAGAATCGAGTGCCTCAATGAATTTAAAAAATCTATGCAACAATTACCCAATGAAGAAGTATGGGAAATAGGGGAAAGAAACTACTACAGTGACAAAAATTCCCGCTTCATCATTTAATACTTGTACAAAGGAAAAAATGGGATTGTTATTATGACTTTTCAGTTTTTAATCTTCATTTGGGGATAAATGTTTAAAATTAGCCTTGGAGATTAGAATAAATTATCAACAGTTATGATAGGTTTTTCAAATCCAAACCTCTAACACTAAATGTTGATGCCATTCTTAAACAAAGCATTAGTAAGTTTTCATTGTGGCAAGA
The DNA here is from genome assembly GCA_039654915.1 of Aquilaria yunnanensis. Taxonomy (NCBI): domain Eukaryota; kingdom Viridiplantae; phylum Streptophyta; class Magnoliopsida; order Malvales; family Thymelaeaceae; genus Aquilaria; species Aquilaria yunnanensis. The sequence goes on along the minus strand of CM077596.1, from coordinate 94,064,559 downwards.
AATAGATACATATAACCACTCCTTGATGCTACCATTAGGGTCTCCATTTTCCTTTTCCTATAGTAAATTAGTTCTCAATCTGTCATTGTATATTGGTATCAAATTTTTATAATTTATTACATATTGATTTTTTAGTTAGGTAAGACTAACTTGACACAGAATTTTGATTTATAGAAGAAAATTGATAATTTAAATGATCCATTAACTATTAAGATTATGATAGAGAATTAATATATTGAAAAGCAATTATTGAATAATTTAATTAGAATTTGCAAATTTAAACTATTCGGAAACTATTTTTCAATAAATTCTAACTATTTCATATTTTTTTTACAATTAAAAGACCTTTAAAGCTATTAGTTCTTCCTCTTTAATCTTTATAGTTCAGGTTTGAACTTAATTTTGCCTAAAGTTAGGGAAAAATATCAAATATGTAATGCATTACAAAAGTTTTGTACTAATGTAACGAAATTAAGTTTAAGGATTAATTTGTAATAAGAACCAAAGATTATGGACTAATGATTGCAGAGGACAGGAGGTGCTGTAGTTGGCAAGAGCTTGATCTCTTCAACCTTTTTTAGCTAATTCGTTTTAATTTAAATCAACTAACTTATTTTGTATTTTTATATTTTTTTTTATCTAAAACTAATTTCATTTGAAAGGTAATATTATGTAGATATAATAATCTATTTGAAAATAAATTTGTATGGTGTTATTAATTTTTTATAAATTTTTCCTTTTTAATGCCTTAAACAAAAAAAATTCATAAAATTTAGTAAGATTACAATAATTATATTTTCAATGGATTATTGAATCTACATAATATTAACTTTTAATTCAAATTAGTTTCAAATAAAAAAATAAAAAAATAAAAATAAATTATTTTAAAATTAATTGACTTAAATTAAAACAAACTGTTAGTTTGCTTTCTTGACCTTGATCTCTTCAACCAAAGATTATGGACTAATGATTGCAGAGGACATGAGGTACTGTAGTTTGCTAGAGCTTGATCTCTTCAACCTCTGGCTTTCTTGACCTTGTCCTGGATTTTGTCTTTTATTAATTGTGTCGCTACTTGTGAGGTAAATTATTCGTTTCCTTTGCTAATGTTTACCTGCTCAACCTTTATTACTCTTATTTGTATGAGCATAATTATGCTAAAATTAGTGGCAGCAAGCAACTAGCTCTATTAATTTCCTTAATTAATCCTAATTCTGATGCATGAAACCATTTTGCTGACTATTTTCCTGGTTGTTGCAATTCAAAACTAGCAACCTGAAGCCTGGTGCTGGTTTTTTAAATGTATTTAACTGGCAACTAGCAGCCCTAAGTTACCTACGACCAATCAAGATTATTTGATTAATTAATTATGGTCTTTAAAGGTTGTGGATATGGTAATATAAAGGGTAAATCATCAAAAACCTTTAACGTTTGGCTGAAAATACAGTTCGCCCACTATTGTTTCAAAAATCCCTCTTGTTTGAAAACTTGTTTTAGAATGTCTAATAGCTTTAAAATCGATGAATAATTTAGATTATTAAATTTTAAATATTTTAATGTAAACAAACTTCGTTTTTTCCCTTAAGAGTGTCAATTATGGTACAGCTTTTGTGGTTAAAGTGCAGGTTCCAAAAATATGAGGCGGCCAAGTGTATTTTCGCCCAAACTTCAAGAGATTTTTATAAATTACGGTAATTAATTCGGAAAAATGAGAGTTCAAGTTTCTTGGGATTCTGGGTTGGTAGACGCTGGAAAGGGCTGCTGGGTTTCAATATCGAGTACAGCTATACGTTTTGGTTTAACCTGTTAATTAATTCCAGGTTTTTATCCATCCACAAGAATATTGGTGTTTAAGTTCAATAATCAATCACAAATTTGACCTTTACCAGGTTGTTGTACTAGGTTTATTGGGACTAACGATTTATCTGCAACTTGATGCAACACAAGCAACACCAAAAAGTTCAGTAGGAGGAGAAGAAGAAGAAGAAGAAGAAGAAAAGAAAAAGAACAGAAGATCAGAAAATTTTTGAACATTTACCCTTTGTATGTCCCGCCAAAAAGTAAAATGGAGAAAAAGTTGATCAGAAAACAAAGTTATAATTGAGGAATCATAGTAGCAAAAATAGCCTTCCAGAGTAGGATCATATTAAGGAAAAGGAAATAATATGATTAGGGGATGATTAGTTTAATGCACCTACCTACCATTCTTTATTTTCTTCTTTTCTTTTTCTAATTCAAAGACAGAGTCAAGAGGTATTTTGGTAGGGAGACAAAGCGCTGACATGATGCCCTACAAAAAACTACATCGTTTTCTGGATTTGTCATGGTATACTGTTATGTTTGAAGGGGAAAAGAGGATTAGGTGAGTAGCTGAACTATATAAATCTCTCTCTTGCAGAAAGTCTTCAACACCCCTTAGAAAACACACCCCCAATTCCTTTAGAAACACCTCTCTTTTTTTTTTAGCATCATCTAGAAGCCTGCTTAGCTGAAAATCGATGAAGAAGAATGCACTTTTTGATCATCAGGAAGGGAAGATGGCAGTGAGCAAGGTCACTTGGAAATCATTGCTCATCTTGGCAAGCTGTTACAGGCCGAAAACTCAATCACCATCTGATGATTCTGTTGTGAAGGCTCATTTGAGGACATCTTTTCGGAGGCTCTCTCTTTTGGATGTGAGTGACCAGGGTTCACGGCTCTCAGTTGATGATCTCTCCAGCTCCTTTGTTGGTCCCAAGCTCCACTCCTTCACCCTCGCGGAGTTGCAGTCTGTGACAAGCAAGTTCTCGAGGAGTAATCTCATCGGTGAGGGTGGTTTCGGACCAGTTTACAAGGGGTTCATTGATGACAAGCTGAGGCTTGGATTGAAGGCTCAGGCTGTTGCTGTCAAAGCACTCAACTTGGATGGGTTCCAAGGCCATAAGGAGTGGCTGGTGTGTTTTTGGCTTGAGGTTTTAATCTGCCTCTTAATGCTTACTTCAAATGTTGAACGTAACAGTTTCAAAATGTCCTTGCAGGCAGAAATTATCTTTCTTGGGCAGCTGAGGCACCCTCATCTTGTTACATTGATCGGCTATTGTTGCGAGGATGAGGACAGGCTGCTAGTTTATGAGTACATGGCACGGGGCAGCTTGGAGAATCAACTCTTCAGAAGTATATAAACTGAATCTTATCTGTCAAAATTGGTTCAGATCAATCCAATGGCATAATGATACTTGTACTGAAATGGATTTCGTGTTCATGGCAATACATATGCAGGGTATGCAGCACCCCTGCCATGGTCAGTTCGGATGAAAATTGCGTTGGGAGCAGCTAAAGGTCTTGCCTTTCTTCATGAAGCAGATAAACCAGTGATATACAGGGATTTCAAGTCTTCAAACATCTTGTTGGATGTTGTGAGCCCTCTCTTCTAAGCCAGTTCTATATCCTAGCTAGTGGGTTATAGTAGCGTGTCACAAAAGTAAAATTGAACAGTTAGTGAAAAGCTTTCTCTGATTTCTTTCAATCAGGATTATAATGCAAAATTATCAGATTTTGGATTAGCAAAAGATGGTCCGGAAGGAGAACAGACACATGTCACAACGCGTGTGATGGGCACACAAGGCTACGCTGCCCCCGAATATATCATGACAGGTAAGAATGGAAGCTTGCTCTTTGCTCTCTTGGACTTGGAAAATTCGGAGTCCCAGAAAAGGTTTTTATTTCATCCGGAAATATATCTACAAAGCTTAATATAACCAACTCTAAATTGTGCTAATCTCAGGCCACTTAACGACAATGAGCGACGTTTACAGCTTCGGGGTGGTGTTACTAGAGCTTCTCGCAGGGAAAAGGTCATATGACACCACCCGAGCAAGCAGAGAGCAGAGCCTTGTGGAGTGGGCAAGGCTATTGTTGAGGGACTCTAGAAGGGTGGACCGGCTAATTGACCCTAGACTTGAAGGGCAATTCTCCACCAGGGGGGCTCAGAAGGTAGCTGCACTTGCCTACAGGTGCCTTAGCCACTACCCCAAGGTTAGGCCAGCTATGCAACATGTGGTCAGTGTCCTGGAGTCAGTACAGGGCTTCCATGACACGTTTGTTGAACCATTCGTTTATGTCGTGCCATTGGTGAAGGAAGACAAAACAAGTGACTTGGGAAGTGATGGAAAGGGCCAAATTCAAAGCCGCCGTTGGAGGCACAGAATTAGGTTGCCCAGATCTTCAGTTCCCAGCTCTGTTTCTCCCTTGTAGGTTGAGAATTTGAGTGGGAGAACTTAAAGGATTAATCAAGATTCAAGAATGTATAAATATGTGCATAAGATTCTAGGTAATTGTTGTAAGAGAAACATGCATTATTATTTTTTTTACTCAAGTGAAGTCAAAAAAAAATTATTAATGAGGAAAATATTGAACATTATGTAGAATATACTTTAAACATCGAACATTGTCTCTTTTCCCTTATATATGTATGTGCTCTCAACCCTATACACTTGTAAAAATGCTTTTGAGTAACAAAAAAAAATGTATCTAAAAATATTAATCTTCATCCACTAAATGAAGAATACTTCATATTCACAAGAATTTATGTGAATATGGATAAAATTTTTATCTACTTGAATCTTTATAGTTTTTGTAAATCTACTATCTCATTTACGTAAATCTGGGTATATTGGTGTAGAGTATGTTTGAAACTTTTAGATAAGTTATCATTAAATCGGTCAAGACATAATTTATCAAGGGCCTTAAGGATGACTTAATCTGTTCAAAACTCATAAATATAAGGACTTCTTATATGTTTTGGCCTAAAAAAGTTGGACGAGCGAAGCCAAACTCGTCATTCCCGGAGATGTCCGAGTACAGGAATTTCAAAGCTTGGGCTTGCTTGGAGGGAAACAGAAGAGGGCTATGAAATCCAACAGGTGGCTTTCCAAGCAAATCTCAAATCCCCAATTTTGTTTTGTCTCAAATCTTCTTTCCTTCTCTTCTCTCTCCAGCCCCAAACGCCTTTCTTCGTCTTCCTCCCAATGGTTCTCTGCGCTCCGCTACGCCATCTCCGCTTCCAACCTCGGCCTTGGCATGTGCATCCACGCCCGAATATTGGCCTCCGGAGAGTTCCCTGATCGTTTCTTGTCCAACAATCTCATCGCAATGTACGGGAAGTGCGGTTATCTTCCGTATGCCCGCCTCCTGTTCGATAAAACTCCGGAGAGAGACCTCGTTACTTGGAATTCTATACTAGCTGCTTATGCACAGTCAGTTGATTCTGGGATTGAGATTGTGGAAGAGTTTTTTTGCCTTTTTCGGCTTCTCCGTGGGTATTATGTTTCAACGAGTAAAATGACGCTGGCCCCTGTTTTGAAGTTTTGTTTATTTTCTGGGTACAACTGGGCTTCCGAGGCTGTTCATGGGTATGCTTTGAAGATTGGTTTGGGTTGGGATGAGTTCGTTGCAGGAGCTCTCGTTAATATTTATGCAAAGTTTGGGCGGATTAGGGAGGCTCAAGTTCTGTTCGAGGAGATACAGGACAGAGATGTTGTTTTGTGGAATGTGATGTTAAAGGCCTATTTGGACAGGGGCCTGGATGAAGAAGCCTTAACTTTCTTTAGGGATTTTCATCGAAGTGGGCTGTGTCCAGACAATGCTAGTGTGCGCAGAGTTTTAAGGGACATTTCTGATGTTGATTGTGGTGTAGGAAGGAGACATGTGGAACAGATTCGAGCATATGGGATTAAGTTATTGGGACATGAAAATAGTTTGAACATAGTCTCATTGAACAAGGCATTGAGCAATAATGTTCAAGCTGGCAAAAATTTCTCTGCTATAGAGTGCTTTCTGAATATGATACGATCTGATGTGGCATTTGATAGTGTGACCCTAGTTGTTGTATTCGCTGCAGTTAATGGCTTGGGTAATTTCAGGCTGGGGCAACAAGTTCATGGCATGGTTCTTAAATCAGGTTATGATTCTGATATTGCTGTCGCAAATAGCATTGTGAACATGTACTCCAAAATAGGAAACATCTCCTTAGCTCAAAAAGTGTTTTCTGCAATGGAAGAATTGGATTTGATATCATGGAACTCGATGATATCAGGTTTTGCACAGAGTCAGAAAGGGAAGGAAGCTGTGAATGTATTCATTGATCTTCTAGAAAATGGCTTAAGACCAGATAATTTCACCCTGGCAAGTGTTCTGAAGGCTTGCTATTCACTCGCAGAATGTTTATCTCTGACTGAACAGATCCATGTTCAAGTAATTAAAACCGGAAATGTCTCTGATAGTTTTGTTTCAACTGCTCTTATTGATGTTTATTCTAGGAACGGAAGAATGTCTGAGGCAGAGCTGCTTTTTAGAAACAAAGGCAAATTTGATTTGGCTTCTTGGAATGCAATGATGTCTGGTTATATATCAAGTGACAACAGTCAGAAGGCGCTAGAACTCTTCCAGCTGATGCTTGCAAAAGGAAACAGAATAGATGAGATAACACTTGCAACTGTGGCAAAAGCTTGTGGTTGTTTGTTAGCCATGCCACAAGGTGTGCAAATGCATGCTTATGCACTAAAATTAGGATTCAAATCAGATCTATTTCTTGCAAGCAGCATTTTAGATATGTATGTTAAATGTGGAGATATGGCAGCTGCTCACTTGTTATTCAATAATATACCAGAGCCAGATGATGTGGCATGGACAACTATGATATCAGGGTGCATTGGAAATGGGGACGAAGACCGGGCTCTTTTTGTTTACCATCAGATGAGGGAGTCAGGTGTTCAACCAGATGAATATACCCTTGCTACTCTTGTCAAAGCCAGCTCTTATCTTACAGCTCTGGAACAAGGGAGACAACTTCATGCAAATATAATCAAGCTAGATTGTGTTTCAGATCCTTATGTAGGGACGTCACTTATTGACATGTATGCAAAGTGTGGAAACATTGAGGATGCATATTTTATATTCAAACAAATGGAATTGAATAATATTGCTCTTTGGAATGCTATGTTGGTTGGTTTAGCTCAACATGGTAATGGTGAAGAAGCCCTTAACCTTTTCAAACTGATGAAATCTCATAATATCCAACCAGATCGAGTTACCTTCATAGGTGTCATCTCAGCTTGTAGCCACTCTGGCTTAGTGTCTGAAGCTTATGAACATTTTTATGCAATGCAACAGAATTACGGCATCAAGCCTCAGATTGAGCATTACTCTTGTCTGGTGGATGCACTTGGTCGTGCCGGGCATCTTAAGGAGGCAGAGGAGCTAATATCATCAATGCCATTTGAAGCTTCTGCTTCAATGTACAGAGCCTTGCTTGGTGCTTGCCGGGTTCAAGGGGAAATAGAGATTGGTAAACGGGTGGCAAATAAGGTCTTGGCCTTGGAGCCATCGGACTCAGCAGCTTACATTCTTTTATCCAACATGTATGCCACCTCCAACAGATGGGATGACATGACCAATGCTAGAAAAGCAATGAGGGTGGAAAAAGTAAAGAAAGATCCTGGATTTAGCTGGGTAGACAACAAGAATAAGGTGCATCTGTTTGTCGTGGATGATAGATCTCATCCGCTATCCAGTCTTATATATGAGAAGTTGGAAGACATAATGAGAAGGATCAAAGAAGGAGGGTATGCACCTGATACAGAATTTGTGCTGCTTGATGTGGAACAAGAGGAAAAAGAGCGTGCATTGTATCATCACAGTGAAAAGCTTGCCATAGCTTTTGCGTTGATGAGCACTCCATCAACAAGCATTATCAGGGTGATCAAGAACCTCAGAGTTTGCGGGGATTGCCACAATGCAATAAAGCACATCTCCAAGGTTTTTGCAAGAGAGATTGTAGTGAGAGATGCAAATCGTTTTCATCGTTTCAAGAGTGGGATGTGCTCTTGTGGTGATTACTGGTAGAGTAGGGATCTACTTCGACTGGCATAAGAATTTTTGGTTCTTACACTCTTCTCTTCTCTTTTCATTTTATTTTTTTTTTGTTTGCTGTTTATGTTTTGTTTAAATGTTCATATATTGTTCTAGTCATCATTCATTGGAGTTCATTATCGCTTGATTCGCTCTGTTTGGTTATATGCAGGCTTGGCTTCTATTTCCTGCAAGTCTTTCTTATCTTTGATATTGTTCATTCTGTTTGGTCAGGCCCTTTCGTTTTCTTGTGCTATTTGAGGTTCGTTTTCATTAGCTGTATTTGCCTTTCAGCATAGTTGTGGTGTGGGTCAAGTAAATGTGCCGGAGATTGTGAACAATGGCATCTCATTTTGCTGGCATATAGTTTATGTGATTGCTTTTTATAATTGCTGTTTGTCTTGAGTTCCACTTTATCCTGTGCAGTTGTGCCTTCACTTCTCATCCTCAGCAACATTTCAAATATCTCCTGTTTAGATGTTTGGTTTTCTTGTTTGTTTGCATCGATCGCCTTTACTTTTTCCCTTTTTTTGCTTCTCTAACAGCTTCTATGAACAAACAAGCATCACTTACTCTGCCTATTTTAAGGACACTTGGTTACAAACATATAACCAAACTTTCAAATACTGGATGTCTCTTGGTAATCTAAAGAATTTAAAATTCACTGTTCTTTTAAAAATTTTCTGGGAAATCTTTGGATGGTCAGAGTGGAGACTTTGAATTGTTTATTCTCTAACTAATATGTTATCACTCTTCTCCTGTCTTCCATTTTTCTTTTCATAAAGAGATGCTTTCTGACATCTAAGAAAAATTTTCAGTTGCATATTATATAGGGAATTTGACAAGGATCACAAATCTTCAAACAAGAAGCACAGAATGTGGACAAGGAACCAAAGGACAATGTTGCTGCACAATTTAATGCACACTCAATAAACACTTCTTCTAGATTACAGTAAATCCTGACATCCTTTTTACTCAAAACTTTCAGAGTTTGTGCTATTGTGTGGTGACGTATGTAAATATTTGCTTTTAGGACACTGGTGCATCTATCAGGAGTCCAGAAGCTGCTAGAAAAAGTGAAGAAAGTCAGCAGCTGGAGCAATGCAGATGAATGGTTGGTGACTTTCTTGCATGAGCCTGGGTGTTTGACAACTCTAGACATTATGGCTTGTCTCCTTGAAATGTTGGGTTGTGTTACATGTTGTTTTCCATTAGTTGCTTGGGCGCTTTAAAAATTACTTTTGTGGATTTCACATTGCAAAATTGTTATGCCAGGCTATGGAAGCTGGAGATTGATGTGTTGATTCTAACAGGTCAGAGAACTCAGACTATGGATAAGGGTAAAAAGGCTTTCTAAGAATCTTCATCTCATGCTAATTGCTGCAAGTGGTTGATTACACTACATTGTTTGTAATGCTGTGATGAGATGGTTTATGTCTTCATTTCACACAAAAGCTTGCAATTCTGTTTCTGCTTCATCTATCCCTTTTTCTCTTCTTTAAAGAATTGTTCAAGTTAAATTTATCTTGAGAACAGTTTAGGATTTATTAATAGATCTCAGAGAGTCAGATATAAGCATATTTGTAGAAAATTTATTTAGTTTTGTTCTGTCCTGATATTCCTCAACTTTTTTGCGTGCTCATCAACGAAAAGTGTTTTTACTTGCATGGTAATATACATTGTTTTCTTTCTTGATAGGCCCAAGAAACTTCAATAGAATTGAAGCCAGAATAGAAAGACCATCTGCTCCTCAGCATGAGCAAGAGAAATAGCATTCCACGGAAATTTGTAGAGCTTAATATCTTGCTTACACCAAACCCAATAGTCCCTATTGTGCAAAGGCAACGTTCTATCCCAATAGTTGAACATCTGCAACAACAGACAACAATGCCAAAAATGTCTGTTCACATCGCCAAGTAATATCACTGCCTTATTTACTCTCAAGCTAGGAAATCTTGAGGTACTGGAATTTGATCATACTGGAACAGAGATGCAAATGAAGGAAGCAAGAGCATTCTCCAACCTAGATGGCTCTACAGGGAAGCAGAGTAGCAGGTACCTTTTTTTCTGTTTTGCCGTATTGTTTGGATGAGAAAATTCTGGGTTTGATTTATTTTGCTGTTTCTAATTTCGATTTGTTTTATTAGAGGTTGTCAATTATTTGTTTTCTTATTTGGGCTCGGTTTCCATCATTGCACACGAGCGATTAATTGTCTTTTCTATTGGTTCCCAGCTCAGTTCAGCTGGATTCTATGGTTTTTGTTTGGTGTTTCAAATTTTCTTTCTTCTTTTGGTTCAGTTGTGCTTAAATAAAAAATTGCATGGTGAATTTGGTTAAGAAACAATATTGTCCCTTGAGTATGCATACAGTTCCGCTAAAGCTTTTCACCTTTCTTTTATTTGCTTATGTATCTGTTGATATATTTAATTTGTTTGGGTGGAAATTGGTTATTCTTTTTTTTTTTAAATATATTTTCATTCACTATAAGTTGGTTGATTATTTAGGGAAGGAGTTTTGGTGAACATCTTTTATTACAATTTGAACACGTTAAGTCAAACTTATAGCGGTTGCAGATGATTTTGTAAAACAAAAACCAACTACATTAAAGGTCTAATGACTTCTAGCATCAGGTTGACAGGGGATTGTAAATGAACTTTATTTTGGTGTTTTATTCCAGAACCTCCTTCCAACATTTTGTATTTAAATTGAAATGAACTAAGCAGTTAACTCATGAATAATGTGAATTTTGGCGTTCATTATCTTGCAAGTTGGATCAAGCAAATATGCACATTCATGGATCGGTGATTCGAGCTGACACAAGAAGCATTACTTGGGTACATAGAAATTTAATTGATCACATACTACTGAAATGTTTCTGGTAAATGTTTCTTATTTGATTTTAGTTGATAAACTATATTCCTTTTTTGTAGTGATTTTATGAGATATAATTTCAAACTCTTCTACTTTGGAGATGCTGTAAAATTTTGCAGGAGCTCAGGGTTAGGAGTTGTTGAATCGAAGCATGGAATTGTAGGGGAACAGTTGCCTTATTGAGTATTGTTGAAAACATTGAGAATTAAAGTAAACACCAATTTGAGAACCGTCATTCGTGACGGTCTCAGCACGTTTGAAGTGATATTTGATACAGAATCACCAGGTTGCAACATGAGTTTCTCTGCTTTTTTGGCTGTTCTTTTGCTGAGACCATGGTTGAAACTTTATGGGGGCACTGTAGCCAAGAAAGAACACCTTTTCCCCTAGTTTTTGAAAGTATTTTGGTTCTACTGATCTCGAGCTATAGCCATGTGTTTCCTGAGACTAGAGATATACTCAAGTTTAATTTGTCAATATTTTGAATGCCTTGACCTAATTCTGATTTTATGCACCTGTTGTTCCAGGTGGTCAGTGGAGCTGAGTTGATGCTTGCTTTCTTTGTTGCTGGATGAGCAGTTTGAAAACGTTACTGGCGGTTTCAAGTTTAACCGAATCGCTTGAACGGGCAATGATTCAGGACAAAAACTGTGTCGAACAGCTCCTTACTTACAGTTCACGTATGCTCAATGCTATGCGGGAGAGGGATTAAAAAGCCTCTTATGAAGCAAACAGATCATGTTGAAGCTCTTGTGATGCAGACCATCAAGCTCTCAGCACCAGCTCTCACACAGCACCCGCAGTGATGCGCTTCAACAATTAAAAGCTTCCTAAAACTTAATTGGTTGCAAGGTTGCGTACCCCAGCTTGGTCTGTTTGGATTCAATTGATAAGGAGGGAATGAGAGGGAAGGTAAAGGAAGAGAAGGGGAGGGATGAATTATTTTCCCTCAATTGTTAGAGGTAAAAAAAAAATGTATATAAAGGAGGAAAGTAGATGGAGAATGACTCTTTTTCCCTCTCTTTCCTTGTATCTTGCCTCTTCCCTCAATCCAAACAAAGCAGTAATGTCTTAGACTACCCGATGCAAGTGGATTCACATTTTCGGTAAGATGATACCGATTGAAAAACAATGAACGGTAAAAATAATGACGGTCTAATGAACCATCAATCTGCATTGAATTTATGTCCAGTGTCCACAAATCCAATAATAAGGAAACTGGATAACTCAATCAGTGTGATTTTACGATTAATAGTTGTCAATGTGATTAAACTTCTTCAAGTATTCATTATGACCTTAAATTTCATTACCTTATTATAAAAAATGCTAAATACAATAAAATGTGATAGAGAATAATTAGATACAGAACTGATCATAGGCTTATTTAAATTTAAATTGTCAACTAATTATATGTCATATGGCAAAAAAAAAAACTAATTATATGTCACATTAATTAGTAAAAGAAATATTTTGTGGAACTGGGATAAGGAAGTTGAGGATGAAGACTGGGTACTTCTTCTTTAGGGTCAATCTGGTTGCAGCTGAACTAGGTTTAATTCCCTAAAATTTTTATAGATTTTCAAAAAGTTTCCTTGAAGTAACTAAATTTTTTCTTTCAAAAAAAGTCACTATATAACTATAAATAAATTTTTAAAAATTTTGGCTATTTAGTAATTTTCAACCAATACGAAGACCTCCAAGGTTATCAAAATCTAAATTCTACTTAGAGTCGTTTTAGTTTTCTATAGTCGTAAAGTCATAAAAAGTCGTAAAGTCGTAAAATTCTATAGAAAAGCCCCAAAAAGTAAAAATCATAAAAAATTATTGCTATCCAAATTATTTTTTAAGTTTGTTTCAAAATATTTTCGTGTTACCGTAAAATAAATTATCGTTTCATAAACATAGGAATTAAGATTTAAATGTGTTCTTGTTAATTAGGACTGAAATATTTTTTAACAATGTTGTGAATAATTTGGGTGGTTGTTTTATACAATTTGAAATGTTGTAGGCTTCATTGACAAAGAGGTACGACTTGGATGGCTTTTATGAGGTTAAGCAGCTATTGGCTTAAAAGAAACAGGCTAAGAAATACAGGCAAATGAGAGAGGAGATGGTGGTTTTGCCTGCTGGAGGAGATGGTGAGTCGAGCCATGGTGTTGGCCAGTGATAAGTGTTGCCATGATGATGGAGGGGGTTGTCAGTGGTGAAGTTGATGGAGGAATTTAAAGACGGAAGGGGGCCTAAGGGGGAAGGAAGTGATATAGTCCACTGGTTTTGTCCCACATGGCTTGTGTGAAAAAGAGAGAAAGACGTCAAGCTTATAAAGAGGGGTATGCTTCGGCTTTTGTTTGTTTATAGCCACTTTAGCCTAATAGGCCTTGGAGTTGGGTTCATGGAGTTTTACACTCGTAGGCCGAAGTTGGAATATTAGTTTTTTGTTAAATATTGGCCTAGTCTTGCGAAGCCTTGAGATCTTTTCAATCTTATGATTCTACAAGTTAAATTGTGTTTTTGTGCCTTTTTATTGCCAAATACGTTTTTTATACGACTTGAGTTGATTTTGGTTGGTAGTGTCTTAAAGTTGTACGTTTTTACGACTTGAGATGCATTTTTTATAACCATGAAGACCTCCTTTAGGTTTAACTTACATAATCACTTAAAAATAATAACTTACTAGGGGTGAATAGTCACTATTCAGTTGAAATCGAAAAAATTAAAAAATTCAGTTTCAAAAAAATATAAAAATTTAAAAATTCAGTTTTTCGGTTCATTTTTTGTTAAGGCAATCGGTTATTTTGGTAACTAAATAAATTGAATTTTTATTTCTTATGTAAGTTGGCAGATATGAAAGGAATGGGGGCTGAATGTAAGATAAACAGAAGGTTGATGGCTTATATTAGGTTTAGCCATCTTAAATTGGAAAAAAGAAACAAGCGACCAAACACGATGGTGGCGTTGCGCCATTGACCACCAATTAATAAGGCCGACTGTACTCCAAAGATGACGCCTTATCCAGAGGTAGAGTAGGTCATGATGGAGTGGTCCATCATCAAGAAAGATACTTCTCTGCTTCTAAATCGAATACTGTCGACGACAACCCGCCGGTCAAAAAGGAAAAAGCTTCGAAGTTCGCTGCAAATGAGAGCAAAAGAAAAAATAGGCCGATATGGCGCAGTGGAGGAGAAAGAGCAGTTGAGGATTTCACTCCCAGATGCTCAATTTTGGCTGAGATTCGTGAAGAATGTTCTCCAATAACATTGCCGATGCTGAGATCGTGGAAGAAGAATAATTTTGGCCAAACCTCAAACTGCTCTTCCATGTATGATTAATAGTTAAAAAAGGCAACAGATATTTATAGTATTACATTTTAGTCACTAGGTCTAGATTAGAAGTTAGTATTTCAGCTATTTCGGTATGAAACCGAACCGAACCGAAACAATTCAGTTCAATTTTATTTCGGTTTCATTAGTCATTTCGGTTAATTTGGTTTATTACAATAAATAACCGAAAACCGAAAAAACCAAAAATTTCGGTTCGGTTTTAACCGAATTAACCGAACGATCACCCCTAAACTTACTATCAATTTTATTTTTTATTTTGAATCAGTGTTATTTAGAAATGAATACTATATTTAACTAATAACCATTTTGATCATATATTTTTTTATGAAAGAATTAGGTTTTATGAATTTTTCGTTTACCCAAATAAAAAAATAATATTCAATCTATTTTACAAAAGTTGTCCTTTTCACTATTCACAGTAATTAATCTATGATTTTATTTCTTTCAAAATTTATAATAAAAAAATAATTTTTTATATGAAAATAGAACTTTAAAGATTATGGTCTCTAAATATCATTTTTTAAATTTTTTTCAATACATATTAATATGAATGTATTTAAATCAAACATTAGTAAAAAAAGGTAAAAGGACCAACTAATACAAAACGAATGGCATAGAAGAATGCTTGCGTTTATTACTTTAAAATATAGGGCTTCAATTTATTACTTTAAAAGTAAACAGACTTCTTAAAATATAGGGTTTTGATTGATATAAAGTTAAGCAAATAATTACTTTATATGAAAATAGTCACTAATAATCATTTATCAATGATTTCCCAAAGTGCACCATCAAATTTCTTTTCTTGATATGTTACTCCCTCCATCCCGTATTGTTTGAAATAAATGTTTTTGCACGTAGTTTAAGGCCAGCTCTATTTGTGAACGTGTTTTCCCCTTCATCTTCGTCTCCAGCTTCTGTTTCTGCCCAACCCCTTCGTCGCTTTCGTTTGGTAGCCTTGTCTCTGGCTTCTACCCCAACCTCCTCACTTCCATCACCGACCTTGTCGCTTTCATCCCCATCATGTCAATTGCCTTCCCCGACATGTCGATTGCTATCCTTGTCACGTCAATTCTGTTCTTCACGTGTCAATTGTCTTCCCCACCCTCATCACTTTCGTCTCCTATGTATCGATCAGTTGCTTCGATCGTTGATTGCCGTCGCTACCTTTCTCGTTTCCCTCTCCGTCTCTATCAAATTGATTGTCTCAATCGTCAAAGACATCACCTCTTTCCCTTACTTCAGTTGTTACCGACTCACTGCCAAGAAGGAATCGCTGACTCTAGCAGTGGGTTTTAGGATGGAAGGGAAGAATTAAGTGATGAGAGAATGAAGGTATAATGGTAAATATACATGGTAAAAGTTACTAAAATAGAAAATGTTTCAAAGAATTTGGGGCAACCTAAAATGAAAAGTGTTTCAAAGAATTTAGGACGGAGGGAATTCTATATCTTTCAAATTCTTTGAAAGATTTTAGTTTGATACAGAAATTAAGAAAAGTGAAAAAAAAGTGAATATTAAAATCATAATTAAAATTTAATATAATAAAGTAATTTACTATAAACTATTGTAAAAATTTTGGATAACCCAAAATAGTTAATATTGAGAAGAATGTGGGACAAAGAGTATTAAGTATATACTTCATCTGTCCCAAAAAAGATGGTTCGTATTCTTTTTGGCATGTCCCAAAAGGTTAAAGAAATTTCTTTTTTTTCAGAAAATTTTTAAATACCTAATTTACCTTATTGCCTATATTTAAACTCTCAGCACATAAAGGCCAAAAAAAAATAATTTTTTTAATCTTCATTAAAACTTTCATTACACAAAACCCGTAAAAGGAATTATTTTTTAATCATCCTTTTTACTATGACTACACAAAACACAAAAATGATTTTTTAAATTTTAGTTTTAGAGGTAAAAATGAAAAAATATCATAAATTACACACACATTAATCTCTATAACAAAAGAAACACATCATCTTTTATGAAACTGATGGAGTATATTAATAATTTTATTGTTTTTCTCCATCCTCACATTGATAAGGATAGGAAAATCTGACCTAACCCCAAGACCTAACTCGATATGACCCAATTTGATAAAAAAAGTCAACGACCTAAACATGACTATACCCGAACTCGATTAAAGTGAAATCTCAAAAAATTTGAACATAAATGACCCGAATCCGAAATGATATGAACATGAAACCAAATCGAGACTGACGTAACCTGAACCCAAAATAACCCGATGACTAAATCTAATAACCCGATTTTAATCCTCATCTTAAATCTTAACTTTTCTCTTTCACTACCTTTCATATTTTGTAAGTCCCATATATGGGAGTTTCCATATTTGGTAACTTCGATTTATTGGAACTTCCACATTTAGTAAGTCCGATATATTGGGAAATGTGACTTGCATAATTAATAAGTTCCATTTTTAAGGACTTCCATTTTAGCAAGTCTAATATATGAGGAAGGGACTACCATATTTAGAAACTTCATTTTGTTTTTATTTTCAAATTTAGTAATTTTTATATTTTGAGAAAAATTTTTCATATTTAGTAACTTTCATTTTTTGAGGACTTATATATTTAGAAAGGAGTAAATTATGTAAAAGGTTCTTAACCTTTAGTCATTGTTTCTTTTAGTCGCTAACTTATTAAATATTCTATTTTGGTCATAAACCTATTAAAATTGTTTCATTTTGGTCCCTTACTAGATGAAATTCATTAACTTAAAATAATTATCTGGCAGAAATTTTTGAACTTCTAATTTAAATATTTGGTAACAATTTTTTGGTAAATTTAAACAGTTTAATAAAATTTTTGAACTTCTAATTTAAATATTTGGTAACAATTTTTTGGTAAATTTAAACAGTTTAATATTTGTTAACAGTAAATAGAAAGTTTAAGTTAATAATCTTTTCATTCTGAATGACATAAGTTCAATTTATAGATAGAAAAAAGGTAATTTGAATTTTTTATTAACTATAAAACAATTATTATATAGATTAAATTTATTTTGAAACAGTTATTAGATAATTTAAATTATTATCTAAAAAGTTGTTATTAGACAAATACTTTGTGTTAAAAAATTTCATTAAATTGGAACCAAAATTGTTATGGCCCTACTACTGGGAAGCATACTTAAGGAAGGTAAAGTATTTTAAATTAAGTTTGGAACCTTAATTCAAGTTTACATATCAAGAATAAGAAAGTTTATCAAAGTTCACTGAATTCCGGGGAAGTTAAGACACTAAATGAGGTTTATGGGTAAAATGGTAATTTTTCATCCTGAATAACTAGGCTTGGTCTTGAGTGGTTAAAATGAAGTTTTATAACTTAACTTTCAACCTTAACCCAAACTTGAAGAAATAAACAAGAATTATTCAAGAATAACTAAGTTACCAAAAGATTGGGGCTTAAGTGTACTAAGTCTAATACTTTTGTGGCTTTTGTGTTAAGCAAGGGTTATAAGAAGGGAAAGTGAGGGATGGCTGCCACAATTTCGAGTTCATCTTTCCCACCCTCATTTTGCCTTCCAATTGACCTTGAAATTCAAATTTCTTGGTGCAAAGAGAAGCCATCAAAAGTATATAGACCATTGGGAGTCCATTTCAAGTGTTAAACCATGGTTTTGGTGTTACACCCGGAAAGTGATGAATGATTAATTACCGGGTTAAGTGGATTAGTGGCATAAATAGTTTCCTAATTTGGAAACTTAGCGAAATTATTTGCAGAGACTTTGAATTATTTATGGAATGGGCATTAATGAGTGTTGGACACTCTGAGAATTATGCTTGGCTAAGGCCAAGAGTTTGGGTGATAAAAAATGGCAAGTTTGGAAGTTGAGGGACTCAATTGCACAAAGAAAAGTTGGGTGGGAGGACTCAATTGCAAAGTTGGAGAAAAATGGAGGACCAAGTGAGTAATTTGGCCATTTTTCATGAAAAATATATGCATGGCCGGCCACCCCATGTTACCAATTTAAAATTGGCCTACTACACATTCCACTCATAATTATTTAATCCCTCCACTACATCCTCCACTCACCAATTAAATATTACCCCACTTACTTTTGTCCCCTACTTTCCCAATTTGACTATTCTATTACCCATGCCTTGTCTCCCACTACAAATCCCACTCACCATATTTTAATCACCCACTTACATTGTCTCCTACTTTACATTATTTAATTCTCCCCACCATCACTTGTCCAAGCAATGCTTTAATGAGCATTTGACTTATTCTCCCACCTTTTTCATTCAAAATTCGTCCATACCTCCAAATTATGCATTTGATATGCATTTTGGGTGCATTTCACTTCATTTAGCACCATGACCACCCACCTTCTTTGAATATACGTTTAATGCACATTTAGAATGCATTTGAGTTTCATTTCTCTTTCATTTGCAAGTGCATAACCAGCCATCACTCCCACTTTCATTTCATTTTCATTTCCACTCTCTCTCTAGCACCAAAAGCTCTCCCTTCTCTCTAAGTTCCAGCCATGGTGTTCTTCAAACTCCATCTCCTTCTTTCTTCATCTAAGATTCGGCCATAGCTAGAAATGCATGTTCTTGCACATGCAAACACATTTTCTTGAAGCTTTCAAGCTCCTAAACCCATTTAGACCAAGAACAAAGTGAGAAATCAAAGAAAACCCATGAAGAAATGCTTGTGAAGTTTCGGCCATATGGATAAAATGGTGTTCTTGAGCTCACCTCAAGAGCTCCTTACATGCATGGCATTTCTAAGCCATGAAGAGCAAGAAGATGAAGACGAACTCCAAGAAAGTGAAGCTCAAGTTTCGGCCATTTAAAGGTTGTAAGTGAACCAAGTTTTTCTTGGTAGTTTCATGTATTTTGAGCTAGATGCTACTCTCTAATGACTTGGCCATGTTGGATTTTTGCAAGGAAATCAAGTGGATATTTCGGCCATGGAAGGATATTGTTGTTCTTGAGCTCAACTCAAGAGCTCTTTATATGCATGGCACTTTTAAGCCATGGAAAGCAAGGATGGAGGTTTCGGCCATGAGTATACATGGCATTTGGAGGCATGAAACCAAGTGTTCTTGGTGCCTCGAGGCTTGTATGGCCATTCCAAGGAAGGAAACAAGCAAAAGATGAAAGAAAAGCAAGAGGAAATTTTGGCCAAGTGTGAATCTTGGCATGCATGGACATTTTTCCAAGTGTTCTTGGTATCATTAAAGTCCTTGTGAATATACAAGACAATGGCAAAAAGTTGGATGCAAAAAGGAGAATTTTGTAAGCTATGGAAGTACTAGAAGATTCGGCCAAGTAGTAATCTTGGCATACATAAGTTTAAACCATGTGTTCATGGTAGTACAAGTGTTCTTATGAACATGCAAAGTGTTAGCCAAGTGTTCTTGGCATAAATGGTCCTTAGAAAACTTGTGGGACTAATTTGAGCAAGAAAAAGAAATGATGGGGCTATTTGGGCCAAAAGTTAAATTTGAAGACCCAAATTGAAAACCAAGTGTTCTTGGTCCATAAATTATGAAATGGGCTATTTTGGGCCAGAATGGCATTATTGGCAAATGGGCTAAATCCTAAAAAGGTTAATATAGGCCCAAGTCCTGAAAAGGTTAATATGGGCCTAAAGGTGAAAGTGGGCCTCAGTTCCTGGAAAGGCCAAGTTGGGCCAGAATTCCAGAAAAGGCCAATGTAGGCCTGAGTTCACAGAAAATTGGGCCTCAGTTCACAGAAAGGCTAAGTGGGCCTTTACCTCCTTAAGTGAGGTTGAGTAAGTTAAACCAAGTATGCTTGGTAAATTATGGTTCTCTTGTTTAATAGAAAGCAATTAAGTAACTTGTTAGTATTTTGGGCTTTATAGGTCCATTAAGGAAATGGCAAAGTTCCAACAACAAACAAAGCAAAGCAAAGGCAATGAGCAAAAGGTTACACCAATGGTGGTAAGGATCCTTTACTCACTTATTGCATGGTGTACTTCCATGATATTGTTTGTGAGTATAAATGCCCCTATGTGATGGTCATAGAACCAAGTGACCATAGGTGTGCAGCGGGTTAGTTGTTCTTTGTGTGAGGGCTCATGTTACTTTCTTAGTTTAATAATTGGGCACGTAAGTGAATAATTGATGAGGTATCGTTGCTTCGGCAACTTTGGGCACGTAAGTGCATATTGGACGAGGATTGTTGCTTCGGCAACTATGGATATGAATAATGGGCAATTGTGGATATATATATGGTTTGATTAGCTAATCAATATAAAGGCAAGTGTTAGAGTTTATAGTAAAAATGGCCAACTTACTATGTAACTCGGAGCTCTAGGGGAACGGGTGGTATGATGAAGAAGGAGAATTAAGGTTTAAAGCCTTGGACACTTGCCAGAGGTGCCAGTGGTGCCAGGGGTGCCATTGGTGCCAGTACTGCCAGTCTGGCCAGGGATGCCAGTAGTGGGTGGCAGTAGTGATTGCCCAGGAAAACTTGTGGTTGAGTGCGTGTGTTGTGTGCTTCTCTAAACCGTTGTTGTTTGTGCATGCTGACCCAAATTATTATTATTGTTGTTGTTGCTGCTATTGTGCTGTATCTTGTGTTTTCTTTGTTTTAGTGTTTTCCTTTGCAGGAACAGGATTATTTGCCATGATATTCTTGGCATGGGATTTAATTGCCATGACATTCTTGGCTTAAGAATAGGCTTTGGAAGCCATATGTGACTACGAAAGTCACGAGATATTACCTCATTCTGATTTGGCATTGCCATTACGTTCTTGGCACAATTTTGGCTTTTTAAGCCGGATATGACTACGAAAGTCATGAGTTACTTACCTCACACCTGGATCCTTACTGAGTTTTATAACTCACCCGCCCTTCTTTACTTTTTTCAGGAAGTGGATTGGATGGCTTGATAGATCAAGTAGGGAGTACTAGAGTACTCGTTATGTTTTGCTAAAGGGTTGGGTATGAGTTTAGTGTTGCTTAATATATTCATTTGACTCTAAGTGACTTATGTGGTATATTTTACTTGCGGAACAAGCTAATGGTTTGGACTTCCTTGTGCAGGCTTGTGGAGTCTAGAAGTTGTGGGAACAAGGTCTATTAAGCTGGAATGAGTTCCAGGTTATGAGTTAAAGTTTGGGTAGACATAAGAACTTGGTCTGTAAAACCTAAACTTAACTAGTTATGGACATATAGCATCCTTGGTATGTTTTCCAAGTAGGAGATGCTTGTTAGATGCACTTTGTGATCATGATTATCTTAGGATGAATTTTGATGAAATGCCATAATGGATATTCATGTTAAGTGTACTAGACTTGGCTGATGCTCATGGATATATAAATGTGGTTTTCAAAGTTGAAAATGAGATGGGCTTCTTTGTTGCCATGCATTGGATTAGTACACTTGATGGACACACATCCTATGCACTTAATGGATTAAGTGTATGCTTTGCTTGAATTGCAAGTATGATTTGCTGATTATGTGTGTAACTAAGGGAAGACTTCCAATGAATCTGGATTTATTGGATTTTGTTGAAATGGCATCTAAAGACTTGTGTGTGTAACCGGCTAAGTGGTAAAGTCCATAAATGGAACACTAGAATTCCACATAGGTATTAGCTCGTTCCTGGAGAGCACCCTGACAACACATTGAAAGTATTTAAGTAACAAGCTAGTACCAGAATAGATCCTGGAGTCACGCCGTAGGTGCTCATAACTAGCTAATAAAGCCCCTTCAGTATGAATAACTTCCGCTGCATTAATCTGATAATCGGGCCCAGATGGGCCAGGGGTAGTTTGGGGCGTGACATTTGGAGCTTGGAGACATGTGTTCTCCCATCCCCTGTTTTTAGTATGAGGTAACCAATGTGTTCTTGATTGAATTCATGTTTATTGGTTGGTTAGGAACTTGGGTTTTGGTTAGGAAACAAGAATTTGATGCTTGGTGCCTATGTTTTGCTTAGAACTTATGTGGTACTTTAGTGAGCTTAGTGGATTGGAAAAGAGTTTGATTCTTTCTTGTTACTTGGAGTTGAGGTAAGAAAGTTATGTTCTGAAGTTCAATTAGTACTATTGGCATGAGTTTGCTTGAAGAAATTGAGTGATTCTAGCAATAGCATTAGTTAGATGATATGGTTGAATTGTGGTGGACTATAAGGTTTGTGAGAATTGGAATGATGTTATAAGGCATCATAGATTGGCTTATGATAATTGGTTATGATCTATATAGCATGTTTTACGTGTATGTGAAGTTTGGAGGCATTCCAATCATGTTTGATATGTTTGGGAGGTGTCCAAAGTTCATAGCAGCAAAATGCGAGAGAATTCTGTGGAAACGCAGATTGGCGACACGTCGCCAATTTCGTGCTCCAGTCCACGACGCGTCACCAATCCCAGAAAGAGTCGGCAAAATGTCACCAACTGTGGTGACGCGTCGCCAATACAGGAGAAAGTTGGCAAAATGTTACCAACTGTGGCGACGCGTTGCCACAGTTGGCGACGCATCGCCACAAGCAAGTTAGCAGAATTTTCCAAGTTTTGTTAGGAGGGTCGAAGGGAGACCTAAGGGGGTTCTTAGGGTACCTTAGGGTCTAAGCATTCCGGGGGTACTCCGGGACTTCCGAAAGTCCTCCAATACCTAGGAGTTTTCTTGAGGTTTGTAAGGTTTTATAGTTACTTGTGCCATAAGCAAGAAAACTAGTTTACAAGAGGTCACAACTAGGCATCACTGGCTTTGGTGAAAGGTTTAGAACCCTTGGTGACCTAGCCGTGCTAGTAGCCACGAGGTTGCAAGGTGAAACCTTAGTACACCTAGTCTACAAGGTCTTTATGGCCTAGTCTACAATAGTCCCAACATAATTTCCCTATACAACATAAATGGAGAGGTTCAACTGATGATTTATCACTAGTTAGGTTGGCAAGCTATGCTTGCAAGAGGACAAGGCAATGTCTTGTAGTTCAAGGACTAGGATGAAGAGAGGTCTCAAGAGACCTAGTTATATATGCATATATTTCAGGCCCTCAAGCTGTATGAGCTCACAGTATGTAACACCCCCATATCCAATATGAGTGAATTGTGGGAAGCCTTATGAGGATATATAAGTTCCAATTCCAAAACACAGGCACCTAGCGCTTATCCTTTTCCTAAGGATAGCCCATGTGGTATGGGCAGATGTTCCGTTGATTGGTTCTGGACTTAGGATTGTTTCAAATGGTATCATAGCCGATCCGAGACCACGATGGTGTGGCATAATGGGTATGCACATGCATTGTCTACCGGGACTGATCCTAGATTCGAGAGGCTACTTGGCCAGGGTTAAGTAGTCCGATTAGAGAGGTTACTCAGTCCAGAGAACCAAGTAATCCGATTGACCCCAACAAGGACATTGGGTACATAATGGGGAGTTTGTAATACCCCCATATCCCACATGGGTGAATTGTGGGAAGCTTTCCTAAGGATAGCCCATATGGTGTGGGCATGTGTTCCGTTGACCGGTTTTGGACTTTGGGTTATTTCACAGTAGGTTACATATGTTATCATATGTGGAGTTCTTAGTAATTTTCCTGCAGGTACAATGAAGACCTTTACTGAGAATGTTTATGTACTCAATCCCTAGTTATGTTGTGCAGATTCTGAAGTTGTTGGGCCGGGTAACCGCTGAGGGTTATCGTGGTAGTAGCTTTTGTACAGGTATTGTACTTAAGAATCCTTATGATTCTAGTCTACATAGATAACTTGTTGGTTAAGTAACAGTACTAACTAGAGTCTTCTTTTTGCTGTAGAGCCTATTAGCACTTGGACAAGGACTTTTGAAACTCGCCACTGGGACCAGCATCCAAGGTGGGAGTTAGATCAAGAAGATCTTAGTAGAGGTTTGTATATACAGTACTTTTAATTGCCTCTATAGTCTATGTTTTGAGGAGTCCTAGACTCTAGGGTTGCTCTTGGGTGAGGGCATTAGTCTAGTTTATGTATGAATGTTCTCATGAGTTGTTATGTGTAGTAAATTCACATAAATGTTGATTTTGTTGGGTTTCGGGAGCCAAACAGCGCAACGAAATTTAACTGAAACCCTCCAGGATCCAAGTGAAACGGGGTAAACCTGGTGTTCAAAAAATTTCATACCTAATTTTCGGTTGAGATCTCTCACTCAACTGTAGAGTCGAATCACAAAACCTGAAAAGTTAACGTATTCAAGCTCTCTATGGTATCCACACGAGCTTCTCGGGATCACCACGCTTCCACAGCATCCTGGCAGATGCATTTCTCTTGCGTTCGCAGTGCTAGCTTGCGCATTCCAAGGAATTGCAAGAGAAGAGTGCGGCTGTCCTTTTGAGAGGCTAGGGCAAGGAGACCTGCGAATTTCTCATTAAAAGTTGTATTTACAGTGAGACTCAACTTCCAAGCCTAATGAGTTTCAAAGCCCTAATCCAATTAGGCTTTAATTTCTGGCTTAATAATGACTCAACTATTTTGCCCATTATTAATACGAAATTATTGTGAAACCAAAACCCAAATTATTAGCCCATGCACTCTAATGATCCAAATAGCTCTATGTGTGCGACCCAATAGACTCTTACCACATTGGCAATGATCATAAATCACATTTATGATCATAAGCAATGAGCGGTGTCTAGCAACACATCATTGCTACCCAAGTGACAAGATTGTCGATGATTCGACTAAACCTTTATGATCATCACCGATGTATGCTATTGTCCCTTTATCCAAGATATCAAGACTAAGCACAAGACATGAAATGTGTCACTCTCGTATAGCTCAATCTTTGGTTTCTTAATTACCGAGTAGACCAACTTAAACTGATGACATTGATATCGTATATCAACTCATCCGAGCATGGCCATGTATTTTCTAAGTCTCACTCTATCAAGGGGCCCGAAGATATTACTCCCGTTACATAGGAAGGACAAATCCCATCTTGATCATACAAATCTCTCCGCATGATATGTGACATACCCAACGACCTCCTTCAAGTTCACTCAGTTACGAGCTACAAAGGAAAGTATGTGATTCACATGTAAAGAACCGTGATGATCTTAGGTCAAAGGACTACATATACCATGATCATTATGAGAATCACTTATGACAATCATATAACGATCCATGTAGTGTTCTCATGGTGGGTCGGTCCAGTACACAAGTTCTCCAACTTGTACCCATATGTAGACTACATATCTCATATTAGTCTCCGCATATGCTAGTTGTTATGTATTATTGCAACCCGCTCCACAATAATACTAGACTAGGGACGTTTGAGAATATCATTATTCTAGGGTTACAATTATGTTTATTGCATTATGCAGAAATAGAACAACAAACATAATTGCTGGATTAATGCCTTAATAAAATATCATGATTCAATGTGCAAAAATATAATCATCTCATGATTGGCTTTTGGGCATAATACTAACAGATTTTATATGCTTTGGCTGTTTGAACTTATTTTCTATGGAAATCTCTTGGCCAAGTTAATGTTTTATGGGTTTTGTTAATCCAAGTTGAAGCATGAAGAGCATGTATCCTGCATAGTTTAGGTTAATCAACTAGTATCATGAAGTTTTAATCTGCATACATATACAGCTAGCTAATTGCAACCACCGTGAGACCAGTTCTCATAGGCTTCCTAGGCAGGGGCTAAGGACGACCGTGTCAAAAATGAAACATTTTTAATAAATTTAGAACTAAAATAAAACCTTTTAATAAGTTTAGCACTAAAGTAGAACATTCAATAGGTTAGGTGTTAAAAAGAAATAATGACTAAAGGTTGGAGACCATTTATAAAATTTACTCATTTAGAAAGTCTCATATTTAGGGAAAGGACTTCTTGTTTAGTAAAGTCCCATACTTAAGTTCTTTTAAAACAAGTAACTTCTATATTTAGTAAGTGTAATGATTTTGATATGCAACTGTCAAAATAAGAAAATTTGTCCCTACACTTTTAAGTATAGTGCAATAAAGTATTTAAGTTTTGAAAATTTTAATTTTAGTCACCCATAATAATTACAACATGAATCTCTGAACTTTTGAAATCTTTGCATTTTTCCCAAAATTTTTGAAAATTTCAGTTTAGTGATAGTAAACTGGAATTGCATTTCATAGTAATTTTATAGAAAATTCATTGGAACAAGATCACAGAAAATTTGTCGCAATATGTGTTTGGTTGATAGCTGGGTGAGGGATGACATAGACTGTGTAGTGATAGCAGAATGATATGGGTCTAGAAAAATAATAAACTATTACGAAGTGTTACCAACAATGTTAAATAACCTAACTATGTAATAAACTATAAAGGTGAAAATTTTTATGAATTTTTAATTAAACATATTAAGAAAATAAAAATTAATTTAAATTAAATTGCATATAAAAATTGAATTTTTTAATTTAATTTTAACAAAATTTGAATTGATTTAATCATTTTTGCTTATGCACTAGTAGCCCAAGTGATCCCAAAAGTCAACCCAAATCTAGTCCGATATGAAGTTATCTAATATTGAAATTAATCCGACCTATATTGAACATAAATCCAAATTGACCTGACCCAACCAGCTTAAACCTAAAATCAACCTGAACCCATGTAACCTAATTTGGACCTGAATTCATACTAACTGAGTTGACCCAAACTTGAATTGAATAACCAAAATTTGACCTAACCTATCCAATTGTCATCCCTATTGATATACAGTCAGATGTAAATTCTTAAAACTAATTTCTAATTAGTCATTGTTTATCGCGTTTCGCGAATGCATGTGCAAGTAGGCATCACAAAACGTTTTGGTAGAATTTCTTGCTTTATAGGTAAAACTAACAAAGAAATTACTATTACTTGTGTTTCAGTACAAATCTATCACTATAGGAATCTTCAGCCTGAATATACTGCTGATATTTCTTTTTTTTATTTGGTACACAGAAGTAGGTATTACATGTTAAAATTTGAAGTTTTAAGGGAAATAGCGTGGGGAAGCTCTATCCCAAGTTAAGGGATACGAATTTGCGTTCATTTCTTGCTGGTCTGCCTCTACGTCAAACCACATGAGAAAATATTGATATTTTTAGATGGGCTAAATTTGCCACTTTCTATACATTGCGAGAATGTATATACATGTAAAATGCTTATAGTCTATAAAAAATATCCTGGATGATGATATTTTGAGTGAAATAAGTATTTGTATTACAAAATTGGGTAAAAACTAGGGATCTATAGCTCGTTAAATATATTAGGATTGGGTAAAAACAACACTAATATAAAAATTAGCATACAAAAATTAAAAACATATTTTGGAAGTGATCGTTACTATCACATATTAAAAGTAACCATTCAATGCTGAACTGACATGGAGCATACTTGAGTTAAAAATAGTGGTCTATTTGAATCCAAACACAAACATTTGCAGTTTTTTTTGTGTGGTTATTTTAGCTTAAATACACAATAGTAGCCTCGAACTTGAGGGAATTGGTCAAGCTAGACCCTGATTTCCAACGAAGCCATTCTGAGGTGCATTCAGGGGTGGACCTACGTTGGGGCAGGGGGGGGCCACTCCCCCCCCCAAATTTTGAAAAAAATTAAATATAAATACTTAATTGGTTAATTCAAGAGAAATTAGGGACTGAAAATGCATTTTTATCCCCCAGAAATAATAGAAGAATATGAAGATGGGGGGCAGTGAGGTAGGCTCTAAATAAAACAGTGACCAAATGAGTATTTATTCCCTCTAGTCTTAAACATGTATTCTAACATGGCCTAAATGCATTATTAATCCTCCAAAATTTTTAACTTGTACTATTTGCACTCTAATCTTTGAATTAGTACGAATTACGCCCCATCTACAGCTTTACCTCGCCGCGATGCCGTCCCTCTCCTCCAGGTTTAGTCGACTCTCTTCCGAGCTCGCCCCCCCGAACCGAAAATCCTAGTTCCACCACTGGGCGCATTATTATTTTTTAGCTAGTAGCTACTGTTTCTCATGGGGCGGGTGGCCGAAGCTCAGCCGCCAAAAGGCTACGACTACATTCTTACTTCTTCATCTTGCCCTCTTGGCTCAGCAAATGAAGTTTTCCAGATTCTGGAAAATCCGAGCAACATTGTCCTCTCAGTAGCTTCCGGCTGTCCTTTCGTCTTCGTTCAATTTTCGTTTTAAATAGAAGCAGCATGTCTTGTTCTCCGGACAAGGAGCTTTGCAATCACCGTAAGAGGAGTTTCCAGGAGATGAATACTGACCCAGTTGATAATAACATGCATGTCGATGTGAGTGAGGCCGATAATGTTGTTAATGGGCAGAAAGATCAGTGCCCATCAAGTCCCAGCCACATGATTCTTGGAAGGTTTGTTTCATTTGGTTTTACGTTCTTTCTCTTAGGGGTAATGAATTTATTTGGTTTTTCCAGTTTGAATTTAAGGGTAATACATGCAATTCTGGTTTAGTAGTTATCAATCGTGGGTGTGTGAAGCTGCAATGAGGAGAAATATTATAGCAGTTCTGGACACAGGTGGTAGCAAGACAACCACTGCGGCCATGTTGATCAGGAATATTGGTTCTTCTGTGAAGTTGGGTGGCACTAAGAAGCTCATCATTTTCTTGACTCATCTTGTTCTTCAGGCAAGTTCTTTTTGTATGAGCTTTCTCTTTTTATATTACGTTTTCTCATCTTGGCAATGTGTTTTACTTGTTGCGAGTTTTGAAATTTGTTCGGTATTTGCTTGCAGCAATTTGATTATATAAAACAGCACACCAATTTAGAGGTGGGTATGTACCACAAAGCAAAAGGAGAGTCTCTGTGGACCCTAGATTGGTGGGAGAAAGAGGTTAATAAGCATGATGTGAGTTCTTTCGAAACTTTGTAATCCCTTTTGGTTAATATTTGTAGTTACATAGGTTGCTGCTGTTTTCTTAGCAAATGGAAATTCTTTTGGACCCCATTGACGGACAAGATAATTGAGGATTTAATTGGTGCCTAACATAAAGCATTCTCCACACAAGCAAGATTATACTGGAATCAAAATTCTAATAGGATAGCATATCAAACATAATTAGGACTAGTCTAACTTCCTAACTTGTGGAGTGTCTGTCTCTCCCCCTCAAGCTAGAGCATAGACATTGTAAGCTCCAAGTTTGTCACAGATAAGTTCTACTTGAGTTCCCCTAAGAGACATGGTGAACATATCAGGAAGTTTATCCTCAGATTTGGTATAATAAGTTTGAATAACTCCAAGCTGAAGCTTCTCTCTAATGAAATGGCAATCCCCTTTCAGTGTGCTTGGTGCTCTCATGGAAGGCTAGGTTGGAAGCAATATGAATCGCAGCTTGATTGTCACACATCAGTTACATGGGAGATGAGTGCTCAAAACCAAGTTCCTTGAGAAGATGCTTTGCTCAAAACCAAGTTCATTCAGAAGATGCTTTAGCCATAATAACCCACATGTTGTTTGTGCCATGGCTCTATACTTTGACTTTGCACTTGACGGAACCACAACAGTTTGCTTGTTGCTATAAACCACATTTCCACCTACAAACACATGGTAACCTGTAGTAGACCGTCAATCATAGGAATCAACTTGATTTGCATCAATGTATCATTGGATAAGCGTATGGCATGATTTGGATATAGCAAACCACGTCCAGGTGCTCTTTTAAGGTATCATAATATACAAGTTATCTCATCCAATGACTTGTGTGTGGGAACTCCATAAACTGGCTGATTACACTCCTAGAGAAATATATATTCGGACAAGTTATAGTCAAAAAATAAAGTTTGCAAACCAAACACCTATTCTAAACGTTCTTGGATCCTTCAAACCTTTAGAGGCACCAAACTTCACATTTGAATTCGTAGGGCTATCAATAGGTATAGTTACTAGAAGACCAATTTCTTCTGACAAATCAAGCACATGTTTTATCTAGCATAGATAAATTCCTTTCTTCAACCTTGCTACCTCAATGCTGAATAAATGTTTCAAAGAACCAAGATCCTCAGTTAGGAGTTTGGTTTGTTGAAAAGACTTTAACTCCAGTATACCATCCCGATCATCTCCTATGACAACAATATCATCCTCATAAACGATTAGAATGATTGACCCAAAACTAGAGTGATGGAAGAATATTGAGTAATCAAGGACACATCTCCAAAGACCAAATTCCATGACTACTGTGCTAGATCTTCCAAACTATGTCCTCAGAGATTCTTTCAATTCATACAATAATTTATTTAATCGGCAAACTAGACCTGTCTCCCCCTAAGCAACAAAGCTAAGAGGTTGCTCCATATAGATTGTTTCCTCCAACTTCCCATTAAGGAATGCATTCTTGATGTCAAGCTGATGTAATGGCCATGAAACATTGCTACAAAAGAGATAAATACTTGAATTGAGGTCAGCTTTTGCAATAGAGATAAGTTCTTGCAGCAACCCATACCACATACCTATGCATATCCCTTATCCCTACACATTAAAAAAAATATTTAGCGTCGCATAGTTCGCAACATGGTTGATAAAGTCGAAATTGTCATAAGAAAGTGCAACCTCAAATACGCGCTACCACGCTTAAATATCTGCTGGGTTTGCGCTCGTCCAGTCATGATGTCCCTTGAAGTGTGTGGTAAAGCATCTAGTCACCAACCGTGTTGCTCTTGATGGAAAGAAGCTACATAAAGTGCATGTTTCGACACAATAAATTACTGTATTTTTACTGGGACTTCACATACTTGATGTTAAATAAACTATTAGGGTTCAAAAGGGTGCATTACTTACGTGTTTCCGTGATGTTTTATTCGTAAATGCGCCTGAATCGGGGCTTGGGATACCGCTGACTGACCATTGGAATTCCCACCATCGGGTGAAACTACAGGGGCCGGAGTAGATCAACTAGCACTACGGCTGACTGGAGCAATGCGAATATCACCTGTGCGAGGGTGAGGATGTGGAACAGTTGTTTGTTCTATTGAGGGCTGTGAATCTGAATGACGGGAATGCGATTGGCCTGCCCTTTCATGTCTAGCAATTGGTTCTGCTAATACTTCTTTCATCTGCTGAACTAGGCCTTTCCCTGGCCGATGTGTATACGTCGCATCTCCTTTTTTAGGTGGCATCTGCATTATTTGAAAAACCCATACAACAATTTACAAAACTAACATACACCATTGAAAAAACTAGAAAGGCTATGTGATATTGCACCCATCACCTTGAAGTTCGACTTAGTATTTACATATTAAAACTTATTCCATGTTCACATTACATTTTATAAGTAATTGCACGTTTACATTATTGTCAACGGACTACATTGTCCTCAGTTTCTGTCTCTGATTCGCCACTATCAGTATCCCCGGATTCAAATTCATCTTTTTCATCACTTCCTTCAAGGGACTCCTCATTGTCAGATTCATCGTCATGATGCAAATTTTCTTCCCTGATTGTCATGTCATCCTTTACAGCTTCCCATACTCCTATTTCAGCTAAATTGTCGATTGGGTCATCCATAATTATGGGAGACCTGTTCACACCGGTCAATAATTCTTCTTGAAATGCATCTTTGACATCATTTACATTATTATGAACGATGCGTCTAGGTTTTATTTTCAAAACCGTTAACCAACCCGTTTTTTCACGTGACTTGTGTGGGGTACGGGGTGTAGTAAACTTGATCAGCTTGGGATGCAAGAATGAATGGGTCAAATTTCCCATATCGGCAACCATCACGAACCTCAACTATACCATATTGTTTATGAACCCGAGTGCCACGATCTGGAGTAGGGTCAAACCAAGCACACTTAAATAATGCAACATTTTTGTGTGGCCAGCCAGGATATTCGAGTTGAATGATTTCTTCTAACACCCCATAAAAATCACATTCAACCTCACTTGATCCTGAAGTCCTTATACATACTCCACTGTTAAATGTTGCTTTGTCGCAACCTCAGTCGCTAATGTGGAACTTGTACCCATTTATGAAGTAAACAGGCCAACTCTCAACACAACGGGATGACCCACATACAACATCCCACAGGAAGCGGTCCGTGATAGTGTTACGCACATCATTCACCTAGTTACACATAGTCATAATATGAATATGTGTTTCCCTTCAAAAGCAAAATATGGGTAAAATTTAAGTGTAGATAACTTACATAGTTTCTAAGCCATGTCTCAAAGTTATTCTCAATGTAGACATCCAGGTCTGACATCTGTATATTGGGTTCATGCGTACGCACTTCATCAACAAACAAACTACAAGATATAGAAAGAGGTCGATGAAGCATAAACTTGATGAGTTTAGTATAAAAGAAGAAAAGTATTATTACTTAATAGAGTTTATAAAGAAAATAGGTGTTATTTCACTTACTCGAGGTATGGCTTCACCTCCTTACAATTTAGTAACACATATGCAGTAGCAACCCTCAATTCATTGTCATCAAGATATCGATATCTTGATACACCATATGGACGACCCGGGTATCTAAAGATAGACCACACCAATTCATCATATGGTCCTTGTTCGCCATCATCATTACGAGGTACTCTAGTTGCCATATGTGGAATATAGGATCCAAAGTAGTGAGAGCAAAATGTAGAGGTTTCTTCAATTAGATATGTTTCACAAATTGAACCCTCTACATGAGCCTTATTTGATACCTTCATTTTGAGGTCATGCATACAACACTCAAATTTGTACATTCACCTATATTGAATGGGTCCTCCAACTTTTGCTTCGTAAGGTAGGTGAACCGGCAAATATTCCATCGAATTGAAAAAAGCCGGTGGAAAAATTCTTTCCAACCTACAAAGTATGACAGGAATATTAGCTTCCAAATCGGCCATGTGATTCACATCTAACTCCGGAGAGCATAAATCTCGGAAGAATTGGCTTAACTCGATAAACAGTTTCAAAATATTTTCAGGAATTGCTTCAAATGCAATTGGGAGGAGTCTCTGCATCATTACATGACAATCATGGCTTTTCATACTAGACATCTGACTTACATTACTGTCAACACACCTCCCAAGGTTTGATACATAGCCGTCTAGGAGTCTAAGTGTTTTAACCCAATTCAGCACATCAGATCTCTGATGTCTGTTTAGTGCAAAAGTGGCTTTGGGTTTAAATGCTCGGCCGTCGCCTTGAGGAATTAAATTTAGCTCTGATCAACTGCACAAAATCTCAAGGTCCTTACAAGCCTTCACGTTGTCCTTAGTTTTATTGGTCACATCTATCACTGTATTCCATATATTGTCAAACACATTTTTCTCTATATGCATAACATCCAAATTATGGCGGATTAAATTACTCTTCCAATACGGCAACTCCCAGAAAATACTTCGTTTTGTCCAATTATGAGTTCTGCCATAACCTGGTATGGTTACAACCTGTCCATTGTGAACTACAGAAGGTAAATGTGAGATATGTTCAAATATTGTTTCAGGCGGTAGACGCTCAGGAGGCAACGATTTCTCAACTTTTCCTTTCTTAAAGGCGACTCTGTTTCTTCTATATGAGTGATCCAACTCGAGAAATTGCCGATGACAATTAAAGAATGAAGTTTCCTCCCGTGATAAAGTTGGAATGTTTTACTAGCATCCATGTAAATAGGGCAAGATAGCCTCCCATGAGTCATCCATCCTGACAACATCCCATAAGCCGAGAAGTCATTTATGGTCCACAAAACCGAAGCTCGGGGCTGA
The DNA here is from genome assembly GCA_039654915.1 of Aquilaria yunnanensis. NCBI lineage: Eukaryota > Viridiplantae > Streptophyta > Magnoliopsida > Malvales > Thymelaeaceae > Aquilaria > Aquilaria yunnanensis. The sequence continues at coordinate 94,030,801 of CM077596.1, read as the reverse complement.
AAATTTTGTTTAAGTGAAACATCCCATGTTTCGACCCCATCCTCCCATAGCTGCTTTAATTCATGAATAAGAGGTTGTAAATACACATCAATATTCTGACGTGGACTCCGAGGGCCAGGTATCAATGCAGTCAAAAACATATATAGTTTCTTCATACACATCCACAGAGGCAAATTATACGGAGTAACAATGACAGGCCAACATGAATATTGTTTACCAGAGTTTCCAAAAGGCACAAAGCCATCAGAACAAACTCCAAGGCGAACATTTCAGGCATCCGCCACAAACCACGGGTACGTGGAATCAAAATGTTTTCATGCTTCCCCATCTGAAGGATGTTTTAAAACATTTGGGTCGAATCGATGCTCACTATGCCACCTCATGTGCTCTGCAGTTGAAAGTGAAGCATATAGTCGCTGAAGGCGAGGAGTGAGTGGTAAATAGTGCATAGTCTTTCTTGCTCTATCCTTACCCCGCCCAACTTTTCCCGGCTTAAACTGAGATTCATCACAAAACTTGCATTGTATATTATCTTCATCATTATTCCAAAACAACATGCATTCGTTAACACAAGCATTAATTTTAAGATGGGCAAGACCTAGTTGTGAAACTAATTTCTTCGTCTCATACCAATTGGATGGCATCTTGCTGTCACTTGGCTGTGTCTCTTTCATCAAGGCGACGATACCATCATAACACCCTCTTGGTATGTGATATTCTGCTTTAAGGTTTAACAAACAAACTGCAACAGACAGCTCAGAATGCTTCTCACATTTATCCCAAAGAGGTGTACTAGCGGAGTACAGTAAATCAGAAAACCGTCTAAAACCTTCATTAGGTTGTTCATCCACTTCAGTGAAATTCTAATGGGAACTTGGTCCTACTGAATCAAATATCATTCGAGTATATGAGTTTACATTTGAACTGTACTCGGCATGCTCATACCAATTACAACTATCAAATGGCTGATGCGGAGGCTCATTAAATGGCTCCCCATGAGCTGTCCAATTGGTGTAATAAGGCATGAAATCCCATTTGTATAGATGAACTCTAACATCATCACAATCCTTAAACCTCAAATTTTTACATCTCCTACACGGGCAACGTATTTTGTTTCCATCCATATGACCTGGGTTACTACAGGCAAATGTTATGAACTGCTCAACCTCTGTCTCTCACTCCTCTTTGTACCCAACTCGACTAGGTAAATAACGACTATTATACATCCAACTACGTTCTTGTTCCATGGAGTCCTACCAATGGAAATTATATATTTACCTTTATGACATATACGAAAGAATGAACACATAAAATTAATTTTGTAAATTAAATCATATAAAAAATTAAATCCACGAATCGCATGTATCAATAGCCAACATATTATTATTAATTGCATGCATTAATATTTCACTTAATCTAAACAATGTCAATTAAAACTAACCAAGCGTATTTACTATTTATTGTTTAGCTAAGGTTAACAGTACTTATGTTTTTATTTAAGGTTAACTATTACTACTTAATAGGATGAGCTTCTCAATATTTTATCCATATAATTATTATTATAATTATTATTAGTATTACTAATAGTACTACCACAACTATTATTATTATTATTATTATTATTATTATTATTATTATTATTATTATTAATTAGTTATTATTATTATTATTATTATTATTATTATTATTATTATATATTCTACTACTACTCTTATTATTATTATTACTATTATTATTATTTTACTACTACTCTTAGACTTAGTAATCAAATTATTATTATTATTATTATTATTATTATTATTATTACTACCACTACTACAACTACAACTACTAGTTGCAAAACTATTGTTTTTATTATTATTATTATTAGTATTAGTATTAGTATTAATATTATTATTATTATTATTATTCTACTACTACTACTACTACTACTACTACTACTATTATTATTATTATTATTATTATGAGTAAAGTTTTTTTATTCTACTACTCTTACTATAATAATTATTAATTTTGAAGTATTAGTTATCGTACTAATACTACTCTTATAATTATTATTATTATTATTATTGAAATTATTATTATTATTATTATTTTCACTACTACTACTACAACTATTACTACTACTACTACGACTACTATTGTTGTCATTATTCTTATTATTATAATTATTATTACTCTTATTGGATTTATTATTAGTATTATTATAATAATAATTATTATTCACACATTTCTATTACTACTACTGTTGTTATTATTATTATTATAATTATTATTACTCTTATTGGATTTATTATTAGTATTATTATAATAATAATTATTATTCTTATTACTATTACTATTACTACTACTACTACTACTATTGTTAATATTATTATTACTATTATAACTATTATTATAATTATTATTACTCTTATTTGATGTATTATTAGTATTATAATAATAATAATTATTATTATTATTACTACTATTTTACTACTACTCTTAGTATAATAATTATTATTTCAATTATTATATATTATGACTATTATTATTATTATTATTATTATTATTATTATTATTATTATTGACATATATTATATTCAAGGTCAAACTTAATCAAACAAACTTATATAAAGTCAAAATATTTTGTACCTTTATATTAATTCCAATTCTTAAAACATTGTAACAATAAATCCAATTAAAGATTGTTAGTTAAACAAAATATATTACCTAAACAATTGACTTCAAACTAAAGATAGTATATTTTTAAATATACTAACTACTTTCACACATAAATATACTACCTAAACAATTGACTTCAAACTAAGTATTTCCTAGTTATAAATATACTAACTAATTTCACACATAAATATGCTACCTAAACAATTTACTTAAAACTAATTATTTTCTATTTTTAAATATAATAACATACTACCTAAACAATTGACTTAAAACTAAAGATTTCCTATTTTTAAATATACTAACTAATTTCACACATAAATATACTACCTACACAATTTACTTAAAACTAATTATTTCCTATTTTTAAATATACTAACTAATTTCACACATAAATATGCTACCTAAACAATTGACTTAAAACTAATAATTTCCTATTTATAACTATATTAACCAATTTCACACATAAATATACTACCTAAACAATTTACTTAAAACTAATTATTTCCTATTTTTAAATATACTAACTAATTTCACACATAAATATGCTACCTAAACAATTGACTTAAAACTAATAATTTCCTATTTATAACTATATTAACCAATTTCACACATAAATATACTACCTAAACAATTTACTTAAAACTAATTATTTCCTATTTTTAAATATACTTACTAATTTCAGAGATAATTATACTACCTATACAATTTACTTAAAACTAATTATTTCCTATTTGTTAATATACTAACTAATTTCACACATAAATATACTACCTAAACAATTTACTTAAAACTAATTATTTACTATTTTTAAATATACTAACTAATTTTACACATAAATAAACTAACTTAACAATTTACTTAAAACTAATTATTTACTATTTTTAAATATACCAACTAATTTCACACATAAATATATTACCTAAACAATTTACTTAAAACTAATAATTTTCTATTTTTAAATTAATACAGAAAATAAGAAAAAAAAGTAAGAAAATGGACATAAATTCGAAATTGTAATGGGTAACCTAAATACTTCACATCCAACCATCAACAACTACAAATCACATACATTTCACATATTTCAAACCAAATTAACATTACATAATCCGGATTTTAAGTATTTTTTGGGAAAAAAAATTTAAAAATACGTATTAAACTAACTTACCTCAAAATTGAAATTATACTTCCTTCAAATGCGTGGAAATATCTTCAAATCTGCCGCAAGGAGGAAAATCTTCAACCCATTATCAATAATAAACATCAAAGCACGAAAATCCGGAAAAAAAATGAAAAAAAATAAAAAAAAATCAAACTAACCTACAGATCTACAACAATGACACCAGATCCACGTACAAATGACCTCGAGGAAGCTGAATATGCCTTTAATCGAAGATACGAATGTGAAGTGTGTGCGTGTGGGACGAAGAAACGAGAAGAGAGAAGAGAGATGAAGTTCTAGTAAAAACTCGACGAAGAAGACGATTGCCCTGGGGGGGGGGGGAATTTAAATTGGAGGCCGTTGGAAAAAAAAATCAAAATGGTGCTTTTAAAAAAATGAATTTCCAACGGTTGAAGCCGTTGGTAATTTCAAAATGCCTTTATTATTTTCCAACGGCCTAAACCGTTGGAAACCATAAAATTACTAAAATTATATGCAACTATTTTCCAACGGCCAAAGCTATTGGAAATACTAAAAAATTAAATTCCTTAAATCTAATTCCAACGCCCTAAACCGTTGGAAAAATTACTGTCATTCGCAAACAAACTATATATTTTCCAATAGCTTCAGCCGTTGAAAAAATTGAATTTAATTTCCCTTAAAAAGAATATATTTTTCCAAGGGCTAAAGCCGTTGGAAATATTATCTACTTTAATTTGCCTCATACCCTATATATTTCCAACGGCTAAAGCCGTTGGAAATATTTTCTACTTTAATTTCAAAAAAAATCACTTTAATTTGCCTTCATACCATATATTTTTCTAATGGCTAAAGCCGTTGGAAATATTTTCTACTTTAATTTCGAAAAAATCACTTTAATTTGCCCTCATACCATATATTTTTCCAACGGCTAAAGCCGTTGGAAATATTTTATTTAAAGCTTCTAAATTAATGCCATAATAGTTCCAACGGTTAAGCTGTTGGAAAAGCTTTTGTCTTCCCTCCAACGGTTTTGGCAGTTGGCAATTTCCAACGGTTTGGCCGTTGGAAATGAAGACAGTTGGAATCTTCTGTTTTTTTAGTAGTGTCTGAAATATTTTGTTTGGATTTCACATAGGCTGTTATGGTCTCTCTAGAGGATGTTTGGGACACAGATAATGAGTCTGAAATATATGGAGGATGTCTTTTACATGGAAAGAAGTTTCTTGAAGAAGTACTGTCAATAATCGGGGAGTCTCTGCCCCCAGGTATTTCCTCTAGATTTTTTTTATAATTGTGGTTTATATAATTGCCTCTTCACATTCATGAAGTTTGGTCAGGCCCAGAGCATTTCATTTAAGCAGTTTATTCCATAGTTATGGGTCTTAATATGTCGTCTCTGTATCTATTATCTGTTGAATTGAAGTTCTATAGCTTATATATATGTTATCCTTTTATCTGTTGTCATTTCACTACTGCTTGTGGGTAATTCCACATGGGTCAGGTTATAATGTAAGTGCACCCTGAGTATTTGGTTGGTTTTGATTTCCAAAAATCTGGAATCTTACTGTTACTCCTGCATGCTGATTAGCTTCTTGTGGTATCTGGAAAAGGAATTTTTATTCTTTGTTTGTGAAATAATATGATCAACATTAACCTGCAAGTCGTGTTTCATTCTCCATGATCTTTTTTTTTTCCCCCATTAGAGTAATAACTAATAACTAATAACCCTCTTACACATCTTCTTCAATTCAATTGCAATTTGTTGGGTCCAGGGCTTGTTCCTCATTTTCGGTTTCTATTGTTTGTCATCCATTGGATGAGGAAGTATGTCTTGGGGTTAGTCATGGTTTTTCTGATTTCCTCCATTTTTTTCCTTTTAACATGGAACCCATGGAGTTGTTCATACGAAGTTATAAGAGCCTCTCCTTTTTTTTTTAGGTCAATTTTCTTTTCTGCTTGTCAACTTAAGGTTGCCATGAGAATGTGCAGGGAATTTGAGATTCTTTGCCTCGGTATATGATTTTCTTTATCCCCTCACTTTGGTATCTATGGGAGCTGGAATTCAATTTGCATTAATTCTTTGATCTCCAATTTTTGTATGCATATTGTGAACAATTATTTGTAAAGTTGTGAGTTGAGGACATGTTTAACTGGCCCTATTGCATTGCAATTCTCTTGACCAAATTGAGGTACCAAGGAATTGCAATGCAATCAATTGGTCAAGTGAACATGCCCTTAGTTCTTGTTGAATAAGAGAACGGAAGGAAAACACATAGGAAGATACGAAAAAATTGGAGAAGGGGAGACTTCTTGGGAAAAGAACAGAGAGATTGAGAGATACAATGGAGTGGACTGTTATCTAAAGAGTGTTGGTTCTTGCTGCTTCTGCTCATGACTCGTCTTAGTCAAAGCTATTAAAATGTTTATTGGTTTTACCATATCTCTGTTTCCATTTTCATGGCTTATCTTTTGTTGCCTTGTTTGGTTTTACTAATTCATTTCTTCTCCCATCTCATCAGATGAAAGAACCTTCTTAGATTCAGAGTTTGACTCTTTCAAAGCCAAGCAATTGGGTTTTATATCTCCAAAACTCCATGAACTTGTTCAAATTTTTCAGTCACTTGGGTAAAATCTTGATTCCTTTCTGTAAGTCACTTACTAGGAAGTAACAAAGTCAGTTCACTCTTATATTTTTGGTTGCAGAGATTCTAGCCAAGTATTGTGCGTCACTTTTTTTGAGAGGATCATTACAGCTAAAGTCATAGAAAGATTTTTGAAGAGAGTGACTTGTTTGTCTCACTTCAAAGTTTCATATTTGGCTGGATGTAATACACCAGTTGATGCCCTGGGAAGACCTGTTCAAATAAAAACATTGGACTCATTTTGACCCAGAAAGGTGCGTGAAATCATACTATGAAATTGACTCTTTTCTTAGAAAGACTTTGTAGTTACTAACTGCTTCCATCCAGGCCAATCTATTATTTTCAACTTATGGAGGTAGAGGGGGTTTCATGTTTCAAGCTGCTCTTGTGTTATTCGCTTTGACCTGCCTATAACAGTGCGAAGTTATATTCAATCTCGAAGCCAAGCTCGGCAAGATAATTCCCAATTCATTATGATGCTTGAAGAGTGAGGCCCAACCCTTCTGTCTTGAAGCGGTTCTTTTTTTTTTTTTTCCTTTTTCATTTTTGTATCTGTTCCTTGGTTTCACTAATATGTGAGTTAATTAGTTGAAGCATTTGGGTGGTTTGGGACATAATAAGTCTGAGTCCTACTAGCTGTGTTGCAGGGGAAATGTGAAACAGAGAAATAAGATGTTTGAAATAATCAGAAGTGAGTATTCAATGATAGGCACTGCTATTAAGAGGGACTGCAAGATGTGCCATTCCAAAGCTTGGACCCATGATGAAGCAAATGTGTACAGAGTGGATGCCACTGGAGCATCTGTTTATGCAGATTCGAGTGTCAGCCTTATACTGTTATACATCACTACTGTGAAAAGCTCCCTTGTGATAAGTATGGATAACTGGTTAAAGTTTCTACATTAACGTGTGGTAGACTTTACGTCTTGTGGCCCTTCATTGAATTCATAAGTAATTGTTGTTTGCATGCATCACTGCTTAATGTAGGTATAACAAGCCAAAGCCACATTTCCATTTTATATCATCAGAAGGTTCATATAAGTGTCAATTGACATTACCTGCAAATGCACCATTTGAAACCATAGTTGGTCCTGTTGGTAGAAAATCCCTAGCTAAGCAGCTTGTGTGCTTAGAAGCATGCAAGAAGCTTCATCAGGTGGGTGCGTTAAATGATCATCTTCTACCATCTGTTAAAGAGCCTCCATGGATTGCTCTTGGTACAACAGAATGCAAGAAGTTTCATCAAACGGGTGCATTAAATTATCATCTCCTACCATCTGTTGAAGAGGCACCAGGGATTGGTCTTGTTACAAAAGGAAAAGATTCTGTGTCACTTCCAGGTGTGGGTGTGTACCTCTTGTTTATGTTCTACTCTGTATTTATAAAAGATATGTTATCTTGCTTGATATCATATGAGCTGGCAAGGGAGCAATTTAGATTTTTTTTTCTGGTTGCTAAAGTTTAAAAGAGAAAAATGTGGTACCGTCAGATTCATGATAAACCAATAGTCAGGTTGCTCTAGCAAAGTAATAGGCAATATGTAAAATATATCCAATAGGAAGAAAGAAAAGCTGTGCCCAATGCTAATCATGTGTCAAAGACTTCTCTTGCTGATTTTAGCCCATTTAAGTCGCTCTTGTAATATTTGAACTTTGTTAGTCCTTGAACCTTTGATATATGGACTATATTTTAAGCTTTGTAAACAACTAAGAAAGTTTCTGCTGTTGTGTGTTACCTATAGCAGGCAACTTGCTCAATTCTCAAGGTATGATAATTAATTATTACAGCATTTTGTGGCATATATTTATCAAACACTTATTATTTATTTGTACAATAGGCATGAAGTTGTCAGTTGGCATGGCAGCTCAATTGCTCAAATAGTCTGTATGGATGATTTCCTTTTGCTTGATGTTTGTTTTTATTTTTTGTTATGTATGAACTAAATGGCTTTTATTCTGTTTTCCTTTCATGTAATTGTGCAAAGTTACAATGAAAAGGAAGGAATTACATGGGACAGTTTGCATTCGGGCTTTATCGGGAAGTTGGGTGGAACAATGTGATAGTAGAACATTTCATGCATATAACTTTGATTTCACCTGCAATATCCCAAACCAGGTTTATTCAGGATTCACTATATTGATTGTATCAGAACTTGACCATGATGTTGCCACCATGGAATTGGAACTCTATTTGCTGAAAAAGAAAGTCAAGACTTCAGTTACTTATGGCGGGCAAGTAAATTTAGATGATGAACAGGTAGAGCTTAAAAGTTTTTCATTTATAGTAGTTATTTTCATGGTAAAAGCATTTGGCCCGACATTCCCAGCCATACCTTTTTGCTTTTGGTCCAGATGAAAAAGACAAAATGCTTTCAAGAATTTTTCTTTAATGGCTTGTTTGGGGAGTTATTTTCCAGATCTAAGTCATCTGGGAAACCAACAGAGTTTCTACTTCAGAATGAAATGAGCTCCTTGTGGTGTCCAGCCAACTCTTACTTTCTTCTGCCATTCGAGATTTCTTCTGAGAATGGATGGAGACTAAATTGGGATGCAATTAATGCTGCTTCTGCTTCCACGGAATTTTTTAGGAAAAATTCGTTTTTGGGGATTGAGCAAAATAACATTTACAAATATAATGTGTTGCCAAAGAGAAGTGATTCAGCTGTGGCAGAATGTGTTGGGAGAAATGTAATCCACCTGGCTAATGGTCCGACTGATGCTAATACTCTAAATGATATGGTAGTAGTGGCTATTGACACAGGAAAGTTGTACTCTGTCCTTAAACTAATGACCAACACTTCTGCTGAGAGTTCCTTTGATGGGAATACCGATACTGTCCCATCAAAATATGATACTTTCCCTGATTACTTCTGCAAGGAGTAAGTGTTTTCAGAATCCTAATCATGCTCTACATTGCTGAAGTACAGTTTTTAACTGAGTGTACGTTTTTCTTTTGTTAGGTATGGGATTGAGCTGAAATTTCCTGAACAGCCTTTTCTGCTGCTAAAACAGAGCCATAGCCCTCACAATCTTCTAGTGAATTTCAAGGATGAAGGTATTAATGAACTTGAGCCCTACTTCATTAAGATTTTCCCAGGTAGTAATGTGTCTCTTCTGGTTTACAAAATGTAATTGTCATTTTTATCTTACATTTGAGACGGTTATACTAATTTCAACATAAGATAAATCAGAAAATAGGAACTCTATCCATAGTTATAGAGCATGTACTCTCTGGTTATTTGTTCTATTTCAGTTCAGAGTTAGTTATAGTATAATTGTGGATGATATATAGTGTGTGATTGTGGTTGCACAATCTGTGGAATCTACTATGTGTGCTCTTGTCGCTCAATTATTAGTTGGACAAGAGGCTGCTGTATAAAGCAAAGTATTAATTTTCTCCATCTATATTTCCTCTCTTCTTATCTGATTCATTGCATGGTGCTATTGCTGATCTTGTAAATCCTCATGATTAGAATTTGCAGAAATTGGTCCAGAAGCCAATCTTAATCCCGTCTTAAAACTGAAATGTACAGAGCTAAGAAAAATGATCCCAAAAACAGCTTCTACAGTGGCCAGGGATCAAGTTGGTGTCCCACGTGTCACCAAAATCTGGACCAGCATGTGAAGGCCACTATACAATTTGAGGCAACACCTAATTGCCATGAATGCAAGTTTTGATTTGGAATTCTTTTATGAGCCCGTTAGTATAACAATTTATGAGCTCCAATTGACTAGAAATGGAATTCTATATTCTTCTTTATTTTGCAAATTCTGCTCTATGCTTACTGTTGCAGAATTTTGACTTGGTTGCACCAAATTTCTCTCCATATTGTTCTCGATTCTTGGAGGCATTAGTTCTTGGTTTTCACTTTTCTCTTTTGTTACCCTGGTCATCGCAACTTACCTTTTCTACTGATCAGTGTACCATTTCATGTGTTTTCTCTAGTTTATATACGTGAGATGATTGTGCTCTTAATAGATGAAGCAATATTCATGATGTTGTCGTGCAACTCCTTGCTCAGTTTGCTCTGCTCTTGTATTTTTGTGACAGTTCCCATCACTAAAACGCTTATTCATTTTGCTGGTCCTTTTCACTTTGATCCTTCATAATCTACAGTGTTGGCATCTTTTTGGCTACTTCTAGTGATATATGGTCACTAGAAAGAAAATCAAAGCATAGATTGTGCATCAATTCTTAAGCTGAAAAATAGTTTTGAAATGAATTGTCTTAATATTGGTGTGAGTGTGACTCTAGTACAATTAAAATTAAGTATATATGTTTGATTAACTGGTTCTGTCCAGTGTTGTTCAAATGCTAGCTTACCAGAGTAACAACACAATCTGATCTAACATTTCTTTATCATGTGAATATGGTGTACTCTCCCGTGACCAACTGCTATTGCTGCAGTAGCTTCACAAGCTGGTTTAGTGACCCAAAGACAGTTTTACGTTCATATGCCCCCGGAGCTTTTACTTAGGATCAACATGCAAATAAGTGTTATGAATTCCTTTTTCTTGCTCCCATCACTGATGCATTGTATTGAGTCCTTGATGCTGGCTAGCCAGATTAGAGAAGAGATCAGTTGTCACCTTAGCAATTTTTATATATCAAGCACATTGGTGAGTTCTCTCAATAGATCTGGTAGTACTGGTTTTCTCCTCTGCTGATGCATGATTGCATTGAATGACACACTGATTTCTTGCCCTTTTGATGAATAGATTCTGGAAGCGCTTACAACCCAACAATGTTATGAAACCTTTTCTATGGAGAGGCTGGAATTACTTGGGGATTCAGTTCTAAAATATCTTACAAGCTGTAACCTCTTTCTTCGATATCCTGAGGAGCATGAAGGGCAATTAACTTCCCGGAGGGCAAACATAATACAAAATTTGGTGCTGCATAAGTTAGGAATAGGTCGGAATTTACAGGTATTGGTCTTACCCTCAATTATACTTGCTTCATCTCCTTTGGATTGTTGTTCTTGTCAAGTAGTGTTATCAGATATCGGTTAGTTATTCGTTAAAATGTTAATGAATTGTGTTAAACACTTCACAGGGATATGTGCGAGACTGTGTTTGATCCCAGTCATTGGGTTGCTCCAGGACAGAGAAGTCTTCAACCTGTTCCTTGCAAAATGTGGGGTTGACACGTTAGAAGATCCTTTAGATTGCAAGTTTCAAACAGAAGATCTAGAAGTTAAAGTAGGAAAAAGTTGTGACATGGGACATAGGTGGATGCTTTCCAAAACCATATCAGACTGTGTGAAAGCTCTTATAGGTGCATACTATGCTAGTGGTGGACCTTCTGCAGCAGTTCATGTGATGAAATGGCTTGGAGTAGAAGCTGACAGCCATAGTCTACTACTTGAAGCCATTAATGATGCATCACTTCGATTGTATATGCCAAAAGTTGAAGAAATACACTTTGTGGAATCAAAGCTTGGCTATATATTCTCTTTCAAGTCTTTTTTGCAAGAGGCTCTAACTCATCAATCAGCTTCTGAGTCATACTGTTATCAGGTAAAGATGGAATTTCTCTTGATTTGAACTTTAAACAATTTGCTTCCATTCTGGTTAAGTTTAATTTTTTTGAGCAGTTTGAAAATATTTGTAGTTTCAAGTTTAACCAACCTTATTATGATACAAAAAGCTTTTAGTAGAAAAACTCTAGCAAATCTTGGATGATACATCAATTGAATTCTCATGGAAGAGCATGTTCTCTTTTTCTCTTCTTTTGAAAGTAATGTTTTCATCTGAGAGTGTTTTGTGTGTGTGTGTGTTCTAATTAGATCTTAAGTACCAAAATAATAGTATTTGAATGTGTAAGTTCTTTTAAGTTTGCTTTATTTATTTTTGCTTGTATTTCATATGATGTAATTTTCATTTGCATCCTTAAAATTTTCTTCAGAGGCTTGAATTTCTTGGAGATTCTGTTCTGGACTAGCTTATTACATGGTATCTCTACCAGAATTATCCAAAAATTGGTCCTGGGGAGTTGGCATGCTTGCGTATGGTTTTGGTTAAGAATGAGAATTTGGCCCGAGTTGCTGTGCGTCATGAACTATATAAATACCTCCAGCATTGTTCAACTTCGTTGTTAGATCAAATAACAGAGTACATAAATTCATTACCTGACTCTAATGGGACTTCTGGAGCTTGTCCTGGCTTATCTGTTCCTAAGGTTAGCTATTTATTTAACTTTGTTTGCCTCCAGAATACAGAAAGTAGTGATTTCTACCCTTTCGTGCCATCTTTATGTAGTTTTACCTAGACTAAAGTTTGCAACTTCTTCAATCTTTACCAAGAAGAAAATAGAAATTTTGTCTCATTCCTGATCTTGGTGGTCTATCTGAATGGCCTGATAATGCATTTTCTGCACCATTAATATGCTACAGGTTCTTGCTGACATGGTAGAAAGTATTGCTGGTGCAGTTCTGATTGATTCCAAGCTCAATCTGGATGAAGTTTGGAGAGTTTTTCAACCCCTATTATCTCCGATTGTGACCCCTGATAATCTAGAGCTGCCTCCATACCGTGAATTGCATGAATTATGTGATTCACATGGTTATTTTATTAGTGAAAAATATATTAACCAAGGGGAGGTGGTGCATGCTGAGCTCAAGTTACTGCTGGGAGATGAATTTCTCATTGGGAAAGGGATTGACCAAAAGATAAAAACTGCAAAAGCGAAAGGGGCTGCACATTTGTTGAAGGAACTCGAGGTATGTTTTTCTAATTGCTTTTTGTTCAACAAAACGAACTCATGAAACTTTTCGCATTGAGAACAGTCTCCTCTTTGTTGGTTAGAGAATTTCTCTTCCTTGTTATCTTTTTTCTTTTTCATAATGCTTTTACAAATTGCAACAGAAAGGAATGTTTTCAGTACAGAACTAGTTGCAGTCTTAAAGTCTTGTTAGCTGGAGTTCTTGTTAGCTGTCAACCTTCAATAAACTAATGCTTTGAAACTTGTAATCTTGGCAGAGCAGAGGTATCTCTCGTGGTGTTCCTGATCAGCTGCAACGAGGTCCGGGTGTTTCTGGTTCAGTTCAGAGAACTAACAGCTTAACATTGGAGCAAACCTGTAAAAAACAAAAGCTAACTGAAACTGAGTTCCTTGCAAATTCAACAAGAACTGCAGCTGCTCATGATGGAGAACACAGTAACCCTCTTTCCTCTCCAGGTATGGAAGTATAGAATTTGTAATCGTCATCTTCTTGGTTATTTGTTTCTACCTTCTTGATACTGGTAGCTTGAACCCACTCTTCTACATATTCCATCCCTGTGATGTTAGTCGCCTTTCATGTCAATTTTGCTTTATGGATGCTGTACTCTCTGCAAGACAACATAATCTGGGTAAAATGAGGAGCATGTATGATGGAGTTGATCTGTCTGAAATTGAGGCCGTCTCATGATAAGTCAGTGTCGCTGTTTTCAATTATTTGTAAGGATGTTAGATAATAACTGTGACATTTCTTGGAGGGAAAATAGCTTGTTCTTGGCCATGGTCATTTCTGAAGGTAGCTTTATAAATTTTTATTATATTTGAAACTCCATTAACATTGAACAGAGGCATCATAACTTATCAGAGCTTTGTTTTACACATTTTCTATTTTCCTTTTTTCTTGCTTCACAACTTACTGAAGCAACCAGCACAGAAATATGGGACCCCTAACATCTCTTTTTGAGCTTTGCAAAAAACAGCTGTGGCCTTTGCCGAGATTGAAGACAATAAGAAAAAAGCCGAAGTAAGTCTCTCCTACTGTCTGTTCTTTCTAATGCTCAGCGATCAACACTTCTTGCCAAGTTAGCTGGACTCTCTAATGTTCTAGTGACGCTGTCTTGTTCTTTATAGTTATTGTGGTCTAATTGTTTCTCTCCACACAGAGCTCCGGTTGAATCTGTTGAAGGTTCTGAAGTAAGAGACGGTGTTAGTGGCTTTCTGTCGAAAATTTCATTGTATTTGCCAGGATATGGACCTATCCAACGCTATGGGTATGCAAGACCAGATAGGAAGAGTTCTCTTGATTCTGCGGCCCAATATCATGCTCTACGAGCTTCAAAGACTAGGGTTGCTCATAATTTGAGAGCCTTGGCTAGCATGATCAACCAATCTCTGATGACGTATCTCATTCGTCTTGCATGAACCAATCAGTTCCAGCAATCCAGTGAATATGAGTAGAGATTTGGCTCACCTGTAAATGGCCTGCCTGCTAAATCTCTAGCAATAGGATCCAATCAGAGGCCGAGTCGATTTCTGAAAATAGTTGTGCAGCCCTAAGCCTGCCATCAGCATCTTCGTAATTGTAAGCTACTGGATGTCTGCAAGGAAGCCGGATAATTTGATGAATGTGTTGTCAATTTTTGGGCTTAATAACAGTCAATGTCATCTAACTTATTAAGTCTGTTTGTTATGATCCCAAAGTTTAAATATTGTTAAAAATGCCAACAATATAACCTTTTAACAAAATTCTCTTGCTAAATGATGTGACAGACGATAATCGGGCATGGACTGTTTTTTTTTTTTTTTTACTTGCACGCATATTTCAGGAGGGGATATTTGCACCCAGTTCGGTTGAGTTGTAGACAAATTTAGGCAACTTTTTTTTTACCACTGTTGTTAACTTCGGCCATGCTGGTTGGTTGCTTCACCTTCGATTTCGCAGAGAAATTTTTGTCCGCTTCTGCTTTCTCATAGTCAGTGACAATAAAGTTAAACTGAGACAAAAATGCTTGGCTCTCTTTTGACGAAAGGATTGGTGATTTGTGGCTTTTATGGTACTTTAGGAATGAAATAAATTGGCTGGGTAAAAGGAAAGTATTTATATATTGGCTATAAAATTTTGCTACTCCTTATGCATAGTTAAATTTTTATAATTGGGCATAAATTGGCTTGATAAAAGCAAAATCTTTATATCTTGGCCATAAAATTTTATTACTCCTTATGCATATTTAAAATTTTATATTTTGGTCATAATGCATATTTAAATTTTTATATTTTGGTCATAAATTGATTGGATGCACTACAAGAGAAATATACAGAAGTGATTGATGTTCCGGTAGCAATCAATCACAAAAAGCAACTGGAAATGCCAGTTATTTTTAACTTATCATTAGTGGTAAATGACTAAAAAGTGACTGAAATGAATGACTAAGTATTTCAGTTACTTGTATTGGGCAGAGCCCTGACATAAGTGACTGATTAAGCCAGTCGCTGTATCTAGTTAATCACTCCCTAGTTGCTCCATTATTTTTTTTGTTTTAATTGGTATGTATAACACAGATTTCCATTATTTCTATTTTTCTTTTTAATTTATTTTAATTGTAAGTATTAAAATTAAATAAAATTAAATTATTTTAATTTGGTATAGATAAGAGGCTGAGAATTTTGCGGTGCCTCTTTATAACTGCATTGTTAGCCTACTGAACCTCCTTCATACTCACACCAAAAGGCCAATGATTCCCTTTTCTTAAAAACAATTTGAACTCTTTAAAACATTCAAAGAAAGCTTTTGTTAGATACTACAAATCTTGGAATAGGACTTAAAACAAATACAAAAAAGGTTCATGAAGTGAAAAAGATATTTAAAGTTATAGAAGGAGAAAAAAAAATGAGAGAATAGGGAAGGAGAGATGATGGTGGTGTAGAAGCTATAGAAGAATAGAAAGAGATGGATGCGAACTTGAAATGGAAAATAAGAGAATGAGGAAGAATGAAAGATGGAGGTGATGTTATTTTTTGGTAGGGACGACTAAACTAGAGATAGCCATTAGAGGGCAACTAACTAGGAGTTGTTGCTACTAAATAGCGATTGAATAGTGGCGATTGAAAATTTCAATTGCTATTTAGTAGCTCAAAAGTGAGCCCTACCAACTAGTAACTTAAGGGCAACTAATTGGCAAATTGTTGCTACTAAATAGCGATAGAATAGTAGTGACTGAAAATTTCAGTTACCCTTTAGTTGCTCAAAAAGTGAGCTCCACCAACTAGCAACTGAATAAAAGCTGAACATACTTAGCGACTGAATTTCAATAATCTCTTTTAGTCTCTTCTTGCATTTCTATTATAGTGATAAAAGCATTTAAGTTATTCATCTTTTTACTCATGGAATAATAAGATAATATTTGCAGCTTGACTATCAGGTTTGTCTGACTGTTCGTGGAATATAAGGATAATCTTTATAATTTGACCTTTAGTGTTCTTTGTTCATTAAATATAATCTCTTCATCCCAATTTCTATAACTCATTTATTTTCTCATATAATTTTAGGGAGCTTTTGACTTTTAAATATATTTCAAAACTTTACCTTCACATAAGTATTTTTTACACATTAACCTTTTGAGGACAATATAGGAAATTGAGTTACTACAATTTATTGCTTTTTTTGGAGATGGTTCATCATTTTGGGATGTTCAAAATGAAAGTGGCTTATACAATTTGGGATATGGGAGCATATAGATATACCTGTATTAAGGATTCCTAGATTGTTATAGCCCTCCTAGTTGTAAGCTCGTTTAGGGAAGGTAAATTAATAATTCCTAGTTTAATACTTCATTTTTTAGTTGATTTTGTAAGGTCAAGTAAGTTAATTAAGGTTTATTAGGTTCCATGAAGTTTATGGCACTATTTATGGTCATGGAAAAATTGGTAATTTTGAATCTAGAGGTGTTGGGCCGAGTCTCGAGTGTTAAAAATATGTTTTAAAATTTAAACCCAAGTTTAACCCCAAAATTTTATTCAATGTTTAATTTAATAAGTAAGATTACTATTTGGGAAGGGGGCATTTTGCAAAAATTAGAAAAGTTTGGGGAACAAAATTTTATGAAGCTTTTAAGCTTTGTTTTGGAAGTGGATTAGATGGCACTATTCATCCTATTTTGAAAGCAAACCTGAAAGCCTCCCAACCGTCTTTGATTTCATGCCAAAACTTCTCCAAATCCTTGATTTCCTAGTGAAAATTGAAGGCACCAAGGGTGCTTAAGCTTTGGATAGCTTGTCTTAAGCTTGTTTGGTGCTTTTGGAAGTTTGTTAGCATTTTTCAAGCTTGATTCATGGTTTATGTGTGAGGTACCCCATTTTCCTTGATGATTTCTTGTTTCTTTAGCTTGTGAAAACTTGGGTTTTGCTTGCTTGGTTTAAGTTAATTTAGTGCCATTGTGTTAATTGTTGCATTGGGACCTAGGGATCATCATAATGGATTGAAGAAATTGCTTGGTCTTGTATAATCTTGGAAATTAAGGTAAGGGATTTGTGGATTTTGCATGATAAATTAATAATTGATGAATGTTGCTTAATATTGGTTCATGGATGACTTGGATTGGTGAGGAAATATATGGCCATGAGCACATGAGAATATTCCACAGAGGTAGGATGCATAAAAGAGGCACGAACATGCACAGTAAAGGATGATGTGGTTGCACTTGCTAGATGGTGTGATTGTACTAATTCCATAGTGGTTGCATAAAATTAGGTACAATCGCACCATCTTGTTGTGCGAAGACATTGTGGCCTTATGGTGCAACTTGTATCCCCAAAATGTCCAAATGATGTGGAAAGGCCTTGTACTTTTTAGTTTGTTTTACCAAGTGGTGCCATGAATAATTAAGCATTAATTTAGCATGGTAACTAGGAAATGGTGAATATTTATAGATCATTGGTGAAGGTTTAGTACATTATGTGACTTAAGTAAAATTGTTTAATACACAAGTGGAACCTAGTAAACCTTTGATAGAAATATGGGTGAAGGCTTAGTACACTAGTGTTCTAGCCAAGCCTAAAGGCCTGAGGCACTACATGGAAGCCTAGTGCACCTAGGGAGGGTTCTTGGCACCTAAGTGTGAAGTGTTCACTGAGTTACTTGTACAACATTGAAGGGAGTCGAACTAGCGAGTGAAGCTTATTAGTATACAGGGTTATGCCGCATAGTTGAGGACTAGGTAAAGGACAAGTCCTAAGAGAATTGAAACATTATGCGCATAATTTTTGGCTTACACTATTTTGAGCTCACAATAGATTATAAATAAATATATATATATGTTAACCTTAGTGCTTTTCATGCAGGTTCAAGATCCCTTCTGAGAATAAATGATTCTCACTCCCTTAGTTTTATGTTGTGCAGATTCTAACGTTGTTAAACCCAATAACCACTGAAGGTTGTTGAGATAGTATTTTGATATAAGTATAATATTAATTGAATCCTTAAGATTCTAGAATTCTCACTTACTTATTGGTTGAGTATTTATTCTAACTATAGTTCTTGGCCATAGAAGCTTGCAAAACTCATAGAGAATTTTTGCAGCTTGCCGCCAGGAGTAATATCCAAGGTGGGAGCTAGATGCATAAATGTCGATAGTGTTAGTGTCTGTGCATGTCATGTACCCAAGTAGACTCCAATGTGAATAAATGGAGTAGTGAACTCTAGGGTTGCTTTTGGGTGATAGGAATAGTCTTATTTTGTGTTGCTGCCCAAACATGATTAGTGAACCCTGTTTTGTATGCTTTGACATAGGGAATCTTGGGTTTATGAAAATGCCTAGGCAATGTTCATATTTTATTGATTTCAACTAGCTTATGTCAAAGCAACTCATGCATATATGATTGCATCTTAGGTTAAATAACTAGTGACATTAAAGTTTTTAACATGGATACATATAATTAATTAACCAATTACAACCAGTATGAGACTCATTCTCATAGTTTGCCTGGGCTAGCCATGAAAGGCCGTGTCAATTGGTATTAGAGCTTGGTCCATTAACATTGAAGGCTAGGAATTGAGATCTAATTTATGGTCCATGTACTAGGATAGTTAGTACTAACCAACATCTGTGAAATGTCGTTTGGCTTTGATTGCAAGTTGCTATGGTTGACACTAGGTCAAGCACTACAAGGGGAGCAAGAGACCCTGGTAAGGGTTCTAGTGATCTAGTTGTAGCAAGGTTGGATGAGATAGCCAATGTGCTATAGGGCATAAACCAAACCATGGTGCAAGTGGCCCAAAGTATGACCTTTATTCTGAAAGAGTTATTGGAAGACCAAGAAAACAGAGGAGCTATTTTAGAGGAGTATGACCAAGAGAGTGAGCAACCCTAAGGTCAAGAAAGACACGTCGATCTTTGGAAAGTGCTTAGGGCCTGTGAAAGGTAAGAGCATGGCCATGATTACTATGAGTAAGAGGACATAGAGGTTCTAAGAAGGGGAGAAACGCCATACCAAATGGAGTTGCTTAAGAAGTTCAAGGAAGCAGACCTACTGAGTTTTAATGGGTTAGGTGGCCCCAATAAGGCATAAGATTGGTTGAATAGGATGAACTGGATTTTTTATTATAGAGGGTATGAATCAGAGCAAATGATGGCCTTAGTACCTTTCTTCTTGAGATGTAGGCTAGTTTATGGTGGGATGATGTGTTGGAAATGTTGAAGAAGAATAACGGGAAGTGGCCGGAGCACAAGAAAAAGGTGCTGAAGTGGTTAGACTTTGAAAGGAAGTTCCGGCAAGAATATATTAGTAAGGTGGCACAAGACCAAAGGTCAATTCAATTTGAAAATCTTACTCAAGGAGAGATGTACGTAAGAGAGTATGAGCAACACTACAACTTACTCATCTAGTATGCTTTGTATATGTCCAGAAATGATGAACTCAAGGCCAAGAAATTTTTTCCAAGGCCTTAAGCCTATGCTTAAGAAGTATATGTCAACAGTGAATATTCGAAGCTATCACCAAGTGTTCCAAAAGACATTGGCTCTAGAAAGGGAGTTTCCGGAGCTCAAAGCAAAAAGGTGGAAGTTGGACCATCTAACCTAAAAAAAAAGTTTTGAAAAACACTCGATAATGGGAGAGGTGGCCGAGGGTCAAGGGTTGGAAAAAAAAGAAAAGACGATTATACCCTAGGTGTAGGAGGTTTCATGGCGCGAAGCCATGCACTTTTGGAACTAATATCTATAACAGCTAAAGTCAGAATGGTCATTGGGCGAGAGAATACCAACAAGCTCAACCTGTGCAAAGTCCGCCTAGGAATCCACCACTAGCACCCCTTGCTATAAGAAATTGACCTAGTGTCACTGGAGCAGTAGTCCAACCGAGGGTCTTCACCTTAGTTAGTCAAGTAGTTAGGGAGCCAACAGCCATCCAAGGTAACTTTACATTTCAAAATAGTAACATTAAGATACTATTTGATATTGGTGCTACTCTTTCTGTAATATCATCTGCTTTGGTAGATGATTGAATTTGCAACGTAAATTTACCAATGAGATCAAACTCATTAAGACTACAGGGAAGAGTTTTATTGTAACCAATGAGTTGGTTACTAGGTATCCCTTACAGTTAAGTGATCATAATTTTGATTGTGAGTTGTGGATTATGGACTTAAGGTCATATGACCTAGTGTTGGGAATAGATTGGCTAAGTAAACATAAATCACAAATTGACTGTGCCAATCATTCAGTTGACATTACCTATGTCCAAAGGGCTAGAATGAATTGCATGGAAGGGTTGTCAATGAGCGCTATGAGTTTGCATCTTAAGCTTTTGGACTTCATCCCCATACTTGACGAAAAAGAGTGTTATGCTTTGAATAAAGTGGCCATAGAGGAGGAGCTTAAGAAAATTCTCATTGCCAATAAGTTTTCCAAGGTGTTCTTAGTCAACTTACCCAGGTTACCACAAAAGTAAGACACCAAGTTTTCCATCCACCTTCAACCCGATGTGGAGCCAGTCTCGATACCCCTTATCGGATGTCAGCTCTTGAAATGGATGAGCTGAAGATGTAGTTGGAGGAACTATTAGAAAAAGGCTTCATAGGGCCTAATGTTTCATATTGGGGAGCTCCGATGTTGTTCATGAAAAAGAATTAGGGAACTTTAAGACTGTGCATTGATTATAGAAAGTTGAATACAGTAACAATCAAGAATAAGTATCCATTTCCTAGGATTGATGATTTGTTTAACAGATTAAGAAGAGTGAAGGTATTCTACAAAGTCAACCTTAGGTTTAGATACTTCCAGATTAAGGTTAAGGAGGAAAACATCCTAAAGACCTCATTTAGAAAGAAGTATAGGCACTATAACTATACAGTTCTACTGTTTAGTGTGACTAACATCCCGATATTATTCCTGGAAGCTATGAATAGGATCTCCAAACCATTCTTGGATTAGTTTGTTGAATTCTTCATTGATGATATCTTAGTATACTCGCAGTCTACCCAGAAGCAAAAAAAGCTCCTTAGGATGGTTTTGTAAGTATTGAAAGACTACCAGTAGTATGAAAATCTTTCAAAGTGTAAGTTCCAGTTTGAAAGGATATAGTTCTTGAGGCACATCATAAGTGCTCAGGGTTTGTTGGTCGACCTCGAGAAGGTTCATGTAGTGGTTAAGTGGAAAAGGTCAGCTATGGCCATAGAGGTCCTTAGCTTCTTAGCTTGGCAAGCTGTTATATGAGGTTCATAGAAAAATTCTCTATGATAGCGGCACCATTGATGGCCTTGACCAAGAAAGCTAAAAAATTTCAATGGACACCAAAGTGTAAAAAGGCTTACTTAAAGTTAAAAAAAAAAGTCAACTAATGCACCGATACTCATCTTGTTAGACCTGAACAAGGACTTTATGGTGTACACGAATGCTTCAAGTTTGGGCTTAGGATGTATGTTAGTGTAAGAAAATTATGTGATCGCCTATGGCTAAAGGAAGTTAAGGCTTAATGAGTTGAACTACCCAGTTCACGACCTTGAGCTAACGATGGTAGTCTTCAGACTTAAACTTTTGGAGGCATTGCTTGATGGAGAGGTTGTTCTAGATTTTCACTGACTATGAGAGCTTTAAATACTTGTTCACTTAAAGGAAGTTAAACATGAGGCAACGGAGATGGATTGAGTACATAAAGGATTATGACTGCATTATTGAGTACTATATGAGGAAAGAAATGTGATGGCAGGTGCACTAAGTTGAAGTACATAGGAATAATCTTTTATAAGGATCAAGCTACAATTTCCTCACACAGGACACTAGGGGATTATTTCTCAGTTTTACATGAGTTTTGGCAAGACCAAGAGAAGTTCTTAATTTGTACTTTGAAACTTTAGTTAAGGAGGCCTAGGGTAAAGATCTATTATTGAAGAAGATTTCGGTCAAGAAGGCCCTTGGTGCTTTAAAGAAAGAGTTCTGGTACAAGGAAGGGATATTTCACCATGGCGATCAACTGTATGTGCCAAATGTAGAAGGTTTTAGGTAACAAGTCTTGTATGAGGCACATAGTAGTAGGCTAAGTGTTAATCTCAGAGTTAGTAAAATGTACCACAACCTAAAGACACATTTTTTGTGGTCAGGGCTTAAGACGAATATGGTCAGGCAGGTAGCTAAGTATTTGACGTGTCAAATGATTAAGACGGATCATCAAAAGCTAGCGAGTGTGCTCTAAATTTTACCTTTTTCAGAGAAAAAGTGGGAATCCATTATGATGGACTTCTTAGTCGGGTTACAAAACATGCGGAGCCAATGTGACTCAGTGTGAGTAATGGTCGATAAATTGACCAAGTCGGTGCACTTTATACCCATGAAGATCACCACTTTATACCCATGAAGATCACCTACACCATGGAAAAATTAGCTTAGTTATACATCAAAGAAGTGGTGAGGTTACATGGCATACTAGATCAAATTATATCTAATAGGGATCCTTGATTTGTATCAAGGTTTTTGAATATTTTCCAAGAGGCTTTAGGTAGTAAGGTTAGTCTTAGTACTACCTTCTAACCTCAGACTGATGGCTAGTCTGAGAGAGTGGTACAAATCATAAAGGATATGTTGTGTATATGTGCCATGGACTTTTGAGGTGATTAGGACTAATATTTTCCATTAATCAAATTTGCTTATAATAACAGTCACCAAGCTATTGTAGGAATGATGCCGTATGAGGCATTTGTATAATAGGTGGTGCATGATGGCCCATTGTTGGGCGACCCTTTAAATAAAGTTGTCGTTGGCCTTAAGATCATAGCCAACACCACGACTAAAATTAAGTTGATCCAAAAATGGATTAAGGCCATTAATAATTAGTAGACCAAGTACATCAATGCAATAAGACTATAGTTAAGCTTCAATGTGGGAGATAAAGTACTCCTCAAGGTTTCCCCTATAAAGGGAATAGCCCGGTATAGGCAAAGGGGTAAGTTAGCCCCAATGTATATTAGTCCCCACGAGATCTTAGAGAAGATAAGGGAGGTGGCTTACCAGTTGGCTTTACCTCCCAGCTTATCCCAAGTGTACAACGTGTTTTATGCTAGTCTTTTGAGAAAATACATGATTGATTCAGGACAAGTAGTTACTCCATAAGCAATTTCCATCTAGGGGGGACTTGACCTAAATACATGATTGATTTAGGACAAGTAGTTACTCCATAAGCAATTCCCATCTAGGGGGGACTTGACCTACTAGGAGAGACACTTTAAGATACTCAATAGGCAAATTAGAAAACTCCAAACTAAGTGGATTTCGATGGTGAAGATCCTTTGGTCTAATTGTAGAAAAGAATGAGCCACTTGAGAGACAGAGCAAGATATGCTAAAATGATATCCTAGTGAGTTTCCTTAGTTATAGCAAAATTTGGAAGATTAAATTTCAGAAAGAGGGGAAAATGTTACAATCCTCTTAGTGAAAGCTCATTTAGGGCGGTAAATTAATAAATTCCTAGTTTAATACCTCATTTTTAGTTGATTTTACAAGGTGAAGTAAGTTAATTAAGGTTTATTAGGTTTTGTGAGGTTTATGGAACTATTTATAGTCAGGGGCAAAATGGTGATTTTGCATTCATAGGTGTTGGACTCAGTCCCGAGTGTTAAAAATATTTTTTAAAATTTAAACCCAAGTTTAACCCCAAAATTTTATTAAATGTTTAATTTAATAAGTGAGATTATTATTTGGGAAGGGGGCATTTTGCAAAAATTAGAAAAGTTTGGAGAATAAACTTTTGTGAGGCTTTTAAGCTTGTTTTGGAAGTGGATTGGATGTCACTATTCATCCTATTTTGAAAGTAAACCTGAAACCCTCCAGGTCATCTTTGATTTCATGCCAAAACTTCTCCAAATCCTTGATTTCGTGGTGAAAATTGAAGGCTCCAAGGGTGCTTAAGCTTTAGGTAGCTTGTTTTAAGCTTGTTTGGTGCTTTTGGAGGCTTGGTAGCTTTTTTCAAGCTTGATTCATGGTTTATGCGTGAGGCACCCCATTTTCCTTGATGATTTCTTGTTTCTTTAGCTTGTGAAAACTTGGGTTTTGCTTGGTTTAAGTTAATTTAGTGTCATTGTGTTAATTGTTGCATTGGAACCTGGGGATCGTAATGGATTGAAGAAATTGCTTGGTCGTATATAATCTTGGAAATTTAGGTAAAGGATTTGTGGATTTTGCATGCTAAGTTAATAATTGATGAATGTTGCTTAATATTAGTTCATGGCAGTTGGATTGGTGAGAAAATACATGGCCATGAGCACATGAGAATATTCCATTGAGGAAGGATGCATGGAGGAGGCACGGCCATGCACAGTAAGGGATGATGTGGTTGTACTTGCTGGATGGTGTGATTGCACTAATTCTAGTGTTGCTGCATAAAATTAGGTGCAATCGCACCAAGGGTATTGTGGCCTTATAGTGTCCAAATGATGTGGAAAGCCCATTGTACTCTCTAGTTTGTTTTACCTAAGGATGCCATGAATAATTAAGCATTAATTTAGCATGTTAACTAAAAAATGGTGAATATTTATGGATCATAGGTAGAGGTTTAGTACATTATGTGACTTAAGTAAAATTGCTTAAGACACAAGTGGAACCTAGTACACCTTTGATAGGAATATGGGTGAAGGCTTAGTACACTAGTGCTCACGCCAAGCTTAAAGGCTTTAGGCACTATGTGGAAGCTTAGTGCACCTAGAGATGGTTCTTGGAACCTAAGTGCGGAGTGTACACCAAGTTACTTTTATGACATTGAAGTGAGTTAAACTAGTGTGTGAAGCTTACTAGTAAACGGGGTTATGCCTTGTAGTTGAGGACTAAGTAAAGGATAAGTCTAAGGGGACTAAAATGTTATGTGCATAAGTTTAGCCTTACACTGTTTTGAGCTTACAGTGGATTACATAGAAATATATATGTGTTAGTGTTTTCCATGTAGGTTAAAGATCCCATGCTGAAAATCAATAATTCTCACTCCCTTAGTTTTATGTTGTGCAGATTCTAATGCTGTTGAGCCCAACAACCACTGAAGGTTGTTGAGGTAGTGTTTTGATACAGGTATAATATTAATTGAATCCTTGAGATTCTAGAATTATCTCTTACTTGTTGGTTGAGTATTTTTACTAACTATAGTTATCTTGGCCACAACAATTAGCAAAACATGTGGACGAATTTTGGAGCTTGCCACCGAGAGTATATCTAAGGTGGGAGCTAGATGTATATATCTCGGTAGTGTTAGTCTTAGTACATGTCATATACCCAAGGTGTTAAACATCGTTACTACTAGGTATACCACACCCCAAATTTTTAAGATATATTGCATGGCATATCGTGCCACAAACCATTACCGTTTTCACAAAAAAATAATGTTAGAATATTATTTTAAGATGACATAAATTCAATATTTTTTTTGCACATTTTATATGTATTCTAATTTTTCTCATCGTAATTTTTCAAATAAAAATAAAAATAAATATAATAGAAGATATTTTTTTAATATAAAAAACATAAAAAATGTTATATATATATATATATTTATGGCAAAATAAATAATACTCGGAAAGAAACGAATTTATTGATATAAGAGAAAAAAAAAATAATACTTTAATAATAACAATACATTTTCTAATGCCGTATTGAGTTCCTAGGTGGCTCAAAGTAACTATTAAATTTTTATGTTAATTAAGAAAAGTAAGCAAAAGAATAAAAATAAATATTTATTTTATGATATGTGTATTAATTATATTTAATGTTTATATATTTATGATATTTTAATGTAAAATGACAAAAAAAAAAATCTTATGCGTATCCATGAAAAATAAAATAACGCGGTACAAACCTCATGGTATTTGCGGTATACCACGATTTTTGGAGAAAATATACACAGAAAGTGAGCGGTATACAAAATATCACGTAATACCGCTGTATACTGCGTGAAAAATGACAAAATGTGAAAACATTTGTACCGTGTATCACTTACTCATAGTAAATGATATACTGCACTATATGCTACGGTATTTAAGTTTATGCATATACCTTAATAGTCTCCAATGTGAATGGATAGAGTAGTGAACTTTACACTTTCTTTGGGTATATTCATTAAAGGAAAAGTAGGGAAGGAGAGGGGGAGGTACGGTGTCATGAGCTCATTCTTGTTTGAATAAAGTTAGTAAATAGGTTTGATCAATCATTTAATTCGGTTATAATTGAAACCGAATAACCGATTTATTTCGGTTTTCGATGACAGACAAAAGCAACTGAATAGACTGAATTTTCTATAATAACCAAAAAAACTGAAAACTAAAGTAAACGTTCGGTTTTTGGTTATTTAATCAAATAACCGAAATTTCTGTCTATTCCAAACATGCATAATATATTTCAAAGTTCAAACCAAACGACAAAGACTTTTTAGCATCCATCCAAATCCAAACATTTAATAGATATTCTAAAGTCTAAACCAATCTCATACACTCATTCCAAATCCAAACATAATACACCAAAGTTTTCCACACATAATATAGCTAAATGCAAAACTAAATCCAAGCATCCTTTCCAATTGAGCCCATCCCGACTCCTAGTCCAAACTCCATCCAATGTCCATTGCTGCAACTTTTAAAACAACAACAAATACTACATTATTAAATGTACATATAATAGAACTTAACAATATTAGATAAAAAAATCTGAACTAGACATTATACCTAAATTTTGCTTCAAATATCCAAGATTGAAGGACCCAATGTCACTTTGGAAATATCTAAAGTAAATTAAAAATTGAAACACACACACAAAAAAAAAAAAAAAAAGAATGTTAAACAACAAATATTTCAAGAAATTCAATTTTCAACTAATGATATTTCAAATACCTTCTTCAATTTTTTCTATCTTTTCTAAGTCTTCCTCAACGCTATGGATCATTTGTCTCCTAAGTCAATCTTGACTGCAAATCAGAGCTTGTACCGTCTTAGGAGTCAATGAACTCCTAAATGCATCAAAAACTTTTCATCTGTTACTAAATGTTGATTTTGAAGTAACTGTAGATATCGAGACAGCTAATACATCATAGGCCATTTCACTAAGAATGGGCGAATGTCCATTATTCAATTTTCACCAGTGTAAGATATCAAATTCATCATCATCAGGCTCACATTGCTCATTCAAATATCTAACTAAATCTGACAAAGTCTCATTATTCCTCATCAGTGACCTGAACTTCTTTTTTGTTGCATTTGAAATTAGCCCTTTCCTGTGTTGGACTTCAGATTCAAGTATGGTTTGTGTGGAAACAGATTCCTTGTTTGTGCCATTTAACTCACCTAACTTTGGCTTCGGTTGTTGTTCATACCAAGTAAACATCTCATTTAAAGAATCTTTAACCTTTTGTATCACCCAAGCCCTCACATCATGTTTATGCTGATATATATCATTCAAAACAAACTCAACATACTTCAACTTGTGAGGCAGGTTAAGAACAACAGCAATGTATATCAACATATTCATTTTCTTAACATTGCGCCAATATTTTTCATACTTTTCCTTCATCTTTAAAGCCATGAAGGAAAACTAAATGTCCTCACTTCGTAGCCACTCTTGTAAGAGACCATCGAGTTCAGAAATATCATGGAAAAAGTATTCGATAAAACATACAATGAACCAGAAATCCTACAAGTAAAAATTTTCCATAATAATAACCAATCTTTTCACATTTTCCAAATCAACATCTGTGAGCACACCAATTGTCTTTTTTAGTTCAAGTTCAAAAAATAGATCCTCCTCAACATATGCCTCAAATGCCCTTTTAAATTTTTTGTCAGGATTCAACATCAAATAGGTAGAATTCCACCTAGTACTAATATCTAGGCATAACAAAGATTTACTTTCAATCTTTTCTTTTTCAACACATTTTTTGAGATTGTCTCACAAACTTAACAGTGGCTCTAACCTTTGACATAGAACCATGCATATCTTTTAATCCATCCACAACAACAAAATTAATGATATGCATAACGCATCTCATATGCAAATACTTGCAATTAACAACACCTGTACCCCAATTGTTAATTTTCTTTTTCAACCATTCAATTGCTACATCATTTGAACTATCATTATCAACTGTAATGGTGAATACCTTATCAATACCCCAATTAAAAAGACAATTTTCAATAGCTCTTTCTATAGTCTCACCCTTATGACCGATTATTGGACAAAAATTTAATATCTTTTTGTGCAATTTTCAATTTTTATCTATGAAGTGAGCAGTGAAAAACATGTAATTCACTTTTTTGTAAAGAAGTCCATGTATCAGTGGTAAGACAAACTCTTTGAGAAGTATTATTTAACAACTTTTTCAAATGTTTCCTCCCTTTTACATATGAATCAAAGCAATCTATAGTCATAGTATGTCTTGACAGAATATGAAATCTAGGACATGCAACATTCATGAATTGCCTAAAGCCTTCATTTTCTACAAACTTGAAAGACAATTCATCAACATTTATCATGAAAGCTAGACCTCTTCTTACAACATCTTGTTTAAACTTCCCACATGTTAAACCCCTCATTTTTTATTTCTTTCACCAAATACCAATTCAAATTACTTTGATTCCAATTCATGGCGTTTAGGACAAGAGTTGAAATGATTCCTAAGAGAACTAGTTCTATTTCCTTTCGAATGACCTTCTAGTAGTCTCATATAATACTTGCACTTAGCTTTATGCTGTCCTTTTTCAGTTATTACCTTTTCAAAGTGGCTCCACACATAAAACCTCGGCTACATTTGCTTTCTCTTCCTTGGTGTGGATTTTCCAACACCTCTAGATGTGGTTACAGCCTTTCTCATTACAACTTGTGGCTAGGCATGGTCTGTAGAGCAAGAATCAACAACACTAGTTAATTCCGGTGAATTAGGCTGCCATGATATTTGGGAGAAACCATCTGCACCAAACAAGCAACAAAAAGTAGAAATAACAACATTAGTTAACATATAAAGTCCATGCAATTTTTAAACAAGTAAATAAGGGGTTTTCATTGATGCTGAAGCTTTATTTTAAATCCTAAGAAGACAATGGAATCTAAGATTTGAAATCCATGATTTAAAATGAACAAGTAAGATTCCTCGTAAATCTAACCATAGAATTGAAACATGAATTCCATTGACCTATATGGAATCTCTTAAAGAGTATAAATTTTGTCTCAGAAAGCTCAAAAAATAGGCACTTGAATGACAGTTAAGTAAAAAGATCAATTACTTATGATGCGTACATTTATGTTAACTGTAAAACACAATAACTAGCAGGGACAAATATGAAAGGCTATCTCATACTTAAACAAATATTCCTTCTAAATGAGCTAGGTATTACAAAGAAAATTGAACATAGGAGGTGGCAGCAACCCTTACCTTTATAGAGAAGATATCTAGGAAGGGAACGATGTAAGGAACCGTCCTAATAAATACCTAGTTAATTTCTTAATTAGGCTAAATTATTCTGTTGCCTAATCCAAACTCTTAACTAGGCCAAACTCATTCCTCATTTCTAGGATCTTTTGTCGAGATTTACTATATAAATCCTAGCCACTTGCCTAGCATTTAGTAATTACTTGAGAGTTAAGAAAAACATTTACTTAGTTCTAATAAAACACTTAAGTTTATTAAACTAAGATAGTGGTTTGGTGGGATTTAAACAAAACATGAATAAATATGTGCTACTGCATAAGAAAACATTTTAATGCTCATGCATGCACAAGTAATATATCATGCCAAACCATGGATGGAAACTACACTCATAGCAAGTAAATACTTCATCAAAACAATATTTAAGTGTTTTGCCTATCAACTTAAATAAGTAATGTCATAGGTTGATAAGCCTAACCTGAAATAATAGTAATACATGTCACGGTTATGCTTAGTCAAAGTCAATACCTACTAGTTACTACCACCGTGCTACAAAATATTCATAACCCAAATGGTCTGTAGGCCCACCTTTGCCTGGGAGAGATAAACCCAAGTGAGGAGCGACCCAAAAAGTCCTTGCTCGACTACCTTACTGTATAAGGAAAATAAGTTTAGAGTTATACTCTGACCATGAGTGCATGCAACATATGAAAAATGAACATGTAGTGTATGCAAAATGTACCTATGAGAAACTAACAAACAAGTATAAAATAATCATTGTGGATTATTTGTCTCTTGGAAAATGTTATCTGCATATTAACAATAAGGATAAGTATATAAAATACTTAGTAAGGCATTCTAAACAAACAATACATAACAATATCACACATAATGGACCATATGCACACATTGCCCTGCATGCATGAACCTTGCCCATAAACTGTATGAGTGTGCCACGAGCTCATATAATGATCATCATATCATGCCCCTTTGGGTGCATGACTCCTCATACTTCTCACACAAGCAAACAAACAAACAAATAAAAAATAAACAAAATACCCATTGGTCCATTTTTTCCCTTGAGTATGCATCCTTGCATTTGCCTTTGAGCTTGCCAGCTTTCGCTAGCTCAAAAACTCCCTTATTGTGTGCAGCAGGGTTTGACCCAATTTGATATGTGTCCTAGTGCCCTTGGATGTATTTTGGCCCGTCTTGGGACCTATGCCCCATTGGGCCGATGTGTGTGCTTATTTGTGGCCTAAGCCATTTAGTAGGCTTGAGTGCCATTTGGACCCTAGGGTTTCTACCGTGGGCTTCTCTTCATGGGTCATGCCCAAAGCATAACCCAAGGCCCACATGAAAACCAAGCCCCTAGGGCATGCCCATACGACCTCCTAAGTGCGCACAGCTAGGAGCCTGTAGGCGTATGCACAAGCGCACCCCTGGGTGTGCCATCAGGAGCCCCTTAGGCATATGCAGCTGCGTGACCCTTTGGGCGTACCCATGTGCAACTTGTCACACCCAACTCACCATGATCCTAGGCGTTCAAATTACTCATGCATCTAGGAACCCATGCCACATACACATAACCACATACCGAGCCCTTGAGTTCGATCACAACACCTACACACGGAAACTGAGGCACACCTTTCTTGTGTTTACCAAACCTTGAAGGTTTAGCCACACTCATCTACTAAGCACCCAATGCTTAATCCACACACCATTTTACAGCCCATGCACCAAGGACACCACCTATTGCCCAAAACTAGGAGTTAAGTCCGACCTTAATGCCACATGAGCCCTCTTTGGCTCTATTGGTCACCCCGTGCCCTTTTTGCCTTACTATTTATCCTAGCTTTTAAAAAGCTTAAACATGGCCAAAGCTTCCCAAAGAGAGAAGGGCTAGAACACCTTACCCTTGTGTAGATCACCACCTTGCAAGCTCAAGTTTTAAGCACAAAGAGTTCTTTCCTAGTCTCCTTAGAGTCCCTTAACTACATAGTAAAATAACCACTTGACCAACAACATTTTTTAGCCTAGGGGCAACATTTTTTACCACACATAAACAAACCAAAATGACTTCCTCACCTTGGTAGAAAATCTCAAACCAAAACTCCTTTTTGAAGCTC
Organism: Aquilaria yunnanensis; assembly: GCA_039654915.1. Lineage (NCBI taxonomy): Eukaryota > Viridiplantae > Streptophyta > Magnoliopsida > Malvales > Thymelaeaceae > Aquilaria > Aquilaria yunnanensis. The sequence continues at coordinate 93,998,630 of CM077596.1, read as the reverse complement.
CACTGTTCTCCTTCCTTTCCCCAAGCTTAACCTCAACAACCAATGGTTTTTATGAGCAAAATGTTGTTGTTTAAAGAAGAGAAGACCAATGTCTAGTAAAATAAAGTTTCTCACTTCAAAATAAACAACCCAAAACCGTGGCTACCTCTTGGAGAAGAAAGAAACCTAACTCCTAAGCCCTCCCTTACAACAAACACATTTTTTCATTTATTTCTCATTTACAAGGTCTTTTTCTCTTATTTTTATTTCATTATTTTGGTGATTTTTTGTGTTTTTGAGGGTTTAGGATGTGCTAAATGGGCAAAGGAAGAGGATAAAGTGAGCTGGAGTGTTTGGGGATGAATAAGGATGGAAAATGGGTGAAAAAGTTAAAATGGTAGAGGACTAAGGCCTTTACATGGATAATAGTGGTTTAGGCTTTTTAATCAGGAGAAAATTGGGGCTCTTCCATGTTTTTGGAAGCTTATTTTCTGCCTTAAAACTAGGTTGCCTTATTCCCTAAAGTTTCCAAGAGGTGCTTGGGGTGAAAATGCCTTTTAGGCCCTATAACCTTTGGTTAAAAGGAAGTTACCTCCATAAAATTCTCAAATATGTCTCCATTTGAACTTAAAATCATAGATTTTATTTCCTTCATTTCCAATCATGTATTTTCCTACCCTTGACCAGGTTTGACTCAAGTTTTACCAAGTTTGACCAACCAAAATTACCAAAATGCCCTTCTTAGCTTCTTTTGCAAGAAAAGTCTCAAACTTGGTCAAATTAACTCCAAGCTTCACCAAATTTCACCAAATGGTTTCAAATACCATTTCTCACCTTCCCAACTCATTTTTTACCATATTTAACTTGAAAATTACCATTATTCCCTTCCCTGCTTCTTTAGCAAGAGAAAGCCAATTTTAGGTCAAATTGAATTCAAGTTTCATTGAGATATTCATTTCATCTCTAGAAGTTGAATTCTATCTCTCTTGGTCAAATTTTGACCTTTGACTTGACAAATTACCAAATTGCCCCAATTGCCATTGTAATCAATTTACCTTTGATTTTTAATCCTATGAACTTCAAGGACTATTTGACTCATTGACTTGACTTAAACCTAGCTTGCAAATGCAATCTTATCCAGGATTATGTAAATAAAATAAATTAATTGCCTGATAAAATAAGGGTTCTCATAAATGAGACATAGAGGAAAAGGCCTACGGGCTACAAATTGGAACCTAGGAATAAAGAAAAAAGGAAGAGGCAAGCATTTAGGAGTACAAATAAAAAAAATAGACATACATAACACAAGCCACCCAAGGAAACAACAGACAACGGAAAATCGCACCTTTGTAGAGGAGAAACTTGGATGGAACAAGACAAAGATGAGGCTTACGAATTGCTGGCTGGAACCTTGTTAAGTTGCTATTTTTCCCGTAACAGGACACTTAATTGAGCAAAACAAAGAAAGAAATCACATCAATGTGCTACATGGGTGAGTTGATGACGGTCGGCAATGGTAATGCAAGGCAAGAATCAGCGATTTGAAGTAGAGAGAGTGAGGGAAGAACCAACTCTAGTAGATGCGAAAGGTTGAAAGTTCTGAGAGTCTAAGAGTGGCTGAACGAGAGGAAATAGAGATGACTTAGGGGTAAGATCAAAACGACGTCGTTTAGCTTATGATAAATCGGTTTATTTGATCACCAATTTTCTTAGGATTGAAACTGATAACTAAACCAGAATAATAATTCAGTTATCGGTTAAAACTGAAAATTGAATTTCTGTTGTTATTCGGTTATCGAAAATTGAAAAAAAAAGATTATCCAGTTATTTCAGTTAAAGCCAAATTTCTGCTCACCATTATTAAAAAAGGAAGGGAAGGAAAGCTCACCTACCCTTGTTTGGATAAAGAAGGGGAGGAAAGAAATTTAATTATTGTTATAATTTTACCCTTACTTTAATCATTAAACATATTTTATTCTTTTTTTCTTCTCGATAATGCGATAAATTGCTTGTAGTAACAAAGTTTCTATATATAGATCTAATCAAGTTGGTTGATTTTAGGAACATATTTACCCAATAAAAAGAAACTTCAAATATTATTAAGCAAAATTGTTAAACAAAATACAATATAAAAAGAACTTTTCATAATTATTCTCCTAAATACAATATAACTAGGAACTTATTAAACAAAATATAACCAACAAAACTTATTCCATCTACCTAAGAAATAAACTAGTTGAAAATATCATGGACTAAAATGTCCAAAGACTAATTGCATGACAATGTCCTTCCGCCTTTGTTGAGGACATCTTAGCATTGCTCATATTTTCTTGGGATATACAATCAAATAAACATATGCATCAATTAACACGTGTGGCTCAAGTGATATTTCTCCTAAAAGAGTCCACAGTTGTTCTTCGGGAATTGGTACCCGTTGCATCACCTTATCAAGTACTAAATTTCCCCAATTCCATAACTTGAGCAATATTGTTATTCCATAACTTGAGCAATATTGTTAATTTCTTCTTTAATTAATACCCCATTATCATCATCATCATTATTTGCTCCTTTAGCCTTTTACATTTACAAGTTTGTGCCTAAGAAAAATGTTGTTATGCATCATCAGATGGATCATAGGTTTCCAAATTCACTTCATTTTTCGAAACAAGACGATCAATGTCATCAATAGTCTCTATCTGCTCAAAAGCTTGATGATGCCTAACTTCTTTCATAGTTCCATTTCCATCACCTGTAGCTTTATGATTTCCATATAGTATTAGCATCTTATCATAATAGGGAACATGTTTTGTCATCCATTCACGAGCTGCAGGCCTTTCCTGAGAAAAAAAAACACAAGCATATCAACACCTTTCATATAAATAAATAATAAATTAAATATGGCTCTTTTTTTTTTTTTGTATTTGTTACTAAAAGATACTAACCTTGATCAAACTCTCCCAAACTTTAGATTCTGCACTCCAAAGCTTGGTGGTAGGGTTCCATACAAATCCACTCATACCATTCTTCCCAAAATCATATCATTTTGCAAAATTATTTTTCAAGGTTTTCCATCAATTTTTGACCTTGTCTTTAGTTATATCTTCCCCAATATTTTCTCTCAATTCTATGACAATATTGTCATAGGCTTGTGAAATAAAACTTCCACTTTGCTTGAAGCCTTTCTTCTGTTGCTGTATTAATGCATCCAGTAAAACCCCATCCATCAAAGGGGTCCACACCACTGTGTTTCTTCTGCTATAACTTTCAACACTACTATAATTTTTTCCCTCCATTCTAGTTACATGATTAGAATAGTTAATCAAAAAATTTAAAAAATTAATCTATGTGATAATAGTAAATAACACAGCAATTCTAAATAACGAAGAAATGTTCCATATTATGGCAAGTAATCCTATACTTTGTTTAAAAATGCAATCATAAAAGTCTATCTAATAAATCAAATCTGATACTAGATAGTTTAAATATGACGATTATAACTACTCCACATAACACTAGCTAAAGAATTTCTGCTCAACTATTCTCTATGTTCATCATCTTCATTTGCTGTAGGACAACAACGTTGACGTTAGTTCCTAATTTGTTGGTCAACCTCCGCTAGAAGACTCACATATGGATCAACACCCAGCAAATAATTATGCAATATATAACATTCTAAAACAATCAATTTATGTATTTTAACCCTATATATTGGTTCATTGGCACTTGATATGATGGGGAATGTTTTTTTAAAAGCCCAAAAACCCATTCAATTGCATTTCATAGAGATGCATGGTGAAGGTTGAATAACTCTCGTATGGTTCTTAGAAGGTTACTCGAAAACTCATTTAAGTGATATCAGACTCTTTTGTAAGGTGGGATAAATTCAGCTTTCAGCCTGAACCCAGCATCCGCAATATAATATTTTCCTAAAATAAAAGAAAAAACTTATCATAAATTGACATGTTTTAAAAATAATAAATAATTAAATAATTAAGAGTTTAATATTTCTAAATATATTACCTTCCAGAATCTTAAGTTTGTCTTCTCTAGATAGTGCATCTTTTGGAATTCGTGAGTCAGATGTAGTACCCTCTCATCCCGAGAGAACATAAGTAATCTTCAAATAAAAAGAACAAACACATAGGACATTCATTGTCGAGTAGTCTTTTCTCCCATGATACGTGGAGCAACTCGAGTAGGCATTTTAGCCCAAATATGTGTGCCATCAATCGCCCCTATACAATCCTATTAGTTTATAGTTGGGAAAATTATATGTTAGTTAGTCGTTATTAGTAAAATTTATATGAATATTGCAACCTTAACAAATATTACTTTTAAATACAGAAAGAATTTACTATTTTGCTCAATTTTTTATGAAGTTACAGATCCATTGGGCTGTTTAATAAATCTTTATTCTAACTCTATAATAGCTTTCAGAACTTGATGTAAGTGACACCTTGTTATTTCTCCAGAACGCTTGAACCAAAAGTTCACCGCACAATTCTTAGCATGATGGGTTAATATATATAAGGACTTAGCTGCTTGTTCCTCTACACTGGCACGACATGTTGGTCAAGGACCACCTTCCGTTTTGAGTAATTCATATAATTGTATAAAAGCCACAAGGCTCATTCTAACTATATCATGGTCTGTTGCCCTTAGTATGTCATGCATAACTTAAGCCCTAATCCTCTCTCTTCTTTCAAAGTTAATCCTATTATTTCTTATTGATAACCTATGTTTTTGTTTTTTAGAAAAATACTAGTAAACAACAAGCATTAACAAATATGTCATTCCTATTTGGCGAGTCTGCATCTACCAAAGTATTGTGCAGATTGTATCTTTTCCATAATTATCCATCTAAATATAAAATGCAATTAGTAACATACATACTAAAAAGTAAGCATAACCTAAAAAATATAAGACTTTATCAATGAGCATTTTCCAACTAATTTGTTGATTATACTATAAATTTGGATTCTTAAATTTTTTTTGGGTTAATTAGGTGATACATATCATAAGCAAAAACTAATGACCACACATGTATACAAAACACAAGTCAATTACATACATCAAAAATTGGTATTAGAATTAATAGTAAATACCTTTTTTGTTTTTATCCTTTTCGAGCAAACATTGAGAACAAGTTCAGATGCAACAACCTAAACAAGCAGGATTAAAACAAATAAACATTTATAAGGAAGAAACTTGCATCTAATACCTCAGCTTCGGCTATTTAATCGCACCATATGTACATCACATTAATTTATTCATGTCCAACTTAGAACATTATATTTTCTTTCAAAAAGAAAAATAAAAAAAATTCTTTAATGAACTTTTAAACTTTTAATAGCTATTTTTTATTTATTTGCGAACCTACTCAAAACTATTAGCTCCAATACCTTTTAGAACAAAAAACAAATTCAATACTAGAATTTTGTTCAGTCTACAGGGAAAAAGTTGCCATGTATTTCTCGCATATCTTAAATGTGGGCATTAGTTTTGACCTGTCATGTTTCTGCAACTGAAAGAATTTGAAGCTAAAAGTCACCAGAAACTTACTTGGAAATGACTAGAGACAGGAATTTAGTTTTTCAGGTTTTTGACATAAAAAAGTGGGGCACGATGTCTTTGGTGTTATATATGTTAGGGAAAATTTCTTATGTCATTTAAGTGTCTCAATTTCTTTAACACAGAATTGTTATTATATAATAAATCTAGCTCGAAGTCTTTGAGTTTTCTTCTAAGGAATTAAATTTAATAAGTCCCTTGCACTTGTAAATTCTTGATTTTTGTGAGAGAATTTTGAGAGAATTTTCTCTCTTTCAAGGCTTTAGCCTTTTATCCCAAATTCTAACTTCTCGTGCACCTGTTAGTTTATCTTTCACGCTTCTGTGGCTAATGTGATGAATAAAACTGTGGAGATATTGAGAAAATAAGAATATCAGGATGCAAAGACACAAAAGTGCTTTATTAAACAAAGCTTCTGTGGCTACATCACTAAATGTGATGAATAAAATTGTGGAGATGTTGAGAAAACAAAAATATCAGGATGCGAAGCGGCTAGCGAAATGCCCTTACTGACATAGAAGTGTTTTCTTTAACAAAGCTAAGTCATTTAAGTGTCTCAATTTCTTTAACACAGAAGTGTTCCTCTCAGCAGCTTTTTTGCTGGGGACAATTTCTTGCCCAAAAACATCCCCAAGAAACTTAAATGATCCAAGTTTCAAGTCAATAATAACTCAAGCTGGGCCGAAGATGCAATGCTTTCCCTAACATTGCATATTAATTTCAATTATAAGACCAAATGGATTTTCTTTCTTTTCAAATTTCACTGTAAAATTTACATACAAAATGGCTTGACGCTACTAAACATCTTACTATCCATTTTCGACTGTTAAAACCTCACTCCTTGATAAACTAATTTTGAATACTAGATAATACTTGCCATAATCAACTATTGAAGAACCCAGAAAGGAAAAATAAGTCAACTTCCAGCCTTTCACGTTATTCCTCTAAAAGGAAAAACAAAAATCCAGCAACGTAAGAAGACATGGTGAGATAATTTTCTTATCAAGAGCGCAATGCCCAAGCGAGTAATTATCAGATTCGGTAGAAAGGATAGGGACATGGCTTAGGGTACTAATGATGTTATAAGTAATGTGCCTTATATGGCTTAGGGTACTAATGATGTTATAAGTAATATGCCTTATCTATGGGTACGTATCCGTAACTTCATTTACGCCGTAGCTGCCCATTATCAAGAAGGAAGAAGGAACGTAAAGTGAGAGTAAAGAAACAGAGTACAGAATTTTGCATAACAAAATCCGGGAAGAACAGACCGCAACGACCATGTCAAACGAAAATAGCAGAGAAACAAAAACAGAGAATTATAGAGAATCTAGGAGCAACTACGAACCTAAACGGTCAACATCTATATCTTCGTCCACCGCCGCAATAGCTTTCGTTGCTGCTGTCGCTCGCCGAAGCTTCTGAGCTGCTCACCCATCGGTTTCGTTCTTCAGCAACTCATATAAAAATTCAACATGAAGCGGAGGGCAAATTTGTATGTGAAATTTTCTAAAGAAGTTGCTGACTTCTTTTCTTCCGTTTCCACGTAATTTGGGGGCTTCATAAAATTAACAGTCCAAGGATTTGAGCGGAAGAGTCCAATCCTTCCTCAACCTCCTTCTCTATTTTAATCCAATCCAAACAAAGGAGATGAGGTAATACTCTTCTCCCTTTCGTCTATGCCCGTTATCCAAACAGGACCTTAGGGTCCTTTTGGGTGATGAGCATAGTTTTATTTTGTATTGGTATCCACACACGATTGGTTATGTGTAGATATACTTATGACAACTTATGACGGTCTTGTATTCTTTGACATCTTGAATCTTGGGTTTATAAAAATGCCTAAGCTATGTTTATATTTGATCGGTTTCAACTAGCATATGTCAAAACAACTCATGCATGTATTATTGCATCTTAGGTTAAATAACTAGTAGCATAATAGTTTTTAACCAAGATACATACAATTAATTAGCCAATTGTAACGAGTGTGGGACTCGTTCTTATAATTTGGCTGAGCTAGGCATGAAGGGTTGTGTCATAGATGCTATTCTATTTTTAAGGGTTAATTGCAACTTGCTCCTTGAGGTTTAGGTAAATTTACACTTTGCCCCATCTTGTTTCAGGAATATATACTTTGGCCCAACCTTTTTAATACAGTTTAACAGTAATTTCTGAAATCTTAATTTAAATATTATGGTACTTATATTTACCGGTAATTGTAATATGTATGATATTTTTTTTAAAGTTAACGGACATTTTAAATTATCATTCTTTTCTTCTATAAATAGAAGGTAATATTTTTTAAATGTCTAATAACTATTAAAAGTATCATAGAGACTGAAATTACTTGGAGATGAGTACCATATAGTCTAAATTAAGATTTTAGAAGTTGCTATCAAACTATATTAAAAAGGCAAAGAACACAGTGCATATTTCAAAACACAAGGGTAAAGTGTAATTTTACCTAAACTTCAAGTGTAAATTGTATTATACCTATTTTCAATCTTGCCATACATTCATGATGCGTGAAAAATACCAAAAACCATTCAACTCGTGCTGCATTGATAAAGTAATACTAGAAAACGTTGATTACACATCATGAAATAAATAAAATAAAATTACAATTATAATGTCATATACTTTATTTACCATTAAAATTTAAATTAATCATTCTAGAATTTAATTAACATTTATCTAGTATAATATGTGATTTGGGAAATAATCTTTAGGGAAAAGTTAGAATGGATATTTTGTTAAAGTATGATATGTGATTCCATTTGACATAGGGCTAGAATGAAAATATTTTTAATGAGTTTAAGACCAATATAAAATAGTTAATAGGTTATAGACCAAACTATTATGATATTTAAAATTAAATAACTGTTCAAGAAATTTACTCATCTATTATATATTGTTAAACTTAAATTAATTAATATAAAACTTAATTAACATTTTATAGAGTCTAATATATGATTGAGAAATTGATCTTTAGGGAAGTAAAAATTAGAACAAAGATATTATGGAAGTATAGTATGTGATCTATATTAGATTAGTATGTTAGTTCACTCATGTTTTGGATTTGGATTTGGAAGTTGCATACAACAACCAGAATAAAGCATTTCAACTGCCTTTTTTACCATTACAGATTTCAACAGGTGGGGTTTGGGTTGGGTAATAGCTAATTTCAAACCCTCCCCTTAATTAATCGGGTTCAAGTAGTACCTGCCCTGTGAGTAGGCGGATACTACCCACCAACCCATTTTAGGGTATGTGTTTAACATTTTTAAACTTTCTTTTTATATATTTACATATATTTTCAAAATAATGTATATATTCAAAATTAATTATTTTATATAAGATAATTTATGTTAAATTATAATTTTATTTTTGAAAAAAAATCATATTTTAAATATAAATATACTAATTTAACAAGAGTGCGGGTAGGGTCAGGTTGGATAAGTTAAACTCATACCCTTTCCATGGCTTTATGGTTTTTATGGGTAGGGTTAGGTTCGGTTTGGGTAGCCAAGTTCAGGGAGGGTAGGGATGGGTAAGGAATTTTTTGACATCCTTATTTACCATGAGAGATTACCATAAAGTTCTTCTTAAACTCCTAGGGCCAATCCTTGGTTTACTCTAACTGTAATGAAAAGGCAAAACAAGCCAAACATCTCTTCATTGGTTGTAACTAGACTATACCAATTTTCAAGCACTTCAACATAGTACCTATCAACCAATTTGAGAATTAGAAACTATGGATAACACAGAATTGCTTGTCTAGAAACAATACAAGTTTGTTGAACATTTCCATTGTTGTTGCCTTCTAGTTTATTCTATGACACGTTTGGAAAAGAAGGAACCAGGTTTGCTTCAGTAGCTTGTTTCCATCGTTAGATAAAACTATTGCTGATATTAAACATGATGTTCTACACTTCCATGCTGCTTAAGATGTTAAAACAGGTTTGGTGAGACAGTTTTCAATTTGGTGAAATAGAATTCCCCTTCCCCGGGTTCATCCAAATCACATTATGATGCTTTTATTGATAACTTTGGAAAAAGGAAATGTTGCAGCCATAATTAGAGACCATGAGGCCATAATGGTTATTACTTGTGTTAGGAACATAAGCCACCAAACCAATCCCTTAGAAGCCGAACTATGGGCCTTGCATGATGGCCTTTAACTAGCTACTCTTGTGGGGAATATCCAGTTGGAGGTAGAGGATGATAACAAGCTAGCAATTCAAGCTCTATCGACAATAACTAAAATACAATCTCATGCCTTTATTATTGGATAACAGGGGTCTTCTCAAGCAATTTTAAGTCAATAGTGTTTGGAGCATAATCAGAGAGAACCAAGTTGCGGATCATCTATCTAGACCAAGCAAGTGCAAGAAGAAACTTTTGTTATTTATGATCATGTACTGACTAGTGTTGCTCATTTTGTAGCCCATAATAAGCAGGGCACCCAGAGTCAAAGGATGGTCTTTAAACATCTTTAGGCCTTTTTGGACCTTATGATGTACTCTAGTTACTTCTTTACAAATTAATATATCCTTCTCTACAAAAAAAAAAAAAAAACCAAACATATACATGATTTGACTAGGAAACCATCAAAAAAAAAAAAAACAAGACAATAATGATGACTCAAACAAATGAAAAAAAAAAAACACTATCACTCAATCCAGTATTTATAAGCATTTCATCATTTATGCCTTATTTATAAGCATCTCACCATTTATACCTTAGCCACTTTTAGTATCCTATAAGATCTACTAACATCAAAGTGGATCACCTAAATCTTTATTATAGAGCATCGAATGAACCAAACAATACCTTCTATAAATAGTGAAAAAATAGTTCTTTGAAAAAGGAAATTGAGGAAGAAATAATGAAAAAAGGATGATGATGATTGATCTAATGAAATAATGACAATGAATCGACCAAGTTGGCTTGCATTAGTACCTAACCTCGAGTAAGGACGCAAAGAAAAGAGGCAGATGATGTTGGAAATTGTTGGAGAAGAGCAGCTAGATAAGATATATATTTATGTATGTGTGTGTACTCTGCCTTTTCATATTTCCTTTCTCGTTTTAATTATTAAATTATTCCATCTAACGGTAAGGGGTTGATAAATAATACTAGGTGAGTGATAGGATTGACAAATCTACAAGTTTATAGACTGAACCTGTCAAAAAGAAAAATTACAAGGATTTTCTTGAGTTTCTGTTTGTTTTACATTTTTCTGCTTATATCTGGTTTGGTCCCTAAGCTATTGATATATTTTATTTCAATCCCTAAATTCTAAACTTTTTGCCATTTTGTACTTTTTTTTCTTTTTTTTTGTCCTTATCAAGTCAATGTTAAATCTTGGGTAATATCTAACAGGGGTCACCTAGTTTTTTCCTAAATAGGTACCTGACCTTTAAATTATCCTGCCAAGGTACCTTTCCTCCTATTACGCATTCTGTTCAACTATTTTCCATTAATTAAACCGTTGAATATAATGAAAAATGCTGATGTGGCATAAATAAGCATTAAAATAAATTTTAAATATCGACTTTAATCCCCAAAATTTTATTATCACTAATTTATCCCATGCAAATATATAAACTATCACTAACTTTTACAATAGTTCGGTCAAACCCTTGACCCACAGCCACCGCTGCCTCCTGCTGCAAACACTGCCTCCTCACCTTTGGTTAATGTCATCAGCAGATCTCCGTCGCACGAAAATGCCTAATTTAACGGAAGGCTCACTTTCTCTCCTCTCATATTCTCTATTCACTTTTCTCTGTCCCCATCAGCCCTTGCGACTCTTGTTCCAACTTTTTCTCTTAACCCAAACTGGCATCACCTTTGTATTCTTCTTTGCTTGTTTGTTGCCGTTCGAGCAGCAACCTGATTTCGATTTTGGTCGGCGAACCAACATTCCATTGTCAAACCCACACCCAAACCCTGAGTTTGCAAATCTCAAACCCCAATCATGCAAATTGTGCCAAATCATACTTCGGTGCTGCAGTTTGCTTTGAAGGTTCTTTAGTGCTACGAACACCACTACCTCCAGTCATCGTCGATCGTTCTTGCCCTCCAGATTCCATCATACATTGCCAATTTTTTTGTTTCAATCAGTCAAAATCTGCCTTCGGAGTCTTATAGAACCCCAATAGTCACAATTTAGGGTTTGTTTCAATCAACAGGAATCTTCATCTTCATTCCTCCAACTCACAAGCAGTTGCCATTGAAACCCATAGAACCCTGATGGTTACAGTCATCTCCGACCTTTCACGATGGCCATTGTTGTCAGTTATTGGGTGGGTTTTGGTTGTTTTTGAATGGGCAACAATAATCCTATGGTCTAGAAAACCAATTTTTCCTTGTTTGGAATCAAGTTGGTGTGCACAGTATACAAGCTACAGTAGTGGTGACGATGGCTAGAGTGCAGAAGGAGGTGGCAGTGAAAAGTAGGAGAGGGATGAGGGAGGTCATGGGAAAGGTTTAGGGTTTAAAATTTTTTATAAGAAAATTTAAAAGACTACAAGTGTTATTTTATGATTTATTTTAGCCTTTTTTTATGCTAGGTCAGCATTTTTTGTTAGACTTAACACTGGAATTAATTGAAAGTGTCTGACTAGGATACGCAATAGAAGGAAAGGTATCTTAATAAGATAATTTGAAGGTTAGGTACTCATTTAGGACAAAAAAAAAAAGTCAAATGACCCCTGATAAATTTTATCCGTTAAATCTTATTGCCTATAGTTTTCAATTTGGTTCAGTGATTTCTAAATTTTACTTTGACTTTTGTTCCAATGTTCCTACACCACATTTTTGTGAGATGTTTTAATTTTTGCTTTTTCATAGATAATGATTTTTTTTGCCCTTTCTAAATTTAATGGTTAAATGGTTAATACTTAAAGTTTTATTTTTATTTACCTACTTTTTATTAGGGGTGAGCATGGGTCGGGATGGTTCGGTTTTATGGTGGAACCGAACCAACCCAAAATGGCCTCGGTTCCAAAGTTTTTCTACCCAACCCAGAACCGAGAACCGAACAGAACCAGAACCATGGTTCTGGGTTTCTCGGTTCTGTTTCTCGGCTTGTTCGGTTTATACCATATACTTATAACAACACCAAAATTCAATAAATCTACATCCATAATCAGTTTTATGACATATTCAACATAATATACAATTAAATTAATATTTAAATATACGTACTTAGATACATTCAAAAGAGTTTAAAATGTTGTTCTTACAAAAATGGTTCAAAAGAGTTGTTTGTGGGGCATTTTTTATCTCAACTAGTTTATTTCATTCCAGTAATTCTAATATTGGTATGACATTTAATATAGAAAACTGAGCCTTTAAGATCATCTTCTTCAGTATCAAAACCTAAAATATGTCGATGTCATAAATTTTTAATTTTGCATGACTCAAATGAAAAAAAAATCATAATTGTGTCGTAAAGAGTAATCTGGAATAAAAGATCGAAAACAAAATGACTTAGGAGCGGTGGGTCTATAAAGCAAAGTGATTTAAGTGAATATAGAGAAATTTCGTAAATGATCCCACAACTTCTATACTGTTTCAATTTGGAACATCAGTTTAAGAGTTTAATATAAAAATACAAAATAACCATCATAATACTTCAAAAAAATATGTATGTGTGTGTGTGTATAAATATATTAGTAATACTATAATTTTTATTATATATATACATATATTGGGTTCGGTTTCACCTCGGGTTGGCTCCATATGAAACCAGAACCAACCCAAAAACCGTCGGTTTTCTTATATGTGGAACCAACCCGAGAACCATGATCAATTTTTACCCAATTCAATAAAAATGGTTTAATTTTAATTTTAAATTTACCCAACCCATACTCACCCCTATTTTTATTGTGTCAACCATTCACCCACTTTTTAGCACAGAAATCTGAAGCCAGCTCTAAACTTTACGACTGGGGACCAATTAATATTCGGATAGTGTTTTGGAGAGGCTTTGCTATTTTATTTCTTTTTCTCTTTTCTGGAAATCCCTACTTGGAGACTCGAAATGCATTTCTACTGGTTCCGCATGCGCCAGGTGGCGGAAACAGCCAAAATAAGGCTACGTGTAATGTTATTATTAGTTCGTGTAAAATAGACTCTGTTCAGCGCGTAGAAGGTGTACCCCAACTCTTCTCTCAGCCCAGATTCCCAAGTCAGGGCCGTAGTATGGAACCCAAACGTCTTAAGTCCACGCGACGGTGACCGACGAACGGGGAACAAAATTAGTGGGAAAAAAAAAAAAAGACACGAAAGATCACACTTTATTATTATTGTACCGCTAGTGTTTGTACCTTGTAGTTCTTCTTGTGTGTTTGTGTGAATCTTTTCTTTTGGAGAAGGATCATTGTTACTCTGGCTCAGCAAATAAGAGTGTTCCTGATTCCGGGAAATCCCAGGAATAATTGTACTATCAGTAGTTTGATCACACCATTCTTGCCTTCGGGCTGCACGTTTCGTGTCCTTTTGTTGTTGTTCAAATTTCTTTGTAAATGGAGGAAGCAAGCATGTCTTCCCCTACGGAGAACGAGCTCTCTGGTCACCGTAAGAGGAGTTTCCAGGAGATGAATTCCGACCCAGTTGATAATAACATGCATTTGGATGTGAATGATGATGATAATGTTGTTGATGCGCAGAAAGATCAGTGCCCATCAAGTCCCAGCCACTTGATTCCTAGAAGGTTTGTCTAATTTGGTTCTTATATTCGTTCTCTTAGCGTTGGTCAGTTTATTGGTGGTGTCAATTTGAAGTGAAGGGCAATTCAATGCATTTCTGCTTTTGTAGTTATCAATTGAGGGTGTATGAAGTTGCGATGAGGAGGAATATTATAGCAGTTCTCGACACAGGTGGTGGCAAGACAATGATTGCTGTCATGTTGATCAGAGATATTGGTTGTTCTGTGAAGTTGAGTGGGAGTAAGAAGCTGATCATTTTCTTGGCACCAACTGTTCATCTTGTTCATCAGGCAAGTTCTTTCTGTATGATTTCTTCGCTTAACGTTTTCTCATCTATTCTTTATGCAGTTTTGTGGAACGTGTGTTACTTGTTGCAAGTTTTGAAATTTGTTGGGTATTTGCTTGCAGCAATTTGATTACATAAAAGTTCATACCAATTTAGAGGTGGGTCAGTACTATGGAGCAAGAGGGGTAGATGAATGGAGCCTGGATTGCTGGGAGAAAGAGATTAATGAGCATGATGTGAGTTCTTGGATCCTTTTTGCTTAATTTTCGTGGTTACATAGGTTCCTCCTATTTTCGTAGCCATATACATGGAAATTCTTTTGGATACAATTTTGGATTAGCTGAGCAAACTTGCAGTGGATAGCCTCAAAAGTTAGAGTCTTTTTTGATAAGAGCTATTTTGTTTTGTTTCATTTTGGGCACAGTTTATTGGCACATATATTTGTTGTAGGCCCTTCTGAAACGCATCCTTTCTGTGTGTTCGTAGGTACTGGTCATGACGCCCCAAATTCTTTTGAATGTCTTACGAAAGGCATTTCTGAATCTAGATATGGTCTGCTTACTGGTCATAGATGAATGTCATCGTGCCACTGGTAACCATCCATATGCAAAAATAATGAAGGTAAATCTAGAGGAGCAGAATTTCATCACTATATGTTTTCTTGACCCTTGTATGATGATGTTTACCAAAGGAAAAATAGAACTGTCTTGATATCTGTTATCATTTTGGTGAAGGAATTTTATCATAAATCGTACAACAAGCCAAAGATTTTTGGAATGACAGCATCACCTGTAGTTAGAAGGGGTAAGATGCGTTTTTGGATTTGTTAGCTGATTCTGAGTACTTGACACTATGATACTTGTCTGTATTCGGTTACTTACATTTCCTGCTTCTCTGGTTGACTTTTCTTTTTCCAAGTCCCTTTCCTATAAAGATTTTAGGTAATGCCATGTAGTTTGCTAATTTGCATTGAAGATTGCTTTCGAATTGGGATTGCTGTTGTTTGCTTCTCAAGAAAACTGTAAATATTAAAGTAAACTACCTTGTCATTAGATGGTTGACCATTTATATATGGAAAACCCAGAGTATTTGATACCGAGATAGAACCATGGACATCTGACATTAGGTTTTTCCTCAGAGCTTCAATGACATTGCATCATGATTCTTGCTATCTATTCTGTGCATTTAAAGTACCAAAGCCAATTCTTTTTCTCTTACAGTTTGATCTCTGCAATAGAATTATTTTTATTATCCGCACTTCATTGACTCCTTTGATCATATTATTGTAATTTTCAGGTATTTCTTCTTCCATGGATTGCGAGGGCCAACTATTGGAGCTGGAAAGCATATTGGATTGCTTGGTATTCATCCTCTTTCATCCACTTTAAACTTCATGTGCAAAGTTACTGTAGATTAAATTGCTAATGTCTAAAACATACCTATTGTTGCAGATATACACCATAGAAGATAGGACAGAGATAGAAGAACATGTTCCATCTGCAAAAGAAATTTATAGGTTTTACGATGCAACTAAATTTTCTTTTTCTGATTTGAAAGTGAAGATAGAAGCCTCATGGTCCAAGGTATTCATATCCTCTGTATGTATATGAGATATACATGTTAGAAGAATGCTTGCTGATGCTTATGCCGCAGAAATGTTTCATGTGCAGTTTGATGCTTCATATCTTCAAAGCTGTCACAGCTACATGGATGACAAACTTAAGTCTTTGCAAAAGAGACTGTCCAATGATTATGCTAAGATTCTCCACTGCCTTGACAATCTTGGTCTTATTTGTGCCCACGAGGTATGGTTATAGTTCTGTTAATTGAGAAATTCATACTTTACCTTCTAGAGGAAGATTCATGCAACTTAAGAAGATGGTCTTAATCTTGATCTAAATTTTTTTTCAATGAGCAGATATAACTACATGAACAACACTGTTTTTCCCCCATATGAAACATTTATTAGTTTTCTTACGGTCTATTTAGCTGTAAAATCCTTTGCCACCCAGTGAACCCCATTGCACTTGATCCTTATTTCATGCTCACATATTTTTCCGGCTAAGTAATGGGAAAATGCTTCTCCTGTTACTTGGTCTCTTAAGTCATTGGCCATATATTAAAATTCTGGCCTTCTAAATTCCCATATTGTTTTGCCTAACACCATCGTCCTCGGTCCGTCCATTGAAAAGAACAAAAGCTCTTCATTACAAATGGACATAATGAGTTCATGTCATAGCAATAGATATTCTGACTGTAAGGTTTATTGCTTTCCATTTTTCTACTCAAGGTTTTTTTTTGGAAAAAATAATGAATAAACCACTAACGTTTTGGACTTAGCTCGAATCAGCCACTAATGTTTTTTTTCGGCGGAATAAATCACTGACGTTATTCAAAATAGCCAAATAAACCACCAACATCATTCAAATAGGCCAATTTACCCACTCGACTCTTGAAATATTACAACACTCCATCATTAACTTTTTAAAATTAACGAAATAGGTCCACTTGGTTTAAAATAATTCAAATAGGCTACCTTTATCATTTATAAAATTCCATAACCACCTTCCACAATTACATGTTTTGGGCACAGTCTTTTCATTGTTGCTTCTAGCTCCTTTAAAGTGTATTATCTCCATTGCCCAAGAGAGGATGCCTTTGGCCCCACACTGTCACTTCCGAATGATGTCTCACTCATATTATTGCTTAACGCAAGAATATGGTACAATATAAGGTAGAGTAAAAGGAGGAACATCGTTGCTACTATCAGCAAGTTCAGGAGAATCTCAGTTACTACTCACAAACGGAGTCCAAAGATCGATACCGGCTTCAAGAAGGTGGTATAAATGTCAGATTAATAAACTTTATAGGCGTTGGAGCAAAAGTATAAAATGTAGGGACTAGACTTGGTATTTTATGCTAAGATTCTGTTAGACTTAACGGAAAAGTTACGAGAGTGGCCGATTTGAGCTGACTCAGAAACGTTAATGGTATATTTGGCCTAAAAAAAACCTTAGTGGGTAAATCGGCCAACACAAAAACGTTAGTGGTTGATTCGTTATTTGTGTCTTTTTTTTTCCTTTTTCCCTTTTTTTGATAGAAATATGATTGAATGTTATATTTTATGAATCTGGTAAGTAGTTTCAGATCTTCTTTTTAATTGGATTTTATCTTATTACACTGAAGTCCTTTTAGAAAATAGAAATTACTTTTTAGGATTCTCCCAATATCTAGGGAACAAGTAGACAAAGGATTCCAAATTTATGAAATCTGAGATCTTATTTAGGAAAAGTTGTAGTATGTAAAAGTTTCCCACAAAAGGCCCTCAATATTCCACTCCTATTGTCTCTTTGGTCTTATTTTCATCTCTGTAAACCTCATTGGTGAATATCAAGGAAGAGGAAAAGATAGCAAACTTTGAACTTTGTTTCCTAAATTGATGGCATGCCCCAGTTTCTTTGTTTTGGGATTTATTACACTACTGGTTTGATATATTGTCTTTGCATTTGTCATAGGCTGTTAAAGTCTGTCTAGAGAATGTTCCAGGCACAAATGATGACTCTGAAATACATAAAGAATGTCTTTTACATGGAAAAAGGTTTCTTGAAGAAGTAATGTCAATAATCAGGGAGTCTCTGCCCCCAGGTATTTCCTCTATATCATTTATAGTCATATAGTCATTGTTTATATAATTGACTATTCACATTCATGAAGTTTGCTTAAGCTCAGTGCATTTCATTTAAATAGTTTATTCCATAACTATGGGTCTTGATCTGTTGTCTCTGCATCATTTATTTGTTCAATTGAAGTTCTATAGTTTATATATACTAGCTCAATCCCAAAATGTTCGTCACTTTTTAGTTTTTCATAAAAATTATGAATGCTGGAACACATAAATATACTATATATTCTTTTTCAAGATTATCCTTGACAAATAACACAATTACTTTTGAATCATAGTGAAAATTTAGAAACAATCTCATTAGTTGGGGATGAAAAGTCCAAAACTGTGCCTAATAATGCACATCTTAGAAGAAAATCTCGATCAATTCAGAGGCTTGAAATCTAGTTCAAATTTCCACATTTCTTTCTGGCTTCCTAACACCTTCACAATACAAGCTACTTAAGAGGGGCAAAATTTGGAAGAAGTTGTATAAATAAGAAAAGGTGACAAACATTTTGGAACTCGAAAAAAAAAAGGAAAGAAAGGAAGAAAGAAAGAAGTAAATAAATAAATTATAAAATAAAAAAAATAAAAGAGGATAAGGAAAAGTGACAAACATTTTGGGATGGAGGGAGTATTTTCTTTTCATCTGTTGTCATTTCACTACTGCTTGTGGGTAATTCCATATGGGTTAGGTTGTGGAACCTGAGGATTTGCTCGATTTCAAAAAATCTGGAACCTTACTGTTACTCCTGCATGCTGATTAGTTTCTTATTGGATCCCGTAAAGTAATTTTATTGCACATATGTAAATAATATGGTTGTAATTATTCCGTTGTAAGAGAGTTGTGTCACTGGCGGCATCTTGCATGAAACTTTTTCCATTTTCTTTTGCATGAGACAGCAGTGTTAACTGACCTTAAACAATTAATTCACACTATCAACTTCATGCCACTGACAGCTGCCCGCAACATTGGTGGGACAAAAGTGCAATATGATGATGTATGTTAAATAATATGATCAATGATTTCACTAAAGTGGCGTCCATTCTCCATGGTCTTTTATTCCAATTTAGAGCAATAATTTGGAACCCTCTTCCACATCTTTTTCAATTCAATTGCAGTTTCTTAGGTCCAGGGCTTGTTCCTCATTTTATGTTTCTATTGTTTGTCATCCCTTAGATGAGAAAGTATGTGTTCTTGAGGTTACTCTTGGTTTATCTTAGTAAGATTGATGAACAGTGGGTGTTTTGAGGAAGACAGTTTTTTGAATTCCTTCTTTTCCTCCACCCCCCCCCCCCCCCCCCCTCTTTTAACATGGGTCACATGTAGCTGTTAATACAAAATCATAAGAGCCTCATTCTCCTCATGCTTCTCTAATTTGAAGTTATTAAAGTGTTTGTTGGTTTTAGAGTATCTTGTTTCCATTTTCATAAAGTATCTTTTGTTGCCTTGGTTGGTATCACTAATTCATTTCTTTTCCCATCTCATCAGATGAAGGTACCTTTTTAGATTCAGGGTTTGACAGTTGCAAGTCCAAGGAGTTGGGTTATATATCTCCAAAGCTCCGTGAACTTGTTCAAATTTTTCACTCACTAGGGTAAAATCTTGATCTGTATAAATACGTTCCTTTCTAGGAAGTAACGTAGTTAGTTCACTCTTATGGTTTTGGTTGCAGAGAATCTAGCCAAGTGTTGTGCCTCATTTTTGTTGAGAGGATCATTACAGCAAAAGTAATAGAAAGATTTGTAAAGAAAGTAACTTGTTTTTCCCACTTCCAAGTTTCATATTTGACTGGAAGTAATACATCAGTTGATGCCCTGGGACCAAAAGTTCAAATAAAAACGTTGGACTCATTTCGCTTGGGAAAGGTACTTGAGATAATATTTTCTAACTGACTCTTTTCTTACAAAGATTTTGCAGTGAGTAACTGATTCCCTCCAGGTTAATCTATTATTTTCAACCGATGTGGTTGAAGAGGGTATTCATGTCCCGAACTGCTCTTGTGTGATTCGCTTTGACCTGCCTACAACGGTGCGGAGTTACATTCAATCTCGAGGCCGAGCTCGGCAGGATAGTTCCCAATTCATAATGATGCTTGAAGAGTGAGGCCCGAGCTTTGTTTTGAAGTGACTTTGGTTTTTTTGTTTTTCTTTTTCATATGTGTCCCTCGATTTCATTAATATTAGTTGAAGCATTTGGCTGGTTTGTCACATTATTAGCCTGAGTCCTACTAGCTACTTTGCAGGGGGAATGTCAAACAGAGAAATCAGATTTTTGAAATAATCAGGAGCGAGTATTCAATGATAGATACTGCTATCAAAAGGGACCCCAAGACATGCCTTCCCAAACCTTGCACCTTGGATGAAGCCATTGTGTACACAGTGGATGCCACAGGAGCATCTGTTTCTTCAGATTCTAGTGTCAGCCTTATACATCGTTACTGTGAAAAGCTCCCTGGTGATAAGTATGTACTGTTTAAGGTTCCTAAATTTGTTTGTTCTAGATTTTATGTCTTGTGATTTTTCTTTGAATGGTTACAGAAGTAATTGTCTTTGCATCTCTCACTGCTTGATGTAGGTATTACAGGCCAAAGCCACGTTTCCAATGCATATCATCAGGAGGCTCATATGAGTGTCAATTGACATTACCTGCAAATGCACCATTTGAAACCATAGTTGGTCCTGTAGGTAGAAACTCCCACCTAGCTAAGCAGCTTGTGTGCTTAGAAGCATGCAAGAAGCTTCATCAAATGGGTGCTTTAAATGATCATCTTCTACCATCTGTTGAAGAGCCTTCAGGGACTGCTCTTGGTACAAAAGGAAAAGATTCTGTGTCAGGTCCAGGTGTGCACCTCTTTGTTTATGTTTTACTATCAAGTGATAAAAGATATTATTTTGCTTAATTTTATATGAGCAGGCAAGGGATCAATTTAAGCTTTTCTGGTTGGTAAAATTCAGGAGGAATATTTTTGTACCGTCAGATTCATGATAAACCAATAGGACAGTTGCTCTAACAAAATAAAAAGAGCATATCTCTTGCTGATTTAAACCCATTTTTGTGAAACTTAACTCGGTTGGTCCTTGAACTGTACATCATATGGATTAGATTGTAATCTTTGGAAATAACTAAGAAAGTATGTACTGTACTTTGTTACCTATAGCAGGGCAACTTGCTGAATTCTTAAGGTATGACAATTGATTATTATGTGCATTTTGTGGCGCATGTTTTTCAAATACTTATTATTCTGTATGGTAGGCATGAAATTGTCAGTTGACATGGCAGCACAATTGGTCAAAAGTCAATATGGCTGGTTGTCTTTTGCTTGATGTTTATTTTGATTTTTTCATCATGTAGAAACTGAATTGTTTTCATTTTGTTTTCCTTTCATGTAATTGGGCAAAGGAACAACGAAAAGAAAAGAATTACATGGGACAGTTCGTATTCGGGCTTTATCTGGAAGTTGGGCAGAACAATGTGATAGTAGAACATTTCATGCATATAAATTTGATTTCAGCTGCAGTATCCCAAGTCAGGTTTATTCCGGATTCACTCTATTAATAGAATCAAAACTTGACCATGATGTTGGCACTGTGGAATTGGAACTCTATTTGCTTAAAAAGACAGTCAAGACTTCAGTTACTTATGGTGGGCAAGTAAATTTGGATGATGAACAGGTATAAACTTAAAACTTGTTCATTTTATATTACTTGTTTTCATGGTAAAAGCATTTGGTCTGAGGTTCCTGGCCTTAACTTTTCACTTTTGCTCCAGATGGAAAAAGCAAAATGCTTTCAAGAATTTTTCTTCAATGGCATGTTTGGGAAGTTATTTTCTGGATCTAAGGCATCCAGAAAACCAAGAAAATTTCTACTCCAAAATGGAATGAGCTCCTTGTGGTGTCCAGCCAGTTTGTACTTTCTTTTGCCATTTGAGATTACTTCTGAGAATGGGTGGAGGATTAATTGGGACGCAATTAATGCTGTGTCTGTTTCCGTAGAATTTTTGAGGAAAAATTCATTTTTGGGGACTAAGCAAAATAATGGTTACAAATATAATGGGCTGCCGAACAGGAGTGATTCACCTGGGGCAGAATGTGGTGGGAGAAATGTAATCCACCTGGCCGATGGTCCAACAGAGGCTAACACTTTAAAGGATATGGTAGTAGTGGCTATTCACACAGGAAAATTGTACTCTATCCTTGAATTAATGACCAATACTTCTGCTGAGAGTTCCTTTGATGGGAATACTGATACTGTGCCATCCAAATATGATACCTTTTCTGATTACTTCTCCAAAAAGTAAGTGTTTTCAGAATTCTAATCTATGTGATTTACATTGCTGAGATAAGGTTTTGTTATTAAGTATAATTTTTTCTTTGTTAGGTATGGGATTGAGCTGAAATTTCCTGGACAGCATTTGCTGCTGCTAAAACAGAGTCATAACCCTCACAATCTTCTAGTGAAGTCCAATGATGAAGGTATGGTGAACTTGAACCCTACTTCATTAAGATTTTCCCAGGTAGTAATGTGTCTCTTCTGGTTTGCAAAATGTAATTGTCATTTTTTATCTTACATTTGAGATGATTAACTCATTTCAACATAAGAGAAATAAAAAAATGGGAACTGCCTCCATAGTTATATTCCCTTTACTTTCTCTGCTTATCTGTTTCTAATGAGTTAAGAGTTAATTATATTATAATCGTGGTTAGCAGATAGTGACTGGTTGTAGTTGCACAATCTGTGCAATCTACTATGTATGTTCTCATCGCTCAATTATTAGTTGGACCATTAGCCAAAAACCAACCTTAACCCTATTCTGAAAACTGAATAATACCTACCTTAGAAAAGTAATCCTAGAAACAGCTTCTACAGGGGCCACAGATCAAGTTGGTGCCCCATATGCCACCAAAATCTGCAGATCAGCATATGAAGATCATGATACAATAGAGCCAGTTTTTGCAAGCTCCAATGAAAAGAAACGGAGGTCTATATTTTTCTTATTTTGCCAATTCTGTTTCATACTTATTGTTGCAGAAGTTTGACTTCCTGACTCAGTTCGACCAAATTTCTCTCCAATTTGTTCTCGATTGTTGGAGATATTAGTTTTTGGTTTTTATTTGTCCTTTTCTTACCCTGATAATCTCAATTTACTGTTTTTAAAGGCTAGGGTACCATTTTCATTTGTTTTCTCTAGTATATGTAGGCGACTGTACTCATAATTGATGAAGCAATATTCATGATGTTTTCCTACAATTCCCTATTGCTTAGTTTTCTCTACTCTCATCTTTTTCTGACAGTTCCCATCACTCAAAGATTCATCCTTTTCACTGATGCTTTCTACATTGATCCTTAATAATCGAGAGTGCAAGTTCTCTTTGGCCACATGTGGTGATATTTCTGTCACAAGAAAGAATCTTGAACAATAGATTGCTGCATCAATTTTTAAGCTGAAAAATGGTTATCAGATGAGTTGATCTTAACATTGGTGCAAGTGTGAACTCCTGTACAATCAAAATAAGTATTACTCTATATGTGTTTAGCTTGATCAACCGGTTCTGTCCAATGTTGTTCTAATTGCTAGCTTACTAGAGTAACCACACAATCCAATCTAACATTTCTTCTTTGTCATGTGTATATGATCTATTCTCCCGTAACCAACAGCTACTGCTGCAAAAGCATCGCAAGTTGGTTTAGTAACTGAAAGACCTCGGTTTTACATTCATATGCCCCCAGAGCTTTTACTTGAGGTCAACGTGGACATAAGTGTTATGAAGTCCTTTTACTTACTACCATCACTGATGCATCGTCTTGAGTCCTTGATGCTGGCCAGCCAGCTTAGAGAAGAGATCAGTTGTCATCTTAGCAACTTTTATATATCAAGCACATTGGTGAGTTTTCTTAATGGATCTGATAATAATTGTTTTCTTCCCTGATAAATGATTGCATGGAATAACACTGATTTCCTACCTTCTGAATGAATAGATTCTCGAAGCGCTTACGACTCTACGGTGTTGTGAAAGCTTTTCTATGGAGAGGTTGGAATTGCTTGGGGATTCAGTTCTAAAATATGCTACAAGCTGCCACCTGTTTCTTCAGTATCCTGAGGAGCATGAAGGACAATTAACTTCTCGGAGGACAAGCATAATACGAAATTCAACACTGCATAAATTGGGAATAGATCGAAATATACAGGTATTAGACTTGCCGTTAACTATACTTGCTTTATCTCCTTTGTCTGGATCTATCAGTATAGTTCGTTGTCTGTCAATTTGTTAATGAATCATGTTAAAAAAAATATAGGGATATGTGCGGGACTCTGCATTTGATCCCCGTCGTTGGGTTGCTCCAGGGCAGCGAACTCTTCAACCTGTCCCTTGTGAATGTGGGGTTGAAACGTTAGAAGTTCCTCTAGATTGCAAGCATCAAACAGAAGATTTGAAAGTAAAAGTTGGAAAAAGTTGTGATATGGGACATAGGTGGATTCTCTCCAAAACCATATCAGACTGTGTTGAAGCCCTTATAGGAGCATACTATGCTAGTGGTGGGCCTGGTGCGGCAGTTCATGTGATGAAATGGCTTGGAGTAGAAGTTGACCTCAGTCATGCTCTACTCCTTAAAGTCATTGATGGTGCATCACTTCGATCATATATGCCAAAAGTTGATGAAATACACTTTGTGGAATCAAAGCTTGGCTATACATTCTCTTCCAAGTTTTTTGTGCAAGAGGCTCTAACTCATCAGTCAGCTTGTGAGTCGTATAGTTATCAGGTAAAGATGGAATTTTCTCTTGATTTGGACATTAAACAATTTGCTTCCAGTCTGGTTAAGTTTATTTTCTGGAGCAGTTTGAAGATGTTAGTGGTTTCATGTTTAACC
Source organism: Aquilaria yunnanensis (assembly GCA_039654915.1). Classification (NCBI taxonomy): domain Eukaryota; kingdom Viridiplantae; phylum Streptophyta; class Magnoliopsida; order Malvales; family Thymelaeaceae; genus Aquilaria; species Aquilaria yunnanensis. Next base: position 93,973,534 of record CM077596.1, on the reverse strand, counting down.
AACCTTAATTAGATGTAAAAAGGTTTTAGTAGAAAAACTTTATTAAATCCTTCATGATATATCAATTGGATCATCATGGAACAGGCATGGTTTGCTTTTCTCTTCATCTGAAAGTAATGTTTTCGTCAGAGTAACTTATTTTCTAATTTGTTCTTAACTATAAGTTATAGCATTTGAATGTGCAAGTACTTTCAGTTTTTTGTTATTTATTTAGGCGTATATTTCATGTGATGTAATTTTTATTTGAATCCTGAAAATTTTCTTCAGAGGCTTGAGTTTCTTGGAGATTCTATTCTGGACTTGCTTATTACATGGTATCTCTACCAGAATCATCCAAACATCGATCCTGGAGAGTTGACAGATTTGCGCATGGCTTCAGTTAACAATGAAAATTTCGCTCAAGTTGCTGTGCGTCATGAACTGTATAAATATCTCCAACATTCTTCAACTTTGTTGTTAGATCAAATAACAGATTACATAAATTCGTTCCCTGACTCTTGTGAGACGACTGGAGCTTGTCCTAGCATATCTGGTCCTAAGGTAAGCTATTTATTTTCCTTTATTCTACCTCCAAATACAGAAGTAGAGATTTGATTTCTACCCTATTATGCAATTTTTTTATGTATTTTACATAGAGCAGGTTTGCAACTTCTTTCAATCTTTACCACGGACAAGATAGCAGTTAAATCTCATTCCTGATCTTGGTGGTTTATCTAAGGGACCTGATGGTACATTCTCTGCACCATGAATATGTTGCAGGTTCTTGGTGACATGGTAGAAAGTATTGCTGGTGCAGTTTTGATTGATTCAAAGCTTGATTTGGATGAAGTTTGGAGAGTATTTAAACCACTGTTATCTCCAATTGTGACCCCTGATAAATTAGAGCTGCCTCCATACCGTGAATTGCATGAACTATGTGATTCACTTGGTTATTTTATTAACGAAAAATATATTAACCAAGGGGAAATGGTGCATGCTGAGCTCAAGTTACAGCTGGAAGATGAATTTCTCATTGGGAAGGGGAGTGATCAAAAGAGAAAACTGGCAAAAGGAAAAGCGGCTTCACATTTATTGAAGCAACTTGAGGTTTGTTCTTCTAAATGCTTGATTGGTCAATAAAACTTTAAGGCACTACAGCGGACTCATGAAGCTTTTCACATTGAGAGCAGTCTCCTCTCATTGGTTAGAAATTTTTTCTTCCTTGTCAGCTTTTTCATTTTCTTAATGCTTTTACAAAGTACAACAGTCAAAGAATTGTTTTCTCTGCAGGCCTGTAACTTCCACAAAGTTAGTTGCAGTCCTAAAGTTCTTTACCTGCTACATATGCTTTCAGGAAACCTATTATTCTCAATTAACTAATACTTTGAAACTTGTAATGCTTGGCAGAGTAGAGGTATCTCTCGTGGTGTTCCTGATCGGCTGCAACAAGGTCCTGATGTTTCTCATTCAGGTCAGACAACCGACAACATAGAATTGGAGCGAACCTGTAAGAAACAAAGGCTTATTGAAGCTGAGCTCCTTGCAAATCCAACAAAAACTTCAGCTTCTAGTGATTCTCCAGATGGCGCACACAATAACCCTCTTGCCCCTCCAGGTATAGAACTTTTAATTATGTTATTGCTCTTCATTTATACCTTCTTGTACTGGTAGCTTGAACCCATTCCTACATATTCTATCTGCTGCCATGTTAATTGCCTATTGTGTCAATTTTGCTTTATGGCGTGCTGTATTGTCTGCAACACAACATAATCTTGGTAAAACTGGGAGCAGACAGGATGGGGTTAACCAGTCTGAAACTGTGGCTGTCTTATGATTGCATCAGTGTTGCTCTTTCCAATTATTTGTAGGGATGTTAGATAACAGCTACTATGACAGTTCTTGGAAGGGAAGTTGCCTGTTCTTGGCCATGTCATTTCTGAAAGTAGCTTTATAAGTATTTATTGTATTTGGAAGTTGGAACCCTGATAACATTGACCAGAGGCTTCATAGGTTATTAGTGCTTTGTTTGACGCACATTTATTATTTTCTTCACAAGTTATTGAAGCGATCAACACAAAGAAAGGGGGACCTCGAACATCTCTTTTTCAGCTTTGCAAGAAACAGCTATGGCCTATGCCTAAATTTGAGACAACAGAAGAGAAGTCCAAGTAAGTCTCATACCCTGATTTTTCTTTCTAGTGCTCAGGGATCGATAGTTACTTGCCAAGTTTGTTGGATTCTCCAATGCTCTAGTGAAGCTTTCTTGTTTTGTATAGTTATTGTTCTAATTGTTTCTCTCTACAGAACTCCAATTAAATTTACTGAAGGTTCTGAATTGAGAAAAGGTTTTAGCAGCTTTGTGTCGAAAATTTCATTGCATTTGCCAGGATGCGGACCTATCGAATGCACAGGGGATGCAAGAGCAGATAAGAAGAGTTCCTTTGATTCCGCGGCCCTTGTCTTGCTCTATGAGCTTCAAAGACGAGGGTTGCTCATAATTTCTGAGCCTTAGCTAGCAAGCTCAACTAATCTCTGATGGCGTTATCTCATCCGTCTTGGATCAACCAAATGCCAATAACTTCTAGCAATCTAACTAAACATGATTAGAGATTTAGCTTGAAGGTTTGGATGCTAAATGTTTCACCACTAAATGGCCCATCCGCTAACCTACGGCAATAGGATCATTTAAGCTCTTGTAAGTGGCCCGCCCACTAACCTCAGTTTACTGTATAATTGTTCCAAAGGTTCAATAACAATTGATTAATCTTAGGCCGAGTCGTTTTCTAGAATAGCCCAGAAAGTGAATCTCTGCCTTGAAAAAATCTTGATTACAGTTCTTGAATTGAATGCAGGAGAATTACGACAAAACTGTGTCAAAAACAACTCGATTTACAGTTCACACGTTGCTCAATGCTATGCGTACGTTGTATCAGCAAAGCCGGAAAACCTCTTCTGAAGCATACAACAATTTTGAAGCTCTTGTGATGCAAACCAATGGCTTACCGGACCATCAAGCTCTAAGAATGAGCTCATAAACAGCGCTGTTGTCCCCTGTAATGCGCTTCAACATCTCAAAGCTCCTACGGCTTCCTGAAAACTCGATTCGCTTGAAGGCCACGTACCCGAGTTCCACCGTCTCTTTACTTGAGTACACAGCCCTGAGCCTGTCAGCATGCCTGGAGTCCGTGTGAATTGCGGCCTCTACCTCCTGGACTGACATATTCTCCTGGAAAGCATCGAGCGTTAGTGTTACGATAGATCAGCTGGTACATGATAAATTGCAGATGCAGTAAAAAGATGTGTAAACTAACGGTAGCTTCTGGTACAAGGTAGGGATGGGAACGATCTTGGAGACGTACCTGATAAAAGGTGTAGATGTGTTCTAACACCTGCAAACATGTGAAGCCATTGTCATTGAAATATGTTCGTGAAGAAGGCCCCATCTCAGAAAATCGATCAACCGGAAACAGTATTGTGAGGAAGTGGTTCTTGACTATTAATTCGTTTTTCTCACTGCGAAAATGACAATACACCCAGGACGTCAAAACGCCAGGAAATAACACTGCGTTGTATTTAGAGCTGAAAAAAGCATGAATCAAAGATTGTATGTTGAATCATTTTTCCAAGAAATATAAGACAACTAAGTCATACAAGTAAAGAGATCTCATCATGACAATGACATATTTAATCTGTCACGGCTCATAAGTTCCCCTTAACCCTAGTTAAAACTTAAGAGAAGCACTAGAATAAGTTTTCGTTTGAATTATCTTCTGGCCTTGCAGGCATCTATAGCAATCAAATGTTATAGTGAAGAGGAAAGAAAATTACCACCTTTCTGTAAGTGGCCGGGTCAGCTTTGCTATTGAATCCTCTGATTCTTCCTTGCCTTGCCTTGTTGCATAGAAGAATATGGATTGGTGTTCACTACCACTTCCACCACTTGAAGAACCTGTGTAGACAGAAGCACTTGAAGTTGGATCGGAGATTGACCAGCGGATAGAGTCCAGAAGGAAGCTTGGATTTAACGGGCGGATGGGTGATTGATAAGTCTGTAAGAGGACGGGGGAAAAATATGAAAAGTGAGGCCTTATTTGATACTAAGAGATAAGTAAGATACGTTTTAACTGAAAATACCAGTCCTAGAACCACATTGTATGAATTGAGTCATCACTGAACTACTATACTACAGCCTTGGAAATTCCCCACCATTTTTCACTGGCCAGTAGAAGCTATAATAAGTCCTCTGTTTCTTTACGAAATATGGTTAAGTAGTACTTGCCTCCATCCTACGAGCACGACGGTTTCTGACCCCAGCTTTAGCAGAAGCAGCAATCTGCTTTCTTTCCCCATGGCTTGTGATGTTTTTTGTGCTTTGACCACCTTGAACAACACTTCCCTCGCTAACTTCCTATCAAAGCAGCCAAAAAGATATAAAATTTAAACCTTGAAGAATGAAGATAGCAAATATAGAGCTTCTAGTAGATAACCTTTCAAGCTTGTTCACTTCACTTCTTCCAATAAAAGTATGCATAAGACAAACATGAATTTATAATCTCAAAACGGAAGTGCTGAGATTACCTCTGCTCCTGCCATGCTCTTATGAGACTTTTCAAGCATCAGTCCTACTTGCCAGGCCAAATCAGCTGACATGTGAACAAGCCTCTGCAGGTACTTCTCACTTGATGTTTTCAGAACCCACAGTGGCTAATGACAAATTAAATACAATCATGGATCAAATGAAATGAGTGAAGAAAGTCACGAGCTATTGTATAAGACACAACTAATGTGCCAAATTTGCTCCAATAGTGCATTATATATCAGCCCTGTTCTTATGAATGATCATTACAAGCTTCATACAAACTATAAGACTTGTTCATACAAATGCAACAGCAGAGGCACTCACTGTTACAAGGTTGTTAGAACAACCAATATATTGATGTACTGAACTCTGTTCACACACTATAAGACTTGCATTGCATCCTTCAAACCATTGATCAATTATTCGGGCACCTTCTTTAGCAGCTTCATCATTGACCTTACAAGACAGGACATAAGCTAGAATGGTTAGCTCAATCAGAAAGCTTCTAGCTCAGCTGAACAATTAAGATAGAGGAGATTAAAACATGTCCTAAGCATAATTGAGGTTACCTTAGTCCGGAGATCATGTGAAATTTCAGAATCAATATACATGACATGACCGGATAGAGTCAAGTCCTTATACTTCCTAGAGTCACCAGCAAAGGGCTGCAGCTGTGGTTCTTCTTTCAAATTGGTACCAGCAGAAAGACTAGAATTTTCAGCTCCAGGTAACCCAGCAAGCCGATCAGACTGCTCCATGCGCATACTCTTGTCTCCAAAACCACCCTTCACCGTGTAGAGTGATTCTTTCAACCTTACTGAAGTTAAATGTAAAAAGGGACAAGTTCTTATTTCATACTTAACACGAGTTAAGACTGCAGATAATGAGAGAACAGATTGTACCATTGAATTGTTCCTGGTAGCTAAAAGAACTGCCTTAAGAAAGAAATTTCGGAACAGAAGCAACAATTACCATTCCTTGTGACGCTATCTACAAACCATCCTAGCGTGACGATGAAGAAATCCATCTTTGATCCACGCTTCAGGGCATTGTCAAGCTTGCGTCCAGCAGAATTGTAAACAAGGGTCAAGGTTCACAAATATGAAACCAAAACGCTAGCATACTTGAAAGAGATGAACAGACAGAAGCTCGAGAAAAAGTTGGGAACTTCAATTCCATAGGATATCTGAACAACCAAATGGGTACACTGAGGATGTAAATTGGCGCTGTATTGGCCACCTAATCTCTCCGTTGCCCCCTTCACTTGTTTTCTTGCTTCTGTAAGAAGAAAGAACCCAAGAACAAACTATACATAAACATATGTACAAGAATTTTCAGGCAGAAACACCAGTGGAACTCCAAACAAATCTTACAAGAAGACCATTCAAACAAATTAAAGCTATTCCAATAGAACTTAAACTTTCTTTTGTAAAAAAAAACCCTTTTATTTTTGTCACTCGAACCCTAACTTTAAAATTAAGGAACCTGTAAGTCTGTCACTGAAGCAATATCTTCATGAATAAGCCCTCCAAAAATCAACCTTACCTTTGGATAGGCCAGTAACGCATATAACAAGACCAGCAAACGGGCGGCCCATTTGAACCGTCGGTTGGGACCCAACTGAAGACAACGCCGGAGACATTGCTGCTTCAAAGGATTGAACTTGTAAGCCTCTGAAAGAAGAAGAGAGATCGACAAAGAGCTTGGAGCAACCCTTGCTTCCGACCACTTCAACTCTGTTCAGGCTGCCCATATATGCCTCTGTTTGTTCTGATCTCTTTCGAACTCAGACAAATCTTCCTACCAAAATTATTTACTACAGACACCATTTTTCTGACTCCCGGACCCAGAAAGTTAAAAAGAAGCAATCGTGGTTACCGCAGAAGGAAGCAAATCATGGAAGGACTGACTATAGAGTGGACTTGAATTGAAAATGGAATGTTGGGAATTTACCTCTAATAAAAAAGAGTGCAAATTTTTTATTTTGTTTGAATGACCCGATCTGCTGGGCGCACTACCAGCAAAATGTTCCGACACAAAGGTAGTCCTTTTGCTTTTGGTTCCTGTAATTTTTTAGCTTTATTTGGTTTGAATGAACTCCCACCAAGTCATTTTAGGGATAAATTACACATGTTTACCTCAACCTTTTAATTATATTTCTGTTTTAACTCCAACATTCATTTTGTTTGTTGTGCATACCTAACATGATTAAAACATTTCATTTTAGACCTTTTTGGGACGGAACTCGTTATTTCAGACGGAAAATGCAACTTCATCATTGGATTGTAGGAAAACATCTTGTTTTAAGCACTATAAAAATTCCCTTTGCGAAAAACAAAAAAAAGAAACCTTGAAAGTTTGAAATCTAACAAAAACCTCATTTCACCACTTCCCTCCCTCTTCCACAACCTCAGCTGTCATCCCGCGTCTAACTTGCCGTCACTGTCACCACCCACTTCACCCTCACCTTCCTCGTCCACCCTCACCCTCCCTTTCTGTCACATCCAACGTGCTAATCAAACCCTCTCCGCCAGTTGAACCACCTCTGTAATCGAACCCTCTCAGCCAATCAAGCCCCTGCACCTGTCTGCTTCCATCTTCGCCAGCCCAGCCGTGTCTGGCCTGCGCTCGATTGGGAGGGTGAGGAAGGAAGGGCATAAGGTGGCGGAGGAGAAGATGGAGAAAGATAGAGGGAGGAGACGGAGCTCGTCTAATCAACATCGTAGGCGTATAGCCTGATAGGGAGGTGAAGAGGGAAGGCAGAGATTGCTTGAGAACTGGCCATCTCTCCTATACGCTTTCCTGTTACCAATTGACGAAGACAAGATGACGAAAATGACAACCGAGCTGATCTTAGTGGCTCCGATTCAGCTGGAGATCGACGAATGAGAGGGACCACAATTCGATTGGAGATCAATGAGGACAATTCGGCTTCCTCTCGATTTGGCGATTCTTTTGCTTCCTTTTGTCCAGCGGTGAATGAGTGGTGGCCCGAGAGGTCGAGAGTATCACGAAAGTGAACATGGTGATTTGATCATTAAATTTCAAAGTTTCAAAGTTGTTTTGGTAAAAGAAAAATATTTTCAATGGTTAAAATTAGCATTTATCCATATGGTTACATGTTGATGTGTTATTTTCCATCCAAGGTAACAGATTCTATAAAAAAAAAAAAAGGTTCAAAACAGGAACATTTTAACTATATTAGGGAGTTTAATGAACAAAATGAAGGCTGGGACTAGAACAGAAATTTAATTAAAAGGTTGAGGTTAACATGTGCAATTTTCTTGTCATTTTGTTGTTCAACTGAAAATTGTTTTGCTTACCAAAAAGGCAAAAAGAAAAAAAAGAAAAATAAGAGATATCCTGAAAAAATACTCTAATTAAGGTTTTAAAATGTTCTCTCACCCTACTTTTTAATGCTGAAATCTAACAGACAGTTCGTTTTAATTTAATAGAGAGGTATTAACACGTTTTACGTGGGTCCCATTTGTCAAAGATTGAAATACTCCCTAAAGTTGTGATTATTTACAATCAACATTCAAACTTCACTTTTCACAGTCCCTCTCTTTCACCACTCTATAATTTCCGTGTTTTCCAGTGCCGCCCTTGACTCATCATAATAGGCGGCCGAGAAGCAAAGGCCATGGTGGAGATCTATACAGAAGTTGTAAGCGGCAGTGTAGGTACTTTTACGTGAGTCTGGCATACAGGACGAGTGAATGAAGCTGTGGAGACGGTTATGCAAGGGATAGGTAGGGTTGATGGGCGCAAAAATCATGACAGCTTGTTTGATTCTAATTAGCAACCGAAAAAATTGGATGATGTCATATTCAAATCTCTCTAGTGATCGAGAATCCATGAAAAGGTTGACCTTGACATTAGGAGTACAGGACAATGCCGGCATTGGTGAAGGCAACAGCCTTATTGTCAAGGGCATGGGCAACGGTGGTGGTAGGGTGAGGGGATTTGATGGGTTGTGGCAGGGGTAGCAGCGGGGTCTGGTAGGGACAGTAATAACAGAAAACCTGGGAGCTAAAAGTGTAAAGAAATCACTATTATCAAAGGAAAACGCATTAACGTGTGTGCGTTAACGTTAGCCAAACTGGCCCTAAATTTAAAAGTGCAATTTTGTAATGCAATATTAAATTTAGATTATCCAATAATTATCTATTAATAAATTCAAACTATTTAGAAATTCTTTTGCACTTACTAAGGGTCATAATATTCCGTGTTTCTTATTTTTTTTATTTTTAGTTTTCTAAGAAAAAACACATTTGGTAAAATGTTTCTGTTTTTTGTTTCGGGAAATAGGATGCAAAGTTTTCAGCAAGCATTAGAAGTCTGAAAGTATGAAAATCTTTTTTCAACGCTTTTTAAAGAGCAAACTCTATATTGGGTGCCCTTCCTTATTTGTTTGTTTCAACCGGGTCACATAACTTAATTTTGTTCTGGCAACGTCCTTCAACTAATTTTGTGCGTCCTGTCTAATTTCTTACGGTCACTTTGACCTTTAACTTTGATAGAAAATTAATAGAAAATGCTCACTCTGTTTCTTATATTTTCTTTATGAAACAACCAATCCAGAACCACGCCGGCGAAGCCTCTCTCACCCGGTTGCTCAAACTCATGGCTAATTGCTATCAAAATTTCACTTTATAGCAAGAAATTGTTCCAGTGATAAACTTCTCTCCTGAGTCCTGAAGAAAGCCTTGGCAAAGATGGAGATCGATCCGGTGACCCACAAGCCCAAAAACAAAGCACTCATCACCGACGACGGCCAATCCTAAAAAAACGTTGGGATAACCTTCGACCCATTAACCTCCACACCTAGCCAGATCGCCAGGAGCGCGAGAGACTATGAAATCACTCCAAGTATATATAGGAAACGTGGACGATCATGATGGGGGATCATGATTAGGGATGAACAGGGATGGCTACCCGCCACCCGGAAGACCAAGAACTGGAGTGGAGTTCATCGGTGTCGGACCACCTACTGGTTGGAGTTCGTCCAAGAGCTCGGATTCATTTTCTAGAGTGACAATGGCAATTGGATGGGAGAATCGACGAATGGGCAATTGGAAATCGGCAATCAATGAAATCAAGACAGGCTTGCGAAGGGAGCGCCGGGATTGTGCTGGTGGCAAGGAGGGAGGCCGCAAAAGAGTCGCCGAGGAAGGGACGGCGGAGGGGGAAGAGGAGGCGCTGGTGGGAGACGGGATTTGGGTAAAGGATTCGATGGATTGGTGGAGCGAGAGGCGAGTGGTGGTTTTATCAATATGAATGGGCGGTTGAAATGGTAGATCTATAAGTTTAGGCTGTTTGAAGTAGGATGGGAGCAAATTTAAGGACTAAATAGTGTATTTTCTACTGGAGTTCCGTTAAATGTAACAAGAAAAGTAACGCAAAGGACTCTGATATGATGTGCAATATTAGTTAATGGACTTTGTTAAAACAAAATGAAGTTATGTGACCCGGTTATGACAATGAAATAAAGGATGAGACTCAATATGGAGTTTACCTTTTTTTATCAAATTCCATATTTGGTAAACGTATTCCAGTTACTGAGTTATCACATTACAAAAAATATGTTGTTTTCTAATTTTGGAAATATGAATATAAAACATAAAGAAAATTTTTAGAGGGAAAAATCCATGAGGAGTCACTTAACTTATTTTTGTATCCTAATTGGGCACATAACTTTAAGTTTATCATAGCAAGCTACCTTTCATTTTATTGAGTGTTCAATTCAAGTGCCTTTTGTTAATTTTATTATTAAATCAGAAAGAAAATGCTGATGTGATGTTTATTAACATTAAAATTAATTTAAAATAATTATTTTGATCCTCAAACTTTTTTAATCAGTAATTCTGACCCTTCCATTTTTATACCTTTCATCACTCCACTCTCCTATTATTTTCCTTCAATCCGACAAAGGCAAAAGCCAAAGCCAATGCCGCCGGCGACTTCTAATCCACCGTCTACCACTTTTCAGAAGCAATCAACCTTTCCCCCACCAATCACGTCCTCTACTCCAACCGATCTGCTGCCTACACCTCCCTCCACCTATACGACGCTGCATTAAAAAGACCGTCGTCGTTCTCGACCACAAACACAATGGATCCAATTTTAAAACCTTGATCGCAAACATGACGGATCTGGCATCTGGAGAAAGTTGCTACAGATGACCTTGCTGAGTGAGTCCAATTCGGCCTTCTTGTTATGCAAATGCGCGCGGTTGACCTGGTACTGGAAGCTTGTTGTTTTTAGCAAAAGCTATGGCATGTTTTAATTCTGGGGATGATAAGTTGTTGAGTAAATTCGTGATGGCCATAAGAAGAATTCGGCCAGTAGCCATAAAATTGCTGTTGATTCTAGTGCAAAACCGTGAGCCAGACAACCCATCTCCAAACAGAGCTCCGCCGCTATCGCTGATAAGCCCATCTCCAAATCAGCGTCGATGTTGTCGATGTCAAGGCTATCTTTAGTGGATGCGCAAGGTCAGGGGCGGCTAGAAATTGGATCAAATTGGATGCACGAGGTTGGGGAGCGGCTGGAAATTGTATCTCAATTTTTCTCGTAGGAGGGTGGTCGGAGACGTGTGCCACGGGGGTTGGTCACGAGGTTGCTGGTGGTGCTGACAATGATGGGAAAGAAGAAGAAGCAATCGGTGGCGGCAGAAGGGTTGGGTCAGATGGTTTTGTGGTTTTTCTGGGTTTGTTTGGATTTGTTTCGCGTGTAATTAGCGTGAGGTAGATCTAGAAATTAAAGATGTAAAATTATTGATTTAAAAAGTTAGAGGACCGTAAGTGTTATTTTATAATTTTTTTTAATCTTTATTTACAACACGTCAGTATTTTAATGTTGGAGTTGACAAAAAATAGTTGATTAGGATGCGCAATTGTTACGGCTCTCCAAAAGTTCAGATCATAATTACTAAGGTAACTTTGGTTATTTTAGTAATTTAATGTGCTTAAAATATTTAATACAAGTAAATTTTGATTTAATAAAATATACTCCCTCCGTCCCAAAAGTTTTGCTTCATTTGTTTTTGGCAATTAATCTATGATTTTTTATTTTCAACATTTTAATATATAAATATAAAATCTTTGTATATGAATGATAATTCAAGATATGTAGTTTCTAAATATATTTTTTTTAATTTTTTTTAACAAACAATAATATGAATAAAATTGAGTCAAAATACAATAAAAAGTCAAATATATCAAAATTTATGGGACAGAGGGAGTAGTAATTTAAAGAAGACAAAAATTGATTATTTAAGTAAACCAGACCAAGAGGGGCATTTTATTCATTTCATATAATGACCCATTTTTATTTCATGATTGGATAGAGAATGAAAAAATATTTAATTTAAGGTATCACGGTTTTTCGTAATTCTCGTTTTACCCTTATGAAATTGTGGATTGATTAGATTGTTTATAGGTGGTTTATGTGTAACCCTCAGAAGTATTGGGTATAAATTTCACATCTGTTAAAGCTGAGGACTGGCTGTATAATTAAGGCACAACATAATGTTGGTTTTGGTCCTAAAGTTTGTGTTTGGTTACAAATAAGTCCCCAATGTACTACTGAGTACGAAAAAAGGGACCAGCTGCGTGACACATGTGTAGCATGACAAAATTGATTTAGTTCTTTTATTTATTCATTGTCTTCTTCATCAATCTCTAGATATGGCAAAATTTGACCTGACCCACCAGAACCCAAATCCGACCTGACCCAATGTGACCAGAAAAGTCAACGACCTGAATCCGACTACACCTAATCCAACCTGAACTCGAATCTGATTAAAGTGAAACCCGAGAAAACCTGAGCCCGAACCTGAAATGACCCAATGACTAAATCCGACAAGAGCTGATTTAACTAAATCAACATAAAATATATGGTCGGTAAGGACTTTATAAAATTTATGATTTAATATATGTGAATGAGTTTCTTCTATTATGTTGATCTATTTTCTGTTGTAGATCAAACGAGTGAGAGCTATAGTAAACGATTAATGATACGGTGATAGAGAGACACGAATAATTAGGTTTTAAAAATTATAGTACTCATTCCATCCCATATTTTTTGAAATATTTGACTTTTTTGAATAGTTTGAATTGAATTTATCATATTACTTCATCTGTATCAAATTTTTTGCACTATTTATATTTTAACAATTAATCTATATTTTTTATTTCCAAAATTTTAATATATAAATAAAAATATTTTATACATGAATGATAAATCAAGACTTATTGTTTTTAAATATATATTTTAATTTTTAATAAACAATAAAATAAATAAATTCAATTCAAATTAGTCAGAAAAGTTAAATTGAGCAAAGAAAATGGGATGGAGAGAGATTATTTGTTAGAAAAAAATTAAGAAAGTATATATTTAGAAACTATAGGTCTTTATTTATTATTTAATATAATAATTTTTCATTTATATACTAAAATTTTGAAAATAAAAAATCATAGATTAATTGTTAAATTGTGAATGTTATAAAAAAACTTGGCACAGAGAGAATATTTTATTAAAAAATTATATATTAGTATATCTTCATAAATTTTATATTATTTTTTTATATCTAGTTAAATTAAATTTTAATCAAAATTAAATAAAAAAATTGAATTGATTCAGCCATTTCAGCTTATGCATTAGTGAAGTAAGTAAACTCGACAATCAAATTGAATCTGGTCTAAGATCCAATAACTCGACCTAATTGGATCTGAACCTAAATAAACCCGACTTAACTCAACTCGAACCTGAAATCAACCTGAACCAAAATAACCTGACCTAAACCCGACATAGACCTGAATACATGCTAACCCGATTTAAACCTGAACCTAAATGACCTAACCCAAACCTAACCCGACCCACCCAATTGCCATCCTTACTACCACCACCCAAGAGTCTCCTTCCATCTCCTTTAAACCACCATAACGCACCATCTAAGCTCCAATCCACCAAATTAATCACAAATTTAAGGAAATTTTGGGAGAAAAGTTAAATTTCTTGCATAAAGAGCTAAGTTTTGAGTTCATTTTTTTGGTAAGCAAGCAAATAATTATTTTTTTCCTTAATTTTTTGGTTTATTTTGTTGGTGGAGAGGCTGATTTTGTTGATTAAATTTGTTCCAAGCATGTTGGTTGAGAGAATTATGCATGAAAGCTTGAATTAAGCGAGAAATTTCTAGGAACCCAGGCTATGGTTTTGTTTCCTTAGTTGCTTCTGCTGGGAAAAGTTATAAAATTGGAAAAAATGGCCTTTTGTTAATTGATTGTTAGTTTTATTAAACTAGCAATAAGAAATTGAAAAGGGCCAAGAAACCTTTTTTTATGTGTGTGTTGAGTAAAAAGGGCCGGTTGATTGGAATCCAATGAGAGGGTTTTTCCTAACCACTTAAACTATAAGGAATGTTGTAGTATTATCCTAATTATTAATTATTTATGTAGCTAAATGATCAATTAAAAGAGAAATATTCAAGCTACTATAAAAGGGTACAAAGAAGAATACAAAAACTGAAACCATAAGGACACTGAAATTGGTGTTTGGTTGCATTAATTATTCCAACTAAAGGATTTAAAATTAAAATTAAAATTGATGCATTATGAAATTTTCTACAATGCATTAATTAAGGGAGTAAGAGGTGGACAAGAAGTGGCTTAAGGACTAAGTAATTAAATAGCCCTTATGTAAGTATATAGGGTACTAAGTATTCAAGATGGGCTTTTGACGCTCAAGAGTACCCTAGCTAAGCTACCAAGCTTGGTAAGAATAAGCCACCAAGTTGAAGAACTCTTGTATAGTGTGAGTAAGGGTAAGTAATGGCAAGCCAAGCTTGCTAAGGTAAGAGTTAAGCTCTTGTAAAAAGGACTAGGTTGAGGATTGGTTCCTCGCCAAAGAACCCGTACTAGTAGCTATTAGTTAAGACCTCGGAAAGTTTTAAGCTCACGTTAAGATGTGTATATATGTTATATACGCCAGGTATTAAAGTTTATTTTCTAGGTATTTAATTCCTTATTGAGAATTTATAATTCTCATTCCCTTAAGTATTACATTGTGCAAATACTAATAGTGTAAAGCCTAACACTCACTGAAGGGTTGTTAAGCAAGGTTTTGGTGCAGCCTTAACAGATACAAGCAAAGTGCACAAGAAAAAGTTTGGCCTCTCATTTCTGGAGCTTCTGTGCTCAAGTGGGAGTTATGTTGATAATCTCATGTTGAGTACTTAGGTACCAAGGAAATGCCTCTAGTTTGACAAGTGTGCATGAACTTATTTAGTGTATATATTTGTATATACACTGTGGTTACTTATGGATGTACATAAGTTTAGTGTTATGTGTACATAAGCTAATACTTGAAGTTTAAATAAACATATATATATGAATTCGGTATGTGTTTCAAGTGTTTTGTGAATATCATTGAAAAATATTTTTTAGATTTTTATTTATTACTTCTCTTCCAAATGCCGAAGTTAAGCATGCATTGATTCATGTCATAGGATAATTAACTAATAACATATAAAATTTTAAACAATGCAAGTATTAGCTTAGCTGTTTGCAACTAAGAGCTAGATTACTAAATCCTGATTATCCTAAGATCATGGGGACACCCCACATTAGGGTAAGCGACGTTCCCTCTCAGCAATAGAAAGAAAGGTACATCGCTAAGACATATGAAGTTCAAGTACTATTAGGACAAAAAAAAAAATAAACTAGGTGACCTTCCATGGATTTTACACAAATTTTTAGGAATACAAAAACAAAAAAATGACATTTTACTAAATGAACCCTAAACAATTTTTTTTTATTTTTTTATCTATTTAAATAAAAAAATAGATGATAAAAGTAGGTTTTGAAACCTCAAGGCATAATTTAAATTTTATCAAACCTAAATGATGATGTAAATTAGTTCACGAATTTTTGGGTTATAGAACAACTAAAATCCAGTGGTTAAACATTTTCAGTCACTAGTTTGTGGGGCTCACTATTTTTGGCAATTGAAAATATATTTAGTCATTTTTTAGTAGCAACAATTTTGTAGTTAGCCGCCCCGCAATGGCTATCTCAATTTAAGTTGCTCATCAATTGTCCGTACATAAAAATAACACCATCTCCATATCTCCTTCTTCCTCATTTTCTCATTTTCCATCTTGCCCCCTCTCCCTCTACCTCTTGCCCATCTTTTATCTTCATTTCCATGTTCGCTTCCAAGTAATCCTACATTGACCGCATGAATCTCGATGACAAGTTAACGCGGCCCCTCATGGCCCTACCTAAGAAACCTATGATAACAAGTTTTATGTTGGTTGCAATTGGCTAATTAAGTATGTGCACCCTGGTTAAAACTTCATGCTACTAATTGTTTAACCTAGGAATGCAATTATGAATGCAAGAGTTACTTTGACTTGAGCAAGTAGAAAATCAAAAAATATTTATATCGCCTAGACATTTTCATAAAAACCAATGTTAAAATAGTCAAAGCATCCAAAACCTTTATAGCATCAACATTAATCGTACACATAATTAACCACGTGCGGGCATTTAAACAATCGTAGACTATGCCCTACACCCAATGGCAACCATAGAGTCCATAAATCTATTCATGCACATTAGAGGCCACCAACATACAACATACAACATACATATACAAGGTTAGTATTACTGAGATCCAATCAACTAGCTTTCACCTTAGATGAGAGATCCTGGTGGCAAGCCTCAACGATCCTTCATATGCTCACTAGCCTCTATGGCCAAGAAACTGTAGTTAGTACAATAACAACTTAACTAACAAGTAGATAAATAACTAGAATCTCAAGGATTCTCAAATCAATATACCTAGAACAGAAACTACCACAACAATCCTTAATGATTGTCAGGTCCAACAACCTCAATATCTGCACAACATGAAACTAAGGGAGTAGGAATCTTATGATTCTCAGTAAGGGGTCTTCAACCTGTAAGGAAAATCCTAAGTACAACATATATATATGTATATGTAATCTCTTGTGAGCTCATACAATGTGAGACTAAACCTATATGCATATGTTTAAGTCCTTTGGGACTTGTCCTCTACCTAGTCTTTAAACTACAAGACAAAGTCTTGTCTATTAGCAAGCATTGCTTACTAGCCTAACTAGTGAAATTCATTACTAGTTGAACCTCCCTTATGTTGTATAGGTTAACATATTGGATGCTCCTTATTTGAGTTCCAAGTAATTCACTAGGTGTACTAAGCTTTCACATAGTGCCTTAAGCTATTAAGCTTACTTAGGTCACTTGTGTACTAAGCTTCCACCTTAAAACCCTACCAAGAGTGTACTAGGTTTCCACTTGTGCCTCAAGTAAATTTGCTTAGGCTACAAGTGCTTTAAACCTTTACACATGGTGTTTACCTATCTACCATTACTTGGTTCACTACTAAATTAATGTTTAACTAACCATGGAGATGATTAGTAAGCTTAACTAAGGTCCCCCAAAGCCTTAAGAATACCCCTGAAATCATTCTAGCTCTTTTGGTCATGATGCGCACGCACTGGCCACATGGTGCGTTCACATCGCAGTCAACTTCTCAATTTTGGATTTTGTACGAACGCACCATGGGCTAGTGCGTTTACATCACCTGGGAATCTAGCTCTCTAGGCCACGATGCATACACACTAGCTAGATGGTGTGTTCGCATCTCAGTCAGCTTCTTAACTCTAGATTTCATGCAAATGCATCATAGGCTAGTGCGTTTACATCGCCTGGGTAGAGCTACAATTGTTCTTTGTGTTGCCTATGCCCAAGGGGTGCTTTCCTTGGCCCAACTCAAGCAATAACTTACCAAAACAACCTCCATAGCCAACATACAAGTTCCATACATCAATTTAGCACGCAAAACAACTAATCCTTTGCTTCAATTTCAAGTTACTGGCAAGAATCAAGCAATTCCTCACCAAGAACAAACTTCCACAAAGCTCCACCTAAGTTCCAAACAAACCAAAGCAAATGACACCAAATTACTAACCACTAACCAAAACCCAAGCTTCAAATCATCAAATAAACAAGAGGCAAGCAAGAAATCAATGTTACCTCTCGCAAAAACAGGAACCCAGCTGGAAAATGTAATTCCAAGCTTCAAAATCACAAAATCTTCTTGAAACAAGCTACCCAAGGCATATATAACCCTTGGGCCTTTAAATTCCACCAAAAGCACTTGATTTTGGGCAAGAAATCATGAAGAATTGGTGAGAGCAAGGTTGAATTCGGGAAAGGGAGGGGAAATGGTGATGAATGGCAGCGAACACTCACTTTTACCAAGTTTGTAACCTTTTGAAACAAAAAGCCACCTAACTTTTTTAAAAGTTATAGAAAGCCTCATTCTCTAAATAGTAACCAAAGTCAAAACTTGGTCAAATCTTGCTTATTTAAGCTAAATTTTGGGTTTAAAGTAAGGGTTAGGTTTCAAAAACTCATTTTTAACTCCCGAGACTCGGCCCAACAATTCAGGATGCAAAATTATCATTTTATCCCCGAACCCTATTTAGTGTCATAAACTCCTCAGAACTTATTAAACTTTACCTAACTTACATAATCTTGCCTAATTAACTTGAAATAAGGTATTAAACTAGAAATTTAGTTAATTTACCTCCTACAGTCAAGCTTCCCATTAGGAGGGCCATAACACAAGCCCCTCTCCTTCTCTACCCATCATGACTGATACGCCTCCATCATCTCTGTTGGCGAGTTCCTCGTCTACTCATACTCTACCACCTTCCACGGCTCTACATCTTCCCTCGACCCTCAGCAAGTCAAACTCCTTCATTATTCCAACTTTGACTCAAAACTCTACAACAAAAAGCTCATCAAAGCGAGGAGTTTCTTGATATGGGGATCCCAAAAAAAATCTGATAGATTTGTTACTGCCAAGGAATTACAATAAATATGGGATATATGCATGGTGAGCACAGCAACCGGTGCCCATGTGAAACTTCCAATTAATTTTATTTTAATTTTATACCTAGTAATTAAGATAAAAGAATCCTAAATAAAGAAGTGATCTAAAATCAATTGCTAGGTTGAACAACTAACTAATTCAGTTGCTCCATCGTATGTTGTTACTAAGGTGAGCGACTGAATAGTTCAATCACTCCAAATAGTCGTTAGTCAATCACCCCTAACTAGTGACTAGGATTTTTGTTATTGAAAATGTTAAGTCACTTTTTAGTCGCTCTGAGTGACTGATTGCTGCTATAAACTCAATCGCTTTTGTGCATTTATGTTGCAATGAGATTTATATGTAATATATTTGTGCTTTCATATAATGGTTCAATCCCAAATTTTTGAGCTTTTCCTTTTAGGTCTAAATTTTGAATTATGAAAAATAAAAAAAGAATTCCATTCATTATGAATATCGTCCTCACTTATCTTTCTTCTAAATATTCTAAGGACAGAAAAAATCATAAATATTTGATTAAAAATATTGGTGCTTGTCTTTTTTTTTTTTTTTCTTTTACATAGCATCCAATGATGTGTAATATCACCTATTTAGCATAAACTTTCATAACCAAGAATAGGCACGAAGCTGGTCGGACCGCTGCAGGGAGTAGTCCACCCTCGCTTTCATGAAAAGAATTGGATAATCCATGATCCATTTACGAAAAGAATTGGATGCCCCACCACTTCCACGAATATCTATTAACTAACCAACTTGCTCCGCAATAATAATTTTACAAATAATAATTTCAATTTATATTTATTAATTATTATATATATAGTGCTTTATACTAATTAATATGAAAGTAAATATAATAAATTTTATATTTATAGTTAAGCTTAATTCATTTTCTCTCTTCTCATGAAGACTAAAAACACTATAAATATGTTTAAAAACCGTATGTATCTAGTGTTTATGTCATACTTAACATATGTTTAATCTCCTAATCAATACTAGATGTACCTTTATTCAAACTTTTCTCAAATTTCTCCTCCATTTACTTATTCCTTTCTAGCATATTTGTGCATAATTATTTTTAAGATTATTTTAGTCCATGCTATTATGTTTTCTGATTTTCAATTTTTTTTCTCTATCCTCTAGAGATCTATATTATACTATATTCTAAAAGAGTAGAAGATTTTACTGTTCATCTATAGTGATTACCATAGATGAATAGTTCAATTTTTTTTTTCTTTCAGATGCGATTTGCTCTCTTTTGAGTTTAATCCTTTTTTTGCAAGGCCCTTGCCTTTTTGAGGACTAATGTTGCAAATTTTTAAGGTTTTAGTCATTGGTAAAAATGCGATTTCAGTCCCTAACTTTTAAATATTTTCATTTTAGGCCCTAATTTACATCTGTGTTACATTTTGGTCACTGAATTTTATAATTATTTAATTAGATCTTCTATTTGCTTTCTTGATCCCCAAACTTTTTTTTGTTATTGTTGTTTTATGTGCTATCTTCTAAAGATAATGGTGATCATAATTTGTTGATTTTTTAGTTAAACTATTTTTTATCTTTATTAAGTCAATTTTTAAATCCTTAATACCTAAAATTTTACCATTTTTTTTGTCTTAACTTTTTTTTATTGATTTCTTTATTGTTGTTTTCTAAGATGAAACTTCAATAATTATAATTTGCCTACTTTTGGTCTGGTTCTGATTGATTTGGCTTTAGTTAATGTTTTTTTTTTACTTTCTTATCTTTTTTATCTTTATTAAGTTAATAGTTAGACTGTTAATTGATTAACATATATAAAATATAGTTTTGTGTTTTGGTCATTTTTTTATCATTATTGATGAATTACGTTTTGTAGCATCAATTATTTACTTCAAGTTCTATAGTTTAATAAAGTAA
The DNA here is from genome assembly GCA_039654915.1 of Aquilaria yunnanensis. Classification (NCBI taxonomy): domain Eukaryota; kingdom Viridiplantae; phylum Streptophyta; class Magnoliopsida; order Malvales; family Thymelaeaceae; genus Aquilaria; species Aquilaria yunnanensis. Next base: position 93,953,133 of record CM077596.1, on the reverse strand, counting down.
TTTAGCCAATAATTAATAAAATTGAATGTAATTTTTGTAGATAAGTTTTTTTTTCAATATTAAAAATTAGAGTTTGATTTAATAAGAGACGAAAATTTTTAATGAATTATTTTTGAATTAATAGAAAAAATATTCATTATTTCAAAGCATATACCGTATTTTGTTTTACAATGATATGTTTCGATCATAACTAATTATTTTAATGAATAAATATAACATGAAGAGAGTCCAACTCAAATTTGAAATAAATAGAAATTTTAATTGATTATCATGAATTTATTGATGATAAATTTTTATTTATTATTAAAATTTATTACAAAAAATATCTGCTACGATGTCTGGGTCACCAAACCTATCAATTTATTCTTTTGGTCTCCATTTTTTTATTTACTATCTTTAAAACAAAATCTTGGTGACCATGTTTGTTTCTTTTATTTTTTTAATCAACCATAATGATTTTATTTACCCTTTTTGTTAGTTTTTTTTATTATTTATTAAAACAAAACATTAGTTACTATGAGTTGTCTACTTTTTTGTATGGTTCAAGCTGATTCATTTTAGCCATTGTTTTTATTTATTTTATTTTTTCCTTTATTAAGTTAATGGTTAAGATAATTTATTTATTTATTAATCATTAAACCCCACTTTTTTTTTCTTTTATAAAAAAGCCCCCAATTTTTTCTCACTGAAATTACATCCTTTGTCTTATATTATTAACTTTTTAATGTTATTTGTCTCTTCTAAAATAAAATTTTAACTGCCACAGTTTATCTTTTTATACTTAGAATTTTTTTCTATCTTAGTTCTAAAATTTTACTCTGACTTTTTATCTCGGTTCTTACTTTTCTTTTTTCATTTTATGAAATTTTTTTCTTTTATCAATGATTGCCATTATATATAGTCATATTTAATGTTGATACAGATTGAACCGCAGCAATACAATGGTACCATAAACCTCGTCACTCTTTTAACCAGGTCCTTCCTTAAATTGTGGAGCTGAAAACACAAAACAAAAAGAAGAAGTTTTCTCCCATGGAAGCAGTTGGTCACTCCACCGCGTGGAGCCCCATAATCGACTTCATCACCTGTAAGATACTACCTGACTAAACGGTGCTTCAATCCAACACTCCAATTGACTTTCAAATCAAATCGATTTAAGAAAAAAATTATAAAATTAAAAATAAATTATTTTAAATTAAATTAATTTAATTTAAAATAAATTAGCTCATAGTTGCATTATACCCGGCGTGCTCCAACTTCAGTGGATCAGAAGGCAGCCGTTGATTTTGGCTGACGTAAACAGAAGGCAGCGGGAGGACAAGGACACCAGGTGGTGATGGAAGAAAAAGCGAAGAAAAAGTGAGGAAGAAAAGGTGGGACCCCGTGGAGGAGGAAGAAAATGAGGGAAAAATATAAGATGAAAGGTATTTTATTTATAAGAAATTTTAAAAGTTACGCAAGATATTTTTTAGGATATTTTATAGTTAGGTCATGAATTTTACTATATATTGATATTTAAAAAAATTTAATTTATATTTATAAAAAATAAAAATAAAAATTTAAAATATCTTATAACTGTAAAAAAATATTTATCAAATCAAAATTATTGTTAAAAAACTACTACATATTTTAAATTAGAATTTTAGAAATTATTATCCGCTAATGAATAAAAAGTAAGACAAAAATTATTGATTTTCAAACCCTAAATATATAATTGTAATACCAGTAAAAGTTTTGGGTAGCTATAAATTACCCTAATTTTTGGAAAAATGAGTGGCGTGCTAGTAAAAACTATTAGTTATCAAAAAGTAGACTTATTTAACTTATTCCATGATAAAATAATTTTAATAAATATGTAATTTTAAATATAAAATTTTTTGTTAACTCAACTTGTAAAATAAATAAAAAATAATTTACAAAGGCAGTAATACAATAAATAATTTAAAATTGAGCACTTAACAATATATATGATAGTTATCCAACATTAGAAAGAGAATGATAAATTTTACTAAAGATGCTTCTTTTAATTTTGTGATATATAAAAATTAATTATTTAATGATCGAATAGACAAAATTAATTTCCCTCGTTTTCCTCCCTTACCACGTGTTGTCCTTGCTGGCGGCATATTCCAGACCGCCCCCTTTTCATGGTCCCTTGTGTCTCTTGCGTATCAACAAAAGGAAGCAAAATGAACTCGGACTGTAGCCTCGGTGAGTCAGCCGGCCGACCGAGTTCCCGGAAAGCTGTGTGTCTTTCCTCTAGTGAGAAAATATTTAAAGTGTCTGTTAACTGAGAAAAAATATTTATCAGATCAAAATTATAATTAGATAATTATTAGATATTTTAAATTAAAATTTTAAAAATTGTTGGCCGAATAAAAAGTAAGACAGAAATTATTGATTTTCAAACCCTAAATATATAATTGTAATATCAGTGAAAGTTTAGGGGTAGCTATAAATTACCCTAATTTTTGGAAAAATGAGTGGCGTTCTAGTAAAAACTATTAGTATCAAAAAGTAGACTTATTTAACTTATTCCCTGATAAAATAATTTTAAGAAATAGGTAATTTTAAATATAAAATTTTTTGTTAACTCAACTTGTAAAATAAATGAAAAATAATTTACAAAGGCAGCAATACAACAAATAATTTAAATTTGAGCACTTAACAATATATATGATAATTATCCAACGTTAAAAAAAGAATAATAAATTTTACTAAAGATGCTTCTTTCAATTTTGTAATATACAAAAATTAATTATTTAATGATCGAATAGACAAAATTAATTTCCCTCGTTTTCTTCCCTTACCACGTGTTGTCCTTGTTGGCGGCATATTCCAGACTGCCCCCTTTTCATGGTCCCTTGTGTCTCCTGAGTATCAACAAACCGAGGAAGCAAAATGAACTCGGACCCTGGCCTCGGTGAGACAGCCTGCCGACCGAGTTCCCGGAAAGCTGTGTGTCTTTCCTCTAGTGAGAAATTCCACCATTCGTCCTCTTCTCATCTTCCCCACAAAATCCATAACCATTTTTCAGCTATGAATTGATCTTACATGCCCAAAACCAATATTAATCAATAAAAAAAAATCTGATCAATTTTAACTTCAATATCTTCTGTCATAGCTTCTAATGGAAGAAGGTCTTTATCCCATATTGAGTATCCAGTCTTTATTTCATATTGTGTATGTAGTACACAGCTTTCCTCTAGTGAGAAATTCCACCATTTGTCCTCTTCTCATCTTCCCCACAAAATCCATAATCATTTTTCAGCTATGAATTGATCTTACATGCCCAAAACCAATATTAATCAATAAAAAAAATCTGATCAATTTTAACTTCAATATCTTCTGTCATGGCTTCTAATGGAAGAAGGTCTTTATCCCATATTGAGTATCCAGTCTTTATTTCATATTGTGTATGTAGTATTCCATTATCTCATATTGTGTATCTAGTATTTATGTTGTACTAGAACATTTGTATATAAATACTGGTATGATGTCAATCACAGACATCAAGGAAAAGTATTTCGCATAAACATTTTCTCACATGGTATCAAAGCAAGAATACAATTCCTGAATTAGGTCTGTAGATATGAGCAATGACAAGGATGGTGTAGTGCCACTGAACTCAAGAAGTGGCAGCGAATCATCATCAATGTCTTTAAAGACTTTACTTCACCATACTTATTTACTACAACCGACTACACCACTGCCCCTTTGGTCTCAGCAACTTTAGATGGTGATAACTATTCATGGTGGAAGATGAATGTCTTGAACTTCCTACGAACAAAGAACAAGTTAGGGTTTGTGAATAGAAAACTCCAAAAATCAGAATAAAACGCCGCAGAGAGCTTGGCATAGGACAAGTGCGAAAAATTAATGCTCACTTGGCTAGTAAATTCAATTCACCCCTTACTTCATGATTCCATATCATATCATAATATAGTATATGGATTGTGAAATGATCTGGATGAGTGTTTTGGTCATACCAATGAACTTCGAGCAAATGAACTATGGAGAAGGATAGCACTGCTTGAACAAAGGACCATGAGTGTGGAAGCTTACTACACCAAATTAAAGGGCTATTGGGGCGAGCTTAGTGCCTATACCCAAATCCCTCCTTGTACGTGTGAGGTGGTCAAAGTCTGAGCGGACAAGAAAGAAAATGAGCATGCCCACCAGTTCCTGATGGGACTAGACTAAAGGTTCAAAATTGTGTCCTCCAAATCTTGATAACAGAGCTACTTCATCCCTAAATAGGATCTATTCAATGGTGGTGGCTAAGGAGAAACAATTAAGTTTGACTTGGGATAAGGATCTAGCGGACACTATGGCCATGGCGGTATAAGGGCAGCAAAACAAAACAAAGGCTCCAATAAATAACAAACCAGGTGAAAGACCAAGGCTGAAATGTTCTCATTGCAAAAAGCTAAGACATGAAAAGGATTATTAGGAGATCATAGGATATCCCGAAAATTGCCAACCAAGGGGATAGGCTGAGGCAAGGGAAAATGAATGTCAATGCACGTGAGGGCAAGGATGCTCCATGTGGTGGTGGAAAGAGTTCTGCTTCGATGATGGGGGTTTGACACAAGACCAATATGAGCAACGTCTAGGGCTCCTAAACAAAGAAAAAGGTTCGACTTTTTGTTAACTTTGCAGATAAGAAAAGCTTTAGTCTTTCAGATTTTTTTTCTTGGACCCAAGATATAGGTGCTAGCTACCCACATCACTAGCTAAAAGGAGGTTTTCATCAATCTTCATAAGTCATCTAGACAAGCAATATATTAGCCGGACTGCTATACCAAAATTATAAATGAAATTGGTTCATGTTCCCTAATCGATTCAATACAATTAAACAGGTCCTGTATGCACTTGGCTTCAAATGTAACCTTATGTCACAAGTAAGCTAGCAAAAGACCTTAACTGCTTTCTTACTTTTTTTTCCCAAACTTCTATGTCATATAGGACCAAGCTTCAAAGAAGCCAACATGAAAGGGTAAGGAGAAGTATGGCTTGTACTTCTTCAAGGATAGCGAAGTTTATAGCAGGGCAAGTATTCAACAAATTAGGGTTGAGCCAGAATATTTACGGCACCAACGCCTAGGACACCTTTCACAGGATCGACAAAATGCCATTAGCAAGCTCTTTTTCATGAGGACAAGTAAAACTGGTTTTTCTTGCCCCATTTTTCCTTTAGCAAAAAACTCTAGACTTCCTTTTAATGATAGTAATAATATTTTACAAACTCTTTTTGATTTGGTATATCTTGATGTTTGGGGGCCTTATCAAAGCCCGACTTTTAATGGTTCTAGGTATTTTCTCACTATTGCTGATGATTACACTAGGACCATATGGACCTTTTTCTTAAAGCTTAAAAGGGATATCACAAGTGTTTTCAAATTTTTCTTCAAGATGGTTGAAAATCAATTTGAAGTTCATAGACAAAAGGTACAAAGCGATAATGCCTCAAAACTTGTCAAAGGGGAAATGGAAGTTTTTCTTAAATAAAAAGGGATTTTAAGTCAAACTTTATGTACAGGGACTCCTCAACTAAATGGTGTAGTCGAAAGAATAATTATAGACATCCTTAATGTGACTAAAGCACTTAGATTTGAAGCAAAATTATCTGTCAATTTTTTGGGGGATTGTGTCTTAACAACGACTCATATTTTGAATAGGTTGTCAACAACTAAGCTAAAAGGAAAGACACCTTTTAAAACTCTTGATGGTAGGCCACCTTGTTATGACCATCATAGAGTCTTAGGATGCCTTTGCTATGCTGTAAACCTACTTCAGCTAAAAGATAAGTTTGAACCGAGATCTAGGACCTGTGTTTTTATTAGCTACCCAAATGGTCAAAAGGGGTAGAAGGTGTACGATTTAACAACTAAATGTGTTTTTGTCTCAGGAGATGTTGATTTTTAGAAAACATTTTCCCTTTTGGTATGAATTCGAAATTGAACAACCATTTACATCTTACAAAAAGTCATGAAAACCAACTTAAAATTGTTAAAGATGATGATGTTTTTCTTAACCCTTCTAAAACATTTCTTAATCACCAAGAAAGAGAAGCTTAATGATGAGGTTCAAGAAAATGTATAGCAACCCATGGTTCCTGAAATTAGGTGTAGTGCTACAACTCGACACACCTCCAATTACTTGAATGACTACCTAGTTAATTTTCATGGAAGACGTACACCTGCACACTTCAATATGGCATCTTTAGGTACCCCTTATACCTTTTCCTTTTACATTTATGATAAAGCCATCTTTATGCACCACTAAGCTTTTTTTATTGCAGTATTACAAGACAAAAAACCAATTTATTTTTTAGCAGTTCAGGGAGACCCAAATTGGAAAAGTGCCATGTGGGTTGAAATTGAAGCCTTGGAAGCTAATCACACTTGTGACTTAGAGGAATTGCCATGAGGGAAAAAGGCTATTTGATGCAAGTGGGTTTATAAAATGAAACAAAAGGAAAATGGCAACATTAAAACATATAAGGCAAGGTTAGTGGCAAAAGGCTACACTCTGGTTGAAGGGTTAGACTACACATAAACTTTTGCATTGGCAGCAAAACTTATGAGTTTTCAATGTTTATTGGTTATACGCGGCAACAAAAAAGTGGAAATTGCACCAACTTTATGTAAACAATGTATTTTTGCATAGTAACCTACACGAGGAGATTTACATGGAACTACCTCCTGGTTACCTTCACCCTAAAGACACAAGAGTTTGTCCTTTAAACAATTCACTTTATGTACTTAAATAAGCTTCTAAGGAGTGGTTCATCAAGCTCTCTACCACCTTGAAGGAATTCAGTTTTAAATAATCAATTTCAGACACATTCTTGTTCAATAGGGGGCAAGATGGCCATTATTGGCTGTCCTAGTATATGTTGATGACATGTTAATAACAGAAGATAATATAGTTGAATGCCAGAAGGTGAAGGATTTTTTACGGCGACACTTTCATTTGAATGATCTGGGGAGGCTAAAATACTTTTCGGGGTTAGAACTAGCTCACAGACCGAATGGGATTTTCATAAGCCAACATAAGTGATAGCCAAAGGGCTATCGCCTCTATCTGACCCGAACTCGGAGCGTCAGGGAACGCGAGGATACTATTAGCCCCCCCGAGGTACTAAGCAGATTGCCTTCGGAGATGGAGAATCAGCTATTGCAAACCGAAGAACATCTCCCCGAAGGCGGAACCCTGAATCAGGGAACTCCCCGAACTACGGGCACACTTCCCGAAGGGGCACCGTCCGCGTCAGAGGACGACCTCGGCCAGGGACTTCGGGAGTACGGTATGAGCATTTAAGGAGCCTCTGACATGCCACCCACAGACGCTACATGTCACCTCAAACGGTGATTTGACACGCCAACGCCGTCCAGGTCTTGTCACGACCTGTCTCGGTTCAAGACTCAAGGTGCCTGCCACCGGCTACTCGCCCCCTACGCCCAGAAACTCAGAGAACATTCGACCGAACACGTGTCGTCATCTGAATGGGTTGGGCTTCTCTATAAATTCCAGGGAACAAACCTTGGCAAACGGTTGGACTCCTCCTCCTCGAGAAAGTATAGGCAAGTCCACTAAAAACTCTAGTGCTCCCCCCTTACCTTCTCAGGAAACTGACTTGGGCGTCGGAGGCTCCTCCTCGGAAAAGCACCCCGGGGACCTCCTAACCCTCTTCTTTGGGCTTTTCAGGTACATTCCCCTGGGAAACCTCAATTCCAGACGCTCTCCCTCACAGGAAGTCCTCCCGGAAGTCACCATGCCTTCCAGTGAAGATGTCTCAGGGCATCATTTGGCGCCGTCTGTGCGAACGCATCCTCGGGTCACCGTCATTGAGACTCTACGTTCTAAGGACAAGGGACTCCTGAGGTCCCCGTCCGCGCCTGAAGTCCAACCGGCCACTGAGCAAGCCCCCCCAGGGACTTCCACGCCTGAGGAAGAGCGCCCTCTGGTCATAACCATGAGCTTCCTGCGCGACTTTTAACGTTCTGTTGTGGCTGAAATGACACAACAGATAGACCGAAGGTGGCCACAACAAGCTCAAGCCCAAAGGCCTCATTCGCCAGCACACCCTCGGGAAAAAAGTCCCAAACCAACTCATCGTAGTTCGGGATCCGGAGACCCACGAGAGGAGTCTTCAACAGAAAACATGCCCCTCGGGGCACGGCTCGCGGGACAAACGGGGTCAAGACGACCCAAAATCACACACAGGAGGAGCCAGTCACCTGAGGCGAGGTCTCCATCCCCTCAGCGCCGAACTTACTCTCCGAAGAGGCACCGACAATCCCCCCTGCCAGAAGAAGAACCCAGCGCCACGATCCTCATGGAGAAAATATTGGCGAGGTTGGACAGAGTGGAGAAACAGGTGGCCCGCAAACCCGTCTGGACTAGGTTGTCTGGAACCTTTTGTGGGGATGAGTCCCCATTCACCCAAGATGTAGTTGAGGCAGCCATGCCAGGTGATTTCAGAGTACCTCGGCTGGAAACTTACGATGGCCGTACTGATCCACAGGCCCATCTTACCAAGTACAGACGCAGCATGATGATGCACGGTGCCGACGACGCTACCCTGTGCAAATGCTTCGAGGTTACTCTCACTGGGCCAGCAACAACCTGGTATAATTCATTGGCCCCAGGAACCATCACGGAGTTCCAGGAGTTATCCACAGCCTTCACGCAGCAGTTTATCGGAAGTCAGCCAACGGCGAAGATGCCGGTGCAGATGTTCGACATAGCGCAAAGAATTGGAGAGACCATCCGCGACTATGTCGAGAGATTTAACAGAGAGGTCTTGAGTGTCCCAGACTTTCGGCCCGAAGTACGCATCCTCGCGATGACACGGGGCCTTCGGAGGGACTCGCAGCTGTTTTACGAATTCTCCAAAGACCCCCCGGACACGCTGGGCGAATTCTACAGAAGGGCCGAACAGCACATGACAGCCGAAGAACTGAGAATGGGCGGACCGAAGTCAGATCACACCCGGGCCGAAGGGTCCAGCCAGCAAACCTGGTATCCCACCGAACAGGCAGGCCGACCTAGGAGAACTCGAGGGAGGAAACTCCCCATTTTCACACCCCTGAACACCACAAGGACCAACATCCTCATGACAATGGAAAGACAGGGAAATCAGGTTCAACGGCCACGGGCCATGACCGCCGACAACAGAAAAAATATGAAGAAGTTCTGCCAGTTTCATCGCGACCACGGTCACGACACCGACGACTGTTTCCAATTGAAAAAGTATATAGAGTCGCTGATAAAACAGGGCGAACTTCGACGTTATCTACGCATGCCTTCCCCGAAAGGGAGAAAAGATGAGGAAGGAAAGGCAGAAGATGAGGACTATGACTCCGACAGGCGGAGAAACCGAAGTCCGAAAAGGCACCCCCCACCTCCAGCAGGAATTATACAAACAATTACGACAGGACTGCCATCCTTAGAAAGAAAGAGGAAGGCCAGAGAAATAGCAGTCATGGAGTATCAAAGTCCAACAAAAAAGCTGGCCCGAAAGTATGGTTCCGCCGTCATTTTTCCGCACGACGACCTATTATTGATCATGGCGAGAATAGGAAACTGGGACGTCAAGAGAGTGCTCGTTGACGACGGATCAAATGCCGACGTCCTGTTTTCTCACTTGCTGCCGAGGTTGGGTGTATCTAGCAGCTATCTTAAGCCCGTCACCTCGCCTACCTTCGGGGTAGGTGTGACAGCTCTCCTAGTCAACTAATCAAGTAAGTGTTTATTTACTTTGATTAAGTGTTTATGAAATTAAGTACCTCAATTAGTGCCTTGTTAAGCAAGTAACATAAGCTTAATTAAGTTAAGTGAGTTCCTAAGTGTGATTTGGCATAGTTAAGTCAAGACCATTAGTTGTTCTAGCTTTTAGAATCATCCTAGTAAGTTTTGACAACTTGTGGCACTAAGTGTTCTTTTGAGCCATTTAGAACTTAAGTGGCTAAAGTGTTCAAGAAAATTAAGTTTGGGGAAGCTTTTAGTGAGTTTGAAGTGTGATTTAGTGACCTATTTGAAACGAATGAGAGTTTTGGGTGAGAGTTTAGTGAGCTATTTGAAGCTTTTGAAAGTTTGAGGACTAAAGTGCAAGGGAGGGAAAAGTTGTTTTGAATGCTTATAAGCTAAGTTCCTTCATCCTTAGCCATTAGTTCTAAGCACCAAAAATTCGTGGCTCCATCTCCTCTCCCAAATTCCCAGCTCAAGCTTTATTTCCTTGCAAGTTTTCATCAAAATTAAGAGTGCCAAGGGGTTAGGAAAGATCACCAAGCTTTGTTTGAGGTGTTCTTGCTTCATTTGATCTTTGGAAGCTTGTTTTGGATCCAATTTCGTAGGTAAGCTTCTTGAGATCATTTGGTGTGTTTATAGGTTGTTTCTAGAGCTAGAAATGGTCTTGGTTTGATTGGTTTGGGTGCCAAATTGCTTTGGTTTTAGGCTTGGAACTCAAGGAAGCTCAATTGAGCTTAGGAGGCTTTGTTGCATTGCTTGCTTTGTGGCTAAAATTGAGGTAAGGGTTCAAGTAATTAAGCTCAAATAATGCAAGGTTTTGTAGTTTTGTATGTTGGGATGAATTAGGAACAAGACCTATTAAGTTTGGATTAGAAATGAGAGAGTTTGAGTAGCTTGTGTACAAGAACGACGCTGTCGCACAAACCCAAAAAACAGAATTGGCGACGCGTCGCCAATTGGTCCGTGAATTGGCGCCACGGCGCCAGCGTGCGAAAATGTACACAGAGCGTTTGTTCGGCGGCCCCGCGTCGCCAAAAGCATTTGCTCTTTGGCGCCACGTCGCCAAGTGCAAAATTGGCCTCGATTTCCGGCCATCCTAAGATTAACTTAGACTCTCGGTTTCTATCCCTAGGCTATTCTAAGACGTTCCATAGCCTTGGTTGGGTCTAGAATTCATTCCTAAGGCGGGAATTGTGCATTATTTGGAAGGTAGTCAAGTTGTGTGGTTAAGTGTAAAAGAAATGTGACTTGGTGGCTAAGTAACTCATAGTATTTAAGCTTTTAAATGGATATTAAGGGGATTAAGTGGGTTTTTAGACTCTTTATTGGCCGTATAGAGTATCAATTACATATGGTTAATAGAGAGAAAAACCTAAGTCGATCCCAACCAAGCCATTTGGTTTGGTAAGTGAGCCACTAGTAGTAATTGGAGTTAAACCTTGAGGGTTTGACTAGTTAAACCACATAGGAAGACTACCCTGTACAATAAATTAAGGGTAAAGGCGGGTAAGTTTGAGATAGGTGACGACCTACTCTAGAACCCGTAGATGGGACTTAATTGAGGTAAAGTGTCCGGGATACGAGGGCCAGTATCTCAAGTACCTCAGCCGTTTGAGCTCACGGCAAGAATTAAGGCACTTAAAGTGCAGAAAGTCCCAAGTGCATGTGTTGTGTGCATTTCATACCATACATCCATACATTGCATTTCTGGCATTTTGTTGATTGTTTGTTGTTTGAATTGCATGTTTGATTGCTTGGTTGCCATATTGCATATTTGTTGCATATTTCTTTGCAGGTATTTAAGAAGGGAATCCTTACTAAGTACTTTTAAGTACTCATTCCCTTAGTTTTATTGTGCAGGATCTAATCCCGGGCCTAATCACTGAGGTGATAGTCAAGGCCTAAGCTTTCTGTTTTGCAGGTATTTTATTGAGAATCCTAGTGATTCTAGTTTCTTGCAGTATAAGTTATGTGCTAACCAAGTTGTGCCTTTACAGTGTAGAGGCTAAGAGTACACAAGAACAAGGTCTAGTGAAGGGCTACACTTGGAGCTTGGCTTAGCTCAAGGTGGGCTCAAGTAAATGATCTTAGTAGTTAGTAATTTTGTCTCTTGTACATAGTACTTTGTGTACTAAGTAAGTTGCCTCTATTGGGATACATTAGGATGTATATCCATCTTGTTACTTTTGGGTGCATGCTAGAGTTATATGTATGCACAAAACTGTTACTTGTAGTTAAATCAACTAGTATTTCAATGACTTGGTACGTTTTCAGTATGTTTTAATGAAATGCTCGAGCAATGTTTTAATTCAAGATTTTTAAATTTCGGTTGCATTGCCAAGTCAGAAGCATGCATAACTTAATCTGAGTAGGCTAAGTAACTAGTTGCATATAAATTGTTTTAATTTATATTGACGAGTAATAGTTAGCCAATTGTAACTAGTGGGATTCATTATCCCTAAGAGCCTACAAGATTAGGGGCACTGGGGCCCCGTTCCGTCACAGTAGGTCCGTCCGAGCTGCCCGTCCTCGGATGGATCGATCTCCCTTTGATGTTGAAAGGGACTTCGGTGATCAGGACAGCAGAGTTGTACGCCTCCACAATGGCAAGGTTCATCGTTATGGATGTCCCTTCATCGTACAACGCCTTCCTTGGAAGACAGACACAGGGAAACCTGCACATTCGCCCTGATGTCAAATACTTAACCGTCATTTTCACCGCCAAGGATGGAGACACGGAAATCTTCATAGATTAAGGCGAAGTAAGGAAGGTGTTCGTCAAAGCACGAAAGGCTCCAGCAAACAACTTCGCGCAAGCTGTGGAAGCAAAAGCACCAAAAAAGGGCGAGGCAGAGAATCCCGCGAATGCGGAAATGGAAGAAGTAGAACTTGTCCCAGGCCAAAAAACCCGAATAGGGAAAAACTTGGCTGAAGGTGACAAGGAAAAACTTGTATCTTTTCTACTGACAAATAAAGATCTGTTTGCATACTCGCTGAAAGATATGCCAGGGGTAAACTCTGACATAATTCAACATAGCCTCAAAGTAAGTCCGGAAGCAAAGCCTGTCCGGCAAAAGAAGCGAGGCATCTCGGCTCATAAAAGTAACTTTGTCAAAACTGAAGTCCAACGACTGTTAGAAGCCGATGTCATCAGGGAAGTCAAGTACCCTGAATGGTTAAGCAATGTGGTAGTTGCCACAAAAGAAGGAAGCAGCAAACTCCGGATGTGCATCGACTTCAGAAACTTGAACGATGTTTGCCCGAAAGATTCATACCCTCTCCCACCGATAGACCAATTGGTAGACTCAACTGCCGAATACGGGTTCCTAACTTTCTTAGACGCCTTTAGTGGGTATCACCAAATAAGGATGGACCCTGAAGATGAAGAAAAAACCGCCTTCATCACCGAAGGAGGAACATACTGCTACATCAGGATGCCCTTCGGAGTAAAAAACGCAGGAACCACCTACCAAAGGTTGATGAGTAAGGTCTTCAACGACCAAATAGGGAGAAACATGGAAGTATATGTGGACGACATGATAGTCAAAAGCAAGTTGCCTGGCGACCACGTCGCAGATCTAAAGGAAACTTTCCACCAGCTCAGAGCCTTTGGGATCCGCCTTAATCCCGAAAAATGCATCTTCGGAGTGACCTCGGGAAAGTTCCTTGGGTACATGGTATCAGAAAGAGGTATTGATGCCAACCCAGAAAAAATTAGGGCTCTACTTGAGTTCCGAACTCCTGCCACAATAAAAGACGTGTAGAGGCTCACCGGAAGGATAACCTCCCTCAGCAGGTTTATTTCCAGATATGGAGACCGGTGTCGACCATTCTTCAAAGTCCTTACTAAGGCAGCAAAAAAGGAGGACAACCTCAGGAGTAATGACTATCCTTGGGGTGAAGACTGCCAAAAGGCCTGGGAGGAACTCAAAATCTATTTAGCCAGCCTGCCCACTTTGCGGCAACCTCGCGAGGGAGAACCCCTCGTGTTATACCTCGCCGTCATAGAAAAAGCCGTAAGCTCGGTCCTTGTGAAAGAAGAGGGGGCGAAGCAATGGCTAGTCTACTACGTAAGCAAATCCCTGCATGGCACCGAAGTCAGGTACCCTCTATTGCAAAAAGCTATATATGCCTTGGTGCTAGCAGGAAGAAGGCTGCGGCCATATTTTCAGGCCCACCCTATCATCGTTCGAAGTAGTCTACCTCTGCGCGATGTCATGAGAAAAGTTGATCATTCGGGAAGGCTTTCCAAATGGTGCATAGAGCTTGGCGAACACGACATCACTTACGAACCTCGAAAAGCCATAAAAGCTCAAGCTCTGGCAGATTTCATTGCCGAAGTACCCACCACCGAAGATAGCCATCCATATCCAAGCGAAGGTGAGCCAGAGTGGACTTTGTACGTCAACGGAGCCTCGGGGTCTAAACACCAGGGAGCTGGGGTAATTATCAAAGGTCCCGAAGGCCTTGAAGTAATGAAGGCTACAGCTTTAACGTCACCAACAATGTGGCTGAGTATGAAGCCTTCATAGCAGGATTGCGCCTAGCCAGAAGAATTGGCGTGCGAAATCTAAAAGCCCATAGCGATTCCCAGCTGGTAGTTCGGCAAACGACAGGAGACTATGGGGCGAAGGACCCAATCTTGGCAAAATATCATGAACTGGTGACAAAGCTCATTCGAGAGTTCGACACCATACGGATCGAAAACGTACCTCGACGGGATAACGGCGAAGCAAATTGCTTGTCGAAGTAAAAAACATACACCGAGGTACTAAGCCGCGTGAGCATTGAAGTACTGAGCATAGTAACTTTGGAAAAAAGCTGGAAAGACTCGATAAAGAGGTATCTTGTGAAAAAAACGCTCCCCGAAGACCCCATAGAGGCCGCAAAAGTGCGAAGACGCGTCGGGCGATTCTTCCTAATAGGTGAAGAACTGTATCGGCAGGGATATGCAAATCCTTTACAGAGGTGTGTCGGCGAAGAGGATACTGAAATGATCCTCGAAGAAGTACATGAAGGCGCTTGTGGTTCGCACATCGGAACCGACGCCCTTGCAGCAGTAATACTTCGCCAAGGATATTTTTGGCCTACCCTGAGAAAGGACGCTAGATAGTTCGTCCGGAAATGTGGTAAATGCCAAAAACACGGAAATATCCAGAGGACACCCTCGGAAATGGTGACTTCGGCTGATTATCCCTGGCCCTTCGCAGTCTGGGGCATCGATCTCATCGGGCCGCTCCCAACGGCCCCTGGAGGTGTAAAATTTTGCGTGGTAGCAGTAGACTATTTCTCCAAATGGGTCGAGGCAGAACCACTGGCGACTATCTCGGTAAAAGAAGTGCAGAAGTTCGTATGAAAAAACATCGTATGCAGATTCGGCATACCGAGGGTACTTGTAGCTGATAATGGGTCCCAGTTCACAGATAAAGGATTCCAGGAATTCATCAGCGACCTCGGAACAAAAATGCACTTCGCCCCAGTAGCTCACCCCCAAAGCAATGGGCAGGTAGAAGTATCTAACAGGACCATAAAAGATGGTCTGAAAAATAGACTGGGGGAAGCAAAAGGGAAATGGCCAGGAGAGCTCCAGAGCGTATTGTGGAGTTACTGAACAACACCCCGAAGAGCCACAGGGGAGACCCCATTTTCACTCGTCTTCGGCATAGAAGCCATCATCCTAATCGAAGTTGTGCGACCGTCGGTACGGGTACAAGTATTCGATGAAAGTGGCAACAACCTCGGCTTAAGAGCCAAGCTCGACCTTGTCAGCGAACACAGAGAAATAGCTGAGCTGAGACGAAAAGTCTTTCAGCAAAGAGTGGCCACGGCTATAAACTTACGAGCCAGGCCAAAGGAAATCAAGGAAGGAGACCTCATTCTCCGAAAGGCTGACTTTGCACCCCGAAGGCCCTCCCACGGAGTACTTCGTGCAAATTGGGAAGGACCTTATTTGGTTCTTGCCGAAGTACGAAAAGGCGTGTACAGACTTGGTGACGCCGAAGGCATAGAATTAAAAAATACTTGGCATTCGAATGCCTTGAAAAAATTCTATGCTTAAGGTTTCGCGGAAGAATTGCGTTGTACAAATTTGGAAAATATGCTGAGTACAGAAGTTCCTTAGAAAAACTCTCAAAGTACAAAATGTGTACAAGTCAGAATTTCGCATAGGCGTTCGCCGTAATAAGCGCAGGTACGATTTCCCGAAGACCCTTGAGCAATCACGTTCAGCAAAAATGGGAAACGAAAAATCGCGCGAAGGTACTCGCCGAAGTGAGCGCAGATATGATTTTCCGAAGTCCCTTGAGCAATCACGTTCGGGACAAAGGGGAAAAACAAAACGTCTCACAAAAAGACTTAGCCAAAAAATCTTCCTTAAAGTGAAATTGGCTTACAGAAAAGAAGAAGTACAAAAAGAAGGAGAAAAAGGCAAAGAGTCCTAGAACAAACTAAGGGATCTCGGCGTCCCGAGACCCACTAGCCCCTACATCCTTGCCCGCCACCTTTGGCACCGGAATAGAAGAGGGCAAGTTCAGGTACTCAACCTTGGACCAGGACTACCGAGGCGCCTCGGGGATGTTTAGAGCCTCCAAGAAAGAGAGGTCCAGATCTGGGAACCTCTGAAGAACTTGGTGTCGAGCAAGGCAAAACCCGTCCTGAAAAGCGACCTTCGCCATCTGGTCGGATTTGTCTTTTTCAACCCCAAGTTCCTCAAGGTCGTTCTGCAGATCCGCGACCTCCTGCTTCAGTGCCTTCACCTTCTTCTTCTTTGACTCCTTCTTCAAAGAATCGACCTCGGCCTGGAGCTCGGCCTTCTCAGCTAGCGCCTTCGCCAGGAGAGCCTCGGATTCCGACTTCTCCTTCAGATGCGCCTCGTTTGCCGAAATCAGCTCTGCCACCTGGGAGCCGAGGTCGGAAATTTTCTGGGAGGAGTCCTTCAAAAGTTCTTCCTTTTATTTCTGGAACTCCTCCCGAAGGGCCACAACTTCCTTCTCCGCAGCATCAGCCAGCTGCAGGTTCTTGACAGCCAATTCCGAGCACATGGCCTTAGTTTTATCAATCACCTCTAAGGCCGAGGCTCGGAATGCCGTCTGCCTGGCCACCCGAACTCTGAGGAAGCCAGCGTACCCCAGCAGCTGCAAAGGGAAAAAAGGCAAAGTCAGTAAGACAAAGAAAAAGCCAAACACTTAGAAAAAGTTGAAGGGAAAAAGATAAGCGTAAAGCATACCTGGGCAGCGTGCTCGGAAAGCTTCGCAGCGAGGGAGTCATCGCCCGGATGAGCTTCCGCGATGGCCCTAAAGGAGGCCTCAGTAAGCACCCCCTTTGAGATCTCCTTAGCCATTTGCTGGCAATCTCCGGAGTACAAATTCATGTCTTCCGTAAACGTCCAGAAAGGCTCCTTCGGCACCTTCCCCTGCGGGATATGGGCATCCCGAAGGGCTCGCCTCCGGGCGTGTTCGGCCGCCCAATTTGGAGTAAGTGACTCCCCTATACAGCAAAAACAAAAAAGCTGCTCAAGGCAAATACATCACAAAATTCAGCACGTGAAGGCGTCAAACTTTGCTTGAGAAAGCAAACCTGGCGGCACCTCGACGACATCATCGCTGGAGTCCGGGGCCTCCTCGGTGGAGATCCCCTTACCTTTGCATTTACGCCGCTCCTCGGCAGAAGGAACCTCTACCACGGCATCCAGAAGGGCCTGCGACGGGGTAGGGCTCTGAGGAGGGACGTTGGTCGAGGGGACGTCGGCAGTGACCTCGGGCGGCGGAATGGCAGCAACCTCGGGCTCCTTGCTCGCCTTCTCAAGCGCTTCCAAATAAGAAGGCTGAATGGTCCTCTTCGCCTGTTTCGCCGAAGGCCCAGCCCCCGTCGTTTTCCTCCTTCGGAAAGCTGCCTTCTTTGTCTGTTCACCCTTTTCAACTTGGCCGGTAAAAAGGGATTTGTAGAAGGCAGCAGTGGCATCCCCCATCTTTGAAAAAGAAGGAAGATATCAGCGTGAGTCCAAGATGGAAACAAAAACAAAGGGAGTCTGAGATAACTTACTCTCAAAGAAAGTTTCGTAAGAAATTTTCTCCCGAAGGAGTTGCACCAGCCAGGAATCCTTCCCAGTGATGGTAGGAGCTGGCATCTTGAGGTCTGTTTTGTGCTCCTTCACTACCCCTAACTCCCGAAGGACTTCCTCGATCATTAGCCTCCAATTGATGGGGAAGGGGTAGAGAGAGTGCGAAGAGACCTCGGGACCCTAGTCCGAGACAGCATGGATACGTCCGTCAAAGTCCGCAAAGATAGGAGCCAACTCCGGAGTTAGCATTATCCTCGGATCTATGACGTCCACCTCCAGCTTTCCCTGAGCCCACTTGGTCGGAACATGCAACCAGGCCTCCTCCATCTTCAGGAAGAAAATTTTTTGTTGCCACTCTCACCAGCTGTCCTTGGTGGCGAAGGTGAACATATATTTCTTGCTCCCGGATCCCCGAGGTAGCATGAAATAAAAGCCACCCTTCGGGACCACGAAGAGCTTGTAGTACTGCATAAAAATCACAAAATGGGGTTCTATCCCGAAGACGCCACACATGCAGATGAAGGCGCTAAAATAGCAATACGAGTTCGGTGGAAGTTGATTTACGGCAATGCCATGGAATTGACAGAAGTCGCAAATCATCTTCGGGGGAGGGTACCGAAGTCCGGCCTTCAGCTGGGCTCAGAAAACGGTAACCTCGTTGCTACGGTTTGAAAAACAAAATTGGTCAGGACGTGGCAACCTCGTAACAGCATACGAGGGAAGAAAGAACTTTTTCTTCCATTTTTCTAGTTTCTTGGGGGTGGTGCAGCAAGGGTGAGATAAAAGGGGTTGCCAGCTGTCGGGGATAGGCATGATTGGCTAAAAAACAAGTTCAGAAAAGCTTGAAAAACCAAAAATCAGAGGACTCTGGAGATCAAAAACCCACCGAATGATTTGCCAAAATCTGGACTTGAAAACGCCGTCGTGAAAGGTTGCCGGAAAGAAACTCTATCAGACAGTACCGCCGCGGAAAGTAGGGAAGAAAAATCAGTTGCAAGCAGAGAAAAGAGCAGAAGCAAAACCAAAAAGAGGAACTTATGATGGAATGGGCTATATATAGGCCGAAGGAGGGTAGACGAACCGGTGTCATAAGTATTCCTTGAAGGCGAAGGGTTGCCATAACTGCTCTCTGCTCCCGAAAGGACGCGCCCTCTGTAACCGATGCGACTTTCCGCCAATCACAGTATGCCACGTGTCAGCCAGCGCGCCAAAATAGGGGACGCGCCTTCTGACACCCCTAAAAGACTGGGACGCGCCGCTCCAGACTGACACGCCTGGTCATGAGACGCGACGCTGCACAGACCTGCAAAAGGAAAAAGGAAAGAAGTAAGTAACCTCGAAGACACCAAAAGACAGGCCATAACCGAACAACCCATATCTTCGGGCAAAAGGTGTACCTTCGGCACAGGTTTTACTCCCTAAAAACTCCCAAAGAGCATCCTCAGAAAGACTACAAACCGAAGTCTCCACTTCGGCTTTCCAAAGGGGGGCATGTGATAGCCGAAGGGCTATCGCCTCTATCTGACCCGAACTCGGAGCGTCAGGGAATGCGAGGATACTATTAGCCCCCCCGAGGTACTAAGCAGATCGCCTTCGGAGATGGAGAATCAGCTATTGCAAACCGAAAAGGATCTCCCCGAAGGCGGAACCCTGAATCAGGGAACTCCCCGAACTACGGGCACACTTCCCGAAGGGGCACCGTCCGCGTCAGTGGACGACCTCGGCCAGGGACTTCGGGAGTACGATATGAGCATTTAAGGAGCCTCTGACATGCCGCCCACAGACGCTACATGTCACCTCAAATGGCGATTTGACACGCCAACGCCGTCCAGGTCTTGTCACGACCTGTCTCGGTTCAAGACTCAAGGTGCCTGCCACCGGCTACTCACCCCCTACGCCCAGAAACTCAGAGAACATCCGACCGAACACGTGTTGTCATCTGAATGGGTTGGGCTTCTCTATAACTACCAGGGAATAAACCCTGGCAAACGGTTGGACTCCTCCTCCTCGAGAAAGTATAGGCAAGTCCACTAAAAACTCTAGTGCTCCCCCCTTACCTTCTCAGGAAACTGACTTGGGCGTCAGAGGCTCCTCCCCGGAAAAGCACCCGGGGACCTCCTAACCCTCTTCTCTAGGCTTTTCAGGTACATTCCCCTGGGAAACCTCAATTCCAAACGCTCTCCCTCACAGGAAGTCCTCCCGGAAGTCACCATGCCTTCTAGTGAAGATGTCTTAGGGCATCAATAAGTACACACTTGATCTCCTTTCTAGCTCTGGACTAATTGTATTAAAATTAGCACAAGTCCCCATGTCATGAAAACACAAGTTAAGAGAGGTTACAGAACCAAAGCACATAGATCCAACACCTTATCGCAGGTTAGTAGGGAAGCTCCTTTATTTGACAACCACAAGATGTGATCTTGTATTTGCTATTAGCATTCTTAGGCAACTTATGTAAGAACCATGCACAAAGCACTACAATGCGGCATTGAAAGCCCTATAGTACATGAAATGAGCACCAAGTCAGGGACTTTTGTTTCCTCAGAATAATAACTGGCAGTTGACAACATACTGTGATGTTGACTGGGCAACATGCCTAATTACAATATGATTAGTTACAGGATACTTTGTAGCCTTAAGGGATTTACCTTTATCATGGCAAACAAAAAAGCAGCATACTAATAGTTGATATTTAGCTGAGGCTCAGTACAAGGCCATGATAAATGGTAGTCAGTGAGTTGGTGTAGCTAAAGGCTTTATTGCAAGATCTCACTATTCATCACGAGATGCCCATGTTATTGTGTTCTAACAACAAAGAACACTTCACATTGTTGCGAACCCTATCTATCATAAGCGAATGAAGCATATAAAGATTGAATGTCATTGTGTCCGGGAAAAGATTCCATCAAAGGAGCTTGAGATCGCTTATATTCCCACAAAACTCTAGCCTGTAGACATCTTCATGAAGTCTCTTGGTTTTGATGACTTTCATAGACTAAAACTCAAGTTCGGTATGTCATTCTTACATGCTCTAGCTTAAAGAGGGCTATTGGAAGAAGGTCGTTATCCCACATTGAGTATCTAGTCTTTATCCCATATTGTGTATATAGTGTTACATTCTCCAACATTGTGTATCTAGTTTTTATGTTGTACCTGAGCACTTATATATAAATACTTGTATGATGTCAATCAAAGGCATCACGGAAAATTATTCCACATAAACATTTTCTCACAGCTTCCAAGAGCTAGCCATTGTCATTAATTCCAACGTTTATCTCTTGCTGCCTAGTGGTACTCTTCTTGCTCCTTTCCATCTTGGCCGCCGCCAAAGCCACTGCCGACAGCTACTCCAAGGAAACAACCATGTCTTTATACTTCTAAGACAACTCATCCAATAACCCCAATGCTATGCTTGCCCTCGTGGCAAGACTTAACGGAAAAATGTGGATCTTGACAAAATTTGGAACCATGTATGTAACAGATGCTCCCATCATAGAAGACCCTAAGCCAAATTCGGCGTAGGTGGGGTATGCGCTGTGCATGTACATGACATCAGGCTTGGATGGGGTCAACGTGCATATGTCTTTCTCGATCATCTTTACCAGCAAATAGTACAAGGGTAGCACACTTCAAGTGCAGGGGCTTAACAAGCAGTTTGAGGTGGTGAAAGAGGTCTCCATCATCACCGGAATTGGTAGTTTTTGGTATGCAAAAGGGTTTACGACATATGAGATGTATAGTTTCGACGTGGCTACTTCTCATGCCATCATACATTGCAATGTCATCATGGTTTTTTGTGAAATTTATCGGCATATAGTCACTTCATGTAAATCTCCTTAACATCTTTTTTTTCATCTCAATTTTTTTTATAAAATATAATATGCACCATTTCCTTCAATACTTTTATTCATAGTAGAAAATAAGTGCAAACACATCAAATATCATGTCCTCCAAAATTAGAAATATGTACAAATCAGATACTAGATACATAAACTCTGTTTACAAAGAAACTAAGGGATCTATACAAATAATATGTGACATGTATACAAAAGAAACCACAAATATGTTACCGATATATTCTATAGCATATACAAGTTCAACCTTCCATAAAGAACAGATGTAAACATGTCCAATCGTGATCGTTTCTTATCAAAATTAGAGATATGTACAAATTGGATGGTGGATATGTATAAAATTTGATGTATAAAGCAAGTGACAAATTTGTATAAAACATATGACATATATGCACAAATGAGAATAGAGATATATTACAAATATGTTACATTTGTTCATATATTAGCACAAAGATAAGAAGTCTTATATAAAATACGATTTAAATGTCTAATGTAAAGGAGAAAAGGGTATTTTCCAAATCCCAGGGCAATATTGCAAGCTTTAGTTAAATTTGAGTTGGTTTACATACTTTGTCCCCAAAAAGAAGAGGGTATGAGCTTCAGCAGGTCATTTGGCCTCTAGATGTTGTTATTGCCCTAACCTTGTCTCCTTTGAGCCATATGCACAGATCCTCTACCAATGGTTTCTGCCATCAATCCCACCATCGCCGTTACGACCCAACCCATGATCATTGCCACCAGTGGTTGGTGACACCCAAAAAATGATGATGGAAGCCAATGAGAGACAATGGCAACAGAGAAGGCAGCTGACAGTGGCAGCAAAGAGGGGAATACGATGGTGGTGCAATTTGGAGGAAAATGATATGATGGGAATTAGTTAATTGAATGGAGAGCAGACAGTTAATTAGAGAGGTATGATATACATAAGGTATGGTCACTACACTAAGAAAGCTAATTAGAATCAATTTTAAGCAACCATTTGAACCAGTTTTGGCCGATTCTAAATTCTTTGAACTGATCACTAATTGTTGCATAAAATGGTAGGATTTGAGGTTGCTTAAAGATTTTATAACTGATTATAGTAACTGGTTAAGATTTATAAAACTAGTGTTATAGAACCTGTTAACCGGTTTAGATGTCAACCACTTACTTACACGAATGGCTCTACAAATAACCAATTTCCATCGATTGGAAGCATATGCTAACTAGTTCATTTTTTTTTTTGCTACCACCAATCACGTGGTTTTGATTTTCCGGTTCTAATCTTTTTTGCTAGCACCGGTTAATTGGTTCTGATATATTACTTCCATTTTTCATTTTTTCAATTAGCATCAATTTTGGAGAGCTTCTAATTGTCACATTCTAAATAATACAACTGTCTAAGACTTTCTTTTTATTTATTTTCTATAGAAATGCCATTAACTATACAAAATTTTATTACTATCAAAAGCCAAATGATATTTGCATTTTAGAGATCAGGGGCCTACATCATAAAAGAGCAAAACCTAATCTAAAATGGACCAAGAATCAAAACTTACTATCATAAACACTTAAAAATATATTCAAAATGTGCCATTTGTTTTAATAACTCAAAATTATACTGAAGAAGTAGCATCAGGGTGTGAATCGTCATTGGTGCACCTTGATACATCCAATTCCCTAACAAGAGAAACAAATAAACAAGATTAGTCAAGTCCAACTTCCTTTCATTGTTTATCTATCTAATTCTATTCACTAGTAATTAACTCATTTAACAACTTTTGTGGTTCAAGTTTTATGGCTTTAAATAGCTATTTCGATGTAATGTAAAAATACAAAATTGAATAGGAAAATAGTTCATTTGTGAAGAAGCAACCAATCAAATTTAAATTCTTATTGTGGATTGTTTATAAAGGTTCTGAATGTAGGCTTATTATGGAGAAGTTGAACGATATAAAATTCTTGTGTTATGCGTGCTTATGTTTTCCATTGCATACATAATTATGTGTGCAATGGTATCAAAGTTTCCATATCTATACGAGTGTTATACTAATCCCAACAAAAGTTCCACAAATATCTTTCAAACTTTCTCAAGCTTATTTTCTTTCTTTTGCTTATCATCTTTGGGTCAAGATGATTTATTAACACTTTAGAAGATGCCAAAGTTGAGGTAGCAAGGAAAATCATGCTTTATTAATCCTAAAATATTTATCTTTAGAAATGGGCTAGACAAAAGAAATGACATGATTACATATGTATAATAACCTAATATTGAATTGGCCCTAAAGCTTGATACCTGGGCATGCACTATTTGTTAGGGCCTGGTTCATGATACATTTAACCCAACAGGCCGATGCCTAGTCTAAAAAAGAATAAGACTCTTACATGGAAAGGGAATCCTACATCAAAAAGACTTTTTAATGCAATCAGATAACATCCAGCTCCATAAGAAAGAACCTTCACAGTACCTCCAAAGTACGTTCAAAAGCCCTATTTCTTATAGCTACTTCGCCACTTCTAAAGATTTAATTAACTTGACCATTAGAAAGGTTCCCTTTAAGTACATTACTTGGGGCCCTGACAATGTCAGTGTGTAGATTCTTGATTCACGTCACCCAATAGCTTGGAGGCGGATCCACCTAGTTTAATTGGTAGTGTCCTCATTTTGCTATCATAACCAAAACACATTCACCAGTAAAGTGCAAAATGGAAAAGAACCAAATCATTAAAGGAGTAAAGGACAAGTGGATAACAAATTAACAATTACTCATTTTTTAAGGAAAACTTACAATAACCTCTGTGGTTTGGCCTAACCTACACATTACTTCCTGCTTCTTCTATACTAGCTAATAGCAACTTCTAAAACCCTAATTTAAACTATACAGTGGTTATCTTCCAATAATTTTAATATCTCCAATATTTTTTTACAGTTAATGGATATTTTAAATTATTAATTTTTCAACTTTATAAATTCAATTTTCTCCATATAAATGCAAATTAGTGTCTTTTAATTGTTAGTTTACAATGAAAAAATATCAAAAAAATTTAAAAATACTCAAATATATTTATCAGATAATTTAAATTTAAATTTCAAGTTATTGTTAGACGGTGTAAATGAAGTTGGGGTGAACTATAGGTTCTTAAATTGTAGAGGGCAAAAAGTAAGTTAGGCTAAACCATGAGGGGTATTTCTATAGTTTTCCCTTTTTGTTATAGCTCTCCAACATTTTGAAGAGCATCTCATCTTGAAATATTCTTGGTATAAGAGCCAGCACGAATCAATTATCAAGAAGTTATATTACTAAGAATCTCTTGTTGATCTCTCAAGCCAATTTTACTAAATATGTCTGGAACTTCAACTTCAACTCTCACACATTCTACCTTCTTGTGGACTTCCTCTGCCTTTTACTTAGACTCCCATTGTGAATTTAAATATCTTTCAGAAGAAGATAAAGTCCCACTAACTGATCTTCCCCCCCATCAATCCTTATAAAGCTTTTGCAAAACCTTTTCATTCTCTATCTAAGACAATGAATAGTTTGATCTCCCTTTCATGTAAAGTTGTCAAGGAATATGTTCATGCCACAAAGTTTGATCAACATATTATTCTTGCTACCAACAAAGAACAGCATGTTACTCTTGAGATTCTTTCCTCTTTTCTTTGCCAATGGATTGTGGAAGGATTTACTCATCTTCACTTTGGAGATGTTCAACTTGCTTTTACTTATCATGGAAGAAAATGATTACCAGTTACAACCAGATTGGCTCTCCTTGATACTCAATACAAGAAATACAAATATGCTTATATTGGTACTATGGAGACTACACTTAATGTTAGTACTATTTTGATAAATTTTTTCCCAAATTTCTATATGGCACTTCAAGATCCCCATTCACTCTCTGTCTTGGAGACTTAGTTGCAGATTATTGGTGCAGAACAAGTCTCTTATACTCTTGCATCATCTCTCCAATACCAAATGGCATATAGAGTCCAAAATCATGCCCCTAATTTTGCTATGCCCAACATGAAAATGATGCATTTTTATCTATCTGTTGATACAACTCATGTCCTAAATAAGACGCATGTCCCTCACCAAATTCCTAGAGAAGAGCTTCACAAACTTATTCCAGCTTCTTGGATTATAAGTTATGAATCTCCTCACCAGCAAGCACAGCCTGTGCAATTAAAAAAGCATGTTTTCCCATATAGAGGAGAAGGGTATATAGAAATTTTCTTCTAAAAGGAAGCATAATTATCCCAAGATGTTGATGTTTTCTCTACTCCAACAGTTATAACCATGATTCATGAACCAGATCCAAAGATATGTGTTTTGATTGAATCTTTTACTATTGATGGTTCTTCTATATATCAATTTCAAGATGATAAAGGTTACAAATACCTTAATGTTTTTTATTATGCTATTTTTTTTATAGTTCTTTGATGATGACAAGCAAGAAACAAAGAAGAAATCTTCATAAGAGCTTATTTGTCAAAGATATGAAGATGCTAATTTATTAGTAGGTCTTTTTGGTGAGCCATCTGAGAAATTTGACTATTATATTTTATAATAAAAACTGAAAGATACTCAGTCCACTCAACCTCAATTGGTGGATGACTCATTTGATCATCCTCTTCTTGTTCCTGAAGTTGAAGATGACCGGTCATCCTTATTATAAGAAGGCACTTAAATAACTAAAGAAGGAGCAACTTTTAGTTCCTTTAACCTTTGAAGTCAACATGTTTAAAATGAAAGATGCAGATTTTCCTCCACTAAAGTTTGAAGATCCTTCATCTTCCATCAAGCATAGTTGGAAAGGTTAACTCAGCTAACAACTGTTGACTTAGAAGTAAGAAGAAAATACACATTTACTGCTGAATAAGTGCTAAATTGGCAATCTGAGAATATGATTTCTCAGAATTGTGTTCTTTGAAGATTTGAGCAGAATCAACTCCAACTAGAGAAGAAAGATGATAATGCTATAATTGATCCTCTGACAAAGTGTCAGCAAAGGATTGATTATCTTCATAATGAGATCATGAAACTCACCTCCCAGCAAAAGAATTTCTCAGCCTAGTAAAGAGAAATTATGCTTCTCAAGTAGCAGCTGAAGCATCTTTAGGCCAACAATAACCCTAGCTTCCAAATCAATATACTTTACCCTTGATTAATCATCAGCCTTTCATCTTATTCCATACAAGGCCATCACCACCTAATGATAACTTATTTGTTACCCTTTCATCACTATACCAGCACTTCAATCCGTAGCCAAAACCTAAGCCTAAACCTTATCGACCTCTACCAACCAACTTCATCCAGACTGAGCCCAGTCCACAAAAAGAACCTAAACTCAAAGGCCCAGCTATTCTAGAAAAACCTCCCTAACAACCACCATTATCTAAGCCTCCTAATCCTTCAGTGAAAATCCCAGAATAAACTTATGAAGCCATGACCTTCCAAATTAATCCTATCATGACTCAATTAAATCCTTTATGGATTGAGGATTCAAATACTTTTTTTTAATCATCAGAAGATGATCAAGAGTTTGGTTCCTCATCAGCCTATTCTAAGCTAAGTGTGTTTATGGCTCAACCAGATGAACCGGACACATTTGAAGTTCATAATGATAACAATCCTAATGATGCTGAATGAGGTTCTAATTTTGATGACCTACCACATATTAATGCGTCAACCCATTACATCTGTCAAGCTTACTTTGAATGACATCCTTCCACATATGTAGCATGCAAATTTTTTGGAAATACATGCATGGTGCCAAACTCACATGAAAAAAAGAATGAGCAACAGACGTAAAAGTCATTTCAGCTTTTATTGCTGCAATGACTGGAATGATGAAACAATAGTATTTTTGCCTTTGGTAATACCAATAACTTGAATTACAAAATATTCCAACTGTTAATCAGTTTATCCAAGTTCTTCATGTTGAGTTCCTTGGAGACCAAACTTTTCTTATGGATGTTATTAGAGAAGAATATTTCAAAATGAGATGTTATTCATATAGTAGGAAATATCTGTAGAAGCACTTCTTAAGGATGATGAAGTATTATAAGCTAATTAGTACAGGGTATGATGATAACAATCTTAAATCAGCATATTTGAATTTTATCCTGGAAACAATTGGTCAAGAAACTTTTTGGTTGATTCAACAGAATGAAAAATCCTCAAATAATTTTACATTTGGAAGGCTTCATCAAACACTAGTGATAGCCTTACAAAAGTTGTGCACTAATAGATTCTTCAAGGAATTTGATCAGTCATAAGGTCTTTTTGAAAAAATGTGTTGAAGGCTAGAACTTTTTATTAAATGCAATGATAAGCATTCTTGTAGTTGTTCTTCACAAAATAAAAATCATTGAAGGAAATTCTCTTCACTCTCTGAAAAGGCCTAAAGAGATTCCGCAAGAAGAGAAAATTTTTTCCAAAATAAGAGAAATACTGGAAAATTCAAGAAATGCCTTATCTGTTGACAAAGGATCATTTTGCAAAAAATTGTCCTCAAAAGAATTCTAAATCTAGATCTAAGATGGTCAATACAGTTACAAAAGCCATAGGCATTGATCTTTCTGGAGAAGATATGGAGTCTATCTTCTCTGAAATAGAGGATGAATCTTCTGCATTATTTGTCATTAAAGCATACTCATCATGCTTAGACTCAGATAGTGGTTCAGTATACACAATGCAATTGTCTCCTATTGAACCATCAATTTTTGCTGCTTAAGTCATTCCACAAATTTGGGTGACAATCATGATTGATAAGTATGCTAAGCGTATACCAATTATTGCTATTTTTTATATTGGGGCAACGCATACCATTATCAATCATATACTTTTGCCTGATCATATGTGGCTAAAGTGCAATGAAAGATTCAAGGCAGTAAATGGTGTTTTCTATGTTGATAAGATTAGTAAACCGAATAGGATTTGCTTACCTCCATCCAAGTACTTGGTAACACCTATATATGGTTTCTTAGGTCATGATAGATATATGATTTTGGGATTTGATCTTATCAAGACACTTCTTATAAAATGGATTGACAATGGTCTAAGAATAAAGAAGTTTTTCCTTCCATTGGTATCTACTCAAATATTGTATTCATATGAAGGAGAAACTCTGACTGCAAACCATTAGGAAGTTACAACAGATCCAATGTTTGGTTAAATCATGTAAATGATCATTGACCAATTCTGTGCTGATTCACATGTTGAATTTGAAAAGAAGCATCCACAACCTTTGAGGAAGAGTTCCATGTTCTTTATTGGACTCCTATTTAAGAAAAATGAAAATGTGAATCCTACAAAGGCAACACACTCTCACATGACATCTAAAGAAAAAGGCAGAACAATATTTGAACTCCAACACCTACGAGCTCAAGGACTTATTAAGCCTACCACTTCATCATGGGCATACCAAGCATTTTATCTCAACAAGCATTTTGAACAAGTCCGTGGAAAATGTAGACTTGTTATTGATTATAAACCTCTTAATGATTTATTGGTTGACATAAAATTTCTTTTGCCTAGAAAAAAAAAACCAATTTTGCAAACCTTACAAATGCCAAAATATTTTTCAAGTTTAACCTTAAGTCCTAATTTTGGTAGCTAACCATTAACCCTCATAATAAATACAAAATAGCCTTTTGTATCCCTGACCACCATTACTAATGGACAGTTATGCCTGATAGCCAAAGGCTATTGCCTCCTCGGTAGTAACTCCCTGCCAGAATATTGGCCGAGGAGTATGACGTCACCCAAGAGAGGATCTTTTTACGGACCTCGGAAGGTGCGAAGTCAAACACTATGAGCTCGAGACTTCGGTTAGCTCGTCAGGAATTCCGAGGACAACACCGTCTCCATCGAGGGGCCAAACTGACTGCCTCCGGGTAAGAGAGCCATCTCTCTGAAGCAAGGGAGAATCTCCCCGAAGGCGGAGGCCCCGAAGAGGATCTTCCCCGAACAAGAAACACCTGAGCAAGGGTATCCCCGAACTATGGGTGTGAGTCCCGAAGAAGGTGTTCATCAAGGGAACTCCCAGAACTATGGGATAGATCCCGAAGGAGGTGCTCGCACCAAAGGACGGATAGAATCCGAAGAGGGTGCACGCACCGAAGGGCGACCTCGCCCAGGGGACCTCGGGAGTACGGTATGAGCATTTAAGGAGCCTCTGACATGTCGCCCACAAGCCCTACACGTCACATCTGAACGGCGAACTGACACGCCGCAGCCGCCCCCGTCCTGACACAACCCGTCCGGGTCCAGGGCTAAAGGAGGCTGCAAACGGCTGCCTGTCCCCTAGGTCCAAAAGTACAGATCAAATCCGACCGAACACGTGTCATGATCTGAACGGACCAGCTACTCCTATAAATACTAGGAAATGGGACTGGGCAAAGGATGGGCATTTTCCTCCCTCTGAGAAAACACAAAACAGGCAAGACACTTGATCCCTTAGTGTTCTTCCTCCACTTTCACTCAGAAAACTGACTTGGGCGTCGGAGGGTCCTCCCCGGAAAAGCAAACCGGAGACCTCCTAACCTCTTCTTTGAGCTTTTCAGGCACGCTCAGCTGGGAAACCAGAGCTCCAGGCGCTTGCCTCCTCAGGAAGTCTCTCCGCCTGTCAGCATGACAGCAAACGAAGATGCCTTGGGGCATCATTTGGCGCCGTCTGTGGGAAACTACTCCCAGGTAGCTGTTGTCGAAACTCGGCGTTCGAAGGACAAAGGACTCCCGAAGTCCCCATCCGCGCCTGAAAACCAACCAGCTACCGAACAAAGTCCCCCAGAGACTTCCTTGCCTGAAGAGGAACGCCCTCTTGTCATCACCATGGGTTTTTTACGAGACTTTCAGAGGTCCGTTGTGGCTGAAATGACACAACAGATAGACCGAAGGTGGCCGCAACCAGCCCAGGTGCAAAAACCCACTTCGCCAGCACGACCTCGGGAGAAAAGCCCAAGGGCAACCCATCATAGCTCGGGAAGTCTGGAGCCGCGGGAAGAGTCCTCGACAGATAACTTGCCCCTCGGGGCACGGCTGGCGGAAAGAGCAAGGTCTGAACGACTTGAAGTCGCGTCCATAAGAAGTTTGTCGCCAGAGGCAAAGTCCCCCTCACCCCGGTACCGAAGCCGCTCCCCGAAGAGACAGCAACAGTCCTCTTACCGAAAAACCTCTAAGCACCAAGAAGAGGAGCCCAGTGCTACACTCCTCCTGGAGAAAGTCTTGGCAAGACTGGAGAGAGTGGAACAGCAGGTGGCACGCAAGCCTGTTTGGGCCAGGCTAACTGAAACCGTCTCTGGAGATGAAACTCCTTTCGCCCGAACAGTGGTCGAGGCGGCCATGCCGAGTGATTTCAGGCTACCTCGGCTAGAGACCTATGAGGGTCGGACTGATCCCCAGGCCCACCTAACAAAGTACAAACGCAGCATGGTGCTACACGGGGCTGATGATGCTACACTCTGCAAGTGCTTCGAAGTCACCCTCGCAGGACCAGCAACTGCCTGGTACAATTCCCTGCCTCCCGGAAACATCAGGGGGTTCCAGGAGCTGTCCACAGCGTTCACCCAACAGTTCATTGGGAGCAAGCCGACGGCGAAGATGCCCGTCCAGATGTTCGACATAGCACAAAGAAACGGGGAGACCATCCGTGACTATGTCGAGAGGTTCAACAGAGAGGCCCTCAGTGTTCCGGACTTTCATCCCGAAATCCGCATCCTCGCCATGATAAGGGGCCTCCGGAGGGATTCGCACTTGTTTTATGAATTCTCCAAAGATCCCCCGGACACGCTGGGAGAATTCTACCGAAGGGCTGAACAACATATGACAGCCGAAGAGCTGAGAATGACAGGACCAAAGGCTAACCATATTCACGCTCGTGGCGAAGGTCCAGCCAGCAAGCCCGGTGTCCAACGGAACAGTTAGGCTGACCTTGGAGAGCGCGAGTAGGAGGAAGGAAGCCCCAAAACTTTACACCTCTGAGCACCACGAGGGCTAACGTCCTCATGGCGTTGGAAAAACAGGGGGCTCAAATCCAACGACCGAGGGGCATGACTGCTGACAACAGAAGGAACATGAAGAAGTTCTGTCAGTTCCACCGTGATCACGGTCATGACACCGAAGACTGCTTTCAGCTGAAAAAGTACATCGAATCACTGATAAAGCAGGGCCAGCTTCGGCGTTATTTGAGAATGCCTTCCCCGAAGGGGAAAAAGGAGGAAGAAGGAAAGCCCGATGACGAGGATTACGATTCAGACAGGCGAAGGAACCGAAGTCTGAGAAGGCGTCCTCCACCTTCAGCAGGAGTAATACAGACGATCACAACCGAACTTCCATCCTCGGAAAGAAAAAGAAGGGCCAGAGAGATAGCAGTGATGGAATATCAGAGCCCAACGAAAAAGTTGGCCCGCGAGGATGGCTCCACCATCGTATTTCCCCATGACGATCCATTGCTGATAATGGCAAGGATAGGAAACTGGGACGTCAAGAGGGTACTGCTGGACGATGGGTCAAACGCAGACGTCTTGTTCTCACACTTGCTGCCAAGCTTGGGCGTATCCAGGAGTGACCTCAAGGCTGTTACTTCACCCACGTTCAGCGTAGGACCATCTGAGCTACCTGTCCTCGGGTGGATCAACCTCCCCTTGATGATGAAAGGAACTTCGAAGAAAGGAACTGCTGAGTTGTTCGCCTCTACCATGGCAAGATTCATAGTCATGGACGTCCCTTCGTCATACAATGCCATCCTCGGCAGACAGACACAGGGAAATTTGCACATTCACCCTGATGTAAAGTACTTGACCGTCACCTTCGCCACCAAAGGAGGAGACGCAAAGATCTTCATTGATCAAGGCGAGGTGAGAAAGGTGTTCGTCAGAGAACGAAAGGCTCCAGCAAGCAACTTAGCACTTGCTGTAGAAGCAAAAAAGCTGGAAAGGGGCGAGGCAGAAGATCCCACAAAAGCGGAAACAGAAGAAGTAGAGCTTGTCCCAGGCCATAATACCCGAATAGGGAAAAGCATGGCCGAAGGAGACAAGGAAAAACTTGTATCTTTTCTGCTTGCAAATAAAGATATGTTCGCCTACTCGCCGAAGGACATGCCAGTGGTAAACCCTTGCGTAATCCAGCATAGCCTCAAAGCGAGTCCGGAAGTAAAACCTGTCCGGCAAAAGAAACGGAGCATCTCGGCTCACAAAAATGACTTCGTCAAGATCAAGTCCAGCGTCTAATAGACGCTAGCGTTATCCGGGAGGTAAACTACCCCGAATGGCTAAGCAACGTGGTAATTGCTACAAAAGAAGGAAGTAGTAAGCTTCGGATGTGCATCGACTTCAGAAATTTGAACGATGCTTGCCCGAAAGATTCATATCCTCTTCCGCCAATAGACCAACTGGTAGACTCAACTGCCGAGTACGGGCTCCTAAGTTTCTTGGACGCTTTCAGTGGGTATCATCAGATAAGGATGAACCCCGAAGATGAAGAGAAGACTGCCTTCATCACTGAGGGAGGAACATATTGCTATATCAGGATGCCCTTCGGACTCAAAAATGCAGGAGCCACCTACCAGAGGCTGATGAATAAAGTCTTTAAAGACCAAATGGGGAGGAACATGGAGGTGTATGTTGATGATATGATAGTCAAAAGCAAACTGCCTGGCTACCACGTTGAAGATTTAGATGAAACCTTCCAAAAACTCAGAGCCTTCGGGATCCGCCTTAATCCTGAGAAATGCATCTTCGGGGTGACCTCGGGAAAGTTCCTTGGGTACATGGTATCCGAAAGAGGCATCGATGCTAACCCCAAGAAGATTAAGGCTCTGCTCGAATTCCGAACTCCTGCCACAGTCAAAGACGTGCAAAGACTCACCGGAAGAATAACCTCTCTGAGCAGGTTTATTTCCAGGTACGGAGATAGGTGTAGACCCTTTTTCAAAGTGCTCACAAAGGCAGCAAAGATGGAAGGCGACCTCGGAAGGAATGGTCATCCTTGGGATGAAGATTGCCAAAAAGCCTGGGAAGAACTCAAAGTCTACTTGGCCGGCCTGCCGACTCTGCGGCAACCTCGGGAGGGAGAGCCCTTCGTATTATACATCGCCGTCACACAAAAAACTGTGAGCTCGGTCCTCGTGAAAGAAGAAGGGCCAAAGCAATGGCCGGTCTACTATGTCAGCAAGTCCCTGCATGGCGCCGAAGTCAGGTACCCTTTGCTTCAAAAAGCTATATACGCCTTAGTGCTTGCAGGGAGAAGGCTGCGGCCAAACTTTCAGGCTCACCCCATTACCGTCCGAAGTACCCTGCCTCTACGGGATGTTATGAGGAAAGTTGATCACTCGGGAAGGCTTTCCAAGTGGTGTATAGAGCTTGGCGAACACGACATCACGTATGAACCCCGGAAAGCTATAAAAGCTCAAGCTTTGGCAGACTTCATCGCCGAAGTACCAAACACCGAGGAGGGACATTCGTTTTCGGGCGAAGACGAGCCAGAATGGACGTTATATGTTGACGGGGCCTCAGGATTCGAACACCAGGGAGCTGGAGTGATTATCAGAGGCCCCGAAGGCCTAGAAGTAATGAAGGCCATCAAGTTCAGTTTCAACGCCACCAACAATATGGCCGAGTATGAGGCCCTCATAGCAGGATTACGCCTAGCCAGAAAAATTGGCGTGAGAAACTTGAAAGCCCATAGTGATTCCCAGCTGGTGGTCCGGCAAATGGCAGGGGACTATGGCGCGAAAGACCCGACCTTGGCGAAATACCATGAGTTGGTAACAAAGCTTATTCGGGAGTTCGACGTCGTGAAAATCGAGAACGTACCCCGACGGGAAAATGCTGAGGCAGACTGTTTGGCGAAGTCGAGAACTTGCACCGAGGTGCTAAGCCACCCCAGCATCACAGTATTAAGCATAGCGACCTCGGGGAAAGGATGGAAAGAACCAATCAAAACGTATCTCGCAACCAACACACTCCCCGAAGACCCCAGCGAAGCCGCAAAAGTGCGAAGGCGCTCCGGACGTTTCTTCTTAATTGGAGAAGAACTATATCGGCAAGGATATGCAAATCCACTACAGAGGTGTGTTAGTGAAGAGGATACTGAAATGATCTTCGAAGAAGTTCACGAAGGTGCCTGTGGTTCGCACATCGGAATCGACGCCCTGGCAGCAGTGATACTCCGCCAAGGATACTTCTGGCCTACCCTGAGAAAGGACGCCAAGCAGTTCGTCCAGAAATGTGGTAGTTGCCAGAGACATGCGAACATCCAAAGAACACCCTCGGAGTTCGTGACTTCGGCGGACTATCCTTGGCCCTTCGCAGTTTGGGGCATAGATCTCATTGGGCCACTCCCAACGGCGCCTGGAGGCGTAAAGTTCTGCGTAGTAGCAGTTGACTATTTCTCTAAGTGGGTCGAGGCAGAACCTCTGACAACTATCTCGGCAAAAGAAGTGCAGAAGTTCGTATGGAAAAACATCGTATGCAGATTTGGCATACCGAGGGTGTTCGTAGCGGACAATGGATCCCAGTTCATAGACAAAGAATTCCAAGAGTTCATTAGCGACCTCGGGACAAAAATGCACTTCGCCCCAGTAGCTCACCCCCAAAGTAATGGGCAGGTGGAAGTATCTAACAGGACCATAAAAGATGGCCTGAAAAAGAGATTGGGAGAAGCAAAAAGGAAATGGCCAGGAGAACTCCAAAGCGTGTTATGGAGTTACCGAACAACACCCCGAAGAGCCACAGGGGAAACGCCCTTTTCACTCGTCTTCGGTACAGAGGCCATCATCCCTGTCGAGGTAGTACAACCGTCAATACGAGTCCAAGTGTTCGATGAAAAAGGAAATGACCTCGGCCTGAGAACCAAGCTCGACCTCGTCAGCGAACACAGAGAAGTAGCTGAGCTGAGAAGAAAAGCTTTCCAGCAAAGAGTGGCAGCAGCCATAAACTTACGCGCCAGGCCAAAGGGAATAAAGAAGGGAGATCTCGTTCTCCGAAAGGCTGAATTCGCACCCCGAAAGCCGTCCCACGGGGTACTTCGTGCAAATTAGGAAGGACCGTACCTGGTACTTGCCGAAGTACGAAAAGGAGTTTATAAGCTCGGTGATGCCGAAGGCATAGAATTAAAAAACACTTGGCACTCAGAGGCCTTGAAAAAATTCTATGCCTAAAAAGTTTGGTGGGAAAGTTGTATTGCACAAGTTGGACAAATTTGTCTAAGTAAAAAGTTCCGAAGAAGTACAAAACAAGAGTCTCACGAAAGCAATAGCCGAGGAAAGCAAAAGTATGGCTTTCCGAAGTCCCTTGAGCAAATATGTTCGGGACAAAGGAAAGCAAGAGTATGGCTTTCCGAAGTCCCTTGAACGAATATGTTCGGGACAAAGGAAAGCAAAAGTATGGCTTTCCGAAGTCCCTTGATCTAATATGTTCGGGCCAAAGGAAAGCAAGAATATGGTTTTCCGAGGTTTCTCGAGCGAATTATGTTCGGGACAAAGGGAAACAAAGGGATCTGGCAAAAAATACTTAGCCAAATTTTTATCTATTTAGCCAAAGAGTGCTTATAGAGAAGAAAGTTGCTGAAAGACTACAAAAAAGAAGAAGAAAATGAAGACAAAAGGCCCTAGTACAAACTAAGGAACCTCGGCGTCTTGAGAACTGCCAGCCTCTGTGCTTTTGTCAGCAGCCTTCGGCGCCGGGAAAGAAGGAGGCAGTTTCAAGTGCTCGATCTTGGACCAAGTCCACCGAGGCTCCTTCGGGATGTTCATGCCTTCGAGGAAGGAGAGGTCAAAATCTGGGAACTTCTGCAGAATTTGGTGCCGAGCAAGACAGAAGCCGTCTTGAAAGCCCAACTTCGTCATATCGTCGGACGCCCGCTTCTTGACCGCCAAATCTGCATAGTCTTTCTCCAGATCCGCGTAATCCTTCTCCAGATCCTTATGCCTTTTCTTCAATGCCTTCATCTTCTTCTTCTCTTCTGAAGGCTTCTTTAGAGATGCGACCTCGGCTTCGAGCTAGGCCTTTTCCTCGAGCGTCTTCGCAAGGATTGCGTCACTTTCTGACTTATCCTTTTGAATCGCTTCTACGGCCGAAGTCAGCTCTGCCACCCGAGAGCCGATGTCAGAAAGTTTCTGGGAGGAGCCTTTCTCAAGTTCCTCTTTCTCTTTTATGAACCCCTCCCGAAGCTCAGCAATTTCCTTCTCCGAAGACTGCTTTAGCTGAGCATTGTCGGCAGCCAACGCCGAACACTGGGCCTTCGTCTTGGTGTAAAGGTCCCAGAGTGACGCCCTCCGTTCCGTCTCTCGCGCTACCCGAACACGGAGCAACGCGGCATACCCCATCAACTGCAAAAAAGGCAAAACAAAGGGAAAAGGATGCTAAGTAAAAAGCAAAGGCGAAATCAGCACTAAGGAAACAGTGAAGCGTACCTGGGCGGCATGTTCAGTGAGTTTGGCGGCCAAAGAGATGTCGCCAGGGTAAGCCTCCGTAAGGGCCTTGTAAGAGGCCTCAGTAAAAACCCCTTTGCACATCTGCCTGGCCATTTCGGGACAGTCCTCGGAGTACATATTCATGTCCTCCGTGAACATCCAGAAGGGCTCCTTCGGAACCTTCCCTGCCGGGACTTGGGCATCCCGAAGGGCCCTCTTGCGGGCGTGTTCGGCAACCCAGTCAGGAGCGGCCACCTCCGCTGCACAACAAGGCAGGAAAATTGGTTAAGGCCAGAAAAGTCTTAAGGATTTACAAGAGAAAAAAGGTTCTTCGACAAAATACAAACCTGCTGGCACCTCGGTAACGTCATCGTCAAGAATTGACGTCACCTCAGTAGAGACCCCCTTGCCTCTTATTCGACGCCGTTCCTCGGCAGAAAGGGTCTCCTCCCCATCGCCCCCCAGAAGAGCATGCGAAGGCGTGGGGCTTTGAGGAAGGACGTCGGAAGAAGGGACGTCAACAGGAGGAACCTCGGGCAAAGGGGCAGCAGGGTCTTCGGGCTCCTCGCCTACCTCCTCCGGAATTTGCGGAAGAGAGGAAGGAGCAGTTTTCTTTGCCCGTTTGGGGGGAGGGCCGCCCGAAGTCTGCTTCCGCCTCCGAGAGGCAGCCTTCTTTGTCTGTTCGCCCCTCTAGGCCTGCCCGGTAAAAAGAGCCTTGTAAAAGGCAGCCGCGTCGTCGCCCATCTCTGAAAAAAGAAAAAAGAAGATCAGTGTAAGTCCAAGATGAAGTTATGAAGGAAAAAATGAGAAAGTAACTTACTCTCGTAAAAAGACTCATAAGTCTCCTTCCTCCGAAGGAGTTTTACGAGCCAGGAGTCCTTCCCCGAAGAAGCCGGTTTCGGCATATTGAGGTCTGTCACGTGCTCCTTTACCA
Source organism: Aquilaria yunnanensis (assembly GCA_039654915.1). Taxonomy (NCBI): domain Eukaryota; kingdom Viridiplantae; phylum Streptophyta; class Magnoliopsida; order Malvales; family Thymelaeaceae; genus Aquilaria; species Aquilaria yunnanensis. Next base: position 93,915,131 of record CM077596.1, on the reverse strand, counting down.
CCTTAAGTTCCCGAAGGACCTCTTCGGTCATGAGCCTCCAGTTGATCGGAAAGGGGTAAAGGGCACGAGGAGAGACCTCGGCAGCCCAGTCAGAGACGGCCCGGATGCGCCTGTCGAAGTCCTCAAAGATAGGTGCTACGTCGGCGTCTAGCAGTATCTTCGGGTCAACAACATCCATCTTGAGCCTCCCCTGAGCCCACTTGGTCGGAACGTGCGACCAAGCCTCCGACTTCTTCAGGAAAAAGAATTTTTGTTGCCACCCTCGCCAGCTGTCTTTGGTGGCGAAGGTGAACGTATACTTTTTGCTCCCGGATCCCCGAGGCAGCATGAAGTAGAAGCCACCCTTTGGGACCACGAAGAGCTTGTAGTACTGAAGAAAAACTACAAAGTGAGGTTTTATTTTGAAAACGCCGCACATACAGAGGAAGGCGTTGAAATAGCAGTACGAGTTCGGTGGGAGTTAGTTAACGGCAATGCCATGGAAGTTGCAGAACGCGCTAACCATCTCCGGGGGGGGATACCGAAGTCCGGCCTTCAGTTGGGCTCGGAAAACTGTGATTTCATCACTTCGGTTGGAGAAAGCAAATTGGTCAGGACGGGGCAACCTCGTCACAGAGTAAGAGGGTAAGAAAAACTTTTTCTTCCACTTCGCTAGCTTTGCCGGAGTAGTGCAGCAGGGGTGAGAAAGAAGAGGTTGCCAACTCTCGGGAATAGGCATGATGAAAACGAGTTTGGGAAAAACAAGGAAAACGAGTTCGGGAAAAACAAGGAAAAATCTTTGAAAAAAGCAGAAGGACTAAAACCCACCAAAGGTCTTGCCGGAATCTGGAATCCTGGAAGCCGTCGTGAAAAGTGGTCGGAAAAACGCCTGAAAAAGGAGAACCGCCGAGGAAAATCGGGAGAGAATTAGAAGGCAAAAGAAAGCAAAAGCAGAAGAAGAAAGAGGGTTATGACAGGACTAATATATATAGGCCGAGAAGGCCAGGAGAACCGTCGTCATTAGTACCCCTCGGAAGGCGAAGCGTCGCCATAACTGCTATGGGCGCCTGAAAAGTCGCGCCAGCCGTACTCAGTGCATTCTTACCCAATAAAAGTGTGCCATGTGTCGGTCATCGCGCAGCAAACGTGCCACGTGTCGTCCATCACGTCGAGCACGCCCTCTGACACCGTTTGGTCTAGAGGCGCCGCCCTAAACTGACTCTGCTGGATACAGGACGCGACGCATGAGCAGACCTATAAAGGCCAAAAAGTAGGTTACCTCGAAGACACCAAAAGACAGCCTGTGACTTCAGGCAAAAGGTCTATCTTCGGTACAAGGTTATCCTATTTCCCCTTGCCACAAGGACACCAAGAGAGAGCCTGTGACTTCGAGCAGAAGGTGTATCTTCGGCACAGGGACAGCCTATCTTCTCGTGCCTCGAGGACGCAAAAATGCTGCCCATCGGTACAAGCAGAAGAAGGCGTCTTCGGCACAGACATCACAACCACAGGACCCGAAAACCGATGAACCGAAGTTTCTCATTTCGGCTTTTCGGAGGGGGGCCTGTGATAGCCAAAGGCTATTGCCTCCTCGGTAGTAACTCCCTGCCAGAATATTGGCCGAGGAGTATGACGTCACCCAAGAGAGGATTTTTTTACGGACCTCGGAAGGTGCGAAGTCAAACACTATGAGCTCGAGACTTCGGTTAGCTCGTCAGGAATTCCGAGGACAACACCGTCTCCATCGAGGGGCCAAACTGACTGCCTCCGGGTAAGAGAGCCATCTCTCTGAAGCAAGGGAAAATCTCCCCGAAGGCGGAGGCCCCGAAGAGGATCTTCCCCGAACAAGAAACACCTGAGCAAGGGTATCCCCGAACTATGGGTGTGAGTCCCGAAGAAGGTGTTCATCAAGGGAACTCCCAGAACTATGGGATAGATCCCGAAGGAGGTGCTCGCACCAAAGGACGGATAGAATCCGAAGAGGGTGCACGCACCGAAGGGCGACCTCGCCCAGGGGGCCTCGGGAGTACGGTATGAGCATTTAAGGAGCCTCTGACATGTCGCCCACAAGCCCTACACGTCACATCTGAACGGCGAACTGACACGCCGCAGCCGCCCCCGTCCTGACACAACCCGTCCGGGTCCAGGGCTAAAGGAGGCTGCAAACGGCTGCCTGTCCCCTAGGTCCAAAAGTACAGATCAAATCCGACCGAACACGTGTCATGATCTGAACGGACCAGCTACTCCTATAAATACTAGGAAATGGGACTGGGCAAAGGATGGGCATTTTCCTCCCTCTGAGAAAACACAAAACAGGCAAGACACTTGATCCCTTAGTGTTCTTCCTCCACTTTCACTCAGAAAACTGACTTGGGCGTCGGAGGGTCCTCCCCGGAAAAGCAAACCGGGGACCTCCTAACCTCTTCTTTGAGCTTTTCAGGCACGCTCAGCTGGGAAACCAGAGCTCCAGGCGCTTGTCTCCTTAGGAAGTCTCTCCGCCTGTCAGCATGACAGCAAACGAAGATGCCTTGGGGCATCAATGCCCTTTGATTTCAAAAATGCTTTTCACTCTTCCAAAAGGCCACGATCCATATCTTCAAACTTCTCCTCCTATCAACCTTTGTTTACATTGATGATATTTTATTATTTTCACCTTGTGTAGGTACTCATGCCTGATTACTCAATCAGTTTACTGAAACAATCAAACAAAATGAAGTTATGCTTTCTTAGAGAGAAGATGATAATTACTCAAACATCAATTGAATTCCTTGGTGTACAAGTTAACGACAACAAATACCATCCTTAGCCACATGTGGCGACAAAGATATTGGATTTTCCTAAAAATAATCTAATGAAGAACCAAGTTTAAAATATTTTGGGTCTCATCAATTACATCTGAAAGTTTGTCCCATATTTTTCAAAGATTTTCCAGCTTTTACATACGTTCCTAAAAAAAATTATCCTCCACGGTCATTTCTCCAACAACAAGCAATTGTCAAGCTAAAGAAAGTGGTCCAGTCTCTTCTCCCTTTGAAAATGCCCGATAAAGGAAAAAAATTCTGCAGATAGACGCTTATGATGAATTCTAGGGTGAGGTGCTCCTTGAAAAGATAAATGGTGAAAGACATGTGTGTGGCTACAACAATGGTGAGTTTAAAGAAAGTGAAAAGCACTACCATTCAACCTACAAGAAAGTCTTAGCTATCAAGAGAGGAATTGAAAATTTTTAATTTAATCTAGTTGGACACCACTTATTGGTTAAGATGGACATGTCAGCTTCCCAAAGATGCTAAAATTTTGCCAGAAGCAACTTCTTAATGCTCAACTGCTTAGATGGCAGTAATGGTTTATCCAGTTTTTCTTTGATGCCAAACATATAAAGGGTTGTGCAAATGTCTTGGCAGACATCTTCAGCAGACCACTAAAACCTCTTGTGCACTAAAATGGCATCCTTCTCCTCCTCTTCCTACCCTTCTATGTTTAACAAAGAAACGAATCTTCCATCTAAGATTAAAAGCCATTAATACCAATCTTTTACCTTGAACTAGCGCCATAGAATCTTTCATTACCACTGTTCTCTCATAGAGAAACATGGTTTTAAATATTGTCTAGTTAAACCAGTTGACATTCATCCTAAGTATCTTTTTGCTCATCTTTTCCATATTCCTAACATTTCTATTTTTCCACCCTTAGCCTTATGATTTTTTCTAGTACCTTTGCTTCATCCACACTAAGGGTGAAAATTCAGATTAACGGGTTAGGTTCAGGTGAAAAACTGAATTTTACAGCTTGCTCCTAACCCAAAAAAAACTAAACCTGAACTGATACTAATTGTATGGTGAAATCGAACTGACCCTAACCTAAAAATTTTAGGTTAGGGTCGGGATTAGATGGGTTGGCCCTTCTTCCTCATTCGTTCACTTCGCCGCTTGGTGTTCCCTTTCTCTGCTGCTGCTCCCTTATTTTCTTCATCGCAAGATCTTCCACCATGCCGCTTCACCTTGACCGCAAAGGATCAAAGGTCATAATTTGTGACGAGAGTGCTAGCCAAGAGTATGAGAGTGATGACTAAATGAGTGATGCAAATGAGTGAAGGCGGAGAGAAGTAGAGTGACGGTTGAGAAGGAAAGGTGACGTGGGACTGTGCGAGACAGAGGCGGCCGACAAGGAAGTGAGTTGAGAGAGAAAAAGATGGCTGAAGAAGGGGGGGATGTGTGGTGAGAGAGAAAAAGTCAAGAGAGGCAGGTTAGTAGAGAGAGTGAAAGAGAGGCAGCGACAGTCAGTGGTAGGGAAGAAGAGAACTCTTAGTGTTAGGGAGTTAACGTTAAAGATATAAGAGTAGCTAAGTGGGTTGGGTTAGTATAGGATAAGTGGGCTGCATATGTTATTATTATATAATGGGTTGGGGCCTGGGGTTTAGATAGGATTGGGTGTGAGGTAGAGGACTAGGCTAGGTATGGTATGGGAAATGGGCCAAATGGCCATAAACACATACAAATCTGGTTATTCCAGGTCCACCCAACTCAACTCAATTTTAGAGATCTTAGAATAGGATTGGATCGGGTTGGCCTGAGCTCACGTTTTCCAGTCTTATAACCCAACCCTAACCCAAAATTTCGGATCGAGTTAAGGTTTAGATTCAGGTTTCAGATTGAAACTTACACCCCTAATCCACACCGTAGGTATCATTTTTAATGTTTCCCAGCTTTACCAGTTTCTCACATTCTGTAAAAACTTTTCCAACAACTTTGACACGTCAAAAATTATTACTTTTGATAGCCAAAGGCTATTGCCTCCTCGGTAGTAACTCCCTGCCAGAATATTGGCCGAGGAGTCTGACGTCACCCAAGAGAGGATCTTTTCACTCACCTCGGAAGGTGCGAAGTCAAGCACTATGAGCTCGAGACTTTGGTTAACCCGTCAGGAATTCCGAGGACAACACCGTCTCCATCGAGGGGCCAAACTGACTGTCTTCGGGTAAGAGAGCCATCTCTTTGAAGCAATGAAGAATCTCCCCGAAGGCAGAGGCCCCGAAGAGGATCTTCCCCGAACAAGAAACACCTGAACAAGGGAATCCCCGAACTATGGGTGTGAGTCCCGAAGAAGGTGTTCATCAAGGGAACTCCCAGAACTATGAGATAGATCCCGAAGGAGGTGCTCGCACCAAAGGACGGATAGAATCCGAAGAGGGTGCACGCACCGAAGGGCGACCTCGCCCAAGGGACCTCGGGAGTACGGTATGAGCATTTAAGGAGCCTCTGACATGTCGCCCACAAGCCCTACACGTCACATCAGAACGGCGAACTGACACGCCGCAGCCGCCCCAGTCCTGACACAACCTGTCCGGGTCCAGGGCTAAAGGAGGCTGCAAACGGCTGCCTGTCCCCTAGGTCCAAAAGTACAGATCAAATCCGACCGAACACGTGTCATGATCTGAACGGACCATCTACTCCTATAAATACTAGGAAAGGGGACTGGGCAAAGGATGGGCATTTTTCCTCCCTCTGAGAAAACACAAAACAGGCAAGACACTTGATCCCTTAGTGTTCTTCCTCCACTTTCACTCAGAAAACTGACTTGGGCGTCGGAGGGTCCTCCCCGGAAAAGCAAACCGGGGACCTCCTAACCCCTTTGTTTCTGAGCTTTCAGGCATTCTCCTTTGGGCTATCCATTCCACCAGGCGTTCTTCCTCCTAGAAGTCTCTCCACCAGTCACCATGACTATAAACGATGAGGCCCCTGGCCATCAACTTTTCTTACCTGATTTGCTCATGTTTGTCACTAGGTGAAAGTTCTTTAAGATGCTTATAAAGACTTAAACCTATCTATCCTAAAGTCCTATATCCACATCTAGCTATCCAGTATTTCTCCACAAAACTCATCACTTTTATATGGGACAACTCATCTAATATATTTCTTTCATCATCCCATTACCTTTACAAAAGCTGGTGTCCTTAGGTTTATTCCTAGTCCAATATTTTACCATTATAAAAACCTAGAATTTTAACTTTGCCCGTCCTGCCTAGCAAGTCCCCAGTGGCTATAGATATTTCCTAGAAAGGCATTGTTGTGTGTATGCAATATGTCTTAAAACCACACCCTACCCACAAGTGCATGGATCATTTTGTAGTGTAGAAGAGTAGTTGTCGATCCCACAAAGATTGTAGAGTGGGTTGAACAATTGTCAAGGCTTTTCACAATCAATCTTAGCTAAACCAATCAATAATTGATAATTTTATCCCATGATATAGCAAATGAGACCTACTTCCTAATTATCTAAAGTGGATACTTGATTATAACACTAATCCTACTTCACTAACTCATACTTTTTAAGGGTTTTCCTTAGATTTATCGAGTACACTTTCTATGGATTTTGTCACTTGAATTGGTTCGAAGGTGAAACAATTCTAGGTTCTAGCTCCTTCTACTTGTTGGTGATGTGGTTTCTTTGTTTCTTTGCTTTTTCAAGCTAAAGAACTATCTCTTTTACCCTAAAATAACAAGGACTTCCATCTCTAGTACTATCTTGGGAAGAAGCTTTACAAGTTCTATCTACAAACACCCTAGTAAGTGAGATAAGTCTCCCAAATATGTCTCTAATCACTATCTTCCTTACCTAATTCTAACTTTTTTCTTACTTTTCCAAGCATAAAGAGAAATCTAAAGCATCATTCAATTATGGCCATCAATTAATCAAGCATCATCTATGCATAAGGCAAGAAAAGAACAAGCACTGAGGAAGAAAGCTAGAAACTCATTCATGTTTTTGACCAGCAAAACCAATATTAAGTGACTACAACAATAGAAAGTGTAAAATGAACTACTTCATTACTAAGAAAAAAGAAAATGGCATTCTTGGATTCACAATGTTCACCAAATAAAAAAAAAAGATGAAGGAAAGAACCAAGAACCCTTTCGTAGAATCACTAGCTTGATTTCTAAGGTACTCCTTGCTCATCCTTCAAAATAGCAAAAATTCCAAGATGATGAACACAAAACTCAATAACAATTCTAGTCTATCCAAAGAAGGTTACAAAATAAAAAAGTATCTTTATTCTCTTAAAACCCTAGCTAAAAATCTCCAAATGTAAGGCTTAGGCCTTATCCTTTTCCATTCTACTATAATCCTTTAATGGTATAGTGAGTAGGTGAAGGTTGTGGGTCCTTAAGCTCTAAGATTGCTTCTTTGAGAATGTGGTCCCCTTTTTTGTCTAAATATGAAGTGCATTTGCACATTTCATAGTGTAGTCACGCTTTTGCCTTGAAAAGATAAAGTGTGGCAGCACTTTTAAAGTGTGATTGCACTTTGGTCCTTCGAGTGATTTTGCTCCACTTAAAGTGTGATCACACTATTGTTTGTGCTGTCATACTTTATGCTGCTTTTGCTACTTTTTGGTTCTAGCTCTTCTAGCTTTGATTCCTAACCCCAAATTAGCCCCTAGTTTACACTCTTTGCTCCTTTTTGCCATCTAGAAACGCAATATGACCTATAAAACTAAAAATAGTACTGAGTTCTAGCAAAATAGAGTAAAATAAAGCACAAAAGTGAGGGGAAGTATATAGGAATTCATGTGACTATTACACTCCCACACTTAAATATTTGTAAGTCCCTAGCAGATGCAACCTATTCTAAAAAAAAAAAACAATCCAAATCACACAAATTAACAACCCATGTCATACCACACTATGAAAGTATGACCTTGACAAACTTGACTTGGGAGAAAATTAATGAAAGAAGAAAAAATGAAGTCCTTGTTAACCAAGGTAAAGGGTATTCCTTATGTGTTTGCACTCTCTTTTAAAAGGTGGACTTGCTACCATGGCTTTGCTTTGTGTTCTTTCCTTCTGACTTTGGTAGGGGATCCTTTTTTCCTTCACTAGGTTTCCCTAAAGAATTTGCATGCAAATGTTGATCGGATGATCTTTATAAAGGGTTGTAATGGGGCTTGGTTTTCTGCTTGTAGGAGTCGAATGAAGGCTTTTTTTTTTTCTAAGAAAACTAACTGTGCTCTTACAAGTAATCATAGGCATTAGAAGCAGTTCTAAACTAACAATCCAAATCTTTCTATTCAATTATAACATCCAAAACAACCACAACCATTACTACCAAGCTCCTTCTTATGCAACTAAACATCGAGGAAACTAAAAAAAAAAATTGGTCTTAGACTTTATTATTATACACCTTCTTCTTTTTACTTTATTTAGTGAGAGCATTTTCACTTTGAGCTCACTCTTGCCTTTTTCAACAAGAAACAACATGCAATAATTATCCAACACCAACCTCTCATAAATCAATAAGCTTAATTAACAATGCAAACTTTCAACAACTAAAACCACCATTTAACATTCAAGTACTTGTTAACCTTAGTCACCAAAGTAACACCCTCACACTTATTCCTTATCCCCCTTAACATACACATACACTTCTACTCTAACTCTCTAATGCCCATAGCAAAATAAGCACCATTAATTTCAAGGGCAATGAAGGATCAAAGTGAAGTGGTAAATCCTAAGTGCATTGGTCCAATCAAAGAATTAGGCTTAAAAGGCTCAATAGGGTTCGCTAAGGGATAATAAGTAAGGTTAACCATTTGGTAAATGGTTTTAGCCCTAAATTGCCATTGTTTTCCCTATACTTACACACAAAGAACAAGGTTATATGGATCCCTATGGTTTCCATAAGCTAACAAAGTCTAGGTCAAAACACAAAACAAGCAACCTCAAGGAAGATTTTCTCACAACCTATTATCACAAGGGACTCAAAGTGCTCATCGGGTAAAACCATATTGTCTACCTAAGTTAACAAGAAACATACTTTAACTTCTTTAAAAAATTTAGCAACTAACTTAAGTTTTCAAAGCATATAATCAATGAGGGTATTTTCATGAGTTAGGTTCCTGAATGCAAGCAAACAAGCTATATGCAAGTTATATGAACTTAAATGCATCTTACTAATGTTAAGCAAACTTAAAATAAGAAAATTAACTAAATGAGTATGAACATAAGTATGCATAAAAGAAAACAAAAATTACAAAAAAATACAACAAAGCATGAGAATGAAATTGAAAGAAAAGAGTGCATAATGAACTATGCTAAATGCAAACAAGGAATCCAAGTATGAAACTCAACTAACTCCCTCCACACTTTAAATTTTAGATTGTCCACAATGTGTAAAAGAGAGAAAGAATGGGGATCACACTTAGGGAGGTGAGTGGGTCACCTCTATAACCCTCCATGTGTGATGGAAAGCCACCGGAAGTGCCATCGGTGAAAGATTTCTTCGTTGGTTGTTCATTGCCTTTTTTCCTGACTTGCACAAAAGAGCAAGTTTTAATACCTAAGTCAATATACACCACTCCAAGGGGATCATTAGGAAGTATGATTCCTTTTTCCTTAAAGAAGTTACTTAAAAGTTCTGGGAAAACCATGTTAAGGGTGTAGTCCCTCACGGCCTAAGCAAAGTATCAAAAAATGATCTTGCCATTGTTGATAGGGTCATCATCGATAAGAGCAAAAAGGATCTCCAATTTTTTAATTATGACCTTATTAGAGGGTGTAAGGGGAATAAGACTTGAATTAAAAAATTCATTTTAAGCTTAAAGGTCACGCTGCATTAGATCTGTTCGGAATGTGGCTGACACCCTTTATTGCCTTGTCCATTCTACAGCTCATACACACAACACCATGGCCAAGTCCTCGGATGCAATTTTCTTTAGTCTTTCTTTGAATATTGAAGCACGATAAAAAGCATTAATGACATTGGCATTGATGGTGAACCTTCAACCTTGGATTTGTGTGCTTATGGAGTCACAAAAAGGGTGTGTTGCTTCAAAGGTGTTAGCATAGAACTCTCTTACTAAAGTCATTGATGCATATCTAGGTACCATGGCAAATGTCACCTATTTTTTATAATTAATCTTCTCTATAACATCCATGTTGGAATGATCCCAATCGTTAAAATGCACTTTATGAGTAACTTACTAACTTAGAGAGCTTGCATTCTGATTGTTAGCCTCTTAAGACACAAAAAGCTTCGCATCACCCATGGACCTAGTAAAGACAAAAAATAAGCATGAATACTTTTAAAAATTAAGGCTTCTTTCAAGTCAAAGAAGTAATTCTAGCAAGTTGGAAGCACATGCAGGTTAAGACAAGCATTTTGTGCAAAAATAAATTCCATGCCTTTTAAACAAGTAGAGCAAACATATAAGGGCACATATTTGTACAAAATTGAAGTATATTGCTCATAGATGCAAATTAAGCAAGGGACCAAGCAATTAATCCAACATATGAAACCACATTGTAGTTCAAAGCCTAGCACATGAACATGTGAACACCTTTGTTCTTTGAGGGTTTAGAAGCAAAATTATAACAATCTAAATGAAATTCCTTAAAAGTTAAGCATGAACCATTCAATTGGAACAACAAGGAAGAGATTTTACACCAAGAACAAGGATGAACATGACCCATATGAAATTCACCATGAAAATTTCACCCCCCATGGTTGGTTTTCTAACTTCAACAAATCATCAATTCCAAGCAACATTTATGTTAAAAATCACTCACCCATTATCACATTTATCAGGAATCATCATTCAAACAAGTAAAAGCACAAGTATCAAGCATTAAAGTTCAAATTCTCTTCATCATGCATTATTCCCTTGTAGAACATGAAATCGAGAGATGTAACCATTAAAATGAAGAGAAAAAAGTGTAGATTCACTTACTTGTTGAAGATTGATGAAAGAAACTTGTAAAGATTCAAATTGTGTGATGCATGGGAGGTAGGGGTTAGGATTTTTAAGAGAAAAAATGAAGAGTGTCAAAGAAAAGTGAGAGAAAAGAAGTCATAGAAGTGATTCTAAAGGCCAAAGTGTGATCGTCCTTTTCGCACTAACTTTTTTTCTGGGTTTGGGGGAAAGTGCAATCACATTTCACCTTCTTTAGTGAATTTGGCCATTTGAAAATGTGGGCACATTTCTTTAAGTGTGATCGCACCTTTTTTTGTACATCTGAGAAAAGTACAGTCACACATATTTAATGAGGTTGCACTATTTTTCTGGGTTTGCCAGGTGCAATCGATTGTTTTAAATGTGATCTCACTTTTCATTTTCTTACCTTTTTACATTTTTCTCCATTGTCTTCAGGCATTTTCTCTTCTTTTTACCTTTTACACCTATTTCTAATGCCTTACTAACGTGCAAGTATGATGAGAATGAACTTCCTTAATCTTGAAATCTCCTTGACACTCAAGTAATGCACAAATCATTCATTTCCACTCAAGGGCTCCACTTTTCACCTGCACACAAAATGTAACTAAAATGAAAAACTACCAAGCATAACAAGTAAAGCAAACTCCTAAATTAAAATTGTTGGGGTACCTTCCAACTAGTATTTAGTTTATCACCTGAAGCTAGATGAACTCCTTTTTATTATCATGATAAGCAGTCACCCAAGGTGATTTTGCCTATTTTACAAAGCTTATCTCCATAATATAGCTTCAACCTTTTTCTATTGGCTTAGACCTTCATTCCATCATCCATTGTGAGCTCCATCGTGCTATATGGGTGAACTTTTTGCATAATGAATGGGCCCAACCACCCTGATTTGAGCTTTCCATGGAAAAACTTGAGTCTTGAATTGTGTAGTAGCACCTTTTACCCCATAAAGAAGTTCTTCCTCAAGATAATGCCATCATGCCACTTCTTCGTCCTTTCCTTATAGAGCCTTGCACCTTTGTGAATGTCAAGGCACAGCCCATCAAGCTCATTAAGTTGAAGCAACCTTTTCTTACTGGCTCGTTTAAGATCAAAGTTGAGGTTCTTAATAGCCTAGTATGCATTGTGCTCCAATTCGACTGGTAGGTGGCATGTTTTTCCAAAACAAGATGGTAAAGTGACATCCTAATGGGAATCTTGTGGGCGATTCGATACACCCATAAAGCATCATCAAGTCTTCTCACCTAATCCTTTCTTTAAAGATTCACTGTCATTTCCAAAATTTGCTTGATCTCCCTATTTGACACCTCTGCTTGGCCATTTGTTTGTGGGTGATATGGAAGTGCCATTTTATGATAGACTCCATATTTTTTAAGAGCTTAAGCCAACAACTTGTTATAAAAATGAGTGCCTTCATCAATTATAATGGCTCTTAGGGTACCAAATTTTGAAAATTTGTTCTTTTGCACAAAGTTCACTACCACATTTGCATGATTAGTAGGAGTTGATATGGCCTCCACCCACTTAGATACATAGTTAACCACCAACAAGATATAAGAATGGCCGAAGGATGGAAGAAAAGAACCCATGAAGTCTATTACCCAAACATCAAATAGCTCAACTTTAAATATGTTTGTTAAAGGAAATTCATGTCTCTTTGATATATTCGTCATTCTTAGAAACCTGTCACATGTTCTCTCAAAAGTATAGCAATATTTGAAGATAGTTGGCCAATAAAAGCCAAATTGCAATACTTTGGCGGTTGTTCTTGATGGATGGACCAAAATGCCCTCCACTAGGTGAGGCGAGGCAATGATGAAGAATGCTCTCCACTTATTCAATTAGAACGCAGCATTAGATGACTTGATCGGAACACACCTGATCCCCTTTAACATCATCGTTGTGCAACATGGTATGCCCGGAGTAGGAACTACCGATGAGAGGATGTCTGGGTGAAGGACCTCCGGTGGAAGGATTGCAAGGACAGAGAAAAGCAAGGGTTAGGAGCTCCCCGGAGTGTTTTTCCAGGGGAAAAGTCTCCGAAGCCCAAAGTCAGTGCTTGAAGGTGGAGGGTAAGTAAGGAGCTGAGATTTTTCCCTTGTTTTCGGATCCGTTTACTTGGGGTGCTTTCTGAATATTTATAGGGAGGTGTACAGGAGAAGTTCGCTTTCCACTTCCATCCCAGATCATGACACGTGTTCCGTAGGATATGGCCCGTACCTTCAAGAGTAGGGGGCCTCTAGTTGGCCATAGGCCGCCAGGTCAGGAGCCTAGGATAGCGTGTCAGAACGTGTCCGAGGGTGGCGTGTCGGGGTTGTACGAGTATGGTGTGTCAGAGCGCGTATGGGGGTGGCGTGTCAGAGGCTCCTTAATTGTTTCTACCGTACTCCTGATATCCCTTAGGTAGAAGGGAACTCTTCGGAATAGGGGGCCCTTTTTCCGAAGTCATCTCAGTAATCCGGGAGTCCCCTCCTCACGGATTCTCCCCTCCAAGGAAGTTATCCTCTACCGAAGGTGGTAAGTCTTTCTCTTCCGAGGCTGGCTCGGTCGCCTTACCGAGGGAGGCGATGCACCATTCTCCCGAGGTCAATATTGTCGTTCCAAGGGGTGTTGGTGGATCACCGAGGTCGTATATTCGAGGAGTCAGACACCTTTCTTTCGAGGTTAGAACTCATACTCCTTGCGGGTGGCACTTGACTTTTCGAGTGTGGTGCTTTACCCGAGCTTATAGGTTTAAAGGGCGATAGCACTTCAGCTATCACATGCCCTCCCTCGGAAAGTCGAAGTGCAGACTTCGGCTTGTAGGATTTTTGGGGGCGCCTTAAAGGACTCAGAGCGAGACACAGTAGAAGGGGGCACTTCACCACTCAAAGGCGTGCTTCCCTAGCCGAGGTGTCATTACTTGCCCTTCGGTCAGTCCCTTGGTGTCCTCGAGGTGCGCGCTCTCTTTATTTTTACTTTTTTTTTGTTGCAGGTCAGTGGACCGTCATCTCTTGTAACCAGGAGTGTCAGTTTGGATGAGCGTGCCTGGGTTTTCGTGCTGTCAGAAAGCGTGTCCCCGTTTTACGCGATGGATGACAAGTGGCGCGCGGTGATTGGGGGTAGTCACGTCGGTTACACCAGCCGCGCCTTTTTGCCTTTGAGGGGTAATTATGGCGATGATTCGCCGTCACAGAGTATTTATGACGACGATTCGGTTACCCTTCCTTGGTCTATATAAACCTTCCTTCCCCTCATGGCCCTTATTTTCTTTTCTTTGCGTCTATCTTGTTCTCGTCTGTTTTCCAGCTCTTCTTTCTCTTTTACGACGATGCAAGTGGCGGAGCGATTTCCGGCAACCACTCACGACGGCATCTTCTAACCCCGACTTCGGCAAATGTTTTGGTGGGTTTCCCTTCCAGAGGTCATTTGGTCTTTTCGGTTTCTATTTTTTCTAGTCCCCGAAGCTTTTTTCCTTTTTTCCCGAAGTCCTTTAACTCTCTTTTCCAAAGTCATGTTCTTTTGCCAAACATGTCATCCCCTGTCCCCCTTATGTCCGTCCAATCTATTCCCAAGAGCTGGCAGCCTCTTATGTCTCACCCCTGTTGCTCCACTTCAGAAAAATTAGCGAAGTGGACAACTAAATTCTTCCTCCCCTCCTAAGTCACTACCAGGCTACCTCATCCTGGCCACTTCAGCTTCATGAACAGTCGTGACGAGGTTACCATTTTCCGGGCCCAACTAAAGGCCAGACTTCGGTTTCCTCCGCCGAAGATGATTTGCGACTTTTGCGAATTCCATGGCATAGCCGTGAATCAGCTTTCGTCCAACTCCTACTGTTACTTCAACGCTTTTCTCTACATGTGTGGGGTTTTCAAGGTAGAGCTCCACTTCATCATTTTCATGCAGTATTACAAGCTCTATCCGGTCCCGAAGGGTGGCTTCTATTTCATGCTACCTCGGGGATCTGGGAGCAAAAAATATATGTTCACCTTCGGTACTAGAGATAGTTGGCGAAGGTGGCAAAGGAAGTTCTTCTTCCTGAAGGTGGCGAAGGCATGGTCGAACATGCCGACTAGGTGGGCCCGGGGGAAGCTGGAGATGGATGTTGTTGACCCCAAGAAGCTACTAACTCCTGAGTTGGCAGCAAGGTTTGAGGACTTCGACAGCCATATCCGAGCTATCGCCGACTGGGATGTCGAGGTCCCCCCGCGTTCCTTGTACCCCTTCCCCATTAAGTGGGACCTTATGACCGAGGAGGTTTTTCGGGAGCTAGTGGTGCTCAAGAAGCATAAGACAGACCTCGGCATTCCAACTCCTGCCGCTGACGGGAAGAAGTCCTGGGTGGTGATGCTCCTTCAAGGGGAGCTCTCTTACGAAGCCCTTTTTGGGAGTAAGTTACTTTCCAATATTTGGCATAAGTATCCCTTTGGACTTACACTGATATTTTCCTACTTTTTCAAAGATGGGCGATTAGTCAGCCACTTTCTACAAATCCCTCTTCCTCGGCCAAGCCGAGAAGGGGGAACAGATGAAGAAGGGGGCCCCGAAGCGGCGTAAGACGTCTGGGGGCGGTCCGTCTTTGGCTAAAAAGGAGAAAAAGGACCTCATTCCCCTGCCTCCAAAAGATGCCGAGGAGGCCGAGGATCAGCTCGTGGTCCAGGCCGTCCTGCCACCGGAGCTTGCCGTCAGCTCCATTCCCCAGATTCCCACTACTTCGGCGGACCTTCTAGGCTCTTCGGCAGGAGGCCCTTCTGCTGAGGAACTCGAGGAGCGCCGAAGGAGCAAGGGCAAATATGTCCCTGCCGAAGTGGAGGAGGTTCGGGACTTCGATGATGACATCGCTGAGGTGCCGCCAGGTTTTTCCCTTAGACATTTGTAGTACTCTCAATCTCGTTGATATATGACCAAGGAACAATGTCTTTAATGGAACCGTGCTTTGACCTTGCAGAGGAATTGGCGCCCTTGGCATGGATGGTGGAGCATGCCCAGAAATGGGCCCTTCGGGACTCTCACATCCCGAAGGATAAGGTCTTGAGGGAGCCTTTCTGGTCTTTCATGGAGGACATGAACTTGTTCTCCGAAGACTGGCCATAAATGGCTCCCCAAATGGTGAGGGGCATGCTCACCCAGACTTCTTTCAAATCAGTTGTCGAAGAGTGCGTGAACGAGGAGGTCCTCGCCGCGAGGATGTCTGAGCATGCTGCCCAGGTACTCTTCAGATCCTTTATTTTTTCTCTCAATTTTTTCTAAGTGTTTGGCTTTCCTTGTGCGACTTTTGCCAAGCGTCCTCCCCAATTTTTTGCAGCTTTTGGGGTATAGTGGATACTTTAGAGCTTGGGCAGCAAAACAGTCTTCGGTCCGGTCCTGGGCCGAAGATCGTCTGAAGAAGGCCAAGGTGTTTTACGCCAACTCAGTCGTCAAGAACGCCAAGTTGAGCAGAATAGCCAAGGAGGAGGTTGCCAAACTTCCAGAGGAACTCTTGAAGGGCCAAGAGAAGCTCTTGAAGGACTTCTCCCAGAAAATATCCGACCTCGATGCGAAGGTCGTCAACCTGACCTCGGCTAATGAGGCTTATCAAAAGGAGAAAGAGGAAGACTCCGCTCTTCTTGCGAAGGCCCTTACTGCCAACGCCAAACTTCAGGCCGAGGTTGAGGCCCTGAAGAAGGAGACAAAGAAAAAGAAGAAGATGAAGAAACTGGAGAAGATGGTCGCCAACTTGCAAAGTGAGGTGGAAGACCTGTTTGTCGAGTTAGACAATGCTAACCAGGCGACCAAGGCTGGCTTTCAAGATGGCTTTTGTCTAGCTCGACACCAAGTTTTGGAGAAATATCTAGACCTCGACCTCTCCTTCCTAGCTACCCTGAACATCCCTGAGAGGCCTCGCTGGACCTGGTCAAAAATCGAGCTCCTGAAACTGCCATTTGCCCCTTCTCCAGCGCCGTAGGTAGTGGCTAAAGACAGTGGGGATGGAGCATCTCACAACGTTGGGGTCCCTTAGGTGTTTAGGGCTTTTACTTTGTCTTCTTCTTTTTCTTTGTAATCTTCTTCTTGCAATCTCCTCCTTGTAACAAGGCCCAAGGCCTTCTCAATGACATTTTTCCTTCCTTTAAAATTTGGCTAAGTCCTTGAGCAACAATTTTTTGTTTCCAAGGGTTGTTTTGACCACTTTTGGTATAGGACCCTCGAGAAGATATTTTTCGTTCTTTTTATTTGACTGTCTTCGGGGAAACTCTAGCTTTGCCAAATATCCTTTGGCAAAGTTTGGTCTGTTTTCACTAGCCGTATTCGGTTGATGCACCTTTTGGGAAAATGACCCAACTGACTTCGGAAGATATACGTGGTTTTCGCAAGTATATACTTGAGCCTCGCTCAGCGAGAACTCTTAGGTGGAGTTATTTTTTTGAAAATTGTTTGTACTTAGAAAAAATTTCTAACTGTACAATTTCTCATCAAAATTCTAAGTGTAGAATTTGTTCAAGGCGTCTGAGTGCCATGTATTCTTCAGTTCTCCACCTTCGGTATCGCCGAACTTATGGACTCCGTTTCGAACCTCGTCAAGGACCAAATAAGGCCCTCCCCAGTTCGCCCGAAGTACCCCGTGAGACGGTCTTCGAGGTTTGAACTCAGCCTTTCGGAGAACAAAGTCTCCCTTCCTTATTCCTTTTCGCCTAACGCGCAGGTTTGTAGCTATAGCCACTCTTTGCTGAAAAGCTTTTCTCCTAAGTTCAGCCATTTATCTGTGTTCGCCAATTAGGTCGAGCTTAGTTCTTAACCTGAGGTCATTCCCTTCCTCGTAGAACACTTGTACCCTGACTGATGGCTGAACTACCTCGATAGGAATAATGGCCTCTGTGCCGAAGACGAGCGAGAAAGGCGTCTCACCCGTGGCCCTTCGGGGTATTGTCCAATAGCTCCATAGCACACTAGGAAGTTCCCCCGGCCATTTTCCCTTTGCTTCCCCCAACTTCTTTCTCAGACCATCCTTTATGGTTCTGTTAGATACCTCTACCTGTTTGTTGCTCTGAGGATGTGCTACCGGAGCGAAGTGTATTTTTATCCTGAGGTTGGTGATGAATTCTTGGAATCCCTTGTCAATAAACTGGGGACCATTGTCGGGCACTATCACCCTCGGTATGGAAAATTTGCATACAATGCTCTTCCAGACGAATTTTAGTATGTCCTTTGCCGAAATGGTTGTCAGGGGCTCTGCCTCGACCCATTTAGTGAAGTAATCCACTGCGACCACGCAGAACTTCACTCCTCCAGGTGCCGTCGGGAGTGGCCCGATGGGGTCAATGCCCCAAACTGCAAAGGGGCAGGGGTAGTTAACCGAGGTTATAAATTCCGAGGGTAACCTCTGAATGTTGGCGTGTCTTTGGCAGCTATTACATCTCTGGACAAAATGCCTCGCGTCCTTTCTTAGGGTGGGCCAAAAGTACCTCTGGCGGAGTATTACTCCTGCCAAGGCATCAGTTCCGATGTGGGAACCACAAGTCCCTTCGTGGACTTCTTCGAGAACATTCCCAGTGTCCTCTTCGCTGACACACCTTTGTAGCGGACTTGCATACCCCTGCTGGTACAATTCTTCTCCGATTAGGAAATATCGTCCATAACATCTTCGCACTTTTGCTACTTCGCGAGGGTCATCGGGAAGCTCCGAGGTTGTAAGATACCTCTTTATAGAATTTTTCCATCCTTTTTCCAAGGTTGCTATGCTCGGGTGGCTTAATATCTCAATGGACTTTCTTGATTTGGCCAGACTATCTGCCTCAACATTGTCTCGATGAGGCACGTTCTCAATGTGTACTGCGTCGAACTCCTGAATAAGCTTTGATACAAGCTCATGATATTTTGCCAAAGTTGGGTCCTTCGCGCTATAGTCCCTTGCCATCTGTCGGACCACTAGCTGAGAATTGCTGTGGGCCTTCAGGTTTCTCACGCCAATTTTTCTAGCCAGACGTAACCCTGCTATGAGAGCCTCATACTCTGCCATATTGTTAATGACATTAAACCCGAATTTGATGGCTTTCGTGACTTCCATACCCTCGGGGCCATGAATGATTACTCCAACTCCCTGGTGCTCGGAGTCGGAGGCGCCATCTACAAACAGAGTCCATTCCGGTTTGGTTTTGCCGAGGTTCGATTGAACATCTTCGGCAATGGGTATTTCGGCAATGAAATCCGCCAAAGCTTGGGCTTTTATTGCCTTCCTCGGCTCATAAGTGATATCATACTCGTCGAGCTCTATGCACCACTTAGAAAGCCTTCCCGAGTGGTCTACCTTCTTCATGATATCCCAAAGAGGCAAGTTACTTTGGACAATAATGGGGTGGCCTTGAAAATACGGACGTAGTCTTTTGCTTGCAAGCACCAGGGCGTAAATAGCCTTTTGTAGTAGGGGGTACCTGACCTCGGCACCATGCAGGGACTTGCTCACATAGTATACTGGCCATTGTTCCGCCCTCTCTTCCTTCACAAGAACCGAACTTAATGCATTTTCCGTGACTGCGAGGCATAGTACGAGGGGTTCCCTTTCCCGTGGCTGCCGGAGTGTTGGTAGACGAGTCAGGTAGACCTTAAGGTCTTCCCAGGCCTTTTGATAGTTTTCGTTCCAAGGATGTACACCGCTTCGGAGGTTACCATTGTTTTTTGCTGCCTTTGTGAGGACCTTAAAGAACGGTCGGCAGTGATCCCCATATCTGGAAATGAACCTACTAAGGGACGTTATTCACCCTGTGAGCCTTTGCACATCCTTTGTTGTGGTAGGAGTTTGGAATCCTAGTAGCGCTTTGACCTTTTCCGGATTGGCATCAATACCTCTTTCCGACACCATAAATCCAAGGAACTTACCCGCGCTTATACCGAAGACGCACTTTTTTGGATTGAAGCAGATTCCAAAGGTTCTCAGTTGGTGGAATGTTTCCTCCAAGTCTGTGATGTGACTCCTAGGTAGTTTATTCTTAACTATCATATCATCGACGTAGACCTCCATGTTTCTCCCGATTTGGGAGCTGAAGACCTTATTCATCAGCCTTTGGTATGTGGCCCCTGCATTCTTAAGTCCGAAGGGCATTCTAACATAGCAGTATGTACCAACCTCGGTGATGAAGGCGGTTTTTTCTTCATCTTCAGGGTCCATTCTGATTTGATGATACCCACTGAAGGCGTCGAGAAAACTCAGGAGACCATACTCGGCGGTTGAGTCCATCAACTGGTCTATTGGCAGTAGAGGATATGAATCCTTAGGGCACGCGTCATTCACATTTTAGAAGTCGATGTACATTCGGAGCTTGTCGCTCCCTTCTTTTGTGGCAATACCACATTACTAAGCCATTCAGGGTATTTGACTTCCCTAATTACACCTGCTTCTATTAAGTGTTAGACTTCGATTTTAACGAAGTTGTTCTTGTGCGCCGAAAGGCTTCACTTTTTTTGTCGAACGGGCTTTGCCTTTGGGCGCACCTTAAGGCTATGCTGGACTATGCGAGGGTCTACCCTAGGCATGTCCTTCGTCGAGTAACCAAACAGATCTTTATTCACTAATAGGAAAGATACAAGTTTTTCCTTGTCACCTTCGACCAATCTTTTCCCTAATCGGGTATTTCGGCCTGGGACAAGTTCTATATCTTCCGTTTCTATCTTCTTCGAATCTTTTGTTCCTTCACCCTTTGGCTCTCCTGCGAGTACGGTGCTCAATCCCGTATTCCGTGCGCAGTTTTTCACTGGGACCTTTCTTGCTTTGACAAACACCTTTCTCACTTCCCCTTGGTCGATGAAGATCTCAACATGCTCATCCTTTGTGGCGAAGGTGACAATCAAATACTTCACATCTGGACGAATGTGGAGGTTTCCTTGCATCTTTCTTCCAAGGATGGCATTATATGACGAAGGCACATCTATGATGACGAACCTTGTCATTGTGGAGGCAAAAAGCTCAACCTTGTTTTGTAGTGAAGTTCCTCTTAACATCAGGGGAAGGTCAATCCACCCGAGGACGGGGAGTTCGGACGGTCCCACTCCGAAAGTAGGAGAAGTGACGGGCTTGAGGTCGCTCCTTAAGATACCCAAACTCGGTAGCAGATGAGAGAACAAGATGTCAGCATTAGAACCATCGTCAAGCAGTACTCTCTTGACGTCCCAACTCCCTATCCTTGCCATGACCAGTAATGGGTCGTCATGATGGAATATTATGGTAGACCCATCTTTTCGAACAAGCTTTTTTGATGGGTTACCGTATTCCTTCACCGAGATCTCCCTGGCTTTTTTTTTCCTTTCTGCCGATGGCAGTCCTGTGGTGATCATCTGTATTACTCCTACCGGAGGTGACGGTTGTCTTCTGGGACTTCGGTTTCAGCGTCTGTCGGAGTCATATTCCTCGTCATCTTCTTTCCTTTCCTCTTCCCTCCTTCCTTTTGGCGAGGGCATTCGCAGGTACCGCCAAAGTTGGCCCTACTTTATCAAGGACTCTATGTACTTCCTCAGCTAGAAGCAATCCTTAGTATCATGCCCATGATCCCAATGGAACTGGCAGAACTTTTTCATGTTCTTTTTGTTGTCCAAGGTCATGGCCTTCGATCGCTGAATTTGAGTTCCTTGCCTTTCCATGGCCATGAGGATGTTCGTTCTTGTGGTGTTTAGGGGAGTAAAAGTCAACGGCTTCTTCCTTCTAAGTTTCTGAGGTCGACCCCTTGATTCGGTTGGGTAGTGAGTTTGTTGGCTCGACCCCTCGGTGCGGACGTGGTCAGGCTTTGGGCCCCCCATCCTCAGTTCTTCAGTAGTCATATGCTGCTCAACCTTTCGGTAAAACTCGCTGAAGGTGTCCGAGGGGTCCTTAGAGAATTCGTAGAACAACTGTGAGTCTCTCCAAAGTCCCCATATCATGGCAAGGATACGTATTTCTGGCCTAAAGTCCGGAACGCTCAGGGCTTCTTGGTTGAACCTTTCAACATAGTCGCGAATAGTTTCTCCATTCTTCTGCGCTATGTCGAACATTTGAACCGGCATTTTTGCCATTAGCCTGCTTCTAATGAATTGTTGCGCGAAAGTGGTAGACAACTCTTGGAATCCCATGATAGTTCCGTGGGCCAACAAGTTGTACCATGCCGTTGCTGGTCCAGCGAGGGTGACCTCGAAGCATTTGCACAGGGTGGCGTCATCAGCACCGTGCAATACCATACTGCGCCTGTATTTGGTTAGGTGAGCCTGGAGGTCACGGCGGCCATTGTAGGTTTCCAAACGAGGCACCCGAAAGTTACTAGGCATGGGTGCTTCAACTACTGCTCGGGTAAACGGCGATTCATCTCCGTTGAAGGTTTCTGACAACCTAGACCAGATGGGCTTCCGAGCTACCTGTCTTTCCACCTTCTCTAGCCTCTTTAGGATTTTTTCCAGAAGGAGTGTGGTGCTGGGCTCTTCTTCTTGCTGCCTAGAGGCCTCCGGCAATGGAGAGCGACGCCTCCTTTTTAGAGAGCAACTTCGGCGATGAAGGGATTGCGATTTTTCCTCTGGTGAAGAACTCCTTCGACGGGGAGCCTGGGCTGTTTGGGCCCTATTTCTCCCGTAGGTCGAACCCTGGGGGGTATGTTTTCCATCGAGGACTCATCACGTTGGCCCTCACTTCCCGAACTCCGGTGAGTTGACTTCGGGCTTCTCTCCCGACAAGGTATTGGTGAAAAGGGCCTTCGGTCCGGAAGCGGCTGTGACCATCTTCAATCTAGCTACTACGTCATTTCAGCCACAACAGAGCGCTGAAAATCACACATGAAGCCCATGGTAACGGTTAGAGGACGTTCATCCTCAAGCGAGGAAGTCTTTGCGGTAGGTTGTTAGGTTGCCGGTTGAACTTCTGGCGCGGAAAGGGACTTCGAAAGCCCCTTATCCTTAGAATGCCGAGTTTCAACGATGGCCACCTAGGAATGGGTTCCCACAGACGGCACCAAATGATGCCCTTCGACATCATCGTTGTGCAACATGGTGTGCTCGGAGCAGGAACTACCGACGAGAAGACATCTAGGAGAAGGACCTCCAGTGGGAGAAGGACTGC
Organism: Aquilaria yunnanensis; assembly: GCA_039654915.1. Lineage (NCBI taxonomy): Eukaryota > Viridiplantae > Streptophyta > Magnoliopsida > Malvales > Thymelaeaceae > Aquilaria > Aquilaria yunnanensis. The sequence goes on along the minus strand of CM077596.1, from coordinate 93,892,410 downwards.
AAGGACACAAAAAAGCAGGGGTTAGGAGCTCCCCGGAGTGCTTTTTAGGGGGAGGAGTCTCCAACGCCCAAGTCAGTGCTTGAAGGTGGAGGGTAAGATTTTTCCCTTGTTTTCAGATCCGTTTACCTGGGGTGCTTTCCGAATATTTATAGGGAGGTGTACAGGAGAAGTCCACTTGCCACTGCCATCCCAGATCATGACACGTGTTCGGTCGGATGTGGCCCGTACCTTTAGAAGTAGAGGGCCTATAGTCGGCCATAGGCCGCCAGGTCAGGAGCCTAGGACGGGGTGTCAGAACGTGTCCGAGGGTGGAGTGTCGAGGTCGTACGAGTATGGTGTGTCAAAGCGCGTATGGGGGCGGCGTGTCAGAGGCTCCTTAATTATTTCTGCCGCACTCCTGAGATCCCTTCGGTAGAAGGGAGCTCTTCAGAATATGGGGCCCTTTTTCCGAAGTCTTCTCAGCAATCTGGGAGTCCCCCCGTCACGGATTCTCCCCTCCAGGGAAGTTCTCCTCTGCCGAAGGTGGTAAGTCTTTCTCTTCCGAGGCTGGCTCGGTCGCCTTACCGAGGGAGGCGATGCACCATTCTCACAAGGTCAGTATTGTCGTCCCAATGGGTGTTGGTGGATCACCGAGGTCGTATGTTTGAGGAGTCAGACACCCTTTTTCCGAGGTTGGAACTCGTACTCCTTGCGGGTGGCGCTCGACTTTTCGGGTGTGGTGCTTTACCCAAGCTTATAGGTTTAAAGGGTGATAGCACTTCGGCTATCAACACCTAGAAGCGAAATGGTTCATTCCATAAGTAATGCTTGATATCCAACATAAATTTCTTCTTTTGTTGAGGACTCAAATCAGGGCTTAATGTTTCTCCAACCAAGAAATTTACATAGTCGGCATACCAAGTGTTACACTCCACAATTGTTTAGCCAGAAAAGACTCTTGAATGGGCAAAGGTTTGTCTTTCTTTTCAACTTCTAACCTTGGAAGATGATCAGCAACAACACTCTCACTTCCATTTTTATCTTTGATCTTTAATCAAATTCATGAAAAAAAAGTATCCATCTAATCAACCAAGGCTTTGCATCTTTCTTGTTGAATAAATACCGAATTGCCGCATGGTTGGTAGATATGTTCACCTTTGAACCAATGATGTATTGCCTAAATTTATCCAAGGTAAACACCACTGCCAACATTTCCTTTTCCATTTTTGAGTAGTTTTGTTAGGTCGCATCGAGTGTATGACTTGCATAATAGATAGGATGGAATAATTTGTCCTTCCTTTGTCCTAAATAGTTCAACAATATAGTTGCTTGCATTACACATCAATTCAAAGTGGCCCTAATCTGGAGTTACCATAATATGAGGATTTATCAGCTTTCTTTGATCAATTGAAAAGCCTTCAAACAAGTCATATCAAACTCAAATGTAGCATCCTTCTCAAGAAGAAAACAAATAGGCTTTACCACCTTGGAAAAATCTTTGATAAAATGTCAATAAAACCCCGCATGCTCAAGAAAATTTCAGACACCTTTGACATTCTTTAGGAGTGGGAGATTCTCAATTGCAAATACCTTCGCTCGATCAATTTCAATCCCTTAAAATGAAATCTTGTGTCCTAACACTATACCCAGCTTGACCATAAAGTGGCACTTCTCCCAATTAGTACTAAGTTGGTCTTCTTACACCTCTTAAAAACTTGAGTCAAGTTATGTACGCATGAATCAAATCAAGACCCAAAAACTGAAAAATTTTCCATGAACACTTATATGGTCTTCTCAATCATATCTGAGAAAATGGCCATCATACACCGTTGGAAAGTGGCCGGTGCATTGCATAGGCTAAATGACATTATCTTAAAGGAAAAGGTACCATATGGACAAGTAAAAGTGGTTTTTTCTTGATTCTCCAATGCTATAGCAATTTGATAGTACCCACAGTACCCATCTGAACAACAATAATACTTGTGTACGACCAACCTATCAAGCATTTGATTGACAAATCGTAGTGGAAAATGGTCATTCCAAGTAGCTTTGTTCAACTTTTGATATTCCATGCTTACTTTCCACCCTGTGACAATCCTTATAGAAACAAATTCATCATGATTGTCTTCCAATACAATGGTTCCTTCACTTTTTGGAACAACTTGAATAGGACTCACCCAAGAACTATCCAATATAGAATAAATGATCTTCATCTTGAATAGCTTGAGAATTTCCTTCCCAACCATTTCATTCATAACCAGATTTAATCTTCTTTGAGATTCGATGGTTGGAGTGTAAGAACTTTTCATGTGAATCTTATGCATGCAAAAAGATGGACATATGCCTTTAATATCCAATATAGACCAAGCAATTGCTTCCTTATGCTCTCTTAGCACTCTCAACAATTTCTCTTCTTCAAGTAGAGACAAGGTGGAAGAAATAATGACCGATTATGTATTTCCTTCTCCAAGATAAATATATTTCAGATCGTTAGAGAATGGTTTTAATTCCAGTTCATGTTTTCTACTTCTCTAATGCCAACAATTCTTCCAATATTTTACCATTTTCCTAATCTTCCTTTACAGAATCCATGGAAACTGTATAAAAAGATGCTTCACAATCACCATTTTTCTACTTTATCAACATCCTCAACATTCCTAAGGAGTGGGTCTCCACCAATCATCACTTCATGCATTTCTTTTACACATTCATCCACAACATCAAGTCTTAAACAAGTATATACCTCATTGGGTGCCATCATAACTTGAAAAATGTTGAATTTCACTTGATCTTTATTGACCCTTAAAGTGAGTTTGCCTTATTCCGCATCCACCAAAGCTTTCCCGGTAGCCAAGAATGGTTGACTAAGTATCAATAAGATATTTTAGTCTTCTTTCTGTTGGGTTTCGGGAGCCAAACAACGCAGCAGAATTTAACCAAAACCCTCTAGGATCCAAGTGAAACGGGGAAAACCGGGTGTTCGAGAATTTTCATACCTAATTTTCGGTTGAGATCTCTCACTCAACTGTAGAGTCGAATTACAAAACCTGAACAGTTGACATGTTCAGGCTCTCTATGATATCCACACGAGCCTCTCGGGATCACCACACTTCCACCATGTCTCGGCAGATGCGTTTCTCTTGCGCTTGCAGTGCTAGCTTGCGTCCTCCAAGGAATTGCAAGAGAAGAGTGTGGCTGTTCTTTTGGGAGGCTAAGGCAAGGAGACCTACAAATTTCTCGCTAAAAGTTGTATTTATAGTGAGACTCAACTTCTAGGCCTAATGGGTTTCAAAGCCCTAATTCGATTAGGCTTTAATTTCGGGCTTAATAATGGCTCAACTCTTGGGCTCATTTTTAATACGAAATTAAAGTGAAACCAAAACCGAAATTATTAGCCCATACACTCTAATGATCCAAATAGCTCTATGTGTGCGACCCAATAGGCTCTTACCACGTTGGCAATGATCATAAATCACATTTATGATCATAAGCAATGAGCGGTGTCTAGCAACACATCATTGCTACCCAAGTAACAAGATTGTCGATGATTCGACTAAACCTTTATGATCATCACCGATATATGCCACTGTCCCTTTGTCCAAGATATCAAGACTAAGCACGAGACATGGAATGTGTCACTTTCATATAGCCCAATCTTTGGTTTCTTGATTACCGAGTAGACCAACTTAAACTGATGACATTGATATCGTATATCAACTCATCCAAGCATGGCCATGCATTTTCTAAGTCTTACTCTATCAAGGGGCCTGAAGATATCACTCCCGTTACATAGGAGGGACAAATCCCATCTTGATCATACAAATCCCTCCGCATGATATGTGACATACCCAATGACCTCCTTCAAGTTCACTCAGTTACGAGCAACAAAGGAAAGTATCAAAGTATGTGACTCACATGTAAGGAACCTTGATAATCTTAGGTCGAAGGACTACATATACCATGATCACTATGAGAACCACTTATGACACTCATATAACGATCCATGAAGTGTTCTCATGGTGGGTCGGTCCAGTACACAAGTTCTCCAACTTGTGCCCATATGTAGACTACATATCTCATATTAGTCTCCACATATGCTAGTCATTATGTATTATTGCAACCCGCTCCACAATAATACTAGACCAGGGACGTTTAAAAATATCATTATTCTAGGGTTACAATTATGTTTGTTAAGTTACGCAGAAACAAAACAACAAACATAATTGCTGGATTAATGTCTTAATAAAATATCATGACTCAATGTGCAAAAATACAATCATTTCATAATTGGCCTTTTGGGCACAACACTAACACTTTCATGTCCAATAATAAAGTCCACTGGGAAGACAAACTTGTCAACAACAACAAGAACATCCTCAACAACTCCAAGAGGATATATCAACGATCTATCCGCCAATTGCAAGCTAATGGTAGATGGTTTGATTTCCTCAAGGCCAAGTTTCCTACAAAAGGACAATAACATTAAGTTAATGCTTGCTCTTATATCACAAAGAGCTTTTCAATAAAAAGAATCACCAATAGAACAAGGGATAACAAAACTCTTTGAATCCTTGAGTTTTTTAGGTAGCTTTTGTTGGAGCATCATACTACAATTCTCCGTGAGTTTAACTATTTCAAAGTCATTGAACTTTCTCTTTTTTTAGATCACATGCTTAAGAAATTTTGTATAATTAGGCATTTGAATAATGGCCTCCAAGATATGAATGTTGACTTGAATTTTTTTTAGATTTCCAAGAATCCCTCATAAGTCTCATCATTCTTTTTCTTTTGAAACCTTTATCACAACTTGATCTTGAACATCCATTTTCCATTTATTCTTCAACTTCATGTAAAGTAGGCTCCTTTGGTACCTCCTTAAGTTAAAGTGACCACATTTTCCCCACTTCTCAATGTAATAGCTTTACATTGCCCCCTTGGATTAATCTTCGTATCACTCAAAAAATTTTCTTTTTCTAATGTTTTCAAGGAAGTTGCCAATTGCCAAACTTGTTGCTCAAGATTCTTCATTGATGCTCCAATATTTCACATGTGAGTTTCCATGCTTTCAAATCTAGCCTCGTGCTTGTTGAACGTCTTATTTGTCTCTTGAATGAATGATCTCAATATATCTTCAAAGGGAACCTTCTTCTCTTAAGGAGGTGGTAGCATAGAAGGATCTCCAAAACTTGATGGATTTTGAATACCTCTTGTGTTCAAATATGAGAAATTCTCATGACTTCTTAAACTTAGATGGTATTGATTTGGAGAGTTGGCCTTGAAGCCATAGTTTTTGTTCCGATAGTTGACATATTAAGCAGTCTCCAACTCTGGCTCACTTAATTCATAAGGTGTAGATAAAGATGCCGCCATTTGCTCAATAGACTTCTCATTGTTGGTGGTGAGTCTAGCCACTTGATTTGATAAAGAAACTACCTGTGTTGACAATGATGTAAGTGCGTAAACCTCTAACAAACCACCTCTTCTTGGTAATGCCCTTTTACTTTTGTTATTCTATTGAAAATTATTTTACCGTCATTTCTTCAAGCAAAGTAAATGCATCAGTAGTGGCCTTTGACATAAGAGTTCCATTAGTTGCCACTTCAACTATAATTATTGTTTGGGGGAAAAGCCCTTCATAAAACAATTGAATTTGATGCCATTGTTGATAACCATGTTTAAGGCATTTCCTTAAAAATTCTTTGAATCTTTCCCAAGCTTTCCAAAATGACTCTCCATATTGTTACCTAAATGTAGCAATATCAGTCCTCAAATGCAAAGCCTTAGATGGAGGGAAGTACCTGGCCAAAAATTTTTATGTCATCTCATTCCAAGTAGTGATGTTTCCCAATTGCAAGGAGTGAAACCAACTTTTAGCCTTGTCCTCCAATAAGAATGGGAACAACCCTATCCTTATAGCATTTTTGGTAACTCTATAAAGTTTGATTGTGCCACATGCCTTATAGAATGTTGCCAAGTGAATTTTAGGATTTTTTATGGATAAGCCTCCAAATTGATTTTGTTGAATCAAAGTGATAAGTGCTGGTTTAAGTTTAAAGTTGTTGGCATTCACCACCAGCCTCCATTTTGACCATAAACTTCTTCCAAGTGCTCATTGTGTGTGCCACCATTTTCATTTCCATCTCTATTAGCTTCATTGTGAACATTATTGCTTTGCCCACGTCTTCTAAGATTATCCTTAGCTTCTTCTATGTTAAGTGATGTAGAACCAACCACTTGTGAACTAGATTTAAGATTCCTTAAGTGCCTTTCAATTTCTGGAACAATAGGTAATAGATTAACACCTTAAGAATGGGTCATGCACTAAAATACTTGCAAAAAAAGTAGACACAAGGCACAATCTCATAAGTGAATTCAAGAAATAGAAGTCTAGCCTAAAACCAATTGTCTAGCAATGATATTCTTCAACTCAATCAAACAATCCTCAGCAAAGGCACCAAAAACTTGTTGCATGTGTGCAATATGATTTAAAACCATACTCTACCCACAAGTGCATGGATCATTTTGTAGTACGAGAGAGTAGGTGTCAATCCCATGAGGATTGTAGAGTGGGTTAAACAATTGCCAAGGCTTTCACAATCAATGTTAGCAAAACCAATGAACAATTGATAATTCTATCCCATGATATAACAAATGAGACTTATTTCCTAATTACCTAAAATGGGTACTTGATTCTAATACTAATCCTACTTTACTAACTCATATTTTTTAAGGGTTTTCCTTAGATTTACAGGGTATACTTCCTATGGCTTTTGTCATTTCAATTGGTTTGGAGGTAAAATAATCCTACATTCTAGCTCCTTCTACATGTTGGTGATGTGGCTTCTTTGTCTCTTTTCTTTCCCAAGCTAAAGAGCTCCATTTTTTACCCTAAAATAACAAGAACTCCCGTCTCTAGTACTACCTTCGGAAAGAGGTTTTACAAGTTTTATCTACCAACATCCTAGCAAGTAAGACAAGTCTCCCAACTTTGTCTTTAACCACTATCTTCCTTACCTAATTCCAATTTCTATCTCACTTTCCTAAGCATAAAGAGAAATCTAAGGCATCAATCAATTGTGGTCATCAATAAATCAAGCATCATTTAAGCACAAGGCAAGAAAATAACAAGCACTTAGGAAAAAAGCTAGAAACTCATTCATGTATTCGACTAACAAAACCAATATCAGGTGACTATAACCATAAAAAGTGTAAAAGAATTAATCCATAACTAAGAAAAAAAGAACACATGATTCTTGTATTCATAATATTCATCAAATCAAAAAAAAAAAAAGGAAGGGAAGAACAAAGAATCCCTTATAGAATCACTAGCTTGATCTCTAATGTACTCCTGGCTCATCCTCCAAAGTAGCAAGAATTCCAACATGATGAGCACAAAACTCAAGAACAACTCTAGTTCCTCCAATAAAGGCTGCAAAATGAAAAGTATTTTTTTCCTATAAAACCCTAGCTAAAAATCATCTAAATATAAGGCTTGGGCCTTATCCTCTTCCATTCTTCTCTAATCTTCCAATGGTATGGTGAGTAGTTGAAGGTTATAGATCCTTGAGCTCCAAGATTGCTTTTTTCACAATGTGGTTTCCCTTTTTGTTCGAATACAAAGTACGGTTACACAGTTCATATTGTGGCCGCAATTTTGCCTTTAGAAGAGAAAGTATGGTTTCACTTTTAAAGTGCAATCGCACTTTAGGCTCTTAAGTGATTTTGCTCCATTTGAAGCGTGATTACACTTTTATTTGTGCGGTCGCACTTTATGTTGCTTCTGCTCCTTATTGCTTCCAGCTCATTTAGCTTTTATTCTAGCCCCAAATTAGCCCCCATTTTCTAATCCTTGCTCATTTTCGCCCTCCAGAAATGCAGTGTGGCCTACAAAACTAAAAATGGTACTAAGTTAGAGCAAAAAAGTGAAATAAAGCACAAAAGTGAGGGAAAATACATAGGAATTCATGTGACTATCGGGCATACCAATATAATCATATTATTTTCTCTCTGAAATTTTGGTGTCAATCCATGTTGGCCATCTTCCAGTAGACTATTAGGAAATGATCTATGAAGCTCTCTAATGCTACGAAGAGCATCAAAGAATCGAACAACCTAGAGAAGCTAGAGAAAGAGCAGAAAAAACTCTTAAGCCGATTGTTTGCCCTGCTCTAACTCCTTCACAAGATGATACCATTATTGAGGACCCACTCAGGACAAAGATAAGGAAAGAATTCATTAATCTTGATTATGGCTATGAACATGATTGTATCCACTAGCACACAGCCAACTACCCACATTTTTGACTTGAGGATCCTGATAGGACACCATCAATTTCTTGCAGCTATAATTCTGAGAATTATTATGTCAATCTCCACAATAGACGCCTGCAAATGACCTTATCATTTAAAAATCTTTGCTTTAGGAATCTTTGTTTTGATTTTTCTTTTGTCAAAATATAGTAGACAATGATGTTTGGCTCGTATGGTATGACGTATGCAATGATGTATTTTGATTTGTCCTTTTTGAGCTTTCTTGTCTATATAAAGGAAGTCATTCTCTCTGTAAGAATCATTAAAATTCAGAAATACATAATATCCTTGTGTCCTTACCATCTATGGCTTTCTAAATTTCCTTTGGTAAGATAATGAAGTAGAATTCAACTTCTTACAAATATTCTAATATAAGTTGTCACTTCTGTGGATCATCTTAGAATCAAGATCTTCAAGTTTATATTTATTAAGATTGAAGGCAAATGGTAACTTATGGGGTTTTTAAACTCTGAGAGTTTACATTTGCTTTCAAACCTAATATCTATAAACTTTTTTGATCCTAGATGAATTGCTTGGATAGTTAAGTGAGTGTGACTCCTCCAAAAGGTGTGAATAACATAGTTGTCTTGTAGCATTTTTTATGAGTTTGTTTGTATGGGCTTATGCCTTAAGGTTTGGCTGTGTAATTTTTTAGATGTATCACCTATGAACCTATAAACTTAGCTATCTCAGAACCAGGGGCAGAGTTAGCAAATTATGCCAGTGGTGGCAACTAAATATACTACTATTATTTTTTTTCATGCAATGAAGAATGTACTAATTAATGGTAAAATATAGTATTGCTAAAAAATAGTAACATTATATTTATAACAAGATGAGATGTCATAACATATAATTAAGGGGACATGGGAAGTAAATGCTAAAATAAATATTTTTTTATAGAAATACAAAAGAAAATGTTAAAAAAGCCTATTGTACTACTTTTACTTTTGTTTTTAAAAATATATTCTTTTAGTAATTAGACCTAGACCCATATTGAAAAATCAGTTTGGATTTTGGAGCCTAAAGTTCGAGCTATATAAGGTTGAAACATATTTTGGTCCATTGTTTTAGAATAAATTGACAAGAAGATACAAGTGGATCATTTAATATCAATAAATATCACTAACTAACTATGCTATTGTTTGTTGACTGAGGTCAAGGAAAAATTTTAGTGGGCTCATAATTAATATTTAATTGAAGTTCGTGCTCCATGTCAATAATATGACCAAAGTTTAGTGGGGTCATTTGCCCCCACTCAAATATGAATACCTCCGCCCTTGCTTAGAACCCTCTGCCCTTGCTTAGAACCCATTTGGTATCAAAGCTAGGTGTAAGTAAACGACATTAAAGATCACTTATGATTTACACCACTCTACGAGGTTTGAGACTGTGCACCTAGGTGCACAAGTATAGATTTGAAATTGTTAAGGGTCTATTAGTTTTGAGTATAAATGATAGTTTTTTTTTGTTAGAATAAATTATATTTGATTGGGATAATTATGAAATATATTAACTTTATTTAAAATTTTAATTATGACAAATTTTCAATTTGAATTCATTTGGAAAGATAATCTTAATGAAACAAATAAATATTTTAGGATATATATGGTAATCATTTAAAAATGAGTTTATTCATTCATTTTTTCACATAATCAAACATGTTCAGATAATTGCATGCATTAGAATATCAGTTTCATACAAGTGGTTGCTAGTTTAACACATTAACAATTCAGTTTCATATTTAGAGAGTTTTCTTTTGATTTTATAAAGAATATTCTAATTCATTAAATAGAAATTCAATTTGAAACAATAAGCACCCAAATTCGTACAATTGCAACTTAGTTTCATACAATTAAAATTCTGTTTTATACAAAAAGAACTTAGTTTCATACATTGATATTTGAATTTGGTATAATAAGAACTTTACAATTTTACAATGCGATCTTAGTTTCATATAACACAACCTCAGTTATATCTTTGAATTGTCTTCAGGCTCTGTTTCACCACCAAGTGAAGTCTTGGGTGCATCTCCATGTTTCATTGTTGTGTCCACACACTTTATTCCAAAAAATATACTCAATTTCACACAAATAGTTCATAGTTTCATACAAATAAATCTCAGTTTCATACAATTCATTTTCAGTTTCATATATTGTGAAAACTCAAAATTCATACAGTAGAAACATAGTTTCATACATATATGAACCCAGTTTCATACAATAGCAACACAGTTACATACAATAACAACACAGTTTCATACAATAGCAACTAGTTTCATACAAATCATTTTTAGTTTCATATAATTAATAGGAATACACACAAACTCTACCACCCCAGTTATATATATATATATAAATTAATCTCAGACATATAAACTCCAGAAATATACATATAAAAACTAGAAGCATACATATGTATTTGTGCTCTTTACAAGAAAAACCAGAAACAGACATATAAAACCCAGAAGCATATGTGTGTCTGTGTTTTACAAATCCAGAAGCATACAAATATATCTATGTTTTTTACAAAAACTAGAAGCATACATCTAAAATCCAAAAACATATATTTGTTTTTTTACCAACTTCAGGAATAGTTGGCTCAATAAAAAGGCTTTTCTTTGTAGTGATTGATATACAATAGTCTGATCAGTCTTTTCTAAAATACCCCTATCTTTGCATTGTAATGAGGGTTATTTCTATTTTGTTGGATCAAATGATTTTTTCCTTTGTCCATAAAAATGGCAAATCCTTTTAAAAAATTTGAGCCCTTAATAAAGAGATGAAGAACAAGAAAGAGAAGAAGAAACATAAAGCTTGTGCCATTATTCAGCAAAATTGAAAGAACAAAAAGAAAACAAAAAAGAAATGAAGGCAAAAGAGTTCAATCAAAAATAGTGATACATTGATAAAGAAAAAGAAAACAATAGTAAGAAAGCAACAGTACCTTGGAATGATTTGCCTTTCCCATTCCTCAGTGAAGATTGAGAAACAAACATGGACCTAACGAATATGTAGGAATTCCTCCGATCAGAAATGAAGGAATCTTCTTTATGGCGGTGCCAAAGATTTGGATTTATTTTTCACCATCTTCATCATTGTAATAGAATGGGTGTTGATTCAATGGGTTGGGGGAAAAAGAATGGGAGATGGGCTTGATTTAGTGGGTTGGTAGAGAAATTAAATAGATAATGACAATTACCAGATTTAATAACTTGTAAAAGAAAAATTAGTGATAATTATAAAAAAATAGTTAACTTATCCTAATTATCTCCTTCATTTTGGTTACTAATTATATATTTAAATTAGAAATAATTACCCTAATTAAAATTGTCATAATTAAAATTTTTGAAAAAAGTAAGTATCCCCATATTTACCATAATTAATCCAAACCAAACAGAATCTTTTTCCCTTTCTAATGCAATCCAGCAGGTGCACAAGCACCCAGGTGCATTTCAGAACATATGCCACTCTACCACAGTCAACAGTTCAACGCTACTCATGCTTTAATTCAAACAAATACACTAGCTAGTAATAGTTGGGTAAAATCTACCATGGGTCACCTAGCATTTGTTTTTTTCCTATCCAGGTACCTTACCTTTATTTTGTCCTATGAGGTACACATCATATTATAGCGAGTCCTACTAAGATACTTTCTATTACTTGTGTTGTTAAGGTTGACAGAAAATGATGACATAGACTCATTTTCCCCCAAACCTGGCCCCATGACGACACGGTTGACCATTATTAAGTGGGAAGAAAAGAGATGGTCATTTAATACGGCAACCACCCATCTTTCCCCTACCTGAGACCTTCTCTGCCACTTCTGATTCGATCGTTTTCAAAACCTAAACCTTGTGGAAGAAAATATCAAAGTTAAAGTTGTTGATTTTTTAATCAAGTGGTTTTTTCAGCATTGCAGAGAGGATGAAAGGATGGGGAAGAGGAAATTTGAAGGTGAAGTGTTCCAGATTGAAAGATTGGGTTTGAAGAAATATGGGCAAAGGAGACTGGGAATATAGTAAGTGTTCTTAATTGTTTGGTGATGTGATCAATGCTAGTGTTTTTTTTTTTGTGTGGAACTTGAGGAGATGGAAAATTGTGGGGTTGAGTAGGGGACCAATAGATTAATTTTTTATGGAAATGTAGTTGACTGTCGGTTTGTTTGTCGTGTGTTTTTTTTTTTTGTTAAACTTGCAGAGGTATATGATCAATGGTTCAGTATAAAAATCCATCATGGAGGGTACTTCGCCAAGTTGCCATAGAAGGCATATGTTGGGGGATATGTAGATCATTTTGACCTGGTTCACATGAAGAAGGTATGCATGGTGGACATTGATGATATAGTTGAAGAATGTAGGTATTCAGGGTTTATGAACAATTATTGGAGTGTGGCTAGGCCTAATGAAGTAGATTTGGAGGAGAAGCTGAAAGACTTAAAGACTAACAAGGACATTATGGATATGGTGAATGCACACATACCATAGCAGCACAAAATATATGTGTATGTGGTAGCATTAACTCGGGAAGAGATGATTGAGCAAGAGAAAGCTTATGTGGAACATATTAAATCATCCTTGACACTCCCAAAGGCTAAGTTAGTGGAGTTAGACAGTGAAGATGGCTGAGAGGAACAATCAAATATAAGTTTCAGAAGTGTTGGAGGTCAGAACAAAGGAAAAGCTAAAGTTTCAGTTTGAGGTAGAAGGCTTATTCTGCCTAGCTATAGTGTGAGATTTGAAAGAGAAGATGAGGTAGTGATAATAGTGAGTATGGAAAAAAGGAAGGTGATTTGGGGACTAGTCAGGCTGTTCAATTAAAGCAGGTGGAAGAAGGGGTGGGGAGTGTTAGAAAAAGTGATGATGCGAATACAGAAGTGCCAGAAATTGTTGCTAGAGAAAGAGAGGATGATGGGCATGGCATAAGTGGGGCAGAATTAGACAACTCAGATAGAGAAGATGAAGGAGATGAAGATGAAGAGAATGCAGATGTGGACTATGAAGGTGAAGAATATAGTGGGAGTTGCACAAGTGAGTTTTATGAAACAGATAATGAAATTGGACAAGAAGATAAAGGTATGAATATCATAGTTGGGATTGATCCTGGTATTTCTGGTCCGCAGAAGGGAGGTAGCAGTAATGGGCCTAAGGAAAATAGCGCTTCAGAATAGGGCACATCAAGGTTAGATGGTCATGGTCGTGGTGGTCAAACCAACAGGTGTATGGGGTACACCTTTGATGAAAGGTCCTCAGATTATTCATCACCAGATGATGGCCTGGAAAGTGTGCATAAAAATAGTGAGGATGAGCTTGAAAGTGTTCCCCTATTTAACCCTGAAACAAATATGAATGATCCTAAGTTTGAATTGAGAATGGTGTTTCCATCATTTGAAATTTTAAGGATGACTATGAAACAGTATTCAATTAGGAACAAAGTTATAGTAGAGTTTGCTTATAATGATAAGAAGAGGATAAGGGTTGTCTATCAGCCAGCGTGTCTTTTTTTGCTAACAACAGGAAAATATAAGGAGGGGCCACAGGTACAAATTAAAATAGCAAACCCTGATCATTCATGTGCCAAGGTGGCAAAAAATAAATGGGCCAATTATGAGTGGATGGCTGATGAGTTACTTGAGGTCATAAGATCACATCTCGAGATCCCACTAGCAGCCCTAGTAGACCATATCAAAAGAAATTTCAACATCAGAATTCATAGGTCAAAAGCATAGAGGGGGAAGAAGCTTGCATTGTAGAGGATAAAGTGGATAAGGTAGATCAGTATGCTAAACCCCCAGATTATGGAGGTGAGCTAGGAAGACAAACCCTGGCAGTGTGTTGATGTTAGGGGTTGATAATTTGTTCTTTCAGAAGGTGTTCATATGCATAAGTAGGGCTAGAAATGGCTTCTTGGCTGACTATAGGCCAATTATATGTCTAGATGAATTTTTTTGAAAGGTATTTATGGAGGATAATTGCTGTCAGCAGTGGGGATTGATTCTAATGATTGCATATGGTCAATTGCATATGCAGTAGTATAAAGTGAGAGTATGGACTCATGGGGTTGGTTTCTCTATCTACTATCAAATGCACTGGGGATCTCTGAGACACACCACTAGACTATAATGTCAGATAGACAAAAGGTAAATTATATTTTACTTGTTGCCAGTTTCTTTTAAATTGCATCACTGATCTGTTATAATATATTACATGCATGATGGTGGGGCTTGATTCCTGCTATGGAAAAACAATTTCTAGATACAGAGAAAAGATTCTATGTAAGACACTTGTATACCAACTTCAAAGCTAGCTATCTTGGGGTTGCACTGAGAGATGCAGTGTAGGGAGCAGCAAGGGAAACATATGAAGGTGAGTTCAAATGTAAGATGAAACTACTTAAGGGCTTGGATTAAAATGCTTGGGCATGGATGAATGAAGTGGATCCATGATATTGGTTAAGAGCTTTTTTTAGGGAATTTCCTAAATGTGATATCTTACTGAATAACATGTGTGAGTGTTTTAATCGATTCATCATTGATGTTAGAGATAAGTCTATCCTAACAATGTTAGAGATTGTTAGATGTAAGAAATGGTGAGGATTGCGAAGAAGAGAGAAATTCAAGGTAGGTGGATAGGGAGATTGTGTCCAAAAGTTTTAAAAAAGTTGAATCGAAACATAGAATTTTCAAGGAATTGTTGGCCTATGGAGTTAGGAGGAACTAAATACCAAGTCACCACGCCAACTGACCAGCATGTGGTTGACATAGAGGATAGAAAATGTTCCTATAGGAAGTGGGAACTCACTGGTATTCCATGCATCCATGCATGTTCAGCACTAGCCCTACATAAGACCATTCCAGAAAAATATGTGGACGAGTGTTATAGTGTAGATACACATAAGTTGATATATAGGAATCTCATAAATCCAATAAGAAGTATTGATCAGCGGGAAAATACGGGTCATAACCCTATAAAACCTCTAAACCATGTTGCTACCAAGAAAAGCAGACCTAAAAAGAAGAGAATAAGGGAGCAGGGTGAGCCAGAGTGCACAAACAAAATGAGAAAAACTGGGATGATTGTGCATTGCTCAATTTGCAAACAGCCTGGCCACAATAAAACTACTTGTAAAGAAAAAGGCAGCAGTAGTGTGCCATCTGGACAGAGGACAACCAGAGTGAGAAGAGGGACAAACTCCCAGTCATAGAGAAATAATGTAAGTGAACTACTAAACAAATTAACATTTGTTTAAGCCTCATATAAGACTGACATTCAAGTGACCTGTAGGTGGAGACTATAAAGGCAGTTCTAACACTTGGCCTAGTCAGACAGAACCAATGAAGGAGCCAAGTCAAGGCATAAGACACATAGACCCAAGTCAATGAGTTAGACGCACATCTGCATTTGTTGATAACAGAACATCATAGGAAAGACAAACGCCAATGGATGGAAGTTCCTAATCAAATAGAACAAGGGGTCATCCAAAAGGAAGTAGACGCCGCCCCTAGACACCAGCTGGAGGGATATATTCTAATGTCTTATAGTCCTAAGTTGGGTTTTGAGATTTTGATGTCTGTTTAGGTCAAACTTTTGCTATAATATAGGTGGGGAAAAACTCGGTGGTTGTACATTTTAATGCATATGTAAGGGGCGCTTTTGAGTTATAGGCCATTGCATTTTGGATATGCTTAAATGTTATTACTTTTGAGCTTAAGTGTGTGATGAATCCACACTTTGGAAATGATCAGATAATGTCATTTAAGCCAAATTAGCCGTTTCTACTTTTGTGTTTTAGTTATATCTTTGTTTCTCTATAACTGCTTGACTTAACCCCAATAGCGCAATAACCCAGAAATGCATTTTGTATAACACAAAAGTGCTACTTTTATAGCCAACTCAAACACACATCACTTGCAAATGCACATTAAACACCCCTGCCACTACCACTAGATTACTACCTCTCACCTTCTCCACCTACACATTACACCATTCCTACTTCGCCATTATTCTCACTTATTCCCCTACACCATCGCATAGAAAAAAAATAGCACCTAGGATAGAATCAAGGCCACCTCTAATTTCTTCATCTTTTTCTCCACTTCTTTCACCTTCCTCTTCAATTTATCCTCCATTTCTGTAAGTCTGTAGACCTCTGCTTGAGTTTTCTTAACACTGTTGATCTTCTTCTTCATTTCTTTCTCAGCTTCCTCCACCCTTGATTGAAGCCTCTTCACCTCTTTCTCTGACACATCCATCGTCCTTCGTAGTCCAACTATCATACCCTTCAATCTCTCTCGGGTTGGCTCATCATGCCACTAGTGGAAGCGACAACACAATGGACTTTGCACCACAAAGACAAAAAAATATCAGTTTCCACACAAAATCCCTATCCCACCAACACAACAATGAAACACATACCCCATAATTCCTACACCTAAAGAATCTTCATCCAATGTTTTGCTCTATTCAAGTTGGCTTTAGCTCTATGGGGATGCCGTATCTACAGTAAGGCCACGATCCTTCCTCTCCTTCAACACTAGCTGACGAACTCCTAGAACTTGCCATGTCATGTAAGCTTCCTCGATCTATCAGCCTTTTCTGCCTTTTATTTGCCCTATTCTTTAGCAAATTTCTCTTCTACTCCTACACCCAAATTCTTGTCATTTTTACACCCTAATCTCCCGCTCTAAAACAAGCCAAAGCTTTCATTGTCCATGTCATCGCTCTTTATCATGAATCGACTCCACCGTGGCATCCTGGGGCCAGGTTTGGGGGAAAATGAGTCCATGTCACCGTTAACCTTAACTGTGCAAGTGACAAAAAGTATTTCAGTAGGATCCGCTATAATAGTATGGGTACCTCGCTAGAACAAAATAAAAGTAAGGTACTCAAATAGGACAAAAAAATAAGCTAAATGACCCATAGTAGAATTTACCCAATAATAATTATACGGAAACATTCTCCTCTCTCTCTCTTTCCTGCACACAAATAAATAGAAGCAAATGTTTAATATCATTCTACGCATGAATTTACACTTACATCCATTTTCTGAATTGTATGGGTACCTCGCTAGGACAAAATAAAAGTAATGTACTCAAATAAGACAAAAAAATAAGCTAAATGACCCATGGTAGATTTTACCCAGTAATAATTATACAGAAACATTCTCCTCTCTCTCTCTCTCCTACACACAAATACATACAAACAAATGTTTAATATCATTCTACGCACGAATTTACACTTACATCCATTTTCTGAATGAACAATTGATATAGCGTTAATAAATGAACTTATAGTAATAGATGTGTATATGTGTGTGAATATATTGAATAATGAAAACAAAACCAAAAAGAATTAAATGATAAATATACGAAATAGAAGCAAATGTTTAATATCATTCTACGCATGAATTTACACTTACATCCATTTTCTGAATTGTATGGGTACCTCGCTAGGACAAAATAAAAGTAATGTCCTCAAATAAGACAAAAAAATAAGCTAAATGACCCATGGTAGATTTTACCCAGTAATAATTATACAGAAACATTCTCCTCTCTCTCTCTCTCCTACACACAAATACATACAAACAAATGTTTAATATCATTCTACGCACGAATTTACACTTACATCCATTTTCTGAATGAACAATTGATATAGCGTTAATAAATGAACTTATAGTAATAGATGTGTATATGTGTGTGAATATATTGAATAATGAAAACAAAACCAAAAAGAATTAAATGATAAATATACGAACTTATACAAATCTAGTGTATGAATATCATATTTTTCAAGTATGAGTCATAAAAAATCACATTTAGTGAATTTTTGTGAACGATTTTCAATATTATAACATTCAACCTACAATGATTTGATTATGCACATCCTTGTATATTTTAAAAACTAATAAATGGTAGTAATCTTTATATAGAGAAATGAAATGATTTCTATTACTATTTTTTTTTCTTTATAAGGATACACTACTAGAAAAACCGCATTTAGCGACGGTTTAATTAGCGACGGCTATAAACAGTCGCTAATTAGCAACGGCAAATAGTCACTAAAAGTTCGGTGAAAGTTTAGCGACGGCCTACCGTCACTAATTAGCGAAGGTAGGTAGTCGCTAAAATTAGCGACGGCTTGCCTTCACTAAATTAGCGAAGGTAGGTAGTCGCTAAAATTAGCAACGGCTTGCCGTCGCTAATTAGCGAAGGCATGTAGTCGCTAAAATTAGCGACGTCTTGCCTTCGCTGGTAGTCGCTAAAATTAGCAACGGCTTGCCTTCGCTAAAAATTAGCGACGGCTTGCCTTCGCTAATTTAGCGACGGCAAGTAGTCGCTAAAATTAGCAACGGCTTGCCTTCGCTAATTTTATGATTAGTGAGGGCAAACCGTCTCCATAAGTTACTGACAGGTAACCATCACTCTTAAAACTTTCTTATTTCATTTTATGAAAAATCACTGAGTTAGTTAATAAATCTTGTAACCATAAAACAAAATTTAGTCTAAATTATATTTTTTTAATACACACATGGATACATCGATCCAAGCGTTTTCATTGAAAAATAAACTGAAAGCACTTAAAATTTATCATTATCAAAATAAATGAAAAAAAAAAAAAAGAGAATGAACAATCTCATAAAAAGCCAGTCATAATTAGTCAACAACTAGTCTTTGGAATATTACCAAGGGCAAGCTGTATGTAATTATAACTTGGGTAATTAGAATTTTTTTGCTATTTACTGAGCTAAACTCTTTTACGAAATATTAGGTAATTTAACAAAAAATCATGTTAATTAAAATTAAAATTCTTTTACACTATTTTAGGTAATTTAACAAAAAAACATGTTAATTAAAATTAAATTAATTTGAATACGTTTATTGGCACAAGAGGCTTAGCCATTTTATAATATATTGGGATCTAATTTAGCCTAAATTTATTACAAGTATGGGTAGGAGAATGTTTAGCCTAAATATAGCGAAGGCCACACGTCACTAGTATTAAGCGACATATTGCCGTCACTACTGCAAATTAAAATCCCTTCCCTAGCCTTTCTCACAGACCGTATAGACGCACTTCTTCAAACTTCCACAGAAGTCCCTTCTCTGCTTCCCAATCTGTTCAATCGGTCCTCTCCACCCGACACGATTGTGTTGAAGCTTGCTTGCCTGGTTCAAATTGTTTCTATTTCAGGTAAATATCTCTCACTTTCACTTGAAATCGATTTTGGGCTCGAATCATTAGTTCTATTTAGGGTTTCATTTGCGCTGTATTTTGATTTTCTCTTTCTTTCATGGTAGTTTCGGACATGGCTGTGTTCTTGTTGACGCGTTAATCGCCGCCGTATGAGCGACGACTGGCGATTCATCCTTTGCGTCTTCGCGATTCCACCGCTGCGACAGTAAGTCTGATGTTGTGAATTATGTCGTTCGTTTCTGACATTGGTTTTAGTTTCCTTAGCCTACGACATTGATAACCTTATATCGTGTACTAGATGTTTGTAGAAGGAATTGAATTATTTTTTTATGCATAGTAGTTGTAGTAGTTTGATGCTTCTTTGTTATTTCTGTAGAGGCACAATACTAGCCCTTGCATCTTCTCTGATTAATGGAGCAAGCGAAGATCTTATTGACCTTATTTATAATTTAATCCAGCAAACTTTACAGGTAGGAGTTTGGAATTTTTTGAACCTCTGTTCTCCAACTTGTACTGGTTTAAGTCTCTTCATAAATGGCTAACATAGGGCGACTTCTTTTTACAATTTTAGGCCACTGATGATGTACATCATAATGAAGCCTATATTGCTTTGAGAAGAATTTTAGAGGTATGTTTTTCCATCTTTTTCCTTCTTTTTTCCATGATCACTTATCAAAAAAATTCTTTTGAAGGCGATTTTCAATGCTTCTTTTTATATTCTGGTGCAGAAACATGCATGGTTTGTTTCTACTAGATTTGTGGCGCTGATTGAACTATTACTCAGCCTCAAGCTTCCTGTACACATTGAAGCACTTAGAAACAGATTTGAATGCTTCAACAGACTAATGGTTTATGCTTTAAAGGTTAGGCTCATCCCGAAAATTTTAATAGGGTTTATGCTTCTCTTATTCTTTCAAACGTGTATGTTGGCTTCCCCTTGCTTTGCAGGTCATATTCTTGCTCATTCCACTTCCTTTTGCTGCATAGATCACAACATCATGATTATAAACATATGAAAACTAATTTCCAACCCCAGAACTGGTTATTAAAGCACTAAAATCTTCAAGTCCAATCGATAATCATAAATCTGCCTTATTTGCTCAAACTTGGTTTCCATATGGTCATTTTTTGGTTCTCCTGCTCCATTTTAAAAAAATTTTTTGTAGAAAGCTTCCTTAGGCCATAAGAAACATGTCTCCATTCATACACCTCAGTTTAGGTGCCATCTTCCTTAACTTTGATGCACAAATAGTTCTAGAAGTATTACATAGGCCAAAATATTGGGTTTGTTGTTAGTTCACTGCCCTCAACAATCCTTTTCCCAACCAAACTTTCCAGTCCTGTTCCATTATCATAATGAAACATATTTATGCCCAAAAATCTCAGTTTAAGGCTTCAAAATCAAAATTTGGTATTTGACCAGTTTTGCTAGTCACAGCTTTAAAAAAAAAACTGGAGCTTAAAGGGTGATTTCGAGTTCCACTCTTCCAAATTGGTTCAAACTTTATAGGGAACATCCCTTAGACATAAGTAACTGGTCTCAGCCCTGAGACCTTAGTTTAGATATCCTTTAGGTAAAATTTGAAGCATGTTTTGTTCTACTGAACACTTAGGCTGGAAAGTTTGTTTTTAACGCATTCACTGACTTCTCCTTGTCATATCCTTCCAAAATTTGGGATTTATGCTTCTCTTATTCTTTCAAACATTTTTAATTTTATAAATCTCAGCTTGGCTACCCAGATCAACATTTGACCCTTAAATATCATGAAGTTTTGTTCATTTCTGCTGAAACAAAACTCCTCTTCATTTTCCCATTAAACCAGACTTTCTGCATTCTCATTGAGCTCAACAAGTTCCATTTTGCTTCAGGAACATGTCTGCAAGGGTTCATTCACCATCACTTCCTTCCATAGGAAGTCAATGGCCCAATCAAACTGGTTTAATTATAACTCTTGCCTTTAAACAAAAGCTTCAATAATCAGTAGCTGGAACATAAACTTTCCATACATGTTTCTACTATTAAAAGAAACATGCTCAATTATTCTCACTTTTATTTCAAATGATATGGATTCAATAATCAGTAGTGGAGTTTTTATGTCTTTTATTTTATTCAAATGATATGGATTGCCTTTAAATCCTCTCCTTCTAACTCAGGTCTATTTTCTTCCATTTCATTCAGCTAATTTTGTGATGTTTTGCTCTTTCTAGGCCAATGCAGGTAATGCTGAAAATGTGAAGGATGAGTTGAATGGTCTTGATAAAGCAGTAAATGTTGTCTTAGGACAAAGAACAATCGAGCGAAAGCAGCTACTGGTCAGCCTCGCAAAGAGTAATCTTACCAGACGCCGTGACGACAAAACTGAAAAAGTTACCAAGTCTGAAGAGCTTGTGCGCTTATATGATCTTTTATTGCAGGTTAGCCATCTTTAAGAGAGTTTTTTTTTTTAAAAAAACTTGCTGGATCAACTTTATAAAATTTAATGTATCTTGTCCAACTGATGTTATGCTTTTGCATTTGTCCAGAATACAACTGATTGGTCTGATTTAGTTGGTTCAGGAAGAGATAGAACACCAGAAGAGGTTGTATTTCTTCAAGAATGTCACCTTAAGAGTCTGGCTTTCCCAGCATAGAAAGGTTTACTTTGTTTAAGCTTTATGTTGTCTGTCCATTCTAACACAAGTTTTTACTGTGGTTGCTGATTTACTGCTCTATTCATGAGGATTTGATGGGTCGCTATATTTGGGGAAAATTATATCTGTTCGTAGTTGTTGCTTTTCTAGTCTGTTTTCACATTTCATTTCACTGACAGTTATTTCCTATGAAAAATTTTGCACTGTACTCTGTACATATGTAGTACTTCGAAATGCATATCTATGGATGCTTGAGTGAGTGTGCACTACAGTTTTAGGTCATAGTCTTTCCATACTACACATGGATCGTTGTGAAGATATGTGAATGCTTTTACTTGGAAAGAATTTACAGAATATAACCTCATGTGCCCTGACAATAATTGAGCATGACAGCTAAAATTTCAGTTTTACAATATCATCAAACTAGCATATTTTCCACAGAAAATGTGCTCCACAAGTTCTAATTTACAATTACAGCACACTTGCAAAAATTTAGGTTCAAAATCCTTTCTAAGCTTAAAGTCAATAGTTGGGTGTCATATGCTTGCTCAATTAACCTCACATGCTGACTTATTTGTACCCTTCAAATGAACTTGCTCATGGCTCAACACTATAACTACGGCCTAGAAACCATAATTTTCTCATGGCTGTACACTTAAATATATCTATGTTCTGTGAAAGGTAATAAACAGTGCAGCTAGTTTGTTTCATGACTATGTTTTTATACTGTAGATATGGAAATTAGTTATGGAAAAAGTTCTACACTATGTTTTTGGTAAAGACAAAGCACAAACCTGTTTTGTTAAGTAAAAGGGATGAAGAACCATTGGTAGGAATGAACAAACCAGTAAGTCATGCTGTAGGTCCTAGTTGTGCAGCAAAATGAAACAGGAGGCCAAGAAATATTACTTCTAAAACTTAAATAATGACAAAATGTCCGTAAAGCTAAACATATATTATATACAAGACTACTAGTTAAGGACATAAATAGAGACGATAACTATTGAAGCAGTGAGGTCTGTTGCATTTGAGCATAATGGTCCAATTTGACGAACAGGTTTCACTTAAGCTAGGAATGAAAAAATGGCCTAAAATTGTATGAGCAAATTAGTATGTCTAATTAACACGTGTTCATATGGTAGACCCAAGATATGCACTACAGTTTTGGAAAATGAATTAGCGGCTGCTAAATGGAATCTATCATTTAGAGGTCATTTTAGCGACGGCTATGTATCACTAACTACACAAACTAGCGACGGCTACGGGTTACTAACTAGCGACGGCCACACGTCACTAACTAGCGACGACTATGCGTCACTAAACTAGCGACGGCAATGCGTCACTAACTACACAAACTAGCGAGGGCTACGCGTCACTAACTAGCGACGGCAATGCATCACTAATTAGCGACGGCAATGCATCACTAATTAGCGACGGCTATGCGTCACTAAACTAGCGACTGCTATGCATCACTAACTAGCAACGACTATGCGTCACTAAACTAGCGACTGATATGCGTCACTAACTAGCGACGGTTATGCGTCACTAACTAGCGACAGCAAAATGTCGCTAAGGCGCCAACAGGAACTAATGCCAGAAAATTAGTGATGGTCTCTTTAGCGACATTTTGCTGTCGCTAATTAGCGACGCTATCCGTCACTAAAAATTAGCGGCGAGTGAATAAGCAACGGAGCTTTTAGTGATGGTTTGCCGTCGCTAGTTCATGTTTAGCGAAGGCTGGCCGTCGCTAAATGGCTTTTTCCTTGTAGTGATATAGTAGTTTTTTTCCCTCATCATGTTAGAAAAATATTGGAAATTAAAGCCATATATAGGTTTAGGAGTATAGAATATCTTGAGAAAAAAATGAAGATATTAAATGCAAATCACCTTTAATTTCACAGGATGCAAATATGCTTGCAATTTATGAAGATGCGTTGCCTGGAAAAAATAAGGAATAATTCTCCGGCCGCCCATAATGTTTGTCCTTCTTTAACTTCTTTTTTTTTCTTAAATTGAGTTTAACCTAGTTTTCCTCATACCAATTAGTAGTCGAAAAAATCTAATTAAAAATGACATCTGAAAACTATAAGATTGTATTTATAATTCATACAAACTTATATTCTTATATATGTGCCATTTATAAAACAAAAATAGATCAAGCTAATTTTAACAAGGATAAAAACAAAAAATATTGCTCTTTCGGCTTCTTCCATCACAAATACAATTTCCAGGATATTAATTAAGATAGAGATATATACCAACAAAAATGTGTCCTGTAAACGAAAACCTAATAGAAGAAACCAAATGGCAAAAAAAAACCAGAGCCATTTTCCCGTAAAAAAAATGAAAAATAAAATTTATCTATCGTAAGTGCAGCTGAAAATTATAACCAGTTGGATAGCAGCTAAAAATAGCCAAACACCTGGGTTGATAATTTTGCGTACTTAAATAGGTATCGTCAGAAATTCCAAAGGAATGAAGTTTGTGAAAAATCTTCGTTTGCATGTTCCTCCTCATCGTTATCTAGATCCATCGGTGGTGGATAATAATACCCGTAATCCGACACAGTTCCGACGTTCGAATCGAACGTGTTCAAGGTGCTCAAAATTGACCAATCCATGTCCTCCACCTGTCCAACCCCATCAAACGATGTCGCATTCTCGTTACGTGAACTCGACTCGGGACAACTTGTCGAGCTACTTGCACCTGCGCCATTATTGCAATTGCGACTTCTGCTGTTGTTGTTTTCGGAAACGACGTCGTTGGCGTATCTGGAGGCGACCACCTGGATTTCCGACGGGCTGAGGGACTGGCCGCCGGGGATGTCCGGCGGATTGTCGGGGAAGTTGAAGCTGGCGCTTCTGCCACGGAGGCAGAAGAGCGCTGCGTCGAAGGCACGCGCCGCCTTCTCGGGGGTCTCGAAGGAGCCTAGCCAAATCCGCTCGCGGCTGTTGGGTAGCCGGATTTCGGACACCCATTTCCCCCATTTTCGCTTCCTCACACCCTTGTACTTCGGCCTGCCCGAGTCCGGGGAATGTTCCGGTGCGGAAGACATGTTTTAGTAAGATGATGAGCTTTTGTTTTTAATTTGGTCGGAAAACGATTTTCATTCGAAAATGGCGGGCTTAACTCAAGGTGAGTGGTATTTATAGAGAGGAGAGGAGAAAGGTGACTGCGAAGACCACAGCAGATAGTGGAGTTTGAATGTCTTACCGAGTGAAGAAGGAGAAAAAGGGATCGTACGTGGCGGCCGGTGACAGATTTGTCAGGTGTGGACGCGGTAGGACCAACGGAGACCAGCGCGTGCACGAATCCTTGTTTCAATGCGCTATTACAGTGTGACCCCTAAGGTTTAGGTTAAATTACATTTTACCCCTCATATTTTGGAATATACACTTTACTCCACACTTTTGTTATACTGCCTAGAAATGAATTTTTAAATCTTAATTTAAATTATATAAATTCCATACTGCAGTAATTTTAATCTATTCATTATTTTTCTTACAGTTAGTTGAGATTTCAAGTTATCAATTTTATCTATCTGTAAATATAAAACTTATTTTTTAAATGCCAACGAACTATAGGAAAAAGTATAATACAGATATAAATTACTAAAAGATAGTTATCGTATAGTTTAAATTAAGATTCTAAAATTCATCACCTAATAGCGTAAAAAGAAATAGGGCAAAATGTATATTGCTGAAATAGTTGGAGGCAAACTATAATTTTTTCTAAACCTATTGGGCAAACTATAATTAGCCCTTTCTTATTGTAACGTCGTGGATCCAGCTTTCCAGTTTGCACGTCGGGAAATTTCCATAGTACCGGATCAAGGGGATGATTCACGGCTTGCGTTACTTATTTTCAATCTTGTGATATCATGCAAGCGTAACTATTTGTTAAAAACTGTTTCTATATGCAATTATTCACGTCTAGCATTTGTCTACGTTTTTGTATGATTTCTAACATGAATTTTTGTCTCGTCATAGTCCATAACCTGATCAATGCCATCTCCTTTTAGTCTCAGAGACTTTAAGAAAGTGTTTCACTTCGGTTCCTTACTCAATGGCAGCTGTTAATGCTAAAGGAAATCTTCTAATTATGAGCAACCAATCCTTCATGAAATATGTTCTACATTTAGGAGAAAATATCATGAATGGTCCCTAGCCTTGAGTGATTGTTTCCTTTTATTCCCTAACTTATTGAATATTCTGTTTTAGTCCTAAATCTATTACAACATTTCATTTTAGTCATAAATCTTTTGAAAACATTTCATTTTGGTCCCAATTTGATGAAATTTATTAACTTAAAGTATTTGTTTAATAACAACTTTTAAGATCATAATTTAAACTATTCAGTAACTGTTTTACAATAAATTTAATCAGTATAATAATTTTTTTACAATTAATGAAAAATTCAAATTACTTTTTTTCCCTATGTAAATTAAATTTATTTCATTTAGAAAGAAAAAACTACTAATTTAAATTTTTTATCTGATAGCCAAAGGCTATTGCCTCCTCGGTAGTAACTCCCTGCCAGAATATTGGCCGAGGAGTCTGACGTCACCTAAGAGAGGATCTTTTCATTGACCTCGGAAGGTGCGAAGTCAAACACTATGAGCTCGAGACTTTGGTTAGCTCGTCAGGAATTCCGAGGACAACACCGTCTCCATCGAGGGGCCAAACTGACCGTCTTCGGGTAAGAGAGCCATCTCTCTGAAGCAAGGGAGAATCTCCCCGAAGGCAGAGGCCCCGAAGAGGTCTTCCCCGAACAAGAAACACCTGAACAAGGGAATCCCCGAACTATGGGTGTGAGTCCCGAAGAAGGTGTTCATCAAGGGAACTCCCAGAACTATGGGATAGATCCCGAAGGAGGTGCTCGCACCGAAGGACGGATAGAATCCGAAGAGGGTGCACGCACCGAAGGGCGACCTCGCCCAGGGGACCTCGGGAGTACAGTATGAACATTTAAGGAGCCTCTGACATGCCGCCCACAAGCCCTACACGTCACATCAGAACGGCGAACTGACACGCCGTAGCCGCCCCAGTCCTGACACAACCTGTCCGGGTCTGGGGCTAAAGGAGGCTGCAAACGACTACCTGTCCCCTAGGTCCAAAAGTACAGATCAAATCTGACCGAACACGTGTCATGATCTGAACGGACCAGCTATTCCTATAAATACTAGGAAATGGGACTGGGCAAAGGATGGGCATTTTCCTCCCTCTGAGAAAACACAAAACAGGCAAAACACTTGATCCCTTAGTGTTCTTCCCCCACTTTCACTCAGAAAACTGACTTGGGCGTCGGAGGGTCCTCCCCGGAAAAGCAAACCGGGGACCTCCTAACCTCTTCTTTGAGCTTTTCAGGCACACTCAGCTGGGAAACCAGAGCTCCAGGCGCTCGTCTCCTCAGGAAGTCTCTCCACCTGTCAACATGACAGCAAACGAAGATGCCTTGGGGCATCATTTGGCGCCGTCCGTGGGAAACTACTCCCAGGTAACTATTGTCGAAACTCGGCGTTCGAAGGACAAAGGACTCCCGAAGTCCCCGTCTGTGCCTGAGACCCAACCAGATACCGAATAAAGTCCCCCAGAGACTTCCTTGCCTGAAGAGGAACGCCCTCTTGTCATCACCATGGGTTTTTTACGAGACTTTCAGAGGTCTGTTGTGGCTGAAATGACACAACAGATAAACCGAAAGTGGCCGCCACCAGCCCAGGCGCAAAAACCCACTTCGCCAGCACGACCTCGGGAGAAAAGCCCAAGGGCAACCCATCATAACTCGGGAAGTGGGGAGCCACGGGAAGAGTCCTCGACAGATAACTTGCCCCTCGGAGCACGGCTGGCGGAAAGAGCGAGGTCTGAACGACCCGAAGTCCCGTCCAGAAGAAGTTTGTCGCCAGAGGCAAGGTCCCCCTCACCTCGGTACCGAAGTCGCTCCCCGAAGAGACGGCAACAGTCCTCTTACCGAAGAACCTCCAAGCACCAGGAAGAGGAGCCCAGTGCTACGCTCCTCCTGGAGAAAGTCTTGGCAAGACTGGAGAGAGTGGAACAGCAGGTGGCACGCAAGCCTGTTTGGGCCAGGCTAACTGAAACCGTCTCTGGAGATGAAACTCCTTTCGCCCGAACAGTGGTCGAGGCGGCCATGCCAAGTGACTTCAGGCTACCTCGGCTAGAGACATATGAGGGTCGGACTGATCCCCAGGCCCACCTAACAAAGTACAAACGCAGCATGGTGCTACATGGGGCTGATGATGCTACACTCTGCAAGTGCTTTGAAGTCACCCTCGCAGGACCAGCAACTGCCTGGTACAATTCCCTGCCTCCCGGAAACATCAAGGGGTTCCAGGAGCTGTCCACAGCGTTCACCCAACAGTTCATTGGGAGCAAGCCGACGGCGAAGATGCCCGTCCAAATGTTTGACATAGCACAGAGAAACGGGGAGACCATCCGTGACTATGTCGAGAGGTTCAACAGAGAGGCCCTCAGTGTTCCAGACTTTCGTCCCGAAATCCGCATCCTCGCCATGACGAGGGGCCTCCGGAGGGATTCGCACTTGTTTTATGAATTCTCCAAAGATCCCCCGGACACGCTGGGAGAATTCTACCGAAGGGCTGAACAACATATGACAGCCGAAGAGCTGAGAATGACGGGACCGAAGGCTGACCATATTCACGCTCATGGCGAAGGATCCAGCCAGCAAGCTCGGTGTCCAACGGAACAGTTAGGCCGACCTCGGAGAATATGAGTAGGAGGAAGGAAGCCCCAAAACTTTACACCTCTGAGCACCACGAGGGCTAACGTCCTCATGGCGTTGGAAAAATAGGGGGCTCAAATCCAACGACCGAGGGGCATGACTGCTGACAACAGAAGGAACATGAAGAAGTTCTGTCAGTTCCACCGTGATCACGGTCATGACACCGAAGACTGCTTTCAGTTGAAAAAGTACATTGAATCACTGATAAAGCAGGGCCAGCGTCGGCGTTATTTGAGAATGCCTTCCCCGAAGAGGAAAAAAGAGGAAGAAGGAAAGCCCGATGATGAGGATTATGATTCAGACAGGCGAAGGAACCGAAGTCCGAGAAAGCGTCCTCCACCTTCGGCAGGAGTAATACAGACGATCACAACCGGACTTCCATCCTCGGAAAGAAAAAGAAGGGCCAGAGAGATAGCGGTGATGGAATATCAGAGCCCAATGAAAAAATTGGCCCGCGAGGATGGCTCCACCATCGTATTTCCCCATGACGATCCATTGCTGATAATGGCGAGGATAGGAAACTGGGACGTCAAGAGGGTACTGCTGGACGATGGGTCAAACGCAGACGTCTTGTTCTCACATTTGCTGCCAAGCTTGGGCGTATCCAGGAGTGACCTCAAGGCTGTTACTTCACCCACGTTCGGCGTAGGACCATCTGAGCTACCTGTCCTCGGGTGGATCGACCTCCCCTTGATGATGAAAGGAACTTCGGAGAAAGGAACTGCTGAGTTGTTCGCCTCTACCATGGCAAGATTCATAGTCATGGACGTTCCTTCGTCATACAACGCCATCCTCGGCAGACAGACACAGGGAAATTTGCACATTCGCCCTGACGTAAAGTACTTGACCATCACCTTCGCCACCAAAGGAGGAGACGCAAAGATCTTCATTGATCAAGGTGAGGTGAGAAAGGTGTTCGTCAGAGCACGAAAGGCTCCAGCAAGCAACTTAGCACTTGCTGTAGAAGCAAAAAAGCTGGAAAGGGGCGAGGCAGAAGATCCCACAAAAGCGGAAACAGAAAAAGTAGAGTTTGTCCCAGGCCATAGTACCCGAATAGGGAAAATCATGGCCGAAGGAGACAAGGAAAAACTTGTATCTTTTCTGCTTACAAATAAAGATCTGTTCGCCTACTCACCGAAGGACATGCCAGGGGTAAACCCTCACGTAATCCAGCATAGCCTCAAAGTAAGTCCGGAAGTAAAACCTGTCCGGCAAAAGAAACGGAGCATCTCAGCTCACAAAAGTGACTTCGTCAAGACCGAAGTCCAGCGTCTGATAGACGCTAGCGTTATCCGGGAGGTAAACTACCCCGAATGGCTAAGCAACGTGGTAATTGCCACAAAAGAAGGAAGTAGTAAGCTCCGGATGTGCATCGACTTCAGAAATTTGAACGATGCTTGCCCGAAAGATTCATATCCTCTTCCGCCAATAGACCAACTGGTAGACTCAACTGCCGAGTACGGGCTCCTAAGTTTCCTGGACGCTTTCAGTGAGTATCATCAGATAAGGATGGACCTCGAAGATGAAGAGAAGACTGCCTTCATCACCGAGGGAGGAACATATTGCTATATTAGGATGCCCTTCGGGCTCAAGAATGCAGGAGCCACCTACCAGAGGCTGATGAACAAGGTCTTCAAAGACCAAATGGGGAGGAACATGGAGGTGTATGTTGATGATATAATAGTCAAAAGCAAATTGCCTGGCTACCACGTTGCAGATTTAGAGGAAACCTTCCAAAAACTCAGAGCCTTCGGGATCCGCCTTAATCCTGAGAAATGCATCTTCGGGGTGACCTCGGGAAAGTTCCTTGGGTACATGGTATCCGAAAGAGGCATCAATGCTAACCCCGAGAAGATTAAGGCTCTGCTTGAATTCCGAACTCCTGCCACAGTCAAAGACGTGCAAAGACTCACCGGAAGAATAACCTCTCTGAGCAGGTTTATTTCCAGGTACGGAGATAGGTGTCGACCCTTCTTCAAAGTCCTCACAAAGGCAGCAAAGATGGAAGGCGACCTCGGAAGGAATGGTCATCCTTGGGATGAAGATTGCCAAAAAGCCTGGGAAGAACTCAAAGTCTACTTGGCCAGCCTGCCGACCCTGCTGCAACCTCGGGAGGGAGAGCCCCTCGTATTATACCTCACCGTCACAAAAAAAGCTGTGAGCTCGGTCCTCGTGAAAGAAGAAGGGCCAAAGCAATGGCCGGTCTACTATGTCAGCAAGTCCCTACATGGCGCCGAAATCAGGTACCCTTTGCTTCAAAAATCTATATACGCCTTAGTGCTTGCAGGGAGAAGGCTGCGGCCATACTTTCAGGCTCACCCCATTATCGTCCGAAGTACCCTGCCTCTACGGGATGTTATGAGGAAAGTTGATCACTCGGGAAGGCTTTCCAAGTGGTGTATAGAGCTTGGCGAACACGACATCACGTATGAACCCCGGAAAGCTATAAAAGCTCAAGCTTTGGCAGACTTCATCGCCGAAGTACCAAACACCGAGGAGGGACATTCGTTTTCGGGCGAAGATGAGCCAGAATGGACGTTATATGTTGACGGGGCCTCAGGATCCGAACACCAGGGAGCTGGAGTGATTATCAGAGGCCCCGTAGGCCTAGAAGTAATGAAGGCCATCAAGTTCAGTTTCAACGCCACCAACAATATGGCCGAGTATGAGGCCCTCATAGCAGGATTACGCCTGGCCAGAAAAATTGGCGTGAGAAACTTGAAAGCCCATAGTGATTCCCAGCTGGTGGTCCGGCAAATGGCAGGGGACTATGGCGCGAAAGACCCGACCTTGGCGAAATACCATGAGTTGGTAACAAAGCTTATTCGGGAGTTCGACGTCGTGAAAATCGAGAACGTACCCCGACGAGAAAATGCTGAGGCAGACTGTTTGGCGAAGTCCAAAACTTGCTCCGAAGTGCTAAGCCACCCCAGCATCGCGGTGTTAAGCATAGACACCTTGGGGAAAGGATGGAAAGAACCAATCAAAACGTATCTCGCAACCAACACACTCCCCGAAGACCCCAGCGAAGCCGCAAAAGTGCGAAGGCGCTCCGGACGTTTCTTCTTAATTGGAGAAGAGCTATATCGGCAAGGATATGCAAATCCACTACAGAGGTGTGTTAGTGAAGAGGATACTGAAATGATCCTCGAAGAAGTTCACGAAGGTGCCTGTGGTTCGCACATCGGAACCGACGCCCTAGCAGCAGTGATACTTCGCCAAGGATACTTCTGGCCTACCCTGAGAAAGGACGCCAAGCAGTTCGTCCAGAAATGTGGTAGTTTCCAGAGACATGCGAACATCCAAAGAACACCCTCAGAGTTCGTGACTTCGGCAGACT
This sequence comes from Aquilaria yunnanensis, assembly GCA_039654915.1. Lineage (NCBI taxonomy): Eukaryota > Viridiplantae > Streptophyta > Magnoliopsida > Malvales > Thymelaeaceae > Aquilaria > Aquilaria yunnanensis. The sequence goes on along the minus strand of CM077596.1, from coordinate 93,860,204 downwards.
ATCCGTGGCCCTTCGCAGTTTGGGGCATAGATCTCATTGGGCCACTCCCAACGGCGCCTGGAGGCGTAAAGTTCTGCGTAGTAGCAGTTGACTATTTCTCTAAGTGGGTCGAGGCAGAACCTCTGACAACTATCTCGGCAAAAGAAGTGCAGAAGTTCGTATGGAAAAACATCGTATGTAGATTCGGCATACCGAGGGTACTCGTAGCGGACAATGGATCCCAGTTCATAGACAAAGGATTCCAAGAGTTCATTAGCGACCTCGGGACAAAAATGCACTTCGCCCCAGTAGCTCACCCCCAAAGTAATGGGCAGGTGGAAGTATCTAACAGGACCATAAAAGATGGTCTGAAAAAGAGATTGGGAGAAGCAAAAGGGAAATGGCCAGGAGAACTCCAAAGCGTGTTATGGAGTTACCGAACAACACCCCGAAGAGCCACAGGGGAAACGCCCTTTTCACTCGTCTTCGGTACAGAGGCCATCATCCCTGTCGAGGTAGTACAACCGTCAATACGAGTCCAAGTGTTCGATGAAAAAGGAAATGACCTCGGCCTGAGAACCAAGCTCGACCTCGTCAGCGAACACAGAGAACCAAGCCGAGCTGAGAAGAAAAGCTTTCCAGCAAAGAGTGGCAGCAGCCATAAACCTACGCGCCAGGCCAAAAGGAATAAAGAAGGGAGATCTCGTTCTCTGAAAGGCTGAATTTGCACCCCGAAAGCCGTCCCACGGGGTACTTCGCGCAAATTGGGAAGGACCGTACCTGGTACTTTCCGAAGTACGAAAAGGAGTTTATAAGCTCGGTGATGCCGAAGACATAGAATTAAAAAACACTTGGCACTCAGAGGCCTTGAAAAAATTCTATGCCTGAAAAGTTTGGTGGGAAGGTTGTATTGCACAAGTTGGACAAATTTGTCGAAGTAAAAAGTTCTGAAGAAGTACAAAACAAGAGTCTCACGAAAGTAATCTCCGAGGAAAGCAAAAGTAAGTTTTCCGAAGTCTCTTGAGCGAATATGTTCGGGACAAAGGAAAGCAAAAGTATGGTTTTCCGAAGTCTCTTGAGCGAATATGTTCGAAGTCTCTTGAGCGAATATGTTCGGGACAAAGGAAAGCAAGAGTATGGTTTTCCGAAGTCCCTTGAGCGAATATGTTCGGGACAAAGGAAAGCAAAAGTATGGTTTTCCGAAGTCTCTCGAGCAAATTATGTTCGGGACAAAGGGAAACAAAGGGATCTGGCAAAAAATACTTAGCCAAATTTTTATCTATTGAGCCAAAGAGTGCTTACAGAGAAGAAAGTTGCTGAAAGACTACAAAAAAGAAGAAAAAAATGAAGACAAAAGGCCCTAGTACAAACTAAGGAACCTCGGCGTCTTGAGAACTGCCAGCCTCTGTGCTTTTGTCAGCAGCCTTCGGCGCCGGGAAAGAAGGAGGCAGTTTCAAGTGCTCAATCTTGGACCAAGTCCACCGAGGCTCCTTCGGGATGTTCATGCCTTCTAGGAATGAGAGGTCAAAATCTGGGAACTTCTGCAGAATTTGGTGCCGAGCAAGACAGAAGCCGTCTTGAAAGCCCAACTTCGTCATATCATCGGACTCCCGCTTCTTGACCGCCAAATCTGCATAGTCCTTCTCCAGATCCGCGTAATCCTTCTCCAGATCCTTAAGCTTTCTTTTCAATGCCTTCATCTTCTTCTTCTCTTCTGAAGGCTTCTTCAGAGATGCGACCTCGGCTTCGAGCTGGCCCTTTTCCTCGAGCGTCTTCGCAAGGATTGCGTCACTTTCTGACTTATCCTTTTGAATCGCTTCTACGGTCGAAGTCAGCTCCGCCATCCGAGAGCCGATGTCGGAAAGTTTCTGGGAGGTGCCTTTCGCAAGTTCCTCTTTCTCTTTTATGAACCCCTCCCGAAGTTCAGCAATTTCCTTCTCCGAAGACTGCTTCAGCTGAGCATTATCGGCAGCCAACGCCGAACACTGGGCCTTCCTCTTGGTGTAAAGGTCCCAGAGTGACGCCCTCCTTTCTGACTCTCGTGCCACCCGAACACGGAGCAACCCGGCATACCCCATCAGCTGCAAAAAAAAGCAAACAAAGGGAAAATGATGCTAAGTAAAAAGCAAAGGCGAAATTGGCACTAAGGAAACAGTGAAGTGTACCTGGGCGGCATGTTCAGTGAGTTTGGCGGCCAGAGAGATGTCGCCTAGGTAAGCCTCCGTAAGGGCCTTGTAAGAGGCCTCAATAAAAACCCCTTTGCACATCTGCCTGGCCATCTCGGGACAGTCCTCGGAGTACATATTCATGTCCTCCGTGAACGTCCAGAAGGGCTCCTTCGGAACTTTCCCTGCTGGGACTTTGGCATCCCGAAGGGCCCTCTTGCGGGCGTGTTCGGCAACCCAGTCAGGAGCGGCCACCTCCGCTGCACAACAAAGCAGAAAAATTGGTTAAGGCCAGAAAACTCTTAAGGATTTACAAGAGAAAAAAGGTTCTTCGACAAAATACAAACCTGCTGGCACCTCGGTAACGTCGTCGTCAAGAATCGACGTCACCTCAGTAGAGACCCCCTTGCCTCTTATTTGGCGCCGTTCCTCGGCAGAAGGGGTCTCTTCCCCATCGCCCTCCAGAAGAGCATGCGAAGGCGTGGGGCTTTGAGGAAGGACGTCGGAAGAAGGGACGTCGGCAGAAGGAACCTCGGGCAAAGGGGCAGCAGGGTCTTCGGGCTCCTCGCCTACCTCCTCCGGAATTTGCGAAAGAGAGGAAGGAGCAGCTTTCTTTGCCCATTTGGAAGGAGGGCCGCCCGAAGTCTGCTTCCGCCTCCGAGATGCGGCCTTCTTTGTCTGTTCGCCCCTCTCGGCCTGCCCGGTAAAAAGAGCCTTGTAGAAGGCAGCCGCGTCGTCGCCCATCTCTGAAAAAAGAAAAAGAAGATCAGTGTAAGTCCAAGATGAAGTTATGAAGGAAAAAATGAGAAAGTAACTTACTCTCGTAAAAAGACTCATAAGTCTCTTTCCCCCGAAGGAGTTTCACGAGCCAGGAGTTCTTCCCCGAAGAAGCCGGTTTCGGCATGTTGAGGTCTGTCACATGCTCCTTTACCACCTTGAGTTCCCGAAGGACCTCTTCGGTCATGAGCCTCCAGTTGATCGGAAAGGGGTAAAGGGCACGAGGAGAGACCTCGGCAGCCCAGTCAGAGACGGCCCGGATGCGCCTGTCGAAGTCCTCGAAGATAGGTGCTACGTCGGCGTCTAGCAGTATCTTCGGGTCAACAACATCCATCTTGAGCCTCCCCTGAGCCCACTTGGTCGGGACGTGCGACCAAGCCTCCGACTTCTTCAGGAAAAAGAATTTTTGTTGCCACCTTCGCCAGCTGTCTTTGGTGGCGAAGGTGAACGTATACTTTTTGCTCCCGGATCCCCGAGGTAGCATAAAGTAGAAGCCATCCTTCGGGACCACGAAGAGCTTGTAGTACTGAAGAAAAACTACAAAGTGAGGTTTTATTTTGAAAACGCCGCACATACAGAGGAAGGCGTTGAAATAGCAATACGAGTTCGGTGGGAGTTGGTTAACGGCAATGCCATGGAAGTTGCAGAACGCGCTAACCATCTCCGGGGGGGGATACCGAAGTCCAGCCTTCAGTTGGGCTCAGAAAACGGTGATTTCATCACTTCGGTTGGAGAAAGGAAATTGGTCAGGACGGGGCAACCTCGTCACAGAGTAAGAGGGTAAGAAAAACTTTTTCTTCCACTTCGCTAGTTTTGCCAGAGTAGTGCAGCAAGGGTGAGAAAGGAGAGGTTGCCAACTCTCGGGAACAGGCATGATGAAAACGAGTTCGGGAAAAACAAGGAAAACGAGTTCGGGAAAAATAAAGAAGAAGCTTTGAAAAAAGCAAAAGGACTAAAACCCACCAAAGGTCTTGCCGGAATCTGGATTTCTGGAAGCCGTCGTGAAAGGTTGTCGGAAAAAAGCCTGAAAAGGGAGAACCGCCGCGGAAAATCGGGAGAGAATTAGAAGGCAAAAGAAAGCAAAAGCAGAAGCAGAAAGAGGGTTATGACAGGACTGATATATATAGGCCGAGAAGGCCAGGAGAACCGTCGTCATTAGTACCCCTCGGAAGGCGAAGCGTCGCCATAACTGCTAAGAGCGCCTGAAAAGTCGCGCCTGCCGTACTCAGTGCATTCTTACCCAATAAAAGTGCGCCATGTGTCAGCCATCGCGCAGCAAACGTGCCACGTGTCGTCTATCACGTCAAGCGCGCCCTCTGACATCGTTTGGTCTAGAGGCGCCGCCCTAGACTGACTCCACCAGACACAGGACGCGACGCATGAGCAGACCTATAAAGGCAAAAAAGTAGGTTACCTTGAAGACACCAAAAGACAGCCTGTGACTTCAGGCAAAAGGTCTATCTTCGGTACAAGGTTATCCTATCTTCCCTCGCCACGAGGATACCAAGAGACAGCCTGTGACTTCCGGTAGAGGGTGTATCTTCGGCACAGGGACAGCCTATCTCCTCACGCCTCGAGGACGCAAAAATGCTGCCCATCGCTACAAGCAGAAGAAGGCATCTTCGGCACAGATATCACAACCATAGGACCCGAAAATCGATGAACCGAAGTTTCTCACTTCGGCTTTTCGGAGGGGGGCCTGTGATAGCCAAAGGCTATTCCCTCCTCGGTAGTAACTCCCTGCCAGAATATTGGCCGAGGAGTCTGACGTCACCCAAGAGAGGATCTTTTCATTGACCTCGGAAGGTGCGAAGTCAAACACTATGAGCTCGAGACTTTGGTTAGCTCGTCAGGAATTCCAAGGACAACACCGTCTCCATCGAGGGGCCAAACTGACCGTCTTCGGGTAAGAGAGCCATCTCTCTGAAGCAAGGGAGAATCTCCCCGAAGGCAGAGGCCCCGAAGAGGTCTTCCCCGAACAAAAAACACCTGAACAAGGGAATCCCCGAACTATGGGTGTGAGTCCCGAAGAAGGTGTTCATCAAGGGAACTCCCAGAACTATGGGATAGATCCCGAAGGAGGTGCTCGCACCGAAGGACGGATAGAATCCGAAGAGGGTGCACGCACCGAAGGGCGACCTCGCCCAGGGGACCTCGGGAGTACAGTATGAGCATTTAAGGAGCCTCTGACATGCCGCCCACAAGCTCTACACGTCACATCAGAACGGTGAACTGACACGCCGTAGCCGCCCCAGTCCTGACACAACCTGTCCGGGTCTGGGGCTAAAGGAGGCTGCAAACGGCTACCTGTCCCCTAGGTCCAAAAGTACAGATCAAATCTGACCGAACACGTGTCATGATCTGAACGGACCAGTTACTCCTATAAATACTAGGAAATGGGACTGGGCAAAGGATGGGCATTTTCCTCCCTCTGAGAAAACACAAAACAGGCAAGACACATGATCCCTTAGTGTTCTTCCCCCACTTTCACTCAGAAAACTGACTTGGGCGTCGGAGGGTCCTCCCCGGAAAAGCAAACCGGGGACCTCCTAACCTCTTCTTTGAGCTTTTCAGGCACACTCAGCTGGGAAACCAGAGCTCCAGGCGCTCGCCTCCTCAGGAAGTCTCTCCACCTGTCAACATGACAGCAAACGAAGATGCCTTGGGGCATCACTATCTACTATCAAAAAAATATTAAACTGTTTAAATTTACTGAAAAATAGTTATTAAATATTTAAATTAGAATTTAAAAGTTTCTGTCACTTAATTATTCTGAGTTAATGAGTTTTATTTGGTGATGAACCAAAATAAAACAATTTTAATAGATTTAGAACCAAAACAAAACATTCAATAGGTTAGGAACTAAAAGGAAACAATGACTAAAGGTTATGGACCATTCAATGCAATTTACTCCTACATTTAGATTTAGAAGAAAAAAATTGATAATTTAAGCTATTAAATAACATTCAAATTATTATTGGACAATTTGAATTTATTGGAAGATAATTGTATAGTTGAAATTTTAATTTCAACTATACAATTATCTTCCAATAAATTCAAATTGTCCAATAACAAAAATTAATATCATATAAACATTTTAAAAGAAATATTAACATCTATAGATATTTTTTTACAGTATCTATTATCAAATTTTTAAATTCTAATTTAAACTATATCATATTGGTCCCAATGAATTCAATTTGGCTAATGTTGTGTGTTTAATCTCATAAATTTAAAAAGAAAAGACAAAAATGATACATTGCTTTCTTTGGGCAATTGCCACGTAAGTAGCCTGTTTGAAGCCAAAATCACTTTGGCTTTCAAAGTCCACTCAGGACTTGAAGCCAAAAATGTCATTAGTTCTTTTATTATGCACCTATGTCTAATTAGACAAAGTAACCCATCCATTAATCTTCTATATATAAGGCATAAATTATTAAAAAAATTGACAAAAATATCTTTAATTAAAATATTCTTCTCCACAAAAAAACCGTAGCTTGTTACTGCTGTCTCCTCCAGTGCCGGTGCCAGTGCCGGTGCTACCATTGAACTGTCATACATCATGATCTCGTAGTATAGTCATATGTCATGTTCGAAAAAATGAAAAGTGTTTGAATGGATGCCGAAAAGTGTCTAAAAAAATATTTAGAAGTGTCTGATCAATACGTAGACAATTTACTCTCTTCAAAAATAACTAATTGAAATAATAAAAAAGTGTCTAAATGAATGTGTAAAAGCGTCTAAAGAAATATTTAGAAGTGTCAGACCAATACGTAGACAATTTACTCTTTTCAAAAATAACTAATTGAAACAACAAAAAGTGTCTAATAAATGTATAAAAATGTCTTAAAAATGACAAAATGTCTAAAGCGTGTCTAAAAAAGTATCTAAAAAAAAGTGATAAAATGTCTAAACAGTGACAATTTACTCCCAGCATTGCCTCTGCTCCGATCGCTCCGATCCTGGCTCATCGCATAGTCACCGTGGCGTTGCCGTCATCGAGTCGGAGCGTTGCCTCTACTCCAATTGCTCCGATCCTGGCTCATTGCGTCATTGGACTTTAGGCTCATCATCGCCTTAAAACTCCGACAATGGTGAAGAGGCAATGCGATTCAATCAAAATGGAGGGGCCCCGACGCGATTCGATCAAAGCGGCAAGGCGGCGATGCTGAAGAGATGCGATTTCATCAGAGCAGAGAGGCATTAACGCTGAAGAGGCGATGCGATTCGATCGAAGTGGAGAGGCAGCGACGTGATTTGATTGGAGCAGAGAGGCGGCGACACTGAAGAGATGTGATTCGATCGGAGCTAAAGAGGTGGCGACGTGATTCTATTGGAGCAGGATTGGAGATTAAACTGAAAAAGGCCATAGCGATGCGATTGAATTAGGGAAGAAAATTTTGGGGGTAAAATAGTAAAATCATCCCTATGTCTAATTAGACATATGTGCATGATATCCATGGTAAAATGTCATTGCCGCTTCGTGGTGTGCGAAGGGTGTGTGAGTGAGCACACGTTAGGCAAAATAAACAAAGGCATTTTTTCACGGAGAAGTGGCCTCGTAGGTTAGTCCTACAGGTTTTATTTCGGCTGTAATTTGTTGGTCAGTTATCTTGTAATTTTGGAAGTCATTCTTTTGAGTTTATGAGCATTAATCAAAGGGTATTGATATGTTTTGGATTTCTGCGTTGTGAGATATTTATAGGAACGACAAAAGTATTAAAATTGCCACTAATATTTAGGTCACGACTCAAATCTATTACTATATTTTTTTTTTTTGCCCAATCTCCTACTAATGTTTTAAAATATGTTCAAATATGCCACTGCAATTAAAAAATAATAGAAAATGTAAATAGTAAGAATTTTGAAATTTCAAGATGATAATGTAACTCTAAAAAAAACTACAAGAGTCATACGTAATTAGACTCATCTCCAATGCTACGAATTTCTTTGGCCTCACCTTTGGTGACATCGCACTCAATCCAGCCTCACCTCTGGTAACATTTCGTCTAACCGAGTAAGGAGCACTAGCGAAGGGCTACAGGCAAAGAATTTAGCCAACCATTCCATTGGATTGATTTCAGGATTAGAACTGACAAAATCTCACGCATTTCTCCTAATTTAGTCTCTAGTGTAATAATTGAAGTTTCCAGGAGAATTAGTTTCGTATTTTGTGCTGGAGATTCTAGAAGTTGATTTCCACCTCTAGCGGAGCGGCAAAAAGGAAAAGGATGAGAAAAAATATCGAAGATGACGGAGGAAAGCATTAGAGACAGTGGAGGGAGTGCTTCCATGTAGAGGATAGACAATTTTTCTTCATGAATCTCAGCAATGGCGATGGGAGGAGAAAAATTTAGAAATTTTTTTATCATCGGCCGCCACGGACAGTGGCCAAATAAGTTTCATAAGGTAGCAGCAATAGATGACTTTTGAGAGAGAGAGAGAGAGATAGAGAGAGACTAATTACATAAGATATTTGAAGTTTGTTAAAACTTACATTATCATCCTAAAATTTCAAAACTTATTATTTTTAACATTTTTCGTTAACTTTTTTAACGGAAGTGGCACATTCACCTCAAATCTGAAACTTTAATGGTATATTTGAGCCAATTTTAAAACATTAATGAGAGATTGAGCAAAAAAAAACTATAGTGGAAAATTTGATCCCTGACCTAAACATTAGTGGCAAATTTGATACTTTTGCCTATAGGAACCCTTAAGTGTTGAAGTTGCAGTTTTTCTCAAATTACTGTGATAGGATTCAAATTTAGGCAATAACTTGACCTGTGGACATTGAACTTTTTTTTCTTATAGTGAATTTAGCTGCCAATTTGCCTATGATTTTTCTCTCTATACTGGAGGGTTTTCCATGTATATCATGTGTCTCAATTTATTTCGGGTTTGACGGTAATTCTTTCAAGTCTATCCCAACAAGTGATATTAGAGCCTATGGCTAAAGAGGATATAGGTGATAGGGTAGGTTCAATGATCAAATTGAATGCATCAAATTATTCAATTTGGAAGCCAATGATAAATGATCTACTTTATTGTCTTGATTTGTATGATCTAATTTTAAGTGATTTAGCCAAGCTAAAGACAAGTTAGATCATGATTGAAAGAAGTTTAATCGCAAGATTGTTGGCACCATTAGAAGATGAATCGATATCACCGTGTTTCTACCGTGTTTCTGTATAGACGAATGCTCTGGCTTTGTAGAAGAAATTAAAGGTGTAAAGGCTCTCATAATATTTCCTCTACTTTGAATGTTGAGGTAAGTGAATCCCAAGTGGGCAAATTGGTAATTTTGGCCCAAGTCAGTGGCATGACCATAATTTCAGAAAAATTAGGTTCATGCAAGTGTTTTGAACTACTTGATTTAAGACCATAAGTGTTTATAGCCATTTGGACAAAAAATGAAAGTTAAGGGTGAAAAATGCACTAACTGAAAAATTAAGCTATTATGTTTTATAATGGCTTAAGTGACTTAAGGGCAAAGTGTTTGGGTAAGAAAAACCTTTCTTTGGGACCAAGGAGTGATGGTGTGGGGAGTGTTTAAGTGGCCTAAGTGATTCAAAGTTAAGTTTGAGGGCCAAAGTGTCAAATGAAAAAAAAAAGTTAGCTATATAAGTGTAGGAGATGACACTATTCATCATCTCCCCCATTTGCCATTTTCGTAGCTCTATTTCCTCCACAGCTCTCTACCTCTAAACCTCCCAAATCACTCAAGTTTCCATGGAAATCGAAGGTCCCAAAGCTATCCCAACAAGCCTTTAGCTCATTTTTGGTGGAATTGGTGCATTTGGAGTTGTTCTTGCAAGTTTTTTGTTCAAACCCAAAGGTAAACATCTTTGATCCTTGTGGGTTAGTTCTAAACCTATTAAATGGTTAGAAATGGTCTTAACTTTGTGCTCTTGGTCTCCAATTTGGTTGATTTCAAGCTTGGAACTCAAAGGAACTCGTTGGAGCTCGAATGTGCTCATTGCTTGTTTCTTGCTTTCAAGATGATTTGAGGTAAGGGATTTAAGTTAATTCAGCTTAAATAATGCATAGAAATGTAGTATCATGAGTGGGAATGAAGTAGAAACAAAACCCATGTGAATTGGCCTTGGGGTAGGAAAGTTTGAGTAAGTTTCGTGTAAGTTCGCACGCTGTCGCGCAATGCTGTAATACATTGGTGATGCGTCGCCGTTAGAAGTCAAGATTCCAAAGCATTGATCCCTTTGGCGACGCGTCACCAAGGACGTTGCCAAGGCATTAGTCCCTCAAGCTCAGGGCATCATAAGAATGTCTCAAACTCTCGGTTATCATCCCTAGGCTAATTTAAGATTTTTCATACCCTCGGTTGGGTCTAGAACTCATTCCTAAGTTGGGAATTATGCATTATTTAGGTGGTAGCTAAGTGGTGTGGTTAAGGTAGGGTAAGGAATGGTGGCTAAGGAAGTTAAAGTGCTTAAGTTTCTAAGGCAGCACTAAGAGGGATTAAAGCAGGTTTCAGATCCTTTGTTGGCCAAGTGGAAGGTCATAGACCTTCGGGCAATAAAAAGGAAACCTAAGAGGACCCCAACTAAACTTTATGATTTGGTAAGTAAGCCACTAAGGAGCCCTGAGGTAAGCTCGAAGAGCTTGGTAAGTTGAACCACATAAGGCAGCTACCTTGCACAATAAGTTAAGGGAAGAGACGGGTAAAGAGGAAGTACGCAATGACTTACTCTAAGTAGCCCGCCAAGGAGGGCAAGGTTTGAGTAAGTGATGACTTACTCTAAGGTGCCTGTAAGAGAACCTCATGGGGTTAGTTAAGTGCTAGCATAGGATATGAGAGCCAGTATCCAAGTACCCCAGTCGTAAGAGCTCACGGCAAGTCTAGCACTTATGGGTGTAAGGAAGTCCGAGGTGCATGTGCATGCGCATATTTCATCCATCAATCTATCCATCCATCCATCCATCATTTGCATTATTTGTTGTTCTTTTCTTGTTTCTGATTATGCCGGTTACTTGCTTGTTTTGTTTACATTTTATATATATGCATATATTTGTATGCTTGCATTGTTTTTTCCTGCAAGTACTAAATCCATTACTGAGTACTTTAGAGTACTCACCCCTTAAGTGTTGTGCAGGTATTAAGCGAGCTAGTCAAGCTTAACAATTGGTAAGGGACAGCTGTTAAGGCTAAGTTTTATTGGTTCAAAGGTATTCTCTAAATAGGAAACTCTACATTTCTAAGTTACTTATGGCATAAGCTAGTACTGATCAAAGTGTTTGCCTTACAGTTTAAGGCTAAGTGAGTATAAGGAAAATATGGCTCATCACTTGAAGCTAGCTTGCTTGGGTAAAAAGCTAAGGATGGATCTTAGTAGATATGAGATGTTTCTTTTATATGTATGATAATTTCATACATAGATCGCCTCTACTAGTGTCCATTAGTGTGTATAACACAAGGGTTACTTTTGGGTGCATATAAGTTTGAGATGTATGCACATAGTTGTTACTTGTAGTTAAAGCATCTAAAGTTTTTATGTTTTGGCTTGTTTTGAATTATGTTTTGTTAACTGGCACGACATTGTTTTCAATGATATGTTAATTTAATTGTTATCGCATAGCCAGGACAATGCGTGCATATTTCCTATGTAGGGTAGGCTAAGTAACTAGTTGCATGTAATGATTTAAGATGCTTCACGAGTAATAACTAGCCAACTGTAATCTAAGTAGGATCATAGTTCCCAAAGAGCTTACCAGTGTTAGCAATTTAGGGCACTGGGACCCTATTTCGCCACAAAAAAGGCTTGTTTGAAATAAAGATCGCTCAAAATAAAACTTTCATTATACAAAAGCTTGTGAATTTGAAGCTTAATGAGAGACAATCAATTTCCAAGCCTTTGAATGATTTTCGGAACTTGATTAATCAGTTGACTATCATGAAGTTAGAGTTTGATGACGAGCTATAGGCATTACTTCTTTTGAGTTCCTTACCTGAGAGCTAGGAAACCTTGGTAATTAATATCAGCAATTCAACCCGGAATAGCAAGCTCACATTGAGTTTGTTTAAAGACAACTTATTCAATAAGAAGATAGGTTCTTGTCACTAAGAGTAGAGGTGGAAGTAAGAGTAAGAGACCTAAGGGTGGTCACGATAAATCTAGTGATTGTTCAAAGTCTAGAGATGGCAAAGGCTGTCATTATTATGGGAAATCTAGTTGTATAAAAAAACATTGCTGGAGGAAGAAGAATGATGAAAAGAATGAGGAGAAAGCTCTGAAGGACAAAAATACGGCCGTTGTTGTTGAGTCAGATGTTAATGATCTAGTTACACTAGTTTGTGTGCAGGAGGACTACGATCATATTATAAATTTGAATGTTTAGTGAATAATCGATTCGACTACATCTTATCATGTTTCACCAAAGAATAAATTATTCACTACTTATAAGGAGGTTGATATTGGGGTGGTAAAGATAGGTAACATGACCCAATACAGGACTTTATGGATTAGTGGTGTTGTTGTAGAGACTAGTTTAGCTGTCATTCTAACATTGAGATATGTACGTCATATTCCGGAAATGCGGCATAATCTTATTTCAGTGAATGTGCTTGACTGGAAAGGTTATATTCAAATTTTCAAAAATAGGATAAGGAAGCTGAAGCATGGTTCCTTACTGGTGGCAAAAGTTTATCTTTACTGCACTTTGTATAAGATTCGTGTTCATGTTTGTGGGAACAGTTCGTTGAATGTGGTTGAGAATGATACTTTTGCATATTTGTGGCATAAGCGGCTAGCTCAAGCTCACATTAGCAAGAAAGGGTTGGAGACTTTGGCAAAGCAATCCCTCATTTCTATTGCCAAAGATGCATCACTTGACCTTTGTGATTTCTGTGTATTAGGAAAGCATCAAAGAATTTATTTTCATGTTCCTTCTACAAGAAAGAAAGCTAAACTTGAGCTAATACATTATAATGTTTGTGATCCCATTGAGGTGGAGTCATTGGGTGGTAACAGGTACTCTGTGACTTTCATCAACGATGCTTCATGGAAGACTTAGGTGTCCTTGCTAAAGAAAAAAAGTCAAGTCTTTGACTACTTCAAAAAATTTCATACCATGGTTGAAAGGGAGACTAATGTGCACTTGAAGTGTCTCCATACAAATAATGGCAAGGTTTATACCTCTATTGAGTTTGAGAGGTATTGCAAGGGACATAGTATTCATTACGAGAAGATGGAGCCCGGTACACCGCAACATAATGATGTAGCTGAAAAGTTGAACTGCACCATTATTGAGAAAGTCATATGCATACTAAGGATGTCTAAGTTACCAAAGACATTTCATTATGAAGCTGTAAATACTGATGTTTACTTAATTAATCGGATTCCATCGGTTCCTTTGGGTTTTTTAGTCCCGGAGAATGTGTGGACAATTAAGAAAGCTTATTATTTATATTTGAAGGTATTTGGTTGCAAAGCATTTATGTTTGTGCCTAAAGAACATTGATCGAAGCTTGATAGTAAAGCCAAACCATGCATTTTATTGGTTATAACAGTGAAGAGTATGGCTTTCGGTTATGGGATCCAGAGAAAAAGAAGGTGGTTAGAAGTAGGGATGTTGTCTTCAAAGAGCATGAGAATATAGAAGATATTGGGCTAAAAGAGAAGACTACAGATACTGCTTATGGTGTTGATGATTTGAAACCAACACCTATTCCATCTAAGAATGCCACAGATAAAAGAGCTACAGAACAAGGGATAGAACAGCCTGTCATTATTGATAAACAAGTTGATGGTGATATAGCTGAGCATGACATTGGTCTTGAGCAAAGGGAGCAGCCCCTTCATTAAAAGAGGTAGAGTCTCAGTCGAGAAAATCTACTAGAGTGCATCATCCATTTACCAAGTTTCTTAGTTATGATTATGTCATAGTTGTTGATGCGGGGAAGCCTGAGACCTTCCTAAATGTTCAGTCTTGTGCAGATAAGGATTAATATATCACTGCAATGCAAGATTAGATGAATTCTCTTCAGAAGAATAACACATATGAGTTTGTGGATCTACCTAAAGGTATAAGAGTATTGTAGAACTAGTGGGTGTTTAGAAGTTTATCCAATGGCAACTTCATTTTTCTTCTGCTTTATGCTGATGATATGCTTATTGTTGGGCAAGATGCTTTGATGATTCACAGGTTGAAAAGAGAATTGTCTAAGTCCTTTGACATGGAGGATTTAAGGCCAACAAAATAAATTCTATGCATAAGAATTGTTCGTGACAGAAAAACTAGTAAACTGTGGTTATCACAAGACAATTACATTGAGTGATTCCTTAAAAGGTTCAACATGACTGATGTTAAGCCAGTTAGCATGCCCTTTATGAATCATTACAAGTTAAGTAAGAAGACATGCCCAACTATAGCAAAAAAAAATGAAGAGATGTCAACTATTCTTTACTCATCTGCAATTGGTTCTTTGATGCATCTCTTGGTTTGTACTCTGTCAGATATTACCCATGTTGTTGGATTGGTTAGTCAATTTCTATCAAATTCAGGAAAGTCTTACCAGAAAGTCGTGAAGTGAATTTTTAGATATTTGAAAGGTACTTCTAAATTTTATTTGAGTTTTTATGGTGTTAAACCTATCTTAGAAAGCTTTATTGATGCAGATATGGCAGGTGATCTTGATGGTAGAAAATCTACATCAGGTTACATTTTCACTTTTGTCGAATGAGCTGTCTCATGGCAGTCAACATTGTAGAAGTGTGTTGCTTTGTTTACAACTGAGGTAGAGTATATAGTAGCTAATAAAGCAGGTAAAAGACACTTTGGATGAAGCAGTTCCTTCATAAGTTAGGTTTGAAGGAAGAGGAGTATGTGATACATTGTGACAGTCAGAGTGCTACTGATTTTAGCAAGAACTCAATCTATCATAGTATCACTAAACACATCAAGGTAAGGTATCATTGGTTGCATTTGGTGACTGAAAACAAGTTTTTTAAGCTTATGAAATTTCATACAGATGATAATGTAGCTGACATGTTAACGGGGGTTGGTGGCGAAACTAAAATCCGCCAAAATTACTAGTATAATTATAGAATTTAACACACAAACCTAGTAAAAAGAAAAACTTGTCTTTTCCACATCCCAATTCCCAATAGACAAAAAACACTAGTAAAAAATAAAACAATAAAAAAATTTGAACCTAAGAATCTTACTAAAGTAGACAAAAATTAGTATCAACTTGAAAATTCATCTCTTTCTTTAAGAGGTATTGCCATAGCTCATAGCTTGTCTTACTCCTTTACCACAAGTCTGTAGCATGCAAAATTGTGATCTCTATTTGCTCCTTTTTTATACTAAAAAAAAAAATCTCAAAAGTTAATCTCCATGGTATTCGGGTAGGGATGTTAATGGACATTTGGTCCAACAGTTATATATGAGTTGATGGGCCAGTTTCTTTTTTTTTTTTTTTTTGCAATTGTACAGGTGTGGATCAGATGTGGTTTTTTTTACCCACCGGATTTGGCTAAGATGCAGGTTTGGAATTTACTCACCTAGTATATATATATATATAAGAAGTGGATTATAGTCACACCATGTGAAAATAAGATAGAAGATGAAAAAAGACATGAGACATACATTACAACAAAAAAACAATAAAGCAAATAAAGGACTAGTCACCAGCAATCACAAAAAATGATTGAATTGTGACTACATAAGTCAATCACAAAAATCCTAATTGCTAATAAAAAGTGATTAACTTAAGAGTGTATATAGCGACTAAAAGGAACAATCACTTTCGGTCGGGTATGCTTGGAAAAGAGTGACTAAACTACCAGTCACAAACTTAGCGACTGATCTTTTCAGTTGCTATTTCTTAGATGAAAATGCCAACTAACGTTTAGTCGCTATCTTAGTCAACTGTATAGTAATATATTTTATGTACAAAATAGTAAGATATTTATTAAAATTTCTAATAATAATGTATAAAACATACCCAAAAATATAAAAAAAATACAGAAAAGATAAAATATTAATTATGTCAAAATAATTCTGAACAATTAATATTAATTTAAAAGTAAATTTTGTATATAAAATTACCTAAAAAACCCTACAAGTTTAGTTCAGTCATAGCTTTTAAATGCGTTAAAATTGTTGTCCAAAACATTCACGTTGTGTGCTAAATTATATGCATATCCATCTAGGAACTTCAACTCTCTAAGCCAAACACATATTTGTCTAAGCTCTTCTTTCTCTAGAACATATGTTGCCTTCGATTTGACTCCAATATTACCATCTTCTACCAAGTGTAGCTCATGACACATTTCCAACTCCTGGAGATCCAATCGGGTATTAGGGTTATCTTTCATCTTACCTTTAATATCTATCATTGTGGAAAACAAATTTTCAAAGAAATTCTTCTCTATATGCATTGCATCAAGATTATGTCTTATAAGCAAAATGTTTCCAATACAACTCCCAAAAAATTGAATTTTTAACCCAATTATAAGTTGAACCAAAACTAGACACACGAAGATTATCTGACAATACCCTCAAAGGTAGGAACTGCATTTGATCCAAAGTTGCACTGATATCTTCACCAGACATTGGAGGAACAGATGTCGCCCTTAACTTTAATACTGGAAGAAATACAGTAATAATACAATGGAAAGAATGATTCCTTGGCAAAGATTTTCTATGACAGCCCCACCAATAAAGTTTCCTCTCATTCTTTCATTGAAAAGACTCTATGTTCTCCATGCAATATAGACATGTCAATTTCTCATGCATACTCCACCCTAAAAGCATATCATATGCTGGAAAATTATTAATTATTCATAATAAACAAACCCACATTGTGAAATTTTGAAATCGAAATACATCCCATGTTACAACTCCGTATACCCATAACATATTCAGCTCATCAATGAGCGCTAATAAGAATACATTAATATTTCATCCCGCTGATCTTGGACCTGGTATCAACGATGACAGAAATATGTATGCTTATTTCATACACATTTCTGGTGGTAAATTATAAACAACAATGAAAACTGGCTAGATAGAATACATCCCTCTCGTAGTAGAATTTGGCATAAACTCATCTATACAAAGCCCAAGTCATACATTATGGATTTCAACCGCAAAGTCAGGAAAAGTTAAATACATGCTTTCAAGCCTCACTTTAACATGGATGACCCATTGTACCATTATGAGTTGCCTGATTACCTACATGCCACGTCATATGTTCAGCCGTACTGGTAGACATGAATAAATGCCTCAGTCGATCAGTGATTAAAAGGTGCCACAAAACCTTTTTGGGAGTTGGTTTTTTATTTCTTCCATTCGTTGTCCCTTCTTTATATATGCAATTCCCACAAAATTTACAATGCGTTAACTATGAGTTCTCACCATTAAACAACATACAATTCTTGAAGCACACATCTATTTTCGCATATGGAAGACCCAAACCTTTCATCATTAGCTTAGTTTCATATAACGTATCTGACAATCAATTATCTTCTAAAACAAATTCCTTAATGAGGGACAGAGTGTCATTAAAGCAATTTTCTCCCAAACCTTTCACCATTTGTTTAGTCTCATATAACGTATCTAGTAATCAATTATCTTCTGGAATAAATTCCTTAATGAGAGACAAAGGGTCATTAAAGCAATTTTCTGACATATTTTGCTTTCTTTTCTCACTTAATAACTGAGAGACTATTGGTAGCTTTGCATGTTTCATGCATCCATCCCATAATGGTGTTGATGCATTGACAAGTAATTTATAAAATTTCTCCGCATTTGGATTTGGAAGTTCATCATTCACTTTTGAAACATTAATATTATGATCATTTTCTTCGTCATATGCATCATTATCCACTTCAACATTCACCTCTTGATTATTATTATCATCATTCTAATTAATTTTAATTTTTTCATTACATTGTACACTCGGGCCAAACAAATCAATAACCATTTGTTCATAACTAGATCTACTGTTATAATTCTTTGAAGACAACTGATTAATTGATATTTCACCCATATGAAAATTATGATATTGTATTGCATATCATACCAATCTCCATCACAGTACTAAACATGGTAGCTATCAACAAATATAAAACAACGCAAATGCATTACAACTTCATTTTTTTTTCTAGATAATGTCTATTTTCACATCACCGACATGGACATTTAATTAGTTCAGTGCCTCCACTACAAACGATTCTTATAAAAAATTTTACACTTGATATGAAATCTAAGTTCATGTATCTATCCATCATTAATATTTGATACATCTATTAACATCCTTCCACCATGCTCTTATTTCTTACAATACAAATTTATAGATATATATTGAATTACAAAGAAAAAAACATTACAAATATATATGACCGTCAACCTAAAACCTAAACAAATTCTACAGGGAAATGGCCCTAACCTATTCAAAAATGAAACATCAAGATTGTATTTCTACATTATAATTTATCTTAATACGATAAATAAATTTCAATAGCATTTCACTTTAGTTCCCCAAAATGCACCGTTTATGTAAAACTAAAATCTCATACTCGATATCAGAGGAACACTGCTCAGCCCAACTTAAATTTATTCATCATTAAAATAAATCACAAATGGTTAAGTATAATCGAGATGTATGTTCATTTCTGAACTGTCCAACATGGACAATCAATGATTTTTGAACAGAGACTTATTATGTGTATAAAATAGCTGCATATCCTTTCAATTACTCAATATTCATAGTATTTCTCAAAGATAGAAAATCATTAACAAACATTCTACAGTTTATCTCTAATGTATATGCAAATAAAAGTTATTTTATTAGTACATATCAAATAAATCAACTCAAACAAAATTTACCTATATCTCCAAAGCAAACAATCTCCCGATAAATTATGACAGGGTAACTGAAAAAGCTTGAGGTGGAAGCTCGGGCTAGAGAAGAAGCAAAAAGAAGAAAATGATGACCAATATGGAGGAGGGGGGAAGGAGATGAGTTTTTGTTCACAATTGCAATCGAAAAGCAAAAAAATTTCAAATTTTTAAAAACAAAAGCGACCAATTAACAACTTCCTAGTGGTGACCAAAACAAAACGACTGAATTTCAATTTTCCTTCATACTTTGCGACTCAATAGTGACTGAAAAAAAAAAAAGTGACCGAAGCACTTCAGTCACAAGTTAGTCTCACTTATAGTGAGCCCCACAAAAAAAGTGACTGATTTATGATTGAACTAAAAAGCAACTAAAGTTTAGTCGCTTTTTGGTTTTCATGTTGTAGAGACATAAACTAAAGTTAATTGTGTTACTATTGAATCTAGGAAGATAAATGCTTTGTAAAAGTTGTTTATTCCCCCATTTTATTTCTTACTGCTATTTAACTACTATAAGATCAAGAATGTAGACTAGTTTCAGTTGAATACTTGTGGTCATAGGTGCGGTGGGTGGATGCATTTTTTCTGACTCAATCAACATAAAAATATGTAGGATATAGATATAAAAATCATCCACTCAATGAGTGATGAATAGGATATAGGTAAAGCATCCAATATAGCGGATTGAATGTAGGAATACCCTCATCTCCTAAATTTGACCCATTGACATATTTTATTAATAATTTTTTATTACCCCAACTGACCTAATTTTCTTACTCTACCCTTAAGAATTAGATGCTTATATTATAAATTTTGAGTTTATATATTAAGAAGCTTTTGAGAAAAGTGTTTATTGTGATATATACATATACATTTAAAACTTGTGCACTAATTTATAAACAACTTTAAGTTTTACAAAAAAAAATATTTGATTTTTTTTTCAAAATACACAAATTTCTGAGAAAATTCACATTTACTATAAACACAAATTTCCTAAACCTCGATATATACAACCTAATACATATGATCTGCACTTTAAAAAAATAAGATATTGATTTGATTATTTCTTATCACACTAATTCAAAATTAAGGATCTAGAAAAATCAAGATTAGCATGAATTTAATCCTATATTTATCTATCTAAATTTAAATTTTGAATATAAGTCAACAATTACGGCTTTGACCACCATGTGTCATCACCACATTGCATCAGGGGTAAGGGGTATATTTAGTGAACCATGTGTAAAAGTTTGAGGTTAACTTACTAAAAAATGAAAGTATGTCATGTGTCAGCTCCACAATCATTCTCATTCAACAAAAGACAAAAGTACCCTTAGATGCATCTTGCTTTATATATATATATATATATATATATATATATATATATATATATATATATATTCCCAAATAAAAAATACATACAAATTACCTAATCCTGTAAGAGAATCTTAAGTTATTACAATCAAAGATATAACAATTGGTTTTAACTTAAGTCAACTTAATTTAAAATGATTTACTTTTATTTTTAAACTTTTTGGCCTAGAACCAATTTCATTTGAAACCCAATATTATTTAAGTGTGACAATCCATTAATTGTAAAATTTTTAAGATATTAATAAATTTTTATGAATTTTTATTTTTTAATACCTAAAAATTAAAAATTCATAAAAATTTAATAACATAACAAAAAAAAATTTATTTTGAATGAATTATTACACCTACATAATTTTGGCTTTCAAATATAATTAGTTTTGAGTAAAAAAAATGTTAAAATAAAAATAAGTTATTGTGGATTAAGTTGACATAATTTAAAAGGAATTGACTAATAAAGCACCGAAAGTTGGCAAGTTAAGTCACATAAAACTGGCATTCTAACTGCCTCTTACTCAATGACAAATGTTAATACTAAAGGAAAACTCCATATCAGCAATCAATCCTTCCTAAAATATGTTCTACTTTTAGATTGAGTAGAAAAGAAATTGATAATTTAAACTATTAACTAATATTAAAATTATTATTATTATTATTGGACAGTTTGAATCTATTGGAAGAAAAATATTGTATAGTTTAAATTTAAATTTTAAAAGTTGATATCAGATAAACATTTTAAAAGAAATACTAACATCAATAGATGTTTTTTTAGAATATTTAATATCAAATTTTCAAATTATAATTTAAACTATATCATGTGGTCTCCAAATAAATTCAATTGGGCTAATGATGATCTATGTAGATGTTTGTGTATGTCTAAAACAGTCTTTTCCTATAAGTATGGGTTACTAACGTTATTGTAGAGTTTCGGGAGCCATAGAATGCGGCAAAAATTAACCGAAATCTTCCAAGATCTAAGTAAAACAGGGTAAATCATGTGTTGAAAAGTTTTATACCTAAAAGGTTAAGATCTTTCACCTAACTATTAAGTTGAATCACAAAAACTTGAACAGTTAACGTGTTCAAGCTCTTTATGGTATCCACACGAACCTCTTGAATCATCATGCCTTCACCACGTCCCGGCAGATGTATTTCTCTTGTGCTCACAATGCTAGCTTGCGTCCTCTAAGAAATGACAAGAGGAGAGTGTAGGTGAAACTTTCAGAACCTTTCTGAATTTCATCCAAATGAGGTTAAGTTGAAATAACACTATATAACATATATATATATATAACGACGCAAAACTCCCAAGCCTAATAGGTTTCATACCTAATTAAATTAGGCCTAATTTCGGGCTCCATAATGGCTTAACTTTTGGGCCACTAATTAATCCGAAATTATCATGAAAGCAAAACCAATAATTTGGCCCATGCACTCAAAATAATCCAATTGGCTCTAAGTGTGCAATCCTATAGGTTCCTATCACATTGATAGTAATCATAAATCGTATTTATAATCATAAAGATTGAGCGGTGTCTAGTAACAAATCATTGCTACCCAAGTAACAAGATAGTTGGTGATTCAACTAAACCTCTATGATCATTATTCATATATCCCATTATCCTTTTGTCCAAAGATATAAAGACAGAGCACGGGACATGGAATGTGTCACTCTCATATATCCCAATCTATGGTTTTTTGATTCCTAAGTAAACTGAATTAAACTGATGATATTGATATCGTATATCAACTCATCCGAGTATAGTCATATATTTCCTTAGTCTCACTCAATCAAAGGGCTTGAAGATATCTCTCCCATTTCATAGGAGGGACAAATCTTATCTTGATCATACAAATCCCTCCACATGATATGTGACATACCCAATGACCTTCTTTATGTTCACTCAATTACAAGCAACAAAGGGAAGTACCAAAGTATGTGACTCACATATATATAGGGAACCTTGTTGACCTCAAATCAAAGGACTACATATAACATAATTACTATGAGAATTATTTATGACACTCATATAACGATCCATGTAATGTTCTTATAGTGGGTCGGTCCAGTACACAAGTTCTCCAACTTATACACATACGGAGACTACATATCTCATATTAGTCTCCACATATACTAATCTTTATGTACTATTACAACCCACTCCACAATAATACTAGACTAAGGATGTTTTAGAATACTATTATTTTAGGGTTATAATTCTATTTGATTATGTTACGCAGAAACAAACAACAAACATAATTATTGAAATAATGCCTTAATAAAATATCATGACTCAATGTGCAATACACAATCATCTCATAATTGACTTTTGGGCACAACACTAATAGTTACAACTTCCATCAATTTTTGTGACACGTGATATCTCAAGTTGGGTAAATGTGAGAAGCCTTATTTATATATATAGGCATAAATTTTAGAACATAAGTATTCAACGTTTATCCAACACAAAAATCAATCACAACCAAATCCAAAACCAGCCCATAAAACACATGACCACACCACATGGGTTATCATTTAGGAAAAAGGATAAGCATTAGCTGGGACTGCGCTATGTATACTTGAGTAAGAGCAATTGCCACTACTCAATTTTGGAACAAGTATAGAATTGGTACATAACGTTTAAAAGATATTTGTTTTGCCCCCACAAGATTTTTTATGATGCCTCCACTAACTTTAAAGTGCATGAACTTAATTCAAAATAAAAATAAGTAAAAGTTGGTGGCAAAACTAAAAGCCACAAAAATTACTAGTATAATTATAGAATTTAACACAAAAACCTAGTAAAAAGTGAAAACACTAGTAAAACAGTAAAAATAAAACAATAAAAAAGTCTAACTTAGGAGTCTCACCAAAGTAGACTAAAATTAGTACCAACTTGAAAATTCATCTCTTTCTTTAAGAGACATTGCCTCAACCTGTCTCCTTCCTCTGTCGCAAGTCCACAGCATGCCAAATCATTTTCTCCTTTTGTATTTTTTCCAACTCAGAAAAAAAAAATCTCAAAATTTAATCTTGACAAGTAGTCAGGTAGGGATGTTAATAGACATCTAGTTCAACAGAGATTTAGTTGCATCCGAGTCTATTGGTTTTTTTTTTTTTTGTGGCAATTGAATAGGTGTAGGTCAAATGTAGGCTTTTTCACTCATCGGGTTTGGGTAGGACGCAAATTTATGGTTCACGTGGCTATATATGTGTGTGTGTATGTATGTATACATGTATGTATGTATGTATGTATAATTCTACAATTTCCTTCTATTTATCGAACCATGCATGTGTTACTCAATACAACAAGTGCTTTATAGCCTCACCACGTGAAAATAAGATAGAAGTTGAAAAAGGCATGAGACACAAAAGTTGAAGTTAATTATATTATTACTTGATCTAGGAAGATAAATGATTTGTAGAAGTTGGTTATTCCCCATTTTGTTTCTTACTACTATTTAGCTATTATGAGATCAATTAGGTAGAATAGTTTCAACTAAATACTTATGGTTGTGGTTGTGGTGGGTGGATGAGTTTTACTCAACCCAATCAACCTAAAAATGAATAACATATGGATATAAAAATTGTCCACCTGACGGGTGATTGCTCGGATATGGGTATATCATCTAATATAGTGGGTTGGATGTGGGAATACTCTCATCCTCCAAGTCTGACCCATTAACATATTTTATTAAAAAAATTTTATTGCCCGCCACTGATATAGTTTTCTGATTCTGCCCTTGTGTGTTAGGTGCTCATGTTTTGGATTTTGAGTCCATATATTCACATAATATTTCCCATATTCCTCTCATATGGAATATTATGGTGTTACAATTTTAATGGTTATCACCAAGAAAGTGTCAAAAATGAAACAGTTTATTGAGGATAAACACCAAAATGAGACAAAAAATATATATAAGGTTAGGGAAAATTTAAGTTTTTAATCCCAACTAAAAAAGACCTACAAATTACCCAACCTTGTCAAAAAATCTTAAGTTAATACAATGAAAGAGATGAAGTACCACTAGTTGGCAAGTGAAGTCACATAAAACTGGCATTCTGCTGCTCTCGACATCGGAGCGTAAATTTGCACTTTCAAAGTGGGAGCAAACAATTCACACTATGTCTCAGCCAATGCTAGCACACAAAAACCAATAATGAAAACCATAACCAAAATATCCATGGAGCGATTGGATTGTCCCCCTTCGGACAAAATCCAAATATTATATTCACTCTCTTTTTTGTCTCTTTGGCTCCCTTTTTTGTCTCGCTTATAAATTACTGTATGTACTCATGTATTTCTTTACTTTTTTGTGACAGTTATTATAGTTATTTTTTTGCAATATATTCTTAAATTTCAACCATGGTATTTATCTGTACCATTTCCAACTACTTTGGAGCACGTATTTCTTATATGGACATTTTAATCAACGCAAGTGCTATGAGGTTTATAGGCCACATTCTAACCTATCCGGGGAAGGTTCATAAATAGATCAATACAAATTACAATTTTTTAGAGGTTATGGAAGACAATTTAGTTAAGGTTTGTTCATATGTAAGCTAATCAAAGTTACAGATTTTGATATGCTATTTATTTGTTTTTGTGAAGACTTAAATCTCTACTCTAATTTTGGTGCCATTGAAATTGCCACTAAGGTAGCTCTAGTTTTTTAAGTAGTTTAAGTATATAGATTAAAGGTTTTAAAATGAAATGTTAGTGTATAATTTTTAAGCACACGGGACATATAGTTTATGGTTTATGACCTCCAAAATAAGAACAAGAAATGAACCATGAACGCAGAATGCTGCCTTCAATTGCAATAGTTTCAGTCCCAAATCCACCCTCCGACGACAAACTTTCTGAGGCATATTGGGCAATTGAAGGCCTATATCTTCACGCCGGAGCCGTACACAGCCACCAGAATTTACCGCAACACTATTTTCTTCAGTCCCGTTGCCCCCAACCGCACCGTTAAGAGAGGGAGGAGAGAACTTGTCATCGCCCGCCATCGGTTGGCGAGGTGATGATTGTTGAGTCGCCATCCGGGAAGCGGGAAAATACTGGGTTGACGTATGGTGAAATCGATTAAGAGAGTGAATGCCTAATTTGAGATTGGTCCTTCAAGTGTGTTAAAACTGCACTATCACCCTAAAAATTCATAACTTGTTACTTTTAATGTTTTCCATTAGCTTATTAATAGGTAGTGGCATATCCGACCCATTTTAAAACATTAATAGGAGATCGGGCAAAAAAAACCATAGTGGCATATCTATGCTAAACCTAAAACATTAGGATAAATTTGAGATTTCTGCCAAAAAAATTAAACACAATCTAAAATTATTCAATTCAATTATAACTTCTCATCCTAACAACTCCCAAAATTTGCCTCTTTGGTGTAGAAATCAAATTGATGACCATTGTTAAGCCCATATACAATTATAATTTGTGACTAAAAAGCGAAAGAGGTAAGTTTGCCACTAAGCTATATTTGGGTAAAGAAATTTTATGACATTTTTTTTTTTTGTGTGGATAAATTTGTTATTAATCTTTTTGAAATGTGTAGATTTGTCATCAATGCTTTTGTGCTGGGAGCAAATCTGCCAACAAACTGTTAAAATTGTTTAACATGGTAAACATGAAAAATTGAGAAAAATGCAAGTTTTCTTTACCTAAGACCCTGGTTCCTAAGTTTCTAAATTTATCATTTTCACTATCATCTTCACTCTAGCAAACCTATACCCTTCAACACCCTCCACCCTTTCTACTACCAGCATTACATCAACTCTTCCACACATCCCGGCAACATTCCTGGAAATGCTTATTGGAATAAACCTTGATCAAACATGGTTTAATTGATGCATATGAGACTAAATACAGAAGTGTTATAATTATAAAGTAAAGGATTAATGACAGTGGTGATGGAGGATTGCTTAGTGACAATGAAGAAGGTGAATAGTAGAAGTCTCAGTAATGAGTGAGTATGGTTGAACACAGGATTTTAACTCATTTATATATTGTGAAAGATTTGGGTTGCTTGGGTTAAAGAGAAAACTTTCAGATACTAGTTTAAGAATTGCGTTATGAAATATTCTCTGAATAAACGAAATATTTCTACCATTCAAAGATCAACAGCAAAATTGCTATAACTAAAATGTTAATGGTAAATCTACGTGTAAAAAAGTTTAGTGGCAAAATAATTTCATCCTTTTTATAATTTAGTGGCAAATTTGGCATAACTAAAATATAAAAATGTCTTTTCTAAACACAATTTTTCCTCTTAACAACTGCTAAACCTTTTCTTTTCTCATACTTAAAATCTCGCATGATCAAACTTTCTTCATTTTTGGAATTTTAGAATCTGATTTAATTTTACAATTTACAATTTTTCAAAAAGCTAAAAGTTGTGCATGTTATAATTCCAAATTGAACAACCCTTGTGCTGTCCTAACTTATGATTATTTATTGGCAAAGTTACAAAAAACCTTCTAACATTTGACCTAACTTATACTTATCCCCTTCTATTTCAGAAAACCTACACTTTGCCCCCTAAAATAGTAAAATCAGACAAATTTGCTGCTATGCAAGTGGGCCAAATGTCATGATTGCCCAATAAGATTTGCAAATTATGCAAATCAAAGATAATATTCATTTTAAGCTACCTCAATCCATTTTCTATAAATAAATAATATATTTCTACTAAATTATATATTCTTAAATAATTTCTATCTTTATAAATTTACTAATAATTTCTAGATCTATAATATATTTCCATATTTATAAACCAATAGTTTATGTCTGTGATTAACATTAATATTTACTTGTTTAATGTTTTATTCATTTTTCAATTAGTTCAAATACAGAAGTATCATCTTTTAGGACAACTATATTTAATCTGATCTCCTTTTATTTTGAAAACATTAATATTTACTTGTTTAACATTTTACTCATTTTTCAATTAGTTCAAATATAGAAGTATCATCTTTTAGGACAACTATATTTAATCTGATCTCCTTTTATTTTGAAAACTAATTTTCACCACATGAAAGAAATATACACATTCTACAATTTTTTATCAACTCATAATATAAATAATATATTAATTTAAGCACATTATTAATTGTGTAACATTATATCATTTATTAAGTACATTTTTTAGCAAAATGGTAATTAATGTTTTGTAACTCTTTACCCTACCCAATGAAAAAATTTATAAGCTATACTTATTTTTTACAAAAAAAAATTAGAAGTAAAAAAATTCATAAAATATATTACTTCAACAAATGTGAAATTTAGTTGTGCATTGAACAAATGCATTACACATTTAGTATTTTTTTAATTATCATTTAGCTGTGTATTTAATTAGTTTGAGGCTTTTATTTCCTATAGAAGATCTCAAGCAAATCCCTAATTCAAGTCATAAACTAGATTATCAAGAAATTATCATCAGCTTTCTAGGTATAAGATTGGAATGTTAGGTGGAAATTTATGGTGGATACAATTAGTGGAGCAAAGCTGAAAAGAGAGGCAAAATCAAGATTACCAATATTTATAGGATAAAATTGGTGGAGAAAGGGGGAAAAGGGAGCCGAAACTAAAATTGACACATTTTCAAGAAAAAAAAAAGACCAAAAAATTTCAAGAAAAAGGAAAAAAATAAAAAAAATATATCCACCATGAACTTCCACCCAATATTCTAATTTTATACTTAGAAGGCATCCCCGATAATTTAATTTATGGCTCAAACTGAAAATCTGCTTAAGGTCTTCCACGGGGAACAAAAGTCTTGAACTTATTGAATGCACAACTAAATGTTAACTAAAAAAAATAAATGTGTAATAATTTGTTGAATGCACAACTAAATTTTACATTTATTGAAGTATTATATTTTCAAAAAATTTTAATTTTTAATTTTTTTTTTTTAAAATAAGTATAACTTTGTTAATTTTTTCATTGGATACACTAGAAATTTACAAAACATTAATTACCATTTGGCTAAAAATTGTACTTAATTAATGATATAATGATACGTAATTAATAATGTGATTAATTAATATACTATTTACATTTTGCAATGATAAAAAATTATAGAATGCATAGATTTCTTTTATACGGTGAAAATTAGCTTTCAAAATAAAATGATATTAGCTAAAATATATTTATCAAAAAAGATAATACTTCTTTATTTGAACTAATTAAAAAATCAATAAAATTTTAAACAAGTAAATATTAATATTAATCACAACCATTAACTATTGGTTTATAAATATGGAAATATATTATAGATCTAGAAATTATTAGTAAACTTACAAAGATATAAATTATTTAGAAATATATTATATATTTAGCGAAAATGGATTCAAGGTGGTATGAAATGAATATTATTGTTGATTTGCACAATTTGTAAATTTTATTGGACAATCAAGGCATTTGGCCCACTTGCATAATAGGGAATTTGAATGATGTGACTATTCGACGGGGTAAAGTGTAGCTTTTCTAAAATAGAGGAAGCATGTGTAGGTTAGGCCCAATATTGGGGGAGTTTTTGTAACTTTCCCTTATTTATTATACGCAGATGTTGACGGGTCTAGGTGGAATTCCCCCCCCCCCCCCCCCCCCCCCCCCTCTCTCTCTCTCTCTCTCTCCTTTTACTTTTTTTTTCCACAGTGACTTCTGAGCACGCGGTTGGCTGGTCACCCACTCAACCAAGTGAATTTATAGTCCCCCACATTTCCACAGTCCACAGCATATGTTAAGAGTATTTCTGTTGCACTTCGTATGTTTTATGCCTCATTTTCGTGAGGACTTTACTTTGTATAAAAAGTTTTTTTTTTTTGTATTCACAATCATTAGAAGTAAACAATATGATAATCTACTATAGGAAATCATAGGGGTAAAGTATATGTCTCACAAAATATAACAAATTTGAGTTACAACTTGATCACTTCTGGATTATCATTATTTTTGTGAGGGGTGTAGTGGCACTCAAACCCTAGGCTACTGTGTTGGTAGGTGTCCTATACTACCAACACACCTAAGGCGGTGAGGATAACTGTATAAATAATTAATCTTAAAAAATTGATCATTGTTTTGAAACCAACTTTATCTAAATTATAATTTAAATTTTTCAATTAATAGATCATTAAATTATGAGTTTTACCTCTTTATAGATTGTATTTCTGATTAGTGATTATCTTTCGATAAATATAAAACTAACTATTAATATTTTACGAAAGTTGTAAAAATCCCTTAAAGTATGACTCAGATGCCAATTTGGTTTTTTAAATTATTATTTTATATATATATTGATTTACTAAAATAGATGTGATAATTAAGAAATTTTTGTCATAAAGAATTTGGTCATATATTCCAGTTTGGAAAAAATATCTGTTATTACGGTAAATTTTATGATGGGTGGAATTAATGTATAATAGATTCCTATTTGATTAGAGTGCCTGGTCTAGCTTATATATATAAGCATGAGTCTCTTATAAGAGAAAAACAAGAAAATAAAAGTAAGTTTTATTAATTTTGTCACTGTATTGTTGTAAAATTTCTTACATTGCAGTATTAAAGCCAGCCTCTATGCTATATTGATTAGTGAGTCACGGCTTGCTGTTGTACTCGGTAATCTGCCGATTTTGTTTTCGGCCCAAACTTGTTTTGTTGGATTCATTGTTTCATTGATCTATATTTGTCAAACCGTGAACTTGGTGAACATGCTTCTTATCCAATTGTTCATATTAATCGGTTGCATGTGGAGACAAACCTTAAAATCTTCATGCATTGTGAAGCATCATATATAGTTGTTCACGTGCTTTTTGGGCAAAACAATGACTGGTAATCATTGGTAGAGGAAGATGCAATTGTGTGCCTATTCTGTTGTCACTGAGATATGTTTTCATAACCGAGAATATGGTGTTAATTTTGTTAATAATCTCAGAACTAGTTGTATTTTGGTTTTTGCTTTTATATGTCAAGCCGAAAGTATAAGCATATGTTCCAGAAAACTTCATTATGCGTGTACTTGATTGAATTTTTATGATCAATGTTGTTAGGTTGATCTATTTATTATGAGATCCCTACTTTAAGGGTATTGTTTAAGCATGTTCCGAATTACTGTTAAGTACAGTAATTTTGATTTGATTTGTGTTTCTAATACATGTCTAAGAGTTAGAAATTGCATTTTAATTATGTTAACATTTTTGGATATCCGGTCTTGATCCAAATAAGATTTTTAATGATATCAAGGTTCATTCAATGCATATGGTTTAGAATTAACCACAACATCTTAAATCTTAAGGAAAAATTTATAGAATCTTATAAGGATATAATATTAAATTGCAACTAATGCATAAAATAATAACCCAGGTCCTACAGGGAGGTTGTTTGATTTGTGTATTAGTTGGAATAAGATAGTTGATTGAATGGTGGAGACGGATTTTTTCTATGCCTATAAGTATGAAAGAATTTTGCCCTTAACGTTTGGTTGGTAGTTTTATTTTATACAGAATAATAATTTCTATGCGGTTGCAATCTCTACCCATAGGAAGGTTGGATTTTACTATTATATAGAATTTATGTTTTCCATAGCATTAAAGTAAATTTCTATTGTAACTATTCCTATTACCTATGATATCTCATGCATTTTGGCACTTTGCAGTGACAACTTTTCTAATTGGAAGGAGAATATCCATTTTACTTTGAGGTTCATGGATTTGAATTTGATGTTTCGTATGGAATTAAGTGCACCACAAGGAGAAGACTTTATATGATCAGTGGGAGCAATCTAATTGCTTAAGCTTAATGTTTATAAAGTCCTACATAAGTAAGAGCATTAGAAGCTTCATTCCAAAACATCTAAATGTCAAGGATTATATGAAATCCATTGAGGAGCAATTTGTTTATTCAAATAAGGCATTAACTAGCACCCTAATAAAGAGGCTTTCAAGTAAAACCTTTGATGGTTCTAGAGGTGTGCGCGAGCACATTGTGGAGATGAGGGACATTGCAACTCAATTGAAGTCCTTAGAGGCTTTGATTGTCGAGTCATTCTTGGTGCATTTTATCTTGAACTCTCTTCCTAATGAGTATGATCCTTTTCAAAATATCTCACAACACACTAAAGGTAAAATGGTCAATAAATGAACTTCTGACCATGTGTCTTCAAGAAAAAGAGAGGTTATAGCATGAGAAAATGAAAAGTGCTCATTTGGTTACTCATGCCAAGAAAAATGCCAAAGGTAAAAATGTCCTCTATTAAAAGAATATATCTATCCAGAAAAAGGGTTGTTCCTTTTGTAGGAAAAGTGGATATTTAAAGGTAAACTGTCCTCCTAAGTATAATAAGTGACTCATAAACAAAGGTAATCCCATCTCGTTTGTGCGTCATAAATCATTTTTTGTTGATACTCCTAATAATACATGGTAGATTGATTCTAGTTCTACAATCCATGTGGTTAACACCATATAGTGTTTTCTGGATTTAAGGAAACCACAAGGAAATGAACAAAACATCTATGCGAACAACTGAACTTGTTCCAAAGTTAAAGCTATGAGAACTTTTTGACTTGTTTTGAAATCTAGTTTTAATTTGGACCTTCAAAGAGTACTTTATGTTCCATCATTTTCTAAAAACTTAGTTTCAATTTCTAAACTTGTTTCTGTTGGATATGATTTTTTTTTTAAAGACTCAAGTTTTATTATTTTAAAGAATAAAAATTCCATTGATGGTGAAATTTTAATTGATGGTTTATACAAGTTTGATTTTGATCCCACATTTGATAATAGCTATTTAGCCATGCACATAAATGTTGGCATAAAAAGAAGCATGATTAATGAGAATTCCTCAACTTTATGGCATAGGAAATTAGGTCATATTTTCATTGAGCGAATCAAATGGTTAGTGAATGATGGGATTTTAAAAAGCCTTGATTTTACTAACATTGATATTTGTGTGGACTATATAAAAGGAAAATAGATCAACAAGACCAGTAAAGGTGCCAAGAAGAGCTAAAAAACTTTAGAGATCATACACACAAAAATTTATGGACCATTTACTATGCCTTGTTTTACTAGTTAAAGATTTTTTATTTCATTTATTGACGACTATACAAGATTCATGCATCTCTTTTTGCTTTTTGACAAGGCTAAAACATGTGATGTTTTTTAGTCTTATAAGGTAGAAGTTGAGAAGCAAAAAGAGAAAAAGATCAAAATTATTAGATCTGATAGAAGAGATAAGTAGTTTAGAAGGTACATAGAAAAAGGGACAAATGCTAGGTCCATTTGCAAAGTTTCTTGAGCAAAAAGATATTATTATTCAATATATGATGCCTGGCACACCATAATAAAATGATATAGCTAAAAAAGGAATCATGCTTTTATGGACATGGTAAAGAGCATGATTAGTAACGCTAATCAACCTAAATCTTTTTGCAATAAAGCTTTGAAAACCGTAATGTATATTTTAAATAAGGTTTCATCCAAAACAGTTCCCAAAATACCATTTAAGCTATGAAATGAACAGAAACTTAGTTTAAACCATATGCATATATGAGGTTGTCCTGTTGAGATAAGGATTTATGATCCTCATATGAAGAAATTATATTCATGGACAGCAAGTGGTTATTTTATTGGTTATGCAATAAACTTTAAGAGATACAGGTTTTATTGTCCTTCACATATCTTTAGAATTGTTGAGTCCAGAAATGCTAAGTTCCTTAAGGATTCTTGGACTAATAGGAGTATTGTTCCTTGTAAGGTTGAATTTGAGGAACTAAACGAGTTATCTGAATTGCATGCGGAGTCAAGAAATTTGGTTGTTATTCAAAACAACCAATCTAGTATTCTTGAAAAGCAACCTGAACAAATAGCTCATGAAGAAGAGCACCCACTAAAACCTAACCACCAAAATAAGGAACATTCAATTGAAGAATTGGGTTTAAGGAAATCCATAAAGATATGAAAACCGGCAATTTCTGATTATTTTTTAATATACCTTCAAGAGTTTGTTTATGATATTGGACATAAAGGTGATTGAGAATCATTTTCACAAGTCAAGAGTGGCAAAGATTGCACTCTTTGGCTTAATGTCATGAAAGAAGAAATGAAGTTGATGGCTAAGAATAAAGTATGGAACCTCGTTGAGTTACTTAGAGGATCAGTGGCCATTGCCTGCAAATGGTTCTATAATACTAAAAGAGATGCCTCAAGTAACATTGAACGATTAAAAGATAAACTCATTGCCAAAGGGTACACTCAAAATGAAGGTATTAATTATCATGAAACCTTCTTTCCAATCTCTAAAAAGAATTCATTCAAGATAATCATAGTTTTAGTAGCTCATTTTGATCTTGAGTTATACCAAATGTATGTGAAAACAACATTTTTAAATGGATCTTTAAAGGAAGAGGTATACATAACTCAACCTATAGGGTTTTGTCTTGAGCAAGAAAGTCACTTGGTTTGCAAGCTTAAAAAATCTATATATGGGCTAAAATAAGCCTCCCACTAATAGTATTTAAAATTCCATGATGTTATAACCTTTTATGGTTTTACAAAAAAAACATTATGGATCACTGTATATACCTAAAGGTCAGTGGGAGAAAAATTATATTTCTAATCCTATATGTAGATGACATTTCACTTGCGACCAATTATTTGAACCTACTTCATAATGTGAAAAAGCTTCTTTCTTAAAACTTTGAAATGAAGGATTTGGGTGAAGCGTCTTATGTCATCAGCATATAGGTTCACAATGATAAACCTAGAAAGACTTTAGGACTATCTTAAAAGGCCTACATTAATAAAGTTTTGGATAGATTCTGTATGGAAAATTGCTCTCCGTTGGTGGCACCCATTGTTAAAGGGATAATTCAGTCAGAATCAATGTCCACAAAATGTATTAGAGTGAAGAGAAATGAAATCCGTCCCTTATGCTAGTGCAATTGGGAGTCTAATGTATGTGCAGCTCTATACTAGACCTAATTTAGAATTTGCAGTTGGAATGCTTAGTGGGTACCAAAAAAATCCTAGAAAGGATCATTAGAAAGCTGCTAAAAAGGTCATTCAATATTTGCAAGGAACTAAGAATTACATGCTGACCTATAAGCTTTATGACCATTTGGAGCTAGTTGGATATTTGAACTCTGATTTTGGTGGATGAAAGGATACACTAAAGTCTACTTCTACGTATATATTCCTTCTTGCTGAAAGAGCTATATCATGGAAAAGTGAAAAACAATCCATTACAGCATCGTCCACCATGGAGGTAGAATTCATTGCATGCTATAAAGCTGTGGCACAGGCTATATGGTTAAAGAACTTTATCTTAGGCCATAAGGTTGTCGATTCTATATTGAGACTTATAAAGATATTCTGTGATAATTCAGCTACAATATTCTTTACAAATAATGATAAAATTGGAAGCCAATTTTGTAGTAAAAGAGAAAGTGACAACATAAAGTTAGCCATTGGGCATATTAGCACTTCATTGATGTTAGCAGATCCCATAACAAAAAATTTTTCGGCAAATCAGTATGTGGTTCATGTGAAGTGTATAGGACTTAACTCATTTGGTATTGCACATTGAGTTTTTCTTGTAGTTTTGTTTTGGAACAAATTTTTCCATAAGTTTTGTAGAAAACATGATTTATGTGCATATTGAGTGTCATGTTTTCGTGTCCGTGAGAATACATAAAGCTAAACCCTTTTTGGAGAAATTACTTTCTCATAAACTATTCATCGAATGGTGATATATATTGTGATACATAGAAGGGAATGCTTGATGACGAGTATGACCACTATGATTCATGTGCAGAGCTATTATTTACCAAATAGTGTAAAAGCTATAAGGTAAGTGCCATGTGGACCAAGTGGGAGAACGCAAAAGTATAGCCCATATGACATTTTGGTTTTCTAAATTACTATTATTATTATTTTATGTATAAATCAATTTACTAAAACAAATGTGATAATTAAGGAGTTTTTACCATAAAGAATTTGGTCAAATAGTTCAATTTGGACAGGATATCTGCTATTACACTAAATTCCATGATGAGTGGAATTAATGTAGCAGATTCTTATTTGATTAGAGCTCCTAGTTTTGCCTATATATATGAGTCTGTATCTCCCATCAGAGACAGACAAAAAAGTAAATAGGCAAGATCAAAAAACTCCCCCAACTCTTTTCCTATCATCTACGACTCAAAGTTTTAGAATTCACTTGATCAATCATGTCTACAGGTAAATTTCATTAATTTTTCCGTTGCATTGTTGTAAGATTTCTTACAAAAGTTTCAACTAATTTAAAAAAATAAAAAATTTTAATACCCAAAATAACAAAAGATAAATTTCAGGACTAAGATTGCACTCTCCCAAAATTTTATTTGCCTGGTAAGAATTCCTGATCCAAGTTTCTCTTCCTCTGCCAGCAAGCATTTGATTGACGTTTTTTTGGAAAAAAAAAAAAAGAAAAGAAAAGAATTCCAACTTTTCGTGGATATAAATTTTGCATGTCAGATCTGCTTTGTCCTACTTTAATTCGTGAAAAAGGAGCCTTCTTTGTTTTCATAAACTCGATTGCTTTTATTCTTTTTTTCATTAGCAAATCTAATTTCCCTTGAAACCAGTGCTGATCTATTTAAGTTATCAGGTAGCTAGTTTCTGCCGGTCTAGGGCCCAAATCCCTTCCTGTAACTATTTCTGGGCCTCTACGGCTGTCCCGGATAATAGTCGGCCCATCCAATATGGTATCACAATATACTTTTATTTGGTTATCAAATCCCAATAGGAATGAAAATGTCTCATTTTCCATTAATTTTTCATTATTCTTACAAAACAACTTTTACATTTCAGGCATTCAGTTTCCAGTCATTCCACTTTCTATCCCCCATCCTCTCATTTTCAACCCACTCAAGATAACCTAGTTTACACACACATACCAGACACTTGAGCCATAACCATGAACTGATGATCATTATCTCTGATTTCAAGTGTTTGATATTTTTTTTCCTAGAACCAAATACTTTATTTACTCTAGGAAATTTATCTTTTTTCTTTTGTACAAATAGATGCTACACTTTCTAAGTTCAACCTTTTTGTTGATTTTAAATATATCTATACCTTTCATTTCTCGAGAAATTAACACATTTTTTGGCACGCGAATTATTACTCACTTCATCCTAAAATGTGTCACATTTGAATTTTTTTAACATAGTATTAATTGTACAAAATAAGTAAATTAAACGTGTTTATTAAATATTACTATTTACCAACTAATATAACTACAATAATGACTATTCATAAGCTTTACATAGTGGGATGAGTATACTTTAGTGGGATGAGTGTACTTAGAAGAATACACATAATTAGAGAAAAATAACAAAAAAACTCTCGGACATATAGACAATTAGTAGTTTGTTGGAGTTCTTTAAAACGCATGTTGTGAGTTTTAGTTTCACCACGAGACAAGTGCGCTTATAATATTGCATGTGTTAATTTAGATATGTCGAGGCTCATCAAATTAGTCACAGAGTCATGTCATTGCTAATTTATTAAATCATGATCTTAAAATTCATGTGCCTTGCAAAATATTTAGCTTTAAAGGTATAGAGACTTAAAAGCTTTGACTAGTGTTCTAAGACCATTTCTTTTTCTTTTTCTTTTTCTTTTTTTTTTTTTTTTTTTTTTTTGTTTTTGCTACTTAGAATTCTTTACACTAGAAAAGAGTTTTTAAATTAATAAAAAGAATCTGGCGTGCATCGAATCCAGTTAGTAAACATGGCATGACAAAACTCTTGCCACTTCACCTGAGTTGGAAGACCATTTTAAGACAATTTTAATACCATTTCACCTCATAATATAATGTAAGGCTAGTCTTTGCCCGTGAGTCCCCATAATTCATTTAGCAAGTTTATTCTTTATAATGGTTTTCAGGTATGAAAAATTATAATTATTTATATTTTCTTTTTTGAGATTTCAAAGAAATTGTTCAATTACTTCAAAAGGTAATTAATTCCCTATATTATGGCTCTTTAGATTCAAACTCCATTTCTGTGGAGCGCTTTCAAGTAAAAGGAACCAAAAGTTAAAAGTTCCTTAAAATTTTTTGCATTTACAAATTGGACAATTAAATTGGTGAAAGAAGGGACTATAGGCACAGGCAAAAAGAGAATGGATTCCTCTCAAGTTCAATTGATGATGTGGTCCAAAATTTGTGGCCCAAAATGTGCCACATATTTCTTCAGCTTTGCATAAATGTATCTTGTAAGTTACGGTATCCTGAGAGTTTCAAGGGTTTTACTTTTACAGTAAACTATTGAAAACAGAAAAGCATCTACAAAGCTGCAAGGTACACTTTCGGGAACAAAAAGACATCTACAAAAAAAATTAAAACAAAATAAAATCTACCACTTGTTTTTTTTTTTAAACTCAAAATCAGTATTTCAATGTACAGGATTAAAGGAGATACATTCATAATATAAGGGATAAGAAAAATGTCAACTTATTAGAAATCGAAAAATAAGAGAAACTGATATTAAGGTGTTATGGGAATACCAGAAAGGGCAAATCGATCCCTAGACGGGCAATATACCACTTGATGGGAAAGGCTCTTCAGCCAAACTCTTAGGATATTTTACACGGGAAGGCAAACAATATAAGGAGCCGTCCAGACCCCCATTGGCCTCAAAACAAATTGTCTACATTGGGATTATCAGCTCTCCCTGTAGTTCCCAAAGGAGCTCCCCGTTTATATAAACCATCAAATTTTCTACTTCCTGAACAATCTCTTGTGTTAATTTTTCTCAGATCTTTCTTCTCTTAATTTTCTGCATTTAAGAAATTACTTTACCTGCTTTCATGGCTTCCCTTTCCTCAAACTCTGCTTGTTCCTTGGCTAACAGCCTTGCCACCATTCCTAGGGCTGCTCATGCTGCCTCTTCCCCTGCTCCCAAAATCTTTGCTTGCACCGTAAGCAACCAGCATTTCTGATCCCTTAGAGTTTTCCAGTTTTTTTGTTTGTATTTTCTGTTGACGTTCTTGGCATTAATTGCAGGGAGGCCGTCAATTCAGAGGGTTGAAGTACATCCCAAGGACCCAAATTTTCAAGGGTATTAACAGATCATGTTCATCTGCCAACGGCAAGTCCAGACGCTTCCAGATTTCTTGCTCCGCTGTAAGAGATTTTCTAATTCTCTTCTGCTTGATTAATCTAATACCGTCGATTTATGTGACTCCATCTTGTTGTTATAAAAGGCTCAACCTGAGACACTGGAAATTGTCCGAGCCACCATCTCCAAGCAACTGTCTATTGATGAGAGCACGGTTACTCCTGAGACCAAGTTTGTTGATTTGGGTGCTGACTCGCTTGACACAGTGGAGATCATGATGGCTTTGGAAGAACAGTTCAAGGTGTCCATCGGAGAAGGTGGCGCTGAGAACATCATCACCGTGCAGGATGCTGCCGACCTGGTTCAGAAGGTGAAGGCAGGAGCCACATAGAGGATGACAGTGTCCATCAACAACTTGCACTGAACAAGACTGCAAGTTTTGAGGATAAAAAAGAGCAGTGTGCTCCTTTGTTTTGTTTCCTTTCCTTTTCAAAAATGAGACATTGATGGATTACGAACCATCTTGCATCCATAGTGATCATGATTGTGGCTTTCCTTCCCACAAACTAATTCTCCAAAACATCGTACTACTTCACTATGCAAATTTTACACGGAAGCTACTAACTACGTAGATCGATACTGAGCAAAACCTTCAAGATGACAGGAAGAAAGAACACTAAATGAGATGCATATATCAACAAGCACACAAACTAATGAGCATGTAATCAAACCTGATGATTTGTACTGATGATGATTGGCTCGATTGGTTGGTGATCAGACACTTCGCTTCAGAGTGTTACATTCAAGTAGCTTTGCCAAAAGTCTTCTCATTCGAAGACAGCCCATAGTCTATGCACATACCCCTGCCCTTGGAGTGTATTAAGTATCACCTCCTTCCTGCTAGACTTACAGAAACAATGGCAGCACTGACTTGATGAAAGGTAGAGCAATGGACAAACTGCCTCTTACAAAGATATCATGAGCAAGTCTCGATCAATTTTTGTTCTATTACCAAATCTTTGTTCCTAAATTTGTTTTCCTGAACTGTAGAGAGACTCACTTCGGTTTAAAGAAATACAAAGTCGTGGAACCACAATTCATGCTAATTTTCATGCACTGGTGTGTCAAACAAAAGCACCAGTAGTAATACAAGTGAAGTTGACGCCAAAAGATAACAAGAACAAGAAATGAATCTCTCTAAAGAATTTCAATCTCAAAAAATAATAATAATAATAATAATAATAATAATAAATAAAAGAACTAGGTCGTGGAGTGAAACACAGCTCTCCACTCAGTCCTATATATATGCCTACTTGTTCTAAGGTCCCTCAGACAGAGGCTTCAATCCTCGGCTCGAATGAGAAAGCCGACATGAATTCAAAGGCTTCACCGCCCACAGAACACTTGGGCACTTCAACCCACTCATTTGTCACAAGATCACACAAAATGTAACGGCAAAGCTCCGCACAGCTCAAGCAGATAAATATCCGGCTGCCAGCCCCAACACAGTTGATATCAGCTTTCTTACCGTACAAGTCAAGTGACATTGAGGCAGGCATTGCAGCTTTGTGTTGCCAAGACTTGGTCTGTTCGTCAAACTTCCACACCCTAAGGCTGGCAGTTTCCAGGAATTCAGATAACAGTACCACAAACATCTCACCTCTACACTCGACCAAATCAATCGAGTACTCGCAGCACACTGGCAACAACCTGGGGTATTCAAAGAAACACTTACTGGACAGATTGCAAGCAACAACTGTCCCGAAAGAGCTAAGAAAGTAAACAATCTCTTCACCATCTTTACTGGTGATAACCGACGAGTACTGCTTGGATGGGCTTCTCTGCATGTTAGTTGCCACCACATTTCCAGCCTTACTAAGGAAATATACCGTGCTTTCGTCATTTGGGTCCAATTCCAAGCAATCATCAGTCTTTCCCCTCAGAGGACTCTCATCTTCCCAGCAATCCATTTCGGAGTTATACTCTCTGAAGGAGAGCTTAGGAAGCTCTCCAGAGACCAATACAAGCTTGTACGAGCAATGGTAGTTAGAAAAAGAATGCAGTGCAATGGCCTGAAGAGACTGCCCATGGAAGATCGGATCAAGTGCAGGGAGTTCACGGCATGCTCCTGTCACAGGATTGCACACAATGTAGTTGCCTGAGACATTGCGAAGACACAGCAGCCCACCTGATGCAGCAACTGGCATGATGTTTCCAGCACAGCTACTCTGGAGGAGAAGTGGACGGTTAAGTTTTCTCCACCTCCCATCAGAAGAGTCAAAGACAATAGATTTATTCAGGTGGAGATCAACCATGAAAAACCAAGGATCACGTGAACTAATCTGCGAGCAAGCAAGCTTGAAACTAGCAGATCCAGCAACTGACTTCCATCTCTTGCTCACCAAACCAAGGCGAAAGAAGGTTGATGTTGGCAACCATGAAAGGACTTGTTCTAAGAGGTCTTCATTCAGCTCATCCATGGAGAGCCTAATCATGTGCTCGCCATCTTTGGGTGACTTCCTCTTCTGCGAGCATCTAGAAGTGCAGTGAATACCATACTCCATTGACCACGTATTCGAGAATATTTGACTGTAACATGAAACCCATTAGCAGTGAGGTAGCATTAGTGGAACAGATATAGAGAAGAAAATCACTTCTACCTCTATGACAAACACAAGGAATAAATGGCAAGAGAAAAAGGAAAGCACAGGATGCTCACTTCAGGTTAAGATTGAAACAAAACATGACAGCTTAACCACTACCACTGTCGGAAAAGGCGCACTGGAGAAAGAACGAACAAAAGCATCCCTTTAAGACCAATTCTCACCAACCCCAGATTCTCTACGAAAGTGAATTGTGAAAAGAGTACACAGTAGTCCAGACATTGACAAACAATTATAGCATCAGGAACTATTGCAGAAAAGGGTTCATCAAACTGAAATTACGCATCTTTTCAGCAAAAATTTTTAAGAATTTGTTGACAAAGAACTAGCTATTTACTAGGCCCCAGTCAAGCCCCTAGTTGCTAAAGTCGATAAGAAAAAACCAAGCAATCCTTGAAACCTGTAATAGCAACAACTCAGGCAAAAAATCAAAAAAATGTACGCACTTCGAACACAAGATGGTTGAAATTTCTGCTAGAAACCTCCATTTGCTGATTTAACATCATTTTAAGAATCTGTTGAGCAACCATAGAACACCAACAATCCACCCAGATGCCACAGAAACACAATGTGCAACCCTATAAGAACCGAGCATGAGAGGCCAACAGAATTTAGAAAGAGATGGTTTTTACCTGCAGCCAACTGAATGAAACCTCAGGGTTAGGACTTGGGAGCAATAAGGGCAGGAAGGCAAGCAGCTGATAGCAGCCAATTGGGAATTGGGGTTTTAAAGAGAGTGAATACCCCCCAAAAAATCAGTAACAAACAAAAAGTGGAAACAAACAGGAACCAAAGAGCAGTGGCGAGACAAACCCAGGAAGCTTCCCGGGTACTACTCCTTGCGAGCGTTGACAATACAGAGAGATAGCAGAAGAGAGAAAGGATGAAGATTTATACACACGCAGAAAAGCAAAAGCTAGAGAGAGAAAGAGAGAGAGAGGGGAGTCAAGAGGCACACGAGTGAGTGAGGG
Organism: Aquilaria yunnanensis; assembly: GCA_039654915.1. Lineage (NCBI taxonomy): Eukaryota > Viridiplantae > Streptophyta > Magnoliopsida > Malvales > Thymelaeaceae > Aquilaria > Aquilaria yunnanensis. Next base: position 93,818,296 of record CM077596.1, on the reverse strand, counting down.
AAGCAAACAGAGTTGTCGTGCTGTTGGGTTGACTCAGCGACTCTACCCCACAAGACTAGGAGTGTTTTTCTCAGCAAGCAAGCACAGCCTAGAAAGCTACGATTCCAGGGAAGCAAATGTTGCCTTGGATTCTGGGAATGGCCGCCCGTGACCAGAACAAAGTTCAAGAATTGTTTCGCCCTTTAATCAAAAGGGGAAGTGATACATACGCACGTATGTATGTATTCCATGGGAATAAGGAAGAGAAACGAGGGAAAAGGTCTCGGAACTTCCCCCTACTTTGTCAAAATGCTTAATAACGACCCTCGCATTTAGTTTAGTTTATTAGATCCCCAATTTCAATTTGTACAACCCTTAAATATCACCAATCTAACTTTCTTAGAGTCCCGCACTTAAATCAAATTTGGTTCTAAAACAGCTTTTATACTTTCAAAGCTGTACCTAGCTGACCCTAGGTGGTTCATCTCAAAGAGCTTTTAAGCCAACTTATGCTTAAAATTTAGCCGCCTAATTATATCTGAATGTAATTTGTGTTCACCAACTTTAATCAGATTAAGTTTTCAGCGTATTTCTTGAAATTTAATTGCAAAGTAAAAGTTAGATTATTACTAATGCTAGTTTGCTTACCATCTCAAGTTTTGCAAGAACTACTTATTAGCAACAATGGCATCTCAATGCCCAGGTACTTGGTAGCTAGCTGAAGATGAAAGTTAAAATTTAAAGGCCATTTGAAAATGGAATTCAGTTTATGAACCAGAAAGCATATGTATAATAGTTTATGGTCCAACTATGAATTAAACCTTTCTCAGTAAGCTGTTGGCTCCCAGAGCGGGCCTTACCTTTGCAAATTGGAAGTAGTCCCCCACTCGAGCAGCCATATTTGCCCTTTAGGCTTTGTATGGTATGAAAGATGTAAAGAAAAAAAGAATAGTTTTTTTTTTTTTGTAGATAAGAAGAATCAAAGTAAGGCACACAAAAAGCTATGGTAGCTTAAAATTTCAAGGGCTCTATTAAATTATGTCACTCCTAGCTGAAGAAAGTGACCTAGATTAGACAAGTTGCCTACGCACCGAATCCCCTCCAATAAAATATGCTCAATCTGAGACACGACACAAATCACATGAAAAATGATATATTTTTTAGATACAGAGATTAAAGTATATGTAGTTTATGATTTTTTTTTTAATTTTTTGTTCATAAAATTAAATTTTAAAAAAATATTTTTGAGTTATATGTAATGAGATTCCAAATGATTATTAAAAATATATATTTTTGGGGGGTTTGTGTTATGAGAGTTTTAATGAATATTAGAAAAAAAAAATTAATTTTGTGTAGTGACAATTCAAATAAGGATAATAAAATAAATTGAATTTTAGAAATTGTCTAGAAAGAGAAACACTTCTTACTTTTTTGGATGGCTAAAAATGAAATACGTTTTATTAATTTTTTTTTTGTAGATGAAGTAAATATTTTGTCTAGAATTAAAGTTTCAATTTGGCCCTTGAACCATATAAATGTGACCTTTCAACCCCTAAACTAAAGTCAATTCCTAACACCCTTAATTTCATATCAATTTCATCAATCTACGTCTTGAAATTAGCTGGCAAATTCAATTATAGAATATCAATTAATAAACAGTGAGACTGGTTCCCCAACCCAAGCGATGCAAGACCCACTCATAAATGGTGATAATCACTGCAATATGTGGTCCTAGGAGGTTTGTTAGACACAAAATTAATACCCAACTCATTTTAATTTGAATTAACTTAATCTAAAATAACTTATTTTTTATTTTTATATTTTTTCTTGAAATTATTTTTATTTGAAAGGAAATATTAAGCTAGTACATTAATCCATCTTAAAGTAAATTTTTATTTTGTTATTAAATTTTTATGATTTTTCATTTTTAAGCATTAAAAAGGAAAAATACATAAAATTTTAATAAGATTATAAAAATTATATGTTCAAAGGATTATTGGTTTTCAAATGAAATTGATTTTAGATTAAAAAATGTAAAATAAAAATAAATCATTTTGGATTAAATTGACTTAAATTAAAATGATTTTGGTCTAAAATTTCAAGTTGCATTTGAGAATCAAGTTCACTTTAGACCTTAGGGGATTAAAAAGTTCATATTTGTTTTACAATTCAAGGGGCAAATTGAAAAGGATCCTTTATAGTGTGACGAATCACAGATGCAATGACCGCGTACGTGTCATTTGATATTGTGGGTCTCACGTGGAGTCCACATGTCCATGCATCCATGACCTATCACGCTTGGATTTCCGAATTGGGAATTTAGCTCTAAATAACACAATGTGTCCTAGGAGCGACAGTTTAGAATAGCAATGAGAATGACAATCTAAAAGAAAGATTAGGTCACTTAGATTTAGCCATAAGTTAATGATCTTTTTTTCCTACCTCGTTTAAGTATATTTTCAAATGTTAGGATCTTACTTTAAACACCAAAAAAAAAATTTTAAATGCGTCGACTTGAGTTTTTTTTTTTAAAAAAATAGATTTTATTTTTATTTTATTTATCTAAATTAGGCATTAATTGGGACCATATACTTTAAAAAGTTTAAAAAGAATTTTCAAATAATAATGATTCTTAATAATAATTATTTTTTTCTTTCTTTTTTGGTACTTGACCTTGTGATAATAATCACAAGTCTTAACCATTAGATCAAAGTTTCAATCACTTCAAATGATATTAATTCTAAATAAGAAGAAAATAATGCATTTATAAATAAAGTACAATAGACAATGCGAGTAATGTTAGTGATGTTTTTACCAAGTTAACAACTTCGACATGTTATTCCAAAAGTTATAGATAGGGGTGGAAATAAGCTTAACAGAGCCTGAATATCCCAAGCTCAAAGCATGGTTCATTAAAAATTGGCTTGGCTTGATTTCGAGCTCAAGTTCAATGAACTCAAAAAATAAGGCTGAAAGCTCTGCTAAAAAGGGTTTGAGTTTGGCTTGGTGGCTTAATAGGCTTGAAGTTCGATTCAAGGCTTGAGTTTAATTCAAATTCGATTTGAGGTTTGAGCTCGATCTAAGGAATAGAAATTAGAATTCTAGAGTTTAGACATATTAAAAATAAATTTAATTAAGTTTTTTATTAAAAAAATATTATACTCGATAAGAGTTCAAGCCGAATAGTACCAAGCTCGAAGCTCGGCTCACTGAGAGTTCAAACTTAAAATGAAACTCAAAGCTCGTGACGCTTAACTTGATAACAAAAAAATCGAGCTCGAGCTCAAACTATTCGATAAAAGACTTGACTCATTTTCCACTTCTCATATGCATCATATTTTTAGCGATAATAGCAAAAATTGACAAAGGATTTGGTGAAATTACATTTTACCATCTATTAAGGAGTTTATAAGATCATCTTTTTAAATTCTAATTTAATTTATACAATGTATTTCATTAAATTTAAAATATTTAATCATAATATAGTAATTAATTAACAGTTTAAATTATTAATTTTTTCTTCAATCTCAATGTAAAATAGTTATTTTTTTTCTTATTTTAAAGCTAAATTAGGTTTCTACTGGAAAATAAGGCAGACTGTAGGTTTTATATAAATGTTGGGGGGCTTTTTGTTAGCAGCCCAACTCTCTTCTAGAAAAGGACAAGAGAGGGAGACCACGGAAAGTGCTCAAGTGTAGGGTTGCTGACCTTGATAAAGCAAAAGTGAAGGGTTTGGCACTTGGGCTCCCCCTCGTTGAGGTATCTCTACACTTTAATGTTTTTTTTTCTTTTTTCAGTTTCAACTCTTCTTGCTTGATCTTTAGCTCTTGTGAGCTGGGCTGCCCTGCTGCTCAAAAAGTCAAAGCGTCCCAGATCAAAGAACTCGTTCCTTTCCTGTACCAAACATTTCGAACAACTCAACACAAAAACCATTTGTTAAATGACAAGAAAAACTACTTTATTAATTCTAATGGACTAAAAGACAAAAGGCCGTTAATTACGATTTGCTTTTTCTGTGTCCTCACCAAGCATCTTGGCACGGATCTCTATGCAAAATTATGTGTCTTGTTTGTGTTGTGGTCGGAGATTCCTCGGCCCAACCAAAGCCCAATATACGTTGTTCGTTCGGTCCATTTTCAGCCCAATAGAAGGCCCAATTGGAAAGTTTCTCGACTGCGGAAGGGGAAAAATTTGGTTCTTCTGGTCCTCTTCAATTTGTTCCATTGCCAGAAAAGAGAAGGTTTTCAGAGGATCGGTGCTCTTTTCCGGAAACCGGTGACTTTACGGTTGAATTCCGTTGACTTCGGCGACGGCGGCGGAGGTAAGATTGACGCAGCAGGGGCAGCGGCTGTTGTCGGAAGCGAAGGGACAGATAGAAAGATGGATATGTCTACGTCTCAGAAGCTTACGCTTGGATATGCGGCTATCGTGGGAGGTAAGTTTTACTATTCAATTCAAAATTGCTGGAGTTGTGAACCTTTTAGTTCCAGTCAAAAGCTTAGGATCACGAAATGGAAAACCTTCTTCTGCTAAAATTTCGATCTTTGATAGGATAATATAACTGTTTAGTGCATTTTTTTTGTTGAGCAATTAATAGGATAATGAAAGATGTGATACATCTGGTGGTTAATTAGTCACTGAAGTTTCATCTACTTGGTTCTGTAGTCAGTATGGTATTTGATGTTTTATTAAACCAGGTTACTTAGTTTTCAACGTAAGTTTTTGAAGGAGGCACTTTGATACGTAGACATCAGCTTTGTTGTTGTTGTTGTTATTGTGATCTTGTAGTTGATCTTTGATCGTAACGGCGGTGTCTAGTATCTTATCTGCAAATTGTTGAGAGGTTTTATGAATTTCTTCAACAGTGGGAGGTATTATGGGCTATCTGAAGAGGGGCAGCCAGAAGTCTCTTGTGGCTGGTGGAATATCAGCCTCAGCTCTGTATTATGTTTACACTGAGCTTCCGACAAGACCGGTTCTTGCATCTTCTCTGGGGCTTGGTAAGTCAAAGTTATGTTCTTGGTTGTCACCCCTCTCGTCTTCCATGCTAAACATATTGTTTCTCTGTTTTTATAGTTACAATATGTAGAAAATTTCGATTAAGTGGAGCCATTGTAGTGCACAGCACTGCATTGCATGGTTCTTATGAGTAAGTGATTGCTGTTATCACTACCTATGGCACACAGACACAGAAACGATGAGTATTTTCCAGGCGCACTGCATGCTAGAAAGAAATGGCTTTGTAATTGTACCATCTTTACAGAGAATCACTGTTATGACCTGAAGAGCATCCCATAATTTTTTTTAAACAAAACATAGAAAAGCAATGTAGGTGAATGAGTTGTGCAGTCTGAGCATGGCAAGTTGGCCCTTGAAATATAAGCATCTGAATGAATCATGCTCGGCAGGCATCATTCTCATTTTCTTGAGCTTTCTGAAGCTAGCTTTCCCTGTCATCCTTTGGAGTCTGGTATTGCTTTCAAGCCAAGGGCAGTAATCTATCTTACGACTCATATAAATGTTCTTGAAAGAAAAGCTGCTGCTGCTTCAAAACTATATGCTCCGAGTAATTTGACATTAAGTTGATGGTTTTATGTTGTGATTTTAATCCACTGCCTATCTGAAGTTGACTGCTATCCCATTGTAGAACATTTTATGATGCAGTGCCCTAATTGGTTTTTCTACATTCCAGGAATATCTTCAATGCTTCTGGGAGTGATGGGTTACCGTTTCAAGAAGTCTGGGAAGGTCTTTCCCGCAGGGATTGTATCTGTCATGTCACTGGTTATGGCAGGAGGCTACTTGCATGGTATTCTACATACCGCACATTAGAGAGTCCAGAATACAAAAAGTTAGGTCCAAGTATTTGCACAGGAGGCTGCTTACTCATCGTTCTATGTGCTGCACATTAGAAAGTCCTGAATGTCTTGTTTGAGCTTTGTTCGGTGGATCTTTTGACTGAACAAAACGTTATCTCCTGATGCAGTGTGTGTATATGAATCTCCATTTGCAAAAACTAGATGAACCAATCATGGTGGGCAATGTACGAAAAGTCGGTTGCAACTCCACTACGCAATGAAAATTTTCTTGTTGGAAGGACTATGGTGGAGGGCTTGTTTGATAAAAGTCTTTGCCTGGTCTCTGATTCTGACTTGCGGGCAAGGATCAGTTTCCTAGTAGGAACCCGTAAGCAGGAAAATAAAGCGATGGCTTGAAATGTAGCAAGGATCAGTTTTCTAGTAAGAACCCGTAAGCAGGAAAATAAAACGATTGCCAATGGTAAAACACAGAATGGAAGTTCACACAAACGAGAAACGAGGCTTTGAGATCTCCAGGTGCAAGATAATATACTGCACGTTTTAGACTTCACTTTAGTAGCAACAAACAATTAAAGAGTCACATTTATAGACCTGAGTTTATTAACAACACACAATTACGAGTCATTTGTCAGACAGTTCATAGACACATTCACAAGACGAGCACACTAAGCTGGTGGATTATCTTCATTTGGGGAGGTACAAATTGCATCTTCATGATCAACAGCAGATTCATGAGGCATCCTATTGATCAGAAGTACCCAACATGTGTTGCACCTGCCTCCGTAGATCAGATAATAATATCGCAGTTTGGCCTGCGTCATTCATTATATTCAGTCTTTTGCCTAGACAAACTAATTAAACCAACAATGACAGTGCTAATTCAGCTGAGCTGAGCTTCTGTCTTTGGCTGAAATTCGTTATCAGGCATGCCAGATTTCTTGAACCAGCCACCATCTGGTAATGCTTTGAGTTTAGCTTTGATGTCATCTGCTACTTTCATTTCATTGGTAGAATATGGATTCTTGCTCACCAACCTGCAACAAGAAATAGAGTGTAGGTTAAACCGAAAGTTTTCATGCTCGAATTAGTCGAGATGAATCCTGCATAATATCAATGTTAACTCATGATACCAATGTCTGGATTGACCTCACATAACAGGGTTCAAATATTATATTTATTGGGGGAAGGTAACTGTTCCTAACGTAAATGCATGACGAGAGATGTGAGGACTGAACTAGTCTGTGTTTACTAAAAGTGAAACTGACGCTGTACCTGTCACGTCTTTTCTCAAAGAATCGCTGAAGAGAGTGCCTTCTTGCAATAGGTAACTCTGAACCAGATAACATGATCAAGGAATCATTTCAGTCATCTATCACAAAGCCATATAACATAGGGATAGATACAGTTAAATCCACTACGCATAGGTTTAAAGCTAATCTGCAGCAATCACCTGCTTGCAGTTTGCAGAGAGAACTTTTCTGAAATGGATACACCTGAGGTGGGGAAGCTGTAGCAGTTGCAGTACTCTGAAGTGAAGGAGACCTTGTAAGAATGGGTGAGCTGGTGGGGCAATTAGTATCAGCATTCTTTGCCTCTGCAGAATTAGTTGCAGCAGCAGCAGAAGCAGCAATAAGCATAATTTCACGAGCCTGATCACATGCATAAGTCAAGGTTATAATCTACATATAAACCAGCAACCAGAAGGTATTCCAATGCAGCATAGCACCCACCTTGTCAACAGGAATTGCATCAAATACACAAACACTTCCACCGTAAAAGATGGTAAGTTGAGCTGGGTTGACCTCTGCCGTGTTGATTCCAGATGTTGGCATTGTCAGGGGACTTACACAGCAAGAAACAAGATATGAGTTTTCCACATAGAAAAGCACATGAACCAGAATGTATAGACTAGACTAGATTAAGAAGGATTACAGCAAGAAAATGAAATTTGGCAAACAAATAAACTGGTGAACGTAGCTCCTTAGGACGCTAAGTATTTTTCACAGATCAGCTCATATGACACCTCAAATTGGAAAGGGAAAAATTCAACTAAAGCTAGGTCTTCCAGTCAAAGCCTATGGCTGCCATTACAAGATCCATTATTCAAATCTCTTCTCCAAAGTTGACCTTCACTAGTTTCGGAACTACTCCTAGCTACCACCCAGATTGGAACTACCCCCAGTTCCCAACCAGATTGAAACGAAATGGTAATGACAGGAAAAAAAATGTCATCTTGGGCTGCAGACACCGTGATCTAAATATTATTCGTTCGACCCATGTCAACCATGTGTTACAGATTCAGATATGACTTCGCTTTTCAAAAGCAAAAGATCAAACAAATTCAGCCACGAAAAATTTCACTACAAACGGATAATTTGTCTAGTATTTCATCAATTACTTGATATTGCACTTAACCCCTCCCCATCCAAACAACTAGAAACTGCAATTTTTCTTCCTTTTGTGCATATCCCACAGATTCAAGAACCAAACGCTCGAGAAAACTTGTCTGTTTCCAATTATTTTCCATACCAAAACCAAGAAGGGCTAATTTCTAAACCTTTTGACCCTCTAAAGTCGAATAGATTTTGTCTAGTATTTCATCAATTACTTGATATTGCACTTAACCCCTCCCCATCCAAACAACTAGAAACTGCAATTTTTCTTCCTTTTGTGCATATCCCACAGATTCAAGAACCAAACGCTCGAGAAAACTTGTCTGTTTCCAATTATTTTCCATACCAAAACCAAGAAGGGCTAATTTCTAAACCTTTTGACCCTCTAAAGTCGAATAGATTCTGCAAAAAGAGCAAAATGAGACGCGAGCACAAACCAGTTGGTTGTGGGAACACCAGCAGCTCCGGCGTCATTCTGGCAGGGCTTCTTCACCGGAGAGCCACCGGAGTCAACAGATCCCGGCTTTCCAGAGACGGAGAGCACCCTCACATCTTCCGAGGACTCGGCCTCTCCTTCCATGGTCGAATTCGGCAGCGTAAAAGAACTTTCTGGTTTGCGGCTTCTGGGCAAAATGAGGGAGCAGGAGGAGTTTCCTTGCTTTTTCTTCCCCTTTTTGGTTTCATGTGAGCAGACCGAAATCTGATAACGTGCTTAAGCAGTGACCGAATCGGACGGCTATCAATGTGGTTGGTTGATCAGACGACTGCCACGTGGCGGCTACCGAAAACCTCCTCCGCCCAAATACCAAGTCTTCGACTTTTCTAATGTCCTGTCCTCTCAACCACGTTTTATTTTTCCCGAAAAATTGACTATTGGTGCCACCTAACCTGAGAAAAATAATTTCTCAGGAAAAAATATTCCTCGTGCTTCTATAGGTCTGGACCGGAGTAGTCAGCCTGGAGACAGAACAGAACTGTGAAGTGACTGCTGATTTTTTTCTTTCCTTTTTTGGGGGCTCAAATGCAATGCTAATCCTTCAACTTATCTAACTCACATGAGCAAGTATCTGAGCCCTTCAACTTGTCCAATTCATGCGAGTTGGTCTGTAACCCAATGAAATAGTGCAGGGCCATTTACACAATGCCAACACCATCTCTGGGAATACATCTTGACGACCTATACAATTTTCAAGTTCAATTTTAGCGTAATGAAGAATCACATAGATCATAATGATCTATTCACAACTATTTCGTAAGTTTACTAAAAAGAGATAAAAGAAATGATCTTATCATATGAATTAGAGAATTAAATCAAAAGAATAGCCTCGAGATCTTTCTTTCATCTCCTTCAAGACAATTGCCATCTCCACTCCCTACCCACTGTGTCATACCCATCTAATAGTGGAAAAATAGTGTTTCCACTATTCCTCCTTCTCACTTATTCGGTAACTGCAAATGTTAAGATCACTCTTGTACATTGTCTTTGCCTCATAACATCTCTTCCTTTCTTCCACTACCACCAAGGACCATAGAGCCCCCTAATTCCAACACCAAATCAAAATGCGTGGGATGAAAAGTAAGATAACCATTTTAAAAAATTTTCTTTAAGCTGTACGGTATCATGAAAGTGCAATGTTATCTAGACTTTGAGGACAATTGAGCAATGTTTGGTCATTCGAGGCTGAAATAGTAATATGACGCATGGTTTAGGACAGGTAGTCAAATTTTTCCAGTTTCCCATGTCAACACGAGACTATTCAAAGACATTTTCGCTAAACCTGTATTAGATAATTAATGTTTGGGGATATCAAAAAATACCTTATTCAGCCTCTTGAACTCTACCACCCAAACCATAATTCTATCCTACCCACAAAGTCATATAGGGTATATGTTTAACTTATCCTACCTAATTCTACTTGTATATCTTTGAAATTAATATATTTATATTTAAAATATAATTTAATTTCAAAAATAAAATTATAAGTTAACATAAATTATCTTATATTACTTTAATTTATGATTTTTTAAGCATTAATTAATTTTGAATATACACATTCTTTTAAAAATATATGTAAAACATATAAAAAAATCTAAAAAAATTAAATATATGCATTAAAATAGGTTGGTGGATAGTACCTGCCTATGCATAAAATGGGTACTATCTGAACCCGATTATCTAAGGGAATGGTTTAAAATTAGTTATACTCGGTCCAAACCCTACCCGTTAACATTCTATAAATCGTGGAAAGGTACACCCTAGATAGTTGTTGAAATGTTAAATTTATAAATGTAAAATATTGAAAGTGAAATGAAAAAAAAAATAGAGCCAAAGAGGATATTTTCCATTAAGATTTTGTAGAAAACAATGGTGGAAATAAAAAAAAATGACTCAATCAAATGCATTATATAAAAGGTAAGAAGTTTGAGGCTAAGTCACCCTAGTAAATTTTCTCTTTTTTCTACCGAATGAATTAAAAAATACAACATATTAAACTATATCAAAAAAATAAAAGAGTCATATAATTGAGAAAGGGTATTTTTTTTATCCAAAGCAACAGCGAAGCATGTGATACCCATTCAAATGCGTGGGCCTCCCCTGGACCACCCAGTGCTAGTGGTTGGCTTGCTTCTGTACTTCTCTTGAATAAATGTTTTTCTCAAATTTCAGCACGTGACGAAATTGTATCCATCGCTCCATAAGCGGCCCCTTTTTTACGGTAATTTGGATCAATAGTCCTGAAACTATAGCAGCTATTGTAATTTTACCTATCAACTGTGGTTATCAAAGTTTCGATTTGAGTCTTAAAAGGTTATGTTTTTATGACTTTAAAAATAAAAAATTATTCAAGTCTTAGTAAAAACTTCTATATAAGTGAAAACAGGTAAAATCTTGACTTTAGTCTTAGAAATTTAGAAAATTAAAAACTTTACTTTTCTACATTATTATGTCTGATTTTCCAAAATTAGGCTAAAAAATGATCTCAAGCTGAAACTATATGAATCTAATGCCTAACTTAATCCTTATACAATCAAATCCAACTCATTTAGTGTTAAATACAAAAAAAAATTAAAGATAACCAAAAAATAAAACACAAATAATTTCTTATTTTTTCCTCAATTTCTGTGTCACTTGATTTTTCTCCTTCACCATAGCTTTAATGACTCTGGTTATCAAATTTATATAGATATGGATATAGATGAATGAAATGTAAATGATGGTACAAGTTCTTGTATAAATGAGATTGGATTCTCAAATGATAAATTGATAAGAGAATAAAATAAATAAATGAACTTTGAAGATGATAATATTAATAGTGTCATTGATCATGATATTCCATGAGTTTCAGTAGATAATTTAGATATTTTTAACTTCTTATTATGAATTGTGGATTTTAGAATTTATTTTTTCTTGTATTACATGTTTATGTCATGATACTTTTTATGGTATTAAAGTATTAGTAAGTGAAAATATTATGTAATATAAAATTTTTGAAATAATTTAGATGATTATCTTTTTTCATCTTTTTCTAAAATTTTTTTTGTAGAATCTTACAGCTCTACAACTTCTTATGACTTTACAACTTTAAAAAAACTAAAACAATTTTAGGTAAAAACCCGACTTTGATAACCTTGCTATCAACTACAAAAATATTGCGTGATTGATACCTAGAAGGACACTTTTGGTCCTAAAACTTTTCATGCTTCTGTATTTTAGTCATAAATCTACCGACTTTTCTAAATAAGTCTAAAACTCTGCAATTGCGTTTACAATTAGTCTTAAAATTGTTCATTTTTATGAAACAAACTTTTTAAAATTATAGCTTCAATTTTTTATAAATATATTCTAGTAAATTCAAAATGAACAATAATTGTTAAATAATTAATACCTCATTTAAATTATCAATTTTTTTCTTTGTAAATAATGTCAGTAGCCGTCTTTCAGTAAATTTAATATTAATTGTTAACACTTACGAGAAATTTTATGACTACTTTAGAAAATTAAAGAGTTTTAAGACTCAAGCGAAAAAGTATATCCTTTTAGTATTGAAAGTGTCTTGTCTTCTTGACCCTTTCATATTAGTTATTACGAGGTATAGAAGACCTGAGTGTTGCAGCGATCATATAATGTCACAATATTAAATAAAATAATAATAATAATAATTAATAAAAATAATTTAGGGACCAAGAGAGAAAATGTAAAAACTTTAGGCATTAAGGGCCAATTTGTTTGAGCTAAAGTCAACTAACTTTTTTTAACTTTTACATCTTTTTTACCTGAAACCAATTTTATTTGACAGCCAATGTTATGTAGATACAATAATCAATTTAAAAGTAAATTTTTATGATGTTATTAAATTTTTATAAATTTTTCTTTTTTAAGGCTTGAAACTAGAAAAATTCATAAAAATTTAGTAAGATTATAAAAATTGTATTTTCAATTGATTATTGTAACTACATAATATTGGCTTTTAATTAAAATTAGTTTCAAGTAAAAAAGATGTAAAAATAAAAATAAGTCATTTTATAGTCAATTGACTAAAGTTAAAACAAATTGGGTGTAAAAGTTTAATAATTGACTTAGGAAAAGTTAAGAAAAAAAAGTTTTATTTTACTAAAAAAATAAATAAACCATGGTGACCAATATTTTAATTTAGAAAACAAAACATAAAAAAAAAAAAGAATCAAAAGATTAAACAAAAACACTATAATTTATTAAACTCAGGGTCTAGTATCAGAAATGGAAATAATATAGGGGCTGGAAATGTGTTTCACAAAAAAAAAATTGAAAGTAAGAGAATAGCAAGATTGACCCTCAAAAAGATATTTTCATTCGAAAATTTCACCAACTTTAAAAAAGAAGCAACCCAACCTAACATGAAAAAAGGAAAAAAGGAAATGACAGGCAACAGAGCGGGTCACAACCCAGGTCAACACTGAATGGCAAAAGCAGAAACAAACTATAGTTTACTGTAGATGAAACGGTGATTAGAATATAGAGAGTTTTTTTATACGCACTTTGCAGCAAATATTTTTTTTTAATATAAATTTTGACATTAAAACAAATGCCAATAATAAATAATTAAAAAATTCTCATTCATAAATGGATGTTAATCAATTAAATTTTTCTTCATTTTAATTTTGAGTTGGGTTTTCTTTATATTATGTTCTTATTATTAAAATGATTAATTGTGATCAAAACATAATTCTATAAAACATAACACTACATGTGCTTCGAAATGATAAATATTTTTTGTCATAAAAAAATAATTCACTAAAAAGTTTCATCACTTATTAATTTCAATTTCAATTTTTAATATCGATAAGAAATTTATTTTGTAAAATTCACTCAAAAGCTTTAGAGTTTAATAAAGTAATTTGATCCATCGATCCATAATTGTTAAAATTGAAAATGAACATGAAACATAATATTGTACATGTTTTGAAATGATAAATAAAATTTTTCATTAAAAATTAATTCACTAAAATTTTTTATCTCATATTAACTGAAAATTTAATTTTTAATATTCTTTATAAATTTATTTAGAAAAATTCATCTTCAATTTATTTATATTTTTTTAACCTTTATTAAGTCAATTATTAAAACCTTAATGTCAAAAGTTATTTCTTCAAGCTAAAGAAATAAACCATGATTACCAAAATTTTGCTTTAGAAGATAATAAATAAAAAAAATAACAAAAAAATTAGAGAAAAAGAGAAAAAATTATGCTCACCAATATCTTTCCTTAGAAAATAGAACATAAAAAAGCTTGGGATGAAGAAAGCAAATGGAAGAGGTAGATTAATAGTTATAAAATTTGGGGACCAAAATATAACACTGATATAAATTCAAGCCTAAAATCGAAGCATTAGAAAGTTAGGGACTGAAACCGTGTTTTCACCGAAACAACACAGATTGAAAGCGTAAAATTGCAACACAGATCCTCAGGAAATTCAGCGCTGTGGCAACGTCGGGTTTTCGGGAGTCGCCACCAATCTGTTTACCTAGGTCGATTGGTCACCTTAAATATTGGTCTGCGAGAGTTCGGGGGTTCGGGAGTACGGTTACGTTAAAACAACTTTGTTAAAACGCCCAAAAATTGGCACCTTAGTTGATTTTAATTTTGTTTCGCTTTGCTTTTAAATAAATTTCAGTTAATTTTCAATCTAGAATTTTTAACTGAATTAATTGGATGTGGATTTTTGGTAATTAATTTATATAGAATTTTATACTTCCGAACCATGGACTCTGCCGAGTCATTTGGACACGGAAGATTTTTATTCCGAACCATGGACTCTGTCGAGTCATTTGGACACGGAATTTGGTGAAATTTAAACAATTTAATCCATATTGTAAATATGGATTTTTTATTTTAATGGAAGTAATTGTTATTTTAATTACTATTTTTGTAAGTCTTTTAAAATTTTAGATTTTTTGTTAATGATCTTTAAAAGATCTTTCTTATTTCTTTTTATATTTTATTATTCTTTTCCTTCTTTCTTTATCTTTCTTTTTGATTTTATCTTTCTTTTAGTTTTATTTTTCCTTTCTTTTCTTTCTTTTCTTTTCTTTTCTTTTTCTTTTCTTTCTTTTCTTTCTTTCTTTTCTTTTTTTATCTTTTCTTTTTCTTTTCTTTCTTTTCTTTCTTTCTTTTCTTTCTTTCTTATCTTTCTTTTCTTTTCTTTTTCTTGTCTTTCTTATCTTTTTCTTATCTTGTTTTAGTTTTCTTTTTGTTTTCTTGTTTAATGAAAAATATTTATTATTTTAGTGGATTTAAAAGTTATATTTTAAATAAATCAGTAAAATATAAAGTCTTAATTTTCATGTATTTTTTTTAAACAGGTTTTATTTTTATTTTTTTATTATTTTTACTGGATAAAAATAACTATTAAAATTAATTTTAACTTTTTGTTATCTTTAAAGAATTAAAAACATGTATATAAAAATAAAAATAATTTGCTTTTTTTAAAAATAATTTTTATTAGCCTTAATAATTAATTACAAAATAATCTTCTTTTAATTTTCATTTATTTATTAATTAGTAAAGGGTAAAGGTGAATTAAATAAAAAATTATATAAAGAAAAAAAAAATTTAATAATAATAAAGTGGGGCTTTTTGGCCATCTACTTTAAAAATAATAATAAATATTAGCAAAGTTAATTAAATTAATTGTTAAACAACAATAATAAAAAGTTAGTCAAGTTAATTAAATTAATTAATTAACAACAATAATAAAAAGTTAGCCAAGTTAATTAAATTAATTAATTATCAACAATAATAAAAAGTTAGCCAAATTAATTAAATTAATTAATTAACAACGATAATAAAAAGTTAGCCAAATTAATTAAATTAATTAACAACAAATAAAAAGTTAGCCAAATTAATTAAATTAATTAATTAACAACAATAATAAAAAGCTAGCCAAGTTAATTAAATTAATTAATTAACAACAATAATAAAAGTTAATTAATTGTTAACAACAATTATAAAAGTTAGTAATAATGCAAAAATTAAAAGGTTAGTAACAATAATAGTATTAAAAGTTAGTTGTTAGTAAGTTAATAACAACAATAAAAAAGGGGGTTAGTAATAAACAAATAATAAACAAACAAGTAAAAATTAAAAGGGTTAGTAATTAATTCTGCAAGAATAAAATACAAAGTTAGTGACCAAAGTGAAAGAAATTGAAAAGATGAAGGATTAAATGAGAGTTGTACCCTTGATTTTAAATTCTGAATTCTGAGAAATAGAAACAGAGGGCGCGCGACAGGGGGGAAGAAGATGGCTTAATCGTCAAAATGAAAAGTTTTGAGATTTTTTGAGGAAAGGAAGGAGAGCTAGGGACTAAGGCTGTAATTTTTTCTATTTTAAAACACGGAGCTCTAAGCTTTTCTTTCTATTTTTCTCTGTGTTCAGCACAAAATTTGGGGGGCTATTTATAGAGGAAGTTTAGCTGAACTGTTGATGGATAAATTAATAAAAAATTTCAAACTTATCTCTTAAATTGGTAAAATGACAATTTTAGTCCTTTACGTCTCTCAGCCTCAGGATAAGTTCCTGAAGCTTCTGATTTTGACAATTTTGTCGTTTTCTGTCAATTTGAGCCAAAAACGTCGGCAGGCTCAAAATTTTATGTGACAAACTACCAAATGCTCCTGGAACTTTTAGAATTTGTCAATTTTTTCCGAAACTTCTCAATTTTGTCATTTTTACCTCAAACTTTTAATTTTTTGTCATTTTTTTCATGAAATTTTATTTTATTTCAAACATACACATATTCACACATATATCATTTTAAATCAAATTTTCACAAAACAAAAATATATTTTAAACTAATTAAATTTTTTTTAATAATAATAGTAATATATTTTTTTTTAAATTAATTTTTTTTAATAAAATTTTTTTCAAAATTTTAAAACACCCGGACGAAATTGGGTGTCAACAGCTGCCCCCCTTTGCATGCTTCATGGGACATGATGTATGCAAAGTCGTTACCAAATTTCGTCCGGCTTAGGTAGGCATTGAGAATGTTCTCGCCGCCCAAACAGTAAGGTTTAAGGAAAGGTCCTTAAAACCTCTAACGATAGGAAAGCTCCTATTGTTGTAAGATGGACTGATTGATTGATTATTTGTTTGAGGTTAAGGAAAGGTCCTTAGAACCTCTAACGATAGGAAAGCTCCTATCGTTGTAAGATGGACTGATGGATTGATTGTTTGTTTTAGGTTAAGGAAATGTCCTTAGAACCTCTAACGATAGGAAAGCTCCTATCGTTGTAAGATGGACTGATTGATTGATTATTTGTTTTCGAGGCAAAGGTTCCATCCTTAAAACCTCGGATTGATTGATTGATCTCGAGGCAAAGGTTCCATCCTTAAAACCCCGGATTGATTGATTGATGTCGAGGCAAAGGTTCCATCCTTAAAACCTCGAATTGATTGATTGATGTCGAGGCAAAGGTTCCATCCTTAAAACCTCGGATTGATAATTGATCTCGAGGCAAAGGTTCCATCCTTAAAACCCCGGATTGATTGATTGATCTCGAGGCAAAGGTTCTATCCTTAAAACCTCGGATTGATTGATTGATCTCGAGGCAAAGGTTCCATCCTTAAAACCCCGGATTGATTGATTGATCTCGAGGCAAAGGTTCTATCCTTAAAACCTCGGATTGATTGATTGATCTCGAGGCAAAGGTTCCATCCTTAAAACCTCGAATTGATTGATTGATGTCGAGGCAAAGGTTCCATCCTTAAAACCTCGGATTGATAATTGATCTCGAAGCAAAGGTTCCATCCTTAAAACCCCGGATTGATTGATTGATCTCGAGGCAAAGGTTCTATCCTTAAAACCTCGGATTGATTGATTGATCTCGAGGCAAAGGTTCCATCCTTAAAACCCCGGATTGATTGATTGATGTCGAGGCAAAGGTTCCATCCTTAAAACCTCGAATTGATTGATTGATGTCGAGGTAAAGGTTCCATCCTTAAAGCCTCGAATTGATTGATTGTTTTCGAGGCAAAGGTTCCATCCTTAAAACCTTGATGATGAAAATTGATTATTTTCGAGGCAAAGGTTCCATCCTTAAAACCCCGATGATGAAAATTGATTGTTTTCGAGGCAAAGGTTCCATCCTTAAAACCCCGATGATGAAAATTGATTCTTTTCAAGGCAAAGGTTCCATCCTTAAAACCCTGATGATGAAAATTGATTATTTTCGAGGCAAAGGTTCCATCCTTACAACCCTGATGAAAATTGATTGTTTTCGAGGCAAAGGTTCCATCCTTAAAACCCCGATGATGAAAATTGATTGTTTTCGAGGCAAAGGTTCCATCCTTAAAACCCCAATGATGAAACTTGATTGTTTTCGAGGCAAAGGTTCCATCCTTAAAACCCCGATGATGAAAATTGATTATTGTCGAGGCAAAGGTTCCATCCTTAAAACCCCGATGATGAAAATTGATTATTCTCGAGGCAAAGGTTCCATCCTTAAAACCCCGATGATGAAAATTGATTGTTTTCGAGGCAAAGGTTCCATCCTTAAAACCCCGATGATGAAAATTGATTGTTTTCGAGGCAAATGTTCCATCCTTAAAACCCCGATGATGAAAATTGATTCTTTTCAAGGCAAAGGTTCCATCCTTAAAACCCTGATGATGAAAATTGATTATTTTCGAGGCAAAGGTTCCATCCTTACAACCCCGATGATGAAAATTGATTGTTTTCGAGGCAAAGGTTCCATCCTTAAAACCCCGAATTGATGAAAATTGATTGTTTTCGAGGCAAAGGTTCCATCCTTAAAACCCCGATGATGAAAATTGATTCTTTTCAAGGCAAAGGTTCCATCCTTAAAACCCTGATGATGAAAATTGATTATTTTCGAGGCAAAGGTTCCATCCTTACAACCCCGATGAAAATTGATTGTTTTCGAGGCAAAGGTTCCATCCTTAAAACCCCGATGATGAAAATTGATTGTTTTCGAGGCAAAGGTTCCATCCTTAAAACCCCGATGATGAAAATTGATTGTTTTCGAGGCAAAGGTTCCATCCTTAAAACCCCGATGATGAAAATTGATTGTTTTCGAGGCAAAGGTTCCATCCTTAAAACCCCGATGATGAAAATTGATTCTTTTCAAGGCAAAGGTTCCATCCTTAAAACCCTGATGATGAAAATTGATTATTTTCGAGGCAAAGGTTCCATCCTTACAACCCCGATGAAAATTGATTGTTTTCGAGGCAAAGGTTCCATCCTTAAAACCCCGATGATGAAAATTGATTGTTTTCGAGGCAAAGGTTCCATCCTTAAAACCCCGATGATGAAAATTGATTATTTTCGAGGCAAAGGTTCCATCCTTAAAACCCCGATGATGAAAATTGATTGTTTTCGAGGCAAAGGTTCCATCCTTAAAACCCCGATGATGAAAATTGATTATTTTCGAGGCAAAGGTTCCATCCTTAAAACCCCGATGATGAAAATTGATTGTTTTCGAGGCAAAGGTTCCATCCTTAAAACCCCGATGATGAAAATTGATTATTTTCGAGGCAAAGGTTCCATCCTTAAAACCCCGATGATGAAAATTGATTTTGAGGCTAAGGAGCTTTCCTTAGGACCTCGAGCGAAATTTATATAAAAGCAATTGAAATTGGAATAATTTTCTTCGAAAATGTGAATTTTCATAATTGGCGAGCGCAAAGAATTAGGCTTCGATAAAACGAGTGAATCTTGATGATGACAATAACACTGAGAAATTATGTAAATGGAGTGGATGTTTGGAATCAATATTCAAGGTTCATCTAATATTTTCTTCAGTAAATATAGATTCCCTTGTGAGATCTGTCATCCGAATAAGGTTAAAGCTTAACTACCCCAAAATGTTATGCCTAGTAGACCTAATAGGATGCGTCTCAAGAGTAATAAAAATTACTCTTTACTCAGCCATTCCAACCTAAAGGCATTGTCGCATGGTTTTAATATCAGCATGGACGAAACTATCTTATAAAAAGAAATTCCCTGAAAAGAAAAACTGAAACGCGAAAGAAAATGCTGATAATAAAACTAAAGGACAAGAAAAACGGATCAGATCGCTTCTTTCTTCCACAATACTTCAACAGGGTGAGTAGAGGACCATTATGGGAGTGAACTGGTCGGGAAAGACTGTCGTGTCCAGTCTATCTGAATCATTGCTGGATCTGGTTCAGGAACAAAAGCTTGTATTTTATCTAGCAATTCTTCAGCAGTTGTTGCGGATATTATGATTCGCCGTGCCACTCTTGATATGAAATTCTTCTGCATAGCATAATCCATAAAAGCTATCAGACCTGTAAAGAAATTGTTAACATTCAAAAGCCCAATGGGTTTCTTATGCAAATTAAGTTGGGCCATGGAAGCAATTTGAAAGACTTCTCCCAATGTGCCAAAACCACCTGGTAGAGCGATAAAAGCATCAGCATTTAAAAGCATTTGTAACACACGCTCTTGCAAATTTTTAACCACTAATTCTTCTCCAATCGTGCCCCCAGAAATAAATTTCAGAGGTCCAGGGATAATACCCAGAACTTGACTTCCTCCTAGAGATGCTGCTGATGCTACACCTCCCATTAATCCGACACTACCTCCTCCATAAACTAAATGTATTTTTCGCTCAGCTAATACTCTTCCCAAGTGGTTGGCTGCTTTTAAATACTCTTCATCTTTTCCAGGAAAAGCCCCAGAAAATACACAAATACTTCGGGATTTACGAGTTGGGGTTTTCTCCATTCCTATCCTTACCTTTGTGAGAAAAGAGGATATATTTATAGAGATGAAGAGATAAGGCAATAATTTTATTTTCAAGAATGGATACATTATTGCCAGCTATTCACAGTAGTCACGAGTATGACTTTGGTCAGGTATGGGTACACTATCGTTAAAAGATGAGGAAAATTTTCAAAATAACTGCTAGCATGTACAGTAGTCACTACTGTAGCTTACGTCAGGAGTAGGTACGTGATTGTTGGAAGAGAAGGAAAATTTTAAAAAGTGGCAGCTATATACAGTATCATAACTGTATCTCATGTCAGGAGTGGGTACATTATTGGGAGGATAATTTCAAAAGCGACAGCTAGCACGTACAGTAATCGTAACTATAGCTCATGTCAGGAGTGGATACATTATCGCTGAAAGGGGAGGAAAATTTCAAAAGCGACAGCTAGTACGTACAGTAATCGTGACTTTGGTTCACGTCAGGAGTGGATACATTATTACCAAAAGGGGAGGAAAATTTCAAAAGCGACAGCTAGCACGTACAGTAATCGTGACTTTGATCCTCGTCTTCCACTGGCTTTGCGTCCAGTAATGGCTTCAATGCTTTCTATGAATCGGTGATTTGCATCTCATCTAGCTTTCTCACAAACTGGCAAACAGGGTCGTTTAGGGTCAGATTCCCAAGACTGTAACGATCTCGTTCTTTTTGGAAAATTATCCATAATCCAACAACCTCAAATTGCACTATTCCGCAAGAATGCGCTTCAAGAACCTCTCGAATATCTTCTAGAGATTCCTTACGCAAGCCATTCTTAATGAATCTTATTCTATCATTACGATTTCTGGTGATCACTCCTGGAGCACGACATTTATTGCCGCAAATCCACCATCCACAATTATGACAAACGCCTAGCCTCTTTGCTCTTCTTTTTTTGGCATAAGCGCTTTTACCAAAGCCGGGCATACGGGGAAAGAACGCTTCGGGAACTTCACCAGCTGAACGAACCTTAGCTTCAATTAGCCACCGCACATTATCAGGAATGCCTTTGTGCATAAATACTCTGAATCGTTCACATCTAGCTTGATAAATCTTTTTAAGAACATTTATTGGGAAGGAAGGAAAATACTTTCGTAGGGCGGAAAGAGAAGACTCCATTGATGAAGGAGGCAAAGAAAGAAATTAGTGATTGTAGGAAACGAAAATAACTAACACATATTTATAGTGATGAAAGGGATAATGCGTTAATTACACTTACAGAAGCAAGTACATTATTGTCAAAAGAAAAGACAAATGACAGCTTATATGTACAGCAATCATGACTGTGGCTCTCATCTTCCACTGATTTATATCTAGTAATGGCTTCAATGCCTTCTATGAGTCGAGGACTTGCTTCCTATCCAGTTTTCTTACAAGCTGGCAGACAGGGTCGTTTACAGTCACATTCCCAAGACTGTAACGGTATCGTTCTTTATGGTAAGTCCTCCACAATTTGACAATTTGACCTTGCACTTTTCCACAAGAATGCGTTTCAAGAGTCTCTCGGATATCTTCCAGAGATTCCTTACGCAGGCCATTCTTAATGAATTTTCTTTTATCTTCACGATTTGTGGAGATGTATCCTAAAGAGCGACATTTAGTATTACAATTCCATCGCCCACATTTATAACACACGCCTAGTCTCTTTGCACTTCGCCTTTTGGCATAACGGCTTTTACCTAAACCGGGCATGCGGGGCATAAATGCATCTGGAACTTCACCCGCCAGACGGACCTTAGCTTCAATTATCCACTGCACATTATCGGGAATGCCTTTGCGTGTAAAAACTCTGATTCTTTCACATCTAGCAAGGTAGATCTTTTTAAGGACTTTTATTGGAAGGGAAGGAAAGTATTTTCGCAGTGCAGAAAGAGTAGAATCCATTGATGAGAGAAGAATTTGAGAGATGATGGAAAGGAATTAGTTATTGAAGGAAACTTAGATAACCGACTGGAAGAACATGCATTTATAGCGATGAAATGGATAACGTGTCGATTACACTTACGGGAGCAAATACATTATTAAAAGAAAAATGGAAAATTTTAAATATGATAAATTGTATGTACAGTGATTGTGACTGTGGCTCACATCTTCCACTGGTTTTACGTCCAGTAACGGGATTAATGGCTTCTATGAGTCGAGGATTTGCTTCCCATCCAGTTTTCTTACAAGCTGACAAATAGGGTCGTTTAACGTCAGATTCCCGGGACTGTATCGTTCTCGTTCTTCATGAAAAATGCTCCACAAACCAAGTAGTTCACGTTACACAGATCCACAAGAATGCGTCTCAAGAGTCAATTGGATATCATCCAACGAGTCTTTACTCAAGCCATTCTTAATGAATCGTATTTTATCTTCTCGATTATCAGAGATCATCCCTAAAGAACGACATTTAGTATTACAAGTCCACCGTCCACATTTATGGCAGACTTGTAACCTTTTCGCTCTTCGCTTTTTGGCATAAGAGCTTTTGCCTATACCAGGCATGTGAGACACAAATGCCTCTAGGATTTCACCTGCTAGACGAACCTTGGCTTCGATTAACCACCGCACATCTTCAGGGATTCCTTTGTGCATCAGAACTCTTAATCGTTCACAGCGAACTTGGTAGATCTTTTTGAGAATGTTCATTGGGAGAGAAGGGAAATACTTTCGCAAGGCGGAAAAAGTAGGATCCATTTTCTAGGAGGAAGTAAAAGAAAGAAGGGGTGAAGGAATCAGTTATTATGGGCAACTGAGAGAACCGACTTGAGAGTCACGGAGTACCGTATCAGCCGTTTAACCGGAAAAGTAGATCCTACTTCATTTTGATAGATATTTTTTTTTTTATCCGTTTATCCAGTCCTCGATTATTGAATCCATTGTCCGCTTTTGACAAAGTTTCAACAACAATATTTCTTGATGTCTGCCTTATCTTTGACCACAGCTATCTGTTATCTTGGATGCTGCTAAGCTGGCATCAATCCTGTCCTTCCAGGTGTAGCCTCGATTATTGAATCAATTGCCAAGCTTTTGACAATATTGTCTACTTTATCCTTTTTGATATCTGCCTTATCCTTGGCTATAGCTATCTCTTATTTTGGATACTACTAGCTGGCGTCAATCCTATCCTTCCAGGTGTAGCCTTGATTATTGAATCGGTAGCCAAGCTTTTGACAATATTGTCTACTTTATCCTTGAATTCCTGATGCGGGTTGGTCTCGCATATTAGCTGTGTATCCAGTGATAGATTGGTAAGAGTTGATGACATTGAGATCTCAGCTTATACTGCTGTAACTATGCTGTGAATGTGATTTCCGTTTGGTCCTTGTTATGTAAAGGCTATGTATGCATGATATGAAATGCATGAATGCAGAGCATGTGTAACTAATGGCTTTTTTTTGTATGGATCTAGTTCTTTATGTGTTTGCTTTACTAGATCTTCTTTGTGATTGCCTTCTTGGACTATCATTGAATCTCTTTATGCTTTCCAGCTTTTGTTCACTGCCTCAAAAGCCCAACTCTTTTCAAAATCCCCTTTTCTTTGACTTGTTCTTGAATTTTGGCCTCAATTTCTTTAAAGTTGGCCCGCCTCATAATTTATATCTCTTTCGGGTACTCATCCATTGTCATGGATTTGATACCATCAAAGGCTTTACTTTCAATGTCTGCTTTGCCCCTTTTCTTGTGACCATGCCGACACTTACTTATTCCCATGTTATAATCTGAATGATTGCTCTTCCTTGAACTCATGTTTTGATCCATAAGACTTGCCCCATTGTCTATTGAACTTCTTTTTTGGCAGTACTATTCTTACGCTTCGTAGAGACTACTTTGCCCCCTGAATATGGTATTTATGTGGATAAAAGGTATCATCTCGCCTTTGATTTAACAGAAGGTCGAGCATTTCTAGACCTTTGTGATGGCACTTGATCGTAAATTTCTCGTACAAGAACCACATCTTATTAAAGAAAGACTCAAGCTATCTCCTCACTTTTAAGTCTACACACATTAATGAATAATGGTTTGGCCTTAAAAAAAAAAACTTTCATCGATTTGCAAAGCTTGACAAAGTAATTTACGGTCTTTATTTTTAATTAAAATATCCTGCCACTCTTCCCTTTCCAACTCGAAGACATAAACTGTGCAAGGCAATAAGGTATAAACATGATTCACAAGGATAGCCTTTTAGCTGAATGAGGATGATATCGAGAGGTAAATGTTAGGTGTGAGGGAAATTAAGTTTAAATGTTTTTGCTGCAGTCTTTTAGCTGAATGAGAATAATATTAAGAGGTAAATATTAGGTCTAAGTAAAGTTAAGTTTGAGTGGTGTGAAAGAAGGATATTTTAATACTACTTGTGAGCAGTATTAAATAAGGTAGAAACATGATTCACAATGATAGTCTTTTAACTGAATGAGGATGTTAGGTCTGAGGAAAGTTATATTTAAGTGGTGTGAAAGAAGGGTCTTTTAATACTGCTCGTGAGCAGTATTAAATAAGGTAGAAGCATGATTCACAATGATAGTCTTTTAACTGAATGAGGATGTTCAGTCTGAGGAAAGTTAAGTTTAAGTGGTGTGGAAGAAGGGTCTTTTAATACTACTCGTGAGCAAATTTGATTATGGTGAAAAACTCAATAGTGATGACCTCAACTTGCCACTCTTTCCAGAAAGTTAGACCTCATCTGTTGCCCCCCAACTATTGTGATCTTTATGCATGCTTGGTTTGAGGGTTGCTTTTGTGTTCTAAACCGCCTTTGCAGGTTTTCAGTCTAGAATCCATAGCTCACTTTTTTTTTTCTTTCTTTGGCTCTAACTTGAGCTTCGTTTCTTTTCTTTTTTCCTTTTTTTGTTTTTGTTTTTGTTTCCCTTTCTTTTTTTTTGTGAGCTATGGTGATGACATACTTGATAACTCTCTTGAAGTGAGATGACTCGAGTGGCCTTGCTTGCTCGTGCTTGTTCTCAGTTCTTTTTGGTTTTGAATTTTCCCTTGTTGGTTTTTTGATGGAAGGGATGAACTTTTTCCTTTTCGGAGTTTTTATTACAGAGAACCGAGATCATAGCCTTCTTGAAATGAGATGATTCAAGTGGCCTTACTTGCTTGTGTTTGCTCTCAGTCTCTCTTTTTTTTTGTTTTGAATTTTCCCTTGTTGGCTTTTTGATGGAAGGGATGAACTTTTTCCTTTTTTTTTTTTTGGAATTTGTGTTGCGGAAAACTGAGAATTTTTTTTTTGTATTGAGCATTTGTGAGAATTGGGAGGCCACCGAAGTCATTTAATATGAGAGCTACCTTGTTTGGAAGCTAACCCTAGACTTCTTGCAAGGATGTTGATAATCACTATGAATTCTTTTTTGAGAGTTGGGGTGCAACATATGAAATCCTTCTTACTAGATTTGACAACACTTTCAAGATCGCCACTATTAAATCTCCCTTAACTTTTTATTTTCACCCACGAGTAATATCATTTAGAAAGCAAAGTATGATAGCAATAATGGATAGTATAATGGAAAGGAGTGAGAGATGGATGTAAAAATGAAATTTTTGGTAAGAAGTGGTGGAATGTGTAGGTGTAATAATTGAATTTTTGGTAAAAATTGGTAGAATGTGTAGAAGTAATAATGGGATTAAAAAGTGGTAGAATGCACACGCAACATCTTTTTGTTAGAGAACAAAAAGAATTACCGGTTGTCGAAAAGTAAAGTGTGATGGCAATAATGGATAGTATAATGGCAAAGAGTGTAAAAATGGAAAGTAGTAGAATGCACGCATCACATCTTTTTGTTGTACCAGAAAAAGAATAGTAGGTGTCCATTTAACAAAGACTACACCCTAGATTCTGGACTAAATCTAGGAGATTTTTACTATTAAATTACTTTTGCAAGCTTTCAAAGATACAAGTTTATTCAAAGGATTCCCTGTCATTCAAAAGTGTGTGCGGACTATTAGTCAAATCTGACTTGGAGCCCTTCCCAAAATCAATGTAATTCCAGCTCAAAATCTTCACTTTCAATTACCAATCACATCGGGCCTAGCAACTCGGACTCGACCAACTGTTGGACCTTGAGTTTCAATATGACAGAATTTTCAGTTGAATGTCCAATTGAACCTTTTTGATAATCATATTTGGCATTTGGGTCATTCCAACTTGGAAGATGAGGCTACTTGGTCTTTGCTACCATTGATATAGGTGATAGCAGAATGCTTTCTTCAGCCAAAACTGTGATTAACTTTCTGTCAATAATGAATTTCATTTTTTGGTGTAATGAGGAGGGAATTGCTCCGGCCATATTTTTTATCTTGGACTCTATATCTATGAGACGTCATTCGGTTTGTTCTGCCATTAGTCTTGTTTGGAGCCGAGTTGGATATCGGTGTTGAGGTCCAATTTTACCTTTTTAAAGTGAGATTCATTTTACTAGATTTTACATGTATATGATTGATGCAATGGATGCATGCCATATAAAGTGAGATTATGTTTTTATCAGACTTTATATGCACGTGATTAATGTAATGCATGCATGCGATGAATGAGTTTGCTTATCCATTATCGTGGAACTTCAAAACTTTTAGTTGTCATTATAAAGACCAAAAAGTTAGCATAATTTGATGCGTGGTTTTGATGCATGAAGAATAATTGCACAGAACGGAAGTATAACAAAAGAAAAATAAGGTTATTAACAAGTTAAATAGTAATTAACAACTCATGAAGTATTATGGATAAACAAGTTAAAACCATACGAAGAAAAGTGTAGAGTAACAACACAGCATAACAAGGATATGCTTATGGCGTTGGTAAAATGGTAGAAATTCTATGGTTAGTTCTATGGTTAAGTGGGGAGTTCTATATGCATAAGGTGGTTTATCAAAAAGGCAAGGGATAGTTCCCGAATCCCGTCACTAAATCATAGTGACGGCCCGATTCCTTACCCTCTAGGGTTAATGTAAGGAATGGATTAATTCGAGTCGTAGCTTTTCGTGGGCCCATGCAGAGACTAACCGTCTCAGAAGGCAATACACTACCTTGCTACTTTGAAACCGGTGAAGGCTTGGAGACCATGGCCTCACAAGGACAACAACACCAATTCCGCTTAGAAAGAATTGTGTTCGATTTGAGGAAGCTCGGGTATAGAGCTTCATTTTGTGAATGCATTATGCATGTTTAGAATAAGTAAATATAACATATAAATCCACATAAAAATAAACAAAATAGAACAAAATAAATCAACTTTTAGGCTTGACTCACTAACCAGGTTCCCCAGTGGAGTCGCCAAGCTGTGGCAACGTCGGGTTTTCGGGAGTCGCCACCAATCTGTTTACCTAGGTCGATTGGTCACCTTAAATATTGGTCTGCGAGAGTTCGGGGGTTCGGGAGTACGGTTACGTTAAAACAACTTTGTTAAAACGCCCAAAAATTGGCACCTTAGTTGATTTTAATTTTGTTTCGCTTTGCTTTTAAATAAATTTCAGTTAATTTTCAATCTAGAATTTTTAACTGAATTAATTGGATGTGGATTTTTGGTAATTAATTTATATAGAATTTTATACTTCCGAACCATGGACTCTGCCGAGTCATTTGGACACGGAAGATTTTTATTCCGAACCATGGACTCTGTCGAGTCATTTGGACACGGAATTTGGTGAAATTTAAACAATTTAATCCATATTGTAAATATGGATTTTTTATTTTAATGGAAGTAATTGTTATTTTAATTACTATTTTTGTAAATCTTTTAAAATTTTAGATTTTTTGTTAATGATCTTTAAAAGATCTTTCTTATTTCTTTTTATATTTTATTATTCTTTTCCTTCTTTCTTTATCTTTCTTTTTGATTTTATCTTTCTTTTAGTTTTATTTTTCCTTTCTTTTCTTTCTTTTCTTTTCTTTTCTTTTTCTTTTCTTTCTTTTCTTTCTTTCTTTTCTTTTTTTATCTTTTCTTTTTCTTTTCTTTCTTTTCTTTCTTTCTTTTCTTTCTTTCTTATCTTTCTTTTCTTTTCTTTTTCTTGTCTTTCTTATCTTTTTCTTATCTTGTTTTAGTTTTCTTTTTGTTTTCTTGTTTAATGAAAAATATTTATTATTTTAGTGGATTTAAAAGTTATATTTTAAATAAATCAGTAAAATATAAAGTCTTAATTTTCATGTATTTTTTTTAAACAGGTTTTATTTTTATTTTTTTATTATTTTTACTGGATAAAAATAACTATTAAAATTAATTTTAACTTTTTGTTATCTTTAAAGAATTAAAAACATGTATATAAAAATAAAAATAATTTGCTTTTTTTAAAAATAATTTTTATTAGCCTTAATAATTAATTACAAAATAATCTTCTTTTAATTTTCATTTATTTATTAATTAGTAAAGGGTAAAGGTGAATTAAATAAAAAATTATATAAAGAAAAAAAAAATTTAATAATAATAAAGTGGGGCTTTTTGGCCATCTACTTTAAAAATAATAATAAATATTAGCAAAGTTAATTAAATTAATTGTTAAACAACAATAATAAAAAGTTAGTCAAGTTAATTAAATTAATTAATTAACAACAATAATAAAAAGTTAGCCAAGTTAATTAAATTAATTAATTATCAACAATAATAAAAAGTTAGCCAAATTAATTAAATTAATTAATTAACAACGATAATAAAAAGTTAGCCAAATTAATTAAATTAATTAACAACAAATAAAAAGTTAGCCAAATTAATTAAATTAATTAATTAACAACAATAATAAAAAGCTAGCCAAGTTAATTAAATTAATTAATTAACAACAATAATAAAAGTTAATTAATTGTTAACAACAATTATAAAAGTTAGTAATAATGCAAAAATTAAAAGGTTAGTAACAATAATAGTATTAAAAGTTAGTTGTTAGTAAGTTAATAACAACAATAAAAAAGGGGGTTAGTAATAAACAAATAATAAACAAACAAGTAAAAATTAAAAGGGTTAGTAATTAATTCTGCAAGAATAAAATACAAAGTTAGTGACCAAAGTGAAAGAAATTGAAAAGATGAAGGATTAAATGAGAGTTGTACCCTTGATTTTAAATTCTGAATTCTGAGAAATAGAAACAGAGGGCGCGCGACAGGGGGGAAGAAGATGGCTTAATCGTCAAAATGAAAAGTTTTGAGATTTTTTGAGGAAAGGAAGGAGAGCTAGGGACTAAGGCTGTAATTTTTTCTATTTTAAAACACGGAGCTCTAAGCTTTTCTTTCTATTTTTCTCTGTGTTCAGCACAAAATTTGGGGGGCTATTTATAGAGGAAGTTTAGCTGAACTGTTGATGGATAAATTAATAAAAAATTTCAAACTTATCTCTTAAATTGGTAAAATGACAATTTTAGTCCTTTACGTCTCTCAGCCTCAGGATAAGTTCCTGAAGCTTCTGATTTTGACAATTTTGTCGTTTTCTGTCAATTTGAGCCAAAAACGTCGGCAGGCTCAAAATTTTATGTGACAAACTACCAAATGCTCCTGGAACTTTTAGAATTTGTCAATTTTTTCCGAAACTTCTCAATTTTGTCATTTTTACCTCAAACTTTTAATTTTTTGTCATTTTTTTCATGAAATTTTATTTTATTTCAAACATACACATATTCACACATATATCATTTTAAATCAAATTTTCACAAAACAAAAATATATTTTAAACTAATTAAATTTTTTTTAATAATAATAGTAATATATTTTTTTTTAAATTAATTTTTTTTAATAAAATTTTTTTCAAAATTTTAAAACACCCGGACGAAATTGGGTGTCAACAAGCGCTTTGCAAAAAGAGGATCAAACTCTAAAAAAAGCAAATCGTATCCGAAAAAAACAAAAAAAAAAAAAATGACGAACGCAAACAAAAAAATATATCTAATTAAAAACTTATAAGGGGCAAAACGGTAAAGGCACTGTTTTTTACTGTTCATTTAAACAGTAGCCAAACACAGCTTTTAGTATATAGTATAATATTATATACATATATCTAATTAAGCATACTAATCCAACACTTAATTTTCAATATATAAGCTACACCAATATATAACCTACACCCTGCCCTCCCCTAACCCAAATTTTGACCAAACTACCCCTCTCTCTAAACAAAAAAACCCTACCTCATTGCTGTCCCCTCCTGCCGTCGTTCCTCACACTCAGCCGGTTGATGCCTTCCTCGTCATACTATTTGTAGGAATAATCTGTAGAACTATCTAAAACAAATATGAATAAGTGTCTAACATAGTGTACAAAAGTATTTAAAATAATATGTAAAAGTGTCTAATACAACATGTGAAAGTGTTCGGAGTAATATATAGACAATTTTATTATCACAAATTAAAAGTCTCTGAAGCAATAAAAATAAGCATTTAAATGAATATCAAAAAGTGTTTGAAAACAATATATAGAATTATCTGAACCAACTTGTAAACAATTTGTTATATTCAGAAAATAACTATATAACATAATAAAAAAATGTCTCAATGAATATGTAAAAATGTCTAAACAAAAATATAAATATGTCTGAAACAATATGCAGAAAATTTATTTTTCTATGTGTAAATAAATAAATAAGATGTGTCTAACTAAATATCTAAAAGTGTTTAAAGTAAAATATAAAAATGTCTAAAAAATAAATAAATTTATTTTTTAGATCAACAAAATCGCAACCGGAGCACCTGAACCTAGAATTGCTCCAAAATAGAGATTGCCAAGGCGGCCGTCATTACAAGCTTTGAAAAGCTTCCAGAATATGGCCAGCGTCAAACTCACTTGCTTTTCCTTTACTAGAGCCACAGGAAGAGAATCATGGGCACTAAAATCCAACTCATCTCCCGACTCCTCCATATAATCCAGAATGTCAAGCACAGATATCAAACTTGCTAGCTCTGATAAACGCATCTAGCAAGAACATAAACACGGCAGAATCTAGTATAACACAGTCGTCCTTCATCACCTAAACAGACTGGGAGCTTCCCCAAGCAATCCATCTCGGCAAAGGCGTGTGGAGCATGTGGGAATAAGTGCACGTCTCCTCATCGTCTTCACGTCTTGCCGTTGTCGTTGTCACCGTCGCAGCCGTCTCTTATCGTCATCATCGGCGCCACCATCTCGTCTTCTCTCAGGATCGCCTGAACACCATCGATGTCTCTACGGGAAAAGATAAAAGGATTTATAGTTAAAGAAATGATAGAAGTTTTTTAGAATAATAAGGGATAAATTTGAAAAACCTTCACCATATCTAATTAGACATATATATATATATATATAATAACCATAGTACTATTGTATAAGCAACATTGAAGAAAATCTATTTCATATGTATACCTAAGTGGACGCCAATTTATTTTGAGCCGGTTTTAACAACAAAATGATACGTTTGTGTACAATGTTCTCCGTAGTTCAACTACATTGTGAGATTTTAGGTAGGGATTGCAAAAATGAGACATGACTCGATGACTTAAACTGACTCATTTAAACTCAAGTCTAACATGACTCGATTTGATTAGAAAAGTCAACGACCCAAACCTGACTATGTCTAACTCGTCTTAAATTCGAACATGATTAAAGTAAAGCTTGACAAACTATAATCCAAATAACCTAACCACGAAATACCCAAACCCGAAATGACCTGAACCTAAAATGATCCAAACAAAAAATGACTATATACTAGAGATTGAGCTGACCTGAACCCGAAATGACCTGATAACTATACCCGACATAACCTAATTTTAACCAAAATCAACATAACTATATGGTCTGCAAATATTTAAATATTTGTGAATTTTTTTATATATTGCTTACTTATTTAAATTATACATTAATTATAATCATACAATTTAAGAAATTTTAAAATAATGTAAAAATATTTTTTTGTTTAGGGGTCTTTGAAAAATAAATTAACAAAATAATGTACTTTATGTAGGTGTCTTCTGGAATTTAATAATTTTGGGATTTACTTATACATTCTTTTGAAGCAGGTAACTAACACACTGGCTATGATCTGATAATTAAATTGGACACCAACTAATCTGGATTGAGTAATAGTAGATCCATTTAGGGAAAACTTCATTTTCCGCACAAAATTTTTCTTTTCATGTTTTTTTTTTCTGTAACCCTACACAAATTTATTGAATTGTTAGATACTTGGATTGATTATTTGGATTTTAAATTTCAAATTTACCGCGCAAACTATAACTGGTAAATACAATATTAATTTAATACAGTTAATTGTTTTAAATCTGGTTATTTGAAATTTGATTTAATAAATATGATTCTCTTCATTGTTTGAAATTTAATTTAATTAATTTCAAATGTTTAAAATGAGGGTATTTTTATGTCTAGTCAAATTAAATTTTTTAATAGTTTTTTCTTCCACTAATATAACATTCCCGTCCTACCCCATATTACTAATATTCCTATCTTATATCAGTAGGAATGGTAAATACAATATTAGTCTTTAATTATTTATCTTTAAATTTGAATTTAATTTACTGTAAACCTTAAATTCTAAACCTAAACCCAAAACTCTAAAACTCTAAATACTTACCCTAACCTAAACCTTAAGCCTTCAATCCTAACCATAAACATTATACCTATACCTAAACCTAAACCCTAAACACTAACCTAATTGAAATTTTAACCTTAACCACAGGCCTTCAATTCTAACCTTAAAGCCTAACCTTAAAATCATAAACACTAAACCTTAACACTTAATTTTATTCCTAACTCTTATCCTAAAGATTAACAATTAATTCTAGCCATTACCATAAACCTTAACTTTTCTCTTTTATTACCTTCCATATTTAATAAGTTTTATATCTTGTGGATTCCATATTTAATAACTTTTTTTTTTAGGAACATTCATATTTGGTAAGCCTCATAGTCAAAGACTTTCATATTTAATAAATTCTATATTTTGGTTCTTCTAAAATAAGTAACTTTCATATTTAATAAATTTGATGATCTTGGTAGGCAATTGTGAAATTACAACATTGGTCCCTAAACTTTTAAGTATAGTGCAATAAGGTATCTAAATTTAAAAAATTTCCATTTAGTCACCATAATAATTACAACATAGGTCCCTAAACTTTTCAAATTTTTACATTTTCATCTATAATGTTGAAAAATTTTCAATTTAGTCACTAATAGATTAATCGCGAACTAGAGTTATATTTCATAGCAATTTCACAGCAAAACTTGGATATGACAACACTTTTGTCGAAATATAATTAAGACAATTTTTATGAATTTTCTAATTTAACATACTAAGAAAAGAAAAATTGACATAAATTAATTGCACAAAAAATTGAATTATTTAATTTAAATTTTAACAAAAATTAAACAAAAAAATTGAATTGATTAAATGATTTTAGTGTATATATTAGTAATCCAAACAAACCATACTGGTCAACCCAAGTTTAAAATGAAACCTAACTTGAAATTAGGGCTGTAAACGAATATGAACATGAATAATAAATGAATTCAACTTTTTTGTTTGTGTTCATTTGTTAATTAATAAATAAACATGAACATGAACAGGAACACGAACAATTAAAGCTGATGACCACCACCAATTTGAATTAACTACCACCAATTTGAATTAGAGCGAGTCTAATAATAGCTGACAGGACAATAACTGATAGTGAAAGGGATTATGAGTTAGGGCTATGAGGCTCAGCTTGGTGCTGTAGCAAGTTCACGCTATAAGGGAAAAGTCTGATTATGGTTAGGAAAATAAAGACAATAGATTAATTTAGGAGAGGTAGGGGCTAAGCATAATCATATGTATGTGGAGTAGGTGGACATTAATAAAAATATATGATATATAAAATATATATATAATAATAAATGTAAAACTAATATATAAATAAACAAATAAATAGACATAAATGAACAAATAAATAAATAAATATAAACGAATAATAATCAAATAATTCGTGAATATAAATGAATAAATAATACCTTGTTCATGTTCATCTGTTTAACTAATCAAACAAAAAAATCTATTCATGTTCGTTTGTTTAACTAAATAAATGAACTTTTATCGAACAGTTCATTGAATGCTTTGTTCATTTACACCCATACCTGAAATTACCCGATACTGAAATTGACCAAACCTGTGTTGAACCCGAATCTAAATAAACCCGACGCAACCCAACTCAAACCCAAAATTCACTCAACTTGAAAATCAACCTGAATCCAAATGACCTGAATTGAACCTAAATTCATGTTAATTCCATTAAACTTGAACCTAAATGAACTACTTCATCTGTCCCAAAAAGAATGAAACGTATTCTTTTTTTTTTTTATGTCCAAGAAAGAATGAAACATTTTTTATTTTAGAAAATTTTCAACTCCTAATTTACCTTACGATCCTCATTTAAACTCCTACAACATAAAACCTAATAAAGAATTTTTTTTAATCTTCATTTAAACTCTTAATGCACAAAACTCAAAAAAAATTATTTATTATTTAAATTTTACTACACAAACATCTTAATCTTCATACTCAAAGAAACGTTTCATCTATTAAAGGACGGAGGGAGCAATTCAAACTTGACCCGATCCACATAATTGCTATTCTTAATTCTGGGCAAAGGCATTACTACCAAATAGAGCTTCACTGGCGTATAGTCTAATGAGTAAATTATTTAATGTTCAACGTGTGTTGGACCTGTTGGTGGCCTAGTATTTATGTGTTGGGTGTTGAGCGTGTTTTTCGGTTATTGCCTATGAGCTGGAAGTATTGGTGTAGATGTTGGTGTTTGGAAAAAAAGAGAAAATTATAAAAATCTATATATGGTTTCATCCAACCTACAATTTATCCCTCTATTTTTAAAAATTTACATTTTATCCTATACTTCCATATAGTGTCCGACAACAACTTATAAAATCTTAATTTAAAAGCTAATTTATTTTAACTTAAGTCAACATTTATTTTTATTTTTACATCTTTTTTACTTTGAACTAATTTTATTTAAAATAAAATATTATATAGGTATAATAATCTCATAAAAAAATATAATTTTTATAATCTTGCTAAATTTTTATGATTTTTTTTCTAATTTTAAGCATTAAAAATAAAAATGTACAAAAATTAATAATATTTTAAAATTTTAATTTCAAATAGATTATTGTATCTGTATAATATTGGCTTTAAGATAAAATTGGTTCTAGGTAAAAAGAATATAAAAATAAAAATAAGTCATTTTATATTAAATTAACTTAAGTTAAAATAAATTGGTACTAAACTGTTTGGTAACTATGTCCTAATAATTTCAAAATTTTTAATATTTTTTTCACAACTAACTTACATTTAAAAAACATTGATATGCATTTATAAGGATAAAAATACATTTACATAAAGAAAATTTAATAATTTAAAATATCTATTAACTATAGAAGAAATATTAAGGAGATCAAAATTATTGAAAGATAACTATCGTAAAGTTTAAATTAGAGTTTCAGAAATTATTATTAGGCAATGTAAAAAAATTAGGAGCAAAATATAGGTTTTAAAAAATAAGGGGGGTAAAATCCATGTTATGGCAAACATCAGGGGAAA
Source organism: Aquilaria yunnanensis (assembly GCA_039654915.1). Taxonomy (NCBI): domain Eukaryota; kingdom Viridiplantae; phylum Streptophyta; class Magnoliopsida; order Malvales; family Thymelaeaceae; genus Aquilaria; species Aquilaria yunnanensis. The sequence goes on along the minus strand of CM077596.1, from coordinate 93,782,304 downwards.
AAAAGAGTGGGCCCTCATTCTTCCATGCCCCATTTATATCAATGGAGCCAACAGGGTAAGGCAAATTGGATCATGAGGCAACAATCATACTCAACCGTATTTTTGCCCAGGTCATTGGTCTTGTCCATGTTAATGAAGGAACCCCACAAAAAAAAATTTCTGGCACATGATACTTTCTCAGTTCCGCTCGGATTCGGGTTAGCCTTACAACATGATTCAGGTAAAGAACAAGTTCCAATCACTGAAAATGCATTGGTAGCATTAGAAATAGCTCTTAAGTTCAACCATGAGGTTGGGTTGGGTTAGGCTAGATTGAGACTAAGAGATGGGTATTATTACCGTTGATGATGAGTGATGAGATAGTTAAATTCAAGTACAGTGCTACACACAAGTTTATTCAATTGTCATATATACCATGTTATTGTTTTTGAAAATACCAATGTGGACTTCAAGCATCCCAAAATCTTATACATGTATATAGTCCTAATAATGTATCATTCCTAACATGAACTTAGAGATATACAACTTGGAACATCGTTATTTGTGGGCTCTTTTTTTTCATCATGTATTATATTGAGGAAAATAAATAATGTTCTAATTGTTCAGATCAAGCATTAATAATTGCTTTTAAATTTATAATGTCAACAATTATGAATAACACTGTCCAACCTATAAAATGGCAAAAGTCCATTATTATATAGAAAATACTTTTACTAGTATCAGACACTTTGTAAGTTGGTCATATTACATTCAGAGTTGGACAATGGCGCTATAATAGTAGACATAGTATAACTGAACACCTATTAACCAAAACCATACACCTATAGAACAAAATTGGACAACCATGGACCAGAACCAAACAACTTTAGTCATGTAAGACAACTTCATTCATTGCCTGGACACCATTAATCTACGAAACAAATGTCACATTGATCAGAACTGGACATGTAGATACTAAAACCAGACAACAAAATTTTTTTTTGTTTAATGCATACGAAATTGGACACTTAATTGTACATAAATAAACTCTTCACAACTGAATTTGTACACCATCCATCTTATTGACAAAATAGAAATTGTACAAGAAATTGGTTAAAATAGTTATCCCCAATTCACACCACCTATAGAATGCACAAACCCAAATCATCACTACTTAAAGCTTGACAACCTTGGACAGTCAAATTTCTCAAAAATAGATACTCCAACATCAATTTTGAACACCTTTACTCATGTTCCCAAACAAAAAATTTCTTAGAAAATTACTAAAACCCATACCTAAAATCATAATCTTGTTTATCGGCCTAGTTCCTTCTGCAACAAACCCCCCAAATATTTGAAATGAACATCTTTAAAACATATCTTTAGGCTATTTAATGGTGTTTCTACTAGACTAAACCAAGAATACACCAGCCACATAAACCCATGAAAATTAACCCACAAAACATACCTTCTCCAAAAAATCACTATTGCTTTCCTCCTCAATTTTTTATGTCTAGAGCTCAATACTATGAGATGGGTTTCTTTATAAGTGGATTCTAAAGTAAGAGAGAGTAAAGTTGTTAAAATCCCGATTTGAATTTTAAAATCTTACAATTTTACATTGAGCAAAAGGAAAAATGACTCGATTAAATTTCATGATTATAATTACAATTTTAAGCCGATTCTACTACTACGATCCAATGAAAATAAAAAACAATTCACACACAATTCACTAAAAAAATGATTTTCTTTTCATTTTTTGAATGAGACCAGAACCTAAACTTTATCTTTTGTAATTGGATGTTGTTGATGTGAAATTGACAATGAGCATGTGTTGATGATGATTGGCAATCTTTGGGGAGCAAAACTTCTATGGTTCTATCACCTATTGATGGCATTTTGTGTTGGTGGTGAACCTCGCAATAAAATTGCAATTATAGCGAATTGAAGAACCACTAGGGCGAAACAGCGGCAGCTGACCACTGAGAACAACACATGTAAGGTTGCCCTAGTCCCCTAGTGGCCCATTATTACTATAGACAGTAGTGTGATGGGCTCTACAAATGTTGCTGTAGCCATTCCAAGGAAAGAGAGGGGAGGTGGGTCCGTTGGGCACGAGGCAAGTTGATTTTTTTTTTTTAATTTTGGAAGTTTAGGACATTAGAAGCATGATAAATAAAGTCTAGGGTGCTAAAAGTATGATGGAGAAAATTTAAGAATTGAAGTTGTCAATTTCTACCAAAATTCTATCAAAGTTAATAACCCAAATGATGAGAAGGACTATAATAGAATGCACTATATGAAATAAAAGAGTTCACTAGGACAAATTGAAGTTATATGAGCAAGATAGGACAATAAAATAAGTTAAAGGACTTATGATGGAGTTTACTCACTCTTTTTATTCACCAATAAATCTCTCTCACCATGGTGAATTAACAATATAAAATCCACTATTTTTATTTTGAAATTACAACATGAAATTTTTACACACGTTATCAAGTTTTTTAAGATCAAATTATGTAATGCAATAACAGCTTCTTTTCTTGTTTATTAACAAAAAAGCATGGGCTACCTACTCAAAGTTCCTACCGTTAACAAGTTTGAAATACCTGTGAAAGAGATTGAATGAGGTAGATGATGTCGTTTGCCCAAATGATATCATGTGCTACTTTAACTTAATTTAATGGCTAACTTGATTTAATAGCTTCTTTTCCTATTTATTGAGGAAAATTTGTGAGCTAACTACTCAAAGTTCCCGCTGTTAACAAGATTGAGAGACTTTTTAAAGAGATTGAATGAGGTAGATGATATTGTTTATCCATATGATGTCATGTGTAGCTTTAACTCGCTTTAAGGGCTAACTCATCACAAATTTAACTTAAACCAATTTTTAGCTAAGGGACTAACATGTGTAGGTTGGACAAGTTAAGAGATCAGTTGGTTATTTAAGATATTCAAATTTTGGAAACTATTTTCTAGTAGTTAATTTAAAGTGTGCTATAATTTATTAATAATTAATGACTTATTAAAATAATTAGTTTTTTGTTTTTATATATTGAATTTCTATACCAACTCAATCTTGCCCAAACTAGGAATGAATTTCTAATAGTGGAAGAGATTGGGACAATTAAGCAACAGCTAAAGATATTACCAATGGATTTGCAGAAGGTTTGGCATTTTCTGTGCCATTTATCTTATTATAATGAAACCAGGTAGAGGTCAACATTGGGCCGGGTTGGGAACGGCCCAGAATGGGACCGGCATGCGTCAAGCACAGCCCATGACCAGTCAAATCCAGCACGGCACGGGCCCGGTAGAAATTCGGCAAATAATGGGCCATTTACGGGCCCTAAGGAGGAAGGGAAGCGAAATGAGCTCGGCACGGCCCAATTCAATATTGGGCTGGCATGGAGCCCGGCACGGGATCGGCGGCGGCGCCAATGGTCACCTGCAAATAACAGCTCTGAAAAATTAAAAAAAAAAAGGAAATTTGCACATTTAGTCCCTCTAACGGCTAGCAGCAATTTTTTGACCCCAGAAATTGCTTCCCCCCCCCCTCCCCCCAAAAAAACTATTTTCTAAGGGTTTTTTTAGTCAAAAAAAGAGAAGGCCTTCCCCTATAAATAGGGAGGTCATTTCCACAATTTCTTCATACCAATCTTAGCAATCTCTCGTTCTCTACTAATATATTCTCTCATTTCTTTGAAGCACTCAATATTATTTTTTTCATTTTTTCTCAATCAATCCTCAATTACTTTCGAAGCTCATGATCTACTCAATTTTTTCTCACACAAATGGTATCAAGAGGAAAGGGAAATTCCTCAAGCTCTTCATCCCGCTCCGGTTTGAGGTCATTTTTCCGTGGCCTTTCCTAACTGGTGACCCGTGGGACTCATATCCAACAAACTGACAATGACGAGCAATTCGATATGAGTCAATACAACTTGGGGCTTGACAATCAACTTTTTGATGATGACGTTGAGGAGGTGGAGCCAATGGCAGCAGAGAATGTTGGTGGAGGAGATGGTTCTCAATAAACCCCGACAAGCCATCAACCCGAACTTCCGCCACAAGGTAAGACGTCGAGGCTCACCGCATGGGTTTGGGAGCATTTTGACCAAGTTTTTGCAAAGGATAGTCATGGAAACGATGCGAGGTTCACACATTGCAAACATTGCAAGCAAAAGCTCGCACACAAGAATAACTCTGGCACAGGAACACTGAGACGTCACATGAAATGTAAGCATCCGAATTTATGTCCAGATGCAGCTACTAGTACCGGCGGTCAGACACATCTTGCAAGTACTGCCGGCGGATTAGGTATTTTTAAATTTAATAAAAAAGATTGTAGAGAATGCATGGTAGAATGGATGATGTTAACTGAAAAACCATTTACACAATCAGAAGATAAACACATGGAAAAATGGATTACATCATACTTAAACCCTGCTTTTAAAAGAACATCTAGGGCTACTGTTAGGAGAGAGACATTTCAAATTTATGAAGCTGGTAAATCAAACTTACAAGCATACTTCTCTGCTTTTGATCATTCTATCTCATTCACTAGTGACATGTGGACTTCACCACTAAGACAAGATTATTATTGTATAACTGCACATTGGATTGATGATAGTTAGGTCACTAAAAAACGTATCATTGCATTTAAGTGGATGGAGGTCAATCATACTGGTTGGAACATATTCGAAGTAATTTCAAAAACTTTAAAAGATTTTTTTTGTCATGACAAGATTTTTAGCATAACATTTGATAATGCATCAAACAACGATGTCGTGACTGAGACATTGAAGGAATCACTAGAACTTGTCCGTGATGTTACATTTTTTCATATTAGGTGTGTATGTTATATTTTAAACTTAGCTGTCCAAAAAGGTCTTCAAGTTTTGAGTAATGAAATTACTCCAATTAGGTGGGCAATCCATTATTTTAAGTCAAGGACCAAAGTTTTTAAAGAGTTTAAGTAATATTGTCTGGAAAATGGCCTCGATTTTAGTTGGAAGCATTTTAAACTTGATTGTCCTACCCGATGAAACTCGACTTATGAGATGTTGATGGATGCGATGCCATTTGCTGCACACATGACATGTTTTATAAATGTCAGAAAAAAGAAAACGATTTTGAAACAGGAGATATGGGATAAACTGTCAAAATTGGCTACTGTATTGCGATATTTTTATAATGCCACTATTTTTTGCTGCGGTGTATACTATCCCACATCACACAAAGTTTTAATGCATATGGTTAACATTGCGTGAGTTTTTAACCAATACAAAGATAACGAGTTCTTAAAAACACAATTAAAGCCATGAAAGAGAAATGAATTTTATATTTCGGTACTATACCCCCGATCTACTTACTTGCATCTGCACTAGACCCGACCGTAAGAATCACGGGTACACAACAGCTACTTGAGGGTTATTATAGTTTCTTAGAAATGACACATATTTCTGTTTATGTTATAACTGCCTTTATTGATGAGTACTTGCGAGAGTTATTTAAGATTTATGCCAACCGGCATAAGGATAAGGTTACGAACACTACTTCCTCTACCATCGGGTCTTCATCATTGTCGGGCTCATCATCATTCAATCCGGCTGAACAACTTCTCAAACGGGGGCTGCAGCATCCGGTCTTACTGAAGTGGACGCATACCTCAACTTGATTTGGGAGAATAGTGAGACCGACATTCTAGAATGGTGGAAAGCAAGAAGCAACAAATTTCCAATACTCTCCATCATTGCCAAAGAAGTTCTAGCTGTTCCCGTCTCAACTGTTGCATCTGAGTCCGCTTTCAGTGCTGGGAAGCGTATAATTTCAGAGAAACGTGCAAGGTTATCATCAGATGCAGTTGAAGTTTGTATATATAACCATGATTGGGGTCTTGCAGCTTTAAGATTACAAGACCACAAGAGTTTCGACGAGGAAAACCCTGATGAGATAGATGCTTAAATCTATAGCTTGCTCATTATTTACTTACTTTATATTTGATCTGATTTTGCTGTTTAGCACAGATCGTAACTTTTATTTTGTATTTATGTTTATGGAACGTTTCACTATTGAGTCATGTAAAACCCGTTCCATGGTATGTAGATGCCGTTTGGCTTTAAAATTAATAAAATTTCACACCGATAGTGGTGTTTAACTCTTAAAACAAGTAGTTATAAAAATTTTGTTTTAATATCAATTTCTAAAAATATAAAATGAAATTAAACTTAAAATTAAAAACTAAAACTAAAAATAAAAATAAAACTTACAAATTTAAAATTAAAAATTATACAGATTTTCCTAAAAAGGATGAGTTATTTCCCTTTTTAGAACATTTTTAATATCTAATTTATCTTATCACTCTTATTTAAATTCTCTTTGTACAAAACAAAAAAAAAATATTTTTGCACTTAGAATTACAATGTTTTCATTTTCATTCTTCCTCCTAAGAATGTTAGGATTTAATCCTAAGAATGTTTTCATTTTCATTCTTCCTCCTCTTCTTCTTTTTAATTTTTTTTTATAAAATAGCATAGGTTTTGCCAATTGATTTTAAATTATGTGATATTTGGAGATATTATTTTCTAAAAATACCTAGGATTTATTAATTTGGTGTATATTTTAAAAAGGAATTCAAAATTATTTTTTCCAGGTAGTAATTATTTTCTCAAATTATGTATAATAATAATATGTTAATTATCACCAAAAATCAACACAGAGGACATTAAGAATCCTACAAAAGAAAATAACATTAGAGACCCTTAAGGTATGTATTCATATAAAGGGCCTTTTAACACTTAACTAAAAATTAAAAATTAAAACTAAAACTAAAAATTATAAATTTAAAATTTAAAATTATATGGGCTAGCTCGGATTCAGCCCAGCTCGGCATGAGACCGTGTCAGGCCCGGCACGGACCAGGCACGTGTCAACCCAGGAAATGCCCGGGCCCAACTTCCACAAGTCTGGGCCCGAGCCGGTCCGGCCACTGTGCAACACTAGAACCTAGAGGTGTTCAGTGGGCCGGTCCTGACACGGCCCGGCTCGGGACCGGCTCGCTTGGAGCACGGCCCAGGCACGGCCAAGACCGGCACGGCCCAGGCCCGCGTTAAGACCGGCGCCATGTGGGCCGTATATGGGCCTGGAGGAGGGGGGGAGGGAGGTGGGCTCGGCACGGCCCAGGGAGGGATTGGGCTCGGCTCGGCACGGCTCGGCACGGCGGCACGGGACCGGCACGGCGGGCGGCACGGGACCGGCTCGGGACCGGTGCGGCGCAACGGCAGGATGCAGTCCAACGGCCAGAATTTTCAAAAAAAAAGGGCAAATGACAACTTAGGTCCTTTTAACGGTTGGCAGCGTTTTCTGGACCCCAGAATTTACATTTTTGCCCCCTCCAACAATTATTTTCTAAGGGTATTTTAGGCCAAAAAAAATAAGGCCTTCCCCTATAAATAGGGAGGCCATTTGCACCATTTCTTCATACCAATCTTAGCAATCTCTCCTTCTCTACTCATATATTCTCTCATTTCTTTCAAGTAGTTAATATTATTTTCTGCATTCTCACTCAATTCTCAATTACTTTCGAAGCTTGTGTTTTGCTCAATTTTGCCTCACACAAATGGCATCAAGAGGAAAGGGAAATGCCTCAAGCTCTTCATCCCGCACCGGTTTGAGGTCATTTTTTCGTGGCCTTTCTCGACCGGCGACCCGTGGGACTCATATCCAACAAACTGACGATGACGAGCAATTCGATATGAGTCAATACGACTTGGGCCTCGATGATCAACTTTCTGATGACGACGTTGAGGAGGTGGAGCCAACGGCAGCAGGGAATGTTGGTGGAGGAGATGGTTCTGAACAAACCCCAACAAGCCATCAAGCCGAACTTCCGGCAGAAGGTAAGACGGCGAGGCGCACCGCATGGGTTTGGGAGCATTTTGACCAAGTTTTTGAGAATGATAGTCATGGAAACAATGCGAGGTTCGCACAGTGCAAACACTACAAGCAAAAGCTCTCGCATAAGAAGAATGCTGGCACAGGAATACTGAGACGTCACATGGAATCAAAGCATTCGACTTTATGTCGAGATGCAGCTACGAGTTCAGGCGGTCAGACACAGCTTGCAAGCACTGCCGGCGGATCAGGTATTTTTAATTTTAATCAAAAAGATTGTAGAGAAGGCATGATAGAATGGATGATGTTAACTGAAAAACCATTTACACAATCGGAAGATAGACACATGGAAAAATGGATTACAACACACTTAAACCCTGCTTTTAAAAAAACATCTAGGACCACCGCTAGAAGGGAGGCATTTAAAAGTTATGAAGCTGCTAAATCAAACTTACAAGCATACTTCTCTGCTTTAGATCACTCTATCTCATTTACTAGTGACATGTGGACTTCACCACTAGGACAAGATTATTATTGTATAACTGCACATTGGATTGATGATAGTTGGGTTATTCAAAAACGTATCATTGCATTTAAGTGGATGGAGGTCGATCATACTGGTTGGAACATATTCAATGTAATTTCAGAATGTTTTAAAGAATATTTTTGTCATGACAAGGTTTTTAGCATAACATTTGATAATGCATCAAACAACGATGTCGCGGCTGAGACATTGAAGGAATCACTAGAACCTGTCCGTGATGCCGCATTTTTTCCATATTAGGTGTATATGTCATATTTTAAACTTAGCTGTCCAAAAAGGTCTTCAAGTTTTGAGTAATGAAATTACTCCAATTAGGTGGGCACTCCACTATTTAAAGTCAAAGCCGAAAGTTTCTAAAGAATTTAAGCAATATTGTCTGGAAAATGGCCTCGAATTTAGTTGGAAACGTTTTAAACTTGATTGCCCTACCCGATGGAACTCCACTTATGAGATGTTGATAGATGCCATGCCATTTGCTGCATACATGACATGTTTTATAAATGTCAGAGAAAAGAACACGATTTTGAAACAAGAGATGTGAGATAAACTGTCAAAATTGGCTGCTGTGCTGCGATATTTTTATGATGCCACTGTTTTTTGCTCCGGTGTATACTATCCCACATCGCACAAACTTTTAATGCATATGGTCAACATTGCATGGGTTTTGAACCAATACAAAGATGACGAGTTCTTAAAAGACACAATTAAGGCCATGAAAGATAAATGGATTTCATATTTCAGTACTATACCCCCAATCTACTTAGTTGCAGCTACACTAGACCCGACCGTAAGAATCACAGGTACGCAACAGCTACTTGAGGGTTATTATAGTTTCTTAGAAATGACACATATTTCTGTTCATGCTATAATTGCCTCTATTGATGAGCACTTGCGAGAGTTATTTAAGATATATGCCAGTCGGTATAAGGATAAGGTTGCAAACACTACTTTATCTACCATCGCGTCTTCATCGGTCTCATTATCATTCAATCCGGCTGAACAACTACTCAAACGGCCCCGTGCTGCCGCATCCGGTCTTACTGAAGTGGACGCATACCTTAACCTTGTTTGGGAGAATGGTGAGACCGACATTCTAGACTGGTGGAAAGCAAGAAGTAACAAATTTCCAATACTCTCCATCATTGCCAAAGAAGTTCTAGCTGTTCCCGTCTCAACCGTTGCATCGGAGTCCGCTTTCAGCGCTGGAAAGCGTGTCATTTCAGAGAGACGCGCAAGGCTATCACCAGATTCAGTTGAAGTTTGTATATGCAACCGTGATTGGGGTCTTGCAGCATGCAGATTACAAGACCACAAGAGTTCTGACGAAGAAAACCCCGATGAGGTAGATGCTTAAATCCACTACTTGCTCATTATTTACTTACTTTGTATTTGATCTGATTTTGCTGTGTAGCACAGATCGTACTTTTTATTTTGCATTTAATTTTATGGAACGTTTCGCTATTGAGTAATGTAAAGCCCGTTCCATGGTATGTAAGTGCCGTTTGGCTTTAATATTAATAAAAGTTCACACCGGTGGTGGTGTTTTGCTCTTAAAACAAGTAATTATACAAAATATAAAGATAACCTTAGAATAAATATTTATCTAGTTTTTTTGTCATTATTTTATTTATTGTCTTGTAAAGTAAAATCTTGGTAATCATGGTTTGTTTATTTAACATAAAGAAATAACAATAAATGGTTTAACTCAAAATCAAATATATCAAAGTTTCCAAATTTTTTTGTCAATTTCTTACCTTTAACGTTTGATTAATTTAAAAATCTAGTAGAATTGAAGATGAAGTGGAATTTAAGATAAACTAGATTATAAAATATCACTTAGATAAAAACTCTCAGACTCTTGTTTTTATTAATTTATTTAAAAGTGAAGACTAAAAAGTGGAGACTAAAAATTAAAAATAAAAACTAAAACTTAAAATTAAAATTAAAATTAAAATTTTAAAAATTAAAATTTTACGGGCCAGCTCGGGTTCGGCCCAGGACCGGCACGGGACTGGCCCGTGTAAACACGGGCTGTGCCCGGGCCCAAATTACTTAGGCCCAGGACCGGCCGGTCCGGTCCGGTCCCGGTCCGGGCAGCCCGTTTGTGCATCTTTAGTAGAACCAGGACCGAATGAATGGTGCGAGTGAACAGTCTAATGGCGGTCAAAATTTGAATAACAGAAAGCATGGGCAACGGGCCAACGGCCGAGGAGAGTAAACCGCAACTCATAACGCGCGAATTCTCCTCTCTCTGTCTCTCTATTAACTTGTTCAATTCCCATAAATCCAACACCCAACAATTATTAATTTCTTCCTTCCATTTAGCCTTCTCCCTCTATTCAATTTCAACCACAGCCGTTTCTCTTCTCTTTCCCGGTGATCGGAGCCCAGTAAAAATGGCCGCCGGCGGATTCATCACCCGAGCCTTTGAGGCGATGCTCAAAGAGTGCGCCGGCAAGAAGTTCCCGGCCCTTCAACACACAATTCGGATGTATTTAGGTTTGATTCTTCCTCCTCCACTTCTATTTTCCTATTATCGTTTCTGAGAGTCAGGAAATTTTGCCGAATTCATGGCTTTAGCCTAAATTACTGGTTCATCGTATACAAAGTATTCCCTCAAATGCTCAACTGGGAATTTAGATCTTATTATTTCTTTTTTTCGCCAGCGCTGGGCAAAATGAAATTGCTTCTAGTCCGATAAAGATTCGCTTCCATGTCCATTCGGTTTCGGATCATTTGCTACGAAGATTATTGCTTATTGTCATGATGATTACGAAATCGTTTTCAAAGCTGTTAGACACGTAGGATCAAGAGTAAAACCCAAAGTTACAAATGTGGCTGTGGACTTGGAGTTGCAGCCCTGATATTCTATACTCATTATTTCTTCTGAGTTGGGTTATACTATTGCTTCTGTGGTGTCCTGTTTATCTGCTTCATTCATCTTGAATCTTGATTCCTTTACTGCTTATTCTTTTTGTTTTTTTTTTTTGCCTGTTTATAAGCGCTGCTGTTGGCCTTCTTCTTTTTAGGCTTGTAACTGCTGTCCGTGCTTTTATTTCTTTAGAAAGTGCTAAGGAAGGGAAGCCTCCTGCTTCGGCTGGCAACACAAATCAAGCAGCAGTTTTGTCCGGGGATGGGAGGTGTATATATCATTCACTAAGTTGACACACCAACTCTTTTTGATGTTTCTTGTTCCAACTTGACATACTGTCCTCGGAGATATCCCATAAGTTCTTTGCTTTTATCTTTTGGTTTAGCATTAAAATTGACCCATGTCTTTATCAGATTTAGTATACTGCTATTGTCTGGAGGCTCTCCAGAGAGTATCACTGAAATGCAGCAAATTTTTCACAAACTATGAGTCTATGACAATTAACACTAGAAACGTCCAAGAATTCTGAATGGCATCTCCAAAATTTTATTTGGATAATTACTAATAGGTCTGATGAGGCTGCAAGTGGAGTAGATCAAGGTGGGCCAGAAATGGATGGATCAGGACCTTCAAAAAGCAATGAGGTTGGTGATCATGGCAATAAGTCCACAACCATCAAAACTGCCTTTGCAAATGCCGGATATACTCTGGAAGGGCCTGAAGTGGTGCTTGTTCTCATTCCACTTCGACTAGCCTTTGAAACAAAAAATTTGAAAATCCTTGAACTTGCGTTGGATTGTCTTCACGTGAGTAGTTACTATTCCCTTCTCCAGGAGCGAAATTAATATTCATGTCTTAATCTTTCTGAAATGTGTTATAATTATTGTTGTTCACATTCTAAAGTGGCTTATTATGGTCCATTTGAAATGCATAAGCACAGAAACTAATTGCATATGACCATCTAGAGGGTGATCCTGGTCTAGATGGTGGTGAAGGTTCTCCTCTACTGACTGATATGCTGAACATGGTCTGCCGCTGTGTCGACAACTCATCCCCTGATAGGTATATCTACTTGCTTCTGGGCACTTCATTTCTTATGTATGTTGCTTGTTGTCATGGCTGTGTAAGGAAGTTGACAAATGCAGTACGATAATTCAAGTCCTGAAGGTACTTTTGACTGCTGTATCATCGGCAAAGTTTCAAGGTATGTTTTGCTCCATCTCTTGCCATGCTTTTAATTTTGAATTATTTTTTCTTGTTCTTTCTTGAAAATAAAGCCAATGCCAGTATGTTTTCACCACTTGTTTATCTTAATATATAAGAGTCAGAGAGTCAATGAGCTATTTATTGAACCACTGGGTGACTGTTTGAACCAGAGAGTATCAAAATAAATTTTGGAATAAGAGAACAATTAAACCCATTAAGCAATGCACACACAGATAATCATATATCATACAGTTAACAAGTTTGCATTTCCCATTAAGTTAGAAGATAGAGTTATTTAACATGCATATTAGATAAGGTACTTGACTTCGCCTATGTTTTACGAATGAATTTGGGACTATCACTGCTATCAGATACATGAGCTCAGTAACTCTTCTAACAAATTGGGAAATTCTATTTCTCAAATATTGAACCTATATTTGTCATTTGATGTAAACGCTGTTTCAAAAGACATTGATAAGATGTAATATGATGTAATCTTTTTCTGAAAAAAAAAAACTACTAGTAATGTATGAAACATATAAGACTAGCAAGGCCAGCAGCAGAAAAGACTCATACCGCTCATACTAGTAACAAAATGAAAGATAAAGCTTACTACTAGCAAAGCAGAAGCCTATCATGATGGCAATGTGCAGTGTCTTAAAGATTCTGAAAGTGATCTAAAGAAAGGGAACACTAGATAGCCGCCAGCTGTTTTCCATTTTTATTTTATTTTATTCCATTTTTGTTTTGTTTTATCTAGTCACTTTTCTGTAAACTGTATACTTGAATTTGATATATAAACCTCACACCTAATTGCAGTACACGGGGAGCCTTTGCTTGGAGTAATCAAAGTTTGTTACAATATTGCTCTTCATAGGTAGTTTCTCTTCGTATCAAATATAATCCCAAACATTTAGACTATACCTGTAATACTTGGTTTTGGTTCTGCAGTAAGAACCCTATAAACCAAGCTACATCAAAGGCAATGTTAACACAGATGATCAGCATAGTATTTAGGAGAATGGAGGCCGATCAGGTGTTGATTCTTGATCCAAACTAATTACACACACTCGTACACACAAACACATGGACAGAGACACACATACATGTAAATATGCACACATGCATGTCTGTTAAGAGAGAGACTGTGTGTGTGTGTGTAATCAATACGAAAGCTATAATTTCTTTGGCCATTCAGGTCTCGCCTTCATCTGGTTCTCATGATCAATCAGATGCTGCTTTGACAGAGAATTCTGGCTTAAATATATCAGCAGATGACCATGGTGACAAAAAAATGATGAAGGGAGATCCTAATCTTGTCAAAGATAACACTAGTTTTGCGTCTGTTGAGCAACTTAATAACCTTGCTGGACGAGCTGATATCAAGGTGCATCAGTTTTCTTTTCAGGATCAGTCATTCTTTGCATTCTATGAGGAGCGATACTTGAAGTCAGGTTTTGTTCATAAGACTGAATTTGACTTTCTTTACAGGGGTTAGAAGCTGCTCTTGACAAGGTTGTGCATTTTGAGGATGGTAAAAAGATCACAAGGTATGATAATGCCCTTGAATTCCACTTTGACACTAACTATTATTAGATGTTGAGTTTTGTAATTTGTTATGTGGGTCGCCCTAATTCAATGCTTCTTGAAGAGAGCTTGACCTCGATAATTTGAGCACTGGGAAGCGTGATGCTTTACTTGTATTCCAAATGCTCTGCAAGGTGGGCTAATCACTTCTCCTTGTTGTTTCTTATTTGCTAAATGTCTTTTACTCTTTCTCAATTGGTTGTCAACGTGCAGATATGTGTCAGAGAAGATAATGATGAGGTTGCAAACAAGTGTCAAATTTTATCACTGGAGTTGCTGCAGGCAAATTCTATACCCTAATTGTTTTTTTGAAAATCTTACTTTGCTTGGATTTTGGAGTACCTCATATTTTGTGCTATGCTATATTTCATTCAAAAGGGGAAGTATTTTGTTATGTTCTTTGCCTCACAAGGTAAAAGGGGAAGCAAAGATTTGGATCTTGGGCCTTTTCTAACAATCAAATAATTAGCCTAGTTGATTGTGTTTTATCAACATAAGTAAATAATTTTTATCACTTCGATAATCTGGCCTGTCAAATGATCTCCTTTCAGTATGTTTTAGTGATTTTTTTCTTTTCATTTGTTGACAAAATGAAACTAACATCTTGCATTTGTTTTACTTGTATGTGTTATTGCAGGGTTTACTAGATGGTGTAGAGGATTCTTTTGCAAAGGACTTCCATTTTATTTATTCAGTGAAAGCATATCTTTCACACACATTATTGCGTGCTTCCATTGCCCAGTCCCCTGTCATCTTTGAGGTTTCATTGGATCTAATGGCTCTCTTTCTCATCGAAATTTTCACTGCATTGCTATTCGATTTGTGATCATTTATTTACCTGTAACAGTATGCTACTGGAACATTTGAGGTGGTTGTGTCGCGATTCAGAGAAAGCCTGAAAGTATGCTGCTGTTGACAAGCCACTGTTCTCAAAGATGGTGTCTTTAACAGTTGCCAACACTATATTACCATTTTCATGTGGAATCATTTTCTCTTTCAGGGTGAAATTGGTATCCTCTTTCCCCTGATTGTTTTACGATCACTGGATGGTTCAGGAATTCCCACTGATAAAAAAATGAATGTTATTCGGTATGTCATATTTATAAACTTAGTTGAGGTTGTTGTTGTGATTACTAGGCATGGATCAGTCAATATTGCTTTCAAAAAATTAGATACCACAAAGAACCTTTTGTTTTATTTCATCTCCTTCTTCTTCTTCTTCTTATTCTTCTGCTTGTCTTTTACTTTGGTTCTGTCTTCCCTTTTCAGGATGCTTGAAAAAGTATGCAAGGATTCTCAGATGCTTGTTGATTTTTACATAAACTATGACTGTAATCCTGAGGCACCAAACTTATTTGAGCGCCTGGTATATAGTCTATTGCTTTTTTCTTTGGTGTTTCTTATTGTGTTACAGATTGTTTTGACCTGGTCATTTGGCCGAGTTGTATGGCCCACTATTCCCAAAGAGGGGTTTCAATACGTCGCTTCCATATCTTCCATGATAGCACAAGAACTTTAAAGATTATATTTCAGGCATTCCTTCCCTTGACACTTTCTCTATATTCATCGCATAGATTACAATCTTAACCAAGGTAGCTCAAGGAACACAAAATGCAGATCCAAACTCCTCAGCTTTCTCACAAACACCTTCAATCAAGGATTTATCGCTCCAGGTGAGCTATCTGTTACAGATTTTCATGAAAAATTCTATTCGATTTTACAACTGACCTTCCTGGAAGATGTATTCTTTGCTACAAGGTTGTTTGAAATTTTTATGGAACTTTCCTTCTTGATTTCTCCAGTTTATTGTCAATGTGCTAAAGTTATTGGTTGAGTGGGAAAAGTGTCATCGACAAAGAAGTGAGATGATGACAAACAGGGAGTGTGCTAAAGAGGAAGAAGTTATAGAATCTGAAGAGAAAGAAAGCAGGGAAGATATATGCAGCGACTTTGAAAAGGAAAAAGATCATAAACCTACATTGGAAGTTGCCACCTCTGAGGTACTATTTGCCTTGTGTCTCTTTATCCTTTTAAGCTCTCTAATAAATGATATGCTTGAGATTTATCTCTCTCCATTTTCCTTCCCCCCTTCCCCACTTTGTACTTTCAACAGAAAAAGAAAAAAAATCATGTTTTAGATTGGCCTGGATATGCCAAAGTAACAATGTTGTTGCAGTTCAACAGGAGACCAGTCAAGGGAATAGATTATCTGATATCAAATAAGCTGGTAGATGGAAATCCTGATTCAGTTGCAAAATATCTTAGAAATACTCCTGGGCTAGACAGGGTAGACTCCCTAGTTTGGTACGGTACAAAAATCACACCAGTAAAAGTTTATATAGTCACTTTTCAATTTCACAGGCTGTGATTGGTGACTATCTGGGCCAAGTTGATGGGTTTCCCACTGCTGTCATGCATGTTTATGTAGATTCCATGAGTTTTTCAGGCATGAAATTTGATTCTGCAATTCGTGAGTTTCTTAAACACTTCCAGCTACCAAGAGAGGCCCAAAAGATAGACCGGATGATGGAGAAGTTTGCAGAGCGGTATGCTTTAACATGGCTGTCTTTGTAGCATGCAAACTTCAATTAGTTTAGAAAAAAATGGCTGAGTATATCTTTGTGCTTAGCTTGGCTCCTAATCATTTGTCAGAAACAAATTATTGTGCCAGCAATTGAGATCATATTTTATCCTTCTCTTATTCCTGGTCAGAGTCACTAAACAAATCAATAATTCTTCTTTTGATGAGTGATTCTTGATTGGGAAGAAGGAAAAGAAATATTTGGATGATTTTGTGTTGTGATTTCTTTTATGCTAGATATTGTGCAGATAACCCAGGTCTGTTCAAGAATCCGGACACTGCATATGTTCTTGCATATGCAGTTATAATGCTGAACATTGATGCTCACAGCCACATGGGTTGGCCTAAAATGTCAAAAACAGACTTTATACAAATGAATGCCATGAATGATATTCCAGAGACCATTCCTGCAGAAATTTTAACAGAGATATATGACTCCGTTGTTAAAGAAGAGATCAAAATAGCAGCTGGCATTGGGAAAAATAGAAGGCAGAAGGCAGATGGGGAAGACAGAGTTGATCTTATTAGTATTTTGAATCTGACACTTCCCAAAAGGATGTCATCCATTAATGCCAAATCTGAGAGTGACTCCATTATTAAGCTGACACAGGCAATGATTTGGAACCAAAGGGCAAAAAAAGTTCTTTATACTTCACAACAGACTGAATTAGCCAGGCTGATGGTTGAAGCTGTAGGATGGAGGTTGCTTGCTACTTTCTCTGTTATTATCGAAGAAGGTGAACATAAGCTGAGGTTTGCTCCATGTCTGGAAGGATTTAAAGCTGGTATTCATATCACACATGTCCTTCGAATGGATACCATGCGCTGTGCCTTTTTAACCTCTTTGGTCAGGTGAGGTTCTTAAGCACCAAAATAAGGGAAAAAGGATAGAAACCGCTTCTTTTTAATTTTTTTGGAAAATAAAATTTCTAGTTTCTTGTTGGTTTATCTTTTTTTGAACTCTTTCATTTCTTTCCTTTCACTGCAAGCATTTCCACATACTCTTGACCCATATTTAATCTGAAATTGTCTGTACATACTGGTACAATAGGTTTACTTTTTTGCATGCCCCAAAGGAGATACGGGACAAAAATGTGGAAGCATTACAGACTCTACTATCTTTAGGTGAATCAGAGCCTGAAGCCCTTAAAGACACATGGAATGCAGTCCTGGAATGTGTTTCACGGCTAGAGTTTATTGTATCAACTCCTGCTATTGCTGCAACTATCATGAATGGATCAACTCAGATATCAAGAGATGTTGTCATCAAATCCTTGAAAGAACTGGCCAGAAAACCTGCTGAGCAAGTTTTCTTGAACACTGAAAAATTACCAAGTGATTCTATTGTTGAGTTCTTTGCTGCTCTTAGTCATGTGTCAGCTGAGGAGCTGAAACAAACACCACCTAGTGTTTTCAGCTTGCAAAAGATCGTTGAGATCAGCTACTATAACATGCCTCGAATACGAATGGTATATCTTTAAATTGACTGCCTTTTTGTACACCAATTTTCATTTTAGTAACTCCATATCAAGATTTATTTTGCCGGTCATGCTAATCACTTAAGTGAATTAAATCATAACTTGTCAAGTCTGCCAATAGATTTTTTTTGGGGTTTGAAATTTACAAGTTACTCTTGGTAATGTACTAGGTGTGGGCTAGAATATGGTCTGTTCTATCAGATCATTTTATTTCTGCCGGCAGCCATCCTGACGAGAAAATTGTGATATACACTATAGATTCTCTGAGGCAAATGGGGATGAAGTATTTGGAGCGTCCTGAACTGG
Source organism: Aquilaria yunnanensis (assembly GCA_039654915.1). Taxonomy (NCBI): domain Eukaryota; kingdom Viridiplantae; phylum Streptophyta; class Magnoliopsida; order Malvales; family Thymelaeaceae; genus Aquilaria; species Aquilaria yunnanensis. The sequence goes on along the minus strand of CM077596.1, from coordinate 93,763,855 downwards.
CCAATTTCACTTTCCAGAATGACATTCTGAAGCCCTTTGTTGTTCTTGTACGAAATAGTCGAAGTCCCACTATAAGGAGCCTTACAGTTGATTGCATTGTTCAAGTATGTGTTGTAGCAAAGATTACTCCATCCCCACCATTTTCTACTACCATCAGAATTTTGTTTCATTTGGCAGCTTATTTGATGTTATTACCTATTGCAGATAATAAAATCAAAGGTTGGAAACATAAAATCAGGATGGTGTAGTGTTTTCATGATCTTCACTGCTGCAGCAGATGATGAATTGGAATCAATTGTTGAAAGCGCATTTGAGAATGTTGAACAGGGTCTGAATTCCCATTTTAAATTCCAATCTTGAGATCTTATTTTCTTTTATTTTTTATGGTTGATGTCAATACCATGATGTATACAGTTATCTTGGAACACTTTGATCAAATAGCAAGAGATTGTTTTTTGGACTGTGTCAACTGCCTCATCAGATTTTCAAACAACAGAAGTTCCCAACGCATAAGTTTGAAGGCCATTGCGCTTTTTCGGATATGTGAAAATCGTCTGGCAGAAGTAAGCTATTCAGAATGAGCAAAATCAATAAGCAGACATTTCATTTTTTTTTTCTTTTCGTTAAATATAATATTTGTCATCATCTTATTCACACTGTTGAGCGAGTATATTACAAATTTTCCAATTTCAGGGTGTCATAACTGGTGGTGCTTTGAAGCCAATTCATGTTGAAACTGAAACAGCATTGAACCTTGCTCAACATTATTGGTTCCCCATGTTGGCCGGTTTGTCTGATCTGACATCAGATCCAAGAGCAGAAGTCAGTAGCTGTGCTCTTGAACTTCTGTTTGATTTGTTAAATGAAAGAGGTAGCAAGTTCTCTTCATCTTTCTGGGAGAGGATTTTCCATGGAGTCTTGTTTCCGATTTTTGACCATATCAGACATAGTGGAGTCAATCCAATAGCTTCTGGGGATGAATGGCTCCGTGAAAGCTGCATTCACTCTCTTCGATTGTTGTGCGACCTTTTTAACACTTTTTACAAGGTACTCTCAGTCGTCCATTCTGTATTATTTTCCAATTAGGGCATGCTGTCTTGGAGATTTGCATGGCTTGTATCGGTGCACTACATATGCTGCATACCATTCGTTTGAATTCTTTTCTAGCTTCTTTGCCCAAGATAACTTTCTCTGGAGTCTATTGGCTGGAGTAACCTGCTTCTAGTTTTATCTCAATACAGGGGGTTTGCTTTATGCTACCACAACTGTTGAGTCTACTCTTGGACTGCGCTAAGAAGACTGATCAGACAGTGGTTTCAATTTCTCTTGGTGCACTGGGGCATCTCATAGAAATGGGAGGACAACAGTTCAGTGAAACTGACTGGGATTTGCTGTTGAAGAGAATAATGTGTGTCTCTGAAATGTTTCATAGCAATGTCTTCTTAGCACATGCTTCCTTTTGTAGCACTATATAATCATTGCTTGTGTCCATTATCAGTGATGCGTCATACACAACACAGCCGCTGGAACTACTTAATGATTTGGGATTTGAGAATCTGAAGAACCAGTCTACAATAGTTGCAGTCTCAGATGTTCACACAGGGGGTGAGGAGGATATCCATCAATCTGATGAAAGTAATTATGGAAATGTTCCTCAGATGACACCACCTAGTATTAATGCTGGTCGAAAGTCAAATCCAGATGAGACAGAAGGTAAGCTTTTAAGCAAGCCTTTTTATTGTGTGTATATTTTTGAGACACATTTGAATGTTGCTTCCCAATCGATTCCAAACCTCTAAGATTTGGGTAAATTCAATGTAACCAACCCAGTTCGGCCCCCTCACAAAAGTTTAACTACAAGTACGACAACAGGACTAGGTTAGAAGAACATTAGACAGACATAAATTCAGCAGTCAAGTTAGAAACATTATGGAACCATAAATTTTTCAGAAATGGAAAATGCATTTATAGATATAGGAATTCTTTTTAACTTTTCCTACGGCAGAACAAAATAAATAAATAATGATAACCTTCAAAAAAGTCTCTAATGGGTATCAAGTTGAGCTTTTGGAATATCAGTAATTTTTTGCCACCAACAAGAAAATTGGTTGATGTTCATATTTTTTTATTGATAAAAGGAAATAAAGAATTATATATACGTAAACATAATGTCCTTTCCTTTATAACAACTAAACCCATAAAACTCATAATACGCTAAAATATTTTAGGATTGGAGTGGGAAGGACAGTAAATACAGGTTTCTTAGCAACAGGGGAGATTTTATTTTGGTTCATACCTCACAAGGGGGTTTTTGTCACAAATTCTTGCATAAATTTAGACATATTGAAACCTTGAATGATTTATTTTTCTTTTCAATAAAAGCATGTCAAAACAACATTTTGACAGTTCATATCAATGGGATTTTAGTCAATATTCTGGAAAGGAGCATGTCATAACATTTGAGTGAAACGTTATATGTTTATTGATAAAGAACAAGTTTATTGAACACATCAAGAGAATACCAAAAGACTAATTACGAACCAAATAATTCAGTGTCTCAGTTAAATAGATCTCATTATCTAAAAGACTTCCGCTATATATATATATATATATATAGATAGATAGATAGAGAGAGAGAGAGAGAGAGAAGAGAGAGAGAGAGAGAAAGTCTTTATATAATGAGACTTCCCAAAAATTGTCAAAAAAAAAATCCAAGTTCTAATTTGCACAGAAATTCGACCAAGGCATTCCATAAAATGCAATTCATTTTAACTTAAGTCAACTTAATCTAAAGTGAATTATTTTTATTTTTACATTTTTTTTACTTGGAATCAATTTCATTTGAAAGTTAATATTATGTAGATGCAATAATCCATTTAAAAGCAAATTTTTGTGATTTTATTAAATTTTTGTGAAAATTTCTTTTTAATGCCTAAAACTAGAAAAAAAAATTTAGTAAGATTATAAAAATTATATTTTTAATTGATTATTACACCTGCATAACATTTGATTTTAAATAAAATTAATTTCAGGTAAAAAAGATATAAAAGTAAAAATAAACTATTTCGAATTAAGTTGACTTAAGTTAAAATAAATTACTATTGCAGTCTTTGTCACACTACGTATGAAAAGAGGAATTAAATCCTAGTTCCAAGGCGTTTATACACACAAACTTGATAATATATTACTTTCTGCTGATTAAAAGAAAAAGAAGAAGATACTGCATTATTTGAAGGTATTGCATCTTGAGCAGGAAAAGCTGAAAAACCTCCTAAGGCTGAGAATCTCCAAAGAAGTCAAACTTTTGGTCAGAGAATTATGGACAATGTGAGGGATAATCTCCTTGTAAAAAGTTTCACCTTCAAACCAAAGAATCATGAATCCGAGATGTTAGCACCACTTCCTCCTCCTAAGGTTAGTCTATCATCGTCAACAACTCCCCCTACCCCTATAATTTTTATTATCCATTTGCTTTCTCGTGAAGTTTTATAGAAAGTTTTTAATTTTGTACCCAAACTTATGACATATAGTAACAGTTATTTCTCCCGAAATTTTGAACGGAAAGCAGAAAACTGATTGTCTATTTCCTTAAGAAACAAGCAGTCACTTTCAAACATCGTACAATCGAGATATTAGTTCATACTCTTTCCGTCCCATTTTATTATTCCACTTTCCCTTTTTGGCTGTCCCAAAACTATTGTTCCATTTCTTAAAATGGAAAATATCTTTCCAATTACACCCCTGTTTTCAGTTCCTGAATTTCGTGCAACAGCTTTTTTCTGAAAATTTTTGGAAAAGGCACTAAAAGACAAGCAGCTTTCTTAAACTTTGTGCATATTGGAGTTGAGCAATAATAATGGGACAGGGCGAGTAGTTTTGAACTGAAAGGCTAGATAGTTTTTTGGATAGTTGTTTGATTCAAAGTTCTTCTGTGTTTAATATTGCTTTTTCATTGTGCTTGCATGGTACCCGGAGATAGACTTTATTTGTTCCCTTGTCCTTATGAAGGTGAAAGAAAATGTCTAGGTCCTCGCTTTCCACTTTGATCTTGCCATATCTACCAATGCAAATGTAGGAAGTCAATTAGCCTAACAAGCTAAAACTAAGCCGTAAGTGAAGTTAGTTAAGAATAAATCATGCTCATATACTCAGTGTTCTTCAAGGTAACCTTCTTTGAAGTTCTAATAATGAAAATTTTAACGACCTTTATCCATGTGAGCTTAGTCTTATCTTTATCTCTTTTCTAACCTCCTTTTACTAACACATTCGAGCATTCTGCTATATCCATTCCGAGTTACCCGACCCTTTGACTTTTTTCATGCAATTTTAGGAGGTTGCATCCTTTACTCCATTTGCAGAAATGACAAATTGTGAACAGTGGTGAATGATGGTATTTTTATACTATTTGCTACTATTCGCCATTTATCTTTTCTTTGCACTGATTAAAAGATACAGCGTAATAAAACTCCGTGAAAAAGTCAAGGGTCAAGTAATTTAGAACAGAGTTAGTACTTGACTTAGACTATTTGAGCTTATCCCGAAAGGTTAAAAACCACATTTGTGATTGTACTTTTTAATATTATTCAGTCTAGCCTCATCTTGTGTTATTGACATGACATTTTAAGCGGTTAACTTAAAACAGATCTGCTGACAACATTAGTTAGTTGGTTTCCGAAAATCGTTTCAGAAAAAGAAAAAAAATTATATTTGTGGACTCTGCCTACTGATTTTAAGCTGGATGCTTTACAAAACTCAATGCAGTGTAACCAACAATATTGAAGATGTGGTCTAATTTATCTTTCATTTTAAGTTAAAGCCTTTTTCCAATCAACAAAACTCTATGTCTAGACTAACAGAAGCGGCAGTTAATTAATCAGAAAACTACGAAGACAAGTCTTACTAATAGAAAGGGCACTCCGCTCTGAAGGTCATGCTCTTTTTTCATCAGAAATATTGACAGTTGAAACCTTCCTCAAAAAGGCTATTGATAGCCGCATTATGGAACTTGCGTCAATGACAGAGTAAATGGTGTTGACTCCTGTTATTCCTAACATGGTCTAAATCCTTCTCCTAGCATTTTTTTTCTTTTTTCATTTTCCAGTGTTTATTCATTTTCTTAATCTTCTATTTCTCTAGCCTTATGAGAATGGCGAGTTTGACACCAAAGATGAGGCAGAAAGTCCACTAATGGGAACTGTTAGGGGCAAGTGCGTCACTCAATTGTTACTTCTGTGTGCCATTGATGGCATCCAGGTGCATCTCTACTCTTTTCTTCTCTTCTTTCTACTCTGTTAAATGCTTGTTTCAGTAGAGTAGTTGTATGTCAATCGGAATGCTGATGTTCGTAATGCTTTTTGGGATGGGCCAGGCATCTAAATTGTTGGTCCATATCAATTTTCAGCATTGGACTAAAACATTGGTTGGAGAAGATATTGGTGATTAACTTGTGTAAAACATTTCTAATCATCATGATCTGTTTGAATATGGATAGAAAAAGTATTGGAGCAATTTGAAAGCACCACAAAAGATTGCCATAATGGATACCTTGCTATCCTTGCTGGAGTTTGCTGCTTCATACAATGCATATTCCAACCTGAGAAAACGTATGCATCATATCCCTGCCGAAAGGTATGTCTAATCTGTTTCCTGATTTGTTTGTCTTTCTTATTCTTGTTGTTACCCTTTGTTTTACTGAAGTTGTTTAGGATCTAAATAATGTTCTCTCTCTGGACAGGCCTCCACCAAATCTTCTTCGTCAAGAGTTAGCAGGAACTTCTATATATCTTGAGATCTTACAGAAAACGATTTTGGAATTTCTTGGCAACAAAGAATGGCATTCTGAATTTGATGTCTCTCATGATATGGGCATTTGCTCGGAGAACAGTGATTTGAGTTTCACTAAGCATTCTGACTCATCAGAAGGGCTAGAGGGTATAGCAGAAGAGAAACTGGTGTCTTTTTGTGAAAAGGTACTCAAGGACACATCTGACCTCCATGCCCATTTTGGTGAAAGTAGTATGGATATTCACAAAGCCTTGGAGTTGCGATCTCCAGTTGTTGTCAAGGTATGAATATAAACTTATGTGTTTCTACGTGGTAATGATACTCAACAGTTGTATGAATGTGTAATCTCTGGAATTGCTTATTTGATAAGCAATAACCTGTCTTTAAAATTACATACTAGTATCATTATCTCCAAACTAAAGTTTTTATTTTTATGTATGTATTTCATGTTTACTAGTCTTTATGAACTTTGATTCACAGTGTTCGAGCTATTGAGCTCCCAATCCCCATTGGTGAGGGTTTCAACCCTGGCCATGAAACTTACAGTCAGGCCTTCATCCCCAACAAGCTAAGCCTGAAATGCATCTGCTAAACTTATGCCATCGTGAAGTACCTTGACTTGAAAATGACGAAGAAAGTAACTGGGAGAGAAGAAATTTTTAAACAGATATATTCACACATTTCTATTAGGGAAAAAAAATTGTACTTCTGACTATGTCTTTAAAATGCTCTATTTTCTGTTTCATTTTCCATTCAGATTAGAGCAGTTCAGTGATCTGCCCCTAAATTAACTCTCATGTTGATTTTCTGTTTCAGCCACCCATTTCTTTTCTTTGACAGTTAAGCACAAAATTGTTTCATTCCTTCTGCCCATAAATTAACTCTCATGTTGAGTTCTTGACTCCCCTCTCATTGCCATCTCATTTTCCCAACATGAGATGGGAAGTTCAATATACCTATTCTCTTTTCATTTGGGTGATATGCAATTTTCTTTGGCTATTATTTTTGCTAGCCTTATTAGTAGTATTGATAAGGAAGTGCCTTTTCTTTTCTCATTCAGGTGCTAAAAGGCATGTGCTCAATGAACCATAAAATCTTCAAGAAGCACCTGCGAGAATTCTATCCTTTGCTTACAAAACTTGTTTGCTGTGAACAGGTAAAGCTCAAATTTCTTTTTATCATATTTGGTATGCCACTATGTGACTACTTCAAACTTCCAATTAGCCTAAAGCCTGTGCATCCTCTAGTTATGTCAACAGCATCAAAGACCATTTTGTAGAACCTGGCATTTCATTTATCATCCCTGATTGGTCAAGAATATACTTGCATGGCAGTGAGCATGTTAACTTTCCTTGTTGCTTCAACCTATCTTGTTCGATCTTCATACTAACTGAAGCATTTGAATACTTCAGTTATCATTATGTTAAACAAAATTAACTGAAAAAACTGTCAGAAAGGAAGAGAGAGAGAGAGAGAGAGAGAGAGAGAGGGAGGGAGGGAGGGAGGGAGGGAGGTGGGGGGCTGGGCAGAGGTTCGTGGGCACAAGAATAAAGTGGACCAGTTGAAGGATGTAAACAGTATGAGGGGATTGCTTCTGTGTGTGGCGATTGCTTCTTTGGGTGTGTGAGTGAATGTATTTATCTGTCTTCTCCTGCACATCTTATCCTCAGAGCTGTGATTCCTATCAGGAAAATTAGAAGTTTCTCTTAGGATCGTACATGAGTTTAAAAACTTGAGTTCAGGACTCTTCAGGTTCGGGAGAACTGTTTCTTTGACCACACATGTCATCTAAGTCAAGCTGACACCAAACTAAACCGCATAATATTTCCGAAAGTTACTGCTCATTATACTTTCAGCATGGGAATAAGCACTTGAGTTTGTACGTAAAGATCCAGTTTCTTATGTATATCATCTGCATAAACCCTCATATAATTGATAAGTACCATATTGGTCTGGGAAAAAGAAGGCAAATGTGGAGAATCTGTGTGGCTTTTGCTTTTGCACGGAAAAAGAAGGAAAATGTGGAGAATCTGCGTGGCTTTTGCTTTTGTATGTATTTATAATATCAATGTGACTTCCAACAGTTATCCACATCATGAATTCCGAGCCACTGACCCTAACAGAGTTTGAATTAAGGTGCAGCAAGGTGATAATCTGAGAATGTATTGCATTTTGAAAGATGATGCACTTTACCTTTTGACTTTTGGTTTAAGTGCCCTTCCCCCCTGAAATTCTTGTATTATTCTGGTTACTGGTAGACTGACTGACGGTAGCTACTTCTTCAGATGGATATCAGGGGAGCCCTTGGTGAACTTTTTAGGGCGCAGTTGAAACCTCTCCTCCCATGATTGCGTGTTCTTCTGCAGAGCTGCTATCAGGCAACGATTCAGAACATTAGCCCAACTTTCACGGCCGGCAGCTGCTAAGTTTCGGGTAAATGTTGGCAGTCTTCTTTGTTCAGTCAGTCCGTCTGATGGGTCACCAACATTTGATGAATAAGCCTTTTCTTGTTCTTTTCTCTTGTAACCTCAAATTCTTTCAGCTTGGGGAGAATTGGAGCTTGAGAGTGCCAACAATTTTGAAACTAATCCAAAATTTTTTAGGGTAGCTTTGGCTTAAATTTCAGTGTGATAATTGTTTATGCCAGATTGTGGATACTAGTTGAACAATTTTTTTTCCTTATAATGTTTAAATGTGCTAGATGTCCTGCTCTGTAGCTATATCCGCTGTTAAACCCCTCCAATCGTGTACATTGTCCAGCAATGGTCAGGCACAGTTGAGGAGAGCCAATTGGAGATGGACAAGAAATGAATATTCAGAAGCCGTGTAAGACAAGTAAACATAAAATTGTAGAAAACTGGAGAAAGCTAAAGTAGCTTTCTATCATAGCAGAGTGACCACCAGACAGGTGTCAAAGTCGACCAGAGAAGTGTCTAGCACATTAGATATTCCTTTCTTCACCACCTTCTCCAACAATCTGCTAACCCTATGTTTCAAGTTTTGCCTTACCCTAGGAATCCTGTTCTTTGTTCAAACCTAATGTAATCCCTTTCCTCCCCACAATTCTCACCCTTTTATGGCCTCAATCTTCAAATTCCCAGTTAGGACCAGTTCACCGTTGAACGAAGATGAAGTTAACTCTCTTGACATGCCTGCTCGTGGCCCTGTTGGCTGGCGAGGGCACGGTGCAGGGTGTCCGAGGCCTGGCGGTCAACTGGGGCACGCAGGCCACGCATCCGCTGCAGGCAGACATAGTGGTGAGGCTCCTCAAAGACAACGGGTTCGACAAAGTGAAACTGTTCGAAGCAGATCCTTCCGCGCTTAAAGCCCTAGGAAGGTCCAGAATCGAAGTCATGGTCGGAATTCCCAACGAGTTGTTGGCCACCATCGCTCTCAGTCCCTCTAATGCCGAGGCCTGGGTGCAGCAGAACGTCTCACAATACGTCTCAAAGTATGGCACTGATATAAGGTACTGCTTCCATATCCACCCTTGTCCCTCCAGGTCTGTTGTAAGATCCGATTGGACGTTTAAGTTCATCAATGTAGCCCTTCTCCGGTCCATTCGAATCGAATTTTCTTTAAGATTGATTGATGACTTCTCACAAAAGTCTCTACTGACCAATCCATCAGGTATGTAGCAGTTGGTAACGAACCCTTCCTTCATTCATACGGAGACAAATTTGTGCAGACAACACTTCCAGCCCTCCAAAACATTCAGGCTGCCCTCGAAAAGGCCGGCTTAGCCCAGAAAATAAAAGCCACCGTCCCCCTCAACGCCGATGTCTACCAGACCGACAGCAGCCTCCCGTCCGGCGGGAACTTCCGACCAGACATCCTCACCCTCATCTCCAACATCCTCAAACTCCTCCAACAGAACAACTCCCCTGTCATTGTCAACATCTATCCTTTCCTCAGCCTCCAATCCGACCCGAACTTCCCAAGAGAGTACGCCTTCTTCAACAACTCCGCCTCCCCTCTCGTCGACGGCGCCATCACCTACACCAACGTCTACGACGCCAACTTCGACACCCTCATCTCCGCCCTCGAGAAAAACGGCTTTGCCTCCATGCCCGTCATCATCGGCGAGGTCGGCTGGCCCACCGATGGCGACCCTAACGCCAACATCGACAACGCCCGCCGCTTCAACCAGGGACTCGTCACTCGGATCATCTCCGGCCAAGGAACGCCCAAACGCCGAACCCCGCCAGACGTTTACCTATTTTCCTTAATCGACGAAGATAATAAAACTACCGAGCCCGGGAAGTTCGAGAGGCATTGGGGGATCTTTAATTTCGACGGAAGTATGAAGTACCCATTGAATTTGGCAAACGGCAAATCGCTGGTTCCGGCGAAAGGAGTGAAGTACTTAGCCCGGCGGTGGTGCGTTATGGCGGCGCAGGCGAGCGAGGTGGACCCGAATCTGGTGAACGGCATGAATTACGCGTGCCAGTTCGCGGATTGTACGAGTCTGGGAGCCGGATCGAGCTGCGCGAACCTTGATGTAAAGGCGAACGCATCGTACGCGTTTAACATCTATTACCAGACCAAGGATCAGCGGGCAGATGCGTGTAATTTCAACGGGTTGGCGAAGGTTACGACGATGGATCCGTCGGTGGCCGGATGCCGGTTCCAGATCATGATCGATTCCAGGGAACTAGAGTCGGCTCGTTCCTCTGCTATTTCCGGGTTTGGAATTGGGAGGATGAGGGATTTGTTGATGGGCCTCTTTTTGGGCTTGGGGTTGGTCTTTGTCCTTGGTGGGATTTAATCATTTAATTCATTTCCCTACTTGTACAAGCTCTCCTGTGAATGTGTATAATTTTCCTTCATTCAATTTGGTTACCCATACTTTTTCAAGAAATTGGATTTTTGTTTCTGGAGTGTGCAAAAAGAAACCGGAGAAGCTTGGTAGAAATTTTTACCATTTCAATACTTTTGATGGACGAGCTGTACCTATACCCCATCATCTCTATTATCTTGCTACAATTACTATTTGGGAATCCCAAAATCTATTCCTATATATATATTTTTTTTGGAAATTAGAACTGGCATTAGATTAATTCATAAAAGCAGAACATAACTAAGAAGGAAAAGGTGGCTCCCAAGACTATCTACCTAGAATTCGGAGCCCCTGCCTAGCTAATGAATGGGTAGCACCGTTTGCTAACCTCTTACTGAAAGAAGGAGAACAACAACTAAAGGTTTCAGCAAGAATTCTAGCTTCGTCAACAAGTACGCCAAAATAAAACCAGGATGGGAAGGATCCTTTCTACAGCTTAGAGATTAGTCTCTGGGAATCGGACTCCAAAGCTATTGAACATAAGCCTTGCTTATGCGCTTCTTTTAGCCCCCATAGTATTGCCATTGCCTCCAAGAAGAACACATCACTCGTGTCATACTCATACACCTAACCATAAGTTACAGCAAACCTGACTTCTCCCAATGACTCTCGACAAATGATTCCCACTACGGCACATTATTTCTTCTCCTTGGAAAGTGTAGCATTGATGTTGATTTTGAAGGTACCTTCTACCAGGGGCAACCATGAAGTTTCAGGAGACTCGCTTTTGTGGTTCAACGGCCGACATGGTCTGTTGTAGGTACGCCAACTCGCCATCTAGGCCCGGATCGATTGTGCTGCTTGCCTCCGGACCTGGCAAAGGTGATCATGGACTACTTGATTTCTATTAAACCATACCATCCAAGCATAAGCCGCCTCCATTAGCATCTGCTCCTCTTTGTGTGCAATGGACGCTCGAAGATTTTCTTTCTAGTCATGTGAAACTACTATGCTCCAACCTAACTCCTGCTGCACCTAGATGGAAAAATAACACCTAAACAAAAGATGCTCGACTATCTCCTTAGCCTAGCCACATACAGGGCACTCCAGCAGAACCTCCAAACCCTACCCAGGCAAGGTATGTTCAGGTCAGAAGGCCGTCCGCACATGCTCTCCAGAAAAACAAGTGTGCTTTAGTTGGCAACAAGATGCTCCACAGCCATGAGCAAAATTCTGTTATGAACAAGGGCTCTCGATGATGAACCAAGGTGTAAGCAAGATAACAGGACAATTTGACTATAAACCCTCCACTCTCCGCCATGCTCCAAGTAACGACGTCCTTCATGAACCAAGGAGAGAGGGGAATTCTCTTGACTACTACTGCATCAAGCAAGTGGAGAAGAGCATTGATGATACCATGGTTCCATTCGAAGTTGTTTGATCAATAAGGTGCCCCACACACCACTACTCAGTTGCCGGAAACGGATGAGTGATTGGTTTGGGGTTTGGACCCAGCAACCAGTTATCGTGCCAAATGGAAACTTTCTTGCCATTACCCACTCTCCAAAACAAGCCCGCCTTCACTATCTCATGCCCAACAAAAAAGTCTATTGACACTCAATTTTGTTCGGGTACTAATTTTTATTTAGTTATAGTTTAGGAACATTTTTGTTTTCTAGGGGGCAATTCAGTAATTTGTTAGGACATTTGGGTTATTTTGGTTATTTTAGAGTCTTACATAGTTGGTTGGTCTAGTAATATTTAAGTTACATTGTTGTTCGTGCTATACATCTCTAGGAATTTAGGGTGATTGTTTAGGGTTAAAATAGGAATCCATTTAGTTTAGGTACTAATTTTGAGTCCTAAAGGTTTTGTAGTGTCAATTTTGGCAAAATGAAAAAGGTTGGATGAAACCGAGGGTTTTTAGAAGATTTTAGGCAAAATTAGAAAATTTGGGGTAAATCTGTCAATTTTAGAGAGTTTAAGTCAAATCTGGTGATTCTAAGAAATTTTGGGAAATTTTGGTTATTTTTATAAAGCTTTAAGCTAATTTGACAAATTCTGTAAAGGATGGGCCAAATTGAAATTTTTCATAGAACTGGGGACTAGATTAGTAGCGTAAGAGTTTTGTTGGACTAAAACTGATATTTTGGCCAGATCATATCCTAACAGTTCTATATTAGCTCCAGGATATCTTACAAGAGTACTAAGGCCTCCTTATATAGGCGGAGGAGGGAGAAAACAGACAAACAAAGTGACGTAAGGGCTTAAGTCAAAAATGAATTTGGATGAGTTTTAAACTTTTAAAAATCTTGTTAACCACGTTTTCAACTCTCCTAATATAAATATAGGTCATCAAGAGAAAAACAGAAAAGAGAGCTAAGAAATTCGAAATCCTAAGCTCCAACAAGAAAAAGGGTTAAAACTGCCGTTTTGGTCCCTGTTTTCTCGCAACCCCTAACCAAAAACCCTAAGTTCTTCCCAGCTACTTGACACATTTTAGACATCTCCACCCTCGCCGTCGGTCAACCCTCAGCGCCACCGGCCATCTTTGCTCACCGAAGCCACATCGCATCGCCCTTCGCAGCCGATGACACCATTTCGAGGAGGAGAAGGAGAAAAACCGCTGCGACTTCCTCTTTGTTTCACCGCCGTCAGCCCTCCGGAGATCGCGAGATCGCCCTTGTCGCCTATCGTTCCAGCCCAGGCCGCCGACTGTCCAAGCATCACCTGAAGACAGAGAATCAAAGCGAAATCCGATCGCAACCCGTTTTTGACCCGTGAACCCCACCCGATTTTGATTCATTTGATCCAGTCAACCAACTCTTTTCAGTAAAACTTGTGTTTAGCCCCTCATCTTTCTATTTTGTTCAATTGAGTATTCGCTTCTTCTTTGCTTTACAACTTGGTCATTGACTGCATTGTTTTTGTTTATTTTCTTTCATTGTTTGCTTGTTTTGTTTATTAGAATCATGAATTAGTTTGGTGATTAGCATTATGCAAGATTGTAGGACTAGGTTAGATAGATAATTTTTATAATTAATATGAATTCAAAATTTATTTATTTCATATAATGCATCTAAAAAATCACACTTAGGAAAATTCAATTCTGCGTGGGTTTAATAAAATCCTATGATAAATTTAGGATAATAATAAACTTTAAAATTCATATCCAGCTGATCTAGTAAGATCCATGGTTTGGATAATTATTTAAAATCTTTAAAAGTAATTAAGAAAATAAATACAAATATAAATAAATTAAGTTCTAATATCCATGTCCAGATGATCTGATAGGATTTATGATTTGGATTGATAATCAACTAAAATATTTAAAAATAAATAAAGATAAATAAAAATAGATTAAGCTTTTAAGTTCCATATTTGGGTTGTCTGATAGAATTCATGTTTTGAAAATATCAAAATTTCATAAAATAAATAAAATCAAGTGGTAAGGTTTATGAGTCCAGATCCATGTGGTTTAACTAGAATCTATGGTTTAGAAAATTAATACAATTAATTAAAAGTAAGAAAAAAATAAATAAATAAAACTAAAGTGCTAATTTTTAGGTGTCATAATAAGGTTATTTTAGCATAACTGTACTCTTGAACCCATCAAATTCTCGTAAGCCATTTTAAGGTTTCCAATTGACCTAGGCATAAACAGAATGGTGACAATTCCTAAAAACATGTTGCAATGAGGCCCTTGTAGATGATGGAGAATGCTTGCAACATTGGTGATTGAAGGAATAGTGCCTAAGCAAAGTATTTCCTTTTAAGAACCTTGAACACCAGACTCGATTCGTTACAGGTAAGCTGCCGAGCTTGTTTTACTGGGAAGGCCAAGTTGAAGGAGTGGAGATCGTGAAAACCTAGCCTTCTTACCCTTTTTGAAGTACATAATTTGTCTCATGAGGCCCACGTTATTTTCCTCTTCTTGATGTCAGAAGACCAAAAGAAGGTTGTGGCAAGAGATTGAATCTTATCACAAACTTTTGTCGAGACTACGATGGAGCTCATTAGATGTGTAGGCATTGCTTGAATGTCAAATTTAATTAATGTACTCTTCCCAGCCTGAGATAATAGGGAAAACTTGCAAGGTGCCAATTTTTTTTTACCCGATCAATGAGAAAATCAAACTAAGCTTTCTTTTTTCATCCCAACAACCTGGGAAGCCTTGATATTTATCTGACTTTCAAGTACTTAGATGTACCCAACAAACCCATTATGAGAGATTTTTGTGACTAACATAATTTGGACTAATGAAAAATGTGGACTAATGAAAAATGTATGATTTCCATAGATTAATCCCTTGGCCCAAGACACATGCATATAGCTTTAAAATAGCCAAAAAGGTGCATTACATCCTCCTCTTTAGTATGCATGAAAATGATGTTATCATTGGTGAAAAATAAATGAGAAATTGAATGGTTGTATCTACTAATTGCCAAACCTAAAATCTTCCTCTAATTTTTTGCTTGCTTGAGTAAAATTGAAAGGCCCTCTACACAAAACAAAAAAAGAAAAGGCAATGGATCCCCCTGTCGAAGGCCTCTAGTACTTGTAAACCACCGTGAAAACTACCCTCTAGTACTTGTAAACCACCGCAAGGGCTACCCGTTAACTAAGACTAAGAAAGAGGTCGACTCTACATAGCTCATGATCAACTTCACCCAAACATCATTCCATTCATGTCATAACAATTCGAAGGTAGGGCCATTCTACCCAATTGTAGCCTTGGACATGTCAAACTTGACAAACATAGCACCCATACCTCCTTTATATAAACCATTTATATAATGACATGTTTCAAGTGCTACCAAAGCATTATTAGTTAATAAACATCCCAAAACAAAAGCACTCTGATACTTCAAGATAAGCTTAAGAAGAAAAGGCTTCAATTTATTCACAATGACCTTCGACATGATTTTATAGAGAACATTACACAAGCTTATTAGATAGAACTCCATCACAGATTTTAGGTTTAGCACCTTAGGAATTGGGACCACGTAGGTTTGATTAAGATCATCCAGAATCAATGCCTCATGAAGAATAAACAGAACGTATCTTATGACGTCATTTTGGAACAGATGCTAATACTTTTGGAAAAATAAAGGGGGAAGCCCATCATAGTCCGATGACTTGGTTGGAAACATTTGGAACAGAGCAATTCACACCTCCTCCCCTGTAAATGGCTTTAATAAATCCTCATTCATCTGTTCCGTCACTCACATATTAATTAATGGTAGGACCTCATCAAATTGAGACGGATTAGAGTATGTGAACAAACAAAGATGCAAACCATTATGGTCAAAGAAAACAAAGGGAAAATAGAATACACTTGCATGTGGGAAAAAAAGCGTCCACTCTATTAAGCCAAAGCCACGATCAAGCTTTTCAAAAACTTGGGCCCCACTTGAACAAACA
Organism: Aquilaria yunnanensis; assembly: GCA_039654915.1. Lineage (NCBI taxonomy): Eukaryota > Viridiplantae > Streptophyta > Magnoliopsida > Malvales > Thymelaeaceae > Aquilaria > Aquilaria yunnanensis. The sequence goes on along the minus strand of CM077596.1, from coordinate 93,747,867 downwards.
TTCTCCCATGTGAATTTAGAGCCAAAAAAACCAAGATCACACAACCCTACTTCCTCCACCATTAAACAAAAACATCCATCTGACTCGGAGCTCGAGTTATAGGCCCCTTTTTTTCTGAGACCAAAGGAATTTCATTTTAGTCACCCAGAACCAACAGAACCAACCACAAAAAGAAATGCTGAGCTGCTAGTTGATGAAGTAACTTCCATGATTCTCTTCTTAGTTCAGCCCTCATATTCCCATAAAAACCAATTTGATGCCAAACACCTCCATGCCATAACCTTAGCATCAATATGAAACTGTGAAAAGGATAGGAGATTGATATCGCAGCCCTATCTCCACAATAATGCCAAACCTTATTTTTTTCCCTTATTGGGAACTGTAAAAGCAAACTAAAAACCTAATTGCCTTTTAACAAACTCCATTTCAGACGTAGATCTTCAAGTTTTAAGAAGGAAAACTACATTTGGGGTCCTACGCATGATTGCCTTTTTCAAGGCATGAACTGTTTAGGATGACCCCAATCCCTGATAGTTCAAGCTCAAAACACTTATTGAACTTGGTGAAATGAGTCCAAGCTCAACCCTAGCTTAAAAAGGATATTTATTTATATATTTAGTAAGCTTTTTTCAATTAATATACTGTATTATTGTTATTTCAATATTTTATTTTAAAATTACAGTATTCTCTTTAATTTTATTAACAAAAATAAAAATTTGGTCCTTATACTTAAAAAAAATTGCAAAGTAATCCTTAAACACTTATAAATTTTGCAATTCCTAAAGTTTGGAAGGTGGTGATTTAATTATTGATATTTTCTTGTAAAGAAAATGGGGCAAGTGAAATACTATTTCATGAATGCATAATTTTATGGAGTATCATTTTATCCTTGTCAAGAACATGAACATTGATTAGAAAAGGATTAAAACCAACCATTGATACAAAACCTATAATCACAGTTGCAATCGTTGCCCAACTTCCCTTTTATATTTTAGTTTAAACTGTTCAACAACTATCTTTTAGTAAATTCAAACTGTATTGTAATTTTTTTATAGTTAATGAATCATTTAAATTATTGAATTTTTATCTTTATAAATCAAATTTCTATGCTAACTTAGTCTTCTTGTGAGGTTAGGGACTAATATGCAATGTTTTGTAAAGGTTTTGAGCCAATGTGCAATGAAACAGTGGTTGAGGGGCAATTTACAATGATGAATATAGATTTGGGATTAATGATGTTGTTTGCCCATTGAAAAATGGAAAAGGATATATACATATGTAACAGTGTCACAGGTTTTGGAACTAAAAAATTAAATATTGTTGATTATTATTTGGATTGGGGATGTAGAAAAAGATCTGTTATCCTGCACCTATGTCCATATAAATATATGGACCAGATTTTTCACATTCCATAAATGCACCTATGCTGCTATACAAAAGTAGTCAAGCCTGCGAGCTTCTGAAACCTAATATATATATATATATATGCACAATGGTGTCAAACTTCCTATAAATTACGGCTTATGCCACTACACCCTTGCCTGTATACGAAGCGAAACTTAAGCTTCTTATATATTATGGATCACTCCACTACAGTACGGTCTCTCATCCAAACTCATCCATCGTCTCCAAATTTGCACCTTCGATCTCTCTATCAAATCTTCCCAAAAAAACAAAAAATGGCATTGCCAAAAAATTATGAATCTCTAGGCCATGACAAACCTAATAGGTTGAAAAATCTAAAAAAGAATCTTCTCTAAATCTAGTTTCATTAATATATTCTTTCCATATACACCTTGCAATAACACTTTTCATTTACACATTCCCCACTTTTCATTGACACATCATCCTTTCTACATTGATGCATTATCCACATCTCATCGACACATTATCCGTTTTTCATTGCATTTTACACTATCTACAAATATTAGGTAAATACCTTAACTCTAACAATGAAGCACCATGTAGTTATTTTATCTATATGAACCCTTCTTTAACACTTTAGACAAATTCTATTGACACAACTTATGCATTTTCATATCATGTTTTCATTGACACATTATCCACTTTTTATTGACATATCTTACACTTTTCACATATATTAGGTAAATAGCTTTGCTTCAAATTGTATTAACACAACTCATGCATTTTTGTACCTTGTTTTCTTTAACCCACTATCCACTTTTCATTGACATGTTTCAAAGTTTTTTTATATATTAGAAAAATAGATTCACTTAAAAAATGAAACACAACATGCTTATTTTATCCATGTGAACTTTTCATAAATACTTTACACAAAATTCTATTAACGTCATATCTAATAGTGTGATTTTTTTTTTGACATATCTAAAAATTTTCTTATTAGCCTACTAAACAACTCTAAATGATAGAACGAATTATTTAATTTCATGTAGTTGTTGTAAATTATTTAGTTCTATGTAGTTATTTTCGTTGACAAATTTTAGCTTTTTCAATTGACATATCTTATATTTTTCACATTAGCCTGGTAAATAAATCTAAATGATTAAGGAAAAGGTTATTGAGTTATATGTAACTATTATTTTCACTGACAGCTTGTGACTTTTTCGTTGACATATCTCACATTTTTAATATTAATCATAATATTAATACAAATCTTAGTAATATATTCTGCTCCAAAGAATGCCATGTGAATGGCACATGAGCGATCCACGGTGATGAAAAATTACCTCATACTTGCGGAATGGAAAATGGCATCGTGGCCACCACAATATTGTGACACCTTGAGTAAACTCCAAGTGTGCTAGCTAGAGCTCTACTCACCTGAAAAGTTCTAGGATATGTCGCTTGACAGAAACATGATGGAAGCGCTTTGGCTCTTGATGTCCTTCAGTGCCATTTCTGGCAAGAATTTCACCATCCCGAACATGAAAACATACCATGCCACTTCACCGCTTTATTCAAAATTCTCATATATTTTTCTTGACTCTTCTTATCCCATTTGTGATAAATCGTGAACATATCCATTTCTTGGAGTGAAGCTAGTTCAATCCAAATCCTAGATCTCTAATTCAACAAGTTTTTTGTTATCTATGATTGAGATCAGAGTGACTTTGATTTTCGTGGTGATTGGGATTATTTCATCGCTTTGCACCAAAATCTTCTACAACTTAATTTCTGGGACAGACTTGGGATTAGAAAAAGTAATGAAGAGTAATAATGGAATAAAACATCCAGCATATCCACAGTTGAAAAAGTAATGTAAAAGTCATAGAGTACATTTATTTTGCACTTGATAATTTCGCAAACACCATCTTGCCCACTCCAGGAACGCCAAGAGATAAACATTGGGCTTCCTCAATCAAGGCCTTTAAAGCCAAATGCCACCACCGAGGAAACTGGCCTGAGTTGATGACTAAGGACTTAATAAAAACAGGCCCAAACCAAGGTTAAGGAAGGAGTAGAGTAGTTAGGGGTGAGCATTTGTGTGGATTGGTGTGGGACTAATTCGAGCACTACAATATTTTGATTAGTTTTTTTGTTTCTATAAAGTGGATTTGGATTATTCATGTTAAATGTTTGAACCAAAATCAAATTATTTGAATTATATTTTGATTTATTTGATTTACATTCCAAGTCAAACTGAATAATAATTAACAACTTATACAGTCCAAAATTAGAAGCTTAATTATATACAGGGGATAACGGTAAAATATTTAGTTTTTTTTTTTGCTTTTTTTTTCTGGTTTCAAATTTTGAGATAAATAATTATTCCAATAACTGAACATAATTTTTTTTTAATTCAAACCAAACCAAAATAGTAAAATAATTGAAACATTTTATTAAATTTAATGGTTTATTTGAATTTTTTTTATTTTATTCGAATAATACTCCATACAAATTAAATATAGAATTTTTGTATATGGCTTAAATTTAAAAAAACAAAATTGGTAAGTTCTTCAATTAAATGTTATCTTAACACTTTTCTAAAGCTACTTAGCTGACGTTGTAAATGCTGAAAAAAGCCGAATTTTATTAATTGGAGTTTCAACTGATGTGGAGAAGAAGATTTTGCCTAAATTAAATATGATTAAATAATTTCAAGTTTAGAAACTAGTAATCATTCTCTTCAATTTTTCTTTCCCTGAGTTAGCGTTCTCAGCTTCTCTTTCCTGAAGCACTTTCCCGAATTATTAGAGCTCATCTTTTTGACCCAAATCCCCATAAGCTTCATTAATTCCTTCTATCTTTGGCTTATTCCATCTATTCAACCCTACTTCCAACTGTTTATTTCATTGTTTTGTTGGTTTTCCACAAATTGGCTCATGAACCTTAACTATTCACTCCTCTAATTTTGAAACTGTTTTTCTTGATTTTGAAGGTATCTTTGTTAGACTATACGCAAGTCATTAGATTGTATTTGGAGAATATTGGTGCTAGCGGTGGTAGCAAATGGTTAGGCCATTGGTGCAGTGTTCCAACGGCAAGGGAATCACCAGTAGTAGTTAAATTCCTCTTCCAATTGTGCTAGTTTCTATTTTCTGAGTGTACCAAAGCTATAAGTGGATGGATTTGATAAATGTTAATTTTATGGTTAAATATGTTGACTTTTTGTTAACTTTAACCATAATTTTTCTACCTTATCACTCAATATTTTTGGCCGATTCTTACTTTGATCATTTATTTTGTAGGTTGGAGAAGCGGACCATAGCATTGGAATGGCACCGGGACGAGCGGAACGAAAAACGGGAATGCAAAAGTCAACAAAAATTATAATTGTGAGGCCTAGGCACCACAGTACAAAAGTTCTTTGCCAAAAAAACGCACCCTGGAGGCCTAGGCGCCACCTGCGAGCCTGGAAGCCTAGGCACCCAAGCACCCCCTCCTGGGGCCTAGGCGCCAGAGCACCCTCAAGCCTGGAAGCCTAGGCGCCCAGTCACCTCTTCCTGAGGCCTAGGCGCCAGTCACCCAGAAAAGTGGTCTCCTACATCAAATTTGAACTCAAGCTTGCTATTAGTCAAGGATTTCTATCTAAATGGTTTGGTGAGTGAAAGGGACACCTCCAAGAGTAGAAGAACCTGAAGCCTAGCAAGAAAAACTCTCTCTTCATTTTCATCTTAGACTTAGGTTTTTCATTACCATTTCTTACATTTCTTCATCTTCCTTAGGAGCATTTATGAATTCTTACTTGGAGAAGGCTTGGAGAACTTGAAGACTTGTTGGAGCCTTGAGAAATCAAGCATCTAGAGTCTATTGGGTTCTTTCCTTCCTTCTTTTATCTTGTATTTAGACATGGATGCTCTTTTATGTATTTTTATGTTTATGTTTAGTTTGATTATGGAGTAGTTTTTCTTAGCACTTTCTATGGTTGTAGCTACTTGGATTGATTATGTTGGATGAATTTATGGTTATGTGATGTTGGTTTTCTACTAAATGTATGTTTATTCTTCTCTTGAGCTTAATATTGTGTTAGCTAGTTGATGGGCACAATTAGTTGCACTATAAATTGCCTCTAAACTCTTGGAAAAGATTAGAAGCTATTGGACCTAGGAGAAGAATTTAATGGCTATGGGCTTGTTGGGAAATTAGTCTAAGTCATTAGGTAAAGGTAAATTGAGCTCTAATGCCTCTTTCTAAGCTTGTAATTGGATGGAAATCCTTATTAAGTTTAGATTAGAGAGATTAATTCTTTCACTTAGAAAAGTAAGAATTCAATTGAGTAACTTTACCAACATACATTGGAGATTAACTCACTCACCTAAGTTCACCAACTAACTGAGACAAGTAATGAACCCATAGGAAGTGCCCTTTCATAATTTGATAAAATCACAAATTTACATTGCATACTTGCATTCTAGGTTAATAGTATTCTATTTAGCTAAGTTTAGTCATTTGTTTAAGTTGCCTACATTTCCATCCAACTTTGATTGTTTAGCTAAAGTTTACTTTGAGTTGTGGTACTTAACAATCAATTTAATCAATCCTCATGCGAACGATACTCACTTACCCCATCTACACGTCCACCGTGCACTTGCGGAATAGTGGTTTCAAAATTTCACTACAGGATTCATGTTGGTTTAGCGAATCTGGTGTTTAAACATTGCTTTTCCTTTCTAAGTAATCATCTCGTGCGCTTTCTACTACATTATTATTTTATTCTATCTAGGGTTTTTTACGTAGATGTTTTGCTCTGTTGCAGACTAAATTTCAATGATATGATGTTTGAAATGATTTTGGTTGGTATTGATCATTTGGGTATTTGATTTGAGGGTTTTCTTTGCTATAACTTTTTTCATTTATTGGATAAATACAAGCAATATAAAGTATGTCATTTCGCATCGTCGTTCTTGCTATTTGAATTTTAATATGGGAGCCTTCTTTATGGAGTACATATATCGGCATTGAAGGGTTTTAATGTTAATCAAGCCGTAATATCAAGTGTAAGAAATTATCTACAATTAGCACTCCTTATTTTGGCAATTTATCATCGAAGATTCTCAACAACTTTCAACAAGTCATACATTCAAAATGTATGGAAAATTGAAGATAAGGCCTTGGTGATTGACAATGTTGGATAGAGTCAATTTATTGTTTGCTTTCGTAGTTTGAATGACCTCATAAAGATGAAAGCTATGGCACCTATGACTATGGATGGAAACCTTATCCTTGTTCAGCGACTTCAACCACATTTATGAATGGAAGACCCATGACCTTATTCTTGTCCCTTTGTGGGTGGAAATTCACAAATTACTTTTTATATGTCTAACCCCAGCCATGGCCAGAGATATTCTTGAGAGGATAGGTCCAGTGTTGGAGATTGACATATAGGATTGTAGTATTCATAGATGGAACTATATTCGATTCAAGACCATCATCAATGTCAAGAACCCATTGTTACTTGGGTTCTTCTTAAAGATGGGTAATAACAAAAAATTGTGAATTCTTTTTCAATATAAGAAGATCTATAAAATCTGTAAACAATACAGATGTATTAGGCACTTTAGATCACAATTTAGGATGAAAATAAGAAGTTGTATTGATCGATCAATGATGCTTGGATAGATGGACCAACAGAGAGAGCTCTTCAAGAGGACCAATTTTGATGGAAATGAAGGGCTTCATTAATTACCAGTCATCCTCGAATGATATATTAGACTAGAAACTTTTAGGTACAATACTTAATTCGTTGATCAATCCTACTACGAATGATACCTATGGGGTTGAGATGGACCAGGCTCATGGATGCTTAGACTTGGATACACACATGGATATTGGATTGAAAGAGACAAATGATGAGGTAACTCTTTTGAGGTGCTAAAGGTCCAAGTTAATAAGAAAGTGTTGACACCCAATTTCGTCCGGCCATTAAAATAATTTTAAAAAAAATTAAATAAAAAAATTAATTAAAAAAAATGTATTATTATTATTATTGTTATTATTATTACTAAAATTTTTTTAATTAGTTTAAAATATATTTTTTTTGTTTTGTTTTGTGAAGATTTGATATATGTGTGTATATGTTTGAAAGAAAAAAAAAAGAAAACTCCATAAAAATGACAAAATTAAAAAGTTTGAGATAAAAATAACAAAATTGAGAAGTTTCAGGCAAAATTGACAAATTCTGAAAGTTCCAGGAGCATTTGGTAGTTTGTCACATAAAATTTTGAGCCTGCCGACGTTTCTGGCCCAAATTGACAGAAAACGACAAAATTGTCAAAATCAGAAGCTTCAGGAACTTATCCAGAGGCTGAGAGACGTAAAGGACTAAAATTGTCATTTTATCAATTTAAGAGATAAGTTTGAAATTTTTTATTAATTTATCCATCAACAGTTCAGCTAAACTTCCTCTATAAATAGCCCCCCAAATTTTGTGCTGAACACAGAAAAAAATAGAAAAAAAATCTAGAGCTCCGTTTTAAAAAAGGGAAAAAATTACAGCCACAGTCCCTGACCTCTTTCTCTCTTCCCAGAAGCCTAAGAACTTCTCTTTCTCTTCTTTTAAGACCCTGTTCCCGTTTGCTCTCTCTCTCTTTCCTCTCGTGCGTTCTCTCTCTCTCTCTTCTGCTTCCTTCCTCCGTCGCCGTCCCGCCACCGCCAGCCCACGCCCCACCGTCGCCGTCACTTCCCTGCCGTCGCCCCGGTCGTCCCGCGCCGCCGTCGTCCCGCCGCCGCCGTCGTCCCGCAGCCGCCGTCGTCCCGCCGCCGCCGCCGTCCTTTTTCTTTTTTCCTCCTCCTTTCTCCTCGCCTCGCGCCGTCCACCGCCTCCACCGTCACGCTGCCGTCGCTCCGGCCGTCCCGCGCCGCCGTACCCCCCTCCGCCTCGCCGCCCCGCACCCGTGCCACCGCGCCAGCGCCGCCAGCCCAACCCCCTGCCCCTCGCGCGCGTCGTTTTCCTGTTTCCAGAAATTCAAATTTTAATTTGAAGGGTACAACTCTCATTTAATCCTTCATCTTTTCAATTTCTTTCACTTTGGTCACTAACCTTTTATTTTGTTCTTGCAGAATTAATTACTAACTCTTTTAATTCTTACTTGTTTATTTATTTGTTTATTGTTACTAACTTTTTTTTTATTGTTATTAACAACTAATCTAACTTTACTAACTTTTATATTTATTGTTATTAACATCTAATCTAACTTTACTAACTTTTATTGTTATTATTATTATTATTATTAATTGCTAACATAACTAACTTTTATTGTTATTGTTATTATCATTATTAACTTACTAACTTTTTTTATTATTGTTGTTATTATTGTTAATAATTAACTCAACTAACATTACTAACTTTTATTTTTATTGTTATAATTGTGACTAACTTACTAACCTTACTAACCTTTAATTATTGTTTTAATTGTTACTAACTTACTAACCTTACTAACCTTTTATTATTTCTATAATTGTTACTAACTTACTAACTTACTAACCTTTTATTGTTATTATTGTTCTTAACAACTAACTTTACTAACTTTGCTAATTTTTATTATTGTTGATATTATTATTGTGTTAGTAAAGTGGATGGCCAAAAAGCCCCACTTTATTATTATTAATTGTCTATTTTTTTATTTCACTTTTAATGTTTATAAAAAAAATAATAATAACAAATTATTAACAAAAAAAAAAAAAAGAAAGAAGAATTTTATGTAATTATTAAGGCTAATAAAAATCATTTTTTAAAAAAAAGCCAATTATCCTTTGTTATTTTGGAATACATGTTTTTATTATTTCTTTAAAGATAACAAAAAAGTTAACTTTTTATTCCTTTTGTTAAAAATTAATAAAAATCATAATTAAATAATTCTAAAAATAAAAAAAAATCAATTCTGTTTTTTTTAAATATATTTTTAAAGTAATAATTAAAAATTCAAGAAAAATAAGAAAAATAATAAAAAGAATCCAACAAAAATTATGATTAAAATTAATAATTAATTAAATAATTAAAATTTAATAAAAATTAAAACTCCATGACCAAATGATTCGCCAGGATCCATGGCTTGGAAATATTTTTTAAATAAAGTATATAAATAATTTTTTTATTAAAAATAAAAACTTTGGAATTATTTATTAAAATAATAAAATATAACTTTTTAGTTTTCTTTATTAATAAAAAGAACAAAAAAGGTAAAATTTTTGGGCTAATATTTTATTCAGTAATATTTTGCTTATTTCTTTTAAAATAATGAAAAGATATAACTTTTTGTTTCCTTTATAAAAATCTTAGCAAATGATTTCAAAAATAGAATAAATTCAAAAGGATTAAATTATCTCTTAAATATCTTAGACTTATTAATTAAAATTATTTATCAAACAAAAAGAACATAAAAATGAAATATAAATATCAAAACTTTCCTTTATTTTTTTAAAATATACATATAAATTTTATTTTTTTTAAGATCCTTGTTAAATAATCACTTCTTTTTAGTTAATCTTTTATAAAAATAAAATATATAAATATCAAAATTCTTCTTTCATGTTTAAAATATATATAAAAATCTTTGATTTCTTAATCTTTTTTTTGGTTAATTTATCAAATAAACTATTAAGACTTTTCTTTTATTTTTAAAATATACATATTTTTTTTGGTTTTCTTTATTAAAGATCTTGATTAAATAAAAAAGAAAAAATATAAATCTTTCTTGATTAATTTATTTTTAATAAACATAAAATAAATCTCAAGATTAATTAATTAACTTTCTTATAAAAAAATTAAATACTTTTTAATTCTTTTATAAATTGAGTAATTATTTAAATAATAAATATCCTTCATTAAACAAGGAAAGAGAAAAGAAAGGAAAGATAAAATCAAAAGGAAAAGAAAAAATAAGAAAGATAAGAAAAATAAGAAAAAGAAAAGAAAGATAAAATAAAAAGAATAAAAAGAAAGAAGGAAAAGAATAATAAAATATAAAAAGAAATAAGAAAGATCTTTTAAAGATCATTAACAAAAGCCTAAAATTTTAAAAGACTTACAAAAATAGTAATTAAAATAACAATTACTTCCATTAAAATAAAAAATCCATATTTACAATATGGATTAAATTGTTTAAATTTCACCAAATTCCGTGTCCAAATGACTCGGCAGAGTCCATGGTTCGGAAGTATAAAATTCTATACAAATTAATTACCAAAAATCCATATCCGATTAATTCAGTTAAAAATTCTAGATTGAAAATTAACTGAAATTTATTTAAAAGCAAAGCGAAACAAAATTAAAATCAACTAAGGTGCCAATTTTTGGGCGTTTTAACAAAGTTGTTTTAACGTAACCGTACTCCCGAACCTCAGAACTCTCGCAGACCATATTTTAAGGTAACCAATCGACCTGAGCGAAAACCGATTGGTGGCGACTCCCGAAAACGAACCATCTATTGCCACAGCTTGGCGACTCCACTGGGGACTCGACGTTAGTGAGTCGAGCCTAAAGTTGATTTGTTTTGATTTACTTTGCTTATTATGTGGATTTTTATATACTATATTTACTTAGCAAAAATATGCATGATGCATTCACAATATGAAGCTCTATACCCGAGCTTCCTTAAATCAAACACGATTCTTTCTAAGCGGAATTGGTGTTGTTGTCCTTGTGAGGCCATGGTCTCCAAGCCTTCACTGGTTTCAAAGTAGCAAAGTAGTGTATTGCCTTTTGAGACGGTTAGTCTCTGCATGGGCCCACGAAAAGCTACGACTCGAATTAATCCATTCCTTACATAAACCCTAGAGGGTAAGGAATCGGGCTGTCACTATAATTTAGTGACGGGATTCGGGAACTATCCCTTGCCTTTTTGATAAGCCACCTTATGCATATAGAACTCCCCACTTAACCATAGAACTGACCATAGAATTTCTACCATTTTACCAACGCCATAAGCATGTCCTTGTTATGCTGTGTTGTTACTCTACACTTTTCTTCGTATGATTTTAATTCATTTTTTTCATAATAGTTCATGAGTTGTTAATTGGTATTTAACTTGTTAATAACCTTATCTTTCTTGTGCAATTATTCTTCATGCATCAAAACCACGCATCAAATTATGCTAACTTTTTGGTCTTTATAATGACAACTAAAAGTTTTGAAGTTTCACGATAATGGATAAGCAAACTCACTCATCGCATGCATGCATTACATTAATCACATACATACAAAGTCTGATAAAAACATAATCTTATTTTGCATGCAGGCATCCATTGCATAAATCACATACGTGTAGAGTCTAATAAAATAAATCTTACTTTTAAAAGAATAAAATTGGACCTCAACACCGATATTCAACTCTGCTGTAAACAAGATTAATGGCAAACCAAATCGAACGACGTCTCATACAGATAGAATCCAAGATAGAAGGTATGGCCGAACAAATAAGACAATTGATGGAGCTAATCAAGGGGAAAGCAATTCAAGTTCCCATCAAAGAAGCACAAGTTCAGCCACCCATACAGAAAGAGAAATGCTTACTTTATTTGTTCAGACACTGAAGCACCCATATTATGACAAACTCATTGGCAATTCAGCAGCTAATTTCTCTGACGTCGTCATGTCTGGAGAAAAGATCAAGCATGGGATTAGGACCGGGAAGATTACCGAGTCCTTTAATGATCCTATGAAAAGAGAAGGACCATCTAGAAGAAATGAGGACGAAGTACAACAAATAGGACGCGGAAGAGAGATTCCCCTCGTAGGTACTGTGGCTACCGGGCCTCGCCTATCCTATTCTACCAATTGGCCCAACAATTATCCTGTTCACAGGCCTAATCAGTTACGGCCACCTGTTCCAACTCCTCCAGTACCTGCACAAAGACAAAGAGAAGTCTTTGCACCAATTCCTATGACTTACACTGAGTTGTATCCAAAACTCATTAAAAGACAATTCATCTGTCCAATTCCTACAAAGCCATTCAAACCCCCATATCCAAGGTGGTATGACCCCAACATAACTTGCCCATATCATGATGGCGTTACAGGCCATGGCCTGGAAAATTGCATAGCATTGAAACGTACAGTCCAACAATTAATCGAGTCAAAATGGTTGGACTTTTCCGATGAACCAAACATCGCTCACAATCCATTGCCCCCTTATCAATCAAAACCAGTCAATGTAATAGAAGAACACCGGCCGATAAAGAAGTCAGTCAACGATATCATAACCCCTCTTAAGCATGTATATTCATGCCTTCTGAAAGAAGGGGTTATCATCCGGAAGTTTTCTTTTAAACATGAAGAAGTCAAAGATGAGGACTGGTGTGACTTTCATGACAGTAAAAGTCATTCTATCCAAGAATGCTCAGAATTCCGTGAAAGTCTACAAAGGCTCATGGACTCATCCCAACTTATCATTTCTACGTCGGATAAAGACGATGATGTAAATGTGATCACTAAAGAACGGGAAGTCAATGCTACGCCAAAACCACTAGTTATACCAATTTCAAAATCTATTGTCAAGCCTTTAAGAACTCAAGTCCCGAGGTCATTCCTCTACAAATCAGACAAGGCTGTTCCATGGAGCCCTGATTACACTTCCAACATCACATCAACTCCGTTAGAAGTTAGGAGTATGACTAGAAGTGGTCCATGTTACTCTCCAGAACAAATGTACAAGCTTCGACAAGATAAGAACGTCACAGACCCAACAAGTGAGCCTCTAGATACAGATACATCCAAAGAGCAAAAGATGTCTCAAGAGGTGACAGATGAACAAATTACTGAGTTCCTCAAACTCATGAAGCAAAGTGAGTACAGCGCCGTGGAGCAGTTAAACCACCTGCCAACAAAGATCTCCATACTTTCACTACTCATAAGCTCTGATGCTCATCGAGAAACCCTCCTCAAAGTCTTGAATAAGGCCTATGTTGAGCCAGATATTTCAGTGAATAATTTTGACCACCTCGTCAACAACATCACCTCACAGAATCTCATCACATTCATTGACGATGAGATACCAGCAGAAGGAAGGGGTCACTCTAAGGCTTTATATATTTCGGTTAAATACAAAGATCGAACTATGACTAGAGTTATTGTTGATAATGGGTCAGCTCTAAACATAATGCCAATTGAGACCTTACACAAGTTTGGTATAGACTCATCATACCTCAACTACAGTCATATCACTATTCAAGCATTTGACGGGACGAATAGAAATGTCGTTGGAAAAATAGAGCTGCCAATAGAGATCGGCCCTTGTGTCTTTCATATCACATTTCAAGTTATGGACATGAATCCTTCTTATACTTGTCTGTTGGGAAGACCATGGATTCATATGGCCAGAGCAATTCCCTCCTCATTACACCAAAAAATGAAATTCATTTTTGAAGGAAAGTTAATCACAGTCTTTGCTGAAGAAGGCATTCTGCTATCATCTATATCAATAGTAGCAAAGGCCAAGTGACCTTCTCTTCCAAGTTGGTGTGACCCAAATCCCAAATGTAACTGAAAAGTCCGTGGTGCTGAAACTCAAGGTCCAACAGTTGGTCGAGTCTAAGTTGCTAGGCCATGATGTGATTGATAATTGAAAGTGAAGATTTTGAGCTGGAATTACATTAATTTTGGAAGGGCTCCAAGTCAGATCTGACCTAACAGTCCGCACACACTTTTGAATGACAGGGAATCCTTTGAATAAACTTGTATCTTTGAAAGCTTGCAAAAGTAATTTAATAGTAAAAATCTCCTAGATTTAGTCCAGAATCTAGGGTGTAGTCTTTGTTAAATGGACACCTGCTATTCTTTTTCTGGTACAACAAAAAGATGTAATGCGTGCATTCTACTACTTTCCATTTTTACACTCTTTGCCATTATACTATCCATTATACCCATCACACTTTACTTTTCGACAACCGGTAATTCTTTTTGTTCCCTAACAAAAAGATGTTGCGTGTGCATTCTACCACTTTTTAATCCCATTATTACTTCTACACATTCTACCAATTTTTACCAAAAATTCAATTATTACAACTACACATTCTACCACTTCTTACCAAAAATTCCGTTTTTACATCCATCTCCCACTCCTTTCCATTATACTATCCATTATTGCTATCACACTTTACTTTGAAAATGATACTACTCGTGGGTGAAAATAAAAAGTTAAGGGAGATTTAATAGTGGCGATCTTGAAAGTGCTGTCAAATCTAGTAAGAAGGATTTCATATGTTGCACCCCAACTCTCAAAAAAAAGAATTCATAATGATTATCAACATCCTTGCAAGAAGTCTGGGGTTAGCTTCCAAACAAGGTAACTCTCATATTAAATGACTTCAGTGGCCTCCCAATTCTCACAAATGCTCAATACAAAAAAAAAAGATTCTCAGTTTTCCGCAACACAAATTCCAACAAAGGAAAGAAGTTCATCCCTTCCATCAAAAGCCATTAAACGGAAAATCCAAAACAAAAAAGAGACTCAGAGTAAACACAAGCAAGTAAGGTCACTTGAGTCATCTCATTTCAAGAGGGCTATAATCTCGGTTCTCTGTAACACAAACTCCGAAAAGAAAGAGAAATTCATCCCTTCCATCAAAAGCCAACAAGGGAAAATTCAAAAACAAAAAAGACTGAGAACAAGCACGAACAAGCAAGGCCACTTGAGTCATCTCACTTCAAGAGAGTTATCAAGTATGTCATCACCATAGCTCACACAAAAAAAAAAAGAAAAAAAAAAGAAAAAAAAACAAAAAAAAAAAAAAAAAAGAAAAGAAAAGAGGCTCAAGTTAGAGCAAAAGAAAGAAAACAAAAAAAAATGAGCTATGGATTCTAAACTGAAAACCTGCAAAGGCGGTCTAGAAGACAAAAGCAACTTTCAAGCCAAGCATACATAAAGACCACGATAGTTGGGGGGCAACAGATGAGGTTTAACTTTCTGGAAAGAGTGGCAAGTTTGAGGTCATCACTATTGAGTTTTTCATCATAATCAAATTTGCTCACGAGTAGTATTAAAAGACCCTTCTTTCACACCACTTAAATTTAAATTTCCTCAGACCTAACATCCTCATTCAGTCAAAAGACTATCATTGTGAAACATATTTCTACCTTATTTAATACTGCTCACGAGTAGTATTAAAAGACCATTCTTTCACACCACTTAAATTTAACTTTCCTCAGACCTAACATCCTCATTCAGTCAAAAAACTATCATTGTGAAACATATTTCTACCTTATTTAATACTGCTCACGAGTAGTATTAAAAGACCCTTCTTTCACACCACTCAAACTTAACTTTACTCAGACCTAATATTTACCTCTTAATATTATTCTCATTCAGCTAAAAAACTGAAAAAAAAAAACATTCAAACTTAACTTTCCTCACACCTAACATTTACCTCTCGATATCATCCTCATTCAGTTAAAAGGCTATTATTGTGAATCATGTTTCTACCTTATTACCTTGCACAGTTTATGTCTTCGAGTTGGAAAGGGAAGAGCAGCAGGATATTTTAATTAAAAACAAAGACCGTAAATTACTTTGTCAAGCTTTGCAAATTGATGAAAGTTTTTCTTTAAGGCCAAACCATTATTCATTAATGTATGTAGACTTAAAAGTGAGGAGATAGCTTGAGTCTTTCTTTAATAAGATGTGGTTCTTGTAAGAGAAATTCATGATCAAGGACCATCACAAAGGTCTAGAAATGCTCAACCTTCTATTAAATCAAAGATGAGATGATACCTTTTATCCACATAAACACCATATTCAAGGGGGTAAAGTAGTCTCTACTAAGCGTAAGAAGAGTACTGCCAACAAAGAAGCTCAATAGACAAGGGGGCAAGTTTTATGGATCAAAACTTGAGCTCAAGGAAGAGCAATCATTCAGACTATAACTTGAGAATAAGTAAGTGTCGGCACGGCCACAAGAAAAGGGACAAAGCAGACATTGAAAGTAAAGCCTTTGATGGTATCAAATCCATGACAATGGATGAGTACCCGAAAGAGATATAAATTATGAGGCGGGCCAACTTTAAAGAAATTGAGGCCAAAATTCAAGAACAAGTCAAAGAAAGGGGATTTTGAAAAGAGTTGGGCTTTTGAGGCAGCGAACAAAAGCTGGAAAGCATAAAGAGATTCAATGATAGTCCAAGAAGGCCATCACAAAGAGGATCCAGTAAAACAAAGACATAAAGAACTAGATCCATACAAAAAAAAGCCATTAGTTACATATGCTCTGCATTCATGCATTTCATATCATGCATACATAGCCTTTACATAACAAGGACCAGACGGGAATCACATTCATAGCACAGTTACAGCAATATAAGCTGAGATCTCAATGACATCAGCTCTTACCAATCTATCACTGGATACACAGCTAATATGCGGGACCAACCCGCATCAGGAATTCAAGGATAAAGTAGACAATATTGTCAAAAGCTTGGCTACACCTGGAAGGACAGGATTGATGCCAGCTTAGCAGCATCTAAGATAAGAGATAGCTGTGGTCAAAGATAAGGCAGACATCAAGAAATATTGTCGTTGAAACTTTGTCAAAAGCGGACAATGGATTCAATAATCGAGGACTGGATCAACGTCAGCTCGATGGAATATCCAAGATAAAAAATATCTATCACATCAAAATGAAGTAGGATCTACTTTTTCGGTTAAGCGGCGGATACGGTACTCCGTGACTCTCAAGTCGGTTCTCTCAGTTGCCCATAATAACTGATCATTTCCTCCCTCCTTTCTTTTACTTTCTCCTAGAGAATGGATCCTACTTTTTCTGCCTTGCGAAAATATTTTCCTTCTCTCCCAATGAACATCCTCAAAAAGATCTACCAAGTTCGCTGTGAACGATTAAGAGCTCTGATGCATAAAGGAATCCCTGAAGATGTACGGTGGTTAATTGAAGCTAAGGTTCGTCTAGCAGGTGAAATCCCAGAGGCATTTGTGTCTCACATGCCTGGTGTAGGCAAAAGCTCTTATGCCAAAAAGCGAAGAGCGAGGAGACTAGGCGTCTGTCATAAATGCGGACGCTGGACCTGTAATACTAAATGTCGTTCTTTAGGGATGATCTCTGATAATCGAGAAGATAAAATACGATTCATTAAGAATGGCCTGAGTAAGAACTCATTGGATGATATCCAATTGACTCTTGAGACGCATTCTTGTGGATCCGTGCAACGTGAACTTCTCGATTTATGGAGCATTTTTCATGAAGAACGAGAACGATACAGTCCCGGGAATCTGACGTTAAACGACCCTATTTGCCAGCTTGTAAGAAAACTGGATGGGAAGCAAATCCTCGACTCATAGAAGCCGTTAATCCCGTTACTGGACGTAAAACCAATGGAAGATGTGAGCCACAGTCACAATCACTGTACATACAATTTATCATATTTAAAATTTTCCATTTTTCTTTTAATAATGTATTTGCTCCCGTAAGTGTAATCGACACGTTATCCATTTCATCGCTATAAATGCATGTTCTTCCAGTCGGTTATCTAAGTTTCCTTCAATAACTAATTCCTTTCCATCATCTCTCAAATTCTTCTCTTATCAATGGATTCTACTCTTTCTACCCTGCGAAAATACTTTCCTTCTCTTCCAATAAAAGTCCTTAAAAAGATCTACCTTGCTAGATGTGAAAGAATCAGAGTTTTTACACGCAAAGGCATTCCCGATAATGTGCAGTGGATAATTGAAGCTAAGGTCCATTTGACGGGTGAAGTTCCAGATGCATTTATGCCCCGCATGCCCGGTTTAGGTAAAAGCCGTTATGCCAAAAGGCGAAGAGCAAAGAGACTAGGCGTGTGTTATAAATGTGGGCGATGGAATTGTAATACTAAATGTCGCTCTTTAGGATACATCTCCATAAATCGTGAAGATAAAAGAAAATTCATTAAGAATGGCCTGCGTAAGGAATCTCTGGAAGATATCCTATTAACTTTTGAAACACATTCTTGTGAAATAGTGCAATGGGAAATTATGGATTTATGGTGGACTTTCCGTAAAGAACAGGATCGTTACAGTCTTGGAAATCTGACTTTTAATGACCCTGTTTGCCAGTTTGTGAGAAAACTAGATGAGATGCAAATCACCGATTCATAGAAAGCATTGAAGCCATTACTGGACATAAATCAGTGGAAGATGTGAGCCACAGTCACAATTACTGTACGTACAGTTTGTTATATTTGGAGAAGTTTGCATTTTCTTTTGACAGATGTACATGCTCCCCTAAGTGTAATCGACACGTTATCCCTTTTATCACTATAAATGCGTGTTCTTCCTTCTGATTAACCAGCGGATAAGATACCCCGTGACTTCTAAAGTCGGTTATTCCAGTCTCCTACAATAACTGATTCATTTCCCTCTTCTCTCAAATTCTTCTCTCATCAATGGATTCTACTCTT
The DNA here is from genome assembly GCA_039654915.1 of Aquilaria yunnanensis. Classification (NCBI taxonomy): domain Eukaryota; kingdom Viridiplantae; phylum Streptophyta; class Magnoliopsida; order Malvales; family Thymelaeaceae; genus Aquilaria; species Aquilaria yunnanensis. The sequence goes on along the minus strand of CM077596.1, from coordinate 93,729,065 downwards.
TCTGCACTGCGAAAATACTTTCCTTCCCTTCCAATAAAAGTCCTTAAAAAGATCTACCTTGCTAGATGTGAAAGAATCAGAGTTTTTACATGCAAAGGCATTCCCGATAATGTGCAGTGGATAATTGAAGCTAAGGTCCGTCTGGCGGGTGAAGTTCCAGATGCATTTATGCCCCGCATGCCCGGTTTAGGTAAAAGCCGTTATGCCAAAAGGCGAAGAGCAAAGAGACTAAGCGTGTGTTATAAATGTGGGCGATGGAATTGTAATACTAAATGTTGTTCTTTAGGATACATCTCCACAAATCGTGAAGATAAAAGAAAATTCATTAAGAATGGCCTACGTAAGGAATCTCTGGAAGATATCCGAGAGACTCTTGAAACGCATTCTTGTGGAAAAGTGCAAGGTCAAATTGTCAAATTGTCAAATTGTGGAGGACTTACCATAAAGAACGAGACCGTTACAGTCTTGGGAATGTGACTGTAAACGACCCTGTCTGCCAGCTTGTAAGAAAACTGGATGGGAAGCAAGTCCTTGACTCATAGAAGGCATTGAAGCCATTACTAGATATAAATCAGTGGAAGATGAGAGCCACAGTCATGATTGCTGTACATATAAGCTGTCATTTGTCTTTTCTTTTGACAATAATGTACTTGCTTCTGTAAGTGTAATTAACGCATTATCCCTTTCATCACTATAAATATGTGTTAGTTATTTTTGTTTCCTACAATCACTAATTTCTTTCTTTGCCTCCTTCATCAATGGAGTCTTCTCTTTCCGTCCTACGAAAGTATTTTCCTTCCTTCCCAATAAATGTTCTTAAAAAGATTTATCAAGCTAGATGTGAACGATTCAGAGTATTTATGCACAAAGGCATTCCTGATAATGTGCGGTGGCTAATTAAAGCTAAGGTTCGTTCAGCTGGTGAAGTTCCCGAAGCGTTCTTTCCCCGTATGCCCGGCTTTGGTAAAAGCGCTTATGCCAAAAAAAGAAGAGCAAATAGGCTAGGCGTTTGTCATAATTGTGGATGGTGGATTTGCGGCAATAAATGTCGTTCTCCAGGAGTGATCACCAGAAATCGTAATGATAGAATAAGATTCATTAAGAATGGCTTGCGTAAGGAATCTCTAGAAGATATTCGAGAGGTTCTTGAAGTGCATTCTTGCGGAATAGTGCAATTTGAGGTTGTTGGATTATGGATAATTTTCCAAAAAGAACGAGATCGTTACAGTCTTGGGAATCTGACCCTAAATGACCCTGTTTGCCAGTTTGTGAGAAAGCTAGATGAGATGCAAATCACCGATTCATAGAAAACATTGAAGCCATTACTGGACGCAAAGCCAGTGGAAGACGAGGATCAAAGTCACGATTACTGTACGTGCTAGCTGTCGCTTTTGAAATTTTCCTCCCCTTTTGGTAATAATGTATCCACTCCTGACGTGAACCAAAGTCACGATTACTGTACGTGCTAGCTGTCGCTTTTGAAATTTTCCTCCCCTTTCGACGATAATGTATCCACTCCTGACATGAGCCATAGTCACGATACTGTACATGCTAGCTGTCGCTTTCGAAATTTTCCTTCTCCTTTGGCAATAATGTACCCACTCCTGACACAGACTACTGTATATAGTTGCCACTTTTGAAATTTTCCTTCTCTTCCAACAATCACGTACCTACTCCTAACGTAAGCTACAGTAGTGACTACTGTACATGCTAGCAGCTATTTTGAAAATTTTCCTCCTCTTTTAACGATAGTGTACCCATACCTGACCAGAGTCATACTCGTGACTACTGTGAATAGCTGGCAATAATGTATCCATTCTTGAAAATAAAATTATTGCCTTATCTCTTCATCTCTATAAATATATCCTCTTTTCTAACAAGGGTAAGGATAGGAATGGAGAAAACCCCAACTCGTAAATCCCGAAGTATTTGTGTATTTTCTGGGGCTTTTCCTGGAAAAGATGAAGAGTATTTAAAGGCAGCCAACCATTTGGGTAGAGTATTAGCTGAACGAAAAATACATTTAGTTTATGGAGGAGGTAGTGTCGGATTAATGGGAGGTGTAGCATCAGCAGCATCTTTAGGAGGAAGTCAAGTTTTGGGCATCATCCCTGGACCTTTGAAATTTGTTTCTGGGGGCACGATTGGAGAAGAATTAGTGGTTAAAAATTTGCAAGAGCGTGTGCTAAAAATGCTTTTAAATGCTGATGCTTTCATCGCTCTACCCGGCGGTTTTGGCACATTGGGAGAAGTCTTTCAAATTGCTTCCATGGCCCAACTTAATTTGCATAAGAAACCCATTGGGCTTTTGAATGTTAACAATTTCTTTACAGGTCTGATAGCTTTTATGGATTATGCTATGCAGAAGAATTTCATATCAAGAGTGGCACGGCGAATCATAATATCCGCAACAACTGCTGAAGAATTGCTAGATAAAATACAAGCTTTTGTTCCTGAACCAGATCCAGCAATGATTCAGATAGACTGGACACGACAGTCTTTCCCGACCAGTTCACTCCCACAACGGTCCTCTACTCACCCTGTTGAAGTATTGTGGAAGAAAGAAGCGATCTGATCCGCTTTTCTTGTCCTTTAGTTTTATTATCAGCATTTTCTTTCGCGTTTCAGTTTTTCTTTTCAGGGAATTTCTTTTTTTATAAGATAGTTTCGTCCATGCTGATATTAAAACCATAGGACAATGCCTTTAGGTTGGAATGGCTGAGTAAAGAGTAATTTTTGTTACTCTTGAGACGCATCCTATTAGGTCTACTAGGAATAACATTTTGGGGTAGTTAAGCTTTAACCTTATTCGGATGACATATCTCACAAGCGAATCTATATTAGATGAACCTTGGATATTGATTCCAAACATCCGTTCCCTCTACATAATTTGTCAGTGTTATTATCATCGCCGAGATTCACTCATTTTATCGAAGTCTAAATTTTTGCACTCGCCTATCATGAAGATCCACACTTTCGAATAAAATTATTCCAATTCTAATTGCTTTCATATAAATTTCACCGAGGTCCTAAGGAAAGCTCCTTAGCCTCAAGTTCAATCAATTTTCATTCAACGATAGGACTGCTCCTATCGCCGAGGTTTTAAGGACGAAACCTTTGCCTCAAAATCAATCAATTTTCATTCAACGATAGGACTGCTCCTATCGCCGAGGTTTTAAGGACGGAACCTTTACCTCAAAATCAATCATTCAGTCCATCTTACAATGATAGAACCTTTCCTATCGTTAGAGGTTCTAAGGACCTTTCCTTAAACCTCAAACAAACAATCAATCATTCAGTCCATCTTACAACGATAGAACCTTTCCTATCGTTAGAGGTTCTAAGGATCTTTCCTTAAACCTCAAACAAACAATCAATCATTCAGTCCATCTTACAACGATAGAACATTTCCTATCGTTAGAGGTTCTAAGGACCTTTCCTTAACCTCAAACAAACAAACAATCAATCATTCAGTCCATCTTACAACGATAGAACCTTTCCTATCGTTAGAGGTTCTAAGGATCTTTCCTTAAACCTCAAACAAACAAATCAATCATTCAGTCCATCTTACAACGATAGAACTTTTTCTATCGTTAGAGGTTCTAAGGACCTTTCCTTAACCTCAAACAAACAATCAATCATTCAGTCCATCTTACAACGATAGAACCTTTCCTATCGTTAGAGGTTCTAAGGACCTTTCCTTAACCTCAAACAAACAATCAATCATTCAGTCCATCTTACAACGATAGAACCTTTCCTATCGTTAGAGGTTCTAAGGACCTTTCCTTAAACCTCAAACAAACAATCAATCATTCAGTCCATCTTACAACGATAGAACATTTCCTATCGTTAGAGGTTCTAAGGACCTTTCCTTAACCTCAAACAAACAAACAATCAATCATTCAGTCCATCTTACAACGATAGAACCTTTCCTATCGTTAGAGGTTCTAAGGATCTTTCCTTAAACCTCAAACAAACAATCAATCATTCAGTCCATCTTACAACGATAGAACCTTTTCTATCGTTAGAGGTTCTAAGGACCTTTCCTTAACCTCAAACAAACAATCAATCATTCAGTCCATCTTACAACGATAGAACCTTTCCTATCGTTAGAGGTTCTAAGGACCTTTCCTTAAACCTCAAACAAACAATCAATCATTCAGTCCATCTTACAACGATAGAACCTTTCCTATCGTTAGAGGTTCTAAGGATCTTTCCTTAAACCTCAAACAAACAATCAATCATTCAGTCCATCTTACAACGATAGAACCTTTCCTATCGTTAGAGGTTCTAAGGACCTTTCCTTAAACCTCAAACAAACAATCAATCATTCAGTCCATCTTACAACGATAGAACCTTTTCTATCGTTAGAGGTTCTAAGGACCTTTCCTTAACCTCAAACAAACAATCAATCATTCAGTCCATCTTACAACGATAGAACCTTTTCTATCGTTAGAGGTTCTAAGGACCTTTCCTTAACCTCAAACAAACAATCAATCATTCAGTCCATCTTACAATGATAGAACATTTCCTATCGTTAGAGGTTCTAAGGACCTTTTCTTAAACCTCAAACAAACAATCGATCATTCAGTCCATCTTACAACGATAGAACCTTTCCTATCGTCAGAGGTTCTAAGGACCTTTCCTTAAACCTCAAACAAACAATCAATCATTCAGTCCATCTTACAACGATAGAACCTTTCCTATCGTTAGAGGTTCTAAGGACCTTTCCTTAAACCTTAAACAAACAATCAATCATTCAGTCCATCTTACAACGATAGAACCTTTCCTATCGTTAGAGGTTCTAAGGACCTTTCCTTAAACCTCAAACAAACAATCAATCATTGAGTCCATCTTACAACGATAGAACCTTTCCTATCGTTAGAGGTTCTAAGAATCTTTCCTTAAACCTCAAACAAACAATCAATCATTCAGTCCATCTTACAACGATAGAACCTTTCCTATCGTTAGAAGTTCTAAGGATCTTTCCTTAAACCTCAGAGTTTAGGCGGCGAGAAGGTTTTCAATGCCTAGCTAAGCTGGACGAAATTTGGTAACTAACTTTGCATACATCATGTCCCATGAAGCATGCAAAGGGGGGCAGCTGTTGACACCCAATTTCGTCCGGCCATTAAAATAATTTTAAAAAAAATTAAATAAAAAAATTAATTAAAAAAAAATGTATTATTATTATTATTGTTATTATTATTACTAAAATTTTTTTAATTAGTTTAAAATATATTTTTTTTGTTTTGTTTTGTGAAGATTTGATATATGTGTGTATATGTTTGAAAGATAAAAAAAAAGAAAACTCCATAAAAATGACAAAATTAAAAAGTTTGAGATAAAAATAACAAAATTGAGAAGTTTAAGGCAAAATTGACAAATTCTGAAAGTTCCAGGAGCATTTGGTAGTTTGTCACATAAAATTTTGAGCCTGCCGACGTCTCTGGCCCAAATTGACAGAAAACGACAAAATTGTCAAAATCAGAAGCTTCAAGAACTTATCCAGAGGCTGAGAGACGTAAAGGACTAAAATTGTCATTTTATCAATTTAAGAGATAAGTTTGAAATTTTTTATTAATTTATCCATCAACAGTTCAGCTAAACTTCCTCTATAAATAGCCCCCCAAATTTTGTGCTGAACACAGAAAAAAATAGAAAAAAAATCTAGAGCTCCGTTTTAAAAAAGGGAAAAAATTACAGCCACAGTCCCTGACCTCTTTCTCTCTTCCCAGAAGCCTAAGAACTTCTCTTTCTCTTCTTTTGAGCCCCTGTTCCCGTTTGCTCTCTCTCTCTCTCCTCTCGTGCGTTCTCTCTCTCTCTCTTCTGCTTCCTTCCTCCGTCGCCGTCCCGCCACCGCCAGCCCACGCCCCGCCGTCGCTGTCACTTCCCTGCCGTCGCCCCGGCCGTCCCGCGCCGCCATCGTCCCGCCGCCGCCGTCGTCCCGCCGCCGCCGTCGTCCACCGCCGCCGCCGTCCTTTTTCTTTTTTCCTCCTCCTTTCTCCTCGCCTCGCGCCGTCCACCGCCTCCACCGTCACGCTGCCGTCGCTCTGGCCGTCCCGCGCCGCCGTACCCCCCTCCACCTCGCCGCCCCGCACCTGTGCCGCCGCGCCAGCGCCGCTAGCCCAACCCCCTGCCCCTCGCGCGCGTCGTTTTCCTGTTTCCAGAAATTCAAATTTTAATTTGAAGGGTACAACTCTCATTTAATCCTTCATCTTTTCAATTTCTTTCACTTTGGTCACTAACCTTTTATTTTGTTCTTGCAGAATTAATTACTAACTCTTTTAATTCTTACTTGTTTATTTATTTGTTTATTGTTACTAACTTTTTTTTTTATTGTTATTAACAACTAATCTAACTTTACTAACTTTTATATTTATTGTTATTAACATCTAATCTAACTTTACTAACTTTTATTGTTATTATTATTATTATTATTAATTGCTAACATAACTAACTTTTATTGTTATTGTTATTATCATTATTAACTTACTAACTTTTTTTATTATTGTTGTTATTATTGTTAATAATTAACTCAACTAACATTACTAACTTTTATTTTTATTGTTATAATTGTGACTAACTTACTAACCTTACTAACCTTTAATTATTGTTTTAATTGTTACTAACTTACTAACCTTACTAACCTTTTATTATTTCTATAATTGTTACTAACTTACTAACTTACTAACCTTTTATTGTTATTATTGTTCTTAACAACTAACTTTACTAACTTTGCTAATTTTTATTATTGTTGATATTATTATTGTGTTAGTAAAGTGGATGGCCAAAAAGCCCCACTTTATTATTATTAATTGTCTATTTTTTTATTTCACTTTTAATGTTTATAAAAAAAATAATAATAACAAATTATTAACAAAAAAAAAAAAAAAAGAAAGAAGAATTTTATGTAATTATTAAGGCTAATAAAAATCATTTTTTAAAAAAAAGCCAATTATCTTTTGTTATTTTGGAATACATGTTTTTATTATTTCTTTAAAGATAACAAAAAAGTTAACTTTTTATTCCTTTTGTTAAAAATTAATAAAAATCATAATTAAATAATTCTAAAAATAAAAAAAAAATCAATTCTGTTTTTTTTAAATATATTTTTAAAGTAATAATTAAAAATTCAAGAAAAATAAGAAAAATAATAAAAAGAATCCAACAAAAATTATGATTAAAATTAATAATTAATTAAATAATTAAAATTTAATAAAAATTAAAACTCCATGACCAAATGATCCGCCAGGATCCATGGCTTGGAAATATTTTTTAAATAAAGTATATAAATAATTTTTTTATTAAAAATAAAAACTTTGGAATTATTTATTAAAATAATAAAATATAACTTTTTAGTTTTCTTTATTAATAAAAAGAACAAAAAAGGTAAAATTTTTGGGCTAATATTTTATTCAGTAATATTTTGCTTATTTCTTTTAAAATAATGAAAAGATATAACTTTTTGTTTCCTTTATAAAAATCTTAGCAAATGATTTCAAAAATAGAATAAATTCAAAAGGATTAAATTATCTCTTAAATATCTTAGACTTATTAATTAAAATTATTTATCAAACAAAAAGAACATAAAAATGAAATATAAATATCAAAACTTTCCTTTATTTTTTTAAAATATACATATAAATTTTATTTTTTTTAAGATCCTTGTTAAATAATCACTTCTTTTTAGTTAATCTTTTATAAAAATAAAATATATAAATATCAAAATTCTTCTTTCATGTTTAAAATATATATAAAAATCTTTGATTTCTTAATCTTTTTTTTGGTTAATTTATCAAATAAACTATTAAGACTTTTCTTTTATTTTTAAAATATACATATTTTTTTTGGTTTTCTTTATTAAAGATCTTGATTAAATAAAAAAGAACAAATATAAATCTTTCTTGATTAATTTATTTTTAATAAACATAAAATAAATCTCAAGATTAATTAATTAACTTTCTTATAAAAAAATTAAATACTTTTTAATTCTTTTATAAATTGAGTAATTATTTAAATAATAAATATCCTTCATTAAACAAGGAAAGAGAAAAGAAAGGAAAGATAAAATCAAAAGGAAAAGAAAAAATAAGAAAGATAAGAAAAATAAGATAAAGAAAAGAAAGATAAAATAAAAAGAATAAAAAGAAAGAAGGAAAAGAATAATAAAATATAAAAAGAAATAAGAAAGATCTTTTAAAGATCATTAACAAAAACCTAAAATTTTAAAAGACTTACAAAAATAGTAATTAAAATAACAATTACTTCCATTAAAATAAAAAATCCATATTTACAATATGGATTAAATTGTTTAAATTTCACCAAATTCCGTGTCCAAATGACTCGGCAGAGTCCATGGTTCGGAATAAAAATCTTCCGTGTCCAAATGACTCGGCAGAGTCCATGGTTCGGAAGTATAAAATTCTATACAAATTAATTACCAAAAATCTATATCCGATTAATTCAGTTAAAAATTCTAGATTGAAAATTAACTGAAATTTATTTAAAAGCAAAGCGAAACAAAATTAAAATCAACTAAGGTGCCAATTTTTGGGCGTTTTAACAAAGTTGTTTTAACGTAACCGTACTCCCGAACCTCAGAACTCTCGCAGACCATATTTTAAGGTGACCAATCGACCTGAGCGAAAACCGATTGGTGGCGACTCCCGAAAACGAACCATCCGTTGCCACGGAAAGATTTAAATAAGGATGGGCCTAGAGATAAAAAGCCTAATAAGTTTGCCTTTTTGGTTGGTCCCTTCTATAACCCAGATCCTAATGATACACAGGCTATTGGTTTCCAAACAATCAAAGCTGTGGATATAATTGGCTATTCTTTAGAGGACTTGGGGTTTTTAGCATTAAAGTTAGGCCAAAATATAGGGATACTTGAGCCTAAAGATTTCAATCTACCTTTATAATATACTTGGAAGAACAAACAACAATTTTTTATTTCAATGGTTTTCTATTCTTCCCATAAGCCAATGTTTAAAAAATGAAAGTTAGTGGCTAGAAGATACCAAACCATGTCAGGTTTTAGTTCTAGGAACCTACCTCTTCTTGGTGCAAATCAACAAAAAATTTTAGCTAATTTTCAAGTTTGTAACTGAAAATGTTCAAAGAGTTAGCGGAAACAACTTCTCAATATGGTCCTTTCAAATTCTGAGTGGCCTTGGAAGACAAGAAGAATTCTGCCACCTATAATTTAGATATAATGTAAATTTGAGGTGGTTGTGCCTCCTCAACCAACTGAGGAAAGCCAAATGAAAAGGTTGAAATTTATTCAGGCATGGTCTTTTCAGAGAAAGGGTTTTGATTTGTATGTCAAGGAAATTTGCAACATATGATGGTGAATTCTTACAGAAAATGTGGCTCAATGTTGCCAGTGTTCTAGAGCACAATGGTCAGTTATCTAATGTTTGTAATGATTTTTTTTTGTTTGAACCTCATCAAACCCTAGGAGCTAGATGAGGATTTTGAGTTTTAACTACCATGGTATAGCCCACCCCACGATAGTTAGTTACCTTAAGAACTTAGTGCGAACTAATCAACCCAACCTTCTACACCTTATAAAGACTAAAATGGATGGAAATTCTACCTCTGATAAGCTAACAACTCTTGATTTTGATAACTCTACTTATGTGGATGCAATGGGGTGTAGTGGGGGTCTCTGGTTGGATTGGAAGTTTGAAATCCAATGCTCTGTTATTTTTAAAAATCCTCACTTAATTCCATTGCATATAAAGGACAATGTTGGTTTATCATGGTATCTTGGTTATGTCTACAGTCATCTTGTTCTTTAATATTAGCAGAGCACATAGGAAGGCATGTTGTCTATCCTTAAACAATTGTAGGGACCCTTAGTTTTAGTACAAGATTTTTATTAAGTTCAATCCTCATTAGAAAAAATAGGCCAAGATGCTTATATAGTCCTGGGTGCTGAATGGCTTCAGTCATTTGTTGATGATTTATAGTTAATTAGGGTCATTGTGAATGATTTGATGTATACTTGGTCGAATTTTCAAGATAAGGAAGAGGCTGTGTATGAGGTGCTCAATAAAGTCTTTGGTAATGAGGAATGGCTCTAATTATTCCCATCAATCAAGGTTGTTAATTTAGCTATCTAAATTTTTAGACCATGCTCTATTGTTATTGGACACTTTATTGCCTTTTGTGTTCCATCACCGACTTAGGCTTTTTGAGGTGCTTTGGTTAAGTATGGGAATGTAAAAAGATTGTAAAGTCTATTTGGTCATCCCCAATGCGAGGATAAAAAAAGCTTTGGGCTGCCCAAAAATGCTCTCAGGTGATTCCTTTACATTGACAATGGAACAAAACATCAGTGGGTAATCTTCACCTCCAATATCAATAGGGTGGAGTAACAATTAATGGAAAAACAAAAAGATTTGAATATTTTGGCTAACTATTCTCAAACTTTGGCGTTATGCTAAGATCATAATTCTCTCTTTGTTGATGAAGAATTTATATGGGCTCAAGAGTCCCGAATCTCTTGGCTTGCATTAGAAGATAAAAATACATGATTTTTCTATCTGGTTACTAAAGCCAAGCATATCAGATTTTGAATTTCAGCTCTTAAATTATAGCAAGATTTTTTGGTATACTTAGATGAGGAAATTTGTGACTATATCATATCATATTATGTTAGATTATTTAGTAATACACCTGCGTTTAGAGAAGATGCCCAAAATGTCTTTTATGCGGCCATTACAAGAAAGCTTTCAACTCATCAACGTAAGGCCATTTTTGTCCCCTTTTCAAAAGATGAAATTAAGCGCACAGTCTTTGATCAAGGAAATTTGATTTTTGCTGGCCCGTATGGCATCTTGCTAGTAATGTTTAAAAATTTTTGGCATATAATGGTTGATTTTATCATTGAAGTAATGTTAACTTTCCTCAACGGGGATTACTTCATTTGTCAGATCAATCAAACCTACACCTTAATCCATAAGTTATGGGATGCTTAGATGGTTACAGATTATAGACTGATCAGCCTGTGTAATACTCTGTACAACGTCATAGCTGAAACTTTGGAAAATCACCTTAAGATAGTGTTGTCTAATTTAGTTTCAGAATACCAAAATTCATTTATTCCAAGAAAAAATATACAGGTCAATATTCTTAAAATACATGAGATTTTTCAAGCCATAAAGAAACTAGAGGTACATTGTGTACCTAGAGGCCATAAGGTAGCATTCAGGCTTAACATCCGGAAAACATAGAAAACTCTTCAATGGTGTTTTATTGATAAAGTTCTAATGGCTATGAAGTTCCTAGCAAAATGAAGATTCCTCATTAATCAATGTGTCACAACAGTTTCATATTCAATGTTGGTTAATAAATGCACTACTGATTGGTTTTCGCTAGAAGTAGGTATTCGCTAGGGCAACTCATTATCTCCATACTTGTTTATTCTTTATACAGAGGTTTTCTTGTCATACTTATCCCAACTCCAGAGATCGTGGTCTCTTCTAGGGGTTAAAGCTAATTAGAATGGCCTTATAATCAATTATCTATTTTTCACATATGATTGTCTCATTTTCTTTTGACCATCCAGGGCAATAGTTTAGACCTGTCAGGAAACACTAGCTCTTTATTCCATCACAGCTAGTCAAAAAATTAATTTCAAGAAATTAGAATGGATCTTTAGTAGAAATGTTTTTCCTATAAAGCATCAAGAATATTGTGATATTCTTGCTTTCTTGATCAATTTAGAAATTCTGCATTACCTGGGAGCTCTTTTATGCCAAGACCTTTAAAAAAAAAAGCCACATTTCATTTCCTATTAGATAAGGTTCAATCTCAGTTGGATAGTTGGAAATGAAAAATGCTCAACACTGCTGGTAAGCTTACTCTGATCCAGTCCACCTTAACTTCAATTCCTTCTATATAATGTCTATCTTCAAAATTCATGTTACTCTTTCAAACTCCATTTCTAAAAATTTTATTGGGTTTTCATGGTCAGGATCCAAAGACAGGAAGGGAATCTATTTAAAGTAAAAAACTATCAGGAAATCCATTTAAAGCAAAAAACTATCTTGTCTCTTCCCAATGGTCTTGGTGGTTTAGGTATGAAAGATCTCAAATTATTCAATCAAGCTTTGTTAGGTAAAATTTTCTAGTGAATTTTCACAGAAGATCCAAATAGCTTGGTCTTTACAGTCTTTACTGCAAAGTATGGGTCATTTTACTCTATATGGTTAATTGATGCAAATAACTCAACTTCATTTATTTGGAGAAGCCTTTTATACGGGAGGGAATTATTCAAGGGAACTTATCAGTGAAAGATTGGGGATGGTACTTCTATTCAAGTTTGGGAGGACTAGTGGATTCCAGGTTTTAGCCCTTCTAGCTTGTCTTTAGTGGCTCCTTATTATTGTTATAATAGTAATTTAAAGGTGGCTAACTTAGGTCTCCCATATGGTTTGGGATGGAATTTGCACCTACTTAGACAATTATTCCCTGAGATGGTAATTAATTAGATTATATCCATTCCTCCTTTAGCATCTTTTAAAGGGAAAATATAGTTAGGTGGTTGGGGGCCCCTGGGAGTTTTTACACTACAAAGACAGGTTATTCAATACTAGTGATAGATCAAGCGGGCCATTTATTTCACCCTCGGGGAGAAGGGGTAGGGGTTTGATTAGGGCCCCCTAGCATCAAGATGTTCCTCAAGTTATGAGAAAGGTATGGGGATTACAATTGCCTTAAAAATTCAAAGTCTTTTTATGGAAGTGCTTACTAAATGAGCTTCTTTACACCCATGGAGGGCCTTTACTCATGTTTATGTAAATGATGTAATATAAAAAAAGAGACAACCCTTCACTTTTTTTGGGGTTGCCCTAGGTCACTAGAGATTTGGGGTAACTTCTTTATCCCTCCCCCTTTAGATAAATCAGTCTCCTTTGAAGTCTGGTTGACTTCTTTCCTTGCCTCTTCAGGTAAATTGTGCGATGATTGGATCATATTCTTGGTCTCTACTTTGTGGATTATCTGGTTAGGGAAAAATGAATGTGTCCTTCCTAATGAAATTTATGACTCTCGGTCTTTGATTTCTAGGAAAAAGTTTATTATTCAACAGATTTCATCTACTAGAGATGTCTTATTTAATCAACAGGAATTCTTTGCAAACCCACCCAACAAGCTTTGCCACATCTGGGGAATAGGGAAGTTAATGGCTCCATCAAGAAACCTGGTTATCTTTATGGTGGATGGTGAGTGGAGACAATCTTCAGGCTTAGGTGTAGCAGCATGGCTCTGGATGGATTCTAATGCTCATCCAGAATATCAATAATATTCTAAAGTTTGGCAAACATTGTTCATTAGCGTTAAAAGCAAAGTTATAGGCTATTTTGTGGTCTATTAAAACTGCTATCAATTTCTCTTTGCAAAATATTATTATCCTGTCAGATTGCTTGTAGGCACTTCAGGTTCTTCGTGGTCATCAATGTTCGGATCTGACATTGGTAAGCCTAGCAAACCAAGTTGTTGCAGAAATGGAGAAGGTTGATCATTGTTTGCTAGTCACAGTTCCACAACAAAGTATTTTTCCTGTGCACAACCGTACGGGTTTTCTTATCATTTAATCTTCTGGATTTATCATGTTTTTTATTATTAAAAAAATAACTAAAGGTTTGATCCCTATTAAACATTTAAGAGTTCCTTCAGTTGGCCAAAGACTTCAGATATTTTTGGCAAATCATTTAAAGTTCACATTTCTTGTGCAAAATTGAATTACATGAAAAAACTGTTGAATTGTTGCAGAACGAAGAATAAAGTGCATGGATAAGGATAATAGGGAAAAAATAGGGCCGAAAGGGAGAAAAAGAAAAAGATAGCGAGGATAGAGAAGCTAGATGATGAGATGAGAGAGTAGTGATGGCAATTGGGTGAGTCGGGTCAAGTTTGGGTTAGGTCATTCAAGTTCAGGTCCAGTCGAGTTAACATGAATTCTTGTCCAGGTCGGGTTCAGGTCAGGTCATTTGGGTTCGAGTTGATTTCAGGTTGAGTTGATTTCGAGTTCGGGTTGGGTTAGGCCGGGTTTATTTGGGTTTGGGTTCACTTCAGGTTGGGTCAATTTTAGTATCAGGTAATTTCAGACCAACTTTCGGGTCAAATTCGGGTCAACCTTTGTGTTCACATGAGTTAGTGGGGTGAAGTCAAAATGATTGAATCGATTCAATTTTTTTAAAAAATTTAAATCAAATAATTTAAGTTTTTGTGTGATTTAATTTAACTTAAATTTTCATTTTTTTAGTATATTTAATTAAAATATTCATAAAAATCTTTTCCATTACAGTTTAGTACATATTTAAGTAATTTAACATTGTTAGTAATATTTGATTATTTTTCTAAACCCATACCCTTTAACTATCATTGTATAGATTATTCAGATCTTTACTTAGCTATCACCCAGATATACACAATGACAATTTTATCATGCTTATGTTTCAATGAATTTTCTTTGAAATTACAACGAAATGCAAATCAAGTTCATTATCAATGACTAAATTGTAAAATTTAAAAAATTTTGGGTGAAAGTGCAAAGATTTCAAAAATTTTAGGATCCATATTGTAATTATTATGGGTGACTAAAATAAAATTTTTTAAAATTTAGGTACCTTATTGCACTATACTTAAAAGTATAGGGATAAATGTTGTAATTTTAATAATTGCCTATTAAGATCATTAAACTTACTAAATATAAAAATTACTTCTGTTGGAAAAATCCAAACATGAGATTCACTAAATATGGATGTTTTTCCCCAAATAAGATACTTGTAATATATAGAAGTCCTAAAAAAATAGAAGTTATTAAATATGAAAATCCTTTCTCAAAATACGAAAATTATTAAACATGAATATCTTAAAAAATGAAATGAAACTACTAAATATGAAAGTTTTATCTCCAAAATATGAGACTTACTAAATATGGAAGTACCAAAAAATAGAAGTTACTAATAACGGAAGTCACCATTCCTAAATATAAGGCATACTGAATATGAAAATCTAAAAAAATGAAAGTTACTAAACATGGAAACCTCCATATTTAGGACTGATTTAATATGGAAAATAATGAAAAAGGAAAGTTAAGGTTTAGGGTAAGGGTTAAAATCGGGTATTGTCGGGTTTAATTATCAGGTCATCTCAGGTTCAGGTCAGGTCAGTCTCGGGTTTGGGTCATTTCAGGTTCGGGTCAATTCAGGCTCGGGTTATTTCGGGTTCGGGTATTTCAGGTTTGGGTCATTTGGGTTCAGGTTTTCTCGGGTTTCCCTTTAATTGGGTTCGGGTTCAGGTCGAGTTCAGGTCGTTGACTTTTTTAGTCAAATCGGGTCAGGTCGGGCTTGGGTTCGGGTGTGTTGGGCTAGGTCATCGAGTCAGGTCCGATTTTGCCATCCCTATGAGAGAGAGGCAGAGATCCTAGCCAGAAGATGAGGTAAGAGAGAGAGATGCGAGCCAAAATATCATATGAGAGAGAGAGAGAAAGAGAGAGAGAGAGAGATGAAGACTGAGGCAAAAGTGGAAATAATAGGGGAAAAAATTAGTATTACTTTGTAGTGGTAATGACTTTTGTAATGACTTCCTATTTGTCACTATTAGACATATATATATATATATTTATTTATTTATTTATTTATTTATTTATATTTTTCGGCAACATTTTCTGGTTCCAAAAATTTTGTTAAGGATAGATATTATTATTACCAAATAATTGCTAATTTACACAAGCTTTTGTTTGTCATTACTGAATATGTATATATATATATATATATATATATTTATTTATTTATTTATTTATTTATTTATATTTTTCGGCAACATTTTCTGGTTCCAAAAATTTTGTTAAGGATAGATATTATTATTACCAAATAATTGCTAATTTACACAAGCTTTTGTTTGTCATTACTGAATATGTATTTAATTTCTATTGTAATGACTTTTTTCTTGGATTTATTTTTGCCTTTTATGCGCATAGGCCCCTAATTCATGGAATGTAAGTGAGGTCAAGCTTTTTGAACCGATAAAATATGGATTCATTGCCGTGTTAAAAAAAAAATTGTTATGGGATATCAAGATAGGTCCTAGACCATTCCTTAATGTACTATTGATGTTCTGTATTGATGTGAATGTTTTTCTCATATTTTCTCCCATATATATATCGCATGCTTGGACAGATATCGCATATAATAAGTTGATCACTAGCCAAGTTAGACACGTTAAAATAACGAAATCAAAATTCCACCATAAACACTAGAGGGGGGACCCTTTTCCTTCTTTCCGCACCGACATCTGGGAAGTGTCACTTAGCTCACTTCTCTTCTGTCACATCAACGAACAAAAACCATCGGATACGTTCCATATGCATACAAAGATGTTGTCGATTTCCGACATTTTGGAAATGTTCAGTACCATGACGTCGAAGAAACCCAAAAGTAAGTGGAGTCGTCGCCCATTGAAACATGACGTACCATCTTTTGCTGTTCGTTTTTTGGGTACGGATCTTCTTTTGCTGTTCCTTTTCCCATGTCTGGCATGTGCCGGCCATATCATGCAGAGAGTTGGAAGCTACCAAACGCGCCAAAGGGGAACCAACGCTTTAAGTCCTAAACTTTTGATGTACAAGTATAATGAATATGCCCCTAATTAGAAATAGTATGTGATTTTTTAAATATACTTCTTATTAACCTAGTTAATTTTTATCAAACTTTTTATCTTAAATTGCATTTTGTCTTCTCTAACACTTATCAAATCATCGGCTACTGCATCACCAGCAATCCTTTACGTTCTTGGCGCCATTATCAATCGCAATCAACTCAAAAATAGGGATCTGATCCGACGATCGGTGATGCTAATTAGTGATCCGAGGACACGAAGCAGTAAGGCAAGTCTAAGGTGAATGTGGAGGTGAAGTGACGAGACGATTGCAGGAGCAGTGATCGGAGGAGGCAGAGAATAGGGATCCAATTGGACGATCAGTTATGCGAATTGGCAAAGTAGCGAGGCGACGAGGCGAGTCCAAGGAAGCAAAGTGGTGAGGTGAATGGGGGTTGAGGGCTGAGGCAAGGTGTTGCAAGGGAGGAGGCAAAGTGACGAGGCAAACAAGCGTGGAGGGAGGGAAGGCCGTGGGAGGAGAGGGCGGCTTTGAAGGAGGGCGTTGGCTGTGAGGGAGGGCAGCGACTATGAGGGAAAGCAGTGGAGAAGAGATGAGAAATGAAAGATGAAAGGGATGAGAAGGAGAAGAGGTAGATGACTGATTTGTTTTTCAAAAGAAAAATAATTTTTTTGTTAGTTATTGTTTAGGCACTTTTGTATTGCACTTTAGGCTTTTTTAACATTTATTTAGATACTTTTTTATTCATTAAATCATATTCCTTTATTTGAAACATTTCTTTAAATATTTAGACATTTTTACACTTTTATTTGGACATTTTTACATATTTAGTCATACATTTTTTTTTAATTATTTCAAACACTTATTTTCTAAAAGTAACAAATTGTTCACAAGTTATTTAGTCAAACATTTTTACATATTTATTTAGATATTTTTCAATATTCAATGAGGTACTTTTTCTTATTGGTTCAGATGCTTTTTTTTTTTATTATCTCAAACAGTTATTTTTTTTGAAAATAACATATTTTTCACAAGTTGATTAATAAATTTTTATTCAAACAGTTTCACATATTTCTTTAGACATTTTTCAACATTTAATCAGATATTTATTCCTATAGCTTCAGATAATTTTAATTTCACATGATAATAAATTATTTTCATACTATTTTGCAGATACTTTCACATACTATATTAGACACATTTATATTTTATTGTAGGCACTTTTGCAATTCAGAAGCAACTAGCGACGCGAAAAAGAGACAATGATCTGCCAAGTGACAACGTGCGAGATTTGAAGGTGATCAACAATGCGAGATCTAGATATGAGTGCTAATGCGATCTTGAAATGAGGGGCTACGAGTGACAAGGAGTTCCGGAGGTGCGTGGCTGCAAGATCTGAAAGTGGATGATGACGGTTCATCAGAGGCCACAACGGCGACGGCGGCAGATGCGGTGATGAATATTAGCTAGGGTTTCTAAAAACGATGATGAGTTTTGGTCTAGGGGTAAATTTGTTAGTTCCTTTAGTAGTTTGTGGGCTATATGTAGGGGAATTAGGGATAGATCCATATGTCTAATTAGACATAGGTCTATAGTATAATATTTAAAACTTTTGCACATTTTACCAAATCAGTTTTAAAATTTGTTTTATTTTGCCAAAATAGTCCTAAAACTTAGAAACATTGACCTCATTACTCCTAAATGTTTCATTTCTTGCCAAGTCAACCTTAAAACTTTTGTTTCTGCAAAAAAATATTGACATGACACTTAATATCATTATCTTCAATAACTAAACTAACACTTTTAAAGTTTAATGGCTTAATTTGACAATTTTATTAAAATTTAGAGGTCACTTTGAAATAATTTAAGAAAATATTGGGACTAAACTAGAAATTTCAAAAAAATTTAAGGCACAAACTGTAATTTCTAAAAATTAGAGACTCTATAGTTATTTTTTCAATTTGAAGTTCCACAAATTAGGCATGGCTCTAGTATTTAAAATAATACTAAAACGTATTTGACCAACTCCACATATATGATTGTTTTGCTGGAGCTTTTGGTTCTGGCCATTTTGTTGAAGTAATTTTTTTTTTGTTAATTTATCAATGATGAAGTAGAGCGTGTTTGATTAACATTTAGTATTTTAGATAGTCTAGCTCCGCCAGCTCCAGTTAACTCCAAAATGGTTCATTTCAAATTTTGGGATGATAACAATATAGCCCTTGATTTTTGAGAAAATTCAATTTATTTTTTATAATTTTAAATATATTCAAATTAGTGGCCTTTTTTGGAAAATTAAAAAATGATAAAATTAGTGGCCAGGTTAGTAAAAAAAATGCATCTGATGAGTGCCCAACCTACAGTAAGTGACTTGGGCTTTATGAGTGGGTGTTGTCCAATATTTTATGGAACCTTGGAGTGGGAAAGTATAGTAGGGATGTGGGTTAATGTGGCCTGATGGGTTGGTATGGGCATTAGGGGTAATAAAAGACAGGGTGGGATATGTGTTTGTGTGTGTTGTGTCTTTTATGTCTGTGATAGGGGGACCATTTGGGTAGCCTGAAGTCCAATGTTGCATAAAAAAAAACAGACCTTGGAGTTGGCAGTTTAATTGGAAAGGATGAATGAATTATTTAAAAAATGGCTAAGTGAATTATTTAAAAAATGGCTAACTGTCTTAGTTTAGAAATTTCGATTATGTTTTCTAACAAAGAGACAAACTTGCATTTGCAACTTATGGTGATGGGTACTTCACACTAAAGATGTACCATAACAATTATTTTGGATTTCTGCCATTCAAGGTGTATATTGGGGGGGATGTTAGTTAATGGAATTTATTATAATATGGATAAGTTCAGTTTAGTTGAGATTGATAAAATGATTGAAGAATTAGGATATTTGGGGTACATGGACTCCTTCTAGAGGTATCCTGGGATTAAGGGTGAAAAAAGGCAGGGCCTATTTCGGGTAGCTTGAGCTTGAGCTCGAATTGAGGCTTTTCGAGTTGGGTATTTTTGAGCTTGAGCCCGAAAAGTGAGCTTGAATAAATTTGGGGACGAGCTCGATCCTTAACATATTCGGCCATATAGGCTCGTGGGCCTATTGAGCTTAAGCCCTCCTAAGACTCTTACGCGTTCTTCCTTACTCGACTCCTAAGCCCTAGCCCCAATTGCAAAATCGGCCATTATCCCAAGCCTTACTCTACCGAGTCTACTCTTATTCCTAGGAATCCCAGCCACACAATCGGCCACCAATAAGAGAGTGACAGCATGATCGACGACAAGAGAAAAAGATCGATGACGGTTTCTAGCGATGATAGCCCCGAGATTGAGATTAATGATAATCGCGAGATCGTCGATAACCCGAGTTCGACGATGGCCTCAATCCCAGCCACACGATCAGCCACCACCAAGAAAGTGACGACATGATTGACGACAAGAGTAGAAGATTGATGATGGTTTCCGGCGATGCTAGCCCCGAGATCGAGATCAATGATAGTTGTGAGATCGCTGATAGCCCGAGTTTAACAATGGCCTCAATCCGAGGTCCGCTAACAATAGCCCCACCCAAGATCAGCGCCGTCGCCACCGACTCTCAAACCATATGCCAGAGACCTAAGCAATGCCTCAAGAACGGAAACAAACGCTCAATTGTTGAAGTGAGGAAGATGATGCTTCATTTGTGAAGTTCAAAAAATTAGTATAGAACTCAAAACAATTAGAAAGTTTAGGATAAGGTCTCTAATTTTCCATTTCTGGTTATTTATGTAAGAAAAATTGCATATCTAGTCCCTATCTTTCATTTAAGTTATAGTTAAGGTAATAAAATTTTATATGCTACTCAAGTTTGATGGGCTTTTGAGCCGAACTTGAGCCCGCCTCAAGCTGAGCTCGGGCCTAAAAAAATTGGGCTCGAGCAATTCAAGCTTAAGCCCAAGTAGTGCCGAATAGTAAAAGGGCTGAGCTAGAGCTTAGTGGGCTCGGGCTCAGCCCGGCCCATTTTCAGCCTTACTTGGGATAGAGCTTGATGATGGATTAATGCCCTTGAAAGATGGAGCTAATGTCATGCAAATGTTGATGTTGTGCATGTTTGAAAATACATTGATTGAAGTTTATATTGTGAAGAAGACTAGATAGGAAACTTGGAATGCAAAATGTGCTGCAGCATTTGCAAGTAGGCAGGGCACATGAAAGCAACTTGCAAGTAGTCTGCCTCATCATCTTAAAAGGGAAAAAAATTAGAGTTGCAGTTTATATGCCTATCATAACACAATATTTTCTGGATTTTGTAGGCTATATGGACACTAATAACTATATGACTTTGTTTTAGGTAAAAAGAAGAAGAACCTCAAGTTAACCTAAATCTGCTCAAGTCTCTCTAGTAATTATGGACTGGATTCTAGAAATCGCTCAATCACAATCAACTCTTGGGTGTCCCTCATTAGCATTCATTCAAACAAATGAAAATGTTGCAACTCAAGTTAAGCGAAAAAAGGGTTGGCCAAAAAGGATTGTAAACATTTAAGTTGATAGACAATATGCCTTTTGAACAATTTTTTTGTGCATTGTGATTAGCAGATGTGACAAGTGGACATGTGTATATGCATGGATGCAAATTAAGAGTTAGCATGTGTTTTTTGTAGCTTAGCTGCCAAGTTTTTGTGGCCAGAACTGTATGCTTGTTTAGGATTCAGTTCTTGTGGCCAGAACTGAGGCCAATATAAACATTTTGATTTTTTGTAGCCAGAATTGACTTGAACAATTGTGAAAAATTTGAATGAAAGTCTATTTTGTCTATATGAAAAGGATGAATGTGATTGTTATTAAGTTGTGCTAGTAATGGTCAACTGACTAATTGTGGATGTCTATTTGTACATTGGTCATAAATATCCTACAGTAGAGGTAGCCTGCCCCTCTTTAACAACTTTTGGGACTTAAGTGGAATAAAGGACTACATAATATGTCATAAATAAAATGACATAACAAAAAATTGAGTCTCAAATGAAATACATAAAAGACACCGGGATCATATATATGACTAACTTAAAAGCTTAAGGTCCAAAATATAACACCAAAATACATAATAAGGTCTAAAATGGAACACAAAGGTAGTTACTCCCTACAACACCTACCAACCACCACTACCTACAATACCAAAATACCTCCTCTGCATAACCCTAGCCCTACAGCACACCTATTTGCCCTACATAACATCATTTCCTTAACCCCTGTAGCCATAAGGCCCATAACCTTGACATAACCCCCACCATAAGCATAAACAACCAAACCTTCAATTTCCTCGTCTTGGCATTCTCATCTTTCAGCTGCTCTTCCTCTTGTTGCTTTTACATTCTAACGTAAGGCATTTCCTAGTGTCATCCAAAATTTTTTCGATTGAGGATCTATACACATGCTTAAATACTAAATACTCCTCTTTCTCCATAATGGGTTTCTCTCGACATGAAAATTAAGGTATATCTAATTTATGATTTTTTTTTATTTTTGTGCCCAAAACTAAAATTTTAAAAAAAGTCTATTTTAGGTTATATATAGTGAGAGTTTAAATGATGATTAGAAAAAGAAAAGATTTTTTTTAAGTTTTGTGTTGTGAAAGTTTTAATGAAAATAAAAAAAAAATCCTATTTGAGTTTTGTGTATTAAGAGTTTAAATAATGGTGGTAAGATAAATTGGATGTTAAAATTTTTTTAAAAGGGAAAATATTTCATCTTTTTTAGGACAGTTCAAAAAGAAAAATACTTCAATTTTTTTGGAAGGGGAGTGTGCTAAACACTAAAACTAAAAAATGAAACTTATAAATTTGCGTATATGATATAATGATAAAAAAATCTATTTTAGACGAAAAAAGTTTTAGTACGTACTCGACTGGCTTTGGTCAAGTGACTTAGAAAATTATGGATTTCCAAGATAAATCGGAGAGAAATGTGTATGCCTGTTTAGAATATAAAAGAAAAGGTCTGATTTTAGGCCCTAAACTTATAAATTGATACCTATTGGCCCCTTAACATTTTCTTGTGCCCAGCTAGCACCTTAGCTTTCCTATATGTTTAAAGAAAAAGGAGAGTAGTGAAAAGTTTTTAAGGTCAAAGTAGGAACAAAATAGAAATACAGGGAACAGAATAGGACTTTTGCCGATATAAAATTGTTTGATGAGAGAAAAGAGTAACCAGCTTTTTATGTTTCTTGATTTCATTTGTTGCTACAACAAACGTTATTGAAAATTAATGGGTCTGTTGAAAAAACTAAAATTAGTTCCAATTATTAAATTATATACTCCTCTATCTTATAAAACTTGTCTTATTTATTATTCATAATAATTAATTTATAATTTTTTTAAAAAAATTAATAAAAATATAAATTTTTTATATAAAAATGATACCTTAAAAACTCTAGTTTATAAATATAATTTTAAAAAAAAAATTTATAATAAAAATTAATATAAATATATTAAAGTCAAATTTTAATAAAATAAGGTAAAAGCGTCATACTTTACGAAACGGATGGCATATTTCTTATTAATACTTTTCTTAAAGGGAACATATGTAATACATGCATCCGCTCTTGAAGTTTAGGGTGTGCTGGATGAAGATTTTTTTTTTTTTTGAAAACATTATTCTTTATATGGTATAATTATTTGTTTAAATTATATATCAATAAAAAAACTTGCATTTCCAAACAGCCCGATTTCACTTTAAAAAATTATCCGTAAAAGGATGGTAGTTTTTTTATTAATTTTAATTTTTACGCTATGTAAGAGAAAAGATAAAAAAAATATTTTGTATAAAAATATTATTTAATTAATTATTAGATAGAAAGAATATGAACTTTTAAAAAAGTGTTGTTCAAAACAAAAGAGAGAGAGAGAACAAAACAAATAAGCGGTTTTGGAAAACGGGAAACAAATTGAAGCTATTATAAACATAGTTGTCTTTAATATTTATTATATATTTGTTTGCAAATCGTTTGGAGGAAAAAAAAAAGTAGGTCGGTATTGAGAAACAGACACATATATATTGAATAAATGCAAGTAATTTCGTAAGAGAACAAAATTGTAATTGGAAATGATATAGGTTAGGTTTTTAGATATAACCTAGTCTACACCAAAGCATGGCTTGCTGCTCGCAGCAAGGAGAGCCGAATGGTTGGATCCTCGGGTATCCTGGTCTCTAATTAGGTTTGATTTTCATGGTGTATTGTACATCAAATATTTTTAATTAAGGTTTATGTTTTACAAATTTTTAAAAAAATATACTCCCTCCGTCCTATTTTAGTTGAAATGTTTCTCTAGGCACGAAAATTAATGGTATTTTAATTTGTGTTATTTTTTTAATTTTACCCATAAAACTAAAATTAATTTTTTTTAGATTTTGTGTAGTGAGAGTTTAAATCACTACAAGAAAACAAGGCATTTGAAACGGGAAAAAATGTAGGGAAACCGTAGGAAATGGTCATTTCTTACAATTAAAATCGTCGGACAAAACCGTAGGAAAAAATAGTGTCGGAAATAAAAACCGTCGGATAAACGTAAAAAGCTCCTACGCTTTTATGACGCCCGTGGTCCCCATTATATCCGACAGTTTTGAGATGTATTAATTCCTACAGTTTTTTGACAAAACTATTTCCTACGGTTTTGTGACCTTATCCTACGATTTTATGACGCTTGTGGTCCCCATTATTTAAAACGGTTTTGAGATGCATTAATTCCTACGCTTTTATGACGCCAGTGGTCCCCATTATTTAAGACGTTTTTGAGACTTTAGTATATCCGACGCTTTTATGACGACCTTTTTTTCCTACGGTTTTGTGACTTTAATAGTTCCTACGGTTTTCTATCATTAATGTTTTTTCTACGATTTTGTGACAATTTAAAGATTTTAGTAAATTAATTTATAGACAAAATAAAATCATATTATATTGCATTGTTTAATAATAATAATAAAACACAAATTATTATTATTATTATTATTATTATTATTATTATTATTATTATTCTGTTAATATTTTATTATTATTATTATTATTATTATTATTATTATTATTATTATATAATTGATCAAAGTAATCAATAAAATTACTATACATAAAAGTAATCAAATTTTACAGGAAAAAGTTAATTACAAAGAACGGAAGGAGATCTAATATAAAATCAATGAGATGTAGTGCCGGGCTGATCATCGTCATCTCGCTGGCTACGATCATCGGCAGAAGGCTGAGTGGAGGATCCGGTCCGTAGGTTGTCTGAGAGCGCCGATGCAGGTATAATCCCCTGCTGGATCAACCTGTTAAGCATGGCGCTCATTGCAGCCTCGGTCTCCCGCTGAACCTGAGTGCGAACGTCTGCCTGTAGCCGCGTAAAATCACTCTGTAGCTGGGTGTTCTCAGCCCTCAGCTGAGCAATCTCCTCCGAATCAGCTCGTGGAGCCTAAAAAATTTTGTAAGTAGCAATTAGCAACGTAAAAGTGATAAAAACAATTAATAAAGTTAAATAGGAATGAAAAATACCCGATTTGGTCCAAATGTCTGGGGATCAGAGAGTCGGCGCGGAACACCCGGTAGTCGGCCCTTTTTTGTGGGCCTCGTACCTCGCTCCAGACCTCTGCATCGAACTGCGGGTGGTCATCCGGATTCTGGTATTTTTGTTGAATCCGCTGGACATAGTCATCCTACAAGAAAAAGAAATTAGAGTTAGTAAGACAAATATTATATTTTTAAAACAATGTTTGTAGTGGTAAATGAACATTTATTACCTGCAGCTGCTGTGAAATCAGATCAATGGGCTGATCGGTCTTCTTCCGTCTATGAGTATAAGACCGCCACTCATCAAATGATGGCTTAACTCCATCATTTGCTTTTGTCTGCACAATTTTAGATATCATTAAAAATTAATGTAATTAATAAATCATACAAAAATTATAATGTATTAAAGGTCCAAGTTGGTACCATACGATCCCAGTGCATCTCGCCTGGGATTGAGCCCATCGTGTGCTTCGGAACAAGACCTGAGCTATCCGCAATGTGCTTGGCATGGGAACCAACCTCCGATAGCTTCTTCCATCGGTCCTGCTCCCACTGGTCACACAACTGATTCCACACCTACTGACTGTAGCAGGGTGGAACATGTGGCCACAACAAATTGTAGTCAGGGTTGTCGAAGAAGGCAGGGATCTTCTGAATCGCTACGAACCTCCAATGATAGACACGGTTCCGTACGGACCGCGAACAGTAGTCGAACACAATTTGGCGGATGGCGCCGAAGTCTTTAAGGTCCCATCTATAGTAGTTTTGCAATTTCACAAAGAAGAAAAAAATTATTAATTTTTCCATATACAAAGTATTATTTAAAAATATATAACAACCAATTACCTCTAACGTGGTCACGTGCTCCTCTCGTGCAGCTCGAGATGCATGTGACCAAGCTAAAGAACCTTCGTCCCACAACCTCACATGAATAGAGGTTATGGTGGAACGAACGGAGTCATTAGTGAGTAAGCTGTTACAAATAATGATTATAGTAAGATATATATATATATATAAACTGATGTAACTAAGAATAACGTATAATTATATCACAATTAATGACTTAAGAGTCAGTAATACTTACTCTCGAGGGACGATGAGCGAACGGTCCTGCGGAGGTGGAGGTGGTGGTAAGTCAACTACCCGTGGGCCTCGTCCTCTAGGTAATGGGGCCTCAGCAGCTGGATGTGCGTCAGGTGCGACCGCTGGGCCGCCAGTGGCCTGGCCCTGCTGACGCGGCTGCTGCTGACTCTGGTGTAGGCCGGGTAGATGAGAAGTGGATATACCCAACTCCTCTGGATCAAGGAATGTGTTAGGATCGACGTCCCATGTGGGCTGCCCGATCCCTGTCTGCTGGAACTGAAATGACCCGGATATTCCGCTCATATCCGGGTAATACACATCAGTCTGAGTGTCTCGATATGGCTGAAATGATGAGCTCGATGCGCCAAACGTCTGTGGCACATGAGGTCGTGGCACCGGAGTAAACGGCAGCTGGGTCTGTGGCACCGATGTTTGTGCCTGGGTCTGTGGCACCGATGTCTGCGCCTGGGTATCTGGGACCTGGGTTTGAGTCTCAGTCTGTGACACCTGTGTAGGTGTCACAGTAGGCTGTCGTCGACCCCGACTACGTCGGAGATCATGTATGTCCTTGGCCGGGCCTTTGCCCGAGCCAGAATGTCTGGGGGGAACCATCCTAAAATTAAAGTTTAACATGTTTATTACATATATATGTAATACTAAATTACCATTACGTCACTAACATTTACATATATGAAATTGCAGTCATTTGAATTTTATTTGTGCAGTAACACTTTTTAAAATTGCCAATTATTCGATATATTCTTATTTATAAAATTAAATTATTAAACTAGCATTAGCTGATTATACTTACATTATTGAAGTAACATTAGTGTTGTAACATTATAAAACACTGACATTATTAAAGTGATAACAATATTACTGTAACATCATTGAGCTAACAGTTTTTTATGTTAACCACATATATAGTAATATGCTGTTGTACAAATAGAAGTAGCCATTATTACATAAAAAACTATTCCTGTACCTAAAACATACATATTAATTACTAATACCATATAACTAACCACATACATATTCATTACTAACTACCATATATAACATTACCTATAAAACATATAATAAAAAAACTAGATTCTTAAAATGTAAACAACAACTATATATATGTTATAACAAACAGTAATTATATATGAAAAAGTACTTAAAAATAAAAATTACCTAGTTAAAATAGCTCTGGGGGAGATTTGGGGGAGAGGGTTTGGAAGAGTTTGTCGCAGAAACGAAGGGATGGAGTTGTGAAAACTAAAGAACTCCCATGAATTTAAAGGGGAAGTCTGTCGATTTAGCTACCAATTAGACCTACGCTTTTCTTGCAGTTTTTAAAATTGTAGGAAAACCGTAGCAACATTTCCTACTCTTTTCCTACGAAAAATACAAAATGCATGAAAACCGTAGGACACAAAAAATTGGAATTTCCTGCCAGTAATTAGTTTCCCGCCAGTAATTGGAATTTCCAACGAATTTCTTACTTTTTTGCTACTTTACTCCTACGCTTTTATATATTTCCTACATTTTTACTACTTAAATGAAAAATGGACTCAAAACCGTCGGTCAACACGCTCTCCTAGGTGATTAGGGTCCTACATATTTCCTACGATTTTTTAAAATTGACTCAAAACTGTCGCATATACTCCTACATATTTCCTACGATTTTTAAAATTAACTCAAAACCGTCGGATAACACTATACCCTAGGTGCTTATGCTCCTACATATTTCCTACGATTTTGTTGACTCAAAACCGTCGGATAACACACTATCCTAGGTGATTATGTCCTACATATTTCCTACGATTTTATACAGTTGACTTAAAACCGTCAGACAGATAAATATCAAATATTTTACCCATTTGATATATATATATATATATATATATATATATATATATATATATATATATATATATATATATATATATATATATATATATATATCTAATTTATAATGTGTTTAATTATATATGAACTAATTATGTGGTTGGAGGAGTTAATTATTACACTTTTTTTAGTTGATGAATAAATTAAAATATTTATATTTTAGAAATTAAATATATAAATTTAATGTGTAAGGTCAGATTAAATCTCCCAAATTTATTTCCAGGTAAAATCCACCGGGGGTGACCTAGCTATGAAAAAAAATCAAAAATCTTAAAATTACTAGAACATGATTATTAGACAGTTTAATTTATGATTTCAAAGGTTGTTGTCGAACACTTTAAAAGAAGTTGGGATAAAATGTAAATTTTTGAAAATAGAGGGGAAAAGTGTATAGGTTAGATCAAACCACAATGCGGCTTTTGTAATTTACCGTATTTTTTATTTAGAAGATATTTTTTTCTAGACTATATTAAATGAAATTATTTTTAATTAGAGAATTGTTTTATATAGAAGTTGATATCAATGGATTAAATACTCAATACTTAATACAACAACTTTGTAAGGAAACAAAAAGAATAAAGTCAAATAAATACAAAATCTTTTACATAAATTATTTACTTACCAAATTTTTAAAGGGACAAAAATAAAATTTTAATAACAAAATCAAATGGAAAAAGGATGACAATGAAATGTTTTTAAAAGGTGAGGGGCCATAATGGAAAACATTATTATTCATGTAATAATAAAGTTAAGATTGATGAAAATGGCAAAACAACCACAAATTTTAAGGAAAACTTATTGTAACCTAGCTTTGATTTCAGTTTTTTCCTATTATAGTACTTCATGAGGTTTTGATGACCTGCATGTTATTGCGGAGACTTAATTCGATAAATTTTTCAATAAAATAAAAATTTCATTATAAGTAATTAAAAAATTCAATCATCAATAATGAAAAAATGACCAAAATATAAAATCAACCATGCACCTCATTTTCTATGCGACGTACGTAATTTCTAGTAGATATAACTTTGAAATTAACGGAAAGTAGTTAAACAGAACACGTGATAAGAGGTAATGTACCTTGCTAATACAATTTGATGAAATTAACGGAAAGTAGAAATTTGATGATTACATTTCATAAACTTTTTCTCCGAAAATCCAAAATATAAATGCATTCAAAGTTACCTTACGATTTCAAATAAAACATGCAAATATTTTAAACAATTACACTTAATCAAACATCATCGCCTTCATCCGACTCTAAACTATCGAGCGATACTTCATCATCTGATGTATCCCCATCAACTTGTGTGACCTCGATGTTCTCATCCATGTGTTGCACGATTTCAGGAACACGCGTTAAATCGACAAGTATGTTAATCTCATCAAGGGCAATGCCATCAGTTGTTACCATTAGTACTTCAGTTGAAATCACTTCTTGGAACGGCTCATTTGTGGTTTCTAACCGACATGTTTGCTCATCAAATATTTCCTCATTCTCGTTAGATTGAATACTAAAATTATTCGATGAACAATCGATGAAAGCTCGTGGCTTCGTTTTAACCACCGGCCACCACTGCTGAAGAGTCTTATTAGGGTACTTACAGTAGTAAACTTGCTGAGCCTGGGTCGCAAAGATAAATGGCTCAGGTGGTGAACCATTTAATGTCAACAACACCAGTACGTGCGCAAGTTCGAACACCACGTGTTGGATCAAACCAAATACATTTGAACAGCGTCATGACTTCATACCCACTCTCGTGGTACTCAATATGTATAATCTCATCAATAAGGCCATAAAAATCATAGCCACTGGATCCCCAAGTCTCACCTTTCACGCAAACACCATAATTCTGTGTCGTTTTGTCTTTGCCGTAGGATTGTGTGTGGAAACGAAAACCATTCACAATACATCCATTGTATGAAACGGGAACTCAAATAGGACCACGGGCTAATTGAACAATACGGGGATCTAATTTATCATTGAAATGGTTAACCTGAAAATATCAAGTTAATATAACAATTTATAATTGCACATTATATTCAAACTAAACACAATTAGGAACAAAAACCATGAAACTCACGTATGATGAGAACCATTCAGTCAAATGCTAATCTCGATAATTTTGTAATTCACTTTCACCTAATTGGGGAAATCTTGTTGATATATAAGAAGTCAAAGTGCACGAAATTACCATTACGTCAATAATGAATTAAAGCAATCTTGTTACAGTTCTTTACATATATGTTACCTTCCAATCGGTATAATCTCATTGCAGTTGCACAAAGTATAGATATGCATTTGATGTTTCTCAGTGTGATCAAGTAGGCGTTGTCGCCCGCAGTTGGGTATGTTACGACATCTTGTATTGAAGATAGATAACAACTGACCATCGACATCAGCCACAGGAATAGCAATATCATCATTTCGTGGGACCCTGTTTAACCGTGTAGGAATATTTACTTCAAAGTAATGGCTACAGAATGTAGACATTTCCTGGACCAAGTACGCTTCCACAATTGATCATTCAATTGCAGCTTTATTTCTAGCCTTTCGCTTCAATGACCGCATTAGTCTGTGAAGTTAAAAAAATATAAAAATTAATTGTATGTAATATGCAAAAATTATCGACATCTAACACATGAAAATTATTGACAGAAATATGAATGCAGATTAAAATATTACCTTTCAAATGGATACATCCATCAAAATTGAACTGGACCACACAACTTTGCCTCATGAGGGAGGTGGATAACAAGATGTTCCATCGAATCAAAAAAGGCAGGAGGGAATATCTTTTCTAGCTTACATATGGTAACCACTATATTCCGCTCCAACTGTTGTATGTCATCAAATCGAATCCTACTTGTGCATAAGGTTCTGAAAAATGAGCAAAACTCAGAAATCGTCTCCCATATAGGACCTAGCATATACCCACGTAATGCAATAGGAAACAACCTCTGCATTAACACATGACAATCGTGACTCTTGAAGTTATAGAATGTACCGTCACTCAAGTTAATCGTACGGCCCAAGTTCGAGGCATACCCATCAGGCATCTTTATCGTTCTCAGCCACAGAGTAACATCTCTTATATGTTCCTGACTCAATGTATAAGATGCTTTCGGTTTTACACATTTCCCCCTAATATTTCGTAAATATAGTTCATGCCGCATATTTTTTAACTCCTGAAGTGAAAGGCGAGAATTGGAGTTATCTTTTGTTTTCCCACGTATATCCATAACAGTATTAAAAATATTCTCAAAACAATTTTTTTCAATATGCATGACGTCCAAATTATGGCGAACTAGCAAATGCTTCCAGTACGGCAACTCCCAGAATATACTCCGCTTTAACTAATTATGCCATTCTCCAAACCCCGCAACTCGGTGTTTATCATATGAAGAGCCAAACGGAGGAAAACAATACCCAACTAACATATCATGTATTTCCTCACCTGACTTATATGGACTAGCGACAGCACTAACCTTCTTCCCTGGGATGAACGATGTTACATTCGAACGGAATGTGTGATTATGCGGTAAAAAAACCCTGTGACAATCAAACCAACATGGCTTTCTGCATTTCTTCAACATAAATGTGTCAATTTCATCCATACAATATGGACACGACAGCTTACCATGGGTACTCTAACCTGAAAGGTTTTCTAGTGCAGGAAAATCATTAATTGTCCATAATAAACATGCCTTCATAACAAAATTTTGTTGTCGACAACTGTCCCATGTAACAACTCCTTCCGACCATAAATTTTTTAGCTCCTTAATCAATGGTCATAAGAATACATCAATGTTGTGTCCTGGTGCTCTAGGACCAGGAATGAGGAGAGTCATAAAGATGAAAGGTTCTTTCATACACAGTTCTGTCGGAAGATTGTAAACAACTATAAAGATTGGCCATATCGTGTATGTTCCACCAATAACATTATTCGGGTTAAATCCATCGGTACACAATCCGAGCCTAACATTTCTAATTTCATCAGCAAATGATGGGAATGTTCGATCTACGTGACGCCACGCTTCAGACTGACATGGATGACCCATACTTCCATCATTGCATGAATTATTATAAGCATGCCAAGTCATGTGAGTCGCTGTTTTTGATGACATTTACAAGCGCTTCAACCTGCTTGTTATTGGTAGATACTGTAACAATTTTTTCGGAATCAACATCTTCCTTCCGGAGGTTACTCTTTCTTTATATCTACTGCTTCCACATTCACGACAATGTGTTAATTTCTCATCTTCCCGATAGAATAGCATATAGTTATTGTCACATGCATGAATTTTTATATATGGCAACCCAAGTCCTTTTGTCAGTTGTTTCGCATCATATAGGGTGGATGAGAGTCTATTACTTTCAGGCAACATTTCTTTCATAAGCTCCAGTACTCTATCGAAACAACGATCTGTCATATTAAACTCACTTTTGCAACTTAACAATTGGGTCATTGCAGACAATCGTGTTTGTTTAGTGCACCCATCCCACAGTGGTGCATCTGCATCATCCAACAAATTATAAGATTGTTGTGTGGTCGGATTAGGTAACCCCTCTCTCATTTCAGACACATCGAACACATTATCATTATTATCACTGTCATTATCAGGTTCTTCGACATCAGCATCGATAAACTCTTCATCCACCAACATTCTTTCACTATTTCCTGATCCTAAATTCGATGATAACAGACCCATTGATTCACATACTATCTGTTCATACGCATTTATACTACTTGATTCTCTCCTTGTCCTTCCATATAACTGCGATGGAAAATAGCTACGGGCCATATTGAAATTGTGCAGATTGCTATCATATTGTTCATTGTGACAGTGCCATATGTAATGGTTTGGCGTAAATCCATATCGAAACAAATGCTTTCTCACTTTCAGCTCTATTCGATAAAATCTGTTATTACATTTATGACAAGGACATTTAATCATTTCTGACTCCTTCCCACTAAATGCAAACTGTAGAAACTCATTAACACCAGCCATAAATGCAGAATTCATATACCCATCTGTATCTGTTCTCTGGTACATCCACTCACGTCCATTAGTAGCCATTTTGTTTCCCTTGTAAATTAGACAGTAAAAACCCTCAACATAAATACATAATATATTTATTACATTTCATATAATATAAATATAATGAAAATGTAAATGAATTACTTATATATGTCATGCATACATGTAAACCTTCTATAACTGAACTACCTAGCTACTCCATTAAGGTAAGGGCCATACTCCATTGAAAGTTGTATAAGCAGTAAACCATTTTAACTGTTCCATGTTAGTAGCATTTTATGTAAATTTCGGCAGCATTTTCCTTCAGTTCCCGTTCACAGTGTTTCTCAATAATATCAACTTATTGAGAAACACATAACGGGAACAATTTGGGAAATACTCTAGCAAATTTCACATATTGCTACTACGGCAGGAACACATTAACTGAAATACTGCTTATACAAGTTTCAACTGTCCAACTTGGACAATCCATGATTATATTAATTACAAATATAACTTAATCCAATACATCTTGTTTGCCAACAATCTGAATCGGACAAATATTATATTTGTCATCAACACAATCATGGATGGAGAATTTAAGGTATAATAAATAAACACTTATATTATGCAACTACATGCTGTGATAAGTCACCTACCTAAAACAACATAAGTATATCTCATAAAAAATAAATAATTACCATTTAAATCACTAACATATAAAGTCAGCTACCTAAAACAACATAAGCATATCTTATAACAAATAAATAATTAACAGAAAAATTACTAATCTATAAATTACTTATAAATACCTCTATTGAGCTGAAGAAGATGTTGAAGCGGAAGTGAAATTTGAAGTAGAAATTGTTGCTGGGACGAGTTGGAGAAGAGAAGGGGGGGAGGTATTTATAGCCAAATTTTGTAGTAATATCGTAGGTATATAATATGAAAAGTTAAACTGCAAGATTAATGTAGGAAAGTTGTAGTAACTAACGTCAAAAAAATGTAGGAAAAAAGAAACTGTAGGAAAAATGCAGGATTAAAATTCCTACATTTTTAAGACACTCACCCTTTTTTTGTCTAAAAACCGTAGGAAAATAAAAATGAAGGAAAAGCGTCGGACATTTTCTGTCTGAAAAACGTAGGAAAAAAAATGCAGGAAAAGCGTCGGATAACGTGTCCGACGCTTTTCCTACATACGCGCCTCAAAACCGTTGGACTAATTTGCGCCATTAATTCCCGCCATTTTACGCTAACATTTATTCTACGCTTTTTTGTGTCAGAAATTTATTGCATGAAAAGCGTTGGACATAAGATTCTGTCCGACGGTTTTCCTGCGAATAATTTTCCTACGCTTTTTTCCGTAGGAAATTTTCGTAGCAAATATTCCTCATCCTTGTAGTGAATAATGATTAAAAAAAATTCTTTTTTTGAATTTTGTGTAGAGAAAGATTGAGTAAAGATTAAAAAAAATTATCTTTATTGGGTTTTGTGTAGTGAAAGTTTAAATGGGGATAAAAGAGTAAATTAATTGTTTAAAATTTTCTAAAAAAAAGAAACGTTTGACCTTTTAAAAGAGGAAACGTTTTACTCTTTTTGGGACATATAAAAAAGAAATATTTTTCAATTAAAATGAGACAGAAAGAATATAATCTTTTCCTATCTTTTATATCATAATATACTTATAAATACTTTTAAATATGAAAAAATTATCACTCGCTTAGCTTTGAGTGAAGAAGAATTGCAATTGTATATATTCCAATGCTAACGGAAGAGACATGACCGGGGGGACTTCAGTGAAGACGACAAACTCGTCACAAAATTTCGAAACTACAAGAAAGGATGGTCGGAAATACATGTGTCGCACTGTTCTTGGGGCCACGTCCTGTCGATCTGTAACGCGACCGCGGTAATTCATGGGGATGACTTTGGCAACAAAAAACTAAAAACAAAAAAAAAAAAAAGTCCAATTTGATGATATTTTTTTCCAATTGAACGGATGTCGATTAGATGTGAGTTAATTTTCCTCTTATTTATAAGATTTGGGTAAAATGCGAATTTAGGCATTAACCTGTCTTGTGTCCAACCTGTGTATACATGGGCTATTAAATATATGTATAGGAAAATTCCAAGACATAGGAAATGTTGAAGATAATAGAATTTGT
The DNA here is from genome assembly GCA_039654915.1 of Aquilaria yunnanensis. Lineage (NCBI taxonomy): Eukaryota > Viridiplantae > Streptophyta > Magnoliopsida > Malvales > Thymelaeaceae > Aquilaria > Aquilaria yunnanensis. The sequence goes on along the minus strand of CM077596.1, from coordinate 93,693,734 downwards.
TAAAGTTGTGAGTTCTTTGTCTAAATAATTGTTTTTGTGCTTCATTTAAAATGGTGATAATTCATAAAATGCAAGTTCATGGTTACATGAGTTCCCCTCCCACTTACTAGTGATATCATATTTTTAAAAATCACATCTACCAAAATTTTTTAACTTATGATGAGATGATAATAGCACTGTATTTAATAGTAAACATAAAATGAAGTGGAATAGAAATATGTATATCTGTGTGCATGATATATCTATCTTCCAACTTGATCTTCAGTTGATCAAGAAAAAAAATCCTTAGCACAATTCTCTTTTATTTTCCTATATATTCTTAATAACTAAAGTAAAAATTTATCTTTGCTTAAAAATCCTTAAATTTGTGTTGTATGACAGTTACTTAAATTTATGTTTGCTCAATCCAGTAAAAAAAATGTAACACCAAAAGCATGTGAGAATACTTGTGGTTGTAGAAATATAACAGATGGATGAATTTTACCAGACTCAATTCACATGATAGTTCATAGGATTTGAACGTTAAAAGTATTTAGCCAATGGGCAATGGATAAGATACAATTAGGACACCTAACATAGCGGTGTTGGATGTTGGAACACCATCATCTAGCCCAAATTTGACCCACCAATATCCCTAGTAATTAATACTCAATAGTTTTTAATTACCTCAATCCAAAGGCAACTAATAATCTAACATGGGATAAGTTTATAGGCGGTCACCTAACCTATTTTTGCGTTCTAAATGGGTATTGATCTTAAGGTTGGCCAATTGAAGTACCTTATATTTCTTATTACAAGTTCTAATTGAGTATTTTCCATTAATTCCATTATTAAATCTGATGGAAATATCTGATATGATGTTAATTAACATTAAGATAAATATAAAAAAGTAAAATTTACCGGGAATCCCTTAGCTTATTTTTTTATCTCAAATGAGTACCCTACTTTAAGATTATCCTATCGAAATCTCTTATCTCATATTTAATATCCCAATTAGGTACTTTCCATTTATTTCACCGTTAAAATGGACAGATTTTGTTGATGTGTCATTAATTAATATTAAAATAAATAAAAATTACAATTTTTGTGATTAAAAATTTTTTTATCAATCATTCTGTGGCAACGTCGGGTTTTCTGGAGTCGCCACCAATCGGTTTTCGCTCAGGTCGATTGGATACCTTAAAATATGGTCTGCGAGAGTTCGGGGATCGGGAGTACGGTTACGCTAAAACAATATTGTTATAGCGCCCAAAATTGGCACCTTAGTTGATTTTAATTTTGTTTTACTTTGCTTAAAAAAAATTCAGTTAATTTTCAAACTAGAAATTTTAACTGAATTAGTTGAATGCGGATTTTTGGAAATTAATTTGTATAGAATTTTATACTTCCGAACCATGGACTCTGCCGAGTCATTTGGACACGGAAGATTTTGATTCCGAACCATGGACTCTGCCGAGTCATTTGGACACGGAATTTGGTGAAATTTTAAACAATTTTATCCATATTGTAAAAATATGGATTTTTATCTGTTTATTTAATTTGTTTATTTTAAAAAGTTTGATATTTTCCAAACCGTAGATCCTACCGGATCATCCGGATATGGAAATTGATTTATCGTAATTATTTAATTCTTATTATTATGAAATTAATTTTTAAATGGTAATTCTTTTTGTTTATGAATGATTTTTAATACTAACTAAAAAATTTATCTTTATATTTTTTACTTCTTTTTTTACTTTCTTTCTTTTTCTTCTTTTTTTACTTATTTTTACTTCTTTTTTTTAATTTCTTTTAATTTCTTTTCTTTTCTTTCTTTTTTATTCTTTTCTTTCTTTCTTTGCTTTTTCTTTTTCTTTCTTTTATCTTTCTTTTCTTTTTCTTATATTTCCTTTTTTTCTTTATCTTATCTTTCTTTTATTTTTCTTTCTTATCTTTCTTTTATTTTTCTTGTCTTTTCTTTCTTTCTTTTCTTATCTTATCTTTTCTTTTATATTTTTTTTATCTTCCTTTTCTTTCTTATCTTTCTTTTATTTTTGTTTCTTATCTTTCTTTTATTTTTCTTATCTTTCTTTTTTTTCTTGTTTACTTTTTTTGTTTTTCTTGTTTAATGAAAGATATTTATTATTTTAAAGGATTACTCAATTTATAAAAGAATTAAAAAAAATAATAATTAATTTTTATTTAATAAGAAGTTAATTTAAAAGAATTAAAGAGTTTAAAAATAAAAATTTTGATCATGGTACGGGGCGTTGTTACTCAGCCAGACCCTCTTCACCAGGTGAAGCAGCTCAAAAGCGGGCACGAGACAGTTTCCAGCCAATATACCATGAACTAAAAAAAATTTTTATTTTTATTTTTATTTTTTATTATTTTTTTATTATTATTTTTTTTTATTAAGAGAATCAAAAATTTTAAACAAAAGAAGAAAAGTTTTGATATTTATTTAATTTATTTTTGGAATAAAAGATTATTTAACCGAAAACTTATATGTATTTTAAAACAAAAGTCTTGATATTTTTATTTTTATATTCTTCTTTGTTTAATGAAAGATTTTTTTTTTAATTTTAATTTATATTTCTGAAAATATATCTAATCAATAAGTCAAAAATATTTAAGAGAAAATTCAATTATTTTTGTTTTATTTTGTATTATTTTGAAATTATTTGATTAAGATTTTTATAAAGGAAACAAAAAGTTATATCTTTTAATAAGTAAAATATTACTGAATAACATATTAACCCAAAATTTTTATTCTTTTCATTCTTTTTATTAATAAAGAAAACTAAAAAAAAAATTATATTTTTAAAAGAAATAAATAAAATATTATTGAAAAATATTAACTCAAAAATTTTACGCTTTTTATTCTTTTTAATAAAGAAAACTAAAAAAAATTATATAATTAATATATTAGTCTAAAGTTTTTTTTTTTTTTATTTTCTATAAAGAAAAAAAAATTTATTTATATATTTTATTTTAAAAATATTTCCGAGCCATGGATCCTGGCGGATCATTTGGTCATGGAGTTTTAATTAAATTTTTTTATTTCATTAATTATTAACTTTAAAGATGTATTAAAAGAATGGTTTTATGTTTATTTATTTATTTATTTTATTTTTGAATTATTTCATTATGTTTGTTTATTAAAAGGAATAAAAACTTTGTTTCAAAATAAAAAAAAAGTAATTTTTATTAGCCTTTAGAAAATTATTCACATAAAATTCCTTTTTTTATCTTTTAATCATAAAAAAAATTCAATTAATAAAGTGGGGCTTTTTGGCCATCCACTTTAATAACACAATAATAATAAAAGTTAGCACAATTAATATAGTTAGATTAGTTGGATTAGTTAGTTAATAACAATAAAAAAGGTTAGTAAAAGTTAGATTAAATTAATTAACAACAATAATAAAAATTAGCCAAGTTTAATTAAATTAATGGTTAACAACAATAATAAAAAGTTAGTCAAGTTAATTAAGTTAATTAATTACAACAAAAATAAAAGTTAGACAATTTAATTAATTTAATTAATTAACAACAATAATAAAAGTTAGCCAAGTTTAATTAAGTTAATTAATTAACAACAATAAATAAAAATTAACCAAGTTTAATTAAGTTAATTAATTAACAACAATAAATAAAAGTTAGCCAAGTTTAATTAAGTTAATTAATTAACAACAATAAATAAAAATTAGCCAAGTTTAATTAAGTTAATTAATTAATAACAATAAATAAAAGTTAGCCAAGTTTAATTAAGTTAATTAATTAACAACAATAAATAAAAATTAGCCAAGTTTAATTAAGTTAATTAATTAACAACAATAAATAAAAATTAGCCAAGTTTAATTAAGTTAATTAATTAACAACAATAAATAAAAGTTAGCCAAGTTTAATTAAGTTAATTAATTAACAACAATAAATAAAAGTTAGACAATTTAATTAATTATTAACAACAATAATAATAAAGGTTAGTAAAAATTAGCAAGTTAGTTGTTAATTGCTAATAACAAAAAAAAAAAAGGTTAGTAATAATAACAATAATAAACAAATAAATAAACAAGTAAAAAAATAAATGAGTTAGTTAATTAATTTTCTGCAAAGACAAAATAAAAAGGTTAGTGACCTAATAGAAAGAAATTGAAAAGATGATGGGTGAAACAAGGGTTTACCCTTTTGAATTAAAATTTTGAATTCCTGAGAAACGAGAACGACGACGGCGCGAGGGGGGGAAAAGGGAGGGGCAGCTGGCGGCACGGCCAGGGGCAGGGGGCGACGGCGTGGGGCACGGGGGGGGGGGCCGGCGGCGAGGGCGGCGCGGCGGCAGGCAGGGGCGGCGCGGCGGCGGGCAGGGGCGGTGCAAGGGGAAAAAGGAAGGTGAGGCGGGGGGAACGGCGTGGGCGGCTGGCGGCGAGGGCGAGCGCGGCGGCGGCAGGTGCGGCGAGGGGAGGGCACGGCGGCGGCGAACGGCGTAGGGCGGCGAGGGGCACGGCAGAGAGAGAGAGAGAGAGAGAGAGAGAGAGAGAGGGAACAGCAGTGAAAAAAAATTTTGGCTTTCTGGGGAAGAAGGGAAGAGGGCTGGGGCTAAGGGCTGTAATTTTCTCTTTTTTGAAACGGAGCTCTAAGTTTTTTTGCTATTTTTTTCTGTGTTCAGCACAAAATTTGGGGGGCTATTTATAGAGGAAGTTTAGCTGAACTGTTGATGGATAAATTAATAAAAAATTCCAAACTTATCTCTTAAATTGGTAAAATGACAATTTTAGTCCTTTACGTCTCTCAGCCTCTGGATAAGTTCCTGAAGCTTCTGATTTTGACAATTTTGTCGTTTTCTGTCAATTTGAGCCAAAAACGTCGGCAGGCTCAAAATTTTATGTGACAAACTGCCAAATGCTCCTGGAACTTTCAGAATTTGTCAATTTTGCCTGAAACTTCTTAATTTTGTCATTTTTACCTCAAACTTTTAAATTTTGTCATTTTTATGGAGTTTTCTTTTTTTCTTTCAAACATACACATATACACACATATATCAAATCTTAAAAAAATATATATATTTTAAACTAATTAAAAAAAAATTTAGTAATAATAATAACAATAATAATAATAATACATTTTTTTTTTATTTAATTTTTTTATTTAATTTTTTTTTAAAATTATTTTAATGGCCGGACGAAATTGGGTGTCAACAGCTGCCCCCCTTTGCATGCTTCATGGGACATGATGTATGCAAAGTTAGTTACCAAATTTCGTCCAGCTTAGCTAGGCATTGAAAACCTTCTCGCCGCCTAAACTCTGAGGTTTAAGGAAAGGTCCTTAGAACCTCTAACGATAGGAAAGGTTCTATCGTTGTAAGATGGACTGAATGATTGATTGTTTGTTTGAGGTTTAAGGAAAGGTCCTTAGAACCTCTAACGATAGGAAAGGTTCTATCGTTGTAAGATGGACTGAATGATTGATTGTTTGTTTGAGGTTTAAGGAAAGGTCCTTAGAACCTCTAACGATAGGAAAGGTTCTATCGTTGTAAGATGGACTGAATGATTGATTGTTTGTTTGAGGTTTAAGGAAAGGTCCTTAGAATCCCTAACGATAGGAAAGGTTCTATCGTTGTAAGATGGACTGAATGATTGATTGTTTGTTTGAGGTTAAGGAAAGATCCTTAGAACCCCTAACGATAGGAAAGGTTCTATCGTTGTAAGATGGACTGAATGATTGATTGTTTGTTTGAGGTTAAGGAAAGATCCTTAGAACCTCTAACGATAGGAAAGGTTCTATCGTTGTAAGATGGACTGAATGATTGATTGTTTGTTTGAGGTTTAAGGAAAGGTCCTTAGAACCTCTAACGATAGGAAAGGTTCTATCGTTGTAAGATGGACTGAATGATTGATTGTTTGTTTGAGGTTTAAGGAAAGGTCCTTAGAACCTCTAACGATAGGAAAGGTTCTATCGTTGTAAGATGGACTGAATGATTGATTGTTTGTTTGAGGTTTAAGGAAAGGTCCTTAGAACCTCTAACGATAGGAAAGGTTCTATCGTTGTAAGATGGACTGAATGATTGATTGTTTGTTTGAGGTTTAAGGAAAGGTCCTTGGAACCTCTAACGATAGGAAAGGTTCTATCGTTGTAAGATGGACTGAATGATTGATTGTTTGTTTGAGGTTTAAGGAAAGGTCCTTAGAACCTCTAACGATAGAAAGGTTCTATCGTTGTAAGATGGACTGAATGATTGATTGTTTGTTTGAGGTTAAGGAAAGATCCTTAGAACCTCTAACGATAGGAAAGGTTCTATCGTTGTAAGATGGACTGAATGATTGATTGTTTGTTTGAGGTTTAAGGAAAGGTCCTTAGAACCTCTAACGATAGGAAAGGTTCTATCGTTGTAAGATGGACTGAATGATTGATTGTTTGTTTGAGGTTTAAGGAAAGGTCCTTAGAACCTCTAACGATAGGAAAGGTTCTATCGTTGTAAGATGGACTGAATGATTGATTGTTTGTTTGAGGTTTAAGGAAAGGTCCTTAGAACCTCTAACGATAGGAAAGGTTCTATCGTTGTAAGATGGACTGAATGATTGATTGTTTGTTTGAGGTTTAAGGAAAGGTCCTTGGAACCTCTAACGATAGGAAAGGTTCTATCGTTGTAAGATGGACTGAATGATTGATTGTTTGTTTGAGGTTTAAGGAAAGGTCCTTAGAACCTCTAACGATAGGAAAGGTTCTATCGTTGTAAGATGGACTGAATGATTGATTGTTTGTTTGAGGTTTAAGGAAAGGTCCTTGGAACCTCTAACGATAGGAAAGGTTCTATCGTTGTAAGATGGACTGAATGATTGATTGTTTGTTTGAGGTTTAAGGAAAGGTCCTTAGAACCTCTAACGATAGGAAAGGTTCTATCGTTGTAAGATGGACTGAATGATTGATCTCGAGGCAAAGGTTCCATCCTTAAAACCCCGATGATGAAAATTGGTTGTTTTCGAGGCAAAGGTTCCTTCCTTAAAACCCCGATGATGAAAATTGATTGTTTTCGAGGCAAAGGTTCCATCCTTAAAACCCCGATGATGAAAATTGATTTTGAGGCTAAGGAGCTTTCCTTAGGACCTCGAGCGAAATTTATATGAAAGCAATTGAAATTGGAATAATTTTCTTCGAAAGTGTGAATTTTCATAATAGGTGAGTGCAAAAATTTAAACTTCGATAAGATGAGTGAATCTTGATGATGACAATAACATTGACAAATTATGTAAAGGGAACGGATGTTTGGAATCAATATCCAAGGTTCATCTAATATTTTCTTCAGTAAATATAGATTCCCTTGTGAGATATGTCATCCAAATAAGGTTAAAGCTTAACTACCCCAAAATGTTATGCCTAGTAGACCTAATAGGATGCGTCTCAAGAGTAATAAAAATTACTCTTTACTCAGCCATTCCAACTTAAAGGCATTGTCCCATGGTTTTAATATCAGCATGGACGAAACTATCTTATAAGAAAAGAAATTCCTTGAAAAGAAAAACTGAAACGCGAAAGAAAATGCTGATAATAAAACTAAAGGACAAGAAAAACGGATCAGATCGCTTCTTTCTTCCACAATACTTCAACAGGGTGAGTAGAGGACCATTATGGGAGTGAACTGGTCGAAAAAGACTGTCGTGTCCAGTCTATCTGAATCATTGCTGGATCTGGTTCAGGAACAAAAGCTTGTATTTTATCTAGCAATTCTTCAGCAGTTGTTGCGGATATTATGATTCGCCGTGCCACTCTTGATATGAAATTCTTCTGCATAGCATAATCCATAAAAGCTATCAGACCTGTAAAGAAATTGTTAACATTTAAAAGCCCAATGGGTTTCTTATGCAAATTAAGTTGGGCCATGGAAGCAATTTGAAAGACTTCTCCCAACGTGCCAAAACCACCTGGTAGAGCGATAAAAGCATCAGCATTTAAAAGCATTTGTAACACACGCTCTTGCAAATTTTTAACCACTAATTCTTCTCCAATCGTGCCCCCAGAAACAAATTTCAAAGGTCCAGGGATGATGCCCAAAACTTGACTTCCTCCTAAAGATGCTGCTGATGCTACACCTCCCATTAATCCGACACTACCTCCTCCATAAACTAAATGTATTTTTCGCTCAGCTAATACTCTACCCAAATGGTTGGCTGCCTTTAAATACTCTTCATCTTTTCCAGGAAAAGCCCCAGAAAATACACAAATACTTCGGGATTTACGAGTTGGGGTTTTCTCCATTCCTATCCTTATCCTTGTGAGAAAAGAGGATATATTTATAGAGATGAAGAGATAAGGCAATGATTTTATTTTCAAGAGTGGATACATTATTGCCAGCTATACACAGTAGTCACGAGTATGACTCTGGTCAGGTATGGGTACACTATCGTTAAAAGAGGAGGAAAATTTTCAAAATAGCTGCTAGCATGTACAGTAGTCACTACTGTAGCTTACGTCAGGAGTAGGTATGTGATTGTTGGAAGGGAAGGAAAATTTCAAAAGTGGCAGCTATATACAGTAGTCCGTGTCAGGAGTGGGTACATTATTGCCAAAGGGGAGGAAAATTTCAAAAGCGACAGCTAGCACGTACAGTAATCGTAACTATGGCTCATGTCAGGAGTGGATACATTATCGCTGAAAGGGGAGGAAAATTTCAAAAGCGACAGCTAGTACGTACAGTAATCGTGACTTTGGTTCACGTCAGGAGTGGATACATTATTACCAAAAGGGGAGGAAAATTTCAAAAGCGACAGCTAGCACGTACAGTAATCATGACTTTGATCCTCGTCTTCCACTGGCTTTGCGTCCAGTAATGGCTTCAATGCTTTCTATGAATCGGTGATTTGCATCTCATCTAGCTTTCTCACAAACTGGCAAACAGGGTCGTTTAGGGTCAGATTCCCAAGACTGTAACGATCTCGTTCTTTTTGGAAAATTATCCATAATCCAACAACCTCAAATTGCACTATTCCGCAAGAATGCGCTTCAAGAACCTCTCGAATATCTTCTAGAGATTCCTTACGCAAGCCATTCTTAATGAATCTTATTCTATCATTACGATTTCTGGTGATCACTCCTGGAGCACGACATTTATTGCCGCAGATCCACCATCCACAATTATGACAAACGCCTAGCCTCTTTGCTCTTCTTTTTTTGGCATAAGCGCTTTTACCAAAGCCGGGCATACGGGGAAAGAACGCTTCGGGAACTTCACCAGCTGAACGAACCTTAGCTTCAATTAGCCACCGCACATTATCAGGAATGCCTTTGTGCATAAATACTCTGAATCGTTCACATCTAGCTTGATAAATCTTTTTAAGAACATTTATTGGGAAGGAAGGAAAATACTTTCGTAGGGCGGAAAGAGAAGACTCCATTGATGAAGGAGGCAAAGAAAGAAATTAGTGATTGTAGGAAACGAACATAACTAACACATATTTATAGTGACGAAAGGGATAATGCGTTTATTACACTTACAGAAGCAAGTACATTATTGTCAAAAGAAAAGACAAATGACAGCTTATATGTACAGCAATCATGACTGTGGCTCTCATCTTCCACTGATTTATGTCTAGTAACGGCTTCAATGCCTTCTATAAGTCGGGGATTTGCTTCCCATCCAGTTTTCTCACAAACTGGCAAACAGGGTCATTAAAAGTTAGATTTCCAAGACTGTAACGATCCTGTTCTTTACGGAAAGTCCACCATAAATCCATAATTTCCCATTGCACTATTTCACAAGAATGTGTTTCAAAAGTTAATAGGATATCATCCAAAGATTCCTTACGCAGGCCATTCTTGATGAATTTTCTTTTATCTTCATGATTTCTGGAGATGTATCCTAAAAAGCGACATTTAGTATTACAATTCCATCGTCCACATTTATGACAGACACCAAGCCTCTTTGCTCTTCGCTTTTTGGCATAAGCGCTTTTACCAAAGCCGGGCATACGGGGAAAGAACGCTTCTGGAACTTCACCAGCTGAACGAACCTTAGCTTCAATTAGCCACCGCACATTGTCAGGAATGCCTTTGTGCATAAAGACTCTAATCCTTTCACATCTAGCTTGGTAAATCATTTTAAGAACATTTATTGGGATGGAAGGAAAGTATTTTCGCATGGCGGAAAGAGTAGAATCCATTGATAAAAGAAGAATTTGAGAGAAGAGATGAAGAAATCAGTTATTGTAGGAAACTGAGAGTCAGAGAGTATTGCATCCGCTACTTAACCGGAAAGAAGAACACGCATTTATAGCGATGAAAGGATAACGTGTTAATTACGCTTACAGGAACAAGTATATTAAAAGAAAAGACAAATGACAGCTTATATGTACAGGAATCATGACCGTGGCTCTCATCTTCCCCTGATTTATGTCCAGTAATGGCTTCAATGCCATCTATAAGTCGGGGATTTGCTTCCCATCCAGTTTTCTTACAAACTGACAAACAGGATCGTTTAAAGTCACATTCCCAAGACTGTAACGGTTTCGTTCTTTATGGTAAGTCCTCCATAAACTGATAATTTCACCTTGCACTTTTCCACAAGAATGCGTTTCAAGAGTCTCTCGGATATCTTCCAGAGATTCCTTACGCAGGCCATTCTTAATGAATTTTCTTTTATCTTCACGATTTATGGAGATGTATCCTAAAGAGCGACATTTAGTAATACAATTCCATCGCCCACATTTATAACACACGCCTAGTTTCTTTGCTCTTCGCCTTTTGGCATAACGGCTTTTACCTAAACCGGGCATGCGGGGCATAAATGCATCTGGAACTTCACCCGCCAGACGGACCTTAGCTTCAATTATCCACTGCACATTATCGGGAATGCCTTTGCGTGTAAAAACTCTGATTCTTTCACATCTAGCAAGGTAGATCTTTTTAAGGACTTTTATTGGAAAGGAAGGAAAGTATTTTCGCAGTGCAGAAAGAGTAGAATCCATTGATGAGAGAAGAATTTGAGAGAAGAGAGAAATGAATCAGTTATTGAAGGAAACTTAGATAACCGACTGGAAGAACATGCATTTATAGCGATGAAATGGATAACGTGTCGGTTACACTTACGGGAGCAAATACATTATTAAAAGAAAAATGGAAAATTATAAATTGTATGTACAGTGATTGTGACTGTGGCTCACATCTTCCACTGGTTTTACGTCCAGTAACGGGATTAATGGCTTCTATGAGTCGAGGATTTGCTTCCCATCCAGTTTTCTTACAAGCTGACAAATAGGGTCGTTTAATGTCAGATTCCCGGGACTGTATCGTTCTCGTTCTTCATGAAAAATGCTCCATAAATCGAGAAGTTCACGTTGCACGGATCCACAAGAATGCGTCTCAAGAGTCAATTGGAGATCATCCAATGAGTCCTTACTCAGGCCATTCTTAATGAATCGTATTTTATCTTCTCGATTATCAGAGATCATCCCTAAAGAACGACATTTAGTATTACAGGTCCAGCGTCCGCATTTATGACAGACGCCTAGTCTCCTCGCTCTTCGTTTTTTGGCATAAGAGCTTTTGCCTACACCAGGCATGTGAGACACAAATGCCTCTGGGATTTCACCTGCCAGACGAACCTTAGCTTCAATTAACCACCGCACATCTTCAGGGATTCCTTTATGCATCAGAGCTCTTAATCGTTCACAGCGAACTTGGTAGATCTTTTTGAGGATGTTCATTGGGAGAGAAGGAAAATATTTTCGCAAAGCAGAAAAAGTAGGATCCATTTTCTAGGAGAAAGTAAAAGAAAGGAGGGAGGAAATGATCAGTTATTATGGGCAACTGAGAGAACCGACTTGAGAGTCACGGAGTACCGTATCCGCCGCTTAACCGGAAAAGTGAATCCTACTTTATTTTGATGTGATAGATATTCCATCCAGCTGACGTCGATTCAGTCCTTGATTATTGAATCCATTGTCCGCTTTTGACGAATTTTCAACGACAATATTTCTTGATGTCTGCCTTATCTTTGACGATAGCTATCACTCATCTTGGATGCTGCTAAGCTGGCATCAATTCTGTTCTTTTAGGTGTAGCCTCAATTGCCAGGCTTTTGACGATATTGTATGCTTTATCCTTGGATTCCTGATGGGGCTGGGTCCAGCGTATTAGCTATGCGTCCAATTAGTAAGAGCTGATGTCATTAAGATCTCAGCTTATACTGCTGCAATCATGCTGCGAACATGCTTTTCATTTGATCCCTGTTATGTAAAAGCCATGCATGCATGATGTGAAATGCATGAATGCAAGGCATGTGTAATTGATGTTTTTTTTTTTTTTTTTTTTTTTTGAATCTAGCTCTTCATGTCTTTGCTTTACTTTACTGGATCTTCTTTGTGATTTCCTTCTCGGACTATTATTGAATCTCTTTATGCTTTCCAGCTGTTGTCCATTGTCTCAAAAGCCCAACTCTGTTCAAAAATCCTCTTTCCTTGCCTTATTTTTGAATTTTGACCTCAATTTTCTTTAATGCCCGCCTCATATTTTATGCTTCTCTGGATAATTGTCCCTGTTGAAATATTCGTGAGCATGATTCTTTCCTGCTGACATAGACATGTTAAGACTTCTGAAATGATCATTCAGGCTACCACCAAGGCTATCTCCCAAAGATTTGTTACTCCTTCTTCTTTGTTAGCCTATGTTCTGTGCTGCTCGCAAAGCAGGACCTCAATCTTACCTGTTTTAATTCACAAAGCTTATCAAAGTAATCTACGGTCTTTGTTTTTTTCTAAGTTTTAATTATTACTATTCTTCCTTCAAAAGTCACAATTTATTGCACACTTAAGGCTAGTAGGAATGTGAGATTTGAAGGAAAAGAACTGGATAGAAGCGACTTTAGCATTTTGAACGTGAGAATCTAAGGTAAGTTAAAGAGAATTGGCTTTTATTTATGGGTAAAAGAATATGAAAATCTTGGGTACAGATAGATAATGAAAGTGTAAGGGAAGAAAGCTCTCTTTGACAACTTTGATCAAATAAACTTTGGTAACCCTGTATCCACTTCTCCCCTTCTGTTCGAAAATTTCTTCATTATGCAAAGTATTTCTTTACTGCATCCGAATTTACTGGCTTCGGTAATTCTCGTCCATCCATTTCTGTCAGAATTAGTGCCCCTCCTGAAAATGCTTTCTTCACGACATATGGCCCGTCATAATTTGGTGTCCATTTTCCTCTTGAATCATGTTGCATGGGTAAAATTTTCTTGAGCACTATGTCACCTTCGTGAAATTGTCGTGGGCGAACCTTTTTGTTGTAAGCACGAATCATCCTTCTTTGATAAAGTTGCCCATGGCAGAGGGCTATCATTCTTCTTTCATCAATTAGATTTAATTGCTCGTATCTAGCTTTGACCCATTCTGCTTCTCCTAATTGAGTATCCATTAGTACCCTTAATGAAGGAATTTCAACTTCGATGGGCAATACAGCCTCCATACCGTATACCAGAGAAAAAGGTGTTGCTCCAGTAGAAGTACGGGTAGAAGTTCTATAAGCATGTAGTGCAAAAGGTAACATCTCATGCCAGTCCTTGTAAGTGACGATCATCTTTTCAACAATTCTCTTGATATTTTTATTGGCCGCTTCTACTGCACCATTCATCATCGGTCGATAAGGTGCTGAATTGAGATGCTTGATTTTGAATTGCTGGCACAAAGTCTGCATCATTGCATTATTCAGGTTCGTGGCATTGTCTGAGATGATACACTCTGGCGGTCCATAGCGACAAATGATTTCTTTCTTAATGAACCGGCATACCACCTTTTGAGTTACGCTTGCATAAGACACAGCTTCTACCCATTTAGTAAAGTAGTCAATTGCAACTAGGATGAATTTGTGACCATTGGAAGCTTTAGGGGTAATCGCTCCAATAACATCGATTCCCCACATGGCAAAAGGCCAAGGTATTGCTGTTACATTAAGAGGAACAGGTGGAGCTTGGATCTTGTTGGCATATATTTGGCATTTGTGACATTTTCTTACGTGATTGACGCAATCACTTTCCAATGTGAGCCAATAGTAACCAGCCCTCATTATTTGTCTTGCCATAGTATGACCACTAGTGTGTGCTCCACATATTCCAGAATGAACTTCTTCCATGATCTTTCGTGCTTCATGAGTATCTACACAGCGAAGTAGCATTGAGTCTGGGGTTTTCTTGTAAAGTATGTCTAGGTTTAAAAGAAAACCCATTGACAATCTTCGTAGAAATTTCTTGTCATTTTCTGATACTTCTGGTGGATATACTCTTTCTTGGAGGTATTTCTTGATATCGTGATACCAAGGCTTTCCATCCAATTCTTCTTCGATGCTCATGCAATAAGCTGGAGAATCTATTATTCTCATCTCGAACACAGGAGTATGCTCGGGGTCACTGATCTTGTACATAGCAGCCAAAGTAGCTAAAGCATCCGGTATTTGATTATCTTCCCTTGGAAGATGATGGAAGCTTATACTGTTGAATTTTCGAGCCAAGTCTAGTATGAGCTTTTGGTAAGGGATCAATTTTGAATCCCTTGTCTCCCATTCTCCGTTGATTTGATATATGACTAATGCGGAATCCCCATAAACTCGGAGATCTCGCACTTTCAATTCCAGTGCCATTTGGAGTCCCATAGCACATGCCTCATACTCTACTATATTGTTGGTACAAGGAAATGTAATTTTTGCTGTAAGAGGGAATTGCTCTCCACTTGGAGAGATGAGTATGGCTCCAATCCCTTGTCCCAAAGCATTAGATGCTCCATCGAATGCCATTTTCCATGTTTCATCATCTTTAGAGACTTCCTGTTCTATCGTCATTATATCTCCATCAGGAAACTCCATTTTCATTGGCTCATAATCATCCAATGCTCTATCAGCCAGATATTCAGCAATCACACTCCCTTTTACAGCCTTTTGGGTGACATACTGTATGTCGTATTCAGACAACAGCATTTGCCATTTTGCGATCCTGCCTGATAAAGCTGGTTTCTCAAAAATGTACTTAATGGGATCAGTCTTGGAGATTAGCAATGTGGTGTTGTTGAGCATGTAGTGTCGTAGTCGGTGTGCTACCCATGCAAGGGCACAACAGGACTTTTCTACTATTGAGTATTTCGCTTCATATGTGGTAAGCTTCTTGCTCAAATAGTAAATTGCGTGCTCTTTCTTGCCTGTCTCATCACGTTGACCCAATACGGATCCTAATGAAGAATCCTGTATGGATAAATATAGAATCAACGATTCTCCAGATCGGGGTGGTACCAAGACTGGTGGATTTGATAGATATTGCTTGATTTTCTCGAATGCTTCTTGGCATTCGTTATTCCACTCGATCGGATTGTTCTTCTTCAGTGATTTGAAAAGAGGTTCACACTTGGATGTCAATTGTGAAATGAACCTTGCTATGAAGTTGATTCTGCCCAGGAAACTTCTTACTTGTTTTGGAGTCTTCGGGGGTTGCATTTCTTGTATTGCTTTGACTTTACTCGGGTCAACTCGAATCCCATCCTTGCTGACCATGAAACCCAATAACTTTCCTGAAGAGGCTCCAAAAATACATTTGGCAGGATTCAACTTCAGTTGATATTTGCGAAGTCTATCGAATAGTTTTCTTAGCACTTTTAGATGCCCCTTAGCAGTGAAAGTTTTGGCGATCATGTCGTCTACATATACTTCAATTTCTTTATGCATCATGTCATGGAATAATGCAACCATGGCTCTTTGATATGTAGCACCAGCATTCTTTAACCCAAAAGGCATCACCTTGTAGTAGAAGGTACCCCAAAGGGTTATAAAGGCAGTTTTTATCATATCATCTGGATCAAGTTTGATTTGATTGTATCCAGAGAAGCCATCCATGAAGGAAAAATAGGAGTTTCCTGCGGTATTATCCACCAGCGTATCAATGTGAGGAAGTGGGAAGTTATCTTTAGGACTGGCTTCGTTCAATGGCCGGTAGTCCTGACAAACTCTTAGTTTCCCGCTTTCTTTCTTTTCGACTGGAACAATGTTAACCACCCATTCTGTATATTCAGCGACCCCAAGGAATCCTGCATCCCACAGCTTTCGAATCTCATCTTTCACTCTTAAGATTAGATCCGGCTTTAATCTTCGTAACTTTTGTCTGACAGGCTTCGCCCCAGGTTTCAAGGGTATTTTGTGTAGTACTATGTCTGAGCTTAAGCCAGGCATATCTTGGTATGACCAAGCAAACACATCCACATATTCTTTCAATAAATGGACTAATTCTTCTTTTTCTTCAGGAGGGAATAAAGTGCCAATCTTGACTTCTTTTACATCCTGACTGTCTCCCAGGTTGAATACCTCAGTTGGTTCTTGACTTGTTGCTCTTTCTTTTTCATCTCGCTCAATCATTTTTAATAGCTCAGGAGATACTTGAAGATCTTCGTCATCCGAGTCGGTAGTGTTTACAGGATTATCAAAGTTCATTGTCATCAAAGAGAGTTTTGGGTCTGCATTATCCAGAGAGAAAAGAAAGAGAAGAAAAAAAAAAAAATGGCACGAATGAGATGGATGCAAACTGGTACTTTATTTACAATGTGCATAAATCACAACTTTATTGGAATAAAAAGCAATAACTAAAAGGTTCACTTAAACAAAGACTACACCCTATTGATTGAACCTTTCTTTAGGAGGTTTTTACTATTAGATTACTTTGGAAAGCTTTCGATTATAACAGGCAGTTCTATCGCCTCCCAATTGTTCAGCACATCCCGTGGGCCACAAGGTTGAACAAGCTCCTCCTCTTCAGGTGAATCGCTGATGATTGCCTGAATAGAAAGACTTTCAAAAGACTTGTTGATGTTGATAGTCAGCTTGCCTTCATTGTCATTTTTTGGAATGAGACCACCACTCACGAACGTTTCGGTGATTTCAGGGATATCCAGATTTCTTTCCTGGAGAGGATGCCCCGTTAATCGTGCAATCCTCTTTTCTCTCTTTTCAGCTATTGCCTTCATTTTATCATGTCTTGTCGGTGTGAAGCCTAGGCCGTATTTCCCTTCATTTGTGGTGATTTTCAATGGTTCTGTGATTCCTTGTAAATCTTGTCCCAGTCCTAACCCCGGTGAGTATCCTCCTTTTATCATGAGTTTGGCAACCATGCGACTTGTTTTAGAGATGCTAGGAATGGGTTCTTCTCCATATTCGCTGACATAAGCAGCATTGACAATCTCAAAAGACCTGAAGGAGCAATCAGGTATATTTTCATTGACTTCGACATATTGAGCATCCGCAGGTCTTGATAGCAGGATGTCTTCTTCAGCGAAGACCGTGATTATCTTTCCTTCAATAATGAATTTCATTTTCTGGTGTAATGAAGAAGGAATTGCTCCGGCCATATGGATCCATGGTCTTCCCAGCAGGCAGGTATAAGATGGACAAATATCCATGACTTGGAATGTGATGTGGAAAAGACAGGGACCAATCCCTATTGGTAGCTCTATTTCTCCAACAACATCTCTCTTCGTTCCGTCAAATGCTCGAACAACAATATGACTGTTGTTGAGGTAAGATGGGTCTAAACCAATCTTATGTAAGGTTTCGAGTGGCATTACATTTAGAGCTGACCCATTGTCGATAAGAACTCTGGCCATAATCCGATCTTTGTATTTAATCGAAATATGCAGAGCCTTAGAGTGACCCCTTCCTTCTGCTGGTATCTCATCGTCAGTGAATGTGATGAGATTTTGTGCCGTGATGTTGTTGACAAGGTGGTCAAAGTTGTTCACGGAGATATCTTGTTCAACATAAGCCTTATTCAGGACTTTGAGAAGAGCTTCTCGATGGGCATCAGAACTTAAGAGTAATGAAAGTATGGAGATCTTTGCTGGCAGACGGTTCAACTGCTCCACGATACTGTATTCACTTTGCTTTATGAGTTTGAGAAACTCAGTAGCTTGTTCATCTGTTACTGCTCGAGGCATCTCTTGCTCTTTAGATGTGTTAATAGGTCCATTTGCTGGATCCGTAACATTCTTCTCTTGTTGGAGCTTGTTCATTTGCTCGGGAGAATAACACCGACCGCTTCTAGTCATGCCCCCAACTTCTAACGGAGTTGATGTGATGTTAGAAGTATAGCCATAGTTCCATGGAACAGTTTTGTCTGATTTATACGGGAATGGCTTTGGAACTTGAATTCTTAAAGGCTTGAGAGCAGATTTTGATATTGGAATGACTAGTGGTCTTGGCATGATATTGACTTCTTGTTCTTTAATTATCACATTCACGTCATCCTCTTTATCTGACATAAAAACGATGATTTGGGAGGAGTCCATAAGACTTTGTAGACTTTTACGGAATTCTGGGCATTCTTGGATAGAATGACTCTTACTGTTATGAAAGTTGCACCACTCCTCATCCTCGACTTCTTTATTTCCAGAAGACTTTCCTATGATAATCCCTTCTTTCACAAGGCATGAATATACATGCTTAAGAGGGGTTATGATATCATTGACTGTTTTCTTCATCGGCCAGTATTCTTCCATCATATTGACTGGTTTGGCTTGATGAGGAGGCAATGGATTATGAGTGACGTTTGGTTCATCGGAAAAGTCCAACCACTTTGACTCAATTAATTGTTGGACTATACGCTTCAATGCTATGCAATTTTCCAGTCCGTGGCCCACGGTACCATCATGATATGGGCAATTTATGTTAGGGTCATACCACCTTGGATACGGGGGTTCCAATGGCCTTGTAGGGATTGGGCGAATAAGTTGACTTTCGATGAGTTTTGGATACAGCTCAGTGTAAGTCATGGGAATTGGTGCGAAGATTTCTCTTGGTCTTGGTGCAGGTACTGGAGGAGTTGGAACAGGTGGCCGTAACTGATTAGGTCTGTTGGGAGGATAATTGTTGGGTCTATTGGGAAGATAATCATTGGGCCTATTGAGAGGATAATCATTGGGCCTATTGGTAGGATAATAATTGGGCTTATTGGCAGAATAGGATAGGCGAGGTCCGGTGGCCACAGTGCCCACGAAGGGAATCCCTCTTCCTCTTCCTATTTGTTGTATTTCTTCATCTTTTCTTCTGGAAGGTCCTCCTCTTTTCATAGGATCGCTAAAGGATTCAGTAATCTTCCCAGTCCTGATACCATGCTCGATCCTTTCTCCAGACATTACTACGTCGGAGAAGTTAGTTGCCGCATTGCCAATAAGTTTGTCATAATATGGGTATTTCAGTGTCTGGACAAACAAAGTGACCATTTCTCTTTCTGTCATGGGTGGCTGAACCTGTGCAGCTAAGTCCCTCCACCGCTGCGCATATTCCTTGAAAGTTTCTAGCTTTTTCTTCTCCATGTTTTGGAGAGTTTGGCGATCCGGAGCCAAGTCCATAACGTGTTTATAGTTGCCGATGAAGGCCTGAGCAAGGTCATTCCAAGTTTTTATGTTCCTTGGACCTTGGCTTAGATACCACTGTAATGCTGATTTTGTGAGACTTTCCTGAAAAAGTGCGATCCACACCTTTTCATCTTTTGTAAGTGGTTGTAGTCTCCTTAGGAACAATGTGATGTGAGTGATGGGATCACTCGTTCCATCGTATTTCACGAAATCTGGCACCTTAAAATCTGAAGGGATTACGACATCTGGCACTAAGCAGAGGTCATCTACCGAGAGAGATCCGAATATAGTGCCTCCTTCAATGGCTCGCAGTCGCTTTTCTATTGTTTCGAGTTTTTGAGATTCTGCTTCTTCTTTTGGTAATGTCTTCTTCTCTTCCTGTACAGTGTCTTGTTTCAGGTGAACACTAGCAGACGGTCCTGATTCTTGAAACAGGTTTTCTTGGACTGAGACTCGTTGCGGGGTGAATCCCGGGGGATAAGTGGGATCTTGCACTTCTTTGATGGGGACTTGAGTTGCTTTCCCTTTGATTAATTCCATCAATTGTCTCATCTGTTCTGACATACTTTCAATCTTGGACTCCATCTCCATGAGACGTCCTTCGGCTTGTTCTGCCATTAATCTTGTTTGGAGTCGAGTTGAATATCGGTGTTGAGGTCCAATTTTACCCTTTTAAAGGAATATTTATTTTATTAGATTCTATGTGTGTATGATTGATGTGATGGATGCATGCATGAATATTGTAAATACTTGGTGAAAGAAGAACTATAATGGAATTTCTCAATTACATTCAGCAAAAGGTTTGTTTAAAAGAAACGACCCAAAGTACAATACTGCTTTCTGGCCTTAGATATGAACTCCATCATTCTTTGAACATTTACTGATGGAGTAGGACAGCTCAGTTCTTCTAACTCCTTGGCTTCTTCGCCCATTAGTTGGGCTTGTTCTGTAACTTTTCTGACTTCTACCAAAAATGTTTGCAATTGATCTTGAGAAAATCTGTATTGATCTTCCCAGTATCTGACTCTCATCTCTTTTTGATCGGTTTCATCAACCAATTGGGAGATGACTTGTTTTTGGTATTCAACTTTCTCTTCGAGGAGTTGTGTTTTGTGACCGAGCTGTTGCATGTCAAGGAGCATCCTCTTGTTCTTCTCCTTTTCTTCCTCTAGTTCTTTCTCCAACTCTCTTTTCGCCAATTTTCTGATGACCTCTTCAGATAGAACTATTCCTTCCTTCCGGTTATTTCTCCATTCATAATAAGCAGTGGGAGAAATAATAGGCCCCGACTTCAATATGAAAATTCTTTTCCACGCAACTGAAATACCCATTGCGAGCTTATTTGAATTTGGATCTTCGTGTGAAAATTCCAACTTACTCAGATTATGCGTCATGGGTATAAATTGCATGGACCCAAATTGTTTTCGTACTTGAGCTGGGGCATAACTTGTTCCTCCCCATATACCTAAGAGAGGAACCCACGGGCAATTGCCGCATCGGTAGACAACGCGGGTGGAGGTAGACCAGGGGGCTCTCCATTCAATTTGGAATTCGGTGATGTTCTTGAAATAATCAACCCATGCTTCCTTGCTGTCGTGATGAATGGTTTCACTTTTCAAAAAGGCTTCGATTGGGATGAAGTCCTTTGAAAAGCGATTTCCAAAATGTTGCTTCTCACAAGGAAGGTGGCTTTTGATCCAAATGTTGAGGAGATGTGAACATCCTATGAATTTGCCCCCTCTTTGGCGACAAAAGTTTAATGCCCTGATAGTTTCACATAATATTACTGAGGTCGGATTTATTTGAGCATTGCAGATTTGCTCAAATAGTGTAATGATGTCTCCTTCAATGAATCCGACGATTCTTGGGAAGACTACCAGGCCATATATCGCCAAGGCGAAAAGCTTGCGTCGTTGATTTTTCTGAGGGAGAACGTGACTTAATTGTTTTAAGTCGATCCAACTGATAAATTTTCGAGATCCTTTTGTTGCAAACTTGGTTTGAAGACTGGAAGCTGGCATATCCAATAATTTTGCTAGGGCTCGATGAGGCTCCGTTCTTCTATCATGTTGATAAGTCTCGATTGGATAGTCGGAGGACCAACCCAAGAGGCTGTTGTATTCTTCAATGGTTGGAACCAGATCCATCTTATCGAAAGAAAAGCATCGATAAAATGGATCCCAAAATTGTATTAGAGCCCGGACAAGTGATGCATCAACGGTAACCTTTAGTAGGCAAGTGATGTGACCATATTTTGCCGTAAAAGCTTCCCGATCAGCAGAATTCCAACTATTCCAGACTTGCAATAATTCCGTGGTGTCGTTCTGATTTATCCGGACCGATACCTGGTCCTTAAGCTGTACGTGAGAATGGGATGTCAGAGCATCTCCGTGAAGCTTTTGAGCCGTTTCGGAATATTCCATAGCTTCAGGCTGAGTTTCGATTACCGTGTCATTCCATGATCCAGTAACAGCCGTGGGAAGATAATCGAGAATATCCATGATAATAGTTCTTTCACCAAATACTTATCTTTAATGATGAAATGTATATGCCGGAAAAATAAGGAAAAATAGAGTTAGTAAAAAAATAACACATAGGATCATACAAACATATAGATAAAACAAAACCTATGGAAATGGGAACCGAGGTATGGGAAATTCTTAATGGCTGGTTCTAAGGTGGAGTAAGGAATTCTACATGCAGAAGGTGGTTTATCAAAAAGGCAAGGGATAGTTCCCGAATCCCGTCACTGAATCATAGTGACGGCCCGATTCCTTACCCTCTAGGGTTTATGTAAGGAATGGATTAATTCGAGTCGTAGCTTTTCGTGGGCCCATGCAGAGACTAACCGTCTCAGAAGGCAATACACTACTTTGCTACTTTGAAACCGGTGAAGGCTTGGAGACCGTGGCCTCACAAGGACAGCAACACCAATTCCGCTTAGAAAGAATCGTGTTTGATTTAAGGAAGCTCGGGTATAGAGCTTCATTTTGTGAATGCATTATGCATGTTTACTTAAGTAAATATAATATATAAATCCACATAATAGTAAAGCAAAGTAAATAAAAACAAATCAACTTTAGGCTCGACTCACTAACGTCGAGTCCCCAGCGGAGTCGCCAAGCTGTGGCAACGTCGGGTTTTCTGGAGTCGCCACCAATCGGTTTTCGCTCAGGTCGATTGGATACCTTAAAATATGGTCTGCGAGAGTTCGGGGATCGGGAGTACGGTTACGCTAAAACAATATTGTTATAGCGCCCAAAATTGGCACCTTAGTTGATTTTAATTTTGTTTTACTTTGCTTAAAAAAAATTCAGTTAATTTTCAAACTAGAAATTTTAACTGAATTAGTTGAATGCGGATTTTTGGAAATTAATTTGTATAGAATTTTATACTTCCGAACCATGGACTCTGCCGAGTCATTTGGACACGGAAGATTTTGATTCCGAACCATGGACTCTGCCGAGTCATTTGGACACGGAATTTGGTGAAATTTTAAACAATTTTATCCATATTGTAAAAATATGGATTTTTATCTGTTTATTTAATTTGTTTATTTTAAAAAGTTTGATATTTTCCAAACCGTAGATCCTACCGGATCATCCGGATATGGAAATTGATTTATCGTAATTATTTAATTCTTATTATTATGAAATTAATTTTTAAATGGTAATTCTTTTTGTTTATGAATGATTTTTAATACTAACTAAAAAATTTATCTTTATATTTTTTACTTCTTTTTTTACTTTCTTTCTTTTTCTTCTTTTTTTACTTATTTTTACTTCTTTTTTTTAATTTCTTTTAATTTCTTTTCTTTTCTTTCTTTTTTATTCTTTTCTTTCTTTCTTTGCTTTTTCTTTTTCTTTCTTTTATCTTTCTTTTCTTTTTCTTTTATTTCCTTTTTTTCTTTATCTTATCTTTCTTTTATTTTTCTTTCTTATCTTTCTTTTATTTTTCTTTCTTATCTTTCTTTTATTTTTCTTGTCTTTTCTTTCTTTCTTTTCTTATCTTATCTTTTCTTTTATATTTTTTTTATCTTCCTTTTCTTTCTTATCTTTCTTTTATTTTTGTTTCTTATCTTTCTTTTATTTTTCTTATCTTTCTTTTTTTTCTTGTTTACTTTTTTTGTTTTTCTTGTTTAATGAAAGATATTTATTATTTTAAAGGATTACTCAATTTATAAAAGAATTAAAAAAAATAATAATTAATTTTTATTTAATAAGAAGTTAATTTAAAAGAATTAAAGAGTTTAAAAATAAAAATTTTGATCATGGTACGGGGCGTTGTTACTCAGCCAGACCCTCTTCACCAGGTGAAGCAGCTCAAAAGCGGGCACGAGACAGTTTCCAGCCAATATACCATGAACTAAAAAAAATTTTTATTTTTATTTTTATTTTTTATTATTTTTTTATTATTATTTTTTTTTATTAAGAGAATCAAAAATTTTAAACAAAAGAAGAAAAGTTTTGATATTTATTTAATTTATTTTTGGAATAAAAGATTATTTAACCGAAAACTTATATGTATTTTAAAACAAAAGTCTTGATATTTTTATTTTTATATTCTTCTTTGTTTAATGAAAGATTTTTTTTTTAATTTTAATTTATATTTCTGAAAATATATCTAATCAATAAGTCAAAAATATTTAAGAGAAAATTCAATTATTTTTGTTTTATTTTGTATTATTTTGAAATTATTTGATTAAGATTTTTATAAAGGAAACAAAAAGTTATATCTTTTAATAAGTAAAATATTACTGAATAACATATTAACCCAAAATTTTTATTCTTTTCATTCTTTTTATTAATAAAGAAAACTAAAAAAAAAATTATATTTTTAAAAGAAATAAATAAAATATTATTGAAAAATATTAACTCAAAAATTTTACGCTTTTTATTCTTTTTAATAAAGAAAACTAAAAAAAATTATATAATTAATATATTAGTCTAAAGTTTTTTTTTTTTTTATTTTCTATAAAGAAAAAAAAATTTATTTATATATTTTATTTTAAAAATATTTCCGAGCCATGGATCCTGGCGGATCATTTGGTCATGGAGTTTTAATTAAATTTTTTTATTTCATTAATTATTAACTTTAAAGATGTATTAAAAGAATGGTTTTATGTTTATTTATTTATTTATTTTATTTTTGAATTATTTCATTATGTTTGTTTATTAAAAGGAATAAAAACTTTGTTTCAAAATAAAAAAAAAGTAATTTTTATTAGCCTTTAGAAAATTATTCACATAAAATTCCTTTTTTTATCTTTTAATCATAAAAAAAATTCAATTAATAAAGTGGGGCTTTTTGGCCATCCACTTTAATAACACAATAATAATAAAAGTTAGCACAATTAATATAGTTAGATTAGTTGGATTAGTTAGTTAATAACAATAAAAAAGGTTAGTAAAAGTTAGATTAAATTAATTAACAACAATAATAAAAATTAGCCAAGTTTAATTAAATTAATGGTTAACAACAATAATAAAAAGTTAGTCAAGTTAATTAAGTTAATTAATTACAACAAAAATAAAAGTTAGACAATTTAATTAATTTAATTAATTAACAACAATAATAAAAGTTAGCCAAGTTTAATTAAGTTAATTAATTAACAACAATAAATAAAAATTAACCAAGTTTAATTAAGTTAATTAATTAACAACAATAAATAAAAGTTAGCCAAGTTTAATTAAGTTAATTAATTAACAACAATAAATAAAAATTAGCCAAGTTTAATTAAGTTAATTAATTAATAACAATAAATAAAAGTTAGCCAAGTTTAATTAAGTTAATTAATTAACAACAATAAATAAAAATTAGCCAAGTTTAATTAAGTTAATTAATTAACAACAATAAATAAAAATTAGCCAAGTTTAATTAAGTTAATTAATTAACAACAATAAATAAAAGTTAGCCAAGTTTAATTAAGTTAATTAATTAACAACAATAAATAAAAGTTAGACAATTTAATTAATTATTAACAACAATAATAATAAAGGTTAGTAAAAATTAGCAAGTTAGTTGTTAATTGCTAATAACAAAAAAAAAAAAGGTTAGTAATAATAACAATAATAAACAAATAAATAAACAAGTAAAAAAATAAATGAGTTAGTTAATTAATTTTCTGCAAAGACAAAATAAAAAGGTTAGTGACCTAATAGAAAGAAATTGAAAAGATGATGGGTGAAACAAGGGTTTACCCTTTTGAATTAAAATTTTGAATTCCTGAGAAACGAGAACGACGACGGCGCGAGGGGGGGAAAAGGGAGGGGCAGCTGGCGGCACGGCCAGGGGCAGGGGGCGACGGCGTGGGGCACGGGGGGGGGGGCCGGCGGCGAGGGCGGCGCGGCGGCAGGCAGGGGCGGCGCGGCGGCGGGCAGGGGCGGTGCAAGGGGAAAAAGGAAGGTGAGGCGGGGGGAACGGCGTGGGCGGCTGGCGGCGAGGGCGAGCGCGGCGGCGGCAGGTGCGGCGAGGGGAGGGCACGGCGGCGGCGAACGGCGTAGGGCGGCGGCGGCGGGCGGCGAGGGGCACGGCAGAGAGAGAGAGAGAGAGAGAGAGAGAGAGAGAGAGGGAACAGCAGTGAAAAAAAATTTTGGCTTTCTGGGGAAGAAGGGAAGAGGGCTGGGGCTAAGGGCTGTAATTTTCTCTTTTTTGAAACGGAGCTCTAAGTTTTTTTGCTATTTTTTTCTGTGTTCAGCACAAAATTTGGGGGGCTATTTATAGAGGAAGTTTAGCTGAACTGTTGATGGATAAATTAATAAAAAATTCCAAACTTATCTCTTAAATTGGTAAAATGACAATTTTAGTCCTTTACGTCTCTCAGCCTCTGGATAAGTTCCTGAAGCTTCTGATTTTGACAATTTTGTCGTTTTCTGTCAATTTGAGCCAAAAACGTCGGCAGGCTCAAAATTTTATGTGACAAACTGCCAAATGCTCCTGGAACTTTCAGAATTTGTCAATTTTGCCTGAAACTTCTTAATTTTGTCATTTTTACCTCAAACTTTTAAATTTTGTCATTTTTATGGAGTTTTCTTTTTTTCTTTCAAACATACACATATACACACATATATCAAATCTTAAAAAAATATATATATTTTAAACTAATTAAAAAAAAATTTAGTAATAATAATAACAATAATAATAATAATACATTTTTTTTTTATTTAATTTTTTTATTTAATTTTTTTTTAAAATTATTTTAATGGCCGGACGAAATTGGGTGTCAACACATTCTAACCCTAAAAAATTTTTAACCTTAAATTTTTCCTCTAATGTCTCTTATTCCTAATTTCCCACCGTGGTAAATCTCAGAAATAGTGGTGTCCACTTGAATCCAACCTTTCCTCCGCCGAATCAACCCCCTCCCCCGTTGATTCCAGCCCTTCTTCGTCGATTATAGCCTTCGTCATTGATTTGGCTTGCGGCGCGGTCCATAAGGCTGGGTTCCTTAAGGAACATGAAGGATCGCAAAGGATAGTCGATTCGACTAGTAGCGTCATCAATTCAGCTGGTAGCACCATCGATTCAGCTGGCAGTTGGGTCTGGCGAAGATGAAGACGAAGGCAGGATGAAAAGGGCGGATGACACCGAGAGAGAATTAAGGATGTGGAGGAGGAGGGCACAGGCAAGATCTACCAGCGAGAGATCAGAGTCGTGGTGGGAGGTCGACGATTATAGCTACCGGGGAGAGGTTAGCGTGGCAGCGCTGTGACTGTGGCGAGGTGCCTGTGATGGCCAACCATAATCAACCAAATCAAAGGACACGCATTGGAGGAACTCATCACCGAATTCAACAAAATTGAGGCAGGGATGGGCTGGATTCAATGAAATTAAGGGAGGGATGAGCCAGATTCAACAAAATCGATGTGGGGATAACACAGATTCAACCAAGTCGACCACACCGATGACGGAAAAGTAGGCGGCATAGGACATGAGAACGACGTTGGGGTTTGCCAGCGCTAGGCTTGCTCGGCCAACACTCAGCTTTGCCATGAACTCTGCCAATGCTTAGCCTCGCTATGAACTTTACCAGTTCTAATTCCATCCGTCCTTTCTGTGTAGGGTTAAGACTTCAAATCCAAATCCTTTTAACAGCCCAGTACAGTTGAAACCGTTTTTTTTTTTTTCTCATTTTTTTTTTCATTTTCTAGGATCTTGCTTGCTAAATGAGTTGTTTTTTGTTCGATCTAATCCTTGAAGAGTAGGATGAGGTTTGGGATGTAAATAGTAGATTTAAGGACTAAATTATTATTTTATACTTATTTAATGTATTTTATCCAAATACAAAATAACAATTTGGTGTTCAAACTTTTCTCACTAACAATTCTAAACCTTAAATTTCTAAATCTACTGTTTAAATCCAAAATCTTATATGATTCTTCTTCCAAATCTCATCCTATTCTTCTATTGAGATTTCCTTATAAGCACGATTTGCATTGAATCTAGCAAAATGAGAAACATGACGCCCTACCCATCGTCCAGCCAGACCAATCAACCACCACTACTTCTTTGTCACCCTTCTCCCTCCCCATCGTCCCTTTAACTTCCTTTGCCATCCTCCTATCATCTCCCATAAGAAGTGAAATCAACTCCCCTCCTCGATGCCGTGAAATGAGAAGAGGTGTTTTGAGGCAAAAGTCTTTCTAGTGGGTTAAGATGCTAAAGATGAATTTCTAGAAGGCGATGTTGGAGAGCAGGGATGACGAAGAGGCCGGTCTTAATTAGAGAATGAAGATAAAGAATCTGGTTTGATCGGGATTTATTTTTTTTGTCTCACCCAAAAGCGGGCAGGGCATCTATTGTTTGTCTTTTCTTTTCCTTTTTCCTGATCTAATCTCTTCTAATTTATGGTTCTTTTGCTTATATGTTTCTTTGATTTTTTTTTCTCGTAATTGATTTTAAATTTGTTCTATTTTGTCTTCAGTTCTTCAATTAGGGCGATCAACTCCGATGAGCAATAGCTTGGGATGTCCACATAATCGACGATCTTGTGGTCAAGCGAACAAAGCATGAGGATGATCAGTGATGACAAACAAGGATGGGCCGTGAATGAAGCATCCTTCTTTTTTTCGATTTGTGTCATCGGTAATGGCACGTTTAAAGGAAGTGATATGGTGTGAAGTAGAGAAGGGGTGGCAGGCTAGGGCCATTCGGTAGCAATTGGGCTACGGCTATAGGCAGTGGGCTAGGGTTGTTTAGGGTATATATTCTTTGTTTCTTTTTAGGAATTCGGAGTATTTTCTTTTTACCAAAAATAAAATCCAGAGATTAACCATTCATGCGAGAAATCCATGAGTATGTTTCCTTTTTGCCCTAGAAGCTTTTGCATGTTGATCGAGTTATGAAATAAATCTTGTTCTACTGGAATTCTATTTCTTGAGAGATTTGGTGTGTAAACAGTAAATTTAAAATTTTTATAGTTTGAAATTGTTGATGGGAAAAGTTTGAGGACAATAATTGTTATTTTAGATTTATTTTAGTGTTAATTAATGTTACGTCAATGATTTCTGTTAGATTTAATGATAAAATTGATAGAAAGTACCAAACTGGAACACACAATAAAAGATAAGATATTTCAATATGTTAACATTAAGGTCAGGTACCCATTTAAGACATGAAAATAGAAAAACACAAAAATAAGCTAAGTGACCTTGGTAAACTTTACCCAATCTAATATTGCTCTCCTGTCCCAATTTACTTGCAACATTGGTTGACATAGAAAAATTAAAGTATGTAAAATTTCTTGTACTTTAACTTTTTTTTGTCTTTATGAAGATATTAGTGACTAAATTATCTTTTTCAAACTTTAGTAACTTGTTTAAAAATTTTATCAAAGTACAAGCCCTTATGCCACTACAAGATAAAAAGATAAAAATGACTGAGGAAACAGTCATTTTCAATTGCTAGGAGCGACTGACTCATGATTGAAAAGCTCAATAGTAAAAATGATTAACTCACGATTGAAAAATTAATCGCTCCACCTATTTCTTTTTTCAAAATTAATTGTTAGTGCCACTTTTTTAAATTTGGTTTTTAATGCTAATCTCTCTCTCAAAACTCACAAGCCATATAAGGCCTTTACTCTTTCCCTCTTTCTCTTTCTCACTCTACGTAGTTAGCAGCAATGCCCCTTTCTCCTTGCGCCTTCCATTGCCACATTTTTCTTGATTTGGATTAACCTTTGTGAAGCTCCTCATTGCCCTAATTTTTAGTATGACTGAGAATCTCTAAAAGTCCTCCTCCTTGCATCACAATGCTCTACTTGTTCTTTTTCCCTTATCCTCACCTAGTAACGATCGATTCCTAAGAATCCTCATCCCACTTGGATCTTAGGATGCAAAGAAAGACCACCGTGATGTGGTGAAAGAGTTAAGTGCATTGGACCTATGAATGCGACACATGGAGGAGGCAAAAGTGGAGGGCGGAGTGTAGCCATAGGTAGAGCACAGGGCACAGCCACAAGCAGGAGAAAGAGAAGAAATCATAGATGAATGCTAGGAAGAAATGAAGATAAAGATTAGGGGAGAGAAAGGATATAAAAAATAAAGGAAGGTAAGTGAGAGATGAGAGATAATTTTTAAGTTTGAAGATAAAGGACATGAATTTTAAGCCAGACTTGCAGGTAAGTTTTGGTAGGATTGGGATACTTGTGAAAACCGAAGTGTCCAATAGAAATTTTTGCCAATAATAAATTAGAATTAATATTAAAAATTTTATAGGTAAAGAGCGACTGAATAGCTACTGCCATGTTGGTGACTAAAATATTTAGCCGCTCCTCAATAGTTCCAAAGTGAGTCCTACAAGCAGACAGCTCAGGAGTGACTGAAGGGGACTGACAAATGTAAAATCAGTCATTCCCCTCAGTTGCTTTTTTTAATTTCTCTTGTAGTGTACATGTTTATGAAAATTAGGACTAAAAATGAAAATTTTGAAGAATCATAGGGGCCATATAAAATTTCTAAACAAATTAGAGACTACATTACAATTTCAAAGTAAATGTCAAAATAAAGGTGATATAGTAAATTGACTCACAAAGCATACCAATAATTTTAATATTTTAATAATTTTGTGATGTCCAAAAAAAAAATTGTTGAAATGAATATAAGATAGAATAAATGCACCAATTTGTCATTTAGCTTTGGCGACTCACACAACTTCACCATTTTTGTTTGGCTCATTATGACTTAATCTTTTAACTTCCAAAAAGCATGCAAATTGGTTTTTGTGAGTCAAATTTTCATACAACATTAAGTAATATAAAAAAATGACTAACGGCCTTAACTTTGATGACAACACTACCTAAGGTTACCTTGTGAAGCATAGAGTAGCAAAAACCCTAATAAAGTTATAGTGATATTTGGTTCTCTACTCGCGCTTTGTCACCATTCACAATTCCAATAATGGGTAAAAATCGTTCAAGTGTCTCAAAATTATGCCCAAGCTCCCAATATCTTAGTTGGATCCAAAATCCAATTTGGACACCCAAAATTGAACTGAATCAAGCACCAAATAAAATGATATTTTGTAGCTCTTCCCTAAAATATCTTGCCAACTTTAGCTAGTTGTGAGTCATCGCTCCACTCTTTTTGTTGTAAAAGCACCAGATGAAGGTGTTTATGGAGGTCAAAGTTACTTCTGAAATACATGGAAATTGGTGAAATGGCAACTAGATGATTTGCATTTTTCACAAATGGGGAAGCCAATAGTAGGGAAATTACTTAGTGTTGAGTTTTAGAGTCAAATTTCTCTCAAGCCCTAAATCCTAAACTTTAAACATTAACCCGAAATGCCAAGTGATGAAATCCAGTTCATTAACGACCTTGTTGTGATTTACTACAACCACTGCTCCTTCACCTCTTGCTACTTACTCATCCGGTGAAGCTCTTCGACCATTGCCTTCTACTATATTTTCCATCTTGCCATCCCCTTAACTAGGTGACCAGAGATGGATTCGAAGAACTCTTGGTAGACATAGGTTGGAAATTTCATTGAAGACCAAAATGACGTTGTTTTGATTTTTCAAAGTTAAGTTTGGTGACTAAATTGTAACTATAAGACATATAAGAACAAAAGAAAATCACCAAAAAATAGTCTAAAGGCCAAAAGCATAAAACTATTGCAGTAAGGTTTTACTTCATCAGCCACCTTGTATACTTTATGTATTAACTCAAACTAGGTTTACAACCTTGATGACTAACTGACACCATTTCTAAAATTTTAACGATGAAGTATAATGAGTTAAAGTTGAGGGACTATTATCTTATGTGAGTTAGCAAAGTCTAGGGATGTAGACACATTTAGGTTGACAAAATAAGTAATAAGTATAAAGATGTATTTTGAATTTATTATTCTATTAAAATACACATGCATATATTTTTTTTAAACATGCATATATTTGTATTTGAAGCGGCAATGATGATTGGATGGTAGGTGGCTCATGGACCTTTGTTTAGTGACCGTAGACCCATAGAATCCATGCATAAGCTGCCGGCATAAACTTAAAGGGTCCTGCACGCAGCTATGCGCGTGAGAGGATAAGTTAGAAATGTTATCTGAATTGAGAGAGCAAATTGCGATTGTGAGAATAAAGCTGATAAAATGCCTTGCTCCTCAAACATCTAAAATAATGATGTCATATCAAGTAGTCAGCCCTTACTCCTTAGTTATAGCCCCAGTTTGGACTCCATTCGTTTTTTGTGGGCCTTCGTGATTGGGCTTAGGTTTATGTAATATGTATGGAAGATCATTACTTTTCATATATGCTCGGAATGATATATCTCTATGTATTTATATATTTTCCTCTTATGTAAGTTTATGTATTTTATTTAAAAGATTTGTTTTTTGGACTCAGAAGCATTATAAAGTAGTATTTAGGAATTATGATGAAAATAGGGAAGATATGCCTCAAAGCCTTGAATCGTGGTTGGGAGAGTAAAAAACCCAAATTTTCATCATTACATCAAATGTGTGGGGACTATTTAAAAAATTTACGAATATATACAGCTCTTGGGAAGAAAATTATCTACTCATGTACTGAAAAAAATTACCTCATTCTTCCCAAAGAGAGCGAAATGAGTTTTTTTTTTTTTTAAATCGTCTCAAATGGATGAAATGTTTTTTTTTATCGTCTCAAAAGGATGAAAATTTTTTTTCTTTATAAATTTTTTAACATCTAATTTATCTTACTACCCTAATTTAAACTCTCTCTAAATAAAACTTAAAAAAGAATCTTTTTTTTTTTAATCTTCATCAAAAATTTTATTACACAAAACTCAAAAAAAAAAAATTTTTAATTATCATTTAAACTCTCATTATATAAAATTTTAAAAAATAATTTTTATTTTAGAGATAAAACTGAAAAAAATATATCATAAATTACACACATCCTAAATTTTGTGTCTAAAGAAATGAATAATCATTTATGAGAAGAATGGGTGGAGTATGATAAAATAGACTTGGAGCATATGCAACTAGTACTGGAACATTAATGTGGGTGGATCAGAGAATTAATGGGGGAATATGAATAAATGCTAAATTTATCACCCAGATAGAACTGAAAGGGAATACACGTATTGAGACAAGTAGAATTAGAATACAAAAGATGGCTCCACAGAAGCGCGTAGCTAATAGTGATGATCAGCATCGTGAAATAGCAACCTGGCCCAATTAGGAGGGTTTCCAACACCTCAAAAATATAAGAGAGTTATATTTTAAGTTTTATTTCAAGGTTTTGTACATGAAAAAAAAAAATCTAGTTCGAGAGTATCTAATAAGTGGGATACAAAAAAAAAAAGAAAAGAAAAAGAAAAGTGATCTGCATCAAAAAATATATATATATCCAGAAAACTAGATTTTAGAAGTCGTCGTACAAACTGGGGTCCGGGTGATGAACGACCTAGCTGGCAAACGCGTCCCCCTTTCAAAAGGGACCCTCTTTATTGCCCCCTTTGCTTCCTTTTCCAATACAAATAATATTCTACGACTGATCGTCTACTGCAGGTTATGGCGGAGAATATTAGAAGTATCTCTTCTCCTTCCCCGCCCAACTTTCCATCGCTTTTGTACTGTACTTTACTAGTAATCTGCCAGCTGCCCTGCCTTCCTTAGCTACTTTGACGTTTGTTTCACTTATGCGGCCTACTGTTTGTTTCATTTTGGTTTTTTTTATTTAAATTTAATTTAAATTTATTTATATAATTATTTTTTATTTTTTTTTGTAAAAAAATTATATTTAAAAATTATTAGAATTGTAGTTTTAAACATAATTTTTTTAAAATTTTTTATCAAATAATAATACAATAAATTTAAGTTAAAGTTAAGTAAAAAAAACTCAAATGGAGCCCTAATGTGGATACACATAGTCTTAGCTGCCTTTAGTTTCGGCTGATTGTTTTAAATTGGCCAAAATGTGCATTTGGTCCCTTAACTTTGTTGACTTAAACGAGTTAGTCCTTTAAGTTTAACTTAGTGTAACTTAGTCTAGTAACTTTGAAAAATTAAGCAAGTTAGTCCCTTTGATCTATGGAGTGGTGAACGGCATTTCTTTTTGCTCCTCGCCATTGGCCTATCCTCCAAGCATTGCCCGATCTCTTCCCTAGCACCACCTGATTTCTTCCTTAGCGCCACCCGATCCCTTCCATAGCCCTTCGAGGTCCTCCATGGCAGCGTCAGGTAGAAATCATCTCCACCCGGTCACCAGTTCTTGACCCTGCAATGAAAATGGTCAACTGATTGGCACGACAACTAAGAAGATTCACCCTGAGCACCACCGAAATGGGTCCTCGATGCAGTGGTGAAACCATCAAGATCTTCTCCCCAACACCGCTGTGTTGCCCTCCTCTTTGGTGCTGCACTGATGCATCTTCCTCTCTTATCCCAAGCACTGCCGCATCATCCTCTCTTTTCTCAAGCATTGCCGCATCACCCTCTCTTCTCCCAAGCACCATTGCGTCATCCTCATCTCTTCCCAACACTGTCACGTCACCCTTCTATTTGGTGCTGCACCGCCATGTCACCCTCTCTTCACCCAAGCACTGCTGCATTGTCCTCATCGCTCCCTAGCACCATTGCACCAACCTCCGATTTAAGACTCCATGAGCTCGCCTACAAATCAATCATGCAGGATTTTTCAACAATTTCAAGTTAACCGATCTCCAAGATCATATTTTTACTTCTGATTCGATTGGACGGTGAACAATGCACGATATGGCCTCCTCCGATTTGACTGGGTGTCATCTCCCACGTGATATTGGGTTTCACCGTTGTTTCCGCCATCCTCGCATTGTCTCTGCCCATATCAGATCAGCGCAACAAATTAGAAGCAATGTCATTATTGCCGCCCTTCAAAATCCACTGTCTTGCAATATAATTAGGTTAGAGAAGAAAAGGTTCCAGTAAAGTAACTAATGTCATCTTCCTTTCCGTCCCTCATTAGACTAACTCGCCATATTTTTTATAGTTGAGGGACTAAGTCGCATAGTTTATCAAGTTAGAGGACTAAGTCATTATGAGTCAAAGTTTAAGGACTAACTCGTGTGAGTTAGCAAAGTTGAGGGACCAATCACGCATTTAGGCCTTTTAAATTTAATTAAGTAGATCTCGTAGCTGACGGTAAATTAGCTGAAACGGCAAAGAGCTTGTAATACATGAGTGTGTAAAAATGTTTTTGTAACAAGTTTTGTGTGTTTAGGATTGTTGTATTATTTTCGTTATATGATAATCCTGTTGCTTAATTTGTCTGACACTGGGTAGTTGTAACGTTGGTTATATAATTAATATAAAAGGTTATCTCCGCCATTTAAACCTTACTTCAGGCTCAAGTAATGAGGCTATAACATAATGTCAGGGTGGACCTAGGTTTTTAATAAAGGGCGAGTCAAAATAAATTTTATTCTAAATTATAATTTTTTTTAAAGAAATTTGACCAGTTTTAAAGAGAGATAAAATATAATTTTATTTTAATTTTAAAAAAAATTAAAAATACTTTACAATTTAAGGGGGTTGAGACCCTGCTACCCCCATCTAGTTTCGCCCCTGCTGCTAGTTATACTAAAAATTTTGAGTTCTGAACGTATTAACATTTTTAGTAGAGATCGTGTAAAGTTTTGTGTAACAGGAGATGATTAATTTGATGCTAACACATTATCAAATAAACTATATGAAATTTTATAAATTTTTATTAGAAATTCTGTAAATCTAACACTTACAAAAATTTTGTACAAATTTTTTTTATCAAACCATGCATAAATGTCATTGACTTTTATACCTAATTCATTTTAAGTCAACTTAATTCAAAATTTTTTATTTTTATTTTTACATTTTTTTACTTAAAATCAATTTCATTTGAAAGTCAATATTACCTAGGTATAATAACCTATTGAAAATAAAATTTTGATGATGTTACTAAATTTTTATTTCTTGATTTTTTTAAAAAGTAAGATTCACAAAAATCTAATTACTTCATAAAAAAATTTCTTCTGGTGTATGATTATATCTACATAATATTTTTGTTTCAAATGACATTGACCCTGTGTAAAAAAAAATATTAAAATAAAAATAAGTTATTTTAAATTTTAGAGAGATGGAGAGAATAGAGAGGAAAAAGTGCAATGACTACTCTAGCGAACGAGTAGGCGAGCGTTTGTTTTCTTTCTCTTTTTTTTTTTTTTTCTTGGCACATGTGATAACCTCAGTCAAGTAGATCGGAATTAATTTTCTCACACTTCTTCTTTAAATGAATCTGTATTATAAATAAGACTATAAATCGTATCCATGATTTCTTTCTTAAAATGTGCAAAGTAGGCGAGCAGGATTTTTCATTGTTGAGGTTGGAAAGAGAATATGGGACAAGAAATTAAGATACAATCCCACATGCATGGCTTTCGTCTATGAGTCAGCTTTCCCTAGTAACGCATGCCACATGACATGTCTCCCAAACATTCCACTACTAAAAAAATATGTTTTTCCAACTGCCATTTCCAACTGCCAGCTGTTGGAAATGGACTGTTTCCAACGGCTGGCAGTTGGAAAATAGTCAGTTGGAAAATCATTCGTTGGAAGCTAATTTTCCAACTGCCCAGGAGTGAGCAGTTGGAAATTCCAACTGTCAGCCGTTGGAAAAAAAGCAGTTGGAGAATTTCCAACGGCTTTATTAATTTTTTTTTTTTTGGTTTCCAACTGCCTGAGCAGTTGGAAAAATTTCCAACGGCCTGAGCAGTTGGAAATTTTTAAGCCATTGGAAAAATTTCCAACTGCGTGGGCAGTTGGAAATTTTTAAGCCATTGGAAAATTTTCCAACGGCCTAGGCAGTTGGAAATGTGACAGTTGGAAATTTTCCAACTGCCCAGGCTGTTGGAAAATTTTCCAACTGCCTGACAGTTGGAAATTTTTTAAGCCATTGGAAAAATTTCCAACTGCCCAGGCCGTTGGAAAATGTGTAATATTCCAACTGCCACAGCAGTTGGAAAATTTTCCAGATTTTTTTTTTTTAGCTTCGAAATATTTTTTTATTTATATTATTTATCTCTATACTGTCCATTTCCAATCGAATGTATTATTTAAACGTTAACCTCGTATTATGCGGATACTGATATCGTTTGTAGTCAATTTTTTAAACTCGCAAAATTTCATAAATTTTAATTACTAAGTGAATGTGTGTTAAAACAAACATACAGAATCCTTAAACTTACTAAGCGAAGTTGGAAATTTACTACTAAATCCACATGAGCATGATATACCAGTAGAGTTTAAATTACATGCTTTCATAATCGAACTAAGTGAATGTTTGTCTATAAATACATATAGTAGCATGATATACCTGATCTATGCGTCATCCGATCCGGAGTCATCATCATCATCATCATCTGCAGGTGGTGCGGGGGGGGGGGGGGGGGGGGGGGGGGGGGAATGCCAAGTGAATTGCATATGTGGGATATGTCAGATCGTTGTCTCCTCCTCAGACGTTCTAGCTTCCGCTCATAATATGATGCTTGCTGTGCAGTTTGCTCCGCTACGACTCGCTGTACTTGTTCAGCGAACTCCGGAGTCTGCATCACATCAACATGTGCTGCATGAGTAAGCCCTGGTCGCCGTCGTCCAGGCACGACAGCCCAAATACACGCCCTTTCTTCCTGCCCCCAGCAGCGGCACTTATGATCGCAACCTCATCTATGTCAGGTGCGCCACCTGAATCATCCGTTTGCTGCGTTGCTTCCTCGATCTCAGCAGCTACTATTGCCTGCATATAACAGTACAGAAAAGTCTTTAGTAACAAGATCAGAAATTATACTTAAGCATTATGTAACTATTACTTACCGCAAGTTCTTCAGTACGCCTGTTAACGTAATCCCCGCTCTTTTTCTTATGCGTTTGCTGCATCACCTTGAACAATCCTGGGTCCCTCTTCTCCGGATCTTTATCACGCTACATTTGAAACATAGTCACATTAATTGATTGCCCAAATAAAGTTACATGAATTATGTGTAAAAGATTATGAATATTTTACCATTCGTTCTCGGTGTTCAGTAATGGAAACCGAACCTCCTGCATATGTAGCACTGCATGCACCTGTGGAGTTAGATGACTCCGATGATGATGCTCGTATCGTCTTACCCCTTGCCGATTGCTCGTTAAACTCCGCGGTGTCCCACCATGCTTCCATTTCTGCATACTGCGCGTCGGTCATAAAAGATGCCCTTGCTCGGCGTTTCTCCGGATTCTTTTCTCGGCGGATGTCCCCCAGCGTTTGTCGGTAATGAGCAGCCGCTGTGGCAACGTGCGGGCCGTTTTCGGGAGTCGCCACCAATCTGTTTCACCTAGGTCGATTGGTCACCTTAAAATTGGTCTGCGAGAGTTCGGGGATCGGGAGTACGGTTACGCTAAAACAATATTGTTATAGCGCCCAAAATTGGCACCTTAGTTGATTTTAATTTTGTTTTACTTTGCTTTTAAATAATTTTCAGTTAATTTTCAAAGATAGAAATTTTAACTGAATTATGTCGAAATGTGGATTTTTAAGTTAATTAATTTGTATGAAATTTTATACTTCCGAACCATGGACTCTGCCGAGTCATTTGGACACGGAAGATTTGATTCCGAACCATGGACTCTGCCGAGTCATTTGGACACGGAATTTGACGAAATTTTAATCCATATCATGAATCCCGGAGGATTATCATAATATGAATTTTTATCCTGATATTTAATTTTATTTTATTTAAGATTTTATATTTCTCCAAGCCATGAATCCTACCGGATTACCCGGACATGAATTTTAATTTTAATTTAATTTATTATGAGTTACTTAATTAATTATGATATGACATATGCAGACTAAATTTTTCTAAGTGTGATTTTTTTAGTTATTATGTTAAACTAATTTTTTTAGACTAATCATTAAAAAGTCTATTTAATCTAACCATATAATTATATTGATTCCTAAGTTAATTCAAGCTTTTAATCAATTGAACAAACAAAATTACACACACATAAAAAAAAAAAAAAAAAAAAAGACTAAACTGTAAATCAAAATAACCTTAAAGTCTTAGATGAACCAAATCAAATAAATTCGGGGGAGAAATTATTTATTAAAAATTATTTATCCAACATAATCGTGTAGTTAAGATTAATATTAATTTCTAAGTGAATTTATGCCTTTAATTATCTGAATAAAACAAAAACATAAAAGCAAATAAGTAAATCACTGACCGAAATACACAAAGCAGAAAAGTTTCATGGCAAACAAACAATTTAGTAATTATTTAGGCTATAAATGACCAAAAACAAAATTTAGGACCTAATTTAGCACAAAGGTAATCTAGAGGACCCATTTTGTCATTAATCCAAAAGTTAAGTAAATGCTATGTCAAGTCATCTTCTCCGATTTGTTCTTTGTGAACTTCAACAATAGAAACGCCCTTTTCAATTCAAACAAATATCATGCTGATTTCAACCAAAATCAAGGTTATATAAAATCTCATGTGCAAATTTTAATAAAACTAACAATATCCAAGGAGGAGAACACAAAAAAAAAAAATTAGACCAGGAAGATAAACAGGTGGTGCCACTTTCTCCTCAATCCTGTGATTTTATTAACCCACGTAGAATGAATTCTCGAAAATTGATCTTTGAAACGCATCAAGTAAATTGAAAAAAAATTAAAAAAAATAGACATCCTAACTTATATTCCTATGTGAATTTATTAATTAAATTGATGCATGACCAAACCATCAAATAAACAAGGAAAGCAAGGAAAACGAACAATAAAAAAAAAATTGCTGTCAGTGACCTGTATGCAAAATAAAAATATGTTAATGACTTAGATGGATAAAATAAAGAGGATCAAGGACTAAATGAGAATTTACCCAAAAAAAAAATTTGACTTGGTCAACAAAAAAAGAAACAGACGCGTCGGGAGAGAGGAGAAAGGGAGCTTTGCCGGCGACGGACAACGGTGGACGCGAGCGACAGCGGCGGGTGGCTGCTGTGAGGCAGACCGGTATGGACGGCGACGGCACGGTGGTCGCGACGGAACTCAGCGACGGAGTGATACTGGAGCTAGACAACGACGGCGTGGCAGATTGGGGCGTCGGCAACGGAGTGGCAGTGGGTAACGAGCAGCTATGGAATGGGCGACGGCGTCGGGCTGTTTGGCTGCGACGGCGGCGTGCTCAGCTGGGCAGCGTCGCAAGCGTGGGAGGTGACGACGGCGAGCTGAAGGTGGAGAGAGTTGGAAGCGACCACGCGAAGAGAAGGAGGGGCTTGCGTCGGACAGCAGCAGTGGCAGTGGTGGCCTCTCGTGGCGGCTGAAGGACAGAGGCTTGAGGCGTCAGGCAGAGAAATGGCCGAGAGGCAG
Source organism: Aquilaria yunnanensis (assembly GCA_039654915.1). NCBI lineage: Eukaryota > Viridiplantae > Streptophyta > Magnoliopsida > Malvales > Thymelaeaceae > Aquilaria > Aquilaria yunnanensis. The sequence goes on along the minus strand of CM077596.1, from coordinate 93,653,543 downwards.
GGAACAAGGATGGCAAGGATAAAAAACGAAAGGCTGTGAGGGCCAAGAACGAGGACTGCGAGAGGTGGAGTACCAGAGAACGAGCAACGGCACGACAGAGCAAAAAAGGAGCTCTAGAAGCAAAGAGCAAAAGAGGGCTAGGATAGTGAATGAGGAGGGAAAAAGCAATAGCTCCGATAGAGGTTGGAATGGAGGAAAGAGAAGGAGAGAGAGAGAGCTATTTTTGTGGCTGTGTGTATCCGTCCAGAGAGAGAGAAGTCAGTGAGTTGATAAAGGAGAGCTCGTGGGAGCTCAGAGAGGGAGGAGGTGAGATGTTGAATAGAAAAGAAAAGAAGAAAGGAGAAGTCTCCAGAGAGTCTCGAAGTCTCTAGAGATAAGATTTTTTATTTGATTTTATTTATTTTATTATTATTATTTTTAACTAATATTAAATTTTTAATTTTAATTTAACACACAAACAGATATATTATTATATTATATTTTATTTTTTTTATTCATTCATTTTTTTTTGTACTAAACATATAAAATAAAAAATGCCTCCTCTTAGACTGATTGTTATCAATAAATATATAATATTATTATTTTTTTTAATTTAATTAATTAATTAATTAAATTAATTTTTTTTAACGACGGTCGGACGAAATTGGGTGTCAACAGCTGCCCCCCTTTGCATGCTTCATGGGACATGATGTATGCAAAGTCATTACCAAATTTCGTTCGACTTAGCTAGGCATTGAGAACCTTCTCGCCGCCTAAACTCTGAGGTTCAGGAACCTTCCTTGTAACCTCTACGATAAGAACCTTCCTATTGTTGAAGAAAATTGATTGATTTGGAGGCTAAGGATCCTACCCTAGAACCTCTGCGATAGGAACCTTCCTATCGTTGAAGAAAAATTAATTGATTTGGAGGCTAAGGGTCCTACCTTAGAACCTCTGCGATAAGAACTCTCTTATCGTTTAAGAAAAATTGATGATTGATTGTTTGAGGTTTAAGGAACTCTCCTTAGAACCTCGACGATAAGAACTCTCCTATCGTTGCAAGTTTGAGGTTAAGGGCCCTACCTTAGAACCTCTACGATAAGAACTCTCTTATCGTTTAAGAAAAATTGATGATTGATTGTTTGAGGTTTAAGGAACTCTCCTTAGAACCTTGACGATAGGAACTCTCCTATCGTTGCAAGTTTGAGGTTAAGGGCCCTACCTTAGAACCTCTGCGATAAGAACTCTCTTATCGTTTGAAGAAAAATTGATGATTGATTATTTGAGGTTAAGGAACTCTCCTTAGAACCTCGACAATAGGAACTCTCCTATCGTTGCAAGTTTGAGGTTAAGGGCCCTACCTTAGAACCTCTGCGATAAGAACTCTCTTATCGTTTGAAGAAAAATTGATGATTGAGGTTAAGGGTCCTACCTTAGAACCTCGACGATAGGAACTCTCCTATCGTTTTGAAGGAAAATTGATTGTTTTGAGGTTAAGGGTCCTACCTTAGAACCTCGACGATAGGAACTCTCCTATCGTTTGAAGGAAAATTGATTGTTTTGAGGCTAAGGGTCCTACCTTAGAACCTCGACGATAGGAACTCTCCTATCGTTTGAAGGAAAATTGATGATTTTGAGGTTAAGGGTCCTACCTTAGAACCTCGACGATAGGAACTCTCCTATCGTTTGAAGGAAAATTGATTGTTTTGAGGTTAAGGGTCCTACCTTAGAACCTCGACGATAGGAACTCTCCTATCGTTTGAAGGAAAATTGATGATTTTGAGGTTAAGGGCCCTACCTTAGAACCTCGACGATAGGAACTCTCCTATCGTTTGAAGGAAAATTGATAATTTTGTTTTCGAGGCAAAGGTTTCATCCTTAAAACCTCGGATTGATTGATTGATCTCGAGGCAAAGGTTCCATCCTTAAAATCTCGGATTGATTGATTGATCTCGAGGCAAATGTTCCATCCTTAAAAACCTCGGATTGATTGATTGATCTCGAGGCAAAGGTTCCATCCTTAAAACCTCAGATAGATTGATTGATCTCGAGGCAAAGGTTTCATCCTTAAAACCTCGGATTGATTGATTGATCTCGAGGCAAAGGTTCCATCCTTAAAACCTCGGATTGATTGATTGATCTCGAGGCAAAGGTTCCATCCTTAAAACCCCGATGATGAAAATTGATTTTGAAACTAAGGAGCTTTCCTTAGGACCTCGAGCGAAATTTATATGAAAGCAATTGAAATTGGAATAATTTTCTTCGAAAGTGTGAATTTTCATAATAGGCGAGCGCAAAGAATTAGGCTTCGATAAAACGAGTGAATCTTGATGATGACAATAACACTGACAAATTATGTAAATGGAACGGATGTTTGGAATCAATATTCAAGGTTCATCTAATATTTTCTTCAGTAAATATAGATTCCCTTGTGAGATATGTCATCCGAATAAGGTTAAAGCTTAACTACCCCCAAATGTTATGCCTAGTAGACCTAATAGGATGCGTCTCAAGAGTAACAAAAATTACTCTTTACTCAGCCATTCCAACCTAAAGGCATTGTCCTATGGTTTTAATATCAGCATGGACGAAACTATATTATAAAAAAAAGAAATTCCCTGAAAAGAAAAACTGAAACGCGAAAGAAAATGCTGATAATAAAACTAAAGGACAAGAAAAACGGATCAGATCGCTTCTTTCTTCCACAATACTTCAATAAGGTGAGTAGAGGACCATTATGGGAGTGAACTGGTCGGGAAAGACTGTCGTGTCCAGTCTATCTGAATCATTGCTGGATCTGGTTCAGGAACAAAAGCTTGTATTTTATCTAGCAATTCTTCAGCAGTTGTTGCGGATATTATGATTCGCCGTGCCACTCTTGATATGAAATTCTTCTGCATAGCATAATCCATAAAAGCTATCAAACCTGTAAAGAAATTGTTAACATTTAAAAGCCCAATGGGTTTCTTATGCAAATTAAGTTGGGCCATGGAAGCAATTTGAAAGACTTCTCCCAATGTGCCAAAACCACCTGGTTAAGCGATAAAAGCATCAGCATTTAAAAGCATTTGTAACACACGCTCTTGCAAATTTTTAACCACTAATTCTTCTCCAATCGTGCCCCCAGAAACAAATTTCAAAGGTCCAGGGATGATGCCCAAAACTTGACTTCCTCCTAAAGATGCTGCTGATGCTACACCTCCCATTAATCCGACACTACCTCCTCCATAAACTAAATGTATTTTTCGCTCAGCTAATACTCTACCCAAATGGTTGGCTGCCTTTAAATACTCTTCATCTTTTTCAGGAAAAGCCCCAGAAAATACACAAATACTTCGGGATTTACGAGTTGGGGTTTTCTCCATTCCTATCCTTACCCTTGTGAGAAAAGAGGATATATTTATAGAGATGAAGAGATAAGGCAATAATTTTATTTTCAAGAATGGATACATTATTGCCAGCTATTCACAGTAGTCACGAGTATGACTTTGGTCAGGTATGGGTACACTATCGTTAAAAGAGGAGGAAAATTTTCAAAATAGCTGCTAGCATGTACAGTAGTCACTACTGTAGCTTACGTCAGGAGTAGGTACGTGATTGTTGGAAGAGAAGGAAAATTTTAAAAAGTGGCTGTTATATACAGTAATCATAACTGTATCTCATGTCAGGAGTGGGTACATTATTGGGAGGATAATTTCAAAAGCGACAGCTAGCATGTACAGTAATCGTGACTTTGGTTCACGTCAGGAGTGAATACATTATTACCAAAAGGGGAGGAAAATTTCAAAAGCGACAGCTAGCATGTACAGTAATCGTGACTTTGGTTCACGTCAGGAGTGGATACATTATTACCAAAAGGGGAGGAAAATTTCAAAAGCGACAGCTAGCATGTACAGTAATCGTGACTTTGATCCTCGTCTTCCACTGGCTTTGTGTCCAGTAATGGCTTTAATGCTTTCTATGAATCGGTGATTTGCATCTCATCTAGCTTTTTCACAAACTGGCAAACAGGGTCGTTTAGGGTCAGATTCCCAAGACTGTAACGATCTCGTTCTTTTTGGAAAATTATCCATAATCCAACAACCTCAAATTGCACTATTCCGCAAGAATGCGCTTCAAGAACCTCTCGAATATCTTCTAGAGATTCCTTACGCAAGCCATTCTTAATGAATCTTATTCTATCATTACGATTTCTGGTGATCACTCCTGGAGAACGACATTTATTGCCGCAAATCCACCATCCACAATTATGACAAACGCCTAGCCTCTTTGCTCTTCTTTTTTTGGCATAAGCGCTTTTACCAAAGCCGGGCATACGGGGAAAGAACGCTTCTGGAACTTCACCAGCTGAACGAACCTTAGCTTCAATTAGCCACCGCACATTATCAGGAATGCCTTTGTGCATAAATACTCTGAATCGTTCACATCTAGCTTGATAAATCTTTTTAAGAACATTTATTGGGAAGGAAGGAAAATACTTTCGTAGGGCAGAAAGAGAAGACTCCATTGATGAAGGAGGCAAAGAAAGAAATTAGTGATTGTAGGAAACGAAAATAACTAACACATATTTATAGTGATGAAAGGGATAATGCGTTAATTACACTTACAGAAGCAAGTACATTATTGTCAAAAGAAAAGACAAATGACAGCTTATATGTACAGCAATCATGACTGTGGCTCTCATCTTCCACTGATTTATATCTAGTAATGGCTTCAATGCCTTCTATGAGTCGAGGACTTGCTTCCTATCCAGTTTTCTTACAAGCTGGCAGACAGGGTCGTTTACAGTCACATTCCCAAGACTGTAACGGTCTCGTTCTTTATGGTAAGTCCTCCACAATTTGACAATTTGACCTTGCACTTTTCCACAAGAATGCGTTTCAAGAGTCTCTCGGATATCTTCCAGAGATTCCTTACGCAGGCCATTCTTAATGAATTTTCTTTTATCTTCACGATTTGTGGAGATGTATCCTAAAGAGCGACATTTAGTATTACAATTCCATCGCCCACATTTATAACATACGCCTAGTCTCTTTGCTCTTCGCCTTTTGGCATAACGGCTTTTACCTAAACCGGGCATGCGGGGCATAAATGCATCTGGAACTTCACCCGCCAGACGGACCTTAGCTTCAATTATCCACTGCACATTATCGGGAATGCCTTTGCGTGTAAAAACTCTGATTCTTTCACATCTAGCAAGGTAGATCTTTTTAAGGACTTTTATTGGAAGAGAAGGAAAGTATTTTCGCAGGGTAGAAAGAGTAGAATCCATTGATGAGAGAAGAATTTGAGAGATGATGGAAAGGAATTAGTTATTGAAGGAAACTTAGATAACCGACTGGAAGAACATGCATTTATAGCGATGAAATGGATAACGTGTCGATTACACTTACGGGAGCAAATACATTATTAAAAGAAAAATGGAAAATTTTAAATATGATAAATTGTATGTACAGTGATTGTGACTGTGGCTCACATCTTCCACTGATTTTACGTCTAGTAACGGGATTAACAGCTTCTATGAGTCGAGGATTTGCTTCCCATCCAGTTTTCTTACAAGCCGGCAAATAGGGTCGTTTAACGTCAGATTCCCGGGACTGTATCGTTCTCCTTCTTCATGAAAAATGCTCCATAAATCGAGAAGTTCACGTTGCACGGATCCACAAGAATGCGTCTCAAGAGTCAATTGGATATCATCCAATGAGTCCTTACTCAGGCTATTCTTAATGAATCGTATTTTATCTTCTCGATTATCAGAGATCATCCCTAAAGAACGACATTTAGTATTACAGGTCCAGCGTCCGCATTTATGACAGACGCCTAGTCTCCTCGCTCTTCGCTTTTTGGCATAAGAGCTTTTGCCTACACCAGGCATGTGAGACACAAATGCCTCTGGGATTTCACCTGCCAGACGAACCTTAGCTTCAATTAACCACCGCACATCTTCAGGGATTCCTTTATGCATCAGAGCTCTTAATCGTTCACAGGGAACTTGGTAGATCTTTTTGAGGATGTTCATTGGGAGAGAAGGAAAATATTTTCGCAAGGCAGAAAAAGTAGGATCCATTTTCTAGGAGAAAGTAAAAGAAAGGAGGGAGGAAATGATCAGTTATTATGGGCAACTGAGAGAACCGACTTGAGAGTCACGGAGTACCGTATCCGCCGCTTAACCGGAAAAGTGAATCCTACTTTATTTTGATGTGATAGATATTCCATCCAGCTGACGTCGATTCAGTCCTTGATTATTGAATCCATTGTTCGCTTTTGACAAATTTTCAACGACAATATTTCTTGATGTCTGCCTTATCTTTGACCACAGCTATCTCTTATCTTAGATGCTGCTAAGCTGGCATCAATCTTGTCCTTCCAGGTGTAGCCACGATTATTGAATCAATTGCCAGGCTTTTGACAATATTGTCTACTTTATCCTTTTTGATATCTGCCTTATCCTTGGCTATAGCTATCTCTTATCTTGGATACTACTAGCTGGCGTCAATCCTATCCTTCCAGGTGTAGCCTCGATTATTGAATCGGTAGCCAAGCTTTTGACAATATTGTCTACCTTATCCTTGAATTCCTGATGCGGGTTGGTCCCGCATATTAGCTGTGTATCCAGTGATAGATTGGTAAGAGCTGATGTTATTGAGATCTTAGCTTATGCTGCTGTAGCTGTGCCGTGGATGTGCTTCTCATTTGATTCCTGTTCTGTATGCTATGTATGCATGATATGAAATGCATGAATGCAGAGCATGTGGAACTAATGGCTTTTTTTTTTTGTATGGATCTAGTTCTTTATGTCTTTGTTTTACCGGATCCTCTTTGTGATGGCCTTCTTGGACTATCATTGAATCTCTTTATGCTTTCCAGCTTTTGTTCACTGCGTCAAAAGCCCAACTCTTTTCAAAATCCTCTTTCTTTGACTTGTTCTTTGAATTTTGGCCTCAATTTCTTTAAAGTTGGCCCGCCTCATAATTTATATCTCTTTCGGGTACTCATTCATTGTCATGGATTTGATACCATCAAAGGCTTTACTTTCAATGTCTGCTTTGCCTTCTTTTCTTGTGACCGTGCCGACACTTACTTATCCTCATGTTATAATCTGAATGATTGCTCTTCTTATGTTTTGATGCATAAGACTTGCCCCCTTGTCTATTGAACTTCTTTGTTGGCAGTACTCCTCTTACGCTTTGTAGAGACTACTTTGCCCTCCTGAATATGGTATTTATGTGGAGAAAAGGTATCATATCGCCTTTGATTTAACAGAAGGTCAAGCATTTCTAGACCTTTGTGATGGCACTTGATCGTAAATTTCTCTTACAAGAACCACATCTTATTAAAGAAAGAATCAAGCTATCTCCTCACTTTTAAGTCTACATACATTAATGAATAATGGTTTGGCCTTAAAGAAAAACTTTCATCAATTTGCAAAGCTTGACAAAGTAATTTACGGTCTTTATTTTTAATTAAAATATCCTACCATTCTTCCCTTTCCAACTCGAAGACATAAACTGTGCAAGGCAATAAGGTAGAAACATGATTCACAATGATAGCTTTTTAACTGAATAACGATGATATCAAGAGGTAAGTGTTAGGCGTGAGGAAAATTAAGTTTGAATGTTTTTTTTTTTGTGGCAGTCTTTTAGCTGAATGAGAATAATATTAAGAGGTAAATATTAGGTCTGAGTAAAGTTAAGTTTGAGTGGTGTGAAAGAAGGGTCTTTTAATACTAATCGTGAGCAGTATTAAATAAGGTAGAAACATGATTCATAATGATAGTCTTTTAGCTGAATGAGGATGTTCGGTTTGAGAAAAGTTAAATTTAAGTGGTGTGGAAGAAGGGTATTTTAATACTACTCGTGAGCAAATTTGATTATGGTGAAAAACTCAATAGTGATGACCTCAAACTTGCCACTCTTTCCAGAAAGTTAAATCTCATCTGTTGCCCCCCAACTATCGTGGTCTTTATGTATGCTTGGCTTGAAAGTTGCTTTTGTCTTCTAGACCGCCTTTGCAGGTTTTCAGTCTAGAATGCCTAGCTCACTTTTTCTTTGTTTTCTTTCTTTTGCTCTAACTTGAGCTTCGTTTCTTTTCTTTTCTTGTTTTTTTTATTTCCCTTTTTTTTTGTGAGCTATGGTGATGACATACTTGATAACTCTCTTGAAGTGAGATGACTTAAGTGGCCTTGCTTGCTCGTGCTTGTTCTCAGTCCTTTTTGATTTTGAATTTTCCCTTGTTGTCTTTTGATGGAAAGGATGAATTTCTCTTTTCGGAGTTTGTGTTGCAAAGAACTGAGATCATAGCCCTCTTGAAGTGAAATGATTCAAGTGGACTTAGTTGCTTGTGTTTGCTCTCAGTCTCTTTTTTTTTTTTTGGATTTTCCCTTTAATGGCTTTTGATGGAAGGGATGAACTTCTTTCCTTTGTTAGAATTTGTGTTGCGGAAAACTGAGAATCTTTTTTTTGTATTGAGCATTTGTGAGAATTGGGAGGCCACTGAAGTCATTTAATATGAGAGCTAACTTTTTTTGGAAGCTAACCCCAAACTTCTTGCAAGGATGTTGATAATCACTGTGAATTCTTTTTTAGGGTTGAGGTGCAACAAATGAAATCCTTCTTACTAGATTTGGCAGCACTTTCAAGATCATTACTATCAAATTTTCCTTAACTTTTTATTTTCACCCACGAGTAGTATCATTTAGAAAGCAAAGTATGATAGCAGTAATGGATAGTATAATGGAAAGGAGTGAGAGATGGATGTAAAAACGGAATTTTTGGTAAGAAGTGGTAGAATGTGTAGGTGTAATAATTGAATTTTTGGTAAAAATTGGTAGAATGTGTAGAAGTAATAATGGGATTAAAAAGTGGTAGAATGCACACGCAACATCTTTTTGTTAGAGAACAAAAAGAATTACCGGTTGTCGAAAAGTAAAGTGTGATGGCAATAATGGATAGTATAATGGCAAAGAGTGTAAAAATGGAAAGTAGTAGAATGCACGCATTACATCTTTTTGTTGTACCAGAAAAAGAATAGCAGGTGTCCATTTAACAAAGACTACACCCTAGATTCTGGACTAAATCTAGGAGATTTTTACTATTAAACTACTTTTGCAAGCTTTCAAAGATACAAGTTTATTCAAAGGATTCCCTGTCATTCAAAAGTGTGTGCGGACTGTTAGGTCAGATCTGACTTGGAGCCCTTCCAAAATTAATGTAATTCCAGCTCAAAATCTTCACTTTCAATTATCAATCACATCATGGCCTAGCAACTTAGACTCGACCAACTGTTGGACCTTGAGTTTCAGCACCACAGACTTTTCAGTTACATTTGGGATTTGGGTCACACCAACTTGGAAGAGAAGGTCACTTGGCCTTTGCTACCATTGGTATGGATGATAGCAGAATGACTTCTTCAACAAAGACTGTGATTAACTATCCTTCAAAAATGAACTTCATTTTTTGGTGTAATGAGGAGTGAATTGCTCCGGCCATACTTTCTATCTTGGACTCTATATCTATGAGACGTCCTTCGGTTTGCTCTGCCATTAGTCTTGTTTGGAGCCGAGTTGAATATCGGTGTTGAGGTCCAATTCTACCCTTTTTAAGTAAGATTCATTTTATTAACTTTACATGTACTTGATTGATGTAATGGATGCATGCAATACAAAATGAGATTATGTTTTTACCAGACTTTCTATGTATGTGATTAATGTAATGGATGTATGCAATGAGTGAGTTTGATTATCTACTATCGTGAAACTTCAAGACTTCTAGTTATCATTATAAAGATCAAAAAGTTAGCATAATTTGATGCGTGGTTTAGATGCATGAAGAATAATTGCACAAAACAGAAGTATAACAAAAGAAAAATAAGGTTATTAACAAGTTAAATAGTAATTAACAACTCATGAAGTATTATGGATAAACAAGTTAAAACCATATGAAGAAAAGTGTAGAGTAACAACACAGCATAACAAGGATATACTTATGGCGTTGGTAAAATGGTAGAAATTCTATGGTCAGTTCTATGGTTAAGTGGGGAGTTCTATATGCATAAGGTGGTTTATCAAAAAGGCAAGAGATAGTTCCCGAATCCCGTCACTAAATCATAGTGACGGCCCGATTCCTTACCCTCTAGGGTTAATGTAAGGAATGGATTAATTCGAGTCGTAGCTTTTCGTGGGCCCATGCAGAGACTAACCGTCTCAGAAGGCAATACACTACTTTGCTACTTTGAAACCGGTGAAGGCTTGGAGACCGTGGCCTCACAAGGACAGCAACACCAATTCCGCTTAGAAAGAATCGTGTTTGATTTAAGGAAGCTCGGGTATAAAGCTTCATTTTGTGAATGCATTATGCATGTTTAGAATAAGTAAATATAACATATAAATTCACATAAAAATAAGCAAAATAGAACAAAATAAATCAACTTTTAGGCTTGACTCACTAACCAGATTCCCCAGTGGAGTCGCCAAGCTGTGGCAACATGCGGGCCGTTTTCGGGAGTCGCCACCAATCTGTTTCACCTAGGTCGATTGGTCACCTTAAAATTGGTCTGCGAGAGTTCGGGAATCGGGAGTACGGTTACGCTAAAACAATATTGTTATAGCGCCCAAAATTGGCACCTTAGTTGATTTTAATTTTGTTTTACTTTGCTTTTAAATAATTTTCAGTTAATTTTCAAAGATAGAAATTTTAACTGAATTATGTCGAAATGTGGATTTTTAAGTTAATTAATTTGTATGAAATTTTATACTTCCGAACCATGGACTCTGCCGAGTCATTTGGACACGGAAGATTTGATTCCGAACCATGGACTCTGCCGAGTCATTTGGACACGGAATTTGACGAAATTTTAATCCATATCATGAATCCCGGAGGATTATCATAATATGAATTTTTATCCTGATATTTAATTTTATTTTATTTAAGATTTTATATTTCTCCAAGCCATGAATCCTACCGGATTACCCGGACATGAATTTTAATTTTAATTTAATTTATTATGAGTTACTTAATTAATTATGATATGACATATGCAGACTAAATTTTTCTAAGTGTGATTTTTTTAGTTATTATGTTAAACTAATTTTTTTAGACTAATCATTAAAAAGTCTATTTAATCTAACCATATAATTATATTGATTCCTAAGTTAATTCAAGCTTTTAATCAATTGAACAAACAAAATTACACACACATAAAAAAAAAAAAAAAAAAAAAAAAAAACTAAACTGTAAATCAAAATAACCTTAAAGTCTTAGATGAACCAAATCAAATAAATTCGGGGGAGAAATTATTTATTAAAAATTATTTATCCAACATAATCGTGTAGTTAAGATTAATATTAATTTCTAAGTGAATTTATGCCTTTAATTATCTGAATAAAACAAAAACATAAAAGCAAATAAGTAAATCACTGACCGAAATACACAAAGCAGAAAAGTTTCATGGCAAACAAACAATTTAGTAATTATTTAGGCTATAAATGACCAAAAACAAAATTTAAGACCTAATTTAGCACAAAGGTAATCTAGAGGACCCATTTTGTCATTAATCCAAAAGTTAAGTAAATGCTATGTCAAGTCATCTTCTCCGATTTGTTCTTTGTGAACTTCAACAATAGAAACGCCCTTTTCAATTCAAACAAATATCATGCTGATTTCAACCAAAATCAAGGTTATATAAAATCTCATGTGCAAATTTTAATAAAACTAACAATATCCAAGGAGGAGAACACAAAAAAAAAAAAAAATTAGACCAGGAAGATAAACAGGTGGTGCCACTTTCTCCTCAATCCTGTGATTTTATTAACCCACGTAGAATGAATTCTCGAAAATTGATCTTTGAAACGCATCAAGTAAATTGAAAAAAAATTAAAAAAAATAGACATCCTAACTTATATTCCTATGTGAATTTATTAATTAAATTGATGCATGACCAAACCATCAAATAAACAAGGAAAGCAAGGAAAACGAACAATAAAAAAAAAATTGCTGTCAGTGACCTGTATGCAAAATAAAAATATGTTAATGACTTAGATGGATAAAATAAAGAGGATCAAGGACTAAATGAGAATTTACCCAAAAAAAAAATTTGACTTGGTCAACAAAAAAAGAAACAGACGCGTCGGGAGAGAGGAGAAAGGGAGCTTTGCCGGCGACGGACAACGGTGGACGCGAGCGACAGCGGCGGGTGGCTGCTGTGAGGCAGACCGGTATGGACGGCGACGGCACGGTGGTCGCGACGGAACTCAGCGACGGAGTGATACTGGAGCTAGACAACGACGGCGTGGCAGATTGGGGCGTCGGCAACGGAGTGGCAGTGGGTAACGAGCAGCTATGGAATGGGCGACGGCGTCGGGCTGTTTGGCTGCGACGGCGGCGTGCTCAGCTGGGCAGCGTCGCAAGCGTGGGAGGTGACGACGGCGAGCTGAAGGTGGAGAGAGTTGGAAGCGACCACGCGAAGAGAAGGAGGGGCTTGCGTCGGACAGCAGCAGTGGCAGTGGTGGCCTCTCGTGGCGGCTGAAGGACAGAGGCTTGAGGCGTCAGGCAGAGAAATGGCCGAGAGGCAGGGAACAAGGATGGCAAGGATAAAAAACGAAAGGCTGTGAGGGCCAAGAACGAGGACTGCGAGAGGTGGAGTACCAGAGAACGAGCAACGGCACGACAGAGCAAAAAAGGAGCTCTAGAAGCAAAGAGCAAAAGAGGGCTAGGATAGTGAATGAGGAGGGAAAAAGCAATAGCTCCGATAGAGGTTGGAATGGAGGAAAGAGAAGGAGAGAGAGAGAGCTATTTTTGTGGCTGTGTGTATCCGTCCAGAGAGAGAGAAGTCAGTGAGTTGATAAAGGAGAGCTCGTGGGAGCTCAGAGAGGGAGGAGGTGAGATGTTAAATAGAAAAGAAAAGAAGAAAGGAGAAGTCTCCAGAGAGTCTCGAAGTCTCTGGAGATAAGATTTTTTATTTGATTTTATTTATTTTATTATTATTATTTTTAACTAATATTAAATTTTTAATTTTAATTTAACACACAAACAGATATATTATTATATTATATTTTATTTTTTTTATTCATTCATTTTTTTTTGTACTAAACATATAAAATAAAAAATGCCTCCTCTTAGACTGATTGTTATCAATAAATATATAATATTATTATTTTTTTTAATTTAATTAATTAATTAATTAAATTAATTTTTTTTAACGACGGTCGGACGAAATTGGGTGTCAACAGCCGCCAACATATGCCAGATGCGGTAGACCTCATTATGGTGGGCTGCATCCCACTCACATAATCCCTGCACGTTATGAACGAAATAAACTTACCTAAAAAGGTTCTATAGATTCAAACATATATAGATAAAGGCGAAATAATTATAACAAGTATCTAACCTCAAATACGCGCCACCACGCCTGAATATCTGCTGGACTCGCGCTCGTCCAGTTATGATGTCCCCTGAAGTGTGTGGTGAAGCATCTAGTGACCAACCTTGTTGCTCGTGATGGAAGGAAGCTACATGAAGTGGATGTTTGACAGAATTCATGAAATTAGTCTTACTGCGACTTCAGATACTACATGTTAAATAAACTAATTTGGTACAAGCGGGTGCATTACTTACGTGTTCCCGTGAGGTACTATCCGTAAACGAGACTGCAGGGAGGCTTGGGATACCGTGTTCTGACCATGTGAACTCCCACCATCCGGTGAGACTACAGGGGTCGGGATAGACCGACTACCACTGCCACGTCTCGGACCAATGTGAATACCACCTGTGGGAGGGTGAGGATGATGAACAGGTGTTTGTTCTGTTGATGGCTGTGCATCCGAATCATGGGAGTGTGATTGGCGTGCCCGCTCATGTCTACCTATTGGTTCAGCTAAAACTTCTTTCATTTGCTGAAATAGCCCTTTCCCTGGGCGACGTGTATATGTTTGATCTCCTTTTGGTGGCATCTACATTATTATGAAATCCCATACAAAAGTTTACATAACGTAAATTCAAACATTGAAATAAAACTTGCTCAATCATATTGTAGGCACCAGGTTAAAGTTTCAGTTGCTCTTTACATATATATTAAAAGTTAATTACTAAACGAGAATATTACATAATACAATAACATATGCACGTTTACATTATTCTGAGTTTCCAAGTTCATCTGAATTTGATTTCTCTGATTCGCCACTATCAGTATCCCCTGATTCAAAATCATTTTCGTCATCACTTCCTTCAAGGGACTCCTCATTTTCAGAGAAGTCGTCATCTCCCAAAGTTTCATCCCTCAATGCCATGTCTTCCTCCACAGCTTCCCATACACCTGTTTCAGCTAAATTGTCGATTGGGTCATCCATAATTATGGGAGAACTGTTCACCCCGGTCTGCAATTCTTCCTGATATGCATCTTCGACATCAGCTACATCATTATGAATAATGCGTCTAGGTTTGATTTTCAACACCACCAACCAACCCGTTTTGTCACGTGACTTTGTGGGATAATGAGTGTAGTAAACTTGATCAGCTTGGGCAGCAAGAATGAACGGGTCAAACTTCCCATATCGACGACCATCACAAACCTCAACTATCCCATATTGTTGGTGAACCCGAATGCCACGATTTGGAGTAGGGTCAAACCAAGCACACTTAAACAATACTACTTTTTTATGTGGCCACCCAGGATATTCCAGTTGAATGATTTCTTCTAACACCCCATAAAAATCACATTCAACCTCACTTGATCCTGAAGTCCTAATACATACTCCACTGTTAAATGTTGCTTTGTCGCGACCCCAGTCGCTAATGTGGAACTTGTACCCATTTATGAAGTAAACAGGCCAACTCTCAACACGACGAGATGGCCCGCATGCAACATCCCACAAGAAGCGGTCCGTGATCGTGTTTCTTACATCATTCACCTAGTTTCAAACAGTCATAATATCAATATGTATTTTTGTTATTTATCAAAATATGGGTAATTTGAAGTGTAAGTAACTTACATAGTTTCTAAGCCATGTCTCAAAGTTATTCTCAATGTAGACATCCAGGTCTGCCATCTGTATATTGGGTGCATGCATACGCACCTCATCAACGAACAAACTACAAGATGGCATAAGATTATAATTGGAGCATAAACTGGATGAGGTTAGTAGAAAAGAATAAAAGTTTTGTTTCAGAGAAACATGTGTGGGATATGGGATGGGTATTGATTCACTTACTCGAGGTACGACTTCACCTCCTTACAATTCAGTAAGACATATGCAGCTGCGACCCTCAATTCATTGTCATCAAGATAGCGATACCTTGATGCCCCATATGGTCGACCCGGGTATCTAAATATAGACCACACCGATTCATCAAATGGTCCTTCGCCCCCATCATCATTACGAGGTACTCGAGTAGCCATATGTGGGATATGGGATTCAAAGTAGTGAGAGCAAAATGTAGAGGTCTCCTCAATTAGATATGCTTCACAAATTGAACCCTCTACATGAGCCTTATTTGAAACCTTCATTTTGAGGTCATGCATACAACGCTCAAACTTGTACATCCACCTATATTGAACGGGGCCTCCAACTCTTGCTTCGTAAGGTAGGTGAACCGGCAAATGTTCCATTGAGTCGAAAAAAGCCGGTGGGAAAATTCTTTCCAACTTACAAAGTATGACAGGTATATTTGCTTCCAACTCGACCATGTGATTCACATCTAACTCTGGGGAGCATAAATCTCGGAAGAATTGGCTTAACTCGGTCAACGGTTTCCATATATTATCAGGCATTGCTTCAAGTGCAATTGGGAGGAGCCTCTGCATCATCACATGACAGTCATGGCTTTTCATACCCGACAGTTGACTTACGTTACTGTCGACACACCTCGCAAGGTTCGATGCATACCCGTCTGGGAGTCTAAGTGTTTTAACCCAAGTAAGCACATCAGTTCTGTGGTCTCTGTTGAGTGCAAATATGGCTTTAGGTTTAACTGCTCGGCCATCACCCTGAGGAATTAAATGTAGCTCTGATCGGCTGCAGAGAATCTCAATGTCTTTACGAGCCTTGACGTTGTCCTTAGTTTTATTGGTCACATCCATCACTGTATTCTATATATTGTCAAACACATTCTTCTCTATATGCATAACATCCAAATTATGGCGGATCAAATTAGTCTTCCAATACGGTAGCTCCCAGAAAATGCTTCGTTTTGTCCAATTATGGGTTCTGCCATAACCTGGTATGGTTACAACCTGTCCATTGCGAACTACAGAAGGAAAATGTGAGATACGTTCAAATACTGCTGCTGGTGGTAAACGCTCAGGAGGCAACGATTTCTCAACTTTTCCTCTCTTAAAGGAGACTCTGTTCCTTCTGTATGGGTGATCCAACTCTAGAAATTGTCGATGACAATCGAAGAATGAGGTTTTCCTTCCATGCTCAAGTTGGAAAGCTTTACTATATTCCATGCAAATAGGGCACGATAACCTCCCATGAGTCATCCATCCGGACAACATCCCATATGCCGGGAAGTCATTTATGGTCCACAAAACCGAAGCCCGGAGCTGAAAATTTTGTTTCAGTGAAATATCCCATGTTTCCACCCCATCCTCCCATAGCTGCTTCAATTCATGAATAAGTGGTTGTAAATAGACATCAATATTCTGACGTGGACTCCGAGGGCCAGGTATCAATGCAGTCAAAAACATATATGGCTTCTTCATACACATCCACGGAGGCAAATTATAGGGAGTAACAATGACAGGCCAACATGAGTATTGTTTACCTGAGTACCCGAAAGGCGTAAACCCATCAGAACAAACTCCAAGGCGAACATTTCGGGGCTCCGCCGCAAACCACGGGTACGTGGAATCAAAATGTTTCCATGCTTCCCCATCTGAAGGATGTTTTAAAACATTTGGGTCGGATCGATGCTCAATGTGCCACCGCATGTGCTCTGCAGTTGAGAGTGAAGCATATAGTCGCTGAAGCCGAGGAGTGAGTGGTAAATAGTGCATAGTCTTCCTCGCTCTATCCTTACCTCGCCCATTTGTTCTCGGCTTAAACCGAGATTCACCACAAAACTTGCATTCTGAAGCATCTTCATCAGTATTCCAAAACAACATGCAGTCGTTTACACAACCATCAATTTTAAGGTGGGCAAGACCTAGTTGTGAAACTAATTTCTTCGTCTCATACCAATTGGATGGCATCTTGCTGTCACTTGGCTGCGTCTCTTTCGTCAACGCTGCAATACCATCATAACACCCTCTTGGTATATGATATTCTGCTTTTAGGTTTAACAACCGAACTGCAGCAGAAAGCTCAGAATGCTTCTCACATCCATCCCAAAGAGGTGTACTAGCGGAGTTCAGTAAATCAGAAAACCTTCTAAAACCTTCATTAGGTTGTTGATCCTGTTCAGTGGAATTCTGATGCATACTTGGACCCGCTGCATCAAATATCATTTGAGCATATGGGTTTACATTTGAACTGAACTCAGAATGCTCATACCAATCAGAATGATAAAACGGCTGCTGCGGAGGCTCTGTAAATGCCTCCCCATGAGCTGTCCAGTTTGTGTAATGAGCCATGAAACCCACTTTGTATAGATGCACTCTAACGTCATCACAATCCTTAAACTTCAAATTTTTACACCTCCTACACGGGCAACGTATTTTGTTGCCATCCATGTGAGCTGGGTTACTACAGGCAAATGTTATGAACTGCTCAATCCCTGTCTCCCACTCCTCTGTGTACCCAACTCGGCCAGGTAAATAACGACTACTATACATCCAACTACGGTCCATGAAGTCCTACCAATAGATTATTTTGTTGAGTTAATCTAAACCATGTCATTTAAAACACACAAACTGTAATGACTACGTGACGGTTTACGTAAGGTTACCAGCATAGTTGGAATTATTATTCTGGTTTAGGAAATAAACGCAATAGGAAGGAAATAATAATATTCTTTCCATATAAGTATTATTATAATTATAAAAATAATTACAATTTCGTGTACTATTACTTTACTACTACTCATACAAACTGCAGTATTAGTACAATTATGAAATATTATGGTTATAATAATAATAATTATTATTATTATAATTATTATTCTGTTTATAATAGTAGTTGTAATTTTTAATTGTCTTATTGGATTTATTATTGGTATACTAATAATAATAATTATGATATATTATGGTTAATATTATAATTAAGATTATGACTATTATTATAATTATTATTATTGTTATTATAATTATTGTTATGTTTATTATTATTAGTACTATTATTATTAATATTATTATAATTATTATTATTATACTTATTATTATAGTTAGTATTAGGTAGAATTTTTATTATTATTGTTATTATTATTATTATTATTATTATTATTCTGTTTATAATAGTAGTTAAAATTTTTATTTGTCTTATTGGATTTATTATTGGTATACTAATAATAATAATTATGAAATATTATGGTTAATATTATAATTAAGGTTATGACTATTATTATAATTATTATTATTGTTATTATAATTAGTATTCTGTTTATTATTATTATTACTATTATTATTAATATTATTATTATTATTATTATACTTTTTATTATACTTAGTATTATTATTATTTTTATTATTATTATTATTATTCTGTTTATAATAATGGGTATAATTTTTATTTGTCTTATTGGATTTATTAATGGTATACTAATAATAAAAATTAATAGTATTACTACTATTACTTTACTACTAATCTTGCCATCATATGTATTGTTTCAAATATAAGTTATTATTACTACAAATAATAATATTATTATAATTGATATTACTCGTATTCGATTAATTAGATCAGAAATAATAATACTAATTCATAATATTATTTTTACTATGACTTTACTACTACATTTATAATCCCATATATTATTCTTCGTAATATTATTAATATTGACATATATTATTTTTGGATGTCAATTTATTTCACTAGATATATTTTGAACAATTTATATTAATGCCAATAATGAAAACATTGTAATCAAAATTCCAAAATAACCATTCTACGTTGTAACAAAATATATAACCCAAACAATTTACTTCACACTAATTATTTGTAACTAATTGCACACATAATTATACTACATAAATAATTTAAATAAAACTAATTATTTGTAGCTAATTGCACACATAATTATACTACATAAATTGTACTACATAAATAATTTAAATAATTTGCCTAACTAATTGCACACATAATTATACAACATAACAAATTTAAATTAAACTAATTATTTCTAATTTTGTAACAATTTCCGAAATAAAAAAAAATAGTTAGAAAATCCAAAAAAATGTACAATTACAATGGGTACCCCAAATACTTCACATTCCACCATCAACATCTACATCTCAAATACTAATCACATATTTCAACCCAAATAAGCATGAAAAATTCGGATTTAAACTAATTAATAGGGAAAAAAATTAAACTTTCGGATTAAGTAAAAACTAACCTCAAATCCGTAATACAAGTTGCTTCAAATGGCTGGGAATAGGTTCGAATCACCTATGTTTTGCAAGAAATTGAAACCCACAGTAAAAAAAAAAAACGCATCATCCGAAAAAAAAAAATTGAAAAGTCTCTAAAATAACGTACTAACCACCAAATCGAGCAAATTGAGGCCAGATCCACGTTAAAATCAGCTTCACGACGTTGATAAACCCCTTAATCGAGACAAGAAACGTGCTGTGTGTGCGTGTGAAGGATTTGTAGTGAGAGAGAGGAGCACAGCGTAAGGGAGAGAAAGCTGGAGGAAGAAGACGAGTCCGCTGCGAGGGGGGGGGGGGACTTTTTAAAAGTAATTTTAAGCCGTTGGAAAAAAATTTCAAAACTCAGCGTTTCATAAAATGAATTTCCAACGGCCAAAGCCGTTGGAAATATTTTTTTTCTTTTGCACATTTTCCAACGGCTGTAGCCGTTGGGAATTTCATTTAAATTTTGTTTATTTCCCATTTTTTTGTTATTTTTCACATTTTCCAACGGCTGTAGCCGTTGGAAACAATTTTTTTTCTTATTTCACGGCTGTAAATTAAAATTCTTTGTCTCTGTCCCATTTCCAACGGCTATAACCGTTGGAACATAACTATTTGTTGTTTTCTTCTCTGTCCCAGTTATTGAAATCATTTTGGATATAATTTTCTTGAATTTTGTGAAGATGTAGCTTATTTTACATATAATTTTAAGAACGTTTGTAAATATGTTGCTTATTTTATGAAACTTTGTAGACATACTATATTATATATACCAAAATTTATATATTTTACGCAAAAGATCCATATTTATATATTTATATATTATATTATGTTTATATATCTAAATTTTAAGAAAGTTTGGTAATATGATATATTATGTAAATTTATATATTTAACTTAACTATATCTTTTTTTTCCTTTCAGCCGTTGCAAATATCATCTGTATCTACATTTGTATAATTAACATTCAAAAATCTATAATTAATATAACTTATATAATTTAACCAACAAAATCAATATTAATTTTTTTTTTCCTGGGTTTTCCAACGGCTTAAACCGTTGGAAATATTATATATGAATACATTTATATAATTGACGCAAAAAAATCTAGATTTTCCACATTATCCAACGGTGTTAGCGGTTGGAAATATTATTTATGTTATTATTTATAGAATTTACTAGGTAAATCCACATTTCCAACGGTTTTAGCCGTTGGAAATATTATATATGTCTACATTTATATAATTTCTGCACAAAATTCTTTATTTTCCAAAGTTTCCAACGGTTTTAGCCGTTGGAAATATTATATATGTCTACATTTATATAATTTCTGCACAAAATTCTTTATTTTCCAAAGTTTCCAACGGTCTTAGCCGTTGGAAATATTATTTATGTTATTATTTATAGAATTTACTATGTAAATCCACATTTTCCAACGGTTTTAGCCGTTGGAAATATTATATATGTCTACATTTATATAATTTCTGCACAAAATTCTTTATTTTCCAAAGTTTCCAACGGTCTTAGCCGTTGGAAATATTATATATTATCTAGATTTATATAATTTTGGAAAACACTCCATATTTCCTCCATTTTCCAACGGCTTAAGCCGTTGGAAATACTATATATATTATGTAAATTAAATACTCTAAAACTTGCAGTTGGAAAAAATTTTCTCCTCGTTCCAACGGTTTTGGCAGTTGGAAATTTCCAACTGCTTGACCGTTGGAAATGAGGGCAGTTGGAAATAAAGGAATTTTTAGTAGTGTTCGTTTCTCATGTAATGGTCTCCTTCAATTCCTTGTGTGTATGTGGGATCAACGGAAAAAAGTCAATTGATGTGTTGGAGTTACGTGTTGGCGAGGCACTGAAATCAAAACACAGCTATCCAACAGGTAATGACTCCATCAAAACCTGGGTTGATTGGACTATATTCATAATGACTAGATCCAACCCTAAACTCCATTGCAACACCTTCAATGAACTAGCACAGTTTGTAAGGATCATAATATGTCGTAGATCGAACCTCACCGTTGAGAAGACTACTCCTTCAATAGCTTTGAGTTCATCTTCCAAAGCCGTGGAACTACTTTCTGCAAACTACTTTCTTTATTTCGCATTCTCATTTCATTTTTTTAATATTTTTAAATTTAAGTAAATTAATTTACAATATTACTCTTCAATATATCATTTTAATATTTACTTTTTATATTTTTCTTAATTTATATGTAAAAAGTAAATGACAAAAGTGAAACAATATACTACATCCATCCTAAGTTCTTTGCACCATTTTTATTTTTTAACTTACGTTTGACTTAAATTTATTTATATTAATATTTACTAAAAGGTTTCAAAAATTTATACTTAAAACTATAAGTTTTGTGGTTTTTAAATATAAACTGTTAATTTTTTTTAATAAATATTAATATAAATAAATTTAAGTTAAACTTAAGTCAAAAAATTAAAATATTACAAAGAACTTGAAATGAAAAGAATATATACGAACTTATTTTTTCCATCTTTCTCAAATTCTGTTTCAAACTCAAAAGTCTCAAGTAGCATTAGTTGGATAGAAAAAAGAAAAGGGATAATCTAATATGTTGTTTGCTGTTGTGTCCTTGAAGATGTGTTTTTATTAGTAATGATATCAATAGTATTTTGTACTCCCATAATTAGTGACAGTTTTTGATGTGGAAAATGTACTGGGTGAATTCAATGATAGGCTGAACTAAGCAAATTCAAGAGAAATGACTAAATTCAACACATAAATGGCTCTTGCTTTGACTGATATATAACTTTTACTGTGGTTGTTATATTTTTCATTAGATACGTGTTCAAAGAGAGAATTTCACGCTATACATTGCATCACCTGACTTTTTCCTTGTGACAGTCGAGTATAGGGGTAAAGAAAGGCTAAATCACTTATAGTACTCCCTCAAACTTTGTTAACTCATTAGAAGACACCCTAAGTTTTGGCATGATGCAACTTAGTCTCTCACCTATGGACTATGGAGCACTTTGCCCATTTGATTATGTATCTGTTAGTTGACTAACCAGTAAAATTACGTGTTTATTCATCTAGTTTCTTAGTCTATCTCGTTTATACTCTTTACTTTACTATCTAACAATCTAAGCTCCAACTGTAGTTTTTCACCACCCTTTTCTAGAATCGTAAAGTTTTCTCTCTACCGTAACTCACCTCCAAACACCACCGCCACCCCAAACATTGATCCCCCCACCATTGTTGCTACCATCGCTCCACCATGTCCCACACCCGAAAGCTTAGGTGTCGCGTCCTCAATCCATCCTGTTGTGTCTCCTCCTCAATCTGCCGCCTCCCGATATCTCACATTTCACCCCCACTAGGAGATCGCCACTGTCACGGGCACCAAATCCTCGTCCTTCAATCTCACCAAAATTGTCGTGCCTTTTTCTCTTCAACCTTTGCCCTGGCTGCATCCTCATCAACACGACCACCTCTGAGCTTTTCTTGGCAGAGGAAATCTCCTTTGCAACCACTCTCCGCTGAAGAAAAGCCTGAATTGCTTCTCTATTTTGCTTACTCTTTCATACGTTAACTTGCGTACATATACACAGACTTAAGACCCAAGAAAGGTTACAGGATAATTACAAGTATAATACGTATAATACTTTAAAAACACTTATCCTTATCTATATCTATCTTTGAACATATCCTTCACTCCCCCTCAAGTTGGCGCATGTAGGTCAGTAATGCCCAACTTGTCAAGTAGACTTTTGAAGCTGTCCTTCCCCAATGGTTTGGTGAACAAGTCGGCAAGCTGTGCTCCAGTCCAAACCTTCTTTGGTGATATCTCCCTCGATTGAACTCGTTCCCTGACGAAGTAACAGTCCATTTCAACATGTTTTGTTCGTTCATGGAATACGGGGTTCATTGCTATGTGTAGAGCAGCCTCGTTGTCACAAAATAAAGTGGTTGGCTCTGTTTGTGGTGCTTTCAGTTCTTTCAGCAGCCACCTTAACCACAAAATTTCGCTAACCGTCGTTGCCATTGCCCTATACTCTGCTTCAGCTGAGGATTTAGCTACCACTGTCTGCTTTTTGGTTCTCCAGGAGATTGGCGAACCTCCTACAGTAATGAAGTAGCCAGTACATGAACGCCTTGTCATCTGACATCCTCCCCAATCTGCATCACTGTATGCTTCTAGAGTCAAATCACCATCAGCCTTCAATAAAATTCCTTGTCCCGGTGCTGACTTTAAGTATCTTAAAACTCTTTCTGCTGCATCCATATGAGCTCGTCGTGGTGCTGCTACAAACTGACTTAACATGTTCACTGCAAACACAATGTCCGGTCTGGTGACTGTCAAGTAGAGTAAACATCCAACCAGTCTTCTATACCTTGCCCCATCGACTAACGGTCCGCCACCATCAGCCCTTAGCTTGCATTTTTGTTCCATGGGGAATGCGCTGGGCCGACAGGCCTCCATTCGAGACTCCTTCAAGACATCCAGCGTATACTTACGCTGACTGAGAACAATGCCTTGTTTTGTATGTGCCACTTCAATGCCCAAGAAGTATTTCAGGGGTCCAAGGTCCTTTATGCTGAATTTATCATCCAAGTACCTCTTCACTCTTGTTATCTCCTCACCATTATTGCCTGTGAGTATTACATCATCCACATAGATCAACGCTACTATGAAAATTCCTTCTTTCTTGTATGTGAACATGGAGTGATCGGCTTTGGATTGCTGAAAACCAATCTCAGTTAATGCTTCAGTGAACTTTCGATACCAGTTTCTTGATGCTTGCTTCAGACCATACAATGACCTTTTTAACTTACATACTATCGTTTCACCCTCTTTTGCAAACCCCTGTGGTATCTTCATGTAGACTTCTTCATCCAAGTCTCCATGAAGAAACGCATTATTGACGTCAAGTTGGTGAGTCTCCCATCTCCTCTTGGCAGCTACTGCTAGTAATGTTCGGACTGTAACAAGCTTTGCAACTGGTGCAAAAGTCTCGTGGAAGTCAATCCCCTCCACTTGTGTGAATCCTCTCGCCACTAACCTTGCTTTGTAGCGTTCCACTTCTCCATTGGGTTTGAATTTGATCTTGTATACCCACTTGGAATCTACTGCATTCTTTCTGACCGGTAACTGCTCTAATGTCCAAGTTTCATTCTTCTCAAGAGCTTCGATCTCCATCTTCATGGCTTCCCTCCAGCGGTCATGTTTTGCTGCTTGAGAGAAAGTCTTTGGCTCATCAAGTAAAGTAATGGCTGACAAAAGAGCTTTATGTGAGTGCGAAAAATTTTTATAAAAGATATATTGTGATAAAGGATATACCACGGAGTTGCCTGCTGGAGGGGTAGGCTGCACTTGTGCGATGGATGGTGGCAGGTTAACCTCAAATCCTTCAAATTGTTTTGGCAGCTGCCTAACTCGTTGAGTATGCCGTGTCTCAATTCTGCTGATTGAACTCTCTTGCTCAGGCACAACAACTGGTTCTTCCATGGCTTCTTCTTCTCCATGTCGCTGCTCGTTGTACATGTCAAAGTGCCGTTCATTGTTTCGTGAAAAAACCACGTGATCTTCATCCCAGTACGGATCGGCTCGCTGGGTTACTGCCGTCTCAGTTGAAGGCTTACACTCCCCCTTTCCATATGGATATTTGTCTTCAAAAAATATTACATCTCTTGAAACGCAAACCTTCCCACTTTCGATGTCATAGAGTCTGTACCCCTTCTGTCCATTGGGATAGCCTATGAAAACGTGAGGTTTCCCTCTTTCACTGAATTTATCTTCTCTTGACTTTTCATGGACATATGCAAGGCATCCAAGAATCTTCAAGTGGCTGTAGCTTGGTCTTCTCTATAACAGAATTTCATAAGGAGTTTTGTTGCCAATTACCTTTGATGGCAATCTATTTATGATGTAAACAGCCGTAAGCACACATTCCCCCCAAAACTTGATTGGTAGATTAGCATGGAATCTTAATGCTCGTGCTATCTCTAATATGTGTCTGTGCTTACGTTCGACTACACCATTTTGCTGGGGGGTATGAACACATGTCGTCTGTATCACTATGCCATGTTCCTCATAGTAAGCTTGCATGTGGCGTGACTGAAACTCCCCTCCATTGTCCGCCCTTATTTGCTTTACTTTCTTTCCAAACTGCGTTTCAACCATATTTAAGAACATGGGCAAGTAGTGACTCACATCAGATTTATGTTTCATTATGTATACCCAAACTCCCCTACTAAAATCATCCACTATCGTGAGAAGATAATGTCCTCCTGACAAAGATGCTACTCTGTAACCTCCCCATATGTCACAATGTATCAGATCAAAACAAGCTGTACTTTTTATTTCACTTTTAGGAAAAGGAAGTCTAGTCTGTTTTGCCCGAATACAAGAATCACAATGTTCAATCTTACTACTTTCAACCTTACTGGAAAGAAACTGAATTGTTTTGACTTTTGCTTCTGAAGCATGACCCAATCTTTGGTGCCAAATTTCTACTTCTTTGGATCTTGTTGCTGACAATGCTGCTCCTCCATGCATTGGCTCCAACAGGTATAATCCATCGCACTGCCTACCCACTCCAATCAGGTTCCTCGTAGGTAAGTCCTGCATCACACACATATCCGATACAAACGTTAGTGCACAATTAAACTCTTTCGTCAATTTACTGACGGATAGAAGATTGCATTTGAAACTTGGGATATTCAACACATTGTCAACTCTCATCCCATTTGGTAAGCACAACCTCCCCACGCCTTTAACTGTAACACTTTCACCATTTGGTATTTTGACTGGTTGCTGTTCCACTTCTTGTCGTATTTCATCGAGCAACTCACCATTGCATGTTATATGTTCTGTTGCACCCGAATCAATTATCCAAGGTTTTGTAAAGTTGATCTTACCAGCCATGTTAACGGTGGGAGGTGCTTGACCTTCAGGTTTTGGTGCCTCACCGTCACGGCCGAGGAATTGGAGTAGGCGATCATACTGTGCTTGTGTTAAGCCTGAAATGAGGCTGCCATTTGCGCCGACCTGAGCCACCTTCGGACCATCTTTCTTGTTTATCCAAGGTCCTCCTTTCTTTTCGCGTTTTCCTTTGTTCCATCCTGGTGGATAGCCTATTATCTCAAAACACTCTTCTTCTACATGTCCCAACTTGTTACAGTGCTCGCATTTTGGTCTATCTTTCCTCTCACTTCTTTGGCCATCTTTATCTTTGCTGCCTCGGGCTCCCTGTACTTGGAACGCTGCTGCTTCTATCTTTGGGTTGTTCACAGTCGAAATCTGCTTTTGTTGTTCATCTTCCGCAATCAGGTGGTAGACAGTACCAAGGCTCGAAGTCGGCCTCATGCTGAGAACTTGCGTCTTAATTGTCCCAAAAGCCTCGTCCAAACCCATCAGAAAGTCATACATCTGGTCTCTGTCTTTCACCTCTCTTAATTGCTTTTGAATGTCGCATGTGCATCCACCACAGGTGCAACTTGGCCAAGGTGAGATTGAATACATCTCATCCCAAAGGCCCTTGAGTTTCGTATAATATGCTGACACGGAAAGCTTCTCCTGTTTCAGGAGAGCTACTGCACGCCTTAGCTCATAGGCTCTTGGCGCATTCACCTTGCCAAACCTTTCTCCAAGGTCTTCCCAAATTTCTTGAGCACTCTTGGCATATCGCACACTGCTTCGGACCTCCTTATCCATTGAGCTCTTCAGCCATCCTTTGATCATCGCGTCGCAACGCATCCACAATCCCACATCGTGCGAGTCTGCTGGTGGTTTGGGAATTGTTCCATCGACGAACCCGAACTTGTTCTTGGCAAAGAGGACATTGCTCATGTCATTCATCCACTCCCCATAATTTCCATCATTGAGGAGTTCACTGACATAGATCTGTCCTGGATTGTCTGAAGCATGTATGTAATACGGCAACATCACATCCACAGATTTCACTTGGTTGTTGGAATGCATCGCTCCATCAGAACCCTCGTCACTTGATCCTGTCATTCTTGACGAAGCCATGAGTATTCGCCTTTTGTGTTTGTGGGAGTATCAGGTTCGGCTCTGATACCATGAAGAAAAGCCTGAATTGCTTCTCTATTTTGCTTACTCTTTCATACGTTAACTTGCGTACATATACACAGACTTAAGACCCAAGAAAGGTTACAGGATAATTACAAGTATAATACGTATAATACTTTAAAAACACTTATCCTTATCTATATCTATCTTTGAACATATCCTTCATCCGCTCTCTTCCTCCTCCCTCGCTTTCATACTCTTTTTCCACCGTATGCGAGTCCGCTGCCTGCACTTGCCTCTCTGCCTTCCGAACGAGTCCCAAAGATAGTGACGTTCCCTCACTTGGAGTCTTTTACTGCAACTAAAGAGATTAATTATATTTTGAAAAAATTAAATAGAATAATAATTTTTAAACAATATTAATTCTAGAAAAAATTAAAATTAATTTTATAATTGATTATTTTTTTTTTAGCATTGATCATATTACTTGAAAGTAGTGTAGCATTATTTACCTTTTATTTTTTAGTGAAAATTTTTTCAAAGCTTCTTTACATTTGGTTTAACTTTTCTACTAATTTATAATTTTGAAAATCCTAACAAGCTTGTGCTTAACTCTCATTTAGTGCTTCAAGTTACATAGTTTTGTCATTTAGCGACTAAGAGTTCAAATATTTATAATCAGGTTTCTGAACCGTTAGAAATCTAATAGAGTTAACGTAAATTGACCGGTAAAGGAATAAGGAAGCCACATTTTGTAGTGGAGAGACTGAATTGCACCACTCCAAAATTTAGGAATGAAAATGCCTAAGTCAACATAGTTCAAGGGACCAAAAGTAATTTAGGATTAGAGTCTTTGATATTTTTAGTTTTCTAGGATTAGAGTTTTAAGTGGGCCTACAAATATGTTTTTTTTTTGGCGATGTTTTACAGCATTTTATAAAAAATACTTTGAATTGCATTTGACATATTTACGAGTATATTCTCGTGTTCTATCCTAGTTAAGATTTAGCATTTGGCTAATCCTGTTATTAATGTTTTGTTCTCAATTCCCATAACATCATTTTTGAAATGAAGTTTTATCCAAAATAAATGATACTTTTGAACTTGTGTTCGTATTCTTCTATATAACATTTGTACATATGGGTATGTATTATTTGTATTACATCATGAATTTTTTGTGAAAATAATAAAAGTGTAGACTAGCGTGGTATATAGACGTGAGAGAATTATTTTCATGGGGAAAATTACCTTGACCCCCTCAGGTATAGGGGAACCTAGACTTAAATCTTCCGTATTTCAAATACCTACACTTACCCCTTGAAAATTCATCTCTGTTAATAACAATTATGATAAAAAAGAGAAATGTCTTTTTTTTCCCTCCAAGCTTTCTTCCTTAAAAATTTTGCTCCACTAACTTTTACATCTAACAAGTTAAGCCCCAATTTTGAACTATCTTCTCTGTTCCCACCAGCTTTTCTTACCACAGCATTCTTTGTAGCCTTTGAATTGATACCTTTATCACACAAAACTATTTTACCTTCAACAAAATGTGGATCCAAAGAACCATTCAAACACAGGGACAAAGAATGCCCATCACCCCTTTTTCCTGGTTCTTCTTTTTCAGTAAAAGCGGAGACAAACATTAGCACGCTCATACCTTTGTCATGCGTGAATATGATGCTTGTCCTAAACAACTAGTCAGTCTAGAGGATGATAGCTCAAACACCGAAATAACGAACTGCGTCACATTACTAATTCACCATTGCTAGTCATTCACGATCTCTAATGACATCTCCTCCTATGACCCCATCTCTGGCTAGCCTTTTTTTTTTTTTTAATCTTATTGGTCTCGGCTTCAATTTCAGATCCCTCTACATTCCTTAGTTTAAGCTTCTATCGACATTTCTAGGTTTCTTTAAGATCTTCCATAACCCGACCCATCCATCAATTGCCCATCCATCGTCATCTCAGAGAAGCTTAGTGGCTTGGCTACTTAGCTCGCTCTACTTTCAAGGTGCTAAATTCAACTTTTTAATCTTGCTGATTTCTTTTCTTTTCTTTGTCACTACTATTAGTTTGATCTTCATTTTTCTTTGGTGTGTTTTTAGTTATTCAAGCTTAGTTGCTTCAAATAGAACGACAACATAAGCTGATAAAACATGGGTCCTCTATTCTAGACCTTGGCTGTGCTCCTGGTGCTTGGCTTTAAGCATTCCATTTATCTCCTCCTCTACTAGCTCTATCATTATTCAAGTGTGTGTGTGTTAATAGTTTCTGATTGAGATTTGTCCTATGTGGCTAGTCAGAACCTGGGTCCTTTGAAAAATGGTGGAGCTGTTGTGGATATTGATGTTAAGAGCTACTTATAATTATCCTTTAACATTCTTTTAATTTTTTTCTGATTGCGTGGGTTGTTAGTCCAATTTGTGTTTCGTTTTTAGGGAATTTGAGATGAGTGTTCATCTTCAAAATGGGAACTTGTAGAGTAGAAGGTGAAGGTTCCTTCTTTTCATTGTGATTCGAGAGTTCAAACTTGTGATTTTTTACAACAAGATGGTGGACTCACTATATATTGTGGAGGGAGGTGTTGAGGGTGTAGAAAGTGGCAGGGGTGGTGTTGCTGCTTGTGGCAATGATGGTGGTAGGCAAAAGTGAGGTCTCGGTGGAGGCGGAGGTAAAGGAGGAGTGGAGTGGGACGGATGGAGGGAGGGAGATGGGGCTTAGCTTGTTAAATGCGTAAGCATGTGGGCAAAAATTTTAGGGAAGAAAGATTGGAGGGTAAAAATAGGTATTTTCCATTTTTCTGTCACAACGGTCATTAACAGAGTTAAATTTTCAGGGGACAAGTCTAGATATTTGAAGTAGAGATGATAGAAGTATAAGTTCATCTATACGGCTATACGTCTTGGGGGCGGGGGGGGGGGGGGGGGGGAGGGGGTGGTTTGCTTTTTCTTCTTATGGTAAGTGTGAAAGTAAATTTTTTTTTCCCTAATGGCTAAGGGGTCACAGGGATATGCTGAAGGTTAGGGATTCCCCCGTATAATACCTAATGTTGATTTAAGTGCTTTCACGGTCTTCGAAAAGTAGACATTATCCTCTTTTCCTTACATATGAATCCTTCCCAATCTTAAAGATAAATTGTACATTTCTGAAAAATGCGAGGACAAAGTAAAATATTACTTAAATCTCAAAGAAAATATTTTAATTAACCCATAAAACTATAACCCTAAAGCTCAAAAGACATATCTAAAGTTACTGGGCAGAAAATTGGAGCCATATATGATAATGCCAAGGTTGACTAGAGCTTAGGATAGATGTATAGAAAGCCCCTTTTAGGCATCGTTGTTTATCGCTGCCTAAGAACAGTTGAGTTCACGTTTTGAAAGTACCAGAGCTATATATATATATATATGTGTGTGTGTGTGTGTGTGTGTATGGGCTGTTTAGGAACTGAATTTAGTTCAATAACAGAATGCTAGATTCATGATAGTGTTTGGCGCAATTGAGGATGTAGGCCTAAGATTTTTGCTAAATTAGTTTACAACTTTTTCCTTGTGCGAGCTTTCGTATTTTCATAATACACATCTAGTGTTAGCCTGGGTATTAAAAGGAGTAAAAAGTTACTTGGATATTTGACTGTGCATAAGTTGATTTAAGTTAAAGAGCTTAGAGTTAAGAGATTTTGGGTACAATAATAAAAGAACTTTGTATACAGAGAGAACTTGCGCGTAAGCTAGGATCACAATCGCCTCTGTCGGGTCAGATTTGGTCATGTTATCTGAGTTTCGGTTTAATTGAACCATCTTAATTTTGGGTTTACGCGGTAGCAGGGGGAATAGGGGGTTAGGGGTGCTCTTAAATTTTCTGCAAATTATGTACGTTAACAATGTGTATATATAAAAATAACACTCAATAAATTTCATTATCTCTACCTGTGACTCCTTAATCTTTTACTCCCGTAACTTAAAAAGTAAAATCCTAGTTTCATCCTAGGGTTTAAATAGGGTTATTTGAATTTGAGTTAATTCAGGTTTAGTGGATTTTCATCTTAAGGTGAGACTAGGTTGGATTTATTTGGATTTGATCAATTCTTGTTGATTTTGGTTGAAAGCAACCTTAGATTGAGTTATTTAGGTTTTTAGATTTGCACTAACCAGTCGGGTTTACTCTGACTAAAAAGGTGTTTTTTGTTCAGCCCAAACAAAAAAATAGTCAATTCAGATTTTTTGCCTAAATAATTTGATTCCTTAGTTTTGTTTTGGCTAAGACATAAATAAAGAAATTTGGTTTTCAGTGCCATTTTTTGAAATGATAGTCAATTAGTTTGTTGATTTATTTCAATTTAACAAAAAATGACTTATTTTTTATTTTTATATTTTTCCGTGGAATCAATCTTATTTGAAAAAAATATTAATTAGATGTAATAATTCATTTGAAAGTAAATTTTCATGATATTATTAAATTTTTATGAATTTTTTTAGGCATTATAAAGGAAAAATTAATAAAAATTTAATGAGATTATAAAAAACTTGTATTTTAAATGGATTACTATACCTATATAATATTGGTTTTCAAATGAAATTGATTCAAAAAATGTAAAAATAAAAGTAAGTTATTTTGAATTAAGTTGATTTAAATAAAAACAAATTGGCTCTAACTTAACCAAATTTTGGTATATATAATGGAGATTTTTTTATCAATTAATTCAAATCCTTTGTTGTTGTTGGTTCTCTTAAATTATAAAATCTATAAAGTGTGATATGATAAATGATTTAAATAGTGAATTTCCTTTTTATGTTCTATTTTTTCTAGCTCTTTTTGCTTGTGTCATTGACGCATCATCATTCACGAATCATAACTATGTGAAATTAGATTTTTTTAACTAAATAGCTAAAAATGAAATGAAAGAGATATACAAAAAAAATTTAATAATTGTGTGTGAAAATTAATTTCATATAAACCCTCAGTAGTAATTCTTCGGGAAATGATAATTGGAAAAACAAGTACAAAATTGCGTAATATTACTAGTTATTGTCTAAAGGGAAAAAAAACAACCCAATAAGAAAATGAAATCCTTAGAATATTCCAACTTAATATTAATTGTAACATATATAATATAGACCAACCGCAAGTTAATGACTCTTAATGCTTAAACAAGACTCAATCTCTTAATTGTGCCACCTCAACAAACATAAAACAGATGTTTCATTGTCATTTAATAATAACTTGAATAATGCTCTTTTAGAATATAGGTATTTGTCAATAAATTTTTGATTAATTAGCGTAACAAAAAATTTATAAAAGAATATTTAATTATTACGAAAAACAATTTTAAAATAGCATGGTCTTGATTAGTGTAAAATCTCGGTAAGTTATCATCATCATCATCATCATCACACTACACTATCATCTCAACTAAGTTTTTAAATCTCTCCTGAATAGGCATATTCTTTTTTGTTGATTTCAATAAAATCAGGTTTCATTGGGTTCACATATTGAGCAATTTTGGGTTTGAACTATTCATGTTCGGATAATTTTAGTTTTAGGTTATTTTGGATTTGTATCATTTAAGGTCAATTTGTTTTAATTTAAATTAACTAATTTATTTATATTTTTATATTTTTTTTATTTAAAAATCAATATTATCCAGATGTAATAATCCATTCTGAGTCAATTAAAAAGAAAAAAATCATAAAAATTTAGTAAGATTACAAAAATTATATTTTCAATGAATTATTGCACCTACATAATGTTGATTTTTAATTAAAATTAATTCTGGATAAAAAAGATGTAAGAATAAAAATAAGTCATTTAAAATTCAATCGACTTAAGTTAAAATGAATTAGGTGTTAAATTCTAATTATTTGGGTTTATGTTTGCTTGGGTTTTACTTGAATTGAATTTTGTTTTTACTTTTAGACATTAAAAATTTAATAATATTATTACATTTCAAATTATTATTATATTTATATGATGTTGAATTTTAAATGAAATTAATCTAAGATAAAAAAAATTTAAAATAAAAATAGAATATTTTAAGTTAAGTTAAATTTAAATTAAAATGAATTGGTTGTTGGGCTCGTGCATGCAGAATTTCGGATCCGGTCCAATTTCAGGGGCCCTTGTTTTGAGACTGACTCCGACTCGAGGACACTAATTATGACGAATCAGGTGGGAACAGTATTTACAGCGATTTAAGTGTCGGAGATTAGTCCCTTAACTAATTAATATAATCACAAGGGGAAAAGGTAAAAAGAAGCCAGCAATGGCCAGGCACACAAGACAAAGACGCAGTGAGGGACAGTGACATTAGAACACGCCGGTCAAAGGGGTTTAGGAAATTTATGTAATTTCCTTCCTGAACCTCTCTCCACCGCCGACAGAGAGATATGAAAAACCAGAGCCTGAGCCTGAGCCCGAGCCTCCACCTCGCCTCAGCCCACTGGTATCAACACGATACGCCCCATCCTCATGTCCTCCAACCCACCTCTTTAAATACCTTCACCTGTCCCTCCCACCCCGCACTTACTCCTCTCCCTTGTATACACTTTCTCTTCCTCCTTCCTGCTCCACCTACTTTCTTTTCCTACATTTTGCCCACCATGGATAGGCCCTCTGTTCTTCCTCTTCTCCTCTTGTTGCTCTTTCTCTCTTGTAGCAGGGCTACTGGTAATGGAGATTCCAGCTCCACGGAGTTCCTTGCTGTCGAGTGTTTGAGCGTCCCGCCTTCTGATTTTATGGGTTCCTTGAGGACCACCATTGACGCCGTCCGGAAGGTTGTCTCCGTTGTCTCCCAGTTTAGTAGCTTTCTCGGCGACTTTCGGCTATCTAATGCCGTGAATGATTGTCTTGATCTGCTCGATTCCTCGGCTGATGAACTCGGCTGGACCCTCTCTGCTTCCCAAAATCCAAACGGTACTTTAATCTTCAATTGATTCCTCTCAATGGATTACTCTGTTCTAAGTCTACTCTTGCATGGCTCTGATGGAGATTCTCTGAAAACTTTTGGTTGCAGGGAAACATAATAGCACCGGCGATTTCAGTTCGGACCTTCAAACATGGCTGAGTGCTGCAATGGTTGACCAGGACACATGCGTGGATGGGTTCGAGGGGACGAGCGGCATCGTCAAGTCTGTAGTGGCAGGGAGCCTAAACCAGGTGACCTCGCGGGTCGAGGAACTTCTTACCAACATACGTCCAACTCCCGGGTCCCGGGCTAGCGGCGGTGGCCGAGGCGGAGGTCATCCAAACTGGGCCGGGGGACCGACAAAGGTGGACCAATTTCCTTCATGGGTCAGAGCAGATGACGGGAAGTTGTTGCAGGTAAATGGGGTGGTGGCGGATGCTGTGGTGGCGCAGGATGGATCCGGGAACTTTACCCGGATAATGGACGCGGTAGAGGCGGTGCCGGACTACAGCATGCGGCGGTATGTGATATATATTAAACGCGGCGTTTACAAAGAAAACGTGGAGATTAAGAAGAAGAAGTGGAACATTATGATGGTTGGTGATGGTATGAATTTGACAGTCATTTCCGGTAATCGGAACTTCATCGACGGCTGGACCACTTTCCGATCGGCAACCTTCGGTAAATGCATGCCCATGTATCTTTTGCATTTCAATTTTCTTTTTCTTTATAATCAATTTAATTACTTCATCACTTCCTATAACATTGCTTATTTTGGACTGTCTTATAATATTTTCAATAGTGATATTTTTATATTTTTTTATTGACATGTAAAAAAGAAAAATATACAGTGAATACAAGATATAAGTTTTTTTTTTCTCATTTCTTAATCCTATGAGCAATTATTTAGTAATAATAATTGTTTAAGAAATAATTAATTTATGAATTTTTTCTGTACTAGTATAAAATAGTGAAATGAATTAAAAATACTTATATTTACATAAAAAATTAAATGCATATTTCAGGCTTTCTGAAATGTAGGAGTGAATCAATATAAAATTTGATTAATAATTATTTTATATAAATAACAAAAAAAAAATTTCTTTGATCCCAAGTCCCAACAGAGTACACATTAGTATGTTTAGTTACATAAGATATTTTCAGAAGATCTTGATTTAGCCGTGTAGTTTTCAAATTTATACTAGTAATTTGATTAATTGAATGAAAAGATTTCGTGAATATGATTGATAGAATGTATTTTCTCTTCTCGCTTGTTTTTTTTTTCCCACTTGATTTGAATTTCAGTCATTTTCACTTCTTAGTTCACGTATATAAATTGTCTTCTCACGTCTATTTTCACCTCTCAAAATCTTTAATTATTGGAGATAACATTATGGTCACAATTTGCTCTCGATCCATCGGCCATGCTTGTGACATGAGTGAGACAGCTTCTTTAACTGAGGCACGTATAAGTTAGCGTGAACATCTCTGTTTTCCAAAAATTAAACGTGACTTAATACATGTTTAGATAATTTTTTTTAATATATAAAACTACCTTAGACTAACAAAGGAAAAATGCATACTTTTCTACATCAACATTGAATAACATTATATAGGAAATGATGGAGCGCAATTTTTCAAAGTAGCTGGACAAGTTTAGATAATTAATTTGGGTAGTCAAATTGGTAATTAACCCAAAGTTGCATGTGTAACTCTTGCAGCTGTTAGTGGAAGAGGGTTCATGGCGAGAGACATAACATTTGAGAACACAGCCGGACCAGAGAAGCACCAGGCAGTGGCCCTCCGCTCGGACTCCGACCTCTCGGTGTGGTACCGGTGCGAGATCAGAGGCTACCAGGACTCCCTCTACGTGCACACCATGCGCCAATTCTTCCGAGAGTGCACCATCTCAGGCACCGTGGACTACATCTTTGGGAACGCTGCTGTGGTGTTCCAAAACTGCAGTCTCCGAGTAAAACAAGGCCTCCCAGACCAAAAGAACACAATAACAGCCCAAGGCCGAAAGGACCCAAACCAGCCCACTGGCTTCTCCTTCCAATTTTGCAACATTACGGCCGATACCGACCTGTTGCCCCACGTCAATTCGACACAAACGTACCTCGGCCGGCCGTGGAAGCTCTATTCCCGGACGATTATCATGCAGTCCTACATAAGCAATGTGATTAGGCCGGAAGGGTGGCTAGAATGGAACCAAGATTTTGCCTTGGGCACATTGTATTATGCGGAATACATGAATTATGGGCCGGCAGCTGGGCTGGGCGCTCGGGTCAAATGGCCTGGATACCATGTGCTTAATGCCTCGGCTCAGGCTGCTAATTTTACCGTGGCCCAGTTCATTGAAGGGAACTTGTGGTTGCCCCAAACTGGTGTTAAATTCACGTCGGGATTGGCTGAATGATTATGAGAGGCAAAAATGCCACTTCAGTAATATATCTTACGTATATTGTTAGTTTTTAAAATGTTATTGGTCCTACACAAGTGAAATGTTGGGCCTTTATAGTTCCGTGGGCCATTATGGCTTATTTTTATTTTAGTTTTTCTTCTAGGAATCAATTTTATTGAAAAATCAATATTATGTAAGTATAATAATTCATTTAGAAATAAATTTTTTATAATGTTATTACATTTCTATAGTTTTTAATTTTTTTAATACCTAAAAAGGAAAAAAATTCATAAAAATTTTAGAATCAAAGGATTATTACATTTAAATAATATTTACTTTGAGTAAAACAAAGATAAAAATTAAAATGAGTCATTTTAGATTAATTTAAATTAAAATGAATTGGGTGTTACTCTTTCCATCTCATAATATTTGTTATCACTCTAAATGTTTATTATTATTTTTTATTTTAATTTTTTGTGTTTCAAAATATTTGCTATTTTCATCTAATATGCATTTCCTCTAAATATTATGCTTTCGCTTTCTATTATCTAAAGTTTATAAATACTTATACACACACACTGTAAAATTTGACATACGGCATGAAGTTTTGCCACTACTGTAGAATAAAGGCCAGGAGATTTGCCTATAACCACCATATCATGATTTCCTATTTTGGAGAGAACAATGACGCCAAAACCCCACATTAAATAAGGATGTTTCCAAGTTGCATTAACCATATTCCTATAGTTATTGTGAATGTACGTACTTCCTTTCACCATATTTTTACCAAAAGCTTAGGTTTGCTTCTTCAATATTCTTATGATTGATTTTCGCAACTATTGCGTGGTTAAAGATATCTAATTCTTAATCATGCTTATACAATATGCTTTAGGGATCAGTTGAGAGGTTATTGAAGATAACCATGCTACATCCCAACAAACCTTTGTATAAATCAAATCAAGAAGGATTATTTACAATTTATCTTACAAAATTTCTTTTGAAGAAATTTATAACCACAACGTTGATAAAGAATTCTTTGCAAGTATGCTCTTTGAACCTTATCACAGTTAGTAATTAGATGATAGTTGAATATCTTTTTTCATAACCTAAGATCCACAAGGAGATGATTTATATTAATCTCTTTACGAGATTTTTTTAAGCTTTCTCTAATTTTCCTAGAGTTCTTCTCATTTAGAGTTAATGTTTGTTCCAATGATTTTTTTCCCTATAAGGTGTTTCTTCATCTGATCCACTATAATTTAAAATTAAAAATAATTTAGTATTCATGTATTTTTAGGAATTTCAATATAGAGAACAATGTGTTTACTGTGGGGAATTATATTTCTTGACGGTTAGTAGAAATTAGCAATGGAATATTAACTAGGCTTGATATGTGAACTGTTCAATACTTTAAAATCTCTCTATCTATCAACTATTTATTAATTATTCAAGACTCTAAAACCACAATTTATCAACGAAGGGATACAAGTTGATGTCTTTTACACAAATGCAAAAACAAAATTGTATAAGCAGCATAAAACACATTATTTAATAGGAAGATTAAAAAACCTAAATCAAATGAAAATTATATAATGAAAGATTAGCAAAATTAAGTGACACAAGTAAAATTAATAGCCAAGATAATATTATTAATCTTCCAATTTAGGGATTTTGATGTAAGAAATGAAAATTGATGAGTTGAGGAGAGGTAATGGCGGTGCTATGAGCCTGCAACGGTTATCATCGAGTGAGACGAGAGTGGAAGCTAAAAGGATGAGGGCTAGGAGGAAAGAATAACAGACAGTCATTGGCCCTTCACTATTTCTTCGCCCTGATTGAATGACCAATCTACAGCATTGGCTTTAAAAAGCAAGCGAATGGAATGATGAAAGCTCCCCAAGAAAGAAGAAAATGTTTTTGCAC
This sequence comes from Aquilaria yunnanensis, assembly GCA_039654915.1. Classification (NCBI taxonomy): domain Eukaryota; kingdom Viridiplantae; phylum Streptophyta; class Magnoliopsida; order Malvales; family Thymelaeaceae; genus Aquilaria; species Aquilaria yunnanensis. The sequence continues at coordinate 93,614,806 of CM077596.1, read as the reverse complement.
ATAAGATAAATAAGTACGGCAATAACAAAATCCCACAAAAGAGGAAAATCAATCCATAGTGGAATTATTAACTAGAACTGAATAAGAAATTACAAACACATTGCATAATTATATCAACCTAGTTGGCCGGAAATTAAACCCTACCTTCTAGATTTAAAGATGCCTTATAAGCATGAGGCGATCTTTTATTTTTTTAGTTGATATGATGTGACCTGAAAGGTGTCATGAGCAATTATTACATTGTCCTGAATTGCTCATCTTGGCTGGCACAAAGATATTTTTGTACTCAGATATGAAAGAGTGCAAGAGAGGCTTTTATCTAGCTAGTTTACCTAGACTTTGGCAATAATCGTATAGATGAAATTATATAAGCTAATGGGTGGAAGTCAATAATATTTTGTAATTGTTAAATCATTGGAATTAAAGTGATATAAGTTATATTAGCTTGCTTTAGCACCAAAAAATATATGACACCACCTTGGTGACCGATGAACTGAAAATGTGCTAGTGACTTTTAAAGAAAGTAGTTTGAAATCCTTCTGATCTTGGTACATTGTGACCTCCAATTTGTAAAAGTGTCATTTGTATTTCAATGGTTGTGAAGGGTTCTGCTCAATTCTTCTATTTGATAATGAGATAGTTTTCATGACATATAACTGCAGAGAATAATATTTTATCATGACATATAACTGCAGAACAATCTTTTATGATTTAGATCTGAGCAACTTGCCCTTGCGGTTAAAAGCTACTGCAGAAGTGCATTGAAATAAATTGATGGATTTGAATGTATCTTGAAGCCAAGTCCCATTTTCATCTTGGATACTAGATATTCTATTCCGATACATCGAACTTTGGTCATTTGGTGGAAGAAATCAGTATTAGTATCACCATATACTGCCCATTTGACAGTAAACTTTATGGCCTAAATTACTTTTGGCCTCTCAAACTATGTTAATTTGCTCAAAAGAGTCTGTGAATATTGGTACGGTGCAATTCAGGCTCTCAACTATAAACTGTAAAGCACTTTGACGCTTTGATCTTATATCCATTAGTTGACTTACCAGTAAATTACGTGACTAGTCACCCAGCTTCTTAGTCTATCTCTTTTATATGGTATGCTTTCCCATCTAACAATCTAAGGCCTGTCGCCAACTTGTTTTCCTCTCCAACCTTTTCTCCCTTCATGTTGTTGTTGCCGGCTATTCAACTCAAGGGCAGATGCACTTGTTAAATATGGGGGTCCATGGAACCCCCATTTCTTTCGAAAAATTTTAATAAGTGGTATATAATTTTCTAATTGGATCCCCTTTATATTTTTAATGGACCCCTTACCCTTCATATCATATACTAGAACAAAAAAAAAAAAGTTTAAAAATGGATTTTTTTTACCTAGAAAAGACAAATCGTGGATCACTTTCTTTTGTCTTCCATCATCTACTTATTGGTCAAAGCCCTATCTCAAACACTAAACTTCCATGTTCTTTTCCATTATGTACCAAATATTTGATTGTCTCATTTATTTCCCTTCAAATATATAAAAAACTATAAGTATAATTTCAGCACAATATAAAGTTATGGGCTTAAATAGTAAAATAAAATAAGTTTAGGAGTTAAATAGGAAGTTATGCATTTTTAAGAAACAAAACTCTCTTCTCTGCACTGCCATTTTTTTTCTCGCAATTCCCAAATTGCAATCCATTGCGTTTTCCCTGGTTCGCCTCCAGCGACACGCCAAACAACACAAATAAACAGACATGTAATCCAAGCTTTTTTATCAGATTTTTTCTTCCAAGAATTCCAAGGTTAGTTTTTTTTTTCTCGATCTCTGTTTTCTTTTTCCATCCCCTTAAAAATTAAAATCCACTCCTGTTCACTGTTTCTTACTTTTGTTTTTTTAATAGTTTCTCACTTTTTTTTATTTGGTTAGCCAATTATCATGTTTTGTCTTGTTTTTTATTCTTTTTTATTCTTTTTGAATTTTTTTACTTGTTCTTATTCTTGTCTATATACATATGTAAACAGTTATTTTTCAATTGTTACTTTAGTTTTTTTTATAGTTTCTCACTTTTCTTTATTTGGTTAGCCAATTATCATGTTTTGTCTTGTTTTTTATTCTTTTTTTATTATTTTTTACTTGCTCTTATTCTTGTCAATATATTAACAGTGAATTTTCAATTGTTACAAAAATTGTTTAAGTGGGAAAGAAACTTGACCGGTCGTTTTATTTTTCAGTTATGTTAAGGTACTTTAAAAAGCAAGAGGTTGTAGAATCCTTAACTTATATTGCTAGAACATCAAGTTTAGTGAATGAGTAACCACAAACTCAAGAAACGTAAAGTGGTGATAAGTCTAATTTTGGAAACAAAGAGCAAGCTTGTTAAAGTATAGAAAGATTGATTTAAATACCTTTCTAGCTGATTCAAGAGAATGACAAAAAATTAAAAATTTTCATCCAACTGCAAGAAATAAAGTTAGAAGAGCATATCTTCAAAAAGACTCTTGCCAACCTCGACATCATACCTTTCAAGAAAGGATTATTGGAGGTAGAGCACGTTGATTTAACTCTGTTTGGTTTGATAACTACAAATATTGGTTGGAATATAGCATAAAAGAGGAAGTAACATTTTGCTTATGTTTCTACTTATTTAAACTTGAAATCAAAAGTCAAGGTGGATATGATTCTTTTGTAAGTGGTGGGTTTAAGGCTTGGAACAAGAAAACACGTTTGGATGAGCATGATACTGGAAGTTTACACAATTTGGCAATTCAAAAGTATTAGAATTTGATGAACCAGTCTCAGTCCATTATTTCTACTTTTGATAAGCAAACAAATTTGGCAAAGAATGAGTATTGAATTCGGTTAAATGCATCAATTGATTGTATTAGATTTTTACTTCAACAAGGATTACCTTTTTGTGGTCATGATGAACATGATGATTCGAGTAACAAAGGAAACTTTCTTGAACTCTTACATTTTTATGCAGAGCTAAATGAGTAGGTAAGTAGTGTTGTATTGAAGAATGCTCCAGAGAATTTACAAATAATTACTCCTTCAATTCAAAAAGATATTGTGCATGCTATTGTAATAGAAACTGTTAAGGATATTATTAAAGATCTTGGAGGGTTTTTTTTTGAAATTTTAGTGGATGAATCTCATGATGTGTCTTGTAAAGAACAAATGGCCATGGTTTTGCGATATGTGAATAGTGAAGGACTTGTCATAGAGAGATTTATTGGTGTGAAGCATGTAATTGATACTTTAGCTATGTCAGTTAAGGTTGCCATTGACTTTATGCTTTTAGAACATGGATTAAGTCTATCCAGAATTTAAGGTCAGGGATATGATGGAGCTAGTAACATACGATGTGAGTTTAATGGTTTAAAAACTTTGATTATGAAAGAAAACCGGTCTGCATACTACATTCACTGTTTTGCTCATCAGTTGCAGCTGACACTTGTGTTTCTTGCAAAAAATAATGTCACTATTAATGATTTCTTTAATTTGATTTCTCGGTTGTTGAATATGATTGGAGCTTCTTGTAAATGATGAGATAAGCTTAGAGAGAAGCAAGCACATAAAATTTTTGGAATTATTGGCTAATCATGACCTTGAAACTGGTCGAGGTTTAAATCTAGAAAAAGTATTAAAAGGGTTGGTAATACTTGTTAGGGATCTCATTATGGGTCATTCTTGAATGTCAAGATCGTGTATGCTTCAATTATTGAGGTCCTTGAAGATATTGAAAGAGATGACATGCTACAAGATCAAAGAGCAGAAGCACATTATCTTTCAAAGCAATTCGGAACATTTGACTTTGTCTTTTGCTTACATTTGATGGTCAAGATCTTAGGTCTCACAAATGATTTGAATTTGGAATTACAAAAAAGAGACCAAGAGATTATGAATGCAATGTCACTTGTTAAAGTTGCTAGAAAAAAGTTGCAAGATATGAGAAAAAGAATGGGAACTTCTTTTAACTGATGTTTCTTCAGTTTGCAATGAGTATGACATTCATATTCCAAGCATGGAAGATTCATATGCTCCAAGAAGGTGTCGAAAAGGTTCACAGGTTAGCAACTTGCATTAATATAGAGTTGATTTATTTAATAATGTCATAGATATGCAACTTCAAGAGCTAAGAAGCTATTTCAATGGAGTCAATACATAATTACTTCTTTGTGTTGTTTGTTTGTGCCTATCTAAGTCCTTCCATGTATTTGATGAGGAAAAGTTGTTGAGGATGACTAAATTTTATCCAATGGAGTTTCCTGCGGTTGAACTTGCAACACTTAGATATTAACTTGGGAATTATATTGTAAATATGTGTGGAGATGACAGGTTTATTAATTTGAAAATGATTGGAGACCTTATAAAGAAAATGATGGAAACAAATAAGCATATTATTTATCCTCTGGTATACCTTTTTTTTAAGTTAGCACTGATTTTACCTGTGGCAATATCAATTGTGGGATGGGTGTTTTAAGCAATGAAGTTGATAAAGAGCAAGTTGTGGAATAAAATGTGTGTTCAATTTTTGAATGATTGTTTAGTAGCATATATTGAAAAAGATGTATTTGACGGTATTAATAATGACACAATTGTAAAATTTTTTCAAGCTATGAAAACTAGTCGAGAACAATTGTAATTGTATATTTTTTTTTATCCTTGGAGCATCTAAGCAAATTTATAATTTTATTATGAAGTCTTAGCATTTAGTATTTGTGCAAATATATAGATGGACCTCTTTAAAAAAATCCTAGATCTGCCACTGATTCGACTAGGACACCAAACTCATAAATTGCCAGAACCAAAAACAATCATGTCTACACGGCTATGATGGATGCCGTGATGGAGTACACAAAGCTGACGTTGATGGCCTTTTTCATAATCCTAACAATGATGGCCGTCATCTATAGAATAGTTCACGGCATGTTCGTCAGGCTTGAAGATTTCCGACTGAAGTCGAAGGTGGAGTTGCCACAACTGGGGGATGTAACAGAGGTGGAACTACAAGCGTATAATGGGTCCAACCTGAGAAAACCCCTCCTCCTCGCCATTAGAGGCCATATCTAAGTCTTTTTAATCCATAAGTAATTTCAATTAAATTTCAACTCCTAGATATTGGATGTTGCAAGATATTTTATGGGTCGCGCGGGTTGTAAGCGATGTTCACTGGACAGGAAGTGACTAGGGCATCGGTGATGCCGGCATTTTAAGGTGAATATATAAATGGAAATCTAGAAGGCAAGAACGAGGATGAGCTCCAGCTTTTGGAGGATTGGGAGTTCAAGTTCAAGGAGAAATATCCAATTGTTGGCTAGATCATTCCACCGCGAAATGAGGCTTTTAAAGCTGCTTGAAACAAAAAATAGGATTAACTTTGGGTTAGGGGTTACCGTTTTTGTTAAAAAATTTCATAAAAATTATTTATTTTTCAAAAAAATATATATTAAAATACTGATTATTAGTTAAATGGAGTACAAATTTTTAAATGAAATTGATTCTAAACAAATTAAAAGTTGATTTTAAAAATGATTATATTTTTATTTTTGAAATTGATTATACCACTTGAAAAGAATGTAGCATTATTTACCTTTTACTTTTTAGTAAATTTTTTTCCAAACTTTTATATATTTGGATTATATTTTAATTTATAATTTTAAAACTTCTAATAATTTGTGCTTATTTTCTCATTAAGTGCTTAAAGTTACATAGGCTTATGATTTAGTGATAGAGGGTTTAAATATTTACAATCAAGTTACTGAATTGTTAGAAATTTATCGATGTTATTGTCAAGTCATCAATTAATGGTTAAAGGGTTTAAGTACCTTACATTTTATAGCTGAGGGATTGAATTGCACCATGTTAGTGTTTAGCGACAAAAATGCATGAGTCAACATAATTTAAGGAGCCAAAAGTCACTTAGGCCAACTTTTACAAGCATAATTGCTTTTTAACCTCAATAATATTTATAAAAAAATTAAAATTAAGAAAGATTTGGCGACGAACCAAGTATGAAATATAGTTTTTACAGACTTTTGTAGCAAATGAATAATTTAACTTTAGAGGAATTGTACTTTCTAATCATTATTTGAGACATGATATATTTTTTGTTCTATTTGGGTCCAATCTAAACAGTGTTGGGCCAGCCACAGTTCTCTCTATTGGGCTGGATTGTTCTTGGACTTGTACACCTTGATCGCAAATAAAATGCAAAGGCGTAAAGCCGAGTCGGATCCAAGAGTTTGTTTACTTTCTCACCAATTCTATACCCCATCCTATACCCAAACTTGTAATTTGGTTCCAACGAGTAGAGGTGGCCAATGGCCCGGGTTGACCCGGTCCCGACCAGGACACGGCTTGGGTCAAACTCGGCCCAGCACGGTCAAACCCAGCCCAAGCTCAGCACGGAACGGACTCGGAAGGTGGTAGGGTGAATTTGGGCATGAGAAGGAAGGACACCCAAATCATAACAGACCGGCCCACTAACCCGTTCAACTCGAACCGAACTGGCACATTACCGGGCAGAACGTGTATAGCTTTCCCTTGCACAGTTATCAAATTTTTTAAAAAATGGTAAAATTACACTTTGCCCCCCCAATGGCTCCAAACTTTTTTTTTTTACCCCCAAACTTTTTTACTCTCAGTCAACAGCTACTAACAGCTAGTTTTTGAGGGCTTTTTGGGTAAAACTAATTTTTTCTTCTCTTATAAATAGGCAGCATCCTTCCCATACTTCCTCACACCAATCTTCTATTCTCCAATCTCCTACAATATTCTCTCATTTTCTCTACTATCTCTCTCCAAGTTTTTTAATCTTTCACTAATATTTTCTTAATTGCCTCTTAATCATCTCTCAATCTCTTCAATTATTTTCTTCTACTAATGGCTTCACGAGGGAAGAACTCTAGCAATAGCAAGGGTGTTGGCTCCTCCTCATTCAGCACGGGGGTCAGTTCATTTTTGTGAGGACATTTGTTCCATAAAAATCGAGGCTTGCATTCATAAGAAATTACCGACAATGATCCAAACATCGACATGGCGATATACGACCTTGACATTGACAATCAACTCTCTGAAGATGACGTTGAGGAAATTCCACATACCCAACTCGGTGTCAAAGGGTCCCAACCGACACTACAAAGCAAGCAACCCGAACTGAGTCAAGTGAAGAGTGGGAATTTGAAAGCTTCTGTTTGAGCACATTTTGATCAAGTTTGGGAAGACGAAACGAGGTAAGCCAAGTACAAACATTGCGACAACAAATTTGCACACAAATTGAACTCTAGGACGGGTACCTTCACGAGGCACTTAAGCAAAGTCTATGGAGACATCGGCGGCATTTTCGATGGACAAATACAACTGACGGGCGTTGGCAGCTCTGGCAGTCCAGGTATTTTTCGATTTAATCCAAAAACTACTAGGCAAGGTGTAATTAATTGGATGATGATTACTAAAAAACCATTTAGATAAGCTGAGGATGAACACTTAGAAAGATTCATCCAAGAAAATCTAAATATTGCTTATAAAAAAAGGTCTAGGCAAACGGCTAGAAGAGAAAGCTTTAAATTGTATGAAATTAGGAGAAGTAATTTACAAGCATATTTTTCTATCGTTGATCATTGTCTGTCATTTACATATGATATGTGGACATCTCCAATAGGATAAAATTATTATTGTGTCATTACTCATTGGATAGATGATGATTGAGTTATTTAAAAATGGATAATTGCTTTCAAATGTATAGAATCTAATCATATGGGTTGGAATTTTTTTAACTGCATTATTGAAAGTTGTGTGAATTTTTTGTTGTCGATAAAGTTTTGTCTATTTCTTTTGACAATGCTTCAAACAATGATTTGGCGGTGAGAGAATTGATAAAAGAAATAAAACCACCGCTTGATGGAAAGTTTTTTCATGTTCATTGCTTGTATCACATTTTGAATTTATATATCCAAAATAGTTTACAACAATTGCAAAACCAAATTGAGCCAATTCGGAATGCTTTACTTTTTGTTAAAACAAGGAACAAATTGTCTCGTGAATTTAAAATGTTTTGTATTGAAAATGAGGTGAATTTTTCTTGGAAAAAGTTTAAAATCGATTGCCCCACTCGATGGAACTCAACATTTGAAATGTTAAATGATACTTAACCATGGGCAAATCTTTTGACTTGCATTGTGAACTCAAAAGTGCAAGGCGGCTGCCTAACGAACGAGGTTTGGGAAAAATGTTTTAAGTTAGTTGAGTTGCTTAAATATTTTTATAAGGCAACAAACTTTTTCTCTGGGGTTTATTACCCAATAGTGCACCAAGCAATGTTATATTTTATAAACATCGTTTATGTTTTCCACCAATATAAGGACAATGAGTTTTTGAAACCAACTGTTGAAGCAATGCAAAAGAAATGACTTGATTATTTTCAACAAATCCCACAAATTTATCTTGTTACATCTGCATTAGATCCAAATGTCAAAGTCATGGGTTGTCTGCAATTGTTAGAAGCATACTTTCATACATAGTTAGGTCAAGCACAAGTTTCTGCACTTGCTATTTCTGCTGAAGCTGACCATAATTTGAGAGAGTTATACAAACTCTACTCCGTTAAGCATTCTGATAAGGTTAGGTCATCCGATCTAACACCTTCCCGACATTCCAGCTCCTATCATCATCAAGGTTCAACTCAGCGGCAAATATCCTCAAACAACCAAGACCCACAAACTCGGGATTGGCAGAATGAGATGATTATCTCCGCACTTCATTTAAAAACAATGAGGAAGACATCCTCGAATGGTGGAAGAACAAAAGAGGAAGAATCCCAATCTTATCCATATTGGTGCAAGAAATTTTGACAGTTCTGGTCTCAATTGTCACCTCCGAGGCTGCCTTTAATGCAGGGAAATGAGTTATCTCAGAAAAATGAGCAAGACTCACATTTGAAGCCATTGAAGTTTGTGTCTATAACTGGGATTGGGCGCTTACTAAGGAAATAAGATATTAAAAGCTCCGATGATGAGGTCCCTTCTGATGATGACCAACAAGAGTAAATTGTAAGTTTTCATTATAATTTAAAGAATGTAATTGATCTAATTATGCTGCTAAGCACAGATCTTAAGTTTTACTTTTTCTTTTTTTTTTATGGAACGTTTTGTCATTTTTAAGTGTAAGGCATGTTCCAAATTACGTAAGTACCGTTTGGATTTTTTATTAATAAAATTTGCACCGGCAATGGTGTTTCTTCTAAAAAATATATATTTCATAAAATTACTATCAAATAACGATTGAAAACATATTAAAACGTATTTTATTAAAATTGAATTAACTCGGCCCAACTCGGACCCAGCCCAGACCCACCCCACTTTGACGCGGGTCATGCCCAGGTCTGGAAACTCCGACCCATGCCCTGCCGGGCTAGGCCAGGTCTGGGCCGGGGGTCAGCCCACCGGCCACCATTACCAACGAGTAACAAAACCATTAGTTGACCATAAGATTTGAAAATGCCTTGCTAACGGCCTAATGTTTGATTGGTGGGTTACAAAGATCTTTTAAGTCCACCCAAGTAGACAGTCATCAAAATTAAGAGACTCAAACAATAATAACACATGACTAGATAGCACAATTTTATGAACGGATGATCATAACTCTAAATTGGATATTGTATGGTAGTGTTTTACTTTTTTATTATAATTAAAATTGTCTAATGTCAAAATTCTATTGTCTGATCCTGAATTATTTTTATTTGAAACTATTAACTTTTGTGTTTGTTTATCTTGGTGGACAAATATACCATTTGGTGAGTTTTCCCACTTAACTCCTAAAACTTTTATCAAATTACATTCTAACTCCTAAAAATTTTTGCATCTTGCCAAATTAGTCCCAAAAATTTTTGATTTGCTAAATAGGTCCTAAAACCATATCGTTAACTTCATTAGTCTTAGAAGCAAATCAGTCTTAAAAGTTTTGTATCTGATGAAAATACTGACATGGTACTTAACAATGCTATCTTTAGTGGCTATACTGATACTTTCAAAATTTAGTGATTCTTACTTGAAAATTTATCAAAGTTTAGGTGTCACTTTGCATTTTTTCTAAAAAAACCATAGGAACTAAATTAAAGTTTTAAGAAATTATAATTTGGTCCTTCTAATTTTTATTTTTTTAGCCCCAAAATTTTTTAAAAAATTCCAATGTGACCCTAAAATTTGATAAAATTTTCAAGTAAGCCACTAAAATTTGGAAAAAGCAATTTAATCACTAAAGATAACAATGTTAAGTGCCACATCACATTTTTGCTTCAAAAACAAAATTTTTTTAAGGCTGATTTGGCAACACATGAAACTTTTAGGATTAACAAAATTAATGGTATAAGTTTTAGGACTTGTTTGGCATTTAAGGAGTTTTAGGCCTGATTTGGAGGAAAATTGAAAGTTTTAGGACAGAAAGTGTACTTTCCCCTCAGCTAAAATTTGTAAAAACTATGGTTTTAATATTGATTACTGATTACAAAAAAAAAATATTGATTTTTGGGCTAAGGGAACATTATTCATATAAAATGACTATTTTCCTATCTAAGGCATTTCTCATTTCTTCTTTGTAGATGATATTATTCTCTTATCTAAGGCCTCCAAAGATTAAGCTCATGCCTTTTCTAGAGTCCTTTCAGAATTTTGTGGTGCCTTAGGCCAAATCTATAGCCTAAATAATAAATAAAAAGTTTTTTTTTTCTAATAATATCCCTGCTAGTTTGTGTGAGAACATTTGCAGTGTCCTTAATTTTAGAGAGACTGATGATTTCATAAAATAATCTTGGCTTCCCTATACATCATGGTAAGTGAATAAAAAGTAAGTGTCAGTTCATATTGGATAAAATGCACAAATGGTTAAGTGGGTAGAAAAAAAGACTATTTATCTATTGCAAGAGAGTTGTGTTAACCAAGTTTATGCTTTCTATTGTATCAAGTTATTATATGTAATTTGGCTTACTTCCTACTTCAGTAAAAAATTGTATTAACAAAATTTAAAGGGATTTCATTTGGGGTTCCTCACTAGAACATATAAAACTACGTTTGATTAGTTGGGATGTCATTACCAAGCCAAAAAGTAAGGGAGATTTGGGTATCTTTACTACTAAAATGCTCAACGAAATCCATGTGGACAAGCTTCTGTGTCAAATGAAGATGGATAAACATCCTTGGATTGATGTTTTAGTTGGTAATATAAGCCTTTGTCTTCTATTAAGAATGTCTTCTTATCTTTCCAAGAATCGGGGAAAGTCTTGGGATTAGTTAAATGATTTCTACTATTGAGAAGTAAGGGATGGTAAGGGTATTAATTTTTGGTATGATATATGGTGTGTTGGTAGATGTTTGAGGAATATGATTTCTAATTCTTTCTGAAGGTGAGGAAGATATGACTGTGGCCCATTTTTTTGCTTGAGAGAAAGACATTAGTTTTGTCCTATTTGACTATATTTTGAAGTCTCTTTATAGTGTGATTATTGAGCCTCACTCTGATTTTCCTGATAAGCTATTTTATAGGTTTGCTGGAGGAGGTAAGTTTAATCTGGTTGAGGATTATGCCTATAGACTTACTAAAGCTATTGAAGGCACTGGTGAGTTAAGGTGGCATTGGATTTTGAAAATCAAGTCTCACTGTAGAGTCAAATTTTTTTTATGGAAATTAATGCATGACAAACTTTATATTAATTCTTATCTTTCTCACATTGGTTTATCTTAAACCTTACTCTGCCCTAGGTGCTAGTAGGTCACTAAAACTTTTGAGCATTTGTTTATTGATTGTTGGTTCAGTAAAGATATTTGGACATCATTAGGCATGGTTGATTGTATTAGTATTTTTCATCATGCTTGGTTGCCTTTCTGCAAATCCATATGTTTGAGTTTTAGAAAGTCAAATTGTTTTGATATTCCTTATACCTTTTGTTTCCCTATTGTTTTATGGAATGCTTGCAAAGAAAGAAATTTTTTCACTACTAAAACAAATGTCATTTTTCAATAGTCTCACATTGAAAATTGAATTTTTCCAATGCAAAGCCATTAGAAACAGGCGCGTTGGCAAAAAACATGTTGGAAACAAATTTTCCAACGCTTAATTTTTGACTGTTGGTGACCATTAAAATTAGCCATTCGAAATTTTCAATTGCCTAACCTAACAAATTTGTTTGTAACAACTAACCTAGTTTTCCAACGGCTCAAGCCGATGAAAATTTCCAACAGACAAGCCGTTGGAAAATATTTGCAAAAAAAAAAAAATGTTCACAAAACTATTGATAATATGTTTTATATTTTTAATTTATTTTTATATTAACTAAAAAATATATTTTTATACTAACAAATACTATATTTTATAATAATGAAAAAATATATTTACTAAAATTATATTTTGTATTTACAAAATCCAAGAATAGAAGATTCACAAAACAACAAAATTGCAAAATCACAAAAATTGGAAAATTAAAAAAACCATAAATTTATATGGGAGAGATGAGGGAGTTGAGAGAGAAACGGTGGCAGACTTGTGGGAGGGGAGGCTACGTCATGATGAATTTTTATGGGTTGGGTTATATGTGATATATATATATTTGTTACATACATACATTATTATTATTATTATTATTATATGATACATTATACTATATGATAACAATACATTTTAAATATATATTATTATATATAATACATACATTATAATATGTTATAATATATATTATTATATTTATAATAATAATAATAATAATGTGTAAAATATATGTATACTATATGTCCAACATCCATTTTTCCAATGGTTTTGCGTTGGAAACTAAATTTTTAAAAGTTCCAACGGTTAGGCCATTGGAAATGATGTTGATATAAATTTCTAACGTGAAGGCTGTTGGAAATTTATCTCCTCTCTTTTCAACGGCCTTTTGTGTTGGAAATTTTCAATAGCTTGGTCATTAAAAATTTGGCTGTTGGTTCATGCTTTTTAGTATTGTTTGATCTTTGAAAAGAAACACTCTGATGCTTTGCTCACAGTAAGTAGGATCAAAGAGCAAGTGATTGACCTGTTTGCCGTGGGGGTTAGTAGCTCTTCCAGCAGGGGGCATGTATGGTTGGGTATGATAAGCCGCTTTGGTCATCTCCTCTTGAAGGAACCTTTAAATTAAATTTTGATGGGGTTGTCAATCCAAACACATGCAAGGTAAAAGCTGGGTGTTTAATCCGTGATCATAAGGGGAACTTTATCATTAATTGGTTTTGCGAAGAAGATAGGAAGAATGTCAACCCTTCAAGTTGAAATTTAGGGATTACTTGAGGGGCTTAGAATGATGACCCTTATGGGGGAGCATCTCCTTGCTCATTGAAACTGAATGTAAACAATTATATCACTGCTAGAAAAAGCCGATTTAGCGACGACCATTAGCGACGGCTTGCCGTCACTTCATAAGACATAGTTATGGCACACCGTCGCTAAATGGTTCGTTGCTAATCTACTAGCCGCTAATTTATTAGCGACGCTAATTAGCAATAGCCAAAGGTCGCGACCAAAACTGTCACTAATTTTTTAATGGTCAGTCGGCCGGCTACTTAGTGATGCGTAGCCGTCGCTAGTTAATAACATGTGACCGTCGCTAGTTAGTGAAGTTAGTGACGCATAGTCGTCATTAGTTAGTGACGAGTAGCCGTCGCTAATTAGTGACTTGTGATCTTCGCTAGTTAGTGACGTCTAGCCGTCGCTAGTTAGTGAAGTTAGTGACGCATAGTCATCACTAGTTAGTGACGCATAGCCGTAGCTAGTTAGTGACTTGTGACCGTCACTAGTTAGTGACGTGTTACCGTCGTTAGTTGGTGAAGTTAGTGACGTGTAACAGTCGCTAGTTTATGACACTTGACTGTCCCTAATTACTGCGTATAATTTTCAAACTAAACCTATACTATACGTGTCCATTCTATACAACCCGAGCACAAAACTTGTTTCTAGTTAGTGACGCTCGTCACTAGTTAGTGATGCGTACCCGTCACTAGTTAGTGATGCGCACCCGTCGCTATTTAGTGACGTGTAATTGTCGCTAGTTAGTGATGCGTTCCCGTCGCTAGTTAGTGACGTGTAACCGTCGCTACTTAGTGACGCTTTGCCATCGCTAATGTCTGCTAAATTTTTTTTTCACCAATCATCCTCTATACGTGTTTATTCCATACAACCCAAACACAAAACTTGTTCCCAATAATCCAATGTAACGTGAAACACGTCCAAAAATCATAAACATCACAATTGATATTTAGAATGTATATAGTGTCACAATGTATTTTGGCATCTCTATAATGTTAATAATTATAGTCAAACAAGTTAATGGGATATATTTCTACCGTAATGACAACCAGTTTTATGACTATTAGTACATAACCATCAGACTCTGGTGTGGCTGGCGGATTCTTCCCTATTGCTTGCCATATGGCTGCCAACTGATCCTGGTGTCTGCGCTCCATCTGTGCTAACTGATCCTGATACCCCCTCTCCATCTGTGCAGTACGCCTATCTATGTCCTCTTGTACCTGTGACTGCAACTGGCTCATTTTTTGGGAGACTTTCTCCTTCACCTGATGGTCAACCTCATTCTGGAATTGAGATGTCTGAGTGAATGAGATTGGTGCACTAGACCCATCACCGTAGTATGAACGATGACGACGACCAGACACCAAATGACTCTCAGAACCCATTCCTGTGATGCGTCCTTTATTTTCCCCCCCAGCAATTTCTACAAACACCAATGCCTCATCGAACTCAACCTCACCGTCTGCACGCTGTGTTATTTCCTCTACTTCTGCAAGATATTGAGCCTGTATAATGCTCGATGTTAATCAAGTAAGCAATGGTAGTATATGCAATTTATTTTTAACCACTATCTAATAGTTCATTCATACTGACCTCAAGATTTTCCATCTTCTTATTCACCTTCTTTCCATCTTTCTTTGTGTAGCACTTGTTCCATGGTTTGAAGAAGCCTGGATCGTGTTTCTCCGGATCTGCCTCATTCTGCATGGTAATATTTAGACATAATTTGTTAGTTACATACTTATTGTGACAAATTTCAAATAACTGAAATTTTTATTTTCTTACCATCTCCAGCCTATGTCTTGAAACTGAGACTCTACCTCCAGCATAATTTGCCATTTCTTCACCAAATGCACATATAACCTGTCTCATCGTAGATGACATATCCTTGAATTCAGGTGTAGCCCACCAAGCTTCAAGTGCCTCTAATGTCTCTGTCGTCATCCAATTTGCTTTTTCTTTTCGCTTCATTGGATCATTCTCTCGTCTTATTTTTTCATATGACTGCATCAACTGCCTCTTTCCCAATTTGCAGAAAATGGCAAATATCCAATTATGATCAGAATGGTCCCACGAACATTTAGTCTAAAAATTATGAACAAAGTCAATTATAGTTTGCTATGCTATATAATACTTGTAATATCTTTCAATGAATCTATGAACCTGGAAGACGCTAAACCATTGGTCAACAGCTCCAGCCATGGCAGCCTCCTTCCATGACCTATATGGTCCATGAAAATGACCCTTTATGCAATGAGCAATCTGGTGACATAGTTACAGTACAACATATTTTGATAATGTAACCATTTAGCATCAAACAATAGCTCAAAAAAATAAAAGAAACATTGAAATACATGAATGGACTTTAAGTGCATTGCTATATAACAGTTTTTAATAAATGAAGCATGCCAAATTTTAACTCGTGTTGGTGTGTTAACCATAAAATATGACTGACCCACATCCATAAACCTTGTACACCAGAATCTAGACACAACCAATTAAAATGTTGTTAGGGGAAGAGATACCAAACCTAAGAACCCTTAGTTACCCAAGAACAAACAAGCTAAAGCAACAAAGGTCCCATCACATGGACTGAAGTGCTAACTAATTACAACACCAGAACAACAGATACCAAACCTAAGAACCCTTAGTTACCCCAATTTCTAGTAGCTAAAAAAGGTTATGACACCATTTACACCAGCGGATCAGTTACTATTATTAATGATCCGAAGGAATGAAAGGAATTTAATATTGAATAACACATCGTCTGACAGGAACAACTTAGCAAATGAAACTTGACTATTTATTGAACTCTAAATAACCCAACGTGCAATGCTTAGGACAGCATGAAACACACTTTTATGCTCATTCTTCCAATGTTGCACCTGCTGAAGCCTAAAAAGGCTGAGGAAATCAACCGGAAAAAAAAGTGAGGGACCACCAACCAAAAACATGAGAACAAACAGCAGTAGTAATATCACAGTGAACTAAGAGATGTTCACAGGTTTCTGCAAAGCTTTGGCAAAAAGGTCATCCGTCATTGAAACGCCTCACAAGACATTTACCTTATACCATTACCCCACCCCCTCCTCCCCAGAAAAAAGAGTTGCGTAATCTATCTACGTATTTAATAACACTCAAAAGGGCTTAAACACATGGAGAGAAAAAAATACAAGGGTAAGCTAGAAAGCACCGACCTCACAAGTGTCAATCTTCCTTCAATGAATAATAAATTAGTGTTTCATTGACTCAATTTGGATTCAAATTTTTCCTTTACCACTTTCCATGAATTCATTCTCCTTAAATTTAAGCCCACTGGCAGACTCAAGTACTTAAATGGAATCTTTTCAGCTTTACAAGATGGGGCCGAGTAGTAAGAGTAGAAACTGAATCAGCATTGATACCCACACCATATAGACTTCTTTTTTTTTAGAAAATTTATTTTCAGACATGATATTAACTGAAAGCAGCTAACCAAGCTTTTGAGATTTAAAAAGTTCAGACACAACAACAAAAATGTTGTTAGGGGAAGGGAGAGGTGTGATACTTGTAGTTGTGGTGGGATGGTGATTTTAACCAAAAGGACTAGCAATTAGATGCAACACCGGCAGCAGAAAGATTATAATGCATCATGCTCAAAGTACAGAACCAGTAAAATTACATAAAAATTAAAAACGAAAGCAATTTCCCCAATCAATCTGTATAAACAAATAAACATATCATTAATGGTTATGAAAATTAAGTAGCTATCAACAAAGAACAACAGAAGAAACTCAGACTTACTTTGTGCGTGTCGAAATCCCAAATGACAGAGTGAAGTAGGTGAAACGAAGGCCTATCGCACCAACTTGTAGAGAATATTAACCAGTTGACAACACCGAAGATAGGGCCAAAACTAGCAACACAGAAAAAGAACATGAAAATGCAAGTAAAGTAAAACCCTAAAATAAACGGACGCTTCCAGGCGTTAAACAAGAATAAAGTGAAAGAGAGATATAGTTACCTGAAATTGTGGCGCCATTTCAACGGGTCGGGAGGAACGATTATGGAGATGGGGGCCGTCGCACCAGGGGAGCGAGGTCTGACGGTGATTTCACCCGGAGGAAGAGAAGACGGGGACTGAAGATCCAAGGGGCTTCGATTTAGGCTGGGGAAGGGGAGGAAGAGAAGACGGGGTGCGAAGGAGTAAGGGTTTCGATTTAGGCTGGTGAAGGGGATGAAGAGTAGAGGTTTCGAGGTAGAGGAGCAGAGCTAGGTGCGAAATGGAAAGGAAACAGAAGGCGACATAGTGAGTGAAGAGTTGGGGAATTTCCAAACAGTCAACACACTTTTGAGAATTAGTATTGTTAAAATCCTATATACATAGCGACGGTAAACTGTCGCTTAAAACTAGCGATTAACACCTCTCGCTACTTCTTAACATATTATCTTAATCCATAATTAAATGATAACATATAACTAAATGGTTAAACATAATGTCACAATAAACCATTGGTCCATGAATTTAATTTTCATTAAATATACTTTTTTTTTACTAAAAATTTTATTAAGACATTTGTATGCTGAATTAATCACATTAAAATTTAATTATAAGTATATAATTAAATAATTGACATATAGAACAAGAACAGGTTTTCTTGAACTAGATTTAACATAAAGAATAAGTAAAATGAAATCTGAATAAATATAGGTCACATGATAAAGATTAAATAATGGAAAACTTATGAAGGCTATCAGTCACTAATTAAATTTTAACAACTCATAACCCCTACTAAACATTTATCCGACTTTAAGGTACACATCTTCACTACAGTACATATTTTTAACAATCGTTATTTATGGTAAAGTACATAACAATTTAACAAAAAAATAACTATCACATGTGAACTATTACTATTTTTTGGATTTGTAAATTTTAGCGACGGTTAACCGTCACTAAATTAAAGAATAATTTAGCAACCCATAACCCCTACTAAATATTTATATGACTTTAAGGAACACTGTAACGACCCAAGTCCAGAACCGGTCAACAGAACACCTGCCCACACCACATGGGCTATCCTTTGGAAAAGGATAAGCGCTAGGGGCTTATGTTCTGGAATTGGAGCCTATATATCCACATAAGGCTTCCCACAATTCAACCATGTGGGACGTGGGGGTGTTACAAACTCCCCCCCTTATGTACCCAACGTCCCCGTTGGGGTCAATCGGATTACTTGTTTCCCCGGACCAAGTAACCTCTCTAATCGGACTACTTAGCCCTTGACCAAGTAGCCTCTCGAATTCAGGATCAGTCCCGGTAAACGATGCATGTGCATACCCACTATGCCACATCATTGTGGTCCCGGGTCGGCTCCGATACCATCTGTAACGACCCAAGTCCAGAACCGGTCAACAGAACACCTGCCCACACCACATGGGCTATCCTTTGGAAAAGGATAAGCGCTAGGTGCTTATGTTCTGGAATTGGAGCCTATATATCCACATAAGGCTTCCCACAATTCAACCATGTGGGACGTGGGGGTGTTACAAAGTCAAGGGCTAAGTAGTCCGATTAGAGAGGTTACTTGGTCCGGGGAACCAAGTAATCCGATTGACCCCAACGGGGACGTTGGGTACATAAGGGGGGGAGTTTGTAACACCCCCACGTCCCACATGGTTGAATTGTGGGAAGCCTTATGTGGATATATAGGCTCCAATTCCAGAACATAAGCACCTAGCGCTTATCCTTTTCTAAAGGATAGCCCATGTGGTGTGGGCAGGTGTTCTGTTGACCGGTTCTAGACTTGGGTCGTTACATACACAAATAAACTTCAGTATATATATTCAAAAAAAATTATTTATGTTACAATAGATGACAATTTAGCATAAAAAATAATTATTACATGAGAAATATTAATATTTTTGGCCTTTTTTTATTTTAGCGACGTCTAACCGTCACTAACTTAGCAACGGTAATCTGTCACTAATTTAGCGATGACAATCAGTCACTAACTTAGCGACGGTAATACGTTACTAATTTAGCGACGGCAATAAGTCACTAACTTAGCGACGGTAATCCGTCACTAACTTAGCGACGGCAATCAGTCACTAACTTAGGGACAGTAATCTGTCACTAGGTTAAATTAACATTTACCCACTCATAACTCCTACTAAACTTTTATACAAATTTAAGGTACACATCTATACTACAGTAAATATATTCAAAATAAATTAGTTATATATTAGTAGATAACAATTCACCAAGGCAAAAAACTATTACATAAGAACTATAACTTTTTTTTTTGAATTTTCCATTTGACGGTAAGCCGGCACTATGTTAGCGACGGCTAACCGTCACTAGGCTAAATTAAAATTTACCAACTCATAACCCCTACGAAATGTTTATATGACTTTAAAGTACACATCTCCACTACAATACATATATTCAAAATAAATTAGTTATGTATTAGTAGATAACAATTTAGCATAAAAAATAACTATCACATAATAACTATTACTTTTTTTTTGGATTGTTTTAATTTTAATGGCGGCTGACCGTCACTAACTTAGCGACGGTAAGACGTCACTAAGTAGGATTAAAATTTAACCCCTACTAAACTTTTATACGACTTTACGGTACACATCTCCACTACATTATATATATTTAAAATAAATTAGTTATGTATTAGTAGATATAACAATTTAGCATAAAAAATAAATATCACATAGCAACTATTACTTTTTTTTTGGATTTTTTTAATTTTAGCGACAGTTTGCCTTATGAACTAAGTTAGCGACGGTTGACCGTCACTAGGTTAAATTAAAATTTTGGAACTTATAACTCCTACTAAATGTTTATACGACTTTAAGGTATACATCTCCAGTATAGTACATATATTCAAAATAAATTAGTTATGTATTAGTAGATAACAATTTAGCATAAAAAATAACTATGACATAAGACATATTACTTTTGTCTTAGATTTGTTAATTTTAGCGACGGCAAACCGTCACTAACTTACCGACGGTTAGCCGTCACTAGTTTATGTTAAAATAGTTGACAATTTAGCACGTCATAGCCCCTACTAAACTTTTATCCCAAATTACCGTACATATCGGCAGTACAGTACATACAGTCAAACAAAATCTACTTATGTTAAAATAGTTGACAATTTAACATAACAAATGAGAACCAGTACAATTTTTTAATATTTTATTAAGTTAATGACGTCTAACCGTCACTAAGTTTAGCGACGGTAAACCGTCACAAAATTTAGTGACTAGTGATCGTCACTAATTTAGCGAAGGTAAGTCGTCACTAACTTTAGCGACTATTTGCTGTCACTAATTTAGCGACGGGAAGCCGTCACTAAGTTTAGCGACGCTTGACCGTTACTAATTTAGCGACGGTTACCCGTCACTAAAATATTAGCGACTAACAGCCGTCGCTAATGGTTCTCCAGACTTTTAGCGACGGTTTTAGACGTCACTAAAAATGTCATCGCTAAATCGATTTTTTCTAGTAGTGTATGACTTGATCCTTTTTTATAATTCCCCTTCTCAATACTTACTAAATGTTGTATTGGAGTGCAGGTCCTTGATGGGCAGCATAAGGATGTGTCTACTTTCTCATTTGCCGAGATTGGCCAGCCAAGCTGCTGATGGCTTTGTGAAGTTAGGAGCGGATGTGTGAGATCTAGTCTTGTATTTTGATTCCTACTCGGAATGCCTGAGAGACTGTGTGCAGATGGATGCTGCTCCCTTTGTGTCTCGGGTTGAGACATGTTCAGTCTTGTTTCAATTACTAGCCCGTCTTGTAGGGCTAAGAACATTGTGTAGTTGTTGTCTTTGAACTTCGTTTCTCCACCGAAATGAAGGGACTATTTTCCTTTAGAATGGGGATTACCTAACATGCACTAAAAATGATAGATGCATTCTGCACCGTCTGATTTAGTCACATGAAATCACTCGATGGGGTGGTACACATCCGCCATCTTACCAATGCATTTCCCTTTCCATTATAGAGAACACTCATAAACATGAAATGTCTACTATGAATTAACAAAAACAACCATACTGTTTTGTAAAATATCCACGCACAAACATTTGACCGGACAAGACCTAGTTTGTTACAAATCGATGATAAGCAAAAATAGGCACATAATTAGCGCTAAATGCCTGGTTTTGAGGTTAGGAAATCTATGTCCTTAGGCTCTTCTCTCTCTAAATTCCTTTTCAGGCCTTCTCGTTTTCTGTTAGGCAGATCAATTCCTCCATGAAAGCAACCACCAAACCTCAAATCCAATAACTGGCCAGCAGACAAAAAGAAAAAAGAAAAAAAGAACAAAACCAATTACACAAAACATGATCGAAGCTATTACATTAATTAGGTGTTCTTGATATCCATCTCTTTGCGTTGGCTTGGAATTCTAAGGCAGAGAGACCTCTGCCTTGACCCATAAAAAATGGTGTTCCAAGATTTTGATCTTATGCAAGAGCGCCGGCGGCAAGACCGAGCACGCCGGCTCAAAAGGCGATTCATCATGTGCGCCGTCGCCACCTTGATCATTCTCATCCTCGTTGGCGGTGGCGTTTTCGCGATTATCACCATGAAAAAGACCAGCGAACAGGAACCAGAACAACAGCAGTCGACGCAAAAGAAGCACTCCAAGTCCGACTCCGACTCCGACTCCAAGACCCCCACCAAGAGCAAGCCACCGCCATCATCCGATTCTCCACCGTCGCCGGAGGTCAAGGAGATTGCCAAGAACCAGAAGCTCATAACCGCCATGTGTAACACCACGCTTTACAAGGACGCGTGCGAGAAATCTCTGCAAAATGCCACAAAAGATAAGCCCAATGCTGAACCCAGGGAGCTGATCAAATCCACCATCTTGGCCGCCTCGCAGGGCCTCGACAAGGCCTTCGAGAACGCGAGCAAATTGCCCTTCAACTCCCCGGAGGAGAAGCAGGGGCTCACCGTCTGCCAGCAGGTGGTGGGCGACGCCAAGGCGGAGCTACAAGCTTCCATGGACAGGGTAGACAAAAAAGACGTCAAGGATCTATCAGACAACGATGTCTTGAATTGGCTGAGCGCGGTGATGTCGTACCAGGAGACCTGTGTAGACGCCTTCCCGGACGGGAAACTCAAGAGCGATGTAAAAGTCGCCATGAATTCTAGCCAGGAGCTGACAAGCAATTCGCTGGCCATAATCAAGCAGTTGCCGTCCTTTTCATCATTGCTAGGCTCCGCAGCAGCCGCGGCTGGAGCGAATCGGCATCTTCTTGGGGCCGATGGATTGCCAGAATGGATGAGCCGTGAGGAAAGAAGGATTCTGAAAGGGGGAGACAACGATAAGCCGAAGCCAAATGTGACAGTGGCTAAGGACGGAAGTGGGAACTTCTCCACCATATCGGAAGCACTTGCAAAAATGCCAGAAAAATATGAAGGAAGGTGGGTACGAGTCCTGTAGCTAGAGTTTCTTGCTTGTATATATCACAAGTCAAAAACAAAAAAGAATGAAAAGAAAAATGTTCCTCTTATACTCAAATTGGATTGTAGGTATGTGATATTCGTGAAAGCGGGAATTTACGAGGAAACGGTAAATGTGACGAAGAAGATGGTGAACCTAACCATTTACGGTGATGGATCCCAGAAGTCGGTGGTCACAGGCAATAAGAACGCCGTCGATGGCGTCCCTACTTACCTCACTGCAACTTTTGGTACCTCTGCCTCTCTCATGACAAATTTTTTTGTTTCTGTGAAAAAAGGGTTTACCTGGCTTTACGTTTGCCATTGTTGCAGTGGTCTCAGGAGAGGGTTTCCTGGGCAAAGCCATTGGGTTCAGAAACACCGCCGGTCCAGAGAAGCACCAGGCAGTGGCGGCGCGAGTACAGGCCGACAAAGCCGTCTTCCTCAACTGCCGCTTCGAGGGCTTCCAAGACACCCTCTACGTCCAGGCCCACCGCCAGTTCTACCGCAGCTGCGTCATCACCGGCACCATCGACTTCATTTTCGGGGATGCCGCTGCCGTCTTCCAGAACTGCGAGATCCAGGTCCGTAAGCCCCTCGAAAACCAGGACAACGTCATCACCGCCCAAGGACGCAAGGACAAGTTCGAGACCACCGCTATTGTCCTCCAGAACTGCGAGATCATGCCTCACCCCGAACTCGCTCCGGTGAAGGACAAATTCAAGACCTACCTCGGACGGCCGTGGAAGGAGTACTCTAGAACGATCGTAATGGAGTCGAAGATCGAAGATCTGATCGACCCGGCAGGGTGGAAGGAGTGGAACGGGACGTTCGCGCTCGACACGCTCTTCTACGGTGAGTACAACAACAACGGGCCGGGAGCAAAGACGGACGGGCGGGTCAAGTGGGCGGGTCGGAAGGTTCTGAACAAGGACGAAGCTATTGGTTTCTCGGTGGGGCAGTTGTTGAAGGGGGACTGGATCGGTGCCACCGGAGCGACGGTTCGGATGGGGCTCGGGGGCTAGTTAGAAATTGCTTGGCTACACAGTGAAGCCCGCGAAGAAGAAAGAAACTAGTAAGGGCAGTTTTTTTTTTTCTTGTTTTTTTTTTTTCTGGTTTTTATGGGTTTATTTAAAGTTGAGTTAATTGGGAAAATTATGCGATACATATATTTCGTTTATTCAATTTATGAAATTTAATTCGACTATTGTCTAGTTTAATGTCGAAATGGCGATAGGAAAATAATATGATTAACAAATTTAGTACCAAATCCAAAATTAAAAATTATATATGTATTTTTTATCCTTAAATAAATCATGTACGTAAGCGAACACATTCGTGTCTTGATTAATAAGAACTTTTCATGTATGAAAAAGTATTTTATGAATATTAAGTATTGAAATTGTTGGCTAGAACTTTTAGTCGCTGGTTTTTTTGTTCCTTTTGTTCGTAGGTCAGTAACGGAGCTGTCCAGTCTCTTGCTAGGCAGGGCCTCCAGGCTTTCGTGGGATTCACCTCTCCCATCTTGGTTGTCGGCTTTTTTATGCTTGAATTAATATAATTCTTGCCTTTCCATTAAAAAAAATATGATTGCTATATATCAAAACAAAAGAGGAATCTTATTGTCTGTAATATACACCCAGTACTCCATGTAAATTTCATTCCCAAACATATATGTTGGTTGGTGCATTGCATTCCCCTCGCTCTTAGAGTATGACATGTTATAGAGTGATAAGCACATGTAGCATATGATTGCTATATATCAAAACAAAAGAGGAATCTTAATTGTTAGTACTTGCGATTGTCCATTTATGCGGTCCATGCATGATATCAATGCAAACCCTAAGGTGCACATATTCCCAATTTATACATAATAACACTTTCTTATAAAAGGGTAACTTGTCTAACAAATGCTCGAACTAGTAATAAATTAACCTATTGTCCTCCATGCAACTAATATTCACCAATCCTTCCAACCAAAGATTCTACAAACCTCAACATAAAAGAAATGTAAGAAAGCGATTAAAACATGTGAGTGAAACTCAGTTGTCTCTTAACCGCTTAATATAATGTCATTTGAAACACGTGATTGAGGGCTTACTAAGTGATTCAGTCGCTCACATTTCAGTCATTCCTCAACCACCAGTGAAGAAGAATTTTTGTCCTTCAATCACCCTTTAGTAACTATTTGGATTTAGGGGTTGGAGTTTAGTGTTGTGAGTTTTCCAACCCTAATCCGCAAGCGCACGGGCTTGTGTAGATAGGGTGAATGGGTATCGATCCCATGAGCATTGATTTATATTGTTTACTAATTACCACTATCTTGAGACTCACTTTAGCTAAACAAGCAACAATTGATGATTTAGTTACTATGAAAATAACTAAGTTTGCAACTCTACTTAAATTACTACTAAACAAGAACAACAAATACAATGCAAATTAGAGGTTGTCTAGTGAATTAACAAAACACACTTCCTATGGTTTTCACTATTTGACTTGGTTAGCTAGTGAATTAAGGCTAATAGTTTGGTTTTTCTACTTGTTGGTGAAGTTAACTAATTGGGCCCTTACTCTCCCAAGTGAAAGTGTCACTCTCCCAAACTTATACTAGAATGAACTCTTATCCAAATTGATAGTTTAAGAGGGGCATTACAAGTTCAATTTACCTTCACCTAGTGTCCTAAACTAGTCTCTCAACAAGCCCATGGACACTACACTCTTCTCCTAATTCTAATTCCTTTTAATCTTTTCCAAGAGTTTAAAAGAAATCTAAAGTGCAATTGACTAGGGCCCTTAATCAATTAACATAACAATAAGCTCAAGGAGAAGAGTAAACAAGCAATGGAAGAAAACCAAAGCCAAATAGCTATTAATCCAACCAACATAACCAATTCAAGTAGCTACAACCATAGAAAGTGTAGAGAAAACTACTCCATAATCAAACTAAACATAAACATGAAAATACATAAAAGATCATCCATGTCTAAATACAAGATAAAAGAAGGAAAGAAGGAACCAATAGACTCTAGATGCTTGATTCCTCAAGGCTCCTACAAGTCTTTAAGTCCTCCAAACCTTCTCCAAGCAAGAATCCACAAGTGCTTCTAAGGAAGATGAAGAAATGCAAGAAATGGTGATAAAAAACCTAAGTCTAAGATGAGAAGATGAAGATGAAGCTCTTTTCTTTTGCTAGGTTCTAGGTTCTTCTACCCCTTGGAGGTGTCCCTTTCACTCATCAAATCATTTGGATAGAAATTCTTGGCTAATAGCAAGCTTGAGTTCAAATTTGAGGTAGGGGACCACTTTCCGGGGTGATTGGAACCTAGGCCTCAAAAGGGGGTGCTTGGGCGCCTAGGCCTAGGCCTCCAGGCTCGAGGGTCATCTGGCGCCTAGGCCTCACAGTTATAAATTCCCTTGACTTTTGCATTCCTGTTTTTCGTTTTGCTCGTCCCGGTGTCATTCCAATGCTACCGTCTGCTTCTCTAACCTACAAAATGAAGGATCAAAGCAAGAAACGACAAAAAAAATTAAGTGGTAAGGTCAAAAATTGTGGTTAAAGTTAACAAAAATCAACATGTTTGATCACAAAATTAACATTTATCAAACTCCCCCAAACTTAGAAAAATGCTAGTCCTTAGCATTTATTAACCTAAAAACATAAAACAAACAAAACATAGAAGCTAACAACATATACTCAATATCATATCATAAAGTCATTCAAAGTACAAGCTCAACTCAAGAGAAATTAAGGTAAGTAATGAAAGAAGAACCTTGTCATTAACGGTAGGTAATCACTCACTAAGTATTTCACTCCCTAATCTATGGTTGCCTAGTGTATCTAAGGCTTGCAATGCCACTTCATCTACAAATTTACAAAAGGACCCAAACTACCCGTGAATTGTCCTTAAGGAGTATGCATGCAAATTTAAGTCCAATGACATATATATATATAAGGTTGTACCGTGGCCGGGTTTGATATGGACGGGAATCAGATGGAGGCCTTTTGAGGTGGGGTTAAAGAAGTAAATTAAGTATAAACACTATGGGCAATCCTAATAATTAAATCTAAAGTCTCACCCAAGGTATTTTGATTTAAAAATATTTTTCTTGACTTCCAAGCAATAATTCAAGTAACCCCCATATGCACAATTTTGACAAAACACATGAGTGAACTATTTTCAAATTAATGAAGTACTTTTACCTTTCCCCTTATTTATTTATTATTTTTTTAACGAGGGTTTGTTCATGTTGACTCGTTTTGCCTTTTTATTAAGGGAAAGATAGTTTTTTTTTTAAGTAACTAGAAATTCACCCAATTTTTAAAGTTCAAACAAATGTGAATAATTTATCCAAAATATACTCAAACCATAGCTACATAAACTCAACAATAAGTTCATAACCCAACATTTTTTTCCCCAAACTTGTTTATTGCTCACTCACATAACTCACAAATTTTTATCCTTCCCAAGCCCATATATGCAATGCTCAACTTACTTCAAGGACAAGAGAGGATAAATAACAATGGATATGGCTTAATTATGTGGGTTAAACAACAAACATGGCTTAAAGGCTCAAAGGGGGTTAACTAAGGATTATAGTGAAGGGTTAGCCATTTAGGTATGTAGTTAGCCCTAAGTTGTCATTTTCATCCTTTATTTGCATGCATCAATTAGGATATGAAGGGGTCCAAAAGCAAATTACGGAATCCATAAGCAAAATAAGTAAAACAAGCACCATTCCAATGAATGAAATTATTTATAATGCAAGTGTGCCACACAAGGTCCAAAGACTCACCGGGTATGGTTTCTACCATTAATGACAAGTGAAAATCTTTCTTTACTTAACAAAATTTACAATCAAGTTGAACTTGTAAATGAATTCCTCTAATCATAATAAAAAGCATACATTGGGTCCCTAAATGCGCACAACCTAAATACAACTACATGTTTCTACATTTATCCACTATATGTCATAATAAGGAAAAGATATATGATATGTATGTAATGTCATAAGAAAATAAAAAAAATAACAAAAAACTAGTCTAAAAGAAAGAACAACAATTAGATGTCAAGTCTTAGGAAAACTCTCTGATAGCCGAAGGACTATCGCCTTCACCTGGCCGAACTCCCTACCACTAGAATGGCCAGGAGATCTGGTGCTACCCGGAAAAAGGTGGGATCACACACCCCGGAGACAAGCCAAAGAGCCCGACCTCGGCACGCCAGGGAACTCGAGGATACTATTAGCCCCCCCGAGGTAGTAAACAGACCGCCTTCGGAAAAGTGGCACCAGCTAGTGCGGGCCGAACATGATCTTCTCGAAGGCTGAACTCCCTGAATCTGGGAACCCCCGAACTGGGGGCATGTTTCCCGAAGTGGCACGGTCCGTACTAGAGGACGGCCTCATCCAGGGACCTCGAGAGTACGGCAGGAGCATTTAAGGAAGCCTCTGACATGTCGCCCACAGACGTCACAAGCCGCCTCAAACGGCGCTCTGACACGCTGACGCCATCAAAGTCACATCATGGCCCGTTTCGGCTCAGGGCTTAAGAAAGCCTGCCACCAGCTACTTGTCCTCTACGCCCAGACATTCAGAGAATATCCGACCGAACACGTGTCACGATCTGAACGGGCTGGATACCTCTATAAATACCAGGGAATACACTCTGGCAAGGTGTGGTTGGCAAATATCCTGACTCATCACTATGAGAAAATACGACCAGGCGAGTTCACTGAACCCCTCAGTGCTATTTCCCCCACCTTCTCTCAGCATCACTGACTTGGGCGTCGGAGGCTCATCCCTGGAACAACACCCCGGGGACCTCCTAACCCACTCTTTCTGAACATCTCAGGCACTCTCCCTTGGGCAAGCCGGCCACCAGGTGTTCTTCCTCTCTGGGAGTCCCTCCATCAGTCACCATGACTACCAACGATGAAGCCCCTGGGCATCATTTAGCGCCGTCTGTGGGAACCCGCTCTGAGATCGCTGTCGTTGAAACTCGGCGTTCTAAGGACAGGGGACTCCCGAGGTCTCCGTCCGTGCCTGAGACACAACCGGCTGCTGAGCAAACACTCCCAGGGACTTCTACACCTGAGGAAGACCGCCCTCTAGTAATCACCATGAGCTTTATGAGGGAGTTTCAGCGTTCGGTCGTGGCCGAAATGACACAGCAGATCGACCGAAGGTGGTCACAGTAGACACAGGCCCAAAAACCTCCCTCACCAGCACGCCCTCGGGAGAAAAGCCCGAGGTCGACTCATCACAGTTCGGGAACCGGAGACCCGCGCGAAGAGTCTCTACTGAGAATATACCCCTGGGGAAACGGCCTGTGGGACAAACTGGGTCCAAGCGACCGAAAGTCTCACAGGGAAGGAGTTCATCGCCTGAGGCGAGGTCCCTGTCCCTTCAGCGCCAAACTCGCTCCCCGAAGAGGCGCCGACGATCTCCCTTCCCAGAGGAAGAGCCTAATGCCACAGTTCTCATGGAAAGGATACTAGCGCGGCTAGACAGGGTGGAAAAGCAGGTAGCTCGCAAACCCGTCTAGGACAGGCTCACGGGAGCCTTCTGCGAAGATGGGTCCCTATTCACCCGGGCCGTGGCCGAGGCAGCCATGCCAGGTGACTTCAGGGTACCTCGGCTGGAGATTTACGATGGCCGCACTGATCCCCAGGCCCATCTGACCAAGTACAGACGCAGCATGATAATGCATGGTGCTGACGACACTACCATGTGTAAATGCTTCAAGGTCACCCTCACGGGACCAGCAACTGCGTTGTACAACTCATTGCCCCCAGGAACCATCACTGAGTTCCAGGTGTTGTCTACGGCCTTCGCGCAGCAATTTATTGAAAGCCGACCAACGGCGAAGATGCCTGTTCAGATGTTCGACATAGAGCAGAGAAACGGAGAAACCATCCGAGACTACATCGAAAGATTCAACAGGGAAGCTCTAAGTGTCCCGGACTTCCGGCCCGAAATACGCATCCTCGCCATGACACGGGGCCTTCGGTGAGACTCACAGCTGTTTTATGAGTTCTCAAAGGACCCCCCGGACACCCTCGGAGAATTTTACCGAAGGGCCAAACAGCACATGACTGCCGAGGAGCTGAGAATGGATGGGCCGAAGTCCGGTCACAACCGCGCCGAAGGGTCTAATCAGCAAGCCCGGCATCCAACTGAACAGCCAGGCCAACCTTGGAAGATGCGGGGAAGCAAACTTCAAAGCTTCACACCCCTGAGCACTACACGGACAAACATCCTTATGGCGCTGGAAAGGCAGGGGACGCAGATTCGGCGGCCAAGGGCCATGACCGCTGATAACAAGAAAAACATCAAGAAGTTCTGCTAGTTTCACCGCGACCACGGCCACGACACCGTAGAAGTACATTGAGTCGCTGATAAAACTCGGCCAACTTCAGAAATATCTGTGGATGCCTTCCCCAAAAGGAAGAAAAGATGAAGAAGAAAGGGCCGAAGACGAGGACTACGACTCCGATAGACGGAGAAACAGAAGTCCGAAAAAGCGCCCTCCTCCTCCTGCAGGGGTGATACAAACCATCACCACGGGGCTCCCATCCTCGGAAAGAAAGCGGAAGGCCAGAGAGATTGCGGTCATGGAATATCAGAGTCCGGCAAAGAAACTGGCTCGCAAGAATGGATCCACTGTCATCTTCCCCCATGACGATCCACTGCTAATCATGGCAAGGATAGGGAACTGGGACGTCAAAAGAGTGTTGCTTGATGATGGATCAAATACCGACGTCCTATTCTCGCATTTACTGCCGAATTTGGACATCTCCAGCAGCGAGCTCAAGCCTGTCACCTTGCCCACCTTCGGGGTTGGACCATCCGAACTACCTGTCCTCGGATGGATTGACCTCCCCCTGATGATGAAAGGAACTTCGGTCGACGGAACAGCTGAGTTGTACGCCTCCATAATGGCGAGATTTATCGTCATGGACGTTCCTTCTTCGTACAACGCCATCCTTGGAAGGCAGACACAAGGAAACCTGCACATTCGCCCTGACGTGAAGTACTTGACTATCACATTCGCCACCAAGGATGGGGATGCAGAGGTCTTCATAAATCAAGCCGAGGTAAGGAAGGTGTTTGTAAAAGCGCGAAAAGCTCCGGAAAATAATCTAGCACAAACAATGGAGGCAAAGGCACCAAAGAAGGGCAAAGAAGAAGATCCCATGAGAGCAGAAACGGAAACAGTGGAACTTGTCCCAGGACAATCTACCCGAATAGGGAAGAGCTTGCCCGAAGGTGACAAGAAAAACCTTGTATCTTTTCTACTGGGAAATAAAGATTTCTTTGCCTACTCGCCGAAAGACATGCCAGGGGTACACCCCGGCATAATACAGCATAGCCTCAAAGTAAGCCTGGAAGCAAAGCCTGTTCGGCAAAAGAAGCGAACCATCTCAGCCCATAAGAGCAACTTTGTGAAAACCGAAGTCCAACGCCTGTTAGACGCTGAAGTCATTAGGGAGGTCAAATATCCCGAATGGTTAAGCAACGTGGTCATTGCCACAAAAGAAGGCAGCAGCAAGCTCCGGATGTGCATCGACTTCAGAAACTTGAACGATGCTTGCCCAAAAGACTCATATCCTCTTCCGCCAATAGACCAACTGGTAGACTCAACTGCTGAATACGGGCTCCTAAGTTTCCTAGACGCCTTCAGCGGCTACCATCAAATAAGGATGGACCCCGAAGATGAAGAAAAAACCGCCTTGATCACCGAGGGAGGAACATACTGCTACGTCAGGATGCCCTTCGGGCTTAAAAATGCAGGAGCCACCTACCAAAGGTTGATGAACAAGGTCTTTAAAGACCAAATGGGGGAGAAACATGGAGGTGTATGTTGACGATATGATAGTCAAAAGCAAGCTCCCTCGCAACCACATTACAGATCTAGAGGAAACCTTCCGAAAGCTCAGAGCCTTCGGGATTCGTCTCAATCCTGAAAAGTGCATGTTCAGGGTGACCTCGGGAAAGTTCCTTGGGTACATGGTATCCGAAAGAGGCATCGATGCTAACCCCGAAAAAATTAAGGCTCTGCTCGAGTTCCGAACTCCTGCCACAGTAAAAGATGTGCAGAGACTCACCGGAAGAATAACCTCTCTTAGCAGGTTCATTTCCAGGTACGGAGATAGGTGTCGGCCTTTCTTCAAAGTCCTCACTAAGGCAGCAAAAAAGGAAGGCAACCTCGGAAGGAATGATCATCCTTGGGATCAAGACTGCCAAAAAGCCTGGGAAGAACTCAAAATCTACCTAGCCAGCCTGCTGACTCTGCGATAACCTCGCGAGGGAGAACCCCTCGTATTATACCTCGCCGTCATGGAAAAAGCTGTGAGCTCGGTCCTCGTGAAAGAAGAAGGGCCAAAACAATGGCCGGTCTACTATGTAAGCAAATCCCTGCATGGCGCCGAAGTCAGGTACCCTCTACTGCAAAAAGCTATATACGCCTTGGTGCTTGCAGGGAGAAGGCTGCGACCATACTTTCAGGCTCACCCCATCATCGTCCGGAGTAGCCTACCACTACGGGACGTCATGAGGAAAGTGGATCATTCGGGAAGGCTCTCCAAGTGGTGTATAGAGCTTGGCGAACACGATATCACCTATGAACCTCGGAAGGCCATAAAAGCTCAAGCACTGGCAGAATTCATTGCCGAAATACCCACCACTGAGGACAGTCATCCGGATCTGAACGAAGGTGAGCCAGAATGGACCTTACATGTTGACGGAGCCTCGGGGTCCGAACACCAGGGAGCTGGGGTAATTATCTGAGGCCCCGAAGGCCTAGAAGTAATGAAGGCTATCAAGTTTAGCTTCAACGTCACTAACAACGTGGCTGAGTATGAGGCCCTCATAGCGGGATTACGACTGGCCAGAAAGATTAGCGTGAGAAACTTAAAGGCTCACAGCGATTCCCAGCTAATAGTTCGGCAGACGGCAGGAGACTATGGGGCGAAGGACCCAACCTTGGCAAAATACCACGAGCTGGTAGAAAAACTCATCCAAGAGTTTGACGCCGTACTAATCGAAAACGTACCTCGGCGAAAAAACACCGAGGCTGATTGCTTGGCGAAGTCAAAGATCTACACCGAGGTGCTAGACCATCCGAGCATCTCAGTGCTGAGCATAGTGACCTCGGGAAAAGGATGGAGGGATCCAATAAAAAGGTACCTCGGCGAACATGTGCTCCCCGAAGACCCCGGTGACGCTACAAAACTGCGAAGACGCTCCAGCCGTTTCTTCCTAATCGGTGAAGAACTATACCGACAGGGATACGCGAATCCACTGCAAAGATGTGTGAATGAAGAGGATACTGAAATGATCCTTGAAGAAGTCCACAAAGGCATGTGTGGTTCACACATTGGAACCGATGCCCTGGCGGCAGTGATACTCCGCCAAGGATACTTCTGGCCTATCCTGAGAAAGGACGCAAGGCAGTTCGTCCGGAAATGCGGTAGTTGCCAGAGACACGCGAACATCCAGAGGGCACCCTCGGAAATGGTAACTTCGGCTGACTATCCCTGGCCCTTCGCAGTCTGGGGTATAGACCTTATTGGGCCACTCCCCGCAGCGCCCGGAGGCGTGAAATTCTGTGTGGTAGCAGTAGACTATTTCTCCAAATTGGTCGAGGCAGAACCGTTAGCAACTATCTCGGCGAAAGAAGTGCAGAAGTTTGTATGGAAGAACATCGTATGCAGATTTGGCATACCGAGGGTACTAGTGGCTGATAATGGATCCCAATTCATAGACAAAGGATTCCAGGAATTTATCAGCGACCTCAGAACAAAGATGCACTTTGCCCCAGTAGCTCACCCCCAAAGCAACGGGCAGGTGGAGGTATCTAACAGGACCATAAAAGATGGCCTGAAAAGGAGACTGGGGGAAGCAAAAGGGAAATGGCCAGGAGAACTCCAAAGCGTATTATGGAGTTACCGAACGACGCCCCGAAGAGCCACAGGGGAGACTCCCTTCTCACTCGTCTTCGGAACAGAGGCCCTCATCCCTATCGAGATAGTTAGACCATCAGTACGGGTGCAAGTATTTGATGAAGGAGGAAACGACCTCGGCCTAAGAATGAAGCTCGACCTCGGCCTAAGAATGAAGCTCGACCTCGTCGGTGAACACAGAGAAATAGCTGAGCTGAGGAGAAAAGCTTTCCAGCAAAGAGTGGCCGCAGCTATAAATTTACGAGCCAGGCCAAAAGAAATCAAGAAAGGGGACCTCGTTCTCCGAAAGGCTGACTTTGCACCCCGAAAGCCATCCCACGGAGTACTTCGTGCGAACTGGGAAGGACCTTATCTGGTTCTTGCTGAAGTACGAAAAGGCGTGTACAAACTTGGCGACACTGAAGGCGTAGAATTGAAAAACACTTGGCACTCAGACGCCCTGAAGAAATTCTACGCTTAAGATGGAGCGGAAGGATTGTGTTGTACAAAAAATATACTAAGTACAGAATGTCCTTGAGAAAAATTCTTAAGTGTACAAAATGGTGCAAGACAGAATTCCGCGAAAATGTTCGCCGTGATAAAGCGCAGATGTGATTTTCCGAAGTCCCTTGAGGCATGATGCTCGGAAAAATAGAAAACAAAAATCTTACGAAAGTACTCGCCGCAAAAAGCGCAGATGTGATTTTCCAAAGTCCCTTGAGCCATCATGCTCGGAAAAATGGAAAACAAAAATCTTGCGAAAGTACTCGCTGCAAAAAGCGCAGATGTGATTTTCCGAAGTCCCTTGAGCCATAAATGGAAAACAAAAATCTTGCGACAGTACTCGCCGTAAAAAGCGCAGATGTGATTTTCCGAAGTCCCTTGAGCCATCGCGCTCGGAAAAACGGAAAACAAAAATCTTGCAAAAGTACTCGTCGCAAAAAGACTTAGTCAAGTAATTTTTTGTGATTGCAAGTTTCCCGAAGTCTCTTGAGCGAACTCGTTCGGGGCGATGGAAATGCAAAATCTTGCAAAAAACTTAGCCAAAAAATATTCATTGAGAATGATCAGGCTTACAAAGAAGAAGTGCCCGAAGAAGGAGCACAAAAATAAAGAGGAAAAAAAAAAGGAAAAGGCCCCTAAAACAGCCTAAGGGTTCTCGGCATCCCTGGAGCCACCAGCCTCTGTGCCCTTTTCCACCACCTTCGGCGCCGGAATTATGGAAGGCAGGTTCAGGTGCTCGATTTTTTACCAGGACCACCGAGGCCCCTCGGGAATGTTCAGAGCTTCCAAAAAAGAGAGGTCTAGACCTGGGAACCTCTGAAGGACTTGGTGCCGAGCAAGGCAGAACCCGTCCTGGAAGGCAACCTTAGTCATTTGGTCGGATTTCTCCTTCTCAACCTCAAGGTCCTCCAGCTTGTCCTTCAAATCTGCAACCTCCTTCTTCAGCGCCTTCATCCTCTTCTTCGTGTCGGGCTCCTTCTTCAAAGACTTGACCTCGGCTTCAAGAGCATTCTTCTCAGTCACCAACGACCGTATGAGATTGTCAGAATCTGACTTATCCTTGATAAGGTCTTGGTTGGCAGCGAGCATCCCCGCTACCTGATCGCCGAAGTCAGCAATCTTCAGGGAGGAGTCCTTCTCAAGGTCTTCCTTTTCCTTCCGGAACTCCTCCCGAAGGGCAGCAACTTCTTTCTTCGCAGCATTTGCCAGCTGCTGGTTCTTGGCGGTCAATTCCGAGCACGTGACTTTCGCTTTTTCTAAGGCCTCTAAGGCCGAAGCTCGGAACGCCGTCTGCCTGGCTACCCGAACTCGGAGAAAGCCGGCATACCCCAGCAGCTGCGAAAAAAATGAACGCAAGGTCAGTAAGAGCCAAGCACTTAGGAAAAATTGAAGGGAATAAGGTGTGAAGAGCATACCTGAGCAGCATGCTCGGTGACTTTCGCGGCAAGGGTGTCATCGCCCTGATGGGCCGCCACAATAACCTTGAAGGAGGCCTCTGTAAGCACCCCCTTCGAAATCTGCTTCGCCATTTCAGGACAGTCATTGGAGTACAAGTTCATGTCCTCCGTGAACGTCTAGAAAGGCTCTTTGGGTATCTTCCCTTGCGGGACTTTGGCATCGCGAAGGGCCCGCTTCTTCGCGTGTTCGGCCGCCCAGTTCGGAGTAAGCAACTCCCCTGCATGGCAAAAACGAGAAGTAGGTCAAAGACAAAGGAAATTTCAGAAAAACAAAAGAGCCATACTTGTTCTGAAAACAACAAACCTGGCGGCACTTCGACCACGACGTCCTCGGAGTCCTGAGACTCCTCGACCGAAATCCCCTTGCCTTTCTTCCTGCGCCGCTCCTCGGCAGAAGGACCCTCTACCACGGCCTCCAGAAGGGCCTGCGGTGCGGAAGGGCTCTGGGGACGAACGTTGGCGGAAGGAACCTCGGCAGCGGCAGGGACCTCGGCAGCAGCCTCAGGCGGCGGAATCTCGGCTGCCCCAGGCTCGTCGGCAGCCTCCTCGGAAATTTCCTGCTGAGGAAGCTGGGCAGTTTTCCTTGCCCGTTTCGCCGAAGGGCCAGTGCCAGTAAACTTCCGCCTTCAGGAAGCCGCCTTCTTTGTCTGATCTCCCTTCTCCACCTGGTCGGAGAAAAGGGACTTGTAGAATGCAGCAGTCCCGTCCCCCATCTCTGAAAAAGAAAAAAGACATCAGCGTAAGTCCGAGGGAAAAACTGCAAGGGAGTAAAAGATAACTTACTTTCAAAAAGTGTTTCGAAAGAAACTTCCTCCCGAAGGAGCTGCACCAACCAGAAGTCCTTCCCGGCGATAGCAGGAGCTGGCATCTTGAGGTCAGTCTCATGCTCCTTGACCACCCCTAACTCCCGAAGGACCTCTTCAGTCATCAACCTCCAGTTAATGGGGAAGGGGTACAGGGAGCGCGGAGCGACCTCGGGAGCCCAGTCGGAGACGGCCCGAATACGTCCGTCGAAGTCCGTGAACACGGGAGCCAACTCTGGAGTCAGCAGTATCCTCGAATCAACGACGTCCACATCCAGCTTTCCCCGAGCCCATTTTTTCGGAACATACGACCAGGCCTCATCTATCTTCAGGAAGAAGAATTTCTGTTGCCACCCTCGCCAACTGTCCTTAGTGGCAAAAGTGAACATGAATTTTTTGCTCCCGGATCCCCGAGGTAGCATGAAATAGAAGCCACCCTTCGGGACCACGAAGAGCTTGTAGTACTGCATGAAAATTACAAAATGGGGTTTTATCCCGAAGACGCCACACATATAGAGGAAGGCGTTAAAATAGCAGTACGAGTTCGGGGTAAGCTGATTCACAGCAATGCCATGAAATTGGCAGAACTCGCAAACCATCTTTGGGGGAGGATACCAAAGTCCGGCCTTCAGCTGGGCACGGAAAACGGTAACCTCGTTACTATGGTTTGAAAAAGCATAGTGGTCAGATCGTGGCAGCCGAGTAATGGCGTAAGAAGGAAGAAAGAACTTCTTCTTCCACCTCTCTAATTTTTTAGGGGTGGTGCAACAAGGATGAGATAAAAGAGGCTGCCAGCTCTCAGGGATAGGCATTTTGGACAGAAAAACGAGTTCGGAAAAAGGCAAGAGAACAACTTCCAGCAAAAACTCAAAAAAACAGAGGTATCAAAAGACTCTGGAAAGAAAACAAACCCACCAAAAGACTTGCCAAAATCGGAGGTCGCCGTCGTAAACGGTTGCCAGAAAAAGCTCTATTAAAACAGCTCAGCCGCAAAAGCAAGAGAAAGCGCACAGAAAAGGGCAAGCAGGGAAAGAGCAGAAGCAAAAGCAAAAGGGGCTATGACGGAATGGGCTACTTATAGGCCAAGGGTGGGTAACCGAAACGACGTCATAAGTGCCCTTTGAAGGCGAACCGTCGCCGTAACTGCACTCTGCGCCTGAAAAGACGCGCTCTCTGTAAACGACGCTACCCTCCTCCAATGACAGTGTGCCACGTGTCAACCGCCGCGCTAAAATAGGGGACACGTCTTCTGACATCCCTAAAAAACTGGGATGCGTCGCTTAGACTGACACGCTTGACCATCAGACGCGACGCTACACAGACCTGCAAAAGCAAAGAAGAAGGTTGCCTCGAAGACACCAAAAGACGGGCTATGGCCGAACAGCCCATACCTTCGGGCAAGAGGTGTATCTTCGGCACAGGCTTTACCTCGGAGGCACCAAAAAACAGGCCAAGCCCGAGCAGCCCACACCTTTGGGCAAGAGGTGTACCTTTGGCACAGGTGTTATTCTCTATAGACTCCCAAAGAACATCCTCGGAAAGAAAACAAAACCGAAGTCGTCACTTCGGTTTTCCAAAGGGGGGGCATGTGATAGCCGAAGGACTATCTCCTCCACCTGGCCGTACTCCCTACCCCCAGAATGGCCAGGAGATCTAGCGCTACCCGGAAAAAGGTGGGATCACACACCCCGGAGACAAGCCAAAGAGCCCGACCTCGGCACGCCAGGGAACTCGAGGATACTATTACCTCCCCCCCCCCCGAGGTAGTAAACAGACCGCCTTCGGAAAAGTGGCACCAGCTAGTGCGGGCCGAACATGATCTTCCCGAAGGCGGAACTCCCTGAATCTGGGAACCCCCGAACTGGGGGCATGTTTCCTGAAGTGGCACGTCCCGTACTAGAGGACGGCCTTATCCAGGGACCTCGGGAGTACGGCAGGAGCATTTAAGGAAGCCTCTGACATGTCGCCCACAGACGTCACAAGCCGCCTTAAACGGCGCTCTGACACGCCGACGCCATCAAAGTCACATCATGGCCCGTCTCGGCTCAGAGCTCAAGGAAGCCTGCCACCAGCTACTTGTCCTCTACGCCCAGACATTCAGAGAATATCCGACCGAACACGTGTCACGATCTGAACGGGCTGGATACCTCTATAAATACCAGGGAATACACTCTGGCAAGGTGTGGTTGGCAAATATCCTGACTCATCACTCTGAGAAAATACGACCAGGCGAGTTCACTGAACCCCTCAGTGCTATTTCCCCCGCCTTCTCTCAGCATCACTGACTTGGGCGTCGGAGGCTCCTCCCCGGAACAACACCCCGAGGACCTCCTAACCCACTCTTTCTGAACATCTCAGGCACTCTCCCTTGGGCAAGCCGGCCACCAGGTGTTCTTCCTCTCTGGGAGTCCCTCCATCAGTCACCATGACTACCAACGATGAAGCCCATGGGCATCACTCTCAAACAAGTATAATCCACAAACACATTTATCCCCCAAACTTAAAACCAACATTGTCCACAATGTTGACAAAAAAAAGCTAGAAAGGAGATTGTGATTCAAGAATCATACACAGGAGGCAGATGTTCCTGCCTCCAATTACTCCCACTCAAACTCTTAGTGATGGTGACACTTCATCTTTTCACATTTACTTTTGATCTTTCCATCATGCACCTACAATAAACACAAAGAGTAATTAAGAGACACTTTTCCTAAAACTCAACTTATTGAAAAGACAATTAAAAATACAAAGGAAGGAAGAAATGTTGGGGTGCTTCCCAACAAGTGCTTAATTTATTGTCCCTAACTAAACACCAACTCCTTTGTTTTAGGCACTAGGGTGGGTGATGTGGCTCCATACCCTCTTCTTTGTAAGAATGCTTCCAATGCTTGGAAAGTCCAATATGCATCCAACAAGATGTGCTCTTCTTCATACTTGAGTTCTCATTTCTTTCCTCTTTAAGCATTTTGGGATTCTTTACATTTCCATTTCTTGTTGCTACCCATTTCTTCTTCACTATTTTCTTCTTCTTCTCTTC
The DNA here is from genome assembly GCA_039654915.1 of Aquilaria yunnanensis. Taxonomy (NCBI): domain Eukaryota; kingdom Viridiplantae; phylum Streptophyta; class Magnoliopsida; order Malvales; family Thymelaeaceae; genus Aquilaria; species Aquilaria yunnanensis. The sequence goes on along the minus strand of CM077596.1, from coordinate 93,575,278 downwards.
CGTCAATTAGTGTCTTGCTTCATATTTTGCTTCTTCCTTGAGATTTGGGGGCTTAAATTCGTTAACTTCTCTTGTGTCACCACCCATAAGAAAAGTAGGAGAATTTCCTTTGTTGGATTCTATGACCACATCAACCATGTATGCTTCCATCTTATGAGGTGGAGTGCTAGAATTAAACATATTGAACTCCATTTTTTCATCCTCAACATTGAATATGAGTTTGCCTTCCTTCACATCTATAGTTGCTCCGGTGGTGGCCAAGAATGGTCTTCCAAAGATAAGGGAGACTTGGTTATCTTCTTCCATGTCAAGAATCATAAAATCCATGGGGAAGACAAATTTGTCAACTTTCACCAAAACATCTTCTATTATTCCCCATGAATACTTGAGAGACCTATCCGCCATTTGTAATTGCATTGTGGAGGGCTTTACTTCTAGCCCCAATTTATTGGTAATAGACAAGGGCATCAAGTTGAAACTTGCACCAAGGTCACATAATACCTTTTTTAACTCAACTTTTCCAATTATGCATGGAATAGTGAAGCTTCCGGGATCCTTCAATTTTGGTGGAAGCTTTTGTTGAACAATTGCACTACATTCTTCCATGAGGCATATGGTCTCAAACTCTTCAAATTTTATTTTCTTTGCAAAGACTTCCTTTAGGAATTTACCTTAATTTGGCATTTGAGTTAAGGCCTCCAAGAACGGGATGTTGATGTGAAGCTTCTTAAAAATGTCCAAGAACTTGTCATATTGATCATCAAGCTTATTCTTTTGGAACCTTTGTGGGAAAGGTAGGGGTGGGTTTGGTGGGAGTTTTTGCACTTTTTGGGGTTGCGTTTTTAGTAACTCCACCACTTCCTCTTCTTCTTGAACTTGCACTTCATTTTCCAAGATTAGTTTTCCTTGAGTGGGTACCCTTATGTAAGAATCTTCAAGCTTCTTTCCTCCCCTAAGTGTAATTGCATGACATTGCTCCCTTGGGTTCAACTCGGTGTCACTAGGGAATTTGCCTTTTTGAGATGTCTTCACCGCCAAAGCCAATTGCCCAATTTGATTCTCCATGTTCTTGATACTTGCACTTACATTTGCCTCCATACTAGCAAAGTTAGCATTCAAGATAGCTGTCTTGGCTTCATTCTTCTCTAGTATATCAAGATAGCCGTCTTGGCTTCATTCTTCTCTAGTCTATCTCTTGTCTCCTTTATGAATTGCAACATAATTCCTTTTATAAAGGGCTTTTCTCCATTAAGACTTAGTTGAAACCAGGAGGTGGTGGTGGTTGTTGCACATTCCCTGTGTTACCATAAGAGAAATTTTAATGATTCTTCCAACTTAGGTTATATTGATTTCCCATTTGATTGCCTCGAAACCCAAAATTCTGGTTGCCCATGAAATTTGCTTCTTCAAGCCCCATATCCATATGTGCACCATACATGTTGGAAGTAGATGCGGCGGCTTATTCAATGGTTGGCTCATTCTTGTTGGTTAGCTTGGATACTTGATTCATGAAAGAAGCCATTTGTGCCGACAATGCGGTTAATTGATCAACCTCAAGTACCCCTCTTCTTGGCTGAGCTCTTTCTCTCAGCCATTGTTCTCCATTTAGTGCCAATTGCTCTAGAATTTGGAAGGCATCATCGGTGGTCTTTGACATTAAGGATCCACCGGCCGAAGTATCAATCATAAATCTTGAAGTGGGTACCAAGCCTTCATAGAAAAGTTGGATTTGTTGCCAATCCAAGAATCCATTTTTTGGGAACTTTCTAAGCAACTCCTTGAATCTCTCCCAAGCCTCTGAAATAGACTCCATCTCATGTTGCTTGAATCTAACAATTGAAGCTCTCAAGTGGGCAGCTTTGGATGGAAGAAAAAATTTGCTCAAGAATTTTTCGGTCATTTCATTCTATGTAACAATGCTTCCCGGTTGAAGTGATTGATACCACCCTTTAGCTTTGTCCCAGAGTGAGAAAGGAAACAATCGGAGTCTAATAGTATCGATGAAGACTCTATTAACCTTGAATGTGTCACAAGCTTCCAAGAAATCCACTATATGTGTGCTGGGATCCTTCGAAGCCAAGCCTCCAAATTGGTTTTGTTGGATGAGAGAAATTAAAGCCGACTTCAATTCAAAGTTATTGGCTTGAACCGGTGGCCTCACAATACCCGAATAATTCTTCGTCATCAAGGGTCGGATGTACTCCCTAATAGGCCTTTGTGGATTCCTTGGATAGACTCCATCTTGATGATCCATCCCTTCATTTCCTTCATTGCTACCATTATACCAATTACGATTGAGATTATCACCTCCACCCTCCATGGATGTAGAGGTGGAGCTTGATTCTCCTAAATATAATGTTGCTCTAAGCTCTCTAAGATGTCTTTCAATCTTCGGAATGAATGGCAACAAAGTAGAGTGTTGGGAATGGGTCATACACCAATGGTACCTATCAAAAAAATATCCAAGCACAAAGGCAACAAATAAGCAAAGAAATAAATGTCTAGTCTAGAGTCAATCTCCTAGCAATGAAATTGAATAAATCAATACAATCAATCCCCGGCAATGACACCAAAAACTTGTTGTGAGTTTTCCAACCCTAATCCACAAATGCATGGGATGTGTGTAGATAGGGTGAATGAGTATCGATCCCACGAGGATTGATTTACATTATTTGCTAATTACCACTACCTTGAGACTCACTTTAGCTAAACAAGCAACAATTGATGATTTACTCATTATAAAGATAACTAAGTTTGCAACTCTACTTAAATTACTACTAAACAAGAACAACAAATACAATGCAAATTAGAGGTTGTCTTGTGAATTAACAAAACACACTTCCTATGGTTTTCACTATTTGACTTAGTTAGCTAGTGAATTAAGGCTAATAGTTTGGTTTTTCTACTTGTTGGTGAAATTAACTAATTGGACCCTTACTCTCCCAAGTGAAAGGGTCATTCTCCCAAGCTTATACTAGAATGGACTCTCATCCAAATTGATAGTTTAAGAGGGGCATTACAAGTTCAATTTACCTTCACCTAGTGTCCTAGACTAGTCTTCCAACAAGCCCATGGACACTACATTCTTCTCCTAATTCTAATTCCTTTTAATCTTTTCCAATAGTTAAAAAGAAATCTAAGGTGCAGTTGACTAGGGCCCTTAATCTATTAACACAACAATAAGGTCAAGGAGAAGAGTAAACAAGCAATGGAGGAAACCAAATCCAAATAGCTATTAATCCAACCAATATAACCAATTCAAGTAGCTACAACTATAGAAAGTGTAGAGAAAACTACTCCATAATCAAACTAAACATAAACATGAAAATACATAAAAGAGCATCTATGTCTAAATATAAGATAAAAGAAGGAAAGAAGAAACCCAATAGACTCTAGATGCTTGATTCCTCAAGGCTCCTACAAGTCTTCAAGTCCTCCAAACATTTTCCAAGCAAGAATCCACAAGTGCTTCCAAGGAAGATGAAGAAATGCAAGAAATGGTGATAAAAAACCTAAGCCTAAGATGAGAAGATGAAGATGATGATGAAGCTCTTTTCTTTTGCTAGGTTCCAGGTTCTTCTACCCCTTGGAGGTGTCCCTTTCATTCATCAAATCATTTGGATATAAATCTTTTGCCAATAGCAAGCTTGAGTTCAAATTTGATGTAAGAGACCACTTTCCCTGGTGACTGGCGCCTAGGCCTCTGGAGGGGGGTGCTTGGGCTCCTAGGCCTCCAGGCTTGAGGGTGCTTTGGTGCCTAGGCCTCACAGTTATAAATTCCCTTGACTTTTGCATTCCCAGTGCCATTCCAATGCTACGGTCTGCTTCTCTAACCTACAAAATGAAGGATCAAAGCAAGAATCAGCCAAACATATTAAGTGGTAATGTAGAAAATTGTAGTCAAAGTTAACAAAAAGTCAACATATTTGACCACAAAATTAACATTTATCATTTAGGGCTTAGGATTTTTTAGGGTTTATGGTTGTTTGGGTTTAGGCATTGCGATCATTTTCAAGCTTGAGCTCAAAAGAGCTTACCTTGATATGTCTCGATTAGAGTTCTCAAGTTCAAGCTCAATATATAGCGCTCTGCTTCATATGTAAGTCTCAATTCAAGTTTCCTTGAGCTCAACATCCAAGAAAGGTCCAACTTGATTACACCTAAGAATTTTACCTATCTATTCAAATGGAAGATGAGTCATTCTTCACCAAACCTATTGACTAAGCTAAATGCCAACATTTAAGAATTCCACTAGACTCTAAATTTGCTAATATCGAAGATTAATTTTATCTGCCATTAAGAAAAAATAAAAAAGATTGGGAAAAAATTACAAATTGGAAAAAAAACATTATTTGTAAGTGTGTGTGCATGCATGAAACAAAATAAAATGTATATATGTATACCCTAAACCCTATATATATATATATATATATATATATATATATATATATATATATATATATATATTCCACATTTAACAAAAAATTTGCAATGAATGATGAACTTAGCCATTGAAAGATGACTGCATTCAAAGTATGGGCAACTACCTTCATAGAAAAAGTGACTAAATAGTATCTGCTTTCATATGTTGAGTGACTAAGTCACCCGAATGATCACTTGGGCTCAGCGATTGACTTAGTCATTTTCCTAAAGCAAATTACACAAAGTTCAAAGGAGATATTGAAATCTCAGTCACTGATCATGAGTAATTTTTTTGACTTTTTAAGTTGAACAACTAAAACTTCAGTCACTAGGCAATGACTTACTTTTCTAAAATCATTAAAACCCAGCTACATCTCTTGATTCAAGCCTTCACTTCACATTGAAACAATCTCAACCCCCTTTTCATCCTCAAAAAGCTTGGCCGGCGTGATTCTATTACTAGGATTGTGTTGTTGCTGAATCTCCTCTTTATTTGGTGAGTTATTACACATCCCTTCTTAATTTTTCATGGAATGTCTATTTTATTTGGCATGTTTCATGGAATTTCTGTGTTTAGGTTGCTGGTTTTACACATTTGTTATTGATTTTAGGTATAGGTCGCTCTTTTTTTTTGTAATTAATTAATGTTAACTAGTGTTAACTAGAGTGACTGTTAAATTACACTATAAGAGAAAAGGGTATTTGAGATAGCAAAAATTGTACGAAGATTGTAGAGAATTACCATTTGCTATGACAAAAATTGTAGAACAAGACTGTAGGAAATGCCCGTGTTGGAAATAGAAAGCGTAGGACAAGTGTAGGACTGTCCAATAGATTTCTGACACCGATAGTCTAACGGTTTTGAGATATTTAGTACCTACGGTTTTTTTACAATAGTGTCCTACGGTTTTGTGACAATAATTGTCCTACGGTTTTGTGACAATTGTTGCCCTATGGTTTTGTGACATAATTTGTCCTACACTTTTCTCACAATAAATGTCTTATGATTTTGTTACATCTCAGTTATTTCTTTTTTTTTTTTTTAAAACAATACACATAGATATATCTATATATAGTATATTATATATACATATATAGATAGATACAATGAATATATATATATATATATATAACTAATAAAATACTATTAAAAAAAGTCAATTACAATTAATAGATAAGCTAAAATTAACGTTTACATTCTAATAAGGTCAACTAATAATAGTCAACCGGATGTAGAGTTGAGTTGATCATTGCCATCTTGCCTGGTGCTACCAATATCATCTCGCAGAGTTAAAGATCTAGTTTGGAACTTAGCTGAGATAGCTGATGCAGGTATGATACCTTGCTGGATCAATATGTTCATCACGACATTCACTACAGCATCGGTGCCTAGCTGGATCAATTAGTCCATAATTTAACTAATACCAAAATTTTAACTAATTTTCATAGTTTAGCTAATTTTTATATTTCCACTAATTTAACCAATTTTCATATTGTAGCTAATTCAGCTAATTTTCATATTTTGTAATAAGTTCCACTAAGTTACCTAATTTTCACATCTTAGCTAATTTTTATATTTCCACTAATTTAACTAATTTTAATATTTTATCAAATCATTGCTAATTTTCATATTTTAGCTATTTTCATATTGTAGCTAATTTGCTAATTTTCATAATTTGTAATAAGTTCCACTAAGTTACCTAATTTTAATAGTTTAGCTCACTTTTATATTTCCACTAATTTAACTAATTTTCATATTTGACTGAATCATTACTTTAGCTACTTTTCATATTGTAGCTATTTTTCATAATTTGTAATAAGTTCCATTAAGTTACCTAATTTTAATAGTTTAGCTAATTTTTATATTTCAACTAATTTAACCAATTTCCATATTTTACTGAATCATAGCTAATTTTCATATTCTAGCTATTTTTCATATTTTAGCTAATTTTCGTATTGTAGCTAATTTCGATAGTTTTCATAATTTGTAATAAGTTCCACTAAGTTACCTAATTTTCACATCTTACCAAATTTTTATGTTTCCACTAATTTAAATAATTTTCATATTTTATCTAATTTCATATTTTAACACAAATTTTCACAGTTTACCTAAATTAGCTGTTGTAGCTGATTTTCATATATTGTAACTATTTTTTATATTTTACCTAAATTTAATATTTTAGCTATTTTTTTTGCTAATTGCATGCTTTAGCAAATTTTCACAATTGACCTAATTTAACTACTTTTCTAATTTTAAATAATAACACTAATTTTGACTAATATTCATATACATATAAACTTAATTTCTGAAATAAAACCAAACAATGCAGTAGCTAAAATTGAGCAAACAAAGGAATGAGAGTGGGAGACTGGACGAATTAACGTCCACTTACCTGGCAGTGAGAGAGTAGTCAGCAGCAAGTTGCTATCGGCTGCGATGGGGGCTGTAGATCACCAGCGGTGCGGCGAGCTAGGATGAAAAGGGCATGGACCTAGCGGAGCGGCGAGTTGGTTTGAGACGAGAAGACAGAAATTGGAATGGAGTTGGGGGTCTACTGAAATGGAGGTTTATTTTAACAGTTCGACGGTTTTCTTACATAAAAATAAATTATGAAGCAAAAGTGTAGGAAACATTTCTACGGTTTTCTGACATAAATGAGGCACAAAAAAAGTGTTGGAAAATTCCTACGATTTTATGGCAGAAAAATTTTCGGAACAGTTTTGATTCCCGCCCTCCTAAATCTGCAATTTTTTTTTCCATTTCCTGCCTCTTTAAACCTACTACACACACACTTAAACACATTAGGTAAGTTTAATGATTTTATTATTAAGGTACATCAATGTTCATATTTTGTTAGTATATATATATATGCACACTAACAAAATGTGGAAATTGATATATATACCCTAATAAAATCATTAAACTTACTAAATATAAAAATTGCTCAATATGAAATAAGTTATTACTTATATATGTGCAAGCTACCCCTAGATGATGATGAAGTTTAATTACTAAACACAATAATTGAACCAAATAATTTGATGAATAATCGTTTTGTCATCTGCGGAAGTGTCACTAAGTATTGAACTTTCATCCTCAAAATTATTTTCGAAATCATTGCTAAGTAACTTTGTAAATGAAGCTACATTTTCCTGTTCAATCACTACCGAAGGTGTTACATAAATTAAGGGTAGGGTTTACAATGTTAAAGTTATGATTAAGGATAGTGTGTTAGGAATTAGATCTTCAATTAGGGCTTAGAGTTTGGAGTTATAAGATTTGAGCTGGTTTAGCCATTTAAAGTACTTAAAGGCAAGGGATTCTATGTGGTTTAAGGGGTTTAGCAATAAGGTTTTAAGTTTTAGGGTTTATAATTAATAAGTGTTGGCCCAAGTGCAACCAAGAGGGGAGTGAATTGGTTGTTTTAAAAACTTTAGCAAAATCAAAGTTTACAACTAAATTCACTCAACCAAATATCAAGAACAAACAAAGTAATGCTAAGCTCAAATGAAGCAAGTAAATGAAGGAGGATAAAGAAAAGAGTGCACGGGGATTTATAGAGGTTCAACTCCACCAACCGGAGTCTACGTTCTCTCCTCAAGCTTGCCCACTTGAGATTTCCTCCACTATGTCTTGATCAAAATTACAATGGTGTTTTCTTCAAGGCTCACACCCAACCAATCTCTAGTTTTCTCCAATGCTCACTAGAAACCACTCCTTAGTTTTCTTCAAGACTTACTAAAAACCACTCTACACTCAAGAGATTCTAAGACTTGAAATGTTTACAAACTCACAAGCTCACACAATAGCACTCAACCTAGATATACAAGTGAAAGCACAAAACTTGGCTCTTTTCTCAAATGATGAACACTTTGATGAGCATTTGATGATAAATCTTTGATCTTATTGCCAAGTTGGTTCCCAAAGTGTTTCTCCATGTTTTTATACTTATTTGGGGGCCAAAGAAATGTTGGAATCCTGCTGGGGAAGTCTGGAAAAGGTCCACAAATTCTGGTGACCGTTGCTTTGTTTTTTTGTGCAAAAGAGGAAAAGTTCCAGACTTCGCATTAAGTTTCGAGTTTAACGGGTTAAACTCGATTTCGTCCTCCAACAGTCAAAAACATCTAAAGAAAGGTCATAAAAAGTTCTGCTATAGTGTCCAGGTGGCATCCTTTGATTCGTCCGGGTCACATTTCAAATCTTGACTCAAATCGCGCAAATTGAAGGATTTTGGGGGAAACTTTTAGACTTGCGAATAACAGGTTAATCTCGAAGTTTAACACGTTACCTGATACTCAGAAAATAGACAGCACTTCCAGACTTTGAATTAAACTTGTTTAACGTATTAAAGTATAAACTTGGGAGCAACTTAGAAACACTTGTCATTTGTAAAATAAACTTGATTTAAACATTAATATATTTTGATGACCTACCAAATTATCTTTAAAAACAAGTTTTATCATCAAACTTAAAACATATTTTTTGAAATAACACTTGAAATATTTGGAATTTAAGCACAACTTTAACAAATCTATTTTGACCCAATAAAATGAGATTAAACATAATAATACAATAAACTTGTCATCATCAAAATTAAATATTTTCTTGAAACAAATTCAACAATAAGATTTGTGTTTAGTATTAGGGTTTAGTGTTTAGGGATTTAGAGTTAACGTTTAAGGACTTGTGTTTAAAGATTTACAGTTTAGGCCAATTTAAGGTTAAGGCTTGGGGTGGGGTTTAGATTTAAGGCTTGTATTTAAGGATTTAGAGTTAGGGTTTGAGGATTTGTGTTTAAAGATTTAGGATTTGGGGTGGGGTTTAGGGTTAAGATTTATATTTAGGGTTTAGGCCAGTTTAGGGTTTAGGGTTTGAGGTGAGGTTTGTATTTAGGGATTTTTGGGTTAGGGTTTGAGGACTTGTGTTTAGGAATTTATGGTTAGGGTTTGGAGCGAGGTTTAGGGTTAAGATTTGTATATAGGGATTTATGGTTAGGGTTTGAAACCGGGTTTAGGGTTAGGGTTTGTATTTAGGAATTAAAGTTAGGGTTTGTGTTTAGGGTTTAAGGTTACAAAATCATAGGAAAACTATTACAATTTAGATTCCTACAATTTTAAGAGACAAATTCTGCGATAAAAAATCTGTAGGAAAGTATCTGTTTCCTACAATTTTGAGACATTTAGTTTGCTACTATTTTAGTCGTAAAAAAAACATAGGAAATAGTTGTCCATGAAAACCGTAGAACTCTTTTTTCGCATGAAAAATGTAGGAAATGTTATTGCAGGAAAAGTGCAAGAAGCATAGTTGCCTTAAAACCGTCGGACAAATTAGCCTCACCGCTGCATCCAACATTTTACTTCAGTTTATCTATCTTACAATTTTAGCATGGGAAGCAGCTATAGGAAATACCCCACTCTTATAGTGATGATTAGTCTGGTTAGAATTTTGTTAAAAATAAAACAAATTTTGTAAGTTCAATGCATAACAACAATATATATATATATTGTTGAGCTTTATAATTTTAGGAATCCTGCTTTCCAATTGGTTCATGATTATTAATGTATCATTATCAGTATCTATGGTTGAGAGTGTTCGTTTCTACTTATCTCCACAATGTGTTTTCATCCAAATGAGTTCATATATATACATGAGAAAGTTTTAGATTAGAGGTTAAGCCCTCGGACATAATTAAAATATTTAACATTCAATGAGGTTATAAATGCAGGTGAATAGAATAATGCAAGTTTGGATCCAATCCAAGACCATGAAATAGTCTCTACAACTAGCCCGCAAGGCATTGACCAAGTATGCGTTTGAATTCATAGATTAACTTAGGGTGATTGTTATCATAAAAAAAAACTTCAAGGTCAGAAATGGACATTTTCAAATGAAATGGTGACAGATATAGATAGGGGTGAGCATGGGTCGAGTTGGTTCGGTTTTATGGTGGAACCGAACCAACCCGAAATGGCCTCGGTTTCAAAATTTTTCTACCCAACCTGAGAACCAAGAACCGAACAGAACCAGAACCATGGTTATGGGTTTCTCGGTTCTGGTTCTCGGGTTTTTCGGTTTATACCATATACTTATAACAACACCAAAATTCAATAAATTTACATCCATAATCAGTTTTATGACATATTCAACATAATATACAATTAAATTAATATTTAAATATATGTACTTAAATACATTCAAGGGAGTTTAAAAAACTGTTCTTATAAAAAAGGTTCAAAAGAGTTGCTTGTGAGGGCATCTTTCATCTCAACTAGTTTACTTCCTTCCAGTACTTCCAATATTGGCATGATATTCAATATGAAAAATTGAGTCTTTAAGACCATCTTCTTCAATATCAAAACCTAAAATATATTGATATCATAAATTTTTAATTTTGCATGACTCATAAATGAAAAAAAATATCATAATTTTTTCATAGAGAGTAATCTGGAATGAAAGATCGAAATCAAAACGACCTAGGAGTGATGGGTCTATGAAGCAAAGCAATTTAAATGAATATGAAAAAATTTCATAAATAATCCCACAACTTTCATACAATTTCAATTTAAAACATCAGTTTAAGAGTTTAATATAAAAACACAAAATTACCATCATAATAGTTCAAAGAAATGTGTGTGTGTGTGTATGGATATATTAGTAATATTATAATTTTTATTATATAATTATATATATATCTCGGGTTCTGGTTTCATAGGGTTCGGTTCCATCTCGGGTTGGTTCCATATGAAACCAGAACCAACTCAAAAACCGTCGGTTCTCTTATATGTGGAACCAACCCGCGAACCATGATCAATTTTTACCCAACCCAATGGGGGTGGTCCAGGTAAGGTTTCGGGTTTACCCAACCCATGCTCACCCCTAGAAATAGATTTGAGTAAATTACCTAAATGGTCCCTAACCTTTAATTATTATTTTCTTTTAGTCCCTAACTTATTGAATATACTATTTTGGTCCTAAATATATTAAAATTGTTTCACTTTGGTCCTCACAAGATGAAATTAATTAACTTAGAATAATTTTCTGACAGACACTTCTAAAATTCTAATTTAAATATTCAGTAACTCTCTTCTAGTAAATTTAAACAATTCAATATTCTTTTTATAGTAAATAGAAAATTTAAATTAGTAGTTTTTTATTTTTGAATGAAATAAGTTCAATTTACAGAGAGAAAAAAAAAGATGATTTGAATTTTTTATTAACTGTAAAAAAATTATTATACAGATTAAATTTATTTTAAAACAGTTATATGATAGTTTAAACTATGATCTAAAAAATTGTTATCAGATAAATGCTTTGAGTTAACAAATTTCATCAAATTGGGACAAAAATGAAATGTTTTCAATAGATATAGGACTAAAACAAAACGTTTTAATAGATTTAGGACTAAAACAGAACATTCAATAAGTTAGGGACTAAAAGAGAACAATCACTAAAGATTAAGGATCATTCATAAAATTTACTCATATAGATTTACATGGGTGATGGGACTATATAGAGTAAATTGCATAAATGATTCCTAACTTTAACTATTGTTTCATTTTAGCTCCTAACCTATTGAATGTTCTGTTTTGGTCCTAAACCTGTTAAATTGTTTCTTTTTTGTCCTAAATCTATTAACAACATTTTATTTTGGCCCCATTGGATGAAATATGTTAACTTAAAATAGTCATCTAATAAAAAAATTTTAAATCATGATTTAAACTATCAGGTAACTATCTTATAATAAATTTAATAATTATTTTTTATAATTAATAGAAAATTCAAATCATCTATTTTTTTCTTTATTTAAATTGAATTTATTTTATTCAGATAGAAAATACTACTAATTTAAATTGTCTATTTGCTATAAAAAATACTCCCTCCATCCCATATTTTTTGCATCAATCACGTTTTAGCAATTAATTTATAATTTTTTATTTTCAACATTTTAGTATAGAAATGAAGAACCTTTATATAAGAATGATAAACCAAGACATATAGTTTCTAAATATATTTTTTAAAATTTTTTTCTAATAAATACTAATATAAATAAATTCAACTTAAACTATGTGAAAAAGTCAAATTGTGCAAAAAATATGAGATAAAGGAAGTGTTAAACTGTTTAAATTTATTGGAAGAAAATTACCAAATATTTAAATTAGAGTTTCAAAAGCTTATGTCAGGTAGTTATTCTAGGTTATTGAATTTCATCTAGTGAGGCCCCAAAACCAAACAATTTTAATAGGTTTTAGGAGCAAAATAGAATATTCAATAGGTTAGGAACTAAAACAAAATAACAATTAAAGGTGAGGGACTATTTACACATTTATTCGGACTCTGAGTGTGTGTGTGTGTGTGTGTTTCTGTGTGACTGTGAAGAAGCGAGCTAAGAGGATCAGAGTCAGCAGGAGACCAAGTTCTTCTCCGCCTCTCGCGGCCTTTCGACACCGTCAACTTCGTCCGGGCCAACTTCAATTCCCCTGATCTCCAGTTCTTGTCTTCCTCCCCATATAATTATTCACCAGCGATTTCCCACTGTCAAGATGTCAATCTTGACAGGCAACGTACACCTGTACGATTCGGATCATAAGCTAGCTAGCACATCATAAACCTTCTCCTCATTTCTCCCACTTCTCCGTCTTCCTCCCCAGTCTCTACCCGCACCACCGAGTCATCCCCCTCCTCCAATCTCCTCCGTTGCCGGGTTTTGTCTCCTACACAGCTAGCGGATCACGCCTTCACTACCTACGTTGGCTCACCTGGGCACTTCTTACCACCCTAATTGCCGGGTATTTTCAATTTGTGACTCGTCTAGGCTCATCTAGGCACTTCTTAGCGGGGTTTTTTTTTTCTAAAGGGCATCTTCGTGATCTGCGATTGAACTCTGAATTTTTTGATGTTAAAAATCATTAGCTTCAGTCGTAATGTTGAAATTTTTGTTCTACACGAGGAAGTCATGTAGAGATATGGTCGAGCATGTGATATGCAAAACTAATTAAGCTACCGTAGGTTACTCATTATTTTATTTTACGCCGCATTGACGGCTTGAAATTTGGCAATTGGCTCGAGAATCTTGTTTTTCCTTTCAAGTTATGTGGAAATTTACCATAATTAGGAACTTAATCATTACTTCGTTATTTTGCTGATCGCCATTTTCACACGGACTGTTAACCTTGCGCTTTCCTCGACCAGCGGAACTGTAAAATGGAATCGTTCAACACACCGGAAAGCTGCAACAAGTTTAACGAAGACGATCATGCGGAAGAGAGGGCGTACCGGCTGAAGACCCGGAAGCGTCTGATTATTATAAGCATCTCCTCATTCGTCTTTATCGGCGCCGTTCTCTGCGCTGTGATAGGAACCATTTTGCCGGCGAAGACCTCAGAGATACCTCAGGAGACCTCCCCGACCTATGAAAGTGAGTCGAATCTCGACGCCGTCTGCAACGCGACGAGTAACTTTGATTCCTGCGTTTACAGCGTCTCTGCGTACATGAGCATGATGAAGATATCCGACCCGAACCCTGACCCGGAAGAAATATTTCTCCTCTCCATGAAAGTTGCGCTAAACGAAACGACGTCGGTCGTGGAGAGGATTGCGTCGTGCAAAGGTGGAGGCAAATTGGGTGGTGATCCTGTGGCGCGGGGTGCAGTAGACAAATGTCACAACCTTTTCGAATATTCGTCTGATCGGATCAATAAATCAATCTCGTCCGTTGATGGGAGCAGAAATGAGAAGACAGGCGTGGAGGTGGATAAGGTTAAGAAGTGGCTGGGAGAATCTGCGGAAGCTCAGAAGGCGTGCAGGGATGTGCTTGTGGATGCGAAGCAGACGATGATTTGTGATGGGATTGGATCGGCTGTGGACAAGTCTAGGGAGTACACGGTTAACAGCATGGAAATTGCGTCCAATATCATCAGCAGTATTTACCGCACATGGCGTAAACCGGGCAGTCGGAAGTTACTGTGGTTAAATTTTTGAGAGGCATGTAAGATGACTGAGGTGCTAAGTAATTTTTTCCCCCCTTTTTTCATCATAGAAATGTATACAAAGCATGTAACCACTCCTAATTAATTCTATGATTTTTAATCCCTGCACTGTTGGTGAGATGGTAAGGGTGTTACCCTACTACAACCATAATCTTAGTTCGAGACATCACCCTATTTTTTAGTGTAGACAATTCTTATTATAAAAAAAAAATTAGTTTCTTTAAATATAGTTGGTGTTAATTAGTATCGCTAAACTCATACTAATATCTTCAAACTGATTCTTTTTAATAGTTCTTTTTAATTGAACTAGATCATGTTTTGCATTACCACTATGCTAATTACAAGATTTAGATTTGTAGTCGATCCATTTTTTTCTTTTAATTTTTTCTTGATTAAAGATCTAGTGAGCTTAATTGGGCTATACAAATCTTGAATGAGCAATATTACTTTGTGAGGAAAAAGTTGTTAATAATAAGAAAATAGATTCTAAAGATAAATTGCTTTCAACATAAACATTGCCCCTTATAGACATGGATGCTTACGAACATATTTGAAAAGTAATTTAAAGGTGAAAACTGAGAGCCTGTTCTGAGCAAAGCAAGTGAATCCAAATCAAAATACATCGAAACTTGCAGAAAACTAGCTAGTTGCCCTTAAAGGACTGAACTGGACTTCAGGCAGGTGCATGAGGATTGAGTTCCTTCCTGGAGCGGGAGGAGTTAGCTTTTGGGTTTAGCAATGTCATCGAAACCATTGCTCGATGAACCTTCTCTCTTTATCTTTCCAACCACCGCAGTGTCCTTGCCGGAAAAGTGATTGGTCCGGACACCTGCAGCCAAGCTGCTGTTGCTGTCGCTGCTGCTACTGCTTCCGTTGTTATGGACAAGGCTGTTGCCATTGTCCGGTTTCTTCTCATCACTTTTCAGTGCTGCGCTTCCTTTGGATATGGCAGTGGCAAGAGCGATTGGCATGAGGCAGAGACCTTTAGTTTGAAGGTACTGCATCGCTCTGGTCACGTTCGATTCCATCAGTTTCACCACTTCTTGTTCAAATGCAGTTTGATCAGCTGATGGCGAGACATGTGTGCGATTCCAAACCTGGAAGACACCAATCCAAAACTATCATGAAATCGATCTACCCAGATTTCGTTTTCTGTATGGGATATAGTAACTCAACACTTTATTTGACGTGTTTTAGCTAATTATATCACTAATCCATTTTAACTCCACTATGAAGGGCAACCATCTACTCATCCAAGAAGCAAAGAGTTTTATCACCTCAGCTTGACCATCAGTGATGAGAGGAACAACTGCTTCTGTAGCGCCTACTCTGCTCATGCTTAATACCTGCTTAATAAGATCAAGTTGGTACAAGTCAAATTTAAATCGAAAGTAAAGTGTTCTTCCTCTACGCAAATAGCTCAAAGGACCATAAGTTGAAGACCAAACTCAATTTCTGAGCTTGGATGTGTCATAGGAACACAGTTAACCCTCACCTTGACTTGCATTTGAAGAAATTTGACATATTCTATAATCTCATCGAGCATGGAAGCTTTATCAGTCTGCAAAAATCCAAAGTCAATTGCCTTGGCCCAGGAGGAAAAAAAACAATGAAAAGCACAATTTCACTTGAAACTACTTGAAACAAGAAGCAGAAACATCTATCTCACTCAAAAAAGCAAATATATTCATTGCCAGGTATGAAGGAAAAATAAAGAACCACACAAGTTCTGGTCGGAATTTTTTAAGACATGGGGGGAGACTACGAAACGGATCACCTTGTGGGAATTAGGTACAAGTTCTTGCAGATTCTTCATCCTTTCAGCAATCCGTTCTCTCCTAAGCTGCAAGAATACCTCATCTGTTATTTAGTCCATATAACTAACATAGCATAACCCAGTGCCTATGTAGAAGTTCTTATTAATAAAACTTAGTCTGAGAAAGAAGTAATAAACCAAAAACTGACCATATCCGGAATAAAATAGAACTAACCCTCTCTGCAATGCTGTGTGGATCAGTGGCCTGGCCTCGGCGTGCTCTCACACGAGGCTTTGTAGTTCCATTGCTGTTGAAGTTTGGAGTAGGTGACTCTGTCTGCATTTATATGAACAACTTAATTACTGTTCATTATTACCCTTCTCACACATTTCTGGAATTTCCATAGAAGTTTTATTCACAATACATTCTGCAATTGCAAGCATTGGAAAGCACAAGATGTAACAGGTCAAAACCTAGGATCATACTTGGGAAAGAGATGCTAATCCTATCATTTTGTCCGTTATCTGGTACCCAGCTGCAACAGAAGGCAAAATGTAATTCTGCAATTCTCGATTTTCCTGGTTATCACAGAAATATCAGGTAGAGATCTTTCGAAGGAAATGTAGCAGCCAGGTTGTTGGACAAGAAAGGAATACCTCGGTAACTGATGTACACAGGTTTTCAGGTTTCACAATATTATCAATGTCCACATATCTGTTGATATTTCCACCTTCATCATCATCAGCCTGTCCTCCTAGCAGATTGGAGCTATGTCTTCCATTTTGTCCAATCAGCGATGACAGGGACACTGTATCATCACAGGATTGAAAAGGCAGACCTGCTTGTGGGAGTGGTGAAAAAGTCTCAAATTCGCCAAGAGAGCCTCCAAACTCACATGTTATAGGGTCTGCTATTTCAATATATCCACTCTCACCCAAGGAATGTGATGGTGTTAGATCCCCGCCATTAAATGCTCCTTTTGAAGAGATAATACTGTCATTTGAACATTCAACATAGTGACTGGCTTCCCCGGGAAGCACACCATGGTCAATAGCACAGCCTGCTGCTCCTCCAGGAACAAGAAAAGGTGCATCTTCTGCAGCTGACCCATCAAAACTGAGGGTGGAATTGATCATACTGACCGGTGAATCTATGTCATCACCCTGATAAAGCCCAGTATGATTCGGCAGCTGCAAATTTGGTTGAATGGGTGCATTATGTAGCCAAGATGATTTTTCGATCAAATTCACATCTGACCAGGATGAGGCAGAGAAGTAGTGATCAAGGTAATCTTCCATAGTGGCACTGATAACTCAAAATTGTGCTCTTTAGAGACCAAACCAGCTGCTTTATCTACCTATAATGTACAGTAGCACTAACACAATTCAAAGAATTTCCCAGAAAAAGAAGTGTCAATTCACCAATGAACTGAAAATTCAGCTGTAGGAAACTAGAATACGACACACAGCACAGAATTCAACATATGCAACCAAATCAAAAGCAGAAGTTGTTTTTATCTAAAAGAAAGATACCCGTTTATTCCCTGTACTAAACATGAACAGATAAATTAACAATTCCCAAGCGCCTCAAGAGCATCTTTCACGAAAGACTCAGAATTTAAACCGATCATGAAATTAAGAATTTCAGCTAGCAAATTCCAAGCCAAACCAGTTGCCAACAGGAACTGATGCTTGCTGTGAAATGCTAAAAACCAGAAGACAAAACAACCAAAAAAAAAAAAACTTACAGGAAACCCAGAGGCAGAAGCAGAAGCAGAAGCTGCAGGAGTTGTTTCTGTTCAGTTGTCAGTATCCAAGGAAGAGCAACACTAGTAGCTCTACTGGAAAAGTTATAAAAGATGGTTAACTTTTTGGCTTGTATAGGCAGAAAGAAACCGCTCCGTTTTTCAGTCAATTTTTATTCAATTGTTTTGGAAATTCCGTAAAAAAATGGGAAGCTTTCGTGGGGTGGGGGTCACCAATTTGGCCACGTCATCAAACTTTTGATCTTCCAAGTCCGTTACTTTTCGGTTTTGTGGACGCCGCCAGCAGCTGGGCTATTGGTTGACTAAAATAGACTTCTTTGGCCGCCTCAAAATGCCCGTTTCCCGGCAAAAGAAGTGCCCGTTTTGGTCATTTCATGGGGAAGAAGTTTTTATCTTCCCCGGTAAAGGCCGGAGGTTTCGGTTCTCTGGAAGTTAGTGGCTCTGTAAAAACTCGAACTTAACGTAACGACAATTTTGAATTTTCCCCTGTTTTCTATTTTCTTTTTCTTTTGCTTTATTTTTTGGGAAATACATGTTCACACACATAAGAGAAAGTTAAAATAACTTTACGCTTTTTATCTTTAAAAACATACCTAGGCTTCTGCTCTTTTCTCATTATCCAACAGTAAGTTTTGAAACATTAATTTAGGTAGTACAATATCCATCTTTCAGTATTTTTAATTTTTTAAATATTTTTTTTAGTTAATAGGTATCTTAATTATTAATTTTCTGTCTTTATAAATATAAATTAATATTTTTTAAATATCAATTAATTATAAAAAAATATCAAAAATTTTAAAATTATATGAACAAACCTACCAAACAATTTAAATACGGATCTAAGAAGTTGCTGGGCAATGCAAAGGATATCGGAGCTAAAAAGTGTAACAGGCAAAGTATAAATTAAGTCAAACTGAGCGTACAATTAATGACAATTTTAGCCTCGTTGGCAGAGTCCCTTTCTCAGGCTTGGAGTTGGTAACATTTATGATTAGCTTCCAGCTTTTCAGATAATTTACAGAGGATTAACTGTACATATGGCCCCCCAACTTATTCAATTCACGTGAATTGGTCCATGACTCATGAATCAATAAATTCAAGCCCCTGAACTTTGCAAAACATCATGAGTTGGTCCATCAGCTCATTTGCCTTCATGAAAATATTACAGAAATTTCCCATCATATCTTTTGATTTGTCAAAAAATACCCTTTTAATTCAAAAACATCAAATATGCTATCTTCATCATGCTAATAATTCTGCAACCGTATCCAATTCATTTTAATTTAAGTCAACTTAATCTAAAATGACTTATTTTATTTTTACATCTTTTTTACCTGGAACAAATTTTATTTAAAATCCATTATTATGTTGACATAATAATCCATTGAAAATATAATGTTTATAATCTTACTGAATTTTTATTTTCATTTTTATAGTTTTAGGTATTAAAAATAAAAATTTACAAAAATTTAATATCATTATAAAAATTTACTTTCAAATATATTACTGCATCTATATAATATTAAATTTTAAATGAAATTGGTTTCAAGTAAAAAAGATGTAAAAAAATCATTCAATATTAAGTTGACTTAAGTTAAAATGAATTAATTATAATAACCAATATAATGAACTGAATCCTTGAAACACTAAACTAATTCGTTAGGCATGTCTGTAGCCAAAAGCATATAAGAAGAGAAGTAGTTGCTGTCAATTATCTAGTGAACATCCTACTGAACTTCCCAAAAAGCAAACATTACCCAATTCGTTTTAACTTAAGTCAATTAACTTTAAAATAATTTATTTTTATTCTTACGTATTTTTTACTCGAAACTAATTTTAATTAAAATTTAATATTATGTAGCTGCAATAATCTATTGAAAATATATTTTTTTGTAATCTTACTAAATTTTTATTAATTTTTCTAGTTTAAGACATTAAAAAAGAAAAATTCATAAAAATTTAATAACATCTTAAAATTTTACTTTCAAATGGATTATTGCATCTACATAATATTGGCTTTCAAATAAAATTGGTTTCCAGCAAAAAAAATGTAAAAGTAAAAATAAGCCGGTTGACTTAAGTTAAAACGAATAGGCTAGTTGGCTCGACAAGCTTCCAACATGTTTAGGGCCTCCATTTCAAGGCCCTTCCTCTTTCACGTTTTTTTTTT
The DNA here is from genome assembly GCA_039654915.1 of Aquilaria yunnanensis. Classification (NCBI taxonomy): domain Eukaryota; kingdom Viridiplantae; phylum Streptophyta; class Magnoliopsida; order Malvales; family Thymelaeaceae; genus Aquilaria; species Aquilaria yunnanensis. Next base: position 93,555,177 of record CM077596.1, on the reverse strand, counting down.
CCTTTTTATGCACAAAAACATCCTTTACCAAGGCCCTTTCCTCATCATCAAACCAACTTGCTAAGTACTCCTTATCCAAGGTTTTACTCCCAACTAAGGCACCTCTGATTGTGTCACTAAAAGAAACACTTAGCATAAAATGAGCAATTTTGCCGCAAAACAATTCTCTTCTTACAATTCTCCTTGAGTTGAGCCATTGGAACAGGCAAGTGAAAAAAGTAGTGAGAGGAGAATAACTTTTTATAAACAATTCATCGAATAAGAATTTAGGAGATTCTTAAGTGAATTGATGAGTCAAGAAAGTGGGTTTTGCATTTTGACAAACAATGTAGCTAAATTCTAAGATAGCGGTAGAGGACGATGAGATAGAGGGACTTTGACAAAAGAGGTAGTGAAACAAATTTTATTGTTTTGTTGCATTTTGGATGTAGCAATTGGGAACAAATTCAAGATTGATCAACTCTTTTTAATAAATTGAAGGAGAAAAGGGAAAGAGTTGTAATTTACTAATCCCCAATGTTCCAAGATACTAAATTCGATGTTTTGCCCCTAATTAATCTCAAGAATGAACAAAAAATTTGTAATTTTTATAGAAGGCAACACCATTGAGTCTAACATGGGAGATTACGTACTTGGAAGTTTTTAAACTAGAAGAGTTTTTTTGAAAAATAAAAAGAGAGCTGGGGGCTTTTTGCAATATTTACATGGAGGCATATGAGTCAATGGACTAACTCGTAATGTTTTATAAAATTCAAGGACTTGATTGTACTGAGTTTTGAGTCATGGACCAACTCGTGAGAGGTGGGTTAGTTGAGGGGCCATTTGTAGAGTTAAGCCATTTACAAACAACTTGTAGAGTCTTCCCATTTCTGAACAATCCTGTAAACCTCAAGAAAATAATAGTAGCGCGTAACAACGGAGTAAGGCGAAACTAGTATAATGGCTAAAATAACATATCTGGACCGATCAGTTGTGATGAATGTAACTTAACTATACATTTATTTTCAAGAAAAAAGAAAGGGAAAAACTATACATTTCCGATGAAGAACAATAAAAAGCTTAACTTTTTTTTTTCCAGAACAACGAATGGACAGCTCCTGTACATTACAAATTTGCAATGATTGATCGAACCACTATAAGACACAAAGCTAAGTGCCGCTTCTGCGTGGCTTGCAAGGATGACAGGATTAACGCCGCAGGCTGGAATAGAGTTCATCGACCGCAGCATACAAGGGCTCTGCAGCTTTTGGCCTGTCAAACATCCCCAGTAAAATATCAGCTGTGGTTAGATAGGGATCGCCGTAGAACCGCAGATTGGTGTCAATTCTTGTTGCAACAATGTTCCCTTCAAGTGAAACACCAACGAATGCCCCTGTCAAATTGCAGAAAGTGTAAAGGTCAGAAATGAAACAGCTACTATTAGTTAGTCGGAAAATCATTACTGTGATTTGGGGTTTTTCTTTTTGCCTCAAGAAAGAATTTAGTTTAAACGCTACAAGTTAACTTAATATTCCTCCCAGCAACCTGATACGAGCAAAGAACAAGAAGCAGGCAGTAACCATTAGTCATATTTAGGCCACAAAACTCTTTTACTTCTGAAATGTAGAAATTTTCATCTCCATTAATTTGTTTGTTCAAGTGGCACTCGTTATCCCCAAAAAGTATCTGCAACTGCAAATTAGACAATCAAAATGATGCTTTGATAACTAATGAGCACTGAAGCCTTTTGAAAATTTTGTTGGAACTATGATATAGGTATAAGTACTCATGTCAAACTAGAAGCTCACTAACAATTAAAATGATACTAGGTGACTAATTGAACTAGGAACATTTAACAAGAGTTTAGTACCTTTGCTACAACTGTATGTATAGCACATTCCAGATCCTCTATCCCCAGCTCGTACATCTGCTTCAAGTACTCTCCCCACAGGTCCTGCAGCCGCACTACAACCAGCACCAAGAGAAACATGCATGCGACTACAAAACGTCTTGACAGCTTTTGAATCATGTAGCACGATTACATAATCCATGAGCTCACCCCCAACCTACAAAGCACACAAAAACCAGTAAGGAGATGGCCTTTTGATGCTGCTTGTTGGTTGGGCAGTTTATACGCTCTTATTTCTCAGATTATTGTACTCCTATAACTAAACTATATATTGAAGAGTATAGCCAAAAAAAGAAAAACAAAAGAACCAAACAAAAAAAAGAACAGGAAGTTTACCTGAGCACCCCATCCCAAGCCAACAGACAATATGGCTGATGGGGCAGACCATGTCCCATCCAACCTTCGAGCTATAACCAGACCAGTTCCAAGTTTATATGTCATTACAACTCCAACTTTAGCTACGGTTATAACTGCCAGACCCTGGGCTCCTCTAAGAATAGCTAACGGTATGGACCTCTCTGGATTCAACCTAGCCACCTGCCAATCATAAATGTGTTGGAAACAACACCTATATTTTTCCTCATACAACCATCACAGCCAAAACATATTACTCCCTTGTATAACTACTTCCTATTTAGAGAAATCCCAAAATGATGAACCATTTTCCTAAAGAAGCAATAAATTGTCATCCAATTTGCCATTACATCCTCAAAAAGTTGAATTCCTACATGCCAATAAATGCTTTTGTGAGGATAAAGTTTGGAAAAGAGTTAAAAAGTCAAACTGCGTGAAAAAAAAAATGCCATAGAAATTATGATGGAGGTAGTACTTCTTAAGTTACTACTACTACTACTATTTTACAAACGTATACTTCTTTAAAAAAATAAAAATCATATGATGCAAAAGGGCCAAACGTAAGTATCAATGATGAGTTGTTAACGCACATCAAATTAGATATAGGGTAAAGGAGGGTAAAGACCAGTAACGGAAGATGATAATACTGTAGACTTGCAAACAACCCACAAAATAAGCCATTTAGAGAAGAAACTGAATAACACCTGGCTGTAGCCTTTCAATGTATTGGCTGCTTTGTATATCTCATGTTCCATGGACAAACCAACTGGCAGATTCAGCCATGCCCTTGTACATGTCCAATCTACGACATCATGTTTTGCAACTTGCATCGCATTGCTTATGGTATTGATAAGTATACCCTGCAACGGGTCAAGCCTATCATAGCAGGTATCACAGACTCTCTGTGGATTCCTTTCTCTGAACTTAACTGGTAATAAGACCCTTCCTTTACTACATGCTCTACAGAAGATCCCACCACAAAACCGACAGTGATGTCGGCCACGAGTGAGTGCCTTGAAGGGAGTATTACACTGCATGCAGACTGAGGAAGAACTATCTGGAAGCCATTCTGGAGGCTCAGCTTCCAATACCTCCTTGTAAGCACTGTAGTTTGGATCACAAAGTGGTGGCGCGGTTGGTATATAAACGGAGGAGTGTAAGTAGGTGTCCCCATTTTTACCAGATCCCAGAAAAGAAACATTTGAGCTCTGGTATTGCTGATTCATGGAGATAACCGGGACCTTATTTCGCCCTGAAATGATTGCAAATAAACCCGCCACCACATTCTTCAAGTTCACCTCTGGAGGCATAGTATTCCTCACTGGTTGGAGGGCACCAGCACCCTCGTCGCTTGAGTCATATCCTCCATCAATAAAATCATCTGATTCAGATGGAAACTTGTATAAGTACTCTTGTTTGAATGACGTGGAGCCTTGCCTGACACTTTTGCCTTCTCCCATGCTTTTGTAGTCACCATCAAAATGAACCTTCTTCTGTTCCTGAATCTCCTCTACCTTGGAAATCAAAGAATTCAAAACCCTCCCACCAAAATCTTCCATGCAAAGCCCTGGAAACAGCAAATTTATCAATAATTCCATAAACACCCTGCAAATTCCATGAGAGGCTGAAGCAATCAAGTAACAAAGGATCAAACTTCAATACTTGAAAAACCTTTTCAAGTCGCACAGACAGAAGGGCATTCGCATACAACAGTTAACAATCAACGGAAACTAACAAGACATTAATTTTACTTCAAATTAGGGTTCATCGACATTAAACCCCAATACAAAACATCCAGAAGACAAAACTCAATAGACGATTGGAATAGAAAAAGCAGATTACCTTCCGTAGGAGGGGCCGTAAACTCTGAGCCTTTGAGTTCGAATTTCGATATACCAAAAAAATGGAAAAGGATGGAAGATGGATTAGGCTTGCCGTCTTCGAGAACAGAAAAACCAAATGGACGAAGATCCCGCGGGGTGCAAAATTCTATCGCATAGCTCCTTGGAATATCTTCAGCCGCGAAATCAAGTATCGGCAGTCCTAAAGTTTTTGCAAAGCCGATAATGGAGACGGAAACGTACGGATCTGTTTGGGCTCATGGAACGCCGATACAGGCCCAATTGGCTTCTGATGTAAAAACATCATAATTAGGTAGAAATATCAAATTTACTACTAATATTTTGGGTTATGAGTGGATATCGGAGTATGTCACTATAGGTTTTTTTGCCTAATCTCCTACTAATATTTTAAAATAGGCCGAATATGTCAGTAAAGTTTTAAATTAAGAGTGAATATGTCACTGGCTGTTAAAAAGTTAATGGAAAACATTAAAAAGCTAACAAAAAAGTTAAAAATAACAAGTTTTGAAAATTTAGGGTGATATTACAAGTTTTAACAAATTTCAAAGACTTTTTGGAATTAGACTCTCTCTCTCTCTCTTGAATGCCAGTGAGGAAATTAAGCAGTAGAAATATAGGGAGGACAACGATGAAGCTAGGGTGTTGGTAATGGAGACAACAATAGGGTTAAAACGCTGATGGCGGAGATCAAACTCTCTTTTAGTAAAAATCTCAAAGATCTTGATATTTTTTCTAAAGATGCATAATAACCCCAAGATTTCAAAATATGCTATTTTTACCATTTTTCATTATTTTCTAACGAGCAGTGGCATATTTGACCCATTTTAAAACATTAGTGGGAAATAAGCCAAAAAAATAAAAAACTATAGTATCATATCTGCTCTCTGCCCAAAATATTAGCGGCAAATTTGATATTTCTACCTTAGAATTATACTCTCTATAATTTTAGGTTTTGATAGGTGTTTTTTAAGTTACCATACGAGAAGTTTCTTTGGAAAAAGTTATATGCGACACATATACACAAGAGAAAGAAACAAAAATTATAACGATTTAAATCCAGAACCGATCAACAGAACATCGGCTTACACCACAAGGGCTATACTTTAGAAAAAGATAAGCACTAGGTGTTTATGTTCTAGAATTGGAGCCTATATATTCATATAGGACTTTCCACAATACACCCATGTGGGATATGAGGGTGTTACAAAATTTCCAAAAAGCATTGTTTCTTCTTTTATTCCTTTCAAAAAAGAATAACTTTTAACTCAATGTAATTAGAGTTTTAGTAAAAAGTAGTGATGGTGCTCACTGCAAAATTCAAATGGTCTCAGAAGGACTGAGAACTAAGGATATTAGGCCATGTTAAATGGGCTAACTTGAGAATGAAGAAGCCAAATAACAGTCCGAAAGGATAGGGCTAATAGTATCCATGTGGATAACCTACTAGATTTCATGGGAATCCGTACACCCTTTGCAATAGCTATAAATGCCCCTTCCCTGCATTAATGTAGAGGGGATTGATACAAGTTTCTTCTTACTTCTAGCGTTTACCCAAAAAGTCATCCCCTATAAGATGAGAACAAAGGCATAGTCGGTCCTTGGTGCTAATTCTACAGGGGATAAATGTTGGATTTCAATGACATAACATTGATGCCATCTATGGGAATGCGATGCAAGACCCAAAGTAGACCATGTCCTTAAGCGGTATAACAAATCCTTTTCTCCTTGCTACATCTGGCCCCTAACACACACGAGAACCCAAAACTCCTTCCCTATCAATAGTGGTTACACTCGAGATGTTCTAGCAACTCTAGATGTAGCTGGAAGCCTCACTCGTGCTTCTCAATTACAATTAACTCCCGTCTTGGCAAGTGCATGTTCGATTAGGCAGCAAGCCCCCCTATTTGGGCACACTTTATCTGCACTTACTCTGAGAGACTCACCTTCCATGACGTAGTAAGGCATAAGGATTCCAAGTAAGGTCCCTTCACCACCAAATTTTATGAAAATTTCCCAAGGCTGTGACGACTGAGCTTAAGCCATCTCAACAAGGCTATAGCTGTCTCTGGACCCTAACCCTACACTCCAACTATGCCCAACTAGGCCTAAGCCTCTAGCTAAAATCGTATTATGGGAGTAATCTCGATGCCAACCAATGGGCACCCCTCAGGGTCCAAGCCAGAGAGCAGACCCTTCCAGGTAGGGATGGCAAAATTTGACCCGACTCAAAGACCTGACCTGGCCCACCCGTACCCAAGCTCAACCTGATCCAATTTGACCAGAAAAATCAATGACCCGAACCTGACTACACCCAACCCGACTTGAACCTAAACCTGATTGAAGTGAAACCCGAGAAAACACGAGCCCGAACCTGACCTGACCCAAACCCGAAATGACCCAATGACTAAACCTAACAAGACCCAATTTTAACTTAAATCAACATAAAATATATGGTTGACAAAGATGTTAGAAATTTTATGATTTAATATATCTGAATAAGTTTCTTCTATTCTGTTGATCTGTTTTGCATTGTTGAGCGAACAAGTGAGGGCTATGGTAAATGATTAGTGATATGGTAATAGAGAGATAATAATAATTAGGTTTTAGAAATTATAGTACTCCTTCCATCCCATATTCTTTGAAATATTTGACTTTTTTGAATAGTTTAAATTGAATTTATTCATATTACTCCATCTGTCTCAAATTCTTTGCATTATTCATATTTCAACAATTAATCTATATTTTTTTATTTTCAAAATTTTAATATATAAATAAAAATATTTTATACATGAATGATAAATCAAGACTTATAGTTTTTAAATATATTTTTTAATTTTTTAATAAATAATAATATAAATAAATTCAAGTCAAATTAGTCAGAAAAGTTAAATGGAGCAAAGAAAATAGGACGAAGAGAGATTATTTGTTAGAAAAAAAATTAAGAAAGTATATATTTAGAAACTATAGGTCTTTATTTATTATTTAATATAATAATTTTTTATTTATATACTAAAATGTTGAAAATAAAAAATCATAGATTAATTGTTAAATAATAAATGTTGTAAAAAACTTGGTACAAAAAGAGTATTTTATTAAATAAAGGCCAAAATGCGTGGTTAGTCCTCCAACTTGGCAAACTCGTGCGAGTTAGTCCTTTATCTTTAACTCAGTGCGAGTTAGTCCTGTAACTTGGCAAATTAAGCATTTTGGTCCCTCAACTTTGCTAAATTAAGCGAGTTACTCCTATGTGGGATGGAAAGCGTCCGTGTGAGGTAACGCCGTGTGGGGGGTTATCAAAAGTCCTAATTTCCCAGAATCGAAAATTTCCGGATTTGGCAAGTGGCGAGCGGCGAGCAGCGGCGAATCGGCGAGGGGTGAGACGGGATTGCAGTGCGAGCTGCGAGCGGCGGCGAATCAGAGGGTGCTGGTGAATCAGCGAGGGGTGAGAAGTGGCGAATTGCCAAGGAGGGCGATCCGACGGTGGAGGACTCAACGGAGGTGTGGAGGCGAGGAGGCGATCAGATTTCATAGAGGAGAGGAGACGAATTAGATTCGACGGAGGAGTCGAATTTCATGGAGGCGAGGAGGGGAATTGGGTTCGACAGAGGTTTGATTCGACGAATGAGCTAGATTCAACGGAGGCGATGAGGCAAATAGGATCCGTCGGAGGTCCGATTCGGCGGAGGGGAAGAGAGACGGTGATGTCGGTGGAGGCAGGAAAGGAAAACGGAGATGCCCCTGCCACATCAGCAAAAATTTAACACCGTCTGGCTTACCATCCATTTTGGACTAACTTGCTAACTTTTTCAAAGTTGAGGGACTAACTTGCACTGAGTTAAAGATAAAGGACTAACTCGTGCGAGTTTGCCAAGTTGGAGGACCAGCCACGCATTTTGGCCTTAAATAAATTATATATTAATATATCTTCATAAATTTTATATTATTTTTTTTATCTAGTTAAATTAAATTTTAATCAAAATTAAACAAAAAAATTGAATCAATTCAGTCATTTTGGTTTATGCATCAATGAACCGAGTAAACTCGACATTCAAATTGAATCTGGTTTAAGACTCAATAATCCGACTTGATTGGATCCAAACCCAAATAAATCTGACCTGACTCAACTCAAACCCAAATTCTACACAACCCGAAATCAACCCGAATCCAAATAACCCGACCTGGATCCGAATATATGCTAACCCAATTAAACTTAAACCTGAATAACCTGACATAAACCTGATCTAACACACCCAATTGTCATCCATATTTCCAGAGCTCAGTTTTGCAAGCCCGCCAAGGACTAAACAAGGCCGAATGAGTGAAATCATGGCACCCTTGCCTAAGACTATGATGACAAATCAGCTTAGGATGCTGCCGAGCATGCAACAAGAACATTTAGACAAACTCCATTCGGAATTACCTCAAACCCGAGTAGGTGAGCATAACGGCAAAGGCCCCATACCTTTGTGTGCCTTCATACAACAAGCTCCTCTGCCAGACAAGTTCAAGCTACCCTCCTTGAAGTTTTTGATGAGACAACAGATCCCCATGACCACATTCAAGCCTTATTCAACAAGATGAAATTGTTTAGGGTAAATAGCAACCAGCGTCCTTAAACTAAAACTCATGTTGCAGATTCATTATAGAATTACAAAATATTACATCATTCGTCTTCTAACTCTAAAAATGTTACACCATTTATCCTGCTGTTAACTACAACTATTAAAATGGACAGAAAAAAAAATGAAAAACTAGTTTTAACCTGTAAAAACTTTCCATTTACCTTAAAAACCTCAAAATTTTTACATCTTATAATCAAAATATAGATTAAATGACATCCAAAAAGCTACAGAAGTGGTTGAGCTCACAATTCTATAAAATTCTTGAAAATTAGTTCAGTAAGGGAAACAATGTTTTTCATAATTGTCCGTCTTAACTCACGTTACATGAATAACCTAACTTTATTATCTACTACCGATGAAGTTAGAAACTTTGAAGAACCCACAAATTGCATTGATTAAATTTCCCCAATGACATAAGGAGAAATTCATAATTAATTGAGTAAAGTGACAGAGTCCTCCATACGCATCTAGACAGGGGCATAGCCAGAAATTCTACTTGGGGGGGCGGGGGCGTGATGTGAAACGGGTTATTAGCATGTATAAATTTACAATCACTAATAGAAAATACTAAATAATATTATATAAAGACATATAAAATTTGAAAGTATGTAATAACTAAGTTTATTTCAAAAGTTTACAACTCAAAATTCATTAGACAGTTTACATATATAGACACATTGAATTCAAAAATTTATAATAATTAAGTTCAATTTATAGAGTAAAAATAGTTATTTAAATTTTCTATTAATTATAAAAAAATATTATACAAATTAAATTTATTTTATAGCACTTACCGGATAGTCCAAATTATGATCTAAAAAGTTGTTATCAGACAAATACTTTGAGTTAATAAATTTCATGCAATGAAATCAAAATGAAACATTTTTTATAAATTTAGGACTAAAATAAAATGTTTTTAATATGTTTGGAACCAAAACAGAATGTTTAATAGGATAGAGACTAAAAAGAAATAATAATTAAAGAGTAAGGACTATCACGTAATTTATTCAATAAGAAAATGACTGAAACCTTAAATGGATAAAATATACTAGAGCCCCTTATTAATTATAAAACTTACATATAGGTACCTAACTTTAATTTTTATACAATTGTATCACATATCCAAATACCCAATAAATTTTTTTAAAATTTTAGGGGGTGCCCCCTCCCGCCCTGAATAGATACGCCCCTGCATCTATATAAACAGTCCCAATACAGGAAAATAAATGGATGAATCAACTGCAGCAGCATTAGCCACTGCAATCTTGCTCTTCTTCAGGGACACAATAGCCTGGCCACCCATCAAAGCCTCTGAATTCTCATTTCCTAGATCAACAAACCTCCCCAACTCAAGCTCCAAAACATCTCGAATGTAGCTCTTGTGATGCAAAGGAAGGATAAATGAGTTTAGTTTCTGACCATCCTCGAAAGAACACCTCAGCTCCTGAATGTCATTCGAGCACACCAAACAGTAGACAAGCAGAGCAACAAAAGAAACAAAAGAGAAACCCCAAAACTTTCCTCTGAGAAACTGGTCTCTCGGATGATGAGAACCGGAACTGAGAGTTGTGTTGCTTCTGTTGGTGTGGTTGACTTGGTTCTTCAGGTGGGTTCTGCACTTGGGTCTGGACTCTAGATCGATTTTGGAAAAGAATCGAAAAATTAGAAAGCCGAAGGACAAGCTTCGTTGCTTGACCAAAGAAGAAGGTCCTGCAAATCAACTCGGAGGTGAGGTATGAGGAATCTGCGTAGAAGTAGTGCCCCACCAAATTGGGATTACGATGAGACAATCTGACAACCGAGTCCACGACGGCGGTGAGGAAGGAACTTGGGGTGGAGCTATAGCGGGTCAACTCAATGGGACGCACGAGTTGTACCATGGGTAAATAATACCCATCATCCCTCAACTAAAAGTTTTGAGGTTTTTAAGGTAAACGAAAAATTTTTAGGGGTTAAAATTAATTTTTCAATTTTCTTTTCATCTATTTTAACGGCTATAGTTAATAGTAGGATGAATGTTGTAACATTTTTATAGTTAAAGGATGAATAGTATAACATTTTGAAGTTTTAGGATGAATCTGTAATACATGCTTTTGTTCAAGGACGACCGGTGCTATTTATCCAACTGTTTAATTACAATGACACTACCTTACGCCAAGTCTTTCTAACCACTTTGTGAAGCCCCACACAAAAGTGGTACTTGAGCCTCCAGTGAGAGTCAATGTAATCACTTTCCAACCTCGAATGGTTATTTTTGAACCATTTTGTGGGGGGTACAGACATGAAAAAGATAGTCCTCAATCTGAGATCAATCACACAACAAAAGAGGAACCTATTAAAAAGTACATTACCTGTTTTAATAAAACCGCTATCCACGTGCAAAGATTAGCCAACAACAAAGCAACAACATTGATAGTCAGAGGTCTAAACCCAACTTTGGAGTTCACTAATGGCCTAGCCAACCGAGAACCTGAGACCCTGCAAGAATTCTATGAAAGAGCACAAGCCTTTATAAACATCAAGGTCATGTCCTCACATCGAGCAGAGGCTCAAACCTTCATGGGGGACTTTAAAGCCAAGAAGCATATAGGAAACCCCGATAAGTCTTGAAAGATATGGATGACAACCCTGAGAGGCCTCCCCAGGTCAGATGCAACACTACAGCGAAAAGGCCCAATCCCACAGCTCAACCTGCCCTTAACATGCCTAGAAACATTCTACACAGCCCTAAACACCCCGCAGGAACAAACACTCACTGTTATAAAGAAGTACCCAGACTTCTGAAAACCCAATCCCATGAAGGCACTTCTTGAGAAGAAAAATCCAAGGTTGTTCTTCAAATTTCACCAAGTAAGAACCTAAGATGACCCTTCTTTCCTTAACAAAATGAAATGGGAGAGCTTAACTGTTGACTCCCAGAACCACAAACACACTATTAAAAACTGTATTGAGCTTTAAAACATAATAGATGAATTGTTTCACCATACGAAGTTAGCCCAATTTGTCAAAGGCACAGCTGAAGAGCCTTGAGCCTAATTAGATCACTTGTTTTCTCTCATTTCTCTAGTGAAAAAACTACCCAAAAGTCTGCGGGATTCAAACTGTCCCATCGGGAACAATGTGAAGACTCCTTAAAATTCCAAAGGTGAAATGCGGCTGACCATACATGTGTTGGCTGATCGGCCATATGGTGACGAACTGCATATCCAATCTGTGACCGACATCCTAAAGGTAGCAAGATACCCATCACTTTCTCCACCAATGCCTTCTCATGTTCCTACAGCCGCATAAGCATCTTATCATCTTCCAAGCCTACATAGTTGGGCATATAGTAAAAAAGGTGTTGCTAGACACCAGAGTTCAACTAGACATGATCTATAAGCATGCATTGGAGTGAATGGACCTAGACTCTTGTGCATTTGTGAAACCAAGTCACAACCCAATATAAGGGGCCAAAAATTGCCCAATCACCATTGAAGGGAAGATCAATTCGCTTGTCATCATTGGGCATAAAAAATGAGGAACTAGGGAGGACTGTGACAGCCTTAGTGGATTTTAAGATCATTAACACCCAATCACCGTACAATACGCTCTATGGTCTCCACTGCCAGTCCACATTCAACATGCACATACAGTTGAGCATAATGGAGGTCAAGTTTCTAACTCCCATAAGAGAATGAACAATCATCCTGATAACCCTGAAAGACCATGGTCCTCCAGATTACTTAGCAAGGCAACTTCGATAATTTTATGGATATGTTTATACCACCAATCTCATAGCACTCACATTGGAACATTTGGATCTTAGGGATAAGGACTCCCTTCAACGAGGCTCTCTAGTCAATGAGCTAAAAGAGTCAACCATCAACCCATCAAATCTAAAGAAAACCATCCGAATAGGGGCAGGCCTACCCTTGGAGCAAAAATTTGAGTTAATTCCCTTGTTATAGCAATACCGTGATGTATTTGCATGGTACATAGCCGATATGCTGGGGATCAACCTAAAGATAATCTGCCACAAGTTGTATATAGACCCCAAGGCACACTCGGTTGTGCAAAAAAAAAACGTTCATTTGTTGTCAACCAACATAGTGCCATCCAGTAAGAGGTCCAAAAACTATTAGTGGCTAGGTTTACTACTAAAGTGTTCTACCCAATGTGGTTAGAAAACATTGTGCTAGTCCGAAAACATGATGGTAGTTAGTGAATGTGCATTGATTTCATTAACTTAAATAAAGCATGCCCAAAAGACAGTTATCCTTTTCCTTGGATAGACTACTTGGTGGACGCCACCTTTGGCCACGAATTACTTAGCTTCATGGATGCATACAGTTGCTACAATTAGATATGTATGAATCCCAGATATATAGAGAATATCATCTTTGTAACATATCTCAACACTTTCAACTATTGGATGATGCCCTTTAACTTGAAGAGTGCATGAGCCACGTACCATAGGTTGGTGAATAAAATATTTAAGGACTAGATCAGACACAACATGGAAGTGTATGTCGATGATATACTAGTCAAGAACATGAAGAGAACTATGTCGATGATATACTAGTCAAGAACATGAAGAGAACCAGCTATGTGAATAAAATATTTGAGGACCAGATTGGATGCATGATGAAATGAAGCACGAAACTCACAAAATTCAATGTGCATTATGTCCCTGGGAGTGCTATCAAGTCACAGGTACTCACATATTTTTTTTGTTCAAGCACTTTTGAAGAGAACCAAAACAGAGGGAAGTGGGCCACATATGTCTTAGTCGACCCCAAATAGAACCAAACAGCCCACGCCATCCACCTGACATTCCAAGCTACTAATAATCAGGCCAAATACGAAGCCATCCTCTTAGCACTAAAATTAACAAAATCCATGGGAGCCATTGAGCTAAAGATAAGATCCAATTCCAAGTTGGTCGCCAGCCAAACAACTAACCTTTTTTCTACCCAAGGGGACATCATGCAAAAATATTTAAAAGGGGTAAAAACTCAAGAAACGAGGTTCCAGGGAGTGCAGTTCATCAAGATACCTAGATTAGAGAGCAAAAAGCCAATGCCCTTGCAAGGCTTATTGCCACCTCTAAGCTACCCAATATTATATTCAACGACGAACAAGTCACCCCCTTAGTTGAGTTATGCCATGTGTATCCTATAGTGTATGAAAGCCCAATCAGATGGACCCTATCCATGAATACCTAGCAGAAGGGCAATTCTTCGATGATTCGACAATGGTCAAAAAGAAAAAGGGAATGCATCCTGATACCACATCTCCCCAAAAAGGACTTTTTATTATAGGAATCTCGGCATTGACCCTCACGCTAAATGCTTATCGCCACAAGAGGTGAACTATGCCATATCAAAAGTTGGCGAAGGTATCTATGAGAACCACCAAAGTCTGAGAACTCTTTTGAGAAAATTACAGTAGAGCAAAGACATCAATGACAAAGAGTTATGTACTAATTTAATGCTCTTTGATGAGCTTAAAGACTTGGTTGGGCAAAAGAATCATGCATACCAGGAAAGGACCAAGAGGTATTATGATTTTAGGACCAAACTAAAAAGGTTGAAAGAAGGAGACTTAGTGATAAAAAAATCCGAGCTGACATAAAAATAATGAGAATAAAGGAAGTGCTCCCCTATCTGGGAAGGTCCTTACTAGGTAATTAGCATGGTCGGCCGAGGTGCATACTGCATAGTTTACTGCGAAAGACGGCACTTGCGCAATACATAGAACATTGAATGTCTAAAGAAGTAATTCAAAAGATATGGGGCTACCTTTAGAACAAATATAATAACTGAGCTTCGACCACGCTAAATTGTTCTTCTCGGATGAAGTTAAAGGCGTCCTATCTATGTTAACTTGGGAAAACCAACCCCTTAGCATGAATTTTGTAAGACTTTATAATGAGAATATTCTATTGACGAAATGAGAATATTTGATTAACTCAGAAGTTTTACAAGGCATCTTATCAAATTAAGAACAGCTACACGGACAACCATGAGAACATTAATAAGAAAATAACAATGCAACATTCTAAAGGGCTAGCTACCAACATATGTAGATAAACTCACAAGAAATAAAAAACTGAAAGCATGACAAAACACCAAGAAGTAGAGAACATGATAATTGAAGCATCGCCTAAGAACCCTACTCGTCTTATGAGTGGTCGGACCCCCTCGCCTCTGCCTCACCTAGTGGGCGCTATAGTAGTAGTCCTCGATGCATTCTTCACTGAAGATAGTCATTCCCTGAGGAACTTGAGTTAGGGCAGAGCTCGCTCGGGCAGTTTCAATGTCTAGGAGGAGCTGGAGTGGCCCGAGATGTAACCCTAGAAATAATAACTATAGCACATCGATAGCATCACTAACCATATTAGAATACTTCTCGACCACCTTGCTGGTCTACTTAACCTGGTACGTAGACCTCGACAGGAACTCTTCCATAGCCCTCATCCATTCAATAGCTATAGAGCCTTCAACTCTTCTCAGCCTCTTTTGATCTGCCTACCATCGCTGAGCATCTTTGTTAGCTTTCCTCAGTTCTTCTCAAGCTGGTCCATTCACCTCAGAACCTATCGGCATTGGCCTTCTATGCCTAGAGCTGTTGTGTGAGTGCCATCACTTGAGCCTCGACGCTCTCCTTTGCCCTGAACAGCTCGGCCACCAACTCGCCTTCAACATTTTCCCATTCATTAAAAAGGATCAACCCTTGCACCAAGGCCCAATTAGCCGTCAAATAAGAGGTAGTAGTGGATTACCAAAACATACCTGGTACAACAGACCATATAAGTTCCCTTGAATCTCTTCCGGTCGAAGGTAGATCTCTTGTGTCCCCCTATAATCTTCAGGGAGCACCACACCTTTTAGAATGGCCTCGCTTAGACCTTGATCCCTCAGTTCAGAACTCCCCTCAGTAACCACCCAAGCAAGGTGATATAAGCTCGACTTCCCGAGATCAACATGCGTCTTCGTGTTAGCTAGGTGGATCAAGTTCCACACAGAGGTCAGGTACTGCGTAAGCTCGATAGACTATAGAGGTACCTCGGTGGTTGACAATAGGATGATAACATCTTCCTTGACCAGACGAGGCTCGTTCAAGGACACCCGTGGTGCTTGGATGCCAAAATAGGCTCGGACACGCTAACGGAAGACTAAGGGGTTAGTCTTCACCTTGGGGGCAAGTGGGGTGATAATTTCCCTAATACTACCTAAGTTGAAAGCCCCTCTTCCTTCTCGGCTTCTTCCCCCCTTCCCCTCTCAGCCTTGGCAATTCTTACTTGCCACATCCTCTGTATGATAATCGTTATAGCCGCCCTTCCTCCTTCAATGATGGCCATACCTGTGAAAACTGATCATTATTAGTTAGCCAAGTGGGTAGATTGTAGGAAAATGATGGCTTGTACCCTCCCTCACATCTCAGATCTGTGTGTTTATGTGGTTTGGAGCTAAGAGGTCATTTATGTCCCAGCACTCCCCTTCCCCGCAAGCCACAATTCTTTATCATCACGTTCACTAAGTAAGGGTTAGATCTGATGTGTTAGTGTTGGTAAGCCAATTCATCCTTCTCTAGGAAAACGATGATGAGGCCTCCCACAATGTTGGTACCCCTCACCAATCAACTAGTTGAAGCTGCACCATAATCCACACAACAAGCACATTCAAATCAAAGTTTAACAATAAAGAAAGAAAAGGCAAGCAAATACCAAGAGAACTGAAACAAGGTGTAACTGCAACTTGAAAATGCTTGGGAGTCAACATGAAAAGAAAACAAATGCTAGAGAGCTAGATTGGGCTTAGCCCGATAACCAAGCGATATTTTTCATGATTTCAACCTCCATATAAGTAAACTCTTGCAATCTCTGGGCACTTGAATGATACAAAAAAAATGGTGCCTAAACTAGACTTAGCCCATAAGTCAAGAAACCTGTTAAGTGATTACAACCTTTGCATTAACTTAAATATTACTCCCTTGTACTTTCCAAGCCCAGATTATGTGTAATTTACTCTATTTTGCACCGTCCTAAATCTCAACAACATTTTCATATTTAATAAATTACCTTACTTTATTACTGTTTAAAAATTTAAACTATTATTTTAATATTTATTTTTCATCTTTCCTAATATAAGTGCAAAAAATTAAGGGAAAAAAATGTAAATAACATAATTTTCCACCTTTTTCTTACTCTCCATATCAAATCCAAATGTATCAATCATTTTAAGAGAAAGGGAGTATTATTTTTTTCTTAGAACTAGCATATATAAGGGATGTTTTTATCTTTACTTGCATAGAGAGTGTACTCATCATGCAGTCAATGTTAACTAAGGAGACATTGCCCAATCTAGTGATGACAAGGTATTCAATACCATTATCTCTAGATATATCACACACTATAAACTATAGATATATTACATGATATATCTCTTCATATTGTTACGTAGTGTTTGTAAAAAAAATATTAGAATAATATTTTATGATGAAAACATCAATTATAGTTTTTTTTTGCACATTTTTATATGTATTCTAATTATTTTTATCAAAATTTTCTTAATATAAATCAAATATATTTGAAAGATGATAGTTTTTTATATGAAAACACAAAAAAACATATGAAAAAAATAAATATTATTCAGTAAAAATTAATAAACTAAAAAAAGAAGAAAGCAAAGTTCAGAGATATAAGAGACATATTGCTTTCACGGGTAGGTTTTTTTAAATATATTGAAATGATGAAAATTAAAATGAAAGAAAAGAATTATGTATGAATTTTCTCATTTTATATATGTGTTTTTAACTTTGTTGTTATTTTATATATGTACGTATGTGTGCCTTAATGCAAAATGAAAAAAATTCTAACTTACGATATGCAGTATACCTTCCATATACCGCACGATGTACCACACCATGCTACAATAAATTGACCAAAATATGTTAAAAACTATCAGCAAGTGGTATATCATGGTATACTATGTGGTATTCTAACATATCATGAAAACTAGTATACCACATATAGCGTGCCCGCAATGGACAATATATTGAACAATATACTATGATATTTAATTCAATGGCTGACAATGTCCAATTGTTTCTCAAAACAATTTATTTAGTCAAGTTTCAATCTATTAAACATCAGACCTATACAACACATTAGGCCAGTTGGTATAAAGATAAGGGACTTCAAAAAGAAATTGACTCTTAGTTAAGACTATTCAAACCCAAGCAAGCAACTAACCTATACCTATACGCACAAAGACTTTTCTACTAAACAACTACAATCCTCTAGTCCACCGTCTACCATTCAGCCCATGGTGGTTAACTTGTTTAATCACAATAAAAATATACTTAGATATAGTATTTTTTCATTATCAATCGAGATCAATGTCTATACAACAATATAATTGCTTAAAATAAGCTTATACATTTGAAGACGATTAGGCATGAAAAAAAATAATAGAAGAAAACAAAATAATAAAGGAAAGAACGTGTATACATCCAACTAAGATAAAGAGAATTTCAAGGAAAAAAATTAGAGATAGCTAAAAAATTATGAAGAAGTTTAAAAAGAATAAAATTAAGAAATTAAGAAAGGTCAATTCTTATGTGCATCAAGTGCACTTATGCTCATGGCATGTTTTTTATTATAATAAATTTTTTTTAAGTAGCATTCTAACATAAATGCAAAAATGTCAGAGTGGCTAAAGCACTCTTCAAAAGCAAGTGCAAGGGGGGTCCGAGTTTCTAAAGTTACACTTTTTACTTTTTTCAATTTTTTTGTTTGGCTTTTCTTTTCTTTTTTTTTTAATTCTAGATTTTGTTTTCTTTTTTTTTTTCCTAATATTTTTCATATCATTTACATTTTATCACACTTCTCTTTTTTTTCTCCTCATTTTTTAATTTTTCAATTTTTTGTATACATGTTTGTATGTTCTTTTCACTATGGTTTATGTAATTATATTTGTGTTCCTTGTTTTATTTGTATATTTAATTTTTTTTCTATGCATATGTTCTTTTATATATGTGTGTATTTACATACACATATATGTGCAAATTCGTTTGGAATATATATTTTTGAACATATGTGTTCTTTTCTTATAGGCACATGTCTTTTCTTTATATGTATATGTTCATTTGTACATGTGTGTATATTCATTATG
The DNA here is from genome assembly GCA_039654915.1 of Aquilaria yunnanensis. Taxonomy (NCBI): domain Eukaryota; kingdom Viridiplantae; phylum Streptophyta; class Magnoliopsida; order Malvales; family Thymelaeaceae; genus Aquilaria; species Aquilaria yunnanensis. Next base: position 93,536,291 of record CM077596.1, on the reverse strand, counting down.
TGTTTTGATAAATTTGGCTTATATAAAGATATATGAATGTATATGTTTTATTCTTTACAAGCATATGTTTTTTTTTTAAAGCATATGCTACTCTGTACATGTGTGTTTTGATATTTGCTCTATGCATATATTTATGAAAGTATGTGTTATTTATGTGAATATGTTCTTTTACTATAGTTTATGTAACTACGTATATGTTCTTTGAATTATTTGCATATGTTCTTTTATACATATGCGTATGTACAAGCACATATTTATGAAAATTTGTTCTGAACAAAAATTTCTTAATGTGTGTGTTCTTTTATTTACATGCACATATTGTAATGCCCGGACAATCCAAAGTGATTAGGTCCCGGGTTAAATCGATTTGGAGCATAAGAATTTTTCCTTAATCGGGAATTTAGCTCAATTAAATTGAGGAGACAATATGGCATGTTCATAATTAAGTGTTGAACATCTTAAAAATAAGCTTGGCTTAGGCCAAGAGAATTAGTAATGAAAATGGTGGTTTTTAAAGGTGAGGGACTCAATTGAACAAAGGGATTTTTAGTAGTTGGGCTCAATTGCCCAAAAATCAGAAAGTTGGAGGACTAAAGGGGGAATTAGGCCATTTTCATGGCCTAGGATGCCTTGGCCAGCTATGCCCCTCCAATTCCCAACATTTTATGTCACCTCCCTCCAAATACCATTATTTTAATCCACCTCCCACCCTTAGTCATCACCTTGGATTCTTTCTTTACCTACTTTTAACTTTTTCTACCAAACTTACCCAAAAGGCTTCCAATTAGTCTTCATTTCTTTTAATCTTGTCTCCCACTCATTTCAAACACATTATTCATTCCCTATTATTTTAATCTGCCTCCCATCCTTAGTCAAGACTTTGGATTCTTTCTTTACCTACATGTCTCCTACTTTTGACTTTTTCTACCAACTTACACAAAAGTCTTCCAATTAGTCTTCCTTCCATTAAATCTTGTCTCCCACTCTTCAAAGCACATTATACACTCATTTTCCTTCCCATATGGCCGGCCATCACCTTCCCACACATTAAAACATAATCAATCCACTCATTCAAAGCCATTTATTCTCAAACTCTCTCATTCTTTCTCCATTTTCTTCCATACCAAGTCTCACCATTCCAAACACATTTCCAACTCTTTTCCTCATCTAAATATTCGGCCATAGCTAAAAATCATCCTTCCTCAAATTAAAACCAAGTATTCTTGGTAGAATTCAAGCTCTAAGACCATAAAGAGGAATCAAGTGAAGAATTCAAAGAAAACCAAAGAGGAAAATTCAGCCTTTTCCATTTCTTGGAGGTTTTAAGCTCTACTCAAGGAGCTCTTTGTGTGATCGAGTTTATAAGTTCATTAGAAGCAAGAAATCAAGAAGAAGCTTAAAGAACATCAAGCACAAGAAATTGCCCTTACTTCTTCTGTGAGGTTCTATAAGTGTACACCAAGTGTTCTTGGTATTTTGTGTTATTTGAGTTAATCACCAAGTGTTCTTGGTACCTTATGGTTACTAATAAAATTTGGCCTATCTTGGTTCTTATGCTAGAAAACAATTTCTAGAGTCAACAAGTAAGGAAAACGAAGGAAAATAAGCTTCTAAAGCTTTCAGTGTTGTGGGTAAGGATTCCTATACTCACTTTATTGCATGGTATAGTTCCATGGCTTTTTTGTGTGAGTATTCGGGCCCCTAGGTGATGGCCAAAGAACCATGTCATCCTAGGAGTGCTAAGAGGGCTGTTGTGAAATTTTAAACTCACTATTCTGCAAGTGCACGGTAGTTGTGTAGATGGGTGAGTGGATATCGTTCCCACGAAGATTGATGAAATTGAATGCCAAGTATCACTACTCAAGTTAAACTTTAGCTAAACAATCAAAGTTGGATGACAATATAGGCAACTTAAACAAGTGACTAACCTTAGCTAAATGGAATACTATTAACCTAGAATGCAAGTATGTAATGTAAAATTTGTAGTTTTTATCAAATCATGAAAGAACACTTCCTATGGGTTCACTACTTGTCTTGATTTGTTGGTGAACTTAGGTGAGTGAGTTAATTTCCAATGTATGTTGATAAAGTTATTCAACTAAATTCTTACTTTTCCAAGTGAAAGAATTAATCTCTCTAATCTAAACTTAATAAGGATTTCCACCCGATTACAAGTTTAGAAAGAGGAATTAAAGCTCAATTTACTTTTACCTAATGACTTAGACTAATTTTCCAACAAGTCCATAGCCATTAAATTCTTCTCCTAGGTCCAATAGCTTCTAATATTTTCCAAGAGTTGAGATGCAATTTATAGTGCAACTAATTGTGGCCATCAACTAGCTAACACAACATTAAGCTCAAGAGAAGAATAAACATACATTTACTAGAAAATCAACATCACATAACCATAAATTCATCCAACATAATCAATCCAAGTAGCTACATCCATAGAAAGTGCAAAAGAAAACTACTCCATAACTAAATAAAACATAATCATAAAAGTGAACATAATAGCATCCATGAAGAACTACAAGGTAGATGAAAGAATAAACCCAAGGTGGCTAGAAGCTCTTGAATCCAAAGTCTCCAAGCTATTCTCCTTAAGCACTCCAAGCAATCTCCAAGTTAGCTCCAATGGTCACCAAGAAGAAACTAAGAAAAGCTAGGAAAACTATCTATGGTGGAAAAACCCCCAAAAACTAGTTCTAAGACAAGATGAAGATGAAGAAGATCATGAAGCTCCTCTTTTCCTTTTGCTATGTTCCAGATTCTTCTCCTCTAGAGGCTGTCCCTTTCACTCACCAACTCCATTGGATAGAAAACCTTGGCCAATGGCAAGCTTGAGTTCAAATTTGAGGAAGGAACCACTTTCCCGGGTGACTGGCGCCCAGGCGCCAGAGGGGGTGTCTGGGCGCCTAGGCGCCATAGCTTGAGGGCGCCTGGCGCTGCGGCTCCAGAAGGGATGTCTGGGCGCCTAGGTGCCAAAGTGCCCTTTTCTTGGCAGAGGACTTTATACAGTGGTGCCTAGGCCTCGCTCCTAGCGCCTAGGCGCCACAGTTATAATGTCTGTTGACTTCTACATTCCCGTTTTTCGTGCCGCTTGTCCCGGTGCCATTCCAATGCTATGGTCCACTTCTCCAACCTACAAAATGAAGGATCAAAGCAAGAATTGGCCAAAAATATTGAGTGATGAGGTAGAAAATTGTGGTCAAAGTTGACAAAAAGTCAACATGTTTGACCACAAAATTAACATTTATCAAGGGCTTAAGTTATGTTATTGCTTCGGCAATTCTGTTTTGCTCATGAGCTAAGTTAAATAAGCAAGCGTTATGGGCTAGGAGTTAAGGCGGCCACCTTAATTGCTATGCTAAGTGAGCTCTCCGAAAACATTAAGTATATGAAATTAATGAATTAAAACTTGAGGGATGTTTATTGCCCTTCTGTGAACAAAGTGTTAAGTGGCGTGTGTTTGTGTGCTTATTTGATTTGTTGTGCATGCTAACCCCCGATTACGATATTATTGTTATATGCATGTATCTTTGTGTTTTCTTTGTCTTTATGTTTTTTTTGCAAGAGTAAGGATTATTTTGCCATTACATTCTTGGCATATGTTAGGCCTTGGAGGCCATAAGTTAGGCATTGGATGCCACGGAATCCTTATTGAGTTTTATAACTCACCCGCCCTACTCTACTTTTGTAGTACTCTTTCTATGTGCTAAGGTTGGATTTGTGTATGGCATTGCTCAAAATATTCTAAGTGTTCTAAGTATATAAGCTGCTTGTAAACAAGCTAAAAAAAATGTGGACTTTCTGTGCAAGACTTGAAGTCTTAGAATTGTGGGAATAAGGTCTATTAAGGTGGAAATTTGTGTTCCATGGTTTTATGGATTTATGGATTGCTTTTAAGCATGTTTTTGTTGGTCTAACTTTAGTGACCAAATTATGGACTTAGCTAAAATTCGGCCAAACTTGGCTTTGGGCTTGTATTATGGACTTGGACATTTTTGGGTGTTTTATTGCTTGGTGGACTTACCAAGGCCCATGCATGAATTTATGGGTTATGTTTTCATGAAACTTGAAGCATGTTGAAATTGAGCTTAAATTTACGTTTTGAGCTTAAATAAGAACTTGGAAATTTTGAATATATTCTTAGTTAATTTTGGGCCATATGCATGTTAAGTACTAAAAGGCCCATAAGCCCATGTCTATGTTGAAAGCAAGCAATGTTTGGCTATGTATGCGCACTTAGTAAAGAACATGCAAGTAAACTTAGAAAAAGCATAAAATTGGATGCTTGTGTAAAGTTTGGCTAATAAGGAATTTAAGTGCACGTATGTGAATTAATGCATGCTTAAGCATTAGTTGCATCTAAAGGCATTAAGTGATTATGTGCATTAGTGAACACCAAAACACATAAGCATGCAAAGCATATGCATGAAATTAAGTTTTCAAACTTAAGTTGGTGTTTTGGTTGCCATGCATATTCTTGGCTAAGCTTGGTAAAGACCATGAAAATGAACACATGAAATCCACATAAGTGCTAGCTTATTTTTTAGAGCACTTCAACTTAACCTTAATTAAAGAACTTAACGAGCTAGTACTGGTAAGTATCCTGGGGTTCGTGCCCATAAGTCTTAATGAGTTTTAAAAGCCCCTTTTTGTGTAATGAAAACTTCCGCTGCATGTTTTAAGTAATCGGGCCCAAATGGGCCAGGGGCAGTTTAAGGCACGACACATGTTCTTTTATTTATGTGCATATATTCACTTATACATGTGTGTATGTTCATCATATTTTTTTATATTTGGTCTATATAAATAAATGTGAAGATATATGTTCTTTCCTTTACATGCACATGTTCTTTTTTTTTTAAATGCATATGTTCCTTTGTATGTATATTTTTTTTTATATTTGTTCTGTATATATGTCTATGAAGGTATGTTTTCTTTTATTTGTAGGTCTATGTTCTTTTCTTTAAATGTATATGTTCTTTTATACATACATATATATATATATATATATATATATATATTACATAAATTGCAGTGAAAAGAACATATATATATATATATTGTGGCAACGTCGGGTTTTCTGGAGTCGCCACCAATCAGTTTACTTAGGTCGATTGGTCACCTAAAATATGGTCTGCGAGAGTTCGGGGGTTCGGGAGTACGGTTACGTTAAAACAACTTTGTTAAAACGCCCAAAAATTGGCACCTTAGTTGATTTTAATTTTGTTTTACTTTGCTTTTAAAAAAATTTCAGTTAATTTAGATATTTTAACTGAATTAGTCGAAAATGTGGATTTTTGGTAATTAAGTTGGATAAAATTTGATACTTCCGAACCATGGACTCTGCCGAGTCATTTGGACACGGAAGATTTTTGATTCCGAACCATGGACTCTGCCGAGTCATTTGGACACGGAATTTGGTGAAATTTTAAACAATTTTATCCATATTGTAAAAATATGGATTTTTATCTTTTTATTTAATTTATTTATTTTAAAAAAATTGATATTTTCCAAACCGTAGATCCTGCCGGATCATCCGGATATGGAAATTGATTTACTTAATCGTAATTATTTAATTCCTGAAATTAATTTTTTAAAAAGGTAATGATTTTTAATACTAACTAAAAATTTGTCTTTATATTTTTACTTCTTTTTTTTTTTCTTTCTTTTCTTTTCTTTTTTTTTTTATCTTTTATCTTATTTTTCTTATCTTCTTTTTTTTTTTATTTCTTTTTTTATCTTTCTTTTATTTCTTTTTTTTATCTTTCTTTTATTTTTATCTGATTTTTTTTTCTTAATTTATAAAAGAATTCAAAAGCAATTAATTTTTTTATTTAATAAGAAGTTAATTTAAAGGAATCAAAGAGTTTAAAAAAAATAAAATAAAAAAAAATCTTTGATCATGGTACGGGGCGTTGTTACTCAGCCAGACCCTCTTCACCAGGTGAAGCAGCTCAAAAGCGGGCACGAGACAGTTTCCAGCCAATATACCATGAACTAATTTTTTATGAAAATAATTATTTAATACCAGAATTTTATTTATTTACCAAAGAAAACAAAAGAGTTGAAAATAAAATCTTAATTCTCATGTATTTGATTTTTTATTTAAAAGATTAACCAAAATTAATTATTCAATAAAATAATAAAGAAAAGATTTATATAAAGAAAGTCTTGATATTTATACATATTTATTTTTTAAGCTTATTTTTTTTGATTTGATAAAAGATGAACCAAGAAAGTAATTATTTAATCAAGGTTTTTGTTTATTTAATGAAGAAAACTAAAGATTTATATGTATATTTTAAAAATAAAAGTGAAGCCTTAATATTTTATTTAATAAAAGGTGAATCAAAAAGTAAACAAAACTTTATTTATTTAATGATGAAACCGGAAATTTATATATATATTTCAAAAATAAAATAAAAATCTTAATATTTGTTTGTTTTATTTTTGATAAAAAAAATTAAGCAAAAATGATTATTTAATAAGGAAAATAAAGGTAAAGTTTTAATATTTATATAATTTATTTTAAAAAAAAGATTAAAGAAATCAAAGATTTATATGTATAAAAAGTTTTTGATATTTATATGATTTTTTTTATGTTCTTTTTGTTTGCTAAAAGATTTTTATTATTACCTTTATTTGAAATCATTTGAATAAAATTTTATTTAATAAAGGAAACAAAAAAAAAAAAATGTTATATCTTTTTTTTTATTATTTTGAAAGAAATAAGTAAAATATTAGCCCAAGAAAATTTTTACTCCTTTATTCTTTTTATTAATAAAGAAACCAAAAAAATTATATTTTATTATTTTGCTGGATAAAGAGATAAATAAAAATATTAGTCCAAAGTTTTTTTTTTTATTTTTTTAATAATAAAGGAAAATTTATTTATATACTTTATTTAAAAAATATTTTCCAAGCCATGGATCCTGGCGGATCATTTGGACATGGAATTTAATTTCTTTTTTATATTTCATTATTAATTATTAATTAGAAAAAAAAAAACATCACTTTTAAAGATGTATTTAAAAAAATTTGTATTTATTTATTTATTTATTTCATTATGTTTGTTTATTAAAAGGAATAAAAACTTTGTTTCAAAATAAAAAAATAATTTTTATTAGCCTTTAGGAAATTATTCACATAAAATTCCTTTTTTTTAATCTTTTAGTTAAAAAAATTCAATTAATAAAGTGGGGCTTTTTGGCCATCCACTTTAATAACACAATAATAATAAAAGTTAGCACAATTAATATAGTTAGATTAGTTGGATTAGTTAGTTAATAACAATAAAAAAGGTTAGTAAAAGTTAGATTAAATTAATTAACAACAATAATAAAAATTAGCCAAGTTTAATTAAATTAATTGTTAACAACAATAATAAAAGTTAGCCAAGTTTAATTAAGTTAATTAATTAACAACAATAATAAAAGAGTTAGCCAAGTTAATTAAGTTAATTAACCAAGTTAATTAAATTAATTAATTAACAACAATAAAAAAGTTAGTAAGTTAGTTGTTAGTTGTTAGTTGTTAATAACAACAATAAAAGAAGGGTTAGTAATAAACAAATAATAAACAAACAAGTAAAAATTAAAAAGGTTAGTAATTAATTCTGCAAGAACAAAATAAAAGGTTAGTGACTAAAGTGAAAGAAATTGAAAAGATGAAGGATTAAATGAGAGTTGTACCCTTCAAATTAAAATTTGAATTTCTGGAAACAGGAAAACGACGCGCGCGAGGGGCAGGGGGTTGGGCTGGCGGCGCTGGCGCGGCGGCACGGGTGCGGGGTGGCGAGGCGGAGGGGGGGGTACGGCGGCGCGGGACGGCCGGAGCGACGGCAGCGTGACGGTGGAGGCGGTGGACGGCGCGAGGCGAGGAGAAAGGAGGAGGAAAAAAGAAAAAGGACGGCGGCGGCGGGACGACGGCGGCGCGGGACGGCCGGGGCGACGGCAGGGAAGTGACGGCGACGGCGGGGCGTGGGCTGGCGGTGGCGGGACGGCGACGGAGGAAAGAAGCAGAAGAGAGAGAGAAAGAACGCACGAGAGGAGAGAGAGAGAGAGCAAACGGGAACAGGGGCTAAAACGAAGAGAAAGAGATGTTCTTAGGCTTCTGGGAAGAGAGAAAGAGGTCAGGGACTGTGGATGTAATTTTTTTTCTTTTTTAAAACGGAGCTCTAAGTTTTTTTGCTATTTTTTTCTGTGTTCAGCACTGAATTTGGGGGGGTATTTATAGAAGGAGCTTAGCTGAACTATGGACGGATAAATTAATAAAAAATATCAAACTTATCTTTTAAATTGGTAAAATGACAATTTTAGTCCTTTACGTCTCTCAGCCTCTGGATAAGTTCCTGAAGCTTCTGATTTTGACAATTTTGTCGTTTTCTGTCAATTTGAGCCAAAAACGTCGGCAGGCTCAAAATTTTATGTGACAAACTACCAAATGCTCCTGGAACTTTCAGAATTTGTCAATTTTGCCTGAAACTTCTCAATTTTGTTATTTTTATCTCGAACTTTTTAATTTTTTGTCATTTTTTTCTGAAATTTTATTTTTATTCCAAACACATACATATTCACACATATATTATTTTAAATCAAATCTTCTCAAAATAAAAATATATTTTAAACTAATTAACATAATTAAAATTTTTTAGCAATAATAATAATAATAATAATAATTTTTTTAATTAGTTTTTTTTTTTTTTTTTTAAAAAATAAAAAAAAAGGCCGGACGAAATTGGGTGTCAACAGCTGCCCCCCTTTGCATGCTTCATGGGACATGATGTATGCAAAGTAGTTACCAAATTTCGTCCGTCTTAGCTAGCCATTGAGAACCTTCTCGCAGCCTAAACTATGTGGTTAAGGAAATTTTTTTTTTTTTTTTTTTTTTAGAGCCTCTGCGATAAGAACTCTCCTATCGTTGAAGGAAAAATTTGATAATTTTGAGGTTAAGGGTCCTACCTTAGAACCTCGACGATAGGAACTCTCCTATCGTTTGAAGTAAAATTGATTGTTTTGAGGTTAAGGGTCCTACCTTAGAACCTCGACGATAGGAACTCTTCTATCGTTTGAAGGAAAATTGATGATTTTGAGGTTAAGGGCCCTACCTTAGAACCTCGACGATAGGAACTCTCCTATCGTTTGAAGGAAAATTGTTTGAATGAGGTTAAGGGTCCTACCTTAGAACCTCGACGATAGGAACTCTCCTATCGCTTGAAGTAAAATTGATTGTTTTTTAGGTTAAGGGTCCTACCTTAGAACCTCGATGATAGGAACTCTCCTATCGTTTGAAGTAAAATTGATTGTTTTGAGGTTAAGGGTCCTACCTTAGAACCTCGACGATAGGAACTCTCCTATCGTTTGAAGTAAAATTGATGATTTTGAGGTTAAGGGCCCTACCTTAGAACCTCGACGATAGGAACTCTCCTATCGCTTGAAGTAAAATTGATTGTTTTGAGGTTAAGGGTCCTACCTTAGAACCTCGACGATAGGAACTCTCCTATCGTTTGAAGTAAAATTGATGATTTTGAGGTTAAGGGTCCTACCTTAGAACCTCGACGATAGGAACTCTCCTATCGTTTGAAGGAAAATTGTTTGAATGAGGTTAAGGGTCCTACCTTAGAACCTCGACGATAGGAACTCTCCTATCGCTTGAAGTAAAATTGATTGTTTTGAGGTTAAGGGTCCTACCTTAGAACCTCGATGATAGGAACTCTCCTATCGTTTGAAGGAAAATTGATGATTTTGAGGTTAAGGGCCCTACCTTAGAACCTCGACGATAGGAACTCTCCTATCGTTTGAAGGAAAATTGATGGAATGAGGTTAAGGAAATCTCCTTGAACCTCGAGCGAAATTTATATGAAAGCAATTAGAATTGGAATAATTTTCTTCGAAAGTGTGAATTTGCATAATAGGCGAGTGCGAAATTTTAGACTTCGATAAAATGAGTGAATCTTGATGATGACAATATCGCTAACAAATTATGTAAAGGGAACGGATGTTTGGAATCAATATCCAAGGTTCATCTAATATTTTCTTTAGTAAATATAGATTCGCTTGAGAGATATGTCATCCAAATAAGGTTGAAGCTTAACTATCCTAAAATGTTATGCCTAGTAGACCTAATAGGATGCGTCTCAAGAGCAATAAAAATTACTCTTTACTCAGCCATTCCAACCTAAAGGCATTGTCCTATGGTTTTAATATCAGCATGGACGAGACTATCTTATAAGATAAAAAAAGAAATTCCCTGAAAGAAAAACTAAAACACGAAAGAAAATGCTGATAATAAAACTAAAGGACAAGCAAAACGGATCGGATCACTTCTTCTTCCACAATATTTCAACGGGGTTAGTAGAGGACTATTATGGGATTGAACTGTTCGGGAAAGACTGTCGCGTCCAGTCTATCTGAATCATTGCTGGATCTGGTTCAGGAACAAAAGCTTGTATTTTATCTAGCAATTCTTCAGCAGTTGTTGCGGATATTATGATTCGCCGTGCCACTCTTGATATAAAATTCTTCTGCATAGCATAATCCATAAAAGCTATCAGACCTGTAAAGAAATTGTTAACATTTAAAAGCCCAATGGGTTTCTTATGCAAATTAAGTTGGGCCATGGAAGCAATTTGAAAGACTTCTCCCAATGTGCCAAAACCACCTGGTAGAGCGATAAAAGCATCAGCATTTAAAAGCATTTGTAACACACGCTCTTGTAAATTTTTAACCACTAATTCTTCTCCAATCGTGCCCCCAGAAATAAATTTCAGAGGTCCAGGGATAATGCCCAGAACTTGACTTCCTCCTAGAGATGCTGCTGATGCTACACCTCCCATTAATCCGACACTACCTCCTCCATAAACTAAATGTATTTTTCGCTCAGCTAATACTCTACCCAAATGGTTGGCTGCTTTTAAATACTCTTCATCTTTTCCAGGAAAAGCCCCAGAAAATACACAAATACTTCGGGATTTACGAGTTGGGGTTTTCTCCATTCCTATCCTTACCCTTGTGAGAAAAGAGGATATATTTATAGAGATGAAGAGATAAGGCAATAATTTTATTTTTCAAGAATGGATACATTATTGCCAGCTATTCATAGTAGTCACGGGTATGACTCTGGTCAGGTATGGGTACACTATCGTTAAAAGAGGAGGAAAATTTTCAAAACAGCTGCTAGCATGTACAGTAGTCGCGACTGTAGCTTATGTCAGGAGTAGGTACATGATTGTCGGATGAGAAGGAAAATTTCAAAAGTGGCAGGTATATACAGTAGTCATAATTATAGCTCATGTCAGGAGTGGGTACATTATGGGAGGAAAATTTCAAAAGCGTCAGCTAGCATGTACAGTATCGTGACTATGGCTTATGTCAAGAGTGGATACATTATTGCTGAAAGAGGAGGAAAATTTCAAAAGCGACAGCTAGCACGTACAGTAATCGTGACTTTGGTTCATGTCAGGAGTGGATACATTATTATCAAAAGGGGAGGAAAATTTCAAAAGCGACAGCTAGCACGTACAGTAATCGTGACCTTGTTCCATCTTCTACTGGCTTTGCGTCCAGTAACGGCTTCAATGCTTTCTATGAATCAGTGATTTGCATCTCATCTAGCTTTTTCACAAACTGGCAAACAGGGTCGTTTAGGGTCAGATTCCCAAGACTGTAACGTTCTCGTTCTTTTTGGAGAATTATCCATAATCCAACAACCTCAAATTGCACTATTCCGCAAGAATGCGCTTCAAGAACCTCTCGGATATCTTCCAGAGATTTCTTACGCAAGCCATTCTTGATGAATTTTATTCTATCATTACGATTTCTGGTGATCACTCCTGGAGAACGACATTTATTGCCGCAAATCCACCATCCACAATTGTGACAGACGCCTAGCCTCTTTGCTCTTCTCTTTTTGGCATAAACGCTTTTACCAAAGCCGGGCATACGGGGAAAGAACGCATCTGGAACTTCACCAGCCGAACGAACTTTAGCTTCGATTAGCCATCGCACATTATCAGGAATGCCTTTGTGCATAAATAGTCGGAATCGTTCACATCTAGCTTGATAAACCTTTTTAAGAACATTTATTGGGAAAGAAGGGAAATATTTTCGTAGAGCGGAAAGAGAAGGCTCCATTGATGAATGAGGCATTTAAGAGAAAAAGAAAGAAATTAGTGATTGTAGGAAATGGAAATAACTGAATTTGGGAGTTATGGAGTACCGTATCCAGAAGGAAGAACACGCATTTATAGTGATGAAAGGATAATGCGTTTATTACACTTACGGAAGTAAGTACATTATTGCCAAAAGAAAAGACAAATGACAGCTTATATGTACAGCAATCATGACTGTGGCTCTCATCTTCCACTAATTCATGTCCAGTAATGGCTTCAATGCCTTCTATAAGTCGGGGATTTGCTTCCCATCTAGTTTTCTTACAAACTGACAAACGGGGTCGTTTAAAATCACATTCCCAAGACTGTAACGGTTTCGTTCTTTATGGTAAGTCCTCCATAAACCGATAATTTCACCTTGCACTTTTCCACAAGAATGCGTTTCAAGAGTCTCTCGGATATCTTTCAGAGACTCCTTACGCAGGCCATTCTTAATGAATTTTCTTTTATCTTCACGATTTATGGAGATGTATCCTAAAGAGCGACATTTAGTATTACAATTCCATCGCCCACATTTATAACACACGCCTAGTCTCTTTGCTCTTCGCCTTTTGGCATAACGGCTTTTACCTAAACCGGGCATGCGGGGCATGAATGCATCTGGAACTTCACCCGCCAAACGGACCTTAGCTTCAATTATCCACTGCACATTATCGGGAATGCCTTTGCGTGTAAAAACTCTGATTCTTTCACATCTAGCAAGGTAGATCTTTTTAAGGACTTTTAGTGGGAGGGAAGGAAAGTATTTTCGCAGTACAGAAAGAGTAGAATCCATTGATGAGAGAAGAATTTGAGAGAAGAGGGAAATGAATCAGTTATTACAGGAAACTGGAATAATCGACTTTAGAAGTCACGGGGTATCTTATCTATTGTTTAATCAGAAGGAAGAACACGCATTTATAGTGATGAAAAGGGATAACGTGTCGATTACACTTAGGGGAGCATGTACATCTGTCAAAAGAAAATGCAAATTTTTCCAAATATAACAAACTGTATGTACAGTAATTGTGACTGTGGCTCACATCTTCCACTGGTTTTACGTCCAGTAACGGCATTAACGGCTTCTATGAGTCGAGGATCTGCTTCCCATCTAGCTTTCTTACAAGCCGGCAAACAGGGTCGTTTAAAGTCAGATTCCCGGGACTGTAACGGTCTCGTTCTTCATGAAAAATACTCCATAAATCAAGAATTTCACGTTGCACAGATCCACAAGAATGCGTCTCAAGAGTCAATTGGATATCATCCAATGAGTCCTTACTCAAGCCATTCTTGATGAACCGTATTTTATCTTCTCGATTATTGGAGATCATTCCTAAAGAACGACACCTAGTCTTACAAGTCCACCTACCACATTTATGGCAGACTTGTAATCTTTTCGCTCTTCTTTTTCTGGCATAAGAACTTTTGCCAACACCAGGCATGTAAGACACAAATGCCTCTGGGATTTCACCTGCCAGACGAACCTTAGCTTCAATTAACCACCGCACATCTTCAGGGATTCCTTTATGCATCAGAGCTCTTAATCGTTCACAGCGAACTTGGTAGATCTTTTTTAGGATGTTCATTGGGAGAGAAGGGAAATACTTTCGCAAGGCGGAAAAAGTAGGATCCATTTTCTAGGAGGAAGTAAAAGAAAGAAGGGGTGAAGGAATCAGTTATTATGGGCAACTGAGAGAACCGACTTGAGAGTCACGGAGTACCGTATCCGCCGTTTAACCGGAAAAGTGGATCCTACTTTATTTTAGTATCATAGATATTTCTTATCTTTGATATCTCATCAGGCATGACATTGATCCAGTCCTTGATTATTGAATCCATTGTCTGCTTTCGACGACAATATTTCTCGATATCCACGCTTATCTTTGACCATAGCTATTTCTTATCTTGGATACTGCTAAGCTGGCGTCAATTCTGTCCATCCCGGTGTAGCCTCGATTATTGAATTGATTACCAGGATTTTGACAATATTGTCTACTTTATCCTTGAATTGCTGATGGGGCTGGGTCCACTATATCAGCTGTGCATCCAACGGTAGATTGGTAAAAACGGATGTCACTGAGACGTCAGCTTATACTGCTGTGACTGTGCGGTGGATACGCTTCCCATTTGATCCTTGTTCTGTATGCCATGCATGCATGATGTGAAATGCATGAATGCAGAGCATGTGTAACTGATGGATTTATTTTTTATATCTTTGCTTTACTGGATCCTCTTTGTAATTGCCTTCTATCGTTGAATCTCTTTATGCTTTCCAACTGTTGTCCATTGTTTCACTTTCCAGCTGTTGTTCATTGTCTTGCTTTCCAGCTGTTGTTCATTGTCTCGCTTTCCAGCTATTGTCCATTGTCTCAAAAGCCTAACTCTTTTCAAAAATCTTCTTTCCTTGATTTGTTCTTAAATTTTGGCTTCAATTTCCTTAATGTCCGCCTCGTACTTTATGCCTCCCTGGATAATTGTCCCTGTTGAGATATTCGTGAGTATGATTCTTTCTTGCTGACATGGACGTGTTAAGACTTCTGAAGCGATCATTCAGGCTACCACCAAGGCTATCTCCCAAAGATTTGTTACTCCTTCTTCTTTGTTAGCCTATGTTCTGTGCCGCTCGCAAAGCAGGACCTCAATCTTACCTGTTTTAATTCATAAAGCTTATCAAAGTAATCTACGGTCTTTGTTTTTTCTAAGTTTTAATTATTACTATTCTTCCTTCAAAAGTCATAATTTATTGCACACTTAAGGCTAGTAAGAATGTGAGATTTGAAGGAAAAGAACTGGATAGAAGCGACTTTAGCATTTTGAACGTGAGAATCTAAGGTAAGTTAAAGAAAATTGGCTTTTTATTTATGAGTAATATGAAAATCTTGGGTACAGATAGATAATGAAAGTGTAAGAGAAGAAAGCTCTCTTTGACAACTTTGATCAAATAAACTTTGGTAACCCTGTATCCACTTCTCCCCTTCTGTTTGAAAATTTCTTCATTATGCAAAGTATTTCTTTACTGCATCCGAATTTACTGGCTTCGGTAATTCTCGTCCATCCATTTCTGTCAGAATTAGTGCCCCTCCTGAAAATGCTTTCTTCACGACATATGGCCCGTCATAATTTGGTGTCCATTTTCCTCTTGAATCATGTTGCATGGGTAAAATTTTCTTGAGCACTATGTCACCATCGTGAAATTGTCGTGGGCGAACCTTTTTGTTGTAAGAACGAATCATCCTTCTTTGATAAAGTTGTCCATGGCAGAGGGCTATCATTCTTCTTTCATCAATTAGATTTAATTGCTCGTATCTAGCTTTGACCCATTCTGCTTCTCTTAATTGAGTATCCATTAGTACCCTTAATGAAGGAATTTCAACTTCGATGGGCAATACAGCCTCCATACCGTATACCAGAGAAAAAGGTGTTGCTCCAGTAGAAGTACGGGTAGAAGTTCTATAAGCATGCAGTGCAAAAGGTAACATCTCATGCCAGTCCTTGTAAGTGACGATCATCTTTTCAACAATTCTCTTGATATTTTTATTGGCCGCTTCTACTGCACCATTCATCATCGGTCGATAAGGTGCTGAATTGAGATGCTTGATTTTGAATTGCCGGCACAAAGTCTGCATCATTGCATTATTCAGGTTCGTGGCATTGTCTGAGATGATACACTCTGGCGGTCCATAGCGACAAATGATTTCTTTCTTAATGAACCGGCATACCACCTTTTGAGTTACGCTTGCATAAGACACAGCTTCTACCCATTTAGTAAAGTAGTCAATTGCAACTAGGATGAATTTGTGACCATTGGAAGCTTTAGGGGTAATCGCTCCAATAACATCGATTCCCCACATGGCAAAAGGCCAAGGTATTGCTGTTACATTAAGAGGAACAGGTGGAGCTTGGATCTTGTTGGCATATATTTGGCATTTGTGACATTTTCTTACGTGATTGACGCAATCACTTTCCAATGTGAGCCAATAGTAACCAGCCCTCATTATTTGCCTTGCCATAGTATGACCACTAGTGTGTGCTCCACATATTCCAGAATGAACTTCTTCCATGATCTTTCGTGCTTCATGAGTATCTACACAGCGAAGTAGCATCGAGTCTGGGGTTTTCTTGTAAAGTATGTCTAGGTTTAAAAGAAAACCCATTGACAATCTTCGTAGAAATTTCTTGTCATTTTCTGATACTTCTGGTGGATATACTCTTTCTTGGAGGTATTTCTTGATATCGTGATACCAAGGCTTTTCATCCAATTCTTCTTCGATGCTCATGCAATAAGCTGGAGAATCTATTATTCTCATCTCGAATATAGGAGTATGCTCGGGGTCACTGATCTTGTACATAACAGCCAAAGTAGCTAAAGCATCCGGTATTTGATTATCTTCCATTGGAAGATGATGGAAGCTTATACTGTTGAATTTTCGAGCCAAGTTTAGTATGAGCTTTTGGTAAGGGATCAATTTTGAATCTCTTGTCTCCCATTCTCCATTGATTTGATATATGACTAATGCGGAATCCCCATAGACTCGGAGATCTCGCACTTTCAAATCCAATGCCATTTGGAGTCCCATAGCACATGCTTCATACTCTACTATATTGTTGGTACAAGGAAATGTAATTTTTGCTGTGAGGGGAAACTGTTTTCCGCTTGGAGAGATGAGTATAGCTCCAATCCCTTGTCCCAAAGCATTAGATGCTCCATCGAATGCCATTTTCCATGTTTCATTTTCTTCATCGACTTCCTGTTCTATAGTCATTATATCTCCATCAGGAAAGTCCATTCTCATGGGCTCGTAATCCTCCAATGCTCTATCAGCCAGATATTCAGCGATCACACTTCCTTTTACGGCCTTTTGGGTGACATACTGTATGTCGTATTCAGATAACAGCATTTGCCATTTTGCAATCCTGCCTGATAAAGCGGGTTTCTCGAAAATGTACTTAATGGGGTCAGTCTTGGAGATCAGTAATGTTGTGTTGTTGAGCATGTAGTGTCGTAGTCGATGTGCTACCCATGCAAGGGCACAACAGGACTTTTCTACTATTGAGTATTTAGCTTCATATGTGGTAAGCTTTTTGCTCAAATAGTAAATTGCATGCTCCTTCTTGCTTGTCTCATCACGTTGACCCAATACGGATCCTAATGAAGAATCCTGTATGGATAAATATAGAATCAACGGTTCTCCGGATCGAGGTGGTATCAAGACTGGTGGATTTGATAGATATCGTTTGATTTTCTCGAACGCTTCTTGGCATTCGTTATTCCACTCAATCGGATTGTTCTTCTTTAGTGATTTGAAAAGCGGTTCACACTTGGACGTCAATTGTGATATGAACCTTGCTATGAAGTTGATTCTACCCAGAAAACTTCTTACTTGTTTTGGAGTCTTCGGGGGTTGCATTTCTTGTATCGCTTTGACTTTACTCGGGTCAACTCGAATCCCGTCCTTGCTGACTATGAAACCCAATAACTTTCCTGAAGAGGCTCCAAAAGTACATTTGGCAGGATTCAACTTCAATTGATATTTGCGAAGTCTATCGAATAGTTTTCTTAGCACTTTTAGATGCCCCCCAGCAGTGAAAGTTTTGGCAATCATGTCATCCACATATACTTCAATTTCTTTATGCATCATGTCATGGAACAACGTGACCATGGCTCTTTGATATGTAGCACCAGCATTCTTTAACCCGAAAGGCATCACCTTATAGTAGAAGGTACCCCAAAGGGTAATAAAAGCAGTTTTTATCATGTCATCTGGATCAAGTTTGATTTGATTGTATCCAGAAAAACCATCCATGAAGGAAAAGTAGGAGTTTCCTGCGGTATTATCCACCAGTGTATCAATATGAGGAAGTGGGAAGTTATCTTTAGGACTGGCTTCGTTCAAAGGCCGGTAGTCCTGACAAACTCTTAGTTTCCCACTTTCTTTCTTTTCGACTGGGACAATGTTAACCACCCATTCTGTATATTCAGCGACCCCAAGAAATCCTGCATCCCACAGCTTTCGAATCTCGTCTTTTACTCTTAAGATTAACTCCGGCTTTAATCTTCGTAACTTCTGTCTGACAGGCTTCGCCCCAGGCTTCAAAGGTATTTTGTGTAGTACTATGTCTGAGCTTAAGCCAGGCATATCTTGGTATGACCAAGCGAATACATCCACATATTCTTTCAATAAATGGACTAATTCTTCTTTTTCTTCAGGAGGGAATAAAGTGCCAATCTTGACTTCTTTTACATCCTGACTGTCTCCCAGGTTGAATACCTCAGTTGGTTCTTGACTTGTTGCTCTTTCTTTTTCATCTCGCTCAATCATTTTTAATAGCTCAGGAGATACTTGAAGATCTTCGTCATCCGAGTCGGTAGTGTTTACAGGATTATCAAAGTTCATTCTTTCATTGTCATCAAAGAGAGTTTTGGGTCTGCATTATCCAGAGAGGAAAGAAAGAGAAGAGAGAAAAAAAAAAAAAAAAAAATGGCACAAATGAGATGGATGCAAACTGGTACTTTATTTACAATGTGCATAAATCACAACTTTATTGGAATAAAAAGCAATAACTAAAAGGTTCACTTAAACAAAGACTACACCCTATTGATTGAACCTTTCTTTAGGAGGTTTTTACTATTAGATTACTTTGGAAAGCTTTCAATTATAACAGGCAGTTCTATCGCCTCCCAATTGTTCAGCACATCCCGTGGGCCACAAGGTTGAATGAGCTCCTCCTCTTCAGGTGAATCGCTGATGATTGCCTGAATAGAAAGACTTTCAAAAGACTTGTTGATGTTGATAGTCAGCTTGCCTTCATTGTCATTTTTCGGAATGAGACCACCACTCACGAACATTTCGGTGATTTCAGGGATATCCAGATTTCTTTCCTGGAGAGGATGCCCTGTTAATCGTGCAATCCTCTTTTCTCTTTTTTCAGCTATTGCCTTCATTTTATCATGTCTTGTCGGTGTGAAGCCTAGGCCGTATTTCCCTTCATTTGCGGATATTTTCAATGGCTCTGGGATTCCTTGTAAATCTTGTCCCAAACCTAACCCCGGTGAGTATCCTCCTTTTATCATGAGTTTGGCGACCATGCGACTTGTTTTAGAGATGTTAGGAATGGGTTCTTCTCCATATTCACTGACATAAGCAGCATTGACAATCTCAAAAGACCTGAAGGAGCAATCAGGTATATTTTCATTGACCTCAACATATTGAGCATCCGCAGGTCTAGATAGCAGAATGTCTTCTTCAGCAAAGACTGTGATTATCTTTCCTTCAATGATGAATTTCATTTTTTGATGTAATGAGGAAGGAATTGCTCCAGCCATATGGATCCATGGTCTTCCCAGTAGACAAGTATAAGATGGAGAAATGTCCATGACTTGGAATGTGATATGGAAAAGACAGGGACCAATCCCAATTGGTAGCTCTATTTCTCCAACCACATCTCTCTTTGTTCCGTCAAATGCTCGAACAACAATATGACTGTTGTTGAGGTGTGATGGGTCTAAACCGATCTTATGTAAAGTTTCTAATGGCATTACATTTAGAGCTGATCCATTGTCGATCAGAACTCTAGCCATAATCCGATCTTTGTATTTAATCGAAATATGTAGAGCCTTAGAGTGACCCCTTCCTTCTGCTGGTATCTCATCGTCAGTGAATGTGATGAGATTTTGTGCCGTGATGTTGTTGACAAGGTGGTCAAAGTTGTTCACGGAGATATCTTGTTCAACATAAGCCTTATTCAGGACTTTGAGAAGAGCTTCTCGATGGGCATCAGAACTTAAGAGCAATGAAAGTATGGAGATCTTTGCTGGCAGACGGTTCAACTGCTCCACGATGCTGTATTCACTTTGCTTTATGAGTTTGAGAAACTCAGTAGCTTGTTCATCTGTTACTGCTCGAGGCATCTCTTGCTCTTTAGATGTGTTAATAGGTCCATTTGCTGGATCCGTAACATTCTTCTCTTGTTGGAGCTTGTTCATTTGCTCGGGAGAATAACACCGACCACTTCTAGTCATGCCCCCAACTTCTAACGGAGTTGATGTGATGTTAGAAGTATAGCCATAGTTCCATGGAACAGTTTTGTCTGATTTGTACGGGAATGGCTTTGGAACTTGAATTCTTAAAGGCTTGAGAGCAGATTTTGAGATTGGAATGACTAGTGGCCTTGGCATGATATTGACTTCTTGTTCTTTAATTATCACATTCACGTCATCCTCTTTATCTGACATAAAAACGATGATTTGGGAGGAGTCCATGAGACTTTGTAGACTTTTACGGAATTCTGGGCATTCTTGGATAGAATGACTCTTACTGTTATGAAAGTTGCACCATTCCTCATGCTCGACTTCTTTATTTCCAGAAGACTTTCCTATGATAATCCCTTCTTTCACAAGGCATGAATATACATGCTTAAGAGGGGTTATGATATCATTGACTGTTTTCTTCATCGGCCAATATTCTTCCATCATATTGACTGGTTTGGCTTGATGAGGAGGCAATGGATTATGAGTGACGTTTGGTTCATCGGAAAAGTCCAACCACTTTGACTCAATTAATTGTTGGACTATACGCTTCAATGCTATGCAATTTTCGAGTCCGTGGCCCACGGCACCATCATGATATGGGCAATTTAGTTTAGGGTCATACCATGTTGGATATGGGGGTTCGAATGGCCTTGTGGGAATTGGGTGAATGAGTTGGCTCTGGATGAGTTTTGGATATAACTCAGTATAAGTCATGGGAATCGGTGCGAAAATTTCTCTTGGTCTTGGTGCAGGCATTGGAGGAGTCGGAACAGGTGGTCGTAACTGATTAGGCCTGTTGAGAGGATAATTGTTGGGTCTATTGGGAAGATAATCACTGGGCCTATTTGGAGGATAATCATTGGGCCTATTGGTAGGATAATAATTGGGCCTGTTGGCAGAATAGGATAGGCGAGGTCCGGTAGCCACGGTACCCACGAGGGGAATCCCTCTTCCTCGTCCGATTTGTTGTATTTCTTCATCTTTTCTTCTGGATGGTCCTCCTCTTTTCATAGGATCACTAAAGGACTCAGTAATCTTCCCGGTCCTGATACCATGCTCGATCCTTTCTCCAGACATGACTACGTCGGAGAAGTTAGTTGCCGCATTGCCAATAAGTTTGTCATAATATGGGTATTTCAGTGTCTGGACAAACAAAGTGACCATTTCTCTTTCTGTCATGGGTGGCTGTACTTGTGCAGCTAAGTCCCTCCATCGTTGGGCGTATTCCTTAAAAGTTTCTGTTTTTTTCTTCTCCATGTTTTGGAGAGTTTGGCGATCCGGAGCTAAGTCCATAACATGTTTATAGTTGCCGATGAAGGCCTGAGCAAGGTCATTCCAAGTTTTTATGTTTCTTGGACCTTGGCTTAGATACCACTGTAATGCTGATTTTGTGAGACTTTCCTGAAAAAGTGCGATCCACACCTTCTCATCTTTGGTAAGTGGTTGTAGTCTTCTGAGAAACAAAGTGATGTGAGTGATGGGATCACTCGTTCCATCGTATTTTACGAAATCTGGCACCTTAAAATCTGAAGGGATTACGACGTCTGGCACTAAGCAGAGGTCATCCACTGAAAGGGATCCGAATATAGTGCCTCCTTCAATGGCTCTCAGTCTTTTCTCTATTGTCTCGATTTTTTGAGATTCTGCTTCATCTTTTGGTAATGTCTTCTTCTCTTCCTGTACAGTGTCTTGTTTCAGGTGAACACTAGCAGAGGGTCCTGATTCTTGAAACAGGTTTTCTTGGACTGAGACTCGTTGCGGGGTGAATCCCGGGGGATAAGTGGGATCTTGTACTTCTTTGATGGGGACTTGAGTTGCTTTCCCTTTGATTAATTCCATCAATTGTTTCATCTGTTCTGACATACTTTCAATCTTGGACTCCATCTCCATGAGACGTCCTTCGGCTTGTTCTGCCATTAATCTTGTTTGGAGTCGAGTTGAATATCGGTGTTGAGGTCCAATTTTACCCCTTCTAAAGGAAATATTTATTTTATTAGATTCTATGTGTGTATGATTGATGTGATGGATGCATGCATGAATATTGTAAATACTTGGTGAAAGAAGAATTATAGTGGAATTTCTCAATTACATTCACCAAAAGCTTATTATTTTCAAAAGAAACGGCCCAAAGTACAGTATTGCTTTCTGGCCTTTGAAATAAACTCCATCATTTTTTGAATATTCACTGATGGAGTAGGGCAGCTCAATTCTTCTAACTCCTTGGCTTCTTCGCCCATTAGTTGGGCTTGCTCAGTCACTTTTCTGACTTCTGCCAAAAATATTTGAAGCTGTTCTTGAGAAAATCTGTATTGATCTTCCCAATATCTTGCTCTCATCTCTGTTTGATCGGTTTCATCAACTAATTCGGTGATGACTTGTTTTTGGCTTTCGATCTTTTCTTCGAGGAGTTGTGTTTTGTGACTGAGCTGTTGTATGTCGAAGAGCATCTTCTTGTTCTTCTCCTTTTCTTCCTCTAGCTCTTTCTCCAACTCTCTTTTTGCCAATTTTCTGATGACCTCTTCGGGAAGAACTGTTCCTTCTTTCCGATTATTTCTCCATTCATAATACGCAGTAGGAGAAATAATAGGGCCTGACTTTAATATGAAAAGTCTTTTCCATGCAACTGAAATACCCATTGCAAGCTTATTTGAATTTGGATCTTCATGTGAAAACTCCAACTTGCTCAGGTTATGTGTCATGGGTATAAATTGCATGGACCCAAATTGTTTACGTACTTGGGCTGGAGCATAGCTTGTTCCTCCCCATATGCCTAAGAGAGGAACCCACGGGCAATTGCCGCAACGGTAAACTATGCGGGTGGTGGTGGACCAGGGTGCTCTCCATTCAATTTGGAATTCGCTGATGTTCTTGAAGTAGTCAACCCATGCTTCCTTGCTATCATGATTAGTGGTTTCACTTTTCAAAAAGGCTTCAATTGGGATGAAGTCCTTTGAAAAGCGATTTCCAAAATGTTGCTTCTCACAAGGAAGGTGGCTTTTGATCCAAACGTTGAGGAGATGTGAACATCCTATGAATTTGCCTCCTCTTTGGCGACAAAAGTTTAATGCCCTGATAGTTTCACATAATATCACTGAGGTCGGATTTACTTGGGCATTGCAGACTTGCTCAAATAATGTGATGACGTCTCCTTCAATAAATCCGACAATTCTTGGGAAGACTACCAGGCCATATATTGCCAAGGCGAACAACTTGCGTCGTTGATTCTTCTGAGGGAGGGTGTGACTTAGTTGTTTTAGATCGGTCCAGCTGATAAATTTCCGACACCCTTTTGTTGCAAATTTGGGTTGAAGACTGGAAGCTGGCATGTCCAATAATTTTGCTAGGGCTCGATGAGGCTCTGTTCTTCTATCATGTTGATAAGTCTCGATTGGATAGTCGGAGGACCAACCCAAGAGGCTGTTGTATTCTTCAATGGTTGGAACCAGATCCATCTTATCGAAAGAAAAGCATCGATAAAATGGATCCCAAAATTGTATTAGAGCCCGGACAAGTGATGCATCAACGGTAACCTTTAGTAGGCAAGTGATGTGACCATATTTTGCCGTAAAAGCTTCCCGATCAGCAGAATTCCAACTATTCCAGACTTGCAATAATTCCGTGGTGTCGTTCTGATTTATCCGGACCGATACCTGGTCCTTAAGCTGTATGTGAGAGTGGGATGTCAGAGCATCTCCGTGAAGCTTTTGAGCTGTTTCGGAATATTCCATAGCTTCAGGCTGAGTTTCGATTACAGTGTCATTCCATGATGCAGTAACAGCCGTGGGAAGATAATCGAGAATATCCATGATAATGGTTCTTTCACCAAATATTTATCTTTAATGATGAAATGTATATGCCAGAAAAATAAGGAAAAATAGAGTTAGTAAAAAAAATAACACATAGGATCATACAAACATATAGATAAAACAAAACCTATGGAAATGGGAACCGAGGTATGGGAAATTCTTAATGGCTGGTTCTAAGGTAGAGTAAGGAATTCTACATGCAGAAGGTGGTTTATCAAAAAGGCAAGGGATAGTTCCCGAATCCCGTCACTGAATCATAGTGACGGCCCGATTCCTTACCCTCTAGGGTTTATGTAAGGAATGGATTAATTCGAGTCGTAGCTTTTCGTGGGCCCATGCAGAGACTAACCGTCTCAGAAGGCAATACACTACTTTACTACTTTGAAACCGGTGAAGGCTTGGAGACCGTGGCCTCACAAGGACAGCAACACCAATTCCGCTTAGAAAGAATCGTGTTTGATTTAAGGAAGCTCGGGTATAGAGCTTCATTTTGTGAATGCGTTATGCATGTTTACTTAAGTAAATATAATATATAAATCCACATAATAGTAAAGCAAAGTAAATAAAAACAAATCAACTTTAGGCTCGACTCACTAACGTGCCCTCCCCAGTGGAGTCGCCAAGCTGTGGCAACGTCGGGTTTTCTGGAGTCGCCACCAATCAGTTTACTTAGGTCGATTGGTCACCTAAAATATGGTCTGCGAGAGTTCGGGGGTTCGGGAGTACGGTTACGTTAAAACAACTTTGTTAAAACGCCCAAAAATTGGCACCTTAGTTGATTTTAATTTTGTTTTACTTTGCTTTTAAAAAAATTTCAGTTAATTTAGATATTTTAACTGAATTAGTCGAAAATGTGGATTTTTGGTAATTAAGTTGGATAAAATTTGATACTTCCGAACCATGGACTCTGCCGAGTCATTTGGACACGGAAGATTTTTGATTCCGAACCATGGACTCTGCCGAGTCATTTGGACACGGAATTTGGTGAAATTTTAAACAATTTTATCCATATTGTAAAAATATGGATTTTTATCTTTTTATTTAATTTATTTATTTTAAAAAAATTGATATTTTCCAAACCGTAGATCCTGCCGGATCATCCGGATATGGAAATTGATTTACTTAATCGTAATTATTTAATTCCTGAAATTAATTTTTTAAAAAGGTAATGATTTTTAATACTAACTAAAAATTTGTCTTTATATTTTTACTTCTTTTTTTTTTCTTTCTTTTCTTTTCTTTTTTTTTTTATCTTTTATCTTATTTTTCTTATCTTCTTTTTTTTTTTTATTTCTTTTTTTATCTTTCTTTTATTTCTTTTTTTTATCTTTCTTTTATTTTTATCTGATTTTTTTTTCTTAATTTATAAAAGAATTCAAAAGCAATTAATTTTTTTATTTAATAAGAAGTTAATTTAAAGGAATCAAAGAGTTTAAAAAAAATAAAATAAAAAAAAATCTTTGATCATGGTACGGGGCGTTGTTACTCAGCCAGACCCTCTTCACCAGGTGAAGCAGCTCAAAAGCGGGCACGAGACAGTTTCCAGCCAATATACCATGAACTAATTTTTTATGAAAATAATTATTTAATACCAGAATTTTATTTATTTACCAAAGAAAACAAAAGAGTTGAAAATAAAATCTTAATTCTCATGTATTTGATTTTTTATTTAAAAGATTAACCAAAATTAATTATTCAATAAAATAATAAAGAAAAGATTTATATAAAGAAAGTCTTGATATTTATACATATTTATTTTTTAAGCTTATTTTTTTTGATTTGATAAAAGATGAACCAAGAAAGTAATTATTTAATCAAGGTTTTTGTTTATTTAATGAAGAAAACTAAAGATTTATATGTATATTTTAAAAATAAAAGTGAAGCCTTAATATTTTATTTAATAAAAGGTGAATCAAAAAGTAAACAAAACTTTATTTATTTAATGATGAAACCGGAAATTTATATATATATTTCAAAAATAAAATAAAAATCTTAATATTTGTTTGTTTTATTTTTGATAAAAAAAATTAAGCAAAAATGATTATTTAATAAGGAAAATAAAGGTAAAGTTTTGATATTTATATAATTTATTTTAAAAAAAAGATTAAAGAAATCAAAGATTTATATGTATAAAAAGTTTTTGATATTTATATGATTTTTTTTATGTTCTTTTTGTTTGCTAAAAGATTTTTATTATTACCTTTATTTGAAATCATTTGAATAAAATTTTATTTAATAAAGGAAACAAAAAAAAAAAAAAATGTTATATCTTTTTTTTTATTATTTTGAAAGAAATAAGTAAAATATTAGCCCAAGAAAATTTTTACTCCTTTATTCTTTTTATTAATAAAGAAACCAAAAAAATTATATTTTATTATTTTGCTGGATAAAGAGATAAATAAAAATATTAGTCCAAAGTTTTTTTTTTTATTTTTTTAATAATAAAGGAAAATTTATTTATATACTTTATTTAAAAAATATTTTCCAAGCCATGGATCCTGGCGGATCATTTGGACATGGAATTTAATTTCTTTTTTATATTTCATTATTAATTATTAATTAGAAAAAAAAAACATCACTTTTAAAGATGTATTTAAAAAAATTTGTATTTATTTATTTATTTATTTCATTATGTTTGTTTATTAAAAGGAATAAAAACTTTGTTTCAAAATAAAAAAATAATTTTTATTAGCCTTTAGGAAATTATTCACATAAAATTCCTTTTTTTTAATCTTTTAGTTAAAAAAATTCAATTAATAAAGTGGGGCTTTTTGGCCATCCACTTTAATAACACAATAATAATAAAAGTTAGCACAATTAATATAGTTAGATTAGTTGGATTAGTTAGTTAATAACAATAAAAAAGGTTAGTAAAAGTTAGATTAAATTAATTAACAACAATAATAAAAATTAGCCAAGTTTAATTAAATTAATTGTTAACAACAATAATAAAAGTTAGCCAAGTTTAATTAAGTTAATTAATTAACAACAATAATAAAAGAGTTAGCCAAGTTAATTAAGTTAATTAACCAAGTTAATTAAATTAATTAATTAACAACAATAAAAAAGTTAGTAAGTTAGTTGTTAGTTGTTAGTTGTTAATAACAACAATAAAAGAAGGGTTAGTAATAAACAAATAATAAACAAACAAGTAAAAATTAAAAAGGTTAGTAATTAATTCTGCAAGAACAAAATAAAAGGTTAGTGACTAAAGTGAAAGAAATTGAAAAGATGAAGGATTAAATGAGAGTTGTACCCTTCAAATTAAAATTTGAATTTCTGGAAACAGGAAAACGACGCGCGCGAGGGGCAGGGGGTTGGGCTGGCGGCGCTGGCGCGGCGGCACGGGTGCGGGGTGGCGAGGCGGAGGGGGGGGGTACGGCGGCGCGGGACGGCCGGAGCGACGGCAGCGTGACGGTGGAGGCGGTGGACGGCGCGAGGCGAGGAGAAAGGAGGAGGAAAAAAGAAAAAGGACGGCGGCGGCGGGACGACGGCGGCGCGGGACGGCCGGGGCGACGGCAGGGAAGTGACGGCGACGGCGGGGCGTGGGCTGGCGGTGGCGGGACGGCGACGGAGGAAAGAAGCAGAAGAGAGAGAGAAAGAACGCACGAGAGGAGAGAGAGAGAGAGCAAACGGGAACAGGGGCTAAAACGAAGAGAAAGAGATGTTCTTAGGCTTCTGGGAAGAGAGAAAGAGGTCAGGGACTGTGGATGTAATTTTTTTTCTTTTTTAAAACGGAGCTCTAAGTTTTTTTGCTATTTTTTTCTGTGTTCAGCACTGAATTTGGGGGGGTATTTATAGAAGGAGCTTAGCTGAACTATGGACGGATAAATTAATAAAAAATATCAAACTTATCTTTTAAATTGGTAAAATGACAATTTTAGTCCTTTACGTCTCTCAGCCTCTGGATAAGTTCCTGAAGCTTCTGATTTTGACAATTTTGTCGTTTTCTGTCAATTTGAGCCAAAAACGTCGGCAGGCTCAAAATTTTATGTGACAAACTACCAAATGCTCCTGGAACTTTCAGAATTTGTCAATTTTGCCTGAAACTTCTCAATTTTGTTATTTTTATCTCGAACTTTTTAATTTTTTGTCATTTTTTTCTGAAATTTTATTTTTATTCCAAACACATACATATTCACACATATATTATTTTAAATCAAATCTTCTCAAAATAAAAATATATTTTAAACTAATTAACATAATTAAAATTTTTTAGCAATAATAATAATAATAATAATAATTTTTTTAATTAGTTTTTTTTTTTTTTTTTTTTTAAAAATAAAAAAAAAGGCCGGACGAAATTGGGTGTCAACATATATATATATATATGTTCTTTTCACTGCAATTTATGTAACTATGTATATGTTCTTTGCTTTATTTATATATGTTATTTATGTTATTTTCTTTCTGAAGTTTTTTTATATACATATGTATGTACATGAACATATACATGAAAATTTGTTTTGAATAGAAATTTATTAACATTTATTAACAAGCAAATGCGTTAGTAGTTACCAATGGTCAAACGCATTGGTAATTACCAATGCTCAAACATATTGATAACTATCAATAGAATAAACCGTTGGTAAAAATTCAATTATTGGTATAAATTGACAAACCTTAAGCTGTTGGTAATTACCAACAGCTTTGTTACCAAAGACCAGTCATTGGAAATTACCAACTGTTCAAAATTTGGCCTTTAGTATGGCCATTTGCAATGCATGGATTACCGTCGATCTATTACCAATGGTTGCGGGTTAGTAATTTCAAAATTACCAACGCGAAACTATTGATAATGCCTTTTGGAAAATGATTGGAACTTGGTAATACTATTTCTTTGTCTCTGAACAAACCTACGAATGTTTACATGTTATGGGTACATTATGTTTTGCTCATTTGGCATGTGAAAAGGCAATCTTTCCACTAGCGGATCATGTTCGTGAATATATCTACAATTCAATTATTGTTTGATTTCATCAAACCTCAATATCATTTTGTACGCTATACGAAGGTTCACCACCAACAATACTTTCAATAACAACTGTGGACCTATTAGTTCCCTTGTGCATGTAATTGCACAAATATTTGATGCACTTATCTCCATTCGTTTCTCAACATTAACATGATAATCATGCTTTATGACCAAGTCAACACTATATGGAACAACTAAATGATTGTCAAGCTCAACTCCATTCTTTGTAACTATATTTGACATACATCAATGTCTGTATATGGGAAACCCATCTTCCTTCACTGATGTTTCTGACTGGAATGGTCATGGATATTTTTTCTTTGTACTTTTCATTAACCATACAAGGAGACTTGTCACTGGCCAATCCATAAAGTCCATGCATCATTTGCTTATCCACAGCAATATAGCTAATAGGGTTTGTCCTTATTAGGTAACTTAGATGATATATATCTATCAATTGAATTAGATCATTTAGTTTATCTTCAGGAAGTAAAAAAAGGCAATATGTGGATGAGGTAGGCCATGTTTTTTATGCTTAATCATCACAATAATTGCATTTATTATATCAGAACAATCACCATGGTAAACCGTAGATTCTACTATACATGGAACATATTTTGTTATAGAGGATTGAAAAGGCTATATTACCTCCACTGGTTTGACCAAAATGTTTTTCTTTAGTTATATCTTGTAGTAGGGAGCATAGCTTCAATTGAAAAATACGGTCAACAATGTCATGTCTATCATCTGCAGTTTGTCTTTGTATAAACTCCAAATACTTAGTTATTTCGTTTCCAATTTAGGTTGCATGTCATTGTTATGAACAAATCTGGGTGACCAATTCATCAACATATAGCCATCGCATCTTGATAGTTTTGGATCATGTACCATGACCGACAAGTGAAGGATGATGGTAAAATTTAAGGTTTTCCCATGTGAGAAGCCGCAATGTCCCTTTTATTTACTACATCCTTTAATCCATATATACTTCAACTTGAAATTGATCCTGGTATCATCCAATAAAGATAAATTGTTCCTCGAGGATACAACAATATCCATAAATAACATATTACTAAAAAAGTCTTCCACCATATAAAACCATGGAATGAACAAAATATCAATTTTGAAGTTGAAAAGCATAATATTCATGCATTGTGACTTTGTTCCATGAGGTTCCATTCATGCATTGTGACTTTGTTTCATGAGGTTCCATCCATTGTACCTTCCTGATGGAAAATTCCTTTAAGATAACCATCTGCCTCGTCTAACAATAAAATGGGAAAGTGTAAGGACATTAGTTTTGGCTGTAGCATATATATTCTTCATGCACCACGATTATGTGTAAGTACAATAATGCCCCACTTGTTACCTTCTTCCTCTTCCAAGCCAACTGTCAATCCAACAATCTCTCAAGACACTGGCAAGTTATAATGATGACCATTTCCAAATCTTGATGTCAATAACCTCAACTACATAGAATGATAATCAGATGCCTGAAACATGTCACGTGCTCGCTTGAACTCTCTTACAAGTTCATTGTTATCATCAAACATGCGTGTTAAGCCTTTGATGATAGCTCTATCCATAGCATTGGCATGACCAATTGAAAACTCCTTATACAATTTTCTATTTCATGCTTCATGTCATGTATGTATAACTGGATAAATCTTGGTCTGTTGCATCGATTGGCACCAAAGAACCAATACAGTGATGATTTACGCCCTTGACTTGGAACATAGAGGGGCCACCACCATCATTTATTTCCATGTTAATGTTAGCCCCCATAGAAGTAAATGAGAAACGATAATTGAATTCTTAAATATTTTATGAAAATACTTTGCAAGCAAGCTACCCTTATAATCCATTAAATCATGAAGGAACTCCAAGGTAGATACCTCATGAGGCAACTAGACTTTTCTATTCTGATAACATATATAGAATGTAAGGTTTATAGGGCATCAAGATCGAGCACTCCTTTCATTATATTAAACAATAGCTTGACAATGTTTGTGGGGACATATCCAATTAAATGGTCCAAAATTTTCTTATTCCATATAATGTCCTATTTCAATAAAATTATCAAATATCGGATTTGCTAAGGTGCTGGGGTAATGAAGATAATTGTTGATAATTTTCTTACTATAATGATGGACAACACTTTGTTCTTCCACATCACTATCATTTTCGTCAAAAAAGTCAAACAATTGAGTATTTGAATGAGCGACTAGATGGTTAACATAATGTTTGACTATAGATGGGATTGGAAAAAGAGATATGAATGCAATACCTTCATCTTTTTCCTTAGAATCATCAAGTTCAACCATATGAATTGATCCAATTTCAGGCATAGTTCATCTTTGTCTCTCATGAAGGGGTATGCAAGCATTGAAAATTTCTCGAAGTTTAAATTGTAGATGTGCATTGTATTTTGTAGTGCACGAAACTTGTCCATCAGTTGTCAGTTCTTCATGAACAAATGATATAGGTTGATAAGTATGACAATGATTGGTTATGTTACCTAGAAGGGTCCTTGGGGCTGACACAGGTAATGCATTTGATGTGTTTGATTGGCCATAATTTTCAGGTTTTGTCAATTCATTCCCCGGATGACCATGTGACAATTGATTGATGGTTGAACATGTGGTAAATGTACTAAACCAAAAGACATTGCTTATCAGTGTGTATGAACATGTGGTTTTTGTCGAACCAACAAGGGAGTGCATGTGTAAAGCATGTGCACTCTATGCTCATCTCCCTCTAGTATCCATCTTAATACTACAACATATTATTGCAATCAAAAATAGGGATTATGATGACAAAATTCCTATTTTTACACTAAGTAAATTGTTATAACATGAAATATTATTAAAAGAAAATTAGATATGAAAAATAGGTAGTGTTGCAAGTGGGTTATAATGTATGGTTCTCATATTTTGCTTGTTAAAGTTCAAGGATGATGCATAAGAACATTTATCAATTTGGTGAATTTGGAACTATTGTTTTATGATTTGAATATCCTATTTTAGTCCACTAGATTTAGGTTTCATGAAGTTAACAGTTTACATTTGCATTGATGTAATCATGTGTCAATTTTTAAATTTATGGTTGTTTCATATTTTCAATTGACTATATTATTATTAGTTTGTGAAATATGTTGGAGAAAGTTTTGCCTAATTATGGGTTTCCAATAAACAGTTAGACTAATAAGAAATCCATAATTATTTTGATGATTTGATTGTTCACACTTTTGTTGAGAAGCAAGTGTGAGAATTCAACAACATTTCTAATTATTATAACATAAATGCATGATATATTGTAATGCACTTTAAAAAAGAAATCAAAGTACCAATACATGAATGATAGGTTTAATAAATTTATTGAATAAGAATTCCTAAAATTTGAGGAATTGATAATTTAGCTAAATGGTATGGAAATTTTGAAGATTATCAACAACTTTCTCGTTAACCATTTCGTACATACTATGTTCAGATACTCTAGTGCTTTCACGCAAACTTATTATATTAGTCACCTCTTGGAAGTTCTTGAATCCATTCTTCCTACTTCCTTTATTAGGATGTTATGTGTCATTTCTCTTCTCTTATCTCCATTAGTTTCAATATCATTTTTTGTTTCAATTCTTCCAACCATCTTGTAAAGTTCAATTACAAAAAATATTAAACTGTATTTTCATTGAGGGATTTATTCACATACATACCAAGTAGAAGATGAAAAAACTAACATAATAATATTTTATTGCTCAATTAACTATAATACCCACTTCAGATATGTAAATGTAGAGATACATTTTTTTACTTACAAAATACCTTCTTCCAATAAAATATATACAAAATGTAGGCACATTTCCTAAAGTTTTACATACACATACGTGTCACAAATGAAGTGACTATTTGTTTATATTTCATTAGTATATAGTATAACACAAGTTTGAGTACTATTGTATCCATATACTGCAAAAGCATTTAGTTTAGACACTACATGGCACATACTTAGCCCAAAATATTGATTTTTTAACTCAAGTGATATATTAATGTAACTAAAATTAATTACTTAAATAAAAACAAAAGATAAATCTATCTAGACCTCAGATAAAGCTTTTGTATAGAGTAACTAAAGTAACTTAAATCCTTTACTTAAAATGAATGACCTAAAATGAATTACTTACACAAAAATAAAAATCAAATTGTTTCAATTTATTAATATATATTTAATTATGTAAAGGGTATAAATGCTCATGTACAAGTAAAGATTTAAGTCATGGTCGATCATATACTATAATAGTTTTTGATGTAGACGGATAAAAATCTATAATACTCCCTCTGTGTCAAATTCTTTGCACCATTCACTTTTCAGTAATTAATTTATAATTTTTTATTTTAAACATTTTAGCATATAAATGAAAAAAGAATTTATATGTAAATGTTAAATCAAGACTTATAGTTTCTAAATATATTTTTTTAATTTTTTTAAACAAATAATAATATAAAAAAATCAAGTCAAACTAATAAAAAAAGTCAAATGGATCAAAGAAATCAGGACGGAGGGAGTAACATTTAGAAATAAAAGATCACTTAAATAATGGCTTGCCAAAAAATAAAAAAGAACACATGTTTTAAAGTGATCTTTTGATTTGTTAATGTGTAAACTTTCAACTAATATATAATTTGGATAAATAATTATACAAATAAAATGAACTATGTGTGCGTGCATTAGAAATTGTCAAGGAAATAAATTTTGAGCATCGTAAAGCATTTAATTGGACATGGCCCATGGCTAGCCTATTTATGGCAAGTGAAAAAGGCATTTCACGAAGCACTTTAAAGGGGGAGAAATTCTGACCAGTTTTAAACTAAGAGGGCTTATTTGCATTTTTATAAATAAATCAAGGTCTGTTGCTAGCCACAATTGTGAATAATTAAAAGATGAAGACTAAGGTTATCATTTAAGTCACATACACTAATTTAAGTAGCCCAAACTTGTCTAATACCTCATTTTCACATCTGAAAAACATGGTCCTTTCTCTCTCACTTTCTCTTCTCAGTATGCTTTGTTCTTATCCATCAACTCCTTTGATTAACAGACTACTACACTTCTCTCTACCAACAACCCATCATGTAAAGCATTTTCACGTTTTTTTTTACTTGAGGCATCTTTTTTTTTTTTTTTTCAAAATCAGTATGGTTTCCTTGCTTTTTTCTTCTTTTTTTCATTGTAAATTTTGCTTTCTCTTTTTTTGAACTAGATCTGTTAAACATCAAGTGTAAATATTTTATCATTGTTTTTTTATTTTTTTAGGGTTCATGGCCTCTGATAGATGACGAGTTGCCATGTTTGCCGCCAACAGCCATTGGGTATTGGTTCTTAATTTTAAATTTTATTTTCATTCAAATATGATAGTTCTTGATCTTTTTTTCCATGGTTATTTTTTTCTATGTGTTTTATGGTTAGGCTACTTCTCGAAATTACAGACATGGATCAATATAACCAAATCTGTCAAACATTGGCTATAAATATTCAGTGTTCGTTTGTGGTTTTTTTTTCTACGATCTTCAATGAATAACAAGTCATCATTTTTACATCCTTCACCAAATCCAATTCGGGTTTTGATTTTTTTTTTAAAAAAAATATGATTTCTTTTCTAGCTTTATTTCTTTTATTTATTTTCCTTGTGTTGATGTTTAATATTTACCGCATATGGTGTAATATGTTTACTAATTCTGAATCCTTGGGACTTTTTTAGAGTGCAATGCATGTTGGTATTGGCTTTGGGCTGTTAGAAGTAGGAACGATTTCTAGATTTTTAGTTTTTAATTTTGTGTGCTTTGATGTGCTTTCATGTCAATTCATATAAATAAACTATAAACAAATTATGAGTTAATTTCCATGCCAAAATCAGTATAACTTCTAGATGTATAAATAAGTATTTTCTAAAGTACTTGGCAAAAATTTTATAACTTGCAGATAAGTTTGACATTTAAAAAAAAATAAAATTTATTAACAGTGCATTCTTACAAAAATAAAATAAAATTTGTGTATAATTTACAAAAATATGTTTTTAGAATACCAAGCTAATTTTTGTTTCTCATACTTGAAATTATATTTTAAAATTTTGCTAATGCTCAAGTATGATTTTTAAAACTTTTTTAGGTTTAGTAGTACAAAAATGCTATAATCATAATTTTGTGTTCTTTGATTCTGGTTCATATAAATAAACTATGGGGTAATTTTGATGCCAAAATTTTTATAGCTTGTAGATGTATAAATTAAATATTTTTGTTTATACTAAGTTAATTTTTGCATAATACTAAGTTAAATTGTTTTGTCATTCTTGGAATTGTATTATAAAATCTAGCTAATTCTCAAGTATGATTTCTAAATTTTTTTTATATTTACTAAAAAAAGGTTGTTCCCATAATTTTGTGTACTTTGATGTCAATTCATATAAATAAACTATGGGTTAATTTGCATGCCAAAATTTGTATAAC
This sequence comes from Aquilaria yunnanensis, assembly GCA_039654915.1. Lineage (NCBI taxonomy): Eukaryota > Viridiplantae > Streptophyta > Magnoliopsida > Malvales > Thymelaeaceae > Aquilaria > Aquilaria yunnanensis. The sequence goes on along the minus strand of CM077596.1, from coordinate 93,500,821 downwards.
TTGTGCATGTATAAATTAACTATTTCGTAATGTACTTGGTAAAAATTGTATAACTTGCATATAAGTTTGGCATTTTTTTCACAAAATAAAATTTTTTTTATAGTGTATTTTTTCTTAAAATAAAATTTACTTATAGCGTGTTTTATTATTCATACATCTGACACAAAGTAAAGGGCTATAAGTAAAGGTAACCTGGAATTTTGAGAAGTAACGCAATAGAATATTCCTTCATTTTTTTTTTGAAAGGCAGAAAGAAGAATTAGATTACCAAAAGAAGGAAGAACAAGAATACACACTAGCAAGGAGCTAGTCCTAGATCCCTCACAAAGACTCCCCACACACCCTTAAAACAAAGCTTACATGATGCTTAGACAAGCACCCAACCCCTCCCTTTTACAACCAATTCTATATCACATTTTTTGGATTAGAAAACCATTCTAACCAACTACAATCACTACAAGGATGAGGATTATTTGTTACGAAAATTTCCTAGAAAAAAAACGTAGGAAAATTATGCGCAGGAAAACCGTCGGATAAAATCTTATGTCCGACGGTTTTGAGTCAATAAATTTCTGACACAAAAAAGCGTAGGATAAATGTCAGAGTAAAATGGCGGGAAATAATAGCGCCAAGTAGTCCGACGGTTTTGAGGCGAATGGGACCACATATGTAGGAAAAGCGTCGGACACGTTATCCGACGCTTTTCCTGCAGTTTATAGTCCTACGGTTTTGAGACAAAAAGTATCCGACGCTTTTCCTTCATTTTTTTTTTCCTACGGTTTTGAGACAAAAAAATAGTGAGTGTCTTAAAAATGTAGGAATTTTAATCCTGCAATTTTCCTACAGTTTTTTTTCCTACATTTTTTTGACGTTAGTTGCTACAACTTTCCTACATTATTCTTGCAGTTTAACTTTTCATATATACCTACGATATTGCTACAAATTTTGGCTATAAATACCTCCCCCCTTCTCTTCTCCAACTCGTACCAGCAACAATTTCTACATCAAATTTCACTTCCGCTTCAACATCTTCTTCAGCTCAATAAAGGTATTTATAAGTAATTTATAGATTAGTAATTTATCTGTTAATTATTTATCTGTTATAAGCCGATGGGGATACATCAGATGATGAAACATCGCTCGATAGTTTTGAGTCAGATGAAGGCGATGATGTTTGATTAAGTGTAATTGTTTAAAACATTTGCATGTTTTATTTGAAATCGTAATATAACTTTTAATGCATTTATGTTTGTGAATGGTTAAGGAAAAAAAATTATGAAATTTAATCATCACATATCTAATTAATTACATGTGTCGTTGAAATGAAAATAATTAACTTTTTTCCCACAAAAAATTATTGCATGCTATTAAAAAAATAATAATAATGTTACTAAATGGGTAAAATCCACCGGGGGTCACCTAGCTTATTTTTTATAATGGTAGGGTTTAGAATTGTTGATAGAAAAAAATTAAATGACCATAATTGTTATTTTATAATTTATTTCAAACTTTTTAATACAAAAACGTAAGCAATTAAAGTTAGATGTAACTCTGAAATTAACAGAAAGTACTCAAACAGAACACGCGATAAGAGGTAAGGTACTTCGGTAGGACAATTTGAAGGTAAGGTACCCGTTTAGGACAAAAACATAAGCTAGGTCACCTCCGGTGGATTTTACCTGTTAATAAATTCGGGAGATTCAATCTGACCATACACATTAAATCTATATATTTAATTTCCAAAATATAAATATTTTCATTTATTCATCAACTAAAAAAAGTGTAATAATTAACTCCTCCAACCATATAATTAGTTCATATATAAATACATTATAAATTAGATATAAATATATATAAATATTTGATATTCACTCTGTCCGACGGTTTTAAGTTAGTAATTAATAAGGGTAGGAAAGATGTAGGAACATAATTACCTAGGATAACGCGTTATCCGACGGTTTTAAGTCAGTATTTAAAAAATCATCGAAAATATGTAGGATTATAACATAATGACATAGGGTAGCGCGTTGTCTGACGTTTTTTAGTCAATATTTAAAAAATCGTAGGAAATATGTAGGACCATAATGACCTAGCGTAGCGCGTTATCCGACGATTTTGAGTCAATATTTCAGTTAAGTAGTAAAACTGTAGGAAAATTAGATGTCATAAAAGCGTAGGATTTTTTATAGCAAAACCGTAGGTGGTTCGTTGAAGCAAAGACGGGAAACCAATTACTGGCGGGAAATTCCAAAATTTGGTTTCCTACTCTTTTCATGCATTTTATATTTTTTGTAGGAAAACCGTAGGAAACATTGCTACGGTTTTCCTACATTTTTAAAAAATGCAGGAAAATCGTAGGTATAGTTGGTAGCTAAATCGACAGATTTCCCCTTTAAATTCGTGGGAGTTCTTTAGTTTTCACCACTTCATTCCTTCGTTTCTGCGACAAACTCTTCCAAACCCACTCCCCAAATCTCCCCCAGAGCTATTTAAACTATGTAATTTTTATTTTTAAGTAATTTTTCATATATAATTAATGTTTGTTATTACATATAGTTGTTGTTTACATATATATATAATGCATGTATTGAAGGTTAAATTTTAAGAAGTTAGTTTTTATATTATATGTTTTAGGTAATGTTATATATGGTGTTAGTAATGAATATGTATGTGGTTAGTTATATGGTGTTAGTAATTAATATGTATGTGGTTAGGGACAACAATAATTTTTTATGTAATAATGGTTACTTCTATTTGTACTACAGCATGTTACTATATATGTGGTTAATATAAAAAACTGTTAGTTCAATAATGTTAGAGTAATATTGTTAGCACTTTAATAATGTTAGTGTAATTAAGAAGCGCAAGTTACAACACTAATGTTACTTCAATAATGTAAGTATAATCAGCTAATGCTAGTTTAATAATTTAATTTTATAAATAAGTATATATCAAATAATAATTAATTGGCAATTTTAAAAAGTGTTACTGCACAAATGGTATTCAAATAACTGAAATTTCAAAAATTACAGAGTTTACTAAAATAATGAAATTTAATATGTAAATGTTAGTGACGTAATGTTAATTTAGTATTACATATATATGTAATAAACATGTTAAACTTTAATTTTAGGATGGTTCGCCCCAGACAGTCCGGCTCGGGCAAAGCCCTGGCCAAGGACATATATACATGCATCGGCGCTCTCAGATGACCTACGGACCGGATCCTCCACTCAGCCTTCTGCCGACGATCGTAGCCAGCGAGATGACGATGATCAACCCGGCACTGCATCTCATTGATTTTATATTAGATCTCCTTCAGTTCTTTGCAATTAACTTTTTCCTGTAAAATTTGATTACTTTTATGTATAGTAATTTTATTGATTACTTTGATCAATTGTTATATAATAATAATAATAATAATAATAATAATAATAATAATAATAATAATAATAATAATAATAATAATTTGTGTTTTATTATTATTATTAAATAATGCAATATAATATTATTTTTTTTTGTATATAAATTAATTTACTAAAATCTTTAAATTGTCACAAAATCGTAGGAGATATATTAATGACAGAAAACCGTAGGAGATATTAAAGTCACAAAAACGTAGGAGATATTAAAGTCACAAAACCGTAGGAATTAATGCATCTCAAAACCGTCTTAAATAATGGGGACCACGGGCGTCATAAAAGCGTAGGACAAAGGGGTCACAAAACCGTAGGAAATAGTTTTGTCAAAAAACTGTAGGAATTAATGCATCTCAAAATCGTCGGATATACTGGGGACCACGGGCGTTATAAAAGCGTAGGACTATTTTACGTTTATCCGACGGTTTTTATTTCCGACACTACTTTTTCCTACGGTTTTGTCCGACGATTTTAATTGTAGGAAATGACCATTTCCTACGGTTTTCCTACATTTTTTCCCGTCTTAAATGCCTTGTTTTCTTGTAGTGAATTGAGTTTTGGGCACCTGTTCCTAATCCATAAGTAGGACAAACTTTGAACTTGAAAGAGCACCTGCCCGATTGGTTTTCTACTATCTGCGAAGACTAAACTATTTCTTCTATTCCAAATAGAGCAAACCATTATGAAAGTTATAGCCTCCCAAACCTTCTGTTGAGCCATATTAAAGTAAACCAGATGTTGGCCAGCCAGAGCTTGTATCAAATTTCCTGCTGCCATCACTTGAATATGCCACCAAGAATATACAGCAGACCAAACATCCCTTGCCTGGGAACAGTTCACAAACAAGTGGTCCAACGATTCCTCTTCCTGTTTGCAGAATGGGCAAAGAGTATCTTGAACTGTGAAACCTCACACCGCCTTATTAATCTTTGAAGGGAACCTATACTGCAGAGCCCTCCAGATGCAGACGTTGACTTTTCGAGGAACCCACGAATTCCATCTTGTAGCTTGGCCACCAAGTGCAGTCAGTAAAAGAGCTTCATCCACCAAACTGGACAGCACCTTAACCGAAAATATACCAGTGAAGTATAGATGCCACCTCCACCTGTCAGAGGAACCTGCATTCAAGTTTAATGAGACCAGAAATTTCAACAACTCCTCAAACTCTCCTAACTCCCTCCCTCTTAGATCCCTCCTCCACACCCACTCCCACCCATTGTCCCTCCTCCTTTCTTTTATCAAACAATTCTTTGACAACTCCAACTCAAATAACCTAGGGAACTTATGCTTCAAAACACAATTCCCCAGCCAAAGGTCCTCCCAAAATCTTACCTTATCCCCTACCCCTACATTCCAACTAAAAGAGCTTATAAAGTCCACCCCAACCTCCTCCAACTCCCTACCTATTTTTAGAATGTTCCCCCATACTCCAGAAAACCTTTTCTCACTCGACACCCTATCTACCCCACCATTTTCTCCAAAAATGGACTTAATAATCTTGACCCAAAACGCATCCTCCTCTATCCTAAACCGCCACCACCACTTCCCGAGCAAGGCCAAAGTTTTTGCCCTTAGACTACCCACACTCAAGCCCCCTACCTCCTTTTTACCTAACACCTTACTCCACTCTACCCAAGCAGTCTTTTTACCTTCCCTTAAACCCCCCCAGAAAAACTGACATCTTAAACTTTCCAACTTTTTAATCATCGAGAGAGGAGCACGAAACAATGAGAAAAAGAACAGGGCTAAGCTTCCCAAAACTGATTTTAAAAGGGTCAATCTACCACCATATGACAGAGTCTTTGCCTTCCAAGTGCACAATCTACTCTCTACCTTCTCAATAACCTGTTGCCAAGCCTGGACTCTCTTCATATTTGCTCCAATTGGAAGGCCCAGATATGTAAACGGTAACTTTTCTGTAACATAACCAATCAATTTGGCCATATTCACCACTTCCTTCTGGTTGACCCCTGTTAGTATTGTGCCCAAAAAGCCAATCATGAGATGATTGTATTTTTGCACATTGAGTCATGATATTTTATTGAGGCATTAATCCAGCAATTTTGTTTGTTGTTTTGTTTCTGCGTAACGTAATAAACATAATTGTAACCCTAGAATAATGATATTCTTAAACGTCCCTAGTCTAGTATTATTGTGGAGCGGGTTGCAATAATACATAATGACTAGCATATGTGGAGACTAATATGAGATATGTAGTCTACATATGGGTACAAGTTGGAGAACTTGTGTACTGGACCGACCCACCATGAGAACACTTCATGGATCGTTATATGAGTGTCATAAGTGATTCTCATAGTGATCATGGTATATGTAGTCCTTCGACCTAAGATCAGCAAGGTTCCCTACATGTGAGTCACATACTTTGATACTTTCCTTTGTTGCTCGTAACTGAGTGAACTTGAAGGAGGTCATTGGGTATGTCACATATCATGCGGAGGGATTTGTATGATCAATATGGGATTTGTCCCTCCTATGTAACGGGAGTGATATCTTTGGGCCCCTTGATAGAGTGAGACTTAGAAAATGCATGGCCATGCTCCGATGAGTTGATATATGATATCAATGTCGTCAGTTTAAGTTGGTCTACTCGGTAATCAAGAAACCAAATATTGGGCTATACGAGAGTGACACATTCCATGTCTCGTGCTTAGTCTTGATATCTTGGACAAAGGGACAATGGCATATATCGGTGATGATCATAAAGGTTTAGTCGATTCACCGACAATCTTGTCACTTGGGTAACAATGATGTGTTGCTAGACACCGCTCATTGCTTATGATCATAAATGTGATTTATGATCATTGCCAACATGGCAAGAGCCTATTGGGTCGCACACATAGAGCTATTTGGATCATTAGAGTGCATGGGCTAATTGTTTAGGTTATGGTTTCACTTTAATTTCGTATTAATAATGGGCCAAGGAGTTGAGCCATTATTAAGCCCGAAATTAAATCCTAATTGGATTAGGGCTTTGAAACCCATTAGGCCTGGAAGTTGAGTCTCACTATAAATACAACTTTTAAGTGAGAAATTCGCAGGTCTCCTTGCCCTAGCCTCCCAAAAGGACAGCCACACTCTTCTCTTGCAATTCCTTGGAGGACGCAAGCTAGCACTGCGAGCGCAAGAGAAACGCATCTGCCGGGACGTGGTGGAAGCGTGGTGATCCCGAGAGGCTCGTGTGGATACCATAGAGAGCCTGAACACGTCAACTGTTCAGGTTTTGTGATTCGACTCTGCAGTTGAGTGAGAGATCTCAACCGAAAATTAGGTATGAAATTTTCGAACACCTGGTTTACCCCGTTTCACTTGGATCCTGGAGGGTTTCGGTTAAATTCCGCTGCGCTGTTTAGCTCCCGAAACCCAACAGTGGTATCAGAGCTACTGGTGAAACCCTAAATCGGGATTGAGTGTTGAATCGCATGATGCTATGTCTTCGATTGGTTTTCGGCCATGATTAATTAGATTGATTCATGATGCATGAAACCGGAATTCGTAATGAACATATGAGATATATGAAGAAACGACACAAATTGGTTAATGAGATTAACCGAAATTGATAGGTATGAGATACCTATATGGATTAGGATTGTTGCAATAGTTGCAAAAAACCCTAGGTTTGTTCGGATTCGGCCTGTTCGGGCACCGAAAGTAAGGTATTTTTGGTGGCTCGAATGGAGGAGTCTCGGGTGCCTACTTTCTCGAAATAGAAGATTTCGGGCTAAGCAATTGTAAGACAATTTTTTGCGCCGGGGGGCGCTGCCCCCCACGCCCCCCGCAAGGGCGGCTCCTCTTGACCCCGTCCGCTGACCGGTCAGCGGAACCACCGCCCGCTGACTGGCCAGCGGGACCGCCGTATGCGAAGCGCCACATAAATAAAACCTGGTTAATCAACACGCGAAAATTGGCATGCATCTTTGTTGAATGAGATTTGACATGATATGCTGATTGGTGTTTGAAGCATGGTGCATGGTTATAGCCCTTGATTGGTTGTACTTGTAAATACGGCCTGCGAGTCGTGCCTTTTCTTATCACTCTCATTGTACATTCTTTTCTCACCTTACTCCCCTTGAATGTAACTCGAGGTTTCTATTATTGATGTAATGGTGCATTATGGGTTCGTCCAAGGTGGTATGTCCAAGGAGGTGACAACAAAAGGGCAACCAAGAAAGGAAGAGAAGGAGCTTGTGAAGACTCTTTTCTTTTCTTAGGCTTTTATGATATTCTCATTGGCTTGAGAATATCGCATAGTTTGGGCTATAACCATGTCACGTTTATTTCTTGTAAGCATGAGATGCATGTTTTATATTTGTATGTGATGCATGTATAAAACAACCGGAGATAACAAATTGGTGAGATCAAAAGATAAAAGCCCTCAAACAAATATTAAGTCATTAAATGTGATGCCTTCCAAATGTTGGCACTCGTCAAGACTTTGATCAACATTAGGTGGGTTTGCCAAAGCAAAGCACCTATGTTCATCTTGGTAAGGCGCGATGGGATAATAGTGATATCCAAACTGCTAACTTTGGGTTCGACTTAACTAAGTCACCCTAATAGGATTAGGGACTTAGAGGCATAGAGTTGGGCTTAAGTTCATGAGATGAGCTTGGACAAGTGTTGTTCACCCAACTATCCAAGAGTTGCATAAGATGCAATTGGCAATGAGTTGCCTACCTAAATAGCTGTAACTTGAGAGAAAAGCCAAAGCTGACTCAGGTTGTGGTCAAATGTGGATCTTGGCCCGCTAGAATACCTTAGCGCCGAGGTGTTCCGAAATAATACCGAGGGTTATTATTTTGAGGAAAATAGTGGGAGTATCGTTTAATAAAAGTCCTTATTAAATGAATTAAAATACATGACTCTTACACTGCATATTTACTGTTGTAGATAACCATGGCACAAAACACATCGACACTTTCGTTGCGATCGATCCTTGAGAAGGAAAAACTGAATGGCACCAACTTTCTCAAATGGTACCGAAACTTGAGGATAGTCCTCAAACAAGAGAGAAAGGCATATGTCCTAGAGCAGCCCATTCCGAATGAGCCTGCTGCCACTGCTCCAAGAGCTGAAAGGGATGCTCACAAGAGGCATTCTGATGATGCTTTGGATGTTACATGCCTCATGCTTATTACCATGGAATCTGAGCTTCAGAAGCAACATGAGAACATGGGGGCGTTTGATATGATCGAACATCTCAAAATGCTTTTCCAAGAGCAAGCTAGGCATGAGAGGTTTGAGACCTCTAAGGCATTGTTTCAGTGCAAGATGTCTGAGGGAAGTCCCGTGGGTCCTCATGTGCTCAAGATGATTGGGTACATTGAGAATCTTGAGAATTTGGGATTTGCTCTTCAGAAAGAGTTGGCTATTGATGTAGTCTTGCAATCGTTGCCTGAAAGCTACAGTCAGTTCGTCATGAACTATAACATGAACGACCTTGACAAGTCCCTCCCTGAATTGCTCAACATGTTGAGAACTGCTGAGCAAAACCTTAAGAAGGCTAAGCCCATTTTGATGGTTCAGAAGGGCAAGGGAAAGGGAAAAGCCAACAAGAAGAAGGATAAAGCTAATGGAAAGTCTAATGCTAATTCTTCTTCAGCTACATTGAAACCAAAGGGTGGTGTGGCAAAGGAAGGGGAGTGCTTCCATTGTAGGCAACCTGGACACTGGAAGCGCAACTGCAAGCTCTATCTTGAAGAACTTGCTAAGGAAAAGGGAAGTAAGACTTCCACTTCAGGTATTTTTGTTATAGAGGCTAACTTTTCTACTTCCTCATCTTGGGTATTGGATACTGGATGTGGATCTCACATTTGTGCAAATGTGCAGGATCTAAGTAGAAGTAGAAGATTGGCCCGAGGTGAAGTGGACCTACGTGTTGGAAATGGAGCAAGGGTTGCTGCCTCAGCCGTAGGGACTTATGTTCTCACTTTACCTAGTGGATTAGTTTTAGAATTAGACAACTGCTACTTTGTGCCTACTATTAGTAGAAATTTGATTTCTGTTTCTTGTTTGGACAAGAAAGGTTTTTCATTTATAATAAAGGACAAATGTTGTTCTATTTATTTGAATGAAATCTTTTATGGTAGTGCTCAACTTAGCAATGGGTTGTATGTTCTAGACCTTGAAGATCCAATCTATAATGTGAATACCAAGAAGGTCAGATTAAATGATTCAAACTTGACCTATCTCTGGCACTGTCGCTTGGGCCATATAAATGAGACCCGCATATCCAAGCTCCATAAGGATGGACTCTTGGACTCATTTGATTTTGAATCATATGAGACATGTGAGTCATGTTTGTTGGGCAAGATGACCAAAGCCCCATTCACAGGGCAAAGTGAAAGGGCTAATGACTTACTAGGACTCATACATAGTGATGTATGTGGCCCTATGTCTACACAAGCTAGAGGAGGTTCCCAATACTTCATTACTTTCACTGATGACTTCAGCAGATATGGCTATGTGTATCTTATGAGACACAAGTCAGAATCCTTTGAAAAGTTCAAAGAATTCAAGAATGAAGTAGAGAATCAACTCGGGAAGAGTATCAAAGTGCTTCGATCAGATCGAGGTGGAGAGTACTTGGATCGAGAATTCCTTGACTATCTGAAGGAGTGTGGTATAGTATCACAACTCACTCCACCAGGTACACCTCAATGGAATGGTGTTTCTGAAAGGAGAAATCGAACTCTGTTAGACATGGTTCGCTCCATGATGAGTCAAGCTGACCTTCCAAACTCCTTTTGGGGACATGCTCTAGAGACAGCCGCTTTTACACTAAACCGAGTTCCATCTAAATCGGTTCAAAAGACACCATATGAGATATGGAGTGGGAGGCGTCCCAATTTGTCTTTTATGAAGATTTGGGGCTGTGACGCTTATTTAAAACGTCAATCCTATAACAAACTAGGGCCCAAATCTCGAAAATGTCTTTTTGTTGGGTATCCCAAAGAAACAAAGGGTTACCATTTCTACAATCCCTCTGAGCAAAAAGTGTTTGTTGCTCGAACTGGTGTCTTTTTGGAGAAAGAGTTTATCTCTAAAGGAACTAGTGGGAGGAAAGTAGAACTTGAAGAAATTCAAGAACAACAAGGAGACATCGAACCTGAAATGGAACCTGAACAGACACCACAAGATGTTGTGGTTCAAGAGTCTGTTCCTGTAGCACAAAGCCCACGTAGGACTGGTAGGATTCGGCGTGAGCCCGAGAGATATGGATTTCTCGTGACTCACACCGGTGATGTGATGCTCATGGATGAAGATGAGCCCACAACCTACCAACAAGCTATGTCGGGGCCTGACTCTGAGAAGTGGCTAATGGCCATGAAATCTGAGATGGAATCCATGTATGAAAACCAAGTATGGACTTTGGTTGACCCACCTGAAGGGGTAAAACCCATAGGGTGCAAATGGGTTTTCAAGAAGAAAACTGACATGGATGGTAATGTGATTACCTTTAAGGGACGATTGGTCGCAAAAGGTTTCAAGCAAATTCATGGTATTGACTATGATGAAACTTTTTCACCAGTTGCTATGCTTAAATCCATTCGAATTTTGTTTGCCATTGCTGCACACTATGATTATGAGATATGGCAAATGGATGTCAAAACTGCATTCCTAAATGGAAAGCTACTTGAGGATATGTACATGACACAACCTGAGGGTTTTGTCACTCCTGGGAATGCCAATAAAGTGTGCAAATTGCAAAGGTCCATTTATGGACTGAAGCAAGCTTCTCGAAGTTGGAATCTTCGTTTTGATGATGCAATCAAAGAGTTTGGTTTTATCAAAAATGAAGATGAACCTTGTGTCTACAAGAAGGTTAGTGGGAGCGCTATTGTCTTCTTGGTGTTGTATGTAGATGACATACTACTCATCGAGAATGACATTCCTGAGCTACAGTCTGTGAAGACTTGGCTAAGGAAATGTTTCTCTATGAAGGACTTGGGTGAAGCAGCCTATGTGTTAGGCATCAGGATCTATAGAGATAGATCTAGAAAGCTTCTTGGCCTAAGTCAAAGTACATATATTGACAAGGTGCTAAAGAGGTTTAGCATGCAAGATTCCAAGAAAGGATTCTTGCCATTGTCACATGGTATCACTCTTTCTAGATCTCAGTGTCCTGGTACAACCGAGGAGAGAGAGCGCATGAGTAAGATTCCATATGCCTCAGCAATTGGATCTATCATGTATGCCATGATATGTACTCGTCCCGATGTCTCATATGCTTTGAGCATGACGAGTAGGTACCAATCGAACCCCGGTGAAAGTCACTGGACAGCTGTTAAGAACATCCTTAAGTACTTACGAAGGACTAAGGATGCATTCTTGGTCTTTGGAGGTGAAGATGAGCTCGTTGTAAGGGGTTACACCGATGCAAGCTTCCAATCCGATAAGGATGATTTTAGATCGCAATCTGGTTATGTGTTTTGTATTGGTGGTGGTGCTGTAAGCTGGAAGAGTTCAAAGCAAGAGACAGTAGCTGACTCTACAACAGAATCTGAGTACATTGCCGCCTCTGATGCTGCGAAGGAGGCAGTTTGGATCAAGAAGTTCATCACTGAACTTGGAGTGGTTCCAAGCATTGTTGACCCGATAGAGCTCTATTGTGACAACAATGGAGCAATCGCACAGGCTAAGGAACCTCGATCTCACCAGCGATCCAAACACATACTTCGACGCTATCATCTCATCAGGGAGATCATCGAGAGGGGTGATGTAAGGATATGCAGGACTTCGACAGACAGCAACATTGCTGATCCACTGACAAAGCCCCTTACGCAGCAGAAGCATGATAGCCATTCTAGGTCCATCGGTATTAGATACATGGATGATTGGCTTTTAGTGCAAGTGGGAGATTGTTAGTATTGTGCCCAAAAAGCCAATCATGAGATGATTGTATTTTTGCACATTGAGTCATGATATTTTATTGAGGCATTAATCCAGCAATTTTGTTTGTTGTTTTGTTTCTGCGTAACGTAATAAACATAATTGTAACCCTAGAATAATGATATTCTTAAACGTCCCTAGTCTAGTATTATTGTGGAGCGGGTTGCAATAATACATAATGACTAGCATATGTGGAGACTAATATGAGATATGTAGTCTACATATGGGTACAAGTTGGAGAACTTGTGTACTGGACCGACCCACCATGAGAACACTTCATGGATCGTTATATGAGTGTCATAAGTGATTCTCATAGTGATCATGGTATATGTAGTCCTTCGACCTAAGATCAGCAAGGTTCCCTACATGTGAGTCACATACTTTGATACTTTCCTTTGTTGCTCGTAACTGAGTGAACTTGAAGGAGGTCATTGGGTATGTCACATATCATGCGGAGGGATTTGTATGATCAATATGGGATTTGTCCCTCCTATGTAACGGGAGTGATATCTTTGGGCCCCTTGATAGAGTGAGACTTAGAAAATGCATGGCCATGCTCCGATGAGTTGATATATGATATCAATGTCGTCAGTTTAAGTTGGTCTACTCGGTAATCAAGAAACCAAAGATTGGGCTATACGAGAGTGACACATTCCATGTCTCGTGCTTAGTCTTGATATCTTGGACAAAGGGACAATGGCATATATCGGTGATGATCATAAAGGTTTAGTCGATTCACCGACAATCTTGTCACTTGGGTAACAATGATGTGTTGCTAGACACCGCTCATTGCTTATGATCATAAATGTGATTTATGATCATTGCCAACATGGCAAGAGCCTATTGGGTCGCACACATATAGCTATTTGGATCATTAGAGTGCATGGGCTAATTGTTTGGGTTATGGTTTCACTTTAATTTCGTATTAATAATGGGCCAAGGAGTTGAGCCATTATTAAGCCCGAAATTAAATCCTAATTGGATTAGGGCTTTGAAACCCATTAGGCCTGGAAGTTGAGTCTCACTATAAATACAACTTTTAAGTGAGAAATTCGCAGGTCTCCTTGCCCTAGCCTCCCAAAAGGACAGCCACACTCTTCTCTTGCAATTCCTTGGAGGACGCAAGCTAGCACTGCGAGCGCAAGAGAAACGCATCTGCCGGGACGTGGTGGAAGCGTGGTGATCCCGAGAGCCTCGTGTGGATACCATAGAGAGCCTGAACACGTCAACTGTTCAGGTTTTGTGATTCGACTCTGCAGTTGAGTGAGAGATCTCAACCGAAAATTAGGTATGAAATTTTCGAACACCTGGTTTACCCCGTTTCACTTGGATCCTGGAGGGTTTCGGTTAAATTCCGCTGCGCTGTTTGGCTCCCGAAACCCAACAACCCCTACACTGAAAATCTTGCTCTTCGTTAAGTTTACTTTTAACCCCAAGGAATACTGAAAACAATCAAGGAGTCTCATCAGGTTTCTACCATTATCTTTGGACCAAACACCAAAGAATATAGTATCATCAGCGTCTTGTAGGTGAGAAATAGATATCTCACTTACACCCACTGTTACTCCAGCAAAGATTTTTTTCCTCTCCGCCTCCACTACTGCTACATGAAGAGCTTCAGCCGCTATCAGAAATAAAAAAAGGGAAAGAGGATCATCTTGACAGACTCCTTTCTCCATCTGAAACTCCGGAGTTGGGCTGCCATTTACAAGAATTGATACCTTTGCACTTTCTAAGCAGGCCATAATCCATCTCCTCCACACCTGCCCAAAGTTCATCTGCTCCATAATAGAATCCAAGAACTTCCAGTTTAAAGAGTCATACGCCTGCTCAAAATCAACCTTAAACAACAACATTTTCTTATTTTCCCTTTTTGCTTGGGCGACCAGCTCATTTGTAATCAAAACACCATCAAGAATTTGTCTTCCTTTTATAAACCTCGACTGTACATCACTAATCAATAAAGGAATTACTCTTTTCAACCTCTCTGCCAACACCTTCGCAATGATCTTGTATTGACAACCAAGGAGGCTGATCGGTCTATATTCCCCAAGAATGATCGGATTTTTACTCTTTGGCACCAAGGTCACAAACGAGGAATTACATCCCCTTTCTAGCTTTCCTGCTTTCCCAAAATGCATAACAAATTTAATAATATCCGGCCCCACTATCTCCCAATGTCTCTTGAAGAAATTAAATGTGAAACCATCCGGACCCGGGGCTTTGGAACCTCCGCACTGCCACACTGCTTCTTTGATTTCAACCTCTGTGAACGGCTCTTCTAATCTCTGTTTTAGCTCATCCGAAAGCTTCTTGAATCCACTACTTCTAAAACATGGGCGAATGTCCACCTTCTCTTGGAAATTTTTCCGAAAAAAATTGAACACCTCCCCCTTAATCTCACTTGGCTCCTCCCTCCATTTCCCATTAATATTCAGACCTGTGATACTGTTTCTCCTTATTCTCCCTCTTACAGAATCGTAGAAATAGCTGAAATTTTCATCCCCCTCAATAGCCCATTTTACACGCATTTTTTGCTTGATCATAGCTTCCTTAAGTTTTTCTTTTTCAGAATACCTCCACCAAGTAGTGTTTCAATACTATATTGAAAATAAAAAAGAACAACGAAGAGATAAAGTAACAATAGTTTGTATGAAATGCCTATTTAAGTGGTGATTGGAAACTAAGAATACTGTAACTTACATATCTATTGTCTATTTTATATTGTAAAAAAGGATTTATACTAGATGGATTTAATCAATTAATAGGGATACATGAAAATAAAAGGAAAATTAGAACTATATTAGATATATAAAAATTAGAATTGCAATGGCTGAAATTCAAAACATAAAAAAGCTTTCATAAAAGTCAAATCTTTTGCAAATGCGTGCCTTTGTTTTAGAGCCCTAAAACACCCAAACATGTGTTTCAGTAAAAGAAATAGTGATGAAGATGAGATAATTCTAGTACTTTCAAAGAACAAATACAAAGTAGATGAGGCGGAAGAACTTACTTTTTTCCATGATGAATAAGGTTTTCAACTTGTTGGTTTATATAGAGGAATGGAAGTTCTAGTTAATAAATATGATTATTAGATACATTTAATACTAAAGATCCTCTCTAGTTTTGATCCCTTAATGAGATTTATATTATGAAATTTTGTTGACACGGTTCAAAATTATTTCAAGTAATTTTTGTTTCCTTAATTACTAAGGGTAACTAAATTATGAAACACAGTTAATGCTAGCGATTTTCTTTTTGTTTTGGATTCCTTAATAAGTCCCTACACGTGTCTGATTTTATTGATTTATTTTACGTAACAAAGATTTTTATTGATTTGGCAATCTTAACTGTGATTTGTTTTTCAATCTAAATCTAGGATTTATTGTCTTGTTTTGCTTTTGTGGCACATAATCTATTAAGTTGCTAAAATTTTTATTTTCCTAAGCAATTGAATCTGCTGACCTTACAAAATGTGTAATTGAAAATTGTCTCATTCTAAACATTTTCAAGCCTTTACTTGAAATTATAAATTTTAAAAATTTAATTTATTATTTTTGTTATTGGGCTCATATTGAGAGGTCTGGAATGAGTTTAATATTTATTTTTTTTCATTTATAAAATAGGTAGTGAAATAATTTTTTAACTCAACTTAAAAGTGAAATAAAGATGTTCTGAATCAATAACTATTTCTAAAATATTGGAATTTGGAATATTTTGCAATTAAATTTTCTGACTTGGAGAACAAAACTTTCATAATTAAGTTGTAACGATATTATAGTTCGTTCCTTTCAGATATCACAAGCTTACAGTATTGATACAAGTACTATAAGTATTTGATGTTTAAAACCAAGAATAATGAACAATTTCAGCTTGAGTCTAAAATGAACTTTTTCATTATTAATCACGATGGCATTGTAATAGTCATTTATTTAACAAAATATAAGATAGTATTATTTTTTAAAATAACAATAATTTGCCACTTAGTAATAATAATTTGATTCATATAAATGCAGTTCCTCTGTTCTGTTGTTCTCACGATACGTTGTCTTTAAATGATATTGTGTTTGGATCTTCTTCCATATTGTCTTGATTTTCTCTCATGGCTTCATTCCATATTCTAAGCAAGAAATTTGGCCGATGAACTCTAACTGAGAAATCATGAACACCATAAACCCTTTTTTAATGCACGGGTTATGGGTCATAAATCTATAAGAGAAATCCATGCCAAGATCGATATCATTCATTTTTTATGAGTCATTAATATCTTTGTCATCAAACTGATACACGCAATAAAGTTATCTAAGTCTAATGAAGTATATATATTTTAAACAAATTTGTTGCTCTTTTTATCCCTTTTTCAAGATAGGTGACTTTTTATCTTGAAAACTCTAATTTTTGCTTACGTATCTTCAATTTTCTTCTTCATGGTAGCATTTACGCTCTTGCCTTTTTCAAATCTCACTCTCTAACTGCATGAATGCATTGTAATTAAATTCTAAAATTTAAAAAGTTAAAGTATTGTTTCAAACCTTTGATTGCTTCATATGCAGTAAATTGTTTGCTCTTTTGCTTACTTTTCAATGGATCTCGAAGAAAGATAACTTGCTTAGCAAGATGGTTTTCCCTTTCAATACTAATTTTGACCCATGTAAAATAAGCGTGTTATCGAAGCTATAACCAAAGTTGTCAATGCTATAAATTGCATCTTGAAGGTTGTAGTGTTTGAGAATGGCCTTTAACATGCATACATAAGAAGTAGGCCTTCAACATGCATACATAAGAAGTAGCTATCAATTGCATGATTGAATCCATGATAATGAACTAAAATTTTATTGTAAAGAATATGGAAGGTGGCGATGGATCTTAAAGGGCATAAGTGGTTGTTTATATAAGAGTTGGTGATGTTGTTTTTGGAAATAATTGATCTGCTTCATTTATAATTCCTAATTTTTAGTGATTTAATTTTTTTTAATTTTGGTAAAGTAATCATCACTTTCTTTTTCTACTTATATTAAAAAATATTTAATTTTCTTTTTATCCTACCAATTGTGGGTGAAATTGTGCAATTTGTGTGTTTTAATCAAAATGTACTGTTTCATTAATTCCAGTAAATATTGTTATATTTTCTGTTTAGTTTTTTAGGGGTGTTTGAGGTATTTAAATGTAATATTATCTCACTATACTTGGATAAAGAAAAAGCGTAAGCCATGTGGCAGCTTTTGATAGCCTTATGAAGGGGAAAGACCAAAAACTGCTTTAGATGTATCCTACTTTATATATGTATAATTAGATTTCTCAGGTGTGTTTACAAAAGAAATGTGCCTAAGATGCTTGTTTTGCAGCCCCAAATAGGTGAGATGATGATAGCTGAGATAGAAAAGAGAAACCAAAATAAAAAAAAAGTGTTTCTTAGGCAATGGATGGACTAATTTTGTGCAAAAACAAAACTGCAGCAATATGGAGACTTCTTGGTTTTTTCCCATGATTGACAAGTCGAGCTTTAAGATCTTCTCACACAGTATGAATTGTTGCTCCAAGATCCCAGAAAAAATATGTTGTGGGGCATCATGAGGAGAAGTTGAATGAAGAAGAAGAATCTAATATAGGTATTATTATTTCTTAATTTTTTTTCTAACCATTATTAAGGGAAGATGAAATTCTTAAAACTAACCACTCCTAAGTCCTAATTCATCTTCTTTTTGTTGTAACTCATATCCAAATGACCAAGAGGCGGAGAAACAAAAAGAATCTGTTATGCCAAAAATTGAACACCCATCAATTGAGGTAACACTGAAAGATTATAATAGATATGAACTCGTAATTATTTTTACTGACATGAAAGAAATATTTGAAATATACTTTATATTTGCTTTCACCTTTTCGTTCAAATCATAATGTCATCTAAACAATTTTGCTTTTCCTTTTTTCCTTTTTTTTTTCTTTCAATGTGTGCCAAAAAAGTTCACAGAAGCAGCAAGGCTGAAATCCAAGTGTACAATGATATTGACATATCCAAATGGTGATAAGTGGACTGTCAGACTGAACTTGGAAAAATGAACAACCGCAGAGCAAAAACGATTTACAAGCGAATTTATTGGTTAAGTTCTACAAAAGGTAACATGTTAAAGTCCACAGGTGAACTTTTCTTTGAGATTATTTCTGGAAATAAAACTAGTGCTAAAATTTTTAAGGCTTAGGTGTAGAATCTATTAGCAAAAAGAATGATAATATAGTCACCTCCTGCTCTCATTTTTTTCAATTTAATTGTTACATTTATGCCATGTGAACTTTCATGTATAACTTTTCTCTTTTACCTCCAACTCTATATTACGTATCATACATATATGCGGCATCAATTTCAGTCACACGCACCACATTCAAATTTGAAAGCTGATAGTTTTCTTTTCTGTTAGAACCAGTCATTTTATATTTACACCGACTAACCCATTTCCCTATTTATTCGGTCTTTTCAATCCGTTTTTTAAATTAATAATTTTTTTCAATCCGTTTTACCTACATCCTTTTATACCATTTTATCCAGCATTATATGCAATAAATTTAAAATCTATTCTGATAACTTCAGTTACCTACCCACATCCTACTCTAATACCCTCTCCCACGTGGCCACTCCTCCCCTCAATTATTTTTTTTTATAGTTACAAGGAGTCAGTATGCAACTAGCACAATATAATACAATTTCCATTTTAGAAAATCTGAAGATCGGTTCCTCGTGTTGCCCTTTTTACTAAAGAACCAGCATTTCTACTTTGTTTGCACACTGACCAGTGCGTCCCTGTCCGCCCTTCTTCACCTACAAGGGTCAAAATATATGTTATTCACAATTTTAATGAGGGTATTAACACATCTTATTTATTTTCCTACTAAATTCATATTCATGAATTGCAGCAAAGCATCATTCAAAAACTTCCAATTTCAGAGCAACAACAGACAGTGACAGCAAAAACAAAGAAATCACCATACAAACAGCAGGTTTTGTTTTAAGAATCTCTTCTTCAAATTTATTATCTTTATGATCATATAGATTTATATCATATTCATTCACTGCAGTCAAGCACAAAGTCCCAACTTAAAGTTTTATAGAAACCAGATCACCAACAGCAGCAGAAAGTAGCAAAACATCCAGGTTCCAATTTAGTAATGATTTAGTGTCATGTACTCTCAGTCTGTTTTGTTTACTTATGTTCCTTAGTGTGTGTTGTGAATTTTGTGATAATAATAGAATCTTAAAAGTACTTACAATTACAAAGTTCCTATCCTAAGTCCAGTAACATGCATTCGTTTTATATGCTAATAATATTAAAACTGACAAGGGGAAGTTGCACTTTGGTTGAACTTTTTTCAACTCTACTCTCTTAGAAAATTAGGCTCATTGAAGAAAGAAACAACAATAAGTTGAGTCTCTCCTTGATTCCAGTTTCGTACGTCCTTCATCCTTCACCTACAATGTAATGTATTTTAAATAATAGCATGAATAAATATTTTTTACAACCCAATAACATATTCAAAAAAATTTACTAGTTGTAGCAAAAAGAAAAAGTAGCACTTCTAGTTCTCAGGCGGCAGAATGAGCAGAAAAGTACTAGGTTCCTTACCTATTCAAGTCATGCAATTTATTTATAGTGCAAAATTTTTTTTTGTGTAGCCTACTCCAATTTTGATGTTTTTCTAATTAAACTGGGTTTTCTATGTTTTTACAAAAATATAAGCAACAAAAATTTTTGAAGATGATCTAACTACAAATTTTCTTAAGATGGTGTTACAACTACTTAAAAGAAATTTTCTAATTAATGGATTGATCTTTCACAGATAACACGAGTTAAAAAAATCAGTTTATTATGAAGATTATAGCAAAAATGGGTAGTAAACGCAAAAGGTTAGGTTAGAAAAAAATTTAACTTTCTCTCAATCCATGATCAAAGCTATTATTTGTTCCTACGTTAATTCCAATTAAGAAATTACATTAGACATGAGTTCAGCACCAAGATTTGAAATATGTAATAAATGTAAAGTCGCATATGATACCAAATATACTTTATTCTCGGTTAAGATCCAGAAGGTTGAAAGATGGATCTAGGAAAACCATTTCGGTTTTTGACCAAAAGCATTGGATAGAAGCAGACAGATAAGAAAAACCATGTGACAGGGACGACTGTGTATGGAATATAATGTGGCACCGCCAATGGTCACCTTAGAAAGCAAATCTAGGCTTCAGTCCATGGTTGTACCACCGCCGGTAAATGGAAACACACGACCGCCAGGGAAATGAGGTGTCAGTAGTATCAGAAGAGATTGAAAGAGAACGAAGAAAAAATAGTAAACTGAAGCTTTTACTGTAGATTTACAAAAAGGATTTAAGTTTTTCAACATAAGCTTTAGAGAAACCTAAAGACAAGACAAAAAATAAGTGATTCAAAGAGAATAGTGGGAAAAAAAAAGATCCGGATGCCTAAGGTGAGATCTACAAAAATCACTTAACCTTTTGACCAAGATCTTTAGAGAGAGGTACAGAGAAAATGAGAAAACAAAAGTGATTAAAAAATTTTGAATGAAAAGATGCCGTTTTCGAGTATATGGTGGCGTCGTCAACATGAACACTAAAGAGACGTCGGCAGCGTCCTCAGAAACCAGACATGCACTGCTCTTCACCATTCGCGGTGCCACCCGTGCGCCGGTCAATGGAAACACTCTGCGGCCAGGGGCAAAAGTCAGCTACGAAACCAAAAAAATTTAAGAAAACATAGAAGAAAAGAGCCAAAATCCCAAGTGTCAACATAGATCTACACAAACCATTTAACTTCTTTACGAAAGCCTTTAGAGAAGAACGGAACAAACAGCGGGCGATTGGAAAAAATATATATATATTTGCAATAATGTATGCTTTTAAGGGTTGCGCCGCCGCTAGAATAAGGTAACTAATGGCGGCGAAAGGCGACTGGGCAACTGTTCTATTGGTGCGAACAAGATATGTCTTTGATAATTAAGGGAGTGATGGCGAAAAATGAAATAAAAGAATGTGAGTGGTCTGTTAGGGTTGGTTTGGATGAAATTCATATTTATATAGACCTTCTAGAAGAAAATAATACTTCTCAATCCTTCTTCTATTATAAGCCTGCCATAATTGCCCACAAACTCTATTTTATGTCATTTTCACTTTTCTCTCCGAGTCTCCTTCCATTGCACCGTTTGTTTAATATATATATATATATATATATATATGTAACCACTCCTCTGCGTCCATTAAACCTTTTATGCTACTTTTGTTCATCCTTCATTTCATTCCTGGACCGTATGTTTAATTTTTTTTTTAAAAGAACATTTATGTACTAGGCCGTACATTTTAAACCTTTTAGTCCACGTGCATATTTATTTGGACAATGCCCAATTTCTTTATGTTATGGTATGGATTTGGAGCAAAATTAATTTTTATCTGAGGTAAAAGACACGTTTTTATATAAGGCATTCGTCAGACGGGTTATGAAACTAGTTAATTTGTAATTCAATGAATTTTTGTGCTTTGAAGTGCCAGGAAAAGTTAGATGTTGTTTATTTACACTTTCATGCTTTAAGGTAACTTTGTTCAAAATACATTGCCTTGTATAGTACTGTTTCTTCCTTTTTTTGTTTGCTTTGTTCTTTTTCCAGCCTACTATATCTTTTGTTTTGTTTTGTTTTTGTACTTACCATGCTTTTATGGTACACTTTTAATTATTGTTTCAACATAATATTTTCCTTAATAATATTTGTATCATAGTTATTAAAAACACGTATGTTTTTATGACTCTAGAGATGGAAACCGTGTTGAAATGCAATAGAAACGGAAGATAGGTAGAAATGCGTAGAAATGCGACTCTAGTTTTAGAAATGTTAAGACTTTAAGACTCTACCTTATTGAGTTATTTGGGTTCAAAAATGAGTGGAGCTAAGAATCTTCATCTTTTTTTTAGACCAAGGTGGATGGCCCAAGTTGCCAAACCCAAAAAAAATTCAAAAACTCTCTCAGTTCTATCGTCGCATTAGCTCAAATACATGCACAGTGACCCATTTGGTCATTCTCTTTTATTTTTTTAGCTTGGTTCTTCATCTATTGTAGCTGTTTTTTATGTTCTGTTATTCATCTTTCAAATCTTTTTTCAAACTCACCAACACCAAGTAGTGGCAATGTATGGATGCTTACTTGTGAAACTTGGTTTCCTTATTTGTATGTTCATGCATTAATGGCAATATGACTCTTTGTTTATTGTATTGTTGGAGTTCTAGTAAGTGATAATATTGTAAAATATGAATTTCTTAAGATATTTAAATAGTTATATTTTCTTATAATTTTTCTCCAAGTTTTTTTTGTCTTTTTGGTATAATCTTACGACGTTACGACTTTTTACAATTCTACGACTCTAGAAATCAAAATGACTCTAGCTAGAAACACGATTTTAATAACCTTGATTTGTATAACATTTAAATTTATATTATTATCTGATACTCAATAAAATTTTGAATCCTGACGTAGAGCCAGGTATGCAAACTAGTTGTTTGCTCTTTTAAAAGTAGTTATTTGTATTTTTATCAATAACAATTTGTTCTTTTATCAGTCTATGCTTATTATTTTAGAAGAACTAATTTTCTGTTCTTGTATTACAACTTGTTTGTTAGTTTATTATAAGCTCTTTATTCTTTTATTAGTATATATTTATGTATTTTTTGGTTCATGATTGTTCCTTTAGATGGACTTGATGTTTGTTCTCTTGTTGGTAGTTATTTGTTTTTTATTTGTATATGTTTGTTTTTTTATCAGTTCATTTTTATTTCCTTAGATGAACTTGATGTTTGCTATTTTATTAGCAACTCTTTATTCTTTTATTTGTATGTGTTTGTTCTTTTATCAGTTCATTTTTTTTTTAGATTAACTAGATGTTTGTTATTTTATTAGTAACTATTTGTATTTTTATTAGTCACAATTTGTTCTTTTATCAATTTCCTGCATTTTCATTTAGAATAATTAATTTTTTTTCTTATTAGTGGTTATTTGTTCCTTTGTTAGTTTATATGTGTTCCTCTAAATGAATTTGATGGCTATTCTTTTATTAGTAGTTCTCTATTCTTTTATTTATATATGTTTATTCTTTTATCAGTTCATATTTGTTTCTTTTAAACAAACTAATTATTTGTTCTTTTTTATCAGTAGCTATTTGTATTTTTATTTGTAACAGTATCAGTTCCTACTTAAATGAGGAAAAAAGACTTTACATTATCTTGTTTCAAATTAAATGTAAGAGAGAATTAGTATCATAAATCCACCTAAAAGTAGACAGTAATAGTGAAAAATAAAGAATAAAAAATGAAAAAGGTAGACAGATGGCTTAAAATAGCAAGAACAAATAAAATAGTAAAAAATAAAAATTGTATAAAATTGAGAAAAAAAATAGATAAACGTGAAATATCAAAGAGAAAACAATAATACAATAAATGAAAAAGAAAATAATAAAACCAAAAAAATAAAGTAGAAAATGAAAATAAAAAAAAACCTAAAGGGTGGTTGCTGGGGATTTGAACTCATCCACTCACTCTTTCCCTCCATAGAAGTGCACTAATCACCCCACCCGATGCGGATGTTTGTTTCAATCCTGTAACAAAAAGATAAGCAAAGTTCTGTGTTATGGGCATGATTTCCCACTTTCTATGAAATGGGACCAAAAGCACAATTCTTGAATTGTTTAAGGATGACACATAGCATAAGCCTAGTTCATGTAAGAGAATTGGGAACTTAAACATCTAAATCCAACCTGACCTTACCCAACCTGGCATGAACCCTTCTTCCTATCTCCACTAACAACACCATTGTCTTGTGTCTACACTAGGCTTTAATCTCCCTAATTCATCTTGCCTCATCAGAACAGCACGCTCATTTGGTCCTTTTTCTAAATAGCACTAGGCTTCAGACACTCTACCCAATGCATTCTTTTGCTTTATTCTCTCCTTCACAATCCTCTATTTGGCACAAAATCTGGAAATTCTCATATCCTCACATGTCCAACATAACGAAGAGTAGTGATGTTAAGAAATCATTGCCACATGATTAGCACAAAGGGAAAAATGGCATAAGTGTTCCATTTTACCAAGTTGAGGAGGCAAGTTGCACTGAGTTGATGTTCAAGAGGTTAAGTGTTTGAGTCATCTGAGTTGGAGGGCCAAAAATGACTTTAGACCTATTCTTTATGGATAATTTTAGTTGTATTGTTCTTTTACTAGTAGTATGTCAATTTAATGAAAAATCTATACATTCAAAATAAAAAATAGATATTGAAATGAATTCCAATTAAAAAACTCATGTTATAGTAGACAGGCGGTATATTTTGACTCACATGTTATAGTGAGTATTATTTCGATAAATTTGAAATTAAAATAAATATCAATAATAAATAACTAAAAAATCTCACACATAAAGTTAAGTTAATCAAATAAAATTTTACTTTTTTTTGATTTTGAGTTGGGCTCTCTTTTATTTTATTTTTAATCATTAAAATGACTAGTTATGAAAACATAAGACTGGACATGCTTCAAAATAATGATATTTTTTTCTTATTAAAAAATAATTTATTAAAAACTTACATCTCTTATCAAATCAAATTCCATTTTTTAATGCCAGTTATTTAGAAAAAATCAGTTTCTATTTTAGTAATTATGGATTAAAATACTTTATTAAACTATAGAGCTTCTAAAGTAAATACATCATGCTACAAATCTCAATCATCAATAACAAAAGATATAATCAAAACACAAAACTATATTTAATTTATGTTAACTAATTAATAGTTTAACCATTAACTTAATACAAGAAAAAATAAAAAGAAAAGAAAAAATTTTGATTAAATCCAAATCAACCCGAACTATAACCAAAAGTAGGCAAATCATAATGACTAAAGTTTTATTTTAGAAAACAATAATATACAGAAAAGCAACAAAAGAAGTTTGGGACCAAGACAGGATATGGAAAAACTTTATATATTAAGGGTTTAACAATTGACTTAATAAATAAATTAAAAAGAAAAAAGAAAAATTATTTAACTCAAAAATATATAAATCATGGTAACCAATGCTTTACTTTAGAAGATAGTATATAAAAAAATAACAAAAATAATATGGGGACCAAGGGAGCAAATACAAAGAATTTAGTTAAATAGTTATTAGATTTGGAGATCAAAACATCACAAGGGTTGAACCTAGGGACTGAAATGGGAAAAAAAAAATCCAAAGACTAAAATTGCATTTTATCCAAGAGAAACGTGAAATAGACTGACAATGGAAAAATAACAATACAAGCTTTTATAAACATGATCACCTTGCGAAAAGTGAATGAAACTTTGAAAGGGGTCAATTGCATCTAAGAAAAAAAAATTGTGGATTTGTTCATGAATAGTGACTTACACTGTTCATAAACAATGCCCATTTCATGCCATTTAGAATATAGGTATAACGAGAGCTTTTATGAAAGAAAAGAAAAAGTGTCTAGTATGAACGTTGAGTATATTTGGCACCTCACTTTGTACCCCTTTACCAAGCCAACTCCAGAGTTGGAACATTTGAAAGCGGTTGATTTGATGCTTCTAAAGTGCTGGTTGGAATATTGATCTTCTTGTTCAAATATAATTCAAATTCTTATCAGTTTGAGGCACATTTTGGATATTTTCACACGGGGGGTAGAAGCAAAAGGCATAGACACAATGAAGTCAAGCTACCACATCCAATATGCCATCCTTCACCATGATCACAACATTTCTCCTTACGAACAATCACACTAGAGAACATTCTGGCATCCTAAACTTCTTCCAAAATTGAAGAATTTTTTGTGGCGGGCACTCTCCAACAAACTTTTGACTTGGGACAATCTCTAGCAACGTCGCATCATAACGTAGTGCTCTTGTCCAGCAAGTGATTCTTCAAATGAATCAATTGAACATATTTTATATTTTTGTCCTTTCACACAAGCTGTACTGTGGGCTTTTGGATTGGACGAAATTCGAATAAACCTTCCAACAATAAAGGACATCTTTTGTGTTACAAATGGCACCTTTATGAAGAATAATTGGCACTGTCTCCTTTCAATTTGCTATCATATTTAGAAGAACCGAAATCAATGTATTTTTTAAGGGACATGTCATTCTTTAGCATCCATGCTACGGATTATCTAGTATTGGATGCAGACAGAAGGTGCCAGGTTGCGCACTATTCATGGACCAAACAAGTTAGCTCTTAATGTAGTTCGTTGGTCATCACCACCAACTGGGACCATCTCTATCAATGTTGATGCTGGAATTTTTGCATCATACGGTTTGGCAGGAATTAGACTAGTGGCTTGAGACTCTATTTCTTCAATTTTTTTTGCAATTTCTCATGTTATTCCTTATGTCAATGACATCTCCTATTTGGAACTCTTGTAATCTGGAAAGCTCTTCTAGAAGCACATACTAGAAGTTGGAGGAAAGCGATTATCTAATTAGACTCCAAAGTTACAGTTGCCTCACTTATCAATTACACCAGCCCATCACTCTATGCATATGGCATGGTATTGGATGATTTTATAGCACTACCTAAAGCTTTTGATTCTTGTAACTTCATTTATGTACCTAGATCCACAAACTTTGCTGCTCACTGCTTGGCCTTATTGTCAAGAGGCCTTTCCAATTGGGTAGAATAGCACCAACCTTAACTGAAAAACTTTTGTAGACATTTTTTTGCTTGATTCTTAATTATATCTGTGCATAATTTTGACAAAAAAAAAAAAAGAAACACATGAGAGCATCGAGCATATGGTGATATACATAATCTATCCAACACATGACCCATTTGGCCATTGCCTACGCCTCATGCCCCCATCCCATCCCAGCACGAATTGGTCATGCAAAGTAAAAAAAGAGCTCCGATGAGTAATCGCACAGCCTATGATCCAGATAAAGGGAAGAGCTTAGCTTCTGTTACTTTTGTTGTTGTTGTTTCCATCATCTAACCCATCATTTTTTAACAAAAGTAGCAACAAATCCTAAAGATAATAGCAAAGCTTCTGCCTTGATCCTAAGCTGGTCATGCTTGTCACAAAAATAGGTAACTTTCATTCCCTTTCATTCTCTTTATTTCATCATCTCCCAATGGTCCCTTCCCAAGAGTCTCACCCTTTTGCTACCTGTAGTCTTCTATTTGCGACTGGTCCTGAGAAATTTGTGAAAGCTAAAACCAAACCCATTGAATTCAACACAGTCGATGAAGCCCGCTTTGCGTTTGTCAATATGCTCCATCGAAGACCACTGCCTTCTTTCTCCGAGTTTAGTTGGTTGTTTGGTGCCACCACAGGGAGGAAGTATCATTCGATTGTTATTTTTATGTCCCGATAGCTCAAATTTGCTGGGATCAAACATGACTTATACTCTCTTAGTATTTTGCTCAATTATTTCTGCCATACTTACTGCCTCAATTTTCCGTACTCTGTATTGGGGAAAATTTTGAAGATTGCTTTGCAACCCAATATTATTACTTTTAATTCCCTTATCAATGGGCTTTATCTTGATGGGAAGATTGTTGAATTAGTAAGGTTACTTGGCAAGATGATTAGTGTGGGTTGTTAGCTTGATTTGATCACTTACAATACCATTGTAAATGGCCTTTACAAAGAAGGGAACAATGATGAAGCTCTAAAGGTTTTAAGAAAGATGGGAAAAAGAGGCATCCTTCTTAATGGGGTGACATACAACACTATAATTAACAGTCTTTGTAAAGGTCAACTCATGACTGAAGCCAAAAGTTTGCTATTTGAAATGATTGGCAAAGGCATTCAGCTTAATGTTGTTACATATAGTTCATTAATTCACGCTTTGTGTAATACAGGCCAGCAAAATAAGGCTACTATGTTACTAATGAAATGATGGCTAAGGGCATTAAGCCAAATGTTGCCACACACAACATATTGGTGGATTCATTATGTAAATAGGGTATAGGTTTTTAGGCTTAACATACAGTTACAAGAATAAGGAAAAAATGCACCCTCCTAATATCATTACTTATAATGCTTTTGTTTTTGGATATTTTTTTGGGTTAAATGGATGAGGCAAAACGAGCCTTTGATTTCTTGAGTAACATTGGTCTTGCACCTAACCTGATTTGCTATAGCACCTTGATTGATGGATAACGTAAATCAAAAAAGATGGATGAGGCAATGCAACTATTTCATGGAATGCGTTGCAAAGAATTAGTTCCCAATATAGTTATATACACCTCTATGATAAGTGGCATGTGTTTAGTTGGGAGACTTTCTGATGCTCAAAATCTTCTCAAAGAAATGTGTTCCAATGGCCAGGTTCCTAACTTGATAACTTGTGGTGTTTTGCTAGATGGCTTATGCAAGCATGGAAAATTAGATCATGCCTTAACCATGTTCAAAGTAATGAAAAATAGTGGGATGGAACCATACATTGTTATCTACAATATTGTAATTGATGGCATGTGTAAAAGGGGAAAACTTGGAATTGCTAAAGAATTGTTCCATCAACTTAATATTCAACAATTACAACCTAATGTTCACACATACACTACAATAATTAAGGTATTCTTTAAAAAAGGTCAATCAAATGAAGCGTACGGTATATTTAGGAAAATGGAAGGGGATGGTTGTGAACTTGATGATTGCTTTTACAACAAGATGATCGAAGAATTTATTCTTGTTAATGACATATCAAAAGCGATGGAGGTGCTCAAGGAAATGCTTGCAAAGGGATTATTTGTGGATACATCAACAACAAATATGTTACTTGATCAATTGCCTTCTACTGGTGTAGATTCACATTGTCCAGATCTTGTTCATTTTTTTCCAAAGATGAAATGGAAATGCGAGATATATTTTCCTTTTAATAATGCCATTGAATTATGTTATAGAATGTATAGTTGTATTGCTTGAATATAACAATTGATTAGGATTCTAATTAGTCTACCTTCTTACTATAGAATTTCTTCCTAATATAGGATTGATATGTTTATATATAAATATAGCCTAGAATGATGAATAATATGCAAGTCAAAATATTTTTTCCCTTACTTCTGATTTCATGGTATCAAAGCTCTAAAATTGAGGTTTGTTCGTCTATTGGAAAGTAGTAAATTAGGGTTATAGTTTAGGTCACCCATCTAAAGTGCCATCCTATTCTCACCTTTGAACTAAGAAAGGACTCTAGCTACCAATCGGCTTGTCACGAAAGTCTAGCCACCGAAATCAAAGTGTGTGATGACATACGCCAACGTGTGGCTTGCTGGAAAATCTTTCGGTCTTTGGTTTTTGGTTCACCTGAGTCTGTATGTCCTCTGTGTATGCCTGGTTAGGTCAACATCCATATGGGTGTATGATCTTCTTTGAAATAGGTTCAAGTTTTTCAATTTCTTCAACTTTCGTTCCCTATGTTATTCTGCATCTGATATAATGGATGATAAAAAAAATAGTGGTTATATCTGACGTAATTTCAGTGATGTCAAAAATCACAGAACATAAACTCAATGGGTCCAATTATTTGCATTGGAGTAAGACTGTTTACCTTTATCTGCAGACTATTGACAAAGATGATCATATGACTAAGGATTCACCAAAAAATGATTCCAGGTAGGCATGGCTGAGAGAAGATGCTCGGTTATTCTTGCAAATACAAAATTCCATTAACAGTGAAGTAATTGGGTTGGTCAATCACTGTGAATTTGTTAAAGAATTAATTGATTTTCTAAAATTCTTGTATTTTGGGAAAAGAAATATTTCCCTCATCTATGATGTTTGCAAAGCTTTCTACCGTGCAAAAAAATGAGACAAGTCTTTCATGGAGAACTTCATGGATTTCAAGAAGATGTATGAAAAGCTCAATATGTTGCTGCCATTTAGTACTAAAATGAAGGTTCAACAAAGTCAAAAGGAGCAGATGGCTGTTATGAGCTTTTTTGTGAGTCTTCCTTTTGAATTTGAGATTGCCAAATCCTAGATTCTTTCTACTTCTGAGATCTCCTCCTTACAAGATGTATTCAGTAGAATACTTCGCACAAAGAGTACTCCACCTATTTAATTTATTAGGGCACTTGTTAGTCGAAATAATAACTATGAGAATGGGCGATCACAGTTCAAAAGATATAATAGAGGAAAGGAGTCAAACAGTTTTGACTCAGGATTTGAAAGTAATTGTGTGTCAATATTGCCACAAGCCAGGACATTTTAAACGTGATTGTAGAAAGCTTCAAAACAAAAATTAGAGAACTCAATCAAACCATATTGTGTCCACAAATGACACACCTGAGAAATTAGTTCTCATCTCTACAGATGAATTTGCCAAGTTCTCTTATTACCAAGAGTCATTCAAATCTTCACCTACTCAAATCACTGTTATTGCTGATTCAGGTAAACCAAATGCTTGTCTTATTTCCTCATCATCCAAATGGGTCATTGATTATGGTGCCACAGATCATATGACAGGTAAATTTAGTCTATTTTCTACGTTTAAGTCACATACATAAACCTCCAATGTTACCTTGGCCGATGGATCATCATCCCATGTTCTTGGGTATGGTGCAATCACCCCAACCCTTTATCTTCCTTTGTCATTTATTCCACATTTACCTCAATTATCCTTTAATTTGATTTCTATTAGCCAACTTACTCATAATCTTAATTGCAGCAACACATTTTTTTCCCCTAATTATTGCTTATTTCAAGATCTTTTGACAAAGAAGATTATTGGTAGAAGACATGAATCTAGAGGACTCTACATTCTTGACCCACAAACATCCAAATCCATTGCTTGTTCTAGTGTCATTTTTCCCTTTAAGGCACACTGTTGGTTGGGCATCCCCCTCTTCCCTTACTAAAAAAATTTGTCCACAATTTAGTAAGGTGTCTTCATTAAATTGTGAGTCATGTCAATTTGCTAAACACTATCATCTTAGTTCTAGTCCAAGAGTCAATAAAAGAGCTAGTTTTCCTTTTGAATTAGTCCATTCTGATATTTGGTGTCCTTGTCTAGTTCGGTCTAAAATTGGATTCAAGAATTTTGTTACTTTTGTTAATGATTTCTCTCGTGTGACTTGGTTGTATTTAATGAAAAATCATTCTGAGTTGTTTTCTCATTTTTTTGCCTTTTGTGCTGAGATTAAAACTCAATTTGATGTGTTTGTTCATACATTGAAGAGTGATAATGCTAAAGAGTATTTTTTAGAATCTTTTCAAACTTACATGATTCAACATAGCATCCTTCATCAAACTTCCTATGTCGATACACCATCTCAAAATAGAGTTGTAGAACAAAAGAATGGACACTTTCTTGAAACTGCAAGAGCCTTTTTATTCCAAATGAATGTTCCTAAAACATTTTGGGCTGATGCAATTTCAACAGCATGTTTTTTAATTAATCGCATATGTTCGTATGTTCTTCAAGGTGAGTCCCCATCTAATATCCTTTTTTTTTCCCGTTTAGTCATTATTTCCTATTGAACCATAAATATTTGGAAGTACTTGTTTTGTTCAAGATGTCCATCTGCATGTCACTAAATTAGATCCAAAATCTTTAAAGTGTATCTTCCTTAGATATTCTCATCGTAAAAAAGGATATAGATGTTATTATCCTAATTTGAATCGATATTTAGTCTCTGCTGATGTTACTTTTCTGGAAGACACTCCATATTTTCTAGGATTTATGTCTACATCTCAGGGGGAGGATGATGATTTGCTAGTCTATACTATCACATCTTCTAAACTTGTCTTTGAACTAGCTCCTGGTAAGCTTCTTATACATCATGTTTACTTTCAATGACAAAACCCTCATGATACGTGTCCTATGCTAGCTCATTCATCATCAGATCCAGTTCCAAGTGATGATCTTCCTATTGCCCTTCGTAAAGGTAAACGTCAATACACTTACCCAATTTCATTTTTTGTGTCTTATAATCACTTGTCATCATCTTATTATTCCTTTATTGCATCCCTTGATTTTATTTATCTTCTGAAAAGTTTTCATGAAGCCCTATTTCATCCTGGATGGCATAGTGCAATGATAGAGGAGATGAATGCCTTAGAAGACAATGATACTTGGAACTTGGTAAACTTACTTGTAGGAAAGAAGTCTATTGGGTGTAAATGGGTATTTGCGGTTAAAGTAAATCCTAATGGGTCAGTGGCTAGATTGAAAGCCCGTCTTGTTGCTAAAGGCTATGCTCAAGCTTATGGTGTGGATTATTTTGACACCTTTTCCCTTGTTGCTAAGTTAACATCGGCCAGATTACTAATCTCCATGGTAGCCACCCACAACTGGTCTCTACATCAACTAGATATAAAAAATGTCTTCGTTCATAGAGATCTTCAAGAAGAGGTGTATACAAAGCAACCTCCCGATTTTGTTGCTCAAAGGGAACATGGGAAAGTTTGTCATCTTCAGAAGTCTCTATATGATTTGAAACAAAATCCTCGTGCCTGGTTTGGAAAATTTAGTCAAGCAATTGAAAAGATTGGGATGAAAAAAAGCAAATCTAATAACTCTATCTTTTACAAACAATCTGAAGCTAGAATCATTTTGTTAGTCATGTATGTGGATGATATTGTCATTTCTGGGAACGATGCTACAGGTATTTCATCTTTTAAATCCTTTCTTCATGTTCAGTTTCACACAAAAGATTTAGGGATGTTAAAGTATTTCTTGGGAGTTGAGGTAACAAGAAGTAAAAAATGAATCTTTTTGTCTTAAAAGAAATATGTGCTTGACTTATTGTCTAAGATAGGGAAATTAGGGGCTAAACCATGTAATACTCCAATGGTCCCTAATTTGCAGCTTACAAAAAATGGTGAACTATTTGAAGATCCTGAGAGATATAGAAGATTAGTTGGGAAGTTGAATTATATGTGTGTGACTTGTCCTAATATTGCATATTCGGTTAGTGCTGTGAGCCAGCATATGTCTTCTCCGACAGTTGATAATTGGGCAGCTGTAGAACATATTTTGTGTTATTTGAAAATGCTCCTAGACATGGCATTTTGTATAAAAATCATGGAAACACCAAAATTGAGCATTTTTCAAATGCTAATTGGACAAGATCAAAGGAAGATAGAAGATCTACTTCCGGTTATTGTGTCTTTGTTGGAGGAAATCTGGTCTTATGGAAAATTAAGAAGCAAAATTTTGTGTCTTCATCAAGTGCTGAGTTAGAGTACAGAGCTATGGCACAATTTGTGTGTGAAATGATGTGGATATATCAGCTTTTGAATGAAGTAGGCCTTAAGGCCTCAATACCAGCCAAATTATGGTGTGATAACCAAGCTGCTCTTCAATTAGCTTCCAATATTATATTTCATGAACGAACTAAGCACATAGAAATTGACTATCATTTTGTTCATGATAAAATATAAAAAGGTTTGATTTCCACCATATATGTAAGAACAGAAAAACAACTAGGAGATATTTTCACCAAGGCTCTAAATAGAGCTCGGGTTGATTACCTTTGTAACAAGCTGGGCAGGATTAACATCTATGCTCCACCTTGGGGGGATTGTTATAGAGTGAATGGCTGTATGACTTGATTATAGGAATTGATCAAGATTCTAATCAGTCTTCCTTCTTAGTATAGAATTCCTTCCTAATATAGGATTGATTACGTTTGTATATAAATATAGCCTAGAATGATGAATAATACGCAAGTTCTCCCTCAATTCTGATTTCAAATTACTTATGTTTTTTTTTTATCAATACGAACACTTGCCACTGATAATAAAAAATTGACTGTCTCCTTTTAATGTTATATTTGTTTCTCACATTTGACTTTCAGGAATGAAAACAAGTAGTCAGCTTTCTAAGGATCCCATTGTCCTGTGAGTTAAAAGCAGTTATTTTCCTGTTCTCAACAGAATTAACTTTGGCTCTATCGTTCAATGATGAAATTGAGAATGATAACAGCTTATGAGTTTCATGGCCTGTTTCATCTTCTGTCTTATTTTCACATACTGTAACTTCCCATTGAGTTATCTCATTGCCATTATTAAGTGTGAACCATGATCCATTTCTTGTATTGGTTGGATAACTTGAAGGAAAAGTGACATTTTCCTAAATTTCTGAAGTCCCTAATGTCTGTTTCCTGATGAGCTGATGATTCTCTACATGTGCAAATATTTTCGTGTACTACATCACCCACATGTTTCATAATTGGTAACTGTCCATTTGCTGATAACTTGTTTAGCTCAAGACTACAGCAAATGATTTGCAGTCAAATGCAAAGCACAATAGTTATGCCTGAGTTGTTTGTGTTGGTCTCCTCCTCTTTATGGTTGTGTCTTTTCTTGGCATATACCTGGATTGGTGAGTGTGGATTCTGTAGATTTCATGGCTATCATGCAAGGTTTTGAGACTGCAATGCCTGGTGCAAGTTCCCTACAGCTGTCTTGGAGTCATTTAGAGAAGGTGCTGAGGCTTCCTATATATTGGCTGGATCAGATGGGTCGAAAAAATCCCCGTTTACTGGACTAGTGTCAGTGCTCCCGAAAGGCATTGGGGCCTTTGGTTTACATAGTCTGATTGCTTGGAATATGAGAGCTGATGGTAAGAAACTATTCTGTGGGTCAAATGGATTTCTGCTTACTATTTTAAGTGAAGTCGTATTTGGCACATGAATGCTGGTGATGATGCCATTTCTTTGTGGAAACACATTCTGTTTTGCTGGGACGTAGTTAGTGATCTTGTGCTGGTGGAGGTGTGAGGTATGGTAGATATATACCCACTTGCTTATTCTTGTGTCATGAGGACTTTGATGTTGTGCAGCGGAAGAGTTTGGTCACACCCCCTCTCCCCCCACCTGCCTGAGCACTCTATGGCTTGTGGGTTTACCATGGTAAATAGGCTTGCAACAAACAGATATTGGGAAAGTTTGTCCATTATGTTTAAATGAGAATGATGGCAGAGATCTTCACTTTTTCTTTTCTCTCTTGCAATTAGTTTTCGAATTCGATTTTGGAACAATATGTTGCAGGCTGTGGACTAGTATTTGGTTGTTGAAAGTGGCCAGGGCCAAATTAAGGAAAGCAGCTATAGGGAGTGTTGACACCCAATTTCGTCCGACCATAAAAAATTTTAAAAGAAATTAAATAAAAGAAATTAAATAAAAAAAATTATTATTTTTATTATTATTATTATTACTAAAAATTTTAATTAGTTTAAAATACATTTTTTTTTTGTGAAGATTTGATTTAAAATGATATATGTGTGTATTTGAAAGAAAAAAAGAAAACTCCAAAAAAATGGCAAAATTTAAAAGTTTGAGGTAAAAATGACAACATTAAGAAGTTTCGGGAAAAATTGACAAATTCTGAAAGTTCCAGGAGCATTTGGTAGTTTGTCACATAAAATTTTGGGCCTGCCGACGTTTCTGGCGCAAATTGACAGAAAACGACAAAATTGTCAAAATCAGAAGCTTCAGGAACTTATCCAGAGGCTGAGAGACGTAAAGGACTAAAATTGTCATTTTACCAATTTAAAAGATAAGTTTGAAATTTTTTATTAATTTATCCATCAACAGTTCAGCCAAACTTCCTCTATAAATAGCCCCCCAAATTTTGTGCTGAACAGAGAAAAAAAATAGAAATGAAGCTTAGAGCTCCGTTTTGGAAAAAGAAAAAATTATAGCCTAGGTCCCTGGCCCTCTTCTCTTCCTCTCCAGAAAACCTAAACCTTCTCTGACCCTTTTTTTTTTTTTTTTTTTTTTTCTCTCCCCCCGCGCGCGTGCGTTCTGTTCTTCACGTTTCCAGAATTTCAAATTCAGTTTTTAAGGGTACAACTCTCATTTAATCCTTCATCTTTTCAATTTTCTTTCACTTTGGTCACTAACCTTTTATTTTGTTCTTGCAGAATTAATTACTAACTCTTTTATATTTACTTGTTTATTTGTTGTTGTTATTATTACTAACCTTTTATTATTGTTGTTATTATTATTAACTTACTTCACTAACTTTTATTATTATTGTTGTTATTGTTGTTAACAATTAATTTAACTAACTTTGCTAACTTTTTTTATTGTTATTAACTTACTAACTTACTAACTTACTAACTTTTATTTTTATTGTTACTAACTTTTGCTAATTATTACAATTCATGGAAGGTTATACCTCCTATTTTTTTATTCTTTTAATGGATGGCCAAAAAGCCCCATTTTTATCATTGTTTTTTAATATTTCTTTATGTGTTTTCTCTTTATTTGTTTATTATTTAATTTATGCATCTTTTACTTTTTTTTTAAATGGATGTCTAAACCAAAACAAAAAGAAAACCTCCACTTTATTCATTTTCCTTTATTTACTTTATGCAAAAATTTTATTTTATTTAAAAAAAAAAGAGAAATTAATCATGAAAAAAAAATAATATAAATAAGTAAATGATAACTAATTAAAATAAAATCCTTTTATGTGAATAATTAATTTTATTCTTTAAGACTAACATAATATTTTTTTAAAAAAAGCTAATTATCTTTTATTATTTCTTTAAAAAACAATAAAAAAATAATTAATTAACTTTTTATTCCTTTTATTAAAATTAAATAAACATAAGTAAATAATCACAAAAAAAAA
Organism: Aquilaria yunnanensis; assembly: GCA_039654915.1. Taxonomy (NCBI): domain Eukaryota; kingdom Viridiplantae; phylum Streptophyta; class Magnoliopsida; order Malvales; family Thymelaeaceae; genus Aquilaria; species Aquilaria yunnanensis. The sequence goes on along the minus strand of CM077596.1, from coordinate 93,463,867 downwards.
AATAAAAATCATTTCTTTTTAAATATATCTTTAAAAATAGCAATAATTAAAATTTAATAAAAATAATAATAAAAATCCAATAAAATTATGATTAAGATTGATAATTAATTAAATAATTAAAATTTAAAATTTAATAAAAATTAAACTCCATGTCCAAATGATCCGCCAGGATCCAATGGTTTGGAGAATAAAATTTTTTTTCAATAAAAATAATAAAAATTAAAACAAAATCTTTCTTTAATAAAAGAAGCATATGAAAAATCAAAACTTTTCTTTTATGTTTAAAATATACATATAAATTTTTGGTTTTCTTTATTAAATAAATAAAAATCTTAATTAAATAATTACTTTTGGTTAATCTTTTATTCAGAATAAATTATATAAATATCAAGACTTTTTATTTTATTTTTAATACACATATAAATCATTAGATTTTTTTTAAATAAAATCTTGATTAAATAATTACTTTTTGATTATTATTTTATCAAATAAATAGAATAAACATAAAATAAATGTCAACTCTTTAATTTCTTTACAGATTTTTGATATTAAATATTTAAAAATTATTTTTTGATTCTTTTATAAATTGAGTAATTATTTAAATAATAAATATCTTTCATTAAACAAAGAATCTTTCAAAACTAAACTAAAAGAATAAAAAAAAAAAGAAAAGAAAGAAAAGAAAAGTAAAAGAAAATAAGAAAGAATAAAAATATAAAAAAAGAAAGAAAGAAAAGAATAATAAAATATAAAAAAAAAATAAAAAATATATTTAGTTAATATTAAAGACCATTAACAAATATAAAATTTCATAAATAAAAAGACTTATAAATTTATTAATTAAACTAATAATTAATTTAATAATAAGAATTAAATAATTACGATTAATTAAAGTAATTTCCATATCCGGATGATCCAGCAGGATCTACGGTTTGGAAAATATCAAACTTTTTAAAATAAATAAATTAAATAAAAAGATAAAAAAATCCATATTTTTACAATATGGATAAAATTGTTTAAAATTTCACCAAATTCCGTGTCCAAATGACTCGGCAGAGTCCATGGTTCGGAATAAAAATCTTCCGTGTCCAAATGACTCGGCAGAGTCCATGGTTCGGAAGTATAAAATTCTATATAAATTAATTACCAAAAATCCACATCCAATTAATTCAGTTAAAAATTCTAGATTGAAAATTAACTGAAATTTATTTAAAAGCAAAGCGAAACAAAATTAAAATCAACTAAGGTGCCAATTTTTGGGCGTTTTAACAAAGTTGTTTTAACGTAACCGTACTCCCGAACCCCCGAACTCTCGCAGACCAATATTTAAGGTGACCAATCGACCTAGGTAAACAGATTGGTGGCGACTCCCGAAAACCCGACGTTGCCACAGCTTGGCGACTCCACTGGGGATCCTGGTTAGTGAGTCAAGCCTAAAAGTTGATTTATTTTGTTCTGTTTTGTTTATTTTTATGTGAATTTATATGTTATATTTACTTATTCTAAACATTCATAATGCATTCACAATATGAAGCTCTATACCCGAGCTTCCTCAAATTGAACACAATTCTTTCTAAGCGGAATTGGTGTTGTTGTCCTTGTGAGGCCATGGTCTCCAAGCCTTCACCGGTTTCAAAGTAGTAAAGTAGTGTATTGCCTCCTGAGACGGTTAGTCTCTGCATGGGCCCACGAAAAGCTACGACTCGAATTAATCCATTCCTTACATTAACCCTAGAGGGTAAGGAATCGGGCCGTCACTATGATTTAGTGACGGGATTCGGGAACTATCCCTTGCCTTTTTGATAAGCCACCTTATGCATATAGAACTCCCCATTTGACCATAGAACTGACCATAGAATTTCTACCATTTTACCAACGCTATAAGCATATCCTTGTTATGCTGTGTTGTTACTCTACACTTTTCTTCGTATGGTTTTAACTTGTTTATCCATAATACTTCATGAGTTGTTAATTGCTATTTAACTTATTAATAACCTTATCTTTCTTGTGCAATTATTCTTCATGCATCAAAACCACGCATCAAATTATGCTAACTTTTTTGTCTTTATAATGACAACTAAAAGTTTTGAAGTTCCACGATAATGGATAAGCAAACTCACTCATCGCATGCATGCATTACATTAATCACGTGCATATAAAATCTGATAAAAACATAATCTCACTTTATGTTGCATGCATCTATTACATCAATCACGTGCATACAAAGTCTGATAAAAACATAATCTCACATTGCATACATGCATTCATTGCATCAATCACATACATGTAGAGTCTAATAAAATAAATATTCCTTTAAAAAGGTAAAATTGGACCTCAACACCGATATTCAACTCGACTCCAAACAAGATTAATGGCAGAACAAGCCGAAGGACGTCTCATGGAGATGGAGTCCAAGATTGAAGGTATGGCAGAACAGATGAGACAATTCATGGAACTAATCAAGGAGAAAGTAACTCAAGTTCCCATCAAAGAAGCACAAGATCCCACTTATCCTCTGGGATTCACTCCGCAACGAGTCTCAGTCCAAGAAAACCTGTTTCAGGAACCAGGACAGTCTGCTAGTGTTCACCTGAAACAAGACACTGTGTATGAAGAGAAGAAGACACCACCAAAGGAAGAAGGAGAATCTCAAAAACTCGAAACAATAGAGAAGAGACTGCGAGCCATTGAAGGAGCTAATATATTCGGATCTCTCTCAGTGGATGACCTCTGCTTAGTGCCAGACGTCATAATCCCTTCGGACTTTAAAGTACCGGATTTCGTAAAATACGACGGAACGAGTGATCCCATCACTCACATCACACTGTTCCTAAGGAGACTACAACCACTCACAAAAGATGAAAAGGTGTGGATTGCACTTTTTCAGGAAAGTCTCACAAAATCAGCATTGCAGTGGTATCTAAGTCAAGGACCAAGAAACATCAAAACTTGGAATGACCTTGCTCAGGCCTTCATCGGCAACTATAAACATGTTATGGACTTGGCTCCGGATCGCCAAACTCTCCAAAACATGGAGAAGAAAAAGCCAGAAACTTTCAAGGAATATGCCCAACGGTGGAGGGACTTAGCTGCACAAGTTCAGCCACCCATGACAGAAAAAGAAATGGTCACTTTGTTTGTCCAGACACTGAAATACCCATATTATGACAAACTCATTGGCAATTCGGCAACTAATTTCTCCGATGTTGTCATGTCTGGAGAAAGGATCGAGCATGGGATTAGGACTGGGAAGATTGCTGAGTCCTTTAGTGATCCTATGAAAAGAGGAGGACCATCCAGAACAAAAGATGAAGAAGTACAACAAATAGGACGCGAAAGAGGGATTCCCCTCGTAGGTACTGTGGCTACCGGTCCTCGCCTATCCTATTCTGCCAAAAGGCCCAATTATTATCCTACCAATATGCCCAGTGACTATCCTCCCAATATGCCCAATGATTATCCTTCCAATAGGCCTAATGATTATCCTCCCAATAGGCCCAACAATTATCCTCTCAACAGGCCTAATCAGTTACGGCCACCTGTTCCGACTCCTCCAGTACCCACACGAAGACCAAAAGAAGTTTTTGCACCAATTCCCATGACTTACACTGAGTTGTATCCAAAACTCATAGAAAGTCAACTTATCCGTCCAATTCTTACAAATCCATTTGGACCCCCATATCCAACATGGTATGACCCCAACATAACTTGCCCATATCATGATGGCATTCCAGGCCATGGCTTGGAAAATTGCACAGCATTGAAACGTATAGTCCAACAATTAATCGAATCAAAGTGGTTGGATTTTTCCGATGAACCGAACGTCACTCACAATCCATTACCGCCTCATCAAGAAAAACCAGTCAATATGATAGAAGAACACCGGCTGATGAAAAAGTCAGTCAATGATATCATAACCCCTCTTAAGCATGTATATTCATGCCTTGTGAAAGAAGGGATTATCATGGGAAAGCCTTCTTTTGGACATGAAGAAGTTGAAGATGAGGAATGGTGCAACTTTCATGACAGTAAGAGTCATTCTATCCAAGAATGCTCAGAATTCCGTAAGAATCTGCAAAGACTCATAGACTCATCCCAACTTATCGTTTTTATGATGATGTGAATGTGATCATTAAAGAACAAGAAGTCAATGCTATACCAATCTCAAAACCTACTCTTAAGCCGTCAAGTCCCAAGGCCATTCCTCTACAAATCAAACAAAACCGAGGTCAAGCTGCTAGGCCCGATGTGATTGGTAATTGAAAGTGAAGATTTTGAGCTGGAATTACATTGATTTTGGAAGGGCTCCAAGTCAGATCTGACCTAACAGTCCGCATACATTTTCGAATGACAGGGAATCCTTTGAATAAACTTGTATCTTTGAAAGCTTGCAAAAGTAATCTAATAGTAAAAATCTCCTAGATTTAGTCCAGAATCTAGGGTGTAGTCTTTGTTAGATGGACACCTGGTATTCTTTCTGGTACAACAAAAAGATGTAATGCGTGCATTCTACTACTTTCCATTTTTACACTCTTTGCCATTATACTATCTATTATTGCCATCACACTTTACTTTTTGACAACTGGTAATTCTTTTTGTTCTCTAACAAAAAGATGTTACGTGTACATTATACCACTTTTTAATTCCATTATTACATCTACATATTATACCAATTTTTACCAAAAATTCAATTATTACACCTACACATTCTATCACTTCTTACCAAAAATTCTGTTTTTACATCCATCTCTCACTCCTTTCCATTATACTATCCATTATTGCTATCATACTTTGCTTTCTAAATGATACTACTCGTGGGTGAAAATAAAAAGTTGAGAAAAATTTGATAGTAATGATCTTGAAAGTGCTGCCAAATCTAGTAAGAAGGATTTCATATGTTGCACCTCAACCCTCAAAAAGAATTCACAGTGGTTATCAACATCCTTACAAGGAGTCCGGGATTAACTTCCAAAGAAGTTAGCTCTCATATTAAATGACTTCAGTGGCCTCCCAATTCTCACAAATGCTCAATACAAAAAAAAATTCTCAGTTTTCCATAACACAAATTCCAACAAAGGAAAGAAGTTCCTCCCTTCCATCAAAAGCCATTAAAGAGAAAATCCAAACAAGAAAAAAAATCCAAAAAAAAAGAGAGACTGAGAAGCAAATAAAGCCACTTGAGTCATCTCACTTCAAGAAGGCTATGATCTCGGTTCTCCATAACACAAACTCCAAAAAAAAAAAAAAAAGGGAAAAAGTTCATCCCTTCCATCAAAAAGCCAACAAGGGAAAATTCAAAACCAAAAAGAACTGAGAACAAGCACGAGCAAGCAAGGCCACTTGAGTCATCTCACTTCAAGAGAGTTATCAAGTATGTCATCACCATAGCTCATACAAAAAAAAAAAAAAAAAGAAAACAAAAAAAGTGAGCTATGGATTCTAAACTGAAAACCTGCAAAGACGGTTTAGAACACAAAAGCAATTTTCAAGCCAAGCATACATAAAGACCACGATAGTTGGGGGGCAACAGATGAGATCAAACTTTCTGGAAAAGGTGGCAAGTTTGAAGTCATCACTATTGAGTTTTTCACCATAATCAAATCTGCTCACGAGTAGTATTAAAAGACCCTTCTTTCACACCATTAAAACTTAACTTCCTTCAGACTTAATATCCTCATTCAGCTAAAAGACTATAATTGTGAATTATGTTTCTACCTTATTTAATACTGCTCACGAGCAGTGTTAAAAGACTCTTCTTTCACGCCACTCAAGCTTAACTTTCCTCATACCTAAAATTTACCTCTTGATATTATCCTCATTCAGCTAAAAGACTATCATTGTGAATTATGTTTCTACCTTATTTAATACTGCTCACGAGCAGTGTTAAAAGACTCTTTTTTCACGCCACTCAAGCTTAACTTTCCTCAGACCTAAAATTTACCTCTTGATATTATCCTCATTCAGCTAAAAGACTATCATTGTGAATCATGTTTCTATCTTATTACCCTGCACAGTTTATGTCTTCGAGTTGGAAAGGGGAAGAATGACAGGATATTTTAATTAAAAACAAAGACCGTAAATTACTTTGTCAAGCTTTGCAAATCGATGAAAGTTTTTCTTTAAGGCCAAACCATTATTCATTAATGTGTGTAGACTTAAAAGTGAGGAGATAGCTTGAGTCTTTCTTTAATAAGATGTGGTTCTTGTAAGAGAAATTTACGATCAAGTGCCATCACAAAGGTCTAGAAATGCTCGACCTTCTGTTAAATCAAAGGCGAGATGATACCTTTTATCCACATAAATACCATATTTAGGGGGGCAAAGTAGTATCTACGAAGCGTAAGAATAGTACTGCCAAGAAAGAAGCTCAATTGACAAGGGAGCAAGTCTTATGAATCAGAACCTGAGTCTAAGGAAGAGCAATCATTCGGACTGTAACATGGGGGTAAATAAGTGTCGACACGGCCATAAGAAAAGGGACAATGAAACATTGAAAGTAAAGCCTTTGATGGTATCAAATCCATGACAATGGATGAGTACCCGAAAGAGATATAAATTATGAGGCGGGCCAACTTTAAAGAAATTGAGGCCAAAATTCAAAGAACAAGTCAAAGAAAGAGGATTTTGAAAAGAGTTGGGCTTTTGAGGCAGCGAACAAAAGCTGGAAAGCATAAAGAGATTCAATGATAGTCCAAGAAGGCCATCACAAAGAGGATCCAGTAAAGCAAAGATATGAAGAACTAGATCAATCCAAAAAAAAAAAATAAAATAAAATAAAATAAAAATAAAAATAAAAATAAAAAAAGAACCATCAATTACACATGCTTTGCATTCATGCATTTCACATCATGCATGCATGACTTTTACATGATAGGAACCAAACGGGAATCACATTCACAGCACAGTTACAGCAATATAAGCTGAGATCTCAATGACATCAGCTCTTACCAATCTATCACTGGATACACAGCTAATATGCGGGACCAACCCGCATCAAGAATTCAAGGATAAAGTAGACAATATTGTCAAAAGCTTGGCTACTGATTCAATAATCGAGACTACACCTGAAAGGACAGGATTGACGTCAGCTAGTAGTATCCAAGATAAGAGATAGCTATAGCCAAGGATAAGGCAGATATCAAAAAATATAAAGTAGAGAATATTGTCAAAAGCCTGGCAATTGATTCAATAATCGAGGCTACACCTGGAAGGACAGGATTGATGCCAGCTTAGCAGCATCCAAGATAAGAGATAGTTAAAGATAAGGCAGACATCAAAAAATATTGTCGTTGAAAATTTGTCAAAAGCGGACAATGGATTCAATAATCGAGGACTGGATCGACGTCAGCTCGATGGAATATAAAAAATATCTATCACATCAAAATGAAGTAGGATCCACTTTTCCGGTTAAGCGGTGAATACGGTACTCTGTGACTCTCAAGTCGGTTCTCTCAGTTGCCCATAATAACTGATTTTTTCCTCTCTTATTTCTTTTACTTCCCTCTAGAAAATGGATCCTACTCTTTCTGTCTTACGAAAATATTTTCCTTCTCTCCCAATGAACATCCTCAAAAAGATCTACCAAGTTCGCTGTGAACGATTAAGAGCTCTGATGCATAAAGGAATCCCTGAAGATGTACGGTGGTTAATTGAAGCTAAGGTTCGTCTGGCAGGTGAAATCCCAGAGGCATTTGTGTCTCACATGCCTGGTGTAGGCAAAAGCTCTTATGCCAAAAAGCGAAGAGCGAGGAGACTAGGCGTCTGTCATAAATGCGGACGCTGGACCTGTAATACTAAATGTCGTTCTTTAGGGATGATCTCTGATAATCGAGAAGATAAAATACGATTCATTAAGAATGGCCTGAGTAAGGACTCATTGGATGATATCCAATTGACTCTTGAGACGCATTCTTGTGGATCCGTGCAACGTGAACTTCTCGATTTATGGAGCATTTTTCATGAAGAACGAGAACGATACAGTCCTGGGAATCTGACGTTAAATGACCCTATTTGCCAGCTTGTAAGAAAACTGGATGGGAAGCAAATCCTCGACTCATAGAAGCCGTTAATGCCGTTACTGGACGTAAAACCAGTGGAAGATGTGAGCCACAGTCACAATTACTGTACATACAGTTTGTTATATTTGGAAAAGTTTGCATTTTCTTTTGACAGATGTACATGCTCCCCTAAGTGTAATCGACACGTTATCCCTTCTTATCATTATAAATGCGTGTTCTTCCTTCTGATTAAGCAGCGGATAAGATACCCCGTGACTTCTAAATTCGGTTATTCCAGTCTCCTACAATAACTGATTCATTTCCCTCTTCTCTCAAATTCTTCTCTCATCAATGGATTCTACTCTTTCTGCACTGCGAAAATACTTTCCTTCCATTCCAATAAAAGTCCTTAAAAAGATCTACCTTGCTAGATGTGAAAGAATCAGAGTTTTTACACGCAAAGGCATTCCCGATAATGTGCAGTGGATAATTGAAGCTAAGGTCCGTTTGGCGGGTGAAGTTCCAGATGCATTTATGCCCCGCATGCCCGGTTTAGGTAAAAGCCGTTATGCCAAAAGGCGAAGAGCAAAGAGACTAGGCGTGTGTTATAAATGTGGGCGATGGAATTGTATTACTAAATGTCGCTCTTTAGGATACATCTCCATAAATCGTGAAGATAAAAGAAAATTCATTAAGAATGGCCTGCGTAAGGAATCTCTGGAAGATATCCGAGAGACTCTTAAAACGCATTCTTGTGGAAAAGTGCAAGGTGAAATTATCAGTTTATGGAGGACTTACCATAAAGAACGAAACCGTTACAGTCTTGGGAATGTGACTTTAAACGATCCTGTTTGTCAGTTTGTAAGAAAACTGGATGGGAAGCAAATCCCCGACTTATAGAAGGCATTGAAGCCATTACTGGACATAAATCAGGGGAAGATGAGAGCCACAGTCATGATTGCTGTACATATAAGCTGTCATTTGTCTTTTCTTTTGACAATAATGTACTTGCTTCTGTAAGTGTAAATTAACGCATTATCCCTTTCATCACTATAAATATGTGTTAGTTATTTTCGTTTCCTACAATCACTAATTTCTTTTTTTGCCTCCTTCAATGGAGTATTCTCTTTCCGCCCTACGAAAGTATTTTCCTTCCTTCCCAATAAATGTTCTTAAAAAGATTTATCAAGCTAGATGTGAACGATTCAGAGTATTTATGCACAAAGGCATTCCTGATAATGTGCGGTGGCTAATTGAAGCTAAGGTTCGTTCAGCTGGTGAAGTTCCCGAAGCGTTCTTGCCCCGTATGCCCGGCTTTGGTAAAAGCACTTATGCCAAAAAAAGAAGAGCAAAGAGGCTAGGCGTTTGTCATAATTGTGGATGGTGGGTTTGCGGCAATAAATGTCGTTCTCCAGGAGTGATCACCAGAAATCGTAATGATAGAATAAGATTCATTAAGAATGGCTTGCGTAAGGAATCTCTAGAAGATATTCGAGAGGTTCTTGAAGCGCATTCTTGCGGAATAGTGTAATTTGAGGTTGTTGGATTATGGATAATTTTCCAAAAAGAACGAGATCGTTACAGTCTTGGGAATCTGACCCTAAACGACCCTGTTTGCCAGTTTGTGAGAAAGCTAGATGAGATGCAAATCACCGATTCATAGAAAGCATTAAAGCCATTACTGGACGCAAAGCCAGTGGAAGACGAGGATCAAAGTCACGATTACTGTACGTGCTAGCTGTCGCTTTTGAAATTTTCCTCCCCTTTTGGTAATAATGTATTCACTCCTGACGTGAACCAAAGTCACGATTACTGTACATGCTAGCTGTCGCTTTTGAAATTATCCTCCCAATAATGTACCCACTCCTGACATGAGATACAGTTATGATTACTGTATATAGCTGCCACTTTTTAAAATTTTCCTTCTCTTCCAACAATCACGTACCTACTCCTGACGTAAGCTACAGTAGTGACTACTGTACATGCTAGCAGCTATTTTGAAAATTTTCCTCCTCTGTTAACGATAGTGTACCCATACCTGACCAGAGTCATATTCGTGACTACTGTGAATAGCTGGCAATAATGTATCCATTCTTGAAAATAAAATTATTGCCTTCTCTCTTCATCTCTATAAATATATCCTCTTTTCTCACAAGGGTAAGGATAGGAATGGAGAAAACCCCAACTCGTAAATCCCGAAGTATTTGTGTATTTTCTGGGGCTTTTCCTGGAAAAGATGAAGAGTATTTAAAAGCAGCCAACCATTTGGGTAGAGTATTAGCTGAGCGAAAAATACATTTAGTTTATGGAGGAGGTAGTGTCGGATTAATGGGAGGTGTAGCATCAGCAGCATCTTTAGGAGGAAGTCAAGTTTTGGGCATCATCCCTGGACCTTTGAAATTTGTTTCTGGGGGCACGATTGGAGAAGAATTAGTGGTTAAAAATTTACAAGAGCGTGTGTTACAAATGCTTTTAAATGCTGATGCTTTTATCGCTTTACCAGGTGGTTTTGGCACATTGGGAGAAGTCTTTCAAATTGCTTCCATGGCCCAACTTAATTTGCATAAGAAACCCATTGGGCTTTTAAATGTTAACAATTTCTTTACAGGTCTGATAGCTTTTATGGATTATGCTATGCAGAAGAATTTCATATCAAGAGTGGCACGGCGAATCATAATATCCGCAACAACTGCTGAAGAATTGCTAGATAAAATACAAGCTTTTGTTCCTGAACCAGATCCAGCAATGATTCAGATAGACTGGACACGACAGTCTTTCCCGACCAGTTCACTCCCATAATGGTCCTCTACTCACCCTGTTGAAGTATTGTGGAAGAAAGAAGCGATCTGATCCGTTTTTCTTGTCCTTTAGTTTTATTATCAGCATTTTCTTTCGCGTTTCAGTTTTTCCTTTCAGGGAATTTCTTTTTTTATAATATAGTTTCGTCCATGCTGATATTAAAACCATGGGACAATGCCTTTAGGTTGGAATGGCTGAGTAAAGAGTAATTTTTGTTACTCTTGAGACGCATCCTATTAGGTCTACTAGGCATAACATTTTGGGGTAGTTAAGCTTTAACCTTATTCGGATGACATATCTCACAAGGGAATCTATATTTACTGAAGAAAATATTAGATGAACCTTGAATATTGATTCCAAACATCCGTTCCCTTTACATAATTTGTCAGTGTTATTGTCATCATCAAGATTCACTCGTTTTATCGAAGCCTAATTCTTTGCGCTCGCCTATTATGAAAATTCACACTTTCGAAGAAAATTATTCCAATTTCAATTGCTTTCATATAAATTTCGCTCGAGGTCCTAAGGAAAGCTCCTTAGCCTCAAAATCAATTTTCATCATCAGGGTTTTAAGGATAGAACCTTTGCCTCGAAAAGAATCAATTTTCATCATCGGGGTTTTAAGGATGGAACCTTTGCCTCGAAAAGAATCAATTTTCATCATCGGGGTTTTAAGGATGGAACCTTTGCCTCGAAAATAATCAATTTTCATCATCGGGGTTTTAAGGATGGAACCTTTGCCTCGAAAACAATCAATTTTCATCATCGGGGTTTTAAGGATGGAACCTTTGCCTCGAAAACAATCAATTTTCATCATCAAGGTTTTAAGGATGGAACCTTTGCCTCGAAAATAATCAATTTTCATCATCGGGGTTTTAAGGATGGAACCTTTGCCTCGAAAACAATCAATTTTCATCATCGAGGTTTTAAGGATGGAACCTTTGCCTCGAAAATAATCAATTTTCATCATCGGGGTTTTAAGGATGGAACCTTTGCCTCGAAAATAATCAATTTTCATCATCGGGGTTTTAAGGATGGAACCTTTGCCTCGAAAACAATCAATTTTCATCGTCGGGGTTTTAAGGATGGAACCTTTGCCTCGAAATCAATCAATCAATCCGAGGTTTTAAGGATGGAACCTTTACCTCGACATCAATCAATCAATCCGAGGTTTTAAGGATGGAACCTTTGCCTCGACATCAATCAATCAATCCGAGGTTTTAAGGATGGAACCTTTGCCTCGAGATCAATCAATCAATTCGAGGTTTTAAGGATGGAACCTTTACCTCGACATTAATCAATCAATCCGAGGTTTTAAGGATAGAACCTTTGCCTCGAAATCAATCAATCAATCCGAGGTTTTAAGGATGGAACCTTTGCCTCGAGATCAATCAATCAATTCGAGGCTTTAAGGATGGAACCTTTACCTCGACATCAATCAATCAATCCGAGGTTTTAAGGATGGAACCTTTGCCTCGAAATCAACCAATCAATCTGAGGTTTTAAGGATGAAACCTTTGCCTCGAAATCAATCAATCAATCTGAGGTTTTAAGGATGGAACCTTTGCCTCGAAATCAATCAATCAATCTGAGGTTTTAAGGATGGAACCTTTGCCTCGAAATCAATCAATCAATTCGAGGTTTTAAGGATGGAACCTTTGCTTCGAAATCAATCAATCAATCCGAGGTTTTAAGGATGGAACCTTTGCCTCAGAAACAATCAATTTTCCTTCAACGATAGGAGAGCTCCTATCGCCGGGGTTCTAAGGAGAGTTCCTTAACCTCAGGATTTAGGCGGCGAAAAGGTTTTCAATGCCTAGCTAAGCCGGACGAAATTTGGTAACGACTTTGCATACATCATGTCTCATGAAGCATGCAAAGGGGGGCAGCTGTTGACACCCAATTTCGTCCGACCATAAAAAATTTTAAAAGAAATTAAATAAAAGAAATTAAATAAAAAAAATTATTATTTTTATTATTATTATTATTACTAAAAATTTTAATTAGTTTAAAATACATTTTTTTTTTGTGAAGATTTGATTTAAAATGATATATGTGTGTATTTGAAAGAAAAAAAGAAAACTCCAAAAAAATGGCAAAATTTAAAAGTTTGAGGTAAAAATGACAACATTAAGAAGTTTCGGGAAAAATTGACAAATTCTGAAAGTTCCAGGAGCATTTGGTAGTTTGTCACATAAAATTTTGGGCCTGCCGACGTTTCTGGCGCAAATTGACAGAAAACGACAAAATTGTCAAAATCAGAAGCTTCAGGAACTTATCCAGAGGCTGAGAGACGTAAAGGACTAAAATTGTCATTTTACCAATTTAAAAGATAAGTTTGAAATTTTTTATTAATTTATCCATCAACAGTTCAGCCAAACTTCCTCTATAAATAGCCCCCCAAATTTTGTGCTGAACAGAGAAAAAAAATAGAAATGAAGCTTAGAGCTCCGTTTTGGAAAAAGAAAAAATTATAGCCTAGGTCCCTGGCCCTCTTCTCTTCCTCTCCAGAAAACCTAAACCTTCTCTGACCCTTTTTTTTTTTTTTTTTTTTTTTTTCTCTCCCCCCGCGCGCGTGCGTTCTGTTCTTCACGTTTCCAGAATTTCAAATTCAGTTTTTAAGGGTACAACTCTCATTTAATCCTTCATCTTTTCAATTTTCTTTCACTTTGGTCACTAACCTTTTATTTTGTTCTTGCAGAATTAATTACTAACTCTTTTATATTTACTTGTTTATTTGTTGTTGTTATTATTACTAACCTTTTATTATTGTTGTTATTATTATTAACTTACTTCACTAACTTTTATTATTATTGTTGTTATTGTTGTTAACAATTAATTTAACTAACTTTGCTAACTTTTTTTATTGTTATTAACTTACTAACTTACTAACTTACTAACTTTTATTTTTATTGTTACTAACTTTTGCTAATTATTACAATTCATGGAAGGTTATACCTCCTATTTTTTTATTCTTTTAATGGATGGCCAAAAAGCCCCATTTTTATCATTGTTTTTTAATATTTCTTTATGTGTTTTCTCTTTATTTGTTTATTATTTAATTTATGCATCTTTTACTTTTTTTTTAAATGGATGTCTAAACCAAAACAAAAAGAAAACCTCCACTTTATTCATTTTCCTTTATTTACTTTATGCAAAAATTTTATTTTATTTAAAAAAAAAAGAGAAATTAATCATGAAAAAAAAATAATATAAATAAGTAAATGATAACTAATTAAAATAAAATCCTTTTATGTGAATAATTAATTTTATTCTTTAAGACTAACATAATATTTTTTTAAAAAAAGCTAATTATCTTTTATTATTTCTTTAAAAAACAATAAAAAAATAATTAATTAACTTTTTATTCCTTTTATTAAAATTAAATAAACATAAGTAAATAATCACAAAAAAAAAAATAAAAATCATTTCTTTTTAAATATATCTTTAAAAATAGCAATAATTAAAATTTAATAAAAATAATAATAAAAATCCAATAAAATTATGATTAAGATTGATAATTAATTAAATAATTAAAATTTAAAATTTAATAAAAATTAAACTCCATGTCCAAATGATCCGCCAGGATCCAATGGTTTGGAGAATAAAATTTTTTTTCAATAAAAATAATAAAAATTAAAACAAAATCTTTCTTTAATAAAAGAAGCATATGAAAAATCAAAACTTTTCTTTTATGTTTAAAATATACATATAAATTTTTGGTTTTCTTTATTAAATAAATAAAAATCTTAATTAAATAATTACTTTTGGTTAATCTTTTATTCAGAATAAATTATATAAATATCAAGACTTTTTATTTTATTTTTAATACACATATAAATCATTAGATTTTTTTTAAATAAAATCTTGATTAAATAATTACTTTTTGATTATTATTTTATCAAATAAATAGAATAAACATAAAATAAATGTCAACTCTTTAATTTCTTTACAGATTTTTGATATTAAATATTTAAAAATTATTTTTTGATTCTTTTATAAATTGAGTAATTATTTAAATAATAAATATCTTTCATTAAACAAAGAATCTTTCAAAACTAAACTAAAAGAATAAAAAAAAAAAGAAAAGAAAGAAAAGAAAAGTAAAAGAAAATAAGAAAGAATAAAAATATAAAAAAAGAAAGAAAGAAAAGAATAATAAAATATAAAAAAAAAATAAAAAATATATTTAGTTAATATTAAAGACCATTAACAAATATAAAATTTCATAAATAAAAAGACTTATAAATTTATTAATTAAACTAATAATTAATTTAATAATAAGAATTAAATAATTACGATTAATTAAAGTAATTTCCATATCCGGATGATCCAGCAGGATCTACGGTTTGGAAAATATCAAACTTTTTAAAATAAATAAATTAAATAAAAAGATAAAAAAATCCATATTTTTACAATATGGATAAAATTGTTTAAAATTTCACCAAATTCCGTGTCCAAATGACTCGGCAGAGTCCATGGTTCGGAATAAAAATCTTCCGTGTCCAAATGACTCGGCAGAGTCCATGGTTCGGAAGTATAAAATTCTATATAAATTAATTACCAAAAATCCACATCCAATTAATTCAGTTAAAAATTCTAGATTGAAAATTAACTGAAATTTATTTAAAAGCAAAGCGAAACAAAATTAAAATCAACTAAGGTGCCAATTTTTGGGCGTTTTAACAAAGTTGTTTTAACGTAACCGTACTCCCGAACCCCCGAACTCTCGCAGACCAATATTTAAGGTGACCAATCGACCTAGGTAAACAGATTGGTGGCGACTCCCGAAAACCCGACGTTGCCACAGGGAGGAGATCATTCTGCAGCTTCTCTTGTATTTTGACTGGCTGGAGTGCAAGAAATAGGGTTCTCCAGAGAAATGCAAACTCTGGCAGAGGTTATATAGCACAAGTACAGATTTTACTAGTATTTTAAATATCATTGTAATTAAAATACTTCTGATTGCCTTTAAGAAAATAAGTAAATAAATTATAAATAAATCACTTAATAAAAGATCTTGTTTTGTTCCCCTACAGGAGCAATTAACATATCAATCAAGTGAGCTTGGAGCGACAGAGGGGGCAAGAATCCCTCTTCAGCAACCAGGTGAAGATACAAGTCTCATGGAAGACATGAGAGCATTGAGTCTTGATGAGCTTGGCCGCACCTGATGATAGTCCCTCCAAGCACAGAACGCATTCGCCCGTCTCATCCTCGAGATCCCTCTCCCTAAACTTCATCCTTTCCTCCCAGACGATTTCCAACTCAACCTCCATCGCAACCCCGCCGGAACCGGCTCTCTCCGACTCCTTCCTTGCCTCCTCCACCAGCGGCAGCGCCATCTTCAAAGCGACATCGTGGCGTTCGTCAAGGTCCAAGATCATGCGGTGGCGAGCAAGTATAGGTAGAAGAAGATTTGCAAAGGATAGAGGAGACTCGACGAAGTGGAGCGGAACGTACAGGACGAGCGGAAAGGCCTGCTCCTCGTCTGGGAAGCGTTTCTTGTACCGCATGTTAATGGAAAAACTGACCCGTTTTTGCCCAGACTGAATCGCTGGCGTTGCTTTCGCAGACACCTTCACTTGGTAGGGGGCCATCGGAGAAAGGATGAATACTCGCGATGATCGTTGATGCTGGCTTACTTCAGATTTGAATAACTCAAACGTTTATTATTTCTATCTCAACCTAACTTGGTCCAAAAGAAAACAACCACGAAGAATCAGTATCCGACTCGGATTTCAAATTCGCATGAATTTGTATGGATAAATTGTATAAGAAGTCCCAAACCTGTGCTCAAAATTTCACACTCATCCCTAAAATATGAGATCTCTTGCAACAAAAAGTGGCTCCTCTGAGTGGTGGATTCTGGAATTTTTATTTTTTAGGGGTCCTTAATTGGCTGTAATTTCATATGATATTTTGATTAGTAATATTTCTTTCATCATAATATTGCACAATGTTTCAAAGTAAATTACATTTGCTTAAACTCTCAATATGTTAATCTGACACAATATATCGCCTCGCACTTTATTGTGCGATAATTATATGGTACCAAATTTAATTACCATAAAGCCACAAGTAAATTAGTTAATTTTACGAACATTAATTGAAAATCAACTTCACTTGTTTAATGAGTAGTAAAAAGAACTAACATACTTGAGTACTTTTTTAACTATTTTTTTTTTAAAAAAAAATCTCAGAACTAGCATACTTTAAGAAAGGTTTCTACATTTACTCGCATGGAGAGTGTCCTCATCATATAGTGAGCATGGACAAAGGAGACATCACACAGTCTGCTGATGATGTCCCGGTTATATCTTGAGACAGTTTAACTGAGTTTGAATCTACTAGACATAACTTATACAAAACATTAGGTCATTTGGTATTGAAATAGGAGACTTCAGAGAGAATTTGATTCTTGGTTATGACTGCTGAAACAACCCAAGCAACTAACATATGGCCCAACCTTGCAAAGATTTTCCTGCAAAACAACTATAATCCTCTACTCTACCAACTGACCTAAAGATGGTTAATTAACATGTTTAATCATAATAAAATTTGCTTAAACATAGTATTTTTGTCATTTATCCATCCAGATCAATGTCTATAAAATAATATAATGTGTCAACTACAATTTGCCTCTCAAAGTTAGGTGATACTATGCTTTACCCCATTCTGTTTTACAAAATACATTTTACCTCTACATTACAATTTACTACCTTAAAAAACTGTTTTATATTTATGAAAAGAAAAATCTAATAATTTAAAATATCCATTAACTATAAAAGAGTACTAAGTGGACTGAAATTATCGATAAATAATTATTATATAGCTTAAATTAAGATTCTAGAAATTGCTGTCAAATAATATAAAAAATGAATAAGGTAAAGTGTACATTTATGAAATTAAAGGGGAAAAATGTAATATCACCTAAACCTTAGGGGATAAATTGTTATTAGCCCTCATATAATTGCTTAAAATACGACTTATTTGTACGTGAAAAAATAATAGCTCGAATAGCTATCCGGTGCATCTGCAGAGAGCAGCAGCCACCTGAGGGCCTGAGGCCTCTGCAGAGAGAGTTCCTCCACCACCGCTTGGATGATATTTTCTCTGTTAGGGTGAGATACACGCTAGAAATTAGCTTCCAAATCTCCTTCATCTCCTTTAGAAGAAAGAAGAACAGGCACCTAGGAAGTAACTGCGAACTACCGGATCGGAGTTGTCGATCGATGACAGAGAAGTTGAGAACAAAGCCTTTTTGTTTGGAGGTGGAAGGCGAAGTGACAGGACTGATGGCACAATTGTAAATATTCAAAAACCTGTGTGCAGCATAGAGAGCTGTTGTATTTTATCCTTTGCCTAATAGCTCATAGATAAAAAAGAATAATAAAGGAAAGAAATGAATATTTCAGGGGGGAAAGGGGGGAAAAAACTAAAAATAGGAAAATTTAAAAATAAAATAAAATTAAGAAATTTGGTGGTATATGTTTTTTACAAATAATTTTAGTTGTGTTATGCTTTTATTTATAGTATTTCAATTTAATGAAATATATATATATACATACTCAAAATAAAAAAATAGATATCAAAATAAATTTCATAAAACACTTATGTAAATGTTATTGGTATTACGGATATATGTCTAATTAGTATAGTAGTTATTTAACAATTTTACCCCAAAAATTTCCCAACTCAAACGGTTTCTCTCTCTCTTATCGCGACTGCTCTTCTGCCCGGCGCCACCATCCTCTCCTCCCTCGAACCCAAAAATTTGCAACCAATTCCAACCTCTACTCCACTGTCGTCATCCACTCTGATTCTGACTCCTCAGCAGAATCTAAGTCTGATGCCCGCAAATTGAGGATCGACCTCAAATCTCCCGAGCCCAACCCTTACGCTACAATGCTCTACAAAGACAATGAAGAAGAAAAAGACGACTCTGCACTCCTGCCCCCCCTCGTGCGACTTCCCAAGGACTTCGGAGGCAGCGATGCTCCTGATGAGGAGGAAAACGCTGACGATTTCGGCACCATGATCGTGAAGACTGAGCACAAAAATCGGAATGATTTCAAGCCATCGAACCCCTGTCGGAGTGGTCACGTTACATGATTTCAAACCAGAAGGATTATGGAGTTTTTGCCTAATTTGTGTGTTCTGCTCAGAGGTAGACTGAAAGAGGAGGTTCCGTGTATGAAATTCAGTTGAATGTTTTCGAGTATTATATGTTTTGGCTCGCTTATAATACTAAAATGAGTATTTGTTAAGATAATTTTATATGTTTATTTAGACATTTTGACTTTTTTTTCTTTAGGCATTACATATTACTGTAAAAACTTTAACATATTCATTTAAACACTTTTTGTACATGTGTTCTGACATTTTTATATATTCATTTAGACTCTTTAACTTATTCTTTCAGATGTTTTTAATTTTGAAGATAAAAAATTTTCTACTAATTGTTATAGTAATTTTTATATTTTTTGTCAAACATTTTTATATAGTCATTTAGAAATTTTTGCTTATTGGTTTAAACAATTTTATTTTTTAAGATAATAAATTATTTATATATTACTCAGATACTTTAACATATTTCCATAAACACTTTAACATATTTATTTAGACACTTTTGCACGTTTACATATCATTTTTAGTAGAAAAAAAAAATAATTTGTATATTATTAAAGAAAACAAATAGTCTGGATATTATTTCAGATACTTATACATATTTATTCACACACTTTTCTTAATTTTTTTAGATATTTTGGTTTTTTGTTTTTGACACCTATACAGATGTGAGTACTGACAGAAGATCTGGAGATAGTGGTAGCGGCGGTGGTAATGAGATAGCATTTCTGAAGAAAAAGAAAGTTTTGGTAAGGGGTAATTTTGTCAAATTCTTTTGATAGAGAAGGATTATATATGGAGAGTGAAGAGTGAGTTAGTATGTCTAATTAGATAGATATATGTACAGTATAATAATTACTGTTTTTGTTGCTTAATAATGCTGCATGATTAATTTGTCATTGTTCATTGCAGGGTCATCTAGTTTGCTTCTGCCTTCTTTCTCCAGGTGTCTAATTTGCCTAAGCAAGGTTTCAGGTCAATTTCTTTTAGTCGATTACAATGGCTACGTATCCTTTGTTTCGTCGGATACCATCCATGTCCTTGGAAAGGTCTGAGATGAGAATTTTGGATCAGCTCCTTTGTCTACCCAATATGTGCACCGTATTGCAGAAATAGTTGTCTTCCTTTTTTTCGTTTGCCTTTTTGTGAATTTCTTTCTTTGATGGCAGATGTGTCTCTCTCCCGTATTATGTCTTTCTAGATTCGGTTTTTATCAATTGTTTCTCATGATGTTAATATGCAAACATAAATCATTCAATCTGCTTTCGGTGTCCTTTCTTTATTAGATTACTATTTCCAGCTTCCAGATTGTCCAAGTTGATATTTTCCATTCTAGCAGCCATGTGTGGAGCTATCATGTCGTTTCTTTGTTATGTATTGCTTCCAGCAAAATGCATTTTTGCTGCTCAACGCTCTTTCCTGCCATACATTTGTTTGTGTGTGTGTTGCTTCCAAAATGATATTTTCAAGGAAATCTGCTTAATATGCTTCCAATTGCCTTCTAATGGGGTGGATTCACCAACTAATTACCTTGTAAGACGCCCCACACTACCCACACACACAAGACACAACATGAGCTTAGTATGCTCACTAATGCCGAATACAGTGGCTGTTCCCAGCCAAAAACATGAGCCACAGGACCTCTGGTACCTAATCTGTGCGTGTATAGCCAGAGGTCCTTAAATGTTTTACAAGGAAGGCCTAGGAAACCTCTTATACAAGTCTAAAATACCAAATGAAGGTTGTTTGCCAAAGAAAAACAGATGTTTTAAGCAATACCTGGAAACTTGCCTTAAAAGCCAAACAGTTTCAAACATAAAACCTACAGTAGTTTAATCGGTTGATAGAATCACAAATTCGGACTTAAAACCTGGTTTGGTGGTTCAGATATTTTAATATGGTATAAAACTTGCATACAAAATCTCAGCTTAAAACAATGGCTCTAATTAAAAGTCAAAACTTTAGGTTACTGGTTTCATATATAAAACTGTTTTCAGCAGTAATTCTGCCAAAATCAAGTCTAAGTAACCCAAATTACCTCGCTCCTAATCAGTGAAACTCGTTTATTTGCATGAACTGATGCTAAACAACCCAATAAGCCAGTACTCGGGTAATTAAAAACAGTAGGAATCACATTTGTATTGCAGAATTTCAGTTAACTAGCAATTTCAGACTTGCAAAACAGGTTTTCAAAGTTCAAAGCACGTTTCAAGCTGGTTTCCTGACTTGCACGCAAAGTTTCAAGTAATATTCAAAAACTCAAACCATAGGTTAAACATTGCTAAATGCTAGGCTATTTTTCTGCAGTATTCCTTCAAAACCAAATATCAATAAACCAGGTCTGTTTCTGATAGGATAAACTTGTAATTCTGCTGGAAACAAGAACAAAAAACTCCATTTAACCAACTTCCAATGGAAAATCAAGTTAGATAATCGCGCAATTGAGCCAGAAGAATATCACTTCAAACAAGAAATGGGCAGGCCATATCTCATACAAGTGAAGAAATAATCAAAATAAATCATGAAGAGCAGCAATATGCAAGTCATGACCAATCAAAGAATAAAATCAACTCGATCAATTGCGTAACCGCAGAGGAGATGGAATTAATTGACATTCAAGTTTCAATTCCTCATTTTTTCCTACGTTAATTTTCAAAAGAAAAAGAAAACGTGGAATCAAAATGATGATTTGCATAGAAGTAAAAGAGCCAAAAGTAGCTGCAATTGCACTTAAAATCAAAGTCAATCGTTAGGAAGAACATTAAAACAATTGTAAACTAGTAAACTCTTGATTTAAAAACGTTACAATAAATTCAGTTTTTTATTGGTCAAACTAAGTATTACACAAATCATAACCCTCATTTAATATATCTATGTTTTCATGTTCTAACTTCGTCATCTATGTTTTTATGTTCTAACTTCGTCAATTTAAACATGTAAGGTTATAATCATCAAAATATTATATTGAATATTCTAATCAGAAAAATAGACTTTTTTTTTTTTGGCAAAATTATAAAAATTTTCAATTGAAATGAGTTGTTTTGGAACGGGAGAATATATCACAAAACATTGGCTCTTAAATGAAAAGAGATCGCTTTCTTACAAAACCGATGCCTTCTAGAAAGGCGACAGCATTTGATAGTGATCAATAAACAGTAAAAAGCCTTACATTCTTAGGATGTAGCATACAATACTAGTTTACACACTTTCAGAGAGCTTCTAAGTTCTAAAATCTCTAACTCGATATCCGGAGCTTCTTCCCAGGTTGCATGTCATCACTTTGATGTCCACCTTCACCGGCCATATCTTTCTCCATCTTCTTTCGGGTGAGTATTTTCTGAATCTGGTGAAGCTCATTGGTGAGTTTCTGGTCCTTGTTCTGCTTCCTTGTCTTCCTTCCGTCTTGCATCTTCACACCAAACTGGAATGCAGCCTTTGGCATCGCTTCCTTCTGCTCATTATATGTTGCCCATTCCTCTTCTGTCTCGAAGTCCCATCGGTGAAGACGTCCTTTTGCCTATTAATGGTATTGTGCCAATTTAGCGTTAGCAGCAAATCAAGAACCACACATCTACCATACTTGCTTTAGCAATAAGGCAGGATGGAGAAAGCAAACATTTCTTGCAGCAGAGAAGTTTTCTAAACTACCCGATCAAGCAAATATTTCTTGCAGCAGAGAAGTTTTCTAAACTACCCAATCTTTTGAAGAGAAGACTTGTGCAATGGCGAATTTTATTGCAAACCAAAAGGAGGGGAAAAAAACACAGAAAACCAGAGTACGGATAAATATTAATACAAGGGGAAAAAAGTCACTTACACGGCCACCCATGTCCATCTTCGACAAGTCATCCTCGTCATCGCTGTCAACAATCTCACGGTTATACTCTTGGTAACCAGGGTAACATTCGGAGTAGCTCTCAGAAATGAAGTTGGGATCCTTCTCACGAGCATCCCTCTCCCTCAACTGCTGAAGCCTTTGATCATCCCGCTTAAATACAGATCCTAAACCTCTATCCTTCTCTTCTTGGGTCATGAATCGAGGATCCTGTGGCACAGCCATCCCTGGTTGTACATCATAAGACTGCATGTTGCCCTGGAGGTATTGCTCAGGATATGCCAATTGCTCAGCATATTGGTATTCCTGCCACTCCCCTTGGTAGCCAGCAGCCAAGGCTTGCACTTGCAACGCATCATATCCATTCTGAAAGTAAGAAGGAGCATTATATAATTTACAACAGATATGGAAGCAAATTAGCAAAATACCCAAAAACCATTCTTGAACTACGTCACATGGTGCAAGCAATAACTCTCCCAGACTTAAATTGAGAATTCAACCACACCCCCACTCCAAATGCCAATGTCGGGAGACCAATCTTTTGGAGAAGCATAATTACGTAATGATGCTTGGATTGGACCAGCTTTGCATGACCAATGACAAGAAGACTAGTTTTAAATCAACTTACAACTTGCTGCCATTCTTGAGGAGCTGAAGGCACAACTGGACCAAAAGCAGGTTCAGTGAAATATGTCATTTTCTCCTTATTACGAGGAGACTCTTCCATGTCCTCTGAAAGAGGACTTTGACTTATGTCTTTACCAGGGACTTCATAGTTGGTGCCAGCACCAACAAAAACGTCCTCTTCTTCTCTAGCTACAGCTGAGCCTTGCTTCCCATTTGAATTAATTTGATTTCTCTTTGGTGGTGGAGGAGGAGGTGGTAGAGTCTCCTTTTCTAATTTGTTATTTGAAACTCCACCAGTGGGCTTTGATAGCTTATCATCATCATACCCATTACTGAGAGCAGAAAACTTCCCTGCAGTGCAAGATGGAAACAAACCAAAAAAAGAGAGCACAAATGAGTTAACAGTAAATAGGTGTCAATTTTTTTCCTCTCACCGTTACATGCAGAAAAAATAAAAAACCTAAAATAGGATTATGGATGTCCATCTCAAAAATTTCCTCCCTAGTTCTATATAGAAAACTGTTTATTACAAACTAAATCAATTAATAAAAAGAAAGGTCAGAAGACGTCTCACACTAGTTAGAACCCTCCTAGTACTCACAGACGCATTATCACTGCTGCAACCAACTCAAAATTAGCATATACAACAATTACCTCTGGCATCTTTGTCTTTCTTTTTCTTCTTAAGGACCTTCCCTGATGATCCAAGACGAAGATAGGACATAATTTTAGCTATTCTGTCCAGCACTGAACCATCAACATTGACAGTAACCATTTCCTACAAACAGACAAATAAAATTAAGGAATTTACCCACCACTGAGAAGAACTTCTCATTCAGCCATAAGAAAGGATGGAAATACATACTTCTGGAACTGGACAATCTGCTTTACTCCTGTGCAATGTGGTTGGTATGTCATTTAAATATCCACCCTCCTAAGAAACATGCAAAAAGAAAAGAAAAATCCTAACAGTTCAGGAAACTTACAAGAATCATACTTAAAATTTGAACATAATCTATAACATGAAACTGTATGCTGTGTTTCATATTGCACGAGTCCACAACATCAACCTTAAAATGGAACATGACTACAGCAACCATCTTCACTCATCAGTTGTTTCATGACATTTTTGCATCCAAGTGGAGAACACGTCTCATAATGACGATTTTGGAAGTCCATCTCATTATTCCCACAAGTTAGGGAGGGCATCCAGTGCAAAACATTGCCACTTTGACTTTGAGTGATTTATAGTGTCCATGTGATTTGTAATAGTTACTCGACATAAAGAACTTCATGCCACCAATCACAATGTAGTTGAGATTAAAGTGTATAATCGTAAAGATGATGATGCTTTAAATATGGGAGTAAATTTGAATTTCTTATTCTGAGAGCAGTAAACTCTATATCACAATTGCATCTATTTTCTATCCAGAAAGCAAGTCCAGAAATTTACAAATAAGACTAGGAGTTATTAACCCTGGAAATGAATCAAAGTCCATGTTAAATATCCCCAGTCAAGAGAAATCCAAAATAAAACCAAGAAATTTAAGGACCTAAGCATTGATTCAAGAGAACAATTAGCATGAGGGAAATAACAAGCCAGCCCAGCTTATGCAGTGCTGGCATGAAATGCCAAGCATGTTGCCTGCAGGCCTATTTGCACATATGACAGGTGTTTCTAAAGCTGTGAATAGTGTCCTCAATAAAGTTTTTCTTATAAAAAAAATGGTTTTGAATAGTACAGCCACAAGAAAAGCTTCATAGAACAATCAGGAAATATGTCAAATCTCACCATGTTAAAAATAAATGACATTCGACCAGGTAGAAACATCTCATTAGTCTTCACAACAGTCTGCGGCTTCACTATCCATTGGTATACAGACTGGTAACAAAAGACAACTTGAAACGCTTAGAAGGAAATATAAACACAAAGTAGTTGCAACTTGACTAATGACGATGTTGGCACACCTTTGCAGTGGCGGTGCGAATGGACAGCTGTTGGTCTTCTTTCACTCCTCTGTAAGAAAAATAGCAGTTACATGTCAATTTGAACAAGACAAGTTCAGTTTCCAACTAATTCCACCTTATAGTCTGGGAAACAATGAATAGCTTAACATCCATCATAAACTTCACCATGAGTATAGAACAAAACATTTAAAGTTGCAAGCATAAGTTATTGGTATTTTAAACTGCACGTAGGAGTAATTATAAAAAATCTACTGTCCAAATACAAAATCAATAATTTCCATTCAAATCCAGCATGGTTAAAAATACAACCCCATTCCCATGGGGCAAACTTGAATTCTACTTGAATTCTTCTTATCCATGAAACTATCTCTCCAATCTTCCCAGAATGCCAAATTCAATTACCTTGACTTCCCATCTGCATCATCTTCAGTATCCAGTTTTTTGTCAATCTCACTTCTCACCTTGTTAAGCAAAGCATAATCCAACCCCTTGACGAGATGCGTGTGCTCCACATCACCTGAAATGCACAAGCGAAACAACTGAATCTAAGGAAAAATTAGAAAACAACTGTAGGTGTTGGCACCACTCTTCCAACCACGATCATAAAGAAAGTCACACATGAAACCTATCAATTATACTCTACACAAACACTAGCCTAAGGAAGCGAAAATAAGAACCCAATACCAAATGATAATCTCTCTGTTGTCAATTATTCATCAAAGTGATAACTATACATAACCTGCCCTATGGAGAAAATATTACCAACACAAACCATCAGCTGCTGATATCAACCAACTAGTTCAAAGTCCATAAGAAAAGTGTTGCCTAATTAGGCAGCTATTAAATTAGATGACACATACCTCCAAGGTACTTGCTCCTCTCAATAGATATCTTATGTGCCTCAGCAGACCTGAATATTTTTTAAAAAAAAAAATACAGATTAACCAACTAAATTTGCCCAAACAAAACCAGAGAAAAAAACATAAAATGAAGAAAAATGAGGGTCTCACTGTATATCAATCGTCCCAGGAGGAGCAACCGCATGGAAAGAACCCAGCTGGGTTGGTTCATAATCTGGATTTTGATCTTCCCTTCGCTCCTTGGCTCGGTCCCTGTACTTAGGTTGCTCGGGCTCTTCGGGTTTCTCCTCTCTGAAAACAAATTCCCAATCACAGTAATTGTCACTAGGCCTCTATTTGAAGGAGAATTTGACAAATTCCTATTCCTTATCGAAACAAGAAGTTCGAATTTCGAACTACTTACTTGCGACGAGCTATTTTCTCCTTGTAGTACTTTTTAGCAGAAGTCATTGGTGAACTTCACAATTTACAGAAGGAAATCAAAGCAGTATCGAGAAAGTATGGATTTTTTCTCGTATCGAATTAGGGCTCACAGGGGGAGAGCGGGAGAGGAGAGAATGCGAATTGGGAATTTGGGAGCTGGGATGAGGATTTTGAGACTTGAGGGCCAACTACGAAGTTACAAAACTACCCCTCCTAGTCGCCCCTGCTAATGGCAGGTATCTCACCACCTTTTCATGTCGGTTTGGTGGTATTCGACCGGCCGGTTCGTTTGAGCGACAAATTTGTAACATGAGAACTTTTTCTGAGCTTCGTCTGTCACTCATCCCCAATGCACCTCCAGTAAGGGGTAATTTTGGTACTGATAGAGGAAAGAGAGAAAGATACATGGAAAAAGAAAAAAGAAAAAATTGTAGTGTTGGAACGATATGGCACTCCCAATACACATCATATACATAAAAGATATCAATTGATTTATTCAGTTTTAACTGAAATTAAATGGTCGAATTTTTTTTATTTTGGGATCTTATGAACTAACAACAGAGTAGCTTAAATTAGGTGTGAAAACTAAATTAACCAAAAACTGATTTAAGTGAAAATTGAATTTCAGTTTTCAACTAAATAATTGAATTACACATATACTAAAATGACTAAGAAGAGAAATAACATCATCTGTCCTCTCATCCCTTTTCTTTCTCATTATCATCAAGCTTTTAGGATTGAGTTAGTTCAATATTACAACTCATTAGTAAAAATATACAAATACATACAAAGGATTGTGTCTATCAAATCCACCAGCAGAAAAAAATTAGTTTTTCGGTTAACTGAATTTTAATTGAGCAAACTAAAAATCGAAGCAAGTTTACTTTTCAAAAAAATTGAAATAGCACCTAAAAATGGTAATCGAAAACTAATTTTTTTTTTATTATTTAGTTATTTTGGATAAAACTAAAATTTCACTCTCTAATCAATACGTTCGTGACACGACACAAATGTATATGTGAACATGTATTATTATGGGTGACATAATCTTTTTAATTTAGATGTCACTCTCACTCTCTCATTCTTGTTTTCAATTGTCGCTCACACTTTTATTTTTATGACACTTTTACGTACTTAAGTTTTAAAATATGATGTTTTTCTACTACCACTCCCGCTCTTTGATGCTTTGAGTCACTTAGGTTTATAAACTATTCAATGTCCAATTGGACATCCTAATCATGAACTTTAAATTTAAATTGCACCTATTATTCATAAAACTACATCATGTAAAGTAAAATTGTCTTTGAAATAACAAACACAGCATAAAGTAACTATTCGTTACAAAATTACTCTCTTAGAAACCTATATTAGGTGTTCAACTGACAAATATAAAATGTTCAAATAAAGTGCATCTATATAAAAAAACTTAGAAGGAAAAAAATAAAATAAATATAGAATTTTTTATAAAAGTGATTTACTTATTAAATTTTTAAAATCTGGTTATTGTTGTACTAACTATTTAATCTATCAATATTTAATCTAATAATAACAGCATGTAGTATAAAATTTTCAATTATTTATTTTTTTCATTTAGTATAGTTTAAAAAGATATTTGGTAAACGTCAACATAAACTTTTTACCAATTTAACACATAATCGGAGATCTGCATCCGAAAGGACAATTTTCCAACAAGACAGATAAATGCATTGTTTGTTCAAGGAAGATTTGCAATTTTTGCCATAGTAGGGACAACTGACAAGGTGCAATGTAGTCTTAAAATTAAGATTGTGACATTTTCTTGTAATTACAAAAACCTACGGGTGGGGCTCTCAATCTCCTGTAAATGATGCGAGTCCAACATAGAAAAAAACCTACAAATATATTATTATCCTTCTTAGGTTTTTTGAATCCTACAAATACAACTCCGACAATTCAGTGTAGACATTAAAAACTTACGAACCAATTACTATAATGTCTAACAAAAATATATTTTCCGAAACTTTGTTTAGATAGATAAGAAAATTGAATATAATGATTTGTCAAATCTAATGAGACTAATTTGACAAATTCAGTAAATGAGACTCAAAGCTTGGCGTAGAAGAGCTCAGGTTTTGGCTCAGTAGTTTGATAGACTTGAAGCTCGAGTTGATGTTTGAACTCGATTCAAAGTTCAAACTCAATTCGACTAATATATTAGGATTTTTGGATTAAGATTATTTTTTATAATTATATTATAATATTATATCATTTTTTATATTGAAACTTGTTAGGCTTGATGATGATTCAAGTGCAACATTATTGAATTCAAAATTTAACTCATTAAACATGTGAATTTTAGGTGCAGCTGGGATTGGACTCAAAACTCATTAAGCTCAATTTAAAAACTAAAAAATTAAGTTCAAGCTCCAGCTATTTGGCAATAACTCAACTTGTTTCTAGCCTAAAATAGTTGTGCTAAGATGGGCCTGTATTGGGTGATTTCCTTTACACTGTGGCTCAGAAAAGGCTATCTTCCATTGGGTTCATGAATGGGCTACGGTGAATATGTACTAGGGTAATCAAGTTTGGAGTTGATTATTTCAATCACCAATTTAAGAAATCAAAGATAAGTCCCCGCTAGATACCAATCAGCTAGATCAAAATTGAATCATTATCAATTCATTTCAACTTAATTCGTTTTAATTTAAAATAATTTATTTTTATTCTTATATCTTTTTTATTAATAACTAAATTTTATTTAAAAATTAATATTGTATATGCATAATAATTCATTAAAAATATGATTTTTATAATCTTATTAAATTTTTATGATTTTTTTCTTTTTAAATGCCTAGATATAAAAAAAATATAAAAAATTTAATAACATCATGAAAAATTACTTTCAAATGGATTGTTATACCTACATAATATTGACTTTCAAATAAAATTGATTATAAGTAAAAATTATGTAAAAATAAAAATAAACTATTTTAAATTAAATTAAGTTAAGTTAAAATGAATTGACTCCTATTAAAATAACGACAGACCATTAAGACCAGTACCCCTCATGACAAAAAAATTAAAAAAAACTTTAGAGCAAGAGCAAGCAATGAGGTAACCATAAAATTACAAATATATGTCCAGTTCACATGACATGCGCTGAAAATATTGCGCAAATTTCTTACAGTAATTTGTTCTTCCCGATCGTCATACCTCCACTTGTGTTCCTGATTTTGTCGGTCGATGTTTGGCTGGTGTCCGAAGCTCTAACTGAAGCTTTCTTCATATTCAGAGACTCGGTAGTGCATGTGGGAAACAACAACTGCATCAACACAACTGACAAACGCACTGATTATGAGCACTACTATGAGAGCACATTCTTCAAATGCCAGACCAGACACTCCTCCGTTGGTTTTATCGCCGCCAATTTTCTTGGCACATTTTTTTTTTTGGTAAGTAGAAAGAATGATTTTCTTGGTACATTATATATATAGTTCTATTCTAATTTTCATATTTGAAGAAAAGAACGTGATTAAAGAAAACAAAAGATGAGAGCAAAAGTTATTCTTAGAAAAGTTATATGATTCTGAAAGTATCATATGTAAGGGGGAAAATGTCAGCTTATTCGGGATTCGAAAGGTAACTGATCCAGACTAAATGACATTTGTAGGATTTGGGAAAGAAAAAAGGGGAGTGGGGAATCGAACCCCAATATTTGCCAGGGTCGGTGTCCTCTTCCACCATTCAACCTGGCACTCGAGGACAATTCGTGTCAATATTAAAAACAACTAATTTCATGATTAGCAAAACTACCGCTACCTATCATATGATTTTTCTCCTAACCATGCCGGGATGGGTTTAACTTCTGGGCCGGTCCCAATTTGGGCCGGGTTGGACCGGCCCATGTCCCACCTGTAGTTGTAAGTTAATAATTAGTTTTTCTAATAAAACAATGGATGAAGGGATCTTTGTTCAACCTCTCAATACTAATAACCATAAAGTCGATTTTTTTAAGACTCAAAATGAGACCAAACTCATCCCATCCAATATGATTATATATATGACATAATATCTTTAATTTTTATAAAGCAATAAAGTGAAATATAGAGATGCTATAGAGGGGAATGAGTTGGTAATTTATCATCGTCATAATATATACTCCCTCCGTCCCAAATTCTTTGAACCATTTAACTTTTTGGGCTAGTTTGACTTGAATTTTTTTATATTATTGATTGTTAGAAAAAAATTAAAAAATATATATTTAGAAACTATAGGTCTTAATTTATCATTCACATATAAAATTTTTTCATTTATATGTTAAAATGTCTAAAATGAAAAATCATAGATTAATTGGTAAAACGTGAATGGTGCAAAGAATTTGGGACAGAGGGAGTATATATAGAAAAAGAGAGAGAGAGAGAGAGAGAGAGAGAGAGAGGGGTCATTGTTTCTAGAGTGATGAGATCAGGTGACTCGTCTTCAACAACCAATTTAATGTTTGTACATAAGTAAGTGGTTCCAGTCAAAAGCGCATTAAATTGAAAATTAAGCCAAAACCATCTCACATCATGTCATAGTGAAAGAGAGCTACGTACAAAACATATAAATTACTAGTAATAAGACGATGCAGGCAGGATAGGTAGAGCTCAGATTTGCCATAGAAATAATTGCAAACACCTATCAAATTTCTCCGACGGCAAACCGTTGAAAGTTCCTCCCGAATTTCTCACTTTTGAGTAAGTATTCTGTTGATTCAATTCAAAACCGATCAAATATAATGATCCAATTGATTTTTAATTTTGATAAAATATATTTAAATTGTCTAAATTATATGTTAAAACTGATCCGAACAGTCCTAATAATATTTTGATTTATTCAGTTCAGTTTGTTCGGTTCTCTTTTTAAAATCTAGACATATAGTAAATGTAAAAAAATAAGATATATGTTAAAATTTTTACCTTTCATACCCAAAATTAAAAAAATATATATATTGTCCAAAATTAGTAAAAAATAATTATATATATATAAATATATATATATATATATATATAGTCAATATGAATAATAGTAAAACTTAGAAGGAAATAACTTTATATATGTAGAGTCATTATAGATAATATTAAAATTTTTATTATTATTCAGCCTATTCGATTTTTAGTGTATGATCCAATAATTGATCCGATAATTGAATATAAAATTTAATTTTATTCTAAACAGATCAAATTAAAAATAAAAAATTATTTTATTTGAATATAATCCGTCTTTTGATTTTTTCAGCTTTATTCAAATAATGTGCACCCTATTCTTACTGCTTCATCTCTCAACTCGACATAAGTATATTTGCTCAATCTAATGCCTCCTTAATTTAGTCAGCAGTAAATATTTTTCCTTCTCGATAGCCATAATAATTCTGCTGTTCCTCATTCTGCCGGCTGGTGATTGGTCGGTGTTGGGAGTTCCGACGGAAACTAGTGCGGCCTTCTTCATATTCGGATACTCCTCGGTCGACGTCGAAAATAACAACTATATCAACACCACAGCCGACAACCGCCCTGATTACGAGCCCTATGGCCGGAACGCCTTCTTCAAACACCCCATCGGACGCTTCACAGATGGTCGTGTCGTCGTCGATTTTCTCGGTACCTACATCTCTATCTCGACTATTAGCAACACAAAACAAATACTACCTTAACTTGAATTTTATTTATATTATTATTTATTAAAGAAATTTTAAAAATTATGTCTGGAAACTATAAGGCTTATAATTTTTAAATATAATTTAAAAAATAGCCAAATAATAATATAAATCAATTCTTTATCAAAAAATAATATAAATCAATTTAAGTCAAGCTTACATTAAAAAAAATTGAAATGGAGTGGAGAACTTTAGAGAACATAGTACTTTTTAGCTAAAATCAACAAGAAGCCAATAATGTTTTCATTTTTGAACAATTTGGCCACTGTTCTTTTTTTTTTCTGTGCCTCATAAACCACTTATAAGCATGGCCAAATAGACCACTAATCAAGAAACAAGACCACAAGGGTTGGGTAATTAATTTTACTTGTTGGTGCAACTGAATACACAAAGCTTCCACTGATTCCGCCATTTTTACAACCATCTGCTGATTTTACCAATGGTGTGAACTTTGCTTCTGGTGAAGCCGACGTTCTTCTTGAAACTCACCAGGGTTTGGTAATTAATTAACCCGAACTGTTATTAATTAATTAATCATTTTGGCTAATTCACGTATCAATTAATTACTTTGTAGCAAATTTTTTTTTACTGTATGATCAGGTGATCGATTTAGCAACACAATTGAAGAACTTTGACGAGGTAGGGAAGGCATTGGCGGCAAAATTAGGAGAAATTAAAGCAAAGGAGATGATATCAGAGGCGGTTTATTTGATTAGCATCGGAAGCAACGACTACATGGGTGGCTACCTAGGAAATCCATAGATGTAGCAACTCTATCAGCCACATGAGTATGTTCCAATGGTCATTGGCAACTTCGCCCAAACACTCCAATTATGCATTAACCCTATATATAGCTTTTTTCACTATTTCATTTTTTTTTTCATATTTACTAGAGTTTCAGATAATTTATTGATACTAGAAACTATCTCTTCTAATCAGTGAAGCTAAAACCTATAACAGCCCATGACTCCCGTTTGGAATCACAAAATATCACATCCATTCAAATACTTGGCCCTCAACTCTAAATTGCTAAGGAAAGGACCAATGTGCCATGGATGGATCCATGACTCTAACAGTTTGTTTGAATTGAGAGGAATGAGGAGAAGGAAAAGATAATTACCTTCCATCCCTTGTTTAGTTAAATAAAAAATTGAAAGGGAGGAGGAGGATGGACCACTCTCATCCTCCCACATGCCTCATTATGTTCATTTTTATAATTCCATCAAATTGAAATGATGATTGACCTCCCTCTGTTTTCACGGTTCACTCTCCCCTCCACTTCTCTTAATGAATTATGCAAACAAAGCATGAAAAAGAGTCATGGACCATGACATACTAGAAAATCTATTGTGCACTTTGCTGATTTTCATACTATTATTCTTCCTTTTGGAAAAGGAAAAATGAGGCCTTGTCTCCGTTTGCACATATGTGCACAATAAAAATTTATACATGAGTCCCTTCCCTTTTCTTTTCAATACTTAAATTAAGCTAATTACTAATACTCTTTCTTTTTCTTCCTTAATGTCCACGCTTTTTGTTTGGTGGTTACCTTGAAAATCATTAGGTGTTGTATGAAAAAGGAGCTCGAAAGTTTGGGTTTTTAAGCTTAGGCCCATTGGGCCGCTTTCTAGGGCTTAGAGCAGTGAATCCAAATGCAAGCAACAAGGAAGGTTGCTTGGAGGCTAGTTCTGCCCTGGCAAGAGCACACAATGATGCTTTGAACTCTGCCCTTGCTAGCTTTAGAAATCTATTTAAAGGGTTCAAATACTGCAATCCCAATTTCTACGACTAGGCCCTTGATAGAACAGAAAATCCTTTAAAATATGGTATGTATTACCTATCATTTTTTTCCTACTTATTTAATACTGGAAGGAAAAGAATATATCAACTTTATTCGCACTTGTCGGTGCTCAAGTTATTTAAATACCTAGTGGGAGTCATATAATTATATGTGTGTTTTTGTTCTTAAGTGTTTATAATAAGTTATACTCGTGAATAAATGTAGGGTTTAAGGAAGGGGTGAAGGCTTGTTGTGGGGTTGGACCATATGGAGGTCGTTTCGCATGTGGAGGCACCAAGGAGGAAAAAGACTATGAATTGTGTGAGAATCCAAATGACTATGTTTGGTAGGATTCTTTCCATGCATCAGAGAGAGTTCATGAGCAATTTGCAGAGGCCATATGGAATGGACTTGGATTGCCATGCAATCTTCAGGATTTCTTCTTCACCAAGCAAAACCTTTCCATTGCTGACATTGTTGATGTTGTCCCCGAGACCTCTGTATTAGTTGTAGAATTAGCTTCCCAGCAGCAAAGTAATTTGAAATGACATTATTTTCCTCCAAACCACATAGATGAAAAGACCTCTTACATGTATATGTATAGTTAAATCACTTTAACAACAAAAAGTATTTGCTTTTTTTGACCTCTAAAGTGAGTGAGACTCTAAGAAGTTATTACAAATAAGAATTGGACCCAATACAATGCTCACAACAGGTTTGATATGCTCATAACAGTATTATATGTAATTCATCAATTGTTGTATACCCCAATCTCATATCTATTGAACCAATTAATTTAGTGCAAACATTAAGAAAGTAAAAAGAAAAAAGAAAATTATATATTGCTTTCACTTTTACCCTTAACTTTTTACACATAAATTAGAAAGTTAGAAAAGTGAATATTGTAGTTTTAAAGATAGTAAGGTAAAGTAATTTACCAAATTTGGAAATGTTGGAAAGATTTAAGATTGCGTAAAAAAAAATATGTGGCAATAGTTTTTAGATGGAAGGAGCACTGGTTTAAACAAGAAACAAGCATCAAAACATTTATTTGTGTTTATAAATTTAAAAAAAAATGAAAGAGAGAACAAAATATATGGATTTCAGATCTAGAAACTTGGTGATTTTGTAAATGATTATTGCAAACAAGAAGCTGAACTCAATATAACTAAGGGTGATCACTATCCAGTTAAAACCAAAAAGCCAAAATATTTCAAAAATTCAGTGCAATTAATTTAGTTTTTTAGTTCAATTTTGGTTGAAATTGAATAAAAAGAATATTGGTTTTGGTTTATTTCGATTAAGAGTGTTAGTTATTTTAGTAATTGAAAAATTTGAAATTTTGTTATGTTATATTTAAAGTCTTGGTGAATCAGTTGACAAGTTTTAAAGAAGTAGGGGCTAAGTGAAAGATTAAAAAAACACAAGAATTATGGCTTACCTTGGGGTTTGCCCATCACCAAACCAACACACTTGCCTCCACTGTCCATTTACCTCCATCCACACACCAATCCCAAACTCGCCATTTCTAGCTCCGTCTCCTCCACCCATATACAACTTGAAGACTCGTTTCTTTGATTTGTTCTTAAATTCCTCCCAAACCCAAAATGAAAACTAATTCCCAAATTGAAATTTTGCTGAGGCTTCGAGCCATCAAGCTTACATCCAAAACCAGATGAAATAGAGGACAGCGAAACATATTCAAAACTAAGACAGAACCATGAGAAAAAATCCCCCCAAATATGACCCTTTAGGCTCCACATCAATAACCTTAATGAGAAGGTCAAAATCGATGAGTTGACCAAAGGAAGTACAGACTGCACGTTAGTGTTCAAGACACTAAAGTACAAAGCCCATAATGGTCCTCCATTTCTTATTATATAGTTTTTTAAGCCACCTATGTTTCTTTATATCGCAGGTTCATCACTAAGTTTGAATATCATTTTATTTCAATTATTTGAGTTCAGTTTACTTTCGTTTAGAGGTTTAATTCGGTTAACTCAGTTCTAATAATAGAAAACCAAAAATTGAAAAAAGCTAAAAATTTGGTTCAATTTGAACTGAATAAATGGAATTATCAGCCTTTTATATAATATTCACAGTAGGATTTAGGCACCCAACTTCTGAACTTCATCATTGGCCCGATGTTGATGTCAAATTTTAGTATTATAAGTACTATGTCTATCAATATGTAGCAACGTGTTTTTTAGGAGTCGCCATCAATCAGTTTCATCTAGGTTGATTGGATGTCTGTTATGGTCTACAAGAGTTTTTGAGATCATAAGTCGGTTACACTAAAATAACTTTATTATATACAGTGCCTGAAAATTGGTATTATGGGGTTCAGTTTTACCTTTTCCTAATCTTTGTATCCTTACCTAATCTTTGATGAAAATAAATTTAATTTATTTTTATTTAATTCTGTTTAAATTTATTTTTAATTCTAAATTGTGAATCTTACTAGATCAACCAGATATAAAATCCTAGACATCCTTAAAATCACGAGACTTTATCAAATCCATTAAGAATTTTGAAAAGAGCGTCTTGTTCAAAACCATGAGTCTTATCAAACCTATCAAATTCGAACAAATAATCCACCTCGAGACTTTATTAAATCTAGCAAGAATAGATTCTAAAAAAAATTTTAAGTATTTAAAAGTTGATTAACCAATAATTTGTCCATGCTACTATTATATGCATTATGAGAATTAAAATTAAACTATTCTAAAAAAATAAACAAGAGAATAAACAAATCAAATCAGAATCCCATGTTGTTCCCCGATGTCAATTTAATGACCAAGTTTAATGTAAGGTCAAACCAACAATTACGAAGAAGACAAAGAAAAGAACAAACAATAAAAGCTTGCTGTCAGTGATTAATCTGTAAAATGAAAAAAGTTAGTAACTGAATGAATGAAATAAAAAATAGGGGGCTAATCAAGAGTTTTACCAACAAAGAAAGTTGACCGGGTCGGATGAAGCTGGAAACGGGTCGGGTTCGCGGGTCTGAAAACGGATCTCACTCGATTTGGCCTTGACTCTTCCTTCTCCAGCGACGATGGAGCAAACGGCAGGTGGTCGCTTGGAGCTTAGACTGCAGCAACCCTGGGTGGTGCAAGAACGGCGGCCAGAGACGACAAAGGTGGGAGAATTAGAGAGAAGGTTGCGGCGGGGGGGGGGGGGGGGTGGAACTTTTCTCTTCTCTCGTCTGGCAGGGCACGAACGGCGGCCAGAGACGACAAAGGTGGGAGAATTAGAGAGAAGGTTGCGGCGGGGGGGGGGGGGGGTGGAACTTTTCTCTTCTCTCGTCTGGCAGGGCACGAACGGCGATGGAGAACACCTGGGCACGGTGGTGGCGTGGCTGACTGTGGCTAGAGCGGCGGAAAGAGAACTGGAGGCGTCAGGCGGCAGAGGGAGGCAAACAGGGGTGGCGGCGGTCAAGGAAAGAACTTAGGGTTTTTGGGAGGGTAGCGAGAAACTAGGGGACTTAGGCTGCAGTTTCACCATCTGGTCCCCAATTTTACGTAAAATGTAATTTAGCCCAATTTTGCCTCATTTATCAAATTAGCCTAAAACTTTATAAAAATAATCAGATTTCCTCAAAGTTTCATGATTTTTTCAGATTTACTCCAAATTTTCTAATTTTACCTAGAATCTTCTAAAAATCCTCGGTTTCTACCTAAAATTTTTCATTCTGCCTAAATTGACCCTACAAAACCTTTAAGATCTCAAATTAGTATCTAAACTAAATTAATTTTTATTTTGACCCTAAATGACCATACTAAATTTCTAAATTTTTATAACACAAATAACAATGTAACATAAATGAGACCAGACCAATTAACCCTAAAATGACTAAAATGACCCAAATGTACTAACAATTGACTAAATTTCCCCCGAAAATAAAAATGCCCCTAAATTAAATTTTTTAACCTAAAACTAAATAAAAATTAATACCTGGATAAAATTGGATGTAAATACAGTATAGTCACCTGAGTGAGATGCGCGAGTTTATAACAGAGAGAACACATCAAAATCAATACCATAATATTATCAAAACGTTCATGCCCTTAATTCCATTAATTAGATTTCAATGCACTTTCCATCTTTTGTTTTTAGACTATAAATGATGATAAACATTGAGACTCGCAACATTCCTCTGCAGAAGTTGTTTTCTTTTTGTTTACATTTTGAATCTTTGGAATAATCAAACATGAAACTTTCCTCTAGCATAGGAAGATAATGGACACAAATTAAGGATCTATTTAGATTCAATTAACATGAATGATCATGGATGGATAGAGAAGGAGAAAGAGTCATTATCCCCTTATTTCCTTTCTTGATTTTTGCTCTTAACCCCTCTAAATAAGAGAAGGAGAATATGTATTGTTTGAAGGAGTGAAAAGAATGTATAAATAAGGAAAGTGAAGAGACATATAAATAAGAAAAGTGAGCAAATAATAACTCTCTCTTCCTTTATTTACTCGTATCAAAATAGGGAGTCATGCTCCTCTTCTCCTTTTTTGTGCATCGAAACAAACTATAAGTCAAAATATCGCATCCATCTTTCACCCATCTTTTGTCTTTGATTATCATTATACCAACCAAACTACACCCTTAACTTAAATAATGAAATAAATACTCATTCTGTTTCATATTATTTGCATCATTTCAATTTTTTTATCTAAGTTTGACTTAAATTTATTTCACTACAAGAGAAATGCATAAAAATCGACTGAAAATTATAACTGAAGTTCAGCTGAAACTACATTTAGTCACTCATGTGTGGACCATGGGTAAAAAGTAACTGAATGCTAACTGAAAAATGTCAATTGCAAATAATTCAATTGTTATCAGTCACTAATTTAAATTAGTCTTATAAAAAGTGATTAAATAGCAACTAAAGAAGTCAATCGTAAATAAGTCAGTCACTATTTAGTTGCTAATTTAAACCAACCAGTCATTATTCAATCGCTAATTTAAACTAGTCAATCACTAATAGGGCTGTAATTTTCAGGTTTAGGGTCGGGTTTGGGTCAAAACCCCAAATTTGAGGACAACTTCTCCATCCGAAATACATTACCCGACCCGATTTTATTTAATGGCTTAACTTAAACCGACCCTAACCCGAAAAAAATCGAATTGGATCGGGTTTTGGAACTTGAACATGAATGGTAAAAAAAATGCAATCCATTTATAGAAATGGGTTTGCGCAAAGAGCAGGAAAGGTCAAAAACTGATAGGACAAGTGCCAAGAGGAGAAGTCTGGTTATGAAGATGGTACGACGGAGTAAGGGGCGACTAGGCAAGGAGTCGGCAGAACCAGGAATGTGTGTGTGTGCCAACACCATTGTTGGGACTCAGGAGTCGAGCGATGTTGAATGTCGACATGAGAAAAAAAAAGCACTCAAGTAATGGAGCTCTACTGGCTACTATGTTTTTGGCGGCAAAGCCAATGCCAACTTAGCGGCTAGTAGTGGGAGATTTGGGATTGGGACTTAGTTAGCGTTGATAGAGTTAATAGTTATAAACTTAGTGGGCTAGGCTTTGGAATAGAGAAGGGGAAGGGATTAGGGAAGTAGGGGTCTAGGGATAACATGTGTGGGTTGGGCCTAATAATTTTGGGTTAGTTTTGGGTGGATTCGGGTTTAACCCGAACCAAGCCGATTTTTCACTTTTAAAATGGGTCGATTTCGGGTTAACCCAAATGGTGCTTATTTATCTCTTCAACCGAACCTTAACCCGTAATATAGGGTTAGGTTTTGGGTTAAGGCCAAATCCTTTCACTCCTAGTCCTTAACCAATATTTTCCAAAAAAAAAAAAAACACATCCATCTACCTTATAATCACTTCCCTCTCCCACCGGATCCTGCTTCTTTTTCTTCTTCGCACTCCTTTGTTCTTCTTCTCCTTCACACTCCCTAGTTCTTGTTTTCCACTTCACACTCTCTTGTTCTCCTCTTCTAACTCCGTCACACTCTTTCACACTCCCTTACTCTCTTTCTCCTTTTCCTCTTGTTCTCCTTCTCTTTCTCCACTTCACCATTAAGTTACCCACCTCTTTGCTTTCTAGGCGGAGCTTCTTCAGTGTCATTGACACCACCTCCCACCTTCTCCAGGAGTCAAATTTGTTCTTAAATCACCCGGTTTCCATGTTCACGCTACTCAACCTCATAATCACCATCCTTTTCTTTTTGTTCAGCTAGAAAACTATATTATCAGACATATATGATGAGTACATTGGTGTCGGATCTCACACTAAAGAGTTGCTGGAGGAGCTAGAAAAAATCATTCTAGTGATAATGTTACAAAAATCACAATTACTTCCCCCGTTTCATAAAAAACTAACCCTTTCGCTATTCACAACATTTAACTTATGATTTTATTTCTTTCAAAATTTATTATAAAATTATGAATATTTTATATGAAAATGAGATTTTAAAGATTATAATTTCTAAATATCATTTTTAAGATTTTTTTTCAATTCATATTAATATAAATATGTTCATGTAAAACTTCAATAAAAAAGATAAAAGAGTCAATTAATGTGAATCGGAAGGAATACTAATTTATACAATATAATTTATATAATTAAAATATAGAAAAATGACTGAATAAATAGGGACTAAAAGTTCAGTTGCTAAGCCAGTCACTATTTCTACTCATTCACATTACTAGAAAACATACATTTTCCAA
Source organism: Aquilaria yunnanensis (assembly GCA_039654915.1). Classification (NCBI taxonomy): domain Eukaryota; kingdom Viridiplantae; phylum Streptophyta; class Magnoliopsida; order Malvales; family Thymelaeaceae; genus Aquilaria; species Aquilaria yunnanensis. The sequence goes on along the minus strand of CM077596.1, from coordinate 93,423,078 downwards.
TAGCTACGTTTCCAATGCGAATACCGTTGGGAAAAGTTGAGACAATTTTCCAATGACCTTCATATCGGAAAATTTGAACACCTTAGTTTCCAATGCCCCGATCATAGGAAATTTCCAATGCACTAATTTCAAAATTTCAATTTCCAACGTGAAGGCCGTTGAAAAATGGTGCTATTCTTACAATAAATTTCAAAATTTTTGAAAGTAAAGTAATATTTTTAAAATAGTTTTTTAATAATAATAATAATAATAATGATAATAATAATAATAATAATAAATGAGGTATATATTTTTCATAATGTATCATATGTAATAATATATATTTAAAATTTAATCTTATATAAAATATATTATATAATAATATAAAATATATTTTTATTGCACACACACATATGTGTATGTATGTATGTATGCATGTATATGATATAGACACATATAATGTACTCCCTTCGTCTCGTATTAGTTGGCACTTTTATCTTTTTTTTGCTGAAGTTTGATTTCGATATATTCATATTAATATGTATTGAAAAAAATTTTAAAAATGATATTTAGAAACTATAATCTTTAAAGTTCCATTTTCTTGAAAAAAAAATGTTCATATTTTTATTATAAATTTTGAAAGAAAGAAATTTATAAATTTATTATTGTGAATAGTAAAAATGACAACTTTTATAAAACAGGGGAGTATATATTATATATATTATATATATCATATACATATACTATATATATATATTAATGAACATATATATGAGAATACTATATACATATGATGTGTGTGTGTGTGTGTATTCTTCCTTTTTTGTTTCTTGTACATCGTGAATCATTATTCCCTTTTGTTTAAGGTTTTCTTCGTTTTTTTAGATTTGTTGAACTTCTATTGTGTGTGCGTGTGTGTGTGTGTAATCTAGCCCATAAACCATTGGCCCAAGTTAACCCAAACACCCAATCTAACCCTAACTATATATATATATCATCATATTTGCCTCACATAATAATAATAATAATTATAATAATAATAATAATAATAATAATAATTATTATTATTATTATTATTATTATTATTATTATTATTATTATTATCTTATATTAAAAGCCCATATATGATATATAAAAGCCCTGAAGCCTATAAAAATCCTAACCTAGCTCATATAAAACCCCTAACCTCATCTCTTATTCCCTCTCTGCCACCTTTCATTTCTCTTCTCCATTTGAGTGGTCATCTCTCATCCCTTCCATCTCTTCTCCCCGGTCCTCCCTCATCGTTCTCCCTCCGTCCTTCATTCTTTTTCCTCCTTCGCGCCTCCCTGGCTATTCTCCCTCGTCATTTGCCTCTCCCTCCTTCCTCCCCCATCATTATTGCTTGTTAATGGCCCTCATCATCCACCATTCTCCCTTGCTTGTCGCCCTCTCCTCACTCGTTGATGTCCTCGGTTGCCCGATGTCTCCTTGACCAATGCCTACTCACCTTGCTGCCTCACCTAACACCTCGCCACCTCATCGTTTGCCATTCACCTTCTTATAATCTCCTCACCTCTTAAGTGATTGTGAGTTTGATTTCATTTTTTATTTTGTGTTTGATTTTGTAGATCTGGTTGTAAATTTGGTATGTGATTTTGTAGATTTAGTTGTGAACTTGTAGACCTGGTTGTTAGTTTTATTTTTTTTAACCATATGGATTTGGTGTTTAATCTTGTTTGATCGCATATCTAGTTTTGATTTTGTGAAGTTTGTGTTTGATTTTTAAATTTTTAGTGATTTTTTTTTAAATTTTAGTGAATTTTAATTTTTAATGAATTTTAATAAAATATAAAATATAAAATATAATTTCAGTAAATATAATTTTAGTAATATAATAATTTTTTTACTAATATAATCTTGTTTATATAATTTTAGTAAATATAATTTTTAGTGAATATAACATATACCATATTTTTTTAATAAATATAAAATATTATTTTAGTAATATATAAATATATTATCAGGAATTATATATATATATCGTTTTTATTTTTCAAACAAGTGTCCGTTGGAAATTTTTATCTGCCTGAGCTGTTAGAATTTTCCAACGGCTACAACCATTAGAAATAATTATACGAGGTTGGGCTATTGAAAGTTTTCATCAGCTTATTTTCCAATGGCTAGTATTTGGTAAATACCAATGGTTAAGTATTAGGCCATTGGAAAAAAAATTTCAATATGTGATTTGCCAGTGCGTCTGTTTCCAACGGCCACATGTTGGAAAATCAAAATTTCCAACTCAAGGCTATTGAAAACTCACATTTTTTTTATTGGTATCAGTCAGTCACCATTTTCAGTCGCTTTCCAATAGTGACTAGAAAAAAAAAACTGACTTTTTCAGTTGTTTTTTACGACTAACTATAACTAAAATTACAGTCACTTTTATATTTTTATCTTATAGTGTTTATATTAATATTTGCTAAAAATTTTATTTTAGAAACTACAAAACTAATAATTTCTAAAAATATATTTTTTAAATAAAATACTAAATATTAATATAAATAAATTTAAGTCAAATTTAAGTTAAAAACTGAAATAGTGCAAAGAGTTGGACGGAGGTAGTAAATTGCGTATTATCACACAAACAGTCGATTAAAAGTGCCATTAGACTTTTATGACAATAAAATCTCAAAATACCGTCATCTTTCTCAAAGAAAAGGGAAAAAGAAAAATAAAAAAAGAAAGAAGTAGAAATACAAATCGCATAGTCATTTTTGTCTTGACACAGTTTGCCCTTCTGCGCACATGTTTCTCGATTAGGACTTTTGCCAACTCGAAATGAATATAACCTTAATTGCCAGCGAACTCTATCATATGAATGCATTTATGTTTTAATGAAATGAAACATAAATATACACACACAACTAACGAAATATTCTATTTCATCAAAATAACTTCGTCCCCATTCGGTCGGTACAACCGCAAAAGCATTGGAACTGTCTCCTCTTTCCCTTCTCCAATTCCACAAAATGTCTTAAAAGTTACTTTGGTTTACTTTTTGGAGTTTTAAATGCTTACCAAACACCTCTCTTCTTATAATATAAATACCTTCCTACACCTTGTAGTCCTATAGAGCTGATTCTGAGTATAAAAAAAATATAAATTATACGCAATAATAAATAGAGGTCTGAGACATTGATAAAATAGTGAGAAAGCAAAATGACTGTACCAACCCTAATTAATAAAATATTGAAATCCACTGCTATATAGCAGAAACAGCTGTTTTTTTGTTTCCTGTTTGGGTGGTTTTGGTCCCTCTGGATTCGTAATATGGTTTCTTGGTACCCAGACTTCTTCATTTTGCGTCTGGGCCCGCCATCCTGTCAGGACTTTGTCAAAATCCCAAGCAAGGCTCTACATTGTCACGTTTGGGAGGTATATATTAGAAGTTTTTGTTTTATAAGCAACATATCATCTTAGTTCCTTTTGGTTGACCAAAAACCCTAATAAATGTTTCACGTGGTGAGGTGGGAGAGAAAATAATATAGATAATAAGTTTGAAGGAAATATGCAAACTGTATATAAGATTTTGTATGGAAAATAATAATATAATGACATTCTGATTTTGATTTCGTGTAACACTTACTCTCTAACTTTGTCCAAAGATTACATTTTCCTCCCATTGTTTTTAAAATCCCTTGTTTTTCTAGCACCATTGTTAAGAGTGAAAAATAATTAATTAAAAATTAAAATTAACAAATTTATGTGACAAGAAATATTTTTGTAATTCTATTTATACCTCTACTTTCATAAATGTCAAGTTGTTAGACAATTGAACAAATTATTTGCTCTACTAATTTTCAAATAAATTTAATTTTTATGATGTAGGACCGAAATATTGGTGGAAAATGTGTAGATGAACAGAAAATAATTGAATAACATCAATAATTGAGCACATGGTGGGATATGCCATGAGCTTCATGCAGCCGCTAAGTATATTCCCAAATCTCTCTGCATCCATCATCGATAGCCCACATCACCCCCTTCCTACTTACAATTGTGGAAAATACGGTCACCCTCATGGCCGGTATTACTATAAAACAAATGTATAGTTTTGATATATAAGTAGCTTTAAAACATGTACTAATACTCTACCATATGCACTATAGGTATTATTTTATGTACCCAATTTTAAATACTTTTTTTTTTTTGGCAATTAGAAGTATAGGAGTTAATAGTATTTTGCAACTAAGGGATAGGGGCTTGGCATCGATGTTATTAAAATTCCGTCCAAAATATTAGAATTTTACAATTTTATAATTTAAAATAAAAAAAATAATTGGATTAAATTATTCAATTCCAGTTATAATTTTGATTTTATTCTATAACTATGATACATTAAAAATTATAAAAATTCTACGTAGAATCACAATTTTAATAACTTTGGTGAGAGTCTTAAATCCACTCGCGAAAGTCAAGTGTCCAATCAACTCGGCTGGGCTAATGCTGACATTTTCCCAACATATTTGTATTCCCCTTTTCAATTACTTTGGTGAAAAGCAACTATTTTTTAATTTAAACAATAAAAAAAAGTAAAGTGCTTTTGGAAAAAACAATGTTCTACAACTATTTTTGAAGCACATAATTATTATATTTTCAAATGATATGTAATATTGGAAAACAAAGTAAAATTCAAAGATAGTCAATTTGGAAACATCCTCTTGCTATCCATTATTTGGCCGTGATAATAATGAAGAGTCAATTCATTTCAACTTAATTCAAAATAACTTATTTTTATTTTTATATTTTTTTTACCTAAAATTAAATTTATTTAAAAATTAATATTATGTAGGTGTAATAATCCATTATAATCTTACTAATTTTTTATGAAATTTTCTAACTTTAGGCATTAAAAAAGAAAAATTCATAAAAATTTAATAACATCATGAAAATTTAATTTCAAATGGATTATTATATCTACATAATATTAGTTTTCAAATGAAATTGGTTCGAGGCTAAAAAAAATATAAAAATAAAAATAAGTCATTTTGGATTAAGTTAACTTAAATTAAAATGAATTGGTTTAAAATCTAGGCATAACACACCTTTTACTCCATTGAACTATATTGACTTGAACATCTTGCCACTAAATTACAAAATGCATCAAATCAATTCTCCAACTATTAAGAAGCATACAGTTTGCTCATTTCATTTAGTAACTCTGTTATATGATATGTTTTTTTTTTCTTTTAGTTACATAACAGTTGTATTGTCTGGTTGCATGGTTTTAAAATTTATGCCTAAAATTGCACAAACCACAACATTTGGACTAAATTGTAATTAAGCATAAACTTTTTTGTCATAGTTGTTCTTCAATAGTCTTAAAACTACACAAACACATAGCTAGAAGGCCTAAAGCCCTTTTTGCCCCTTAAACTTTGTCAACTTAGAATCTTTACCCATTGAACTTTGACTCGATTTCACTTAGCCTTCAAACTTTACAAATGGGTACTTTTCACCCTCTCAGCTCACTTAAATGAAGCATGTAATGGCATGTGACTCACTTTCGTTATATAATTGACTCTTTGGGGTATATGAGGACTGAAAAAAAAAAGGACAAGGAAAAATGAAGGCTATTTAAAAAATTGTCCCTTTAACTCACCTTTTTCTTCCCACTTAACTCTGCACCCATTTTGGTTCTTCTTCTTCTCTGAAAAATTAAAAAAAAATTGGTATTAGATGAGATGGACTAACAATTGATAACCATTTCATTTATTCCTTTGTTGAAACTCATGTTTAGTGTTCTATAATTCGATTAAGCAACAATAATCTTTTTTTGATGAATCTCCAGAATAATCCAATTGGCCCTAGAGTTTCTCTATCTAATTGTTTTACTCAGAGTAATTCAATCCGAAACAGTCGGGCACATATCCACTGCATATAGAAGAGAAGCTAATGATGCTCACTCAATCACTCTTAGTTCGATATGTATCACTCGAGAACTAAAGTGACTCCATGCAGGCTCAAAGAGGGCACAAAATGGTTCGATCGAGGAGGAGCAAAGTGTGGGATTGGGTGCTCGCACATAAGTCTCTTCATAGAGAAAAATTCCTAGTTTGGGTGTTGGAATTGAGGATCAAGGATAACACTTTGATCATAATCGAGCTCAGATTCTTTGTTTGTTCCCTTGGAACATGCATTGCAGAGAAAATCCTTAGTATGTTAGAGGGTGTGCTGCTTCTTGTCTTGCCACCTTTTTGGATAAATTTGGACAATTATTTAAACTTTCACTAACTCAAAGTGTCAATTATACAATAGAAGTAAGTCATGTGTCATCACATGCTTTATTTAAGTGGGTTAAAGAGGTGAAAGGTACCAATTTATAAAGTTCAAGGGCTGAGTGAACCCAAGTCAAAACTGAGGGGGTAAAGGGTCTGAGTTAACAAAGTTTAGAAGGCAAAAGGGCTTTTAGGCCTAGCTAGAATGACTTAGAATGTAATTAATACCGAATCTCATCTTGCCCAGCTCTCCAGCCCAGGACTTATCACTTTCCCTGTTTCATCTCTCCACCACTGCCTTTCACTCTTATCTCCACCTCTGTTATTGTCCCTAATTGGAAGTTCACTATCTCTAACCTTAACATTTTCTTGCCATTGCATTAAAAAACTTCTCCTTATTACCCACCAAAGCCATCTGCATACAAAACCTTGCTTGGTTTTCACGCTCTGTCATCCAATCTAAACCATCCACCTCTAAACATCATTTGGTTAAACATCATTTCCCCATGAAACCATAGACAATAAGAAGATCCCCTCTCATCATGCACCTGCACCATACCAATTCTGATGACTAAAGGCCTGGAGCGTCGAAGTTTCCTCCCTAGAAGAACTCCTAATCTTAGTCCTTTAAAGATATCGAGTATAGTCATTTGGAAAAAAAAAAAGTACCTTGGGCCAAACAAAGCTCAGGAATGACTGATGTGTTGAGGTGCTTACCTGACCGAATGACACATTAGAAACCAAGGGACATATTGGAGATCGAGGAATTTAAAGACCGAAGTACTTTTAGATCTCTGACAAGACCATTGGGAATGTACTATCCAGGGCGTATGAAGTGCTCAAGCCTGTGTCAGGACAGCTGGTTATAAAGGTTGTTGGGGGAAAATAGACCCATAACCTCAGATCTTACTGGACACGTAGGTGGTTAATCTGAGGTACTCCTAGAGCACCTTAGTCCTCCAAGCCTCCTATAAAAAGAACATCCCTAAGCCCCAGGTATAAGATTCCTGCTAAGCATCCTACGTACTTTTCTTTAAATCACTCATTGACTTAGGTGTCGGAGAATTCGTCCCCAGAAACACTTAGGGGGTCCTTTTCGCCCATTTTCTGGTGTCTTTCAAGCTTGCCGCAGTTTCAGAAGAACTTTCCAAAAAGCCAACCATGCAAACCTCGGATACTAGAAAAACCTAAGAACACTAAATTCTAAACCAATTTTTGATGGCGAAGGCCGCCGATGCTGAAGATTTCTGACGTGAATTCCTGCAATCATTACTTGGATTCGTGGGGGACTTATTTCGTGAAGACTTTGATCTTTGAAGTTGGCAGCATTGACTTTCCTAAATCCGTCGTGCCATTAAATCTTGGGCTTACTTAAGCTCTTGGTTGGACGCAGTCCAACATTTCTAGTTCCTAGTCTTCAGTCAAACTGACCTTATTGATGTTTGTAAATAAGATGAATCATAGAAACAATAAACAATTTGGTGCCTTTGAAGAAATTGACCAAATTTCCTAAGATTGCCATAGAGGAAAAAAGTGGAAAGAGAGTTTTGGAGTGAGTTGGATTTTTTTTCTTTTAATGTCATCTGGATCCTTTGATTTTTTGTGATTTTTTAGGGATTTTTGAAATGAGATGGTTGATGGCCAAAAAGAAAGAAATGGGGATGGTTGAAACAACAATTTATAGGCCGTGTAACGATTAAAGTTCGGGTCAGAGTGGGTTAAGGAAGACAAGTCAGAGAAGGTGGATTAGGTAGTAAAGATATAGACATTAGGGTGCAAAAGAGAACAATTAGGGCCTTTACTGGCTTCCATGTTGTTTCTTCTTTCCTTTAAATGGACAAAAGTCAGATTATATGTTATCACATGACTGAAACTGTGAATTAAGGGGCCAAGGTGATCCATTCTTAATAGTTAGAGGGGCAAGTTGATACATTTTATAGTCCATGGTGCAAAGTCCAAGTAGTTATAGTTCTAGGAAGTAATGGGTGTTTAGGCCTAAAATCTAAGTTCGATAGAGTTTTATAAGGTCATCAAATAAATTAGATGATATCCCTCCATCTTATATTCTTTGACATATTTAGATTTGGTATGAAGGTTAATGTGTAATAAATTTTGTTACTTCTTTTTTCCTATTTTACCCCATGAAAATGTCGATAATATTGTCACTTTCCCAATGTTGGCAACTTACAATTTTTCCAATGTTTTAGGGTGAATTTCAAATATATTTTCTAAATATAAGGATTGAAATGAAAACTTATTAAAAGTATAGGGGATCAAATTGAATTTTTTTTTAAAAAAAGTTAAGGACTAGTATTATAATTTGGAAATGATGATTGAAAATGAGCATAGTTTGGTAAATTGAATTTAAAAAACTCACCAAACATGAAAAAAATGATAAGAATTTGGGATGGTCCAAAATAGCAAATATAACAAAGAATTTGTGGCGTATGAAGAAGTTAGTTATATGATGTAAATGTTAGTTATCCTATTGCTTGGAATAACTCTTTGGAAAATTCCAAATCCTTCATTTTAGTGCGCAAAAATTTTTGTTATGGAACTTTCAAATGAAATTTTAAGTTTTAAAAGACACTTTTAATATCGATAACTAAATTAATTTAAAACAAGATGCCAAGAAGTAAAAATGTAAATGATGTTCACAGAACCTAGCCCAATTAGCAGCGTGTTCAAATGCCTAGCCCCCCTTAATGGAGTTCGATTTACACCAAGAACATTGTGCACCCCTCTTTGTTAATTGGTGGCTTGACGTCTTCCAAATTTCAAGAAGCATGTGGATTTCCCTTTAGCCTTTTTTGGCAACTCTCTAATATCCTCTAATATATGCCTGTAGATGCTTCTGAGTGTCAAGAAAAAAAAAGAAGAAGAAATGTACACGACACTTCGATAATTTGGTGCATTTTAATGCTTGAGCCAATTATTTGGTTGCAGGTTTTAGGTTGGCAGACTAGGTGATCAGAATTAGATATCCTCCTCCCTCAGTCTATTTTTTCCTTTAAAAAAAATGATATGTATAACAAATTATAAACACTCAATTAATTTTTTAATGATAAATAAATTTATAAAAATTTAATAATATCTTAAAATTTTCACTTTTATGAATTGTGTGACTGCCAAAGAATTGAATGAATATAAATAAACCCATATTTTTATTTCTTTATTTTTAACTTTGAACAAATACAAGGAATGTTATTTTCTTTGCTCTTTTATATTTATAAGTGAGTTTCGTGCCTATGTTCTTTTGTTAGATGAAAAAAAAACATTAAGAACCAAATGAGATGAATGAACAAATACGTATCCAAGCACCACTAAACATACTTATGCACAAACAATATAAGCAAACTATTTATAAACAACATATATGATCGATTAATTGTACATAAATAAACAGACCAACCGTTCACTGATTCACACACCAATATACAAGCACATAAACATTAGCATATTCATAAACGTGACTGTATGAGCACACAGAGGCTCGAGATTGTGCACATATATGCACAAACATACACTTCACGTTGTTTCTTCCCATCTCTCTATTTTTCACCGCGCTCAAAATCTCTCACATCTTCCCATCCTGAACAATTAAAGCGTCTTTGAAATCATACAACAGAGTTGCTGCACATACCCAAACGATGGATGAGCTGGATTGTAAAGGATCGGAGGAAGATGAAGGCGACGTTGTTGACGGAGGAGACACGATAGCAAAAAAGGTTTAGAAAGATAGAGGATTAAAATGGTTTATGAAGTGAGTGCAGCGAATAACGGTGGCTCATACGTCAATTCTAGAGAAGAAATAAAATATGCATATAATTTTTTGAGATTAATGAAAAAAACATCCACGGTTTTATATATATATATTCTGGGTTTATAAAAAGTACAAATATATATGTATTTTTTCTAGGACTTACATATATGTTATGGGTTTGTAAAGAATATAGATATATATGTATGCTTTTGAACTTTATATGCATGCGTCTGGCTTTGTAAAAACCACAAATATATATTTATGTTTCTAGGGTTTGTATGTATACTTCTGAGTCTGTAAAAATAAAAATATCAATGCGAACTATATTAAATATATTAAACTGTGTGAGATATATGTTAAACTGGAAAGTGAAATGTATTAATTTGTGTTGGATATATGTTAAACTGAAAGTGAAATATATTAAACTGTGTTGGATATATGTTAAACTGAAAGTGAAATATATTAAACTGTGTGGGATATATATTAAACTAAAAGTAAATTGTATTAAACTGTGTAAGCTATGTATTAGACTATGTGAAATGTATTAAACTGGAAGTCAAATGTATTAATCTATGTGGCAAAACCATCACATGAGAAAAATGACATTACCACAGAAAAATAAAACCACCAAACTCATCGTCACCACTAGCATTATAATCGACATTGCCATCGCTGTTAGCAACACCTGGATGTGACAATGTATTAAACTAGAAGTAAAATGTATTAAACTGTGTGAGATATGTGTTAAGCTAAAAAAGAATTGTATTAATTTGTGTGGGATATGTGTTAAATTTAAAGTCAAATATATTAAACTATGTGAGATATGTATTAAACTGGAAGTAAATTGTATTAAACTGTATGAGCTATGTATTAAACTGAATGTGAATTATATTAAACTGTGTAGGCTATGTAAAAATCAATACAAACTAAACTCAGTTATATTGCAAACCAGTTGGCAAACCTAGCCATTTTTTAACAAGATTAAACTTTCAAATTGTTTGATCTTGAAATCGTGAATCTAGTCACCACGAGTACGCACCTTCACTGTAATACGGCCTCCATTCCTTCCCTCTAATCACAAGGCCTATCACGTTTATCATGACGCCATCTAACTTTTGTAGCCTACTTCCAAACAAAGGTTTAAACCGTGCGAATTGCAATCATCATCCCATTACTGACTGTCGCAAAGAAGAAAAAAGGATAATTGTCTTATTCAGAAGTTTTATTCTTGCGGTAGCGGGTGGCGACTACGATGAAGAATGAGTGGTTGAAAGCAATGATTCACCGGGTTAGGGAAAAAGAAAAGGAAGAGAATGAAATTTGATCCAGTGGATTGGGAGATAAAGAAAATGTTAGGAATTAAATAGATAAAGATAATTACCATTTAAAAATTTATAAAAGGAAAATTAGAGATAATTAAGACAAATAGGAAACTTGTCCTAATTAACGCATATTCCTTCTAAAACAAAGATTCAAGCATTAACGGAGTTTATTGTCCATCTAATGTCATATAGTATGTGTATATACACATATGTGCATTTCAGAATTTTGCGAGCAAAAATATTCACATAGTATTATGAGGGTGGGTGTCATAACCAAAACGTAGATATTAAATTAGAAATGACAAGCAAGGATAAACAATGAATAACAAATGAACATAAATAAAGATTTGTGAGGTTGTCTAGTATTCACTAGGTGTACAAACACCAAACTTAACATTGTTAATTAACTTTGAGTAACATTGTTAATTAACTTTGAGAGATATATTTGTCTAATTCCAAAATGTATTTGTATATGAGTAACTAGTAAAAAAACCTGGTTTTTCCAATGGCCTCACCTTTAAAATTTTAAATTTCTAACGCGAGGCGTTGGAAAATGACACGTTGGCAAACTGCGCATTGGGAAAAAAAATTGTAATGGCCCAATGTTAAGCTGTTGGAATTTTCAATGGTTAACCGTTACTAAGAAAGCCGTTGATAATTTCCAATGGCTCATTGTTCACCAACAGTGCAATTTGTTATCAACAGTTTATATGTCAAATTTAACAACTTAGAAAACTATTTAAAACCTTCATTAGGTTGCTCATCCATTTCACTGGAATTTTACTGGTAACTTGGTTCACCTGTGTCAAACATCTTTGGGCATACGGGTTTGCATTTGAACTATACTCATATTGTTCATACTAATCAGAATTATCAATGGGCTGAACTGGAGGATCATTAAACAACTCCTCGTAAGCTGTCCAAATTAAGTAACAAGGCATGAAACCTACTTGTACAGTTGAACTCTAACCTCATCACAATTCTTAAACCATAAATTCTTACATCTCTTACACAGACAACATATATTTTCCCTATCCATATGGCCTGGATTACTACGGGCATATGTTATAAATTACTCAACCCTGGTCTCCCATTTTTTTTGTACCCAATTCGCTCGAGTAAAAACTGATTACTATACATCCAACTATGTTCTCATTTCATGATGTGCTACAAATGTAAACAAGTTACCTTTCATCCATCTCCTAAATCATGAAAACAGAAAAATTAGCAATATGAATTATAGATATGCAAAAAACTTATTTTTAATTCACCCATCATAAAAGCAAAAAATTAGCAAGCATAAAAGACGCCTCACACACCTAAAAAATACAAAAATTTTAATTCACCCAAATTTATTGATAAAATAAATATGTTTGATATTTTCAATTTATTATTTTTAATTAATAAATATTTTTTCATATTTAAAATTTTCCATTAATTCATACCTCATAATTCAAACATAAATTCGGCTTAATAGAAAATTTTTTCCCTTGGATAATTACTCGATAAATGTATACACACATACTTCACACCCAAGCAAACAAATTTAATTAAAACTAAAAAATACTAATTTTCTATTAATTCATGAAATTAAAAAAATTTCAAGAAATTGCATATGTCAATGGGTAAACTAACAACTTCAATTCTGACCATCAACAATAACAAATCACCAACATTTCACACATTTTACAACAAAATATACTCAGATTTTTTTGGATTTTTTACAATAAAACTGAAAAAATAAAATAAAAATACACCCTTTAACAACTTACCTCATAATTGAACCATGAACCTTGAATATTAGTGGGTAAGTTTCAAACTATGAAAACAAGTAAAAAATTGCACTTATTATACCCAAAAACTCAAATATCTAAAAAATTTATTAAAAAAAATGTACAAGTTAGCTAAAAAAAAAAATTGCCTCTTTCTCTAAATTGGCACCAAATCTATGAATTTAAGTTGAATAAATAACAATGAAGGAAGCCCACCAGTCAGATTTGGTGTTTTGTGCAAGAAATATGCAGTGTGTGCTTGTGAGAGAGTAAGAAGTATGAAGAAGGCAGAAAAGCAAAGAAATGGCTTGAGCTCGATCTAGAAGGGCTTTGATTTCCAGTTTCCAATGACCTAACCATTGGAAAATGGAAGACCAAAATGCACCATTTCATTTATATAAATTTTCAACGGTTTAGGCCATTGGAAAATTACATAATATCATTTCTAACGGCCTAGCTGATGGAAGATCAAAATTTAATTTCCCTCCCCATCTTGTTATTATCTATATTTCATTTTCTTGTGTTTATATATAACGTAAATCACTATAATAGGGGAAGATAGGAAATCAATTTTTCTCAACAATTTGGATGTGAGAGATTTTTCCACACTTCCAACGACTTTATGCGTTGTAAAGTTTCAATTGACAGACTATTGGAAAGTTGGCCTTTGGAAAATTGGTATTTTCTAGTAGTTTAAATGGATATAGTGAAACCAACAAGGTTTCGCAGTCTATAAGCTAGGTTGGTTAAGTGGGTAAAATCCACCTAGGGTACCTTAGCTTTTTTTTTTTTTTTGTCCTAATTGGGTATCATACCTTCAATTTGTCTTAGTAAGATACCTTACCTTTTAATGCACGCCCTATTTAAGTACTTTCCGTTAATTTCAAAGTTATATTTGATGGAAAATGTTGATGTGGCATAAAAAATGTTAAAATAAATAATAAAGTAACACTTATGGTCTTTAATTTTTAGGAAAATTGTAACCCCATAACTACTAAAATGCTTTTAAGCCAAACCAAATAATCTGGAAAACCCATAAACAAGAATAAGGGAAATGAAATCAAAATTGGAGAAACGAAATCAGAACAAAAGTACGAACTTTGAAACGAAATCAAAACAAAGGCAAAAACGAAATCTGGGCATAGCTGGTTGGCGAGATAGGAGAGGTAACGACTTTAGTGATGGATGCGACAAAGACGATGACAGATGTGATTGTGGAAAAGGAACGAATCACCGATTTTCTAATCACTCGTCCCCTTTATCTGATTCAAATCGCTAATCAGCTTTATCTGATTCAAATCACTTAGTGTGATTGTCTTCGTTTCTTCGTTTGGTTGTCTTTTTTGTCTGCGTTTGATTCGTAGGCACAATTGGGCTTTAGATGCACGATTCGTAGCCTTTTTTAGAGAAGAGTGGCTTGGCTTGAGCATCAGATGCGCGAACAACAGTTGGAGATTGAGATGATGTGGTTTCGATGAGCACTGACAGTAAGCGATGAGTGATAATCGAACAGTAACGATGGCGACGACGAGTGAAGATTAAGCAATGGTGGCGGCGGCGATGAGTGATGATCAAGTAGTGGTGGCAACGAGCAAGGATCGACCAGCAGCGGCAACGGCAATGAACAAGGTGCTGCGGCGATGAAGCAAAGGAACTAGAAACCAAGGGTTAGATTTAAAATGTTAGGGTTTAGAATTGTTGATAGAAAAAATTAAAAGACCACAAATGTTATTTTGCAATTTATTTTAACATTTTTTATGCCACATTAACATTTTTCGTCAAATATAACTCTAAAATTAACGAAAAGTATTTAGATAAAACACGCGTTAAGAGATAAGGTACGTAGCTAAGACAAATTGAAAGTAGGGTACCCAATTAGGATAAAAAAAAAAAGCTAAGGTACTCTAGTGGATTTTACCCTTGGCTAAGTGCTTAGGCGTGGAAGCCTTCACATGTAGTATATGTTTACACCTAAAGGGAGAGTATATTGCAAGTAATGCATAATGAGAATGCCTCCAGCAAGCTTTAAACCATGGGTCTGGGATTCCTTGAAATTATATGTTTGTCACTTAAATTCAAAACAGTCAAGCAACTATATCCACCTAGATTATGTAAAAGTATACCTGGGTAAAATTATATTTACTTCTAACTAGTATTATATATTTTTTTTGGTACTCAATTTCAGAGTGTTTGATTAATGATTCTCAAAATCCTTGAAAAAAATATGGAAAAGCAAGACTTATGGAAAGTAATAATTCATAAAAATATAATAGCAACTTTCTAATGTTTGGTTTATGCTTGAGAAAGAATGAAGAAAGTAACTTTCCTATGTTTGATTGACATTTTGTCATTAATTTCCTCAAACTTTCAGCGGAAGGACCAAATGCAACTCTTTAAACTATAGTGGCTCATTCAAAAACTTTATATAAGTTCATGGACTATTTGTAAATTTGAAAAGTTCAGGATCTCAGTTGTACTTCTAGGGATCAATTAAAACCGTTTTTTGAGATGTCTTGGAAAATATATAAGAGTATAGGAGCTATAGTCCATGTCATAATTTTTTTTTAAAGTAAATACTTTGTGTATTCTTGATACGTTAGGGAATGAATCTTACAAAATTTTAGATTATGAGAAAGTTGAAGAATTAATCTCTAAATATAACTAAACACAAAGTTGTGAAGACTTTAACCTTAAGAACAATACAAATTATTACTCTCTCTATTCAAATTTAGATGAAACGTACTCCTTTTTAGGATGTCACAAAAAGGTTGAAACGTTTCCTCTTTTGAAAAATTTTAAACAATTAATTTACACTCTTACCTCCGTTTAAACTCTCACTACACAAAACCCAAAAAAGAATTTTTTTTAATATTCACTTAATCTCTTACTGCATAAAACAAAAAAAAAAAGAATCTTTTCTTTTTTAATTATTATTTAAACTTTCAATACACAAAATCTAAAAAAAATAATTTTAGTTCCATTGGTAAAATTGAAAAAAATAATATAAATTATATACATCTTAATCTTCGTACCCAGAGAAATGTTTCATCTATTTTGGGACGGAGGAAGTATAATATTTAAACCAATTGTCTATATAAATTGCAATATTTAGAGAGAGAGAGAGAAAATAGTGTGAAAACATATGTTGACTAGTGTAACAATACTTAAATGAGATGGTTGGTAACACATCCAATATAGTGATAAACTAGGTACAAAAGGCCTGCGTGTTGCAACGGTTACATAATATCACAATATTAAGTAAAATAATAATAAAGAAAACCAACAAAAATAGTTTGGGGGACGAAGAGAGAAAATATAAAAACTTTAGGCACTAAAAGTTTAACAATTAACTTCGGAAAAATTAAATTAAGAAAAAAGCTCTATTTTACTAAAAAATAAATAAACCATGGTGACCAATGTTTTTACTTTAGAAAACAATACACCATTAAAAAAAAAAGAACCAAGAGATCAAACATAAATACTAGAATTAAGTAGTTATTAAGTTCAGAGTCTAAAACGTCAAGTTGGTCAAACTTAGGGTCTAATATGGGAAATGAAAACAATGTAGGGACTAAAAACATGTTTCCTAAAAAAAGAACAAAATGAAAGTGGGAGAATAGCAAGATAGACCCTCAAAAAGCTATTGTCTTTCGAAAATTGTACCAAACTTCAAAAAAGAAACAATCACATAAAAAAAAGATTATGTGAAAGAGTGGGCCGTAATCCACCCCAAGCCCCAAAACCAAAAAGAAACGCTAACATAAACCAACCTGGAATACATGACTCAAAACAATGCCAGTTCAAGCCCATCAGACAAACCCCTTAACCATAAACAAGAAAACAAAGGGTTAAAAGCGAAAACACACTATAATTTACTATAAAAATAAACAGTAACTCGAAAACGATAATTGAAATATAGTAATAATGGTAACCATATTATTATTATTATTATTATTTTGTAATCAAAAGCATATAAATAGAAAAAGAGTTGAGGTAGAAGAAAAGCGTCAAAGTCATGTGTCAAAGAGACTTGCTCTGAAGATACAATGACCACTGAGTGACATGTGAATTTCTTCATCCAAGCTATTATTTGTTGAGCTACATTCTCCATCATGAGGCTAAGTAGAAATATAACACGAAAAGTAATAATAATCTGCATACAATCAGTTAGACAGATGACAAATCGGAGTTTAAGATGATAAGACTGCTTGATAGTCTAAAGAGAATTGCCCATTTAATAAATTAGTTAAGTTTTTATTTTTCTTACCTTGTGATAGTTTCAGTGAAGATGCGATTTTGTTTTTCAGTGATAATTATTGAAGAGTTTCAAATAATTTATTAGCCTAAAATTGGAAAATTAAAAAGGTTAAAGGACAGGTGGCGGGAAAAATAAAAGATAAGGGAGAGACATTAATGTAACAGTTAAAGAAAGCCGTGGTGGATACAACAGAACGGACCAAGTTGGTGAACAGATACCATCTAGTGGTGCTTTGCTCTCTTTTTACATGACGCCCACAGCCGTCTTTTTTTTTTTTTTTTTTACTAATACGGTAATTCCAGTTTCCAACTTTATTTACATTGAAAAACAAAAAATAAAAGATAAAATAGAAAGAATAGGATCCCTTAATTTAAAAAAAAAATTTTTTAGTCAAACCCAAAATATTTCAAAAAAATCAGAAGTGCTCTCCCTCCAACAAGTAAATATAACACTTTTTTTTTACACAATAAATTATATAAGGTCATAAGAAATAAGAAGGTATCTGTATTATAGGGAGGAGGTGTTTGATAAGTACTTAAGATCTTAAAAAAAATCAAAACAATACTGAAAATATTTGTGGGATTGAGAAAATAAGGATGAGACTTGAATCTGGGATGCAGGGTTTGATGCCGCCAACACTTTATTGTTTTAGATAAGAAATAGGTACTTGACAAACATTTGAGATCTCAAAAAATAATTAAAATAACATTAAACACATTTGTGGGATTGAAAAAATAAGAAGAATACTCAAATTTAAAATATCGGATTCGGTGTTCCAACACTTTACCTATTTATCGACGCAGGGACAATATAAGACCTTTAATTAATGTTAGGCGACGAATAAAATATCTCTTCCATCCATTTTCTTTTCTGCACAAAACTTATGAGATGTTTGAGAGCTCCACATATACTCGAACAAATTCACGTGGGTAATAAAAAGAATTGCAGGTACTAGAGCAAAATCCAGCCCAGGCCACTCGACTCACTGGTGGCTCCCTCGCCCGAGTCTGAATGATTATTTGGTTGTTAGGCTTGCGGCCCACACAATACGAATAATTCCTCCCTCTCCTCAGTCCTCACCACTTGGACAACTTTGTTTTTTACACACACCAAATTACAAGTGGGATATTGGATATCAAAAAACTAATAAAATGTGGCTTGATAATTATATATTTGCTTAAATTGTATGAAATTTTGAATATGCCAAATACAAAGTTTTTTTATTGCTAAATTTAGTACTCATTGTTTTTATTTTATTTTTTAATTTTCACAAAAGTCAAAACTTGATTTCAAAATATTAGTTCCGCATTAAAAATACTTACCAGCTAGATAGCTAATGACTTCTCAAAATTTTCTTCCTTTTTTTGTGAAAAAAGTTTCTTCCATTACTTGTCAAGCTTGAACTATAGTCTTTTTTGTTTTCTTTCGATCACATATATCTCTCTTGCTTGATCCTTTTAAGCCATCAGATTGATATTTTCTGGGTAAAGAGCATGAAAAATTGTTAAACTAAACTTTATATTGCGCTTTCATCCCAAAACTGCATAATGTTGCAAAATAACCCTGAACTCTCTCTAATGTTGAGTGAATGGTCATCGGTTAGAATTTTCTATCAATTGCAGACCAAAATCTGGGGAATTTTATAATTTTTCCCTACCTATATTCTACTTAGAAAAATACTCCTCAAACTAAAAAATGGTACTAGCGCATTCTTAGATTATGATTTTGTGGTTCTCTCTTGTTATTCTCGGTCTCTCTGCACTAACAGTGACCAAAATTAAGAGAAACTAGGTACCCATGGTCATGAAATTCTTTAGTATTCATTATAATCTGTAACATATGAAGTATAAAGGTTTAGGGAGCATATATCATTAAATTAGTAATCCCTATCTAAGTTATTAAAACACAAGTATACTGAAAAATAAATGTCATGTAAGCATCAGCAACATCTCTTATGTTGAACAAACTAAGAGCATGAAAGCCAGCAGCAATTTTTTATTTTCAATTTTATATTTCTAGTCGTTTGGGAGCAAAACATCTTTGTACTATTACAATTTCAATTCCCATGAAAAACATTATAAAATGTCCAGCGTGTTGTTGAGTCAAGGAAAATGTATTATGGTATTCACTTTGTGTTTGTTAATCTGTCAGAAAATATAAACAGATGAACCAATGACCATGGGTAAAATGCATTAATTAATTACATCATTCATCTCAAATTCATTCAATGAAATATTTGAGTTTGGTATATAGAGATTAAAAAATATGAAAAAAATTTGTGTTGTTTTTACTTTTGCTCATTACTTTTTGCATACGAATCAAAAAATATTGAAAAAGACTCTAAAATGATAATTTGAAGGATAATATGGTAAATAATTATTAAATATGACATTTCAGATGATCCAAAATAAAGTATTTTACAAATAATTTGGGATAAAGGGAGTAGTATCAAGTAAAAATCAAAATTAAAATTCTTGAGGTAAAGAATAAGACGAAGAAAATGGCATCTCATTCCAAGTCCAAAATCTCCACTCATGGCCTCGACTTTCATTAATTTCATTTTCCATTTTTTAATTAGCACTAATTTTATTTTATTTTTTTACCAACATTTTTATACCATGATGCAATTCATATTAATTGAATCATCCTTAAAATTACTTGAACTTGAAATATATGTTTTAAACACAATAAATTTCTATGTTTTTTATTTTTATTCTCTAAAATAAAAATATATAAAAGTCACTAATCAGGAAAAAATTTCTGGAAATGCTTGATATTCTAAAATTTGAAATATTGATTAACGCTTAGAGTCTACATTATGTAGAGAAAAAAGAGAATAAGATACTGAAATAATTAATTTTTTAAAATAATATGTATCAACAGGACTTTAAAAGATGTACACAAATAAATTGAGAAAATCTTTTAATGTATAATAACTTGATTGCCGTTAATTTCTCTCACATAAAAAAAATTCCATTCTTTTTTACGAGGATTAATTTTTACTTCAAAATGTTTCCTTTCTTCTTGATTTAGCGATCTAGTTTATTCCGTTTTTCATAATAATAATGCTGAAAGATTATTGAAAGGTTATTTCTTCCACTTTTGTATGAGAACAAATGAGGCTAATTGAAATGCGAGGCACCCTCTTCGTCACTTAGATAAGTTTTCGTTATATTGTAGTAATATTTTTCATTTGCCATGAAAGGTTTATACCATTTAAAGTTTTGAAAACTATTTTGCTACGAAAAATATAACTGTAAGTTTTCCTAGACAGAAAATTCTAATGGAGGATCATCTATGTAACATTAGAAATAGTTTAGGATCAGTGATATAATATTCTATAGTTTTTAGATTGTATAGAACATTTCATGCCATTTTACCGATACCTTTTTACCCTCCGGTTACCATTCCAGCAAGTCCATCCAAATTCAATAAATTAACAAATCCAAAGGCTGCTGTCGACTGACCGTGACAAAGTGCGATGATCTACGTGCCAGAAACAATTTGCAAGGGTGAAAATGCAACACACGTGAAAACCCAACTATCGTCACAAAAAATATATATATAATCAATGAACGCATTTTCCTTAAAAAATTATAATAAACAACCAATAACCGTCCTCCAAAAATGATTAGTGGCGTCTCGTCAACCAAAGCATTTGTAATCTTAAGGAAGATGCTTTCTTATTTTCAACTGATGTTATCATAAAATCCCTTATTTCATATATTATATCTTAGCATGTTTTTTTTATTAGTTTTTCGATTATTTTTAATGATATGACAGTATCAAAGGTCTTAGTTCAACCCATATTACCTTCTCTTTAATTATATTAAGCAATCATATCTTGCAAATGTGAAACTTTAGGTTGAAATTGATAGAAGCACATAAGATCAATTTGGACTTGAAATGCAAATGAGCAAATTTGGCTACCCGCCAGCTCCATTTCACATTAATGTCAGTGATTAACGTTAGAGTTTTGAAAAAATTATCTAAAGGTAACTTTTAACTTTTAGCTTGAGCGTTTTCATCTTAAACTGTTAAACAAATTATCAAAAATTCTAATGTTGATAATAAAAACTGTTTTCAAACAAGGCTGAGTCTGCCCCAACCATGGTACAACCATGGCCATGCTGCACAAAATCAAAAGAAATAATCCACACTAGCTGGTGCAAAAAGAATATTTTGATTCTAAATTCATTGATTAGAAAATGCTCTCTCCACAAAAACACACAAATTTCTGTATAGAGGGAATCAAGCTATCATCTTTGACCTCTAATTGATCCAAGGATGGCGGCAGAAACAGTGCGTTGTGACCAAAGCACTTGCTCTGAGCCATAACCTCATCATCCGCCTTTGTAATTGCTTATATAATCAATAAGAATTCAGTTTTTGTTGGCCAAATGTTTTTTTTTTCATGTGATGGAGTTCTAATAATACAAGACTAAATGTTAATTTTGTAGATAATTAGAGGTGAAGCCATGATTTTAAGTTAGAGGGTCAAATTTCATTTTCATAATGTTAAAAAATTAGAGGGTACCACAGTAAAGATAATGAGATTTTTTTTAACTTTATCTTTACATATATACAAGGGTAATATACATAATTTACAAAAATTTTGGGTTGCAGACAATAGTGAAGCACTGCTATGAAGTACATTGTTCAATGAAATTTCTCAAAAAGGTTAAGTTCATGTTCATAATTCAATGGTAAAAGCTAAAAGAATTGAATCATTGATCATATGTGCAACTGATACCAATTCCAATTGTTGAGATTTTGTAGGCAAAAGTACTTTTTTTTTTTTACATCTGTTTTAAAGATTTACACTTAATTCGTTTTAACTTAAGTCAATTAATTATAAAATGACTTATTTTTTATTCTTACATCTTTTTTAATCAGAACTAATTTTAATTAAAACCAATATAATATAGCTACAATAATCCATTGAAAATACAACTTTATAATCTTATTAAATTTTTATGCATTTTTCTAGTTTAAGGAATTAAAAAATAAAAATTCATAAAAATTTAACAACATCAAAAAAATTTACTTTCAAACGGATTATTATGTCTATATAGTATTAATTTTTAAATAAAATTGGGTTTAGGTAAAAAAAATGTAAAAATAAAAATAAGTTAGTTGATTTAAGTTAAAATGAATTGACTAAGGGATTGTATCAACAACTTTATCATTAACCAGAGGCCATAATACCTGGAAATTTATTTCCTCCCAAAACATAATAATAAAAGAATTCTAGTGCATAAAGATAACAAGAAAAAAGCTCTACCCATCACTCACAACGAATAGGACATGGTAAAAATCAAATATGTATCAAAAGCTAAAGAAGGACTGAGCTTCTTTACGATAGTCAGTTTTGTGGCAACCTTCTCTGCTACTAAGTCTAGGGGTGATCATTTGGTTAATTCGGTTAAAATTGAACTGAAATTTTTAATTTTTTTAGTTTTTAATTTTTTATTATAACAAATTAACTAAACTGAGGAATGAAATTGAAGTAAAACCGAACCAAATTTTTCAGTTTGGTTCGGTTTTACATTGAAATAACCAAAATGCAACTTATGATGTTATAATCTAGTGACTAAAATGTAAAACTAAGGCTATGAGTACCTTTGTTAAACATTTAATGAGAAATAAAACACTAAAATTGAGTTTTAGCTAAAATTGTTATTTTCAAATCTAATCGTCATTGCAAACAGAGATTGGACCTTCTTCCATAATCTCATCTCATCGTCGGCTTTCTCTTTTCCTTTTTTCTCTTCCTCTACCATAACACCACCTTGATCAGTCTTTTCTTCTCTTCTGTGGCAAGCTCCGAAGCTTTCTCCTCCTCCTTGGCCCGTGGCTTGTCCTTGTAGTCTTTTCTGGCTTAAGAAGGGTGAAGGGTAATCGATGGTGGGCTTTTCCACCATGACCTCCTCCGTTTCTGGAGCAGGCGGCACCTTTTGGGTACTATTAGCCATACAAGTCTTTTTCCCAATTTTTGCACCAAGCTTTGCTAATTCGCTGACATTCTGCTTCTTCTTCCCAATTTAATTAACATGGCCAAACCCTAATATAATCTATCAATTTTCTATTTCTTTTCCAGTCAGTCCTCACTCCTTTCAAATTTTCAGGTTACCCAAAATAAGAAATAAAAATTCAGTTTTTCAGTTATCAAATTAACTGACTGCCTTAACTGAAACCGAACAAAAATCGATTCTCACTCTATTCAGTTTCAATTGAAACCAAACCGAAATTTCTAAATTAATTCGACTTTTTGATTTTTTCAGTTTTAGCCGAATAGTGCTAACCCCTACTACAAGCTTGGGTGCTATGGTAATGGCAAAGGTGCCATAGAGTTAAGTTTGCTAGACTTTGAAAGCAAAGTTGATCAATTTGATTTTTTTTTCTTTTTGTGGATTTGGGTTTTTTCCCGTTTTAAATATCAGTGGTAATTGGGAGAGAAGATGAAGTTCAGGTTGATATGTATTTTAAGTTTCTAAAATTATATGTTTGTATTACTTTTGATCTAATGTTTCATATTTGTACAAATATGACATCTATTGTAATTAAAGAGAATGCATTGTTGCAATATGAGGCCCACTAGGGTCTTTGAGACTGCCATATCATCAACTTATATAAAAAATACTTCATCAGTCTAAAAAAGGATGATACATTTTTTTTGTGTCCGAAGATTTAAAGGTTTGTGTGATTTATAATGTTTTGGTTTTTCATTTTTTCTCTCGAAAATAAAATTTTAAAAAATAATTTTAGGGTTATATATAGTGAGAATCTAAATAATGATTAGAAAAAAAAAGATTCTTTTTAGGGTTTGTGTAGTGAGAGTTTTAATGAAGATTAAAAAAGAAAAGATTTTTTTTGATTTTGTGTAATTGAAGGTAGTGGGGTAAATAGGATATTAAAATCTTCATAAAAAAATATTTCATTCTTTTTGGAACTACAAAAAAGGAATATTTTTCATTTATTTTAAGGTAAAAAAAGTAACAGAGAAACTAATAGGACAAACATGGAAAAGACTATGGTTATCAAAGTCACGACTTGAGTTTTAGAAACTTACGTTTCTATGACTCTAGAAATGAAAAATATCTCAGGTCTTAGTAAAAACTTACATGTAGGTAGAAAACGAGTAGAATTTCAACTTTAGCCCTAAAAACTTAGAAACTTTAGAATTTTACATTTCTTATTATTATGTCATATTGAAATTGGCTAAAAGTGATAAAAAGTTGACAATATATAAATCTATTATGCAACTTCATATTTATACAATCAAACTCAACCTATTTAGAGTTAAAATAAAAAATAAATTTAAAGATAACCGAAAAATAAAACACAAATCATTTTTTTTCTTGGACTCTCTATGTCTCTTGATCGCTTTTCTTCAGTATGACTTTGATAACCTTGTTTATCAAATTTATGTAGATGTAGATATAGATGAAGAAAATGTCAATGATAGTACAAGTATTTGTATATATTAGTTTGACCTCTCAAACATGAAATGACAAGAGAAGAATATGAAAACAACTTTCAAGATGATAATATTGATACTTTCATTGGTCATTAATACTCATGATGTTCTATGTGCTCTATTAGATAATTAAGATATTCTTAACTTCTAATTATGAATTGTGAATTATAAAACTTAATTTTTTTTTATTTTTATAGCACTACACTTTTTTTATGGTATTAGAGTATTAGAAAGTGATAAATATTGTGCAATATGAACTTTTTAAGATAATTTATAAGATTATATTCTTTTCATATTCTCAGAATCTTATGACTCTATAAGTTTTTACAATTCCATGACTATAGAAACTTGGTTTTGATAACTACATAATACATGAAGTTGGGGACATTTAATGTCACTAACTGAAGTAAGAAACTATATTAGGATAGCAATAAAAGCTAAAGCAACATAACTAAACTTTACTCAACATATCGTAAAAATCAAACTGTTCCAAAATCCAATACCACTCGAGAATTAGGGTAGATAAACTCACAATTTTCCGAAACTTCTTAATTTGATTTTTCAAAGGATGTAATAAACCACAACATATGTTAATACAGACAGAACTGGGTCAACTAAGAAAAATCAAGTCCAACATTATTGCTTCCATACCTTGTCATTCCAATTCCATCATTTGATCATTCATAATTTTATTATTTTTTGTTCAAAATTAACAATCTATCGTTTTCAGTTTTCACTTTCATTACATTTTTTTAATACAAAAAATATTTAATAAAAATTTCACATTTTTAACATAAAAATGAAAAATAAGTGCTTTTGCAGAGAAATAATTAAAAATGTGTTCCATTACATCTTAAAGATTCAATAAAATTGTCATGATAGAAATAAATATTTTTAATTACTTCTTAAATCATAGCACCAAACTGAATTTCTACGTAAGGTTTAATTCTCTATTATTATAAAAATGTGCTTATAAAATTTTTATCAAGTAAGTTGGTGTTCCAAAAATGATTAGTAGTATTGTTATTGTTTTGTTATGTGGGGGGTGCCGTCACACAAGTTGTGGCGTTCATTTGCTCGTCCCTTCCTTTGGATCTGAAAGGTTGGCCCTTTTTCCTCTTCTTTAAGACAACAACAGCGCGTCGTCGTCGTCGTCATCATCATCATCATCAACAAACCAACAAAAACAAAAACAGCTAAAAAACCAAGCATCATCGATTATCGTTTGCTTCACCTCCTCCCCCTCCTCTCTCCTTTTTCTCTCGAACGTCCCTAATCTCTTCTTTTTTTTTTTTTTCCCTTTTCTTTTCCTTCGATCTCCTCTCCTCGGCCCGACTCTTTTTCCTTTCTGTGCAAAGCTTCCATTTTTCTCAACCTTAACATTGTAATTTGCCGTAATTGCCCTCCAAAGCCGACGGAAATCTATTTGATCTATCTTACTTCCTTTGGTTTTTTCTTTTCCATTTTGTTGTCACACAGCCACTTGATTGGAGATCGACGATTCCGGGAAAATTCCGGTACTTTCCTTTGATAGCTCTCCATTTCGTTGATTCATTTCCGACATGATTCTCTGGAGGGTGAATTGACAAGAAGATGTTGTATTTGAAGCAACCCAAGTCGATTCTATGCAAAGGGTACGGTTTCGGTTTGTTCCGGTGAGGAATTGGGAGATTCTGATCGTTTCCGAGGAAGTTGGAGGAAATCCGGTGTTCGCGCGCATGGTCTGGTGATAGATTCCCGGAGCCAGGAGCTCGGAACCGGGAATTCGGAAAGTAGAAAGAGAAGTTTTTCGACATCTTTAGCTCATGGCGACATCGGTAAAGGTCAAATTTCATGATAACATTTCTAATGAGGAGGCTTCTCAATCTCCAGCTGCCTGTATGCAGAAATTCAGGCTTTATGAAACTCGATCGGTGAGCGAAATATTCTTTTATATTGTTTTCGTTTGTGTTTTGATTTAATATTCCGGTGATCTTTTCTGATTTGTTCCTCAAATGCGCCTTGGCTTCTAGTTAGCCGCTGGCTCCTGGGAATTTTTACTTTGGGTTGGTAATTGTGGCAATTTAAGGTTTGGTTGAATCTTAGTTTTATGCCACTTTTGTTGGGGACTGGAAAGTTTCCTTTGGTTCTCATTGTTGGATATGAGTGATGAAGTAGACAATATAGTGCGAGTAATTCGAAGCAATTTTTATCTTTTATACAATGAGAAAGTTCATACTTACGCAAGGGACATTTGATTTTTGATGATTTGTCTTAAAACTACTTGTGCTATGTTTTTTGGAATTTGATATTCCACAGAACTTTTACATGATTGGAAGGAACAAAAGTAGAACTTACTGGAGAGTGCTGAAGATTGATCGGCTGGATCCATCTGAGCTGAACATTCGGGAAGATTCAACAACATATACTGAGAGTGAATGCTCTGAACTGTTAAGGCGGATACATGAAGGGAACAAACCCACCGGTGGACTGAAGTTTGTGACAACTTGTTATGGAATTGTTGGTGTGTACATGGCGCCATGAACTTCTGTGTCTTGTCAATGAAGTAATGATGTTATGTAGTTTCTGGGTAATGATGCCTTTTTTATTTTTTCCTTTAGGTTTTATTAAATTCCTGGGCCCTTACTACATGCTGCTGATTACAAAGAGAAGGCAAATAGGTGCAATATGCGGCCACAATGTGTATGCTGTTTCCAAGATTGCGATGATTCCACTCCCAAATTCAAATGTTTGCCACAATATTGCATATTCCAAGAATGAATGCAGGTTTTCCTCTGATCTTTCAAGTGAATTGACCTGATTGCTAGACTCTTTGGCACATCAAGAATTTGTGTCACATAAAGTACAATTTGGCGACCAGTTATTACTATGTGTTTATTGATGTTTCTTTGTCTGCTAACATGAATGAGTATGTTATCAACCACATGCTCCTTTAAGATTTCACAGAAATTGCCTTTTTCCCTTAGTTTAAAGTTAAATGCTGCTCAAGATTTTTCTCTAATCTTCTATTTTTCACTAGGCCATAAATTATAGCTTCCAATTTTTTTGGAGTGCATCTAACTCAATTGATATTCCCCTCCCTCCTCCCCACGTTTTTTTATGGTTAAGATACAAGAAGCTCCTGTGCACAGTGGACCTTACAAAGGACTTCTTCTTCAGCTATTCATACCATGTCATGCGTAGTCTTCAAAAGAACTTGTGTGATAGTCAGACAGGCCATGTGCTTTATGAAACAATGTTTGTTTGGAATGAATTCTTGACTCGAGGGATCCGCAACCATCTCCAGAATACTTTGTGGACTGTGGCACTGGTGTATGGCTTCTTTAAACAGGTGAGATGGAGATGATAACCCTGTCTAATTTATTCATCGATATCTTCTAAGTTGTTTTCGGAGTGGGTGAGGTGAGAAATAATATGCCTGATGGTACCTTAGTATTGTCAGCCAATTCAATTTGAACCTGTCATTTCCTCATCTTCACATTAAAGTCTCCTGGCTCATTCTGCACAAGGTCTTTTACCTTCACGTTTTTTAGTTTGACATTTTCAGTGTTAACATATGCAGGCAACGCTTTCTGTGTCTGGACGTGATTTCAAACTTACCCTCATAGCCAGACGATCCCGCCATTATGCAGGCACCAGGTAGAAAGACTAGTAACCACACACCCCACCCCCCCTGAAAATCATTCTGGAGTGTCATTGCCATAGCTCTAACTCAGAAACTTGTATGATCTTCATTGAACTTGGCTTTTTCTTCCCCCTTTCTGTGTGCATGTGTGAAAGATGAAGTCACCAATAAAAATCATTCCATGCATGCGTAATTGGAATACCAAATATTTTCTGTTTGACTCTTTTGTATGTCAAATGACAGTATGAGTTGCAAATTCAATTTTTAGTTCTCAACAACAATAGACACCTTGTGATACAATGCAAAAGTAGTAATTAAGTATCTCAAGTCATTAGCTTCTCATTAAATTTTATTTGTATTCGTAAAAAAGGAAATAGACTTGCAAGTGGAGGAACCTATAATTATTACTCTTAAAACTTCATCTCGTTTTCCATTTACAAAAAGGTACAGGAAAGGTAACTGCCATAAAAGTTGCCCAGTAATCTTGAATTTTAGGTACCAACCTTGGTTGGGGTGTTGCATTTTGTTCTGCTGCATATCTTCTCCAAAAATTTTGTTTTTATTCTAAGAGAGGCAGAGAGCTTTACTTTTTATTTTTGGATCTTTCTGTTTACTTTTTGGATTATATTTGTTCATTTTCATTTTGGTTTCAACTTAGGTATTTGAAACGAGGGGTAAATGAGAAAGGCAGGGTAGCTAATGATGTTGAAACAGAGCAGATTGTCTTTGAGGATGTTCCAGATGGGTTTCCAAGGCAAATAAGTTCTGTTGTCCAGAATCGCGGCTCCATTCCACTATTTTGGTCACAAGAAACATCACGCTTGAATATTAAACCTGATATTATATGTATGTTTCTGGACTCTTGCATTGATGCTGCAGCTGACTTCTTTGTTTATTAATGCAAGCTTGTTCACCTTTTCAGTGTCAAAAAGGGATCAAAACTATGAAGCCACCAGGCTTCACTTTGAAAATCTCATGCAGAGATATGGAAACCCTGTAATCATTTTGAATTTAATTAAGGTATACTTCATTTTACAACTTCATTTGCAAGTTCTTTCAAAATCAATTTGCTGCCAACATAAAGTATATGCCTCTCATCTCCCCTCTTTATGCTGATGCATATAATGCTACATAAAGGGTTAATGAAGACTGCAAGAATGTTTTGAATATACCAAGATGCCCCACCTTTGTTCATACAAGAAATTAAGAAATAAAGTGTAGTGTCAAAAATGTCAATGCAACGAAGATTTTTTTTCTTTTCCATCAAATTTGACCCGGAATTTTCCAAATTTCATTGGTTCTTATTGTGACTTCTATTTGATGGCAGACACAGGAGAAAAAACCTCGAGAGTCAATTCTTCGTCAAGAATTTGCTAATGCTATTGATTTCATCAACAAAGATTTGTCAGAAGAAAACCATTTAAGGTTCCTTCACTGGGATCTGCACAAACATTCTAGGAGGTAAGTGTTCCTTCTCCTCCTCATTATCAGCATGGTGATAATAGTGGTGATTAGTCTTCCACCTGCCGCCATAGATTTTCTTCTTACCTGTACATTTTAGTGTAATCATGTGTCTGTGTGTTCTCTTACTGCAAAGATACTTACCTTGGTATAATTTATCTTTTTGTTGTGTTTCAGCAAAGCAACAAATGTTTTGCTACTTTTGGGCAAAGTAGCTGCATATGCATTGACACTAACAGGTTTCTTTTATTGTCGAGTGACTCCCACATTGACATTGGATGAGTCTGTTGAATGGCCTTGTGGGTAAGTATCACCACATCTCAGTTCCTCCTAGATACCACCTTAGTTAACTTTCTTTGAGGATTTTCATCCCCCTTCATACATGTACTCGCCCTTTTGGTTCTTTTGACATTAGGGATTCCAATCTCTGATCCTACTTCATAGTTTTGTCCTTTTTTAAGGACCATGATTTTCAAGGCATCCATGTATTATAATATTGTTTATTCTTGAGTTTCTGTTCCCTTTTTATTTGATATCACTGTTTCTGATGAGACACTTTGCTTTCGGAAATATGATGCAGGAATATGGATAATGAGAACCTCTCACTTCAGAATCATTGTGACATTGAAAGCTCAGATTCTGACAAATTACAGAGACATGCTAGTGGTGAAAATAATATTGCTAATGGAAATCACTCTGCTAAACCTGCAATCTTCCAGAGGGGAGTACTTAGGACAAACTGCATAGACTGTCTGGACCGTACAAATGTTGCTCAATATGCATATGGGTTAGCAGCTCTTGGTCAGCAGCTTCATGTATTAGGAGTTATTGATGCTCCAAGGATAGACCTTGATGCTCCTTTGGCTGATGAACTAATGGGTTTCTATGAGAGAATGGGTGACACACTAGCACACCAGTATGGTGGCTCGGCAGCTCACAATAAGGTATTTAAAAATCATGACCTACTTGCAACTACTTACCTCAGCTCTGTAGATTTGCATCCTTCCTCTGCTTATCCTGTCGAGATCATAAACCAAGTTTAAATTGATTCATTTGTTATGAATTTTGAAGTTGCATAATTCAATTTAGTCTCCCTTTCTGATATATTCTCATGTAGTTTATTGTGCCAGTCGGCCCAGTCCTTGATGGGTGCCAGAATCTTGTATATTTTCCCAAAACTAGCTGGTTTGCTTGGAAATTAGTGAAAAGATATGTCACGGAAGTTAGTTAAAGAAAACCTTTCTGGACAACCAGATGGTCCTTTATTGTTGATCAATTAGCAGGACATGAGCAGAATTTTGATCTCTTGATGAGAAAAGAAAACTTTAACTTTGCTGTTCATAATTTTTTAATGCAGTTTTCTGTCATTCTCCATTAGCTAAGATTTTTTATTGGCTGCATTTAGATATTTTCTGAAAGAAGGGGTCAATGGAAAGCAGCAACCCAGTCTCAAGAGTTCTTTAGAACTCTTCAACGATATTATAGCAATGCATACATGGATGCAGACAAACAAGATGCAATAAATGTGTAAGTGACATACTTTTCAAGTCATCCATGTTCTTGTATAACTCTTAAGCATGTCTAGCCTCTGGAATTACACATTTAACTAAAATTCTGGTCCATTTATTTTTTTAATTCTCTACGCTATATTTTTTCATAAAATAAACTTTGCTTGTGTTTCTTCTTCTTCAGAGCTTCTTTGGTTGATAGTGTTTTTGCTATGGTCCTTATAGCCCTGTCGTTCATCACCTTTATATTTGATTTGTCCTGCATCCTAAATAGTTCAGTTTGGAACTACCTTGAACAGATTCCTGGGATACTTTCAACCCCAAGAAGGTAAACCAGCAGTGTGGGAGTTGCATTTGGATCCACATTGCACCAGAGGACGGAATGGTGAATCAAATCAAGGCGAAGATGGAAGGTTTGTAGTTTCCTGATCTAAACTTAAATTTTATATGCTGAGTTGAGGCTAGTACCATGTATTTGTTCATCATTATTCTGGTGGACTAGACCATTTGTTTCATGGCACATAAGTCTGTAAACTGGTACATAGTGCTGGTATCAACCTGGGTCATGCTTTATTCAATTGCAGTTTATCAATCTGGCAATGGAGATATATTAGTTTGCAACTTGATTTGTAGTTGATGTGTTTTTTATGGCCTAAATACCCAGTAAACCCCTGTACTATCGTGAATTGGTCCCTGGCCCCCTGAACTTTTAGGTGGTATGAAATGATCCCTCAACTATTTTGATCAGGACGCTTTGCTCATTTAACTTAACTTCCGTCCATTTAAAAAGGAAAAAACCACATAATTGCCACGTAATTTTCCTAATTTTTATCTTTTGCACCCTCATCTTTTGTCTCCTCCACTAAGGCCACTGTCTTTGATCCAAGCCTCCACCTTCTTCAAGACAGCTGCCCCTCTTCAGTGCCTCTTCACGTGCAAGACCTCACCTGCAAATGAGAGTTATACAGAGACAAACATGTTGAAGACTAAAAAATATGGAACAGAGTATAGATTCTATTCAGCATCTAAAATATTTCTGAAACACATTCAAAGAAGCATTTAGGCAAATAGCTAGCAATTTGAAATAACAAAATTTAAATAGAAAACAGGTGTTTGCTTCTTAGTTTTGAAAGAGCTATACACACCCAGAAACCTTAGTCTTAAGCTTTTTCTTATTAGAAAGTAAATGGGACTAAAATACAGAAGCTTGACACGAACCTGAAGTGCTTCATATAGTAGTTGAACAAACTTCTAAGTTCTGAATTTATCACTTTATTTTATCAACCAAAATGCACATTCAGGATATACAGATTCCTTTGGTTGAAAAAAAGTAACTGCAATGCCAACTTACTGAAAAAAATAGTTGCCCAACAAAAACTTACTGAGTTTCCTTTTTTAAAACTTTATTTTAATCACCATAATTTTTCTAAATATACTTTTATCTATATTTTCATATTTAATTGGATGGATTTTGGTCAAGCAATTTTGTTCTAAATATTTTCTAGATAGTAATCAATTTAGTATAACATTTTTCTCCTTAAATAAATAAAAAATACTTATTTTTAACAAAAATGTATCAAAAAGGGTAATTGACTCTGGAGTGGGGCAAGGATGGGTTCCGGCAGAAAGAAGGATGGTCTAAGGAGGTGGTGAATTGTGATGGGCATCGGCTGGGTGGATACATTAAGGATGAGGGCTTGGGTGGTGGGAGCCAAAGTTTTGGGTGCAAATGATTGAAATAAAAAAATTAGATGACTATATTAAATTGCAATTTAAGTCCCAAAGTTATTGGTTTGTATAGTTAAGAGGTCTGAAATTTTAAATTATGCAATTAGATGACAATTCTGTTGTGTAACTGACGGAAAATGTCCAGTGTAATGGAGCTATTGAGTCAAATGGGCAAAGGGTCTTGGTCATAATAGTTGAGGGATTGATTCATACCACCTAAAAGTTTAGGGGAGCCGGCGACTGATTCACAATAGTACATGGTTGTACTGGGTTTTTGGCCTTTTTTTCTAACCTAGTTGGTTTGTGCGCTTCACCAGGCTCTGCTACCTGACTGTCATGGTCTGCACTTTCAGGTCATTTTTCAAAAGGTCCTTTTCAGATGGAAACATTCTGCGAGAAAGTGGTTCATCAATATCAGCTGAAAATGTCAAGAAGTTCTCGCATGCAACCTTGCCTGACCGTTTGCAAGGAGGGTGCAATGGTATCTCAGAGTCCTCCCCTGAAATATCAACTTGCGAGAGTGACATGTCATATTCAAGGTTCTTTGCTTTATCCCATTTTCAGCTTCCCTCTACAAACTGTATGTGCTAAGAGCAAATCATAGTGTTTTCCTGATTGTTGGCTGGAAACTTCAGTGATCCTTTTGCTCACTATGAAATGATGGAAGATGGGGAATCTGCAGTTCCCTTAATTCATAACTTAGCTTTGAGTCTCTATTTTATTCCCCACTCATATTTCTCTGTTTTTTTTATTTTTATGTAGGTGGTTGACTCTACATAGCTCTGTTTTTAATAACATGGGCCTTTTGTTTGATGGATCTCTTTTCCCATTGAATCGATGTAGGTATACTCCATCAATGCCTCGCCAGCAGCTCTTTGGAGATGTACCAAAAGATCGATCTCTTGAAAGTGACCATATATTCTACTCTGAACAAGGGGATGCATTCAATTGCTCAAACTTTGTTGATCTAGACTGGCTTTCCTCATCTGGAAATTCATGTGAAGAAGAACCATTTGAGAGGTATCATTTCCTCCATTTCCATTAGCTGCTTAGGTTCTTTAGCTAGTCTTGGTCTTTTCTCAAGACTTGGAAGAGTTTATATATGGACTGGAGAATCTTTTTTCGGGTGATGAGTGCTGAAAGGATGAACAACTCCTTTCTGTCTGTGTCTGCACGACATGGATCTCAGCGACCAATCAGGCAGATGGCAGTAGAGCAGCAATCCTGACATTGTAGTAGCTTGTTTTCAGTGTTCCTCAATTGAATAAAAAAAAATGAAAAGCAGACAAGGGTGTTATACTATGGGAATAGCTATTATGATTTCATTTCCTTGTTTCCTATTAAAATAATTTCTTTTAGTTTTAAATGTTCTCCATCTTTCTCTTTTTTACTTTTTTCGGGGCAACAACAAAAAAAAAAAAAGGAGGCAAGAGTCAATAAATCACCATTTACTTTGGGAATTGAGAGCATTTAGCAAATTGTATGAATCTGCATCTTTATCATATTGAAACAATGTGGCAATTTGTAATGCGATTTATTTCATTAAAATGCTGCTTCATCATGATTTTAGTTTTACGCAGGTCATCAGTGCTGGCAAACTCGCCAGTTGCTGGAATGTCATCGGAGAATGTTGTCAATGGAATAATTGGGGAAGCAACTCCATCCTCAGTTAGTGAGTACGGATCCAGCATGAGGGTAACGGCTGGCCCTCTGATCTCTCTCTCCCTCTCTCCTCTTTGAATTTTTTACATTTTTAATGGTGGCTAAAGAATACAAATATTGGAAATAGATCGTCAGTTTCCTCATTACCTCATTAGGATGGTTATTTTACATTAGGATGGTGGTGGTGGTGGCTAAAGAATACATTGGCTTGTTCCAATAAAAATGCAACTACAAGTTTATCCATGCGCTGGTTTAACAATTTGTATCTTTCCTTTTTCTGTAAATCATGCAGGTAATGGATCAAACAGGAGCAGAGTTCTCGTTCGGCATCATGTCACGTAAAAATGTTCTCGAAGAATTCCCCGACAGCTTTGTGAACTGGGTGAACTGTGGAGGGACGCTCTGCCACTGAAAATATCACACATGCTTTGCCAGATTCAGTCCCATAAGCGGCAATGCTGAAACAATCATCGGTTTGGTTGGAAGAGCTAACAACCTAGCGAAACTAGAGCAAGATGCAGAAAGCAGTGTCAGCATTCTTTTGTAATATACCACCACGATGACTCCTTCGGGGCCCCTGTATGACTAACGGTACTGATTTCATATCCCAGAAGAAAAAGAGAAAAGAAGAAAATGAAAATGAAAATGAAAAAAAAAAGAGGCCTCGATGAAAAACTGATACCTGGAAGTACAAGAAGGGTAAATAGTGCATAGTTAAAAAAGATTCTTTGTGGAGCTCAACCTGTGGCCGTTCATGCACGAGTAAAAGGGCAACTTTTACTTACCTAGGATTTGTAGTCGTGTAAATATTTTGTTTTTCACCCGCCCCTGTTTCTGTAAGAGCTCCTGTTTAGAGTTGCAGGTCCATTGATTCTTTGTTTCCTATTTGATGTTATATCTATGTTGAGGACATGATACTAACTATGCGGATATGATTAGACAGACTATTTGGAGGAAGCAAGGGCCAAATACAGGACCAAAATTCCCCCTGAGAAGGCCGTATTTATGTGTATGTCCCTGAATTTCTTCTTCTTCTTCTTCTTCTTCTTCTTCTTCTGTGTTTTTTTTTTCTTTTTTGGTTGTTTGCGTGTGCTTTCCATTGCGGCAGTGAGTGTGTGGACTGATAAAAATTCGAATGTCAAATCCATTTCCCTCGATTAAAAATGTGTTCGGTCAAAACAGGAAAGAAGGAAAAACAACACAAATCCTATACTATAATATATCTCTCAACTGACTAGGATAACTTGTAATAAAATTATCTGTTTAAGTAATATTTAATAACAACAATAAAAAATGTAAACATCGAAAAACAGCATAGATTTCAGTGAAAAAGAATTTGTTTTCTACCATTACAAAAACATGTACTTTATCTTCAAGGTTATGCTGTTATTAACACCAGTAAAAACACCTAGAAGGTTGTACATTTAATGATAGTTCAAATTGTTGACGAACAGTCAAAATATTTAGACAGATTAATTTACTGAAAAACAGGTAATAAATAGTTTATTTTAGGATTTGAAAAAGATAAGGGAAAATTACATAACCACCTCCCAAGGTTTGGCAAAACCTCTTGCTTTGTCTTTATTGTTTAAAAAACTGACAAATTAACATATCTACACTTACCTCCTCCGGTCTTAACTCGGTTAATGACATGTTAAAATAAAAAAGGAAAAACTTGTTTTATCCCACTAGCCTTCCTAATTCGATGATTTGGTCCCCCAAACTTCTGCATCTAACTTTGCCAACCAAACACAAGAAAACTCTCTTCCTTTTTTCTTGTTCCATTTTCTCTCTCACAACTAGTCATCATTGTGGCCATTTTGGACAGACGGAAGGTAAGGGTGAAAGTCAGGTTGAAACCCGATCTGAATTATGGATACTCTTCTGCTTTTTTTTTTTCCCTTAATGAACCCGAATTACCATATAACCTGAATTAATCGGGTTTGGGTTGATCGAAATCAATTCAACCCAATTCATTAAGTGCCACAGTCTTGGAAACAAGAAAAGTGACCTAGCTAAACAATGAAACAAAGACAACGAACAGCTGAGCACTGGCTCCTTCAACAGCCCCCAAGCATCCAACCATTAAGTAAAGTCAATATCGATAATTCCAAGTGCCCTTTTGAAATCTCCTAACTCTAAAAAAACAGGGACAGAAAAAAGAAATTACAAAGTTTCAAATTAATCAAACATAGCTAACATAAATTAAACTAACCTTGTTCTATCTTTTCAATTTCAGCTAAATGTTCTTCAAGATCCAGCACCTTTTTATTTGCTCACAACCAATCTTGTGCACAAACAAGTGCCTCAACTATCTTTGGTGATAAAGAACTTCTAAAGGGATCAAGCATTTGGCCTCCAGTACTGAATGCTGATTTTGAAGCAACAGAGGATACAAGATAGCCAAAACATCAGAAGTCATGGCTGAAATGATAAGGAACCTAGGACTATTGACCCCCACCATTGAAAAACATCAAAATAATCATCACCATCCTCCACATTCTCTCCAAATACTTGTCTAATTCACTCTTTCCTTGTGAGCTACTTACTGATTTGAGTTACTTCCATTCATCTTTCAAGATGACCCTCAACTTAGATGGGCTCTCCAACTCTATAACAACTAAACCCTTAACTTGATCATTTTTGCCTACTTGATCAACTGAACTTCAGTACTTCACCTTGTTGGCTTGTACTCATTAAACAATTTTTTAAGTGTCATCCTCACCTTTTCCATAAGTGTATCCGCCACTTCCTTACCATACATATTTCTTATCCCGAATTTCACATACTCCATCTTATTTTGTGGATCAAGCACAACAGCAATAAAAATCATCACATTCATGTTTTTAGGATTCCCCCAATATTTATCACATTTCGCTTTCATTTTCGAACACATACTAGATAAACCCTTATCAAGACCACATCCCCAATCCCTCAATAACATATCCACATTGGTAATCTCATGAAAATAAGAATTGGCAATGACATAAAATGAACTAGAAACATACTTGGTAAGATCATAAAAAGTTCCCAACAACTTTACCACATGATTGACAACATTCCAATCAAACTCCAAAGGTCTCTCCATGTCATCCCTATCCATAAGAGCAGAAATGTAAAGAGGATCATAAAACACATATTTCTCAAATGCTCTTTTAAATTTCAAAGCAGTTTCAAGCATCAGATAGGTTGAGTTCCACCTAATAGGAACCTCAAGATACAACTCATTCTCCACCTAAATTTCTCATCCTCAATACAAGTTTTAAACTTTAACAATCATGCTGAAGATTGCCTACTGTATCTAACAGCATTCGGAACACGAATCAAAGAATCAGATGCAAGTTTAAGACCATCTTGAACTACTAAGTTCACAATATGAGCAATACACCTAACATGAAGATATTCCCCCTAAAACAATTCCATTCCATAGATGCTTCAAATAAGCAATGTCTGTATTGTTTGAGCTTGCATTATCAACAGTTACGGTCATTAAATTTTCAATGCCCAAAAAATTTAATGTTTTTTCAATAGCTATACCAATAACTTGACCCTTTATGTCTAGAAATCGGGCAGAAATTTAAAATCCTCTTTTGCAACTTCCATTTATTATCAATAAAATGTGCTATCAAACACATGTAATTAATCATTTGCACTGAAGTTCTTGTGTCAATTGCTTTTGAAATCCTCCTAGCATTAGATTTCAGAAACATTTTCAAGTTTTTCTCGTTCATCAACAAACAGCCCATAGCAATATTTAGCCATGATTATCCAAGAGGGAATTTGAAACCTAGGTTGTAGGATACAGAAATTTTTTTTAAAACTGTCTGTCTCAACAAATAAAAAAGGAAGTTCATTCGCAACCACTATATATGCTAAACCCTTCCCGTAAGCCTCTTTATCAAATTTCCAATTAGCCATCACATAATCATCACCACCTCCACCCTTCGTCAAGTTGATTGTTGTTTGTTTAGTATCAACTACACCCTTGCATTTATCCTTTTTTATGTGGTTCCTCAGATTAGTTGTGCCAACATTCTTACTATGACACTTGTACACTTCACTGTAATTAATGCACTTACATTGGTTTGATTTGAGCCTTCGATAAACTCAAAGTGCACCCAATAATTTGCCATTTTCCTCAAAGTCTTTGTCTTCCCTCTTTCATGTGCAGTAGAAGTAGCAGAAAGTTCATCCATGTTTGAATCCGTGGGGGTTTATGCTCCTTTAGGTGGTGCTTCAATCATAATTGTGCCACCTTCAGTACTTGATGCCATCTGAAAGTTCAAAAATCTTTAGCACCGGACAGTAGCAAATAGATACCCAACAAATGTGGTTCATATTTACCAAAAAAAATGTAATGGAAACAACAATACAATTCGGACAAACAAAAAAATATCATACCAAATTTCAATCTTTAGCTTTTGTTTCAAACCAGTGAACACATCAAAAAACGAAAGACATACTTATAGAATCAAAACATTTCAGCCATAACGAAGGCATGTATGCTTCACCAGACAAAGCCACAAACAAAAGCTTCACCAAACAAAAAAATTCGTGTTCAACATGAGACCCAATTTCGGTTAAGTTTCACTAGATTCATGTTCAGGCAGAAAAATTCAGTCACAAAACCTATCAATATATAAAATGGCAAAACCCTCACCTGGAGACAACAGGAGACCCGATTTCGGCAGGGGCAGGAGGATGAAAGACGTCGCAGAGGAGGAGAAGACGATTGTTGAGAAAGACAGTGGCACCGGTAGTCAGTCGAGGGCGAGGTGAGGCGGCGGACAAGGTGAGACAAAGCGACAACGGACGAGGAGGAGTGAGCGAGGCGACACCAGTGACCAGACGAGGAGGCGAGGCAACTAAGTGACTGCTCCGGATGACCTCTGCTGGTGGTGAAGACGGCGCGAATCGGATGACGGCAGCCATGGCAGGTAGCAGTTGGTGAAGAAAAGTGGACTGGAGGACGGGGATTAGGGCTGATAGTGAGAGTCTGAAAGTGATTGAGTTT
Source organism: Aquilaria yunnanensis (assembly GCA_039654915.1). Lineage (NCBI taxonomy): Eukaryota > Viridiplantae > Streptophyta > Magnoliopsida > Malvales > Thymelaeaceae > Aquilaria > Aquilaria yunnanensis. Next base: position 93,383,246 of record CM077596.1, on the reverse strand, counting down.
GAGTGAGATGCACCCACAAGCGAAGGGAGGGTCATTGGTCTAGGTCACAACAATCAACAGGGTGTGGGTTCATTAGGCCTATGCCTGGGAATTTAGGAATGTGACTCTAATCGGGTTAGGCGGCCTATTTGAGTCGGGACCTGAATAGAACCAAATGTTTTACAAATTAATTGGGTTGGGTCGGTCTAGGTTATTTCACATTAATTTTCAGACCAGTTTCAGGTTTTACTTTTATCTCTAATAAAAAGTCATTTGATTCTGAAGAGAGTTGTGTTAAAGAGACCAATCTCGTGATTCTAGGTGAAATTGGGTGACAGACAATTATGATTCAAAGTGTTCACGATTCCAATATTTGTGATTCTGGTGTTCGCAATTCTAGCATTTGAGATTCTAGCATTCGTGATTCCAACCATTAGCAATTCTGTTGGGCGTTCATGATTTTGGTCATTCAATATTCTAGTCACGATTCTAGCATTCGTGATTTAGCCTCAGCACCACCACCAAAGAGTCCCTTGTTCTCGGCCATTATGAGATCGGGAAGCTCCTCAGTCCAATTCATCTCCTAATGATTTGTTCACCAATGTGTTGGACAGGGAAAAATGACGGTTCTAAAATCTAATGATTGGTGGTGATGGAGAAGAAGAAAGAAGAAGAAAGGAAGATAGAGTTTCTTTGTTGTTAGATTTGTTTCTTGTTAAGACTTCAGATTGTTAGATGTAAAAGTTGATGGCAAAGTTTGCATAAAAGAAGGCTAAGAGGGAAAAACAAGTATTTTTTTTTTCTATGGAGGGGGTAAGTGTGGGTTAGCTTAGTTGTTTTAATGGATGTCAAGGGAGGGGGTTGGTGTAGAGATTTTAAGCTTTTGATGGGGATTATGGTAGTTTTTTTGAAACAGTGAGGACAAAACAAGAGGTTACCCCAAATCTTAGGAGATTTTTTGTAATTTTTGCAAAAGATAATATGAGTAACAAATAGACAATGTAAGACCAGAGGAAAGTGCATTTTCAGACATAGAGCTTTTCATATTTTGCCTAGAGCATGAAAATCATCAATCCTATTAGTCCTAATACTCTCATTGGGCCAATTGTCTCACGAAAATGCTATATGACGGTTGACTTCCACTCAATTCGTTTTAATTAAAGTTAAATTAATTTAAAATGACTTATTTTTATTTTATATCTTTTTCTTGAATCAATATAATTTAAAAATTAATATTATTTAGGTGTAATAATCTATTTGAAAGTAAATTGTTATGACGTAAAAAATTTTTATAAATTTTTTTCACTTTTAAGCATTAAAAAAATTCATAAAATTTTAATAATATTGTAAACCTATATTTTCAATGGATTATTACACCTACATAAAATTAAATTTAAATGGAATTAATTTTGAGAAAAAAAGATATAAAAATCAAAATAAGCCAATTTGAATTAGGTGTGGAAAATAAATGAATAGCTTGAGCTCGACTCAAGTTTAGCTAGGGTTAAAGCTCATTAATTGCTTGTTCAAATTGACATGAAGTCAAACATGAACAATATTTCAAACTAGATATATAATTGAAATAAAGCTAAATTTACTTATTACTCGGCTCGACTTTAGTTTTTCCCCTTAGTTTAAGCAAACAGTTCAAGCTCAGTTGAAACTCAATCAGTTAAAAGTTTGTTTATAGCTCCTTATATATATTTCATCCAAACATGAAAAAAATATTAAGTTCGATAGCTATTCCAAACTGAATATGATCAACCTACTACTTAGTTTGGCTCAATTTCAGCTCTATTTTAAATTAATTTAACTTAAGTTAAAATGAATTTGGTGGTTTCTATCAACCACTAAATATACACTTGCAATTGTTTATTGAAATTTATCAACAGTTCTTAATTTTTAAAGAAATACTCCATCCATCTCATTTTGGATGATGAGTTTTTTTGGATACGAATATGAAGATGTATGTAATTTGTTTTTCTTTCCATTTTTAGCCATAAAGCTAAAATGGAAAAAAAATTCTCTTTGGATTTTGTGTAATAAGAGTTAAGGTGAGGATTAGTGGAAAAAAAATTGTTTTTAGATTTTTGCGCAGAGAGGGTTTAAATAAGCATAGTAAGGTAAATTAAATGGTAAAAGCTTTTAAAAAAGGAAAACAATTTATCTTTTTTAGGATAGCTAAAAAAGGACTTGTGACTTGTCTTTCATTTTGGGAGAAAGGAAATACCAATTTAGTTGCTTATTTTTTTTTAAAAAAAAAATCAATTTAGCCATTATATTTTTTAATTGCAATGTCACCCTAAATTTTGGTAAAACTTTCACGGAAGTGACTAAAGTTTGAGAAATGCAAATTTTTCACTAGAAATTGCATTAAGTGCTACGTTAGTCTTTTTGCTAGACAACGAACTCGATGAGAGTATTAGGACTACAGGATGGACGATTGGAACATTTTAGAACTTTTTTAGTAATTCGAGAAGTTTTAGGATTAATTTGGTGAAATTCAAAAAATTTTGATACTAAAAATTTATGGGTATTTCAGATGCTGTTTGTCTCCTAGTTTTCTAATATAAACTAGTGTTATCTATTTATTTAACATTTGTTTATTTAGTTGTTCTTACTTACTGAGAGTTTACTATACTGCCCGTCCCAAAAAAAAAAAAAATACTGTTCATTTGATCATCGTTATAGGATTATTGGTCGGAATAGCCAGGGAAATGGTCTATACACAGTAATCATGAAAATAATAATTATGTTAAGATGTATTTTCTTATTTTATTTTAATTTTTGTAATTGATTTAGTTTCTAAACAGCCCCCCAAGCTTTCAAGTGCCTAACGGCACCCTAGGTGGCCATCCAATGTAGCACATTGAAAAGGTTGCTCTCATTCCAAGCTCTACTCAACGATGATCTCATTAAATCTAGCCCTAGTTTGTATTGAATAACTTTAATTAAATCAATTTAATTAATTTGTCCCTTCAAATTTGGGGGTCAATTAAATTGCAAAGTACTTCATCCATCCCATATTGTTTGAAACAGTTGACTTTTGGTTATAGTTTGATTTGAATTTATTTATATTATTAGTTGTTAAAAAAATTTAAAAATATATATATATGGAAACTATAGGTTTTTATTTATCATTTATATACAAATTTTTTTATTTATATACTAAAAATAAAAAAAAATTATAGATTAATTTTTAAAAAATGAGTATTTCAAAAAATATGTGACAGAGAAAGTAATACTGAAACTATGGAAAAGAGTGCTTTTGTTCCATATCCCAAGATGTGCAAAAAAATAAAAAATAAAAGAAAGACATTCATCAGCGCCAATGATTGTTATCAAGCGTGGCATGGGCAGTTACAAGTTACAAGGTAGCTGGACATGAATTTTAAAGTTCATAGGCTGTTCACGTACCAACTTTAGTGTAGTTTAGATGCTCAAAGGTCAGACTTGTGGTAGTTCAAGGCCAATTAGGAAATTTTAGTCTTCCTTTTGTGTTTTTTTCTTCTCATTTCTTTACATTAAAGTTTTAAACCTTTATATTTCCTCGTCCGTGAGTGTTGTTTAACTATGACAGTCATCATCTTCCATGATTACCACGAATTTAACTCAATATACTTCCCAATAGATGCTACATTCACCCATACCAGCGTTAGTAAATTTTTTCACAGCTGGATATCATGATTATACAGTTTGAAAAAGCATTTGCTTGTAAATAGAACAGTTGAACGTTTTATTTTTAAACTTCTTCTCCATTTGCCTTGCGAAACATTGACCAGGGTTCTAGTCAAGATATTGAGAGAAATAACAGCGCCTATTGGATGGCTAGACAAGCACACTGCGACACAACTACAAGCATGGTATCATGTATCATTAGTTTCAATTAGAGAGGACTACAGGGCGATAAAGCAGCGACAATCTTGAACAGGTTGCATCCCTGCAATGGCTGTGTCTGATCTTGGAGAGCAAAACACAACAACAAACAACAGTAACAAAACTCAGACAGCTAAAAAGCCGAGTTCCAAAACTAAGGTCAGCCGAGAATGGGGAAGATCCGAGTAATGCGCTCTAATGGGACACTATCAGCGGCGTTTTTCTTTAACTCCGGATGGTTGAATTCGCTGCGAGGTAACACAATGAGCTGGCCTTTTCCGTGACTTTTCTCCAGTACCCAACCGCTATTAACAACATGGTGCTCAAGGAATTTGTCCAGGGAAAGGCCTTCGATATTTATAGCCTGTCAAATGCCAACGCCAAAGAAAAATGCACATATCAGAGCCTCACAAGTATTTCATCTTGAGGATGGAGAATGAAGAGAGATGGTGACTCAGATTAGAGAACATGGCAAATCTAACAACAAAGAGTAAACTCCAAGAAAAATCTACATCATTGTAGGAGCATGTGATTCTAGCTCATTTTACCAAAAAAATAAATGACCTAGTTCTGACGTTATACATGTAATCCAATGCGATCCTTTTTTTCTATTGTCACAGTAACAGTACTCTTACAATAACCAATATGCAAGACCTAACGCTCCTCATACATCAAACTTACCTCAGCAAGGACAGATCTGGGGATCTTTTGATAAGTCAAAGATAGAACATGAATTGCATAGGACTGGATTGCTTGCTCAAAACCTACAAATATAATCCAATGATTAGTTGTTGTTCCACATACAAACTGGAATACTAACATGTATTGGTGAAAAATAAAATAGCTGGAAAAAGGAGAACCAAATTGCAGCATTAGTAGCAATGAAACTGAAATGAAATAACCAGTTAATGTAATGAGAATATCAAAATCAAAACTCATGTTTCCTTGATAAAGATCAAAAGGAAAATATCTTAACAGGATTCAACTAGTAAAGTGGATGATTTCATACAGAAATCAAATAAACAAATCCATAAGATACAAAAAAAGTTGACTTTTTGCATAAGCACCCAGCTGTTGTTGAAAGTGAAAGGCCAACTACAAATACCCAGTGGCAAATGAAATCCTCCATTCATCAGTAGGGATCCATAAATTTGTATAATCGGACAACATCAAGCATGACTGTGCGCCACAGTGATATTCCTCATTGTAGATTATATTGTGACATCCTAGTACCAGACTAGATGAATAACATCTCTTATACATTGCTCTGTGCCAAAAGATACAACAGTGAACAATACAAGAGCAAAGATAAGTGATCACTGTTACCTGGCACAGCTTCTACTATATGGCGACTCTTCGCAGCTTCATCCCAGAATTGATGGAATCTTCCAGTCTGCAAGGTATGCATGGCAAAATCATCTACTAGGAAACATTCCAGAATCAAGATAAGCAATAGCTTTACATGTCACAAACCTCCAAATAATGTGAGAGAACAATCAATGTCTTGAACTGCTCCTCCATTTGCTGGTTCCAAATAAAGAAAAGTTACAATCAAATATAAGCTTGTGAGTGCAAAAGTGCAGTTTAAAAGAAGATAATAAGGGGTGGACCTTCTGCTGCTACAGTAAAATAAGATGCCTACATATTGTCAAGATGATTAACGTGATCAGGTTTCGTGTATCACTCCACCTACACAACTCTAATGCTCAACTGTGTAAATTCAAGCTTATGCACAAATAACAACAGCTTCCACAAATACAATCTATCCGATAGGGAAGTATCCAACTGGCCCATCCTTGCGTTCAGGTAAAACAAAAGGAAACATATCCAGATGTGTCTTCACCAACACAAATTCACATTAAAGTTAAAATGTGGGCCAAACTAAAAACAGTACCACCCGTTCCGGAATCAGAAAGAGGCAGAGGCTGAAATCTGGGGCGGGCATCGCCATGAGGGACTGCACAAACCAATGGAAATTAAACTCAAACGCCAAAACAGCTGCAAGGCAACCACAACTATCCAGGAGGAATCAGAGACGTACCTTAACAAGAATTCGAGCAACAATTTGGGTGCTCATACGTTCCGGCTCAAACTGCGAAAAATTAAACCGTGTTTCAAGGCATAATTCAATACCCACTGAAACTAAAGCGACAGAAAACATCCATGGACATGAACAAAGCACCTGGTAGAGACGAAGAAGGCAAAGATTTGCATCCAGACTGTACGTTTGGGACGAGACCTGGACAGAGTAGAATCTCTCCCGTCAAATTTTTTTTTTTTAACATGAAACTATACTGAAATTGTAGGAGAAAAAAGAGAAACCTGCTCGTTAACGTGGTTCTCGAGATCGGGGAGGATGTCGGGATTGTAAGGATTGACGGCGACAAGCTGCTCGGCGGTGTAAGAGACTTGTTGCTGTTTCGGAGTTTCTCTCTCTCTTCCCATCTTCGTCCTCGTCTTCGCCGGCAATTCGAGGGCTTTGCTTTTGCGTTTCCGCTAGGTTAAAAACGAGCTCGGAGCCGGAGGAGCTGAGGTTTGCTTCGCGATTCGTTAGAAGGCTACGAATGTTTTATCTACGATGGGCCTCAGGCCCAACAAACTTGTTGGGATATCCAATGACTGGTGATCCATTTTGTGAATCAAATTATACTGAGAATAAAAATGAAACAATAGCAAAATAGGTCCCCCAGAAACGGTATCTTGCTATTTTAGTCCTCATACTTTCATTTATGACAACTGACTCTCAATTTGGAAGTCTTTGTACTCTTGATCTCCAAACTTTGCTTCCTCACAAACAGACCCCGGCCGAGCAACAAATAGCCGCAGCAATGCACAGTCGATCTACCTAGTTATATATACTAAGCCCATATTAGTTTAAATTTAATGCAACCCAATAATACATTATTGATGGATCAAATCTGTTCACTTTTGTGGGTTAAAATTGATCCGACAGTGCTTGAATAATAATGTGCATAGTTTCAGCGAAATTAGACCATAAACCATTTTTTTTTGTCCTTTTTAATCGGCCTTCTCTCTGATGAAGCAAAATTTCCTTTTTTTCCCCCCCATATGACGGGGATTTGTTGAGAAATAGCCTATATGGTTGGATGCCCCTTTATGTCATCAAGTTTTGCTCTTTCATGCAATAGGTAATTCATCCTCTTCTTCACTATTGCACTTACAAAACAACAACCTCCTTAAGGAACCCTTGTATTATGTAGTACCTTTGCTAGAACAAGCAAGCTATTACTCTTACTTTTGTTGTGCTGAACTGCTTTTGTCATCCATATATGCACCTTCAATACAAGTTGGGCAGACTACTCGGGCATGCCATTTTTTAACACAACCTCCCATACCTAGCAATCTTTGTGTATCATACTGTGAAAATTCCATTGTTGCACTATGAATTTATCTTGCCTTGTTTGCATCCAGTTTTATGATTGTCGATTATTGATTTACCCTTTTTTTTCAATACTTATGGCTAAGGAAAAAAACTTTGTTTCAATTGATGCCCAATGATGGTAGACTTAGTTTAGTTTAGTTGAAGTAACAAATCCCCATATTCATGTAATTCGAAGAAGTATAAGGATAAGAGTTCAAAGGCCAATGAAGACATTTTAATTAAGTTCTTGTTAATTGTATTTAGTGGTGTTCAATGAGCCTACCTAGCCTGGGTTGGGTAGGCCTGTGCAAGCGGGATGGGTATGAGCCGAGCTTTTCTTAATATATATATATATATATATATATATATATATATAATTTATTTAATTAGTTTTACATTACTGTTTCTTTTAAAGAGTGAAACACCACTACCATACTGTATTTATTAATTGGAAAACCAAACAACACTCATAAAAACTGAAACGTGTACATGAGGAAATGATGAAATGCTTCGACAATTGTCGGATAGAAATACTAGTAATCTTCATCAAATAGGGTCTCATCATCGAAACTAAGAACAACATTAGGTTAATCATGGTTGCATCAATATACCTCTTCAGATGACAGCCACATCCATTTATCCGATTTTTCTATTTTTCCCTGAACTAAAGCCTGTTTCGGTCATAACGGTTTACTATATGCGCAAAGATGCTATCATTTTCCTACAAAACTTGCACATTTTGGGCCTTGCATCGTTTTCAATGTGACATGTGAATTTTGGCCACTCCTAAGGTGGCCTTATCCCAGATTTTACAAGTTGAATGTAGATGCCTTTGTCAGCTGGATGATCTTTATTATGGAAAAAAGACTCATTTTTTTGTTGTGCGGGATGAGGAGTCTACCACACCCCTGCCCTTTTCTTTTCCTCTTAATATCATTAGTGAGAAAGTAATAATAGAGTTGAAGAGGAAATTTGGAAGAAAGATTGTAGATATTTTTGTGAGGAAGTGTAAAAATTGTCCTCTCTATTTATAGGAGATGTCATTTTTTTTTATATGTAAAAAAAGCTCTAAAAAACTAGTTGTTACTAGTTGTTGGAGTGGGTAAAATAATAATTTAAGATCAAAATATAAGCCGCAGTTGTTAGATGACCTTAGGATGTAATTTACTTACTTTTTGGCAGAATTTAAAATCTGATGTTCAGATTAACCCAACCAGGCACAGCCTGTGCCTGGGCTCCATTGCGGGCTAGGTCAGGTATGACCCTGAGCTAGGCTTGGCCCACTGAATACCTCTATAGTTATTATCCGTTATATATATATATATATTCTTTTATTAAATAGATTGAAAACTGTTATTGGCATAATGGTGAGTGATTTACACTTCAAGAGCCATGACCGGTGTTTGAGTTTCCTGACATGCCAAATTCCCCCATGTGTTGCGGCCCAATCCATTATACTGGGAATACCTTGAAAATATTTGGTGCTGACAATCAGATTGTGTCAGTTTTGGAGTTTACATAGCCAACGGGACTATGATGAGGGTGCACCCGGCCCTAAGACTGAAAGGCAATGGTTCTTCGTAAAGAAAAATAGATTGAAAATTAAACCCATGTAAATATATAGATTATATAAATAATTATAACACTACCATTCAAGTCGACACTCTTGTACCATTCAAGGCTCGATGGCAGGAACATAACCTTCTCTAATAGCTGCTAAGAAATTTTTACCCTAATAGCACTAGAAATAAGATGTAAGAGTACAAAACCCAACCTACTTGCTAATCATGTAATGAGAGTTTTGGATAATCCATTAATATTATATAGAAAATGCTTCGTTCTAATTAAGAAATGCTAATGCACACTAATCACTAAAGCTAACGCTGTAACTTAGTGAGTTAGGGATTGTAATTGGGATGGGGACAGAAGCTGTTTTGAGGTGCGATGGCGGCCTCCTTTGCTCTTCTTTTCTCCTCGTCTTTTCGGTACTTGATGCCACACGCGTTGCACAACGTCTGAAGGGTATGATTAAAGAAATACTATCAATAATCAGATATTAGTTAATTAATTAGTACAGCTCTGTTCACATCTAACGAAGAGCAAAGCACTATTTTCTTCTTCTTCTTCCTCTTTTTTTTTTTTTTTACATGGAACACCTTGAATTCATTTTTTAATGTTATTTGAAGTTAATTCTTTATTATTTTAGAAAATAAATAATTTTTATACATTTTTTTTATCATATCCATCCTTTGATTATATATTAATTGATTCTATACATTTTAAAAAATGGTAAAAGAAAATTACTTTTAAAATATTTTTTTAAAAGAGTCTTTTATTAATTTTCATATGGGGTTAACTGGAGGTTAATTAATTGTCATCATCTGGGAAACAAAAGTAGGTAGAGATGATGGAGGAAGTATGTACATGTATACCTCGGGGCCAAGCGGACCCTTACGCCACATAGGAGTGTAGTTGGTGTTGCAGTTCAAATTGGTGCATCGCTTCTCCTCAGGCCCAGCTGAGTCCCCATCATTGTAGCTGCTGTCAACACCTTGAACTTGCACTTGCACTTCCAACCATCTCCCACCGCCGGCGCCGGAGCTCCAACTGCCGTGATCACGGTACGCTCGCCTAGCCGGAACGTCGATCAGGGTGTAGTTGCGCACCGGAGGAGCCGCCACTTGGTTATTAAGCAGCTGCTGGTTCGCCGGGAGAGGGAAAGGGCAACCCAGTTGGCTTACAGCATTGGAACAATATTCTTGCATGTTCTGGCGCACGCAATCATTATCGGAAAATATATAAAAATATATATAGTAGGAAAATATACTATACTAATTCAAAATCAAAATTAATTACTTGGAAGTTAAAATTTGTTGATTAATTTAAATCCATCATCATTAATGTCTACTACTTCATTTCTATGTAATGGAAATGATTAATTACCTGTTAATTATCTTAACCAAATATTTATTTTAATTAAATTAGCTAGCTCTTCCCAACTGTTTCTTCTTCTTCTTTTATTTTACAAAAAGAGATTTGACAAAAACTAAAAAACCAATTACAGATTGTTAATTACAGTGATAATATATATCTGAGTCTTTTATTCATGTGCGGACCAAAAATATCTATTACTATGACAACGGTTTGTGATCTAATATTAATAGTCCTTTACAAATTACAAATAACAATTAATATGCAATCTGCTAGAATGAAATAAATGTTACCATTTTGATGCCCATGGGAGTGTAAGAGAAGCATTTGAGGAGCTGTTGGTGCTGGGGTGTGGGTGTTGGTGGGGTTAGATGATGAAGATATTGATCAGGGAATGACCCTAGTTTCAAGCTCAGGTCCACCCATTTGTTCTCATCAGTAGTGTAATTGGATCCACTCGGGCTCCTCCACATATCATTCAACTTTCTCCACTCCATAGCTGATGATCTTAAGCTTGATCTTTGAAATGGAAGCACAATTATTGATACCGAACAAAAATGAATTGAAATTCCTGACACATTAGGACAAACCGACAGAAATAAAAGTTAATTTTTATCTCAAAATAAGCTTACACTTATGTAATTATGAAAATTCCAAGATAGATAAAAATAGAGAAAACTCTGTGCCTACATTTGATTCTCACTTGGGATCTTAATTTTAACAGTAGGGCAAAGTGAATTCAATGATAATATCGTTGATAGGATAATACTTATTTTTGTCCAAGATCTCCTGTTATCCAATAGTCACATTGGGTCCCAGTATTCTATATTTGAGCTAGGTTAGAGCTTTAAAACTAGTTTATTTTATTCAGATGACTCAAATTTTGAGCACCTTGCTAAAGGGGAGATGAACTCAATCCTTACCACTTCCCCTTACTAGTGCTTGGTTGGTAGAATAATATGCTCTCACTCCTAAAGCTATATTTGAAACATGTTTTATTTTGAATAGTTCCAAATTTTTGTAATATTTTCATATTTAGTAAGTTATTTTGCTATACTACCCTCCAAATCATCACTTCAATGTTCACTTCTTTCAACTTTCTTAATTTTTCGTGTAAAAAATTAAAAATAAAAGTAAAAATAGCACAATTTTTTTAGTCTTTTCAAATATCCATGTTAGTTTCAATAATTGCGGGATAGGGGAATATTTGATTAACAACTACCTTACTTTGTGAAAATCAAACAAGGGATAAATATGACCTCCAAGTGTTATATCTACGTATCTAAGTATCCCTTTTGGTTCTTGGATCTTTAACCTAATGGTTAAAGTGCTTGGGACATTATAGAAAGGTCAGAGTTTTCTTCCAAAAAATATTACATAAATCTAATTTGGTTAGCTTTCGAATTCTATAAAAAATGGTATTCTTTTTTTTTATCTAGAATACTAATACCTCTTCTTTTGTATACTTGTAAAATATGTTTCGGAATATTAAAAAAAATGTACCCCTTTTGTCTCCTAAAATATATGGTTATATGCTGATCTAGTTTTTCAAATTTATATTTAACGCTAGTGCGCATGGCTAACGATAGCATGCAATTAAAGGTGGGCAAAGACAAACACCGGGAAAAAAAACAAATAGCAAATTTGGTGGTTTGGTACTACATACAACATGATATATTAATTCAAATGCGTTCAAAAAGTAGCAAATGTGGTGATTTGGTACCACGCACACACTGACCGTATTGAAATCTGTTGTAAATTTACAGTAGCTGAATCTTGTACTGGACATGAACAGTAACCGGCCCAGTCCAAGGGATGCCTACCTAGGACAGAAAATTAGAAAAAATTTCAGGCGAGGTCCCTAGGATAAAGCAATTTACCTTTTGAGCCTTCAAACTTTCATATTGAGCCCCCAATAAACAGTATTTGACTGCCTAAAATATTGTTCTTTCACCTCTTGGGCCCCACATTTTGCTTATAAAGCAAAATTCTGTATTCCCCCACTTTCCAGTCACACTTGGTTTCTACTTTCTGATAAAGCAAAATCCTGTATTCCCACCCACCCCCACCCCCCTTAGACATGTAAGTTGTAACATGATCCTTGCAGTTTCCACGAAACAAACGGGGAGGGAGAAAATGTTAAAGAAAGGTAAGCTCGTCACCATGAACTTGAAGCAAAATTAAATCTATATATAAAGAGAAAAACAATGAGAAACTTACTAGTCCATCTATATGTTTGACCGGCAAAGATGGATCATGGATCTACAAACCCTGAGATAATATCAAATTTGAGAAGAAGAAACCATATTTATAAACAGTTTTAAGGCAACTAGCCATTTGTATGGAAGGTTTGAGACCCATATATATCATATTATATATGTCCAGTTATTTATTTTTCCTTATCTCATATGTCAATTATAATTAAGCTATAATTAATTTTATGCAACGCGTTGAGTGCGTTGATAATATATAAATTAGTTTACATATTTAACCATGCCTTAGGGAGTGGAATCATCATCTTCATCATGCTACATATTGACCCCAGCTACGTTGAGGTCGGTAACATGAAATTTATAGCGTCTATTATCTTTGATGGAGTAGAATATTGAAAACAGATACTTTATGAAAATAATGCAAAATGTGAAAGAAGGCATGAATTACACTCCATTTGTTTAAATATCGTACTAGAGATTGTATTGTGATTTTGGTAAGGTATGGCTTTTGTTGGTACCGTTTGGTACCAAATTTCCCTATATATATATATATATATCTAATTATACTTTAGCATTATATGCTCTCTTCATAAAAAAAGAAAAGAAGAGAAAAGATGGAACATATACTATTTTGAGCAATTTTAAAGTCATTGTAACATTTCTACATTTAGTAACTTTATTACAATAAATTATTACACCATTGTTCATCTCAACTCTTATTTTCAACTTATAGTTTATTTCCTGTTTTTTTTTTTTAAGAAAATTATAATTTGGTCCTCTCCTTGTTATTCACTACAAACTCTTAAATGAGTTTTTAGCTAATATCAAGTTTTGAGAGGGGTACCTATCAAAGGCAGCAGCGATAATTGTGCAGGTGACGGGAATGAGAGCAATAAATATGATTGAATCTTGCTTTTGCGAGGAGGTTGTTGAGGAAGAGGCCTAATTCATTAGATGTAGAAATTAGGAGGCAAAATTTCTATTGGAGAAGGCTAAGAAGGTAAAAAATAGTTCCATTTTTTTTTTGTCTTTACGGTCACTAATGAAGTTAAATTTTAAAAGGGATAAATGTAGATATTTGAAACAGGAGGGAAAATGATGTATGTTCAACTAAACCTCGAGGTGATTATAATTTTTCCTTATTTAATTCACTACAAGAAAACAGACCATTTAAGTCGGGAAAAAACGTAGGAAAACCGTAGGAAATAGGTATTTTCTACAATTAAAATCGTCGGTCAAAATCATAGGAAAAAGTAGTGTCGGAAATAAAAACCGTCGGATTACCGTAAAACACTCTTGTGCTTTTGTGATGGTCGTGGACCCCATTTTATCCGACGGTTTTGAGATGCATTAACTCCTACAGTTTTCTGACATAACTATTTCCTATGGTTTTGTGACGTCAATGTCTTACGGTTTTGTGACCCCTTTGTCCTACGGTTTTGTGACCCCAATGTCCTACGTTTTTGTGACCCCTTTGTCCTATGGTTTTCTGACACCTTTGTCCTACGGTTTTGTGACTGTACTATCTCCTACGGTTTTTTGTCATGAATATTATTCCTACGATTTTGTAACAATTTAAAGATTTTATTAAATTAATTTATACACAAATTAAAAACATATTATATTGCATTATATAATAATAATAATAAAACATAAATTATTATTATTATTATTATTATTAGTATTATTTTTAATATTATTATTATTATGTGAATATTTTATTATTATTATTATTATTATATAACAATGGATCAAAGTAGTCAATAAATTTACTATACATAAAAGTAATTAAATTTTACAGGACAAAGTTAATTACAAAGAACTGAAGGTCTAAAATAAAATCAATGGGATGCAGTGTCGGGCTGATCATCGTCATCTCGCCGGCTACGACCGTCGTCATAATGCTGAGTAGAGGATCCGGTCCGTAGGTCGTCTGAGAGCGCCGATGCAAGTATAATCCCCTGCTGGATCAACCTGTTAAGCATGGCGCTCATTGCAGCCTCGGTCTCTCGCTGAACCTGAGTGCGAACGTCGGCCTGTAACCGCGTAAAATCACTTCGTAGCTAGGTGTTCTCAGCCCTCAGCTGAGCAATCTCAGCCGAATCAGCACGTGGAGCCTAAAAAATTTTATGAGTAGCAATTAGCAATGTAAAAGTGATAAAAATAATTAATAAAGTTAAATACGAATGAAAAATACCCGATTTGGTCCAAAGGTTTGGGGATCAGCGAGTCGACGCGGAACACCCGGTAGTCGGCCTTTTTTTGGTGGGCCTCGTACCTCGCTCCATACGTCTGCATCGAACTGCGGGCGGTCATCCGGATTCTGGTATTTTTCTTGAATCCGCTGGGCATATCCATCCTACAAGAAAAAGAAATTAAAGTTAGTAAGACAAATATTATACTTTTAAAACATTGTTTATAGTGGTAAATGAACATTTATTACCTGCAACTGCTGTGAAATCAGATCGATGGGCTGCCCGGTCTTCTTCCACCTATGAGTATGAGACCACCACTCATCAAATGATGGCTCAACTCCATCATTTGCTTTTGTCTGCACAATTTTAGATATCATTAAAATTTTAAGTAATTAATAAATCATAAAAAAATTAGGAACATATGGAAGGTCCAAGTTGGTACCATACGATCCCAGTGCATCTCGCCTGGGATTGAGCCCATCGTGTGCTTCGGAACAAGGCCTGAGCTATCTGCTATGTGCTTGGCATGGGAACCAACCTCCGATAGCTTCTTCCATTGCTCTTGCTCCCACTGGTCACACAACTGATTCCATACCTGCTGACTGTAGCAGGGTGGAACATGTGGCCGCAGTAAATTGTAGTCAGGGCTGTCGAAGAAGTCGAGGATCTTCTGAATCGTGACGGACCTCCAATGATAGACGCGGTTTCGCAGGGACCGCGAACAGTAGTCGAAGACAATTCGGCAGATGGCGCTGAAGTCTCTAGGGTCCCATTTATAGTAGTTCTGCAATTTGACAAAGAAGAAACAAAATTATGAATTAGTCCATATACAAAGTCTTGTTTAAAAATGTATTACAACCAATTACCTCTAACGTGGTTACGTGCTCCTCTCGTGTAGCTTGAGATGCATGTGACCAAGCTATAGAACTTTCGTCCCACAACTTCATATGAATAGAGGCTACGGTGAAACGAACGGAGTCATCAGTAAGTAAGCTGTAACAAATGATGATTATAGTAAGATATATATATATAAATTGATGTAACTAAGAACAACGTATAATTATATCAAAATTAACTTTGTAAGAGTCAGTAATACTTACTCTCGAGGGACGATGAGCGGACGGTCCTACGGAAGTGGAGGTGGTGGTAAGTCAACTACCCGTGGGCCTTGCCCTTTAGGTAATGGGGCCCCAGCAGCTGGCTGCGCGTCAGGTGTGACCGCTGGGCCGCCAGTGGCCGGGCCCTACTGAGGCGGCTGCTGCTGATGCTGACTCGAGTGTAGGCCAGGTAGATGATAAGTGGATATACTGAGCTCATCTGGATCAAGGAATGAATTAGGATCGACATCCCATGTGGGCTGCCCGATCCCTATATGCTGGTACTGATATGACCCGGATATTCCGCTCATATCCGGGTAATACGCATCAGTCTGCGTGTCTCGAAATTGCTGAAATGCGGAGCTCAATGCGCCAAACGTCTGGGGCACATAAGGTCGTAGCACCGGAGTATATGACAGCTGGGATGGCTGGGTCTGTGGCACCGGTGTCTGAGCCTGGGTATCTGGGACCTGGGTCTAAGTCTCAGTCTGTGACACCTGTGTAGGTGTCACAGCAGGCTGTCGTCGACCTTGACTACATCGGGGATCATGTACGTCCTTGGCCGGGCCTTTGCCCGAGCCAGACTGTCTGGGGCGAACCATCCTAAAATTAAAGTTTAACATGTTTATTACATATATATGTAATACTAAATTACCATTACGTCATAGTCTTTTATTTATAAATGACCATTACTACACTAACATTTACATATTAAATTTCATTATTTTAGTAAACTCATTAATTTTGAAATTGCCATCATTTCAATATCAGTTGTGCAGTAACAATTTTTAAAATTGCCAATTATTCAATATATACTTATTTATAATATTAAATTATTAAACTACCATTAGCTGATTATACTTACATTACTGAAGTAAAATTATTGTTGTAACTTGCGCTGCTTACACTAACATTATTGAAGTGATAACAATATTACTCTAACATTATTGAACTAATAGTTTTTTATATTAACCACATATATAGTAACATGCTGTTGTACAAATAGAACTAACCATTATTACATAAAAAAAATTTTATAACTAACCACATACGTATTACTAACACCATATATAAACTTACCTAAAACATATAGTATAAAAACTAGCTTCTTAAAATTTAACATTCAATACATGCATTATATATATATATATACGTAAACAACAACTATATGTAATAACAAACATTAATTATATATGAAAAAGTACTTAAAAATTAAAAATACCTAGTTTAAATAGCTCTGGAGGGGATTTTGGGAGTGGGTTTGGAAGAGGGCGTCACAGAATAGAAGGAATGGAGTGGTGAAAACTAAAGAACTCCCACGAATTTAAAGGGAAGGTTTGGCGATTCAGCTACCAATTTGACCTACGATTTTCCTACACTTTTTAAAACTGTAGGAAAACCGTAGCAAAGTTTCCTACGGTTTTCTTACAAAAACTATGAAATGCATGAAAAGCGTAGGAAACTAAAAAATAGAATTTTTCGCCAGTAATTGGTTTCCCGCCTTCCTTCCTACGAATTCTCCTACGGTTTTGCTACTTTATTTCCTACGCTTTTATGACATCTACTTTTTCTACAGTTTTACTACTTAACTGAAATATTTACTCAAAACCGTCGGATAATGCGTTACCCTAGGTGATTATGGTCCTACATCTTTCCTACGATTTTTTAAATGTGTGAAAACCGTCTGTCATTTCCTACAGTTTTTCAACATACTTTAAATATTAACTCAAAACCGTCGCACATCACATTGCCCTAGGTAATATGTTCATACATCTTTCCTACGATTATTAATTACTAACTTAAAATCGTCGGACAGAGGGAATATCAAATATTTATATATATATATATATATATATATAATTTATAATGTGTTTATATATGAACTAATTACTATATATATATGGTTGGAAGTTAATTATTTAACTTTTTTTAGTTGATGAATAAATGAAAATATTTATATTTGGAAATTAAATATATAGATTTAATGTATATGGTCAGATTGAATCTCCCAAATTTATTAACATTATTATTATTTTTTTAATAGCATGCCATAATTTTTTGTGAGAAAAAAAATGTATATTTTCATTTCAACGACACAGGTAATTAGATATGTGATGATTAAATTTCATAATTTTTTTTTCTTTTCTATCCAAAACATAAATGCATTCAAAGTAATTATATTACGATTTCAAATAAAACATGCAGATGTTTTGAACAATTACACTTAATCAAACATGCCCGCCTTTATCGGACTCTAAACTATCTAGCAATGCTTCATCATCTGATGTATCCCCATCGGCTTGTGTGACCTTGATGTTCTGATCCATGTGTTGCACGATTTCAGGATAACACGTTGTATCGACAAGTATGTTAATCTCATCAAGGCCAATGCCATCAGTTGTTACCATTGGTACTTCACTTGAAATCACTTCTTGGAACTACTCATCTGTGGTTTCGAACTGACATGTTTGCTCATTAGACATTTCCTCATTGTCCACAGATCGAATACTAAAATTATTCGATGAACAATCGATGAAAGCTCGTGCCTTCGTCTTAACCACCGGCCACCACTGATGAAGAGCCTTGTTAGGGTACTCACAGTAGTAAACTTGTTGAGCCTGTGTCGCAAAGATAAACGGCTCAGGTGGTGATAATCTTGACTTCCATTTAATGTCAATAACACCAGTACGTGGGCAACTTCGAACACCACGTGTCGGATCAAACCAAGTACATTTGAACAGCGTCATGACTTCATTCCCACTCCCGTGGTACTCAATACGTATAATCTCATCAATAAGGCAATAAAAATCATACCCACTGGATCCCCATGTCTCACCCTTCACGCAAACACCATAATTCTGTACCATTTTGTCTTTGCCATAGGATTGTGTATGGAAACAAAAACCATTCACAATACATCCATTGTATGAAACGGCCACTCGAATAGGACCACGGGCTAATTGTACAATACGAGGATCTAATTTATCCTTGAAATGGTTAACCTGAAAATGTAAAGTTAATATAATAACATAATTGCACAGTATATTCAAACAGAACACAATTAGGAACATAAAAATTATCAAGCCATGAAACTCACGTATGATGAGAACCATTCACTCAAATGTTGATATCGATAACTTTATAATTCACTTTCACCTAATTGCGGAAATCTTGTTGATATATAAGAGTCAAAGTGTTTGAAATGATAACTAGCCAATAATGAATTAAAGCAATCAGATTGATATAAAAACCCTCACAGTTGTTTACATATATGTCATCTGACAATCGGTATAATCTCATTGCAGTTGCGCAAAGTATAGATATGCATTTGATGTTTCTCAGTGGGATCAAGTAAGCGTTGTCGCCCGTAGTTGGGTATGTTACGACATCTTGTATTGAAGATAGATAACAATTGACCCTCGACATCAGCCACAGGAATAGCAATATCATCATTTCGTGGGACCCTGTTTAACCGTGTAGGAATATTTACTTCAAAGTAATGGCTACAGAATGTAGACATTTCCTGGACCAAGTACGCTTCCACAATTGATCCTTCAATTGCAACTTTATTTTTAGCCTTTCGCTTCAATGACCGCATTTGTTTGCCAAGTTAAAAAAATGTAACAATTAATGACATATAATATGCGAAAATTATTGACATATAATATATGAAAATTATTGACAGAAATATGAATGGAAATTAAAAAATTACCTTTCAAATGAATATATCCATCGAAATTGAACTGGACCACACAACTTTGCCTCATGAGGGAGGTAGATAACAAGATGTTCCATCGAATCAAAAAAGGCATGAGGGAATATCTTTTCTAGCTTACATATGGTAACCACTATATTCCGCTCCAACTATTGTATGTCATCAAATCGAATCCTACTTGTACATAAGGTTCTGAAAATTGAGCAAAGCTCAGAAATCGTCTCCCATATAGGACCTGGCATATACCTACGTAATGCAATATGAAGCAACCTCTGCATTAACACATGAAAATCATGACTCTTGAAGTTATAGAATGTACCGTCACTCAAGTTAACCGTACGGCCCAAGTTCAAGGCATACCCATCAGGCATCTTTATCGTTCTCAGCCACAGAGTAACATCTCTTATATGTTCCCGACTCAGCGTATAAGATGCTTTTGGTTTTACACATTTCCCCCTAATATTTCGTAAATGTAGTTCACACCGCATATTTTTTAACTCTTGAAGTGAAAGACGAGAATTAGAGTTATCTTTTGTTTTCCCACGTATATTCATAACAATATTAAAAATATTCTCGAAACAATTTTTTTCAATATGCATGACGTCCAAATTATGGCGAACTAGCAAATACTTTAAGTATGGTAATTCCCAGAATATACTCCGCTTTAACCAATTATGCCACTCTCCGAACCTCGCAACTCGGTGTTTATCATATGAAAAGCCAAACGGAGGAAAACAATACCCAGCCAACATAGCATGTATTTCCTCACTTGACTTATATGGAGTAGCGACAGCACTAACCTTCTTCTCTGGGATGAACGATGTTACATTCGAACGGAATGTGTGATTATACGGTAAAAAAACCCTGTGACAATCAAACCAACATGCCTTTCTGCATTTCTTCAACATAAATATGTCAATTTCATCCATGCAATATGGGCATGTAAGCTTACCATGGGTACTCCAACCTGAAAGGTTTCCTAGTGCAGGAAAATCATTAATTGTCCATAATAAACATGCATTCATAAGAAAATTTTGTTGTCAATAACTGTCCCATGTAACAACCCATTCCGACCATAAAGTTTTAAGCTCCTCAATCAATGGTTGTAAAAATACATCAATGTTACGTCCTAGTGCTCTAGGATCAGGAATTAGGAGAGTCATAAAGATGAAGGGTTCTTTCATACACAGTTTTGGCGAAAGATTGTAAACAACTATAAAGATTGGCCATATCGTGTATGTTCCACCAACAACATTATTCGGGTTAAATCCATTGGTACACAATCCGAGCCTAACATTTCTAATTTCATCAGCGAATGATGGGAATGTTCGATCTACATGACGCCACGCTTCAGACTGACATGGATGACCCATACTTCCATCATTGCATGATTTATTATAAGGATGCCAAGTCATGTGAGTCGCTGTTTTTGATGACATGTACAAGCGCTTCAACCTGCTTGTTATTGGTAGATACCGTAACAATTTTTTGGGAATCAACGTCTTTCTTTCGGAGGTTACTCTTTCTTTATATTTACTGCTTCCACAATCACGACAATGTGTTAATTTCTCATTTTCCCGATAGAATAGCATACAGTTATTCTCACATGCATGAATTTTTATATATGGCAACCCAAGTCCTTTTGTGAGTTGTTTCGCATCATATAGGGTGGATGAGAGTCTATTACTTTCAGGCAACATTTCTTTCATAAGCTCCAGTACTCTATCGAAACAACGATCTGTCATATTAAACTCACTTTTGCAACTTAACAATTGGGTCATTGCAGACAATCGTGTTTGTTTAGTGCACCCATCCCATAACGGTGCATTTGCATCATCCAACAAATTATAAAATTGTTGTGCGGTCGGATTAGGTAACCCCTCTCTCATTTCAGACACATCGAACATATTCTCATTATTATCACTGCCATTATCAGCTTCTTCGCCATCAGCATCGATAAACTCTTCATCCACCAATATTCTTTCACTATTTCCAGATCCTACATTCGATGATAACGGACCCATTGATTCACATAACATCTGTTCATACGCATTTACACTACTTGATTCTCCACTTATCCCTCCATATAACTGCGATGGAAAATAGCTACGAGCCATATTGAAATTGTGCAGATTGCTATCATATTGTTCATTGTGACAGTGCCATATGTAATAGTTTGGCGTAAATCCATATCGAAACAAATGCTTTCTCACTTTCAGCTCTATTCTATAAAATCTGTTATTACATTTACGACAAGGGCATTTACTCATTTCTGACTCCTTCCCACTAAATGCAAACTGTAAAAACTCATTAACACCAGCCATAAATGCAGAATTCATATATCCATCTGTATCTGTCCTCTGGTACATCCACTCCCGTCCATTAGCAGCCATTTTCGTTCCCTTGTAAAATAGACAGTAAAAACCCTCAACATAAATATGTAATATATTTATTACATTTCATATAATATAAATATAATGAAAATGTAAATGAATTACTTATATATGTCATGCATACATGTCAACCTTCCATAACTAAACTACCTACTCCATTAAGGTAAGGGCTCTACTCTATTGAAAGTTGTATAAGCAATAAACCATTTTAACTGTTCCATGTTAGTAGCTTTTTAAGGAAATTTCGGCAGCATTTTCCTTCAGTTCACAGTGTTTCTCAATAATATCAACTTATTGAGAAACACACGACGGGAACAATTTGGGAAATACTAAACCAAATTTCACAAACTGCTACTACGACAGGAACACATTAACTGAAATACTGCTTATACAAGTTTCAACTGTCCAACTTGGATAATCCATGATTATGTTAATTACAAATATAACTTAATCCAATACATTTTGTTTGCCAACAATCTGAATTGGACCAATATTATATTTGTCATCAACACAATCATGGATGGAGAATCTAAGGTATAAATAAATACTTATTATGCAACTACATGCTGTGATAAGTCAGCTACCTAAAACAACATAAGTATATCTTATAAAAAATAAATAATTACCATTTAAATCACTAACCTCGAAAGTCAGCTACCTAAAACAACATAAGTATATCTTATAACAAATAAATAATTAACAGTTAAATCACTAATCTATAAATTAATTTTAAATACCTCTATTGAACTGAAGAAGATGTTGAAGCGGAAGTGAAAATGGATGTAGAAATTGTGGCTGGGACGAGCTGGAAAAGAGGGGGTGGGAGGTATTTATAAGCAAAATCTGTAGCAATATCGTAGGTATATATGAAAAGTTAAACTGCAAGAATAGTGTAGGAAATTTGTAGTAACTAACGTCAAAAAATTGTAGGAAAAAGAAACTGTAGGAAAATTGAAGGATTAAAATTCCTACATTTTTAAGACACTCACTCTTTTTTTGTCTCAAAACCGTAGGAAAAAAAAATGCAGGAAAACCGTCGGATACTTCTTTGTCTAAAAAACGTAGGAAAAAAAATGCAGGAAAAGTGTCGGATAATGTATCTGACACTTTTCTTACATATGTGGTCCCTACCCATTTATTTCGCATCAAAACCGTCGGACAAATTGGCGCTATTATTTCCCGCCATCTTACTCTGACATTTGTCCTATGCTTTTTTGTGTCAGAAATTTATTGAATGAAAACTGTCGGACATAATATTTTGTCTGACGGTTTTCCTGCGAATAATTTTCCTACGCTTTTTTTCGTAAGAAATTGTCGTACCAAATAATCCTCATCCTTGTAGTGATTCAAGCACATGTTTGAATAGAGGGGATTGAGTGAGTTCCACATGTATGGGTTAAATGCTCTATTGATCTGTTTGTCTATCAGTGATGAATCTAGAATATTTTTTAAGTGAGATCCATGTATAAACCTAAGTTACAATCAGTACTAAAATTTGAATTGATTAAAAGTTAAATTATAATATAATGATTTAAAGAGAATTCTCTTTGAGTGCTAAAAAGAACCCCAACCATTTAAATGAAAATTCTTTGAGTTAATTTTTTATAGTATACATAGAAATAAATATCATTTTGAGTAACCTTTATTTTTAGTTTTACAATAATTTATTAAATTTTATTTATTTTCAAAATAAAGTGCTTCTATAGTCACTAAATATATGTGTTGTTATATTAGATAAGTCTTTAGAAATATTTAGAAAATTTAAAAATAAATTTTCAAAGAGAAATAGTATTGTTATTTCTATAGGCAAAGCATTAGATATTTAGTTAATTTTTAAAAAAAATTAGAGTGGTCTTCCACTTTTCAAGGTGGATTGATTATAATATTATTTCTAATTTTTTAGAATAAAATAATCCAAACATAAAAGGGTTAATAATTTTACAATAAGAACAAATAAAAATAACTTATTTTTTTGACAACATTGACTCTTCTATTAGGGATTAGGATGGCTTATTTGAAACTTTGATATTATCTTGATTTGTGAAGTTTAATGACGATAGGCTGACTAATAATTTATAAAATAACTAAACCAATTAAGTAAAACAAGAGCTAATATTGCATTTAAGCCATGGTTTTAAGATATAAAAGAAGAATGACAAGAAAAAGTTTATAACGAGTTACTCAAATTTTTTTTGCAACAATTTCTTTTAAAGATATTAATGTCTTTTTTCCGTAGATTTTTTTTTGAAATAGTGAGGTCTGATAAAAATTAAAGTGAGATCTATCCTTAATTTTACACACATTTTATTTACATTTTTAAATAGAACTGGGGTCTATGTACACCACTTTGGTATATATAAGTTCACCTTTATTACCAATTCATGGACTTAGACTAAATGGACCAAAAGAAATAACCAGAGCCCTTCTGGGCGCATTTTGCTTGACTAGTTTTGTAATTACAAATAACAATCAGTTTCCATACCTATTGTTGTTATGAAATTTTAAATTGTTTTGAGTATGATAGAATAATATATATTTCAATGCTAATCTAAATAAATATATTATCATCAAACTAGCAATCTAGGAAGTACCAAATTGATCCTAACATGATATTAAGTATCATAAACAAATTTGACCACTAACATCGAACATTTATGTAAAAAATCACAAAAATTCATGTCAGAAAATCCTTATTTGTGGCCGTGTTGCTTGAGCTATTGCTCTTGATTCAGTGTACTACAATATTGGTTTATACATATAATTGTGTTATTGTAATGTTATAGTTAAGTAATAAATAAGGAATTAATTTTAGTAAAAAAGTATATTATGTATACATACTTAATAAAATTTGGAGCTAAAAATAAGACATTTGTGAGTGCAGCTATGAGCTATTAACAGAGTTTCATATTGTTGAAATATAAAAAATAGTTCTATTTGTAAAAGATAGTTGGTTATGTAAACATACACATGATAATTATAATACTAACATTGCATACACACATCAAATGTTCTATGATAATAGTATTTCCTGTTGCTTATGTTGTGAAGAAGGGTTATCAAATTACACTATTGCTAGTAGTATTACTGCACTTGGGTTTACTATAAATGAAATACTGATAGAACTTAAAATGTAGCAAGGTAATAACAGTAACATAATCAAGAAACATAAATGTTATAGCTAAAAAAAAACATATTGCTTGGTCAATTCCGATAATAGGATCTTTTTGTTTGTTAAATGCTCTAGTCAAATGAGTAAAATTTCCTTATCCTCGTACCCTAAGTAAGTGTCTATAGGTAGGGATGTTCACGAGACGAGTTTGATTGGGTTCGCCATAAACCCAAACCGCCCTCACATAGATGACTGGGTTGTAAAATATAAAATTGAACCACACTGTATACCATAAAATCTTATTAAAACCCAAATTGCATAAAATGTAGTTCAAGCTGGTTCAATTTGGTCGGTTTATCCTTTTTATCTTATAAAAAAATTTAGGTTACTTTACAACACTTATCTTAATGCTAATACATTGTCCTCAAAACCAAATAATTTTATGAAATATCAATAATTCTGTGCTTTAGAACATCATAAGCATAAAATAGCCTTACTGTTACAAAATACAAAACTAGTATTTGGAGTCCAAAGCTCTTGCCATTCGGAATTCTTCAACTTCTCATACATAATTCATTCTTGCCACACAAGGTTGTTAAAGCTATCCACATAGTTTCACTACATTACCACGAGATTCTTGGTTAACCCGAGATATAAGACAATACATTGTACAATATATTTTCATAATTACAAAACACAAACTCATTCAAACCTGCAAAAGTAGTAAATAGGGGATTGGACTTAACTTTCTCATTGGTTAGCAAAGGTTGCAGTTTGGTTTAGTTTTTACCAATTTCAAAATTAAAACCTGAACCGCATCGTATATACATCATTTTTTTATTTTTAAAACCTGAACTGAATTGTAATCCGCATAAACCCACATAGCGATCGGGTTGGTTCAGTTCGGTCCATACGGTTTCATGAGTTGAGCGGGTTGGATGAACACCCCTATTTATAGGTGACTAATCTAAAAAGAAAAAGAATACCATTTCTTCTTCCGTGATTTTAAAGTTCCTTTTATGACTACTTAAAAAAAAAAAGTTCCTTTTAGGCTTAAGTATCCAATTGATCCCTTAACTTGACCAACTCAGCCGAGTTAGTCCCTAAACCAAAAATCAGTATTACTTGGTCCTTAAACTTAACTTGGTGAAGTGTACTACGTTAGTCCTTGGTCCAAGTTAGCTTGGCACATGGTATCACGTGGGGTAACCCCGTGATTCTCCATCGTTAAATATGTATGAAAGGTTGTATTAGGTCGTGTGTGGTGGGAAGTTATTGATGTCTCCTGCCCAATTAAACAATAGTCAATAGAAGCTGGATTGGTGGCTTTTAGTTCCCTGTGAAAAAGAGCATCAAAGGACGAAAGGACCAACAAAGAAGCATCAAAGGCATATTTTACCTTTTTCAAGTGAAATTGCACAAAGTGGACTTTGGAGTGAATTAGAAAAGGTATAATTTTTTTTGCTTGTGGTGGGAAACGTGGGTTGTGTGGTAGATAAGAATAAAAACAATAATATTTGTCATTTGTTAGTGGTAGATAGCCAGACCAAATAAATGTGCGAGTTTATGTTGGTTTAGGCAATAAATAAATGATACAGTAATAATGGAAGAGTTTGATTTATGAAATTGGGAGATGTATTGTTGGTATAGTATATGTTACTATGAAACTTATTTATTTTGATCTTGAAAAAGTGGATAGCTTGTGTTTAAATTTTGTATCGCAGTTTCTATATAACAATGGTGGATCTTACATTTGTTGATTCACCATAGTGGAAGGTTTATTGGCGATAAGAAAAGTGAATATGTGGATTTCAATATTTGGCACTATAGATTTGACAAAGATATGATTTTTACTGGTGTGTGAAGGAAAAGCTGAGGAAATTAGGTTACTCTGCTAATGTTGTGAAGTTAATTTATTACAGGAAGCATGGAATGTCAAATGATGATAAATTGAGAGTATTATGTGATGATGCATCAATAGTTGAAATGGTTGGTATAACTGATAATGAAGGAAAAATTTATGTGTATATCAAACATCATAATAAGGGACCCTATAAGAGTAATGAGGAGGGGACTAGTGAGGAGGTTTCAAGTGACCATGTTGCGTTTGAAAAAGATGTGGATTTAAAAGAAAATTTATAATTGGGAGTTACATTGCAATGGTCTTAGTCAGATATTAATTCTATTTTTGAGTAAGTGGTGGCTGACCTACATGCAAATGGTGGACACAATAATAAAGAAGAAGAAAATAGAGGATTAGAGCAAGATATAGAAGCTGGTGATGATGAATCTGGTTGTGAAAATGCAAACGGAGATGAAAGTGTAGATTTAGATTAAAAGAGTAATGCAGAGTTAAGTCGACTCAACCTTGCTTTACAGTCTGATGAAGATGATGAGTTAATAGATGCAATAAATGGATTCAAAGAGTACTGCCATAAAGGTTTCATAGAGCAGTCCTCTAGTGCAAAAAAGAGACAATTTGAAGTAGGGCCTTTAAGTAACAGGATAAATGTGAAGGAAAGCATATAAAATATTGATGATGAAAGGAAATATGAAAGTGAATATATCACTGATTCTAATCTCGGGAGTTTTGAGTAAAAGTGATGGTGAGGATGGGACGATTGTTGTAAAAAAAAAAAAAAGAAATGGCCAAGATATAATGAGTAAGCAAAGATTTGTCATATTGAGCTTGGTATGATTTTTAAGAATCATCGCCAGTTTAGGAAAGCTTTAGTGAAGTTGGCAATCTAGACCCGATGTGATGCTGGCTATATGAAGAATGACAAAACAAGAATGAGAACAAAATGTAAGGTAAATGGTTGTCCATGGTTGACATTTGCCTTTGTGCAAAAGCTTTAGTGAAGTTGGCAATCTAGACCCGATGTGATGCTGGCTATATGAAGAATGACAAAACAAGAATGAGAACAAAATGTAAGGTAAATGGTTGTCCATGGTTGATATTTGCCTTTGTGCAAAGAAGGATATAAGATTGTGGAAATCATTTCTGCCTTTTCATATTTCTGTACAAATATTTATATACATAGAAGTGTCTTTCATCCTAAACACACACAAATAGCTAATACATGTATTACACATGTAAACATACATAATATATCTTTAATACTCCCCCTCAAGTTGGAGCATGTAGGCCACGAATGCCCAGTTTGTGAAGAAGAAGCTCAAACTATTGCTTAGGGAGCGCCTTAGTCAATATATCGGCAAGCTGATTGTAGGTCCGAACATGAACTATTTGTATGTTGCCAGCTAATACCTCATCTCGAATAAGGTGACAGTCAACCTCTATATGTTTGGTGCACTTGTGAAAAACAGGATTCGCAGCAATATGAGTGGCAAACTGACTATCATAATGCAATCGCATGGGACTTTGATGTGGGACACCCAAATTGCGAAGCACTTCTTTTAGCCATTTTAATTCACTTGTTGTAGCTGTCATTACTCGATACTCTACCTTAGCTGAAGATCTGGAGACTGTTGCAAGTTTCTTTGTTTTCCAAGAGATGGAGGACTATCTCAACAACGCAAAATAAGTAGTCAAAGAGCATCGAGTAAATGGGCAAGTAGCCCAATCTGAATCATAATATGCATAGAGTTGGAGATCATTGTCACTTCACAAGAACACACCTTAACCTGGGTTTCCTTTCAAATAGCTTATTACGCGTAATGCACTTTCCCAATGTGCTCTTTTTAGCGCACGCATGAATTGGGCAAGGATATGTACTGCATAACATATATCTGGTCGAGTGATAACAAGGTAAATCAAATTCCCAATTAAGCATCAATACTTATCTAGATCTTCAAAAACTATCCCAGCAGCATGAACAAGCCGATGGTTGACTTCTATAGGGGATCCAGCTGGCTTCGAACTGAGAAGACCTATCTCACATATAATATCTAGCGTATATTTTATTTGACATAAAAACAATCCTTCAGGTACACGAGCCACTTTAATTCCAAGGAAGTACTTCAGTACCCCCAAAATCCTTCATATGAAAAACTGGTTCAAGTATTGTTTGGACTTTGTGACAACTGTGTTACCGCTCCCAGCAATTATCAAGTCATCAGCATAAAAGAGCACACAAAGTGAGACTTCATTCTTGTGATAAGTAAACAAGGAATAATCATAGTATGACTGCTAGAAGCCAAACTTCTTTAACGCTATAGTCAATTTTGCAAACCAGTTTCGTGGTGCTTGTCGTAGTCCATATAATGACTTTTGGAGCCTGCATACTTTTCTAAGTTCTTGTGTCTCAAATTCAGATGGCAATTGCATATACATCTCTTTAGTTAAATCCCCATGAAGAAATGCGTTGTGAACATCCATTTGGTGCAACTCCCAGTTTTTAGCAACTGCAATTGCTAAAAATGTCCAGACTTTCACCATCTTTGCCACCGGCACAAAAGTCTCATTGTAGTCAATTCCTTCAACTTGTCTATTTCCCAAAATCACTAACCACGCTTTATAACGTTCCACTGTGCCATCTGAGTTATACTTAATAATCTTGTATACCCACTTACACCCTATCAATTTCTTCCTGATTGGAGGAGTTTCAAGAAGCTACGTCCCAGTTTTTTCTAGGGCATTTATCTCTTGCTTCTTAGCTTTCTGCCATTTAGGATCACAAATAGCCTCAGAAAATTATAATGGCTTTTTCCCTACATTTATAGCTGCCAAAAAATTTCTTTGTCTCACAGAAAAATTATCACTAGTCATATAATTAGCTATTGGATATGGTGTACCTGAGGGCCCTATCGATATGGGTTCAACAGTTATAGGGTGAGTGCAGCACGCGGTGTGGCAAAGATAATCCTTTAAGTGAGCTGGTTGCTTATGTATTCTTTGACCACGACCAAGTTGTTCTTAATCATGTTGTTGATCCTGTTCATCAGTACCACTCTCCCTTACTATAAGCCCGCTGTCTTTCATAGTTCTTATACACTCATCTTTTACTTCCGACTCAATTTTGTGTCCCTTATGATCATTATTTTCATGCATTTGCTCAATTATCGATGCATCACTCATACATTCCACGCTATCACACTTTAGCTCTTATTTCCCAAGACTTGATTTTGTATTGTTCTCGTTATCTTTATTGGACTATTCATAGGGAAATTCAGTTTCAATAAATGTTACATTTCGGGATACAAAGAATTCTCCTGTATTCAAGTCATATAATCTCCAACCTTTCTTTCCAAAAGAATACAAAAGAAAAAAACACGGTGTTTGCTTCTTTCGCCAAATTTATCTTTATCTTGATACTGTCAGTGTGCATAGCACAAACACCTAAAAACTTTAACATGTTGATAACTAGGCTCCTTCCTAAACAATATTTCATAGAGACTCTTGCTGCCATTAAGTGAGCTAGGAGTACGATTTATTAAATATCCAATTGTCAGAATACACTCCCCCCAGTACTGTATCAGAAGTCCAGCCTGAAAGCACAAGGCACACCCTACATTCAGGATGTGTTGATGTTTACGCTTTACACGCCCATTCTGTTGAGGGGTGCCAACACAAGAAATTTTATGCACAATTCCTCTTACAGCAAAATAATTCTTCAACCTATGAAATTCTATTTTGTTATTACGCCAAAAAATCTTCACTTTCGTATTAAATTGAGTCTCAGTCATGGCACAACAATTCTTGATGAGTGAAACTACTTCAGTTTTTTCAACCAACAAATATATCTAAACAGCTCTAGAGTAATCATCCACAATACTAAAAAAATATACTGTACCACAAGATGTAGGTGTTCAATAAGGCCCCTAAACATCACAATGAATAAGTGCAAAAGCAGTGGCGGCTGCAGTAATTTTTTCCTGTGGGGGCAAAGTCAAAATAATAATTTATAAATAATTATAAAGTGTAATGCACTAGCTAACAAGTAGTAACATTTTTCCTTGGCAACTGTTCACGACGAGATTTCATAGTTTGAAATCGTTTCAATATCAACTCATTATCAATACTTTGTAACACATCTTTCTCTATATATGTAACTAAGTAATCATTCAGCCACTGATCTCTTATTTTATTGTGCAATCGAGTCTTCACGATCTTCATAGCAGAGAATGCCCTCTCAACTATAGCTGTTGAAACAGGTAACACCAAAGCTAATTTAATCAAGAAGTAAACCAAAGGATAAACCAAGTTTTTCTTTGTCTCCACTAACTTCATTGCAAGACGTTCAATTCCCTTCAATTCAACAAACTGAACATTAGACTGCATGTCAATAATATGTGTGTTAAACTAGTTTTCAAGTATAATAAGATCTGCCTCTGAAAATTTTGAAGGATAAAATTGAGCTAGACGGATTAACTTTTGCTTATTGAAAAAAAAGAATGAATCAACAGGACTCAAACAGGCCATACAAAGAAGAAGTTAAGTGTTGACCTTATCAAATCGATCATCAAGCTCTCGTACTTCCCAATCTATCATATTTTTAAACAACTCATTCTAAAATATGATGGAGATTTGTCATTTCTTGAGCTCTATGACGAGATCTGCCTCAAGCTACAAATGCATCAGTCATGGTAGGAATAGAAATCTTATACTTATCACAAAATGCATAAACTTCATTCATCAAAGGTTCCCATCCATGATTTCTCATCGTTTCTATTTTTTTTTTTATATCTCAACTAAATTCATTGCATTTACAATACCTTGATCTTTTCTTTGCAATGCTAATGACAACTCATTTGTAATCCCTAAAATAGTCTTTATGAGATGCAAAGTAAAAGCGAACTCAAAAGATTGTGCCCAATCCAACAAAACATATGCTTCTGCTCTTTATTCAGAATTTGGTCCATCTTCAACAACAAACTCAAATACCTCAATAATAGAAGGGAACAAGATAATAATGTTCACCAGTGTACCATGATAAGAGCCCCATCGTGTATCACAAGCCATTTGAAGACTATGTTCTTGGTGTAAGCCTTTTCCACTTGAAATCTCACCATTTTCAATTGCTTCAAGGATTTTTTGAGATTGTTTTTCATGAAGCATATTTCTACGCTTGCAAGATGCTCTAACAACATTAGTTAAACTAGTGATCATATTAAAGAGCAAAGCAACATCGACTTGGTTCTTAGCTATGGCAACAAGGGCTAATTGAAGTTGATGAGCAAAGCAATGGACATAGAACGCAGATTTATTTTCCTTCATAATCAAGCTCTTAAGCCCATTAAACTCACCTCGCATATTGCTAGCTCCGTCGTAACCTTGCTTATGAATTTTTTACATACTTAGCTCATGTTTTACAAGTAATGACTCAACTGTTGTTTTCAAATACAAAGAGCAAGCATCAGTGATGTGCATAATCCCAAGGAATTGTTCAATGACGCACCCTTTACCGTTAACATATCGAAGAACAAGAGCCATCTGTTCATTGCAAGATACATCACAACATTCATCAACCAATATAGCAAAAAAATCATTTCCCAAATCTTCAATAATGGCCTTAGTTGTTTCAAGAGCACAAGCTAATGCTATGTCCAATTGGATTATATGAGAAGATAATTTATTATTTCCAGATGCATGTTGCAAGGCAACATTTTTTATTTCCTCATTGTGTCTAGCCAAAAACTTGAGAAGCTCCAAAAAATTCCTTTAATTGCTAGAATTATCTGACTCATCATGACCTCGAAATGCCAAACCTTGTTGTAGAAGAAATCGAACACAATCAACAGAAGCAGTCAAACAAGTTTCATTCTGCATTTTAGTTATTTCAGACTGCTTTGAAAAAAAGAATTGAATATTCTGATTTGAATTCATCAAATCTTCACATTTCTATCTAGCTTGATTATGAGCACTATTGATACCTCCAATATGAACTTGAAACCTTTCAGGTTTTTTCCAATTGTTAAATCTCCCAATAGTAAAAGAAGACTTATTTTTTATTTTTCTCCACCATCATCTCTACACAAATAACAATATAAGCAGAATGTAGCATCTTTCTTCTCACTATATTCCAACCAACTTTTGTATAAATCAAACCATGAAGGATTAAATTTACGATTTACCTTACTAAATTTTTTTTGGGGAAATTTATAACCACGAGGTTGATAAGGACCTCTTTGCAAGTTTGCTCTTCGAACCTTGTCACGATCACTTGGATGATAGTCACATATCTTTTTTCGTAGTCCAGGATCAACAGGAAGATCATTTACATTAATTTCCTCACGAGCTCTTTTTGAGCTTTGTCCAATATTGTTGGAGCCTTCATTTGGAGTTTATGCTTGTTCCAATGATTTCTTCCTTGTGAAGCATTTATCCATCTTTAATCCTCATGAACTGCTGAAAGAGCCAAACAAAAAATTAAGGCCTTAATATTACTTGCTTGCTTGTAAAACAAAGAACAGAAAATTATTTTCTTGAAATTTTAGAATTTTTTTTTATGTAGAGAATTGACTGTGACACTCACATTTTTTACATTCTCAAGATGGATGATGGAGTTTATAACGCAAAAAATTTATAACCTCACAAAATAAAAAAGGACAAATACATTGTTCATAAAAAAAAATCAAATTGTTAACAGTGAATGCCTAGGGCGTACAAAATTTCATAGATTCAATAAATTTGTATCCCTAATTAGCCAATATAAAATTACTAACATTTAAATTTGGGGCAACCAGCCAGAAGAAGACGATGAGAAACCGAAAAAGGAATTGCGAATTTGTGGGCTGTGGAAATTCGTAGATTTTTTTCTTATATTGCGGCTTGGTAATTAGGTTTAAGTATAAGAGTGTTAAATTGGCTTAATTGAAAGTTAGTCCTTAAAGTTTTATTTGTTAATCAACAAGTGAAGGTAAAATTATAGAATGAGGACTACATTAACGAATTTATCACAAATACATCCTATGATTTTAAAAATTCTAAAAATCTGTGGGGGCATATATAAGTAAATAACATGTAAGGAACTAATTTTTCAATATATACATATAGGTATCCAAGGGTTTAGAAAAATTCAGTGGGGGCAATTGCCCCCACTGCCCCCATTGTAACGTCGCCCCTGTGCAAAAGGCTCTCTAGCTTTATTAATACTCAATGGAAAAACATCCCGAGTTTTTTTTTTGCTCTAAAACATATATCACAATCCTTTGAATCACTCACATCTTGATTAATTATTGGTAGTCAGCTAACTATTTTTTGAGAGGGATGACCCATTTTCCTGTGCCACAACTTGAATGAATTCACCGCTTTAGTCCTGCATGCTTGAGCTTTTGCCATACTATGAAATAAGTACACCCCATCACGTTTTTCACCCACACCAATCAGGGTCCTCAAATTGTAGTCCTGTATCACACATAACTTATTAGTAAAAATGATTACACAATTTAACTCATCAATTAATTAAGACATAGAAATTAAATTGCAGTTCAATTTTGGCACAAATAAAACATTCTTCAAAATGATCCCATTTCCAAGAGTTACTGTTCCTCTTTGTGTTGATGTAGTCTCTTTTCCATCAGGAAGACCAACCGGGCAGGGATCAATTCGGTTCAAACTTTCAAGCAATTCTATACTTCCTGTCATGTGACTTGAAGCCCCGATATCCAAAAGCCATCGTATATTTTGCAACTTACCCATCAATTTCTCATTAACCACGAGAGAACTTTTAAGACTATCAAGCAATGTAGCAAGGGAAGCCCATTGTTCATTAGTCAGACTAGGGATGCCTACTCAATCGGCTTCACTAGTAAGTGCCTGTTGCTGCCCATTGCCATGCCTAGTTTGTGCGGCATTTGCCGTGGCTCCTCTTCCACTGCCTACAGCAACACGACCCGACCAGAGCTACCTCCTCATGCACCACCTCTTCCACGATGTCCAGTAAACCACCATTCTGGATAGCCAACCAACTGAAAACACTCATCAGCATTATGGCTGATCTTACCATAGTGTGTTCAAGTGGTCTCCTTCAAATCCGATGTGTTTAGTCCTTTGCTCCTTTTTACTGTTTGCACAGCAAAACTGACAGCTTCGGCTCGTTCTTCCTGGTTCTTGGCCATTTTATTGTGTTTTTTTTTTCTTGGACAATCATTGACTACACTTAATTCATTGACGGTAATGGTTGTGTGCTCAAAGTATTTGACCTGATTATCCAGTATAACATGCCATCAAGCCCCATCAAGAATTGATGGATACGTTCTTCCTTTCACTCCTCGAGAAGCTCTTTGGCCATACCACACGTGCAACCATTACAAGTACAAAATGGGTTCCTTATATTTCCAACCAATTCCCTCAACATACCCTTGAGCTTCCCATAATAGGCAATCACAGTCATGCACACTTGCTTGCAATTTGTGATGTCTGTCTGTAACTGATGAATCCACATATCGTTGCCAATAAAAAATCTATCCCTGAGATTGTCCCTGAGATTGTCCCTGAGATCCTTGACATGTTCCATGTAAGAAAAAGAAGATCATAATGTCGGATTGATTGTATTAATAATCCACTCAACCAGCATGGAGTTAACACTATACCAATCCCTCATCTCAGATGTGTTTTCATCTAGTTGTGCTATTGTGCCATCAAGAAAGCCAAGTTTCTTTTTGGCACGGAAAGCGTTCTGAATCAATTTCATCCACTTGTCATAGTTGTCTCCCTTCAACATAATTGAAGAGATAATTGAATATGGATGGTCATTCAATCCAAGATAATAAAGTGATTGAGGATCATGAATAGATGGCCTCTTGGCCCCAATCTTCCTGTCATCATCTCTACTATAGCTTATGGCGTTTGTCGAAGAGCCAACGGCTACAACTCTGATACTATATAAGATTGTGGAAATCATTTCTGCCTTTTCTTATTTTTGTACAAATATATATATACATAGAAATCTTTCCATCCTAAACACACACAAACAGCTAATAGACGTATTACACACGTAAACACACGTAATATATCTCTAATAAAGGAAAAAATATTTTCAAGTGAAACGATTCATTTTAAATCACACTTGTTATGCAAATCATAACATCACCCGAGCAACTTCAGTTTGGATAGCTGATGAGTATAAGGAATTGATTGCTGGTCATCCGGGTATTAAGCCCAGCTACATAAACATCACATTAGCAAGGATTTTGGTTTAGAGTTCTCTGTTAACCAATGCTGGTGAACTAAGCTGAAGATTGTGAATATGTTAGAAAGAAATGTGAAAGAAGAATTTGTGAAATTGGTAGATTACGCAAGTGCTCTTAGACTCACTAACCTTTGTAGCACTATGGCAATTAAAGTGATGGAGAATGGGGTCGGAGGTGCTCTAATATTTGAGAGAATGTATGTATGTTTAACAACAATAAAAAAGGGTTTTCTTAAAGGGTGTAGGCCATTTATTGGCCTTGATGTCAACTGTTGATTGCCATAAGTAAAGATGGGTGTAACTAGATGTACCCTTGACATGGGCTATCATTGAAGTAGAAAGTTGGTACTCCTGGATGTGGTTTCTACAAAAGTTGAAAAGTGAACTTGAAATTACTGATGGTAAAGGATGAGCATTTATGTTTGATCAACAAAAGGTATGTATCTATTTATTATCCATAATTTCATAATTTTCATATTAATTTGATTAATTGTTTATTGTGGATAGGCCAATGCATTAAATGAATTATTTTTGTTATTCAACTTAAGGACTTATTGGAGTTGTTTAAGAGACTTTTGCACATGCAGAACACAGATTTTGTACAAGATACATATATGCTAGCTAGTATCTAGGCTTTGAGGGTGACAAATTGAGGGAAGCTTTTTATGCATATACTAAGGCAACAAATAAGGCAGCTTTCAAGCGTAATCCTGAGGAGTTAGAGAAATTAAAGGAGGGTGCAAGTGCGGCCATTACTAGAGTTGATCCTTAGACTTGGTGTAGGGCTTTTTTTTTTAACGACACATCAAAATGTGACCTGGTGGACAACAATGGTTGTGAAGCCTTCAACTTCATCCTAATTAGTGCTAGGAGCAAGCCTATAATTTCCATGTTGGAGGAGGTTAGTACTTATGTCATGGATAGACATTTAAAGAGAAGACTTTTCTGTACTAAGTGACATGAGGAATATGGGAAAAGAATTTTGGACAAGCTAGACAAGAACATTGAAGAAAGTTTTAGGTGGCATTGTAGGAGTAATGTAAATGATGGCTTTGAGGTTATTTGTGGCCGGGCTCAATTTGCCGTGCATCTTAATTTAAAATGCTATGAATGTAGAGAATAACAGTTATCTGATATCCCATGTGCTCATGCTTGTCAAGCATTATTGGTTTTAGGTCATAGGCCTGAAGATTATCTTCATCAATGGAATAAGAAAAAAAATGTTCTTTAAAGCATATGCTTATTCAATAGGGGTAATGTTAGGTGAAGAGATGTGAGAAAACACTGGTTTTGGTCCAATTGAGCCCTCAACTATTAGGAAAATGTCTAGATGACGTAGAAAAAGAAGAATAAGGTCAAAAAATGAGCCGAAGAAGAAAGGAAACAAGTTGACCAAGGAAGGCAGAAAAATGACTTGTAGCACATGTAAACAGGTGGGATATAATAAGAAGGGCTATACTAGCCAATATATAGCAAGTGTTCAAGTATGTTTTATTAGGTTTCAGATTGTTTCAGTTAGTTTCAAATAGTTTCAGACTAGGTTTATTGGGTTTTATATTGTTTCGGTTTGTTTCAGTTAGTTTCAGACTAGTTTTATTGGGTTTCATATTGTTTCAGTTTATTTTAGACTAATTTTATTAGGTTTTATATTGTTTCTAACTAGTTTTGTTGACTTTCATATTGTTTTGGTTTATTTCAGTTAGTTTATGACTAGTGTTTATAGGATTTCATATTGTTTCAGTTAGTTTCTAGTTGGTGAAGAGTGCTACTTAAGTCCCCGGAGAGAGGGAATGTTTGAATTTCAATTTTTGTTTCAGTAAGTTACATGTATTGAAATTCCCTTTAGAAATATTATGTGCATCAAAGTCTAACTGGTTTAAAAAAGCAGATGATGGCATTTAACCTTTTTTATATTTTTATTATACATTAATTGACACTTGTGTCTTAAGATTCTATTCGTTTTTCACTGTGAATTGTTAAGAACCTAATCGAAGGTCATGCACATCGGAGAACGAGCCTAATCAAGGACAGATGCATATACGCTAAACAAGAACAACAGTAACTTGATTGTTTATTACAAATGCAGGAGATTGGATATTAAGTTCCATCCCATCCATGACTTCTTGTCGGAAGGATTAACAAAAGTTAGCTCAAACATCTCCTTGCTGACATGCTCACCGGATTCGCAGAACCCTACCAGTTTCCCAACAATTTCAGCACTCTCCTGCACATGTTGCAAGTTCAGAGGGTCTGTCCACAACTTGTTTACCAGTTGCAACCTCCTCTGTTTTCCTCCAGGTGGAACCTCCCATTTCAGATAAAGCATCTCTCTTTCGTCTTCTGTCAGTTTCGAGCTCACCCTCTTAGCAAGATACTCTCTTTCTTGCCTAAGTGCCTTTATACTGCATAAACAAATGGTTCATTGTTTCAGCCAGAAATTCTGAGAAAGTTCAGATGTCTTGTCAGTCACCAAAGGAAATTGCTTCCTCAGTACCTGGATGCTACAGAGCCTGCAGGATCATCACCTAGCAATGCTGGGCTTGCATTGCCAAGCTCTGCAAACTGTTGCTCCAGCCATGTCAACCTCCGAAGCTCAACTTCCATATATATTTGGTCTGCTGAGTCTCCTCTGAATAACAAGTAAAATTGTGTGCGGTGAATGATTGAAACATGGCACAAATGCCATAGCATAACAATCTGCTTTCTTTGTTCCTCAAACAATAAGTTCCATGGCACAGGAGATTCAGGAACACTGTCAGGCTCATCAGACATAGACTCGTTTGCCTCCAGGTCCAGCACCTTGAGAAGACATGGAAGCAAAGGACAGAATGCAAAATCATCATATTCCATCAAAACTATCATATCATAACCAAGATTAACCATAATGCAGGTATTTTGTTAATGAAATTCTGGTTCAAGATGATATAATAGGTCTCACCTGGCAAACCAAAAGCTGTTTTTGGTACTGTAGCTTTGCCACCCGTTCTTTCAACTCCATGACATAAGCTCGAATATTACGAATGTTCTCTTCAGCTGCATTCTTGAACATCCGCTGCATCTTTTTCACATCAACTGAGCTAATTTTTCGTGATACAGGAGTTACTTCCCTAGAAGTTAGACTGTTGTTCTCAGTCCTTGTTGTACTAAGTTTATATGACTGGGATTTATTCCCATTAGAAGTGCGGTCATTATCCTGAGGGGGCTTGTTCTCAGTTTCAACTCCCATCACATCCCGAGAAGTGGATAGAGGAGAACATGGAGAGCGTATTATATTTGGCATGTTTGATGTGTTGGTCAAAGGGAAAGGAAGTATCTTCTTCTTCATTTGTGTCTTGGACATTGGGGTCGCCTCACCACTTGAAAGTGATGAAACAAGCATGTCTATGGACTTCTGAACATTCTCCAGTTTCCTTTCCAGAGATAAGATAGTGCTCC
Organism: Aquilaria yunnanensis; assembly: GCA_039654915.1. Classification (NCBI taxonomy): domain Eukaryota; kingdom Viridiplantae; phylum Streptophyta; class Magnoliopsida; order Malvales; family Thymelaeaceae; genus Aquilaria; species Aquilaria yunnanensis. The sequence goes on along the minus strand of CM077596.1, from coordinate 93,343,825 downwards.
CTTGAGAATTCAACCGAGACAGCTCTTCTTTCAAGCTGGTCTTATCTCCAATTACAATTTCTTCAGGAATTGAGCTAACCACTTGCATGTCCTTGATTTCAGAAAGCATATTTGCCAACATTTCAGCAGTCTCTTGATTCCCTAGTTTGTGGGAAGTAACCTCTTTATGAAGAACTTCAAGTGCTCGATTTGCCTCCTCACCCAGTTGCCTCTGCCTCTGCTCGAGCTTTCTGATTTCATGGACCAGCATCGATGGATCTCCTAAAGTAGCTGTTGATCGTCCGGTTGCTGTCTTTCTCCTAACGGTTCTACTGGACCTACTATCTGCTGTAAATGGAATTGATTCATTCTCAACAGGAAAAGAAAGACACCTTGCTACCTGAGAAGAAGGGCCATTCTGGTTCAATCCCTGAAAGTAATTTGCAACCACTTAGGGGAAAATATTTGAACCCTGTGTAATAATCGGTCATTATTATAGTACCTTCTGCACCTTGCTGCTTCTTTCTTGTTCAAGTTGACATTGTGCAAGATCTCTCTGGCGCTTTAACTCTTCCATTTCTCTCTCCATCTGCAGTTTGAAGAATTTTTCAGCTCATTAGCACTAAAATAGAAATTTCTTTTTTTATTAAAATATTGCATACCTCTTGGATTCTCAAATCCTTTTCCTTCAGTAAAGATTTTAGACATGAAGAGGAAGATATATCTGGACTTCGTAACTCTGCCTCAAGTCGAGCTACTTCATTCTGCAAATGCTTCACTAGCCTTTTGTCTGAAATAACCTGTTGAAAGCATTCAGCAAGGTGATGATAAGACTCCTCAGCGTGCAGTCAGAAAGAGGAATCTTTTGACAAGCAAACAACATTGTTAAATGAAAATATCAAAATCTTATGTGTATTTCTTGTAAGTTACTGAAGAGGATACAGAAAGAAGTGGTCTGAAAGTCCACAACAGTAAAATCCAGTAAGAGTTCTGAAAGTTCAATCTTCAATCTAAAAGTCTTACCATGTTTACACGTGCATTGTTAGTGACTTCCTTTGCACTAGTTGCAAAAGTTAGCGTATTCCTGGTTTGATCCACATGGCTTAAAGCTGGACTCATAGTACATATAATGGCTGTTCTAGCATTTCCTCCAAGTGAATTCTGCAATATCCGTGTAAGCTTTGAATCTCTATATGGAATATGGCTGCTTCTTTTTCCACCACTGGAAACAAATGTCATTTATTGAGTAACAACTTGTATTAAATTTAACATAGAATCTTTACTCTACATGCAAAGTTTCTTAAATAACTGATACTCAAAACCATTAAAAGGAAACAGAACACATCTAAGTGGGCTTGAAATTCTCTACATTTTCAGAGCAATCAGAAACCCGCCTAAATTTCAGTGTTTCAGTTAATATCATTTTAGATACTTTTCTTACAATTGAAATCCAAATCTGCAGAGATTCACCCTAAGCACCATTACATTCAAATGTCAAGAATACACCAATTTGACATCCAAACATTACTCCGAAGGAGCTACCCTTTTCTCCATATTTTTCACTTTTATGTTTATCATACAGGCTCCTACCAAATGGGCCATAGTTCTTGACAAGCAGGATTTTTATTTTCGAACTGTCTTATTATCTTACCTCAGCTTTCTTATTACTGTTGTCAGGGTCAACAAGCTTCTATTAATATGGCTTCCTTCTTTCAATCTTGTACCATCTGCATTTGTTAGGGAAGCACGTTCACTTCCGGCAAGGTCCACAAGATTCTGGAAATTTATGGCATCTTGGTGAGCATGTGTTGAAAAAAGCCAAGATAAGTTCAAAAACAATAAACCTACCAGACTTGCTAAAAAGGACTTCACACAGTCCGAATTTCCCCTTAGACTGCTTTGAATCATCTGAAAAACTCACAGGCAGTTTGATATTAGATGTTAGCCTTCTTTTCTCCTAGTAACTGGTAAGGTACGTTGGAAAAAGATAAAACTTGTGAACTGGAAAATACTTAACTCCTGGCCACAGGCCTTGGTATAATAAAGAAAGGGAAACGGCTCAGTCGAAGCTTTAGAAATGAACATGATTTAGAGAAGCTTTAGAAAGGAACATGATTTAGATCAATTGCTTGGTGAGCCAATGACAGTATCTGATAATTCAAGTAAATGAGCGATTCAAACTCTTCTCAGCAAGTATGAAAAATGTTAGCCTCTCGATCTCAAACTTGTCTCATGCAAAGGGGGAAAGGAGAAATAAAGCGTTGTGACAAGGGATCAGCAAACCAACAATACACCCTTCCAGTGAGAACACAGAATAAAATATATGGCTAAGCCAAAACAAAAAATCAGCATTTTTACATGATTGATACAAAAACTGGTCCCAAAATATGTAATTGAGATGAGTCATAGAACAGAGAAAAAGGGGGACAACTATACAGATTTGCTTTACCAGCCTGATGATTTGATGAGACCGTGAACTCTTATCATTTAAAGCAGTTTCTCCAACTTGCCTTTGAGCTGCAAGAGCATATGTTCGATAAAATCAAAGATGATTCGATTATTCACTATTGGAATAAAAATCTATTTCTTCAGCATTTCTGCTAATTATATTGAAACCAGGATTAAAGAAAAGTTCTTGCCGTATGGTAATACATAATTTTTTTTGAAGTAAAAAATATTGCAACGGCTGATTCAACGTCAAACAGAATCCATTTATGAGAAAAGGGTCATATAGGAAATTGCAAGACAGTTTGCTTACCATAATTCTTTGATTTGTTTTCATCAATAACAGGAATAAACGGGAACCATAACAGCCAATATAAATTTATTAAAACATATCACCAACCTTCACAAATGCATATTAAATGCCTCAAATGTTGGCCGTCCTTGACAACTTCTTCTACAAGTTTCTCAACTGTTGTGCCTTTCTGCGTTTGCAGATAATATTCCATTGGCTAAAATATTGGCCATAGTTGTACTGATATATTGGAAAAGAAATAAAGTTGTATATACCTCTGGATCATCCAGAAGACGCAAGCAACCAGATCCAGGATTCAGAAGGTCTACAACAGTCTCATTATAAATCTCCAGAGCAGAAAGTTTCAATACAAAGTCCCTTTCTTGTGTCTACAAAATTGAAAAAATCCATGAGAACATATGGAAAGTCAACTCAATCATATTACTATTCAGTCAAAGATGCCGCATTATTCCAATACAATTGATTTTGATACCTGAAAAGCTCAATGAATCAAGAATTAAAAGAAATTATGACTTACATTCTTGATGTGCTCATAGATATCATTAATGGCATTTTCAGTGATGCCCCTCATGGTAAAAGTCTTCCCACTACTTGTTTGCCCATAGGCGAAAATTGTTGCTGTAGAGAAAAGGGTTTAGCATCTGAGACTTCTATATTAAGTGATAAACACTGAACAAAATGGAAAGGAAAAGTGAAATTCAAACCATTGATTCCTGTGAGAACCGATAAAGTGACATCTTTGGCCCCTTCTTCGTAGACTTTTCGAGTTGAGCACATCGAATCAAAAACCCTGTCTGTCACATCCACATATTAGAAGACAGAACTTCATCAAACTTTTTCATCCCAATTGCTATCCAATTGAACTTAGATTCTAGTTTCCATGACATAAGCATCAACCAACGGGTTGGTCAAAGACATTACTTCCTGATCTCCTTGTAACACTTGTCGCTGTTCTAATGACCTTCCACTAAGGCACTAACATAAATGTCCTTATTGGAATCTCCCCAAAGAAATCATTAACCAGTAGCACAAAAAGAACAGAAGGACAGTACCAAAGGTGTATTCAGTTGCTGATCTTTCATGAGTGGGATTTTTGTAAGCAATTGTGTGGTCATCTACACAATCCCATGCAACAAGGTCATACATAGCTTGTTCTCTCCGGCTCAGCGGCCTCATCCGTACAGTGACCAGTATCTTCTCCTCATGAGCTTTCGTGCCACCCGGTGTCGAAGAAGGAGTCCTCTGAGCCTTAAACGACGGAGTTGCAGGCGTCCCAACCATTTTTAGCAACTATCCAATACCCTGACCACAACAGTTTCCAGATATATCAAGTGTCAATGCCAAACATTCGAATCACATCACAGTTCTTACCTCTCCACAAAACCTAATGCCTTTAGCACCAAAGACTAATCAAGAAACTTACACGATCAGAAGTACTAGTTTCCATTCATGGAACCGGCTAATCTTTTTCCATAGAGGAACAAGAAAAACCAGAATCTCCATAGCTTAACAAAATGAAAAGTGAAAAAAAAGAGAAAAAAACAACCAAAGAAAGAAAGAAACTATACACAATCAGATGACGAAGCGATTTCAACTCACCAGACTCGGAGAAATTCAGTTCCTTCGCAGCCAACTGGGTTTGGGGCCAGCAATCGATCAAGAATGCGGGCACAGAGCGTATCCTTCAGCTAATCAAACTCAAGGAAAGATCGTATTACTTGCATTAGGGTTTCGGAAGGTAAGGAAATCGAGAGAATTCGAAGTGAATTTCGTTAATTTTTTTCTGAGAGAGGGAGAGAGAAGTAACGGATAGTTCTTTTTCCGCTCTGTTCGTCGCACACCTGAGAGGAGCAAGCAAGCAAATAGCAGTAATATTTAATTCAAGAGCGTGTTTGAATTTGGGGAGTCATCCAGTACTTCCACGTGTATGGATTAAATGCTGTGTGGATCTGTTTGTCGACTCATGGACTTACAGGGCTGAAATGGACTGAAGGAAATAGCCCGAGTCCTTCGAGGCACATTTTCCTTGGATCTCATAATTAGTATTTAGTACTTAGTTAATACCGGTCGTGTAAATGTATATGAAATACAAAAAAACGTATATGAATATTTAGAACATAAACGGTAACATCATCATAAGAATTATGCATGCATTTGAGGGCAGCAATCATCCTAGTAGCTGATAATGTGTTAGTTTGATGGTTAATGGGCACACTAACCGCAAGTTAAAAATAGTGAGCATCTTCTTTATGAGCGCTAACTATCACTAGATAGGGGCGGCAACTGTAACTAAAATATTAGCGACGAGTGATTTAGATGCAATTTTTTTAGCGATGAAATGTCGTCACTAACAATATGTTAGTGCCGGCTTGTTGTCGCTAAAACGTGTTTTCTTAGTACTGATTGATGTTATCCAAAAAGTAGTTATTTGTAAAAATCACTGTTATAACCTATAGGTTGATTTCTAGATATACATTCATAGGTCTTTTGTGTTTACAATTGATTGCACCATCTTCAAGTCATTGGATTCAATTTCATGGTGTAGTTAGACTCAATGATTTGAGTTCAGTGCAACTAATAAATAATTCTTCTACTACTAAGTCAAAGATTGTTACAAAATGGAGCATATGTTAATAAAAAGACACACATCAAGTAAAGTCAAACAGCATGTAGGTAAAATTCCTAAGTATTGATCAAAATCACTGGTCACACGTGATGATGAGGATCTGGTGGTGAAAAAATAACAAGATTATTCAATGATATCTTACACGACAAAGGAAAGAATATCGAACAGACTTGATAGACATGACCGATATGTTACATTATTGCGCATTTACATGTGAATGAAAATGTAATAAATAGTATGGGTGTTTGTTATACTTGTAGAGTTAATTCAAAGACGCATGAAACAAATCTAAGGAGGAGAGGTTGATATGATGGGAAAACCTCATTTGAAGTTACCCCATTCTTCCTCGAATTTAAATTAAGCTTCATTACTTTTCATGTTTAGGTAATTTCATTTTTTATATACATAATCATATTAGAACTAAGAAGCCAAGTCAAAGTTAAGACGGATAGTGAATATTGAAATTTTGAAGACTAGCAAAAATTTTTGTGATAGCTTTCAAATCTTGAATTTTTTTTATTCAAAATCAGTTACACAATAATATAGGGGATATGAGAAATTATTGCTTTTTTAGAACCAAAAGCAACCAAGCTAGTATTTAAGGCTTTGTTTGAGATCGAGGGAAGGAGAAGGGTTTTGAACCCTGACCATTGCTAGGGCCGAATGTTCCTATTGCCACTTGAACTAGGTGGTGGCTACCAAATCCTAAATCTTAAAATAACCCAAACAACATGAATTCGTAGATCTGTCACTAAGGTTCACTTTGCCACTAACATGAGATGTATCTCCAGCTTCCCTTCTAAGGTAACTACCAAAGCTAACGTCTCAAATCAACTACCCTATCTTCATCTTCAATGGGCCAAACCAGCGTCTTTTGTCGTAATTCCTCTCATGCATGGTATTAGGCTAAATTCACGTGGCCCAAGTTTCTTTTGGGCCATATGTTACACGTTTAGAACTAGACGTGCATTCATATTTCATGTTTGTTTAACTTAAGAATATCCCAAACCATAATATTTTATTTAATGAATTTTTTCTTTAACCTTTTTTAAATACAAGTATTGGAAAAGAACGCGAATTCTCTGTATCATTTTTGTCTATCCCCTTCCTATCCCCCATCCTAATTTGATGTCATGTGTCAACTTTATGAGAAATAACGGTGTAGCGTGAATGGAGATGGATGAAATAGAGAAATTTTCACTTTCGCTAAATCTCCACCATCCATGACCAATTTCATCTAGCCTCCACAACGCGATGCTGCAACCAAGCAAGTCCTTTTCTTTCCCATCTCTACTACTTCCATTCCTTTCTTTGTCATAGAGGAACCAACACACCAGGGATGATGATAAAAGCTTGTCCCCATCTTCCTTTGCTTCTGCCTCTAACCTCCCTTTTCTCACCCTTTTTCCTTAATGACCGGCTTGAGCATAAACCCCATAAAATCCCATAAAACCTTTCTACTATTCAATTTCCTAACATTTCAACCTAAATAATTTTAAAACAATCAATTGGAATGAGCTGACTCATTTCAAGGTTCTATATTAAAGTTATTTGTGCTTAATTGAGAATACTGGTAATCTTAAAGATATTTTATGGGGTTGAGCTATTTAATTGACAAAATCAAAATTTCCAAAAACAAAAGATATGAGACAGAGAGGAATAAAAAGACCAGTACAAGACTGTTTTTGGTGGCCTGGCTGTGTGGGTCAGGTTATTTAATGATAACTCCTCTATTTTCATTAATCTCCGCTTATATTGCGCTGTTATCATTTATCAAATAGGACACATGGCAAAAAAAATAGAATAGGGGATAGGAAGGGCACAGATAAAAAGGGGACAGAAGAGCTACGTTCATTGGAAAATATGTTTGACCAAAAATCAACCGTGGAAGTTGATTATACTACATAGACTACGATCCCCTAGATCTAAAGGAAATTATAAATATATGTATGACTCATTTGATACATAAAGACACAATCATTTAGATGTGGTTAAAATATATTCTCTCTGTCCCAAAAAGGATAAAACATTTTTCTTTTTGGGCTATCTCAAAAAGATTGAAATGTTTTCTTTTCTAGAAAATTTTAGACACCCCATTAACCTTCTTATCCTCTTTTAAACTTCATTTCTAAAATTAACTTATGCACAATAAAACATTAACTTTATGCTTTTTTTTTTTACAAATTTGACATCTTTTCTAAAATTTCTAATTAAAACAATTCAAGCCTCATCTTCTTGTTCTCCATTTGCCTTCGCCGCTTGCAAAAAGGCGGATGGGTAGCAGATATAACTGATCGGAGAACACGCTGATGCTAAATCAACAATTTGGAGAACATCCCCTGTACGTGAAATCAACGATTCAGAGATTTGGCGGCAAGGATCAATCGATTTGGTGGTAAAGATAGGTTGGGTAGTCGAAGACTATTCGACGGGTGATTCAGTGGTCAAAGATAATCAACAAATCGACACAAGTTAATGGCACTGTTGGAATTGTCAGCAGTGGAAAATGATCGGCAAATTGAATCACTACCTCCAACGACTTATGGATGGTTTCGGGATTGAAGGAGATGAAAGGGAAAACATGTCCGAGAAAGGCCGAATGGAAGGGAATGGTGGCATCTCATCTAGTGTGAAAGAGAATATAGCTTTGGGGCGATGGTAGGCTAGAAGAGCTTTTGGGACAATGATGAATAGAAGGGCAAAACTGGAATAAAATGAAAAAAGTTTGACACCTTAAAAAGAGTGCAAAAAAAAAAATTTCATGTAAAACAGGACAAAGGGAGTATTATTTAACCCTAATGAACTCTGCCTCTATAGGATCTTGTCTCCTCTTCTTCACAAAAACTTGTGTCTCGCTATAGCTGCATGTATATAGGAACTACAGAAAGTTGGCTTGGTTGGATAAGGACTTAATATTTCGTTAGTCTTAAAATATATTTTGGTTTTTGATTTCCTTTAGTCTCCTATTCAGGTGATATATAAGTACAGTTATGAGCCTCAATTAGGCGTGCGACATGCAATGGTCATGAAAATTTAGTATTAACATGTATGGACATTGAGTACGTAAGGTTATAATTAAGAAATATTAATTAAACTATTTCGTTTGGTACATAAAAGCAGTTTTACAAGTTTAGGTAGAGTAAGTGATATTTTATATTATATATAAGAAGAGTGAACATTTGCTTTTACGGAACTGATAAGACACTTGAACTAACTTTGAATGGAATTGTGTATGAGAAAGTAAGAAAAATAGAAGTCAAATTCTTAACCTCTCATTTTTTTCTTAGTGTCCATTTTTCACTTTTCCAAAACGGTTAGAACATTATAATTAAACTATTCAGTTTAACTAGACCTAAACTCACCTACGTACAAGTAAGTTATTACTTAAAGAAAATGAGCAGTGAGTACAAGCCGCACTTATTGGGCACCTGAGATGGTAGTTCATATATCTTAGCGACGCAACTACTTCATCTACGTATATGGACCTTGGGGTGAAGTAATTTTTCCTTTCGGCAAACTTTTCTGCTACACCAAGATATATACATAATCATATATTAGACAAATCTGACCTTTGGGTGAGATGACAATGCTGTGGATCTTCCAAGTATAGGGTTCAAGCTTCCCCATACAACGTACCCAAGAAGAAAATACTACTTTAATTTCAAGTTCTGTACTATATTTCAGATTTTTAAATTAAATTTAATTTGATTTTATTTCTACTATTATTTGATAAATTTTTTTAAAAATTATATATATTTTTAAAGCTAAAAAACTTATAATTTTTAAACATAATTAATTTTTAAAAAATTATTAAATAGTAATAAAAATAAATTTATATCAAATTTAAGTTAAAAAAATTGGAATAGAGCATAGAAATTGGGAGGGAGTAATATATAATCCCTCGAACCAAACGCATGTGGGAAACAGATAGGAAGTCCAAAGTTTGTCGACAGAATCAGCACAGAATACATATAACCTAACTAGCTGATCAGATGTCTCCTGAATTTCCAAGTTTCAAAATCTGTGACAATAAAATAAAAGATATCTGCCCACAGTTGCGATCATTTTCTAATCTATACTTCTGGTTTGTGTCTCCTCTACCTTAATTAAACGGATAACTTTTTGTCCAATCCACACTCTTTTTTGTTTCTTAACCATTAATTTTATGGGTCCAATTCATCTACTTGATCATTTCCATCAAAATTAGCCCTGCCAAACATTAATTTCTGAGTTGATCAGAAAATATGATCACCGGGAAAGATATCTATGACGTCCTGGCTGCGATCGTCCCGCTGTACGTGGCGATGATCCTGGCTTACGGCTCCGTCCGCTGGTGGAAGATCTTCACCCCGGACCAATGCTCCGGCATCAACCGCTTCGTGGCCGTGTTCGCGGTCCCGCTTCTGTCATTCCACTTCATCTCCACCAACAACCCTTATGCCATGAACTACCACTTCATCGCCGCCGACTCCCTCCAGAAGGTGGTGATCCTGACGGCGCTCTTCCTCTGGCATTCCTTCACCCGCCGCGGCAGCCTCGAGTGGATGATCACGCTCTTCTCACTCTCCACCCTCCCCAATACTCTCGTCATGGGTATCCCTCTCCTCCGTGCCACGTACGGCGACTTCTCCGGCAGCCTCATGGTTCAGATCGTCGTCCTCCAGAGCGTCATCTGGTACACTCTGATGCTCTTCATGTTTGAATACCGTGGCGCGAAACTTCTCATCAACGATCAGTTCCCTGAAACAGCCGGTTCTATCACCTCCTTCCGAGTCGACTCAGATGTTATTTCGCTCAATGGCCGTGAGCCATTGCAGGCGGACGCCGAGATCGGCGATGACGGGAAGCTTCACGTGGTGTTTAAAAAATCTAGTACAGCTTCCTCAATGGTTTCGTCGTTCAAGTCGCATGGGATAACTCCGAGAGCGTCAAATCTCACCGGAGTGGAGATTTATTCCGTACAGTCATCTAGAGAGCCGACGCCGAGAGCATCCAGCTTTAACCAGTCTGACTTTTACGCTATGTTCATGGCGGCGAGCAAGGGGGCGAGCCCGAAACACGGCTACACCAATAGTACTAGCAGTTTGGCCGGCATAGGCGATGAGCAGGATATACTAAAGAACAAGCCAAGAAAAGGTGGACGAAGCATGAGCGGCGAGCTCTTCAACTCGTACCCGCCGCCGAACCCCAATATGTTCGCTCCGGCGGCCGGTAGCCAGCAGCATACGAAGAACAAGAGCGGCACCAACAAGGAGCTACACATGTTCGTGTGGAGCTCTAGCGCGTCGCCCGTGTCGGAAGCGAACCGGGGGGTGCCGACCGCGGCGGAGATAGCTCAGGAGGTTGGAAAGTCGCCTGCTTACAGGGTGGATGTGGGGAAGAAGATGGAGGAAGGAGAGAGCGGGATTAGCAGTACGAGTCAGGTGCAAGTGGAAAGGAAGACGAAGCAGCAACAGATGCCTCCGGCGAGCGTGATGACGAGGCTGATTCTGATAATGGTGTGGCGGAAGCTGATCAGGAACCCTAATACGTACTCCAGTCTTCTCGGACTCATCTGGTCCCTCGTCTCCTTCCGGTGGAACATCCAGATGCCCTCCATCGTTAAAGGCTCCATCTCCATCTTGTCCGATGCGGGTCTCGGCATGGCTATGTTCAGTCTAGGTAAATCCTCTAACAAGTTTATTTAATTTCATCGCCATCGTCAAAGTTTTAAGCTTACGGCTTCCCATGCAAGTACATTAATGCAGGTTTATTTATGGCTTTACAACCCAAGATCATCGCCTGTGGGAAGTCAGTGGCAGCTTTCTCCATGGCCGTCCGGTTTCTAACCGGTCCAGCCGTCATCGCCGCTACATCTATAGCAATCGGACTTCGCGGCGTTCTTCTACATGTTGCAATTGTTCAGGTATATACTGATTCGGGTATCTTTTAAATCTAAAAAAAGTGGATATATTACCCTACGTACTCCTTTATACATAAATGCCCTCCATCCTTTATATCTTATAAAAATGTTTAAAAAATATTAACTTACATATTTGTATCCACAGGCTGCACTTCCACAAGGGATTGTCCCATTTGTGTTCGCCAAGGAGTATAGCGTCCATCCCGACATTCTTAGTACAGCGTGAGTTTTTTTTATTTGTGTAAAATAAAATCATATTTACTTAATTACATTGCATTTTATATTTTGGTAGTTTATTTGATTCGATGAGACTAAAGGCGTATGTAACCAAATTGTAGGGTTATATTCGGGATGCTGATTGCTCTGCCAATTACAATATTGTACTACGTGCTCCTTGGCGTATAATGATCATAAAAACAGAGAGCGATGCAGGTGAAGGCTCGATAACGGCGTGCTGTTGTTAGAATATTCCGTCAAATTTCTGAACTAAATACTAGCTCCTCACGAATATTCCGTCAAAAGCATTACTTGTATTTTCCGACGTAGCTGCATGCATGTCAGCCACGCGGCCCATCTTGTAGCGGAGGTAGTAATTAATGATTAACTAATCACAACTTAGTTTTTAATTAGAGTTAATATTCTATTCACCGGCGCAAAAATAAAAAAATAAAAAAAAAAATCGACAGCACTTAATTAAAAAAAACTCTTATTATCTCATTAACACATTCAATGTCACGGTGTTTAACTTCAACTTTAAAATAATGGCTAACAAAACTAACTGCACACAAAAAAAAATTAAGAAAAAACAAAGTGTGGTTGTTGAAACTTGCTGCAGCGGAAAGGCCACTAGAACTTTTGGACTACAATTCTCTTGAATCAATTTAGTCCTCTTCCCTTCCTTATGAAACCGACTGATCCGGGATAAATTCCTCATCTGATTTCCACATTAGTTTCTCTCCCCCAATTCCCAGCCGCGCAAACTCCAATCCCAGCAGACTCGATCGCATCTCATGGAAGAGATGACATGTGGGCCGTGAAACCAAAGCTCGACCATCCTTCGACCTCATTGAATTGAAGCGAGCGAAATCATATGGAGACCGTCGTTGACAAAAAGAGAGTGGAGAGAGTTTGCCTTTGTTTGCTAAACTACGGTTGATCGTTAATTGTAACGCCATTATTTAAAATGTGTTAAAAAAAATACTAAAAGTCTCTTAAATAAAAGCAATGGTGGAATTTTTTATTTTTTCCATTCTTGGATAGAATCTTTACTCTTTTAATTACATAGTTCCAGGTTAAAGTTAAACTTTTTTACTCTTTCATTTTTTCAAGAAAATTACCAAAATCTAGCTACTTTGACTTTTTTTTCCCCGTTCCAATTATATATTATTTGATTAGTTGTATATAGCCTCATTGGATCCCCAAGTTGTTGTATTTATGTATTTTTACTTGGACGGAGGGAAAAGTCTCCGGCTCTATAGGATCATGTTTCTTCTCTCTGCAGTTCCTTAAGAATTAATATTTTTAGATTATCGATTAATCAGCTGAGTAAACGTTAAACTAATTAAAATTAGGGCATGTGGCCAACAAGAGATCGGTGATCTAAGTTTATTGAGAACAGAATCTAATCTATCACATTATTATGTGTTCGGTTGATTAATTAATTATCTGTCTCTTGAACTTCAAGTTTCAAAACCCGCAACAACCCTGTCCACATTTGACTATAAATTCTGTAATAAATGTCTGCTCCGTAGCAGAAGGGTAATTAGGTAGCTTTGTCACATGTCAAACTAGACAAGTTTTTTTCTTTTGTTGTAATTAATTGGTGGTTTAATTAGTTTCGATTACTGATCAATTTTTTTAGAGTTCGAAGTTTCGAATTTTTCTTTTCGTCCTGAAGTGATGTTTTATGGAATGTCATAAGTTGTAAAACCTACTCTCATTATACCAGCAAGCGTATGGGTTCGCTCGTAGATAGTGACGAGTGGGATCATTACCACCGAAATAGAGAAACATTCACATCGGTTTGTAAATTATAGTGTGTGAATAGTAGTAATTAAGGGTCAATTCGTTTCGTCTAAAGTCAACTGACTTTTTTTAACTTTTTCATCTTTTTTACGTGAAACCAATTTCATTTGAAAGTTAATGTTATGTAGATGCAATAATCAATTTGAAAGTAAATTTTTAGGATGTTGTTAAATTTTTATGAATTTTTCTTTTTTAAGACTTGAAACTAGAAAAATTCATAAAAAATTAGTAAGATTATAAAAATTATATTTTTAATTGATTATTGTAGCTACATAATATTGGCTTTTAATTAAAATTAGTTTCAAGTAAAAAAGATGTAAAAATAAGAAAAAGTCATTTTGTAGTCAATTGGCTAAAGTTGAAACGAATTGGGTGTAAGAATGCAATAAAGGTTTGCGTACCGTTTCTCGTGAAAAGAAAAAAATTTATTTATATTTTTATTTGATGAATTTTTAAAAAATTATGTTTGGAAACTATAACTTACAATTTCTAAATATATTTTTTTAAAAAAATTAACAAGTAATAATATAAATAAATTTAAGTTAAATTTAAATAAAAAAACTGAAATAGAATTAAAAAAATAGGGGACGATGTAATATTAAAGGTTTTAATTCATTAATGAGTGAATACGTTTGATGTTAAATTGAAAATTTTCTATTAATATATAGCATTGTACCAAGAAAGTTTTGACTTTGTCACTCTGAGTCAATGTAAAAATCACAAACAAATCACCGATGTTTATGATCCGAGTCCAAATTCATCACAATTATTTTTTGTTTTCCTCTAAAGAACCATAGACATTTTTAAAGTGGGCCATATTATCATCCATTCCGTGTGAAAAAATTAATCACTTGCCTATTATCTTATTCAATTTAGCAAGAAATAGCTATAGTACTTCAAATAAATCTGACTATAGAATGTCTCCCTTCTTGTACGCTCCTTTTTTTTTTTTTGCAATTATAAGTATTTTTTGCAAGTATAAGGATAAAATGTACATTATAATTAAGATAAGAGGAGAATGTCTGATTTTTCAGAGATATCATGAGGCTCAATCACTTGAATTGAAGTTTTAGTGTAGCTTGTACTGTTGTGGTTGATATTTGCCCTAATAGCATTGTTGACCGCTGGAGTCTAGACAAAGCCCCCCCATTGTTCACCTTGATTATTGACTATTGCTCAAAATTGATACCCAAAAACAAAAGCCAGGACGAGAATAAAAACTTGCCCCTAACCACTACTGCTTGGTCATATTTGTTCATCCCTGAGTCCTATCACTATCGAAGATTGAATAGAAGGAAAAGATCGTAGTCCTATTAAAAGCTATATAAAACTTTGTCTCTTTTTATAAATTAAGTAACTTGTTAGACACAAATTAATAATTTATATAACGGAATAGATATTCTGATTTTTAAAAAAAATATATTGAACTGATTTAACGATCAGTGGTGATTTGAGCTAATTTAACAATAAAAGTGGTTTATTTGGGCTAAAAATCAGTAGTGGCCAATTCAAACCGAGTTATAAACATAGGGGGTTTATTTGTGGTTTCCTAAAAAGTAGCAGTCATAAATGCTTGACTGCTTATCCAATTGCATAGGGCTTCTGTAAGTCAAAGCCCAATTAAGAACGGATAATTAAATTCCACCCCTTTCAACTTTTTATGGGCTTTAGACCAATGGGCCCTTGGATGGGCTAATGTTACCTCCAAATCTCCCACGACCTCTACTCGCCTTCAAATAGAACATGGGCATCTGTTTGTTTTCTTAATCTCGACTTTTTGTTCTTGTCGTTTTGTTATTATTTATTGTTTTATATTCAGAATTATTACAAATACAGAGATTAGAAGATACTATAGAAAAACCAAGAATTAAAGTATCTACCATGTGAAATCTTGGAAGATTTTGGTTGCAATTTTTTCACTTTTAGATGTCTGGTATTTATTTATATAATGCGACACTACCCAAACCTTGGTATTTCACTTCAATGCACACGCACAGTTGTCATCTAAGCAAACTACCGAAATCATTATTTTATTATTAAAGCTAGTTGAGAAATTTATAGTTAATTTTTCATTTTTACTCTTGACATTTTATGAAGTGGGTTTTGTAGCTAAGACATGGTCGGATGCACACTCAATAGTCGACGACGTGCCCATTTTACCCACACTCTCCCACTTCATACTTAGAAAAAAGCCTTCAAATATAAGTTAGAATTCAAACCATGAGACACCCCCTACAGGTGCAATTTATAATGGATGACTCTCAACAACCAGATCACGCTATTATCTGAAATGTTTAATTCCCATACTAAATTGATCTTTAATATCCATTGTCTTGCATGTATATGAGTCCCAAACATCGTAATTTATTAAATATTGATTTTTAGACTAGGAGTTGATAAAAAAAAACTCATTTGTAGAGAGATGATTGATGACTTAAATAATCCATTAATTATAAAAAAAAATTATGACACAAAATAAATTTATTATAGCACAATTATCGAATAGTTTACATTAAAATTTAAAAATATTATTGTTAGATAGTTACGTGACAATTCACATATTTAAAGTGTTCAGTCATTGTATTTCAATAAATTCAAATTGTGTCATATTAATTTACAGTTATCTTTACAATTAATGGTCTATTTAAATCATTACTTTTTTCTATTTATAAATATGGTTTCTATGTCTAATTCAGTCTTACGTATACAAGTTTGAGACCAATGTGCAATAAAATATAGATTATGAACCAATATGCAACTAAATAGAGATTTGAGACTAATGGAGCATTTACCTCAGAGAACTAATATGCATTTACAGCTCATAGGTTTAAAATAAAGTATTAACCAGGTGGTAAGAGCACTGCCCTGCCATGCTCCAGGCACAAGAGATCGAGACACTATCTCCCCTAAACCCTTAAAACTCTTAATTTCAATAATAAATAGAAAATTGTGAGTAATAAAAAAAAAATAATTGACATCTTATTCCCACAATATAGGGAGCTTGAAGTTAGGGGCCCATAAACCAAGCAAAGGCCAGCACAAAGGTAGACCCCAGTTTACTTGCTATATGTTAAATCTGCCACAACCAGCAACACCACAACTAGCTTCCTCCTCTCCAGCTTTCTTCTGGACCCCTACCCCTTTTGCTTCAAATTCACTTAAATCATCCATTGGATTCCACCCACGTGCTAGATAACCTATCAACACCATGCACCTCTTTGATCATAAGTTCGCTCGCTACCTGCTCCTCTTCCCATCTAACCTTATACACATTTATTGGACCATATTTCATTAAACAAGGACCACAGAGAGAGGTTTAGAGTAAGAGTGCAACTTGTCATGCTCCACCCACATCACATACAAGTATTGTGATATGCAAGTTCCAAATTTCAGTGGGTCTTCCAGAATCCAGTCTAGTATATAGCTTGATCATGTCTAAAAGTGTGTTCCTAGTTTGAAAGGATGTGCTTGTTTTCATGAAAGAGAGAACAATGAACAATGATATGGGTATGTGCAACCACCGGCACATCTATATGATTTCGAATATCTTATAACTTTAAGTCTAGTTTTGGTTATCTAAATGACTTCAAGTTAGGATACATTAACATTTTCTCATATACTACTACATAGATTAAAAGTTTGTACTAAAACCTTATAACATTACATCTGGCACAATTTAATTGACAAATGAAGTAGTAAATAAAACTTTGTTAACTCTTCTATATCAAATTAATATCTGCCACATATGATTTTGTACAAGTTTTTGTATAAGCTCTAGTAAATTAAGCAAAATTCTATTAAAACTTCTGGGGACTACCAAAGATATAATTTTAAAACTTTATTTGTAATAGAAAGGGCACTTAGCCTAATTGTCAAGTCGTTAACTTTTAAACAAATCAATTTGAGTTCAAATATGCTCCCATTTTCATTGTGCTTAATTCCAAAGTTGTGAGCATCTCCAGAAGTACACACAACATATAAACAAAAATTAAAAACACATAATTTGGATAGAGATTAAGGAGATGCCCTTTATATAAGGTTCAAATCGTCATTCTTCCATTCAACCACCTAAATACATGATCAAAGATCCAACAGAAGCAAGGCTTGGAGAGTAAGATAAACAAGAACAGCCTCATAACCATAAAAAAATAACTCTGACCTCATCCACCACGATTTTCTTTTAATTAGATAAACCAGCTATAAAAGTTGGATCTATATAAACTCTATATGTGTGACCTGCTGCGAAAAAGTTTCCCTTAATACACAATTTAATCAATCTCGTCGTAGATTGCGTCAGTAGCACTCCAAGAAAACCTGATTTCATAAAATTTCAATTTTATCATCCGGACGTATTATTAATATTAAATAAATAAACAAATAAATAAGAAGCAAGCTAGAAGTTGAGCGACGAGCGTGCTTGCTGTAGCTGTCCTTTCCTTGCATCAATGGCTAGGCCACTCATGAACTGAAAAGTCCATATATATAAATATATATATTAAAGGGGCTTGCTGATACCAGCACTACCCATTTTTTTGCTTGGCCTAAATTAATTTACCTTTATTCGTTTTCAACCCCTTCTTCTTCCTTTTTTATTCAACCAATTTCCTTAATGCTAGTGCTACAACTACAAGTACACCTACTTTCCCACTTATTGGATTAGGCACGCATGTGAAACTTGGCGTTTGAGCTGCAGGGCTTAGAACCGATTTAAGTATGACAGATTGGTTTTTCAATTCCTATAATATAGATCCGAATCATTTGAATTTATATGTTAGAACTGGTTCAAGCAATCTAAGTTACATTTTTTATTCATTCGGTTTGGTTTATTTAACTTCTCAAGCTAGATCTAAGCATGTACTCCCTCCGTCCCAAATTCTTTGCAGCATTACTTTTCAGCAATTAATCTATGATTTTTTATTTTAAACATTTTAGCATATAAATAAAAAAATTTTATATGTGAATGATAAATTAAAACCTATAGTTTCTAAATATATTTTTTTTAATTTTTTCTAACAAATAATAATATAAAAAAATTCAAGTCAAACTAGCCCAAAAAATCAAATGGATCAAAGAAATCGGGACGGAGGGAGTAGGATATAAAAAGTAAAAGTAATATTAAAATATTTTACGTTTCATATAGTCAAAACTCAAAACTAAAAGAAGGATGAGCAATAAGTTAATGTAAGAGAAAAATAGCTCTAAATATATAGCTAGGTTGACCATAGATCATTATAAAATATATATTACAATTCAAGTTATTCAATTTCAAATTTTGCGATTTAATAATTGAACGTAAAATTCAGTTTTGATATAAAAATCGACTAAATAAAAAAAAATCAAACTATTTTATCTAAATATAATAATTTTTTTTCTGTTTTATTCCAATAATATTTACCTAAGCCTCATTTACCAATATTTAAATTTGGATCAGACTGTATATTTAAGGGTTGTCAACAAAGATTTACATATTTGAATTTAATAGGCCAGTATACAACGGTATCCTATAATGTAACTAGAACGAATAACAAAACACTGAAACACGTGAGGAAAACTATGCACTCTTGATTTTTAGTTCGAATGATAATTAATTAATTTGTAAGTGTATCTCTTAAATGGGTTGTCCCCTAGACCCTTTCTCTCTCATTTTTAATTTGCAATATATTCTGGGTGCACAAACCATAACTACATAACATCAAAAAATTATCCATTTTTTTTTATCTTGACCTAAAATATGACACCTAATTTGCTAAAAAACTTGGCAAAAAAAAAAAAAAGGCCATGAAGACATGAAGTCTTGCTTCTTCCCCACAAATTGAAAGCTGAAAACTAAGTGGAGTAGGAGTTTGGTAGAATTTACTAGGAGACGATGTCGGTATCATGCAAGTCACACAAAATCGACTATAGATATTGTCCAGGATGTTTAATTTTGCCATTTTCATTTTCCATTAAAATGCATTTAGATTACACTAATTAAAAAAAATGTATCTTTATAATTTTGTAATTTTTTTTGGATTAATGCATTTTAAAATGTATTTTAATGACATTTAAACTTCTTTTACTCTTGCAATTCTATCCAAAAAGTTTGCGGGAATTACCTAGACCCATAAGGTTTAAGCAAACCTACACCGGTGTCCTCCATATTTTAAATACCTACCCTTACCTCCTTAAAAGTTAATATATCTCCACTTACCCTCTTTTAATGCTAGCTCTGTTAGAGACCGTAAAGGAAAAAAAAGAAAAAAAGAAAAAATTGTTTTAACCTCCTAGTCTTCCTCACTTGATAACTTTACCCCCAAACTTTGCACCCCTTCCCACTTTTCACTACCCACCACCAACACTAGCGTTTACCTCTCCCGCCTCCCTCCAACAGCGGCTCTCACTCTCCCTACTCCACTGCGCCAGCCACATCTGTCGCCGTCAATGAAGCTCCCGCAGAAGCTGCAGAAACCCTCCCATCACAAAGCTGTTTACAGGTTCATACCGTATTGAATATAATCAATTGATTAATCATTAGTATGCCATTCGAACAAAAGCCTCCCTGTTCCCTAAAGACTTGGTATCTTCTTCCTTAAAACTCAGATTCCTAGACAAAGTGGCAATTCAACAAACACCTGGAGTGCAAGACCAGAAACCAACTCCATTAACACAAGTCGAGAACGCCAAGACCATCCTCGGAATGGTTCCAATTTTCTATTGCACAATCATCATGACCGTTTGCTTTGCTCAGCTCCAAACCTTCTCCATCCAATAAGCCTGAACCATGGACGTGACCATCATCAACTCCATCAACATCCCACCAGTCTCTTTCCTGATAATCACTGTTGTCTTCCTCTTATTCCTCATCCCATTCTATAATAGAATCACCGTTCCCATCCTTTGCAAAATCACAGGAAACCCCATTGGAGTCACCCACCTCCAACACGTTGTCGTCGCCGTGGGGGGTGTGGAGATCATCGGTCTGGAGGAAATTGAAGAGGACGACATCCACAAGTGTGGTCAATGAAGAACTCCTGGTCAGAATCTCTGTTGGCGTTCGCGAGCGTGGTGGCAGTTGTCTCCATCTATTTCCTTCTTTCCTTACTTTTTTCGAGCCCTACTCCGAACCTAATTTCACAATGGCATCGATTTTCCAGAGGATCGAATATCAAGGATCCAAATTTGGGGCTGCTCGACGCTTGCAATTGGGTTTTGGGGCTAGGGTTTCGAATTTCCTACCAAGGATTGTTACAGAGGGTATATGGGGTTTTGGGATTTCTCGGTTTGGGATTAGTTGATTGTGATAGAAGGGGAGAACGAGTTTGGGAGACAGGTGCAAAGTTTAGGGGGCAAAATTATCGAGTGAGGAAGGCTAGGAGGTTAGAACGAATTTTTCCTTTTTATTTTCTTAACAGTCTTTAACGGAATTAGCTCTGGATAAGAGTTAGTGTAAATATTTGAAACAGGTGAGACATAAATGTATAATTGCCTAAACCTCATGGGGAATTTCAGTAATTTTCTCTAATACAAACTTACCCTTGTGGGCGTTTGGTTGGTTGTTGCACAAAGCAAACCTACTATTCGTCTTACTGTTTTGATGTTTTAAAAGGAAAACTTACAATTACTCTTTCGGTATGCCTTAACTTATAATTTATTTTTTTTATTTTTAAAAATTTACACTTTGCCCCTTAAGTATTTTATATTATTTGATAATAACTTCTTAAATTATATTTAAAATATATAATAGTAATCTTCAAACAATTTCAATCTCTCAAATATGTTTTTATATTTAATAGATATTTTAAATTATCAATTTTTTTTTCTATAAATATATTTTTCTCATGTAAATACATATAAGAATTTTTTAAAAATCGGCTGACTGTAAAAAAAGTATGAAAAAAAATCTTAGAATTACTATAACATAATAATCAGATAATTTAAATTAAAATTTTAGAAGTTATTATTAGATACTATAAAGAAAATAAGATAGAGAAGACAAAGTGTATGTTAGACCAAATTTTCCCTTTTTAAATTGACTGGCAATTGAAAGAAACGGGCGGGCCTATATATCCAATTCGGATTAAGGCAATGGGGTTGAATGTAACAGCATTTTCGAACGTCAGCTTTTTTGTAATTTTCCTTTATTGACATCGCAATTCATGCAATAACAAAGGTTGCCCCTTTTTGGGGGCAAATTTTGTTGGTCCAGATTGTTTCCAATTACTGACTCACAAATTGTTGGTTCAAATTAACATGTGAAAACCTGCTGCTGCTGGGGCCTTACACGTCTCTTTGTCATAATTTGAATTTGACAATTTCTTTTAGTCAGAATACCAAAAAAAAATGAGAGTTTGAGAAAAAGAGAAAGAAGCAAACTAGTGAGCCCATAACCACAATCACAACGATGATCAAGGAAATGAATTTAAGAGGCTTGCAATTTAGCAAACGAGATAGATAATATTCTGATTTAGACTCAACGGACCGTTGAGCACTTGAAGAACCTATGAACAATCAATAATGATTAATGTTACCAGAAGAATATTGTAACATTCTCACTTACATGTAATGCTTTGTTAATTTGTTCTGTATACAGATGAGCCACCAATCAACAGGAGAGGAGAGAACATTTTCTTAAGGGCGACCAGCCAGGAATTTTTATTAGGTTGGAGGGTGAGCTGTAGCCAGTGCGTGTGATGTTTTCTAGAAGTAATGTAACTGTAACGTACAAAATTCCACTCTTGTTAAAATAGACATATGAACTACATTTTGGTTATTGCACTACATTCATTTTGGACTACGATAGATAAAATAGATTTTAGGAATGTCTAAATAACGTCTTTTGTTAGATATATATAAAAATACTCTCTCCGTCCTACTTTCTTTACTCCATTTGATTTTTTCAATTAATTTAATTTAAATTTATTTATATTATTATTTGTTAAAAAAAATTAAAAAAGTATACATTTAGAAACTATAGGTTTTGATTTATCATTTATATATAAATAATTTTATTTATATGATAAAATACTGAAAATAAAAAATTATAGATTAATTATTAAAAAATAAATTATGCAAAGAATTTAGGATAAACAGAGTAACTTGTTTAAGATATTAACATGTATTGGGATAGGGTTACAAGTACTAACACTGTCAATTAAAAAATCTAAACTTTAAGAAGTATGGAAAATAGTACTTTATGAATTTTTTTTAATTAAATCAAATTTTTTATTTTATTGTTTGATATTAACCAAGTTAATTTTATTAATTTTTTAGGTCGTGCAAAGACAGACAAATTAAAAATTTAAAGTTTAATTATTTTCTAAAAGTATAGTATTATTTAAGTAAAATTGTTAGGCAAATGTAATATTGACTTAAAAGTGACATTAGTTCTTGAAAAAAAAAATAATACTCCATATATTTCAAAATATTTGTCCCTTTTCCTAATGTTTATGTCAAAAAATGTTTGATATATTTACTTATTTATATAGCTTCATAAAAAATTTATCATTTCCCTTCGAGTAACCATATATGTAAATGTGTTATAAAGTATGAAGTACAAAGTACAAACTTGGATTGGATTCTAAACTTCCAAGTTATCGAAACTTGTTTATAAGTGTGCATATTAAACATAGTTTGGACTTTTCATCCAAAATTAATGAGATTATACATAATTTTTTTAAAAAAATTAAATTAATTACGTTATTTAGCAAAGATAATTTTGAACAATAATATATGATATATTTGTGTCTAAGTATTCATAATTTTTACAAAAAAATGAAAACTGGCAAGCATTTTTAATATATTTTAAACAATTTTCTACCAAGAAAGTTGGATTTCTCATATATTAACAAAAATATGGTAGAAAAGTACATTTGATATATATTTTTTTTTATCGAGAGAGCACTATGTGACGGATAAGGCGACAGACGCGCCTTGCAAGTTTGCAACGGAAAGTCAACTAACGTAAACCATGGGATATTTTGGTCGGTTTGGTAAAGTGAAATTATCGGTGGCCCAATCGCCACGTCAGGCCTTCGTGGATTTGTAATTCCAATCCTCGACTTCGCTGGCTGGCTGCCCCACTCGTACTTTTACACCTGGGTCCCTAATAGTAACTGCCCATCCAATTGACCAATAGTATCCCGCCACGTACCCCTACAAAATATCTCGTCCTCCCCTGCCCCTCTCTGCTCAGCTCAGCCACAGCGGCGGCCCCACTGAATTCATAACGGGCGGGCTGTTACCTTGACCAGAAAATCAAATTAATAGTCAGTTCCTTCTATTGAAAAAAATTAATGTATTATTAATACGCATTATGCATTAGTATTACCAGAAAAACAAATTAATAATTTAGTAATAATCATTATATATAAAAACAATACATTAAAATATATTAATTTTAATTTAATATGGACTAGTTCTAATTTTCAAGGAATTATCATGCTATCCTAAACCTATAAAATATGAGTTAATTACAATTTATCCCATGAAATTTACGTGAAATTATAGTTTATCTCTTTCTATTTAAAAAATATACACTTTAGCCCGCGCCTTTTTAATACAGTACAACAACTACTTTTGAAATCTTAATTCAGATTGAATGGTTGTCATCTTCAAGTAATTTCAAACTACATAATTTTTTTATAATTAATTGACATTTAAAAAATACAATTTTAAAAATTGAAAGAAATATATAAAGAAAAAATTGATAATTTAAAATATCCATTAACTGTAAAAAAAATACCATATGTATTGAAATTACTGGAAGATGGCTAACGTAATGTATGAATTAAGATTTTAGAAATTGTCATCGGACTATAATAAAAAGACACAGGTGCCAAAGTATATCTTTCTAAAATAGTAAGGACAAAATGTAATTTCATATTTAGGGGACAAATTATAATTATCCCATAAAATATTGATTAATCCTAAACATACAAAACTATTGCAGTCTCTTTTGGAACAGATTCAATGTTTAGCGTTTCAGTCGAATGGTATCTCTTAGCTTTAAAAAAAGCTACCATTTGCCGGTATTTAAATTTTGACCGGATTGTATACTTAGGATGCTCTCTACAAATATTAAATGTGAGGGTTAAACTACTGATATCCGAAACCCTACTCTCCCATTTCTCTGCCTCTCCTGCCCCAGTTACAGTCTCTTCCACCCACATCTTCTGTTTCCAGGCATCCAGCCAAATTCGTAATTTATTCGAATTTTGCTAATTCTCTTTTATTTTTTTTATTACTTGACTAACATTATTTGACATTATTTCTCAAATTTTATTGAGGTTACAATTTTTTTTTTCAAAATTTAGTGTTTAAGAGCGATCCTAGACTTTCATAAGATAGATTTTTAATCTTGCCTTAATGACAAAATTGTAAGAGCACTCTTCTCCATGGCAAATTTGTAAGTGCATGTAATGTAGGTTAACTTGAGGAAATTGCTTCGAAGTCTGGTAGAAGCATACTTAATCAAATTTCCCCCAAAGAAATTGTATTACATTATTTATCTTTGTAAAACTTATAATATATATGATTTTACACTTTGATAAAGTATTCACTTTTAGATAAAATAGAATACTTTTTACCTTTCCGTTGATAGTTAGAAGTATGTGAGAGTATTTGTATGTGTCTACCAAATATTGATGGTTACTATGAAGTTTAAAATTCAATCCCTCACTTATCACATTGCCTCTCCAGCGTAGGCAGAAAAAAAAAAAAAAGACAGTAAAATTTGTCAACATGATTATAAAAAGATAACATGCAATATTAATTTGGCACTCAGATATTGACTACCTAATTGTAGCACAGACAGGTAGCAAATCTAAAAATAGTTTTGGCCAGCCGGATTCCTGTATTTGAAAGTTGAAACCATGGATTTAGGAGTAAAAAACAAGAAGAAGCAAAGGCAGAACCTGAAACTTAAACTATTTGAAAGCCAGCAGGAACAAGTTGGGCAAATTTGATTTTGTTTTAGCATCTACACATTGGAATAAGAAACGTAGCTGTCCTCCTAGTTTTGCACGTACGCCAGATTGTGTGTGTATATATATTGCTAAATGGTTAAACTTGCCCCACAGTTATTGGCCAATTGAGTCTGGATATCAAACTATGAACACATAAACAATGAACAAATAATGTTTTTTTTTAATCCAGAATAAAATAAAAAAAAGGACATTAGGGAAAAGTAGAGGACGCATGCTGGTGGACAATCAGCACTTCCGCCTTAGAACCACAAAAATTGAATAACGATAGAAAGTGTCAAGAATATCCCTAATATGGCAAACAAGAAGAGTTGTACTAATGGATAATGTGCCCAAGAACACTTGTAAAACTTGCCAACAGTTAGTGGGTATAGTTGTCGATACAGTGCCCTGAGCAAATATGAAAGATATCGCTCCATAAACAGCATAGAGTTTAACTTCCAAGGTAGAGTCACACTAGGGAAAGAGAGTGTCATAGCAGTGTCTTAGAGGGGCACTAATACCCAACCAGACTTAGGAGGCTGCTCCCAAACTAGTTGAACTTCGCTAGACACCATCAATGATGATAATTTTTGGACGCCTTAGCATATTCCAATTTTGATAGTGACCCTAAGAAGAGGACAACGTAGGCAGAGAATTGAAAAGGAAATAGAAGGGCTTCAATTGGAAATCATAAGCCATAGACAATTGCAAATAGAGATCATCCTGTCTGGAGATTAAAGAAGGAACATAAAATGCAACATTTTTAAAGGTGAACTCATTACGACCTACCCAAATGGTTCATATAGTGGCTATAAAAAAGCGAAACCAGCCTGATGGCTTGTGCTTCTAATGACTTAGAATAAAAGTAAGTCATTATCAAATAATACATATGCTATGAGTGACAGTCAAGAACAAAATTTGCCACAAATGTCTTGTGTGCCCCTAAACCCCAATGTTCTATTAGTGGTGTATTAATATATTATATATGGGGTCCATGAATCCCTTTTTCCTATAATCATACATAATTTAGTAATTGAATCTCTTTAATTGTTTAATGAATTCCCATAATTTTCATATTATCTATTGAAATAAAAGAATGTACTCTGTTCACATTAATAAAAATAAAAAAAAAATAGGCTAATCTCTTCACAATAGTTAGAATATCAGAAGTCATGTATTGACCTTTAAACTTTCATATATTTTCATATCTAGGATTTAAAATTTTTTTGTCACTCTTTTTTCTTTCCAAATATATGAAAAAAAATAATGAGCTAGTTGGACACAGATCAATGGGCCAAATGAAAAGGAATATATAATGTTAAAGGGTAGAAGAGAACTTTTGTCTTTTACATTCTATACATCATGAACATTCTATCCATTGTAGCAAGTAAACTAAGGGCAGAAAAGATAAATGATAAATCAAAACTTTTCAAATTTTTCTCCAAATAATATTGTTCAAACATTATATTATATGTAGAATTTATAATATGTTTAAATATATGGGATAATTAAAATTTTCTTCTGAGGTTAAGGTAAAATTACACTTTGCCTCTCTTATTTTAGAAATGTACACTCTACTTTATATTTTTTAATACAATCCGACAGTAACTTCTGAAATCTTAATTTATACATTACAGTAGCCATATTCCAATAATTTTAATCTGTATAGTATTTTTTTTATAACTAATGGACATTTTAAATTATTAGTTTTTTTCTTTTTATATTTTTTTAATTTTTAACATAGTATTTTTAAATGTGAATTAATTATAAAAAAAATATTATACAGATTGAAATTGTTTGAAGATAACATCCATACAATCTAAATTAAGAACTCAAAAGTTGTTGTTGGCCTGTATTAAAAAGGCAGAGGTAAAATGTATATTTTTTAAATAAAATGGGCAAAGTGTAATGTCACATAAACCTTAAGAGACAAATTGTAATTAACTCTATACACACACGCACACACAAATGTATGTATATATACATATGTATATATATGTATTGGGTATGTATGTATATGGGGATCATTCTATACACGCTAAAATTCATATGAAATTTTTTTGTTATTAAATGATGTGTCAACTAATTTGTAGATAGTTTACACTCAACTGGCCATCTACTCAACTCCAAGTCCTCATTTTCTTTCCATACATAATTTGGGCCAATCCAATGACATTAGTTGTTCATATATATGTTATTTTGCCACTTAAAATCTTGACTTTCTCCATACCGACAAATGGAAATTTTGTTCAATAGAAAACATGTTTTGATATAGCTTCTTGATAAATGGAATCCAGTGCAACTCGATTTTCTGAATTAATCGTAATATAGGTATCAGATACAAAAACAGAGATATTTCACTAATTAAATACAAAATTGTAATGATAAGAGAAAAAGAAAAGAAAACAACCAAACTCTTTTTGTAGGAAAAGAAGCAAAAGCTCCCTTTTTAACAAACATTTATACCAGAATCCACTTATTAAAAAATTACAGATACAGCATTTTTGGTAGTATGAAGAAAAAAATATGGTTTCAACTTAAAAAAAAATGGCTAGAGTGGTTTACACACTTTATAATGTGAAAGAAACGGTGAAACCGAAGGAAGGTGAGACAGCAAAGCAATGATGGTCTGGTTTGGTTGGGTTTAGTTCTCGTGGAAAGTGGAAAAAAGAGGCAGGCAGATTTTATTTATTTTAATTAATTTCTGTACTAGTTTTTTTTTTTTTTTTTGAAAGGTTATGCTAGAACCAGAAGCTGCCTTGGTTTTCAATCAAAAGCATGAGGAGATTTTAATTTGTGAGCGGGAAAGAAAACGAGGGGCCTGTTTTGGGTTTTGTATATAAGGCTGTCCACCATTACCTTTTCCTCCATTCCCCGTTGTCCCTTTCGTTTCCTTCAGAACCTTTCGTGTTTTTGCGTCTAAAGATCTTCATTTCAAGTTGGGGCTTCGTTTTTTCTTTTCCTCCTTTTGCGATTCATTTCAAGGTATTTTTTTTTTATCTAATCTTATTTTATTGTCTCCGTTACAAATGTGTGTTTTTGTGGGCATCTATTTGTTATCAGTGAAGTGAGAAAAAAAAAGGTTAATACAAGTACATTAGCTTATACGCTAAATATAAGTAAAAATCAATAACTTTAGATTTATTTTCGAAGATTTTTTTTATAAGGAACTAATATAAGTAAATTTTAATTGAAAGAAAATCAAAAGTGAGATTCTCTTTCCAAAGGGTAATTGGATTCGAATTTTTTTAGCTTTACAGTATAGATTCTGGATTGAAAGTTTTTAGAAGATGAGTGACCAAATTGAAACTTTGAAGGTAGGAACTGAAATAGGTATCGAATCATAGATTGGTGACATGGGATGGGGATGCAGATGCAGTTACCACTTTTAGCGGCTCACCCTTTCTCTGTTTCCCGTCCCTTCTGCTGGAAAGTCGAAAAAAGGAATTCTTAAAAAAAAAATCAAAGAAAATAAGAACCAGCTTCTAAGATTGGTAGGTTTGCTTGATTCGTACGAGTTGATTAATTTTACACGCATTTAAATCAGCCACGAAGTATCTGCTTTTTTCTTTTTCTTTTTCTTTTTTTCCTTTTTCCGGGTACAGCCAAAAGGATTTTAATTTTAAGGGAACAAGAAGAATAGAAAATTTTCTTTCTTTAGGTCAGTAATTTTCTAGTCCAATTTTACCAAAATAACCCCAACCATAAAGTCGTTCTCCCAATCCATATTGGAAATTGAATATAGCGATTGATTTTTATCTCATCCTGTCCAGGATTTATTTAATAACTTGCAGTTCCTATATTTATAATGCCCGTATAAATCTCCTTCAAATCTCTATGCTTTTCATTAATTACATTATTATTTCCTCCATTAATCCCTAGCTTAAGGTTCTTATTCTGCTCTTTTTTTCTCTTATTTGCTGTTCTTATTTCAAGTTTATTAACTCCTATAATGTGATGGACGATAGACACGACGGATACATTTATACCCTTTAATGTTATGAATTTTACATGAAGCTCATTTATTTTATGACATGGACACATCTATTATGTCTGACATCCATTATGTCCATCATCCCTTATGCTTGAGTTTTCGCAAGTTTGGTCCTTATTTTCTTTGTTCTGTCTTTGTGAATCCGTGTCCACTTTATTGTTATATCCTGTTGATCAGTTGATATGACTTTCAAAAACTCTTGAGCAGTCCTCAGATGAAACTTCTTCTGCTTATTTTCAGGTCTTATTGTAGAAAAGTCCAACCTTAAAATTCCTATTCTTTTTTCTGGTCAAAAACAGAAACCCATCTAATTTTTTTATTTATCTATATTTCTTTAAGCTTCAGGGTTTTGGAGGGGTTTTCAGTATTTTTCTTATCTCTCTCTCTTTTTTTTTTTTGGCTGAGTGGAGGAACAATGTAGTATATTAAAGTAATACATATTTATCTTCATTAAAAAAAATAAAAATATTACCATGTGTTTGGTGCTGTGGAGGTCGGTAAATGTTTTACGCTTTTTACTCTTCTAGAATGATGTCATTTGAACTTGTTGACTTACTGTGCTTGCTTGGTTGCCTGCTTGATCAGTCTATATAAACAGAACCAGTTTGGATAATTTTTCTCTTCCTATTTTCATTTTCTCTCTGCTCTGTCTCTGTTTTTGCTTGCGAGCTGCTCCGTTTTCGGTTCAATATCTGCAACTTTTTTTCGTTTCTTGGCTTCAGCAAGAGACGCAAATGGCTGAGAAGGCACTTACCCGTGTCCATAGCCTCCGCGAGCGCTTGGATCAGACTCTTACCGGTCACAGGAACGAGATTCTGGCCTTGCTCTCCAGGTATCTTCATCTTCCTCTGCTCTTTTCTCCTTAATATGGCATTCTTCTGCTGTTTTTGTGGCAATCCTTTTGTTTTTATTGGTGATGTTTTTTGTTTTTGATGCAGGATTGAAGGCAAGGGGAAAGGGATTCTGCAACACCACCAGGTCATTGCTGAGTTTGAGGCCATCCCTGAGGTGAGCAGAAAGACGCTTGGTGATGGAGCTTTTGGTGAAGTTCTGAGGTCTACTCAGGTAGAATAACATATAAAAGCAAACTTTTTGTGCTTGTCTAGATCCTTACCTTTTGTTTTTATGTTTAATGGTGATTTTGGTTCTGGGTTTCAGGAAGCAATTGTTTCGCCTCCATGGGTTGCTCTTGCCGTTCGTCCTAGGCCTGGTGTTTGGGAGTACATAAGAGTGAATGTTCACGCTCTTGTCGTTGAGGAGCTCACCGTGGCCGAGTACCTCCACTTCAAGGAAGAGCTTGTTGATGGAACGTAAGCCCTTAACTGGATTAATAACATGTTACTGTGTCTGTTTGTGTCGTTACTCGATGTGTTACAAACATTTTTTATTTGGTTTCTTTGTTTAGTGCCAATGGAAACTTTGTGCTTGAGTTAGATTTTGAGCCCTTTGCTGCATCTTTCCCTCGCCCGACTCTGTCAAAGTCCATTGGAAATGGCGTTGAGTTCCTCAACCGCCATCTCTCGGCCAAGCTCTTCCATGACAAGGAAAGCATGCACCCTTTGCTTGAATTCCTCAGAGTTCACTGCCATGAGGGGAAGGTTAGTGTTTTTGCTGATCCGTACAGTCGATACGGTTCTAATGATCACATAGATCACATAGAGGATTCTAAGGTAGGAATTCTTGTTGTTTCACAGAGTATGATGTTGAATGATAAGATTCAAGACTTGAATTCGCTGCAACGGGTTCTGAGAAAGGCCGAGGACTACCTGACCACGCTGCCTTCCGAGATCCCTTACTCGGAATTTGACGGGAAGTTCCAGGAGATGGGCCTGGAGAGAGGGTGGGGTGACACTGCTGAGCGCGTGCTCGAGATGATCCTGCTTCTACTTGATCTTCTTGAGGCTCCTGACCCTTGCACCCTTGAGACGTTCCTTAGCAGAATTCCCATGGTTTTCAATGTTGTGATCCTCACCCCGCATGGCTACTTTGCCCAGGACAACGTTCTGGGGTACCCGGATACAGGCGGTCAGGTTAGCTTCACAAGGCTAACCTCATGTATG
Source organism: Aquilaria yunnanensis (assembly GCA_039654915.1). NCBI lineage: Eukaryota > Viridiplantae > Streptophyta > Magnoliopsida > Malvales > Thymelaeaceae > Aquilaria > Aquilaria yunnanensis. The sequence continues at coordinate 93,312,539 of CM077596.1, read as the reverse complement.
TTGGATGTTTTTGAAACTTCCTAAACAAGTTATGTTGGTGTTTCTGATTACAGGTTGTGTATATCTTGGATCAAGTTCGTGCCCTCGAGGAAGAGATGCTTCTCCGTATTAAGCAGCAAGGGCTCAACCTTACTCCGCGTATCCTTGTTGTGAGTGTTTGGAGTACCATCTGTTTTTTTATACCTCAACACATAGGTTGTTTATTTGTTTGCTGCTCTTGTTGTTTCTTGCAGATAACTCGTCTCCTGCCCGACGCTGTTGGAACAACTTGTGGAGAGCGTCTTGAGAAAGTATATGGGACGCAGTACTCGGACATTCTCCGTGTACCTTTCAGAACAAAGAATGGAATTGTAAGAAGATGGATTTCGAGATTTGAAGTTTGGCCCTACTTGGAAACTTTCACTGAGGTGCATCCTGCAGTCTAGTCATATGATCTTCAATTCTGGTTCTCGTCTGGCATTTATTCGGTTTCCGAAGTTGTGTTTGGATCTAATCAAAGATTTTGTTGTTGTTATCAGGAAGTTGCTGTAGAAATTTCCAAGGAGTTGCAGGGCAAGCCTGATCTCATCATCGGAAACTACAGTGATGGGAACTTAGTTGCCTCGTTGTTGGCTCACAAGCTGGGAGTCACACAGGTTTCTCAGCTTATAAATCATATCTATTTCTTTTATCATATTTCTATAGACCCGCTTGCCTGATTCTGGCCTCTTTTTCTTCGTAGTGTACCATTGCTCATGCCCTTGAGAAGACGAAATACCCGGATTCAGACATCTACTGGAAGAAGCTTGACGATAAGTACCACTTCTCCTGCCAATTCACGGCCGATCTTATTGCCATGAACCACACAGATTTCATCATCACCAGCACATTCCAAGAGATTGCTGGAAGGTATTTAATCACTTAAAAAAAAATTTCTTCTTGTGTGATTCCAAGTTGTTTTGGTGACATGTTTCCTTTGAAATGTTTCAGCAAGGACACTGTTGGTCAGTACGAGAGCCACACAGCTTTCACTCTTCCCGGTCTCTACCGAGTTGTTCATGGCATCGATGTGTTCGATCCTAAATTCAACATTGTTTCACCTGGTGCTGATATGAGCATATACTTCCCTTACACCGATGAGAAACGCAGATTGAAGAAGTTCCACAAGGAGATTGAAGAGCTTCTTTACAGCTCGGTTGAGAATGAGGAACACATGTAAGTCCACCCTATCTTCATTTTAAAGCTAACAATTGTTAATCGGTCCCATTATACTGATAATCTAATGTTGTTGTCGGACAGAGGTGTGCTCAAGGACCGCAACAAGCCAATCCTATTCACAATGGCAAGGCTCGACCGTGTCAAGAACTTGACAGGACTTGTAGAGTGGTATGGAAAGAATACCCGCTTGCGCGAGCTCATGAACCTTGTTGTCGTTGGTGGAGACCGGAGAAAGGAATCTAAAGACATAGAAGAGAAGGCAGAAATGCAAAAGATGTATGACCACATAAAGAAGTATAATCTACATGACCAGTTCAGATGGATATCTTCCCAGATGAACCGGGTCAGGAACGGAGAGCTCTACCGCTACATTTGTGACACCAGGGGAGCGTTCGTGCAGCCTGCTGTGTATGAAGCATTTGGACTGACCGTGGTTGAGGCCATGACCTGTGGCTTGCCCACTTTTGCAACCTGCAACGGTGGTCCTGCCGAGATCATTGTGCATGGCAAGTCTGGGTTTCACATTGATCCTTACCATGGCGACCAGGCTGCAGAGATCATCGCGGACTTCTTCGAGAAGTGCCAGAAAGATCCATCTCACTGGGACAAGATTTCCCAGGGAGGATTGAAACGTATTGAGGAGAAGTAAGCAATATCCAATAACTGTACTAGTTATTTGTTCGTTTCTTGTTCCTTAAGCAATAATCTTCAGACCTGGATTCAAGTGTGGTGACGTCTTGTACAATACAGGTACACATGGAAGATTTATGCGGAGAGGCTGATGACTCTGACGGGCGTGTATGGTTTCTGGAAGCATGTGTCCAAGTTGGACCGCCTTGAGAGCCGGCGCTACTTGGAGATGTTCTACGCCCTCAAGTACAGGAAACTGGTGAGTGACCTTTTTGAAACTTTAGAAAGTATTTGTGCTGTTTCGGATTTCTCAGGATTCTAATTGTGTTATGGGAATTTTCAGGCGGAATCAGTGCCTTTGGCCGTGGAGGACTAAGCAGAAGAAGGCTTGGTGGGGACGTCCCATTGAGTTGCAAAAATAATTACAGCTTGTTTTGGAATTTTGATAGGACAAAAGAAAGAAAATTGTCCTTTTTTCGCTTTTTGCTTTTTATTTTTATTTTTATTTTTATTTTTATTTTTATTTTTCTATGTTGTTGTGATTTTCTATTGTTCCAAACTCGGGGGCTGCTTTGCCGCCTCCGTATTGGCTCCAATTAAAGATTGTGATTTGGCCCTTAAAATTTTGCTATTTACTTTCTTCTCCTTTTATTCATGAAACAGCAAAATTAAGTTACAGTTAGCCCCAGAGTTTAGATGGTGAAGAGTAATTAAGACCGTGCCAATAACATTTTATGTAAAATACGTGAACTAATTGTGTAATTGTGTAAAACGTGTCAATAAAACAGCAAGGAAACCCACCTACCAAGCAAAAAATGGGACGGACTTTGTAGTCTTTCTTTTTTAAAAAAAAGCACTTTTTTTTTGGTCGTTTCAAGAAGGATTAAACATTTCTTTTCTTATAAAATTTTTAATATCCAATTTAATTTATTACTTTCATTTATATTTTTATTATACAAAATTTAAAAAAATAATTTTTTTTAATATTTCATTAAAACTCTTATAACACAAAACCTAAAAATTTTCTTCTCTTTTTAAATATTATTTCAATTCTAACTACATATAATCCATTTTTAAAAAAAAATTAGTTTAAGAGGTAAAAATAAAAAAAAAATTATAAACTACATATATCTTAATTTTTGTCTAAAATGATGAAAAATAAATATTTTTTATAGGACGGATGTAGTAATCGATATCCGTATTTTGATATTTGTATTTTTTTTTTCTTTTTGCGTTGTTGTTCCCGTTAACTTTTATTACTATGAAATTATTACCAGTTGAGGTCTTTCGCGCATGTGATCCGCGTGGAATACCGCACCAACCTTTCTTTTGTTTTGTTTCGTTTCTTTTCTTTTGTTGGGAATCGTTCAAATGCTATACAGTGGTATTTTTGGAATATTATTTTACTTGAGTTCGAATTTTCTAGCCGTTTGGTGAATGCCAGTACGGCATGCCCAGCAGACATGTCCTGGCCTGATCTAGCCTGGTCTGGCCCCAACTAACGGACCCATCTCCTTAGGCCCATAAACTGCTATTAGGGTAGGGATGAGCTGGTTCGGGTTTACTGGATCTTAAATTTGATCGGACTGTGCCCCAGCTTGTCGAATCCCCACCTCTAGGCCCTAACCATGTCATGTCACTATCTATCTTAGCTGACCATACTAAAATGAAAACAGTAGATGTAGGTTGAGTTTTATGGAAGTTTTTTTTTTTTTACGGAAAACACAGTTGATTGGTAGTTTTGTGTTCAAGTGAATATATAAAAAAAAAAAGAGAGAGAGAGAAACAATTAATGAAAAAACATTCACATTAATTTGTAAAACTGCTTTTGTGAAGAAATTTTATGTCCAACATTGTTCTAGTAATTGTTCTACACATGCAACAAGCGCGAAGTTACAGAATTGATGTGTTAGATTGTTAAATTGCCTTGTTGTGCAGTAACTAGTTGGCACGTCAATTTGTAGATTTTGTTTTTGAAAGAATTTTTGTTAGAATAAGTTTAGTAGCCACCAAATTATTTTTGACGAACACTTGCATTGATAGATCCATTATTACAAGTTACAGCATGCTATATTTCATGTCGTGTTCACATGTATTATCACATTTGCACATTTACTAGAGACGAGCGGCAGTAGAGATGCTAATCGGCGACGGTTGCCGGAGAATGAGAGAGAAGGAAAATAGGGGAAAAAAAATGACGCAAGTGTGGGATAGAGCAACACGGTGGTGTTTTTGTAATTTTTCCTTAAGACTAGGAGATAAGCTTCATTCTTTTCTATATGTATGCCACCTAAGCCTAAATGAGAGTCAAAAGGCAATCGAACCATGAACTTGAATGCATTAGAGGGACCTTTCTAGAATACCCTCCTCTCCATGAAATGGGGTAAGAAAACTCCCCAAATTGGAATTGTTTGATAGGCCAAAACAAACCTTAGCCATTTAATTTATCACCTGTAACAGGCTAAACAAGTTAAGGAAAGAAGAGAGGACAAATTTTGTGATCCGAACTTCTCCTTCTCGATTGTGATCATTAGTGGCAAAATTAGGCTAGCCATCAGCATAGGTCGGTTGTGGCGGCGATGGAAGGTGCTAAAGCTTGGTTTATGGACAATTATGGTGTAAAGAACGTCAATGATAGAGATCGGTGAGTCCGGTGGCCTAACATAGTCCATTTCACCTTTATTGTGGTTAATGAAGCTTGAAGCAGGTACTGAGGTTTCTGGCAGCAAATGTCCGAAATGGTTGGCCGTGGCTAATCAATGACAGTGGTGGCATTAGTAGGTTGACAATGGAGGGCAACACAAAGGAAATTCTGGGGTGTTGGAAGTAGAATTCATAATGATTCAAGGAAGAAAAACGTTATTTCACCATTATTAATTAAGTTTCCAATCAAGTCCTTAAATATTACAGGGCTTGTCATTCTGACCAATCTTTTGGTGAATATGTCAACTTTGACCCCAAACTTACAAACACGTTAGATTTGTCCAAAAGAACCAATAACCTTTTAGGTACCTTCAAGGTGACCCAATCACCATTTTGGGTTACCTTCAAGGTGACCCAATCATCTTTTAAGTACCTTCAAGTTACTCCGAGCACAGTTTTAGGTTCCTTTCAAGATAACCCGATCACATTTTAGGTACCTAAAAAGTGACCGGGTCATTTTTGTAGGTTACATTCAAGGTGTGTCGGTCACCTTGTAGGTACGTTAAAGGTAACCTTATTACCTTCTTAAGTTACCTTCAAAATGACCCGATCATACTTTAGCTATCTAAAAAGTGACTGGGTCATATTTTTAGGTTACCTTAAAAGTGATTCGGTTACAATTTAGGTACCTTCAAGTTAACTCGATCACCATTTTATGTTACTTTTAAGGTAACCCAGTTACACTTTAAGTACTTTCAAGGTGACCAAGCCACTTTTTTAGGGTACCTTTAAAGTGGCTCGGTCACATTTTAGGTACTTAAAAGGTAACCGGGTCACATTTTTAGGTTACATTAAAAGTGACCCGATCACTTTTTGTATACCATAAAGGTGACATGGTTACCTATTTTGGTTACCTTTAAGGTGACTGGGTCATCTTTTAGGTTATCTTAAAGGTGACATGATCACACTTTAAGTATCTTTAAAGTCATTTGGTCATATTTTTAGGTTTCCTTCAAGGTGAACTAGTTACATTTTAGGTACTTTCAAGGTGACCGAGTCACCATTTTAGGTTATCTTTAATGTGACATGGTCAAAACTTTAGATACCTAAAGCGTGATTGGATTACTTTTCAGGTTACTTTTAAGGTGAACTGATCACACTTTAAGTACCTTCAAGGTGACCGGGTTATCTTTACAGATTACCTTCAAGTTGACCCGGTCATGCTTTAGGTACCTAAAGGTGACCCGGTCACCTTAAAAATGACCAAGTCACACTTTAAGTACCTTCAAGATGACTCGGTTACCATTGTAGGTTACCTTCAAGGTAGCCTGGTTACATTTTAGGCACCTTGAAAGTGACCCGACCACCGTTTTAAGCTACCTACGACCACCGTTTTAAGCTACCTACATGATGAACTAGTCACATTTTAGGTGCCTAAAAGATAACCAGGTCACCTTGAAGGTACTTAAAGTGTGACCGGGTCACCATGAAAGTAACCTAAAAAGGTGACCTGGCCACCTTTTTAGATCACTTTTAATGTGACCCGATCACACTTTAGGTAACTTCAAGGTGACTCGGTTACCTTTTTTAGTTATTTTCAAGGTGATCCAGTCACTTTTTTAGGTCACCTTTCAAGTACCTTCAACATGATCGAGTCAATTTTTTAAGTTTCCTTTAATATGACCCAGTCATACTTTAGATACCTTCAAAGTCAAGGTTAAAGTTTAAGGTTAGTTTTAAGGTTTAAGGTTAGGGTTTACGGTTTAAGGTTAGGATTTAAGGTTTAGGGTTTAAAGTTAAAGTGTAGGGTTTAAGGTTAAGGTTAGGGTTAAGGTTTAGGTTATGGTTAAGGTTTAATCTTTGGGTTTGGGTTAGGTTTAAGATTTAATTAGGGTTAAGGTTTAAGGTTTAAGGTTTAAGGTTAGGGTTTAGGTTATGTTTAAGGCTTAAGGTCTAGGATTAAAGCTTTGGGTTAGGGTATAAGGTTTAGGGTTTAGAGATTAGGGATTTAAGTTAAGGTATGAGGTTTAGGGTTAGGGTTAAAGCTAAGTTTATGTTTTAGGGTTAACACTAGGTTTAGGGTTTAAGTTTACATTTTTTTTAATTAAACATACTAAAAGAAGGAAAATTAACCTAAATTAAATCAGATAAAAATTAAAATTTTTAATTTAAATTTTAACAAAAATCGTACAAAAAATAGAATCAATCTAGTCATTTAGCCCATGCAAAAGTAACCTAAGTAAACTTGGCTGCCAACTTGAATTTAACCCGAAACCTGACTAATCTTACCTAAAATTAAATGAGACTGAAATTCACCAGATCTATTTTGAACCCACACCTAAAAAAACCTGACTTAACCCAACTAGAGCTTGAAATCAACTCAACCCAAAATCAACATGAACACAAATAACCCGATTTGAGCTTGAATTCATATTAACTTAATTAAACTCGAATATGAATGACTTGACCTAAACCTAACCTGACCCACCCAACTATCATCTCTAATTTCTGCTAAACTGTATTTTTTAGAATCATAAGTGACGTTTAGTGATTATACTGAAAGTTTAAACAAATATAAAGGTGTTTTATTTTGGTGACAATTAGATACTTGAGTTTAGAACATGTTTTAGATTTAGGTACTTGATCTTTAAATTATTGATTTTTTTACATCAGAAAAATTGCAAATTTTGGTCCCTAGTAAAATTTACTCTTTTTTTTTAACATTGTTTTTCACTTGCTTTACTAAGTTGACCAGTATACACAAATTTTATATTTTGAGTACCATTGGTATATGTATAAAATAATATTTTATTAAGTGTATTATTCAACAATTAATATTATTGTTAAGCTTTAAGGTTAGGGTTAAGGTTAAAGGTTAAGAATTTTAGTATATTATTGCATATTATTCTTAAATGAAGTGATTGCTTGCCCAGATTATAATTTTATTGATAATTCACACTGTAAAAAGTCTAAAAAGTACTTTTAAGATATTTTGCCCAAAGTATTTATTTATTTATTTATTTATTTTTGCAAAGTTTTTAACTTAACTAACCCAAAAGGATAAAAATTATTAACAAATATTTTATTCTCATAAAATCCAAAAGGATAAAAATTATTAAAAAAAATATTTTATTCTCATAAAAAGTATTCACAAATTTTTTTGGGTTTCCCCCATTTTAAGGTTAGGGTTGGGTTTAGGGATAAGGTTAAGTTTTAGATTTATGAGTTATTCCAAAACAAGTAACCTTCCATATATTAGTAAGTTTAATGATTTTTGTAGGCAAATGTCAATATTACAACATTGATACCTAAATTTTGAAGTGCAATGCAATAAAATGCCTAAATTTAAAAAAAAAAAAAATTTACCACCCGCAAAAATTATAAGATAAGTGTTTAAAGTTTTTACATTTTTGCCCTCAAAAATTTTGAAATTTAACAATTTAGTGTTGTAGACAAGAGTGAATTGGACTTACATTTCATAGTAAAAGTTGGAAATTGTAGTAAATTCATCAGAATATAATTGAGAATTTTTTTCTGATTTTTTAATTAAACATACTAAAAAAAGGAAAATTAACATAAATTCCCAAAAAAAGGCCTAAATTAAATCACTTAAAATTGAATTATTTAATTTAAATTTTAACAAAAACCATACAAAAAATAAAATTGAACAAGTCATTTCGGCTTATGCACCAGTAATCCGAGTAAAACCGACTATCAGCCTGAATCTGGCCTGAAACTAACTAGGATTGAAATTCACCTGATTTGTTTTGAACTCAAACCCAAATAAACCTAACCTAACCTAACTTGAGCATAAAATCTACTTAACCCAAAATCAACCTAAACCCCAATAACTCAACATAGACCCGAATTCATGTTAACCCACTTAAACATGAACCTAAATGACCTGACCTAAACTAGACTTAACATACCTAATTTTCATTCCTAATTTTTGCTAAACTATATTTTTTAGAATCATAAGTGATATTTTAGCGACTATACGAAAAGTTTAAAGAAATATAAAGGTGCCTTATTTTGGTGATAGTTAGATTCTTGAATTTATGACTTGTCTAAGATTTAGGTACCCGATTTTTAAATTATTAATATTTTTACATCACAAAAATTATAAAATTGGTCACTAGTAAAATTTATTATTCTTTTAAATTTGCACCTCAACCATATATACTATTTGGTGCTCAATTTTAAATTCTTTGCTATGTTACTATTACTTTGTAAAATACTTCTCATTTGCGTTACTAAGCTAATCAATATACACAAAGTTTATATTTTGAGTATCACTAGAATATGTATAAAATAATATTTTTTTAAATATGTTATTCAACAATTAATAATTTGTTACACTGCTGATATTTTAAAAAGTATTTTTCTCATTTTAAAAAATTTGTATCCAATAACATATATTATCTCATTTCCTCCCTTCTCCCTATGTTTTCTTTTTCCTGTATTTTCTTCTCTCTCCTCCCTCCTCTCTTCTTTTCTTTTTCTTTCCTTACCCCTCGCCGGCTAGGCCTGTCAAGCTGCTTACATCAGCCATAATCAACGGTCAAGATTGAGGGGATAACTTTACCCCTTTTCTTAGGGGGGGTAATGTAGAATCTTCCGTGTTAGAGTATCTTCAACAGTTTCTTTCTAATTTTTATAAAATAGGGAAAAAAAATTAAAATCTTCATAGTTTTCCTACTTCAACTCCAACAACTTTTCTATTTTTTAGAATCTCGCATTTATTGTATAATAATTAAATATTATGCATTTTAAAGCAAATTCAAATTACAATATTTATAAGTTAGGAAAAATTAACATATAAGGCTGTAAATAAATACAAATAGACCATATTTGTGTTTATTTGTTTAACTTTTGATGAACATGAATATGAACACGAACAATAAACAAACATAATTGTTCTATTTGTGTTGATTCATTTATAACTAGACAATGTTTATATTCATTTGCTTATAATAATATTATCTTGAATGAAACAAACATATATGAATGAATGTGTTCGTGAATCCTTAATGAATTATTTACAAACAATATTAAATGATGGGTAAATTGCATGATTAGATCCTAACCTTTAATTATTGTTTTAGTTTTAACCCCAACTTCCAATTTACACGTTTTGACTTCCTAACCTCTTTTAAATGCTTCATTTTGAACATTTGGGTGATGAAACTCATTAATTCGGACGAAAAATACCATGTCAGGTCAGCATAGAATTGTAGGTAGAAATGCTAACTTTGACCCTCGAAAACTTCTATCTTTAACAAAGAATGCCTAAAATATTTAAATCTTACAAAAAACTCACCTGTCGCCACTCACTCGATTTGCCACTCCCCTGTCGCAACTCATGCCTCCGTCAGCCACACATCTGCCCCTCACTTAATTCACCACTCACTTGTAGCCCTCACCAGCCGCCCCTAACCCGATTCGCCCTTCCTCTTCCCTATACGCGCCGCCCCTCACCAGATTTGCCCTTCCTATTCCCCATACCCACCGCCCCTCTCCCGATTGGCCTTCAAACCGGTTGACCCTCCTCCGCTTCTTCAACGCCTTCCTCTTTGTCGCGATGCAACTGGTGTTTCAACCGGCAAGATTCAACGGTCGTTTAGAGTCACGATTCAACCGGCGTTTCGTGTCGCGATTCAACCAACTTTTCACGCGCAATTCAACCGGCATTTAGCATTGCAATTCAAAAGACACGATTCAACCATTGCGTTTGAACCGGCGTGATTCAACGTTCCCTTCACCAGTTGTGTTTCTGGCCCAACGATCTTAGAGGTCCAGTTGGACCAATAGCAGCAGTGTTAGTTGGGGATAGAAGACGGGGTGGTCGGAGGCTGAGGCCTGGTGGCAGGAGAGGCCAGAGAGGGAGGCTGACATGGGGGGGAGGCCAGAGAGTTTTTTTGTTAGATTTGCATGTTTTAAGGATTCTTTGTTAAAGTAAGCAGTTTTCAGGGGTTAAAATTAGCTTTTTTATCTACAATTCTATACTGATGTGGCATTTTCCATTTGAATTAACGAGTTCCATCAATCAAAGGTTCAATATGAAATATTTAAATGAGGTTAGGGAGTTAGAACGTACAAATTGGAGACTGAGATTAAAATTGAAACAATTATTAAAAGTTATGGTCCAATCATGCAAGTTACCCTTAAATAAGCATATATGAGCAAACATGTTCGTCAATCATAAACCAACCGTTCATGAATATAAATAAATAAATGAGGTCTTGTTCATGTTCATTTATTTAATTAATTGAATAAAAAGATTATTTACATAGGTAAAAAAATAAATATAAATAAACTCAAACGGATCAGTTTATCAAATTCTATGTTCGTTTACAGCGTAGGAGTATTTGAGTTTATGCTAAAGACTAAGCAGAAAATGCGAAGAGTCCAGGCCCACTTCTACAACAATTGGTGATACAAGAAGATATATCTACTACTATCCGTTGAACATATTTCAGGTGGCGCTTGAAAATAAAAAAGTGTAAGGGCATATATCATTTCTATAACATAAAAACTAATTATTAGATTATGGTACAAAAATGATAGGGCAGATTTTATTTAGAATAAGTGCAGAATGTTTGTTGTACATATAGAATTAACTCCCCACGTGCGCCATACACTTGTATACATGTATAGAATGCAGAGACAACGTAACACACACACACACACACTTATATGTATATATTAAAACAAATAAAGTAATGTCCCAGCAGGAAAGGCTCCGATCGAGATGGATCATGTTGATGCTCCCTGTGCTAGAGGCCCCTTTGGAGCATCTGGTGGTAGTTCTCGATGGATTCGAGGCGTTGGAGAAGAAGCTGCTGCCTGAATTTTGTGATGAAGGCTTCTGCACTTTCGTTTATATCATCTTCTTTAACAATATTATTAGTATTGGACCTGCTGATCATGGCTCTATTCTTCTCCTTCTCTGTACAAGCAGGCCTACATCTTGCATCTGAACAAGTTCTTGAGCTGTGCATTGGAGGAATATCAGACGACTTCTTCATCATTTCTAGCTAGCTATAGCTATAAGGTCCCCATTCTTTTCTTTTTCTTTTTCGAAAAGTTGATAACTGGGTTAGAGCTTAGAACGGCCCATATTTATACAATAGAAGTCAAATATTAAATACACTAAAAGTTGGATGCTTTAGATTAACGATGAAGTACAAAGGCTATTGGAGGAGTTTTTACAAGTTACTTAGTATGCAAGGTACGTGTGTCTCTCTTCGTTGATTTTGATAAGTTTTAGTCTGCTAATTTTATGTACAGGTTAGCCGCCCAGGTGGTAGCTTGCAAATCTGTCACACACTCAGTATGATCATGTGGCTTGGGGGGAATTCGCAAAGCTACTTGCGGCTTAAGAAATGGAGAGGTGGGCCGAAAGGTGCTCAGCTTTCGCACCATCGCCGGCTGCTGTTGCCCTCCCTAGGGGCAGGGGCATGCCTTTTATTGCCAACTTTCACAACTAGCTGTCTTCGGCTGTGAGCTACGTCGGCTGACCACAACCCCGTCCATCGCCGGACAAAAAACCAGACCGTCCTACAAGTAGTTCAATTACAGCATAAATCCTGGATTTGTTTTGCATAACATGTACTTTTACGACTAGCTAGAACGAAAATTTTCCTTTTTCGTTTTTTCCACTTTTTTTTTTTAAAAACAAACAGACAAAATAATAACTACATTTTTTTTCCCTTTCTTTTTAACCAACATGAATAAGTGACACTAAGATATAATTTTCGTATAAATGAGGCATGCATGGTGTTCTGAGACGCTATTACATATGGGTCTGCCGGGTACTTGATCCTCCCAAATTTACCCAATTAACTCATATTAATTTTACCTCAACAAATTATTTCAAATACGTATGTTGCATGTTATAAAGGGAATGATCTCAAAAGTTGTCTGATTCAAAATGAATCATCATACTATTACAAATTTATACCCCATCTATCCCATAAAGAATGATGCATTCATCTAGACACACACTACTAAAAATACGCCGATTTTCAACTGCCATTTCCAACGGCCGGCAGTTGGAAATCCATTCGTTGGAAGTTTTACTTCCAACGGCCCAGATCTTAGTAGTTGGAATTTCCAACTGTCAGTAGTTGGAAAATAAGCAGTTGGAGAATTTCCAACGGTTGTAATTATTATTTTATTTTTTTGGTGTTTCAACGGCTTCCAACTGCCCATCTCCAACTGCCCAGGCAATTGGAAAATTTTTTCTTTTTCCAACTGCCTAATTTGGCCATATTAAAAGTTTCCAACGGCTTTGGCCATTGAAATTTTTTTTCATTTATATTATTTAGCCCTGTGCTGTTCATTCCAATTGAATGTTTAGTTTAAACATTAACCTGTTATATTCCAATTAATTATATGGTATATAGTCAAATTTTTGACTGAAATTACATAAAAATATATATATAACGACATAAAAACCTACCCAATTCAAATTACTAAGTCATGATGTAAATCTATTTATAAATCCACATAAAAACATTTATACTAGAAATTACATGGTTTCATTCTCCAACTAAGTGTTTGTTTGTTAATAAACACACATAGTAGCATGATATACCTGATCTATTTTTAATCCGATCCCAAGGCATCATCATCATCTACAGGAGGCGCGGGTAGGGGAATGCCAATTGACTTATATATGTACTCGAGCTCAGCTCGTTGTCTCCTCTTCAGACGCTTTAGCTTCCGCTCATAATGTGATACTTGTTGTGCAGTTTGCTCCGCTACAACTTGCTGTACTTGTTCAATGAACTCCAGAGTTTGCGTGACATCAACATATGCTGCATGAGTAAGCCTTGGTCGTCGTCGTCCAGGCACAACATGTTGTTTTGATCCAAGGCCAAATACACGTCTTTTCTTCCTGCCCCCCGCAGCTACACTCATGATCGCAACCTCATAATAATAATAATTATTATTACTATTACTATTACTAGTAGTACTACTACTACTATTGTTAATAATAATAATAATAATAATAATAATAATAATAATAATAATAATAATAATATTATTATTATTATTATTATTATTATTATTATTATTATTATTATTACTCTTATTGGATTTATTATTAGTATAATTATAATAATAATAATTATTATTATTACTATTACTTTACTACTACTCTTAGAATAATAATTATTATTTCAATTATTATATATTATTACTATTATTATTATTATTATTATTGACATATATTATATTCAAGGTCAAACTTAATCAAACAAACTTATTTAAATAGAAATATTTGGTACTTTTATATTAATTCCAATTCTTAAAACATTGTAACAATAAATCCAATTAAACATTTTACGTACTAACAAAATATATTACCTAAACAATTGCCTTCAAACTAAAGATTTGATATTTTTAAATATACTAACTACTTTCACACATAAATATACTACCTAAACAATTGACTTAAAACTAAGTATTTCCTATTTATAAATATACTAACTAATTTCACACATAAATATACTACCTAAACAATTTACTTAAAACTAATTATTTTCTATTCTTAAATCTAGTAACTAATTTCACACATAAAAATACTACCTAATCAATTGACTAAAAACTAATTATTTATTATTTTTAAAAATACTAACTAATTTTACACATAAAAATACTACCTAAACAATTTACTTAAAACTAATTATTAACTATTTTTAATTATACTAACTAATTTCACACATCAATTTACTACCTCAGCAATTTACTTAAAACTAATAATTTCCTATTTATAACTATATTAACCAATTTCACACATAAATATACTACCTAAACAATGTAGGAAAAACTAATTATTTCCTATTTTTAAATATACTAACTAATTTGACACAGAAATATACTACCTAAACAATATACTTAAAACTAATTATTTATTATTTTTAAATATACTAACTAATTTGACACATAAATATACTACCTAAACAATTTACTTAAAACTAATTATTTATTATTTTTAAATATACTAACTAATTTTACACATAAAAATACTACCTAAACAATTTACTTAAAACTAATTATTAACTATTTTTAATTATACTAACTAATTTCACACATAAATATACTACCTAAACAATTTACTTAAAACTAATAATTTCCTATTTTTTAATTAATCCTGAAAATAAGAAAAAAAACTAAGAAAATGGACAAAAATTTGAAATTGTAATGGGTAACCTAAATACTTCACATCCAACCATCAACAACTACAAATCACATACATTTCACATATTTCAAACCAAATTAACATTACATAATCCGGATTTGAAGTATTTTTTAGGAAAAAAATTTAAAAATACGTATTAAACCAACTTACCTCAAATTCGAAAGTTTACTTCTTTCAAATGCGTGGAAATACCTTCAAATCTGCCACAACAAGCAAAATCTTCAACCCATTATCAACAAAGAACATCAAAGAATGAAAATCCGCAAAAAAATAATGAAAGAAAATCGAAACAAAACCAAAAAACATACAGATCAAGGCAAATGACACCAGATCCACGTCAAAATGAGCTCCAGGAAGCTGATTAAGCCCTTAATCGAAGATACGAACGTGATGTGTGTACGTGTGGGACGAAGAAACAAGAAGAGAGAAGAGAGACGAAGTTCTGTGGTTTCCCGAGGAAAAAGACGACCGTGGGGGGGGGGGGGGGGAATTTAAATTAGAATTTTCCAACGGCCTTAGCCGTTGGAAACAAAAGCAAAACGGTTCGTTTCATTAAATGATATTCCAACGGTTGAAGCCGTTGGAAACCATGAAATACAAAATTAAATGCAACTATTTTTCCAACGGTTTAAGCCGTTGGAAATAAAAAACATAAATCCGTAAATTACTGAAAATCCGTAAATTCGTAAATCAAATTCCAACGGCTGAAGCCGTTGGAACAATTTGATTTATTTTCCCATAAAAAGAAAATTTTTCCAACAGCTTTAGCCATTGGAAATATTATATATTTTTTAATTTGGGGGAAGTTACTTCAATTTGCCCTCATACTATATATTTTTCCAACGGCTTTTATTATCACTTTAGTTTGCAAAAATTCACACAAATTTTCCCTCATACTAAATGTTTTCCAACGGCTACACCCATTGAAAATATTATATATATATATATATAATTTGTAAAAATTCAGATCAATTTTCTCTCATACTAAATGTTTTCCAACGGTTACAGCCGTTGGAACTATTTTATATATATATATATATATATATATATATATATATATATATATATATATATATATATATATATATATATATATATATATATATATATATATATATATATATATAATTTGCAAAAATTCACATGAATTTTTCCTCATACTAAATGTTTTCCAACGGCTATAGCCGTTGGAAATATTATATATATATAATTTACAAAAATTCAGATCAATTTTCCATCATACTAAATGTTTTCCAACGGCATATATGTATATAATTTGCAAAAATTCATATTAATTTCTCTCATAGTAAATGTTTTCCAATGGCTACAGCCATTGGAAATATTATATTTATACCCCTAAATTTAATGATGTAATATTTCCAACGGCTAAGCCATTGGAAAAGATTTTGTCTTCTCTCCAATGGTTTTGGTAGTTGGAAATTTCCAACGGTTTAGCCGTTGGAAATAAAGGCAGTTGGAATCTTCTGTTTTTTTAGCAATGGCATATATTAAGGTGTGTGTAGTTTATAATGTTTTTCTCTTTGGATTTACCCCTAAAATTTAGGTTAAATTACACTTTGCCTTCTCTTGTTTTAGAAATATACATTTTGCCCTCTTTTTTTTTTTTAATATAGTCTGACAATAACTTCTGAAATCTTAGAATCAATTCATTTTAACTTAAATCAACTTAATCCAAAATTGCTTATTTTTATCATTACATCTTTTTTGTCTAGAACCAATTTAATTTAAAATTCAATATTATATAGATATAA
Organism: Aquilaria yunnanensis; assembly: GCA_039654915.1. Taxonomy (NCBI): domain Eukaryota; kingdom Viridiplantae; phylum Streptophyta; class Magnoliopsida; order Malvales; family Thymelaeaceae; genus Aquilaria; species Aquilaria yunnanensis. Next base: position 93,296,087 of record CM077596.1, on the reverse strand, counting down.
TGATCCATTAAAAATACATTTTTTATAATCTTATTGAATTTTTATCAATTTTCTTAATGCCTAAAAATACAAAAATTCATATAAATTTAATAATATCATAAAATTTTACTTTCAAATGGATTATTTCATAGCCTAAATGTAATGCCCTAAAAATCTCGAGTGTTTAAGTCTCGGATTATAGAGATAAAAAGGGCTCAGAAAATTTTTCTGAAAAGGGAATTGAGCTCATTGAGCTCGGGAGACACTAATTAAGTGAAGAATGGGTATATGTGAGTGTTTGACACTCTTGAAAAATTAAGCTTGGCTTAGGCCAAGAAAGATAGTAATGTAAATGGTGGAATTTAAAGTTAAGGGACACAATTGCGTAAAGGGATTTTTAGTAGTTGGGCTCAATTGCCCAAAATCAGAAAGTTGGAGTACTAAAGGGGGAATTAGGCCATTTTAATGGCCTAGGATGCCTTGGCCAGCCATGCCCCTCCATTTCCCAATATTTTATGGCACCTCCCTCCAAATCCCATTATTTTAATCCACCTCCCACCCTTAGTCATCACCTTGAATTCTTTCTTCACCTACTTTTGATTTTTTCTACCAACTTACACAAAAGTCTTCCAATTAGTCTTCCTTCCATTAAATCTTATCTCCCACTTTTCCAAGCACATTATTCACTCCATAATTCACCCATATAGCCTGCCATTCACTCCCACCCATTCATTGTTATTCTCTCACACTTAAACACTCAAAACACACTCCAATCTCTCTTCTTCTCTCATCAAAATTTGGCCATGTTCTTTCTCAAGCTTACAACTCTTTCTTTTTCCTCTAAAATTTCGGCCATGTCCATTATGGAGAGATTTCATGGGCTTGAACACTTGTTCATGGTGTTCTTGGGCTCCGAAGTTCATTTGGGCCTATGTGGCTCCTAAGTTCATTTGGGCCTAAATACAAGAAAGGCTAATTTAGGCCTAAATACAAGAAAGGCTAAGTTGGGCCTAAGTACAAAGAAGGACTAAGTTAGGCCTTACCTCTTTAAATTGAGGTTGTGTAAGTTACACCAAGCGTTCTTGGTAATTTATGATTTTTTAAGTTAATGAAAAGCAAGAAAATAACTTGCTAGTGTTTTGGGCTTTATAGGTCCATTAAGAAAAAGGCATGTTCTAACAACAACTAAGCAAGGAAAGGCAAAGGAATTAAGCATCGAGAGGTTACAGAAATTATGGTGAGGATTCCTATACTCACTTTATTGTATGATATAGTTCCATGGCCTTTTTGTGTGAGTATTCGGGCCCCTAGGTGATGGTCAAAGAACCATGTGATCCTAGGAGTGCATACAGGGCTAAGTTGTTTTATTGTTTCGGCAATTTTGTGTGAGGATTTCTCATACTCATTTTGTGAGTATTCGGGCACATAGTACTAAGTGGGATAAGTATCATTGCTTCGGCAATTCTGTTTACTCATGAGTTTTGTGCAAGCATTTAAGGCTTGGAGTTGAGTTTGGCCAACTCGATTCCCAAGTTAATGAGCTCAGTACGGTATAAGAAATGGTCGACCGATATTGTGTGATATGGAATATGCTAATGCTTGCTATGCCCAATACGGAATGGTGTATGTGGCGTGTTGTGTTGTGTGCTTCTATGAATTGGTTATGCATGCTGACCCCAATTATTATTATATCTGCTATATGCTTGTGTTTTCTTTGTCTTAGTGTTTTCCTTTGCAGGAACATGAAATAATTACCATTACATTCTTGGCATAAGTAGGCCTTGGAGGCCATATGTTAGGCTTTGGAAGCCATATGTTGGCTTTGAAAGACATATGAAATTCCTCATTAAGTTAGGCATTGGATGCGACCGAAATCTTTACTGAGTTTTATAACTCACCCGCCCTCCTCTACTTTTGTAGGAAATGGATTGCTTGCAGGGTCAAGCTAAAAGTATTGGAATACTCTTTCTGATGTGTTAAAAGGTTGAGTATGTGTATGGTATTGCTCAATATATTCATATGTCCTAAGTGACTTATGTGGTATAGTTTGCTTATGAATCAAGCTAATGGTGTGGACTTCCTTGTGCAGGCTTATAGAGTCTAGAAGTTGTGGGAACAATGTTTATTAAGGTGGAATGTGTTCCATGGAATTATGCAATATTTGCCATGTATCATACTTTCGAATATCAGGGCTAAGTTTTAATTGAATATGTTCACTTTCAGTATAACACTACCTTTATGACTTGTAAATATGAACTCACGGGCTATGGTATGTTTTGGAATTCTTGGTGATATTACCATGTGCTTGGCATGCACTAAGATTGATATGCAAGTATGGAAGTTAAATTGTTTATGTTCAATGAGAATGAACTCACATGTTGAGTACCGGCATAACTGCATGTTCTTAAAGCTATGATCATTAATGAGGCATGCAACATTTGGCCTTGTATGTGCACCTAAGGAAGAAATTGCAAGTGAACTTGGAATAGTATGGAAATGGTCACATATGTGCTAAAATGGCATCTAAGGATATTAAGTACATGTAAATGGACATGTGTACTTTTGGGTGAATTAAGTATGTGAAGTGATGCCTATGATATTATGTGCACAAGTGGAGAAAATACTGGAAGAGGCTTATGTTTGACTATGTGCTATGGAATGATGTATGCATGTTTCTAAGTTACATAAAATCATGTAAAACGTGAGTTCATAAACAAGTTTTCAAAATATGGATTTTGTGTTTTGGTTGTCATGCATGTACTTGGCTAAGCATGATAAAGATCATGAAATGAACACTAAATTCCACATAGGTGCTAGCTTGTTTCTGAAAACACTCCAACTTTACCTTAAATAAAAAATTAACGAGCTAGTACCGGTAAGTATTCTGGGGTTCATACCCTTAAGTTGTAATAAGAAATTAAATGCCCCTTCTGTGAAATAAGACTTCTGCTGTATACTTTACGTAATTTGGGCCCGGATGGGCTAGGGGCAAGTTTGGGCACGACACTAAATATACAAAGAGGCCTTGAACTTGACTAAATCGCACGAGTTAATTTGAAACCCATAACTCAGTTAAAGTGAACCCCCAAACTTTGCAAATGTTAGCAAGTTGGTCCATTTTGTTTTGTTCTTGTCTGATGTGGCTAATTGATCCTTGTGAGATGGTTGTGGGCAGACCCATGTGCGTGACGTGGCTATAAGTTGGGTCAATTTGACTTATGCCTTTAAAACACAAAGTTGAAAGAGGGAAAAAGGCTAGCCATTTCATAAATTCCCAATTTGCAACAAAGAAGCTAGGGTTCTGCTATATCTGATTCATTAGAGAAAACAACCTTAAGCTCTAAATTTGGCAAGGAATGAGAAGATTGGTTGATGTGTTTTTGTAGATTACCTGCAAAAATGTATAAAGCTTGGAGTAGACTGAGAACATTGGTAGAAGATTTTATAGATGTCTGAGATACAAGAAGGTAAGTGAGATAATTTTTGTGGTTTTAGTTGATGTTTTCAAAAAAAGTGGGGGAATTTTGGATAAATAAGCTGGTGTATGAGTATAACCATTGTTTTTGGCTTCTCAATTTGGTAAGATGCTATGACGGTAGACAACAAATGTGACAGCCCTTAGAGCTATAAGTCTAATCATTCAGGTAATTATAAGAAGCTTGGACTTCCAAGTGATGGATTAATTTAGCAAATTAACACTTTAGATAATTTATTTGCAAGCTAAGTCTTAATAATAAAGGGTCCAATAGCTTAAAAATTACAAACATTGGTCATTTAGGCAAAATTGGCAAAATGGTATTTTTGTAATTTATCAAGACTAAAATTGTTACAAAAAATTTCCTTGAGTGAAATGGATGGAAATCAACTTATTTTAGCACTTATAGAAGGTTTGGATGCAAGTTGAAAAAAATAAGAGAAGTTTGGGCTAAATTGCTTAAAGCCCAACTAATTTCTAGATATTTCACCTACATAAATCATTCTAACTCTTTTTACAACTATTTTTTCAATAACATAAATAACAACACACATATCATTCCAACAATCATTCTTGGCTTGAATACTGTCCCTACTAACCATACTAGGAATTATCCTAATTACCAAAAGAACACTGGTTTAGCATGTATATCCCATTCATTCCCGTCTTAAATGTCCACCCAACATATTGAGACTATAACAAACTCTGGAATGACATACCTTGACTATAAAAAAAAGTTCCTACTAAATCAGTCATTTGAGACAGTGGCATAGATTCACTGTCTGATTCTTCAACATCTACACAAAATGAAGAAATTGATACGCTACGCTTACCACTACTACAGCCTCCTAGATCTTCCATTCCAAAATTTCCACCCAAATTTTTGGTATGTAATGAAAACACATCACTTATAGGACCCTCATTATGGCGTTTTTCACCAATATTTACTTTTTTTCATGCGTAATATGTTGTGTGATCGGTTCCACCACATTTCTTACACTTCACCTACCGGTTATCAATATTTGTTTTATTCCTCCATGCCTTCTTCCACTAATCACAATTGGATTTTGAAGCATATTTGGATTCAAATTTGTGACATCACTCTGCATACTCGACTTCCTTTTACACACCTTCTCATATAACTTACCCGTCCAGACAGTTAATCTACTCAGTAATTCTATTACTTCGTCAAACCCCTCTTTATTACACCTCGCTACAAGATAAAAGATTTTTTTTCCCATTGTCGTTAGTTGACTCCGCCTTACACTAAACACCTGCTTCATATCACAAATTGCTTCTTTCTTACAATTATTTTCAATTACTTTCTTTGCTTTCTTTTTCACAAACTTTGGCGTAGAGAATATGTGTCAACATGGAATTCCTAAAACATAGTGGAAAAAAAAAAACTATTATAACTAATTTTAATTGTTCACACCACTAAATTAACCAAATAAACTATAGCTTTGTATGTTGGTTCTTTGCATAAACATTTTCACATCTCTCTATTCTACAAGTTCTAAACCATCCGCGGTCTTGCCCTACTGCCATATCTACAAATACAATAGATTTTATCCTCACCATTAACGCAATAAAAAACTAATGCATAATTAACCTTTTCTATTATCTCACTGCGTACTTTCTAAAACATGGCAAGCATGTACACCTCACTTGCATAATTAAGGATTTGTGTGTCTACTCTTAAAATTATTTACAACCTCATTCTCATGTAATCTTCTCAATGTTATATCGATCTGCCAAATAAATTCATATAGTTTCAACTTGCTGAGTGTATGTTTTTCGATCTTTGATTGCTTGTTTAGCCTGCAAAAAACCATTCCTTTCAATATGCAATTGCTTCTCAAACTCTTTCACATCATTCACACTATTCATCAACCTTATAAATTGATCTCCAAATCCATCAACCTTCACATTCTCTTTGCAATTTCCTTGCAGGTGCCAAGAACATAACTGATGTTTTGCATCCGAAAATACTTTGCTTATGGCTAGTTTTATTGCTTTAACTTCATTAGTTATAACGACTGTATGAGCCTTACCCCCCATGCAATCTAAAAACCTCTTTAGAAGTCACAAAAATCCTCTTTTTGATCGATAAGACACTAATGCACATCTAAACACTATTATGCTATGATGGTGATTTACACCTATAAACACTATACACGGTAATCTATATTCATTTGTATTGTAAGTCGAATCAAAGCCAACAACATCATCAAAACAAGCATAATCCATGCGCATTGCACTGTCAGCCCAGAATATATACGTTAATCTACTTTCTTTATCAACAACATACCAACATTAAAACTCTAGATCTCTATTTACATGGCAAGTTAAGTATGCAATTGATGGCTCAGCATCACTATCTAACATTTGCTCCTTCTTGTCACTATCTACATAATTATATAGGTCATTCATTATAAAACCAACAATTCCATACCCTACAGTAACCCGCACCATATAGTTTATTATTGACTTGTTTTTACACCAACCTTCCTCATTTGTTTTGCTTGCTCTTTATTAGCAATATTCATGCGTCTATGAGATCAACAAATGTACACTTCTTATTTCTTAGCAAGGGCATGATTGTGGGTGCTGTTGAACTCTGTCACAACATATTTTCTGGATGCACGATTTAAGTTCACCCGAAAAGAAGCTAAATATCTGCATCTACTCACTCTTCTAGCTTCTCTCACTCTTTCTGATGTTTGCAATTTTGACATATTGTATCTCTCATTCCCACAAACCCATCTCCTACGGTATATAATGTCTTTGCTATCAAACTTGATATCTTTCTTTCTCGTTGAAAACCCCATCACACAACCAAATTTATTATAAAAAGTAGTTTGCACTTTCAATTGACTTAAACTCAATCTCATTAAAATCTTCATTCTCCCAAAGGTGTATTTATTTTCACAACTATTGCATTCCATAAATCACGAACCATCATATCGTTCTTCATTTGTTTTTCTCATTAATACCTATTTTCATTTCATGTTCACTTTTATATTGATTATTTCTGCTTTCGCTAACTCTTAAACCCATTTGGCTAAGTATTCCTTCAAAACACAATGTGGTGTTACCATGAGTGTTATCTTCCTCGTTTGTCCACTCTGCACCAAATTGACTATTATTTTCCATTATTTTTTATCTAAAACAAAAATATAACCAATTTAGAAATGTTCTAATCAACAATAAATTGTATCACTTTTTAAGTTTCATAATTGCCTTTTATTTCCTTCAAATGCTTTTAGTTTGTTGGTTTCGCTTTTTTACTCTTGCACATGTCGCTTTCATTTTATAATCATGTTTTTCCTAATTACTACTTGCTTTTACTATTTTACACTACAAATCCACTTCTATCGCTTTTATTTGTTTGTAAACACAACTTTTATCTTTTAATCACTTTTATCAACTGTTCCTCACACTTTCATTAACCTGTGTTTTTACATTGGAAATAGCTACTTAGTATAAAAAATGCGACTTAGTACTATTAAAAGCGTCTAACTTTAAAGAAGAGCAAAACTACTCCAATTATGACAAAGAGCGGACGAAGCAGTGGCATGACAAGATGCTTGTAAAGAAGGATTTCCAACCGGGACAAAAGGTGCTACTTTTCAATTCAAGATTGAGACTTTTCCCTGGAAAGTTGAAATCTAAGTGGTCGGGTCCATTTGAGGTGGTGAAAGTTCAACCATATGGAGCAGTGGAGCTAAAAGCTCAAGACGGAAATATTTTTAAAGTCAATGGACAAAGAGTGAAGGCTTACTATGGAGATGAACTCAGACACATTGGCCAAGTCATTTTGGCCGACATTTTCGCTTGACAGCTCGTTACAGGCGCCTGGCTGAAGGCGTAAAACCAAGCGCTTGTCGGGAGGCAACCCGATTTTCATTATGTTGTATTTTTATTTCCTTAATTAGGTGGTGTTTTCTAGACCATTTTAAGGCATTTTGTTGTTTTATTGTGTTATTGTAGGTTTGGAAGAGCCATTGGAAGAAAAGAAGTCAAGGGAGACTAGGTTTGTTCAAGATAGAAGGTATAAAGTCTTGAGTTTAGAAGAGGTAAGTGAGCAAATTTTAAACTAGGGATTAAATTGCAAATTTATGAAGAATTTGGGTCAAAACGCAAGTCTGGCGACGCGTCGTCAGACTGAAGAAATTGTGGCGACGCGTCGCCAATTGCCCAAAAGTTCACAGAGAGTTTGTTCTTTGGCGCCGCGGCACCAATTCTCGTTCTGAATTGGCGACGCGTCGCCAACACCAGAGAATCAGTTTTAAACTCAAATTTTTCACTCCGTTTCACTTCCAACTTCATCTTCTACTCAAGTACTCTCTCAAATACTAAACCCTAACTCTTCCGTGCACATTACGGCTCGAATTCCTAGTTGATTTTTCATAGCAAAATCCGAAACAAGTAAGTTTTCTTCATCCTATCCCTCTCTATTTCCTCCTTGTGATATGTTTTTGCCCATGATTTGTTTATGCTTGGAGAATCCGAAAATTGAATATTGTCATTAGTCTTCATGGATTTTTGCCTTGTTTAGGATCATTATTGATTATATGGATGTCTGGGGATTGATTTTTGCAATGGAATGTCAGTTTGGTTTGGAATTCATAGTTTGGATTTTTCCTCCAAGTTTAGCCACGAATTTTCATGGTAGATTCTTGTTCATGCGTGTTCATGATGTTTTGTTGATTCGGAACTTATCTTTTCTTCGAATAATGAATGGGTCAACAATGAATCATTGCCAATTTGCTCTAGAATGCTTCAATTTTGAGTTTATATGTTTCCGGAAATTTAAAGTTGAAATTCCTCCATAGGTACTTTGCACCACAATGTAGCTTCATGTGTTGTTAGTTTGCTTCAATTCTTGTTGTAAACTGCATATAGGTGTTGCATAGTACAAGTTTGATTCGTGAGTTTGCACCCGGAAACAGTTTTTCCTCATGTACCGAGAGCACGAAGTTGGTATGGACTAAAATGCAAATTCTTTGGATAGCATGTTCATGACATCTTTTCCTAATGTTCTAACTTGGATTTTCATTCAGATTTGTGGTTGGGCAAGTATTTGTTACTTAATTACACTCTACTCTTGTTTAGCATTCAGAATTTTAGTGCCAATTAGTTTTCTTGAGAATCAAGTTAATCTGGAATTGTGTAATTTTACAGGAAAAATGCCGCGCAAATCAGTTCCAGAGCACTCTTTGAAGCAGAAAGGGCAAGGAAAAAGGGCGCGTGAGGAGGCTCCTGAACCTCCTTATGACAAGGGCCGCTTTGTGTCAGCTCGAGCAAGCAAATACTATGAGGGGTTCACTAACAGGAAGTTCACTCCAGAAAGAGGGTTTGATTTCTCCAAAAGGGAGAATGAGGAAATTCTGAGAGTTGTGGAAAGGCGAGGTTGGCAGCATTGGGTCTCTCACTCACAGGCCAGGGTCCCAAACTTTCTGATCATGGAGTTTTATGCGAACCTGATGGGACAGTACTACCTCAACCGTCGGACTCGTTTCACTCATGTGAGATCCAAGACTATCAATTACAGTGCAGATTCCATCAATAATCTGTTACAGATTAATCCGTTGATTGGAGGGCCAGTGAAAGAAATCACTTTGGAGCAAATGGCGGAGATAGTCTGTGGGCACCCGGTCAACTGGACCTTGAGCCGGGATCAGACACATAGGAAGCTCTACTTCAGCAATGCAGAACTCCCGCCAGAGATGAAGGCGTGGAACTACTTCATATCTTCTAGACTTGCCCCTACCACCCATGTGAGGGAGGTCACTGCAGATCGCCTGGGATTTCTGTACAACATTGCTGCTGATATTCAGATAGACGTCGGCTCCATAATATACAAGCATATCGTCAGGGCGGCCCAGTCAAAGCGAGGGAATCTGCCTTTTCCTCACTTGATCACTTCTTTGCTGATAAGAGCTGGAGTTAGTATTGAGGAAGCCCCACAGATATATCTGGCAGCCAGACCAATTTCTATTGACAAGCTCAGCGCGGCGGTAAAGGAAGCCCAGGGAGGAGCATCAGATGAGGAAGAAGCAGATGTCGCTCAAGACCTGGAGCAGGAGGCTGAGGAAGAAGAAGAGCAGCAACAGGAAGAGCAGTTTCAGGAGCATTTTCTGGGTCCCGAGGATTTAGGTGGAGCTCCTGATCAGCTGATTGATCCTGCTACCACGACTCCCGCATCTTTGGCTGTAGCACTAAATAAGCTACACATTCTCATGAAGGAGCAGCATCAGGAGTCTATGGCCCGGTTTGAGTCGATTGGTGGATCTTTTGCCACTTTCGCGAGGGAGACGCGTGAGGGCTTCTCCCTTTTAGCAGGTAATCAAGAATCGCTCTCTGGACAGGTACGCTGGGGTCACCAGCAGCAGCAGCAGGGCCTTCCTCCTGAGTATCCACCATTCAACTCGATTCCGCCGCAATTCCACCCTTCAGCATACCCTTGGTACATGCCACATCCCTCGTACCACCCACCGCCATACTATCCTCATTTCAGCACACCGCGTGATCCATCAGAGGGCCCCTCTTCCTTCCCTCCAGCTGGCGGATCTTCTGGCCAGGATGACATGGGCGAGGATTAGTCGGGGCGGGAACTCCCGCCCCCGGGTATGAAATTCAATAAATTTTAATCATTGAGGACAATGTTTATTTCAAGTTTGGGGGGGAGTTTGGATAATCTTTCTTGATTTGCTACTTTTGATGATGTTAGTTTTTTCGTATCGGATTTATTTTAAGTATTTTGATGTTGTTTTGTGTTTGTGGTTGATGTTATCGAGTTACTCTTTAGAATTAGAATTTAACGATCGAAAGATTAAAAATTAATTCATCAAGAATGGCCTGAGTAAGGGTCACACTTGAGATGCATTCTGATGGATTAGCGCTTTCTGAAATTCGGTCCTCTCGAATTATGTTTGTTTGTTTATGTTTTTCTTTTCTTTTCAGATTGCATTTTAGAGTGTTTAATTTTTTTAAGATTCCAATGGAAGCCATTGTTGCACTTGATTGGATGTGATTGCCAGTTTTACTCTCTTGAAGTTTTGATGATTTTGGAAAGTCAGTTTTTATTGTTGGTAAAGTCTTAAGGGTGTGATACATTGAGCTTGGGAGTTGTGTTATAACGCGTTCATTGTTAATACTTGCACAATGTGTTCCTTTCCTGAATTTGATTATGGACCTAACAACCCATAATAATTGTATGCTCTCGAAGTTTGTTTGGTTTTATAGGAGGAACTGTTCCATTAAATTGCCAAATCTCATCATGCTTTCTTGCAACGAGGCCTTTTGTGCTTAAATTCATTATCTTTTGACTACTTTACCCTCGCTTTGCGCGCTTATTTGAATTATACCCTTTGTTCATAGCTGAGGTGAAAAAGGTATATCTCGGGCTTAGAAAAGTCAGTATCAAATTGAATAAAGTGGGAAATGTTGGCAAGTATGGAGGTTTTTTTTAAAAAAAAAAAAATTGTAATAAAGTCTACTACTCCGCTGTTTTACTGTATCAAAGTAGGTTGGGGTCTTCTCCTAAGGCAAGAGTCGATCACAGCTCGAAAAGATGCTTGAGACATGAGTATGTTAAAAAAAAAAAAAAACACCTTGGATTGTTTTAAGTTAGTAGCTTGGGTATAAGCAGAGCTCCTGTTTATACACTTGCCCAACGGCGAAATACATGAAAAGGATTTAGTAAGTTGTTAATATTGGCTATGGGTTAGTGAAGGATGGATTGGTACTTGTTCAATTTGGTCGATTCTTTTAAGCCCTTGAGTAATTCCCTCCACCTCAATGGCCCCATTTAGAAAGCCGTTACCCGGTTTCTCCTTAAGTAGCCTAATCCTGTCAAGACCCTGTTGAAAGACCAGTTAAGCTTTGTGTGTCATACAACTCTCCATAAAAGTTTATGGATGGGAATGTTGGATCTTTTTATGCAAGTTTATGGAAAGGAACATAGTGTAAGTGTCAAATACATGGCGTAACTCTTTTAGCTGGATTTGAGTTTAAATTCTGGAAATCACACCACTAAGAGTTCTACCTTAACGAGCAGCACTTTTGTTTCCTTAATCATCATTCCTTCTTTTGAAGTTGAGCTTGTGAATCTTTTATGCTCAGGTGTAACATGTGGCTGCCATTGTAGTTTCTCTGTTTGCTTTGATTCAATTTTTCTATGAAAGGACGCTAGGGACTAGCTTAGGTTTAAGTTTGGGGGAGTTTGTTAAGCGTATAATTCCATTGTCAAAGTTGTGTATTTTTTGGCGTCTTTGATTACTGTTTATTGCAAATTCTCCTTTTTATCTTTTGTTTTTCTCTCATTTTTATTATTGTCCGCAGATTCGTTGGTGTGTGAAAAGTGGATGAAAGCAGGATTAAATTGTAGCGGAGTTGTGTTGAGCAAGATTTGCTCAATTATGATCTGGCGACGCAGCGGAATTGTAGCGGAGTTGTGCTGAGCAAGATTTGCTCAATTATGTTCTGGCGACGCGTCGCCAGAATGAACGCCAAATTGGCGACGCGTCGCCAACGTTAAAACAAGGTTTTTTAGTTCTGGCGACGCGTCGCCAGAAAGTCGCCAAATTGGCGACGCGTCGCCAGACTGAAGAAATTGTGGCGACGCGTCGCCAAGACTAAATCTGGGCCATTAATCTTAGCAATTGACGGTTCTCACGGCAAGAAGCACATGGGATTCCTTTCATTCCTCTTGGCCTATAAATTGGAGCTCGTGAGAAGAGCCAGGGGGTTGAAAAAACACAACACACTCTCAACCATTCTAGTTCTTCTCTTCCTTGGAACTCCATTGAAGAAAGCTCGGAGCTTGGAGAAGGAGGTTTCCACCACGGAAACTTAGTATTCTAAGGGCTTCACTGATTTTCTTCTCTTCTTCTTCTCTTTCTCTTCAGTTGTATTTCATTGGATACTTTGTTCATGTTTAGTTTGTGGATTTACTTGATGGATCGTGAGTAGTTCTTTAATATCTTTCTAGGATGACATTATTCTACCTTGTTACTTCATGGATTTGAGTTTATATTGATGATTGTGGACTACTTGTGTTACTTATTTCTTGTGTTATTTGTTATGCGGGTAAGGCCTTCTCACATCATTTTAATTCATCTAGACCTTGAGAGAGGTTTATAGTTGAGTGGAAGAAAGAAAGAAGTATAGTGGACATCTGGGATTAGAGGTAATCTTTGAGTTCATTAGGTGTCAAACAGAGATCCGGGCGTAATCTACCTAGAGTTAACACTTGGGCTTGAGGAAGTCAGGTTTAATTCTTAGGTAAGCAAGAACTAATCTTGAGAAAGACGTTTTTGAGTTATGAATTTCTTCACCACACATTATAAGTCCACTTAAAAGAGGCGTTCATCATGGGTAGCAAGGTTAGAGTAATGGAATCCTAGGAAGATAGTTTCTTTCTCTTAGCCTTCTCAACAAGTTTCCTTTTTAGTAATTGCTTTACCTTCTAGTTAGTCTTTTTATTAGCTTCACTTGTGATATCATCCTCTTGTTACTTGAATCCGTTGTACTCGTCGTTCGGTAGTTTAAGTAATTAACTCTCTTTCTTAGATAAAAATCACAAAAGTCTCTTGGGACGATACCCCTATTTGCCTTGTACTACTCGTCAAAACCGTACACTTGCGGGTGATTTGGGGTTATAAATGTAAAACTATTGAGCTACTCTCCCAATTGCACATCATCCAACTAGACTACTCTCCTGTTTTAATTTCAATTTTCATCATTACAATTACCTTTACCTAATATATCAGAATTTTCTCTCCTATAAATATTTTTTTAACTTTTTTCACACTCTATTTTTGAAAATTCATATTCCCATAAATTATATAAATGTATTATACCTTATTTAATTACAATCATTAAATTCATACTTAATTCAACTTTTTATTCTTTCAAATTGCCATATTTACCATTCATTATCACCACCTACACTAGTACATAGGCTGCAATTAACCTTTTACCACATTCTTTTTTTTTTTTTTTTCATTTTTGCTGCATCCATTGTGACAACTTGCCATTGTGGCAAAGCATAATCTTCGGAGAGAGTTCAGAGAGGGCTGTCCCCATCCATGTTAAAGTGGGAGTGGCTTACCGAAAAAATCAAGGGGAAGAAAACCAATTGTGGGGCCAAATGTATGCGCGGTGATGAGATGGGCAGCTGAAGCTTAGCTACTATGAGTTATGTCTTTTTTCCGTTAACCTTTCTTATTATGTGCCTGCTTCATATTATTGCGTCTATTTTAGACGTGTAACTACACTGTGTAAGGGACTTGGGTTGGTTAAATGTGTAACTACATTGTTTCTATTTTAGACGTGTAACTAGCCTGTTCGGCCTACATTAATAGCTCTATATTTACGTATTTTTTCTAATTGACTATGAGACTTTAAGTGGATCCCCTAATTTTATTCCTTTATTCCCCCACAATTGGAACTAATTACCACAACTTTGGGCAGACAATGAGCCCACGTACTGAAGGCTGCTCCACCCACCAACTCTATCGACCTTGAACCTCAACCTTGTTTTCCTTCTCACAAAGTCTGTCCGCTGTGTCTTGGTTTCCTCTCTTCAGTGCAAGTTTCGCCCTCTTGTGAGAAGGTGTCCATAGGTCATCGGCCAGGTTTATGATCCTCAATCCTCTATGCGGATGTCAACCTGAGCGGAATAGTTCGTGGGCAACTATCTCGGCCAGCCACCGATCTGCACCCACAATTCATAAACCCCAATCAGCTATTCAAATGATGGTCGAATTTCTTGACAATGCCGGCCAATATGAAAATGAAGTAGAGTTATTCCACATCATAACAAACAATTACAGGCCTCCAAGTGCTAGACAGCAGAGATGATTGGACACATACTTGACAAAATGCAGTTGAGGTTCAAGCAAATACATCGGACGCCAGAAACGGGACGAAAATGTGCACACTTACTGGACTGATTGTCAGTCAACAAAATGGCCTAGGGAATTAGCTCGAACAAGGTGGACTCTGCTCGTGTTAATTGGATCCGACTGGAACAAAGCCTGGGGGATGATGTGCCATGACGGTGAGCTCCGGTTCAAGCAGATGACTGTCACACCGGAACCCAAGATTGTGTTTTGCTGAACTAAGAACAGCTCCAGATGTTCTGCAGGACAATAATTTCCTTACTTTTTTGGGCAGAAGACGAACACTTTTCTCTCTCAATAGTAGTAACTTCCAATAGCATATCTGCCTACTTTGATCATAAATACCTCATCTTTTAATGGCATTCACTTTCGGGCCATATATGGCGGATGTGAAACCAGCAAGAAATGTGGTAACTTATACCCGTTAAAGTTAAAACCTAGATTATTATCTCAAGAAATAGTAGAACGTGTCAAAATAACAATCCAAAGATGGATATAGCAATGAACGAATTGAAGACCCTAACGAATGACAAACTAGTTGCTAACTTACACATCTACGAAACCCTGCTAGAAGGAGCTCCGATCTTTGCCTTACAAAATTCCCTTGATCCTCGTCTTCAAGGCTTCCTACCACCCTACCGCTATATGAACATGTCTGCTTTCTTTCCCATTTTCTTTCTTTTTCCCCATAGTTTTAGGGGAGTTTCTGTACCCTCGTCTAACTTCTTTTTTTTATTTATTTTTTTCCATTCCCTTCATCTCAGATTTACAGACTATATACAACCTGATGAAGCAGGGCAAGAATTCCAATCTGCTTCATTACAAGCATGTCGTCACGTGTTGAATCGTTGGTTGCTGAAACACAACTCTCATTCCTACTTCTGATTGGTCTTCTTTGGCCTCTCCTTTCGCAATGGTTCTTTTGGATAGAGAACGACTGCCAAGATTATGGAGAATGCAAGACCAACAATCCCGCTCAAAGGTTGAAGCGGATTGGTTCCCATGAGCCAGCGGTAATATGTACTAGGTCGATAGGTCAGAAAGCCACCTCTTTGCAAAATGAAACTTGAAGCCATAATCCCCGCTCGTAACCCAATTGGAATGGCTAGGCTGCCCCCATTTCTTTGTCGAAGTCCTGCCAGAGCCAAAGACATGGCCCACAGCCCGGGGATTGCCCACAATGACCTGAAATCAGACAGATGATTTGCATGTGGAAATTTATAGAGAAATAAATATTGCGTCTAGAAACAATTCATTGGCGGAAATATATATCAACGAATGATGGTCGAACAACAAGAAGAAAAAAAACATCATAACCTATTTGCTTATTTTCATCAAAGGCAACCAGAAATTCTGTCTGTAGAATCAAAATACCTCTGGAAGAAAGAGAACACTAGTCCTGATAGAATTATTCCTCGATGATATCCAAGATCTGCTGCAATTTCTTCAGGCAACCATGACCTGAAAAGCAATTCCTCCACGACTACAGCACCTGTAGCTGTTAAAATTGCTTGAATGGCCAGCACAAACAGTTCCCAATAGGATTTGAATGATGTCATGATATTCGTGGATGATGAAAGAGGACCTAAAGGCCAATGGAAACAGGCACCACCAAGTATGGCATTTACGGACTGTATGAGTGTAACAAGCACAAAACCTCCAACCAAGCCCCAACTAAAACTCTGGATCTGCAAGAAATAATTGAAAGAGTTCAATATCACTATCCAAAATAGATATCTTAACAGAGCTGTAGATTTGGGACAACACTGCCCAATCTTAGACATTGAAGGGCATGTATATACTGTGTAACCAAATAGTACAGCAGAGGGAAAGGGGTAAAGGAACAATATCTAAAGCAATTCCTATCGAGATTCAATCCATACTGAGCTAGAACAACTATGAGGATAGGCAGCTAGATATGATTAGGACCAAAAGATGCTCTTATAGATCAAGCAGATCATGAGGAAAGAGAAGAATTAACTACAATGAACATACAAGACAAGAAAGCACCTAGTTTCCAATTAACTGAAGTTTATACTCTTGTGTTTTTAGTATAATTTCTTTGCAAGCTCAGGTGTAAAAAATGTAAATGAAAGTCATTTTAATTGAACTGTGAATACTGCAATTGCAAAATTTCTTCACTTGATCACCATTCTATTCATAATTTAAAGGAAAATGACATCATCACAATCTATTATGTCTGTGAGGATACAAGGGTCCTAATTTAAATACTGTGTGTTCCGAATTACTTGGCCTTACTGACTTTTTCACGCAGTTTTATGAGGTCGCATCTTTTAACCTGTTCACAGAAAAGAAAAACGTTGAACAGTGATGAACAGTAAAAATTACTATGCACCACTGTTCACCATTTGTCGTTTCTGCAAATGGATGAAAAGATACATCTTAAAACTGCATAAAAAAGTCAAAGGCCAAGTAATTCAGAACAGAGGGAGTACTTTGTAACCAAGACCAGAGTGGAACTTAGATGCAAAGTAAAAGAAAGCTATTTCTGTTCTCACAGGCATGAGTTTCGTAGGTTCATGCACATAAGAAAGAATTGAGTTAGAAACTACCAAAAAGAAACGGAGAAATTTAACCCCAATCACTTGTCCAAGGAATAATATCATCCAATTTCCTATACCTTCATTGGCGATGCCAGATCTAGACCATATTCTTCCAGCGGGTTTTCATAACCATGCATTCTTTTTCCCCATAACAAAACAAGCAACATAACAGCAGAATAAAAGCCAACAATGGAAGCAAGTTCTGCAATCCTGGATGGATTATTTACAGTCCATCCCTGCACAATTGCTGGAAGCAACGGAATGACAACAGGTGACCAGAGAACGAGAACCATCCCCAGAAAACTGAGCATCCTGCAGGAAGAAACAAAGAAATGATAAGTGAAAACAAAAACAAAATAAATTAAATAAAATAATGAAAATAAAAATAAAAGAAAAAGGCATGGTAAAAACACTTATTTTTCTGTATGATATATAGACTCAAATAAAACTCCACGAAAAAAGTTTTCAAATAAAATATGCCGTATGTACATCTGTTTTTCTTTTCCTTCTTCAGGTATCCCACATTTAAATAGCTGAAGGTTTTTATTGTTGACTTTTTCCTGTTTGTCAACATATTAACCTGATTATGTTTTGCAGCACAACTACGGTATTTTCAGATTCCATTTTGATCAGGCTCAGCTGCATCTGTAAGACCAGCCTCTAATCTTCACTATGAGACTCCATATTTGTTAGCATCGGTGGCAATGGCATGTTTGACTCTCAGTCTTAGTGATTAAAAAGAAAAGGTATAAACTTGAACCAGTCAAGCATAAAAGAAACATGTGAGAGCAAAGTATTGTAAACAGGACTTCTGACATAGCAACACATTTTCTAAGACCAACAAAAAACACTAAACGCAAAAGGTCATGGTCCACTATCAACATTTCTGTATTGACTCACCATTTATTCTGTATTTCACTACTGACAACAAAATTTCCCATGCAAAATAAGACATCTAAGCATGCTGTATAGAAGTTAAAAAGCAATATGGTAAATCAAAGATATGGTGTAGGTATGCATGTCAAATGAGATCAGAGAAATAGGAAAAGTAAGTTAAACTTAAAACATCTCTGCTGAGGCAATTGAAATTTCAAATACATACACACGGCACATATCTCAGACAACAGTTCAGAAGCATTGCACATATGTTGTCTTGCACAAAACTTTACTTTCGACGTGTGAAAAGAGGGCAGAAAAATAAAATCTAGAATGGTGAGGATAAGAAAGAATATATTACCTCTGTAACAATGGTCGTTCAGCTATGTGGAGAAACATAATAAGCTTATCATTCAAACTCATAGCACCCCGTATGCCGCCCCACAGCAAAGCAATTTTACCCAGTAGTCTCAACATGCCACCCCTTTGGCCCCACTCTGTCAGCATTGCAACAAGCCTGCCAATGGACATGTGAAAGAGTTAGAAAAGTCAAGTTTAATCATTCATACATGAAGGGAATGCATACTGGTCATTTGTTATAGGACCTTTCTTGGTCAACTTCACCATCTTCCTTTGTTGGTACCACTGGAGCAGCAACCGACATGGCCTTCTCAGCCAGGCTTGTCACTAAGTTACTCCCATGTTTTTCAGGCATTTCACCCTCAACTTTTTCGTCCTCTATATGCTGACTACCTTTCTTCTTTAAGGACTCAGATTTTTCTGAAGTTCCCTTTGCATGAAGAGGTTCCTAACCATTGAAACCAAAACCCCCATAAGTACCATATATGTCCGAGCTTTCAATAGAATTACCATAGTATTAAGCACATCTTATGAAGTATGTGTATAGCATGCGATATACCTTGGACTACTGCAAATTCACCGCAATATTTCAGAGAGATATTGTACGTAAATAACAAAAAAAATAAAAAAAGGACAGGCTTGCGATATTTCAAAGAAAAAAGGTATACCACATGATGAATGTGCAAGTAGGAAAAAGAAAAAAAGAAGACATGATAATGCATACCACAACATGGTGTTATGGAAACCCACACAAAGTTAAAGACCATGCATAGACCCATAACGGAAAGAAACCTTCAACATTACAGGCAAATGTTCTACCAGTTAGTTCACAGTGCCTTTAATAAAAAGGACACCCCTAAGGTATGTTTGGATTGAGGGAAAGGGAGGGAAGGGGAGGAAAAGTAGCTTGATTCCCTTTTTTGGATAGGAGGAAATAGGGGGAAGGGAGAGTTATTATCCCCCCCCCCCCCCCCCCCTTCCCTCTCTCTCTCTCTCTCTCTTCCCCCAAACTTCCCTCCTTCATACATTTTTTCCACCTCTCCAGATTTGGGGGAAATAACTCATCCCTCCCCTTCTCTTCCCCCCAATCCCATACCCAACATTAAGGCAACACACTTTGCAATCCACAACAGCAAAGGGATCTGAACCATGCAGGCAAGATGAAGGATAGTTTCTTTTATATGTTTGATCAGCAAGACAAAGGATAGTTTAGTAGAGTTTACAAAGGAACACATATTTATCAGTCATAAGCCATACATACCATTCAACAACTAAATCAAAACCACGTCAAAATATATCACATCATAGAACATTTTGAGGCATGCTACCATTGCTGAAAATCTTTAGCAATAAACAGAGATAAAACCATAAACAATTAGCTTACCAATTGTACTCCTTGTAGGATAATACCAAGCAAATAGAATAACACATCAAGCAGATAGAATAATACCTGTTTCTGAGCCAGAAAAGCAGATGCTCCAAGAGCTGCTGTAACAGCACCAACCATGACAGTACCATTATCCAAGTTTTTCAGACTTCCCTCTACCTTCTTTTCAACTGTTAGACTATTGGATTTACTATTTTGACCAGTTCTGGCCACAGATGTTTTCTTTTTTCTAGAATTTTTTATTTTATCCGCTGCCTTCTTTTGATAAGTGGCCTTATAAGAAGTCTTGCTTTCCTTTTGACCACTATAATTAACTGCAGTTAAATGGAAGTGCTTTCTAATTGCGGCTAAGCTAGAACCAACTATAACTCCAACTGGCAATACTCTTCTAAGATAGCTTGTGTCTGGAATGGTTGATGATATAGCCCTGATGATACTCTCTCCACGAACAGAACCCACTTTGTCTGAACTACAGTCCACAGTGCTATCCTTCCCTTCATCACAAGTATGTCTTTGATCATGTCCAATGGCTAAACAAACAGCAGTTGCAACTTTGTCTAAATCTCTGGAAAGTTCAGATTCCATCTGTTTCAGATCAGACTTACTCAGCTTTCTCTTAACTTCCACCTGAAGAATATCTAAAATAATATTTTTTGCAAATTTCATTAATTCGCCCAATCTCTCATCACCATTTTCATCTTCTTCATACCCACTATCATCTGACTCATAGCCATTAAATGGTTCTTGTTGTATTTCGGTATCCAATATCACATATGATGGTTCGATAAATGTGTCCATTTCATTGAATTGTGCAGTTGAGTGACCTTCTGATTCTCTGTCAATACCACTCTCAGTGGTAGCATCATGAGAGAAGTCCCCACTGCTTGCTGGTTGTTCCAAAAGCTTCCACTGACCTTCTTCTGGGAAGTAGTCAAGTAATAAAGCTGTAGTTGTGTCTACATCCAATGGCTCCGTATTCAGACCAGAAACATGTATTTGGCGAGAATACTCCTTGGGCAGTGTATCAACATATGGATTCATGTTTACATTCGACAGGATGCCATTTATAAGTCCATCTGAATATTTAGCCATAAGTTGGCCATTGACCCTTTTCCCCTCCATGTCCAACCCATCAGTGACTTTACTTTCATCCGAATCATCACTATGATTCCAATCAGTTGATGTATGACTTTGAGAAAGTTTTATCATACTTCCACTTCCTTTCTCCTCCTTTGCATACATGTCATCCTCATGTATGTACAGTTTTCCAGAAGTCATGTTTTGAGAGCCAGTTTTACTACATTGTTTGTTTCCCAAAATGCAATCCGCCCCATTGACTTCTTTCTCTCCTAAAGTGTGATAAGTTCGATCATCTTCTCCCTCTTTGGGTGTATGCACCCTTCCACTACCAGGATCTACATTCTCATCCTTAGCCCCATCTCCACCCTTGGCTTCATCTTGATAATCTTTTCCCTCCATCTCATTTATCATAGTTTCTATCACACCAAAGACACTGTTAACTGCAACTTGGGTAGAGTCATCAATTCCAGACAATGCATCAAGTGCTTCGGAAACACTGAAGGTAGGAGTAGAATTAGATGCAGTGGCCTTATTTGGCTCACTCCCAGTATGTTCATATTTATTCTCTTTTCTCGGATTATCATTTTGTTCCCCATCCAATGATTGAACATCAGCTGAAGATGCAGCAGATGGAGCTGCTGCTTCTGCTGTGCTTGCTGACGTCATTTTATTTTGGTCTGAAGAATCCAAAGTCTTGTCCTCCTTTTTCAGGATAGTATTATCCTCTTTCATTTCACCATCTCGATTCACTACTGGTTCTATATCATTCACTTCATTAGAGCTAACAGCCCTTTCAATCTGGCTTCTAAATTCGGGTGCAATGCCTGTCTCATGAGAGTCAGATGTTAAAGCCTTTTCTTTTGTGAATGCATCACTCTCATAATGGTTTACTAAATCATTTGCATCCTTCCTATCTGAACTAGATGCTCCACTTTGCTGGTTGGTACTTTGTTGAGATTGAGCAGCACCATCAAATTTGTCTGCATTTTCTGAAGGCAGGATTTCAGATCCTGCTCCAGCAACAAGTTTACCATTGCCTGCTTGATGGTTATCAGATAAGTCTAGTTTCTCCACCCATTTTATTTCATTCTGTGCATTTTCAACTGTCTCTAGGATATTTGATTTTGATCCACCTATGCTAGGAATCCTCCCGATGCCCTCTTTCAAGTTAATGCTCTGAGCACGCATAATTAACGAAACAGCATCTGTGAGCTTACCACGAACATCTTCAGGCAGAGCATCTTGCAAAGCTTTCATTACTGTCTCTCCTCGACTAACAGCAGCCAATACCTAGATGGACAGACAAGGGTAGAATTGGGAAAACGGGAGAATAATCATCAACTTAAGCACAAAATGAAAATCCTGTGCATTAGACGCAGGTTCTTATTGTGCAATTTTAAGAGTATTACCTTCTGTTTCTCGTCTTCCCTAAGAGTACCAGGCATATATACATCAAGCATATTCATAACCACTTGCGTGGTCTGCAATACATGGCCTCTTTCAGTCTCTTCTGACTCATCGTCTTCTTTGCTAAATTTAGGTTCCACAAGGTTGGTCTGCATAAATGCACCATTTTGAACTACTTGAACTTCCTTGTCTTCAACATCCATGAATTTCTTAGAATCTCCACCATAACGAGTGCTAATAATTCTTGGCTGAGAAAGATCTAAATGCTTTTTAACCCTTCCATCTTTACCAGCTGCCCTGTGTTCCACAAGTGCCAAGCCTTTTGGAGGGTTGATGGTAACATCTACATCTTTCAGCAAAGGATGCCGACCCTTCAGAAGTCCAAGCTCCACAGCTGCCAACCACTGATGTATGCCATATCAGACTAATCAAGATACCGATGCTATGAAATATTATCAACTCAAAATCAAAGGTCATTAACCAAAACAAATTACTGCATAGTTAACAAACAACAGATAGACTGAAGAAAGCTTATTTTCAACATAAGAAAAGTAGATCATTACCTCCAAGGTAAGATGTTGGTACCATGACACAGAAGCTTTAGATCGTGAACAAGAACAGATAAGTAGGCTTGTATATGGATTTTCAGCTATTAAACCACGTGGAATTGAGAACATTGGCACTGCACCCTCATTACTCTGACAGATGAGACCAGGAAGAAATAAGAAATAGGATAAGCAATGATCAAATAGTACTTCCATGAATTCTTATTCTGCACTGCCATTTTATTAGAAGGATAAATTCTGTAGGATCACATCTGAATAAATTCTAGCATGTTGCCTCCAGTTGGCTATGGAGCAAACTGAAAAATGCATGCTAGTGAGGAAAAGAGCTTTGGTACCTGTATAAAAAGAAGCGGAATCTTTACATTTCCAACCAAAGCTCGTGTACTTGCTACCGAATAGAAGTCTTTTATGTCCTCAAATCCATAAGACACCATTGATATTGCTTTCTCAAACTCACGCAAAGATTTAGCTGATAGAGCTTGATCGACATGGAACCCCTTCTCTCTGCCTTGAAACAGTTCCTAAATAATGGTTTTAGCATAGGTACAAAAAAGTAACACTGTGACTTAACTTTTAGATGCAGAAACATCATTAAAATTATATATTGCTCCAGCCAAGAACTAACCTTGTTAGATCTTAGGATATTTATGAGTCCACTAGCAAGCTTTTGGTCCAAAGCTCTTTGATAGGGAGTCGATCTCGTCAACTCCTCTAAATCAAAAGGATTGTCAATGCATGTGGCAGCCATTAAAGGTGTCTGCTCACCAACTTCTGCCAAGTATTTTGTTAACATGTTTGCACCATATCTCCAGCCAACTCCAATCAATGTTGTCCGAGGTCTTGCCTTATTGATGAACTGTATAGCAATGGAGATATCATCGCTGTCAGCAGCTGTAAATAACCTACATGAATGAAGAGGTTATGGGGTCCTGCTATTAGAATGCTTTCTAAATAAGTAAAGTTTTACTGAAGGACCTCTCATGCAAGGTAACTAATACTAGAAATCCGACTCCGAGACTTACTCCAGGTATAGAGACAACCACATAAGTTCTCTCAATGCTTTCATTTTACTTTTCTCCTCTCACCTCTAGAAGAAGAACATCCGGTTCAGTAACTGCAGTTAAACTAACAGTGAGATAACAGTTCCCACTTCCGTCCGTCACTCCATAGGAGAAGTAATTCAAGGAGCCACGAAAAACATTTCACCCATAGCTAAAGATCATGCAACACAAACTGACGCACAATCTCCGATCATGATCCAACAAAATTAATCATGTTACTATGTTACCTTCGTAAATCTTCAATCAACAAACAAAATAGATGCTCACCTAGGTGTTGTGAGTGGTGAAGCGGCACACCCTCTTGGGTTCATTACTACTGGGAAAAGCCCACGTCGAAGAGCTTCAAGAACAAAAGCTATCACATTGTCATCCATGCTGCCTTCCACGGTCCCTGGCACCACCAACACAGTCGTGTCCAATCCATATTCCTCCTCCAACTTCAAATTGGCAGGCCAATCAATCGAAATTACTCCTCCGTCCTCCGTCCGAACACAAACCCTCTGGTACTTCAATTCGCCCCTCTCCACACCACCAACCGAAACTACCATCCTCCCGGTGTTCACCCGCACGAAATGAAGGTCTTCCTCGACCAACTGCTTATGAACATCGTCCGTCAACTCCTCCTGTCCGAGCAATACAGAAGGACACCGGAGCAAAACGAAGCGGTTAAACGGCGTCGGCCTGGTGAACCAGATCCACTCACCGACATCGGCTACCTCTTCACTTCCGAAGCCGAATCTCCGTCTCCAATTAAGACCCACGGCGGACGCGAACCCTAGTGCGACAGGAGCTATGAAGTTAAACGAAGTAAAGCTCTGAAATAAATCGTTGAAAAATGAAGCATCAAGCTGGCTGCGGACAGCGAAGCGTCGACGCTTGAGACAGCAGCGTCTGGCGAAAGCGACGCCCCTCGGCGAGGAGTCGAAGGAGAGGTGCTGGCGACGGGGAGGGAGGCACATGTGATGAATCCGATTGCAAGAAGAGATAATCATCCACGACTGTTGAAACCTGGAAGGGAAAACTTTGCGGAGAAAATGTCCAGTTGCGCGGAGAGCGAAAATATTTGGACGGAAGCATATAAATGGAGAAATGGAGAAGGAAAAGGGAAAGGCATACGGCGATGGAAGAGTTTACCCGCGAAAGGCAGAACATCTGGCTTCGGTTCATCGGTCACGACCCCAGCTCGAGGGATGGGACCCCAAGCGAGGGAGAAGCATAGCCGTTAATTTAGCATATAAAGGTAACATATTCAAATTCTTTAAATTGGCCCGTATGTCTTGGGCAGCCCAATTTCAAGCAGCCGTTTTGAGTTTTGAGCTCATGTTGGCCCAATATAAATGTTTACTAGCTTTTAGCCCATTTTTGTAGGATGAAATGCCACTGTAGTCCGCAACCCTTTTCTCCTCCATATCCCTTTCCTCAATTTTATTTTCTCAGGTCCGTTTGAAAACAGCCTTTACAATTTAATATTAGAGTTTTTGATAATTTATTCAACAACTAAATTGAAAATACTAAAGCTAAGAATTAAAAGTTGCCATTTGACAGCTTTTTCAAAACTCTAACACTAATCGCTGATGTTAATACCAAACAAGGCTTCAATTTCCCCGACTTTTAAGATCATCCATCAAAATTTGGGGCAATTCGGATTCTTTTTAAGCCCGTTAATCTAACAGCATTATTCGCCTGGCAAAGGCAGGTTAAATTAAGGCTTAAATACCCCACCGGTCCCTTAACTTGACCAATTCAAACGAGTTGGTCCCTATATCGAAAATTAGTTTATGTTAGTCCCCAAACTTGCAAAACATGACGACTTAGTCCCTGAAGTGAGTTACATCGGCACGTGTCATCATGTGGGAGTAACGTCATCCACGTTTTGTTGTCCAAGAAAACGAATTGATGGATTAAGGTTGGCGATTAGAGAAAGGAAGCAAATTCGGCGAGTGAATTAGGGATGAAGTACAGGGTTGCCAAAGGAGAAGGAGGCAAACGGAGCATCGAGAAATCATGACGGCAGGGATACGCAATACAAAAAAGGACGAAAGGGAGGGAAAAGAGAGTAATGGTGATGGGAAAAGGAAGGAAGGCCGAGGAGGAAGGAAGAAAGAGCAATGGCGGTAGGGGGGAGAGGCCAGAGAGGGATGACGGTGACATGAAAAAATCGAAGCGTCTGATTAACACCAGGGACAGGGGAGAAAGTGAATTGGCGGATTGACGCTGGAGATGGAAGGCGAACGACAGGTTGCTAGATGAGAGGGAGGCGGACGGAGGATGGGGAAATCTTAATGGCGGGGATGTGCAAATCGGGTGATGCCAAGAGAGAGGGAAGGCAGAGCAACACTGGCGGGGAGAGAAAGGCAGGGCAAGAGTGGCAGGGCGAGGAACACTGGAGAGGGACGGTGGTGATTAGTGAGAGGAAAACTGAAGAGGGAGGTTGCCCATTAACTGTGTAATAATGGCGTGTGATAGCATTATTCTATATGAAGATATGTGCCGTTCCAACTCGCTTCAGGGACTAAATTAGCATGTTTTGCCAACTTTGAGGACTAGCTGAAACCGATTTTTAGTTGAGGGATCAACTCGTGTGAGTTGGTCAAGTTAAGGGACCAATGGAGTATTTAAGCCTTAAATTAAGGATGTAAAATTAGAGTTGGTGTTGGTGTTATTTACAAGCTTTCACCACCAGTTGAATAAAAACAAAAGTGTTGCTTCTTTCTCTTCACTCTTAAACCATTCACATAAGAGATTTGTTATTTATATGCATAGAGATAGGCATTGATGGTAGATGGAGAGGACCAAAGACAACCTAATCACAAGCTAGAGATGACAAGCGTGTTAGACCTAGTTACCCAACTGCAGAGCTGCCTTTGAGAAACCAAAATCGAGGCCATAAATTACTGCTGGAAGTGGAAATGAGGAAAGCAACCTGGACAAGTCACGATGAGGAGTTGGGTGAGCTTCAAATCTTCGATGTAAATGGTGTGATGGTCTGAGAGTAAAAAGAGAAAAGAACATTTCTTTTTCTATTTAATCAGTGGTCAAATCCAACGAATAACACCAACACCAACCCCGTTTTTATATTCTTAGTTTGACTCCTTTGACCAAGCGAATAATACTTCAATTAACAGACTTAAAGTAATCAAAGCTGCCCCATAGGTAGCCTTAATTAAGAATGCTAGCAAGTTGTTCCACATGGTCAATTTGGACATCCCAACCTTTTTCTTTCTTCGTTAGTCATACAATTCCATAAATTTACAATACATATAATTAGTGATGTCAAAGCTGGATCAGACTGGCTAGTCCAACCATGAACTACCCACTCTATCAACTCGGTAACCGGTCCAAATTGTGCTTAGGCAAAAACAACTAAAACTGGTGAACCGATGAATCATAAAATCGGAATAAATTGATGGTGTGGAATAATCATTTAATAATCATAAAAATAGAAAAGGATTAATAAAAAAACAGAAGGAGATAGAAGAACAAGAAAGCAAGACAAAAGAAGATGAAAAGAAGAGAATACGAAAAGAAAAAAAATAAATCAGAAATGGAGAAAACAAAAAAAATAAAAGAAAGAGCAAAAAAGAAGACAAAGAATGAAGACAGACAACAAAAAAATAGGAAAAAAAAAAAGAAAGAAAAAGATAGAGAATAAGGGGGGAAGAAAGGCTACTCATGTGCCCGTTAAAGGTGAAAATTGGTGATGGAAAATGGAGGTAGCAATTTAAATGTGTTAGATAAAATAAAAAATTAGTCATTATTTTATGTACAAATTTTTATTTTAGTCACACTCTTTTCCTGTTTTCCCTACAACTCAACACTTAAGGAATATAGTAATGTAAATGCAAAAAAGCAATGAACTAATAGCTCAACCAGTTGAACCAATTAAACCGTGATTCGAGGTCCCTAACGATTTGGAGTGCGACTTAGTCTTTAAAACAATGCATACAATTTACTCGAATTCAACTCTTAATTTGAACTACATTCAATCCTAAATTTCTTAATTTGATTCAACTAGCCCCTAGACTCAAACTTTTCATGTTTTACAACTAAGAAATTGCATTAGGAAAGATAGTGATGTTGACTAATGCATTCATTTAAGGTGTGTGACTTCTTGATTGGATGGTGAAGGACATAACTACTAAAGTTTAAACTTAAGTCTTAAAAACTTATGATTCTATTACTTTAAAAATGAAAAACAGCCCAAGTTCTAATAAAAACTTATATGTGAGTAGGAACACATAAATGGTCGACTTTAGTCTTAGACCATTTAAACTTAAATCAATTTAATCCAAGATAGCTTATTTTATTGTTACGTTTTTTACCTAGAGTCAATTTCATTTGAAAGTCAATACTCCATGCATCCTATATTCTTTACAACATTTTTCATTTTGGATTGTCCCAAATTTTTTGCAATATTTCCATTTTTAGTAAGTTTTACCATTTAACTTTACTATTATACCCTTCATTCTCTCGCCACTCAAGTTCTATGTTCTCCTTTTAACCCGCTATTCAATTTCTTTGTTTTGTTTTCTTCTTTGGTCTCAATGTTTGTTTTTCGATCTTAGTGTTTGATGATTTTCTTGTACTTGGCAGTGACGAAGGTACCTTTCTTCCAGATTAAGTCAGCAACTACTGGAGTGAGGAAAAAAAATGATGGATTCTGGGGATGGCGAGATTGAGTACTTGATTATAGAGATTTAAAGGGCTCCATCGAAAGAGGCTGGGTTAATTGAATGGGAGATTAGGTGCTCGACCAGCACCTCCACGACCATCATGGCACTCATTGTCCATGCTTGATTTGAGCAAATCAGCAGATCAAGGTGACGAACATCATTGACAGAAATGGGGTGAACAGAAGGCAATGAGGCAAATTAGCGGCGACGTGGCAAATTAAAGGCTAGAAGGCGATGAGGCTAGGCGGAAGCCAAGCCAAGTGGGCAACATAAAAGGTTTAAAACAAGGGCGAAGACAGAGCCGGGCTAGGTGGCAACAAAGGTCGAAGGCAGAGGTGAAGATAGAAGCCGGGCCAAGCTGCAACGAAGGCCAAAGATGGAAACGAAGGCTAAGATGAATGTGAGTATGCTAGAGATGAAGAGCAAAATAAGAAAACAAGTGCAAACCGAAGGCTGGCCTAAAACTTTGTGAAAACTGATTTATTTGAAACAAATCGGGATGAAAGGAGTATTATTTAGGTGTCATAATCCAATGAATGTAAAATTTTTATGATATTAAAATTTTCTAATGAATTTTTATTGTTTTAGACATTAAAAAGAAAAAATTTATAAAAATTTATTAACATGATAAAAAATTTATTTTGAATTGATTATTATACTTAAATAATTTTGGCATTTAAATGAAATTGGTTTTAGGTAAAAAAAAATATAATAATAAAAATAAACCATTTTGGATTAAGTTGACTTAAGTTAAAATGAATTGGCTATTAAAAACTTAAAAAATTTAAGATTTTATGTTTCTACATTATTGAGTAAAATTTACTGAAATTGGACTAAAAAATAATAGTAAGCCAAAAATATATAAATTTATTATCCAACTCAATCTTTATTTAATCAAACTCAACCCATCTAGAATTAAAATAACAAAAATTTAAAGATAACTGAAAAATAAAACCTAAATCATTTTTTATTTTTTCTTGGGCTCGTTGTGTTACTTGATCTTTCTTGTTCACTATAACTTTAATAATATTGGTTATCAAAATTATGTAGTTGTGGATATAGACGAAGAAAATCTCAACGATGGTAAAAGTGTTTGCATAAATGGGTTTGATATTTCAAGTAATGAAATGGTAAAAGAAGAAGATGAAGGAATGAACTTTGAAGATAATAATATTGATACTTCAATCAATTATGATTACCCATGTGTTGCAGTACATGATTGAGATGTTCTTTACTTCTCATTATGAATTGTGGAGTGTACAACTTGTTTTTCTTGTATTGCATGTTTATAACGTGACACTTTATTTTATGATAATATTATAGCCTTAGTAAGTGAAAATATTGTGTAATATGAACTTTCCAAGATAATTTGGATGATTATATTTTTTTCCATGTTTTTCTAAGAACATTTTTTATTGTCTTATAACTCTTCCATTCTTATGATGGTAGAAAAACTAAACCAGTTTTATATAGAAACCCAACTTTGATAACTTTATGAAGTAACATTATAGTTGCTTTCCAAGCATAGGTGAAAGATGAGGTCGACCTGAAATAATTAGGACTATGTATGGGTCCAGGAGGACCGGGAATTGACTGGGCACAAAAGGTCCAGTTTCGGACTGCCTATGCCCGATCTTTCTGGACCCAAACGTCCCGACCAATTTGGTGGTCCGGTCTTGGGTCGGGTTGTGGGTTTTTTTTGGGTTTTAAAAAAAATTAATTAACTTTGTATTTAATATTTATTTTTCAAGAAATACACCATTTTCGGTGCAATTTTTATTAAGTAAAAAATATCAAACGACACTTACAAATAATTGAAAACATGCTTTACATTTTCAAATGACGAAACATTCTAAAAATTATGAAAAATAAAAACTCATGATTTGTGCTTAACAACATAGTTAGATTAAATACAAACTATATGTAAGAAGAAAAAAAATTTTAAATCTCTTGATCGGATATTACCTCGTCATCGAAACTCTTTTTGTCTTGTTTTTTGAGTGCTTCGAGGCTCCAATCTTGGTTGCACATGTATACTTCCACCGCCTTAGGCGTTAATCTTGATCGTTTCTTTGATATTACCGATTTTCTTAAAAAACCTTGATCTCTTTTATTTCCATCACTCTAATATGTCGATATTTTTTGGCTCGAATGTTGTGTTGGGATAGTCATTAACCTCCGCTAAACCCAATGTCGTCAGTTAGAGACGCTTCAACATTTAAAGGGCCGAGTTGAATCTTGATGAGATTGATCTCCTAAGATACTTGGTTTGAGGAGCTTTAGATCTTTCTTTATCCGAATGCCGCTCATAATATAACTTGTATAAAGAATGCAAGTACTTGGAAACAGAAGTAGACATAGCTAAAACATTTATATGAAATATTTCTAAGTAAGTACAATAAATGCCTTCAAGCAATGTGATCATGCCCGTCAATTTGACATATGAGTCAAGCAAAGAAGCAACTAACAAGATACAAAGAATGTTTTTGAAATACTGAAGCTACTTAGTCCGCATGGCTTTGACAGTCAGTTTAAGAAACTCATCATCTTTAAACTGATGTAAAACATATGTAATGTATACTAAATGAAGCAAAACTTGATAAATGATTAGGTAGTAAACAGTGGAGAAAATTTTAGTTACCCGGTAAAAAAATTTAAACAATTCACCAGTTTTTGAATATTTTCTCCAAACTCCAATCATAAGAAACTCACAGCCCATCTTAATGTTCATGAAATGCATCAACAAATTTGCATACGGGGTATGCATTTTGCAACATTAAATAAGTGGAGTTCCAGCGGGTTAGGCAGTTCAATTTAAACTGTTTCCAATAAAATGGTTTTTTATTTTCAAAACAAAACCTTTTGAATTCACAAAGCACAACAGGTCTAGATTTCAAAAATGACAATGAATTCCAAATATGCACAATTTCATTTTGAAGAACTCCTAAACCTTTTTGCACACAAAGGCTCGAAATGTGGCACAAACCTTTTTGCACACAAAGGCTCAAAATGTGGCACATACATCTAATATGAAAAAATGCATTGTTAAGAGGTGATTTCAATATTTGGCTCGAAAGGCGAGCAACAACATCATTGTTTGAAACATTATCAAATAAAATGCACAGGACTTTGTCAACACAATAATAATCACATAAAGTTTCTAAGATGCAATTGTATATGTGATAACTAGTGTAATCAGTTTCAATGACCTTAAATAACAAAATGCGTTTTTACATGACTCAGTCAGAATCAATCTAATGAGCAGTAACGCAATAATATAATTGACCTACAACTGATATCTACATGTCAGAAGTAAATGCTACACAATAATCAATAACAGAAAATAGGCTTGCAAATTTGATTTTTTGGCTTTAAATAGCTTAAAGCTTTCCTTCCCAGCTGTTTTCCTAGAAACTTGTTTAAATGTAGGGTTTAATTGTGATTTAATTCAAGATTCTAGATGTACATCTTCAACTTGTGAAAAAGGTTTTTCAGTAAGTATCATCCGATTTATCATGCCTTCTCTACAAGATTATTGGTTAAAATGAAATATACCTGACCTGCAGATTGTACTCCCAAGTGGTGTTTGTCCTTTGGATCTAATCGTGGTACTGGAAAGGACATTGGGATGTTGATTTTCAATGTAACGCCACAGTATTCTGGTGTCGGAATTCTTTTTATGCACCAATTTTTTTCTGCAATGTTTGCATTTGCTGTACCTCGACTTCCCTTCAAATACGAGCTCATAATGCTTCCAAACTCAAGCCGTTAGTTTCGATGATTTACCTTGTCCCTATCATTAGGTATCTTCTACATCGAATAGACGCCCTGTCAGTGTCGATTATGTTGATAAATCTTTGGCCGCCATCGCATCCACCTCTTCAACATTATTGTCTGATAATTGATTGTCGAGACCTAAATCATAATTCATCATATCAATTTGATCATCATTGTGCAATTCCGATATTGAGATGCCTTTTTTAGCCGACCGAGAACGACATTGGAACAAGCCTCGGAAGGTGGTGGTATGGGAAGATAAAGTTTCCGTCAACTTGCCATTTCCTCTTGAAGCCATGACTGACGAAATAATAGTAATGATGAATAAAATAATAGGTGAAGATTAGGAAGAAATTAGGAGGAGATTAGGAAGAAATTTGGAAAAAATTAGCAAAAAAGCTAAAATACTTAAGAGAATATAGTAAAGGAAGAAGAGAGATTAAATTTTGGCATGAGGATATAGAGGAAATGACATTTCTATTTATAGGAGATGACCAAAATTTATTTAAACCAAAAACTCCTTAAAATATAGTTGTTAGGGGGTGAAAGTAGAAATTTGGGATAAAATTATAACAGAAAACTGTTACAGAACCAATACTGTAATTAATCTTTTTTTGAAATTTTTGGAATTAGCAGTTTTTTACTGTTGGAGCCTCAATATCAGGCTTGGATTGGACCAGACTGGATGGTCCTAGGCTAGGCTGATCCTTGTCTAAGTTGGTTATGGGTTATGGGATGGCTGTGTTGCTTTGCATAGGAGTCCTCTTTCAGGCCCAAATTCGGCCCATATTATAGTGGTCTTAACCAGGCTGTGCTGAGCTGGTTTTTTGCCAGTTTGACACAGTTTGACCACAGGCTAGTCCCAGTCTACGCTGAATAGGATCAGCCCAAGTCCCACCTCTCGGTCGACGTAAAATATATATATTTGCCCACCATAATAAGCAATTGGGGATGTAGCTCAAATGGTAGAGCGCTCGCTTTGCATGCGAGAGGCACGGGGTTCGATCCCCCGCATCTCCATTTTCCCATTCCTTTTAAGCCTTCTCTCTCTGGGGTCCGGAGGTTTTACCTGTTTAAGGTAGGAAAAAACTGGGGAAGATCTTTTGCGGGTCTGGTGTCGGACGCGCGCTCGTTTCTGCGATTTCTATCGATTTCACTTCTGAAACTAGGCTCTTTGTCGAATCTGTATTGCTGATATTGTTCTTATTTTCCGTGGGTTTCGATTATGTCGGCGTCTCGGCTTTCTAGACTTGGGTGTTTGGTCGTCAGGGAGCTCGCCAAAGGTTCTTGTTTTGCTTCGACCTTTGAATCTTCATTTTAATGAAGCAATCCTGAGACATCTAAATAAGGAAATTGCACGATTTTTTATGAAAAAGTTGGTTTGTTTTGTAGGTAGATGTATGCCGTTAAATGGAACTGGATTCGCACAGCCTTCTCCTCGATTCCAACACTTTCCAGTTAATGCTCTTTCATTCTCTGTTTGTTTGACGTTTTTTCTGTTGAATCACAGTAATGGCAGCTCTCTTTTTAAGTTATGGGAATTGGGTAATTTGCTTTCTCTGGCTACTGCTCAGCTTAGGTGATGATTGATCGTTTGGTCCACAATTATGCACCAGTAAACCTTTGGAATGGGAATGTAGGACTCTGGGAGTTTGAGAAAGTAATTAGTGAGTTTGCCTCATTGTAAGCACTGTTTATGGCAAAGAAAGTGTTCAAGGAAACTTGGATGGCTACGCCGTTGCATGGGTATTTGGGGAATTACGCGATTGAAACTGCTCGTTCCGTGCTGCAGTGGATGTTTTCTAAAATTAATATGAGTTTATTCTGATTATTTGATCAAGATGTCATGCTAGATGAATTCTTGAGTTGGACAGATTAGGTTTCGGGTGAACAGATGGTAAGTGATCTTCTTTCTTTACCAAGTGTTGTGAAAGAATACATTCCTCTTTAGAAGTCTTTTTGATAAACTATGGGTTATGTCAGTATGACTGACCCTAAAGATTGATCACTCAAGTTCACTGTAGTTGCCAGATGAGACTCTTAAGGCATTGTGGAACAGGACATACATAGTGGGCATTTTGCATTATAAAATTGGTAGTAAAGAACTTAAGACTGTGGAGGGATGGAAACATGGAAGGAAGGAAAGACATTTCATCTGATGGCCTACCAACCAAACTGAGCCTAAAAGTGCTCTGAAGTCCTGCTTCTTGAAATCTATGTATACAAATTTTCAAATCGATGACTTCTTGCGCTCCTTCTTTGAACAGCTCAGATTATTGCCAGATGGTAAGGCTCTACAGGGTGCGATATATCAGAAGCATCACCAGTTCTGCAGTTCAGCTGCCAAAAATACCTCCACTGAGGATGAACATGAATTAAAAGAAACGTAAGTCCTGTGGTAATATTTCCAGTAATGCCTGATACTTCCTAATGTCAAATCCATGTATTCATTTGTGATCAAGATCACATGCTGTCTCTCTTACTGACAGCAATGAGGTGTTTTTGGACGTGTTGATTTTCACTGCTGGGGTTCTATGAAGGAGTCTCACTTTATTTGTTCATAATGAGGATTCTTCGAACATGTGCTGTCTTGTTATGGAGTATATTCTTCTTACAAGTGGTTAAGTGGAAATATAAATGAAATGATCACAGTATGATACCACTCTGATGTTCAGCTTGAAATTGAGAAGAACCAAGTATAATCTGTAGACAATGTTAGGATCACCAGTTCAACATGAAATTTGAAAGGTAACGTGATCCAAAATGATAGCAAGCTAATGTTGTCAAAACTTAGCACAGCCAGAATATCTGAATTAGAAAACCTGTAGTTGTAGTAGTTCCTCTCCAACCACCAGCTGGGGAAGTGTGAATATTAGACAACGGATTGGAAGATGGCTAGAAAAAATTATCTACATAGCATGTTACTTTTGATGGGCTTTTCCTGCAAACCATCTTCATGTTCTTGCATCAACCTTCATCATCTGTCCATACATATAGAACACAGCTCTTACATTACACTCTGGTCATCTAATGTAATCTCAAATTTATGGAGCCACTTGCCTACTAATTCTTTCAAGTGTTTTGCTTTCTTTATTGACAGGATCTCTGTGACATTTGTTGACAAAGATGGAGATGAAACAACAATTAGAGTCCCAATTGGAATGTCTATGTTAGAAGCAGCTCATGAAAATGACATAGAGCTTGAAGGCAAGGATTTCAATGAGTTTTCTTCGTGCAAATTGTCATTACTACATCGGGCATTACCGATTTACAAGTTGTACATTGCATTTGATTCAGCTTTGGCATGCAAACTGTACTAGCTCATGTTAGTTTATTGTAAGTCTGACATCTTGTGTGCCATTCAGGAGCATGTGAAGCCTCACTTGCCTGTTCAACATGCCATGTGATTGTGACGGTATGTGGGTGTGCTATATGAAATATGAACAAAATACTCCATGAGAATGTATTCTAAGAATAAATGAGGCGTATTATGCTTCTCGTTGTTCCCTAGCTTAATATTTCCCTGTCCCTCAAAACATGAAGTGTCTACTCTTGCTGCAGGACATGGAGTACTACAATAAATTAGAAGATCCAACAGACGAGGAGAATGACATGCTTGATTTGGCGTTTGGCCTTGCAGAAACGTGAGTGGTAATTGATTGGTGTTTGTGTGTTTACTTATTGATGTTTTATTTTAGTTGTAGATCTTGTTTCTGTATTCAGTGTACAAAATCTAGTACATGAGAAAACCTGCCCTATGCCCAAAATTTTCAGGTCTCGTCTAGGATGTCAAGTGATTGCAAAACCTGAACTTGATGGAATTCGCTTAGCCATTCCTTCCGCCACTCGCAACTTTGCTGTTGATGGGTACGTACCAAAACCACACTAGCTATCATAGATGCTGGGAGGTGGACACACCAAATAGAGAATTCATTATATAGGCAGAAGAGCAAAGGAAAACAGTAGTCTTGAGGCCTATATTTAGCACTGGATTAGTTCCATTACTTTTTGATGTCATGATTGTCTCTCAGCAAAATGAAATCATAGAACACAGGCAACATTTGCCAATAGGAGGAGGCTATATTTTTAGTAGTGTGCTTGTGGTTAAGGTTCTTGTTTCTCTGTCGTGTTCTGTGCACTTGTTAGAGCAGTGCACTTGAGTTGACAGTTCGCAACTGATGCTTGACTCTTGAGCGGGTCTGGTTTTTGCCAAAAGGTTTCCCTATTTTTCTCAGTTTTTTTTCCTTGAGAAATACAGGCATCAGACGTTTCTAAGCTTAATTACACTCCCCTTTCATTCTGCTAGCCGCCAGAGTTTTGGTCCACTAAAAGACCAATTTTCTCCATCAATGTGCTGCCATAAATCAAGATGGAGCCGTGTTTGAACAAGGAACCATCCAGACAAGAAAGGATATAACAACAAAATGAAATGCCGAAAACGCCAAAAGGATTTGATCCATGGCTTTTTCTATAAAAATCAACTTTGAGTTAAAAATGCTTAATCTTTCGTAAAAATATTTGTCAGTTAAAATTTTTTGAAATTAGTTTGATTTGGTTTTTTTTTTAATGAATTGCACATAGATTATATAATTTCGCATGCAGATATTGAAAAAGTCGTAACTTATTAATTCAATCAACTCGCTTATGCAACAAATTATTTCTCAAACAGGCAAACCAAAATCTTTCGTCCCATGGGCTAGTGCATAAGTTCCCACAAGCAAAGGAATAACCCAATTGGATAGCAAAACAATTGCTTTCGTCGAAGACTAGGAAACTTAGGTCTGCGATGAAGGAAAACAGGTTCAACACCAATGCTTGATCGTTAACGTTTTTCCCCAGTTACCGTAATTTTTTATCCAATTACTCACTCTCAAAGTTTTTGGGCACATTTGTTGTTTTTCAATTCTGTATAATATAATATTCCTTCACCTTAGTCCATGATATTTCTGTTTTAGGTAATCTGGAAACATGTTACCAATATATCTAGGTAGGAGTATCATGAGTAGCTAATTGATACCCATAACCCGAAATATACTCGATGATTGCTTGGTTATCACTTATAAGGTCCAATGCCAAATTAATCAAATTAATGATGGAGGCCAGTAAAACTTGTGTAAGCTCAAGAACTAAGGCATATGCCCCTTGGGTCTACCATTCAACTAAATATATGTGGAATATCTCTCTCACTTGGCCTAGACTATATATTGCAATCCTACTGACTTAGCCGTCCAATAAGTCTCCCAAGGGTCTCATCCCCAAGATTCCTTTGGCCTCATTTTTTTATCTTTGTGCACAGGTGACAAGAGTCAACCATTTATTTAAGTATGTCCATTGTTCCTTGGAATCCAAAGGTATTTAATTTATCAGTAAGAAGTTGTGAAGTGAATTATCTGCCTTTGTATGCAAGTGACATTATTCGGAACTTGAACATGAGCCTTGGACCTTGGTAGTATCTTACCTTACCATTGGAACTATGCTGCCAATGACAATCCATGATCTTTTTTTTGTGAATTGGGATGATCATATTGCTCACACTTGAATATCATAACAAACTAACCAAGATAACCTCGTAATTATCAACCCATGAAGGTCAAGCCCAACATTTTGGAAAGGGTTATAATCACATAATAGACAATAGACATACCAGACACATTTAGGTCATCTGTGTCTATAGGATCCATGTAGGTGTCACAGATATGGACGAAGCAAATGAATCTATCGTCTATTACAATAAGGTGTTCCTTCAAGAAAATGGAGAGCTGTCCATTTCTTTTCATATGAGAAGAGGTACATATGCGCATTGGTAGTATATATAGGTTAAAGGTACCCAAATAAACAATCTTAGTCAAGGGTTGGAAATCCACCAACAAATAATAGTATAGCTTCCAAAATAAATTAAATTATAGTAGGGGAAAAAAAAATTTAGTCTTACAACTTTACGTATTTTCATATTTCACCCTTCAAATCTTTTACTCTTTAAAACGAGTTCCAAAATTTTACAACTGAGTCCTAGAATTTTTTTTATTTTCTCTAAATGTGTCCAAGAACTTTGCAATTGTATAAACAATTAATCCTAGAACTATTCACTTTTCATAAAAACAATTTTTTTAAATTACAAGTTAAACTTCTCAATAACTATTTTCTAATAAATTATTAAACTATGAAATAATTTTTTGTAGTTAATGAATTGTTTAAATATTCAATTTTTTCTCTATAAATTATATTCCTGCTCAATTAATAACTATTTTTCAAAAAGTATAAGATTAACTGTTAACACTTTAACAAATTTTTAGGACTGATTTAAAAAAGGTAAAAGTTTAAGGATTCAAATAAAAAAGTATGAAATGTTATAGATTAAAAATGCACTTTCCCCATAATAGTATAGCTCATAAAGGTCACAAATTATTCATCAACAAACATTAGGGCCAAGAGAGCAAGTCTAACAAATATTTCAGGAACGTCCTCAATATGTTTTGCTCATCTTAGTTAATTTTTTTTTTAAGGTACTACTATAAAGTCTCGCAATCCAATAAGTCAGACTAATCTTAATAAAGCTTATAGTATAGCTGCCATTAACTCATGAGATTATTTAGACTGGGATGCTGAAGGAATGTTTGAACCATCAAAACCCTATGTTATAATTGTAACCTCAGACCAAACTAAGGTGAGATGAATGCAAGTTGCATTCCGCTGGATGCACGCAAAAGCAAAACTCAAACTAAGCTGAGATGATCAATCATCAATGGTTGGATCGAACCTTAAACATTTATAAGAAAAAATAATAATTTCTATAAAAAAAATTATTCAAATGTCAATTAGGAGGGTAAAGTTAAACTTCAAAATAAAAAATTTACAAAAGGATACAAAAACTGGAGCACAAATCTTATTAGCCCGAGTGCTTTATATGATACTTCATCTGTTTCAAAAAGGATAAGGCATATTTCTTTTTTAACTGATTCAAAAAGGAATGACACTTTCCTGTTTTTAGGAAGTTTCTTAACGTTTAATTTACCTTATTACGCTCATTAAACTCTTACTACACAAAATCTCAAAAGAAATTTTTGTTTAATTTTCATTAAAACTCTCACTATGCAAAACCCCTTAACGCATCTTTTTTTTTTTATTAATCATCATTTAAACTCTCAATACACAACAAAAAAAAATAAAAAAAAATTAGTTTCAAGAGCAAAAATGAAAGAAAAATCATAAATTACACACATCTTAATCTTCATATCAAGAGAACTACATCATCCTTAACAAGATAGAGGGAGTACTTTAAATCCCAACTTTTCTCTCATAATTGTGTAAATAAGGTAGGATGTTTCTGCCAAAATTTTTGTGGAATTTGTAAACATGGCCAAAACTAGTTGTTGAATTATTTCTTAAAATTATTTTCTCATAATCTATTTTTTCCTCATATTCTAGGAAATTGAAAACAATAAGGTTGTCAAGATCACAATCAAGATTGTAGGATCATGCAATCTTATGACCCAAATTCAAAGTACCTTGTCAAAACATTGTAGAATCGAAGATATGGTAGAATCGTAGTAGGATCACGACTAGAATTGTAGGATTAAAAGATCCTACCGATCCTATCTAAGTACTGATTTTTGTTAAGGATAAATTGCAAGAATGATCCATTAATTTTAATTATCATTTTATTTTAATTTCTAATATATTAAATTTTCTATTTTAGTCCTAAACATATTAAAAATATTCTGCGTTAGTCTCAAATATACTAAAAACATTTTCGTCTGGTCTCTAACTAGATGAAATTTGTTAACTCAAAGTAATTAACTGATAACAACTTTTTAGATCATGATTTAAATTATTCGGTAGCTGTATTGCAGTAAATTTAACATATATTTTATTTATAGTTAATGGATAGTTCAAATTACCACTTTTTCCTCTCTATAAGTTGAATTCATTTCATTCAGGAAGAAAAAAAACACTAATTTAAATTATCTATTAATTATCAAAAAACTATTATACAGTTTAAATTCACTATAGTATAATTACTGAGTATTTAAATTAGAATTTCAGAACCTTATGTCAGATAATTATTTTTGAGATAATGGATTTCATTTGATGAAGACAAAAACAAAACAATTTTAATAGGTTTATGACCAAAACATAATATTCAATAGGTCAAGGGTTAAAACAAAATGATAATTAAAAGTTAGGGACATTATACTCTCTTTTATTTATTAATGAATCATTTATTTATAAATTTCTTTCAGACTTATATTAATTATTACGTTGCTTATGTTGATGTGTACTCTATTAAAACTTAAACCTTACTTATATTGTATTAATAATTGTGTCGTACTAATGTTATAAAACTTAAATTTTACTTGAATTTCCAATAAATATAAATGGTCGTTTATATGAATTGTATTATTTAGATAAGAAATTTTAGGTTTTTGGTAGGATCTTATAATTTACAATCTGATCTTACGATTCTAATCATACACAATGAAAAATGACCTTGAATAGGATCTTGGTCTTAGAAACCTTGATTAATAGGGCATAAACTAGTTTTTAGTTTATTTTATTGAAGTAATTTCAAAATGTTTAAATAGTACTAATATAAACCAACAAAAATACGTTCCTAAAATAACCCAAGAAGCACAGGCTGTCGCATTCCTATAGTTGTAAGCATTAGAACCAGGCTCAGGGGACAAATAATGAGCCAGGTATGGAGGAGGCTTTCTGTTAAACACCTGATATATATACATCAAGTTAACTTTTGGTATCTTTCCGTTAGATTAGGTTAGAGAATAAAATGAAAAATGAAACCAAATAGAGATAAGTCACTGTTTTTTTAGATAATTGATATGAACTTCCTTTTTCATAATGATAAATATAATAATTATTGAAAATAATTTTTTTAGAATGATAAATATGGTAATTATAAAAAATATATATTATTTATTCTTTTTTTTTTTTTGGCTACAAACAATCATATTTAGAGAGTTTCACAAATTAATATTTCATATTCGTACAATAAATAACCAATTCCATACATTAAAAATTCAGTTTTTTACCAGGAGAGTTTTCACTATACCTTATGGAAAAAGGTCCAATTTCATTTAATATGAACTCACTTTTGTACAATAGTAACTCTGTTTCATGCAATAGGAACTTTACTCTCTTACAATAAAAACTTATTTTCTTACATGAGTTTCTTAATTTATAAAATGAGAGTTCAGTTTCATATAATAGGAAGTTCATATGTATACAATAGAAACTTGTTTCCTTCGGGCTCTATTTTCCCACCAACTGAAATGCTAGTTAATGCTAGTTGTATCCTCATGTTCCATTGTTTTATTTGCACACTATATTCTAAACAATTTTAGTTAGTTCTACACAAATAGTTTCTAGTATCATATAAATAACTCTCAGTTTCATATACTACCAAAACTCTAGTTCATGCAATAACAACTCAAATTTGTACAATAGTAACTCAATTACTACAATATGAACTCACATACATACATACATACATACATACATACATACATACATACATACATATATATATATATATAGATGCACACAAAACCAGTTTTATATAATGCCTACCCAGTTTCGTATAATAATAACCAATTTCATGCAAATAGTAACCAAGGTTATATATATAATTTCATAATATCATACAAATATTTTTCAGTTTCATATAATTTATTATTTTTAGCTTCAGGCACTATGAAAACTTAAATTATTTTAGCAGTAATCCAGTTTTTAACAATAGACATACAGTTTCATACAATAGAAACTCATGTATATGTGCATGTGCACATGTTTGTGTTTCTTAAGTAAAACCACTTTTGTATAATAACAACAAGTTTTATACCAATAATTTCTAGTACCATACAAATAATTTACCGTTTTATATAATTCATTTTCAATTGCGTAAACTATCAAAACTTGAATTTCAAACACATAAATATGTACTCGATTTGCACAAAACACACCCAAATTTTACTTTCTTCTTCCCAAGCAATTGTTTATACATTATCAACTAGCAGTGTGTAATGAGTTCACACAGACACATCTCACCTGTTAGACTAGATCTGTTAATTTCACCTGATATAAGGAAAAGAGAAATATAACTAGCAAAGAAAGAGGGATGGAAATGGTGGGAGTAAGTAAAATTTGGGGGAGGGAGTGGAGTTGAAAACCACGCAAGAGGGTGGATAATGGATTTGACATTTACATGTCTGTTTCTCCATGTGGCTGTGGCTATGGCTAGGAAAGAGAGATCATGTCACAATTTCAAGACTTTAAGGCGTAAGCAAACAAGCTTTGAAGTCCGGTCTGTCATGGGATCCAGATTCATCCCTCTCCACCGGCCACTGCATCCTCAGTATCGTTCTCCACGTTTTTGTCATCGCCGCCCCTGTCCCTCTCAAGAAACAAGAAGAAAACAACGAATAAGAACGAATTTTTTTGAATTTTATAGAAATTTGTGGGTGGGTTAGAAAATAATTATATTTATTATAATAATCGCCATAATCATAGCAATCTTCTTGATTCTGGTTACCAATTAATTCTGCAATTTATTAATAATTATAATAAAAATATTTGACTTATCCTAACTAATCCAACTTTCCTTCTAAAACCCAAACTTAATGGATCTTAACGGTTTGTTAACTTAGTGCAGGGTGCACCTCAAAATTTCGCAATACAAAATGACAATTTTAGCCACCCACTGAAAAACACGTGTGGACACAAATAATCTAAGAAATTCGGCATCAATGATTGAATCTTCCCTTGGCAAAAGAGCATCTTCGACCCGATTCTTGGCATCTTCACCCGATCCCTCCCTCACTTGCCCCCACATCCGACGGCCCACATTTCTCCTCCACTTTCTCTGTCCTCTCTCCTCCTCCTTTTATATATATTCCTTTCTCGGTCCGCTCACCATAAAAAAAGTGAATCAAACAAAAACACCCAGACGGAAAATGAACGTTTTCGATCCCTCTGCAGTAGAAGCTCTAGCTTTTAGCTATCTCAGTCATGG
Source organism: Aquilaria yunnanensis (assembly GCA_039654915.1). Taxonomy (NCBI): domain Eukaryota; kingdom Viridiplantae; phylum Streptophyta; class Magnoliopsida; order Malvales; family Thymelaeaceae; genus Aquilaria; species Aquilaria yunnanensis. Next base: position 93,252,943 of record CM077596.1, on the reverse strand, counting down.
CTTTCTCGTGGCAATTAACAACTTGTGGACCTGGATCGCCGTCGTGACAGCGGCGCTCAGCTTCTGGAGGATCAGAGCCGTCTCCGGCCCCTCCGTCGTCAGAGACTCCGACCTCCCCTCCAGGCCCTGTTTAGCCGAAACCGTTGCCGAAACAGCTCAGCCGTTGCCGTCGATTTCTACTCCGTCTCCTGTTACATTGGAGGAGACTAAAACGTCGTCGGATTGCTTTAACGGCGTGACTAAGCGGAGGAAATTCAGTATTAAGTTCGAGGATGAAGGGGAGGAAGGTGAAGGTGATCGGGTGAGGCAGACGGACCTGCGTGCCGGTAAGATAGATGGTGAGTGGTGGGGGAGTTGGGAGAGATTGTTGAGGACGAAACAGGGAGACATGAGTTGGTACCGGTACCAGGATTTGACGGCGATTAACGGCAACGTGGTGAGGTTATGGGACGATTTTGCGGGAGCAAGGGATGGGTACAGCTCCAGCTGTGCCGTTAGGTAGATAGGACAAAGTTCTGTAATTTTATAATCTCTGTAAGTACAAGATTCCGATGACTTCTTGGCTAAGGAACATGGAATCTTCAAGTGTACATACGTATATATTTATTGCTGGTGTTAGGTTTGTTGGGTGGGAGAGCCACCATTTAAGCTAATAACTGAGAAAATCAAGCAACCTAAAGTTCCTATAAGGGCGGGTTTAGCAATTTTTAGCTCATCTTTAATTTGTTTTCTCCAAAGTCATCTCTCTAAAAAAAACAAAAAGGAAAATGAAAGAAAATGAGAAAAAAAAACTTCTACTAATTGTGCAAATCATTAGTCAGCGTAGAAAAAACCCTTGCTTTTCCGAAGTTCCTAGTGAGCTCACGTTAGAAACCTACGAGTTGAAAACAAGTGCCTTGGAAAGACTTTTGAATGACTTAATAGGATGCCATTGTTAAATTCCAACAGTTAGCTGCTGCAAGTGGAGCCATTGAAGATTACCAGCCGAGAAACTTCCATCATTTTTCCAGTGGTTGGAGAATTTTCCAACAAATCAAGCCGTACGCAAATACCTAGGGCAGTGGTTTTCCAACAATTTAAGCGGTTAGAAAAAAAATATACAATTGCATTTCCAACGGCTTAGGCCATTGGAAGTTCTAAAGGGCTAAGCCATTGGTTACTTTGTTGCAACGTCTTGGCTAATGGAAACATTTTTATACTACAAAATTAAGAAGGTTCCAACGGCATGGCTGATAGAAATATCTTTGTTTTTTTTATAAAAAAAATAAATTTCTTTTTATCTTTTCAACAATTTTTAGATATTGTTATAATAGTTGCCAATTGGTGCCCTACTAAAACAACCGCATGATACTAAAACAACAATAAATTCCTTTGTCATAGTTTTACATGATACTAAAACTAACAGCATACTAAAACAACAATAAATATTGTATAATTTGATATACAATCACTTGGTAATTGCACCCCTTTGTTCTTAATTACTAAGATTCCTAACTATGTCAACTAATTATAGAAAGCATGCATGAACAATTTCAATATTGTATTTCCAGCAGCAAACAATGAAGTAGAAAACCTGTTTAATAGACTACAATTGAATAAACAATAATTGCAGCATATATAAGTAGTCCTTTATTAGCCATATTCATTAAATTTCAAAAATAAACTTGGCTAAACCAGATCAGCTACAGGTTAAAAACACAATTCATGACATTTTTAAGCCAGATTAAGGCTCTTTTTAATGGACTTACTTGTATTTTGTTTTTTCCTTGCCGTGTTAGATACCTAACATATATGCATGCCCTATAGTTGCTTAATTTTGCAAGTTTTGATATATATGGATGAAGCTCCAGTTTTGGATGCCTATGGGCAGAGATAACCATACCATATTGTAGAAATATATATATATATATATATATATCCTGGTTAAAGTAGACCCACAAGGTTATGAAATTTGAGCCTCAGATTGGAAGCACGTGATTAATGGTACGTACGTTTTTGTGCTCAGGTCGCCCCATGTTGGACAATAATAACTGAATGGCAACAATGCTCCTCTATCTTTCCTGGCCACATTATTTCTTTTGGTCTAATCGGGATATCGACATGCAAGCATCTGCTCTCTGCATGCATCTGTAGCACAGGAAAGACCGCATTCAAGCCATATTTTCAAGCATCCGGATATCGACAAGTCCCATGACCTTCCCGCAAACTCAGACCAGTTCCCAAGTAAAGAAATAATCACAAAAACAAACTCACTCAAAAATAAATTCCTTTCCAATTAAAATAACTTCCACAAAAAAAAAAAAAAAAAGGGACAGCTATTGTCTAGTAGATGCTATGTTCTTTTGTGAAATCGACTGCTTTTTGTTTGGTTCCGCGTCAATGGGAAAAAAAGAAAAAGAAAAAAGAGAAAAAGCATGCTAACCCCTGATCAATAGTGTAACTAATAGAAATATATATTACATATAAACTCTTATTACAGTGATAGTCTGATAGAATTGAAATGCTAAAAATTAAATCATAGAAAAATATTATCTACTTATATATATATATATAGCAAGGATTTTAGTATACGCCATTCATCCTATAAAAAATGATATGTTTCTTTAGGCATAGATATTAAATTGTGTGTAGTTTATATTATTTTTTAAAATTTTTCCCCTAAAACTAAAATGTTAAAAAACAATCATATTTGAGTTTTGTTTTTTTATTAGTTATTATTTATTCTTTTATTCTATATGTTCTTTTATACATTCTTATTTTTTTTTATCATATTTTTCTATATTTTAGATTTTTTTTAAAAAAAAATCGTGTTTGATTTTTTTTTTTCATTTTTAGATATATATATTAGCGTAAATAGTTACTAGTTTTACTAGAAACTATTGGTTCTTTTGCATCAACTTCAAGCTCTTTTATCTATTGCAACTTTTCCGTTTCGAATAAACTAGTTGTTTTTTTAGCTAGTAGTTAAATTATTTTTTTTTTGCTCAACTTCCTATTATTTTATCAGTTTCCCATTGCTTTTTTCAGTAGTGATTGTTCTTTTTAGTAGTAATTCTGCTTATTCTTTTTTGAAACAAAAAATGAAAAAGAAAATATAAAATTTTGCAAAAAGAAACAAAAGAAACAGGAAAGGGAAAGAGAAAGAAACAGAAAAGGAAGAAAAATAAGAAACCAAGAAAGGAAGAAGAAAAAAAGACACAGCAGCAGGAGTCAAACCCACACCCAAGACTAACCTTTTCCAACTTTCTAACAATCACAGCTCCTCTGAAAACTGACATAAGTATCATTTCGTGTCCACTCCAGGCACATCACATCGGACAGCTTAAAAGATAATATACTTCAATTTTTTTTTTTTTGGTTGAACAGATAGCATGTTTATTGCGTGGATTTAACTTTGCTGTGTTTGTGTTTTTTTTAAGTTTGTTAGGAACACATGGCGCCATCAAAAGTTGCAGATTTCTGGGGATTGCGCGAGGCGAGTGTCACAAAAAATGTATCGACCAGTATGTTATTATTCTTGCATTTAATAAAGAGCTGAAGTTTTGTAAAACATGGCATATTAGTAAAGGAAAAGCCCAAGGGACTAACAATTAGATTTGTTTGGTCTCACGCCAATAAGTCAAGTTCTTATCCACTTTTTTTTTAAAAATTTTTCAGTCTTAACGACTACTAGAATTAGTTTATATATGATTTGCTAAGTCTAATTTCGACACCAAGCGTTGAGAATTATTCTATATAATCAATACTGAAGTTCTCGGATGTTACAAATTCGCTCCCAAAAAAATAATGTTACTGGTAAGTTTGCCCCCAACAGAATAAAGACAGCAAAATTACACCAATAGACAAAAATGAGTGAAAAATTTAGCGTTTTCCCCCAAGACCTCTCCTATTTACAACCAAAACGATGAGTTGAAACTATGGTTTGTTTCATAGTTCAAAATTCATTAATTGGGTTGTTTTATAGAGATAATACTGTCGGCCGGCCAGCCAACCAGCTCGTTTTCTTTTACACAAAAAATTTAAGAACTAAAATGAACCAACACCTTCTAGTGGTGGTTCAATGGCTAACCTCTAGTAAAACGGTAAGCCCCATAATGACTACTACGAACCTAACGGAGAATAACAACAACATGGGCAATACTAGTAAGGGGACCAATCATGGACCAAACTAAACCAATTGGTCTTCAGAATCAGATGTTGCTTACACTGCAAGGAAATGCAACAAATAGTAAGGGGACAGAAACTGACAAAAGCCAGCTGCTGTTTTGTTCCATTGCATTGCACGTATGGCATTTCAACTTTACCTTCAGCCCCGCACAGCAGCTTCAGATGAATGCCGGAACTAACTACTTGTATGGAGCGAAAATGATGGACGAATTGTGGCCACCAAACCCAAATGAATTTGATAATGCTGCCTTAATGTTTAGCCTTTCTTTCTTTGGGCCTACAAGTACTTTTGCATCCTGAATGGATGCTTAGGCTGCATTAGGTGTGAGGATGAGGGAACAAAATGCATTACCAGATTTTGATGGATATTACAGTATATGACTTAACATGTTATAAATCTCAAGAACAACAAAAGGGCTTGCTAAACACAGGTAGACAGAAATGCAGAGAAATGTACCACTGCACCATCTGGGTTCTCAAGGTTGATATTTGGATGAACCCATCCGGTCCGGATTGCCTGAAAACAACATGCAATTGAGGTCAGAGAAATTCAGTAAAATCGCAGGTCTCCACCTGCTGGTTGATAATGTCAATGAGACAGGTAGAACATGAAGTTTGATCAGAAAGTGCAGATAATTTGTCAATGTTCATTCCAACAGAACCAGTGAAAACTTTGATACCTGCACTGTTGCAATGGCTTCTACAGCACCAGCAGCTCCTAGCAGGTGACCAATCATGGACTTGGTAGAATTCACCCTCAACTTCAAATATCGAAAAAATTCTCAAGAATCACTATGTTAAAAACGGTTCTAAAGATCAAAAGTAACATGAGATTACCTCAGGATTCTTGCCAAAGCAATGGATTAGCGCTTGATACTCTTTAACATCTCCAGATGGTGTAGATGTAGCATGCGCATTTATATAATTGACATCCTCCCTAGATACACCTGCTTGAGCCAAGGCCTTCTCTATGCAGAGAATTACGCCCACCCCTGTTTTAGATGCATGAAGAGAGATAACAGTTCAGTTTTATGCACACAGCATAAGCGAACTACTCCACACAGAAGCATCTTTAAACGATAGAGCCACTTTATCAACAATTTGGAACCCACATTCTCATGCAGGCTTATATTACTCTCATAACGAGCTAAAAATCCACTTCTTATCATGGAACACTGGTAAAATACTCCTCCAATTGGTTACAATCAAGCACCTATCAGGTTGACTCCAAGCCTTTGGAATGAACAGATCCTAGTATTGAATGGCGATAGTGATATCCATAATTCCTCTTCCCTCTTGTTAATCAGATCACAATAATTAAAATGTACGTATAAAAAATACAAATGAGAATGACCAAAAGGGTGATGAATTTTCAAGTAAAAATGGCATGAAACGTTACCATCAGGGTGTGGCTCAGTCATGTGATAAGCATCACAGGTAAAGCTTCCACCAAGAAATTCTGCATATATGGTGGCACCTCTTCTCTGCACATATTAGAAACTTCAGTTTTTTTTTTCTTGGGAATGCCAAGTTATGAAATGTTTCAATTGTATTTGAGTAGACACTTGTCCAATATAGACAAGTAGAAAACCAAGACAGCAAAGATAATCTCTGACACAGCTTAGTTTAAGGTAGCAAGTATACCTTTGCATGCTCCAATTCTTCCAAAAGCAGAACCCCAGCACCCTCCCCCATTACAAATCCATCACGTCTCTGTTTAAAAAAGAGAAAAACAAAAGAACTTCTAGGTTACCAGCAATTAATCTTGGAAACTTATTCTTCCAAATAACTATACAAGAAAGAAAGAACTAAAGGATTGAAGAAAAGAGGTGGTCAGAAAAACTAAGTTCATCATTGCTGATAAATTCCTACAACTAGAAACAACTTAGATGGCTACTTTAATTAAACAAGTAAATGAGACATGTAGGATTGGCATGGGCAGGGGATACATGGGATCGATGATCATATCTGGATTAAAAGAATGCAAAACATGGCAAAGGATGAAATAATACAGCATCCCAAGGTCGTGAAGCTTTAGTAGGATCATCATTCCGCTGTGATAATGCTCTGCATGCCACAAATCCTCCCAATCCTGCATCATGAGTCACAAGTTAAACAATGATATATTTCCAATTTGAAGCATACTAAACTAATTCTTTTCTTCCAAAAAAAACATTAGAATGACAAGAAGAATAAACCTATAGGTATAATTGCAGCATCAGAACCACCACAGAGCATTAGATCCTGGAACATTATCAAACATCTATAAGATCAGATTGCCATGCTACAATTTTAGCTTTTCTTCTTTTGGTGAAACTTACTGCTTCGCCTCTAATGATGTGATTTGCCGCATTCAGTATACAGAAATTGCTTGTTGCACAGGCTGTGGAGATTGAATAATTTGGGCCCATCCATCCCTGAGTAAGTCACCAGTAGATGAATTTAGTACAAGTCTAACGTGTGTTAAAGCATACACATGACTTCAAAAATTCCAAATGTATGCTAACCAAATCCATTGCAAGCATAGCAGAACCCATATTTGTAGTTGCAAATGGTACACAGAAAGGATTCATCTTCCTATATGAGACCCTCAAAGCTTCAATTGCGTCATTAAAAACCTGCTCAATGAAGAGACCAGTCAATCAGAAGCCAAATCCACATAGCTGGATCAGTCTGCTTCATTGCTCAATCATTATGTCACATTAAACCATCCAACTGACAGTAACACCTGCTTTTTTTTTCTTTTTTTTTTTTTGACAACTCCCACCCCTTCCTCCTATCAAATAACTCATCAGCTATTAAATAAACTCAAGAAAAACTATTGATGACTTGCATTCTATTGGAACCTCATATGCAGAAGGTTGCACTGTTGCCAAGTTTAGGATAGCATAAAAAAGAGCTTCAAAATATGATCTTTCTTACAAACAATTGGGCTACCTTCATTCCCCCCATTGCAGAGCCAATAAGAACTCCACATTTAGTTTTATCCAACTCCTGCATTGCATCTTCTTTCAATCCACCATCAGCCAAGGCTTTCTTGCCAGCGGTAAGCATGTAAAGCATGAATTTATCCATCCTTTTGGAAAGTTTTGGTGCCACCCAACCGTCAGTTGAATAAGATTTGATCTCTCCTGCGATTCTCTGCAGAAAATAAAGAAGCACTAAGATTGGAAGCCTTACCAGATAAATGCACATTGTGCATCTAAAGAAAGGGAGATACCGTTGGAAACAGAGCACAGTCGAAAGTCTCGATCTCACTTATGCCACTGATACCTTCAAGCAAATTATTGTAGAATACATCTGGGTCATGTCCAAGCGGAGTTTCCACACCCATACCTGTCACAACAACTCGTCTTTGCTTCACAGGTGGCTTCTTCTTCATTGAGAATTGCTTTGCTGGTTGTACAGCTACAGCCATGGTTTCTCCTGACAGGTGGACCAACAATTCCACACAGATTAGATTAATATTTGTTGGAAAACTATGCGGATTCAGTTCCAACAAACACTGCACTCTATCATTCATTCATGCAAACTGAACTGTACCAGCAATGAAAACAGAAAAGGTTATAGAGTTAGCAATAAACCCTATACTTCCTTACACTTATTGGTGATTATGTCCAATCAAGATAGTGAAATTAGATTTCCTAACAGCATCACAAAGTACACTTGTTAAACTTCACTAAATGAGGTCAAAATTTAGTTCATATATTCATTGTGAGATGTATTTGGAATATGATTATACTGATCTAAAACCTGTGTCAAGATTCACAGAGTATTGAAATATCAAAGATCCAAAATGGAATTTAATTCACTTTTATATCCAGATACAACAGAAACTGCAAACCCCAAAACAAAAATGATCAGAGAAATGATTCTCCTACTTTAACGCTTCCAAAGCTTACAAGTGCACATTTATAGGGTCAGTTATTAAATAATGTTAAGACAGATAGTAGATTATCATTAAAAGAAGCCAATGGCCTAGTTGAATTACGTTTCTGCAAGGACTAGTAGAAACTATGCAAAACGGTGCTTCTAACTGCAAATCACATAACTTGAGCTGCCACATTTTAAGCAGTTTGAGGTACACAGAACAACTCTACAGGGGGCAACTCATGGATCTTCAAATACCAAGTAGTTGAAAACCTTATGAGGAATTCGAATGTCCAAATAACCACCTGTCTTCCAGCCATAGATTATTTTAGTACCTTCCCTAAAAAACTCCACCAGAAAATAGAACCAGAAAAATTAAAAGAAGGACAAAAGAGGACGTAACTAAATGCAAAAGAACACCAACAATAGTTAATCGCCACTTGACCTGGCAAGAAACAGTATTAATGAGAACCCAGATTTCAAGAGAAGGAAAACTAACACAACTAACATCTTCAAAACAGCACAGTTCATGCAAATTTGATGAAAGGCCAAGATTCAACATGAATTAACACCGAAAAGGTGAAAAAAAAAAAAGGAAGCAAGAATACCAGAACGGGCAGCTCGATTAAGCCTCCTCTGCTTGCGATTCAGAGCGAGAGCTCTGGATCCAAAGAGCAAAGAAAATCCACCATTGTCACCAAAAAACCCAAGAGACGAAATACCAGTAGAGTTATAGTACTCCGGGCACGGCTCAAAGGCCAAGCAAGAGCCCATGGATCCACAGAAGGACGAAATCAAGCCGACGTCTTTGCCGCATTGAGAGACAACTTTTCTCCTCCGGCAGAACCTCTTGGAGAAGCCTAGCGAAGGAGACTGCAAATACTGGTCCTTCCCGCCGCAAGCGACGGACATGCAAGCAGCCACAAGCCAGGTACAGAGCGGCGACGCCAGCGAGGAAGACGCCATGAAGTGAAAAGAAAACGACCCAGATGCAAAATCAAAAGCCCAGATGAGGAAAACCGAGAAAACGACGGGGACAACGAAAGATTCGATATGAAGTCAACAAATATTATGGATTTGAGGGTTGAGAAGAAGAACAAGAAAGAAGAAAGACGGAAGAAGAGGATAAACTAAAGAAGAAGAAGAAGAGAAAGAGAGCAATAGGGGGTAGCATTCAATTATAGTTTCGCTGTCAGGGGAGTGTCTTGTTGCTTCTGTGCAAGTTTGTGCGTCTGGAGAACGTTGAAGCAGCCAAGTATCGAGCAATCTGAGTCGTTCTTCTCAAAACGACTGCCAAATGCTCTCTCTCTCTCTATCTCTCTCTCTCTCTCTCTCTGGGGAAGTTGTCAGTTGAGTGGACAAGTGATGCGGGCGAGAGCGTTATGAAAAATGCAAAATATAGATGAGAAATGCTGAACAAACTATTAAAATAAATAGAAAGAGGGTCTGCCACACCTATTTTATATTCAACAAATAAACCTATTTTTTTTTTAAAAAAAAAAAAGCAAATAAAACTCTCCTACGTTCACTTTACATTGTTATTTTTATTCTTTAATTCACATGAGCCTGGGTTAGATGTATAAAATAAATTTTACAGTGCGTAACCTTTAATTCTTATTTTATTTTAGGTTTTCTATAATAATAATAACAATGACAATTTTTAGTATTAGAGGTAAGAAAAAAATATATTCAAAGGTAGCTTTTAGTATTAGAGGTTTAAAAAATACAAAATATAAATGAGAAACACTGAGAAATAAGGATCTGCCATACCTATTTTATATTCAACAAATAAACTTATTTTCTTTAAAAAAAAAAAAGCAAATAAAACTCTCCCACGATTACTCTACATTGTTCTTTTTTATTCTTTAATTCACATGAGCTTTGGTTATATGTATAAAATAAATTTTACAGTGTGTAACCTTTAATTCTTATTTTATTTTAGGTTTTCTATAATAATAATAACAATTTCAATTTTTAGTATTAGAGGTAAGAAAAAAATGTATTCAACAGTAACTTTTAGCATTAGAGGTTTGAAAAATATAAAATATAGATGAGAAATACTAAACAAACTAAGTAAAATAAATAGAAATAGGGATCTGCCATACTTATTTTATATTCAACAAATAAACTTATTTTCCTTTAAAAAAAAAGCAAATAAAACTCTGCCACGGTTACTCTACATTGTCCTGTTTTGTTCTTTAATTCATACAAGGTACATGATGTCCACTCGTTACGGCGGTTCAATCCGTGTCAACATTAAGTACGAATATAAACAGTGATGATCATTGATAAAGGTAAAAAAACTTAATAAAAATAAGAAGAAAAAAAGTAAAAATTGAGATAAAAAAAAATCAAGGTAAAATTTTGGAGCAAAAAGAACTAACAAAAAGATTATAAGTACCAAGAGATAAACCTTAATGGTTAAAATTTTCTTTTAGAAAAGAGAAATAATATGAAAAAGTTGATAAAATAAGACAGAGAGTGAGATTTCAATGACAAAAAATGAGGTTTAATGATTGATACAAAAAATTGGCAAAAAAATGGTCATTAGACCAAGAGAACAAATGTAAAGATTTCAAAAATTAAAGGCTTAATCATCAAATTAATAAAGAAAAATAAAAATGAAAACATTAACTAAAAAAAATAGCTCAAACCATATCAAAAAATAGACAACTCTTATATAGTGATTAAAGTTTTGTTTTAAAAAATAATAATAATAAAAGTAACAAAAAAGATTAAACGAAGTCATTATGGTTGATTAGAAAAAGAAAAGAAACAAACAATAGTTTCCAAGATTTTACTTTAGAAGAAAATAAATAAATAAAAACTAGTGGCAAAAAAAAACAAATGGAAAAACCCTAGTTATTAAGTTTTGGGATTAAAATAACCAATGAACAAAAATTAAGGACTATAATGGGAAAATGTATAAATTCATACACTAAAAATACGTTTGATAAAAAAGAAACATGAAACAGACTGAAATTATTAAAAATAATGTTATAGGGCCTCGTGAAAGTGATTTCTATGTGAAAAAAAGATCGAGTTTAAAAAAAATCAATCACATAAAAAAAACAATAAAACACAAAAGCAAAAAAAGAACACAATGTTTGTACACAATGATTTTCATTATAAATGAATAGTAAAAAACACATCATATTTTAGAATATAGTAAAGTTTTGATAACCACACCTTGTAGTTGGTATTCTTTTTCAATAAATTTCGCATGAAAATATTTTTTAATAATAAGAAATTAATTTTTTTTACCAATAAATTCATATTAATCAATTAAAATTTTGCTTTATTTCTATTTTTGAATTGGGCTTTGTTTATATTATGTTTTTATGATTAAAATGATTAGTTATGATTAAAATATAATACTGTGAAACAAAACATTGTATTCGTTTCAAAACGATACATATTTCTTATGTTATAAAAAATAATTTACTAAAATTTTTTGTGCCTTATTAACTCAAAATCCAATTTTCAATATCAATGAATTTTATCTAGAAAATTTAACTTTTAATTTCAACAATAATGGACTAAATTATTTTAGTAAAAAGTAAATCATTGGTGCTATAAAGCTTAATCATCAATAATAAAAAAAATGACCAAAACATGAAAATGTATTTAATTTATGTTAATCAATTAATGATTTAACTATTAACTTAATAAAGATAAAAAGAAAAAAAATTAACTAAAGTCAAATAAACCATAACCATAGTCAAAATTGGTAAACTATAATGATTAAGGTTTCATTTTAGAAAACAATAATAAAGAAATATAATAAAAAAAAAGTTTATACCAAGCCAAAAAATAGAAAACTTTAGTTATTAAGGGTTTAATAAATTTCTTAATAAAGTTAAAAAATAATTTTAGCATTTATAATGTAGGATAACATTGCATAATATACATGCAATAAGTTTTTTTGAAATTTTACATATTAATGAATCAGTGCTAAAATGGAACATTTTAAGAACCAAGCAGCTATACATAATACAAATTGTGCACTATTTTAACTAATCAAAACTTAGAATCAAACTCATGTAAAGTACATGTGCATTATGTAAATTGTGTATATGTTTCAATTCATCAAAACTTTGAATCTAACTTATCTAACTAAACCTTTGAATAAAACCATGTAAAAGAAAAAGCTTTTGGTATTTAATATAGTTAATAAAGGCATGTTTCTCATTTTATTTCAAGAATCTATCATTTTAAATTTAAATAAACCATATTTTATTTTTCTCTAAAAATTTCCAACATATTGAAAAAGTTTGGGACTATTATGGTAGAATTGTTATATTGATGGTCAAAAGGGGATTTGACCATTCAACCTGTGAAGTTAAAAAAAAAAAAAGGAAACCACATTGGGGATTGCCATAAATTGGACAAATGTACTCACAGTCCTTGTATTGTTGGTCCTGGAAAATTGTGGTCCCCAAGTGTTATTATTTGGCGATCTTACCGCCGTCGAATAAATAGTCTTCACCCTATCTTCCGATAAAATGTGAAAGTTGGGGATCATTCTGGCAGACCTGAAATATTCAAGTACTAAAATAGAGGTTTTACCATAAAACCTGGAAGAAAAAAAAAAGTAGCAAAAGGGGTTACTGTTGATGAACAATAAAACCCCTTTCATCTTTAGAATATAGTATAATGAGCTTGGGTTAGATGTATAAAATAAATTTCACAATGTCTTACCTTTAATTCTTATTTTATTTTAGGTTTTCTCTAATAACAATAACAATGTCAATTTTTAGTATTAGAGTAAAAAAAAAAAAAAAAAAAAGGTATTCAACGATAACTTTTTGTATTTGAGGTTTGGAAAAATTATTACAACAGTTGATAATTTATTTCAATTTCTAAAGTTAATTTTAGACTTCATTCCCAATCAAAGCCTTAGTGGTTAACTTATTAATTTTTCTATTTAATCATAAACCTATCAAAATTATTTTATTTTGATTGCTCACTAAATGCAATTCATTATCTACAAAATAGTTCCTAACCATTATTTCTTATTTACTAGAAGGGTAAATTGCATTGTTAGTTCCCGACCTTTTCTATTTGTCCAAAACATGTCCCAAACCTAAGCTATGTCCCACTAAAGTCCTTAATTTCTGAAATTTTGTACTAATCAATGTCATTTTTTCATTTCCACGGTTAAATTTGACTGAATCTTGGTAAAAAAAATATATCAACTTTGGCCTTTACTATTTTATTCCTATCTCCCAAGATGCGCTTATGCCAGTGGATTTAACGCTTCAAGCACCATCTCACTCTCCCATCTTCCTCGCCATCACCGTCTAGTTACCAAAAAATTGACCATGTCAAAAAAGAAAACTAGCTCCACCATCATATTCCTCTCATCGTCCTCATCTCAATGATACTCATTGATTTCTCAAATTCTTTTATTTTCACCATTTTTTGATGATTTGATTTTTCTCTCTTTATTTTCTATCTCTAGAACCAACGCCCAAATGAACAATCAGATCTTTGCTGAAGCTTTCTTGGCCTCCCTCGAGCTTGAAACTATACTCAATTCACTAACAAGATCACTAAATTGTCTCCAATTAGAGCTCTCTCTTTAACCCTTAAACTTTTTTCTCTTTGGAGAACCTCTTGTGGTTTTGTCAGTAAATGACGCATAGTTTTGAGCTCAGGGGAAGTCGGCGAAGCTTCAGCAAGGGTTGGACCATTCATTTGAGTCTTGGTTCTAGATAGAGAAAGTAGAGTAAGAAAAAAGGAAAATATAAAAAATGGCAAAAATAAAATAGTTAGGAAAATTAGTAGGTACCATTCAGATGAGGGTGATGAGAACAATCCGATAGTGGTGGAATATTTGTTGTTTTGATTTGGTCAATCTCCCAATGATCCAAATGTGGCGATCGACTATAGCAATAAAAGCCGAAGGGCGAGATAGAAGTTAAAGTGTTAAATTTGCTGGCTTGAGAAGCAAGAATTAAAATAAATATATGAAAATAGAACAAATCTCATCCAATGTATGACTCAAATGAAATTTTTTTTACTAGATTTAGGACCAAAACAAAATATTTTTAATAAATTTAGAACTATAATAGAAAATTCAATAGTTTAAGGACTAAAAGATAACAATTAAAAATTAAAGAAAACCTACACGATTTACCAAAACTTTTCATAGTTCTCCCTCATTGCCAGTTGGTACTTTGGTTTAAGTTTTGCACAAAAGAGACCTTCATCTATAAGCTAAGAGCCACCCAATCAGTTTATATATGATTAATGATGTTCTCATTTGAGCTTGTAGTTTAGTAGAGTGATTTTTTTTTTTTGTTTTTTTGAAAATATGAACATTAAAAGAGAAATAAAGGTACAAAAAGTTCAATACACAAATAAACAACAAATCTAGTTTGACTCTAAAGCTTAAACATTGCATAATATAAGGAAATAAGTGTTCCAAATAGCATCCAAAAGAATAGTTGTGTAAATAAAGTTGGGACATTTCCAGTATATCATTGTCCCATCCTCTCTAAGACTTGCTTCTTTCTTGGCCAGCAAGTCTACCGTTACATTGGCTTCCCGAAGAACATATAGTGGCCTCTGCATGTTACTTTTATGAAATTTGTGCTTGTCATAGTTTAACATAAGCATTAGGTCCATATTAGTGTCCTGAGTTCAATTCACTAGTTATATCACAACTTATGAATCAAGCTCTACAAGCAATCAGAAAGTTTCCAAATATTCTACTAATTCGAGTCCTTGTAGAGCTCAGATTTCAACCTTAAAGAAGTCTAAATTTCTTAGTTTTCTCATGAATACCACCACAAATTTACCACCATTGTCCCTAGTGACATCCCCAGCATACACTTAAGACCGTTTTCTTTGGCAATAACTGTTTATGTTAAGTTTGAAGGTGATAGTATGAGAAGGTAACCATTTAACATTGACAATAACTCTATGACTAACATGGGCGAAGTAAGGGCCTAGGTCATGGAACTTAGCAACTTTAAAGACAATGCTCTTAGAAATTTTAGCAATGTTTAAAATGGTGTTTTCAAAAACCTTCTGATTTTTACTATACCAAATTTCCCAAAGATAAAAACTGAAAATGATACCTTTAGGGATGTTATGCCAATTAGAAGTAGAGTTATCAGTACAGCACTTTTTAATTCAGTCCAAAAATTTTTAAGTTACCAGGTAGGTTAAATGATTTTTATTGCTAACATGTTTTAGTTTAGACAACTAGCAAAAATGTGAGCAATATCCTTTCTGTCCCACTAGTAACTGATGCAGAGTTAATGCATGTTTAGGCTTCTATGTGTTAGATGAACATTAGTAGGGAGCTTACCATGGGCCATCAACTAGATAAAATGTTTTACCTTTGGGAGCAGGTGCAAATTCCATATCCAAGTCCAGGGACTATTTTCAGGGTAATAAGGGCCTTCTTTGATCAAGTGATAAGTGGATTTCAGAGAGAATTTACAATTTTTTGTATGATTCCAAGCAGTAATGTCAAGGGAGTTGAATGAATACTGATATGAATAGGCAAAATTTCAACTTTAATAGCATTAGGGATAAGCACATAAATTATTCCAAAGCCACTTAACCTTACCATACATGTTATTAACAGTTAGATCTTCTTCTAAACAATTCAGAAGACCTTGGACTTTTGATCTCATTCGAAACCAATTCTCAGACCAACAATTAGTATATTTTCCAATTGAAACAATATTCTTTTCCCCTATATTGCAAATCTTGTTCTTTCTTAATTCTCTCCAAATAGGAGAATAAGAATTTGGTTTTGGATTTCTTCTACAGTTATTACAATGTAGTTTACTAAAGTCATGCTTAACTTTAAAGGAAAGTTTACTGAAGTAGGTATGATTAAGACAGAAGGCTTTCCTAATCCCCAACCTTACATATCTTTTGGCTCTAGTGATTGTGTCCCAACTAATCATATGCAGCTTTCTCCTCTTTATTCAAAACCCATATAAAATCTTTATTAATTTTATCAATTTTGTTTAGAGACTTAGTAGAAAACTTAACAATTTGTGTATGATAATTAGGGATGGTAGAGATAGTAGATAGATTGAGTAAGTGTTACTTTACCCACAAAGGATAAGCATTTGGTTTTCCACCCAACCAACTTTCTATTCAACTTTTCTATAACAAGGGATCAATCATTATGAGTCCATTTTTTATGGGTTAGATGGAAGCCTAGGTATTTGTCAATGTTATCAGTTTCTGTTAGCCCAATTTAGAGACACATATATCCCTAACATTATCTGTTATATTACAATTGAACAGAACTTAGGATTTCTAAACATTTATAGTCTAGCCAAAGGTATTGCAGAACACATTCATGACTTTAGTGATATTAGAGCAAGAGTTTTCATTAGCCTCAGCAATAAATATAGGATCATCAATAAAAAAAAAGTGGATAAGATGAAGATCTTTATAGTTCATGTAGAAACCTTTCCAATCCCCTAAGTTAGCTTTAAAATTGATCATTCTAGAAAGGATTTTCATGCACAAAATGAAAAGATAAAATGAGAGTGGATCTCATTGTCTAATGCCTCTAGAAAGTAAAAATTTATCGGTGAATGACCCATTATTAAGTAAGGATAAGTCAATGCTAAAGGCATAACTAATAATGATTTTAACCAATAACTGAGGAAAATTGAAGTACATCAAAGTATTCCTAATGAAGTTCAACTCTAATTTATCATAAGCTTTTTCTAGGTCCATTTTAATGAGCATGCACCCCTTCTTCCCCTATTTTTTATGAAATGAGTGGATAACTTCTTAGATAACAATGGCAATTTTAGCTCCTCCTAACACCTTTCTCATGTCTTTGTATATAGTTGACTGGAGCTAATCAATGATCAAGGGTCTCTACCATTTGTCTTGAAACTGTAGGTAATTTGACTATTATGATGAAAAGAAAATTGATGAGTAAACCAATAGATTTTTAAAAATTTGATGATCATTCTTGGATTTTAGCTAAAAATTTGATGACCATACTTGGCTAGCCTAATGATTAGAATTTCTAGAAATTGCCATAATAATAATAAAACATTGGATTCTTACCCCTTATTTGACCACACTTGAATGGTGTTGATATATATATATATAAAGAAAGGCACTGTGTGACAAACTAGAAGCCTAGAAAATATAAATAAGGTATAGGAAAAGCACAAAAGAATATCCAGAAGAATAGGAACAGGAGTTGTTAGTTTTAACTACTTCCAAAATACCCATATTTCTGAGTTTCAACAATATCGTAAGTGGTCAGAGCAATTGCTGGCTGCAAACATGACTTGCTTCCTCCACTTCTTTTTTTTTCTTGCGTCACAAGTAAAATTGTAGCACCATTTTTTCGCGATTTCTCCAATTTGTCATTCGATTGATTTTGAAGACTCGGGAGATTTTCATAGATATTAAAGTCAAACGTAGTAGATAGTAGATTACCAAAGAGATAAAAAAAATAAATAGAAAATATGAATGTTCATATTTTTTAAATGTTTATAGATTTTTTAGCACTCCAAATCTTCCACTTTCATAATATGCCAAGTCAAACATCAAAACCCAAGTTAAGGAATTTATATCAATATTATTACCTTATGCTAAACATTAAAACCCAACGTTCATAATACTAAAACACTAAGGTATAGGGGTGTTCATCTAAACCGTATAACCCGTAAATCCAGCTGATCCGAACCGAAACTAACTGCAAGGGATGAGGGTTCTATGAGGGTTAGGGTCGGGTTGGGTAGTAAAAACATACACCCGGTGAGTTATGCGGTGCGGGTTGGGTTTTAAAATTGAAACCTGTAAAACCTGCCCCGACCCGCTTAATTGGCAAATAGCATTACTCAGTACTCACTGTCTCACACCCAGTCAGACAGGCACCCAAATCCCAAATCGGCACAAAATAAAAAATCCCTAGCTGCTCTCTAGTCTCTGCATCTACTGCTCCAGTCCTCGTGACCTCGTCTGAGTCTGACCTTCTGCTGCTCGGCATTTGCTGCTCGTCCGGCTACTGAAGTGAATCCGACCTCCAACATCTGCTGCTCTGCATCACTCCAACTATGCTGCTTCTGCCTTCTGGTGCTTCTACTTCTGTTGTTTCTACTCTGTTACTTCTGCTGCTGACGTGAATCCGGTGGCCTCTTCCTTTATCACTCCGGCTATGCTACTCTGCTGCTGTCTGCTGACGTGAATCCCGGCGACGAGGACCAGCAATTTGATGTGAATCCCGGCGTCGTCCCTATCAACAATCAACAATTCCGGCGAATGCTGGCTCACTCTGCTGTTAAAGTGAATCCGATGGCCTTCTTCCTCCATCACTCTGGCTATGCTGCTTCTAGTGCTTCTGCTTCTACTGTTTCAACTCTGCTGCTGACATGAATCCCGCCCCGGCGTCATCCGTGTCAACAATCCAGTGGCCTTTTTCCTCTCGGTGAGTTCAATAATCAATATCTCATTTTCTGCTCTACCAGTCTACCTTACTTATTTCTGCCTTCTTTATGTATATTTAGAAAAACTTATAGAATGACAAGATGATTATCATTAAAATTATATGTAGCTTCCTTGCCAATCCCAAGTTTGAAAAGGAAAAGAAAAATTGATATATGGCTTGAGATATGTCATTTTGGATAAAAATTATTGTCTTACAGGTGAATGTAAAAAACCGTTCATACCGAACCGACCCTAACCAGTTTTTATGAGGGTTGGTTTTTTATATAATTTTGAAGTATACAGGTAGGGTCGGGTAGTGAAATGTAAAATCCGGTCAATGATGCGGGTAGGGTCGGGTTGAGCACGAACCCGGTCCTACCTGTCCCGTGAACACCCTTACTAAGGTTGATAGCGACACTAGGAATAGTATTTACCTTTTGCTATAGTTCATTTTTTTTTTTAAGCCCAACAGTTCCTCTTTTGGGTCAAAACATGTCCAAATTAAAAAATGGTAAAATTACACAATAAGTACTCAATGCATATGATAATATCTTTCAAGCCTCAAACTTTCAATTTTTTTTTTATCACTCTATCCAAATAGTCCAAATTTAAAAATGGTAAATTTACACAATATGTACTCTTTGTATATGATGATATTTTTTGGTCCGCAAACTTTAAAATCATATTTTTTGTCACTTTATCCTAATAAACTCAAAAGACATTCTTAATGTTTGATTTACGTTTTATGCCTTCAAACTCTCGTGCCTCAATTCCAGATTAAATTGATTGCCAATAACTTTGAAACGTTTCAAGTTTTCAAACCCTTTAAATTGATCATGATTTCATTTTGAATTAATAAATATTTTAACATTTTTTTCAATATAAATGTAATTAGGATGAAAAATTTGTCTTTACAATCAACCCCGCAACGATGTGCAGGCTTACTACCATTGCCTAATTATGCTTCCAAATCCATATCTAAATATACCCCAGCACGCAAGACGTGGCCTAGACGTGGACCAAACTCTCATAATGATATCCAACTTGGCAAGATGGTTGATAGTATTTATTGGTTTCACATTAGAGGACACTTCTACAATTTTTGTAAAAATAAATAATATAATGTCACATATTTTTATTTTACAATTTATATAATCACAAATTATAAAAATATTTCATTTTGAGACAAAACTGAAATATTAAAATTGGAAAAATAAGCACAAAAGTAAAAGAAAATGTCGCTTATTTGTGATTAAAAGCGTTTTCTGAAAAAAAATGACATTAGTTATGAGATATGGGAGTATTCCATTTGATTTCCTTTAGATATGTACGATACTGTATATGGTGTCCAATATATATTTTTTTATTTGCATCCATTAATATTTGCTACATTTTTTCAATATTTTATATAGTGCTAATATTTGTCTGAAAATTGAGTTGATATTATATAAAACTGGGGTCGATAGTCTAATTCCGATGGAATACGATTAGTTAGAATTGTAATTTGAATTGTAAGTGGATTATATGCAACTAGTGTATATTTAGTTTGACACTACGATTAAATTGTATTAAATTGGAGTATGATCAATGTGAAACTATGATTGGATTGTATCAAACTTGTGATTCTAATGATGGATAATTTTACATAAAACGTGTGGCTATTTAATTTTGATTTGTCTGAAACTGAGTTAGTATTTTATAAAACTAAGGATTGATAACCTAATTTCGGTACAGTATGATTACTTAGACTTGTGGTCTGAATGTATTATTAGATTCTATGTAGCTTCTCCTAATATTCATATTAGTTTTAGTAATTAACTAGGTATGAAAGATTTGCGCGTTGGCGATCATATAATATCACAATATTAAATAAAATAATAATAAATAATAATAATAATAATAATTTGGAGACTAAGAGAGAAAATGTAAAAATTTTAGGTATTAAGAGTTTAACAATTGACTTAGGAAAAGTTAAAAAAAAAATTCTTATTTCACTAAAAAAATAAATAAATCATGGTGACCAATATTTTAGTTGAAAATAAAACATAAAAAAAAAAAAGAACCAAGAGATTAAACAAAAACACTATTAAACTCGGGGTCTAATATCAGAAACGAAAATAATATAGGGACTGGAAAATGTGTTTCACAAAAAAGAAAAGTGAAAGTAGGAGAATAGCGAGATCGACCCTAGAAAAGATATTTTCATTCAAAAATTTCACCAACCTTCCAAAAGAAGCAACCCAACCTAACATAAAACAAGAAAAAAAGAAAAGGACAAGCAACAGAGCGGGTCACAACCCAGCCCAACATCAAAGGACAAAAGCAGAAAGAAACTATAGTTTATTGTAGATAAAATGGTGGTTAGAATATAGAAAATTTTTTTAGGTGCACTTTGTAGCAAACATTTTTTTAATATAAATTTTGACATTAAAGCAAATGTAAATAATAAATAATTAAAAAATTCTCATTCATAAATGGATGTAAATCAATTAATTTTGCTTCATTTTAATTTTGGGTTAGGTTTTCTTGATGTTATGTTTTTATTATTAAAATGATTAATTGTGATCAAAACATAATTCTATAAAACATAACACTACATGTGCTTCGAAATGATAAATATTTTTTGTCATAAAAAAATAATTCACTAAAAAGTTTCATCTCTTATTAATTTCAATTTCAATTTTTAATATCGATAAGAAATTTATTTAGTAAAATTCACTCAAAAGCTTTAGAGTTTAATAAAATAATTTGATCCATCGATCCATAATTGTTAAAATTGAAAATGAATATGAAACATAACATTGTACATGTTTTGAAATGATGGATAAAATTTTTCATTAAAAATTAATTCACTAAAAAATTTTATCTCCTATTAACTGAAATTTTAATTTTTAATATTCTTTATAAATTTATTTAGAAAAATCCATCTTTAATTTATTTATCTTTTTTTAACCTTTATTAAGTCAATTCTTAAAACCTTAATGTCAAAAGTTATTTTTTCAAGCTAAAGAAATAAATCATGATTACCAAGATTTTATTTTAGAAGACAATAAATAAAAAAATAACAAAAAACTAGAGATAAAGAGAGCAAATTATGCTCACCAATGTCTTTCCTTAGAAAATAGTACATAAAACAACAACAAAAAAAAGCTTGGGATGAAGAGAGCAAATAGAAGTAGATTAATAGTTATAAAATTTGAGGACCAAAATATAACACTGATGTAAATTCGAGCCTAAAATGGAAGCATTAGAAAGTTAGGGACTGAAACCGTGTTTTCACCGAAACAACACATGAAACAGATTAAAAGCGTAAAATTGCAATACAGATCCTCAGGAAATTCAGCGCCTTGCAAAAAGAGGATCAAACTCTAAAAAAAACAAATCGTATCCGGAAAAACAAAAGAAAAAAAAAAACGACTAACACAAGAAAAAAAAAAAACATTGATAAGGGGCAAAACGGTAAAAACACTGTTTTTACTGTTCATTTGAACAGTAGCCGACCACGGCCTTTAGTATGTAGTATAATATCCAAAATCAAACAAGACTTCGTGACATAAATAACAATGACTTGTCAATTGGAACACTTAGAATCATAATCAAAATAATAAAGAGCAGTCAACATGACGGAGCCGAATAGACTATAGAGGAATTAATTAGATTAGAGTACATTCACTTTACACATAAATCTAAGAAAGAGCACATGACTTGTCATGGCTAACCACCGCGACTTTGAACATTTCACTTCCTTTCTTGCAGACACCTGAAGAGTTAAGTCCCCCAGCTCTTGGCCAAGTGCTAATGGTTTTTTGTTCAACAAACTTGCAGTTCATGTGAATGAGCTCACAGATTCAAATTACATCGACAACCTTACATTACAACAGCCCGACACAACAGCTTGCGCGCAGCGCAGGCAGCCTTGAAAAACGAAGATGTTTGCCTGAGTCAAGCCAGAAAGAAGTGGCTTTCAGAGCTTCAAGTCATTGTTGATCTATGAAATCCGCGTGAAGTTGGCCTCCCAACCATTTTGGGAATCCATTCTACACCCTGTGTCACATGTTTACCCACTCCAATCTCAGACAGGTACAACTCAACTACCCTAATACTATAAATGTCAAGGCCAAGCTCAACTTGTACGAGGACAATTTGTTACTGGTGGCCAAGAGAAGAAAGGTAAGGTAATAAGTTCCGGGACACTAAACAAACATTGACTCCTGATGCTTGGTCTAATCAATCCCAACAACTGAAGCCATGAACATTAAATAAAAAACTTGGTAACCCTGACCATGAACTTTACTGAATCTGTTTTCTCAGGACTTCCGACTTCTCTCATTTTAGAAAACGACTAATTTCCTTTCTTGTCTAGAACCAACCCATTTATAAGCTAATACTCTATTTGGCTAATAATCACTTAAATGATACTTTTTATAAAGTAATTAGCTTTGATGAATATTTTCTTTACCCAGCCTAAAAAAAGAAAAGAACATACTTTAAAGTTTCTTAGAAAGTGGTTTCTAGGCTTCTTCAAGTGTAGAGTTTCAATTAGCATATGATTTAAGAAAATAATCCCTATATATGAAAAAAATCACTTTTAGTAAATCTTCACCAAATACACCTATTTTTTTTTTAACGACTTTAGGTTGAATCTTAGTTTAATGTGTTAATAAGGGGGGAAAAAAAGGAAAACAGGAGAAGAAAGGGAGAAGAGAGAGAAAAAAGGAAGCACCTTGATTAACACACTCTACTCTCTCTCTGTACTAAAAATACTTTTGATCAGCATCATGATGAAAATCAGGACATAAGGTACAATCTTAAACTTGGTTTGACAAAGGCTTAGTTTGTAAAAGTAAAAAGTAGTTCGGTTGTTTACCAACGAAATCATCATTACATATGCGTAAATCATTTTTAAGCTTGCTTGCTAAGATTATGGAAAAGCCAAGAAAACGAAAAGCTTCTATCCACAATGCCATAGATGTATTAGAAAATGTCTGACATACGTTTATTATCCTGATCCTCTGTTCAGCTCACCTAATCAAACTGTGTGTGGTGATTGTTCTGTTTGTAACCTGCTGTTTCCTGTAGCTTATATCGGTACAACTCTTTGCATCCTTCATTTAAAAAAAAAAAAGAGAGAGAAAAAAGGTATGCCTTCTTCCTATTTATTCTGTCTCTTTCACCTGAATTGAAAAACAAATGTTGATTTTCTTTTACTCATTGCGACATCTTAAATCAATAAAGCCAAGAAAAGCTGTGGTTTAATTACCCTTCGTAAAATTTGCTGATGATGCTGGTATTCACCCACGCAATCACAAGTGAGCATTCAAACAATGCACATACCACAGGTGTCAAGTAGATGATAATGCTTACCTTTTCAGCAGCTAACCTAGTTGGTAAATTCTGATGTTCGACAATGTTGTTCGTCAAGCAAAGTTTCAACTCTCTGCAGAGAGGAGAACATAAGAAAACTATCAAGGAAGAAAAGCACAAGCCAATAAACAAAAGGATGGAACACATGTTCCATATTTTACCTTCACAGAGTTTCCGACCTCTTCTAGTTTCTGTAGTAGTGCTACTTCACCAGAGAAAGGGACGGAATCATTCCTGATTGATTTTGATGGAGAAAGCTGCATGAATAAGCAAATCAAAATTATAACTACAAATAATATTAGAGCTGTTCCATGAAAGATAAGCACGTTTACAGTCATGTCAGTTATAGACAACTCCAAGGAAAAACTAGCAAAACTTTTAACTGTTTGACATAAAAATATTATAGAGTACAATTTACAAATCTGTACAGCCCATACCATTGAAGCCGCAGATGGACCAATTCTCAAACTTGGGATATCTTCAATTGTGGTAATTTGCTGAGAGAAAGCTTCACTTTTCATATTTGAAAGGCGGGTCAAGACAGCCTATACATGCCCCAACACAATGGGCCAAAAAAAAAAAAACCGGTAAATTAACATCCTCAGAACACAAGTCTGAAGTCAAAAGCACATGATACCTTCCGAAACACAGTTGGATTTGCGATGCCTTGAATCTGAACATCATCACTGGGTGACCTCCTCACACCAACATTCTCAATTCTGAGAGAGTGAACACCAAAAAGAGACTGCAAATATCCTGAGGGAAAAACAAGTATCACAAAGATGAAAACCAAAGAGAACAACACCCAAGTACACAGAGGAAAAATGTGTTCAATCAATATCAGTAATTAAAACAAAGAAGAAGAAGAAGAATTTTACAATCGATATCAGCCATTTTAATCGAGCCATTCCATCAATAATACACTTCTTTCCAGGAATTGCACTAATGCACTGGGTAACTATCTAATCCAGCAGAGCACATCAAACTCCAATTGATGCCTCACTCTCATGCACCAATAACATTATCGAAGAAACATGTTGTAATAGTCGAAAGAATGAGCGTTAGTACCTTGTTCAATTACAACATCAGCAACCAAAGGCAGCAAAACGTGCTTTTCCTTCTTCAAAACCCCGAAACATGGAAATGGTACAGGCCTTCTAACCTGCCATAACCAATAGGATCAGCATTTCATTCAGTAAGCTGGAATCAGAAGCCTAATCTCAGCGAATCCGAATCAAATTGCTACATTGCTTAATCAACTCCAACCGCAAAACAAATTACACCCCAATTCATTTTAGTCGCTAATTGACCTTCCCCATCAAGATTCACAAAGAAGCTAGCACAAACACCCACAAAAAATAGCCAAAAAAAATTACAGAAGAGTGGATTTACTTTGTAGACAATTGAATTTGGAGTGAGATAAAGCTTTCTAGAGCGAATATCTTTACGCAAAATGTATCTCCGGACGGGCAAGTAGAGAAGCATGAAGAGTCCAATCCCCCAAGCCAAAATGAGAAGCAAGGAATACAAGACCCACTGAGCCGTCTGATACTTGACGAAATTCTCCTCCATTTCCTTAAACGAGGCCGCGTACAGAATTGGATCATCTTCCCCTTCGCCTTCGGACCCTTCTCTGTGACCCGAATCCGATAACAACCCTCTTTCTAAGTTCTCGATTTCCACCACCTCATCTTCCGCGCTTCCCATCGAATCTTCCCCACCGACTAGCAAGCTTCGGACGCTAATTAATCTGCAAAAAACGAAGCTTGCTTGCCTAATCCAGTTGATCGGATAGATCAAATCGTCGTTAAAATTCAGGAGATTTTTGGAGGGTTTCAAACAGATTTCGGGTCGGAGAAGTTTAGGTGAATGATAGTGTGCGGTGAGATCATGATGGAGGTCTCTGCTGCAGGCAATCTTGGCCGTTGATTTGGTCATGAATTCTAAAAATGCGTTCGATGGTGGTTGACACGTGGAGATTATTTGGTTGTGAGCTACCGATAGGTCTGCCACTGCCCACTGTTGTGGCCCGCGTTGCTTCGGTGGGCTGGTCACTTCGTCGAGTTGTAGAAGTGGATAATGGATAGTGGGGCGGCCAAATTCACCGAACACCTGTCATGTCAAAATTTGATATCGGGCCCAAGCTCTAGGGGCCCATTACATTTCATGTAACACAATGCCCTGGCAATCTTTTTAATTCGTTGTCAATGGATCAATAAAGATATAAATTTTTCACACCAATTATATTTATATAGAAAAAAAATGTTAAAAAAATTATGAAATGAAAGCTAAGTTATGATTAATTTAAATATTTTGAAAAATTTAAAATGTTTTAAAGTTATTGGTAATTAATTTATTTTGAAATTTAAGCACAAAATGAGCTTCTGATTATAACTCATGCAAGTTTGGGGCTTAAAACAAAAAAACCAAAAATCTAGATCACCTTTTGTGTTTAATAGGATAAAGTGACAAAAACACCTAATTTCAAAACTTGAGGACCAAAAGATATCACAATACATAAAGAGGGTACTAGTGCATAATTGTAGCAGGATAATACGGGAGATGGTGCCACATTAATCCTAAAGCATCATCGCTCCCCTTTGTAAATGAGAGCATGAGTGAAAAGGTGAATGAATAGTATAAGCATGACTCAAGCTCAATTTAGTTTAAAATTCATTTGTAACTTGTTCAAATTGTTATTAATTTAAATTTAAATAAAATTAAGTTTGAAGCACAATTTAAACCAAATTTAATTAGTCTTCGGTTTAGTTTATTTCATTGATTTAAGCAAACAATTTAAGCTCAATCAATTTAAAATTTTTTTGTGATTTATTTCATATTTTTTTTATCTAAACTTAATTGAAATTTCAAACTCAATACGTTTTTTAATTGAAACTTAATCTATCTACCATGCTACTGGACACAGGTTAGGTCGAAGTTTTTTTTAATAGATGTTGAGGGATGTTCCGTTTCCGCAATATGTTTGAATAAAATCGAATCTCATTGACTCACCCTATAGTATGCTGCTAGACTTAGGTTTGGTCAGATTCAACTTTTGCTTTGTATAAAGTTTTTTTTTTCCTCTGCGTAATAAAATTTCTCATACAAAAAGAATTTACAATATGGGCAAATTTTAGTAAATTTTTGGAAAAGCTTTTTCTTCAAGGAAAATTATCCAACAAAAAAAAATCTTTCAATATTTTGTCAAAATTATAGTCCTACATTTATTATTCTAGAAACACGCACTTTATCACTCAAACATGAGCATTTTGTTTACACTATATAATATGTAACGATCCAAGTCCAGAACCCGTCAACGGAACACCTGCCCACATCACATGGGCTATCATTTAGAAAAGGATAAATACAAGGTGTTTATGTTCTGGAATTGAAGTCTATATATCCACATAAGGTTTCCCACAATTCACCCACGTGGAAACACCTCCCCTTATGTACTCAATGTCCCCGTTGGGGTCAATCGGATTACGTGGTTCCCCAGACCAAGTAACCTCTCTAATCACCCTTAGCTAAGTAGTCTTTCGAATCCATGATCAATCCCGGTAGACTATGCATGTGCATACTCACTTACTTAGCCCTTAGCTAAGTAGCATTTCGAATCCAGGATCGATCCCGGTAGATGATGCATGTGCATACTCACTATGCCACATCATCGCGGTCTCGAGTTGGCTCTGATACCATCCATCCCTTATGTACCCAACGTCCCCGTTGGGGTCAATCGGACTACTTGGTTCCCCAAACCAAGTAACCTCTCTAATCGGATTACTTAGCCCTTAGCTAAGTAGGCTCTCGAATCCAGGATCAATCCCGGTAGACGAAGTAGGCTCTCGAATCCAGGATCAATCCCGGTAGATGATGCATGTGCATACTCACTATACCACATCATCGCGGTCTTGAGTTGGCTCTGATACCATCTGTAACAGCATAAGTCCAGAACCCGTCAACAGAACACCTGCCCACACTACATGGGTTATCCTTTAGAAAAGGATAAGCACTAGGTGCTTATGTTCTGGAATTGAAGTCTATATATTCACATAAGGTTTCCCACAATTCACCCATGTGGGATATGGAGGTGTTACATAATAACTGTTGATATCAACTTTCAAAATTCTGGTATAGTGTTCAATAACTCATATCTCCTAATGTGACATTTGAAGTTCTGGTTTAAGTGTTTGGTAACTCTTATCTCTCAATGTTTTACATATATGCATGTGTGTCTGTAGAGAGAGAGGGGGAGGGGGGAGGGTGAGGGAGAAATTTTTGTGTGTTATGCTAAGAGAATAGAGCTTTTGTAGACTTTGTTCTAAAATTCATCAAATTAAAATTTTTTAACAGTTTCTTTATGTAGTTTTAACATTTTTTAAATTAATCCATTCTAAAATATATTTTAACTAATTTAAACAAGTCATTAACGAAAAATGAGAGATTTGACATACTTTAAAAATATCTGTAATATATTAAGAAAATAAACACAAGAGTGACTAATTTAGTTATATATGAGATTTATAGTATCTAAGTGTTGCGTCAGTTCAATCTATGTCAATATTAAATATAAATATAAATTATGATAATTATTTCCAAATGAAAAAAGCTTCACAAAAATGAGAAAAGAAAAGCAAGAATTGGAATAAAAAAGTCAAGATAAAATTTTGAGACTAAAACAGTAAACAAAAAGATTCTAAGTATCAAGAAATAAACCGTAATGACTAAAATTTTAGTTTAGAAGAGAGAAATATTATAAAATTTTAATAAAATAAGATAAATAGTGGAGTTTCACTAACAAAAATTTGGGTTTAATGATGGATACATAAAAAAAATTAATAAAAAATGATTTTCAGGCCAAGAGAGTAAATGTAAAGATTTCAGGAATTAAACCTTATCCATTAACTTAATGAAGGGAAAGAAAAAAAAATGAAACAATTGGTTAAAATGAATCAACTCAACCCATACCCAAAAGTAGGCAACTCGTAGTAACTAAAAAATAAAAAAAGGTTAAATGAAGTTACTATAGTTGATTAAAATGAGAAAAGAAACAAACCATGGTTATTAAAATTTTGCTTGAGAAGATAATAAATAAAAAATAAAAATAGTAAAGACCAAGAGAACAAATAGAAAACTCAAGTTATTAAATTTGGGGACTAAAATGACCAACGAACATCATTCAAAGATTACAATGAGAAAACACAGAAATTCATGTAGTGAAAAAATGTCTAACCACAAAAAACACGTGGAACAAATTGAAATTGCAAAGATAATGACACAGGCCTTTGCGAAAGTGAATTCCATGTCCAAAATGGATCGAACTTCAAAATGAACCAAACACATTAAAAAAAAAAAGACACATTGTCCATCTTCAGTGATTTCCACCGTAGATAAACAATAAAAATCCCTCTTTTGTTAAAATACAGCGAGGCTTAGTGATTTACACACTGTAGTTGATATTTTTTGTAATAAATTTTAATAATAAATAATTAAAAAATTCTCACCAATAAATTTATGATAATCAATAAAAAAAATTATTTGTTTCAAATTTAAGTTAAACTCTCTTCATGGTATATTTTTATTATCAAAATAATTAATTGTGATCAAAACAAAACACTGTGTAACAAAACATGATACATGATTTGAAACAATGCATATTTTTTTGTTATTAAAAAACAATTCACTAAAAATTTTCATCTCTTATTAACTCAAACTCTAATTTTTAATATCGATGCAAAATTTAATTTCAATTTTAACAATCATGGACCAAATTACTTTATTAAACTATAGAGTTTGAATTAAATAATTGATGTTATAAAAATTAATTAATAATAATGATAAAAATGACCAAAATACAAAACTAAGTTTAATATATGTTAATCAATTAGTAATCTAACTATTAACTTAATAAAGATAAAAAGAAAATAAAAAAAACTTGCTAAAGCTGAATCAATTAGAGTTAGGCCAAAAGTAGACAAATTATAATAATTAAAATTTTATTTTAGAAAAAATTAATAAAGAAAATAAATAAATAAAGTTTGGATCAAGGCAAAAAAATGGAAAAGGTTTAGGTATTAAGGATTTAACAACTGACTTAATGAAGATAAAAAAAAAGTAGTTTAACTAAAAAATAAACAAATTATTGTTACCAATGTCTTACTTTAGAATATAGTACGTAAAACAACAACAAAAAAAAAATATGGGGACCAAGAGAGTAAATAGAGAATCTAATTAAATAGTTATAAAATTTAGGGATAAAAATGTAATAAAACTACATTTTAACTTAAACAAAAAGTGAAACAGACTAAAACCTATAAAATTGAAACATAAACATTAAAAAAAAAAAACGTCTTGTGAAAAGAAGATCAAAAAAAAAAAAAAAACAAATCACATAAAAAAAACCTAGAAAAAAAGACAAAAGCAGAAAAAAAAAGTGCGATATTGTTTATCCATTGTAATTTCATAGTAGATGAATAGTTAAAACCTTTTATCTTTTACGATATAGTTATAATATATATGTGTGTTCATATCATCGTCTTCCCACAAGTCACTTTTTTTCCTTTCTTTTGGTGATTAAACCCCTCAAGTTCTGGAAACCTTCCCTTTCGCATATCTTGAGGCACTTTCATTCAACTCTTTCGCAGCAAAGATAAGCTGCTTTGCTAGCTGCCAATGCCAAGGCTTGAAGAACCGAAACAAACATGGAAATTGGAATATAATAATAATAATAATAATAATAGAGGGAGTCCTCTAGACTAATTAGGAGGCTACCTACCTAATTGGCGTGCATGTGACAGGACAGCCTTGAGCGCCACTAATTATCGCCACCCATGTGCTGTTAGGGATCCAATCATCCACGGGGAATGCTACATAGACTTGTCCTGCAACTTTTGTCTAATTTCTACTTACCTCTCAAGGTTTTAAAATGTACTACATCTCCCCCTCTTTTTTGGCACCTCGACTTCATGTCTAGTATCGTGTCTTCTAGTTCTGGTCCTAGCATTGGTAATTTATAAACTTTTGTCCAATACGAGCAAATGGATCTTCATTCAAGTCTCTTAACCAAGAAGTGGAAGGAAACTATTCAGAAAAATTTGTTGGGAAATGTGGTTCATATGAGATAATTTGAGGAAGATAATTGAGAGAGAGAGTCATGGAGCAAATGATAGAGGCGAAAATAATTGAAAAAAAAAAGAAATTATTTTCCATTAATTTGCCAGAGGGGGAGCAAGGTAGCTCCGCAATGTTGCAGGCTTGCAGCAAAGGGGTCGATGGCGATACAAGGGTTTAGTTGCTGCAGAGTGGGAGGGAGATGGAGACATGGTTTGGCATTGGTGCCGATGAAGAAATCCAAGTGTTGTTCTCAGACTAGTGATGTATTTGAATGCCTTAAAGAGTTAGTGACTAAGCTTATGAAGAAAGAGAAAATTGAGACTTTGACATGATTTTGTCCTGAATATTGACATTTTGGGTTAATGCTAACAGTAGTCCCTAAACTATGCTTATATTACTTAATTATCCCAAACCTATAAAGTATTTCATCAATCGTTATCAAACTATTTAATTGTTGTACTCATCGTACTGTTGTTATATCAGGTATTAAAATGTGACGGAATTGGGGGAAAAATACATAGTCAACCTTCAAAACATGAATTAAAAACTAAAGCGAAAGAAAAAAAATAAAAAGAAACCAACAACAAAGGAATTGAAATAAATGCTTACTTAAAATTTAGTTGTGAAAATTGAACAACTTAATCTGCAATCATTCACATCACAATATTTTATGAAAGCAAAGGTCAAAAAACCATGCTAAATTAGAAGAAACCTAGCGAGAAGTTAAACAGAGTGTACATATTTTCATAGTTTTATAGTTGAAATAGAAAGTTGTAAAGTTTTAAGACTCAAATAGAAAAGTTTTCTATATTTTAGGGCTGATTGTGTATTCTCCCCTACTTTTGTTAGTTTTTAATGTTTGGTATAATAACAGGAAAATGAGTACAATAATTAAATGGTTTGAGAATAATTGATATAATACTTGATAATTTCAGAATGATTGAATAACATGAGACACAGTTTAACTCTGGAATTTTTAACCTTCTAACAATTATCATAAACTACCATATTCTTTGTTTATCCCCATCATTTTGGTAAATAGTTAAGAGGCCATAAAAATATGAGGGAGATTAGATATTCTAACTCCGACATTCTCATTTCATCATATAATATCCTAATATTAGTTCGAGTGTTTTCCGGATTATGAAAAAAGTGGTCATTTCCCTTTCCCTTACGTATTACACTCACAAACAAATAAGTAGTTACGGAATTTGAGAAATAATTCATGGAATTTAACTGTTTAGTGGGCTATTCTAGGGTTTAGAGGCCAAGTTTGCAGATCCTTGGTGTTCGTTTCTTTAACAATCAGTACCTCAATAAAATACTAACTTTCATGTATTTGTAGGATTTTTAACAGCCAAGTTTAACTTTTGCGTGCATACACATTTTCCAATTTTATTAAACTTAAGTGAACGACCAATCCATACACCTTAGCCACAACATTAGGGCTCTGGTTACTTACGAACCTCTAAGGTAAATAACCATAAAAAGCATGAAATGAGTCCTCACAAGACTGGCACTGTTAGACAAAACAAACAAATACTCAAGGTTCTGCATAATATTCCATTTGTCATTTATCTATTGAATCATTTGATTTGCCCAAAGATTTAGAAAGTGGATAAAGTGTACGTGTTGTTTTTACTTTTTACACTTAACTCAAAAAAGTTGGAAAATATGAATATTGAAATAATAATTTGAATGGTAATATGATAAAATAATTTGTTAAATATAAAAATATTACAAATATTTGATAGTACAAAAAGTAGAATATATTGCAACAGTTTTGGAATGGATGTATTCAATGAAGGGATTAAATCCCAATGTGGTCCCTAACTATAAAAAAAATGAAGTTTTGATCCAAAACTAAGGTTTGTTTAAAAACATCCATTAACTTTAAAAGTGGTGATAAATTGGCCTCCAAGTGGTCGCTATCAGTTCCCTCCGAGTGGGCATTTGACCCAAAACTCTAATTGACTATTAGCTTCAACATTTTTCTCCCCCAAGTTGTGTATCATGTCTTTAATTGGATCAATTCGACCAATTCTTGTGTTCATACCCTAGAATTTTAGAAGAGACAATTGAATTATGAAGTATCAATATGATTTTAAAATAGGGAAACTTCCAATTACCCTATGAGCATGCACCAATCTAAAGTTTGCTCTCTTTATTTTTAGAAACCTACACTTTACCATTTGTATTTTTTATGCTGTCTAATAATAATTTCTGAAATTATATGTAAAATATATGATTATTATCTTCCAGTAATTTCGATCTTTCAATATTTTTTTTATTGTTAATATACATTTAAAATTATCAATTTTTTATTTCTGTAAATATATTTTTCTCTTTGTAAATACATATCTGTATTTTTTAAAGGTTTGTTGGCTATAAAAAAAATAAAAAATCTTAAAATTACTAGAAAATTATTTTTAAATAGTTTAAATTAGGGTTTTAGAAGTTGTTGTTGGACACTGTAAAAAAAAATAGGGGGTAAAGTGTAGGTTTCTTAAAATAGAGGGGATAAAATGTAGGTTAGACCAAACCATAGGGGATTTTTATCATTTTCCCTTTAAAATAACATGGCTTTTCTTTCCTGCTCCAAGTTGCAGAAAACTCACCCATCAACAATGATTTCTTGCCACTGTGTGTGGGTTCTTAGAAGCTAGTTAGGTTCGAAATTAAAAATCTGAAGAGTCTTTGGAAAATGACTCTAGCTTGGAGGCCCAGAGATCACATGTTTCATACTTTTAGAGGCTCAAACGTTATTTTGGCCCAAATTAAACCTTGTTATGATCTAAATTTGTTACTTTTGTTTTTTTAGAAAAAAGGTCAAAGAAC
Organism: Aquilaria yunnanensis; assembly: GCA_039654915.1. Taxonomy (NCBI): domain Eukaryota; kingdom Viridiplantae; phylum Streptophyta; class Magnoliopsida; order Malvales; family Thymelaeaceae; genus Aquilaria; species Aquilaria yunnanensis. The sequence goes on along the minus strand of CM077596.1, from coordinate 93,219,157 downwards.
TAATGAAGCACTCTAAAGCTACTTTTGTTTGTTAAACTTCAAAGCATCGCATAAAGTAGAAGACAGGAAGAGACGGCAGGACCCACCGGGGTAGATCCGTAAAATAAACCGGAATCCGAGGGTTTTTCTGCTTAGTTTGCTTATTCGGACCAACTTCCCCGGCCTTGAAATTTCTTTTTCCGACGGCTAGAAATCATTTATCTCTCGCCTCATTCATTTGGTTCCCATAATAAAAAAAAAAAAATACTCCCAACAAAAAGGAAAACAGAATTAGAAAAGAAAAAAAATAGGAACAGAGGGGAAAAGAGAGAAGAAGAAAACTACTAGGTACTAGTATTTGTTTCTTCTGGTTTCCCAGCGACAAGTCTGTTTTCTCTCGTTCATTCTTCTCGATACCATAAAATTTTCGTTTCCATTTCTGTTCTCTGCCTTCATTTACTCTTCTGGGAAATCGAAGAGGTGAAGTTTTCAACTTCAAGTCAAAGGTAGCTTTTGCTTTCTTGTTTTCAGCTGGTGAAGCTGGAACTGTTCGGACCGGAAATGGAGTCTCCGAGCTTCGTTTGATACGTTTTCTGGGAAGAAGAAGGAGGGATGTCGGACAAAGTTGTTGAGGGGTGTTTGGTTGGTGAAGCTTTAATGGTGTTTTCATGGTGAAAAAGTGGGTGCCTGTTCTTTTGTGGGTCTCGGGAGGAGTCTCTGGATCTGTTGACCGTTTGTTTTAGATTTTTGTTTCTTTGCTTCTTCTTTTTCTCCTTACAATATGAAGGCTCCAACAAGCGGTGTTTTGCCAAATTCTACTGAAGGTGCGTTCGCATAGCCTTTTGGTTGATCTTTTTCCTGCTTTCCGGGATTGGTTTCTTCTGTTTTTTTTTTTTTTATAAATTTTTTGAGTGATTGGGAAATGGTATATTCAAGTTTAGTTCCTCAGTAAGGCAGGTAGAAACTAGAATATTCCCTTGTGGTGCTGTCTACTTTAGTGGCTTGTCTACCTCCGTAGGCTTATCATCATCTACTGGTTTTTCAATGTGGACAACGTTTTAATGCTTGAAGGAATTTTAGTAAGGTTTCTCAGAAGCTGGTGGTAGATGTTCAGCTTTGAACTAACCATTTTCATGTTTCCGCTGGTTTTGAAAAGAAAGCATCTTAATAAAAGTTGAGTAGGGGAAACGGAAGAAGCAAGTCGTGGTACTAGTCAGCACTTTGTGGTGCCTTTCTTAATCCCTACTGATGAAAGATTAATGACCAGAAGTTGATGCCACAATTTGTCTGACGAAAAGCGTTTGTTATGCATCATAATGGATGAAGTTGAAATCTAACTATATCAAATAGACTGCAAATTGATCTTTTTAGTTGATTTTTTTGGGAATTTTGATTTTATTGATTATATTGTCCTGCCATTTCTGGATTTTCTTTGTGCAATAATGCTCCTGTGTCTGACTTGGAGTAAAGGAGAACGGAAGAGCATTAATTCAGAACTATGGCATGCTTGTGCTGGACCACTTGTCTCTTTACCCCCTGTTGGAAGTCTTGTTGTTTACTTCCCTCAAGGTCATAGTGAGCAGGTGATGTTTTATTTTTATTTTTATTTTTGGCATTGCAATTAAGGCAAGCTACCGTTAATATGGCCTCAAAATTTTATATTCTCTGATTACTGCCATTGACAGGTCGCTGCATCAATGCAAAAGGAGACTAATTTTGTTCCAAGCTATCCAAATCTGCCATCAAAGTTGATTTGTTTGCTTCAAAATGTAACAATGCATGTGAGCATCGAAATTCCCAAGTTACCTTTTGCTGATGTCACAATTTTATAGTTTGCCCCTCACAAACGAGATAGATGTAGATGTTTACCTTGTTTTCCAACATTATTACTGTCTGTATAATTACCTAGTTATTCCACTTGCACATTTTAATCTCTCTCCAGTGTCAACAATAGAAAACCTACCTCTGCAAAGTTGCATTTTTATTTAATCAAGTATATTTTGTCAGGCTGATACAGAGACTGATGAGGTGTATGCCCAGATGACTCTTCAACCTGTAACTAAAGTAGGTCAGCCATTTGAATTCCCGAATGATGAGTGTATATATTCAAACTCCATTGCTTTCTTTCCAGTAAGATGCATGTTTCTGGATCCCTTAGATGAGAGTTCAAATTTTGCAGTATGACAAGGAAGCATTAATAGCATCTGATATGGCCCTTAAGCACAGCAGGCAACCTGCTGAGTTCTTCTGTAAGACATTGACTGCCAGTGACACAAGCACTCATGGTGGATTTTCTGTGCCTCGTCGAGCTGCTGAAAAAATTTTTCCTCCCCTAGTATGTAAAATATTGAAACTACAGGTTTTGTTGTTCAAATTTGAGGGCAAGTAGACCTGCGAAAATTTTTCCTGAGCACAGGATGATGATATTTGACAGGATTTCTCAATGCAACCGCCTGCTCAAGAGCTAGGAGCAAAAGATATACATGACAATACGTGGGCTTTCAGACATATTTATCGAGGTATTGATCTACTTCGAAACAAAATGTGTTCTTTCATCTTGTAGATTGTGGTGACAAATGGAGTTCAAAATCCTGCTCTTCAACTTAAAGTAAAGTAGTAGTTATATGTGATGCAGACTGTACTTGTAGTCAAGAAATCAGAATAAATTTGGTACATAGGCTTCTCTATGTATTTCAAACAAGTTAACTGAAGTTTTTCATTGCTCCAGGAAGTGATTGTGTCTTATTGAGGTTACTAACTGAACCACATCTCACTGTCTTGCTGTTATAGTAAGCATTACTGGGTGAAGGCTGATATACAGTTGAATCATAAAAAAAGGTCATTGTGCTATATTTGCAGGTCAGCCAAAGAGGCATCTGCTGACTACTGGTTGGAGTGTTTTTGTTAGCACAAAAAGACTTTCTGCTGGAGATTCTGTTCTCTTCATAAGGTGCATAGACAGATGGACAGAGGTCCACTTGCAAAGTGATTTTCAACTGGATTGTCTCATGCCTTCTTTCTTCTTCTCCTTTTTAATATTTGAATCTATATACTTTTTAGGGATGGAAAGCAACACTTCTTAGGCATAAGGCCTGCAAACAGACAGCAGTCAGCTCTATCATCCTCGGTTATATCAAGTGATAGCATGCATATTGGAATTCTTGCTGCTGCTGCTCATGCTGCAGCAAACAACAGCCCATTTACTATTTTCTATAATCCAAGGTACTGTGGAATCTCATAAGCTTCATGTAGTAACACCAAGAATATCATTATAAACCAAGAGATATGGGGGTTTTTGACAGGGCAAGTCCTTCTGAATTTGTGGTTCCTTTAGCCAAGTACAGCAAAGCTATGTATGCTCAAGTGTCACTTGGTATGCGGTTTAGAATGATGTTTGAAACTGAGGAGTCAGGAGTTCGCAGATACATGGGCACAATCACTGGTATCAGTGATTTGGACCCTGTGAGGTGGAAAAATTCTCAGTGGCGCAGTCTTCAGGTAATTTTTCTGTACTGAAATGGGTTCATTCAATTAATATTCTGTACTTCATTGCACAGGCATGTTCTGTTGGCTATGGTTTTCATGGAGCATGTTTTTAGTTACGTGGAGCTCAAAGATTATTTGTGGAGTTCCAAGAGTGCAATTTCAGTTATATACCTTTGAAGCACAAATCTTAAGCGAGTCTTGTAACTTCTTACTGCAAGACCATTTTGCATGAAAATGTTTAAGCTCTATATTTGCGTTCAACACCTAGCTGGCATACTGTCAGGATCTTTTTTCTAGGCTTTGTTCCACAGCAATTATCCAATATGCATTTGCGTGTTGTGCAGTTAACACAGTTCATACTGATATAGAATTAATCTTTCTCTTGTGCAGTTCATTAGCTCATGTTTATTTTCATTGATAGGTTGGGTGGGATGAATCGACAACTGGTGAACGACCAAGCCGAGTTTCAATTTGGGATATTGAACCTGTTGTAGCTCCTTTCTACATATGTCCACCCCCATTCTTCAGACCCAGGTTTCCTAAGCAACCAGGGATGCTAGGTAAAATATTTATCTGTACCAGATCTTGATATGTCTATGGAATGTTCATTCAACTGTCCTTTTTAGCTTTTTGCTCTATTTCTATTAATGCCTTTCATTTAAGGCTGAAACCAAGTCGAGCCAAGCTGAGTAGCAAGCAATCCAAGATTCGCTTGAATTAGTAATGTGCTTGATAATTTTTTCAAGGTTGATACTTGAATTAAAAAGGGTATGAATGAGCTGTGACCTAGCTTTATATCAAAGCTAGAGCAAAGTTGAGCCCTTTCTTTATATCCGTTCTTCACTGCTAGTTAGGTTCAAATTCCATTGACGAAGACCAAAGCTTTCATATAGTAGGGGGCAAAAATTACATATATACCCATGTTCTGAACAAACCAAGCTGAAAATCTTTTGTGCCAAGCTTGGCTCGGAATAACTAATGAGCCTGATATTCTTTGTTTAGATGACCAAAGTGGTAACTCAACATCTTTATTCCTTGAGTTTGTTTGAATACACAATCCAATTGTTTTATTTTTTATTTTATATATTTTTAAGTAGATTGTACCAATAATGAACTGTAGTGGCCTTTTTGTTATTACAATTTGGATAAGTATGGATATCTTTGTAATTTTGTTGAAATGTTCTTCATTTAACATATATTTTACAATCCCCTTTTCTAAACATTGAAAATATAGAAATGGAGGCAGGTCAAAATGATTAATGTGGCCAAGCATTAGCCCAGGCGCTGTATGCATTTCCGATTATATATTCTCCTTTTCTGGCCAAAAGTGGTGCTTTTATTCTATAGTCCAAGGTGGTTGTACAAAGCATCATGGGAAATCATACAGGCTAGAGCAGACTTCCCCCATCTCTTTTTATTTGATGGTTTTCCTTTTAGGGATGTCCCAGAATAGATGACATTTACTTAGGTTGGAGCATTCCCAAAGGGATCATCCAAAGTGGCCCTATGTAATAGTCGTTCTAAGCCTAATAAACAAGCTGGGATAGTTGTTTTTCATGGCTCAGGTGTATGAAATGAACTTGGAATAGAAGTTCACCAAAAACTTGCTTGTGATTTGAAGTGAGTTATTATTGGCCTGTTTAGTTGTGGAAACTTCTCCATATTTTTCAGGACTTCATCAACAAAATATGGATGTATAGCACATGGTGGGATTTTGAAAACCTTGTTTTCCAAATATTTTATATATCCACACTAAAATTAATGGAAATTTGGAAAAGAGAAATGGTAAAAATCCCACAGTTAAAGGGCCCTAAAAATTTCAGTTCCTTTGAAACACATTTTGTTGTCTGGACAATTCCTGACAATTCTTTGGGCTTTTCATTTCCTAAGGTTCTTTTGTACTACAAAATTTTGTACATATGCATGTCGTTTCCATGTGCAAACTTGTAAGTACATGCAATATAGGTAGATCTAAGGACTTGATTCAAGGGCAGGTAGAAGCATCGTTTACCAATCATCCCCCAATCATAACACTCTCCTTAACCTTCAATGCCTGCACTATGACTCTACACATCACAAAGAAAGGAAAAGAAAAGAAAATAACTAATCATGACTAGACTGTAGCAGAGGTGTGGTCGCTATATTGGATGAGTAGGCATAACATGGTAAGAGAGGTAAGAGCAGCATCAATTGAAGATAAAAATACTGGTGGTATTTTGATTGCATGAGCATGTATATGCTTGACAAAGAGAGGCTAGTGTGTAGGAGCAGGGGCGGAGCCAGAAAAAATTATCAGTGGGGGCAACAGATAATTCTTTTACAATATGTAACTATAAAATTTAAAACTAGTGGGGTCAAATTACAAATTTTATTAAAAAGATAACACTAAATATGTAATTTTCCCAAAATTTCTAAAATTGAGTGGGGGCAATTGCCCCCTCTGGGTTAAACGTGGCTCCGCCACTGTGTAGGACTAATGTCTAGATCAATTGTGTGAGCATAAGAATGGTAAACTAGAGAACTTAAGAACCTAAACTGACAGGAATTTAATTTGAGTTTTGAATTTCTTATAATTTTTTATGGGTTAATTACAATTTGCCCCCGGAGGTTTATGTGAAATTATACTTTGTCCCCTTTTGTTTAAAAAATATACACTTTACCCCCCTGTCTTTTTAATACAGTCCAACAAGAACTTTTGAAATCTTAATTTAGATTGTACGGTTGTCACCTTCAAGTAATTTCAATCTGTATAGTATTTTTTTTTATAATTAATTGACATTAAAAACACACTGTTTTAAAAACTGAAAGAAATACAGAAAGAAAAAACTGATAATTTAAGATATTCATTAACTATAAAAAAAATACCATACAGGTTGAAATTATTGGAAGATGGCTACTAGAATGTCTAAATTAAGATTTCAAAAGTTGTTATCAGACTGTATTAAAAGGCAGGGATAAAGTGTATATTACTGAAATAGGAAGGGGCAAAGTGTAATTTCGCCCAAACCTCAGGGGACAAATTGTAATTATCCCATTTTTTATCCACTAAGGAACCCTTAATAATATTCATAGTAGGTAAGACCTCCCATCCCCCCTTTCTATAAGTCTACAAGTGCCATGTGAACAGGCCCTTTCTCATTTCATGTCCTAGTGTTCGAATGACCAAGTGTACTGCTTTAGACATGATATGCATGGTTGAGAATGTTGTCAAGAGAATGCAAGAGCATTGGCTCACTTAAAAAAAATGCTTTTGCAGATGATGAGTCTGATATCGGGAGTGCTTTCAAGAGAGCTATGCCTTGGCTTGGCGATGACTTTGGCACGAAGGACACCCCAAGTACGTTCCTCCCTGGTTTAAGTCTGGCGCAGTGGATGAGCATGCAACAAACTAATCAGTTTCCAGTTGCTCAATCAGGAACCTTCCCGATGATGCTTGCTTCAACTGCTGATGATCCATCTAAATTGTTGAATTTTCAAGCTCCTGCTTCGTCTGCTTCGAACTCACTGTTCAACAAACCCAATGGAAACCTTGCAAATCAGTTGTCACCACCAATTCCTTTGCCCCAACAACAGCAGCTTCAGCAGCTGCTACAAAATCCTTCTAATCAACAACAATTTCAGCAGTTGTTACAAAACCCTATGAATCAACAGCAACTGCAGCAGATACTGCAAACCCCTATGAATCAACAGCAGCAACTTCAGCAACCACAACAACATCTGCAGCAGCAGCAACCTCAACAAGCACAGCAACAGAAGCTTCAACAGCTGCAGCAACGGCTACAACAACAGTCCCAACAACCACTGCAGCAGTTACAACAGCATCTTCTTGATCACCAGCAGTCACCTTCTCACCAACGGCCCTCACAGCAGCTACAGATGCAACAGGCATCCCTATCGTCACAGACAAATAATGGGATGTTTATTCCTAATCAGGTTCCTAACCAAAATATACAACATGCAATATATACTCATGGTCAGCAGACACAGCTATTGACTAGCAATACCCAGTCTGTTTTATCTGCCACTAAGACATCTTATCCATTGACAACTTTACCACAAGACTTGAGGCAGCAGCAAATACTTGAACAGAAACCTAGCTTCACAGAGAGGTATCAGCAACAGACACAATTACATCAGTCACCAGTACAGGTGTCGCAGCAAAGCCTGTCAGAGAAGGCACAGCAGCAACCACCTCTTCAACAGTTAATACAGCACGGTCTTTCAGAGCAGCAAATTCGGTTGCAACTGTTACAGAAGTTGCAGCAACAAACACCGCAATTACCCTCGCCGTCGGGCTCACTACTACAAGGTCAGATGCTGCAACACCAAATCAGTCAGCAGAATCACCAGTTGGCACCTTTGTCGGCATCACAGAATCAACAGCAATTATGCAGTGGCAATGGCTTTTCAACATCTGGACTATTACCATCTCAACAGCTTCTGAGCCAAAACAGATCAGTTCCTGGAATAAGAAGCCATTCTGGTCTTACGGATGGAGATCCTCCATCATGTTCAACATCACCATCCACAAATAATTGTCAGGTTTCACCCACGAAATTCGTCAACAGAAATGGACATGGTCTAGCCGTATTACCCACAGACCCAGTTATTGAACCAGTGAATAGCTTGCTTCAAGAACTTCAGAGCAAGCCTGACAATCAGATGAAGAATGAGATTCCCAGATCCAAGGCATCAGAACAAGTGAAGTACAGAAATTCTGCAGCAGACCAATTGGAAGCATCCTCTTCTGGAGCATCCTACTGCCTGGACAATGGCTCTGCTCAGCAGAATTATTCACTCCCCACCTTTTTGGATGGTGATGCTCAGTCTCATCCACGAGGCAATCTTCCTTTTACTGGTAACATTGGTGGAATGGCACCTGACACTTTGTTATCCAAGGGATATGACTCACAAAAGGATCTCCAGAACTTGCTTTCTGCTTATGGTGGTGCCCCAAAAGATATTGAGACAGAACTATCTACTGCTGGAATAAGCTCTCAGTCATTTTCAGTGCCAAACATGTCATTCAAGGCTGGATATTCTAATGATGTTCCCTTGAATGAGGCAGGGATTTTAAGTGGTGGATTGTGGGCCAACCAGACTCCGCGCATGCGAACATATACAAAGGTATAAAATCCCATGAAGTATGATTTAATGTCTTTCTGGATGCTTTATCTGCTTTGCTTTAGATATTGTCAGGCATCTCTTCTTACTTTCTGCATTTGTGATTTCGTACTTTCGGGGAATATATTTCTGATTGATTCTGAAGCATTACTCAAGTTGTATGGACTGGAAGCTTGTCAGACTTGAATGAACTTATTCATCGCCATGCAAGTTTTGCCATTAGCCCTGCATTCCCAATATGGTGCCTGCCATAATTATTACCTCAAGTTATCTATCATTAGCTAGACTTGGGGAAGGATTTGAAAGAGGAATCGGGGAATTGAGGGGTAGATAGCCTTTGCTCTTTAGGTGACTTCCTCCTTGAGGGAAAACCCACCTTTATTTTGTTTGATTTGATTACTACCTTTTCCTGATCAATGCTTAAAACTGTTCACTTGAATCTGGGGGAAAACATAGTTATGGTAGTCTTATCTACCATTAACCATTTCCCATTGGTTAAGACTCGTGGTGGTTGCTAGGAGATCTAACGTCCAAGTCCCCACCCTTCACCTTTGACCTCTCACTCTCATATGTACTCAATAAGCAAGGTCTTATGATTTTGAATTGGAATTTATAAAACAAGAGACAACCATTAATTATCAGATGTCATTTTTTAATAGAATGTCAGCCTGCAGGCATAATCACTCATATTCTAGTTTAGTTTTAAATATAGAGTTGTTGACTGGTGTTAATATTCCACTGGTTTACACTAAAGACTTGTGTGATATCTAGTTGATTGACTATGATAAGTTGGTTTCATCTTTTTTTTTTCCCTGTCTGTGTGGTGCCTACGAAGAGATCTGGGGTTTTCAGGCTATTAGAACTTGAGTTAATATCAATTCAAATTTGAAGTTATAACGTTTGTTTGCATTCTTGAAGGTTCAAAAGCGTGGCTCTGTGGGAAGATCGATTGATGTGACACGTTACAAAGGATATGATGAACTCAGGCATGATCTGGCACGCATGTTTGGTATCGAAGGACAGCTGGAAGATCCACAATGCTCCGACTGGAAGCTTGTTTATGTGGATCATGAGAAAGATATATTACTCGTTGGTGATGACCCTTGGGAGTATGTGAAAAATCCTGGTCCCAACAATTCAAGTTTGGGTTGTGGCAATCTGTCTTCTCAAGTTTGATTATTTGTTTTCTTTTGCAGAGAGTTTGTGAGCTGTGTTCAGAGCATAAAAATACTGTCATCGGCTGAAGTACAGCAAATGAGCTTGGATGGAGATCTTGGTAATGCTGCATTTCCCAATCAAGCTTGTAGTGGAACTGATAGTGGTAATGCTTGGAGACACTACGATGAAAACTCAGCTGTCTCATTCAATCGATAAGGTTTTCAAGTTCACAAAGAAGCTAAGAATGAAGAATGCATTCTTTTCCACGAAACTTGAGTAAACTGTCATGTTGCTGGTCCTTCAAGGATTTTTATTCTTGCGTACCTTGAAAGTCTTAGCCTTTATCAGCAGTGTGATAGATGGGCTCGAACAGGATCTGTTGTTAGCTACATGTTTTGGGGGTAGCACGGTATCATTTCAGTACAGGAACAAGCATGAACACAGGAATGTTGTATCATCTGTAGGCTTCGGATTAGAGCCTACCTTATCTTACAATTTGTATATGTTTTGCAATTGAGAATAGAAAAGAGTAACACTGATTTTTTAAGTGCAACTAACTCTGATTTATGAAACTTGCATGGTTGAACTTGAATACACTGTTTTGAAAACACAAGTATAAATGAAATGAGCAAATAATTTTGAAGCGAAGATTTCTTTATTCCAAACCAACAATCCAATCAGGGGGAATCCCATATTTGGCTCAAACTAATTACAATTGCCAAATTCTTCATATGCATGAATGAATGGATTCTATGTTGCAAAGTGAAGTTACAAACAAAGCCCCTATGCCCTTTGGGCAACTCCTCAAACTAAGAAAAGTTACATCCAAAGAAACTAGGACAATACAGCCATAACATCAGACACTCGCAAAGCAACGTAATCAAAGCTGTCTTTGCCCTTGAAGTCATTCCCCGCATTCTTGGAAAAGAAAACTGTGTGTCCAGGTGCAACCAATACATGCTCCTCATCAGTACCAACACCAGGACCAACAGCAATCACCTGTAAACCAATTAAAACTAATAGTCTAGAACTGAAAATATCCCTTATATAAGGTGATTAAACTAACGCATACACGGATAAACTAACGCATACCCTACCGTGCCAATGGATGGTTTCTCTTTGCTTGCTTCTGGCAGGTGCAATGGACCAGTTTTCTCCTCTGCTCTAGCCAACTGCAACCAAAATTTATAGGCAAATTCTTACATATTAAACAAAATGACAATTTGAATGCACAAATAAAATTATCCTTGTAGCAGCTTTCAGGTTTTGTCCTCAAAACTCCAGAGAGGTATAAAGCAATAAAAAGCTCTTAAAACCTTTCTAACCTTGAGGAAAACTCTATCATTCAAAGGCTTGAGATCCTTGATATCATCCGTCTCAAGAATACCAACGATGTCATCCTGCTTTAGAATCAGATATTTTTCACCATTCAACTCCACCTCTGTACCAGCATACTTCGAGTATATGATCTGCATGCCAGTCTACACAAACAAGCATTCTTTAAGTAAGACCATAAGCACCTTCACCACCAAACGAATCACACAAGGAGACAAATCTATATCTACCTTCACAGGAAAATCCACTTTTGTATCTCCAGTTGCTTTTCGCTCACCAACTGCAACCACCTCACCCTCTTGAGGCTTCGATTGACCAATGGTTGGAAGCAAAACACCACCGTCAGTCATCTCCTCAGCAGTTTTGACCTTCACCAATACTCTGCCACCAAGTGGCTTAATAGAAGTGAACTGCAAAAGCAAAGTACAGGAACTGATGAAACCAAAAAGCATAAGCAATCAAACCAGATTGATGGTACAAAACAGATAACTGTTCTATTTGCACCTGGAGTTCTAAGGAGCTTGAACAGTCAATACCAAGAAACTCTGAAACCCAGAACCAGCATACACCAACATGAGACAAAAACATTTATCCCAATCACTAAACACCAGAACGTATCTGTTCCAAACATCCTAAAAGTTGCCTTCAGAAACTCTGCCACCAAGTGGCTTAAAATAAGTGTACTGCAAAAGCAAAGTACAACAACAGTTGATGAAACCAAAAAACATAACTCGACCAGATTCATGAAATAGCTACTCTATTTGCACCTGGAGTTCCAAGGAGCCTGAACAGTCAACCAAGGAACTCTGAAACACAGAACCAGCATAAACCAACATGAGGCAGAAACATTTATCCCAATCACTAAACACCAGATTACATCTGTTCCATGCATCCCAAAAATTGCCTTCAGAAGCCTTTCCCATACAATATTACAATTTAGGCAAAACCGACAGAGAACCCCAAGAGCAAAACCCACATTGGCACAGTTTCAAGCAGAGTCAAAAGAAGACAAATTTTAAACTCGCCAAAGACTAACATACGCAGAGGCATTTCCAGACCAGACCCTTGAGCGAAAACCACAGCATCAGGAGCACAATCAACCAGACGACCACAGATAAAGCCATAACGTAACACCAATAAGAAAGCACAGCTAAATGACCTTGGGGGCAACTGTTGAGACAGCTTTCACGACCAGACCCTTGAACGACCTGTGGGTTAGAGTCAAAGCCCCAGGCTTTAACGCTCCAAAAGAAGACAGCTTGACGGTGGAGGGTCTGAGCCCTTCAAATGAGGCTAAGGTCCTCCCTGAAACTGTGATTGGTGATGCTGAAAGCTGCGCCGTCGCCATTACCAGAATTCAAACTCCAGACACAAATCAGATTCAAGCTTTACACAAAGTTATCCAAAGGGAAAAAACCTTAGAAGTATTTCTCTTTTTTTTTTTCCTTAAAAAAAAAAAAACCAATCAGCATGAGGGATGATGAACTTCACGCCTTGGAGAGAAATGGAAGCTTGTAAGTTGTAAATGAGAATCTGATTGGTGTCTGCTTACTTGCAAATGCAGAAGTCTTGGGGAGATAAATGAAACCCTTGGTAGATGAGCAGTAGGTTTTTCACTTATGGACCAATTACAAAAACACCCCCTAGCCCACATATATAGTTATCGATGTCAATGGATAAGATGTAGCGAGTAGAATAGTGCTAAAACCATATCATATTTATTATGTTTATATTTTATCCATCATCCATCAGATTTACAATTTTAATATCTATATTCTATCTATTTTAAGGTGGGTAAGATCGGGTAAAACCAATCAATTTGTCACATATTATCATAATAAAAAATAATAATTTTACAACAAAGTGCTATAATAAAAAATATTCTCTTCGTCCCATATTATTTGAAACAGTTAACTTTTGGCCATAGTTTGACTTGAATTTATTTATATTATTGATTGTTAGAAAAAAATTTAAAAAAATATATTTGAAAACTATAGGCTTTTATTTATCATTTACATACAATTTTTTTATTTATATACTAAAAATAAAAATAAAAAATTATAGATTAATTGCTAAAAAGTGAGTATTTCAAATAATATGGAACAGAGGGAGTATTAAAATGATTTTGAAGAAAAATGATATCAATAATCAAAGATACATATACCTAAACAAAAAAACTTCATATGTGATGCCTTATAGGAAGAAATAATACATGTAAAATATACTGTTTTAGGTCACCAAGCCATACTCATGTTTATCATCTCCATGTGGATGTTGGCACTTGGGTATACCACTTTAAATAGAAAGCAAAATATAATAAAAACAAGCTATATTTATACAGAACCATAATCAAACTTCAATCCAATATTGGACAGCCTTGTTTTGACAGTAAGAAGGGATGAACAACAAACATATTGTTCGATGACTTTCTAGAAGACATGTTTGATCATAAAACCTCATTCTAAAACAATATCTAGCAAATCATAGTATACAAGAAAGAAAATCACACTACTGTAGATCATTTAGTATGCACACACACACACATGCTAAGCGGGTAGGATATAGGGTGGATAGGCCTAAACTCCGTATCCTATTCACATCTAGTAGATATTAAAAAAAAAAAATTCACATCCGCTCCACATCCATTGAATTGTAAAAAAAAAAAACCTACTTGTAAGATATGACCATTGACATCCATACACATAGACATAGTTTGCTGTCTATTTTAAATTTTAATTCATTTAATTAAAATTTGATTGTTATATAATAACTTAAATTATCAATTTTTTATTTAAATGTACAACACTCATTTTCCCCTTACTATCTATCCTCTTCTCATTTTTCAAATAAAAGACCGTGGAAGCACTTCTGGAAGCTCAAAGGCCCAGCGAAGTTTGTGAACTTCTTGTGGAGGGCATGCTAAAACTATCTAGCTACAAACTTGAACCAAGTAAAAAGACAACTAACTAAGGAGTGCAAGTGTCCATTGTCTACTTACCCTGAAACTATGGAGCATGCTTTGTTGATGTGTGAGTGGACTAAACCAATATGGTTTGGAGTGTTAGATTGCGTGGTGGATGTAAGGGCGATATCCAATTTTAACAAATGGCTTCTAGAGTTAATGCTAAAAAATGGATCATGTGGGACTGATAGGCAAGCCTTTATGTTTAAAGTTATGTTTGTATGCTAGAACATATGGATTACTAGGAAGTAAGAATGCAGCAATCTTTCAGGATAAGAAGTTATGCCAACCTCTGTGATTGCTAAGAGTATGCATGCCTTTGGTGAATATTGAAGGGTGATGGAGTTTCCTAAAAATGTTAATAGCCCAAACTATGTTGGTCAGCAATGGGCGAGGCCGGCGCTTAGATGGGTAAAGGTGAATGTTGATGCAACTTTTGATAGACACTTAGGAAAAGTAGGCTCTGGTGTGGAAATATGTGATTGTAATGAGACTCTGATTGCAGTAGGTGGTTTTACTATAAGGCTTCGTCTATTTTGGTGCCAGAAGCCTTAGCTGTTTGAGAAGCTCTGGAGAAGGCTTTTCATCTTAAGCTTTCTCAAACCATGGTTGAATATAACTCCAAGGTTCTTGTGGAGGGTCTACAGCATGACAGAAAGCCATAGGGGATTAAGGGCATGAGAGTTGACATCTGTAAACTCAAGTAGAAGTTTGGCTCAAGTAGGCAAGCTTACATTCCTAGGGCTGCCATTCAATGTGCAGATGCTATATCATCATCTTGTGAGGATATGAGATTTTATGAGTGGTCTTCTTATCTCTCATCTCGTTCTTTATGTTTCGTTAATGCATGATCTTGTACTTGATCCTCTTTGAGGCTATATTTGGAATAAAATCATTATTTGGCCAAAAAATGTGTTTGGAAATGAGGGGCAAATTGTAACTTACCTAAACACCAAGGAGTTTATGTAACCTTTACCTATCAAGAGACTTATAGAATTTTTAGCAACTGCAAAAGTTCTACGTGGGTAACACGTGCCACTAGGCAGAATAATTAAGGATGAACAAATGGCAGCAACAACTATGTAGAAACCAATTTAAGGTGTGTTAAAATGAAGATACAATTTTTTTTTTAAGAAATGAAGATACGAAATATTCATACAAATTTAATGTTTTTTTTATATAGTAACTTGATCGCAAACAAAATTGAGCCAAATGAGAAAAGACTCTAAGCATAACATAAATATAAGGTTGACCACTAAAAAAAATATTTGTTCTTGTGACATCAAATGAAAAGAAGATAATTAGATTGAGTCGAACTTCAACATAAACTAGAATAAATCTGGGATAGATAATTTATAGATAACTAGAAAAAAAATCCATATAAAGAATGATCGAATAATCAAAAAGAAAAATAGATGATCCAATAAATTAAAAGTCAAATCAATGCCTAATAGTAGATTTGCCGACACAAAATCTAATAAAATTAATAAAATAAAATTGCTAGATACCTTCATCTCATCTATTAATAGAAAAATGTCTTACCTCCAATACCTTGTTATTTTTACCTTTCGCTTGACTCACTAACACAAAAAATAGATCTTCTGGATCTGTCCACCGTAAAGTATTAAATGAACCAAGTGATGCTTCTGCTTAGTGATAATTTTGTGGAGAAGAAGAAGGAAGAAATGATGGAAAAACATAGGAAGGTGATTGATTAGGTGAAATAACTACAATAAATCAATCAATGAAACTTGAATTTGTTCTCAAACTCGGCCGAAGAAACAGAGAAATGAGGAGGAATGTGATGTCTTGGAAAAGAATGATGACTGTAGTAAAGACTTTACAAATAGTATTTAATATTAAACAATGCATTCTAGTCATAGTTTTAAATACTACAGTATATCGCTTATCAAGAAAATACGATATGTGGTCTATCAGTTTTTATGATATGTCAGAATATCATAAAGTATATTGAGCTTACCGCATGTATACCACTTACTGCTAATTTTTAATGTATTTTAGACAATTTACTGTGGTATAAAAATCTTTTCTTTTTGTTTATTTTACATTAATGTACCACGTGTGTGTGTGTGTGTGTAATGCCAAAATATAATTAATAAAGATACATAAAATGAAAAAAATATAATTAATACATAATTCTTTTATTTTATTTCAATTTTCACTATTTCAATATACATACAAGCTATGATGAAAGTATCATACCTTGAGTTATCTAATAACTCAATGTAGTATTAAAAAATGTACTGTTATTGTTAGAGTATTAATTTTTTCTTATCATGTATTAGTAAATTAGTTTTTACTATAATAAAATTTATTTTTTTATATTAGGAAAATTATATTAAAAATAATTAAAATACAAAAAATATGGCAAAAAATTATATTTTATGTTTTTCATCTTAAAATTATATATATATATATATATATATATATATATATATATATATATATATATATATATATATATATATATAATGGTATGTGGTATAATATACTGTGTGGTATGCCTATAATTTAGAAAGTAAGGCATACTTATAACAGTATTAAATATTTGGTTATAGCACAAAAAATTAAAATAGCCTCAAAAGGCTTAAACTATGTGAAAAGAATAAGAGCGAGTTTGTTTAACACTAATTTTAGTGTAGTACTATTCAGTGTGCACTATTCTTATATAAAATAATTATTTATTTAAATTACCAATTTATTGAAATTAAGTTTGCACTTTAAGAAGTCTAAAAATTAGTTTTAAGATATTTTGTAAAAAATAAGTATTTTTTATTAATTTTTAACTTAACCAACCTAAAAAAATTAATAAAAAATATTTAAAACTTATTTTTGTAATTTGAACTTATTAAAGTCTAGGGTTTCAATAAATAGATAATTTTGGTAAATAATCACTTTGTATAAGAACAATGCACATGAACCATAAAATTGTGGTAGAAAAATGGCTCTTAATGTGCCCATAAATTCGAAATGAAAGTAGCACTCCCTCAATTTCACAAAAATTGACTATTTTACTATTTACAGTAATCAATTTATAATTTTATTTCTTTCAAATTTACTATAAAAATATAAATATTTTATATGAAAATGACACTTTAAATATTATAGTTTCTAAATATCATTTTTAACATTTTTTTTCAATACATATTAATATGAATATGCTCAAATCAATCTTTAGTAAAAAAGGTAAAATGGTCAATTAATATAAAACAGAAGGAGTATTATTTCTTAGAACTCTACTATTCCTTAATCTAACGTGCAAAAAATTACTTGATCATAACAACATAAACTTCATTTGTTATTAGCGCGTTTGTGATTAGCATAAGAGTTGATAAAAAAAAAACTATCTAAAAGTAACTTTAACTTTTAATTTTAGCGGTTTAATCTCAACCCTCAGTAAATTCCAAAGTAATAAAGGAAACCAGTTCATACCATTTTTCGAAGTCTGAGGGTTGGAATGCATTGAGTGGAGTTGAAAACAAAAGATAAAGTAATGAGGAAGAGAATTTTACCCGTATAAGGAAATAGAAAGTTGACTTCAATTAATCATTTTTCTTTTCTATCCTTTGTTCTACTTTTTGTCAAAAAGTCGGAACAGGTATCATTTTCTTCTATTTTTTTCTGTGTGAAACCAACATAATTTTCTGAGGTCCTTCCCACATTTGGTAAGTCCTGTAAATAAAGAGGGAGACCTTGGCAGTGGGTTGAAGAATTGGGAATCAAGATATGTGTGTGTGTATAGAGAGAGAGTGTGTGTTGGATGAAGACCTCCTCTAACCACATCATTTTGTCCATAGGTTGCACTAAGAAAGAATTCCATCACGCTTGATGGTTCACTTAAGCTCTACATTTTCTCTTTTATTTCATTTCATTTCATTTATTTGTGGTCCTTAAAGTTCATTTTTTGGAACAACTTTTGTCATTAAGATTAGCATTTTGAATAATTTATTAACAATCATTAAAACTAAAAGCTATATTTAGATAGTTTTTCAAAACTCTAATTACTAATGCTAGTACTAAACAAAGCCTAAAGTGAATCCACGTGTAGTGAGACTAGTTATTTTATTTCTTTTCAATCATTTTTGTCGAGTTTTTTTTATGAACCTTTTCGTTGAGTTAATCTCAAACAAATGAAAGCGCAAACGGAAAAATATTCATCACGGATCCAAAACTCACTTTGGGGTTACTATGGATATAATGCACATATGTCTAATTAGACATAGTTCTGATTTTACAATTTTACCCCGTATACTTATACCATATTCTCAAGTAACCATTCGAGTTCATAGGCGAGTTTTGGGAGAAGATGAAAGGTCTAAAAGATATAGAGAGCCAATAATGATTTGATGGTGCGGTAGCGATGGTACTGCGTTGATTCGAACTGAGGACGAAATGACGACGATGACGACAACGCATCATCGTCGGAGATTCAAGGTGGTGACGAGCTTGAAGTCCAACAATGTGATAACAACGATGATGCGATGAGCCTGAAATCCAATGACGAAGCGATGACAAGCTTGAAATCGGAGGCGATTGAAGCCTACAATGCGATCCGGAGACGGAACGACAGCGACGCAATGGCGAGCCTGAAAATCGGAGGCGATTGAAGCCGATGACACGATGGCGAGCCTGAAATAAGAGGCGATTGAAGCCGATGACGAGAATCAGCGATGGAACGACAATGATGCAATGGCGAGTCTAAAATTGGAGGCGATTGAAGTCGACGACGAGACGATGACAATGGTAAGGCAGTGATTCGAGGCTAGGCAATCGAAGGCGATTCAATGAGATCCAAGGGTAGGCGACTGACAATGATGAGCGGCAAAGGATGCAGATCCAAAATTGGCGATTGTGGAGACAATGATTGTGGAGTAAGTGCGACGGCTGTGAAGGGAGGGTGGTGGAGAAAAGAGGATAGATGATAGGGATAAGAGGGCGAAACGGAAGATGAGAGATCGCGAATGATTTGTTTTCCAACAGAAAATTATTACTCCATTCGTTTCACAATATTTGGCCTCTATTTTTTTTTTGACAGTTTCAAAATAGTTGTTCCATTTTTATCTTTCCAAATATGGTAACTTTTTTATCTTTCCAAATACGGTAACTTTTTTATTATTATTATATATATATCATTTATTGAAAGGAGACAAAGTTGACAAAAATTAAAGAGTGAAAGTACGTAGGGCCCATTAAATGTCGTGCCCTAAACTGCCCTTGGCCCATTTGGGCCTGATTACTTAAAACATGCAGCGGAAGTTTTCATTACACAGAAGGGGCTTTCAAAACTCACTAAGACTTATGGGCACGAACCCCAGGATACTTATCGGTACTAGCTCGTTAAGTTCTTTAATTAAGGTTAAGTTGAAGTGCTCTCAGAAACAAGCTAGCACCCATGTGGATTTCATGTGTTCATTTTCATGGTCTTTACCAAGCTTAGCCAAGAATATGCATGGCAACCAAAACACCAACTTAAGTTTAAAAACTTATTTTCATGCATATGCTTTGCATGCTTATGTGTTTTGGTGTTCACTAGTGCACATAATCACTTAATGCCTTTAAATGCAACTAATGCTTAGGCATGTATTAATTCACATACGTGCACTTAAATTTTTTATTAGCCAAACTTTACACAAGCATCCAATTTCATGCTTTTTCTAAGTTTACTTGCATGTTCTTTACTAAGTAAGCATACATAGCCAAACATTGCATGCTTTTAACAAAGACATGGGCTTATGGGCCTTTTAGTACTTAACAAGCATATGGCCCAAAATTAATCAAGAATAAAATCAAAATTTCCGAGTTCTTATTTAAGCCCAAAATGTACATTTAAGCCCAATTTCAACATGCTTCAAGTTTCATGAAAACATAACCCATAAATTCATGCATGGGCCTTGGTAAATCCACCAAGCAATAAAAATACCCAAAAATGTCCAAGTCCATAATACAAGCCCAAAGCCAAGTTTGGCCAAATTTTAGCTAAGTCCATAATTTGGTCACTAAAGTTAGACCAACAAAAACATGCTTAAAAGCAAGCCATAAATCCACAAAGCCATGGAACACAAATTTTCACCTTAATAGACCTTGTTCCCACAATTCTAAGACTTCAAGTCCTGCACAGAAAGTCCACATTTTTTTTTTAGCTTGTTTACAAGCAACTTATATACTTAGAATACTTAGAATATTTTGAGCAATACCATACACAAATCCAACCTTAGAATACAGAAAGAGTACTCAAGACTCTTAGCTTGATCTTTCAAGCAAACCTTTACCTACAAAAGTAGAGTAGGGCGGGTGAGTTATAAAACTCAATAAGGATTCTGTGGCATCCAATGCCTAACTTATGGCCTCCAAGGCCTAACATATGCCAAGAATGTAATGGCAAAATAATCCTTACTCCTGCAAAGAAAACATAAAGATAAAGAAAACACAAAGATATATGCATATAACAATAATATCATAATCGGGGGTTAGCATGCACAACAAATCAAAGAAGCACACAAACACACACCACTTAACACTTTGTTCACAGAAGGGCAGCAAGCATCCCTCAAGTTTTAGTTCATTAATTTCATATACTTAATGTTTTCGGAGAGCTCACTTAGCATAGGAATTAAGGTGGCCGCCTTAACTCCTAGCCCATAATGCTTGCTTACTTAACTTAGCTCATGAGCAAAACAGAATTGCCGAAGCAATAACATAACTTAAGCCCTCTTAGCACTCCTAGGATCACATGGTTCTTTGACCATCACCTAGGGGCCCGAATACTCACACAAAAAATCCATGGAACTAGGCCATGCAATAAAGTGAGTATAGGAATCCTTACCCACAACACCGAAAGCTTTAGAAGCTTATTTTCCTTCGTTTTCCTTGCTTGTTGACTCTAGAAATTGTTTTCTAGCATAAGAACCAAGATGGGCCGAATTTTATTAGTAACCATAAGATACCAAGAACACTTGGTGATTAACTCAAATAACACAAAATACCAAGAACACTTGGTGTACACTTACAGAACCTCACAAAAGAGGTAAGGCCAATTTCTTGTGCTTGATGTTCTTCAAGCTTCTTCTTGATTTCTTGCTTCTAATGAACTTAGGAACTCAATCACAGAAAGAGCTCCTTGAGTGGAGTTTAAAACCTCCAAGAAATGGAAATGGCCGAATTTTCCTCCTTGGTTTTCTTTGAATTCTTCACCTGATTCTTGCTCTTTATGGTCTTAGAGCTTGAATTCAACCAAGAATACTTGGTTTTAATTTGAGAAATGATTATTTCTGGCTATGGACGAATATTTAGATGAGGAAAAGAGTTGGAAATGTGTTTGGAATGGTGAGAATTGATATGGAAGAAAATGGAGAGAGAATGAGAGAGTTTGAGAGCAAATGACTTTGAATGAGTGGGTTGATTATGTTTTAATGTGTGGGAAGGTGATGACCAGCCATATGGGAAGGAAAATGAGTGTATAATGTGCTTGGAAGAGTGGGAGACAAGATTTAATGGATAGAAGACTAATTGGAAGACTTTTGTGTAAATTGGTAGAAAAAGTCAAAAGTAGGAGACATGTAGGTGAAGAAAGAATCCAAAGTCTTGACTAAGGATGGGAGGTGGATTAAAATAGTAAAAAATTAATAATGTGTTTGAAATGAGTGGGAGACAAGATTTAATGGATGGAAGACTAATTGGAAGACTTTTGTGTAAGTTTGGTAGAAAAAGTCAAAAGTAGGTGAAGAAAGAATCCAAGATGATGACTAAGGATGGGAGGTGGATTAAAATAGTAGGATTTGGAGGAAGGTGACATAAAATATTGGGAATTGGAGGGGCATGGCTGGCTAAGGCATCCAAGGCCATTAAAATGGCATAATTCCCCCTTTAGTCCTCCAACTTTCTAAATTTGGGCAATTGAGCCCAACCACTAAAATCCCTTTGTTCAATTTAGTCCATCATCTTTAAAAACCACCATTTTCATTACTATTTCTCTTGGCCTAAGCCAAGCTTATTTTTAAGATGTTCAACACTCAATTATGCACATGCCATATTGTCTTCTCAATTTAATTGAGCTAAATTCTCAATTAAAGAAAAATTCTTATGCTCCAAATCCATTTAACCCGGGACCTAATCACTTTGGATTGTCCGGGCATTACATTAAAAGTACAAATGCTGGTAACTTTTTTCAGAAGAGTACATGTACTTTATATAAAAATAAATAAACTAATATTTTTTTATTAAAAGGAATAAGTAAAAAGTAGAGACGTCTTAATTTGAATGTATTATCAAAGAGGACAGGTTTTATAAGATAGAGGGAGTATTATTTATTATTGTTTAGACACTTTTTATTGCATTTTAGACATTTTTATATATTTCTTTAGACATTTATTTATTCAAGCACCTTTATTTTATCTATATATTGGTTCCAGACATTTTTACATTTTTTTTAAACACTTTTACATATTTGTTCAAACATTTTTTTTATTATTTTAAACAGTTTTTTTTTAATATAACAAATTGTTCACAAGTTGATTCAAACACTTTTACTTACTTCTTTAGACCTTTTTTAATATTCAGACACTTATTGTTATAGCTTTAGACACTTTTTTTTTTATTATTTAAACAGTTATTTTCTAAAGACAATAAATTGTTTACAAGTTGATTGAGTTATTTTTTTTGTTAATACACTTCTACATATTTCTGTAAATATTTTAATATATTTATTTAGACACTTCTACACGTTTACATTTTATCAAAAGGAACAAATCATTTATATATTATTAAAGAGAATAAATAATCTGCATATTATTTTAGATACTTATACATACTTGTTAACATATTTTGTTCTAACTACTTTAGACACTTTACTTCTTTGTCTTTGACACTTACACATATGCGAGTAATGACGAAATCTAGCTGCAACAATAGTGGCGGCGGCGGCGGCAGCTACGGCAGTGGCAGTGGCAACTTTTGCGATGGTGGGATTGATGGTAGAATTTTTTAAGGAAGAGAGAATTTTTATGAAGGCTAATTTTTTCATTTTTTTTTTTTATGAAAATGGGTTGTATATAGAGAGTTAAGGATTGGTTAGTATGTCTAATTAGACATATATGCATAGTATAATAACTAATGTAGTTGCCAAGAAAAGGGGGTGGCTTGATATACGCCAGACATTTTATGCGTCCTACAGACAAAAATCCAAAATTATCCTTATTAAAATTTGGCACATTTTTTTTCAACTTAGAACATAAAATAGAAAAAAAATAAAAAAAATAATGAAAAAACAAAAAAAAAAAAACAATTTGACATACCCATTTCAAACCAAAGAAATAGAATTTGATGCACTTGTCTATTTTTTCAACTTAAACCATAAAATAGAAAAAATAGAATGAAAAATAAAAAATTACCAATTCAACATAACAATACCAAATTAAAGTATATAGTATGTTTAAATAATTATGGATACTATTCTAGACTATAAAGAAATAGAATTTGACACACTTTTCTATTTTTTACAACTTAAACCATAAAATAGCAAAAAAATGAAAATACAATGGAAAATAAAAACATTACCAATTCGACATGACCATTCAAATTAAAGCATAAAATCCATTGAAATAATTATTTAGATTACTCTAGATGCTTATGCAATAAAATTTGACACACTTATCTATTTTTTTTTAACTTAAACCATAAAATACGTAAAAAACAAAAAAATAGAAAAAGAAATAAACAAATTACCAATTCAACATGATCATCCAAAATTAAAGCATAAAATATATTGAAATAATTATTGAGACTATCCTAGATGCAAAAGAAATAGAATTTGACACACTTACCTATTTTTTCAACTTAAACCATGAAATAGCAAAAAAAAAAAAAAAAATGAAAAATAGAATAAAAAATAAAAAATTACCTATTCAAAATACCCAGTTGAATGATCTATTTCATGGGATTTTATGATTTAATCTAGGATGGGCATGTTGAATTGGTGATTGTTTATTTTTCATTCTATTTTTTGGTTTTTTTGCTATTTTATCTATACCCATTAGACTTGCCTATGCCATCATATGAATCTAGTCCGATAAACATAATTCTTAATTATGAAATCGTAACTTGAAAAAATAGCTCTAGAATCATGGATGATGGGTAAAAAGAAAATCAACAGTAATACATCTCTAGGCTTACAAAGGGGAACCATTTGACCCGGCTGAAAAACATGATTCCCTTGATTCCATGGATGAATATTAACTTGAAAGCACAATCTAAATCTGGTCCACCACTATAATTGGCCTATCCTTATATCACTCACCTATCATCCATGATCCCATTGATTTGTGCAAAATTGTCAAAGCTATTTGTTCTTCAAAATAAAAAAGGGAATTAGCTTTTGAGTTAGAGAAAGTGAAAGAAATAGATGGAATTAGCTTGAATCATTATCAGCAACCATTGACTTCTCTAGCTTACCCTTCGCCCCCTTTTAATAATGAACAAAATAACCTATAGAGGTGGATTAAACCCATTCATGAAATTTCAATTCAAATTTTTTTTGTAAGGCACCAATTAAAGAAGTCACATCCTCACCATATTAATAAGATGATCACACTCCTCATTCGAGAAAAGGTCTTATACAAAAAGACCCTTAAAAGATCATAAAAATAAATCAATTTGTAAAATTTGTAAGTAGCCCCAAAATCCAACTAACAAAATAAAAAATGAAACAAAAAAGGTACCTGGGTCACCATGAGAGCTCGGTGGCATGAATAGGATCAAATGTAATAGAACATGAACCACTTTTCATTCACAGTACTAATTCATGGCTATAAAGCAGAAAAATGAATAAATATCATAAGCTCTTTTAAACCCTTTTTTGAATTTAGCCTAAAATTTTTCTGGAGTGAGAGATTACGCACGTGGTATTGTCACAAAGCAAGTTAGGAATCAGAAGTGATGAAAGAGAAATGACAGGAAATGGAGAGTGAGCCAAGAAACAGCATGACTCAAAACTGAAAATACATTAGAGATAATAATAATGTTGCCAACTAAAATCCCTTTTTCCTTCAACTTAAAGTAAATGATTAATTAGAAAGGGATTCATGTCGATTTGTTCAAAATAAAAGTTGAGAAAGAATTAAAACTTGATCATGTTAAATAAAAAGAATCAAACTCTGCCGTTTAGAGATGAAAGTGACAGAGGAGATAAGGAAAGAGGAAAGTAAAGAAATAACTTGTAGAAATGCACAAATGCATTTTTTTTCTTTCCTTAAGTATCCCATTTTTTTTAAAAAAGAATGGAGTTCTGTACCATTAAGCCTTTTTCTCCCCAAATTTTCTCCTTTACATTTAATCATACACATTTCAAACACAGAATTTGATCAAATTTACCATAATGGGACGTAAGAGGGGTATTTTGGATGATAAGTGGAAAAAATTTAAAATTTCTTGACATAAGTGACACTTTTGCCACGGGTCTATTTCTGGTTAGCTCTGTTAAGTGAAAAGCCAATTGCACCATTAAATGTATTTTTCTTTTATAATATATATTAGATTAGATAAGATATAGTAAATGATTTTCCAAATTAACCTGAGTAATTTCTATCACATCCTTATCCTATATCAAGTTAAGAAGTATCTTTTAATTATATTTTCGTAAATACACAGATAAATCCGATTGTAAGATAACTCCAACTTATATATATATATATAAGAATTTATAGTACTTAATTTACGTCATATCAATTCAATATTATCAACTCCGAGATAGTCTGATCTGTTGATTAGTTTTTAATATCATCTTATCTATTCATATATTTGTATCTGATTAAATTTTTACATATATCTATCTTAAGTACGTATCTGTTGCTTCTTTTCATCTTAATTATATGCAGAATATATTTAAAATATTACTAGAAAATAATACAAATAAAGTACTATTTACACGGATAGAAAATATTATAAATTCATTAACCTTAGGAATTAACCAACAAGAGACAGTACTTTAGATACTTTATTTCCTCAACCATGGAAATTAACCGTCCAACTTAATTCGGAAATTTACAAATTCCCTACCGGTTTAAGTAATTAATTTGTTGGATAATCTCAAACTAATGTAAAGCTTATCTCATACTCCCCACACTATAAATCCAGCTTGATCATGGGATGGTTAGCAGTTTTATTTTCTTTCCCCCTCTTCCATGGCTCCCAAGTCCCATTTTACGACGATTTCTTTGCTTTACTTCTGTTCTGTAATACTAATCTCTTGTGCTTCTGCACTTAATGTTTCCTACGATGGAAGGGCCATCTTACTTGATGGAAAACGCAGAGTTTTGGTCTCTGGTTCCATTCATTATCCAAGAAGCACCCCTGAGGTTTGTTAATTAATTTGCTTTTCTAATTCGAACTAAATTGGTTGAATTCCCTGCTTAATTGAGATGGGTTTTTATGTTTAATTAATTTATATGTATAGATGTGGCCGGAGCTTATCAGGAAGGCGAGAGAAGGTGGATTAGATGCTATTGAGACTTACGTGTTCTGGAATGCTCATGAGCCTGTTCGTCGTCAATATGATTTCGAGTCAAATCTTGATCTCGTCAGATTCATAAAAACCATCCAATACGAAGGTTTATATGCAATTCTTCGAATTGGACCCTACGTTTGTGCCGAATGGAATTATGGGTAAAGCCCTATATAAACCCTAACTCTAAGTAAATTTTTGAAATAATTTTGAGATTAGTCGAATTGAACCTGTTTACGGGAAGCTCTCTTTAAAACTTTGGTTATAAGTCTTTCCATTATTTAACAAAACTATTTTAAATATTTTCACTTTTTTTTTTCTCCTTTTCATATGTGTAGTGGCTTGCCGGTGTGGTTGCATAATATGCCTGGCATTGAGCTCCGTACGGCTAACGACGTGTTTATGGTAATTATTTTTCTTTGTTGAAGTCATTATAATATACTTTAAAAAACCATTCTTCGATATATTTCATAATACAATTGTTTCTTTCCCAATTATTTTAGCACGAAATGCAAAACTTTACGACCCTAATAGTGGACATGATGAAAAAAGAAGAACTTTTTGCGTCACAAGGAGGTCCTATTATTCTTGCCCAGGTAATTATAAATATTTATAATTAAGCAAATATATATTATCACCACCAGTATTCCTACTTTTTGTGTAAAATAATATTCATAATATTGACATTTTTCTGTTAATTACTTGGCCTTTTAATTGAACTTGAAGATTGAAAACGAATATGGCAACGTAATGGGGCCATATGGAGAAGCTGGAAAAGCTTATATTGATTGGTGTGCAAAAATGGCCACTTCTTTTGATATTGGCGTTCCCTGGATCATGTGTCAACAAAAAAACCCTCCTAAGCCTATGGTAATTAATTCTTTTTCTAGAAGTTTTCAACTTATATATAAAGTATATATCTATTGTATTATATATATATTCGTTGAAATATATTGCTAATTTGATTAGTATTATTAATTAAATAGCTGGAAACTTGCAATGGCTGGTACTGTGATCAATACTATCCAAGTGATCCTAACCAACCCAAGATATGGACCGAAAATTGGACAGGATGGTATGTTAATTTAATCAATAAGTTATTGTTTTTTTTTTTTTTTTGAGGTTTTAAAGTTATAGAAAAGTAATTTTTTTTTATAATGTGTGACTTAATTATATATAGGTTTAAGAGCTGGGGAGATGCACATCCTCACAGGACTGCTGAAGATATAGCTTTTGCCGTTTCACGATTCTATCAACTTGGTGGCACCCTCCAAAACTACTACATGGTTAGTTAGTGGCACTTTTTAATTTAATTAATTGCACTAATTAAGAACCCAATGTTGTATGTATGTTAATCAGTATTCATATAATTAATTACTTTTGGCAGTACCATGGAGGAACCAACTTTGGTAGATCAGCTGGTGGTCCATACATTACCACAACTTATGACTATGATGCTCCACTCGATGAATATGGTACATTAATTTCAATGCCTAAAATCCGATTATTTAATTTCTAAACACATTATAGGTTTATTAATTGCGTTTAAATTAAATTGTCCTCTTTTGTAATTAATTAATAGGTGGCTTGAACCAACCAAAGTATGGTCACTTGAAGCAACTCCATGATGTTCTTCATTCCATTGAAGATACTGTTACTAATGGCAATGTTTCCAACTTTGATGCACCCAATAATGTGAAGGTAATTGATCATTCAGTTTGAAAATAAGTAATTAATGAATTATTATTTATTAATGTGTCCTAAAATTTTATGATAATCAATTAATTAATTATTCACTAATTAATTAGGTCACCATGTATACAACTAAAGACAGATCAACTTGCTTCTTTGACAACGAGAATACTGCATCTGGGTTCACAGTAAGTTTCCAAGGAGTTGACTTTTATGTCCCTCCTTGGTCTGTTACCATTTCTGCAGATTGCAAGACTGAATCCTTCAACTCAGCCAAGGTATATTTATATATTCCAAATTACACTTCAGTTTCGTTTGAAAACAATATTTTTATGATTAACGTCAACGTTTTGGGTTAATTAATGGATGATTGAGATCTTACTATTCGGGAATAGGGTTTTGGTGACACTATAATTAACTTGCTACATAATTAGCATGATAATTGATGATTAGTTACTTGTAATTAATTCTAGGTGTATACTCAAACAAATGTGGTGGTGAAAAGGCAAGAAAAATCAGAATCAAAGCTTGTTTGGTCATGGAGGCCTGAAAATATTGACAAGGCTGTATTGAGAGGAAAAAGCCACATTTCTGCGAATCGTCTTCTTGACCAAAAAAGGGTTGCCAGTGATGCTAGTGATTATCTCTGGTACATTACAAGGTAATTATTTTATTTGATTCGTTTTGCTTCTATTTTATCTTTATTTTTCATTTTCTGATCCCAGTTCTAATTTTAAATCTTCTCTTCTCCATATATCACTATTTTCTTGGCATTTATTTATTTGTTTGTTTGTTTGTTGGCAAGGCTTGATATTAAGGATGACGACCCAGTGTTGACCAAAAACATGACGATCCATGTAAATGCTACCGGCGAGGTTCTGCATGCTTATGTTAATGGAAATTATATCGGTAATTAACTAATTAAGTACATTTTGATTATTTCTCTACTCTTTTGTTTGTGAATTCTCGTTGTATATAATTATTCTTGTTATATTAATGTACAGGGTCTAGATGGGAAAAATATGGTGTTTTCCAGTCTGATTTCTTCTTTCACAATGTTCAATTCAATCGTGGAAATAATTTGATTTCTCTACTAAGCGCATCCGTTGGCTTCCAGGTAAATATATATATAATGAAATATATAAAATATTTATATTTATTTTTTAAATTTCGTGCATGCTAATTAATTGTATTAACTTAATAATTGTTGTATCATCTACAGAATTATGGTCCTTTTTATGATTTGAAGAAGAATGGGATTAATCCGGGGCCAGTTGAAGTGATTGGCTACAACGGCGATGAAACAATAATAAAGGACTTGTCTGCTCATAAATGGAACTATAGGGTCGGATTGGATGGATTGGATGAAAATAAGTACTTCGAATTGAATTCTGCTCTGAAGTGGTCTAGGGAAGCTCTTCCGACGAACAAATCGATGACTTGGTACAAGGTAAATTTCATTCATAACCCCCTTTATTTTTACGTTTTTGTTGATTAAGTGTGCTAAGTTTTTTGTATGACTTGTAGACCACTTTCAAAGCCCCCCTGGGGACAGAGCCCGTCGTTGTTGATCTGCAAGGCATGGGTAAAGGCATGGCTTGGGTGAATGGCTTTAGTATCGGCCGGTATTGGCCAACATACATGGCTACAGATGATGGTTGTGAGGATGGACCTTGCAACTATGCCGGTTCCTATGACAACAACAAATGTCTTTCAAAGTGCGGTGAACCTACACAAAGATGGTAATAAGTAAAACCTTTTCTTGTCCTTCACAATAATCTTAGTTGCGTATAAGGAACATTATATCTTATTTGTTTGTGGTTTTTAGGTACCACGTGCCACGTTCGGTTCTTGAAGACGGCGAAAATACATTGGTTTTGTTCGAGGAGTTTGGCGGGAACCCTGCAGATGTGAGCTTCCAAACCATTTCAGTTAGTTCTATTTGTGCAGATGCTTATGAAGGGAGTCCAGTGGAGTTGTCTTGTGGACATCGCTCAATCAAAGAAATCAAGTTTGCAAGTTTTGGAAACCCTGAAGGTGTTTGTGGGTCATTTGAAAAGGGCACTTGTGGATCTGAAAACGACGTCGTGTCAGCAGTAAAAGAGGTAAAAGAAAGTGATACTAGAAAAATTTTGAGCTATAGACATGACAAAGTCGGCAAATATATTTAGGATGCTAACAAATTGCTATTGTATTTGTTTTTCAGGAGTGTGTTGGGAAAGAGAGCTGCCAGGTTGATGTTTCGGAGAAGAAATTGGGCACCACAAATTGTGGGAAGATACAAAATAGGCTAGCGATTGAAGCCATTTGTAGTTAGATTTAGTATAGATACAAAAAAACGTTTGAAGTTCTCCACGACCTCAGATCATCCTCGTGGGATAATTTTAATTTTGTTAGATCTGATCCCCGATGGAAGGGCTAAATATTTTCACGTAGGATAGGTATTTTTGGGAATAAAATGAAAGGATAATTAGTTACTGATGTTTTTTACCCTCTCTGCTCATAATCAATTATCGGCTAGAGTGTTTAGCAAGAAAATATAATTATTCTGGATGAAATTTTCTTAGAATATGCTTCTATTACCTCTCAAATTAACTCCTCATAAATCCTTCTTATTGTCATCAGAAATCCCGTTATTTTAAGTTTATTACAGAGAAGCGACTTTAAGTTCACCGTAATTTCTTTTTTTTGCCATCTTTGTACCATTTTCTCTTTCCGTAATTTTTAGGGTGCAAAATGACTACTATAGCCTCGTTTTCTTCCTCTTATTTCCAATCTCACTTTCACTCCTCTTCCTCTCGTCGTTTTCTTCCTCTAGTGTGATTGATGGGTTTGGTCCCCTCGGCCTCCGCCTCACCATTGTCCTCTGTTAGCCATTCACCATCACTCCTCTATCCTCAGCCATCATCCTCCTTTCACCATCACTCCTTTTCCTCTGCCAGTCAGATCACTTGAATGAAATCTCTAAATCCCTCTTTCCCCTGTTTGCAACCTAGGCTCAATCGCTCAATTTAGGGCATGAGTATGAGAGAATGAGGAGGTGAGCGGGCAGCAGCATCAAATTAGGGCTTCGGGTGCTTGAGTTGAGCCTTTAAGAGCCTGGGTAAGGTTTGATTGAGAACGACAGTGGATAAAAAACAGAACAACGTTGCAATTGAGAATAAGATGATAGTGCGATCGTGGATAATGGTGGCAGATTGAGGGCGGCAGACCCAACTTCAATAATCGACGCTGTTTATACCCAGCGGTGCAGAGCACGACAAAATTGACTGGTACTCTGGTGATTCAAGGACTGCTCAACGGTGGGGCATTGCTAGTGATTAGCGAATTAACAACGTCGGTGATTGTGTTGTGTAGGCAAATTATAACGGCTTCAACGATTCAAAAGAGAATGGTTGAATTGTCCCACATATGAAAAATTGTTGCTCACCTAAATAATCGTGTAAAGTCAAACGTTGCAATCAATATTCTTTCACGAATATACTCCAAATTCAACCAAACACGATATTTTTAGAACCGCTTCACTCTTAAGAAAATTTCACATACAATACTCATAATTCAACCAAGATTCTTTGGGCCCTTAACTTATTATTAAAAATCCATTTTGCTAAAACCCTTAAACCAGCTAGCCCCTTTGGTCATTTTAAAATCTGTCTTTTATTGATAAGCTACAACTGCATGCAAGTATTTCACCACTTCTATTTCATGCCTTAAATTGTTCAATTTTACAAATCGACTTCGCCTTCTACAAGCTTCCTACTTATCTTGTACAGTATTTTCCATGTCAACCTTAGCAAATAGTGAGCTTCTATCTTAACCTTTGCGCTAGTCATGCTCCTTATCCTTTCAGTTCTTAATTTGGGAGTCTCGCAAGATTCATAGTTGCATTTCTTCTAGCTTCTTTGTTTGCAGACAGCTGATTTGCCACCAGAATTTGCAAACAACTTTCGGCCAACCTCAAACTGTTAACACTAGATTTGGCTTTCATGTCAATTAGGTTCTATAAGAACATCTCAAGCAAATTTTTCATTTTGTAAGTTTTCTTCATTTTATGGAATATTGAATCTTTTTTTCGTTAATACTGGATTTGGCTTTCACATCGGTTATGTTCTATAAGAGCATATTTTGTATATTTTCTCCATTTTATAGAATATCTGTAGAAACACGTAAAGTCCACCATGGTACATTCTCTCATCTTTGTATCTTAAATAGGTACCAATTCTTTAATTTTATCCTACCAAACTACATAAACCCATAATGCATGACTCAATTAGATACCTTCTATCAATTTGATCATTAAATTGGATGGAAAACACTGACATGATATTAAATAACACTAAAATAAATTTAAAATAACAACTTTTATCTCTTCAAACTCCCTAATACTAACCTTTAAACTTCAACTAAAATCATTCTAGTCTCCCTCACCTGATCCAGCCTAGCTGGCGCCTCCGATTGCCCTTTAGAACCACCGTGGTGATTCTTTTATACATCAAGAAAATCACCGAGCAAACCCACAAGCAGCAATCCCTTTCCAAATCCAATAATTCCAAGTCACCAAGTATCTTCCCCGTCCATTAAGGCTTCGAAGATCCAATCTTGGTCATTTCCTCGGTCGAGCAATTCCACCAGAATCACATCTTCCACATCATTTCTGGGGATGAATTGAATGACATTCAACATCAGTCCTCAAGCCCTAGAAGTTCTCCGTGCATAAGCCAATGCTTCACGGTTATTGGTGAGCTCACTATTATCGTTCTCGATGTGCTTGCCTCACCTTCCTCCTCATTTGCCTCATTGATGTGTCAAACCCGGGAACTGAAAGCAGCGAATCAAGGCAGGTTGGGTGATGACAATTGGACACATGAATTGGGTTGGGCTGAGAGGCGGGTTGGCCAGCAAATTGAGGCAGGCTGGGCTGGGTTAAGAGGTGGACAAAGCAACGAATCAAAGTAGACAGGCCATAGGGTTGCCAAAAAGCAGCCTTCCTCCTCTCATTTTAGCATCGTCGGCGGGCTAGTTTGGGTGGATGACAATGACGGCTGTGGCAGCGGATCAAGTGAGAGGCTAGGGTTTTAGGGGTTGAATTGGGTGAAGGAAAGCATAATTGATTTTTGGAAGTTTTAAAAGATTAAAATTAGTGATTGAAAAAGTACAAGGACCAAAGTTATTATTTTAATTTTATATAATGTCATGTTTGCATTTTTCATTTAATTTAACAGTAAAGTAACCCATTTAGATGCACTATATGAATTTATACAATTTCATAGGACAAAAAAAAAATATTAATACCTATTTGAGACAAGAATAAAACAAGGCGCCGTGGTAGACTTTACCTCTAAAACTCTAAAAATTGATATATTCATGAAGAATAAGAGCAAAATTTACTTATATTTTCTATTTTATTGCACCATAATTTAAATTTTGCTTTAAATGCATAATATTTAATTCTTGATCAATAAATTCAAGTTTTTACAAAAATATGGAAACTGTTCAAATTGAAGTTGAAAAATTATGTTTATTTTGGTCTTTGCTACCATATTTTGTAAAAAATATGGGAAAGTTGTTAAGTTGCTAAACAAAAAGACCTTACATGTAACAGCAAACTGTCCACACATCCAACAAACAGTTGAAATTATAAGAGATTGTTACAGACATAACCCTTCTAGCGAAACGAAAGCAGAGAAAAAGGGGGGTAAATATCAAAAAAAGGATACTGATTACTACATGTCTCCAGAGACTTATTCCCACACGTAGAGGTATATTAGATTATAGACGATCATCATCCCAACTATTACCGGTAGTACATCAGCTGCTGGGTTGAAGCAACGCTTGGGAACCCCCCATCGTAGATGGCCTGACTAGCTCCAGCAACGCCCATCCCCATGGCAGCAGCCTGCTTGAGAGCATGATGGGCCTGTGGGTGCAGCAAAGCCGGAGCTCCCATTTTGCTCAGTGCCATTTGCCGCTCATACATGGCATTCGCGAGGTCAGCCGCAGATAGGCCAGAATATTGACCAGCAGTTGGTGGCGGAAGTGGGGTAGAGCTGGTCCCAGGTGGAGTGGGTTTACTGCCCCATGAACACTACAGGATGAAAGACGTACGTATACAATTGAGTGAATATTACCAGCAACATTGACCAGATAAAAAAGATGGAGGAAGCAACAACCTCTGGTGGGCTCTAACAAGATGAAAGTATAGCCAAGGGATTACCAGGAGCACAACAAACAAAAATTTAGGTCCTGGACATCTTAAACCAGGAAAAATAGATTCGATTTGCATTCATAACAGTATACACACAGAAAGAACAGAATAATCTCATCAGTTGAAACAGAGAATATTCTGTAACCTGATCACAGGTTTGGGCAACTTCTATGAATGACAAGAATACTTCAACTTTGCATCTCATCAAAGTAAACTAATTATAAAAAAAAACCAAATGAGCTCCTTGCTCAAACCAAACATTTATGTTTTTGTAACCATGTACATCAAATCTTAAAACGAATGACAAGTTTCTTCACAACAAATGATTTGACATGACATCATTGAGTCTCTTTTAATTCACAGGAATTCATAATTAAAAAATTTTAACAAACAAGAATTACAAGAACTTGCAGCGAGTAAATATACCTTAACAGGTTTTCCACAAAGAATCCTAGCATTTCCCATCTGTATAGCACGAGCAGCCTCAGCATGAGTGCTGTATCTAACAAAACCAAAACCTTTATCCCGCTGTATGCGAACGTCTTCAATAGTTCCAGAACCCAGAGCATGAAATAGCCTGTGGAGGTCAACAGATGTAACCTGCAAGATACTTATCCATGAAGATAGCAACAATGGATTACCAAAGCAAATGCAATAAGATCAACCAACTTTCCCAAAAAACTCTGCTAACTATAACTGAGATTTCCCACAGGATTGATCCTGGTTGGTTTACAAGCCCATGAAGATCAACTTTACCTCGTGTTAAAGAGAGGTTATGGGCCTTCAGAGAATATTCAATCGATTTATATGAAAATTTAGATGGGAAGGAAAAAAAATATTAAAAATAATCACTATTAATGCATCTTTAATTTGTAATGTTTTTATTGACATTCGGGCTTCTTAAAGTTTAAGGTATTAAATTGGTGTACAATTTGGACAAATAATCAGTATATAAGAATAAAAACTTCTAAAGCATTTTTAAAAATCCCAGCTGAACTGACCCAAGATTACTAGAAAGAATAATAAAAGCAATTAATCAAGACTTACCTCTGGTGCAAGATTTCCAACATAAACAGTTGTATACTGGGGATTGTTCTCCGGAGCATCATCACTGGTCTTCTCGTGACCATCCTCTGCAAGAAGCATAACATAAACCTGAATTGTTATCCTAGTTTCAATATGCTACTGTATGTCAAGAAAGTTTGTAAAATTATGAGCCAAGCCACTAGGCAAAAGAGCACAAGTTGCTAAACAATTTTTTTTATATCAACAAACATCTAAATAAAGTTATAACAAGTCCAACCAGCATAACAAGTTTCAGCACCAATAGGAAAATGAAACTACCCACATAGCAAGCAGGGAAATGTACATATTAAAAAGCCTAGAATCTTGGAATAAAGTAACACAGGTACAGCATATATGGACTACATGAGCACCTATCTACTATATTCCATTCACCCCAGGCAGAAGGACCTGAGGTACATATTAATCCCATAGATAAACTCACCAGATGTTCCATTTGTCAGCTCCACAACACTTTTGGCATCAGAACTCTGCTTATCTTCATTGGAAGTGGCCCCTTTTGTAGCCCAGTTACATCGTATCTGTCTACTACCAAGCCATTTTCCTGTATTGGAAAAAAAAAATGAAAGTCCATAAAACGACAGTCAAATTATTTCAGAGAGTGACAATGTACCATGATATCCTCCTCCTAATGCATACTAATATGTGGATACAAAGTTTATCATTATCCTTTCTTTTTTGTTTTCCCAAAGCATCCTCCAGGCTCTCTTCCTATCATACAATTTTTCTTTTATACAAGGTCAGTAGGTTAAAAGGAAGGAAAAAGACAAGAAAACAATTACATTCGATTTAAGCATCAAGCTTGCATGATTGCAAGTCAGTGTGGTGCGATGGGAAGAGGGGAAGTGTAGATCAGATATTAACTACTATAAACCAATGGAAACTGACATACCATTCAAGTCATTTATGGCATTCTGAGCATCCTGACAAGGAACAAAAATTGTATTTAGAGAAGATTGAGGAAACCCCAAAAAGGACACAGGAAGCTCACAAATCAACGCAAACCTGTTGGTTCCGGAACGAAACAAATCCATAACCCCTGGACCTACCAGTCTTTTGATCCCACATAACTCTTGCATCACTGCACCACAGAAGTCAATCGTTTATCTTGTAGTTCAAGATCAACTATCATTAAACACAGAGAGATGTCCATGAATAACTAAACTAACTCGTATCACATGGTGATGGAACTTACGAACAACTGCTATAAAGTGAGAAAAATGCATATAACGTAGCATCTGTAACTTCAGGGCTAAGATCACCAACAAAAACATGGAAATGACCTGCACATGAAAAGAGCACGGGTTTTTGAGCTGTTTGTATGCCTACAACTGAGTCGGAAAAATATTCACTTATTGTGTAAACCTGATGTATCCTCCCTCTGAGTACTAGCATATGCCCAATTGACTTTGATAGCTTGCCCAAATCTTCCAACAAGAGCAACTGTCAGGATGAAGGTCCGAGAGAGAGAGAGAGAGAGAGAGAGAGAAAGAGAGGGCAACACACACACACACACACTGATGCAGGTAACTGACTGCCTATAATTGATAAAAAGGAATAACCAAGTGTCAACTCACAGATGCCTTCCATTGAGAGTGACAATAGCAAGAGCAGCTGATCTGCGGTCATAGTAATCCACAAAGCCATAGGATGACTGCACAGAGTAGAAAAGACGAGTATTGATGAAACTAAAACTACAAAAAGGAAAAGAGACAGAAAGACATCAAGAACCAGAACCGATTGAATTGAAAATTTAAGAAAATAAACTAAGAAAGCGAATGAACCAAAAAAGTATACTAAAATGACCTTTTCTTTCCTAATAAGTTTGCACCCTTCAATGAGACCAGTACTAAGGAAAACTTCTTGAAGTAGAGGTTCTGTGACCTGTGGATGAATGTTTCCCACATATCTACATTTTCCCAAAGATTGAAGATGGTCATACAAACAAGGCTCAGCACAACAGAAGAATAAACGCAGTCACACACACACACACATACACACACAGAGATGAGCCATCTGCATGATCTAAAGTAATAAAAAAAAGGCTTCAAAATATTGCCCGAAGCACAGTAAAACTGATTTTCCCAGGAATATGAAACAAAGATTTTCATCCAAATAGAATTGCTACTTTACATAGAGATGAAACTCTATATAAACTCATTCATAAAAAAAAAAATCATAATCCATGATGAAGCAAGGAAGGCCACATGCTGAGGAAGGAAACTATTTGAAGAGGGAAAAAAAAGATGTCTCAGAAACACTCACACACTGCGGCATGAACTTGAATCAAAGCCAGGAGGCAGATTTCCACTCAAGATAGGCTCTATCTGCAAAATGAAAATGTAAAAGAGCAGAAAAACAATCCCGAATCTGTCCCTATACACAATATGCCCACGCCTCACTTTCAAGAAATAAGACAAGTATCCGAAAATAGATATGAAGGTCAAGCATCTAATTCCAGAAAAATCCAAAAAGCATACAAACACAGAAAACATCTGCCCATCCTGCAATATTTTGAACTGGCACAATCAAGGAAAAAGAAACAGAAATTTTGAAAAACAAAAAAAACAAAAAATTACTGTTGGGGCAAATGGGTAAAGAATAAAGAGCCTGAATATGATTCGAGAAATAACAATAAAAAAAAAAACAAATAACACAAACAAAAAAGAAACAAACCTGAGGTGCAGCTAAGAGACTGGGATGTTGATATATAGACTGCTGCATCATAGCCTGTTGCTTAAGCCTTTGCTGCTGCATCATCTTTCCGAATCGGGAAAGGTTCGGACAAATTCAATTGGATTGATCTAAAGTCTAGGGTTGCGATTCGGATGAAAATGGCGGAGAAAAGAAGAAAAAATGGAAATTGAAAAACAAAAGGAAAACAAAAACAAAAATAAAAAAGAAAGAAAAAAAGAAAAACGAAAAGAAGAAGCCCCTCGAGGGAGAGGATTGGGGACCGAATCGCAGTTGAAAATAGAGACCGGAGCTAGGAGAAGAGCTCGTGAGATTTTATTTTATACCCATATCTTTCAACTGCTAATGTTTCTCTGCATTGGGCCAAGCCGCCGAGCCCGATTATGTCATGTTCGAACTTCGGACAGATGCACACGGTTTTAAAAATAACAAATAAACCACTAACGTTTTTGTGCTGACCCGATTCACACACTAATGTTTTTTTTAGTCCAAATAAACCACTAGTGTTTCGGAGTCGGCTCAAATCAGTCACTCTTGTAATTTTTTTCGTTAAGTATAATGGAATCTTAGCATAAAATATTAAATTTAATTCCTACATTTTATACTTCTGCCCCTAGAGCATCTGAAGTTTTTTAATCTAACGTTTGAACCATTTTTCTTCAAGTAGATATCGATCTTCAGACTCTGTTTATGGGTAGTAATTGAGATCCTCCTGACTTTGCTGATAGTGGCCATGATGTTTCTCCTTTTACTTTGCCTCATATTACACCATAATCTTGTGTTAAGCACTAATATAAACGATACATCATTCAGGAGTAGCAGCATGGGGATGGAGACATCTCATCTTAGGCAACGGAGATGATATACCTTGAAGGAGTTAGAGGCAGCAATAAATAGACTTTGACTGAAAAATATAATTATAGAAGGTAGTTATGGAATTTTATAAATAGTAAAGGTAGCCTATTTGAATTGTTTAAAATCAA
This sequence comes from Aquilaria yunnanensis, assembly GCA_039654915.1. NCBI lineage: Eukaryota > Viridiplantae > Streptophyta > Magnoliopsida > Malvales > Thymelaeaceae > Aquilaria > Aquilaria yunnanensis. The sequence goes on along the minus strand of CM077596.1, from coordinate 93,179,942 downwards.
GTGGAGGTATTTTGTTAATTTTAAAAAGCTAATGATGGAGTTTTGTAATATTTTAAAAGCTGAATGGGTAAATTGGCATATTTGAATAACGTTAGTGGTTTATTTGGCTGGAAAAAAAAAACATTAGTGGCTAATTTGAGCTAGGTCCAAAACGTTAGTTGTTTATTCATTATTTTTCTGGGTTTTTTTGCCCATGTTTGTAAAAAAGGCAAACTGACTACCATTAATTATTTTTTATAGTTAAATTTAGGGAAAGTTACAATTACCCTTTAAGGCTTACCATAACCTACAGTTTACCTCTTTTATTTTTAAAAACCTATATTTTACCCTCTGCTTTTTTTATATTGTCCGATAACAACTTCTGAAACTGTAATTTAAATTGTACAACAGTCATCTTCTAGTAATCTTGGCCTCTCAAATATTTTTTTATAGTTAATAGATATTTTAAATTATTATTTTTTTCTGTAAATTCATTTTTCTTCCTATAAATGTATGTCGGTATTTTTTAAAAGTTTGTTAGCTATAAAAAAAATCTTAAAAATCTTAAAATTACTAGAACATAGGTATAAGATAGTTTAATTTAGGGTTTCAAAAGTTGTTGTCGCACACTATAAAAGAAATAGGGGTAAAGTATATATTTTTTAAAATAGATTAGGCAAAATTTAAATTAGATCAAACCACAGAGGAACTTTTGTAATTTACGTTTAAATTTCTTGTCAATATTATCTTCTTTTTTCTTTGGCGAATTAACCCACCATGGTTACATCATCCACGTTGAATGAAGATATGACACATTGTCGATATGACAAGCTTAGGTGGACTAAGATGTGACATATATTATCCTAGCATATCCCAAAAAAAAAATTCATTACTAAAAATCTCCCATAAACTTTATTTCTTTTCTTTTCCACTATTATCTTCTTTCTTCCTTCTATCGTCCGCTAGGTAACACCACACTGTTTGCCCATCTCGCCATCTCGCTTTTTCGCCTCCCCCTATCATTACACCCTCGTTCTCATTGACCTTTTTTCTTTAGCACAGTAGCACTCCCCCCCTTGTTTTTTAACCATTATAATGCATTGTCTATGACGATTGCTCTATGACCAATCCTCCGCTCCTTTACCACTGCATCATCCACTGTTGCATTTCTTTTGTTTTTGTTTTCATTTTTCCTTCTCGATTTAAGTCTTCACTTCTCGCTCATACTTTAAGCATTCATCCGGCCAAATTCATGACAATTTCAGTCATTTCTTCAAATTTTTAACGAAACACATATGGTAATTTTTCTTTTTATGTCTTGTTTTGTTTAATTTCAGTGATTTATTCTAGGTTTTCATTGGGAAATGTTGAATTCCATTTTGTAGTTTTGGATTTCAATTTGAAGGTAGGTGAATTTGTTGCTTTTGGCATTTCCCAAATCATTCAAATGGGTGTTTGCATTTGTTCTTTAACAAGATTTATACTTCTATCTTTCATGTACTGTTGGTGTTTGTTAACATGCTCGAATTAACAGTCTTCTTCTTGTTGAATCTTAATTAAATCTCAATTTTTTTCATTATCTTAGTTTTTGGGACATGGAATTAGGATGGATGTGACTACTTTCAAACATGATTAAGAGAATAAAGTAATGAAGTGTTTGCTTGATGTCTTTGTTGCTACATTTTTTCTGACCAATATTTTGACTGCCTACTGTAAAGCTAGCAAGATGCACTCTTGGTTGCTGAAATATTGATTTGAACAAAGAGTTGCACCTTTAGTTCTGTTTCATGTGACGAAACACACTCTAATAAGAATCACAAATGATGTAGTTTAGGGGTGGTAATGTAGGTGGCTGTATCGAGGTTGTTCTTGAACTAGTCATGGTGGACTAGGACTATCCAATGATAATAATGGTTCTTATGATTTATTTTTTAGTTTAAGGATTGATGTACATAATAGCGTATAGTTCATGGATGACTTGTGTAATTGGCCATTTCAACCAGCCATATAATCACCATATTTCATAAAATATTTCTTGAGATAATAAAATATTTCAATTATTGGTTTCACTTATGCCTAATTTGTTTGAATCACAATTATCAATAGCCAATACTTCTTTAAAAGAAACTTGAATGACGGATTTAATTGTAAGAAAACAATAGTGGGTGATTAGCACTGTAACACATACATTGGTGGGAGATTTGCCCTTTTTCCCTATTTTTGGATACTGATCATTTTGGTTTGGTTATACTTATTTATTATTTTGAGTTCTTATAATGTTTATAACATTTTTATATTTAATAAATTATTTTACTATTTCACTTTTTTTTTTTTTACTTTTCTTATTTTAGCAAAAAAATGAATGACAATAATGCAAGCAACATACAAGTTTCTCATTTTTCTTAATTTCTAGTCAAATCCAAATATTTCAAAGGCTATGCCTCGTTGCTAGAAATATTCATTAGAGATGGTGAATGGAGACAATCAATATGTTTCAGAGCAACAACATGAGTTTGGATTGGATTCAATAGCTCACCAAAGCTTGATCAAGACTTTCTTTTCTACATTTTACCTCAGCATTAAAGGCAAAACTTCATCCCCTATTGGTAGCCAATTATACAACAACAACTCATCAATTGATTTTGCTCAACCCTTATGAATCTTACGTGGCAATTTGAATTTTAACCCATGGTTCCGTGAGAATAAGTCCCTCTAGCTCATCTTTTAGCAACATCCTATATCTCTTAACTCCTTTATATTTTTTATTTTTTTTAGTGCCAAAAGAGAAAAAAGAAATCCTTTAGTTGCTTTGGGTTTGGATGCGCGGAGGGCTACACCTCACCTTTAGTAGGCCTCTTGTCCTTATTGGGCTAAGTTAGTAGACCCCTTTGCCACATTTTTAGGCCAATTCAAGTATCCATTAAATTCTTTTAGAAGATTTGCTGCAGTGGAGGGAATCCTACAGATGTAATATCAAGTTCTTTTGATCTTTTCCTTTTCTCTTTTTGGCTCGAGTTAATGAAGTTGTAGTTGGGTTTTAGCTTATGACTTTAGAAGTTTCTAAAATACAGTCTCTGTAACAATACCCTTCCACCTCCACCGTTGGATTAAAAGAGTTAATGTTTTGGTTTAACTCTAGTTTTTACCCAAAAGCTTTACCATTTTTACATTCTAGTCCCTAAAGCTTTTTTTTTTCTTTCTTACTCCATTGAATTAAGAATTAGACAAATTTTAAAAGATTTTATCCATTCAGTGATTTATGATTATTGTTAAGATTTTATTGGACTATCACCCAAATCACATATTGACCGTAAAACCCATTGTTAAAGTGGATAGGGTAGTAAGATTGAGTAAAATATTAACAAATAATAAATAAAATATTGACATTAATAATTAGTTACTGATGGAGAAAAATTTTAGAACTTTGTCTAAATCTGCTTCAAAGAGACAACAAGAAAAAAAAATTTATGGGGAATAGAAAAATAAAAAAATCACAAATGGTTTTAATCAGAGATATTGAGAAAAAAATTAAAATATTGGAATATTCATAAAGTTAAAAAATGTGAAGTTTATCAAAAATGAACTTTTGATCCCAAAATGACTTACACTATAAAAACTATAAAAAGAATTATTCCAATAATGGAATAAGACCATAAATTTAAATTGTTTTCAAAATACATGATCAAAGATCATCTAAAAAATCATTACAATTATTTGAATGTCAATCTCGTGCAAATTGCTTTGAAATGTTTAACAAAAAATGGTTTGAATACTTCTGAGATAATTGTCTTAAGAGATTCTAGGCATAATAAATTTTTTGACTCCCTTTTATAGTAGAATTAAGTTTGTGTGATAGACCAATTTACTTAAATTACCATCTAAACTTTACTCTTTCTTTGAAATATTCTCATATCATGAAATTTTTTACTACAGACATCATGACATCTAGTTTTGATATACTTGTTTACAAAATTTATTACAAAGTAATGACAACATAGACTAAGTCTAAAGCTTTAGAATTTGATACAAAAGGAAAAAATTTATTATTAAAATGTAATACAAAAAGAAAAAAGACATGTTGTTGTCCCAAAGCCAATTAAATGAAGTGATGTTGAGCTTTTAGAAAAATTGATTTTTTAGAATGAAAAACTATGAAACCTTTGAAACCTCGAGAGTTAGAAAGAATTGTTAAATATGACAATGGAGAGCTTAAAATAGGGTTTAGTAAAGATAGAATTATAAAAATTAATTTCTCAGAATTAGAACCAGGAAGACATCCATCAAGAATTTTTAGAGCTTTATGTTCTTATATCCCAAAAATCTGAGCATAAAAAGTTAATAAAAGGAGTTAAAGAATCTATAGAACAAGTATTACATCTTGTCAATAAAATTGATCAAGTTATCTTAGTAAAAGGTTAAAATTCTAGAAAACAAGAAGAGAAAACAAAATCTATATCTATAGGATCACTAAATCCTAGTTTTTTAAATTTTCAACTAAATGTGTTGACATAACCATTTAGATTTGATAGCTAAAGTCTAAATGAAGATTTTTAGTTGGAAAAGAATGAGACTAAAAGAAAATGATTTTTTTATACATATACTAAAGAAGATAGAAAGGAACTTAAACAACTTTGGTATAAAAAAACCACGAAAACTAAAGAGAAATTAAAATTCTTTAAAAGGCTTATCTCAACCTTAGTCTTGGATGAGAAAACCACATCAGAAGCGTTAAAAGAAACTTGGTCCACACATATAAGACCAAAGATGGAAAAGAAATTACAGGCCCATATCCACTTAATACCACAAATATAATGGGATAAGAAATAAAAATATCTACTTCACCTTTAAGGCTTTTGATACAGAAAACCTTGAGAATGCCAAAAAGCCTATAGATAACAAAGATCTTCAAATATTATATAACAAAATAATTACACGAATCTTTACCCATAATCCATAAGTAAACAAATGAATATAAATGAAACATTCTTGGGTAAGCATAAGTTAAAAGGACTTCAGCCTTTAAACTAGAACTTTTGTCAAAAACCTCAAAGTCACCTATAAATTTTCCCAAAAAAATTCCAAAATTTAAGTTAAAACCTAATAATAGAATTGTTGATTTAGCTGATCAAATAGCTAAATTAACAATTTGATCTGAAGATTTGAATGAGTCTGTGGACAAAAAATAAAAAGGTCTTCAAATAAATGTTATTAGAGAAAATATAATTGTCCAAGAATTTACTGATTCTTACCATCAAAAAGTGAAAACATAGAATTAAATCATTTTCATTCTAAAGGAGAGAGAAAAGTTCCAATAAGAAGTTCATAAAAAACTTGGAATGTACCCCATCCCTATTTGTCAAAACCATTTCCATTGGATATAAGATTAAATAATTATTTTAAGCCATATACTTTTACAGAATATAAAGGAGATTCTATAAGGGAATGTAACATAGGTGGTTTATTTGAATACCAAATCATAACATTATCCAACATTTGATTATGTTTAGAATAATTGCAAGAAAGTGAGTTAACAACTCAAATCCATACATAGCAGAAATGATTATAACTAGATTCACAGGACTACTAAGAAATTGGTGGGAAAATTGCTTGACTGAACAATCAAAACAAGAAATAAAAAATGTAAGAAAAATGGTCATAGTATAGCATAGAGCACAAGTAATACAGAAAAGTGAACCTAATTTTGTAAACACTTTGTTATGTACTATTTATTCTCATTTTGTTAGTGTAGAACTTTATTAGATTTAGAATGGTATAAAGATATTTTCCTTATAAGAGTCTATGAATGAGGGGATTGTAGATCCTCAATCTAGAAAGAAAAGTTCATACAAGGACTATCAAAATACCTTGGTTTGTTAGTTATGGATCATATTAAAGAAAATAATCAAGGTAATACCAACCTAGAAAACTATACTTATGGACAAATTCTAGCTAAAATAAAAAAAAATGGTTCTAAAATGTGTCATGAAATGAAATGGTAGAAACACGTTAAGAAAGAAAGACTAGCAAGAAGAAAAGAAATAAGAAATTTTTATTCTTAATTTGGTTATAATATCCCAAGGTCATATTTGGAGTATGAACCCAAAAAACAAAAGAAGCATAAATCCTATAGAATATGTAAGAGAATATGATTTGAAAAATAATAAAAAAAACCTAGATCATCTAAAAGGTTTAAAAAAAGAAAATCTAAAAAAGATTAGAACGTCTATTAGAAATGTGAAAAACCATGACACTTTGCAAATAAATGTAAAACAAGACCAAAGATAAACAGTTTAGAAATTGATAAAGGTCTTAAATAAAGTTTAAAGAAAATATTGTTAAATAGTGATAGTGAGTCTCATGAAGAACAAAAATAAATAATCTAAATGTCATTGTTCTTACAGATGGTTTGAAAGCATGTTGAAAAGATATTGAAAAAATGAATAAAAAAAATGTCATTTGTCTTACAGATGACTCGAAAGCTAAACTTGTGGATCTAAATGTGGATGTGATTCATGTCAATTACAGTACACATTTAATAATCTGCAATTAAAAAAGATTTAAGTAAATGTTATCATTGAAGAAGATGAAAGAATATTAAAATTTTCCAAATAAATTGATGACATAAAATTAAGAAAAGAAATTTTGTTTAAATATCTTGATAAAGTTTAAGAACACCAATTAGATCAAGGTAGAAGAAATTCAAAGAAAATGGTTGGCATGCAAGAATTGACTAAGCCTCTAGTTTATAGTCTTAATGAAATCCTTAAAAGGATAGATGAGGCACATAAAAGTCACAAAGAACCAATAGTAATAGAATTAAAAAGAGAAATTTTAGAAATAAAATCTTTCAAAAATAAAATTGAGATTTTATAACTTCAAAATTTTGAATGATATTCTCAAGATATTCTAAAAGATGAAATAATTATAGAAGATATGGAAGAATTTAGTTTTAAGGCAAAGCAGAAAGAAAGAGATAAAATGTTTCAGAAACAAGTCAAGAAAATAAAGAAATAATTTTTTTTCAAGAAAAACCACTACAGATTAATGAAGTTCATTCTATGTCAAATCAAATATTTACTAGTAGAATAACTTTGTTAATTGAATATTAATTCAGATTAATAGCAGTAATCTTGATAGATTTAGGAGCTGATAAAAATTACATTAAAGAAGGTATTGTTCCTAATTAGTATCTTGGTAAATCTTTTGAATCAATTACTATTGCTAATAAAGAAATCCTGCCAATAAGATTTATACCCAATTTGTTTTAACTTAAGTCATTTGACTATAAAATGATTTATTTTTATTCTTATGTATTTTTTACTTGAAAATAATTTTAATTAAAATTCAATATTATGTAGCTGCAATAATCCATTGGAAATATAATTTTTGTAATCTTATTAAATTTTTATGAATTTTTCTACTTTAAAGCCTTAAAAAAGAAAAATTCATAAAAATTTAACAACATTATGAAAATTTAGTTTCAAATAGATTATTGCATCTACATAATATTTGCATTCAAATGCAATTAGTTTCAAGTAAAAAAAATATAAAAGTAAAAATAAGTTAGTTGACTTAAGTTAAAATAAATTGGCTTTTAAGCTTATAAATGTTGGTGTTTGTAATGAAGATATTTGCATTAGACAACATTTTACAACCTTAAACATGAATCAATAAATAATCATAGGAACATCATTCCTGGCTGCAATTATACCTTTTTGAGATGAATATGGATGAGATTTCTACTAGGAAAGTTAGAAGAAAATTACTTTTGAGTTTGTTGAACCCCCTAGAAGATCATGACTAGAAGAACTTACTACAAATCTAGGAAGAAAACAGAATATATTGATGTGTTTACAAGAAGAAGTAAAACACAAAAGTATTAAAAAAATTAGAAAATATAGAATTAAAACAAAAAATTGAACACTTTAGGGAAGTTTTAGTAAGTAAAGTTTGTGTGGATATTCCTAATGCTTTTTGGGGGAAAAAAAAAACACACATTGTGAGCCTCCCTCATGAACCAGATTTCAATGAGAAAAATATTCCTACAAAATCCAAAGCTATTCAAATATTCCTACAAAATCCAAAGTTATTCAAATGAATTCAAAATTTATTGGATAAAAAATTAATCAGAAATTGTTCATTGCCAACGAGTTGCTTTGCCTTTTATGTGATAAAAAATTCAGAAATTGAAAGAAGAGTACCAAGATTATTAATTAATTATAAGCCTTTTAATAAAGTCCTAAGATGGATTAGGTATCCAATACCTAACAATAAAGATTTGTTTTCCAAACTTCATAATGTTGTTGTGTTTTCTAAATTTGATATGAAGTCAAAATATTGACAAATTCAAATTGCTTAAGAAGATAAATATAAGACAGGTTTTAATGTTTTTTTTTGTCATCATGAATGAAATTTTATGCTTTTTGGATTAAAGAATGCCTCCTCAGAATTTTAGAAAATCTTGAATGAAATTTTTAACCCTTATAGTTATTTTGCTCTTGTTTACATTGATGATTTTCTTGTGCTTTTTCAATTAATTGATCAACATGGGAAGCACTTGAACAAATTTGTAAAATAGTAAAAGAAGCAGGACTTGTAATAACAACAAAAAAGATGAAGTTGTTCCAAACAAAAATCAAATTTTTAGGTCATATGATCCACAGAGGAACAATCAAACCGATTGATAGAACAATAAGTTTTGTTGATAAATTTTCTGATGAAATAAAAGATAAAAATCAATTACAAAGATTTTTAGGAAGTTTAAACTATGTTGTAGTTTTCTATAAAGATCTTGTCAAGGATTGTAAACCTTTATTTGAAAGATTAAAGAATAATCCTCTAAACTAGAGTAAAGAATAGACTCAAGCTACAAACCTTTGTTTGAAAGATTAAAGAATAATCCTCTACATGTAGACTAAAGAACAGACAAAAGAAGAAAAACAGCCATGGCACAAAAAATATAAAGTCTCCTCCAATACCAGAATTATTTCTTCCAAGTTCAAACCGAACACCAACTAAGTGATCCCAAATTCTCTCGCTCTCCCATTGGTGAAGTTATGATAGCCTTATCATCAATGTCCAGGAGCTCTGCCTATTTAAAGAGTCATCATCCAGAGTTCAAGGCATTTGATTCTTCTCTACTTTCTTCTTGTAGTTTATGTGTTGGACACATTTCTTATTTCCTCTAGAGTTTGTGTTTAAGTGTTGTACCTGTACCTGTACAATAGTTGTACCACTTCTGTTGAGGCTTGGACTATTAATTCAACAGTACAAGTTTGTAATCATCCCTTTGATTATAGTCTACACGTGGTAAACTAATTTTTAATAGTTATTTGTAAGTTTATGTCTCAATAAAGCATGTGTGTATTTCATATCTATGTTTGATACTCTACAAGTCTTTGGGTGTTTTGTGTGTAGTTGGGCGTTTTGATATAAGAGCCATTGTTTGTTTTATATGTTAATTAATTGCATGTTTTAATTTTTAGGTCCTTAATTGAAAAAAGTTAAAAAGTGTAAGGAAAAAGAAACATCACACGTATTGATCCAGGTCCTGTAGCGAAGAAAGGTCCTATGACTTTTGATGCTTCATCATTTACGTTCTCCAAAACTAAAACATGTTATTTACGTAATGTACTGCAGCTACTGCTTACGAGATTGAAGGTGGTAAAGGCTTAAAGCTAAATATATACATAAACTATCAAGCTTGATGGCTTCTTGTTCTACCAGAAATTTTATAATAGGCTTGAAATAAAATAACCCCTTCAAGTCCTAAATTAACATCCTCCGAGCTTTTGCTCCATCATAAATTTGAGCTGCCAGACAAGGCAATTCTATCTCTATGCTTCCCAGTCCAGCCAACTGATCAGGAGGCTCTGCCTGCTGCTGGTTTGCCCTTCTTGTATGGTGCTTTCGCCGTCAACCTGTTGCACAACACCAACATAGAGCAACCATTAATAAACACACCAATTCGACTGGCCATTGGAGCCGTTTAAACACACCCTCACATCCCTACCTATCTTTTCTCTTCTCAAGGAACCGGTAAAGCGATGCCCTCCTAGCCATTGGTAAACCTGCCCGCATTAGAAAGACGACTAATCAGCTAGCATCTACTTCACCATTCTGTTGCTCTCGATGATTTGAGAAAATGCAAAAGAAAACTTATAACTTACGAAGACCAATGTGCCACGACGGAGGTTGGATGTGTTCTTGACAGATATGGTTGCCGGAACACGAAACATGTTTCTTCCAGGTAGGGGTAGGAGGTAAAGGAAGCCCAGTACAACTGCTGCTGCTGGACATGGTAGAAGCAGAGTTGTTGCAGTTGCAAGGAGGGGTTCCAATGCTTGCCAGCTTGATGATCTCCCTTGCCTTCTCAGGGGCCACACCGTCGATCACAATCACTTGGCCGCCGTAGAATACCGTCATCTTCCCGACCTGAGGTGGCTCTGCCGCAACAGGCTTGGCGGAGGGACTGCAAACCAGAATCCAGAAACACATGAGCAAACATTAAAAACGCAGATGTTCAGGTCATACGGCAGAAGCAGCACACCTAGAATCAGCCCTTCCACGGCCCTCGAACAAGTCAAAATTCTTATCCGAAACTACTGGAAACAAATCCATTGTTATTGTTGGTGTTGCGCGCGGTGATTCTGCACCAAAATCTGGATGGAAGCAATGGTACATCATAAAGTTTTGGTTTTCTGGAAGCTAACTTGATCAGTGTTTGAATTCGTATATAATGGATGAACGTGAAGGGTTGGGACTGATGTGATGAACTTAAAAACGTGCCCTTAATTCAAGAAAAATGATTCTTGAACTACCCGTACACGCACGTGATAGTTATCCAAGATTGACTTTTGAAATAGTGGTGATTTCGGGAGAAAAAATCTCATCAATGCTACTAATTGTTCTGTTTTCCTTATGACTTAAAAACTTCTATTTTCACTCGAAACATAATAAATATAATATAAATCCTTTACACAAATGGTCAATTAATTCAAAGTTGAACTTTGATGACCTAAGATCACAACTACTGGCTAATGTCAAATGGGTTGATTTCAAAAAAGTTGGTTAAAAGAGTTCTAAAGAAATTCAATATATTCAAGTGAATATTGAAGAAAAGAAACAACTAATTTCCCAATATATTTTTTTTTAAAATGGAAGTTATAAGGCCATAATGATATAAAAAGAAGGACCATGACTCTTTGATGGTTTGTGATAATCATAATTTGTCATGAATCATCAACTGAACTCACACAATTTAAAGGGACTCATAGATTGGTCAACACTCACTTCGCAAGTAATTATATCAACGCCTTCGACTTAACCAGTTAACCTAAAAAAGATCACTTGAGGCATGAAGTTTCTCTTTTAAAAGTTTTGTGGCAGAAAAGCTGTTACCTTTTACTACTTGGCCGTTGCATGGAATTCCGATAGTTAGATCTCCAAAACCGCCTTTCTCCTTCAAGTACGAAGCGAACATTCTACAAGTCTGGTTAAAGCTCTTCGCCGACCTCGCAGGTGTCTGGCCGGAACGTTGCACTGAACCAGACATACTCTGCCGGCGGTCACCAAGAAACTCAGCAACCTAACTGAGAAATAAGCAGTTAGGTCTGCTGCAGCCAATAAGAAGTCACTCTTATAGACGTGCTTCGCTTGATCCGGGTATTGGTGACGAACTATGCGCACTTGGAAGTTGGAACAGATGGGGCTTTCTTCGATTTTATGGTTGGGAGTTGGAATCTTGTTCAGTTAGGGATCTTTATCTCTCTTTTTTTTTTCTTTCCTTTCTTTTAGTAAGTTGTTGATGTCTCTTTGCTTTGGTTTGTTTTGAAACACGTTTCTTTTGTGGGTTTTGTTAGCTGCGGTTTTGACTCCCTGTTTATCATCACGTTTTTCATCTGGAAAAGATATATCTCACAAACCATGACAAAATTGAGAGATTTTTTTTTCCGCATGTTTTCCTTCTGGTATTTGTAGGTATGAAAAGTATACAAGAATGCTCTTTTAATTCAATGGATTTCTCTATGTACAACATACACTTCTAACCCCCAAGAACAAAAAGTTTCGAGCCATTAGAGCCAACGAGCTTAAACAGAACTAAAATTAAACAGACCCCCCAGCTCCAAGCCACTTTCTGAATGCCACAACTCACCTCCGAAAGTCTGGTCCCAGAGGCTATGAACAAGTTGATTCATCAGAAATCATAATCAATGTCTGTTACGTTCTGGGATGTGGAATGTTTCACGAGCCTTCCTTGTTCGTCGTACTGATCAAGGTTCTCACATGGCGCTGGGAAGACAGTTCCATAGACGCGGCCTTCAACGAAGGAGCACTGGAATATGTGCTTCTTCTTGTATGTTATCCCGACGGACATGTCCCGGAAAGAAATGTTTCTCACAGGAATTTCTGAACTTCCATGGATACGGACAGGAACTCTAACTCCTTGACCATGAACACCAATGAAGCTTATGTCCTCAAGAAGAGGAAGAGCCTTTCGATCATAATCATCATCTGGATGTTCGTTATAGTCCGTCTTTATAACGATCCCAACTCGTGAATCATCAAATGTCAGGTTCCGGTATGTTATGTGTCTAACATATCCTCCCCTTCCAGCAGCTGTCTTGATGCGAACAGCACGACGGGAGCTCCACACAAGCAGATTCTCCACCGTAACGTTAGATACCCCACCAGACATCTCGCTACCAATTGATACGCCAGCACTGTTGAACCACCGACAAATTAATTAAGGTTACTTTTAGCTGCTATACAGAAATTGAACAAGAACAAATAACCAAACAGCAGAACAGCCAAAGGATATATTGTCACTGAGAACTGGCACAAATTTCAAGAAATCTCATGGTTCCATGGTGCCATCTCATGGCACCCGGCCTTTGCAAAACATAAGTGTCAGTGAAGTTTAAGCTAGAATCTGTTGATTACTTCTACCTGACCATAGAGCGAACAACTAGGTTACGGATTAATATGTTAGTTGATGGCTTCCCATAAGCTATTCCATACTGATCCCAGCCACTCTTTATGGCAATTGCATCATCCCCGACACTTATGTAGCAATCCTCAATAACCATATCCTCACAAGAATCTGTTTACACCAAAGAGGTTGTCAGTAACAATAGGAAGTGATAAAGATTTTGTTAATAGTGTTATATAGTCGAGGATAATAATTAGGATAAAAATACAAAGTTAGTGTGACACAAGATCATCAATATTTACAAAAAGAGAGAGAAATGAGTTGAATAGTTTAGGGCGGAGGAAGTAACTGATAAAGCCTACTTATCCAGTGCCCCCACCATTGCCCAAATGATTTCTGACGGGAAAGTATAAAGATCTAGAATAAATCATCACCCTATTTATTTCATAACCACTTGGTGCTTTTTGGTCATCTAGCTTACCAATCCCACCTTCTATATTGAATATGTACCAGATTCATATGATATTCATACATCAGTAATAATAGCAAAAGCTTAAAGACATTTAGTTTCTCACATGAATCTCCATCAAAAAGTTGCTTACCAGGGTCAATACCGTCAGTATTTGGGGCTTCAAATACAGGAGCCAAGATGGTCATGTTTCTGATGGTAACATTCTTGCAGTCATATGGATGGAGGGTCCAGAATGGGGAATCACGCAAAGTTATGTTCGAAAAGACTATGTCACTGGACCACATTAGCTGCACAAGCGGACCCCTGGTGTGGTTGAGAAGCTTTTTCCGATACCTCGTCCACCATGATTGGCCCTGCCCATTGATTGTGCCATTATGCCCTGTTGATGAGTAGGAAAACACAAATCAAATATGCTGTGGCACTCTAATATCAGAAACCAAATATGTTCAATCTTTCATATGGTGAAAAATCAGCAACAAATAGCCTTTTAAGTAACTCCATTTTCAGGATGATCAAAACAAATACTGTAATTAAGCCATTGATGACCACTATCACACTCCTTCCTGGGGTTTGATTTACTGAGATTGGTTAGTATATGATGCTGTGAAGAAGGCCTTATCCGCATGTCCTCAAAGCAATATGAGTTTGCTGAGCTAATATAAAATATATGCCACTTTCTTGCAAATCAACTAAAGGGTTCGATAGAAAATGTTCAAAAGTTCATAAAATTGGTGATGCGAAAGAAAAGAAAAAAAAAAGTTCACATATATACACACAACACAGAGAGAGAGAGAGAGAGAGAGAGAGAGAGAGAGAGAGAGAGAGCAAAGTTGAGTTCTGCATGGCTTTCAAGGGCCAAGTTGAATTTTCTAAAGTTCAAGTCATAAATTTCCAATTTTAAACACACAAAGAGAGGTAGACACATAGGGGTCTGCCAAACATCTTCATTAACTTTAATATCACCAATATATTATTAGAAAAGAAAAATGCTACCAGAAAATGCAAGAACAGCAACTGTATGGTGGCTGAGAACAGGTGGAGTTTACTTACCAGTTATAACAACATCTTTGAGGTTTTGACCATGAATTAGACTTCCATAACGAGGTCCTTTATGCTCTCTTCCATAACCATACGATGGCAATGGGGGCATTAGAGGCCAATATTTCTCATCCTGTTACATGTCATGAAAGAAGGAGGGCAAAAACAAATAAGATGCTTGAGTTCATAGGAAAATATGACCTGACGAGAGGCTTCATGAAAAACAACACAAATGGTGATGTGAACAAACTCTTGACAGGACAAAGGATACATAAGCCTTTTATCTGTTTCACCAAATTCTTTTATTACACTGAAAAACGAGCGTTTATCCTGGACTGCTGATGACGAATACCTGTCATTTCAACTATGAGGCCCAAAAGGGGAAGCCAGAAAGGATCTCCTGACCATCATGTTTCTGTGCCCAACTCTCCTTTGTCTTACATGTCTCAGAGTAACACGCCTGAGTTTTTGGCTGTTAATAGTCCAACTGAAAAATCTGCTACCGGACAGTTGTGCTTCTGAGCCAGTCAAGTTTAACTATATTCTTACTCGTGTAACAGATAATCAAGCTCATAGACTAAGAATCAGCTCAGTTTGAGAATTAGGTGAAGTTCCTTTGAAACTCATTACCTTCTTACCCTTGTTCAGGAATTTGTTCTTCAGTTTCCAGCACTTGATGGTTAAAGGGAAAATGATTAAAAAACAAGCATTTGAACAAAAGTCTCAGTGGCTAACCATCTTTCCTTTCAATTAAATGGATCTTCGTACCTATCTAACACACCATTAGGCTTCACTTATAGATCAAAATGACTAGGTTTAAGAATTCAGGGAAATTCCTCTAAAACTCACAACTTTGGACTTTTCGGCAAACTTTGGAAAAACAACTTTTGGCGCATCAATCCAATGCTAGACTTACTTGATGTGCTTCTCTCATCCATTCTCTGAATATAAAACTGAGCCAACTCCTAAACTGAACCAACTATGTCCCTCTCAAAGCCTCTTCAAACTATCATCTCCCGATCTGTGGAGGAGTGGAGATTGGAGAAAATAATTTCGTCCCTTAAAGGCGTCAAAGCCGCTTCATACTATCATCACCCATCATGCTTCAAAAGGAGCCAGTAGAACCAATATCAATACGTTGGAACCTCTGGTTTCTGCTTTCAAGCTTGTTATACAGACTATGCTTTAAACCAACCTAACTAGTTACTTTTTACGACTCTAAATGGATGATTGCAGCTTTCACTAGGGCTTTCAGAGTTCATAGAAAATGAAATACAAATCACCCGTTATTGCTCAATGAAGAGAACAAGAAGCTAAAATCTTTCAGGTATTTGAAAATTTGACCAATATGAACAATGCAGATAAAAAACGCCAACCTCGATTCCAAGAATCTCAGCATCTTCTTCGAGAAACAAAGTCATGTGGCTGGTGAGATTGAAGGGCGCCGTCAGCCACTTCCCCGGCGGCACGTTGAGCTGGCCACCGCCTCTCTTCCCAAGCTTCGAGATAGCAGAGACCGCCCTCTCGAAGGCCACCGTGTTAACAGTAATCCCATCACCGACCCCACCAAAATCCGTCAGATTAAACACGAACGGCCTCAACCTGGGTATGTGTCGATGAACGCCGCCAGGCAGACCGAAGATGGAGAAGCCCGGACCCACGAAGTCTCGCTGCCAGACGATAATGGAGACGAAGAAGGCGAGCCAAAGAACGACAAAGAGGGTCTTATGGGAGGAGAGGAAAGCCGGTACCCACCGCCTGACGTCGAGGCGGTGGCGTTCCGGCGGCGGGCGGCTACTTGCGGAGGGGGTCTCCACCATGGTCTGTTGGTGGGGATTTGTTCAAGTTTTGATCTTGAACTGGGAGATGGAGATGGTTGAGCGTGAAAATGGAAATTTGTATAAAGGAAAGGTTTTTTTCCGGGGTTATTATTCTGGGTGCGAGGTAAGTGATCAGAAGCTGGTGGGTTTGGTGTCATTATGGAGTGGAGTACATTGCAAGGTAGGACTGAATTGAAATGGACGAAAACAGAGAGCGACAGAGACAGAGCCCAACTGACTGGGATTTCTGTTTATTTGGTTTAGCTTTTGGGTTAGTTACACTTAACCTCTTATTTTTTAAAACAATTACACTTGCCTCCTATAGTTTCAAAATATACCCCTAACCGCCTTATATATATAGATTTTACAATGCCAGTAGCGAAAAAGATCATTTTGCGTTCACATAGACAAAAAAATTTTTAAGTTATCCACTAATTTTCAAAAAGACATCGGAAACTTTATAATGGAAGTAACTTCAAAATTGTTTAAGATATAGTAGTATTTTGAAAGGCAGACAGTAATTGTTTAAAATGTGTGAGTAAGTATAGATTTTAAAACTTTGGGATGGTAAGCGTAGTTTCAACCAAAGATTAGAGGCTAAGTTAATTTACCCTAAGTTTCAAAATAATTATTTATTTAAGAGTAAATGACACCCATGACCCCTAACCTTTTATTATTGTCCTATTTTGAACCCTAGCCTCAAAACCTCACAAAAAAAGTTCTCAACCTCAATTTTTTGTTATATTTTAGACCTCTGGAAGACGAAAACCATTAAAATTGATAGAACTGGCCACATGGCATGCCAGCATGGGGCCATTTTCCATATGGCACAATAATTAACTACTGGTGATGATGTGGAAGAAAAATAATAAAAAATGAAAACATGAAAAAACAATAATAATAATAAAATAAAAGAAAAATGGAAAAAAAAAAAAAGCAAAACCCAAATCTGGCCAATCCCCTCCAACAATCAGGCGATGATTCACTAATGATTCCTGAAGAGCCTTCGCCCCGCAGCACAGCGCTGTCACAGTCTCCTCTAGCGTTCGTTTGCTTAGTGCCTCCGCTTCGACCAACAGCCTAACGCCGCCACTATCAACGCGTAGATTTGGCTCTCCATTCATGCCAATCCCCATTCATGCTAGATTTCACCCTACTAGATGAAGGCTTTTTGAGAATCACCAATAAATCGTTGGCTCTAGGTTGCGAATCATCGCAACTCTAGGTTGCAAATCTCGCAATGAAATCATCAACTCATTAGAGGGGATTGACCGGATCGTTGAAGACTACGACGGTGCTGTACTAAGGGACGAAGGCTTGTTAGGAAGCGTCGATGAATTGTTGCCAAATTGTTGGAGGGAATTGGCCGGATTTGGGTTTTTCTTTTTCTTTTTTAACATTTTCTTTCTCTTTTGTCTATTATTACCTTTTTTTCATTTTTTATTAGTTTTCTTATTTTCCACATCATTGCCAACAATTGATTATTGTGCCATATGACAAATTGCCTCACGTTGGCACGTAACGTGGTTAATTCCATTAATTTTAATGGTTTCCATCATCCAAGGGTCTAAAATGGAACAAAAAATTGAGATAGGGACTTCTCATGTGAGGTTTTGAGATTATGGTCCAAAATAGGATAATAATAAAAGATTTGGGGCCACAATATAATTTACCCATTTATTTAAGTACTTAGAGTTTATACTTGGGTAGGTTTTGACACTGACAGTAAGTGCTAAGTTGAACGCAATTTCTTTTCTTCCCACGGTTTAGGATCAACTGAATTCAAACGAAAGCTTTCTCGTCTATTTTGCCAACCAAATACTCCATGAGAAAAAAAAAATGAAATTCCTTCCTTTTTCTGTATCACAAAAAATTTTAATATTTTTTCAGAAATTTTTAAATAGTTAATTTATCTTATTACCATAATTTAAATTCTCACTATGTAAAACTCAATAAGAAATATTTTCTTTTTCAATCCTCATTTAAACTATATCTTTTAAAATCTAAAAATGAATCTCTTCCGTGGCAAATCCAAAAATTTTATAAAGAGAGGATTATATATGTATACAAATATTAAATTTAATATTAAATAATAAAACTTATAAATTCACATAAATAACATAAAAATTCAAACTCATATACAACATAATGATATATTTTTTTGGAATGAAATCTAAAAAATATACTCTAATAAGCATATATTTTTCCTATCATTAGTTGAACGACTACAACCCGAATTATAAAATTATATATGAATTAAAGAGACGAAGAGCTAGATCTTGATATTATATAGAATGTAAAAAAAAACATGGGTGCTTTTATTCCTTAATCTTATACATTTCTTGTCACTTGGCTTCAAAATTTTATCTTATATCTGACTAATTCCTTAATTTTTTTCATATATTTAATAAAAAAAGAGAGTAAGAAAAAATGTTCAAGATGTAGGTGGAAAAATGTGGGAAACTTCAAGGGTATAGACTTTTGTCATTAAAATGTACAGAGAAGGGACTAACTAATTTTTTGTCTTACTTTATGATGTTATGAAAATTATGAGGGTTCATTAAAAGATTCAAAGGGAGTCAAATTGTTAAATTACATAGCCCTTATTAACATATTTTTCAAAAGTGGGTATGTCGACCCCATATATATCATATGGATCTATCTCTATTTTTCAATCATCATTTAAACTTTTATTGTACAAAACTTGAAAAGATTTTTTAAAAAATGTTAGTTTGAGGGAAAAAATTAATAAAAAAAATCATAAATTACATATATTTTAATTTCGTTGCCCACAAAAATGTTTCATCCTGTAACGATGGAGTACTAATATTTCATTTGAAACTTTTACGTAAAGAATTTGCCCTCCTATTCCTGAGCTACACTTCTTCTTACAAAAACTAAAATAATATTTACAAAATGGAAATAATATGGCCTGAATGCATTAGACGCCCCTAAAGCTTTGTTAACTGGAGAAAAGTTGTCCAGACTGTTTGGCAATGTCAATTCCCAACACATGTCCACTTGATAACACTAATCGTAACTTGCACCATTTATTTTGTTTGACATATGCCCCATTTATAACTCAGTATGGTTCAATCCGTGTAAGGCTTCAGTCTAGACATAGAGGTTGAAAATTCAAAGTTTCCTACAAACTTTGAAGGGTAATTACAATTTGACCCTTGAGGATTAGGTAAAATTACACTCTAACCTTTTCTTGTTTCAGAAATCTACATTTTGCCCCAACATTTTTAATACAGTTTGATAGCAATTTCTGAAATTTTAATTTAGATAATACGGTAGCAATCTTTCAGTAATTTTAATATGTATAGTATTTTTTTTACAGTTTATGGACATTTTAAATTATCAATTTTTTCTTTTTATATTTCTTTCTGTTTTTAAAATAATATTTTTCAAATGTCGATTAAGTGTAAAAAAAAAAAATACCATACAGATTGAAATTAATTAAAGATAACAATCATACAGTCTAAATTAAGCTTTTAGAAGTTACTGTTGGACTGCATGAAAAATATATAGGGTAATATGTATATTTTTTAAATAATAGGGGCAAAGTGTAATGTTACCTAAACCTCAGGGGACAAATTGTAATTAACCCAACTTTTAATGTGGAAGCACTCTCGTTCCATCGGCAGCTGTAAGCAGACATCAGTGCATTGGGTTAGAACACTTTGTGGTGGTACCGTAAAATAGACATATGTACTTTTTTACATTATTTATATATATAATGTATTGTATTAAGCAAATCACTCCTCAATCCAGTGATTTTTAAGCAAATCAAGCCAATCACATTTCATTCTCCTTTACAATATATGAACTGAGCGGCCAAACAAAAGAAGTAGGAAACATGCTTTTAAAAGACTTTATTCTGGTAAGTGGAAAAGCGACATTCCAACTTCAAAACCTAATATCAATACTGGCATCAAAATGAAGAAACTTCATATACAGATTTGTTGAGAGTTGAAACTACCTTAGAAGGTCTTTATTTGAGGGGGTCCCTTTCACAGCAACAAGAAGCAATATTTATCATCAGGTTCAGGCGCAGAAGCTGAAGTGGCGCAGAACAGTTGGGACTAATTTTTTGATAATTAATGAAATACAGTCTTTTTTATCTATTGTTATAGAAGAAAGTGGGAGAGTTTGATTATGTTTCTAAACCTGGGGATAAAAAAGTGTAATACTATTAAACATTGAGGGAGAGTGCAATTCAAACCGTCCTTGGAGGGACCTTTTACAATTTACCTTTAAATTAATGTTAATCTACTTATTATAAGTTTACTCCCACTGTATAACATTAAATCAAGGTAAATTTTAAAAGAATTTTAGAAAATTTGGCTCTCCAGTGAGAAAAAGGATCCACATCGTCCAATGTGAAATTTGAACAGTCAATTGGAAAATTACAGACCCAGAAGTCTACTTGTATTACATGTGTCGACCTTCTATTGGTTGAAAATTTGAGCTTACATTTCTACTCACCACTCACCCAGCCGGCCAATACACAGCTACAGTTGGCGGATAAGATACTAAATCCAACACAGAAGAGCTGACTAGCTACACCACCAACTTCACTCTGGATTCTCTCTGAACAACTCCAATGACTCTAGCCTTTGCTTCTAGTTCTATCGCCTTTTCGGGTCTACCAAATCCAATTAGGTCATCTTCTAATCAGCTCCATTTCTTCCTTTTTCCAAATCCATTTGTTCAATTTTCTAATTCAAATTTTGCTCTGCAATGCACAGGAGCCATGTCGGACCTCAGAAATCAACCTTCCCACTGAAAATTGCAGCAGTTTTTAGAGACAGGACACGTTTGAATGCGACAAAAGGTGTTTCAAGTGTCTGCCAACCTCTTCCTCCAGACAGACCCTTGTGGTTCCCTGGCAGTACGCCCCCTGTGTGGCTTGATGGCAGGTAATCAACATTTGCGGCCAGTTTAGTTGAGGAAAATTTTCTCATTTTTCTTCTACTTCTTTAATTCACTTGCAAAAACTGATTAGTTTTAAATTTCTGGGCAGCCTTCCTGGAGATTTCGGGTTCGATCCACTTGGATTAGGTGAAAAATGAAGTTATTTTTGACGTGTGACAACCATATCAACATGTACACGTTCGTAGTTACTTATTAGTGAGCTTTTGGTCATTGTTTAGGATCCGACCCGGAGTTGTTAAAATGGTTTGCCCAGGCGGAACTAATGCACGCACGGTGGGCAATGCTGGCGGTGGCCGGAATTCTGATACCGGAACTCCTAGAATCCCAAGGCCTCATAGAAAATTTTCAGTGGTATGAAGCTGGAGCGAGGGAATACTTTGCAGACCCCATAACCTTGTTTGTGGTTCAGATGGCCTTAATGGGCTGGGTTGAGGGAAGGCGATGGGCCGATATGATCAAGCCTGGGTGCGTTGATATCGAGCCGAAGCTTCCCCACAAGAAGAATCCAACCCCTGATGTGGGCTACCCAGGTGGGTTCTGGTTTGACCCGATGATGTGGGGAAGAGGCTCACCTGAACCTGTTATGGTGCTTAGGACTAAAGAGATTAAAAATGGACGTCTTGCGATGCTCGCTTTTGTGGGCTTTTGCTTTCAAGCTGTTTATACCAGACAAGGCCCAATCGAGAACTTGATGGCCCATTTGGCAGATCCGGGTCATGTCAATATTTTCTCTGTAAGCCTCCATTACAATGAAATTTTTTTCCATTTTCTAGCCAAATGAAGTTGAATAAAACTGAGAGAAGATGTGAGAGTTACAAGTAAATAGTAGAGAGCATATAGAAACGCATCTTATATCTATTCCTTGATTTTTAACAATCATAATAACAAGTTGTTTCATATTTGCAGGCGTTTACATCGCATTGATGTAAATCTTGTTTTCTACCATTGAAGGCCAAATAGGAAAGGATGATACTTTTTTTCCCCCTTTTTGGGTTCTTTGGACGAGCAAGAAGAAGGAAAACTACAAGCCAACCAAAAAGACTTGGCATTGACGAGCAAGCAAGTGATGACCAAGGCCACTGGGAGAAGGGACCTCCCAGACCTTCCATCCCAAATGGTGAAGATCACCCGTAGAATACTAGCCATGAAATCTGCACAAGTGTTTTAATTTCCTCCCCTGACACGAGTCATACTAATTAGAAGATCACAAATTGGCTCTCAGTGGTGTTAAACTTTTTCCTTGTAAGCTAGTGGTTTTTTAATTTTCGGTTAATTGGTGAGCTTCCCTTTAATTTCCTTGTTTTTTATCAGTGTAGAGAAATTCACCTTGGCCATTTTAATTAAATTCAGGGTGCATTTCATTTCATTTTTAATAATATTATTTTCTTTTGTTGCTCAAAAAAGAATGTCGTATGATAAAATTTTAAAGTTTGAAGTCCCAACTACAAAAATTAATTTCCTAGAGTATAATGATAGTTTAATATGTAATCTATATATTTTTATTTTTTAAAAATGTTAAATCCTTTAAAATTATTGGCTAGCAATCTGTCACTACCTATTCTTTGACATTTGGTCTCCAGAAATTTTTTAACAGTATAAAATTTAGCTCTCAGAAACCGTTTTCTGGCGAGGCAATTCCCAACGGGTAAATTACTTGTGGTCACGTTGGGAAGTAGGCCCTGCACTTGGACAACCTTCTATGTTTTGGAGACTCGTTGGCACGTTGGGGAATGAGGTACGTGGGGTGGGAGTTCTATTTCCAAGCAAGCCCCACTTCATGTTTTTTTTTATAAAAAAAAATTTCCCAGTTTTTTTTTCCTTCTTTCAGTTTTCTATTTTATTTTTTCATTTTTTACTGTTATTTTTTATTTAACTTCTTTCTTATTTTTTTCCAGGTTTATTCCTTGTTTTGTTGTTTTTTTTTTCAAGTTTGTCTGCCTTTTTCTTCACTTTTTATTTTTTAAATTTTCATAATTTTTTTTTAGTTTTTTGTGGCTTTTTAAAAAATATATATTCATGAAATGAAAAGAATTTAAAACATTTTTTTCTTTATTTTTTTCTTCTGGTTTTTCTTGTTTCTTATTTTTCTTTGGTAATTGTCTTTCCACTTTTTTACATTTTATTCTTCTTATCTTTTGGTTGACAACATATTCATGACATGAAAAGAATTTAAAACATTTTTCTTCTTTATTTCTTTCTTCTGGTTTTTCTTGTTTTTGGGTAATTGTCTTTCCATTTTTATTTTTATTTTACATTTTCTTCTCCTTATTACTCTTTTTGTTGACAAGTTGATTTCCTCTAAGAAAAGAAGATATTCATAACATAAAGGAATACAAAAAAAAAAATTAAAAAGAACACATTCATAGCATTAGAGAACAGATTTAGTACATAAAAAGAGCACACTCATATGCTTAAAAAGAAAAAATTCATAAAATAATTAGAAAAAATAAAAAAAAAATTATTCCTTGGTAGATTTGAAAAAATATATATCACAACAAAAAAGATTTGCAACTTCTATCTCTCTTTTGGTATTTAAGTTTATCTTTTTTTTTGTCTCCACTTTATTTTTTTTAATTTATATACCTTTTCTTTTTATTGAATTTTTTATTTTTTTATATTATTCTTGCTTTTTAAAATTTTTCTACTTTTTACTTAATATTTTTGTTTCAGATCTGTCAACTAATAAAAGAATAAATAGCTAGTTAAGTCAAAACAACAAACAGTTATTGGTAACATAACAATTCGTTTCTCTAAAATAACAAACAAATATTGATAAAAAGGGTAGTTAATTTATCTAGAAAACTATCAACTAGCCACAAAAGAATAAAAATAAAATAATAAAAATAAATAGTTTATCTAAAAAAGTAAAAACTTATAAAATAATAATAAATAGAGTCATGACTTAATCTAAAAAAGTAAAAACTTATAAAATAATTGAATTTTTCAATTCAATGTAGTTTAGGGAGAAATGGTAAACTTAGCTATAATTTTTAAGAAAAAAGATACTAAAGAACCAAAAAATCCCGATTTGATCTTGAACTTTCAGACTACCCACTTAATTAAGCCCTTGAG
Organism: Aquilaria yunnanensis; assembly: GCA_039654915.1. Classification (NCBI taxonomy): domain Eukaryota; kingdom Viridiplantae; phylum Streptophyta; class Magnoliopsida; order Malvales; family Thymelaeaceae; genus Aquilaria; species Aquilaria yunnanensis. Next base: position 93,155,689 of record CM077596.1, on the reverse strand, counting down.
CTTTCAAATTTGTTCCTTGAGTGACCACCAACCCCTAGGCCATAGTGTCCTACTAATAAGTGTTGTCTTTTGAAAGTTAGAGGGCTGACTCAAAAGATATGATAGAGAAGTTTTTGGCTAAATCAAGATGAGTTTTTTGGGCCTTAGTGCCTTACTCTTAGCATGAAGTTGCCATCACGAACATTTACAGACAATTTTGGTGAAATGTTCAATTTCATTACGAAAGGATTAGTGGGGCATGAAAATATTACATTTTCAATGTTGATTTGGGAATCAACATTACCATAGGAGCCAAGTAGTAAGATCTCTAAAAGTTGAGGGACCAAAGTAGGATTTTTTCCATTTCAAAATTTAACGGGGAAGAGATAATTACTACTACGTGATAGTTTGTCGTTAGATGAATGTCTACTTGTAATTTCAAGAATGATAGCAGTTTGTAATATAATTATGGTCCAAAGAAAAGGAAACAAATTCAACCTGGTACCACACATATAAAAGAAGCTATGAAGATAAGGGACTAGTGATGCAATATTAGCCAAATAAAGGACAAATTGAAATTCTATTGTTAGAAACCAGCCAAGGATTGCCACAGAAAGCGTAGGCCCAAAAATTGAAGGGCGCGCAAAAGAAGCGAGAAACAGAATGGCAAAGAAAGAAACATCCAAACAAAGAGTCAAAGCCAAGCCCCCTCTCACAGCCCTCGGCGGCTGCACAAATGGCCGCTGTTAGCTTCTTCTTCTTCCTCTTCCTGTTCCTCCTCCTCTCCCTCTCCCACTCCCAGCCCCAACCCACCGCCCCCACTGCTGCCGCCGACGCCCTCCTCAAGCTCAAGCAATCCCTCGTCTCCCCTCCCAATGTCTTCGCCTCCTGGCTCCCTGGCTCCACCCCCTGCCAGTCCGCTTGGGCCGGCGTCATGTGCGACTCCTCTGGCTCCGTCATCGGCCTCCATCTCCCCAACCGAGGCCTTTCCGGCCCCATCGACATCGCTTCCCTGCTCCCGATTGCCTCCCTCCGCTCCATCGACTTCACCAACAACGCCTTCTCTGGTCCCATCCCGGATTTTAACAAGCTCCGGGTTTTACGGTCCCTATATCTAACCAAGAACTGGTTTGCTGGAGATATTCCGGAAGATTATTTTGCCCCAATGGAGTCCCTTCGAAGGCTCTGGCTTGGGCAGAACAACTTCACCGGGAAGATTCCGGATTCATTGATGCAGCTCCCTCTGCTGCAGCTCCACCTCGAGTCGAACCAGTTCTCGGGACCCATTCCGGTGGCGAAGCGGGCTCAAGGCTTACAGGCATCTTTCGACGTGTCGAACAACAAACTCGAAGGACCCATCCCGGATGTTTTCGCAGGCTTCAATGCTTCTTCATTCGCCGGAAACGAAGGGCTCTGTGGAAAGCCTCTGGACGTACAATGCTCCGGAACTGCTGATCATGAGCCGGACCATGAGCCGGACACTCCTCCGAGTGGACAGACCAGCGGCTCCGGGTCAAACTCGAAGATAATCATCGCTGTGGTGCTTCTCGTGGTGGTCGTTTTGTTGCTGTTGGCATCTTTCCGGAACGCGAAGAGCAAGGTCCAACCAAACGACGATGTCAGTTTAAAGATGGAGCCCATGACCAGAGACGTGGAGGGGGTGGCGGCAGCGGCGTCTGATCAGTCAAGCAGGAGGTCGTCTGCAATGGGATCGTCCAGGGGATCGGCCGTGACCAGCTCGAAGAAGGGGTCTTCGCGGGGAGGGAAGAAAGCACCAGCGGATCTGACAATGGTAAACGAAGAAAAGGGCACCTTCGTGATGCAGGACCTGATGAAGGCAGCTGCAGAGGTGCTGGGGAACGGCGGCCTAGGGTCAGCATACAAGGCGAGGATGGCGAACGGCGTGTCGGTGGTGGTGAAGAGGATGAAGGAGATGAATAAGCTAGGAAAAGAGGAGTTCGACGCCCAACTGAGACAGTTCGCAATGTTGAAGCACGCCAACATATTGGTCCCTTTGGCTTACCATTTCCGTAACGAGGAGAAGCTCATTGTGTCCGAGTATATGTCCAAGGGCAGCTTGCTATATGTCCTGCACGGTACACGTACTGTACCATACCATTTTAATAGTTCTTTTTTTGTTGGTTTTTTCTTTAATCTTGGTTCAAACCTCTATATATAATATAATATGCAGGTGATAGAGGGATGATTCACTCGGAACTGAACTGGCTAACACGTCTTAAAATCGTCAAAGGAATTGCGAGGGGATTGAGCTTCATCCACCAACAGTTTTCGACGTACGAAGTCCCTCACGGCAACCTCAAGTCCAGCAACATTCTGCTAACAGAAAACTACGAGCCAGTCCTCAATGACTACTGCTTCGGTGCACTGTTAAACCAGACTCAAGCTTTGCAGGCGCTTTTCGCCTACAAATCACCTGAATATCTCCAGCACCAACACATCTCCCCCAAGGCCGACATTTTCTGTTTGGGGATCGTCATCCTCGAAATCCTCACTGGGAAGTTCCCGTCCCAGTATCTAAGCAACACCAAAGGTGGGATTGATGTGGTGCAATGGGCGCAATCCTCCATCGCGGACAAAAAAGAGGCTGAATTAATTGATCCCGAGATTGCAAAGGACACGCTTGCGCTAGATCAGATGGTGCGCCTCCTCCACGTCGGAGTGGCTTGTGCAGAAAGTAACCCGGAGCAGAGACCCTCCATGGGCGAGGCCCTTAGCAGAATAGAGGAGATCAAGGTACCTGGTGCTGGTCAAGGAGGGCAGGAGAGGTGAGACCACACAAGCATCTGCCAAGCTTGCAAGAAGCTGAACAGGTTTTTCATGTTATGTTTTCACATTGAGAATAGGTGTTTGTTTGTTGTATATTTTTCTTGAAATAAAAAATTTCAAAAAAACAAAAAAAAAAAAATAGCATAGCTGGTCGAATTTAATAAAGGATTAAAGCACAGAAAATCGGGGAAATTAACTTTGCTGCTTGTAATTTGCCCTTTCATGTAATTTTTCCTGCAAACTGATAAATATGAAGTATTCAAACACATAACAGCGAAAGGGCTACTCTGATTCTCGGACTGTGCCGGTCAGAGTATGAGCTAAAACTGCAGCTCTTATATACATACGTGAAAGCCATTTAAAGAACAACCAATGAAACTTGAATATTTCCTAGTTTCAGGAACGAATATATAGGAATCGCCATCGTTCGTATATACCACCGTTTATCGCTGAAACAGCTTGCCAACTAATCCTTGCAAGGAGCTTCCCATTCCAGCACCAACAGCTTCTGCTAGATACTGGGCCTGAAAAATGCAGAGCAAATCCATGCCCGGTTATAAAAACAGGCACCAAATCCCCAAGAAATGTCAATTATGAAAGTAAGGAGAATGAGGGAGATTAGAAATCATGTGCTAAATTACTTCTTGAATGGTCTTCTTGAGATCAAATGCGTCTCTCATTCGGTTATCCAAGAAAGCCCATGTTTCACGAAAATCTGTCAAAAAATAGCAAGAAAGTGGTGTATAGTTACTTCAGCAACAATGAAGCCAATCATAGGTATCAATGACACGACGAACATTAACTGGAGAAAATTTGCTGAACAATCAAGCAGGTGGACATTTAAACGAGTGTCAACCTGGTGAAGAATCGGTCAGCATGTAAAGTTCTGTAGCTGTGTATATTCCTCCCAGCACAGTGCGCTTCACAGACCAGTCAACATCAGGGGCATAATCCTCAGCGGCATGCAAGATCTCATCAATCATCATTGCCCGCTGCTTAAAACTGGTTGGGACATTTAATGGATGTGCCTGTAAAAAAACGTTGTGCATAGGCTATCATTTCTAGTTTAATGATGCTGTCGTGCAAAGAAGAAAGAATATACAGATTAGTACTTGGATGCTAAGAGCTTGAGGCCATTTTGATATATAGGGCGCCTGCATTTCAAGGCGGATTCTAACAAGCTTGGAAATCCGCTGGCTTGCAATTAAATCTTTCAACTCATTCCCCGAGTAAATCTTCTCAATAAGCCTTTGCAAGCAGTCATCCATGAAAAACTGTAAAACATATATGGTCGAGTAAATCATAAATGAGGTAGTAGACAGCAGCTTATGGCAGAAGGCATAATACAAGGAACAGCTCCAACAACGGGAAACAATGGAAGAAAGTAGAGGACGAAAATGAGGAGATCATACTTCAACTAGAGCTGCTTCCTTCCTTGGAAAGGATCCAACAATTGAAGGAGACAAATCAACCTCTCTTGCACCCGCAATCATGGCCTCTTCAGTCCATCCTAGCCTAGGCTGCAGACAGCCCATAAACCGAAGTTTGCATTAGACAGACTCGAAAACCGCAACCTGACTAAGCTTACACAGCGGTATTTTTATCACAAGAACCCCATCAAACATGGGTCACTTCCCACAACGATTATGACTCCACCAAACAGAATTAGTAACACCCTAGCAAAATTGCAGCTACATGTTTGTGGTCGATGATTGGCAGTTGGGGCATAATAAAAATCAAGGGACTCGGATCAGGTTTTTTTACAAATAGGATAACCTCATATAAGGTCAAGACTTATAACCATCAGATCATGGGTTAGTTACATGATGACTCCCATAATTTTTAGGTAGCGACCTTACATGTAAGACTTAAAAACCATTTCTTTCTTCTGATGCGTTACTTTAAGCAACGCATTCCTAAGAAATGAACTTTCCGGACTTCAGAAAAACTGGTGGACGGATTCAGGAAAAATGAATCATTTACTTAAAACCCATAGAACAGATCATACCCCGAGTATTAAACAACCAAAAGAAAGAAAAATACCACATGGCGAAGGGCGGCCTGAAGAACGCTAGCTTGCTCCTCCTGATACTCGGCTTTAGGACTCCGTCGGTCGTGCCGAGGACCATCCCCGGCAGTTGACGACGCTGACCCACTTGCGGATGACGACGAAGGAGTGGGATCAGAAGGATTCTCCGGCGAACGATGATAAGGCATTTGATTAGAGGACTGGGAGTTCGCGGAAGTGAAAAAGCGGGAAAATTTGGGGTTGGAATTGGGAATCGGGAAGCGTAGGAGAGGGGCTCGGCCATTGGTGCGCAACAAGGGACGGAGGGGAAGGCGGTTCGCCGCCGCTCGAAACATTCCGGCCTGGCCTTTAATCTGTTGGATGAATTGGAGAGAGGAGAAATGACTCAAATAATCGATTCTTCTCTGTGGAATTTGGCATTCCTGTCCAAGATTGATGGATTACTGGCCGTTTGTTTGTCGAAGGAAGGTCACTGCGGCGGCCACGTTGCCTCCTCCTAGGCATACGTGTGAAAATAAAGGGAAATTCTGTCCAAAGTCCAACAACTATACTCAATGTTCCACTTTGACCCTAAAACTATTAATAGTTTTCTTGATTGGCCCTAAATCATATGTGATGTTCCATTTTTAGTCTCATACTAAAATTTCCATTCATGACAGGTCCATCTGACAGTTGATTCATATGGGATCCACATATGACTCATAGGCCTATCATACACGTTATCTCACGTAATAGTTTTTTAATCTTCAATTATTGACGTAATATAGTAAAACGTCTAATATCATAATTTAGTAGGAACTTAGAATAGCATAAAAGCCTCAAATCATCTAAAAATGTCTTATTTAGATCATACTTATTTGATTAGCAGGTGTTTTTAATTACGTATATTAATATAATGCTTAACATATCCATCAATAAAACTAAATGATTTCATTCCCATCTCAAAATCATTCTCCATTAGCGCACTATTGGGCTTTGGGATGATCTTATGGCTTTCTACCATTATCTCCTCTCCTATACTTCCCCACTAAAAAATATTTGCACTATTTGATAAAAGCTAAAATGTCCGGATGGCCATCAGACTCTTAAGAATATGTCTACGATCCATTGAACTTTTTCTCATCTTCATTCAAACCATCAAATTTGCCAGTGCCAAGATAGTACGATCATATTCATACCTTTTGGAAGAGTTGATATTTTCGTCCCACCGCAAAGCGAACGAGAGCACGCGTTGTTGGCCCAGCGTGCCACGTGCAATATTTTGCATGCAAAGATACGAAAAACTAATTTCCACCCTGCGCGCTCCACTGGGTGGGCTGGGGAGGCTTTGAAAGTCGATTTTTTGCAGAATGAGTCGGAGCTCGCTCGGCTAGCGTTACCAATGGCGGTCGTCGTCTCGGCCCACGACCAAACTTACACAGACCTTCACCGACCAGCTCTTCTTGTCGCCGCCTGCTTTGTCCTCCCGGCTCTGTTTCTCCCTATTTTTCTCATTTTCCAGCATCTCAGATCCTACACTAATCCTGCCGTTAGTCCTTATTTTCGATCCTCTCTTTATATCTGTCATGCTCACTTATTTATCTGAATTCTGACGCTAACCACACATGTTGTTACAAAATTAAGCCTTTAATGGGTTTGGAGCCACTTACTGGTTTCTGTGTCTGTGGGTGTTTTGTGTGTTGGTGGGACAGGAACAGAAGTGGATAGTTGCAGTTGTATTCATGGTTCCTGTCTATGCTACTGAGTCAGTAAGATAATTACATTTTCTTTTGTTTGATTTCGATTGACGCCTACGACTTTTTTTTTTTTTTTTTAATCTTAGGTTCGATGGTATTGATTAATTTCTGACCAAATTGTTTTCTGCAGATCATATCACTGGCGAACCCTAAATTTTCCCTGGCTTGTGACATTTTAAGAAATTGCTATGAGGCATTTGCATTGTATTCTTTTGGTAGCTATTTAATTGCTTGTCTTGGTAAGAAGCCACACTTCACTTCACCTCTTCACCAGCTTCTTTTTGTCAGCATTTCTTTTGTCTTAATTAGTTGATGAAACATTGAGGAAATTATTGAAATTGCAGAGAGGGAAAGTGATGAAATATGTTGGGGAAAATTGAAAAAGCAATGATTGTGGCTTGCAGGGGGTGAAACAAGAGTTCTGGAGTTTCTTGAGCAAGAATCAAGGAAACACATTGGTCTTTTAGACAAAGAGACAGGGGATGGTGATCCTGTAGTGCAGCAGAAGAAGTTTCGCAACTTCTTCTTGCATCCGAAACTTGTCGGGGAGGACTTGTTGCCAATAGAAAAGTTCGGCCTCGTGCAATATGTAAGCTTGTAGAAGCTAGTTCCGAAATTCCATCTGCTGACTCATTTTTTGTTGCATTTATGATTCCTTCTGATTGGTCCAGATGATTCTCAAGACTCTTTGTGCATTCTTAGCACTCTTGTTGGAGCTATTTGGTGTTTATGGCAACGGCGAATTCAAGTGGTATTACGGGTATGTTTTGACATCTTCATGCTATTTTTAGTTTGTAGTTGTGGAAATTTTGTAGAGGAACAAGTTCTCTAGATTCTCGAAAACAAGGTTTCCCAAACTCATTGATACAATATGCAGTCTGTGTTTTTATGGAAGGAAATTTGGAAAAGGAAAATAAGAAAATACCATAGACCAGAACAAGCCATTAGTATCACCGATTTGTATTTCATGCTTCTTTACTTGTTATGTCATATTGGAAATAGAACACAGGAAACATAATGCAGGACAGTTCTGATAAAGTAAGTCACATCTCCTTGGATATTGAGTCATGCAGGTATCCATATATAACGGTGATACTAAATTTCAGCCAGACATGGGCATTATATTGCCTCGTCCAGTTCTACGATGTAACGCATGAACGGCTTCAATTAATAAGGCCCCTAGCAAAGTTCATTAGCTTTAAGGCTATTGTGTTTGCTACTTGGTGGCAGGGAGTAGGAATTGCTCTGCTGTTTGCATTAAAGGTTCTGCCCGAAGGGGAGGAGCTGCAGACTGGATTGCAGGATTTTATGATTTGTATTGAAGTAAGTCCACTTGGTGTTCATTAGTAATGAAATATAATGTCCACTCGGTGTTTATTAGTAATGAACTACAATGATTTGTTTATCAGTATGAGGATCCTGACTTTCTATTACGTATTTGGCAGATGGCCATTGCATCTGTTGCTCATGTGTTCGTGTTCTCTGTGGAACCCTATCAGTATATTCCACCTTCTGAGTATGTGAATGTCAGTACTGAGAAAATGGAAACTCCATTGAAGGTGGATAACGACAATGAAGGGGAACAAGCAATGCTCGAGGAAACAGAAACTCGAGTTGAGGCTCCAGGAACTAGCATCACTGAGAGTGTTCAGGATATAGTTCTTGATGGTGGACAACATGTAAGCTGTCCAGCAATCAGGCACTTTGATGATTAGAACTTGACATAGTTGTTTTTAATAATTACCGATATCTGTTGATGCCCGTTTTGTGTAAGCAGGTTGTCCAGGATGTTGTGTTGACAATAAATCAAGCAATTAGCCCTATGGAGAAGGGTGTAATAAAGATCCAGGAGAAGTTTCATCTGAGGCATACAAGTTCCAGTGGCAGTGAAGAGGAGTTGGAAATTGAGGAAAAACTCAGTCAGAACCTTCTCACAAATCCACAAAACTGAGAATAGAGATTGTTTATCGGGACTGTCCGAAAGAAACAAATTACAAATCTCTCTCTGAGGTTCACAAGATGTTAGCTTTTGACAATGTTTTAGCATCTGCTACCACTAATCTGCTATACAGAATTCCCGACCTTTTTTCCCGAATTACAAAAATAGGGCCAGCCTGGAATGCCTAATAATGCAGCTTTTCCTGTGAAGCAAACTAAACTATGGCTCTATAAGAATCTACACTGTGGGTATCAATGTACAACAAAGAGCAAGAGTTCTGAGACGATTCTACTGGCCGGATTCTCCAGCAGCAGCACAAGGGCAGCACTGAAGGCAACCAACACATCCCAGGGTTGTACACACCTGCGTTAAGACAGTGACGCACTGATCGTTCATCTTTGGACAGCAACTGACGCAGCAAGCACAACAATTTGAGTCTGTTTTAACAGTATCCTCATCAGCTTCTTCAGATGGTTCTAATTCTTCACAGCCTAGACGAGCGTTCTCAGAAGTTTTGACCAAGTCACCAAATCCAATGGATAGCCTTGGTAGTAGTATTTCCTTTGTGCTTCCAAGATCTAAAATTTTACCTGAAGCGCTTATTTTCTTTGAGGCTTCAGAAGTTAAGAACCTGTTTGAATGGCCTACTCCCCTTGCAGGTTCAGAATCCAAAAACCTCGCTGCAGCACCTATTTGCTTTGATGGCGCAGGACCGAACTTCTTTGAACCCGCCTTCCCCATCTATTAATGTATTCGGACAAGCAACACAGTGTTGATAATTTGTCCCCATAAACCAACTCTTGAGAAATATTGACAATGGGGCACATTTATAGTCTTAAGAAGAGTTCATACCTTGGCTGCTCCAGAGTCTACAGGTTTCTGAATTTTGTCAACTTCGACTATCATCATCCGGGTATACTCGGATGTATCCCCACTCAGCACACTTATTTTTGCAGCCTGAAAGTGAGAAATAAACGAATAATCAGCAATACCATTTACTAGCAGATTTCCGGCTAATGCAAGAGAGGAGGAGACTTTCTTCCCTTCAAAGATAAGTTATAAACTACGATCGCATTAAAGTTTCAAGATACAAGTCAACGCAAGAAAAGACCTATGCAGAAAGACAGTCATGGTAACCTTGTAAGAAAAGAGGCGGGATATGGAATCAGACCTTTTCCTCTAGTTGTTTATCTTCGGAGAACCATGCTTGAGCTGTGAGCAGATCAATCTGCTGTTTTGCCATTATCTGTTAAAGCAAAAGGAAATTTCTGAGCAAACATAGCATCAAAGGCTAGAGGAGAGAGAGAGAATGAGACACAAAACCAACAAGAAACAACAAAAACTCAGAAGTCACTCTGTACCCTACCTTTTCAAGAAGTACATCCTTGGCCTTCTCAGCCTTAAAGTCTGAAACAAAATCTTTATCTCCTAAGACGCCTTTAACTGTAAGGGCATCTGGAAACTTTCCCTGGTACCTTCCACATATTGTCAACGGACCTTCAGATGAGAGGTCTGGAATACATGAAGGATACATCTGTCAACAAAAATGCAAACACAAATAAACTCATCACATCAAATCATGATATGCAAATTAAACCAAAAGTCTTGGACAGCAACAGCATGGCTAATGACAAACAACAAAACGATAAAGCATTAACAGCCACAGGCTCAGCTTAAGCTTATGCACATTCTTCAGGTGGTGGTAATGACCGTACCTCAATTTCATCAAGACTGTTCAGTGAATCCACCATTATGTTGGAAAGAACAGCGGAAAGACCTCTGTCAAATAAATTTTGCATCCGAGGTTCAATTGAATCTGGCGACAAAAACATATATGTTTATCTTAATGAAAGGAAAAATAATTGACATAATTCCGCTTCTTTAAATCTTCACAAAACAAATTAAGAAGACAAAATGAATTCTAGGCTATGATATCCATTGGGCTAATTTTTAGCTTTCGAGAAGTAATGATGCATAAGAACAAATGCTTTTAGACCCCGCAGTATCACTTGAGTAACACTAACACCAGGTACTTGAAATATCTAAGATCCTTTCATAGAAAAATTTGAAATCAAAATAAGAAGGAAAGAAGTGATACTTGAAAGAAAAAACAATATGAGCGCCTGATAAATTAGGAAATTAACTTAAATGAAAAAGACCTATTCATGCCAAATGTTTTGAATCTCAAACTATCCCAACTTGCAGGAAGCTGCAGTGCAAAGAAACTAAGAAAAGTAACTTCCTTGTTCTCAAACGTCCATCCGTCAAAGGAAAGAAAGGCGAACCTATATCATAGGCAGCATCATACTGACCTCCACTGAGAGTTGCAAGCATGCGTAGGAAATAATGATTACAGAATTTACCTGAAATATTAGCCAAACAATTCGAAGAACTATTAAGGATGATTTCTTATATAGAAACAGTTACAATGATTGGCTTAACCTTTTGAGACAAAAAGCAATCATATTCATCCTTGAATCCCATGGACACCAGTACCTATGCCAAAGGTGCATATGCGTGGAGATGTTGATGCTTTATCTGTTACATGACTTTTCACAGTTTCACAAATGTGTCGCTCATCTTCAACAGCCCCATCAGTCACGAAAAAAATGATAGGAATTGAACCACTGGTACAAGGTAGCATCTCTACTGCCTGGAATAACAAATAGAGTTCAACTTTATGGCAGACACCAATAGCTAACATACTATAGAAAAAATTTCACTGCAGCATAACTTTTGTTGCAGCGAATACGAGCAGAAGTTAAAAAAGAAAAAATCAAAACAAGCTGATCTTCCCCCTGATTACTAATGCTTCAATATAATGAACAATTGCAGGCGTTTTTTTTCCTCTTTTGATCAGCCAGTTACAGGGATGGTGAATCTCTGGACTAGTAGTTTCAAATGAATGGGCACATACCTTGTTTAGTGCAACAGATGTATTTGTGCAGCCCCCAGCAACAAAATTTATACCAATCCACTGAATGGCCTTCTCGATTGCTTCCTTTGTGGCTGATTCCATTGATGTCGAGAATTGGTAAATCTGATCATTGAAAGCTATAATGTTGAACGAGTCATCTGATTCTAGTTTCTGGAGTGCAACAAATAATGCAGTCTTTGTGTCCTCCACTGGCTTCCCAATCATGCTGCCACTAATATCAATCACAAATACAACATCTTTTCTGGCCATCTACCAAAAAAATTACCAAGATAAAAAATATCATTAGTAAAAAAACTTTAAGAAAAAAACAAAAAAAGAGACAACTGATCGGTTCAGTGAGATCCAAGCCAACCCTTGTACTATGCTGCGTTCCTGGTAAAAGATAGATGCAGAACATCTCCCTCTGATCCGAGTCATGTACAGGCGGAGATTGCAAGAGGACTGCACCGGATATATTGGCTGAAGAGACCTAAGAACGCATGAAGACATGACCCAACTTTAGGAGACCTGGTCATGTAAGAGCACATGTATATGAATATTTTCTGTACATTCAGTACTTTCAAAGCAAAGATAATGGCTGATTCTTACCATATATGCAAAACTGAAGTCGGTGTTTGACCAAGAGACAACTTCTGCTTCATACTTGAAAGCTAATCCTATATCACGCTGTAATTTCTGCAAGATTAAGCAGTAAGGGATAAGAGAGGAAAGAGCAGCAATTCTTGCTGCAAGCACAGAAGGCATTCAGTATGCACCTTCAAAGCATGACTTTTGTTCTTGCACATGATTTTAGCTCCATTACCAGAGTTCACATTTAATTGTACCTTCTCCTTTTTGCAAAGGTTCTGGATAATTGGATTGACATATGCAGGGAAACTGAAGGGCACACATAATGTAAACTGTCCATCATGGAATATCAGCTTCTGAGACCACTGAAGCTTGATTGAAAGAATGGAACCCCCATCAATCTTTAAAGATATCAAGGAAAAACAGTCATAACTACAAGAGCCAAATTGCCACATACAAATGATCAAATTCAAATATGTGTACGCTCTTACCTGTGAAAATGTTAAAGTGAAAATGTGGGGCTTCAAAAAGCCTGCCTCATTTGGTTTTGCTTCCTCTTGAATTCCCTCTGCATCTGCCAGCACTAGTAGCTCAGTAGAGGATGCCTTTCGAGAGTGAACTACCTCAACACCTAGAATTGAACCCTGTTAGCCAACAGATAATGTACTCCCTGAGAACATTAATAAAAAAAATAAGCACATCAAACATATATAAAAAATTAGATGAGATGCTCTATTCCCTAGAACATTAATAGAATTAGCACATTAACACCTTTAATCATAAATTCCCACTTGCAGATAAAGATAAGATAACGCGCAATCTTCCTCATCAAAACGCAAGCAAAGCGATTCTAATCCTCATCCCTCACGAAAAGGTCTATAATTTTCAGTTATTTAACCAGACCAATGTCTTGAATTTACCTGTTCACCCATAGGTACTGCAACGATACAATCACAGGCGCGACTACCCATCACGCAATGGATCCTCCAGGAGCCGGAAACCCGAATGAAAGCGGTATCCAAACAGCAATCGACTTCCATTTCGATCCCATTCATCTGGAGCGGGATCAGCGCCGGTGGATCACACCGGCCATGGACGTAAGGCTGGTAGCTCGCCATATCGGGATTGTCGACAATTCCCGGGTCAGTTATAACGGCGTAGACCATCGGCGCCGACGGGAGGAGCCACTGGCTTGACCTCTCCATTGGCAACGTCGAATCCGGAGGCAATACGGCTCTGTCCTTCCCAACGTATATCCGCTTCGACAGCTTCAAGCCTTCCTCCACAGCTTTCGCAAAATCTTCCGCCATTGATGACTTCTTTCTCCACGCCTTCCCTTTCTCTGAATATATTTGCGAAGAAAAATCTTAGAATGCGTCCGAGCTGCTGCAGATGATTAAAGAAGAGAAGGAAGGAAAATAACAAAGAAATAAAGGATCACAATCGAGTTGGGAATTCGAATTCTTTCTTGCATTTGGCATAAGAATCGGATTAGAAATCATTTTTTTGTTTTTGTTCTTCTTAATTTTCAAATTTGTTGTGTCGAGTCGAGTTGAGTCAGACTCGGATTTGAGCGCGAAACGTGTCAGGAATGCTCAGTGGTCGTCGAGTTGTCATCTAATCTGCTGACGGAACGTGGCAAAAAGCTACGGTGTGTTACGTGGTCCATGAAACAGGTGATTAGTATGATCCAACTAATCCTTCTTTTGTCGTTAGTTCGGATCGTTACAGGGACAATCCTATTCCCACTAAAAATTTTGCTTGCCCCTTTTGACAAAAAAATGATTTAAAGTGTTTTTTTTTTAAGAAACACCAATGAAGATGTAATTTCATTAATCATAAAATCCCGACAGCACTTACAAACAAAAATGTACAAGCCTACAATACAAATTGGTAAAACCTACAACAAAATGAAATAGAAAAAATATCTTAATCTTGTGCTACACAACATAATCAGACTAATCTAACTAATCTTCCATACAGGCCTAATATGGCTCAATAAGAAATATGCTTAATTGAGCCCAGCCCAACCTAACTTAATTATTTTTGCTTAAAAAAATTAGTTGTTTCTTCAAAAATAAATAAATAGATACAAATATGTAAATATATAGAGAAAAAAATGTGTAGTCCAATTTTTTATTATTTTTGCTAGAACAAATTATAGCACTACTATATTATTCAAGATTTATTTTATTTTTAGAATTAAAATTTTATTTAAGGTGACCCGAGCCCAATTTGCCATAGTATGCAAAATTGTTTGACACCCATATTTGGGCGGGCCGCTTAAGACACAAGCCACTTCGACCCACGACCCACGACCCACCTCAATTGCAACTTCATCCCCTTAAATTCTAAAATTTGGAAAATTCTCCAAATCCTAGAAAATGGGCCCTCTACCTTCTCAAAATCTGTTATAAATCCACACTTTTAAATAACAAGTTTTCACAGCAGAACAGGTCAATTATTTGCCCAAAATCAAATATATGCGTATGTTGCATTTGTCCAGCTCCTCATGTTTCAGGGCTATATACTAACTTGAACACCTGCTCCCTTCAGGTTTCTTCTTCATTGCTGACATCTTTTCCACCGAATAAGTAATTTTTGAGATTGTCAACAATTCGTACTGTTTTTTTTTTTCCAAATCATTCACAAGATCATGTGTTCATCCGAAATGCGGAAAAAATCGGTATAATAAATTCCTCCGTCAAATTATCTGTACACAAAATCAACTGGTTGATAAATGAATTGGCTTGAAGACATGTATGGAGAATTAAGATGCGAGGAGATGAGTAGAAGAATGAAGAGGAGCATTTTAAGAGAAGCCTGGAATTTCCGGAATGAAGAAATAAAAGAGAAATTAGAATCAATTGTCTTGAGGGAAAATAAATAGAGGAGCAGAAAATAGAAATACTATATCAAATCCAAAGGGATAAAAGAAATGGAGCCCGTGGCTTTTGCTAAAATTGAAGAGAAAAAGAAAACCCCAATTTAAGAAAGTAAAATTTGTGCGTGTCTCTAGCCTTTTTATTTGGATGTTGCGCATACATTTAAAATACTACTACGTGTAATTTCATTAAAAAAATGCAACACAATACACTATAACTTCAAATTTTGTCCACAATAAATTACTTTTTTATTTCATTATTACTTTTGATATTTCCAATTTATCCTTGGCATACTTATTATAAATAAGTCAATTCGAACTACATGCTTCCTTAGTATAACCCATATGTATCGTACACTAATAAGCACGTGTAAAGCATGTAAAACATGCACCTAGTATGCTCCGAGTGATGGACTTCATTCTGTGCTCCTCACTAATGAAGCGTGGCACTAAGCCCATCCAATGAAGCGTAGTCTCCCAGTTCTTCTTGCAATGCTGCTTCCAAGACAACCTTCTACTACATCTAGTGAATAACTACTGTGCGAAGTTAATGGCACGAAACGGCCGATAGTTTCTGCATGCTCTTCACGGGATGCACCCTGCACTAGACTTGGCACATGCAGAGTTCAAAGTAAAGCAGCAGGGCAGAAGCGCCTTCATATTTTTAGCAAAGGCACCAGTCTATCTCCTTTACTCATAACTCAATCTTCTATAAGTGTGGTTGGAGTTGTGCAAAGAGGATCTCATTCCATGTGTCAGGCACACCGGGCAAACACCAGTGCAGGCAATCTTGGAACCCCGATGACGATGTGATACTGTACCGGGACATATGCGCTTCATCCCTCAGCTGTGATAAAGCTGAAATGTCTAGCAGCTTCACTCTGGTGCCCCTGACTGCACTGGCAGCGCTGCTATCAATTGATTCTTCTTGTAACAACTCCTTCCCAATAGACATTGGTGTGGTATTGTTGCAGCTCCCTCCCGTGTTCCATTCGCCATTTACAAAATGCCTTGGGGAGATGCTCCTGTAGAATGCTTGTAAGTGTGGATGTTGAGGAAGCTGCGAGTTTACCCACTTCACAATGCTGTGAATGGTTAAGTTCTTGGCTCCTCCAATATCCATCCTCCTGTCTGTAAGGGGAGCTCCCCCAATATACATCACCCACCTGTTGGCCCTAAGCTTCCCTCGATTCCAATGGTGACCAGTGTTGAGAACCAGGACATCGATCTTGTGAAGAAAATGTTGCAAGAATGCTGGAGGCCGGTCAAGATGCATGGCATATTCAGTATTAGGGTCTGAGACATTAAGTGGCTCCAGATCACAGAGACTTGCAGACCAGTAATAAAGGACAGTGGTATTGGTGCTTGGGAATCGGTAAGCCCATCCAGATGGGCGCTTACCACCAGGTGGTATGACAAATCCATACTCCTTTCCGACATCCATGACATTAGAACTTTCATTGCCACCTGCGATCATGCACATTAAGGATTGGAACTGTTGTCTGCCTAATGAGTCCCCAACAAAAGCCAGGGTCTTGTGCTGCATCCTGGAGCATATGAAGGCAATATTTACGCAGTGCCAAAATCTTGATTTTATTATAACAGGTAAAATCAGTGAAATGACTAAGAAGACTACAGTCCGCATATTAGAACCCAAGAGGGAACATTAACCATTATGATTTGGCATATACTATTAAAAAGAACCCAAGAGGGAACATTAACCATTATGATTTGGCATATACTATTAAAAAGAAGCATAGGGCTTTCTTTTGTGTCATAATCCGAGATTTTCAATGACATAGTTCAAAGAGTATTGACGCCCAAAACGCATTGTTTAGATCAGTTAAGAATCTCCATTGGAAAAAATAAACGGAGGAATTAAAAAAAAAAAAACAGGGAAAGCATTTGTTAGCCAGTGAACTTTTCAAGAGATGAAGCATTAAATAGAAGGTCAACAAGCAAATGATTGAGTGAAAAGCAATAGACAATAGAAGACCAGGATTGCAGAAACCAGGCTTAAGTTTTGGAATATCACTCAAAGCACCTCATTTTACCAATACACAAACCATTTAAACGGATTGCAAATATATCCAGAACAATAGTTCTTGCCAGCTCACAAGTGTTCCCCAATTTAACTCAATTCCTCACCATTTCATCCAAGCAATGCATACCTGTTCAGTAAGTTCACATTCTAGACCACATAAATTTTAAAGCCCAAGTACTTTTTAATGGATATGGTTATGAAACTTGTGACTTCCAACACACAGAATTCTTAATTTTACAGAAGAGGGGAAATCAAATAGGTTGAGAAAAAGCTTAAACTGCATGATCAGCGTGATGGCGGAGGGTTAGGCCTCTGCCGGCCACGGGTGGGCGGACCAGCCACGTGGTAGTATTGTCCCTTTGAACGGCGCATTAACGGGCGGCACGGAGCCTTGAACCCGAGACCGCAGGGATTTACGCGTCCTAGTGGTTAGACGCGACCCCCCCTGAGGGGGTGTAAATCCCTGCGGTCTCGGGTTCAAGGCTCCATGCCGCCCGTTAATGCGCCGTTCAAAGGGACAATACTACCACGTGGCTGGTCCGCCCACCCGTGGTCAGCAGAGGCCTAACCCTCCGCCATCACAGCGTAAGATCAAGAACACTTTCATGAAAATTTATTATAGGAACTAAAAGAACAGCATAGCTTTTCAAACAGCCCCTTAAGTTTTATAAAAGAAAAGAAAAGTAAATTGGCTGTGAACAAGCTACAAACGCATTGACCAGCAAAGAGTCGAACAATTTTCATCAATATATTTTCTGAACTATGTAGATGAAGGTGTTCATGTGGCATGTGCATACCTTTTCAGGAATACGTGAGCTTCAAATTCTTCCATCTGACAGTCTTTTGGCTGCCACCTTAGCTTCTCATAGGCAAAGTCTTGGCGTTGAGTCAATCGGCAAGCCCACATTGGAGCAAGCCACTGTTTACAACCAAAGCCAGAGTATAAAGGCTTCCGATCATGTAAAATCCATTTCCCTTTGGTGTAGGTACATGCTGCAGCAGGTAAACAACGTCATTCCAGACACAGAACTACAAGATTCGGAATACAAAAGGATTTGAGAACTGAGTGTGTGTCAAAATTATTTCATCAGTATTCTCACATCCTTCACTTTCTTTCCCCTTTGTAATTTGCTTCTGAAGAGGTTCTTGACTGTGTTTTGGTTCTTCCGGTTCACTTGGAGAAATTTCTGCACAAACAATATCGTTCATTACAGGCCATTGCACTTTAAGTATCTATTTATTATATTTATAAGAATACAATATTAAAAAATTCTCAATATTATAGTCCTGAAATTGTGTACAAAATTAAAGATTCTAAGGAAGTAAATGATAGAAACAATAAAGATCTCAATACTAGGTGCCAAAAACACAAGTGAATCCATTTCAACAGTATTAGATTGACGTTGATTTGACAATGTCAAAGGGGAAAAAGTGAAAGAACAAGAGAAAAACAATCCACGTGGTTCTCATCCATGTTATCAGATTGTTCACACATTGACAGACACAGAATAAATGCTACCAGATACCTAACCTAGAGCAGCTTGAGCCTAAACTTCAAAAATACTGACAACTACTAAAAAAAAAACACTCACAAGTTTGCTCATAAGTGAATGCAAATTGAACAGTTTCTTCCACAACCCTTCACAAAAATGCATGCATGCCAGTGCACAGATAAGAAAGTAGGGCCAATATTAATTTCTTAACGTGATTATTAATATTCATACTGTGTTAAACATCTTACCACCATTTTCTTCTCGTTCTAATTTCTTATCTCGTAAAAGTGAACTTTCTGTTCCATCTGATTTTGTCATATTTCCTCTATTTTCAGCAACTTCATTTCCTTCTCCCATTGTAATGGGTTTGTTCTCAGATTTGTGACTGTCTTTTGGTTCTCCTTCTGTCTTGCTTAGAGAAACTTCAGAACATATTCAACATATGCATTAGTTCTGAATCAACAATAGCTCCTTAAAACTTTTAGAGCTAAAAGATGTTTGCTGGAAGATATATTTGATTACATAATCTGCATATTATACTGAAGATATAGCCACAGATATGACGTTAAGGGAAAACTTGGTAGAGCGGATGAAAATGCAGAAGGAAAAAAAGTGTTTTACTTTTCTCATTTCCATACTCTCTAGTCCCTCCAATATGCAGCCTAAGTGATGCTTCTCATCTTTCATGAGACAGACTGACAATGTGAATCAAGCTTATCTATAAAAGCTAACCAAAGCCAGTGCAACAAGTAATGCAACAAATAAAAATAAAGAAAGAGATGCACCAAAAGAAAAAGAAAGGGATCTGTAAATTAGGCTCCTAACTGTTTGGTTGGTGTACTTTCTCGCATTAAAAAGTAAAGATGCAACCATGAAGCAATTTTCAGGAAATAAATTGCAGTGTGTAAAAAAAACGCAGATTAAAACTAACAACAGCTCATTAAAGTTCAATTTTTTAGGAAAGACAAGTAGCTTGCATTAACATCTACGCATTGTAGCATGAGGGTCACATACAGATATACATGCACTTCAATTGCCTCTTTTTTGCAGAATAGCTATTTAAATATGTCCCTTCGGAAAAAGGATCTAGCACTAGTAGTTACTGCATTAAAAATCTAGCACATTTCCCT
This sequence comes from Aquilaria yunnanensis, assembly GCA_039654915.1. Classification (NCBI taxonomy): domain Eukaryota; kingdom Viridiplantae; phylum Streptophyta; class Magnoliopsida; order Malvales; family Thymelaeaceae; genus Aquilaria; species Aquilaria yunnanensis. The sequence continues at coordinate 93,136,163 of CM077596.1, read as the reverse complement.
TGTACAAAACAAAGCTATAGTAACATAATACAGCCAAAAAAAAAAAAAAACATAAGAATGCCACAGTGCCTTAGAAAAGCTAGACAGGACCTTTTTAACATTAAAATTAACAGCTAGCCTCACTTATTAATTTGGTAATCACAGAAAAATGTAATATGATCTACACAAACCTGAAGAGATGTGCAAGGTCCGAACACGGTGTGTATATGAGGAAGCAAGCATTTTATTCCATGCTGGCCACAGCCAAGTAAGAATGGTTGCACACAAAAGCACAATGAGAATAAGAGACAGATCCCTGCCCTTCCACCTGAATCTGGACAGGCCTCCTTTCATCCTATGTGAATGTCATAGTAGGTAGCAGTCAGCATGTCACTATGAGAAACTCACACTTCATCACAAGGACTCAGTACGAAACGACAAACAAAGAAATAGAATGCATCAGTTCTGGCAGTTTCAAAGACACATTTAGAAGGCAAATAATAGATAATTAGAGAGTAACTTTCTTCAATCAGCTGGTCAGAAAATACAAATGGCAACTCCAGTCTCCAGCTTTCGATCCCTGTAGTACCCAGACTTTGAAATATATATCATGCAAGTTTCAAAATACAAGATCCCCCACCATGCACAACTTTACCTTCAATATAGTGCCTGCTAAACCACCAAAATACATCCAGCCTATCTTCTCGATCAGCTTGTTTTAGAAACTCCGGCTAACAGCCCATCTTAAAGCAACATGGTAGACAAACGCTGCAATCAGAAGTAAGCTGACAATTAAAGTAACCTGGTTTTTTTCTTTCTGCTTCTTCGTTTTAATTTCGTTAGACAACCATGCCATCATCCAATAACCAGAAATTCTACAATCAACTGAGGTGATCAAGCAGCTCAAACTTCGAAATCCTTCCCATTTTTCCAGGGAACGCCCGGATAAAATTAATAATCCAGGACAAAGAACCTGGAAATTTCAACCTACTTACTGGCATCAAATATCTTTCCGCGTTTCACAAAAAAGGAATTGAAACGAAGCCTCAAATCTCTTGCATGAAGTCCAATCCAGTGAAAGAAAAGGAAATCCAAAACCAAGTAGAAAACAAAATAAAAGAAAACGCCTGCCCTGCCCCGCCCTCAGTAACAATATAAGCTAATAGTTGAAGACGGAAGAGAAAATCGAAGAAAAATAATAGAAAATAAAACAAAACCCTGGAAACAGAGACCCAAACCAAACAAACAAAATGCAGAAGCAACTGGAGTTAAATTCCATGAAAATTAATCCAGACTACGCTTGGAGAGAAGTACTTGCTCGCAGAAGCTTCCCCTGTAATTTGAACTCCCAGAAATAGAAAGGAGAAAAAAAGAGAAGAGTTGGGTAAAGGCCAAAGAGACTGGGTTTTAGTGACCTCAGTTGTAAGCAAAGAAATACCGTACCGCCACCAAATTCCCCCAAAATAATTAACTAATCGCAATAATTAACAAAGTTAAGTTTGACTTAATACTCCCTATATAATTACCTCTCCTGGTTGGACTTGGGAGGTCACTGTTGGTCCTATTGTTTATCAAGTTTGCCATGTTAGTCCTACAACTCTCCAATTCTTAAAGAAGTCCTTCACCTATCATGATAAAGATCTGACTGGACACATAAATGTAGCTATCTCTCCACAATCTAGAAGCATTAGAAGAATGAGAAAAAAATGAAAAAATTGGTGGGAGTGAACAACCTAACTGAGATATATATCATGTAATGCATGTTATGAATAATCACAGAGGTCAGGTGGAACCCTATCCACCTTACTTTAGGTCTCTACCAGGTTAAATGTCATGGCAAATCCAGGACTTTTTGGAGAAATTGAAGAGTTATAGGACTGATATGATGAATTTCAAAACGTTGTGGGACTAAACTTCATCTTTCTCCGCCTTTTGTGGAAAGATAACAGACGGTTAAAAAGTGTCGTTTTACTGACAAAATTAATTACTAAATATCCCGTTTTGCCGGCTTACTTCACCCCTCACATTCTCTGTCAGTGTGCCAGAGAATAAAAGCAGGAAAAGAGTTGCATAATGTAATAAAAAAAATAAAAGAAAGGGCAATTCCGGCGAAAAATAAATAAATAAATAAACTAGACTCGGAGTTCAAACGCGAATCGAGCACAATATTTGAAGTCAAAATATAAAGGATAAAAAAAACATGGAAATAAGATTGGGGAAAAGTGATGCAGACTGAAGCAGAAAGGAGAAAAGTTGGGTCAAGAAGGTCAAAGACGACCCCTGTTGTAAGCAAAGACAGACACCGTCACCTAATTCCCTCAAATTAATTAACTAATTTTAAAAATAATTAAGGGAGTTACTTAAGATTTACTTTCACGAGGAGAAGCTTAGGGATATTTTGCTTTCACGGCCCCGTACTTGGGTGATGAATGATGGATGTGATGGAAGCATTGTGTCATTTATTTTTGTAAATTGCTCGTGAGTTTCATTAAAATAGATAATGCAGTTGTGTATTCTCCAATAATTTTCCTTCTTTCAAAAGCTCTAAAGCTCAACATGTTTCATTTTGGAAATTTATTAGACTTATCTAGGTAGATATACACGAAAATTAATAACTTCAAACACTAATAACCCCATGATCACACAATTGTAACCCTGAATTGGATATTATGTGTTAGTTATGTGTTAGTGTTTTATTTGCCCATCTATTCTTAAACATATAGCCTCAAGAAATATGTCAAACTCATGATTACAATTATCTGATTCTACAATTCTATTATTATTTGAACTTGAGTTACTATTTTGTCTCATCATGTGAATATTATTATTGATTCTTATCATTGGTTTATTGCAATTTAAGGATTTATCATTATTTGTACACAAGTAAAGTACCATTACATAATATCCAATTCAAAATACCATTATTTGATCCTCAAATCTTATATGTGATCTTAGATTATTATTAAATGAATTTATTACTTTAGCACATGTCAAGTTATCACACTTACTTTGTTTTAAGTTCTTTGTAACATTCAGTATTTAACAAATTATTTTTTATTTTTTATTTTCAACATTTTAGAAAATTAATGAAAAACTTTTATATATAAATTATAAATAAAGATCTATAGTTATAAATATATTTTTTTCAAATTTCTTTTCTAACAAACAACAATATGAATAAATTCTAGTCAACTATTTGAAAAAAATCAAATGTTTCAAAGAATGTGAGATAAATGGAGTACTATCTTTAGTTTTTTATAATGATTGACACTAAAGTAGTTCAGCTTCTGGCAATGTTTTTGTTTTCTTTTCCTTTTTTAATGATCACTGGGCATTATGCACTATGATCACTTGCTTTGTGGGCTGTGGCCCAAGAATGTGGTTTATGGCTACTAAACATAACAATGTGTCATCTCTGTCTCATTTCCTCACTCATTTACTTGTGTTCAAATTTCAATGGCATATAAAAGTTAATTCATTTTAATTTAAGTCAACTTAATTCAAAATGATTTATTTTTATTTTAAATTAAGTTCTTTTAATGAAGGAATTGGCAAATTTTATTGTAATAACTGTTGTTTTGTGACAAAACTGTAATGTCATGGTGTATGGCTAGGTGGGTCTCTCGGTTTCGATGCTCAAGTGGAAGTGCTAGAAATTGCTGAATGACACATTCATCTGCCATAGTTTGAGCTTCATTCTGTGTCATTGGATTAACTAGGTGAAGCTTAGGTAGGTTGGTTTAAGATGAACACAGATGTTGCCTTTGGCTCGTCTGGTGTCTTAGCGTGAGTGATAATCCAAAATAAGAAAAGGGGAGCTAGTATCTGCTATTGTTACAAAGAAGGAAGGCTTGCCAAATGTCTTTTTTGGAGAAAGTTTGCATGCCTGGATGGTCTAAAACTTGCTAGGGATTTTGGCCTCTCTAATCTTGTGGTGGAAATGGATGCAAAAGAGGTTGTCCTAGCAATTTGGACAAATGAATGGGCCAGGTCAGAGGCATTGGGATGTATTGCCCAAACTTGAAGTAAGCTGGCTAAATTGACATGTTAGCATATTCTTCATGCATTTTGGGAAGCAAATAAGGCTTCTCATCATTTAGCTCGTGTTGCTATTTCATTTGATGACTTTTGTCTTTGGACGAAGGTTATTCCATCTCAGTTGTCGATCATTGTTGGCAATAATATAATGATGCAATAATATGACTACCTACAGTTTTCTATTAAAAAAATGAATTTGCTCCAAGAAACCAAAATGATTAACCTCAGTTATCTGGTCAGTTAAGGATGTTAATTTCAACCAGCTCAATAGGTAGTAAGTAGTAACCTTATTAGACCAAATGGGATGGATAAGTTTCTAAAATTAGTGGGTTTGTGAAGGGTTTGAGTATTACTGCAACATTACCCGATAAATTTAGTAAGTGTATGGATTTAGGTGCCTACCGCCCTTAAACCTACCCCCTGCTCTCTCTCTCGACACACACACACACACACACTTATTCCACTATTTGAGTGTGTTTATTTAGGGTCTTTAGTTATTAATTTTGTCTATTCATTTTTTTACTAGAAAAAAACTTATTTAAATGTGTGTCGATATTATGGTTAATTTTAACTTTAAACATGACTACTATTATTTATAATAAATTATTATAGTTTATTCATTTTTTTTTTTGGTCTATTATATGGATCTGCTGGATGAATTTTGCAGGTCACAACACCTCTACCTAACCTAATGCATGGAGAGTACAAGTAGAGATTACTAATTGCAGGTTACCGGAAGGATACAGATAAAGTATGTTTTAGTGTAGAGGGAGTGTCTTGGAATTGTTTTATGCTCACAAAAAATGACAAAAATAGTTTTGGAGGGACAAAATGCATGCCAACAGTGATGTGGGTGGGTGAGTAGACTATTCATTATGGCACTATGGCCAATCGGGGTCAGCACTGCAATTACAATATAACGTCTTACGTCCAAAATGAGAAAAAATAAAAGTTTTAATAACATTAAGGAGTTTCTACAAACAGAATGGAGTTTACGATAAAAAAATGGAACTATAATTAGAGGTTATGGTCCATGCATATAAATTTACCACATATATTAATTACCACTACTACTAACTTCTAAATATGAAACAAAAATACTGTTATAAACAGTGTTATGATTCCTAGGACATGTTTTGAGTCCGTTGTCTACATTTTGGGCTTCTTACCTACTGTAAGTGCAGAGTGAAGAAATCAAAAGCTTTTCGATAGAAGGTTGGAAAGATTGGTTCTTCCGTGAGGATTTCATAGATGCGATCATCTTGACACTGACAATGAAGGCTGGTATTTCTATAGCAATAGTCGTCACCGGTAAAGATAGACAGCTGGGAAGAACAGCCGTGAAAGCTTCAAAGGCAGCAGGAAGATTGGTTGCACAAGGGCTTTAGACATAGAGATCTCCTTGAGACTGAAAACGAAGACAACGAGTTACTACCATTCATAACCATGATGGGCTGTACCCGCTATTCTAGCCAGGCCCAGTTTAACTCGAAATTACCCAATTATCGAGCCCATTATCTCACCACTTGACGTATAAAATTATAAACAATCCATATTCAAGTTCTTGAAACCCTAAACGGACTTCGTTTCAGCGGCTGCTCACATCAAGTTTTCCTTCACTCAGTGACTTCGCCGCCGCTCCAATCTCCAGACATGGTGAGATTTAGGTTTTTTCGTCCATGGTCTCGATTTGCTTCTCAATTTTCCCAAGATGCAGGCAGCAGGCTTGCTAACTCACCTTTCTTGGTCCTGATTAGGCAGACGTAGAAGCCGACGTCGCCGTTCAGGGACAGCCGAAGAAGAGAACGTTCAAGAAGTTCAGCTTCAGGGGTGTTGATTTGGACGCTCTCTTGGACATGTCCACCGATGAGCTCGTCAATCTCTTTCACGCACGCGCTCGCAGAAGGTGAATCTCGTGTTTTTATTCCTTTACTGTTAATGGCGCTTCTCTTCTCGTGATGTTTGTTGGGTTTGTTAAATAAACGCTTTGTTCGTTGTTAAGGTTCCAAAGAGGTTTGAAGAGAAAGCCGATGGCTCTCATCAAGAAGCTGCGGAAGGCGGTAAGTCATATCTAGTTTTCCCTTCGATTCTGTAGAATTCTGGAATTTCTTTCCTAAATTTAGACTAGTAAGTTGGTACATTTTTCCTCGACCTGTAGATTTGCGAGTGTATGATTATTTAGCTGTTTAGCTGCTCTGTCCCCTTTGACCAAATGGCTTTAGAGATATTGGTCCTAAATCGTCTTGAGACTGATAATTACCCTGAATTGTTTTCCATAGTATTGATTCTTAGGAAGTAAAAATTACTACTTGTTTTGGTTTCCGAGGCAAATTTCTTTCTTAATTTGTCGTGTATCAGCCTTATCTGTTTCATTTCGACTCTCGACTGTCTTAACGTTATCTGTTTTGGTTTCGAGTTTGTCTTAGCGTCCTTAGGTTTTGTGGATAATTATAGGTTTTCCCTGGGGGGAGACTCTGGTCTGGTGTGCTAAGGTAGACTAGAATCTTGAAATGCAAGAAAGCATTTGAAGCTCTAGTAGGTGCAAAAGAAGTGGTTATTTAGATTGCTGTCATGAGTTTTGTTCTTGTGCTGGATGCAATATCAGCTGATTTAAGTTTGTATGAGATTTTGGTCTCTGGTCTCTGTAGTGTAGCGTTTCTTGACCGGCGATTGTTTAATCATTTGTTGAAACAGAAACGTGAGGCTCCACCTGGTGAGAAACCTGAACCTGTGAGGACTCACCTTCGCAATATGATCATCGTCCCTGAAATGATCGGTAGCATTATTGGTGTTTACAATGGGAAGACCTTCAATCAAGTTGAAATCAAGCCAGAAATGATTGGTCATTACCTCGCCGAGTTCTCCATTAGTTACAAGCCTGTCAAGCACGGAAGGCCTGGTATTGGTGCTACCCATTCATCCAGGTTTATTCCTCTCAAGTGAAGTGAGCTGTGTTTTTTCCGGCAAATTTGCGATGCCATTCTGGTTTTTGGACTCTTGGGTAAACCTCAATTAGTTTTGATTTTTGTGGTTCCATCCTGAACATGGTATTGTCTAAGCTAAATTATTTAGAAGTTCTGTCTTGTGCTCCTTGGTGACATTTCTTTATCCTAGCCGTGATGTAGGATTGCTGTGTTCAGATTACTTCTATTGGGTTGAGCTTTCTGGCCCTACCCCTGAAAGTTTAAACACTTCCATTGGTTGTTAAAGTAACCCTTGAATTTTCATCAAATTGGATATGACCGAGTAAATGAATTTTCATCAAATATGATATAACGTTAAGTATGCTGTTTGCAAATATAAACGATCAAAACAAAATTTTGTTTGTGATTGTTCGTTTATATAATTATAGATGGACATAAACTTTTCCCTCTCACCCAACTTACCACCCAAGTTGCTCCCAAAGGATTCATCAGCCATTGAGTTCGTACCTTTTAGAGTTCTCAAAACTCTTGTAATTTGTTTCTGGGTTAATTATAATTTGTTTCCTGAGCTTTAGATGAAAATATATATATATTTTAGAAATATGCATTTTGTGCCCTTCATTTTTAATATAGTATGATAGCAATTTCTGAAATTTTAATTTACATTATACGGTAGTTATCTTTAAGTAATTTTAATCTATATAATATTTTTTCACAATTAATTGACATTTAAAAAATACTGTTTTAGAACTGAAAGAAACAAATAAAGAAAAAATTTATAATTTAAATTATTCATTAATTGTAAAAAAAAATGTCATAAAATTACTGAAAAATGGTTACCGTAATTTCTAAATTAACTGTAAAAAAATATCTTACAAATTGAAATTACTGGAATATAACTATTATAATGTTTAAATTAATATTTTAGATGTTGTTATGAGAATATTAACATTTTAGAAGTTGTTATTAGAATGTATTAAAAAAATAGAGACAAAATGTATATTTTTGAAACAGAAAGAGGTAAAGTGTAATTTCACCTAAGCTTTATGGCAAATTGTAATTATCCCTTTGCTTCTATTAAAGATTATTTTTATTTGTATTTTTTTTTTGTTTCTTTTAGTGCACCAAGGAGTATCCTACATATTCCCAAAATAATAAAGACCTAAATACAAACTATGAATCGGATCAACTCGAACTTTGAACTTTAAGAAAGCGATCACTTTGGTCCTTTAACTTTGTAAGCTAGTTATATGTTGTGCCATGACATGTACTCCGTCAGTTTTAGAACGTTACCAGTATCTAATTGCACAAACATTAAACATTAGGGACAAACTTACTAAATGACATAAGCTTAGGGACTTAGAATGTGATTAAGTGAATTGGGTTGCTTTCTTTGTTTCATGAACAAAAACGGGTCAAGTGACGGGTCTATCTCGAGTTCTGTTTCTCTAGCGACAATTGGAGGCCGAACGGGGCTAGGCAAGTTAAGAGCGACATGACAAGGAGGTTGGATGTGGTTTGGCTCGATGATAATGCCCAGGAGACATAAATTGCCTGGATTCGAATGAAGGTCCTAGAGCCAGAGGAAGTCACCAAAGGAGGCGAGGAGGTCCATGGAGGAGGGGTGGAACATGAGCTTAGTGAAAGGGTACCAGTGGTCTAAAGAGAATGACAGCTAGAGTTTAGAGAAGGAGAGGGAATTGGTGTTAAGGAAAAAACACTAACACATTTTGAGAAGTCCTCAATGAATCAGTTGGAGAAGATGCAGTTGGAAGATATGGTCGGAGAGGCGAATTGGTCGGGCACATTGGCGGTGATGAATAGAGGCAAAGAAAAGCAGCAGAGCATTCGTTGGCTAGGCTTATCAGAGGTGACGAACAGCAGCAAACAATGGTGAGCAAAAATCATCACAAAAATTTGAAAACTTTGCTTAAAAAACCCTCAAACCCATGTTCAGCAAAGGAAAATGGAACAAAATTTGGTAAACATAAATTTCTTTTCCTATGGAGGAGTAGCAAAAAAGTGATGGTCATGTTAGCACCTAAAACCATTCTTTAATCCAACTTTACATAGACCTAGAACCTTGGTTTATTGGATCCAACTTTACAAGTAGCTGGAGATGATGGCTTGGATGTTGGAGATGAAAAATTAGGGTGAAAATAGGAACAAATATAAATTTGAGTGACTATTACATAGTTTTTCTGTTTTATAAATGGACAGACATTATGTCAAACGTTAGATATTAGAGTCAAATGACCAAAGTGACCATTTTTTCAAAGTTCAAGGTTTGAATTGATACGGTTTATAATTTAGGGGGTTAATTGTTTGAGTCACTATAGTTCAAGAGAGCCATAAGTGTTTAGGCCAATAATAAATGTACAGTACCATATTATTGCTAGTAAAGCGTTAAAAGCCCATCAGATGGGCGATTTGGAAAGCTCACTTGAAATGTCATGCAAGTATGTCCAAGTGTCTTCATGGCATAACTGAGAGCAAACTTCCCATAATCACAAGGACAGTTACTTCGTCAAAATGTAAAGGATGGTTATTGTCATGCCCAACTTAGCCCTTAACCCATTTTGGGCCCAATTACTTAATCATGCAGCGGAATTTCATAGAAGGGACATTTATTTATTTCTAAAACATATGGGTGTGTTCCCAGGACATTACTAGTACTAGCTCATTAAGTATTTACTTCAGGTTTATATTGTGCTCTCGGAAACAAGCCAGTACATATGTGGAACTTGTGTGCTCATTTCAAGCTCGTTATGCAATATAGCCAAGTACATGCATGGCAACTAAAACACCAGATTCAAGTTTTGAAAAAGAAACTTGTTTATGATGCATACTTCTTGCATGCTCATATGTGTCTTGGTAACCCACTATTGCACATCAACACATACATGTCTTTAATTTCATTGATTACCATTTTAGCTTGTTATAGGCATGCATTCCCTTTCTAGTTCATGATTACTTTATTTTCATCTTTAAACATACATATAAGGCCGAGACATACATGATTCCATATTTCAACATGTGCTTAGAACACATAATCATGCATATCTATCAACTTTTTACTTAGGCCCAAAGATGACTACTAACCAGAATGTCCAAGAGTTCATATATATGCCATAGACATACTACATGGCAGAATATACTTAGATTTGAATTTGGCATGCCATTTTACTTAAGTACCCGAAAGTGTCCATAAGCACTTAAAATCACAAATTTGGTTTTTAAGACAAACTAAAATATATAGCACATGCTTATACAAGGCAAATTACACATAAAACACATTTCTACCCTAGAGACTTTGTTCCCACAATCTAGACTCCAAGTCCTGCACATAAAGTCCACACTTATTAGCTTATTACACAAGCAACCCATAACACTTAGAATACTTAGAATATTGAGCAAATACCACACATATGCATAATACCTTTACCACAGAAAGAGTATAAAATACTCTTGACCTTAGTGCCTTTCAAGTACTCCTTTTCCTACATGAAGTAGAGAAAGGGCGGGTGAGTAAAACTCAGTAAGGATTCTGTATGGCTCCCAGAGCTTAACATATGGCTTCCAAAGCCTAATATAGCAAAAAATAACATGGCAACAAATATTCCATGTTTCTGCAAAGAAAACACTAAGACAAAGAAGATACAGGTACATGCATATAACAATAATAATAATAATCGGGGATTAGCATGCACAACTAAACATAGAAGCATACAACACACACACCTCTTAACACCTTATCCCCTTAAAGGGCAGAGCAAGCATGATCCACAATTTTCATTTCTTAGGTTAACTATTTTATTAATCTATTTTAAAATCTGAGCTCTTTATGCTTGAGAATTGAGTTGGTTGACTCAATTCCTAGCCGTAATGCTTGCACAGAGCTAGCTAGTACGGAGTTGCCTAAGCAACAAAATATAGCCCTCTATAGCCTTTTTAGGATCACATGGTATCCAATATCCATCACCCAAGGGCCCGAATACTCAAAGAGTATAAGAATCCTTACCATAAAACCCTTAGCAACTTTGTTGCCTGAAAGCTTTAGAAGCTTGTTTTTTTGCTTTTTCCTCGCTTGTCATAGCTAGAACTTAATTTCTAGCTTGAGAACCTACAATGGCTGAATTATTAGCAAGTATATTCTTGCATTACCATAGCTCGAATGTGACGGCTCTCCTAGTTGATTAATCAAGTGAGTGTTTATTCTACTTTGATTAAGTGTTTATTAAATTAAGTACCTCAGGTTAGCACCTTGTTAAGCAAGTAAGGTAAGCTTAATTAAGTAAGTGAGTTCCTAAGTGTGATTTGGCATAGTTAAATCAAGACCATTAGTTATTCTAGCTTTTAGAACCATCCTTGTGAGTTTTGAGAACTTGTGGCACTAAGTGTTCTTTTTGAGCCATTTAGAACTTAAGTGGCTAAGGTGTCCAAGAAAATTAAGTTTGAGAAGCTTTAAGCATCCTTTAGAGCAAAGAAATGTAGTTTTGGGTGAGAGTAGTGACTCATTTGAAGCTTTTGAGAGTATGAGGACTTAAGTGCAAGGGAGGGAAAAGTTGCCTTATATGCTTATAAGCTAAGTTCCTTCATCCTTAGCCATTTGTTTCTAAAGTTCCAAAATTCGTAGCTTCCTCTCCTCTCTTAAATTGGCAGCTCAAAGCTTCATTTCCTTGCAAGTTTTCATCAAATTAAGGGTGCCCAAGGTGTTAGAAAGAATCACCAAGCTTCTTTGCTAGTGTTCTTGCTTCATTTGACTCTTGGAAGCTAGTTTGGAACTAAATTTCGTGGGTAAGCTTCTTAGAATCATTTGGATTGATTCTAGGTTGTTTCTAGAGCTAGAAATGGTCTTAGTTTGATTGGGTTGGATGCCAAATTGCTTTGGTTTTAGGTGTGGAACTCAAGGAAGCTTGATTGAGCTAAGGTTGATTGTGTTGCAATGCTTGCTTTGTAGCTAAAATTGAGGTAAGGGTTCAAGTAATTAAGCTTAAATAATGCATGGTTTGGTAGTTTTGTGTGTGGGAATGAATTAGGAACAAGACCCAAATCATTTGGATTAGAAATGAGAGAGTTTGAGTAGTTTAAGTGCAAGAACGCAGCTGTCGCGCAATGCAGAAAACGGCGTTGGCGCCGCAGCGCCAGAAGTAAGTGTACTGGCGCCGCGGTGCCAGGGGGCGATTTTTCGCTCAGTAAGTTTTGTTCGTCGGCGCTGCGCTTTTGCTCTTTGGTGCTGCAGCGCCAGAGGTAACCTTAAGGAATTTTGGGCCATTTTTCGGCCGTCTTAAGAGCAACTTAGACTCTCGGTTTCTATTCCTAGGCTATTCTAAGGCGTTTCGTAGCCTCGGTTGGGTCTAGAATTCGTTCCTAGAGCAGGAATTGTGCATTATTTAAGAGGTAGTCAAGTTGTGTGGTTAAGAACAAAAGTGTGACTTGGTGGCTAAGTTATTCATAGTGCTTAAGCTTTTAGATGAGCATTAAGGGGATTTAAGTGGGTTTTTAGACTCTTTATTGGCCGTATAGAGCGTCATTTACATATGGTCAATGATGAGAAAAAAAAAACCTAAGTCAATCCCAACCGAACCATTTGGTTTGGTAAGTAAGCCACTAGTAGTGTTCTGAGTTAAACCTTGAGGGTTTGGCTAGTTAAACCACATAGGAAGACTACCCTGTACAATAAGTTAAGGGTAAAGGCGGGTAAGTTTGAGATAGGTGACGACCTACTCTAGAACCCGTAAGTGGGACTCAAGTGAGGTAAAATATCCGGGATACAAGGGCCAGTATCTCAAGTACCTCCGCCGATTGAGCTCACGGCAAAGTTTTAAGGCACCTAGAGTGCAGAAAGTCCCAAGTGCATATATTGTGTGCATTTCATACCATACATTCATACATTGCATATTTTATATTTTGTTGATTGTTTGAGTTGTTTGTTGATTGAATTGCTTGTTTGATTGCTTGGTTGCCATATTGCATAGTTGCTGCATTTTTCCTTGCAGGTATTCAAGGGATCCTTACTGAGTACTTTCAAGTACTCATTCCCTTAAGTTTTATTGTGCAGGATCTAACTCCGGGCTTAATCACTAAGTGATAGTCGAGGCCTAAGTTTCCTGTTTTGCAGGTATTTCTCTTGAGAATCCTAGTGATTCTAAGTTACTTGTGATATAAGTTATGTGCTAACCAAGTTATGCCTTTACAGTGTAGAGGCTAAGAGTACACAAGAACAAGATCTAGTGAAGGGTTTACACTTGGAGCTTGGTATAGCTCAAGGTGGGACTCAAGTAGTTGATCTTAGTTAGTAGTTTTTGTCTTTTGTACATAGTACTTTGTGTACTAAGTAAGTTGCCTCTAATAGGATACATTGTGATGTAAACCCATCTTGTTACTTTTGGGTGCATGCTAGAGGTGTAATGTATGCACAAACTGTTACTTGTAGTTAAAGCAACCAGTATTTTCAAGGTCTTGGCACGTTTTATATATGTTTTAGTGAAATGCTCGAGCAATGTTTTTGATCCACGACTTATAAAAATTCGTCTGCATTGCCAGGACAGAAGCATGCATAACTTAAACTGAGTAGGCTAAGAAACTAGTTGCATATAAATTGTTTAATTTATATTGACAAGTAATAGTTAGCCAATAGTAACTAGTGGGATTCATAAATCCCTAAGGCCTACAAGGTTATGGGGCACTGAAGCCCCGTTCCGCGACATCGAAAGCTTACATATACCAAGAAAACTTGGTGAAACACACAATACCTCAACCAAATGAGGTATGGCCGAATCCTTCGACTTGATTTCCTTAGAGCTCTCGCTCGTCTTTTCTTGAATCCATCACTTGATTCCTAGCCTTGGAAGGCTTTAGAAGCTTATGTGCATCAAGAACACAAGCTTTAAACACGAGAATGCCAAGAACAAGACTTGGCCGAAACTTCCCTTAGTTGATAGCTTCCAAAAATGTCTCCTTCTTTCAATCTTCTTCTTGATTCTTTCTTGGGATGTTCTTAAGAGCTTATAGACACCAAGAACACTTGGTAAAAGCTCAAGGATTCTCAAGAATGAGCTATGGCCGAATGGTATTTAGGAGAAAAGAGTTAGAAGAGTTTGAGAGCAAACTTAGAGAGAGATTGAAGAGAGAGAGTGAAATGTGTTGAAGAAGTTTGGAAGCTTAATAGGCATGTAATGGATGAATTTGGGAGGGGAGAATGAGTGTATCATGTGCTTGGATGAATGGGAGACAAGTGAGGGACAAATTGGAAGACTTGTGTGGGTGGTGGGTGAGATAGTCAAAAGTAGGTGACAAATTGGAAGACTTATGTGGGTGGTGGGTGAGATAGTCAAAAGTAGGTGACAATTGGAATACTTTGATGAAAGTTAGGAGAATTTTTCAAAAGTGGGGGGGACAAGTAGGTGGGGGAAGGAGTCCTAAGTGATGAGTTGGATGGGAGATGAATTAAAATAATGAAAAATGGAGAGAGGTGGCGGCCATGGCATCCAATGCCTTTAAAATTGGCTAATCTCCCTCTTAGTCCTTCAATTCCTCACATTTGGGCAATTGAGCCCAACCACCAAAAGTCCCCTTTGTCCAATTGAGTCCTTTACCTTAAATTTTCATCATTTTGCTTGGCTTAAGCCAAGAATAAATTCTGAGAGTGTCCAACACTCATCATACTCCTTGGTCTCACTTAATTTAGTGTCTCCCGAACTTAATCAGCTTAATTCCCAATTTAGGGAAAAAAAATCTTCATATCCCGAGGTTTAATTACTTAGGATTTTGCGGGCATTACAGTTATAATGTGATAGTTTGTTATTGTGACGGATGCGTCACCATCTTTTTTTGTTCGTTTGGCAAAAAATAACAAACCTAAAGTTTTCTATGCAGCTCAATTCGCCCACTAATGTTTCTTTTAGGCTAAATAAACCACTGAAGTTACTAAGTTAGTTCAAGTTGCCCACTACTATTAAGATTAATTAATTTTCAGTTTTAAAACTTTGCTAACTTTTTTATTTCAGCCCAATAATTTTACATCTTTCTATATAAAGTCATATAGGTGATAAAAACGATATAAATGAGCTGCGGTCTCTCTCTAGGGGCAACACACCGACGTTATGGGCCACCACTAGCTAAGGTGACGAGCTCACTAAGGAACCAACAACCTCATCGGTGCCCTTGTAGCCATTCTGAACTCATATTCATTACAAAACATAGGAGGACTCTCACAGTTTGAGACCCAAACTCCGTTGAACGACAATGAAATTAAATGGGTTTTATTCCTCAAAGGCCGCAAAAGACAAATGAATCACCCTTACTCATCAATTTCACACAGAAAGTATTTAATTTCAAAATTTTAAGTTAGGCTTCATAAACAATTTAAAAAATCCAGATCTGATTGGATTCTAAATTGAACCAAACCATGCGAAAACCAAGCCTTCAAACTATAGGGTCATTGTTCTTTGGCCTGAATACTACAAATCGAGCTATCCAACAATGATTTTCACGAACGGTGGTGACCGGAGATCCTTGTGAGCAATTCAGCTTCCGTGGTTTATATTCATATGCATGAAAACGTAAAGTTATGGACTAATATAAAAAATTTGAAAAAGTTTAAGGACTAAAAGGGTTTTTTTTTTTTTTGCACAATATCCTCATTTAATGGAATATTCTCCACTTTGAAATAGAATATTCAGCAAGTTAAGGACCAATGGCCCATTTGAGCTGATTTAAAACATTAGTGGTTTATTCGGCTTAAAAAACACATTAGTGACCGATTTAGGCTAGGAACATTTGTGGTTTATTTGTTAATTTTGCCTTTTTGTTATAATATGAGTTATTGTATGCCATAATTAGATGGATGCTGACACATTTGTGACATGCTACAATCAGACACACATATCACTTGTTGTGACTGAAGTGAATAGTGACACATCCATGATGCGCCATGATTGGCCGGACGGTTGCAGGCTATTACTGTAAAATTTTCCAAATTCAAATGTCATAATTTTATTTTTTTCCCTAAAAAAATTATACTATATTCTAATTATAGTGAGGGTCATGCTATTTTATGAATAATAAACTACAATGTCTTTTTAGTTTTGCCCCTTATGTTGTCATATACTAAAAGTTGTTTTTTAGATCTTAAGTTGATGTGTCTTCTAGGTTTTGAGCCAATTTATTTGTGTGATGGGTTGGGCTTTATGTTTGAAAGTTTTTTTTTCTTAGCTTTGAGGGCTATGTAGCAATTGTCTATGTTCTTTTTTTCGTTTTTTCCTTTGTTTTGGCTAAAGCATTTTTAGCCCCCAAACTTGAATGCCTTAGACACTTAATTCCCTAAACATCAACTCGGTACAACTCGCTCCCTCAACTTGGTAAAATAGTACACTTAAGCCCTTTTTCCTCCTTTGCTTTGTTAAGTCAAATGTGTTAGAAGTCTCTTAACTTTATTTTTCGTTCATTTTCATCATGACTACATAAGCTTTATGATTCTTTTCCTAAACTTTTAAAAAGGCACTAAAATTCTTTCCTTAATTGAATATATGTTTAACTTGAAAGCGAGTCTCTATTTTGACTCTGTGAACAATAAAGTTTACAACAAGGGTTTCAGAGGATAGTTAATGGCACAAAGAATAAGATGACAATTTAGTCATCTCAGAAGTAAAAAATGGGATGGAAAATAAGCTTTGTTTCTATTTTTCTTTTCAACAATCTAAATGTTTTATTTGGATGGAAAATTTTAGATTATTGATATTTTAAAATTCAGTAATTTAAAATTATACTCCCTCCGTCCCATTTATTTTGCTCCAATTAGGTTTGCACGTAGTTTAAGAAATTATACTGTTTTTCACGCATTTTCCAACTTTGCCCTTCCATCTCAGCCTCCCACCCGTGTATCTATCTTTCTTCCAGCACCTGCCATCTCTGGCGATGTTTCGGGCTCATATTTCCCTTTGCCTCGATCGTTGTCGTCCTTTCACCGGCCACTTCGTGGTCATCCTTCCTTTGATCTTAATCGTGTTGTTCAATTCACCTTAATCGTTGGTCATTGTCTATCGCTCAATCGGTCAATCGCTCAATCGTCACACAATTGCTGATTGTCGCTCGATCAATCAATCACTCAATCATCGCTCCATCGTCGCACGGTTGCCGATCGCCGCTAGGTTACTGCTCAGAAGCCACTTGATCCACCTCTCAGTCACCGTTCAATCACTGCTCGGTTGTCACTCGAATGCAGCTCGATCGTTGCTTTATTGCCGCTCGGACAAACGAAGAACAAAAATTGGGGAAAGAGAGAGATTGATAGTAGATCTGTTAGGAGGAGAGAGGGAGAAAGATGAGTTAAATCAGGGGCATAATACTAAATAAGGTGTAAAAAATTACTTAAAAGGGAAATAGTGCAAGAGTTTTAGGATTACCCAAAAAAGAAAATGTAGCAAAACTTTTGGGATTGAAGGAATAGCATTTATAAATTTCTTATTTAGATTTAATGCCTCCTTCAGTATCAAAGCCAACAAAGTAAGAAACCTTGTTGATAAAAATAAAAACATAAAACTAGGGTAATAAACCTTTGCAGAGATCTTTTTCTCAGAGCTCCAAGAGTCATTTAACCAATTTTTCTCAAATGAATCATTATTCACTTCTTCCTTGTTGGAACTCACGTATTCTCTGACCAAGAGCAATCAACCCAAGCTTTTAAGATCAACCAAAGAAATAATCTAACTTCAGAATTACAACAAGAAGGATGATCAAATTCAAAATAGTTGCAAACATGATCAAAGGAACTCTAATTTTTCTTGCAGCAAAGACTTTTTTAAAGAAAAAAAAAATAATAAGTTGGAACTATTTGTGTTCATTTCTTTATTCATAATAAATAAATGAACACAAATAGTTCCAACTTCCAAGTACAGCTTCATACAGAAAAAAAATAAAAATAAAATCCTTAGCTTAGACAACTACACCACCCAGAAGCCTTATGCCCTTTTCAAACTTGCCATTAAGTCAAACAAGATTCAAAATGAGGAAAGATTTTTTGAACTTTTTCAAAAGGTTGGAGAAAGAGTCAAAAAGTTTATAAAGTTATGGATAAGATGAACGAAAAATAAAGCTAGGGGACTTCCAACACATTTTACCTAATAGAGTAAAGGAAAGAAACAACTTAAGTGTGCTATTTTACCAAGCTAAGAGAGTGAGTTAGACCAGTTGATGTTCAAAGGGTTAAGTAGTGTCTGAGTCATCTGAATTTGAGGGCTAAAACTGTCTTTAGGCCTTTTTTTTTCTTTTTTTTTTCTTAGAGATCATTGCTTCTTTTAGAAGTTTGGTCAGTTTTTTTTAAGACAATAGCTTTTTGAGGGCCCTTATTGCCATTTTCACACTTTCTTAATTGTTTCACATTCCATTTTGGTGAAAACACACTTCTAGCCCTTGAATTGTTTCTATTTTCCATCTTAATGCCTCAATTCGACCTGTTTTGCATTTTGGTCCCTTAGTTTTACCCGTTTTATTTATTCTCTTGGTCCCTAAATTTTCTTTAAAAAAAATATTGATCACCATGGTTTGTTTGGTTTTTTATCAAAATATTTATCTTTTTTTTTAAAAAAACTTTTATTAAGTTAATTATTAAACCCTTAATGCCTAAAATTTTTCCATTTTCTCTCTTGGCTGCCAAACTATTTTTGTTGCTTGTGATTGTCCACTTGTGGTATGGTTCTAATTGATTCAGCTTTGATCAATTTATTTCTTTACTTTTGCTTTTGCTTTATTAAGTTAATAGTTAAAACATAAATCATTAATTTATTAACATAAATTAAGCATGACTTTATGTTTTGATCATATTTTTTTATTATTGATGATTGAGTTTTGTACCTTGAGTCATTTACTTAGAAAGCTATATGGTTTGATAAAAAAAAATCTAGCTATAATTATTAAAATTGAAACAGACCTATTTTAAGTAAATTCCTCCTCAATATTAAGAATTACTAGAATATTAGCTGATAAGAGATGAAATTTTTTATGGAATTTTCTAAGCATGTATAATGTTATTTTTTATAGTTATACATGGAGATTATAACTATTTATTTTAATAATAAGAAATAACATCAAACTTAAAATTGAAATAAAATAAAATTTTAGTTGATTAACATAAATTTATGATTGACAAGTTTTAATAATTTATTATTCAAATTTATTTTTAAATGCTAAATTTATTATAAAAAACAAACATCATGGGATATAACCTCGTATAACTTTATATCCCAGAAAAAATTAAAAAAAAAAAAACATTCAAAACAAAAGAAAGCCTTACGTATTACGCCAACATGAAATGAAACGAATCTTCAAACTGTGTTTGGTCGGCTCTTCCCATATTGCTTGATTAGTCCCTAGTCACCCCTTAGCACGTCACCGAAAGAGAGAGACCAGAATCAAAGGTTTGCTCACCAAGTCCAAACCATCTTGCCCACATTTCTTCCATACCTATTTATAAAATTCCGAAACAGACAAAAAAATTCAGAGAATATATTCTTGAATGGATATATTTTGTTTTTCTTCCTTCTTTTACTTTTTTCTTACTCAGGGTGAAAATTTGTAGATATGCGGTTTAATAAAAAATGATTTTCCTGTAGAAAATTCTGGAAATTCAACTATGAAGTTTTAGAGAAATAAAATCAATTAAATATTTAAATCCTCTGTAATTGAATACTTATATTTGCCGAAACGATGTCGTGTACTGACAATTAATTGCACAAAATATATCCCCTTTGGCGGCTCGCGTCGCGCGAATCAAGGCTCACATTCTCCGCCACAGTGTGCCAGAGAATAAAAGCATGAAAAGAGTTGCAGAATCTAAACACGCACCCCAAACAATCCCAAAAAAAAAAAAAATAATAAACACGTAGCTTAGAGGAACCGCAATTAATCGGCCACAAGAGTTTTCTTGCTCGTTTCTTCCACCCATGGCGGCCGATGGACTCGAATCCGACCGCACCCTCCAGTCCATCTGCTACAAGCGCGGCTCGCTCAAGCTGCTCGATCAGGTTTCCAACTTTCTGGGTTTTTTTTTGTTTTTTTTTCCCCACTATAAATCGTTCATATTTTGACGGTTTTCATTTCCTCTCCAGAGAAGGCTTCCGCTGGAAACCCTTTATTTAGAGATTCGGGATTCGAGGGCTGGATGGTAATTTGTGTCACCTTCTTCCTCCTTTTTATCATTTTATTTTATTTTTCTCGATTTCTTGAACTAAAATGTTTGAGTTTGTGTGTGTCTATTTCTGTGTCTGGTTTCGTCACAACTAGGGAAGCTATCCGGGATATGGTAGTTCGTGGGGCACCGGCAATTGCTATTGCAGCGGCGCTGTCCTTGGCAGTGGAGGTTTTCAACTTGAAGGAGGACTTTGATGGTAACTCTGATGCTGCTGCTGCATTCATCGGGACGAAGTTGGATTATCTTGTCTCCAGGTTTCTTTATCACCATTTCTATTATCCTTTTGATCTTACCCTTTTTAAATTTCTGCATTTGGTCGATTTAGTTATACCAACTTAGTACGTATTATTTTAATTTTCATGTGTGTATTATCCAATTAGTTGCATGTTTAGATTTTAGTTTTTTTTTTTCAATATTCTCTCAGTCGGCCTACAGCAGTCAATCTTTCAGATGCTGCTACGAAACTTAAAGAAATTGTATCCAAGGCAGCTGCAAAAGCAGCTGAACCTTCGACGGTTTTCCAGGTATAATTGATCTCTTGGACATCGAGCTAGTGTCCATATTTCTTAGGACTCAAAATAGATGAATGATAAATCTTGAAATGTTCTCTTTGATATTTATTCTTAGCTACCTAATTCTCTTGAATTGAAGCTAGTTGTCTGTGTCTGAGATCCTATCTTGTCTGTTGCTCTTGCAGTCTTTCATAGAAGCGGCTGAGGTCATGCTAAAGGATGATGTTGCTTCAAACAAGGCAATAGGTTCCCATGGAGCAACTTTTATTTGCAAGCGTCTGAATAGCTTGAAGACTTTTTCAGTTCTTACCCATTGCAATACCGGCAGGTAGTTTCCTACTACATTGTTTTGTTTGCTATAGTAAAAACAATGTGCAGCTGATTTATTCTCTATCCCTCATCTCCTTGATCTTTCAAGTGGCCGGGGATTGGAATTCATTTAGGGGTTAGCACACGCCTGTGAAATTTTGTTGATATGGGTGTATCTTTTTCGTTTCAGTCTAGCTACAGCTGGATATGGTACTGCTCTTGGTGTAATTCGTGCTCTTCACGCTGAAGGAGTGTTAGGAAGGGCTTATTGCACAGAAACACGTCCATTTAATCAGGTGCTTTTGGTTTTGATTTTATTGGAGTTGTTATTGAAATTTTTGCTCAGTTAAGTAAAAAAGTAAAAAGCGTTTTGCTGCAAAGAAAATGTACGCAGGCTACAGTTTGAAAGTACTCAAATACATAGCATATGAACTTCATTTGAGATATTGCTTGATGATCAATTCTTAATTTTGTACTTATTGATACAAACCCTCTGTGCAATTTGTGTTGGAAAGAAAGCAAGAGGATGGAGGGGAAGCTTCTTCCCTATTGGTGGATCAAAATATGTGGATGGTTTGTTGCTTCATTTAGAATATAGATCAAGTCTTATTTATTGTGCTATTAATAATTTGGTTGGCAAAGAAGGCCCAAGAAACATTACCAGAGAAAAATGGATGATGGTACTTTGTGTTTTTTAGTGTTATGTGGAACATTAGATATTATTGGTTAGATAGTTTTGTGAAACACAATGTTGCATTATTTGGCTAGCGTCAAAGTTCGTTGAACTTACTAAACTGCTTTTGCTGTGCCACTTCTTTTACAAACTGATTCTAAGATGTCTCTGCTCCTTTTTCACTTCCCCTGGGATGCATTCTTCAGTTCAAAGAACTTATCTTTGTTTCTCTTTCAATCCACAAATCAGCTTTCCATTGTGCATCAAGTTACAACAGACTAACAACTTAGTTGAAGTTTCAATTTTGCATTTGAGGACCAATCAGATACATCAGTTGATTTATCCGTTTTGGTTTTTCTAAAATGTTGGGCCATCTTCTGACTTCAGGGGTCAAGACTTACAGCATTCGAGTTGGTGCATGAGAATATTCCAGCTACTCTACTAGCAGATTCTGCTGCAGCTGCTTTGATGAAGGAAGGTCGTGTGAGTGCTGTTATAGTAGGAGCAGACAGGGTGGCAGCCAATGGTAACTGACCTTACTTTTATTGCTTCATGTTTACGTTTTTTGTATTTGGTATTAAGTTTATTATTAGTTTGGTTGATGGATTTACAATTGTAGGTGATACTGCTAACAAGATTGGGACCTACAGCCTTGCCTTGAGCTCAAAATACCATGACATTCCCTTTTATGTAGCCGCACCATTAACTTCTGTTGATCTGTCTCTCTCTTCTGGGGAAGAAATTGTTATAGAGGAAAGATCAGCAAAAGAATTGTTGAACTCAAGGGGAGGACTTGGGGAGCAAGTTGCCGCAACTGGAGTATCTGTTTGGAACCCAGCTTTTGATGTTACACCGGCTAAATTAATTGCTGGAATAATAACAGAGAAGGTTCTTTCTGTTTCTCTCATTCACATACACAAACGAGTTTCCTTACACCCGCTCCATGCATAGACTTGTAGATGCATTTGTATAGGAGTGGTTTTGTTCATCTTTATACTTGTCATACTTTTTAAGCATAAGCCTCCAAGAGCAGAAATTTTACTGCTGTGTTTTTAGTATGTATATAACCGGTAAGATTAAGAAAGAGAAAGTTATGTTGCGGGCAGCTTAAGTCACTGGTTTTTATTTTGGCAGGGAGTTATCACAAAGCAGGATGCTGATTCTTTTGATATCAAAGATTTCATGGCAAATCAGTGCTCAGTATAAGAGCTCTAGTTTCCAGACGGAGAGCAAGGCCCCGGCTATGTTGGTTGAGATGTTCAGAGGCCAGTGAGTTTGTGTAAGATATTTGTGGAATAGTTTCTGCAGATTAATACATTTGATGTCGTAACTTGCCATGGGTTGCAGAACATGAACCGTTTGTTTCAGCTTGTTTGCTTAAGTTACCGATCAGTGGCAGACTGGCAGGTATGGTGGTATTTCCGGATGCCCACTAATGACTAAAGGGACGTCCGTTCAACTGGTTTAACTAGTGATTTTTTGGGGTGAAAAGAACCATTGGTCCCAAACCTTTATGTGTCATTGTTGATCGGTCATCAACTTTCATTTTATTGCAAATTGATCTCAAATTTTTATAATTTGTTGCATATTGATTCCTAGTGCAAGATTTAAGTTGCAACAAATATCTAATTTATTAAAATGAAAAGCTGATAATTTAAATGGTCAATTAATTACTAACAAATTATGTCTTAATTTGAATTTATTAGAAGACAGTTGCTGAATAGTCTGAATTTATTAACTTTAGGTAACTATTTGATATCAACTTTTTAGATTCTAATTTAAATTAATATTCACAATTAATCTTTCCATAAACAAAATGAAAAGTGGGAAGGATCAATTTGTAATGAAAATTAACGGTTTGAGATTGATGTTTGATGGTGCTATTTATTTGATTTTTCTGACATGTTTGGTTCATGAAATAGATTGATAGGGGAAGGAGATGCAAAACATTATGCGAAGGAAATGTCTTTCTCGCTAGGGTTATTACATGCTCAATGGTGCGGGTAATGGTCTCTATCTTGGGGGTTTGGTGCAAAAATTTTGTGATAGAGTCCATGTGTATTTTGCATTAAAGAGTTTTAAATATAGTTTTAAATCTTGTACCGTATTGACCGGTACTATTTTGTACCAGACATATCAGTCAAAAAGCAGTACAAGAACGTTGTGTCTCGTTCCATCTTTCACAGTAGATTGTATTGGCTGATACTGGACAACTTGGCCATCTAACATTGTAGTGTACTGTATTGGAACTTGGGAAAATGCACCTTTTTAAAATTTTATTTTAGTTTTTATATAATTATTATATTTAATTGAATACTTGTATAACAATTTTTTAAAAAAAATATTTGAAAGAATTTTGCATTTTTATTTCTTCTAAACCTTTTAAAGTTATTTTTCATTTTATAAATATATATTTATGTTTAAAAATATCTAGATACTTGTTATATGAACTTTAAACTTATATACTTTTAATAGCTGCTATGTTCTATATGTTCATATGTATATATGTAATATATAATCGGTACATTCGAGACATGGTAATGTGATACCTGTACTGTATGGACTGGTATAAGAAAAATCGACCATCTTACGTTGTATTATACCATCTCAGAACTAGGAAAATCTGAAAATGCACATTTTTAAAATTTTATTTTTAGTTTTTACATATCTTTAAGTAAAAATATAAAATTATTATGTTTAATTGAATGCTTGTGTAACAATTTTTTTTTTAATATTTCAAAGAATTTTATATTTTTATTTCTTCTATCTCTTTTAAAGTTATTTTTATTTTATAAATATGTATTTATGTTTAAAAAATTTAGATACATGTCATATAGACTTTAAACCCATACACTTTTAATAGCTGTTATGTTTTATATGTTCATATGTATATATGTAATATATAATTAGTATATCCTAATCCGAGATATGACGATATGGTACAAGTACTGTACCGTACCACTAAAAAAACTGTACACTGTTCGATATGAGATTTAGGCCCAGTTCGTTTCATTTTAATATGACACTGTTAACATGTTTTGGCATTTTGGGTCGGGTTGCACCCATGACCCAACTTATGAAAAGACGAAGCCATCCCTATCCAATCCCTCTTCCCACACCAAAATTGTGAGCTCTACCTGCACTGCTCCAATGTCTACCAACAACCAACTTCCTAATCTGATTTGAAACCCAGAGTTATTTGGGGTTAAAAAATCTACTTCCTTTCAATCTAAAAGGCAAATACATAAATGTTGGGTTTTGGGAGCTAAACAGCGCAGCGGAATTTAACCGAAACCTTCCAGAATCCAAGTGAAACGGGGTAAACCGGGTGTTCGAAAATTTTGATACCTAATTTTCTGTTGAGATCTCCCACTCAACTGTAGAGTCGAATCACAAAACTTGAACAGTTGACATGTTCAAGTTCTCTATGGTATCCACACGAGCCTTTTGGGATCACCACGCTTCCACCGCGTCCCGGTAGATGCGTTTCTCTTGCGCTCGCAGTGCTAGCTTGTGTCCTCCAAGGAATTACAAGAGAAGAGTGTGGCTGTCCTTTTGGGAGGTTAGGGCAAGGAAACCTACGAATTTCTCACTAAAAGTTATATTTATAGTGAGACTCAACTTCCAGGCCTAATGAGTTTCAAAGCCCTAATGCAATTAGGCTTTAATTTCGGGCTTAATAATGGTTCAACTCTTTGGCCCATTATTAATACGAAATTAAAGTGAAACCATAACTCAAATAATTAGCCCATGCACTCTAATGATCCAAATAGTTCTATGTGTGCAACCCAATAGGCTCTTGCCACATTGGCAATGATCATAAATCACATTTATGATCATAAGCAATGAGCGGTGTTTAGCAACACATCATTGCTACCCAAGTGACAAGATTGTCGGTGATTCGACTAAACCTTTATGATCATCACCGATATATGTCATTGTCCCTTTGTCCAAGATATCAAGACTAAACACGAGACATGGAATGTGTCACTCTCGTATAGCCCAATCTTTGGTTTCTTGATTACCGAGTAGACGAACTTAAACTGATGACATTGATACCGTATATCAACTCATCCGAGCATGGCCATGCATTTTTCTAAGTCTTACTCTATCAAGGGGCCCGAAGATATCACTCCCGTTACATATGAGGGACAAATCCCATCTTGATCATACAAATCCCTCCGCATGATATGTGACATACCCAATGACCTCCTTCAAGTTCACTTAGTTACGAGCAACAAAGGAAAGTATCAAAGTATGTGACTCACATGTAGGGAACCTTGATGATCTTAGGTCGAAGAACTACATATACCATGATCACTATGAGAATCACTTATGACACTCATATAACGATCCATGAAGTGTTCTCATGGTGGGTCGGTCCAGTACACAAGTTCTCCAACTTATACCCATATGTAGACTATATACCTCATATTAGTCTCCACATATGCTAGTCGTTATGTATTATTGCAACCCGCTCCACAATAATACTAGACTAGGGGCGTTTAAGAATATCATTATTCTAGGGTTACAATTATGTTTATTACGTTACGCAGAAACAAAACAACAAACATAATTGCTGGATTAATGTCTCAATAAAATATCATGACTCAATGTGCAAAAATACAATCATCTCATGATTGGCTTTTTGGGCACAACACTAACAATAAACCCATCTTAAAGTCACAATCGAATAAGAATCTGCAATCTTCGGTTTAACCTATCTTCCTCATATTTGGTCAAGAAGTTCCAGGAGGTTGTTCTTTTGTTATCATCGGTGTTCTTCGACAAAAGACCTCTGCAGTGTTGTTGAACGAGCAACTAGTTTCGGTCTGGGATCCTGGCGAATATTGGGAACTACACTATCTCTGTTCATTTGTCTTTTTGTGAATCTTTGTCTTTTTTTTCCCGTCTCACTTCCAAATTTTGTGCGCACAAGCTGCAGTACATTTTCCAAAAGGTTTCATCACTTCACGATTGTTCTTGATTTCAAATTTTGGGTCAAATTTCATGTGATCAATTGAGGCTCAAAGGATTAGAAGATGAATTGCAATTTTTACTGATTTCAAATTCTGGGCTACATTTTCTTCATAAATAACAAGTTTCCAGTTTGTCAATGAGGTTAAGAAGATGGTTCACATGACTGACTAAAGAAAAGTGGGGGTAAGTTTGTTTGTTTGATTTTGATGAACTAGGCTGGCTGTAATTTTGATCAACCTTAGGACTTAAAAGCATAGCACAAAAAGCATAGTTTTGAAGTGGGATTTGGGAATGCGTTAATGCATCCCTATTAACTCAATCTGAACAGGCAGTTAAAATCTTCGTTTTAAACCATATATCTATGGTAAGATGATGTATGGCAGATGAGTTAGAGCTTGCAACCAGTATGAGCCCATGTGCATAGATAATAAAGATATGTTGGTGTTTTATTGTAAGTTTGTAAGTCTAGAGGTGGAACATGGGTTGGTCCAACTCGGCCTAAACCAGGACCGACCTGCCATCAAACCTGCCCCAACCAAGCGAAAACTCGCCCTGGCACGGATTGCCACAAAGCCGCAATTAAGTAGGCCGAATATGGGCTTGAAGGGAGAAGATGAGTCAAATAGGACCGGTTGGGCCCAGAACGTAGAATCGGCTCAAATCGAGGCAAGCCCTACCTAGGACCGGCCAGTCCGGTCTAAGCCTGTTGTTGTCCAATGGCTCCTATAGAAAAAAAAGGGTTAATTATACATTCAATCCCCCAACAGTTTTTTGCTCCATTTTAACCTCCAAAATTCCACTTTTACTTCTCCCAACAACTAAAACTGAAAGATTTTTTTTTCTAAAAAATTTTTGGTCCTCTCCTATAAATACCAATGCCATTTTCACTCTACCCTCACCCCAAAATTCAATCTCTCTTCTTCTTTTACTATATTTTCTCAAACATTTGAGCTTTTTTGTTAATCTCTTACAAATTTCTTACTAATCTCCTCCTAATTTTGCATTAATCACTATTGTTACTTCGTGATTCATGGCTTCAAGAGAAAAGAGCAAGTCGATGAAGACTTCATTTTCCCGCACCACCAGCCTCTGAGGCTTGTTTCGTTGCCGTTCTTAGTCAGTCGAAAAAAGCATCTCAATTGAAGAGTTGCACAATAATGATGTCGGAATCGATATGACAAATTATAATTTGGGTCTCGATGATCAATTATCGGATGATGATGTTGAAGAGGTGGATGCGATGATGGCCGAGGATCCGTCAACACGACCGACGCTGACAAGTCATCAACTTGTTGCAGAGGAAACCTAAGGACAAGGTAAACTGTTAAGACTAATGGCTTGGGTTTGGGAGCATTATGAGCTTGTACAAGAAGGGGAGTCAAGGTACGGGAAATGCAAATATTGCGGGAAAAAGTTGGTGCATAAAAAAAATTCCGGCACTGGAATGCTAAAGCGCCACATTGAAAATCAATATTCTAATGTCCTCTCTAATACCACGGCTAGTTTTGGAGGACAAACACAACTTGGGAGTACAATCGGTGTTGGCGGGTCAAGTATATTTCATTTTAACCAACAATCATGTAGAGAAGGCATGATAAATTGGATAATGCTTATTGAAAAACTTTTTTCACATGTTGAAAATATGTACCTAAAATCTTGGATTAAATCACAATTAAATCTTGCATTTTAAAAAAGTGTCTAGGAAAACAGTTAGGAAGAAATGCTTTAAAATATTTGAAGCCGGAAAATCAAATTTGTAAGCCTATTTTTCTGTTATTGATCATTGTGTGGCATTTACTTCTGACATGTTAACATTACCTATAGATCAATCATATTATTGTGTTACTTTTCATTGGATTGATTCTGATTGGGTCATGCAAAAATAAATTTTTGTCATTTAAAGTGTTTGAAACTGATCATACTGGTTATCATATATATAATTGCATCTTAGAAACTTTACGTGATTATTTTTGTGTTGACAAAGTCCTGTGCATTTCATTTGATAATGCTTCAAACAATGATGTTGCCACTCGTCTTTTTAGCCAAGCATTGAAACAACCTCTTAATTGTGTATTTTTTCGTGTTAGATGCATGTGCCATATTTTAAAATTTTGTGTGCAAAAGGGTTTAAATGTTTTCCAAAATGAAATTATGTCTATTCGGAACTCATTGACGTATTTGAGGTCAAGACCCGCCATATTTCGTGAATTCAAAAGGTTTTGCTTTGAAAATTAAAAATCATTTTCTTGGAAACGGTTTAAATTGGATTGTCCAACATGCTGGAACTCCACATATTTAATGTTGCAAAAAGTATACCCGTATGCAAATTTGTTAGCGCATTTCATGAACTTAAATATGGGTTGTGAATTCCTTACGACTGAAGTATGAGAAAAATATTCTAAAACTGGTAAATTGCTTGTTCTAAAATTGGTAAATTGCTTAAGTTTTTTTATGACACTACTGAATTTTTCTCTGGTGTTTACTACCTAACCATTTATCAAGTTTTGTTTCATTTAGTGAACATTACATATGCTTTATATCAGTTTAAAGACAATGAGTTGTTGAAACTGATTCTCGAAGCCATGTAGGCTAAGTGGCTTCAGTATTTCGAAAACATTTCATCTATATTTTTAGTTGCTTCTTTGCTTGACTCATATGTCAAATTAATGGTCATGACCACATTGCTTGAAAGCATTTATCATACTTATTTAAAAATGTCTCATATAAATGTTTTGGCTATATCTACTATTGATTCCGAGTACTTGCATTCTTTGTACAAATTATATTATGAATGACATTTGGATTAAGTAAGATCCGAAGCTCTTCAAACCAAGCCTCTAAGGAAATCAATCTCATTAAGATTCAACCCGATTTTCCAAATGCTGAAACGTCTCTGACTGACGCCATCGGGTTTAGCTAAAATCGATGGCTATCTCAACATATCATTCGAGCCAAGCACATCAACATATTTGAGTGGTGGAAATAAAAGAGACCAAGGTTTTCAATCTTGTCGATAGTTTGAAAGAAGATTCTTATAGTTCCAGTCTCTACCATAGCATCCGAAGCAACATTTAGTGTAGAAAAATGAGTGATATTAGAGAAACGATCAAGATTGACGCCCGAGGTGATGGAAGTTTGCGTGTGCAACGGAGATTGAGGCCTCACAGCGCTCTAGAAACAAGACCAAAAGAGTTCGGATGACGAGATAATATCGATGAAGAGACTTGAATTTTTTTTCCCTTCATAAGTATAGTTTGTGTTTTATCTAACTATACTGTTAAGTATAAATCATAGGTTTTTATTTTTCATCATTTTTGGAACATTTTGGCATTTCAAAATGTAAAACCTATTCCGATTATTTGTAAGTATTGTTTGACTTTTTTACTTAATAAAACTTACACTGAATGTGGTGTTTCTCCTTAAAAATATTTATTACGTATATAATTAATTAATTTTTTAAAATTTAAAAAAAAATCGTAACCCGTAACCTTCCCCGAAACTACCCCGACTTAATCTGGTCTATACCCGGTCCTCCACGACCCAGACCTAGACCTGACCGGCCCGAGTCTAGTCACCTTGCACACACCACTATGTAAGGGCCTATTCGCCTATAGTTAACATATACTAGTTTTCACGTTTTTAGGTGGGCCAGCTGAGTTGGTTGGCAGGTTTGACCAAGTTATTATTCCTAGAAAACCCTTAATTTTTATTTTATTTTTACATAATTTAGGTGAGCTGGTGAGAAAGTTAATCATGCATATGTGTCTAGCTACTCTTTTCCCCACCTAACAACTCTCTCAGCTCGAAGCGCAAGGTCAGCTACTATGGATCTCTGCTCACCCTTGCTTCGTCCGTCGCCTACATTCATCTGCAGGGAAGGTGAGTTCATTTTCCCATTTCCTTTACCTTGTAATTGGTTTGGTTGTTGTGATTCGCTTACTTCGTTTAGGTTGATGTTGTTAATATCAGACGTTTCATAAAGGTCCCGTTTTTTGACCATTGTATCGTGCCAAACTGGTCGGCGATAATTGTCATCCAATTGTTCATTGGCCGTAAAAATTATGTTTTCCATACCGTTCATTGTGTCTTCATCAGCTGACAATGTCGCACTGAATTTTGATATTATTCCCCCTAAAAAATGTAATTGCTGGCATTTTTGTGTGGGATTTATTTTCACATGAACACGTTAAGACATTGTCTTGTTGCATGTGTGAAGTTGTGTGTTAGAGTGTATTTACCAAGTGGCCAGATGATGGAGACCTATTATTTGTCCAATAGAACGACATTTTGCCTTTGAGTAGCACCCTATTTACAAATTGATTTATTCTTTTTGTTAGGTATATTCTTGTTTAGACAAAAATCATTCGCATAATCTAACCATTTTTGCTATTGCTATATCAGAATGTGGATCAATGTTAGATGAAGTATTTCCTTTGTTTAATCCAAATTGGGATGATGCCGCAATTCCTTACATTATATGTCACACACAAGGGCGACTAATGTGGACAGAGCAGTTTGTGAATTATGCAATAGAGGCGTATAATTGAGGCCAATATGATGGGGGGATGCTTACCGAAGCTTGGTGGAAGGCAGTTTGTTATTGGATGCATAAATCTTCTAATTACCCATGGACCATTGTCCATCTCAAGAACTTGTGGAACCATCTTACTAGCCAATATAAGCACCTTTTCCAAGCCATAGGTCCGTTAACCGAATGGAAGTACTATTGAAGATTGATGAAAGTCATTACATTAGATGCTTGGTGGGCAAGTAAACTTGAGGTAATTGTAATCTGATTGTGTATTGTTGATTTGGCTAGCATTTTTAATTTATGTTATATCATATGATTTACAACCCACTATATAACCCATGTTTGTATATTCATTTTTAGCATTTCTTTGATTATGTATTAACTATCACATTTTCTTGGCCACCTTTTCTGTTACTAAATGCATTTTGTATATTATCAAGTTCACCTAGAGTTGGCTACACTTAAAGATTCAAAGGTGCCTAATATGGAGTATTGTGCTACTCTATTGCTTGGCAATACACCTTATCTGCCGCTGTTTGTTAACCGGCGTTTGTTTACAGCTGTTTCACGAGCAAATATGGAGGTTATTGATGTGCCATTTAATTTGATTGACCCTGCTCCGGTGTGGCCAACTACATACATTTCATCTGGAGGTTGGGGTCGACATAGGGTTCAACATGCTACCCCACCTTTCTCTACCTTGGAGACACAATTCTTGGGTAATAACCTTCCACCAACCACACCACTGATGATGCATTGTTGGATGGACATTGTCCGACGTGCCCTCGGTATTGTAGAGGTTGATGTTTTCTGGATCAACGAGGCATCTTTCCTTTTCCAGAATGAGGCTGCTCGAGACATGCTGATGAATGAGACAGATAATGATGAAGCTCGCTTTACTTGGCTTCACCACAAGGTGGCTAAGTTCACTGATCAATAGTCATACACGTTACCTAAACCATATGCTGTGTTAATGTTATGGTATCGGTAAGCACCTGCTTTCAATTAGGATTAGCTTTAGGGTTGCAAGCATTAGTCCTATTTTGTTGTTGTACATAAAAACCTGTTGTAGGATGTGCCCTAGGGGATGGCTTATAACTCTTACTTAAGTCCATCCTTATTTTGTAGTTGCATAGGATTATGTGTTATATTCTATGGTTTAGGGTGTATGATAATTACTTTATGGTGCTTATATGGTGTATGGTTCATGATAAATGTTTGCTCGTACCAAAATGTTTACAATGCGCAATGCACATGCTTATGGGGATAACACAAAAATGCTGTGATAAGGTTGGTTTAGGGTTTAATCGGACATACTTGTCTTTTATAAGTGTTTTGGACGTCCAGTAATGGGACATAGTCTATAATTGACGAATAACTACAAGGCCATACTTGTGTTATACATGTGGCCATTCTATTGTCTGCAACCATCTATTTTGTAACCAACCTAGTTTGATACAACACTTACAATGTGGTCCTTAACAGATGCCATAGTCAATGTTTCTAAAAGTAATGTTTTATTATCCATGGCTGTGTCTAGCCCCTTGGCAGTATGTCGGTAGTACTCAGATATTTTGAATGACAAGATATCCTCATCTCGGTGGTTACAATAACGTACATAGTTGTGTAAGGCATAATAAGCAATGACAATATCTGATTGCAATTCTAGCTTAAAGTGCCCCATCCTTAACAATATCTTCCACTTCATCTTAGTCGCACCAATTACTCACTCTGCCACATTCTGCAATGACGCATGACAATAATTGAATTTTTTTTTTGTCACTGCTTGGTCTTCTACCAACAAAATTATTATGGTGATAATCCATACCCCTATATGGCACAAGAAAACCCTCAATGTTGGCATACCTAGAATCTACCAAGTAATAACATCCTACAGTAAAAAATATATATAATGTTACATGCAACACTAAATAATGGACGTTATGTGTTGGTGCAATTGTAGAAACATACCTGGCGGTGGGTTTGGAAAAAAAGACCCTAGTTGTTCATGACAAACCCGAAGAACACAACTATCGTGTGTTGATCCTGAGGTCCCTACATAGACGTGAGTATACATCATGTTAAAGTCATAAGCAACTAAAACATTTTGCATTGGTCGACCTGACTGGCCATGATAGAATTCTCTTTCAATTCTCGGGAAAATCCCGCCTACATGAGTCCCGTTAATTGCCTTAACCACACCAGAGAAGGCCTCACCACAACTACTTGCCACATTTGGATGCACATCAATATCCCACCCCTCATTAGGCTGTATAATAGCGGCACAAAGTGAAATAACTGAAGCGAGGACTCGAGAAAACCATCTACAAATTGTGTCAGTCGAGTGTGGGAACATTTGCCTAATAGCACAATATTTGAAACCATGAGCTCAGACCGTAAGAAACATTACCAGACCCTTATAACTAAAAACTCGACGGGAGCTCTAGAGATGGTTTCGATTAACCAAATCGGAATGAAGCCACCAAAAACATTGGGTTGACATGCAAAACTTTTCATAAAATTCACGTTCATTCTGTCCTAGGTGACACAAATACTGAGTCCATGTGAAACGGGGCTCCCTATGTTAGGGACCATTAGCTGATCCTACATCACCTGTATACCAGGCAACCTTAGCTCCAAGCTGGATGAGGTGATGGTGCCATGCCTCCTCAAGATCGATGTGATCGTCCGTCTAAAATCCTTCTCTCAGAGAATTAGGGGGTGAGTCAAGTGGAACGTCCCATGGAATGTCTAAATCTACACCCAACCCTAGTGGTGAGGACTTCTGCATGAATACACCAAAATTGTTTTAGATCACGGGGAAAAATAAAGGTGTACCAAGATGCCAAACACACATGTACTTATGAGGAACAAACCTACACACTTTAACAACAAACATGCACAATAAGAATTGTGCCACACAAGTTTTACAATACTCAAAGTAGGAAGATAGAGGTAACACAATCCTCAACTACAAACAACAGCACAAACCCTTAAACCAAGTTTAAATCTCAATACCAACAATGAAACTGAATAACTCTAACCCACATAGAGTAATAATACAAGAATGACACCACATCCCCGGAACTTCTTTGAAGAAACCCGCATTTTTCGCACGTCCAATCTCAGCCTCCAACCAAGGCAGATGGACGTCGGGTGTCACGCAGCCATACACGAAGCACTCCTTTAAAGTAGTGTCCTGGGTAAGCAACATAGAAGCTGCAATCCAGGTATGATCCCTAACTGTAATACTAGGAAGGTTGGAAATAATGGCCATGATAGACCTAATGGAAGTGTTAGCATGTCGAGCTGTAGAGGCACTAGATATCTCACTAAAGCGATCTTGACTGGTATATAGAATATTCAACATTTAACGTGTGTCCTTGGGATCTCTGCCACGAAAAATTCGGGCCTTCTTCCCACTACTAGAACCTTCAGCATCAGTGATAACGTATCCAGACATTCCCTCTAGCAGACGGAAAGAAGCACCATTGTCGTGACTTCACGTGAATGGTGGTGATGCGTTAGAATGTTGAAGGCGAGGAGTGGATGGGTCAACCAAATGAGGGGTGCCCTGATTATCAATAAGAGTGCTCTCATCCGTAACATCTGTAGGGACGTTTAGAGGAGGTGCCTGGGAACCATCAACCATAGTGGATGTCCTGACCCCAGACCCTCAAAACTCATGATATTCCCCCATATGAATAATGCCAAAAGGAGGCTTCTACTCGCCTGAACCAACAGTTAAAGTGTCATGACATGTAGAGCTAATGTCTCTTTCATTCAGGGGTTGGGATGATCGACCATATGTTGAGAAATCCAAACATACAACATAAGCCCTCCTAATTCGGCATCTTCATGTGGAGAAGCGTTGTAACATCAGGTGGCACCTATAGGAGCATGAGAGAAAAATTCTTTCAATTTAGTACCCAAACAATGCACATCCCAACACATGAAAACAACGTCTATAAGCCTTAGCAAAGACCTTATGATATCTAAATGAATCATAATACTTGAATCCGACTCACCCACCATTCCTTCTCAACTAAAATGGTGCCACTCATAGGGTCTCAACTAAGGCCAGTTATAGAGCAAGTGGTTGTTTCCAATGCCACCACTGAATTTTCAAAGACCGGAATTTGTTTTTTATTTGATCCATACTGTATTGCCTTCTAGTCTCAGTGCAGAACTGGTGAAGAATCATTTGCCAACCAGACTTGGTTGGATTTCCACCATCAATATGTACCAGACTAACAACATGTGCAGCTATTCAACAGAACACAACAGTGGCCGTGTGATCCCATTTTGCCCTATCATGATGGGAATCGGATTGTGGCACTGGCAAAGAAGAAAGTGGATGAGTTTGGCTGTCTGACATGGTAGAACCTGGCCCAAAATGCAAAAAACCTCTCACATTTCTCACATATGTTTCACACCAGTCACACACAACTTAGATTGACCATTAATAGAGCATGGGAAGGAAAAAAAATAAAGGCAACAAATGCATTGAGTTGCTCAATTCGGTTCCTGATGGACAAAGCTTCTAGATTGACATATATACAATAAAGGACCAAACACAAATGGGATGTTTGCATGGCAAATATGGAGGCAGCAACGCACAAACAAATTGAAATGTTTAAAGACATTTGAAAATGGTAAATCCTCACCTAAAACAGCAAAAGAAGAGTGTACTCGGACCAACTCCAGGTCATCGGCGATGGAACTCAAAGTTTGAACAAATTGATGAGCAATGCAGGTAACAACACACTGGGAGCTTCGTCAGTAGCTCAAATTGGCTTTCTCATCCTTCCCAAAGTTGATCTCCACCTTAAAGCACTTTCAAACTGCTGACCGACACATGCTATGGCCAGTAATGGAGAATGTGGCGCCCCACGTCCACTAATCGATGCCTACTGCATGTATCCCCCAAATTGTGACCGATGCCTCAACAGCTGTCCCCTCTCCTCAACCCTGTGAAGTGCTACTCTCTATTTCCCAAACTAACACAAATTGGCAAATGTGGATGAACTTTTACCGATCAGTAAAGTTATGTACCTACCATCTGGTATTCATGATAATTTTTTCCAACTTCATGGCCTCTTAACTTATAACCAGTTGACTAGAATGTGTGCAAGTCCAAAAAATGTATTAACACGAAGCTGTGCTCACAAAACGATCTAGGCCTAAGTCTACTTTATTATGTAATTGTCATTTGTTGAGCCTGATTATAAAAAACTGGCACAAGGAAAAACATAGAAAGAGATTTCCCAAAATGCCAAATCTGGGAAATTGCCCGAATTTCGGCCCTAGACGGAATGCGTTGTGTAGATGAAATGCCGGGTTAAAGAGAGTCCATCCACAACGCTGAGAAAGTTCATCACTTCATCCCATGTCCAACATCCATACCACCCAACGACGCCGTATGGAGAAGAAAAGCAAGGGCATTTTTGACAAAAGGCCTGCCTTTCTTCCGCTACGAGAAAACTACACAGCAGTCATCATACAATGGGGGTTTTGTCTTGGGGAAAAAGCCTCTCAGTGTTTGATCGATTCAAATCTCTTCAGCTTTCGGAACCCAGAAAGTAGAAGCAACAAAAAGACCATCTTTTTCAAAGAGAACAGAAAATGAGTAGAGGAAGTGGTGGTGGTTATGATCGCCACATCACAATCTTCTCTCCTGAAGGTCGCCTCTTCCAAGTCGGTACGTGCTTCGATTCACTTTTATACCTCGCCCATTTTCTAAATCTTTGATTTTTCGTGCAATTTTGTGCTAAATTCGATTTCTTTTTCTGTAGAATATGCGTTTAAGGCTGTGAAGGCAGCTGGAATTACTTCGATTGGGGTTTGTGGGAAGGACTCCGTCTGCGTTGTTACGCAAAAGAAAGTCCCGGTTAGTTCTTAATACTTGATTCCAATTTTGTTTCTGATAATTTCCTAAGGGTTTTCTCTAATTTTGGTTTTGATTTTTGGGTAATGTCGAATTTTGCAGGACAAGCTCTTGGATCAGACTAGTGTTACTCATCTCTTTGCTATCACCAAGTACCTTGGCTTGTTGGCCACTGGCATGACAGGTTTTGTTTCCACTAAATCTGGTTCTTTTCCTTCCTGAAAATGTTAATTGGGGTTGTGATTCTTGCGAAGTTGCTCTTTTGGATACTTGGGATAAGGTTTTGAGGTCATATTAGGATTCTTGGTTTGGTGACAGATTAGTCTATTTTGTTTTGATTGTCAAGCATGGTGCTTTGTCTTTCAATAGAATGATGTCATGCCTGGATTTGTTTACTTTCATGGCCATGATTGATATGAATTAGTAGAGGGAACTTCTGGGGAGTGGGCAAGTGATGGGAAGCAGGCCAAATCGTTTTTCTCCCACGGTCCCACCACGTATAATTGATTAGGACCCTTAGTTTTTCTTGTCTTTAAAACCAGGAGGCTTATTTAAACGCATCTCGAGGAGGGCTAGATTTCATTTCCATGCTAGTTGCCTTAATTGCCCAATGAATCAATGATAATTTAAAAAATTAGAAAGCATATTCCACGTTTTCTATCTACAGAGCAAGGTTAGCTTAAGATTAGATTACAGTTATAGTTAAATATTTAATTCTGTTTCTTTGTCGGAAGCACCACGGCCTTGTATGTATCTTTTTTCTTGAAAATAATTTCCAGCCGATGCAAGGACCTTGGTTCAACAAGCAAGAAATGAAGCAGCTGACTTCCGGTTCAGATATGGATATGAGATGCCGGTGGATGTGTTGGCCAAATGGTACTTTTCCTTTCTATTTATTTAATTTTTATTACACTGGGGAGTGCAGAGGTCTAGAATAGAACTAGGGTTAGAAATGATCAATATGGGGATTGTTCTGTCCATCCAATTGTCTGTGCTTTCAGTATTGGAGTTACAGGCTAGAGATGTTTCTGTTAATTCAATCATTGTTAGGATCAAATTAACACTTAAAGGCTTAATCTAAATTCATGTGAGAACTCAAAACCTTTTCAATCTACTTTATTGCCGTATACTAATTATCGTGCATTCCATGTTAACTTTGGTGAAGTCGGGAAATCAAACTGACTTCAAAATGACATCCTTTTTGTCATTCAGGATTGCAGACAAGTCACAAGTTTATACTCAGCATGCTTATATGAGACCACTTGGAGTTGGTGAGTTGATATCTGCTTATATGTCATTGTGGTTGTTTGCAGACATGTAAGTACCCATATCATGGACCTGCCAATTGTCCTCTTAACTCTTGTATCTGCTTTTGTGAAGTTGCTATGGTGTTGGGTATTGATGAAGAGAAGGGTCCCCAGCTGTATAAGTGTGATCCAGCTGGTCATTTCTATGGCCACAAGGTAACTGTCAGTTTCTGAGTGTGTAACAGAGAATCCCTCTCTTAGTGTATTGTGTTTCTTACTTTTTTTCTTTACCATGAGAAAACTTTTTTAAGACACGAAAGAGATGCCAAAAGAATTGCATATCTTATGTGATATCTAGTTTTTTGATTTTTTTTAACAGAAATCTCTTTCTTTGTTTTTCCTCCAAAATATTTATTTGCTTTTATATTAAGGCAACAAGTGCAGGATCAAAAGACCAGGAGGCAATCAACTTTTTGGAAAAGAAAATGAAGAATGACCCTGCTTTCTCTTATGAGGAAACAGTGCAGGTATACATTTTTGTCCCTTATTTTCATTGCATCTGTTTATCTAGGATTAAGTCTGCATCATTTTTTGATCCTTCTGGAAACTTTCTTGGGGCTATTTAATTCCTAACTGGTGATGTGTGCTTGGAGGTTGCCTTCAATATTCTTAGGTCAAGAGCAGTGAACGTAGGTAGGAAGTAGATTGGACAAAAATCAGAGAGTAATCAGTTTTACATTTATATTCACCATGTCAATAGGATATACAACATTTTAACTCCCTGGTTTATCAGCATCCATTTTACTTTACCACTTTAAGGTAAACAATTCACTTTTACTTGCTGATGTACAAAAACAATTTAGTTCCTCTACATGGTTTATCTTTTGCCCTTCTTAACCAACCCAACATCCCATGGCCCCAAAACACACAGACACAGAAGACATTTCATAAAAGAATTTGTGCATCTATTAAATTAAATTTCTCTGTATGTAAAAACCTGAATACACTTGGTCATCCATTGTTCTGAATCATTTTAAATTGTCATGATTCTTTTGTTTATTAGTGCTGAACAATGGTTGAAGGAATTCTGTCTTTTTTTTTGAAATAGAGTTATTTTGGCTTTCTATTCTGATATTCAGAACCCCAATCAGGAAAAAATTTAGAAATATCTACTTAGACCAGTAGATGCAACTATGCTTATGACTGATTGGATTGGGGGGGGCAATGCCTGACATGAACTTATTTGTTAGAAATAATAAAAAAGGATCTTGCTCTTTTATACATTATAGAGGAACTAGACTCCAATCAAGTGAAATGGAGACACCTGATGGAATAGGTGACTGCTGGTTTTGCTGCTTTATGTTACGTAGCTTTTCTCTATCTAGCTTCAGTATGTTAAAGAGCACCCCCTTCTGGCAAGAGAATTTGCGCCGTATTTGTCCTTGGTTCAATAGCTTGCCTGGAAGGACTCCACATCTTGGAATACTCAATCACACCTGGCAGACCATGAAACTTTCAACTCGTTTCCTTCTCATCTCCTCATGATGTTGACTTCTTTGCTCTCATGATTTCTGTTATCACTACTGTCTGCAGACTGCAATTTCTGCTTTGCAATCCGTTCTTCAAGAGGATTTCAAGGCTAGTGAGATAGAGGTATTAATATGACCCTTGAATTTGTTAATCTTTAATTGTTGTGGTTATTGTTGTTTGTTTTATTATTATGTCAACTGATGGAGAAATGACATAAAAGTAGGATAATATGCATATCCAGTGTTTCTTGGTGACTTTCAATTATAAGTGACTAAGTGGTTTTGGTCAAAAACCACCTTTTTACTTTTTATTTTGGCTGGCTACCTACCATTTCGTTGGTATATAACCTCCATCATCATATGGTTCTTCATCAAACTATGCGAACTAATGTCCAAGTCGGTATTTGCTTCCATGAGGTTCATCATAATAATCACAACACTGTTATTTTTTCCTATAATGTTGGGAAACTAAAATGACAAGATGAAGTTGCATAATGATTCATCGGTCTCACCTGTACTCCTCTTGAATTAAAATCTTTGACAGGTGGGAGTAGTGAGAGCAGATAATACAGTCTTCCGAGTGCTGTCAACTGAGGAAATTGATGAGCATTTGACGGCTATAAGTGAGCGTGACTGATGAACCACAAGTAAGCCAGTTGAAACTTCTGTATTTGCTATGCACAATGATACACTTTTAGTTGCTAAACCGTGATGGGAAAGAGAAGCAAAGGCTTAAACAGTCAAATTATAGGCGGTCTCACGTCTATCTTGTTTCATATCTCTGTTTAAACCTTCCTGTTGGCCGTCCATGTTATTCTTGTTTGTGTTTCTTGATTATCGAGGGGAGTTCTGTAGCCGATACTGGTTTTGCACATTGATTTATTCCTAATGGTAGTTCTCTTGAGATTTGGGGCCCTTACACGTGTAGATTATGTACGCTAAAAATGAAAAAGAAAGGAAAGAGAGCAATACTAGTTGGAAGGAGGAGCAAGCAACCGAGTAGATGCATGCAGGAGATAAGAGGGAAATTCTGAGAGATTCAGAGAAGTCTTTGTGAAATGTGAAA
Organism: Aquilaria yunnanensis; assembly: GCA_039654915.1. NCBI lineage: Eukaryota > Viridiplantae > Streptophyta > Magnoliopsida > Malvales > Thymelaeaceae > Aquilaria > Aquilaria yunnanensis. Next base: position 93,095,299 of record CM077596.1, on the reverse strand, counting down.
GCTAAGCTTACGTAAAAGAAGCTTAGTACAGAAGGAGACTTGTCTTTTACTAGAAAGAGATGGAGATTTGGTTCATGAATCACTTATTTTCTGTCAAAATGGAATTGAACCACCAGTTTCATGTCAAATAAGTACGACTTTTTGCTTAAGCAACAGTAAAGGACTTGATGAATCTTACGGATGTAAAAAAATATCCAACCCAATCTTACCCTCCCTGAACTTGGCTACCAAAAACCCAAACCCGACCGTACATGCAAATTCATTGAGGTTTTTAAGAGTTTAATAAATCCTACTCAATCATATCTACACACATTCCAACATAATATATTTATATTTGAAAGATGATTTTATTTTAAAATAAAATATAATTTAACATAAATTGTCATATATAGTATTGTTTTAGTTTATCATTTTTTTTGTTAATTAATTGTAAATATACATATTCTTTTAAAAATATATGTAAATATATACAAAAAAAAAGTTTAATAAAAAAAATCAAACATATATCTTAAAATTGGTTTAAGAGTAGCACCAGCCTACCCTCCTATGAGAAAGGTTTGGGGTTAATTATGCCAGGTCTAAATCCAATTTGTTGACATCTCTATTGATAATGGACAATTAAAGAATAAGATGAACAATTTCTTTTTTTTAAAAAAAAAAACAAATAGTGTACAGATTTGCTCTGTCCTCTCATGAGAATACAGTGTAAAACTCTTATTTGAAGGTGTTAGGGACTTGCTTTCTGGCAATTCAAGCAATTAACGCAATGATAAGGGTTAGGCTTTTTTGCATCCTCATGTATAGATTGCGTCTAGTAGTGAACAAAGCTTCGGTCTCAAGTCTCTCAGCCATAGTAGAAGCAAAATGTGATAAACAAAACAAAACAAAACAAAACAAATGAAATTACAAATTGATGATAAATGTGATTAACTTAGTGGGGGGAAACAATCGTGGTCGAAAGCTCTTCAGCATCTTGTGGATTCACCATGGATATAATCCAGCACGGCCACGACTCCGAAAACGAAAGCTTGGTCGACCCCTGGGTTCACCATTACATGGTACACATCCTTGGTCGTCATCAACTTGCCCAACTCCTCCTTCACTCCAACCTGAGCTAGAATGTTGCCTTTTGAATCTACAAGGGTGCAGGCTCTGGCTGGAAAGTAGCCCTTTATCTCAAACTCCAGGCTGTTGTTGCTTGTTGCAGGTGTAGGCTTAGCTGAGATTTTTATGCCATTGTTGCTCCATCCCAAACAAGACCCAGCTGGCTGCTTCAAGGTGAAGACCAATTCCTCTGATCCATCATACCCAAACCTATACCCCTTCCACATGTTTTTTATGCTCAGGGCCTCAACTATCCCTCCCTGCGTCGGACGCAATAGTGTATGTATTTAGTGCAAAGTAGCCAACAAGTAACGTGTTTTAGTCTTACAAAGCATATGTACCTTCTTGCGAATAAGAAGCAAAGGATCTCCATTTGCGTCCCGAAGGAGGAGCTCCCCTTTGGAACCCAGAACACCGCATCCATCAACCCTGAAAACAACCTTCTGGCTGCAGTCTGTGACCACAAATCCACCGCCGTTCACCACGTGCGGCCTCCGCCTCACCACCAGCACCGCCTGAGACGGCGAGCAATATAGCTTGCTGATCACCGGCATCGTCGGACTCCCTCTCGCGCTGCTGGCCATACCCTTGTACTACAACTGGTGTGTATGTTTTGACGTCTCAATCCAGCAAGCAAGCAACTCTATATAGAATCCGGAACCCAATTTTCAAATATTTTTTCTAGTTCGGAATGTTAGAATGAATCCTGCGCACTCCAAAAGTTCGGCCACCTTTTGACCGTATTCGGATATATTTGACGGAACTAAAGAAAGCGTGGAAGATGTTGCCACAAATGCGTGAAAGAAGAAAATTGTTCCAGTGAAGGAGTTCCAATTCACGCGCCAGTTGCTTAGGTAGTTACGTTGTTAATTGAAGGATTCCAAGAGGAAAGAAGAAGTTAGCTCTTTTGACAAATTTGGCAGTTTGGTGGCTTCAAGGGAATATGTATTGAAATTTGTGGGTGGTCTTTTCCTTTCTCAAGAAGATAGTGGTTAATTTAGGGTACCAAATTGAAGTTGATTTGGAGCAACAGCCTGAATTTTTTATTTGCACGTGTGATTTCTTTATTTTATTTTTTTTGGTACTTATAGTGTTACAAAAGAAGGGACTCTATAATCTTAAAAAAATATGATGTAGCACTTTTTGGCACCTCAATATAACGAAAAAATGCTACATCATTATCTTTGAAAAATAAGTTTACAAGTTTTCATTTGTGAAGAGAGCGAATATATATATATATATATATATATATATATATATATTGGTAATCATTAATATTTTATGGTTGCAAAGATGAATATGGTTTTTTTTTTCCATAGAAAAACTGAAAATATGGTTGACAGCCGCTTCTATGAAAGACTGCAACTGCTTCTATGATAAAATATGATGCAGCACTTGTTGGCACCTAAATATAACGAAAAAATGCTACATCATTATCTTTGAAAAATAAGCTTATAAGTTTTCATTTGTGAAGAGAGCGAATATATATATTATATATATTGGTAATCAATATTTTATGGTTGCGAAGATGTATATGGTTTGGAAAGATACAAAGAACATGGGTTGAAGGTTTTATAGGTGCCGAGATTATAAGGTAACATAAGGATTCTGGCTTTCAATCTTTCTTGTCTCCAAAGGCGCATTCATTGGTTTTCAGCAAACCTCAGATTCACTGGATTATGAATTTTGTCATTTCTTTTATTGTACTTTTTTAAGCTTCAAATTTGCAATGTACTCGGATTTTTTTGTAAATGTTTTTTTTGGCACTTAAGATGCATGATTGATGTTCTTTCTCATGGTTGATTTTGGTAATTATGTTGTAAGGATTCTTAATTGATGCACTTCTGTAGCTCGAATTTGGTTATTCTTATTTTCTGTTGTATGGAATATATTGGTTAATTTGTTGTTCTCACGCTGTTGGTTTATGGTTTGTAGCTTGCATTGATTTTCAACTGGGTTTATGGACATAACCACAATGCTCGGTTTGTGAAATATATTTGCACTGGATTGATCTTCCTTGTGCGTTTCAATAGGTTCATGTATCATTAGGTTACACTGGATTGCATTATTTCATTCTACATTCGTATGATATGGGATTTGTTGGATACAAATATTGAAGGCGGGGTCATCAACATTTGCAAAGCTGTGGTTACTTGCACTAAATTGATAAAATTTTGCAATTAAGGAGCTTCTAAGCAAGGTGAGCATTCAATTAGAGAGTAAATGACTTAGAGTTCAGCTAAGAGAGAATATTGGTGATAGGGACTATGCAAGTGAGGAATCTATCTGTGTGTGAAGATTATTGATAGAATTAATCTTCTACATGAAGATGTGAAAGCGTTGAAGTGTGCTTTGAATTAATCTTTTTTTTTTTTGGTTTGTGTTGGATGTATTGTATCATTTTGAGGTTAAACTTTAGCAATGATTGGTTTATATTTTTATTAAAGAGATAATTGCAATTTATCCCCTAAGATTTAGATGAAATTACAATTTACTCATTTTATTTCAAAAATATACACTTTGCCCCTGTCTTTTTAATATACTTCGACAACAACTTTTGAAACTTTAATTTAGATATTATGGTAATCATTTTCTAGTAATTTCAATTAGTATGGTATTTTTTTATAGTTAATGGATATTTTAAATTAGCAATTTTTTTCTGTATTTTTTTCAATTTTTAAAATAATACTTTTTTAAATGTCAATTAATTATAAAAAAATACTTGAAGTTACTTGAAGATGATAACTGTATAGTGTAAATTAAGATTTTAAAAGTTGTTGTTGGATTATATTAAAAAAAAAGAAGTTAAAGTGTATATTTTTAAATAAGAGGGATAAAGTGTAATTTTACCTAAACCTCATTGGGCAATTTGTGGTTAACGCTTTATTAAATCTACCGAGATTTGAACTCAGGCAAACCGAGCTCCCCTCTGACCAGCAGAACTCGCTCGCGGGACAGTTCAGTGACAATTTTTTGTTTTCGTTAACTGTCTTTTTCTATTGCTGTGAACCGTTAGATAAGCATTTTTTTTAATCGTATAAAGAGCTCACCGTTGTCATGCTAATTAAGCTTAGGTTGCCACCCAAGCAAAAACTCAACAAAATGTTTCGATTTTTAAAGAACATTCAAGATGTTCATTTGTATTATGTTGATGACCATTTTGCTCCATCTTTGTAACTTTTAGTAACAAATTCAACTTCACAGTACAGTGGTAGATTGGGCAAAAAACAAAGTTAGTGGCTTATCCCTGCATAAAAAACAAACATCAGTGGTGAAGTTGCGCCTTATTATAGTCTTTTTCCACGAAAAGGGATGCTTTTTATTTTGAGCAAAAGCACTCGATTCGAACAATCAAACACAAAGTACACAAACACGATTTTCAAGAAAGAACAATTATAGAGAAATGACATTATTTCTCTAAAAGACATGTATATTATGAAAAGTAAGGATCCACACAATTTTCGAAAAAAGAAAAAAAAGATCCTAGTGTATTGTTGTCAGGTGAATAGCACCAACGGTCTCAAGTCTTTAATTTTTATTGTAAATCGATTCCTAGCTTTCATTTTATTAAAAATTAGCTCTCAACCTTTATGATTCATTGCATATTAGTTTCTAACCCCTAAACAGACACATAAACTCAATTTAAAGAGAAAAAAAATTGATAGTTTAAATTATTTATTATCTGTTAGAAAATTATAGCGCAATTTGAATTTATTGAGAGACAACTATCAAACGGTTTGAATCCATTAACTTTAACAAATTATATGACATTAAATTTTTTTATTTTAATTTAAACTGTTTAATAGCTATTTTTTCATAAAACTAAAATGTTTCATGATTTTCTAACACATAATGAATAATTTAAACTATTATTTTTTCTTTATAAATTGAGTTTCTATGTGCTTAGGGTTAGAGACTAATATACAATTAATTGTGAAGGTTTAGGATCAAATGAAGGTTGGGGATCAGATTGCAACGGGAATTAAAGATGTGGGACCAATGGTGCTTTTTATCCCCTTTGTTGTCGTTACACCTTACATAATTAATGCTATACTGAAAAATAACAATTTCAAATTAATCCATTTTAAAATTTATCAATTCAAAATTTCCTCCCACAAAATATTTTTTTTGGAGAAATCATGCATAAAAGTTTTAACTTCATTAAAATTGTGACTTTTTAACTTGTTCTATAAATTTTATTAAGCGATGAAATTTGTGCATGAATATACAAATGTTTGATGGCAATGTTAATTTTTCTAATTATTTTCAACAATTGTAAAATACTATGATATTCTTGAATAAACTGTTAGATGAAATGGTTAGTTTAATATAATGTTGTTCTTCTAAATTATTATACGAGGTAAAAGCTACTACATAATTGAATAGTTTCTCAGTTACAAAAGAAACATGCTAATTATGTTAAAAAATTGTACAAAGGAAATACCAAATTGAATATATAAAGTATTAGTTTATCAAAATTTAGCTAAACATACTAAAAGTTCTATACAAAAAATTTACTATATCATTTGCGTTAGTGTATATATATGATTTCATGAAGAAAAAAATAACTAGTCTCACTTGCTTTCTCGAGAACTATTCAGATTGTGAGAGGCAAGATTTAGTAGAGTAAATCCCTCAATATTTGATTGAAATTGCATTTTAATTCAAATGCAAGTCTTTTTTACTGGATCTGTTACTTGCCCGTATCAATTTTTGAATTCATAATTTTAACTGTTTAATAATCATGTTCTAGTCACGTTAAACTGAATAATAATAATGTAACAATTAATGGATAGTTTATCACTTTTAACTCTTTACAAAGCAATTTTTTCTCATTACTATAAGATGTGTTTGTTTTGCCAATAAAAATTTTGTGTTTGTTTTGCCAATAACGGTAAGTCATCAAGAGGTACCGCTATAAGATGTGTTTGTTTTGCCAATAAAAATTTTGTTGAGGTTTTTCCTTTACTCAAATTATATTACACTTCTTCATTCTCAAAACTATTGTAGCATATTCTATTTTCGACAATCATAGATCTTTGGAACATTTTTATATTTAGTAAATTACTTAATCATGTTATACTTCAAACTATTATTTTAATATTCATTTTTTTTTACAATTTTCTTGATTTACATGCACAAAGTTAATGACAAAATTAATCTCTATGTTAAACCAAATACTTCAATAGTTCCAACCTTCTAGGACGGATAGAGAAATAGATAGTAATAAATAATAGAAATCATATTTTAGAATTTACCCCATATCAAATCTCAATATATATATATATATATATATTTGTATTCAGAATCACTACAAGTTTTTAGGGTTTTTAGTGGGGGAAAAGGAAGAGCAGAGGCTCAAACCCGGAATAATGGAATTGTAGGAACCATATCCCTACACTTTCACCAAAAGTTGATTATAACTTTTGATTATAAAGAGTAGAAGCTTCTTTATAAGCTAGATCTTAAATATTTACCGACTATAAAAATGAATAGTATCATGATATGCCTTACCCCTCACTGCAAAATTTTCTGTTTTAAAAGTAGTCGTACTCATTACAATTTTTTGCTTTTAAAAATTTACTTAAAGAAAATATAGAGCACTCCGACTCACAAGCCACATTTTTCATGTAGAGGAGATGTTCCCTCCGACCTCTCAATTTTTGTTTGGCCATCAAAATTAAAGTGTTTGTAATTTATGACATTTTTTAAAACTAAAATTTATTTATTTTTATTTTGTATAGCAATAATTTAAATAATGATTAAAAAGAAAAAAAATTCCTTTTGAATTTGGTATAGTGAGAATTTACATGAAGTTTAAAAGAAAATTTTTTTAGGTTTTGTACAATAAAAGTTTAAGTTTGAGTTCGTAATTAAATGTTAAAAATTTTCTAAGAGGAGAAATGACCTAACCTGTTTTAAAACAGCTAACAAATAGATATACTTCATACTTTTTGTAACGGAAGGAGTAGAAAACTAGATAATCAATTGTCACACCTGAATAAAAAAGCTAAATATAAGGATGTATTGGAGCTCATTTCTACCGAGAATTAATCTGGGTCAAAACTAATGTTGATGAACTATTGAAAAAACTGACAATATATCACCAATTTTTCCCAAATTAGCGAATTTATGTTTTAAGACATTTTAATGACATAATTTTTCTAACGTTATAGTGACAATATACTAATACGTTTCAGTTTTTCTAACAAATTACTATTTACAGTAACTAATACTTTATATTTTCAACATTTAATAGATAGACGTAATTTTTTTTTATATAAACAATAAATAAAAGCTTATAATTTTTAAATTAATTTATAAAATTTTCTCTAAAAAATAAATGAATATAATTGAAAGAAAAAGGTAACTTGTGTCAAGAAAGTAGTCGGAATGGAGTAACTCAGAATCCAACATTAGTCTATTTTAAACTTTGAAGCAAGCATAGTAATAAATCATTGGTTTTTCGCAATCGGCTACTAGCAGGAAAAAATTGGTAAATTTTCACAAAATCGTTGAGTTTTAATGAAAATTTCACTCCACTTTATCTCTGAGGTTTAACGAATCATTCACTTACCCTCTATCATAATAGTGAGACCAAAAAATGTCATTTTGTTATCTCCTTAGATAGGATGAATTGACCATAATTCTCTTAACTAAAAACTTATATAAAATTATATGTGACAAAAATTATTTTTTCAATTATCAATAAAACTTTGTTGATCAAACTTAGTATACATAACACTACTTTTTGAGAATTATGTCTTAATTGTAGCATTTGAAATATGGTAGCTAGACAAAATATGTAATTGAATGTAAAATATGTTTGACAAATCAACAATTAGATATATTTTTTACTAACTAAAAGTATTTGATAAAATAATTGTTCAATTAATGAGAAGTAAATTGTTCATTAAAAGCATAGTAGTAGTAGTAATAGTAGTAGTAGTAATAATAATAATAATAATAGTAACAATAACAATGACAACAACAACAACAACAACAACAACAACAATAATAATAATAATAATAATAATCTAAACCAATTAAACAAAAAAAATTAAGAAGAGAGAAAAAATTTATAGGATTTCAACATAAAATAAGTTAAGGAATATAAAAAAGGGGTTTGTTAATGTTAGTGTCTGATCTTATATTATTGTGATAGACACGTTATATCCAATTAATCACATCTGTCTTTTTTTATATCCCATAACTCATTTTTCATTTGAAATCTTAGAAATTTTTTATTAAATTGGTTTAGATTATTATTACTATTGTTATTATTATTATTAGGCCTAATCTCCTATTTGACCCTTGTACTATGGTGACTCGGTCATTCACTTACCTAAACTTTTAGGGGGTTATAATAGAGCCCTAAGCTTTAACATAGGGGACACTTTGCTTCATTGACTCAATACGTAGAAATATTTTCCATCAGTTATGTAACAGAATTGTATCTGATTATACAATTTAAAATTTCAAACCTCTAATTGTACAAACTAATAACTCTGGGATTTAAATTTTAATTAAATTCAGGAGTCATAGAAACCAGAAACCGACGAGATTTCGGCACATTCTATCATTGTTGATGGTCTCAATTCTAGTGTGATTGATAGTCTTGGTTTTGACATGATCGACAGTCTCGATTTTGACGCGATCGACAATCTCAATTTTGGTTTAATTGATAGTCTCGATTTTGGCACGATTGGCAGCCTCAATTGGGATAGAGAATGACGAATTGAAGGCTGAGCGAGTCGGTAAATGGAGGATGGAGTGAATGGCTGAATCGGGACCAAAGAATTGAGGGGGGCGAATTAAGCCTATGATTAAGGCCAGTGAATCGAGTAATTAATAGAGATGAGGAGTGACGTATGAAGCGAGGACAAGATGAATTGAGGAGTGAACAGAGGTGAGGAGTGATGAACGAACGGACTAGGGCTGACTGGTGGACGAATTAAGGAACATACGAGCGAGGATTGGTGGATGAGGTCGGCAGGACGAGAAGATTGGGAGGGGTAAAATTGCAAAACGAGTGGAAAACAACCAATTGCCTAAAACTATGCACAATCTAAAATGGAGCAAAAATAAATGGGACAAAGGGAGTACTAAAAAGGGAGGAGTCAAAACATTAAGGTGTAAAAGATAAAAATTAGGAAACTTAAGTGACAATTATATAGTTTCTTTCCTTTCTAAATAAACGAAAGTTAAGTAAACGGAACAAAGTGTCCTGGTCATTAAAGTTCATGACTCAATTATGACCCCCTAAAAGTTCAGAGGAGCGAATGGCCGAGTCACTATAGTACATTAGTCAAATAAGGAATTATACCTTATTATTACTATGTTGACAGTTATTTTCTACTTAATAGAACAACTATTTTGTCAAACACTTGTAGTTATTGAAAAATCTATTTAATTGCTAATTTTTCAAACATATTTCATATTCAATTACATACTGTATCTAGTTATTCTATTTCAAATGATATAATTGAGACCAATTCTTAAAGAGTAGTGTTATGTATACTAAGTTTGATTAAAAAAGTTTTACTGATAATTGAAAAAAATGATTTTTCTCACATATAATTTTATACAACTTTTTAGTTAATTTAGAAAATTATTATTGCCTCCTAAGGAGATAATTTATCCTATCAAAGGACACAAGGAAAAAACATTTTTCATTCTCACTATTTTGGGATAGGGGTAAGTGGAAAATTTATTAAATCACAGGAAGGTGAAAGATCCCAAAAGATGGGGGGCAAATGAAGTTCCCATTAAACATTATGCAGTTTTAAGAAAATTTCCCAAAAAATATTTCATGTAAAATAGTACTAGCATAGCAGAATATTGCAATAGTAAGTAGTAACAGTTGAAAATTTCAATATACTGTGACATGGATGATTGATACTTCAGAGAAGAGAGTTTGATTCCTGGAAGACGGACCAACAAGGAAGAAATCAAACAACCAGGCTTCCCTCCCACTGTCTAATCTTCTCTGTCCTACGCAGAACTCACGTGCCATCTCAGGCTCAGCTACTCGTACTACTTCGTGCTTTTCGCTCCTCCTCCTCCTCCTCTCTCTCTTCTAAAGTCAAGACTCAAGGCCAAAAAGCACAGCCCATAAGCACTCATTATTTTCCCATTTTTCCCTCTCTACTTGTACTCCATTTTTTCACAAAAAAAAGGTCTAGTCTTTCCTTCTTTTTCTGTTCTTTTCTTTGCCTCTCATCAATTTAGCATTTGCATTTTCGTCTACGACACTGCCCTCGGCCTGTCCTGCCGTTTCAGCTTCCTGCTGCCCATATTTGGTTCTTGTTCTTCTGGGTCATAATTATCGTTGTCAGAGCAGTTAATTACGGCTCCTACCGCTGTCTGTCACACCACTATCGCGATTTTCTTATTTTCATCTCCCCATTCATTCACACACCTAAAGTCACTCACTTGACGCTTCAGCCTTCTCCTTTTGCTGTACCCTTTCTTGCTTCCCTTCAGTCTTCCATTGGGTCATATCTCTATCTCCTTTTTGTTTTGTTTCTGGGGTTGTTGCTGAAGAAGGGAGTTTCTTTTCCTTGTTTGTTTCCCTTTTGGAGCCCCTTTGTACGTTTGCTGGTTAATGGCTGCGCCGCAGGTGCCGCTTCCGTCACCGTCTCCGAAGTCTCCTCCGGAGTTCCCTGACTTGTACGGCAAACGGCGAGGAATGGCCAGGATTCAGATGCTTGAGAGAGAGATTGGTTTTCTTGAGGTGCGGTTGATTTTCCATATTTCTTCTCGTTTACTGAATCAATTGCACTCTTTTTGTCTGCTGTAGATTTGTAATTTGCATGCACACGGCCTCTGACTTACTGCAGGGTTATTTTAATTTTTTAAAGTTCAGTCTTCGTCACATGATAATGCCAGGAGCATCTTTTGATTCTTCTGTTCTTTATTTTCTCTTCTGGGATTGTGCAAGTTTCAAGGACTCACATCTGGAAGCTTCAAGTTAATTTAAACTTATTGTATTTTTAGCATGTGGTTTTTCTTTTTTCACCGTAAAGAAATGAACTTTGTGAGGATTTTTTTCTCAATGTGATGTAATAAGGTACAAGGCTGAAAATTTTTTATGGCTCAACCAGTTTGACTGTCTTGAATAAAATATGTATTGTTTTTTGGTAATTAGTTGGCATCCATTTTGGTGCATATGGAATGGAAGGCCACAAATTAGGGAGGGATTCAACTATGGATCTTAAGAAGCAGTAGAAACTATTGAGCTCAACTACTACCTAGAAGCTAGGGTTGCTGAAGCAATTGAATTCTTTTAAGAACACCTATTCACTGGATGTCAGGTAGGTAGCTATTGCCAGAAAACATGCAGAATCTTTGTACAAACTTAGGGCAAATTCGTTTTATTTTAAACAAACTTAATTCAAAACAACTTATTTTTATATTTACATCTTTTTTACTTGAAATCAATTTTATTTGAAAGTCAATATTATTTAGGTGAAATAATCCATTGATTATAAAACTTTTATAATACTATTAATTTTTTATGATTTTTTTTAAACATTAAAAAATTTGTTTATAGAAATTTAATAAAATAATAAAAATTTTGTTTTAAATGGATTATTACACCTATATAATATTGGCTTTCAAATGAAATTGGTTCTAGGTGAAAAAGATTTAAAACCATTTTAAATTAAGTTGACTTAAGTTAAAATGAATTGGGTGTTGGCCTTACATACTCGATTAATGCACTGATTTTTTATTCTTTTGATCGTAGTTCCTTGGTAGAATTGTTACTGAAAGGAAAATCTGTTTTTTTTTTTTTTTTCTGTAAGAGTGAGATGTGCCGTATACAAATACTGTGCTCATAACTAACAAACCTAGAACTACTACATAAAATGCAGCATCCCACATAATTTTGTTTTGCTAGATTATGTTCTTATTTTGTTACTTTCTGTCTTCTGGTTTTGGTGTCTGACGAATTTGCTTCCGAGCAGGAGGAGTTGAAGTCTGTTGAACGTTCCGATCCTGCTTCCAAAAGCTGCAAAGAGTATGCTTAATTCTGTGATTACTTATTCCTGTACTACATTCACCCTACCAGATTGCATGCAGTACTAGCTTATTTTCGTTTTTATTGCTAGCATGTCTTTTGACAAACCTAGAATTAGTGCATGTACTATGTATTAGTGTTTATTTGTAAACAAGAATCATTCAGAAAGTTGATTTCTTGCAGGGTTACTGATTTTGTGGTGGCGAACCCAGATCCTCTGCTTCCAACGTAAGAATGTTGTCCTTTTTCATCTATTACGTTCACTTCAATGAGTTTTGTAATCATTATTGCTCTAACTGTAGAATCAAGAAGAATAAGAAGTCGTGTTGCTTCTGGAAGTGGCTTTGGTTAGTCTTTTGTGCCTTACTATGTGCTCAAATTAGAATGCTTTGGATGATTCTACATTGATTGTTTCATACTATTGCTTTGATGTGTCGAATGGCAGCGGTTTCCATGCTGCCTCTTTGGTTTTCTGTCATACATGAGCAATGTCACTGTGAATTATCCAAGTTCATTGGTTTCAAGTCTAAACAAACTGAATTTCCACTCTTCTGCAGCTGGATCCCCTTCCCCTGCTGCAATCTGTCATGGATATGCTGTTGCTGTTCTTCGCATTGCTCTTGCCATCTGAGGTGTCCAAGCTGTGGCAACTGTAATCTGTGCAGCTGCGGCTTGTGTGACTGCATGTCATTTAACTGCAATTCACCATGTTTTACCTGGCGGACACCTAATCTGCTGTATTGCTGCTCTTGTCCTCGATCAAATTGCTGTCGAAGAGCTTCATGTGGTTTGTGCAGCCGAAGTTGTTGTAGTTGTGGGTTCCCTTTATGCTCAGATTGCTCTTGTTGCCGATGCAAATGCTCTTTTCCTAAATGTCCTAAGCTATGCGCTCCGTGCTGTAGTTGTGGAAGAACATGTAATCCTTGTCATCTATGCTTCTAATATGGCAGTTCAATTCCATATGGAAGCTTTATCATTGAGTGCCTGCAAGTTGTGTGATTATCTTTTGAGCTTTTAAAATCACTTTTTCCCTCCAAGATGATTATTCTAGTAGTTGCATCTGGCAAGTCATATTTCAAACCACATATTGGATTGGCAGAGGATAGACTGAAAAATTGCAGGTGTAGAACCAAAGTTGAAACTAGTGGACCCATAGTCTGTATAATTGATGCAAATAATTGAGCCTGCCCTTTTGAAGCATTCTGTAGAGAATACAGATTTGCGGTATTTTCCTACCTCACCCCAGATTTTCTACAAAGCAATGAATTGTTGTTTGACATTTCTAATTGATAACTCCTATAACACGCGCAATAAAAAATGAGCACCCCAAATTTGTCACCCTTTTCCAGCACGTCTTGGTTACAGAATCTCCCTGTGGTTTTCCCTAGCGTACTGGGACCTGCTGCGCTTGCTTCTTCCTCAAGCAAGCTCGGTGCTGGACCCGAACATAGACCTCCACACCTTGAACCTCAGGACATCAATGCATGATTCATTATTGCGTCCAAGTGAAAGCAACCGGGCTCCTCACTTGGTATTGAGCGTTGGCCCAGATGATCGAACCAAACTGAGGCAAAGCATTCCAATTTGATCTTTTCTTCGACACAAATGTAACACTGTAACTCTTCTTCTCACCCATTCTCTTGAAGACAAGCATTCTAGGCCTAACCGATATCCCAACGGTCGATGGGGCCATAACTGTCACATTGTATGTAGCTGGGTAAGGGTCGACGTTAGTCACTACACGGGTGTACTGAACCTTGGTCTTGTTCTGGAACACAACTGAGAATGAGGGGTAGTTGAGTTGGCCTGGATCTCGGAGTTTCTTAGAGCAAGTGACATTAGGGCGTTGCACAACGAGCTTGACTTGAGCAATAGGGTAGCCCAATGAACAAAGGAATGCTACATAGTCTTGTGTGGTAAGGTCGTAGACCAGACCGGGAAAGAGCGCCTTCTGAGGGTCGACATGGCCAGAGCCATGGGCCAACGGGGTGGAGGAGGAGCCATCGGCATCGTCTCGGAGAGGGGAGTGGGTGTTGTCCAAGTTATAGGCTGTGGTCATTAGTGCGGACTTGATTGCGCTGGGACTCCAACCCGGATGGGCTGCCTTGAGCAGCGCTGCTAGCCCGCTTATGTGCGGACAGGACATGGATGTACCTACAATTTCACACAACTTTGAACAACCAAAAATGGCACCCGAAAGGTTGGAACAAGGAAAACATAATTGGCAAAAGAAAACAAAAAGGCGTTAGTTAGATGTTTTGCATTTGGGGTTGTGTTAGCTCACAATCTGTAAACACGTCTACATACGCATTCTAGGTTATCTGTTCTAGTGGGTCCTTTACCATTCAATGGATGGCATATAAATGGGTGTTTATGATATATTCGTCACTCCCTTAAGTTCCCATATCATTTTCATTTTCTCTTTCTTACAGGAATTACAAAAATAATACTCCCATCCTGAATCCAACAGTTTGAGTTTGGTATGGACTATGTAAAAAAAAAAATTGTGTATTATTTCCATTTTTTGCTGGCATTTTCACACGTGAATTAAAAAAGATGTAGAAATTAATGTTAAAAGGATAATTTAAAGGATAACATTATAAAGTAATTCAGTAAATGTGAAAATATTGATGAGACAAAAGTATGTTCCAAATAATTTGGGATGGAGAGAATTGAATATAAAATTTAGATGCGTAAGACTTGTGTGCGCCAGAACCCACATTGTCTTTATATGCTACATTTTTTAAAATCAGATAACACCTCGAATATAACTTCATGAGTGTTCTTTTAGTTGAAGTAGTTGTCTATTTTTTTATTAGTAGAAGTTTGTATTTTCATTAGTAGCAGTTTGTTCCTTTTTCAGTTTATTCTCCTATTCAATTCCTGCTTAAATAAGGAAAAGAGAGTTTATGTTATTTTGTTTCAAATTTAATATAGGAGAGTATTTGTATCTTGAACCCACCAAGAAAATACAATAATAGTGAAAATAAATAATAAAAAGATGAAAAAGTGTAGACAAATGGCTTAAAAGGACAAGAAGAAATAAGAATGATATAAAAGCAAAAAATGAATAAAATTGCGGGAAAAACCTGGATAAAAGTAATATATGAAAGAGAAGAAAAGGTCAAAAAAATAAAGATAATTTAAAAAAGGGAATAATAGAAAAATGAAAAGAAGGAAAAATTAAAAAAAAAAAAAAAGAGAGCAAAATGAAGATAAAAACTAGGAGAAGAAAAACATGGAACAAACAAATGTGACATGAAGGATTCGAACCCAAGTAGTCAAGTTCCTTTTGAGTGGCTATAACTAAATTTCCTAGTTGTCACTTTTGCCTTATGAAGCTTAAGAATGTTTATATATATATATTTATAGAGCACATAGCATGTCCTCCCACTCGCCATGCACTAAGCGCACACAATAAATACTCAATTTAGATATCTAGTATTTGAACAAAATAGGTTAGCTTATTATATACAATATCGGAAGAAAACAGGTTACTTTACCATATTTGTATTAAAGAGATAAATAAAAGGACAGTTTACAACTAAAAGATCTTTGATACCAAGATTATCAAAATACAAATTCAAAATTTAAAACCTTAACACTTTTACGATTTAAAATGAGAAAAATGATCGATTTAGATTCCGTGATTATGTTTCCCTACAACTCCGTTTCACAGAAAATAAAAATATTTCTATCTAAAATTCCGATTTGAACTAGCTGACTCGATAAATGGAAGTGTTTGCAATGATTAATTGGGTGGGGAGTTAATCGGGCTTGTTCACACTTTTCGCTTCCATCACATTAATTTCAATATGAAATTGGATTAATATGTTGAGCAATTGCGCTTTAGTTCAAACGTCAATTCTCATTAAAATTTGTAGCGAAGGTTCTTATTTTTTTTTGTAATAAATCAAATATTTCATTCTTTATACTGTTTTTGCAATGAAAAGTACTTCCGTATTAATTTGACTAAACTATTTTTTTTTAATGTTGATAGTCATTATTGTTTTTTTATATGCAATAGACACTTCACCTCGTTAACTAAACTGTTTGGTTGGATAAAAAAATTAAAGTGTGTATTTTATGTGGTTATCTTATTTTTACTCGTGAAACTTAAATTAAAAAAATTCTCTTGAATTTTTTATGACCAGAGTTTGAATAAGAAATAAAAAAAAATTATTTTTAATTCTTTAGTAATGAATATTTAATTAAGAGTTGTCAGATAAATTAGATATTAAAAATTTTGTAGAAAAAAATATGGTTCATTTAGAGAGTAATTTACCAAAAAAAAAAAAAGGCCTGATAGATAAGAGTTAGAGCAGAATTACCTGACATGATGTTGAACCCGGTCTTCCTCTTGTCTATCTTTTCTCCAGTGGGCCCAATCGCCCCTGTCCAGGAAGCCAATATATTAACTCCCGGCCCAATAACGTCGGGCTTCAAGATCTGTGGCGTCACCGTGTTGGGCCCCCGCGAACTAAATGCCGCCACTTCGGGCGCCGGCTTCACGTTCAAAACCGTCCCCACGAACAATAACTCCGCCGTCGGACTCCGATCACTTTTAGCATAATGTCTAATCACATCGCCCGCTTTCTTCCCCACCGCTACCGCCGGCAGCAAGTGGCTGTCTGCCACCAGCTCTTCCCCGTTCGACTCCGTGTTCGCCAGTATCATACCTACTCCTCCGGCGGCCCTCACCACCACACCCTTCTCCACCCGCGAGTTTGTTCCCCGGTCACAGACCACCACTTTTCCTCGAACCAATGCCGGGTTGAGAGAATCGGGCAAGCACCAATTGCCGGAACTGTTCGTGCCAGCGTCATAAACCAAACCGGCGGTGGTTCTTTTCCCCTTTCGATTTCCGCTGTAAAGCGAAACGCCAGCGAACTGTTTCTTGTTTCCTAGAATTGTGTAAGCCGGGAAATCTCTGTCCAGGGTTCCGGCGCCGACCGTCATGATCCATGGCGCGGCGTTGGTCACGGTGGCTCTCGTGGGCCCGCTGTTCCCGGCGGAGCAAGAGACGAAGATTCCTCTCTCCACGGCTGCTAACGAGCCGATCGCGACGGGGTCAAGGTCATACGGCCAGGATCCACCGCCTATGGAGAGCGACAAGACGTCAACACCGTCGAGGATGGCCATCTCGAGGCCGGCGAGGATGTCGGATCCGAAGCATCCGGTGCTCCAACAGATCTTGTAGGACGAGACTCTCGAGTGAGAGGCCATTCCACGCGCGACGCCCTGCGCATATCCGAAAAGGCTAGCGTTCACCACGTGGGCGCCTGCCGCCGTGCTCGCCGTGTGTGTACCATGTCCGTCATAGTCCCTTGGCGACAACAATTCCGTCGGTTTTTTCTGAGATGCCCCTTTCGAAAAACTCCTCGCTCCGATGAGTTTTTTGTTGCAGAGTTTCGGGTTAAAGTCGAGAGCCGGCTCGCACTTCCCCTTCCACTTTGTGGGGATCGCCGGCATTTCAGCGTCGTCAAATGACTTTGACTCAGGCCAGACCCCAGTGTCGAGGACTCCGATGATGATGTCACGAGAGGCTTCATCTAGCACTTCAGATTCGTGACCCCACCCGATTCCAAATGCGGCGTCAAGTCCCAAGAACTGTGGGCTGCGAGTAGTGTGAAGAGTATACATGGGGTCTTCATAAATATGGAGGACGGAGTCGGAACGACGCAAGAGGTCTGCTTGTTGAGGGTCGAGGGAGGCTGCAAAGCCGTGGAAGGCGGTGGAGTAGGAGTAGAGGAGGGAGTCGTCTGCGGAGAGGGTGGAGGCGTACCAATCATGGTGGGTGGAGAAAGAGAGGGGCTTGGCATCGGGATTCATGTGGACAATATAGGTTTTCCTGGAAGCGGCCATGGGAATGGAGATGAAAGAGGGGAAGAGGGAGAGGAGGAGGAGGGAGATGGCCGCCATGGCTGATGGCTGTGAAAGAGAAGGGAGTTTCGAAGGCAGTTGCCGATGCTGTATTTATCGAGTTCACTTGACCCTTAAATTCCCTTGGAACGACATATTTTTCCTTATAGTTTCAAAACTTACATTTTGAAAAAATTTCTCTAATCAATTAACATCTGTTATAGTACTAATTTTCTTTTACATACAGTAAACCGTATAATAGACAAAGAGCAACAAATGTACATGTGCAAGATCAGTTCCATTTTGAATTCTCCACCTGACTACATACTGTTTTCTCTAAATTGGAAAGTTCACATTTGTGGCTGGATTTGTTTTCTATCGATCGCAATATAATATAGAAAATTAGAAACGGTTACTTGTTTAAAGAATTGGGTGGGATTGAAGGTTGAAGTAAGAAATTATTAGATGAATAATAAAGGAAGTATAAATGGATTGCAAAACAAGCAAAAAGAGTAAATGTATATTATCAGATGTCTGGTAGCCCAGAATAAACAAAGGCAGTAACTAAGATAAACAGAAAAACTTATTGCATAGACAGTACACATGTAACAACATAGGCAGCTGGAAAACCTATTGCTACAAACATAAACTAGCTGGTACATATGTATATTATTTTGTAAATAAATGAATTGTGATCATGTTTTAGTTTTAATATAAGAAGAGAAACTAATGCATGCAATTGATTGTACTAAGTAATGCATACAAATAGTTATACAAATTACCTTTAAGTGTTGCCCCAATGGTAAATTTATAAGTATTATGTAATGTGGACAAACCTGATAATCTAATTTTATAGATCTATAAAAATATCATCTGGTATTAGTGTTAGCAATTAGTATTACAATTTCACAAATGTTCTTAGTTTTAACATTTAGTATTAGTATTTTCATTTCATCCATTAAATAAATTATCAAAACTCTAATATTAATGGCAATATTTATTCTCAAACGGGGCAAGTAAATTTCAATGATTAAATTAAACTGATTGCACTAACTATTGAAAGGCTTTGCAATAATCATATGCATACTCGCTATTTATGACTCTGATGGACGGTTAGAGTCACGTTTTTCTTATAAAATCTTGACAATGAATGATATAGATACATACTTGGACGCTATGTCTTATTACACATAAGTCCTTGAACCTAACTGAATTTGACGAACACCCCTTGAAGATCAAATTGCTCAAATCACGTCTTCAATTTACTAACTCGACTCATAGTCTCCTACGCTTTTATCTCACGTCATAACCAAATGAAGACATGCATAAGCAAGGTCGCAGGACAGCGCTTGTACGAGCACATGGCATGTGCATTACCACGATCTTGATTGGAAAAATCTCCGGTACAAAATTCCACATTTCTCTGGACATATTTAGAAATCGGATTCTTAACTAATTCACATTGAGCTGGATAGACTCACTTTAAGCACAAAATCTTACTTAAGCAGAATTTAACTTCCTCTCACTTAAACCAACAGATATTAATAAATCTATACTATTTTGCAGTAACTAGATGTGTTTTTTTGTAACATTACAGCCGGCGATGGCAACATTAATTAAGCGAACATGCATGATCAATAAAAGAAAAAGATTACGAAATCAAATCTATATGATTTGCCAGTTTAAAGACAAAAAAAAAAAAAAAAAAAGAATGGCTCGATTCAAGACTAATGAGAATACCTAAGGGATTTCTTAAAGCAGACGTGAAACAGAAGCTGGTGCTTGTTTCCTCTGATTTTCGTGGCGATTTCCTTAGCACATGGACCGGACCGTACACTTTTGTTTAAAGTAATCAGAGCTGTCAAAGGAATTCTTTTTTTAAGCACCAATCTTTCGATCCAACCGACATGACTTCCCCGCTGTCTCTGCATCAGCTTAACGCCAACCACAAAATTTAACCAAGTACTATAACCCTGCCAGTGTCCATCTGTTATGTTTAATCATTTGTGTCACATTGTTTAGCCATGTGAACAGATAAAATCCTTAAATTGTAATCTATATCCGGTATCTTGACAAACTTATAATTTCCCTGTCCTATTACTAGTCACGTTGCCCAAGTTTCTCGAACTAAAAAGCACGACGACTCACATGCATCAGAGTTGGGAGCTAACTCAACCTGCAAACAAATTGTTATTTAAATGGAAAGATATTCTGGTTCGAACGAAAACTTCGATAAAGAGATGAGAGAATGCCAGCTCTTGTTCATATCTGTTGGATCCCATCAGAACTATATTAAAAAAAAAAAACCTGGGCATTATATCTTATCAGCAAAACCTACGGTTTAGCTAGGCTAACTCATCTTCATGCCCACGGCTGAGGCTATCCCATCCGCCCCTGGCCAACCAACAAAAGGTCTTGAACTCGAACTCGAACAAGCAAGAACACCAACGCAAATTTGCTTTCTAATATGCCCTTGCAACCATGTATCTATCATTTACCCCAATGGCCATGACCAACGAAGTGATCAGAATATAAGACATTACCATAAGGAAGAGGGTAGAGAACACCATGTTACAATAAAAGCACTTGCAAACTCAATAGGCTGTCCACTAATTGCTTAATCTTTGCATAAGACAATAAGACATGGCTTTCTAAGTCGGATGCCTTTTTTTCTTTTTTTCAATCAACAAATCTCAGCATAATCAAGACAATTTCTAAGAAACAGACAGCCATCTCCATACAAGAATGTCCAAGTTGCGATCCTTGCTCAAGGTTACTAGTGGCCATACTTTTGGAACTCCCACTCGCTGTTGTCTGCAAGATGGGAAGACTTGATATAGTCAGGAAAATTCAAAGATAACAACGTACAAGAAAAAAGTGAACAAAATGTGCCTACCTAATGGACAGACTTGGCGGGTCTTGAGCCATCGACTGATGCAGTGGAAGTGAAATGCATGATTGCATACTCCTAAAGTTAGAAGTAGAAACAAGAAATAACAAATCAGTACAAAATTGGGATGCAGCTACCCACAAAACATGATGATCAAGTAAAAACAGTTAGCACACTAAACACTGACAACAGTGACCAAGCTTAAATATCATTAGTATGTATCCTGGAATAGGGAAACTGACCTGTAACCCAACCAAACTACGAGGCTAATATGCTGAAACAACACACAACTCTCAGAATCATATGTATCATAGTTAATGGTTCACCTTGTCAGTGTGAGTTCCATAATTTTAAGATGTACATTGTTTTCCAAAGACACCCAACAGGGTTCTGTTCATTTACATGTAGTAAACTATGTTTCCTCTTGATACTACGGAAGCAGCAAAACAATCATGCCAATCACACATTCCCCAAAGATTGTTAAATCCAGATCAACTTGGACAGTTCAACCAGTTGAACTGCAAACCTGATGTCTGTCCAAACCAAATCCATATAACATCTCAAGTATTGCCAACGAAAGATCAACGCCAGAAAACTTGATCAATCACTCAAATTGCAGACTAACTTGAACTGTTCAGATACATATGTTGTTCTCTACAGCCTTTTCTCTTCTATCAAGCATTTTTCCTGGCATGACTCTTGTTATGTGGTCTGAGCTACACAAATCTAGTATCTAGCAATATAGCTTGGTTGCACCAGGTATCAAATAGAACAGGAAAGAAAGAGGGATTATAGACACCAAAAGACTAGTGTTGCAGTCCACTATCCCAGCCAAGAGCAAGATCAAGAATAAGACTGAAAAGACAGCCAAAATGAAGAATAGGTAGAGTTATGGGCATCATTACAAGTATAGAATAGAAGAAAACAGAATTGCTTTTGTGTCAGGGAGATTAGAAAGAAGAGTTGAGCCTAGGTCTGTGGATCACCTAGCTCAAAGGGGTTCCTTCAAGGCGTATATTCCAAAGAGGTAAGGTAGAAAAGGGACCAATGTTTTCATCCCGTTTCAAAGCCATAAGACTGCCACACCAAAATCAGCAGCCTAATTGTTTTACAATAAATAACTACAAAGTACAAACACGTGGCCTTCACTAATTTTGCAATGATAAAAAACACCAAAGCTCATATGACCACCCTGCCAAAATCAGCACCCTTTATCATTTTACAGTAATAACAAACTCGAAGCCTAAAACCATTTCGCAATTACCATCATAAACATACACGTTTTTCCCATGAGAGTGATTGAAAAGCATAGACACACACCTTAGAAAGGTTGCAATTGAATTCACTAACTATATTTATCATCGAAATCACACATACAAAAAAAAGATTTCATAGAACAGTAGAAGAACATAGACTTTCATCTGAATGTTCAAAAATGTAGAATGGCCAAAAAACTATCTCCATGGAAAAAGAAACAAGCACAACTGTCATGTGGCTCTCAATGATAACTTCCACCCCCCCCCCCCCCCCTCCTCTTCTTCCAGAGATTCAAATCAAACCGTAACTATTGTTTTGTTCCAAACAGCAATGAGGAACTTCTGAGAGCTTCGTCTATCTAGTATTAGATAAAATCCATCAATATCCTAGTTAGCATTTTCTTTAATATTATTTATGTTGGTTCCATATTTATACGTCATGCATAAAGACATGATCTAACTTAAGTTCACAATGAATCTAGTTTTTACAGTGAACCAAATTCCATATTGAAGTCCAATCCTATACAGAAACAAATGTTAGTGATGTTGAACTTTATCTTTGTCTATGTTAATGAGCCCATTTCTTCAGATTCTACTTTAACACAGATCATCTTTAAAATCAAGATTTTGTTAATTTGACATATTTCAAAAATTATTAAACTAAAAAATGTAGTTGCAAGATAAGTTCCAAATTAAACAAATTTTAACTCATTAACAACTCCTAGAGTAAGCAGAACTCTTAAAAATCAAACATATAGCATAAATAATTAGCGTGTTCTAGAAATTGTACTACAATTACGCAGAAAACACCCAAAGAGCAGTTAGAACCTCTTCAAAAACCGATATGACCATCTAAAACTGGCACTGCAACCTCTTTATCCAACAAGCTAAGCAGGAAGACAACGCCTAAGATGCAAACCCGAAAATGATAAGCAGAACAGAATTTTTGGAGCAGAAAAAGCATACCCCAAGCGACAGTGCATTCCTCACTGGTGGCACTAGCCTGATTGGCCTGGCACTCGATGCCTAATGATAATCAGTTAAGCAAATGATCAGACACCTCATGAAAACAAAATCAACAAAACAAAATAAGGCACTGCTAGAAATTAAAAAAATATTAAACCAAGCTTCAAAGGCTAATTCACTGACAGAGGTCCATGATGTGGTTTCTGCAAATTGCACAATTATCAACAACAATATCTGCAGCAGTCAAATAAGGAATCGAATCAGCCAAATTACATACGAACAGAGTGAAAGAGCGAAAAATAAAATTTCGAAAGAAAAGGACAAGGCCGTCAATCGGGAAGGATAGATGCAAGGTTAGGGTTAAATAAAGTACCCCAAGCCCAGAGTGCGACGGCGCTCCACTTCTTGATCTCGAAAACCTTGGGTTTCTTGGCGGAGGAGGAAGGGCCGGCGCTGCTTGAAGCTTCTCCCGCAGGCACCATCGGAACGTCGGAGTCTAGAGTCGTCATGGTTTCTCTCTCAAACGCTAGGGCACGACACGAGCAGAGCTGCGAGAAAACTGAGGAAGAAAGGGTTAACAGAATTTAAGTAGAGAAACTTTAGGCTTAAGTTTCGTGGCCCAATCGAGTCATAAATGGGCTTGGGCCTACCTCATCGCCTTCCAATTTATTTTTCTGACTAGTGTATACTGTATAAGGGGAAAACATTTTTTTTTTCCCAGGATACATGATGGAGAAGTTAAGGCCTGGGCAGATGGGAAATTGAATCTTGGACATGTCGGAAACAATCACAAGTTTTAACTAGTGATTGAAGACTTTGGTTGTTAGAGGAATACATGTTAGGATTTAGCTTAGGTTCCGTTTGGTATTAGCGTTAGCGATTAACTTTAACGTTTTGAAAGAGTTATTCAATAGTAACTTTTAACTTTTAAATTTAATATTTTCATATAAACCATTAAATAAATTATTCAAAACTTTAACTCAAATAATAAAATTTGTTCCCAAACAAGGCCTTTATTAATTGGTTCATATTATTCATGTGACTTTTTAACATGAGGATATTGGTTAATTTAGTTATGTAGGGCATATGTTAGGGAAATAATTTCCGAAATTGTAGAGTTCAACTGGAAATAATCTATTTTATTTTTGGCATACCCATCTAGAATTTTGTAGAAGAGCAATCCCTTTGACTTACAAGTTTAATTTATAATGCGTGTGATCCTGTCTCAACGGCAATGGAGCTGTGTTATTGCTGCTGCTGATGTGCGGGAAAACAAATATATGGTCTACTTTTATTTGCATGTTTGGGAATATTTAAAGATCACATGGAAGTGCAGGTTAATTTGGGTCCTCGACGTGGTTCATTTGCCTTACTTCCCTTTTTGTGTTAGTGTTTCTTGCCATGGTTAGAGCATATTGGTTATTGGGTATGCCAGGTTGGTTTATTTGCAAATGAATAATTGGTTTCACGGATTAGCTCTAATTTACTGTGCTCTTACTTTGTTGAGCGACACACCTAATGTTATCTGTTGGTCTAGAGTATAAGAGTGCAAGTTCCAAAACTCATGATATGAAGCTATTTTATTCGTAACAAAAAGGTTGAATATTTTTCCTTTTAGACAGGTAGAAAAAAACTTATATTTTTTTTTTACTGTCCAGATAATACCTAATTTACCTTACTATCCGTAGGGGTTTTCATCATAATTGGTTACTAGGAAATCAAGCAAATTAATTCACACCAAAATGAAGATAATGCAATTTTTTGCTGATATAGTTACGGTTTAGTTTTAGAAATTTTGAAATCAAATAGTATGATAAGATTGTGGATTTTGAAAGTCATAACAAATAAAATCCGCTTTAGACTGACTAAGCCCAGTTACACTCGAATCCTGAGCCCCTACCTAGCCCAATCTCACTTTAAATCCATTAACCAGCCCATCTAATTCCTAATTTCCTAACTAGCTCAATAGCCCATTATGGTCTCCTTGTAGTCCCCGGTAGATGCTCGCTACCTCAACTTTTCCTAATTTCCTAACACTCGTAGCTCCTTTTAAGACTTTTGCAACTATATGGTGATTCTAGTATTCCTTTCAAAATTAGTTTTTGTTGTTGCAGTTGATATTATGTTATGTACTTATTTATTGCGTAGTTGGATTTAGGATAATAAATTTGACTAAGATTATTGTTTGGGGTTTTCATTTCTTATGTGTTAGTTTATTGATTGAACTGTATTTTCATCTCTTGTTGTTGCAACTAGGTTTATTTATGTACACAGTTTTTCAAACACTAATATTAGAGTTCATTTGAATATGTAACGTGAATAACCGCTACTGAACTACAATTAAACCATATTTATGTGGTGTTTTTTTGTCACATTTGTATTAATACTATATTAAGCCTAGAGCCCAATACCAAGGCCCAAACCATCTTAGAGGGCCTAGTCCACTACATAATTAGAGCATCTCCAATAGCTTCTCCAAAATTTCTATAAGATGGGGAAGCAAAAAGTAAAATCCCTATAATTTTTTTGCTCAAACTACAACAGCTTTCTTATTTTGTAGAATTTTGTATTTATTACATAGCAATTAAATATTATGGATTTAAAGCAAATTCAAATTAATGACTAGATTAATTATTGTATAATTAAATATTATTAAAAATGTAAAAAAATTACTCCTTCCGTTTTACAAAGAATGACTCTTTTACTTTTTTTACTAAAATTTGACTTAAATATATTTATATTAATTTATATTATAAAAAATTTTAAAAATCATGTTTATAAAATAGAGTCTTTAGGTTCAATTTTCATAAATTTTTTTTATAATTCTATAAAAAAAATTAAAAAAAATATGAAATAATTGTTGATAATTAAATATTGTGCAAAATATAAAAATTTACTACCTTTGTTTCACAAAAAATGACTATTTTAACTAAAGTCTGACTTAAAAATATTCATATTAATTTGTACTATAATTTTTTTTAAAAAAATAAATTTATAAAATAGTCTTTAAGATACCATTTTCATATAAAAAATTTTGAAGAAAATAAAATTATGAATTAATTGTTGTGAATAATAAATGAAACAACCTTTACGAGAAAGAGAGAATATTATTTTTCATTCCCAAAATTTTTTTGGAGTTTCTGCAGAAATAGGAAATGAGATCTTCTATTTCATCTTATTCCTCATTTTAGAGAATAGGATGGGGAAACTGTTGGAGTGAAAAATGACTTCATATTCCCTAAAATGGAAAAAAACTGCAAAATGGGGAAGCTGTTGGAAATGCTCTTAGTCTACTAGGTCGACACCTATCCTAAAAATGAATGAGACTCTTAAATTGAAAGGAAATCACCATCAATGAGACTTTCTAATACAACAGATCCTGTTTGGCTCCATAAAAAGGAGACTCTTGCAACACTCTTAAGTCCTGAAACCCTGATGGTGTATTTGAATGCATGTTCCTCGGTCCACGTCGTCCAGTAGTAACAACTCAAAAGCCAACCCACCTGGTTTGGTTAGTGGCACCCCAGTTTTGCAAACAACGTGATTATGGTTTTCAAATTTTAAAACTATTTAATATGTGGTGTGATTGATGGATTTCAATAAAATCCACATAAAACTACATCATCACTACCTATAACTATTTTTATTTAAATTCTCAATGTACAAAATTTAAATTTTTTCAACTTTCATTTAAATCTTCACTATACAAAACCCGTAAAGATTAACTATTTAAAAAAAAAAAGTTTGAATTAAGGCAAAAAATTGTGGCTGCCCAAGCCCGACTTGCTTGCTAAAGATCGTCTCACTCTCACCACATCTGCACAAATTGCGGGAGCTTGCGTGCTCAACTGTACCATGCAGTGTTCATACGAGGCTGAGGCAGGCAGCAGTCCGGGTACACGCTAAGGACATTTCGAAATGCATGGGCGGCGTAGTCCCCCCCTTGGCCCTTGCTGGAGCAAACAAACTTGACTTGTGGGGCAAAACACAGTTAAAAAAAACCACCTAACACATAAGCAAGTGAAGGCTAATATACAAGACGTAAGCCAACGTTCTCCCACACAGCCTTAAAAAAACAAACCATAACCGTGGCCCTGCAAGTGCTCCTTAGTTAGAAAAAATGGAGAAATAGAGGAGAAAGAACAACAACAACGCTAACACCATAACTCCTAGTAGGAACAATAACAGCCTCATCTGATCGTCACCCTCATGCTCGTTGTGGCTGCCTCTTCCCTGTCTCCGGCGTGGACGCTGCCGTCGACCCTTCAAGGCCTTGTCTATTCCTTTGTCTCTCTGCATAAATGACCTTTTTTAAAAAAAAAAAAAATTTGTTCTCTGCAGTTGCTTCACACAACTTTGATTAAGTCTTGTGTATATATGTTATTTAATTTCCAACCAGCAACTCATGAGCATATATATAATGATAGGTTAGGTCACTATTGCATGTTAATGAATTTGAGCGTAAATTGGTGGCAGCTTCTCGGAATGCGATGGCCAACTTCCCATCTCAGTGCCTTTGGTTTTGGTGCGTCGTCTGAAGATTTGTTCTCACACAACGAGTTTGACAATCCGGCTGTGGTTTTGTACTTTTGCTCCGAAGCTCTTCTTGATTTTGACGGTCGTCCTCCAGGTCCCATCACCGTCACGTGTGAACATGCGAACAAACTCTTCTGTACGTGATTCTCAAATCTTATCTTTGGTCTCTTTCGAGTCCCTCACTTTTGGTCGACTCTGACAAGACCCTTGGCTCTAGTTAGGAGTTGTAGAGTGGTTTAGGAACTGAAGTATAGGTTAGGGACTCAAATGAGACGGAAATATAAACTCAGCCATATAAGTGAAATAAACTGCACTTCTGAAGAAATTAAAAAAGAATCGAACAGTGAAATCTGCTCGTTTTCCTTACGTTTTGGTTTCATAATTCTAGGAACGAGGACGATGTCCAGGTGGGAATTGAACCGGTCTTTGCGTACCTACTTACCAACAATAAGGTTTAACTCATTTTGTCCAGGAATTTAAGAGTACGTACATATAGGAATATTAATGTATTGGATTTGGGTTACATGACAGAATTTCTACATCTTACTTGTTACTTGAATGCCCTACTTACATCCTACCCATCATTTATTGGGTGGAAAATTTTTATTTTTATATCCTACCTATTTTTAAATGGGGTTGGGTTGGATAAAACTCATCCATTTACCACACATCTACAACTAGAATTTCATTGAACCATGCCATGTTTAATCATACATTTATTACCGTTAAAAACATCCATGTACACACA
Source organism: Aquilaria yunnanensis (assembly GCA_039654915.1). Classification (NCBI taxonomy): domain Eukaryota; kingdom Viridiplantae; phylum Streptophyta; class Magnoliopsida; order Malvales; family Thymelaeaceae; genus Aquilaria; species Aquilaria yunnanensis. The sequence continues at coordinate 93,066,914 of CM077596.1, read as the reverse complement.
AATTTCGTGTGTAAAAAAAATTACACCTTGAAATTAATTATAGCACAAACTACAATATTAAAATTTAGAACAGAGATTTTGGAGGATCGACTCTCTAGCGTGCTTCTCATGTGCACAATCTTCCGATTAACACTTCGAGCTTTTGGTGGAGACACAAACGGCTTCTTCACGAACACGAACTCCGGATTTGTCTTGCACGAACACGAACAGAGGTCCTTGCCGCTTGTTTTGGTGTGAGATTTCTGTTATATTCCTTGGACTGTGGGTTTCGGGCAATGTCCGCTGCTTTCTTGCCGTTTTTCTTGGAGTTTGATTTGACATAACATAGAAACGAATATTTCACGTTCCTCACCGCTTCTGCCGGATCTAAACTTTGAACTTGATGCAGCGTTGTCCCGCATTCTTTGTGTTCCTCACCGTGTTCTTCAAATCTGACCTCGAAACTGGGATTTGATCTTCTTTGGAGTTAATTTCTTCTTTTGCTGAGCGTTTGTGCTTGATCGGCTTGAAGAACAAAAGAAAACTTCTTGTATAGAGATTTTTCTTTCTCTCAAAGTTTTTTGCCTCTCCAATTTCTTCTCTTCCTCTTTTTGTTTTTTTCTTTAGCCTTAGGGACCTATTTATAGGTGTAGAAATGAGGTGGTTTGGTTCAAGAGAACCACATGTGACAATTATCATGTATTTATCTATTGTATTTTTTTAAGAGACAATAAACATGATAATTATCTCTCATTAATTATCCAATTTATTTAATTTAAAAGGATAATTAATGGAACATTCTAGAGTGTTCTAGAATATTTAAGCTAAATAATGGGCTTTAATCATTTTGGATTTTGAGGCCCAATTTACCAAAAGTGGACTTTAGCTAAAATGATATAATAAGTCTTCATTCAGGGTCTCCAGTTGTGTGCTTTTAGGCTCCCAAAAATTGGGTTTCTTGAATTCATAGTTTCCAAAATTCATGGACTTTTGAATTTTGGGCATCAATTTAGAAATGAGCTAGACAATTTAAATTGGGTTTAATTAATTTTTTTTAACCCAATTAAATTTTGATGTCTACAATACCTTATCTATTAAAGCAATTATTATTTGTTCTTAATTCCATATAACTTATACGTTATATCTTTATTTTCATCACATAACTAATATTAATATGTTATACACACACAGGTGGGTTGGATGTGGGGTGGTTGAACCCCAAACCCGCATGATACTTAAACCAGCCGACGGGTGGAAAAAAAAAAACCACATTCAACCGAAACCCGATCAATTGTAAAAATCTGACTTGATGAATTAGATGAAAATATTTATATTTCTATAAAAAAATTTTGAAAGAAAGAAATCATGAATTAATTGTTGTGAATAGTAAAAGGGATAGACTTTGCGAGATAGATGGAGTACATACTTAGCACCTAAAATTTTGGAAAATTTACAAATCCATCATTAAATTTGAAAAATGACATAATTAAATTTATAAATACATCATTAAATTTGAAAAATGAAATTTAATTTCACCAATATTGTTGTTTTTTTAAAGTTTTTCCCCCTTTTTTTAGGGAAAAGGAGAAAGGGTGAGTTGAACCTTTTGAAGTATAAATTTCTAAACTTGGACATTATTAAAAAGAAGTTGATCTTCAATGGCTGTCTTTTTATGGCAAAGTTCCCTGTTAGAAATTTTGATGGTTAGTTGTTGAAAATGTCTAACAAAGCTATTTCTGGTAGATGTCCATCAGCACTAGGCTAAGCGAAACAGCGTGTTTAGGGTTTTGGCTGCGTTTCATAGCAAGAAGCTTGATTTTGACCGCAGACCAAGTTAAACTTCAGCATAACCTTATGGTATACATACTTTCAACTTTAACTTGTCATATTGAAAGTAAACAAGCACTTTTCATATCAAATGTACAAGTATACAAAAGTAAATCGAGGTAAACTGCACTAGTCAAGGGCGGACCTACACCCCCTCCCCCCCCCCCCAAATTTGAAAAAATTTAAATATAGGTACTTAATTGGTTAATTCAAGAAAAATTAGGGATTGGAAATGCATTTTTGCCCCCGGAAATAATGGAAGAATATGAAGATGGGGTGGCAGTGAGGTAGGCGCTAAAGAAAACAGTGACCAAATGAGTAATTATTCCCTCTAGTCTTAAACAGATATTCTAACATGGCCTAAATGCACTATTAGTCCTTCAAATTTTTCAACTTGTACGAGTTGCACCGTAATCTTTGAATTAGTACGAATTACTCCCAATCTCCAGCTTTACCTCGTCACGATGCCGTCCCTCTCCTCCGGGTTTAGTTGACTCTCTTCTCCGGGCTCACCCCCCGAACCGAAAATCCTAGTTCCACCACTAGCACTAGTTATCCTCAACCTTTGTCATTATATTTTCATCTCCAACCTTTACTTAAATCATTCCCTTTAAGTTCTCAATCTCTTGAAAACATTAAACTTCAGTTCTTACTTTGATGGGAATCACACACACCAATTGGAAAATCATGCCAACTTCATATTAATAATATACAAGTCAAATATTTTGTGCAGTATATACTCAAATCTTTTATCATTTCCTTTATAGTTAATATTTATGATTTGAGATATTCAATCCATTCTCCATTCTAATCATCATTCTCTGTTTTTTTTTTTTTTTTGCATATCAAACAAAGGAAAATTATATTAATAAGATAAAATGAGCCAACATGATGGTGGCATATACAACAAAGTACTTTAAAAAAAGGCAAGACTAACTTAGGGTTGTTTTTACAGAAGAAAACATTAACAGTTTGACTACTCTATTCCTAGATGAAACCATATTCAGAACTACCGCCTGAGGATTAATTATAAACCAGTTAGACATGCTTAATTAGGTTCAACTTATCTACTCTATTTGATAGCGAAAGAAATAAATAAAAATGATGAATTCTAGATAGCAAACAAAACCCCATATCTTTTGGTATCATATGTTTACATTTAAAAACACAGCAGTTCCTTGCTGGCCAAATAAAACATAATGTGATCATTTGAATTGCATTCCAAGCTTTCTTCAGTTCATTTAAAGTGCAGCTATACTTGTTTTAGAGTAAGAGAAACTCCACCAACAATATTCTGCCATAATTCTTCCCCAACTTCAACATTGGATCAGAAGATGAGCTGGTTTCTGCTGGCTTGCTCCATATAATAATAATGAACACGTAACCTTCATTTTCTGCAGAAATTTCTCTAATTTGTAACCGACCTATTTTTAACGGGATCATGCCCTGTTTGGCTCTGTTACTTCTCTACCCTTAATTCTTCTTCACTAGTTTCCTACAAAATGCCACCTCTCAACGTCCCAAATTCCTTATTCATCACCATACAATTATTTTTCTAATGAATTTTTAAACTTTGGAATTCCTTAAAAGTATATATATATTGAAATCATGCAGGTACACACTGATAGATGGAATGTATTGAATACATAATATTGTAGATTTTTATCAATGTCCAACTATAAATTCAAACAACCAGTAGCGTACGTGCGCACATGAGCATACACACTCACACACACTAACTAGGTAAAAAAATAGGGTTACAACAACAAATATATACACCTGTTGTTATTTCTTCATCTATTCCCTCTGTCACCAGCGCACATTGGTCAAATGCAGGGGCAGAGATAGGCTTCTTTGAGCATAAATCCTTGCACCATAACCAACATTCTAGGACATTTAGCTCATTACCATCATCATTGAAAAGATTTTTAGGAAAATCAATCTTATCATCTTCGTTATTAGGAGCAGGATATTGATCATTGGCAGGAACGTATCCATCATCATCTTCATCATCACCAAATTCCGGGGATTTGCTAGGGGAAAAATATTCACCTTTATCATTACTAGGAGTGAGAGATTTACTAGCAGGAATATAGTCACCATCATCTTCATTATTATTATTTTGAACTTTAATCATAGAATCACATGCTGTTATATCGAAGCCAGTCATATCCTCTGTTGTAGGGGTTGCCTTAAATGCTTCTACGAACATTTTGCACATGAAAATTATATGATCAGCAACATGTGTCATATCAACCCAATACTCAATTAATCACAAGCAAAAGAAGCTTAAACAAGCATTCTTTTAGAGAAAGATATCAGAGAGGGAAAGAGGAGGGGGAGGGGGGAGAGAAAAGAATTGAGAAAAAAAAAAAAGGAAGATTCTACAAATAGTTATGCCTTCTTCTTAAGTAACATTTAGCGCCACCACTAGAGCCATCACCTATAGTGCCTTCTGTGTCTTCAGTACTCCTCACTTAGCTTAGCCGGATCTTTTCAATGGAAATAAAGACCAAACTATATAAACACAAAAGACTCAGAACCAAAGAAAAATTGATAGAGAAAGAAAAGGAAGATATATAGCAGAAACACAAACAGGAGAGTTAGAGAGACATCAGAGTGGAATGGGGGAGGAGGGAAGAAAGGAATCGAGAAAAAAGAGGAAGATTCTGCAAATAATTATCCTTTTTTCTTAGCTAACACTTAGTGCCAAAATTAGAGCCGCCGCCTATGGTGCCTTCTGTCTCTTCAGCACTCCTCTCTTATCTTAGCTGGATCTTTTCAAATAAAGACCAAACTATATAAACACAAATTACTCAGAACCAAAGAGAAATTGATAGAGAAGAAAATGAGGACATATAGCAAAAACATAGATAGGAGAGTTAGGGAGATAAGCTAGCTTATGACTTACCACAGAAGAGAAGAAGATGCTGCAGAGACATGATGGCTATGAAGGAGACCAAGATAAACTTGCAATTAGAAGCCATATTTAATTGTATCCCTGATTTTGCTGTTTGATTCTTGGCCATGCTCAAAAGATTACCTTCCTACCTATATATATTGGCTTTACTTTGATAATCTTAATTGAAAATCTCTCAATGATAATAAATGTAGAGGAGATATGATTTTGTTATCTATTACATTTTTTTTTATTGTTAAAGAATTCACATAGTTTCTCTTGTTGCGAATGGTTTTTGTCATGTTGGAAAATACAGTGTTTGCATTCATGTGGTGACGGATCATTCTATGCTAATGATATTGAATCATGAGTTAATGATCAAGCTGATAATAATAAAACGGGGCTAGAAGCAATAAGGTCATAGAGGTTTGAAAAAGATAATTAACAAAAGCATGCTTATAAAACCTGACTTTATTTTATGTAACTATCTCTACATTTATTACCAAGCATCAGGACCTGTAGTAGAGACAAAATTCTAATGAACCCAAAAGAAAATCTAAATCCATTGCTGTCTGTCTTCCAATTAAAAATCTACACTATGAGAGTCTTGAGTATCTCTTGAACAATAAAATTTAAAAGAAATTACATTTACCATATAATTTGATAGGTAACGTCAAATAAAACCAGTCAAATAATAATAGTAATGAAGAGAATTAGTCAAATGTGAACCAAAGTCCAAAATCGATTAAAAACAATGGATGAGGGTGAAGAAGATAGCAAACGAAAATTGGAGGAGGTGGCACTTTTAGGTTTCGGAAGTACCAGTTCCTTCCTAGTTGGATGACAGTGAATTCTATGCTAACAAATAATTTATTTTTTACCTCAAATTCCAAAATGAGCCGATCATACAGTTGTACTTATTTTTCAGTTTCTTTGTAAATGTTATTTTTCATTAACCGGATATATGACGTCTTCCTAATAAAATTATAATTAACTAAAAGAACAAAGGGCTTGTTTGAGTTTAAGAATAGTAATGTTAAAAAAGTGGGGGTAAAAGTTTCCGCCAGGGGGGGTGGGATGACTACAAGTATAGCCCATAGCTTTCTACGATACTCTAGTTTCACCATTTAACTTTTAAAAGCTCTAGAATTGACACTAAGTTTTAGAACCTAGTCGACATGGCATAATTGAAAAAGAAAACCTATATTACTCAAAAGTTACAACATTTTTGGTTGATACTACATATTTAGCCTCAAACTTTGAAACATTTTAAAATTCAAAAAGCACAATCAAATATTATTCGTCGTCCACTTTGGAGCATGCACAATTTCATGTCTTGTCATATCTTTTCGTAAGGCGTTTACCTTTATGAGGGCCTAGGTTGCAATTTTTGCGGTTTTCGTCTGTCTAACTTTTTTTTTGGTTAAAATGCGATTTCATTCCCTAACTTTCTAATTTTTTCTTTTTTGGACCTGAGTTACATCCCTGCTATATTTTAGTCCCTAAATTTTATAACTATTCAATTAAATCTTCTATTTGTTCTCTTGGCTCCCAAATTTTTCTTTTTTGGACCTGAGTTACATCCCTGTTACATTTTAGTCCCTAAATTTTGTAACTATTCAATTAAATATTCTATTTGTTCTCTTGGCCCCCAAATTTTTCTTTTTGTTGGTTTTTATGCACTATCTTTTAAAGTAAGACATTGGTGACCATAATTTGTTTATTTTTTTAGTTAAAATTTGTTTATTTTTGAGTTAAACCATTTTTTTTTATCTTCATTAAGTCAATTATTAAATCCTTAAAGCCTAAAGTTTTTCCATTTTTTTTCTTAATCCTAACTTTTTTTTTATTGATTTTCTTTATTGTTGTTTTCTAAAATGAAGTTTTAATCATTATTTCTATCATTATTGATTATTAAGATTTGTAGTATCAATTATTTATTTCAAGCTCTATAGTTTAATAAAGCAATTTGTTCTATAATTATTAAATTTGAGAGTAAATTTTTTTAAATAATTTTTTGATCGATATTAAAAATTAGATTTTGTGTTAATAGGAGATGAAATTTTTTATTGAATTGTTTTTAATTAACAGACAAAATATGCATTGTTTTGAAGCACATAATGTGTTTTGTGTCGCACTATTATTGTTAAAATTTATTATAAAAAATATTCACTACAATGTGTGGGTCACCAAACCTCGCCATTTTTTTTATCTTAATCCTAACTTTTTTTTATTGATTTTCTTTATTATTGTTTTCTAAGATGAAGCTTTAATCATTATTTCTATCATTGTTCTTTCATTATTGATTATTAAGATTTGTAACATCAATTATTTGTTTCAAGCTCTATAGTTTAATAAAGTAATTTGTTCCATAATTGTTAAATTTGAGAGTAAATTTTTCTAGATAATTTTTTCATTGATATTAAAAATTAGATTTTGTGTTAATAGGAGATGAAATTTTTTATTGAATTATTTTTAATTACTAGACAAAATATGCATTATTTTGAAGCACGTAACATGTTTTGTGTCTCACTATTATTGTTAAAATTTATTACAAAAACTATCCACTACAATGTGCAAGTCACCAAACCTCTTCGTTTGTTTTCTTAGTTTCTAATTTTTTTGTCATTTTTTTATTTTTTTCTAATGTAAATATTGGTAATCATGATTTGTTTCTTTTATGTTTCTGGTAGTAGTATTTTTTATTTCAGCCTCCACCTAGTAAGGTGTGAATATTATTTTATCCCAAAATTACAAGGGCTGAAACTTAAAAACATATATTTTTTGTTATATCAAGTTTCTACGTCTTTCTACAAATTTATGCAATAATCATATGAACCGCCGCAACGTGCAGCCTCCATGCATCTCGTAAATACTAATTGTGCAAGAGGTGGAACAATGCAGCCTTGCCAAAGTACCTTTTTTTTCCTGGGCCGTTTTTCTTTTTGGCCTGAAAATGTTTCTGTTTTTGCTAATCTTTTTGGCCTATAAATTGTTAACTACAATCATTTTTTCTGGGATGTTTTTCTCTTGGCTCGAAAATGCTTTATTTTTTTCTAATTGTTTTTAAATTTTTTCCAAAAAAATTATAAATTACATAATTGGTCATCTCCTTGTCTACGGTGGTATCTTCTAGTTCTCAAACTTTGAAAGTAGACACTTTTACCACTTTATCCTAAACTTTTGTCTTTTTTATTTAGTCCCCTAACTTTCATGTGTGACACTTAAGGTTCCAATTTCTCCTGAAATCACAAATTCACTACATTGGTCTTATATCGTATTCTTCTATAGACCAATTTTTTTTTTTACCAATACCATTCAAACTTTCATATATATATTTTTTACCTCTTTTGAATTGATCTTGACTTATTGTTGAATTCATAACTTTTTTAGTATTCTTTTCCTCTATAAATATAATTGTCATGAAAAATTTACATTTTCTTTGATCGCCTCACAATGAAGTGTGGATCACAATCTACTATAATACAAAACTCTATAAACACAATAGAAGCAAATTATGTTTTTTTTAATCTTTGTGATATCGCATAATATATAAAATTGAAATGGATATACGGATATTTTAGGGTATTAAAACTAATAAATTGACAAAAAAAACTAAATAATACTCCCTCCGTCCCAAAAGTTTTGCTCCATTTGTTTTTGGCAATTAATCTATGATTTTTTATTTTCAAAATTTTAATATATAAATACAAAATCTTTGTATATGAATGATAATTCAAGATATGTAGTTTCTAAATATATTTTTTTTAATTTTTTTTAACAAACAATAATATGAATAAAATTGAGTCAAAATACAATAAAAAGTCAAATGTATCAAAATTTATGGGACGGAGGGAGTATGAGATAAGAGATGCAAACCAAGCACAAAACTTAAACTAACACAAAAAAAAAAAAAACAAAGACCTAATTCTTTGTGAAAAAGTAGTTGATTAAAGTAAGCCCAACTAATAGTTATAGAACTCTTAGCCACTGACTCCTTAGCCTACAACTCAACTATCCTGTTACAATGATGGATCGGTTATCTAATGAAGAACAATCTCTCAACATTATAAGAGAAATTCTAAAAAGTTACTGAACTGAAAGTTAGTCACAAGCATTTTTAGTTGTCCTTTAGTCGCTTGCTAGCGGAGCTTACTTTTGGAATGATTGAGGAGCTATTATAATACCCGCAAATCCTAAGTGATTTAAGCCTCGGGCTATGAGGAGAATTTTTTTTCCTAATTTGGGAATTGAGCTCATTAAGCTCGGAAGACACTAAATTAAATGGGGCTGAGAAGTATGATGAGTGTTGGACACTTTCAGAATTTAATCTTGGCTTAGGCCAAGCAAAATGATGAAAATATAAGGTGAGGGACTCAATTGGACAAAGGGTGGTGATTGGGCTCAATTGCCCAAATACGAGGAATTGAGGGATTAAATGGGGGGGATTAGCCAATTTTAAAGGCATTGGATGCCATGGCTGCCACCTCCCTCCATTTTCCATTATTTTAATCCACCTCCCCTCTAACTTATCACTTAGGATTCCTTCCTCCACCTACTTGTCTCCCACTTTTGATAAATTCACCCAACTTTCACCAAAATCTTCCAATTTGTCCCCCAATTTGTCCCCCACTTTGTCTCCTACTTAACCCATGTGAATCACATGATTTCCCTTACTCTCCCCTCCATATGAACGCCCATTACATGTCCAAAAACACTATAATTACCTCATTTAACTCTTCTCCATCTCTCTCTACAATCTCTCACTAAAACTCTTTCATTTTCTCTTTCAAATTTTACCTTAAACTCTAAAACACTATTCCAAACTTCTTCTTCCTTCTAAATTCGGCCAAGACTCATTCTTGAGCATCCTTGAGATTTTACCAAGTGTTCTTGGTGTCTATAGACTCTTAAGAACACCTCAAACAAGAATCAAGAAGCAGATTGAAGAAAGGAGACATTTTTGGCAGTCATCAACTAGGAGGAGTTTCGTCCAAGTCTTGTTCTTGGAATTCTTGTGTTTGAAGCTTGTGTTCTTGATACACATAAGCTTCTAAGGCCTTCTAAGGCAAGGAATCAAATGGTGGATTCAAGAAAAGACAAGTGGGAGCTCTAAGAAAATCAAGCCGAAGGATTCGGCCATACCTCATTTGGTTGAGGTATTGTGTGTTCTACCAAGTGTTCTTGGTATTTCCTATGTTTCTAAGTTATGTCAAGCACGAATGTGGCTTGCTAACGTTCTGCCCTTGTAGGATCTTAAGCTGGAACACAAGTTCTAATTACAACAAGCAAGGAAAAACAAAGAGCCAAGCTTCTAAAGCTTTCGGGCAACAAAAGTTGCTAACGGTTTTGGTAAGGATTCTTATACTCTTTGAGTATTCGGGCCCTTGGGTGATGGATATTGGATGCCATGTGATCCTAAGAAGGCTATAAAGGCCTATGTTTTGTTGCTTAGGCAACTCCATGCTAGCCAGCTCCATGCAAGCATTACGGCTAGGAAATGAGTCAGCCAACTCAATTCCCAAGCATAAAGAGCTCAGATTTTAAAATGGATTAATAAAATGGTTAACCTAAGAAATGAGAAATATTGATCATGCTTGCTCTGCCCCTTCAGGGGGATAAGGTGTTAAGTGCCGTGTGTGTGTTGTATGCTTCTATGTTTGGTTGTGAATGCTAACCACTGATTATTATTATTATTATTATATACATGTACCTGTATCTTTTTTGTCTTACTTTTTTTTTTGCAGGAGCATGGAATATTTTTTGCCATGTTATTCTTGGCTATGTTAGGCATTGGAAGCTATATGTTAGGCTTTGGAAGCTATACAGAATCCTTACTGAGTTTTACTCACCCGTCATTCTCTACTTCATATAAGAAAAGAAGTACTTGAAAGGTACTAAAGTCAAGAGTATTTTATACTCTTTCTGTGATAAAGGTATTATGCATATATGTAGTATTTGCTCAATATTCTAAGTATTCTAAGTGTTATTGGTTGCTTGTGTAACAAGCTAATAAGTATGGACTTTATTTGCAGGACTTGGAGTCTAGATTGTGGGAACAAAGTCTTTAAGGTGGAAATGTGTTCTATGTGTGATTTGCCATGTATAAGCATGTACTTTGTATTTTGGTTTGTCTTAAAAACCAAATTTGTGATTTTAAGTGCTTATGGACACTTTCTTAAGTAAAATGACATATATGTGAACTCTTGGGCATTCTGGTTTATAGTCATCTTTAGGCCTAAGTAAAAAGTTGATAGATATGCATGATTATATGTTCTAAGCACATGTTTGAAATATGGAATCATGTATGTCTCAGCTGTATATGTAAGTTTAAAGATGAACATTAAGTAAACATGAACTAGAAAGAAAATGCATGCCCATAACGAGTTTGAAGTGAACACACAAGTTCCACATAAGTACTAGCTTGTTTCCAAGAGCACAATATAAACCTTTAAGTAAATACTTAATGAGTTAGTACTAGTAATGTCCTGGGAACATACCCATATGATTTATAAATGAATAAATGTTCCTTCTATGAAATTCCACTACATGATTAAGTAATTGGGCCCAAAATGGGCTAGGGGCTAAGTTAGGCATAACAGCTATTAAACAATTCAATTGTTACCTAAGTTGTTGCTCTTCAGTTGCTCATTTAGTTAAAATTTTAAAATCCAGTCACTTTCAGCACCACTTTTAGACTTGCATTCAACTTGTTAATTGGGTTACTAACTTTACTTTTGATAGGTCCGCCACAACACTTCTCTTTGGATCATTGGAATCGAGCAAAAGCTGAGCATAAATAATCAGCAATTATAACTAAAATGACCAATAGATGTACTATTCTATAACTTATAATCAGAAGTATCATGTTTTCATCTTGCCCGTTCACAAACTTCTAGATGCTTTCGTTTTAATTTAATCAACTTAATCTAAAATAATTTATTTTATTTTTATATATTTTTTATCTAGAGCCAAATCTTTTTTTTTTAATCTTCTTTGCATTTTATACAGACTCTAACAACATGCTAAAGAGAAATGAGCAAGGCAATTTTTTTTTTTTTAAATTACACGCAACATACACTAATGGAACCAAATGTTTGTCGAGAAAACAGACGAGTGACATAGCGGTGAGGGATGAGAGAGATTCGGTCACAAACAGTCGGCACGTAGAGGAAAAGTTAAAAAGGGGATGAGTTAAATTTTTTTAAATTTTGTGCAACAAGGGGATGAGTTAAAAAATCAATGCGACCAAATTAGCTAAAAAGGCCAAAACTTGAGGGACTTAAAGTGCTATTAGGCAAATCGATGACAATATAATTTTTAAAGTCAAGGGATTATCTATAAAATTTACTTATAGTATATAACAACTTTAGAAATTTAACTAATATTTATAAAGTATAATATGTGATTGAGAAAATGATTTTTAGAGATACAAAAATTAAAATTGAGATTTTGTGAAAGTCAAATATGTAAATCTATTTAACGAGAAACCAACGTAAGACATTTTTAATAGGTTTATAACAAAAAAATAAAATGATTAATAAATTAGGACTGTGTACGAGTAATTAACAAGATTAACAAAAAGATGAGTAATTACTTGGGAAGAATTACACAACATCAAAACCATAAATAGTAGTTAAATTTTTTGCTGTCGTGAGAAACGTCACTCTGTTCATAGGGAAGTTCCCAAAAAATGAAGAAAATGAATTATATTGAAATATCTTATACCACATCAAATTTTGCAATTCAAAAATAAAAAAGTAGACTACTAAAAAAATAAATAATTTAAAAATAACAGTATGAATATAAATACTTTTACGTACCGTGCGGTTTTGTATTACTAGTTTCTTCTGGGCTTCTAACTTCAAGAGATGAATGTGGGAATCCAAATGGAGTTGGAAAATTTGGGCAAAAAAATACTTCACTCTTAGACCTTGGACAAACAGCCCATTCGTCATTACCTAAACTAAGAAAAGTTGCAAATTGGTCCCTGAATTATTCATATGTTACACGAATAGTCCTTTTCATTCCATTCGCTAGCTTAAGAGAAGCATGCTCAAAACAATTAAAATAGAGTACTGCTCTATAAGGAAATAAGAAAGCAAAAAGTTAAGATGATTATAATTTTTTTAGAAGTTATTTGCTTAATAAATTTTTAAAATCAATTTATTATTATATTAATTATTTAGTTTACTAGCAGTTAATTGGTGATGAAAACTTACCATATAAAATAAATTTTCAATAAGAATATTGTGATCTACATAATATTTTAGAAATCAACGTCAAATATAATTTTATATTTTTCAATTGGACGCTTGATAAAGAGAATAAGATAGAAGGACCACTTGTACAACAGATAGGTAGTTCAGGGACCAGTACGCAATCTTTTGGTTCAAGAACCGCTTTGCCATATAAGGCAGAGTATAGGGATTAATGAGTAAATTACTATTTTTATTTTTATTTTTTGTTTTTCTTACGGGATTTGCAAATCATATATTTAGATAGACCCGGTCGTGGAGGTAGAGGTGGGACCTGGGCCAAGTTGACCCGGCTCAAATTGGGATTAGCCCGAAAGTCAACCCCGCCTCGTCCAGGTCAAATCCGCCCTGCCCCATCTTGAAAAAACGCGCGATATATTGGGCTGAATATTGACCTGAAAAAGGAGGATGGTGCAAAATAACTTGACCCAGCCTATTTTAGAACCCGACCTAACCTGCAACCTGAACCGCCCCGGCTCAGCCAAGGATTGCCCCAGGACCGGCCGATCCAGGCCTGGGGTGCAACGATCAGAAACATATACCTTCAAAAAAATTAAAAAAGGGTTAATTACAGTGTAGGTCCTCCAACGGTTTTCTGCTACATTTTAGCCCCCAAATTCTCATTTTCACCCCTTATAACAACTAATTTTAAGGACTTTTTGGTCCAAATATTTTTTGCCCCTCACGTATAAATACCAATGTCATTTTCACTCTATCCTCACACCACCACTCAATCTCTCTTCTTCCTCTACTACATTCTCTCAAGCATTTAAGCAATTTTCTTAATCATTTCCAAATTTTTGCTAATCTCCCCATAATATCTTCATAATCTCTTCTTAATTTTGTATTAATCACTACTATTACTTCATGACTCATGGCTTCAAGAGAAAAGGGCAAGGCGACAGAGAGTTCATCTTCCCATACCACCGCCCTCCAAGACTTGTTCCGTCGTTGTTCTTGGCCCGCTGATAAAGGCATATCAATTGAAGAGTTGCACGATGATGATGCCGGAATCGATATGACAAATTATGATTTGGGACTCGACAATCAATTATCGGATGATGAAGTTAAAGAATTAGATGTAATGGCGATGGGGAATCCGTCAACACAACCAACGCCGACTAGTCATGGACCCGCCGTGGAGGAAACCCAAGGACAAGGTAAATTATCAAGGCTAACTACTTGGGTTTGGGAGCATTATGAGCTCATACACGAAGGGAAGTCAAGGTACGGGAAATGCAAACATTGCGGTAAAAACTTGGTGCATAAAAAGAATTCCGGCACTGGAACGCTGAAGTGACATATTGAAAATCAACATCCTAACGTTGTCCCTAGTGCCGACACTAGTTCTGGAGAAGAAACACAACTTGGGTTTACAACCGGCACTGGCGGGCCAGGTATTTTTCGTTTTAACCAACAATCTTGTAGAAAAGGCATGGTAAATTGGTTGATACTTACTGAAAAAAAAATTTCACAAGCTGAAGACATGCATCTAAAATCTTGGATAAAATCACAATTAAATCTTACATTTAAAAAAGTGTCTAGAAAAACTGCTAGGAAAGAAATCTTTAGATTATTTGAAGCCGAAAAGTCAGATTTGCAAGCCTATTTTTTTACTCTTGATCATTGTGTCGCATTCACTTTTGATATGTGGACATCACCTATAGGTCAATCATTTTATTGTGTTAATTCTCATTGGATTGCTTCTGATTGGATTATGCAAAAATGAATTTTGTCATTTAGGGTCATTGAAACGGATCATGGTGGTTATCACATATTCAATTGCATCTTAGAAACTTTACGTGATTATTTTTGTGCTGATAAAGTCCTGTGCATTTGATTTGATAATGCTTCAAACAATTATATTACCTCTTGCCTTTTGAGTCAAACATTGAAACCACCTCTCAATGGTGCATTCTTTGACGTTTGATGCATATGTCATATTTTGAACCTTTGTGTGTAAAAGGGTTTAGAAGTTCTCCAAAATGAAATTCTGCCTATTCGGTACTCCTTGGCGTATTTGAAATCAAGACCTGCTGTATTTTATGAATTTAAAAGCTTTTGTTTTGAAAATCAAAAAGAGTTTTCTTGGAAACGGTTTAAATTGGATTGTCTAACCCGCTGGAACTCCACATATTTGACGTTGCAAGATGCTTTCCGGTATGCAAATTTGTTGACGCATTTCATGAACTTAAAAATGGGTTGTTAATTTCTTACAACTGAAGTTTGGAAAAAATGTTCAAAAAATGGTGAATTACTTAAGTTTTTTTATGATGCTACTAAATTTTTCTCTGGTATTTACTACCCAACCATTTATCAAGTTTTGCTTCATTTAGTGAACATTATATATGCTTTAGATCAGTTTAAAGATGATGAGTTGTTAAAATCAATTGTTAAAGCCATGCGGGTTAAGTGGGTTCAGTATTTTCAAAACATTCCACATATCTTTTTATTTGCTTCTTTGCTTGACCCATATGTCAAATTGACGGGGCACAACAACATTACTTGAAGGAATTTTTCATACTTATTTAGAAATGTCTTATATAAATATTTTGGCTATGTCTACTACTATTTTTGAGTATTTGCATTCTTTATACAAGTTATATTGTGCACGGTATTCAGATAAGGTAAGATCCGAATCTTCTCAAATCGAGCCTCCAAGGAGATCAATCTTATCAAGATTCAACCCGGTCCACCAAATGCTCAAACGACCACGACCGACGACATCGGGATTAGCTAATGTCGATGACTATCTCAACACATCATTCAAAGCAAATGATGTCGACATATTGGAGTGGTGGAAACAAAAAAGATCAAAGTTTTCGATATTGTTGATAATCGCATAGGAGATTTTTGCCATTCCAGTCCACACCGTATCATCCGAGGCAATGTTTAGTGCAGGAAAACTAATGATATCATAGAAACGATTAAGATTGACACCCGAGGCGGTAGAAGTATGCGTGTGTAACTGAGATTGGGGCCTCGCAGCACTTCGGCAGCAAGTCCTAAAGAGTTCGGATAACGAAGTAATATCCGATATCGAGACTTGAATTTTTTTTAATCATACATGTAGTTTATATTTGATCTGATTATGCTATTAAGCACAGATCATAAGTTTCTATTTTTCATCATTTTCGGAATGTTTTTCCATTTCCAACTATAAGGCCCGTTCTGATTATTTGTAAGTGCCGTTTGACTTTTTAACTTAATAAATTTACACCGGATGTGGTGTTTTTTCATAAAAATATTTATTACATATACAATTAATTATGTTTCTAATTTTTTTTATACAAAAAAAAGGCAAACCCAACCCGCCCCACCTCGCCTCGGGACCGGCTCGCCTGGTACTAGGCCATTCTCGGTACTCCGCGACCCAGGACCCGGCCCCGGCCGGTCTAGCCAGGTCCTGGGTCGGTTCGGCCCGCATCCCACCTCTACACCGAGGTATGTAATATGCCTAGCCCATCCTAAAAATTTTGATATATATATATATATATATAGTGCTAAATTTTACATGTGAAAAATTAGGCCTGTTGCGTACTTTTTTTGTTAAGTTTTACTGAAATTTTTATATAATTGATTGCAGCCCACTTTATTTATTAGTCTTTTTAGTTCATAGTGCTCCAATCCACCATATAACAAAAGCCTCATTTTTTTTTGTACCCTTTTTTCGCGTTTTTCACTTAACCTTCCATCAAGGGTTTATTCATAAAGTATTGATTTTCTCTCGTGCTCCAATTCTAATCTTATATTTCTTCATGTATGAAATTAATTCTCCAAGTTTTGTTATGAATCATGCCAAGCACCTTTTGGTTGTTAAGAACATGAAAACAAAATTAAAAAACTGTTTCTTTCCTTAGTCCCTAGAAAAATAAAATCACAAGTTGGATTAGGTATATTCAGATTGATCATATGTGATAAGCTTATATTTATTATATTTATTTCTCTCATATTTAGTATATTTTAACATGTTTTGAACCTTAAATATATATTTTGAGTATGTTTTGTAGCTTAGAGCATATCTGAACTCAATTGATTGAAAGTGAATTTAATTTGCCATTTTACACGTTTTAATTTGGTTGTGTTCTTTCATGATTTTGACAGATTGGCGATGTTACAATAGAAAAATCATATTTTTAGCTATAGAGATCAGGATCAAGTGATTCTTGATTAATTGGAAAGCTAACATCTGGAGCTACAAGTCATATGCAGACCATGAAACCAGTTTGTACGTTAAAAGGGTCAAATTCAGCTTCAAAGTTGCGATTTACGAGTCACCGCTTGTTTAGAAGCAGTTACGGTATTTTGGGCATATCTTTGGCTGTAGATGTCTGTTTTATGCGATTCAGGTGTCATTTCGAAGCCAAGAAATAGATATACAACTTTTATGCTTTGAGTTTTGAGAAATAATGGCTGTATCAAGGTCAAATATCAGCTTGAAGTTGCTGTTGTTGTTCTAGAGCATTGCTTGGCTGACAATTTTAAAACTTTATAGTTATTTTGAATCTTTTTATTTGTTTGGGGTACTTTTGTAACAATACAAAAATTTTAGGGAGTTTCTATGAGTTTAGCCATAGGTTTTTGGCCTTTTGGTTTAAAAGCGCTGCCGCCAGACCCTTGGGCATCTATCTCTGCTTTTCGCTTTTTAGTTCTTTTTTTTATTATTATTGTTCTTTGTTTTTTTTTTCTTTCAATAATATCTGAGTAATTTTCTGGTTCAGTTCTATGGACGATTTCCATCGCCAACACCGGTTGTGAGAATTGATTTTTCTTACTTAAACTTTCTTTAAATTCAAGTATTTACTTATTTGTTGTTCAGATTTATTGCAATTAATTTTACTGTTCTCGCTTGTTGGACTGGTTATGCGATTGCAAATCTGCTTGATTTTCTTTCAACCGCTTAGGTGAAGAATTCGATTTAGAAAGAAGTGAATTAATTAGAGATTACTTTTATTTCTGGTTAGTTCATACGAAGAAGTAAGACAGGTTAAATTGTTCAAGCTTTTGGATTATTGCTTGGAATAAATTTTTGTTCATTGATCTTAATGCTGATTTTGAGATAATTAGAAATTGCTTTTCAATATCTTGTTACTCAAAATTAAGAAATTAATCTAAAGCTTCTTCTGGTTAATTTTACTGCTGAATTCTTAGGGAAATTTTAGCTTTAAAGAGAGTCATGTTTATTTACTTGGATTGAAGAAATATTTTCTTTCGATGATCAACTGCATGAATGAAATGGATAATCAACCTTGAACTGAACATTTTTAGTATTAGTTAATTTCATTTTAATTCTACCGTTAATTTATTTCAGCATTTGTTTCAAGAAAATCCCCCCAATCTTTTATTTCAGTTTTCTGACAAGAAGTTTTTAGTTAAAAAATTTCCTTTGGGATTTGACCTGGTTTTCCCTGCTAGACTACAAATTTATTTATCTGAGTTGTTAGGGATACCAGAATTATTTTTAGCGGTTTTGACGACCGACCAATATGCTTCGATCAAATTATTTTCCTTTGTCTAATTTTCAATTGAATCAGATACAAGGGGCTAGCTTATGCTAGATCATTTTTTTTTTGTATGTGTTTTTCTATAGCATGTAATCTGGTCTAATTTAATTTAGTCTAATTTAGTTTATAGGTTAATTTATCTTATCTTGACTATTTCAGTATCTACTTCTACTACTAATATGCATTTTTATGAAAATTGTGAAAACACAACTATACAATAAAATGAATGATGAGTTTCTTACTTATAGTTTAGTTATTTACATCGAATAGGATATGATGCATATTTTTAGTCTATACTCAATTCTGAGTAATTTTGATATTAAAGATAATTGAAGCATAGTTTAAATTGTAAATATTATTCATATTTTTTATGATATAAAATATTTTAGTATAATATTAGAGTATAATTTTTTTTAATATTATTGGCCCACCCTAAATAAAATTTCTAGCTCTACCATTGGATAGACCCTACATGGAATTCATCTCTAATCAAATTATGCGGCCTTAGATTGTCAGATTCACTTTTCTAAAGGTTATAATCAAGTAAAATTCAAGAGTAAAGGTCTGAAGATCGGAGAAGTGGCTCCCTACAAGAAACGTAATAATTTTATATGGAAACGAAAGATATTTTATTTAACTAACGATGAGTGGCAACTAGCAAATCTGAGTAGACTGAAAAACGCTGATGGTTTATTCGATAAACAAAAAAACAGTAGTGGCTAATTTGGGCTAATCGAAAAAGAAGACTGGTTTATAAGTCATTTTGCTTGTGATATCTTATCACTACAAGTAAGAACAGTGTTCAACCCCACGAGGGTGGGAAAAAACAAAGAGTGAAGTGCGACACGAATCATGGCTCAGCTACCGTTGACTGCGGCGATCATCCTCCTCCTCAGCTGCGCCGCTGCAGCATCGACCTTCGACGACTCGAACCCTATCCGATTGGTCTCCGACGGCCTCCGCAGCTTCGATGACTCCATCCTACGAGTCATCGGCGAATCTCGCAAAGCTGTCTCCTTCGCGCGCTTCGCTCACCGGTAGGCCACCATCTTCATGTGATGGTTTTGTGATTTCCAAGGAAAACTTGAGATGTTAATGATTTTGGTTGTTGTTTAGGTATGGGAAGAAGTACGAGAGCGTGGAGGAGATGATGATGCGATTCGAGATTTTCAAGGAGAGTCTTGATTTGGTCCGAGCCACCAACAAGAAGCGACTTCCTTATAAACTTGCTATTAACCGTACGTTCTTTCGGAAAATTGAATGAAATTGTTTGCATGTTGCTGGTCTATTTTTTAATCGGAACTTGATTCTTGGGATTAATGGAGCAGACTTTGCTGATTGGAGCTGGGAGGAGTTTCGGAGAAACAGATTGGGTGCGGCTCAAAACTGCTCCGCCACAACAAAGGGCAATCACAAGCTCACCGACCGCTTACTTCCTGATACGGTTTGTTGATTGGGAATTCCCCCTTGGTTGTCTCTATTTCATCGCCATCTTTGTTAAATTTGATGGAACTCAAAGTGATTTTCCTGCCTGAAGTTTGTGACGGAAGCTAATTCGATCAATCTGTTGCAACCTATTGCGTGCGTTAACTTCTGGTTTTATGATTTCTTTTATTCGGAAATTGTGTTTCTCTCACGGAAAGTGTTTGTTTGATGCAAAGCATAAGCTCTCTAAATGTGCAGAAAGACTGGAGAGAGGAGGGCATAGTTAGCCCAGTCAAGGATCAAGGACACTGTGGTTCTTGCTGGACCTTTAGGTTAGTTTGGGTTTCTAATGAAAATTGGAGTCCACCCGTATAAGCTATTGTTATGCAATAAGGTAGATTGAGTTTAAGGCATGGAATTTACTTGTTTCAGCACTACGGGAGCTCTTGAGGCAGCTTACCATCAGGCATTTGGAAAGGGAATATCTCTTTCGGAGCAGCAGCTTGTAGACTGTGCAGGAGCATTTAATAACTTTGGTTGTAATGGTGGATTGCCATCCCAGGCTTTCGAGTACATCAAGTTTAACGGTGGCCTTGATACGGAGGAGGCATACCCTTATAAGGGTCAAAATGGCCTATGCAAATTCTCATCTGAAAATGTTGGTGTAAAGGTCGTGGACTCTGTAAACATTACTCTGGTGAGTTCCATGGGATAAAACCAAATTTGACACAATTGATTTTGTTCAACAGGAGAGAAATCATTCATACTTTGGATCTGTTGCATCTTAATGGATTTGCCAAAATATGTTCCTTTGACTGTAGTTGAAGAATGCGTTGTAATCAGAGATTGCCTGTGTTTCTACATGTTCTAATTCTAAAGCTCAATGCAGGGTGCTGAAGATGAACTTAAGCATGCGGTTGGATTGGTTAGGCCAGTAAGTGTTGCATTTCAGGTGGTATCTGGTTTCCGGCTGTACAAGAGCGGTGTTTACACCAGTGACACTTGTGGCAGCGCTCCGATGGTGAGTTTTCTTGACTTATTTGAGTTGGTGAACTTGAGTTATAAAAACTTATTCGTGTGCTTTATTTATTTATTTTATTTTTTGTCTTTGTCTTTTTCAACTTCTATGTGAGTGGAAAAATGTGCATGATTACATACAACTATTTAATCCTGGCATTATTTGTTTCTCTATTTCATGCAACAAGCAAGTTAAGAACTTCTTGATTGTTTTGCCCATAAATTCCATGGTTGCTGCTTTGAGGTCAGCATGGAGAAACTGCTAAGACAAATTAAAGCATCGTAAAAGCATGCCTTTTTTCCTTGGCTAAACTCTTCATCTCTATGTAGTTGACCTTGCTTCTTCATTTTCCATAGCATTGGGGTGTCCAGAACTACTAATGAAGGTTTAAAGCCACTCATACTGCATAGCATGACTTTGTGGATGGTCCTGTTGCAGGATGTCAACCATGCTGTTCTTGCAGTAGGCTATGGTGTTGAAAATGGTGTTCCTTATTGGCTCATTAAGAACTCATGGGGAGAAAGCTGGGGTGACAATGGCTACTTCAAAATGGAGTTGGGCAAAAACATGTGCGGTAAGTCTCCAGCACTAGAGAAAACTTAAATGAAAAAGAAGATGCAAATTAGTAGAAGAAGGTGCCGGAAAAAATAAAAGTAAAAAGATAAATGCTGCAAGAAGCTAATGCAAGTTTTGCTCTTTCATGTTTTGGACCTCATACCTGAGTACATTGATTGGCTGCAGGTGTTGCAACATGTGCCTCATACCCTATTGTTGCTTAATCAGGATTAGTCGCGTACTGGATTTTCTATGTGCTTTTGTGTGATATAAATCTCACTGCTGTCTGTAAGGTAATATTTTAGCTTTAGAGAAAAATTAAAACTTGTCCTCAGCAAGCGAGAAGCATTGTTACAGTGAGAAATTTGCTTGCCGGATGTAAATAAGTGCTCTCAGTGGCTCCCAGAACCTCCCCATCCTTAATCAACTTATGTACTCTCTATTTATGCGCACTTCTGAATGTTCAAAAATAAAAAAATAGAAGTTTCTGTTCTTAATTTTAGATATATTGTCTGCTTATCTATCAACTTCAAAGTGTTCAAAATCGTCAAAGATTAGGAAATTCTATACTTTTTTAGTGGTGTCCCAAGGCATTTTCATGCACATTCTTTGGAGAGTAGTGGAATAATGAATTAGTGTTAATAAGTTCATCTGGATGTGCCAATATCCCTGAACATTGACAATCGGGAAAGCTGGTGCTCCAAAATTCAAATTCAAACCAAGCCTAACTCTGTACCGGCTCAGGAGTGAGTATGAGTTCAGTTGGACAAAATCACAGAACCAAGAAAACATGGACATCGGTTTGGTTCTGCATACAAGTGGACCCTGGTTCTTGGTAGTCTCTGTTTCAAAAAGCCGATAGTTTAACATCAATTAGTGCTTCCTCGAGCCGTCCTATTCTACTTATTTTTGAATTAGGAGACTATTTGTGGTTGTCTCCGGGTTGCCCGGTACATTGATAAAAAGGTTTAAGAAGGATAGGTGCGGCCAAGCAAAGTTGACATAAACAAGGAAAATACGAACACAGGTGAATCTAAGGCAACAACGCAAGTACAGCACAAACCTATTACAATATTACACATGTGGTGAAACCTATTACAATTTTTCCTCAGGTCTGAGGATCGAGTATTGGTTGGTGATGGGTCAAGCGCTAGTCACACTTACTTCCAAGCATAGGCGTAATTTTTTTTGTTCTTTTACTCATAAGCATTTACACAAGTATATTAGGATATGAGATATTGCCTACAAAAATTAAAGAAAAACTTATTTACTTCTTGAAACCTGAAGCGTGCAAGCCGCAATTTGGTAGTGTTGGCGCATGTTGCACTAGTGAAATTTTATCATTGATTGGGACTGTGAGTATCCTAACTCTTAGTCGTTACTCGTTAGGCCAATGTAAGCATAATTATTGAGGTTTTAGAATTTATATTTATGCCAAGAGGCTAGAAAATTTTCCTTAATACTTAAATGAGTTAAGTTTTGAGTTAATTATAAATCAATTATTGTTATTGAACTTTTATTTGTTGAAGAGTAACTCAAGGTAACTAATAGGAGAATGACTGTCTTGAAGCTTAAGCCCAAATGGTTAAGGCTCAAGATACCAAGGTGAAGGTCATCGGTTCAAACCTTGCCTCTGCTAAGCTTCCCATTAAATGTCAGTTATGTTGATTCGAAGGCCTTATGGGTCTCAGAAAAGTAAGAACTATCTCATTCCTTTAACTATAATGTGCATCATAGCTTTATACTTATATAGATGCTTCTGATTACCAAAAAAAAGGCAATGACTATAGTAATATAATTATATAACCCATACATCCTAAGGTTTTAAAATTTCAAAGGGTTTGTGGTAAGGTTGTCAAAATTGGGATTCAACATGGAGTCTTTTTTTTGTTTTTCTGTGAATCGTAGTCATAGAATCAGATTAGAATTATAATCGTAATCATAGAATCTAATCAAATCATTTTTTTCTATTTCAAATTGTAAATTGTAAGAATTTAAGATTCAGATCAGGGTTTGATAACCTTGTCTCTAGGGGCATTTGTAGGTAAAAATGATGGGCAAAGACCTATACTTTGATGTTATATACATACTATACTTTGATGTTATATACATATGTGTTCAAAGGTTTGCAAAGTTTTAGAGGAAGCAATTTACCCTATTGACCCTATTGTGGAGCCGCCCCTAATTATGCCCTTGATTTTTTCAACAATATAAATGAAATGATTGTCTTGTTTTCATGAAGATGGAAATATAACAATTTAGATTTTTTAAACCCACCACTTGTAATTCGAATGGGACTAGAAAGTGCCACGTTTATAAGCCTTTTTTAATGACACATGTCACCCTTCACCATCCCGTTCCATCCTTAATTATTTGTAATACTAATTTATCAATTAGGGAAACCCATTCCCATACTTCTAGCTTGTCCACTAATCTTTTTTCATCTAGATCAACATATTGGTTGATATATCAATGGGGATGTCAACGGATATCCAATTTGGTGGGCATCTGGTTTCATCCGAATCGATGGGTTGGGTTCTTTTTTGTAATTGATCAGGTTTGAGATTTACCCGCCCCACATCTGACCCATATATGTGTGCAATATATTAGTATTAGTTATGTGATGAAAAAAAATATATATAATGAATAAGTTATATGGAATTGATATGCTCATATTTAGTCATGTTTTCTTCATATTTTCCCTTTGTATTTGCTCATCTTTAGATATGTTTAAGTTAGGAAATAGTGCTTAATTGGTTCATATTTCATTTTAGGTCATATTTCAGCTTCATTTGAGTTAGGAAGGATTTCTGCAATATTTTCGAGCTAAATTATATTCTCCCCGTCTTATATTCTTTGCACTATTTACTTTTTAATAATTAATCTATGATTTTTTATTTTTAATATTTTAGTATATAAATGAAGAACTTTTATATAAGAATGATAAATCAAGACATATAGTTTTTAAATATATTCAAAAAAAATTTGAACAAATAATAATATGAATAAATTCAATTCAACTAAGCAAAAAAGTCAAATTGTGCAAAGAATATAGGACGGAGGGAGTAAGTTTTAGCGAAGTTTTGGAGCAGACACGCCTTACTACACGCCTATGTAGTGCTTAACACGCTTTATTTGCATGTCCATGTCTGATTTACATACCCATGTTCCAAACCGTGTTTAAATTGGTGAGATTTTAAGTTTTAGAAAGGTTACACAGCCTCTAACATGGCCATGTACTATATTGTATTTGTCATATTTTTAGGATTTCTCAGGTTATTTCAGGAAAAAAAAAAGAAAGAAAGAATAGGCGAAAAACACAAAAAAGAAAGTTTTTGATAAAGGAAGGCTGCCGGAGGCAGTTATGATGTTCATCACTATTTTATGAGCATTAGATCGAAGATTTATTGGAGGAGAAGAATTTCAGCCATGGATAATTCCTTTATTAGTTTTCTTTTGATCCTATTGTGTTTATTTTATAATATTATAAACTAAACTTTTCCTACTCATGCTTAGAGTAGATGAACCTTATGATGATTTTATTATTGTGATTGCTTTTGGTTTAATATAATTATGTATTTTTCTTGCGATTTATCCAATGTTCTTTGTTGCATTGATTAACAGTAGCTAGCCTATTAATTTAATGTGGGATGATGAAGATGTATTAGGTAGTATCCAGTATGTTGTGGATCATCGTTAGATAAAAGAGATATTATCATAACCGGCTAATAGGTGCAATATAATATCTCCGAACTATGGTGAAGCTTAGTAGTGGGTCATAGGAGATGTAATGCGTTTTTAGCAAGCCTGGTAGGCCTAGACACCCTGTCGGTGACTTAAGAATAGGGTTGATGTAGCGGGAATAATAGGGAGCTAATCTATATTAGGTAGTACTCCATGGTCCAAGTAAATCACAATCTTGTTAAACTAAAGTAAAAGCAACATGGAGGAATTTTTAGGGGGATTCAATTCTAAGTATGAAGTTTCTTATTGTTGATTATTTTAGTTGTTTTCTGCTGCCGGTTAATAGTTAGTAGTTTATTTTACTGCATTAATTTAGTTTAGTTAATTCATAGTAATTAGTTAAACAAACATCTTTAATTGAAGGTTAGATAACAGAGATAAGTAGAGTAAGGTAAACAACCTTCGTTCCTTGGAAAAAATGATCTTGGTACTTATCACTGCTATACTTTGATGATAAGTGTGTTTGCCTGTGAGTTTACATATTTAAGAGTATAAAGAGATTTGACACATTCACATTATTCATTAGTATAATGTGAAAGATTTATTGTGAACTACGAACACATCAGGAATTAAGAACAAGCAAAGGTTGGTTTAATAGATAAAGTATAATAGATGTTTCTAACAGTAACAAATGTATGACTACACATGACATGGTTTAATAAAATTGTGGTAGTTGGAGTGTGGTGGGTGAATGACTTTTTCCTGACCCGATAGGTGATGGGTGAATGTGAAAACAGATAGGATATGAATGTGAAAATTATGAAAATAGATAGGATATGAATGTAAAAATAGATAGGATATGAATGTGAAAATTGTCCACCCGATGGGTAATGGGTAGGGTGCGGGTAGGGTGCTTAAGATAGTGGGTAGGATGTGGGAATACTCTTATCCGACCTAAATCCGACCCATTGACAACTATTGCATATGTGCAATATATCTTAAAATCACATTTTACCTGCAAGTGCATGGATCATTTTGTAGTATAGGAGAATGGGTGTCGATCCAAAAAGAACTGTAAAGAGGTTCAAACAATTACCAAATTTTGCACAATTGATCTTAGCTAAACCAACAACAGTAACAAGAATTAATCCAAGAACTACCCAAATTTACCTAAGTCCTAAATTATCTAATTAGTCAATTCAAATCTAATACTAACCTACCTCACAAACTCACACTTTTTAAGAGTTTTCTTAGCTTAACTAAGCACATTTCCTATGGTTTTTGTAACTTGAACTGGGTTGATGGTAAAACAATCCTAAGTCCTAGTTCCCTCTACTTATTGGTGTTGCATGTTCCTTGTTTCCTTGATTTCCCAAGCTAAGGAATTCTCTCTCTACCTTAACATAGCAAAGATTCTCATCTCTAGTACTATCTTGAGAAAATGTATTATAGGTTCCATCTATCAACACCCTAACACTTGACACAAGTCTCCCAACTATGTCCCAATGTGTTATCTTTCTTACTTAGGTCAAATTTCCCTCTCATTTTCTGAAGCATAAAGAAAAATCCAAGGCTTTAATTGATTGTGGCCATCAACCAATTAAGTAACATTCAAGAACAAGGCAAGGAATAAACAAGTATTGAAGGAAGAAACTACATACCCATTTATGAAATCAACCATCAACACCAATATCAAGTCACTATAACCATAGGAAGTGCTAAATAGACTACTCTATAGCTAATGGGAAAAAAACATCATTTTTGGATTCAACATAATATCTAGCAAATCAAAGAAGGAAAAGAGGAAGGAAAGAACCAAAAACCCCTTGTAGAATCAATATCTTGATCTTCATGGCACTCTTAGCTCATCTTCTATGGTAGTAAGATTTCCAAGATGGTGATGAACACAAACCATAAAAACAACCTTATTCTCTCCAAAAGAAGGCTAGTATCTCAAAATTGAGGCTACAAAAGATGAAAAGTATTCTTTTTCTAAAACCCAAGCTAAAACCCTTCAAAAAAGCAATGTTTGGCCTTATTCTCTTTTATCCTCTTATTTTCCTCCAATCGCATTAAGAGTAGGTGAAGCTTACGGATCCTTGAGTTCCAAGATTATTTTTTTTAGAACATAGTCCCACATCTTATCTAGATATGAGGTGCAGTCGTATATTCCCTTGTACGGTCACACTTTTGCCTTCAACAAAAAAAGTACAGTTGCACTTTTATAGTGCGATCGCACCTAATGGTCTTGGGTGTTTTGACTTCCTTGAAATACGATTGCACTTTTATTGTATAGTCGCACTTTATGCTCCTTTTTGCGCTTCATTCATCCAACTTCACTGTTCCATCCAAATCAGCCCCTAAAATCTACTTTTTGCTCCAATCTACCTCCCAAGGATGCAATATGACCTACAAAACTAAAAAATGGTACGAAGTACTAGCAAACTAAGGTGAAATAAGCATAAATTTGAGGAAAAATATATAAGAACTCATTTAACTATCACACCCCCACACTCAATTATTTGTTAGTCCTTAACAAATGCAACCTATACTACAAAAAAAAAAAAAAAAACCAAAACATTCAAACTAACAACCTATGCCCTAACATCAAAGAGAATACAACATTGACAAACTTGACCTAGAAGAAAATTGATGAAAGAAGGAAAAATGAAGTCCTTGTTAACGAAGGTAGAGGGTACTCCTTAAGTGTTTACACTCTCTTTTAAAGATGGAGTTACTAAAATGGCTTTGCTTTGTGCTTTTTCCTTATGACTTAGGTAAAGGATTCATCTTTCTTTTATTAAACTTCTCGAAGGAATTTGCATGTAAACACAGGTTGCATGGCCTTTCCACATTGTTATAATGGTGCCGGGTTTGGTGAATGTGGGAGTTGGATAAAGGCTTTATGAGGAGGAGTTGAGGAAACTAGAAATATTTGTGCACATCATAATGGGCATTCGAGGCTAACTCATACACCCAAGCCCTGCCATTCACTCATTAGTTTTCCATAACCACCACAATCTTCACAACTAATCTCCTAATCAAAAGAAGAAGTATAAAGAATACAGAGATTAGTCTTGGACTTTATTTACAACAGATATTTTACTTTTTATTTTTTTTGGGTGAAGAAGTTTATTTAATTAATGAGGGATTTTTCACTTTAAGTTTGCTTT
This sequence comes from Aquilaria yunnanensis, assembly GCA_039654915.1. NCBI lineage: Eukaryota > Viridiplantae > Streptophyta > Magnoliopsida > Malvales > Thymelaeaceae > Aquilaria > Aquilaria yunnanensis. The sequence goes on along the minus strand of CM077596.1, from coordinate 93,038,592 downwards.
TGCCTTTTTCATTAAGAAATATAAAACTAACAATGTCCAAAACCAACCACAAGTTAACACCAAGCTTAATCAAACATTGTAATTCACAAACACAAAAGTCATCCACTTAGTATTTAAGCACTTGTCAACCCAAAACACACACACAAGAACACTGCCACACTTATTTTTTGTCCCATCCCACACACACACTTTCACTCCAAGACTCCAATGCCCAAAACAAAATAAACATTACAAATTTCAAGGACAATGAAAGACCAAAGTGAAGTTGAAAGGGGTTAAGTACATGGATTCAAATAAAGAAATTATCCTTAGAAAGGCTCAATGGGGCTCACTAAAGGATAATTCATCGGGTTGGCCATTTGGTAAGTGAACTTATCCCTAAATTGCCATCGTCTTCCCTATGCTCACATATAAAAAGCAAGGTTATATGGATCCTTAAAACCTCCACAACCTGACAAAGCCTAGGTCCAAACACAGAGCAAACAACCTCAAAAAAGAATTTCTCACAACCTATCATTGCTAGAGGCTCGAAGTTTTCACAGGGTGGAAACAATATTATTTACCTAAGCTAACAAGAAACAAACTTTAACTTCTTTCAAAAATTTAATAGCCAATTCAAGTTCACAAGGCATACAATTAATGATGGCATTGTTGACACCCAATTTCGTCCGACTTTTTAAAAAAAAAAAAAATTAAAAAAATTAATAAAAAATTTTAAAAAAATTAAAAAAATTATTATTATTAATTAATTATTAATTAATTAATTATTATTATTACTGAAAAAATTTTAATTAAGTTAATTAGTTTAAAATACATTTTATTTTATAAGGGTTTAGTTAAAAATGATATATGTGTGTATATATGTATGTATGAAATACAAAAGAAAACTCCATAAAAAATGACAAAATTGAAAATTTTGGGGGTAAAAACGACAAAATTGAGAAATTTGACAAAATTTGAAAAATTCCAGGAGAATTTGGTAATTTTTCACGTCTTTTTTGGGCCAAACAGACATTTTTGGCCCAAATTGACAGGAAAAGATAAAATTGTCTCAATCAGAAGTTTCAGGAACATCCCCAAAGTCAAAGAGACGTAAAGGACTGAAACTGTCATTTTACCAAATTAAGAGATAAGTTTGTTTTTAATTAAATTTAAAATTTTTTTAATCATAGAAATTCAGGCCTCCTTTCCCTATAAATAGGGGTGGAAATCTGTGAAGAATCCACGAAAAAAATCAAGATTAGAGCTCCATTTAAAAAAAAGAAAAAAACTGTAGAAACAGTCTCTGACTTCTCCTCCTTCTTCCCAGAAAACTAAAAACGTTCCTTTTCTCTCTTTCAGCCCACTGTTTCCCTCATCCGTCAACCTCCGTTTTTACCGCGTCTCGCCTTCCGTTACCAGCCACCGCACCTTCGCGTCTCACACTCCTCCGTCGCCAACCACCCCCCCGCGTCTCACACTCCTCCGTCACCGACCACCACCGCGTCTCGCCTTCCGCCGGTTCGTCCCTCTCTCTTTCTTCCTCTCCCTCTCCGTTTCCTTCTATCTCTCTCCCTCCGGCCACCGTTCCACCTCCGTCTCGTCAGCCTGTCGCCGACGAAGCCAGCCCGGGGTCCTCCTCCGTCATCGTCACCGGAAAACAGAGAAAAAAAGAAACGAAATCGTTTCGGCCAGAAACGTTAACCGACCCGCCAATTTCAAATTTTAATTTTTTGGGTAAACCCTGTTTTAATCCTTCATCTTTCCATGATTATTCATTTTGGTCACTAACCTTTTAATTTTTTCAGAACTAATTACTAACAACTAACTTTTATTATTATTACTATTATTATTATTATTCCATTATAAGTCACTAACCTTTTAATTTTTGCAGAACTAATTACTAACAACTAACTTTTATTATTATTATTATTATTCCATTATAAGTCACTAACCTTTTAATTTTTGCAGAACTAATTACTAACAACTAACTTCTATTATTATTATTGTTATTATTATTATTCCATTATAAGTCACTAACCTTTTAATTTTTGAAGAACTAATTATTAACAACTAACTTTTATTATTATTACTATTATTATTATTATTCCATTATAAGTCACTAACCTTTTAATTTTTGCAGAACTAATTACTAACAACTAACTTTTATTATTATTGTTATTATTATTTTTCATGGAAGGTTATACCTCCTATTTTTTGTGGATGGCCAAAAAGCACCATTTTATTTTTATTTATTTATTTATTGTCCTTTAACTTTCCTTTATTTACTTTATGTGCTTTTTATTTGTTTATTTATTTATTTATTTGCATATGTTATTCAATTTGTGCAATTTTTTAAGTGGATGGCCAAAAAGCCCCCACTTTATTTATTTATTGTCCTTTATTTACTTTATGTAATTTTTTTTAGATGGTTAAACTTATTTCACTTTTAGCTATAAAAAATAAAATAATAACAAAATAAAAGAAGAAGTTTTTTTTTATGTGAATAATTAACCTTATTTTTTAGGACTAATCAAGAATACATTTTATTTACAAAGCCCCCATCCTCTATTATTTTGGAACACATATTTTTTATTTATTTTTTATTTCTTTAAAAAGTTAACCTTTTATTCCTTTTATTAAAAAATCTTAATTAGATAATTCCAAAAAAAAAAATCTTAATTAAGTATATCTTTAAAATTTATGGATTAGATAATTTTTTTTTTATAAAAATTAAATTAAATTAATAATAATAAATATTAAAATTATTAAAAATCCAATAAAAATTATAATTAAAAATAATTAATTAAATAAACAAAAACTTAAATTAAATTCCATATCCAAATGATCTGACAGGATCCATGGTTTGGAAAAATATCAAACTTTTTTTTAAATAAAATAAAGTGTCCAAGATAATAATAAAAAAATATCAAAATTTTTTTAAATAAGATAAAATATCCAATAATAATAATAATAATAAAATTTTACCAAAAAAATTTTCAATAATTACTTTAAAATATTTTTTCAAAATAAAAAATATATGAATATCAAGACTTTTCTTTTACTTATTTTTTTTAAAAAAAATATATAACTCTTTGGTTTCTTTATCAAATAAATAAAAAATCTTGATATTAGGTAATTAAATAATTACTTTTTGGTTCCTTTATAAATTAAGTAATTACTTAAAAAGAAAAAAAAGAAAAAGATCTTTAACCAAACAATCAAAAGAAAGAAAAGAAGAAAGAAAAAGAATAAGAAAAAAGAAAGAAAAGAAGAAAAAAAAAAGAAAAGAAATAAAAATAATTTTTTTAAAAAAAAAAATAAAATAAGTTAACATTAAAAATAAAAAAAAATTCATAAAAGTTATGACAAAAAGATAAAATAAAAATTACTAATTTCCATATCCGAATAATCCGACAGGATTCACGGTTTGAAAAATAAAAATTAAATATCTAGATAAAAATTCATATTCGGATAATTCGGCAGAATTTATAATATGGATTAAAATATTTAATTAAAATTTTATCAAATTCCGTGTCCGGGTGGTTCGATAGAATCCATGGTTCGGAAAATATCGAGTTTATAAAAATTATACAAATTAATTACCGAAGATTTTAAAGCCCATATTAATTTAAAAATCCACATCCGACTAATTCAGTTAATATTTCTGTTTTGAAAATTAACTTAAAAGCAAGCAAAGCAAAAATTAAAATCAACTAAGGTACCATTTTTAGGCGTTAAAATAGAGTTATTTTAACGTAACCGTACTCCCGAACCCCCAAACTCTCGCAGACCAATTTTTTAGGTGTCCAATCGACCTGAGCGAAAACCGATTGGTGGCGACTCCCGAAAACCCCGCACGTTGCCACAGGCATGTTATTAGTTGGTTTCCTATTGTGTAAGCAAACATCCTAAATGCAAACTACATGCACCTATATACATCCTACTAATGGCATGCAAACCTAAAAACGTCAACTAAATGGGTATGAATATGAATATGCAGAAGGAGATGCAAATCACAAATAATCAACACATCAATGCATGAGAATGTGATTAAAAAGTAAAGTGCACATAATCTAAACTACATGTAAACAAAGTATGAAACTCAAACTAACTCCCTCATACTTTGAAATTCACATTGTCCCAATGTGTAAAAGAGATAAAGAAAGGGAATCACACTTGGCAAGGTGAATGGTAGCCTTTCTAATCCTCCATGTGTGATGGAGAGTCATTGGAAGTGCCATTGGTGAAGGGGTCAAACTTAGAGCTCGGAGGGAATTGTCCTTACGGATAAGAAGAAGTTGGAGGGACAAATGACTCCAGTCAGACAAGGGACAAATAAATCTGGTGGAAGGTGTGGATTTGCTCGCTCGGCTGCCCATCTCGTTGCTTTATATTGTGTCCTACCATCCAGAGATGAGTATGCAACACCTTCATCCACTCGGAGGGGCACGGCTTGCATATGAGCATCCAAGCCTTTAAAGTTCTCCCCTTCACTCTTCGTTCATAATCCAAATGATCTTTCATTGCAGCTAACCTCTTGTTATTTTGTTGCTGCACCTTTGTATCATCATGAATTTTGTTCAAATTTGTGAAGATGGAGTTCAAAGGCATGCTAATAGATTGCATGCTCATAATGTTTGAGTTGCATAGTTACTCCTCTTCTTTATGCTCTTCCTCTTATGCCTCATCTGCCTTCTTTTTTTCCTTTTCTAAACTTGGAATTGAAATTTTTGGTGCCAGGTTGCACATCTTAGGGGGGTCATCATTGTAGAGCACCATACTTTCACCAATCAAATCCATAAGCAACTCTGGGAACACTAAGTTGACACTTGTACTCTTGCCCGCTTTTCTTATACTTGAAGAGATAATGCTACCAATATTGAGCTCCATATCATTAAGGATCTTGTACAAGTATTGTACTCTCTTAAAATTGATGTTGGTCATGTGATTGGAAGGGCACAAGCTTGTACTCACAAATTGTCACCATGCTTTAGCTTCATTGGTGAACTCATCATACAGCAGAGAAATATACTTGCCATTTTCCATTCTTCATGGTACCGGTTTTCCATACAATGTGAAAGTCATTTGCTTCAAAGTTACATCCAAGGGCACATCTAACACCGATCGGTACTCAGAGAGAAACAACTTGTTATGGATTGTTTTTTCATCAAAGCGAATGCTTCAAAGTTACATCCAAGGGCATATCCAACACCGGTCGGTACTCAGAGAGAAACAACTTATTATGGATTGTTTCTGCATCAAAGTGAATGGTTTTCTCCCTTACTCTTGTTCTTGTAGCATCATTGTTTTCTTACATAGTGTAGTAGAGATTGGCATAGACCTCATATACAAATGTCATACAAGAAAACATGTTGTCCATGCACCAATTGTTCCAATTTATCTTGTGCCACTGATTGTTGACAATGTCACTCTTTTTGTCTGTAGAGTCAAAAGATCATTGATGGTTCACCCTCCTCTTCTTGTTCTCCTTGAAGTAAGCCTTTGCTTTGAGGTAAATAAAGGGAACTTCATCTGTCATTTCCTTAGTTGCACCATTCTTCCTTTTCTTATAATTCATGGAATCCTTGGCGGTATTTTTCTTTCTAGTCATATTTTCCTACAAAAGAGGATACAAACTGTAATTCAAGAAATATTCAACTCTAGTTTCAATATAAGGAAGTCATTACAAGAATTCAACTATCCATTGAAGGCATACTAAGGGGCAAGAAAACATTATGTGTGATTAGGAGTTCAGTGCATTTTTGAACAAGTAAAGTATACATCCAAGAGCATATATTTGCATGGAATTAAAGTATAACACTCTTATCAAGCAAAGAACCAACCAAGCAATTCAATACCAAAGCTACATTGTGATTCAAAACCTCATACATGAAATATGTGAACACTCTTATTCTTCAAAGGTACATGAGTAAAAATTATCACAATGTAAGCGAAATTCTTCTAAATTTAAGCTTGACTTATTCAGCTAGAACAACAAAGAAGTGATTTCACACTAAGAACAAGGATGAATAAAACTCATATGGAATCCATTATGAAAATTTCACCCCATTCCATGGATGGTTTTCTACCTTAAACTAACAATCAATTCTAAGCAAAATTCATGTCAGAAATCAATCACTCATCATCATATTCATAAAAAATCATCATCCTAACAAGCAAAAACACAGGATTCAAGCAATAAAGTTCAAATTCTCTTTACCATGCATTCTTCCATCATAAAACATGAAATCGAGAGATGTGAACACCAAAATAAAGAGAAAAGAGTATAGAATCACTTACTTGTTGAAGATTAGTGAAAGAAACTTGCAAAGATTCGAACTATGTGGTGCAGGAGAGGTAGGGGTTAGGTTTTTTTTAGAGAAAAGACTAAGATTGTTGAAGAAAAGTAAGATAAAAGAAGCTACAGGTTCAATTTTAAGGACTAAAATGCGATAGAACTTTAAAAGTGCAGTCAAACTTTTGGCCTTAATTTTTTTTCCTGGTTTTGGAGGAAAGTGCAATTACACTTGAAAAGTGTGGTTGCACTTCACCTCCTTGGGTGAATTAGGCCGTCTAAAAGTACTGTCACACTTTTTTAAATGTAATCAAACATTTTTTTTTGTTTATGTGAAAAGGATATTGCACTTTTTTAATGCGATCGTACAATCTTTTTGGGTTTTCTAGGTGTGATCGTACTATTTAAAATGCGATCTCATTTTTTCATTTTCTCACTTTTTTGATATTTTTCTTAATTTTCTTCATCCATTTTCACTTTCTCTTACCTTTTATACTTATTTCTAATGCCTTACCAAGATCCAAGTGATGAGAATCAACTTCTTTGATCTTGAAATCTCCTTGATACTCAAGTAATGCACAAATCATGCCTTTCCACTCAAAGGCTCCACTTTTCACCTACACACAAAATTTGCAAGCTAAGTATGAGTCACTACTATTAACACTAACAAAACAAACTACTTAATGAAAATTATTAGGATGTCTCCCAACTAGCGCTTAGTTTATTGTCTTAAGCTAAATGAACTTTTTTTTTGTCATTAACGTGGCTGATGTAGCTCCGCTCCATCTCCATTACATAAATTTCTCCAGAGCTTTAAGAGGCCAAGATCCATCCAACAAGATGTGCTTTCTTTCCATCCTTAAATCCTTATTTCATTTATCTTTTTATGCCTTGGGCTTTCTTATATTTCCGTCTTTTGTTACCGCCCATTTTTTCTTTGTAGTATCCTTGTTCTTTTCTTCATTTAATAGGTGGCTTAACTCATATTTTATTTTCTCCGTGAGTCTTGAATGCCCAAATTTATTGATGTTTCTTTTGCTACCATCCATCACAAAAATGGGACTTCCCTGATTGTACTCCTTTACATTAACCTTGCAAGCTTTCATCTTAGTAGGAGGAGTAATAGAAGAAATCATGTTAAACTCCACTTTCTCATCCTCAACATTAAATGTGAGTTTGCCTCATTTTATATCTATTGTTGTTCTAGCGGTAGCAAAAAATGGTCTTCCAAAGATGAGAGAGACTTGGTTGTCTTCTTCCACATCAAAATGATAAAGTCCGTAGGGAAAACAAACTTACCAAGTTTGACTAAAACAACTTCTATTACTCCCCATGGGTATGTAATAGACCTATCTGCCATTTGTACTATTACCATGGAAGACTTCACTTTCAATCCCAACTTCTTGGTAATTGATAAGGGCATCAGATTCACACTTGCCCCAAGGTTATATGACACTTTCTTTATTTCTCCAATTGTGCCAGGAATAGTGAAGCTTCCAGGATCCTTTAATTTTGGAAGAAATTTTTGTTGGATAATTGCAGTAAATTCTTCCGTGAGACATATGGTCTTGAACTCTCCAAATTTCCTCCTTCTTGAGAAGGCGCCCTTCAAGAACTTGCTCCAATTGGGCATTTGAGTAGGAACTTCCAAGAATAGGATGTTGATTTGAATTTTCTTGAAGATTTCCAAGATTTTTCCAAAGTTCTTATCATTCTTCTATTTTTGGAACCTTTGAAGATAAGGTAACTCTATGGGGATTTGTTGATCTTTTAAAGATAATGAAGAATTTACTCAATTGGTGATGACTTGATTTTCCACCACATTTTTCACTTCTTATTCCTCTTCTTGGTAAGTAGATTTCTTGGGTACCTACTTTGGTTGTGTAACCACATCTCCCCCACTTCTAAGAAATATGACATTACCATGCTCTCTTAGGTTGGCCTCCGTATCACTCCAAAATTTTTATTTTTCTAATGTTTTCAAGGAAGTTGCCAATTACCCAACTTAATGCTCAAGATTCTTCATCGATGCTCTCATATTTTGCATGTATGTTTCCATGCTTTCAAATCCAGCCTCATGCTTGTTGAAGCTCTTGTTTGTCTCTTGAATGAATGATGCTAATATATCTTTAAGGGGAACCTTCTTTCTTGTAGGGGTGGTAGCATAAAAGGACCTCCAAAATTGGGTGGATTTTGAATACCTCTTGTTTTAGAATATGAGAAATTTTCATTACTACTCAAACCCGGATGGTATTGATTTAGGAAGTTGGCTTTGTAGCTGTAATTATTATTTCGGTAGTTGACATATTGAGCACTCTCTAACTCTAGTTCACTTACTTCATGAGGTGTAGATGAAAATACCACCAATTGCTCAATAAACTTCTCCTTGTTGGAGATGAGGTTAGCTACTTGATTTGACAAAGAAGCTATTTGTCCCAATAAAGAAGTATGTGCATCAACTTCCAATAAACCACATTTCCTTAGCAATGCTCTTTCATTGTTCTATTGGTAGTTGTTCACCGACATATCTTCAAGCAAAGTAAATGCATCAGTGGCGGTCTTTGACATAAGAGTTCCACCGGCCGCTGCATTAACTATGGTTTTTGTTTGTGAAGAAAGCCCTTCATAAAACAATTAAATTTAATGCCATTAATAATAACCATGGTAAGGATAGTTCTTTAGCAATTTTTTTGAATCTTTTCAAAAGTTCCCAAAATGACTCTTCATCTTGTTGCCTAAATGTAGCAATCTCGGTCCTCAAATGTAAAGCCTTAGATGAAGGGAAGTACTTGTTAAAAATTTTTGTACCATCTTATTCCAAGTAGTGATTCTCCCCGATTGCAAAGAATAAAACCAACTCTTCTGCTTGTCCTTCAATGAGAATGAGACCAACCTTAACCTTATAGTATATTTAGTAACTCCATTGAGTCTGATTGTGTCACATGCATTATAGAATGTTGCCAAGTAAATGTTAGGATCCTCCATGGGTAACCCTCTAAATTGATTTTGTTTCATCCAAATTAGCCTATGTACAAAACTACCCTTCGATGATGCAATATAACATACAAAACTAAAAAATGGTACTATGTACTAGCAAAATAGAGTGAAATAAGCACAATTGTAAGGGACAATATATAAGAATTCATGTGACTATCAACAACCCTGTAGATCAAATTGAATTTATTCTCTTAGCGATATACATCCTTATATGGAAATAACAAATGAGGTTTTTATAGTACTTTTATTGCACATTCTTCATCAACATTATAATCTACCTATAGAATTTTCAAACTTGGCAAAAGTTCCTCCATTATCATGTATCGTTCCAAAAGGCAAAGAAGATTGCCTTCCACCTTATACATGTACATATTACTCCTCTAAATGATGTGCACATGGATGTTACAAGTATACTTACCACCTATACTAAATCTTTCTCATCTTATTCATTGACTTTTTCCCTCTAACACAACTATATTCATATTCCTTGGTTGTAAAAGCCTTATATATTATTCATTCTTAGTGAATGTATTCCTTAAAACCAACAATTTCAATCAAATGAACAATGACTTTTTCTTTATTATCTTTTCAATTCTGCCATAATTCTACACTTATAAACACTCTTACTAACATTACTCTGTAACTCAAGAATATGTTAAACCAATATATCTTGATAGTGGTTGTTCTCTTTATCATTATCATAAAAAAATCTACTAACCTCATTCAAAGTAGGTAAATTGTATCTTCTTGTAGAATTAAAATTTTGTATACATAAAATAAGATACATTGTACCAACCAATCTATCTTTTGCCATCCAGAAAAAACTAATTGTTGATTGCACAAATCAAATAACCATATTAAACCATCAATGATGATTTCATCATACTCCATATAATTATGGTTAAAAAAGCTCATGATGCAATTTGTGGGTCAACTTAGAATTTGTGGGTAATGACCTCAGGGTCTATTCTTGGTATGTCATTAAGAGACCATATAAATATATCAACCTTAGCCCTTAAAAAGTTAATAAATGAATCTTTTACCTCATCAGGAAGGTCTTTGCCAATTTTTACTATTTTGCTGGGGTATATCTCCACTTTGTCAGACATTTTTAAGATGGTTGGCTAGGCTCATCCTTAGAGGTTATTCATTTCCTTTTTAGGATCAGTCTGCGAGTCTCCCTAATGCTTAAAGACTATCGTAGGCTTGATACGTAGCCTTTTCTAATTAAGGCCTCATTAACAAACATGGTTGTGTCCCTAACATGAGTAGCAAAGTCCATGGTTAACCATTTAACATCATGCCTAATTTGGAATTGTACTTGGTAGATCTTCCAAGTAACACACTATAGGAAAGGGGCACATATAGGACAACAAACTCTAATGATTGGGAGTCATAGACCGTGCTCCCATTCTTGGTAGTTGTAATCAACATTTTAGTTTCTTTTCTTAAATAATCACTTTTGATTAATTCTTTTTATTAAAAAAATCAAAAATAAAATATTAAGATTTTTCTTTTATTTTAAAATATACATATAAATTTGTGGTTCTTTTAAATATACATAAAATTTTAATTAAAATAATTACTTTTTAGTTAATCTTTTACTCAAAACAAATTAAATAAATATTAAGACTTTTTCTTTTTGTTTAAAATATACATATAAAAGTTTTGGTTTTCTTAATTAAATTATTATTTCTAGTTAATCCTTTTTTTTTTAAAAAATACAAAAAAACAAACAAAATATTAAAAAAAATTTTAATATATAAAATTTTTGTTTCTGTTATTAAATAAATAAAATTTTGGTTAAATAATTACTTTTTGTTCACTTTTTATCAGATAACATACTAAGACTTTTCTTTTATTTTTGAAATATATGTATAATTTTTTGGTTTATTTGTTAAATAAAATCTTGGTTAAATAATTACTTTTTGGTTATCAAACCAACAGAATAAATGTCAACTCTTCAAATTTTCTTTAAAGAAAATTCTTGATATTAAATATTTTATTAAATAAAATTATTTTTCTTTTATAAATTGAATAATTATTTAAATAATAAATAACTTTCACTAAAAAAAACTAAAAGAAAGATAAGAAAAAGATAAGAAAGATAAGAAAAAAAGATAAGAAAAAAGAAAAGAAAGAAAGAAAAGAAAGAAAAGAAAAAGAAAAGATAAAAAAAGAAAAGAAAGAAAGAAAAGAAAGAAAAGAAAAAGAAAAGAAAAGAAAAGAAAGAAAAGAAAGGAAAAATAAAACTAAAAGAAAGATAAAATCAATAAGAAAGAAAAGAAAGAAAAGAAAAGAAAATATAAAAAAAAGAAAATTTTTAGATTATTAATAAATCTAAAAATTTCATAAACAAAAAGAATTACGAATTAGTAATTAAACTAATAATTAATAAAAATAAGAATTAAATAATTAACTATAAATTAACTTCCATATCCGGATGATCCGTCAGGATCTACGGTTTGGAAAATATCAACCTTTTTTTTAACTAAATAAATTAAATAAATATAAAGATAAAAATCCATATTCACAATATGGATAAAATGGTTTAAAATTTCACCAAATTCCGTGTCCAAATGACTCGGCAGAGTCCATGGTTCGGAATCAAATCTTCCGTGTCCAAATGACTCGGCAGAGTCCATGGTTTGGAAGTATAAAATTCTATACAAATTAATTACCAAAAATCCACATCCGATTAATTCAGTTAAAATTTCTAGTTTGAAAATTAACTGAATATTTTCTAAAAGCAAAACAAAACAAAATTAAAATCAACTAAGGTGCCAATTTTGGGCGCTATAACAAAGTTGTTTTAGCGTAACCGTACTCCCGATCCCCGAACTCTCGCAGACCAATTTTAAGGTGTCCAATCGACCTGAGCGAAAACCGATTGGTGGCGACTCCCAAAACCCGTACGTTGCCACACTATGATAGTAAAGTAGCTCTCCAATAGTTCTCTAAGTGGTATAAGAAATAGGGTTGTAGATCACACCGTGGAAATGCCAAGGGCTCCTCTTTTATGAAGTCAGATGTGATCCATCTGTATTAGGAAGTCTCTTTGATATAGAATTCCTACTCCATGGAGGACTTTTATTTCCTTAGTTACCTTCTAATTTAGGTGTTGGTGTACTATGTTGAACCCTGGACAAATAGAGCCCTACTTAATAGGTGTTTTTACTGGTCTAGGCCTTGGTGCTGGGCTTCATGCTTAATACGTTTTCAATACCAATTCCTAAATTATTCAACATAAAAAGGCTCTGATATCATTTATAAAATAGTCATTTAATGATGAAAGTCATCGACAAAACTCTCTAATAGTTTAAGTTAAATTACCGAGAATTAAGAAAGCAATTGTGGAACGTACTTGAACCTACCATAGTGAATGGATCTCTAGTCTTGTGGTTTAACCTTCCAATTGAACATGTTGTCACTTGACAATGAGTCTCTTGGATATTTATCTTGGTGCTAGGATGCTAATCATGAAAAATGGGAAACCAATTTGTCATTTCGGGACCATTATCGATTTTAACTTCTGTTTTTTCTATTTTGGCCCAATAACAAAATGGTCTCTACACATGAAATCCCATACTTTAAATGTGTATGTATTTGAAAACAAATTATTTTCATTTTATTTAATCACTTGAGTGGGTTCAACTTTAACACGATGACTAACAATATACAATTATTAACATATCGCCCATATATTGAATAAAATCTAATAGAGTAATATTTAATTTATCAATTTTTAACTTCCAAAATTTCAATTTAACTCAAATTTTCTCATATCAATTGTTTAAAAGAATTTGAAAAATTACATTTAAATACTACAAGATTTTGTGTAACGTTTACATACAAATTAAGATATTTTTTTCATCTACAAAGAAAAGTACCGAGTCAATCTATAATTTAAAAATTAAAAAATGATAAACATGATGTGAAAAAGCCTAGTAAATAGACCTCCTACCAATCACGCAATTTCTTGTAATTTGGGGAGAAAGTGAAACTAACACTATAATTCAGAAGCTAACGGTGCAATTTGTCAGAAATGAAAATGCAGAATGACTCGTAGTTCTAGGACTATTATGACATTTATCCATATTCCAAAAACACAAGTAAATTGCACCCGAGGGCCCTAACCTTTTATTATTGTCCTATTTTAGACCATAACCTCAAAACCTCTTCTAGGACATCCTTAACCTCAATTTTTTGTTTCATTTTAGACTTTTGACAGACGAAAAGTATTAAAATTAATCAAACTGACCACATGACATGTCAGCTTGGGGCAATTACCCATGTGGCACAATGAATCACCAACTATAGATACTTGCAACTAGCCACATAAAAAATTTAGGCCCTTTGTTACAAAAAATGAAGAAATTTAATGCATATACGGGGGTTAGCCCACATCTTTCCTTCCTCCTCCTTCCCCTCCTCCCATCGTTCTCTCATCCATCAATCTCTCTCCGTCAATCTGGCAAGATTTCATCTGATTGCAACCCTTGATTTCGACTGATCGCAACACACAATTTCATTCGATTTTGTTTTTCGTTTGCCTCTACCGTCCTTGATTTTTCCTCACCATTTGATTCTGCCACTAATTGTGCTCGCCTCCTCAACCGATTGATCTTTTCTTCCCAACCTTTGATTTGAAGTGGACTAGCGATTCAAATCCTAGCCATATTGTTGCATCCATCATTGTCTTTATTGTTTCCTTGCCCTCGTTGCATCCATCATTGTCGTTTCCTCATATTTGAGGTGGGTTTATGATTTGGGGAGAGAGACAGAGGATTATATGGCTCAGGACCAGCAAATTCAACAAGGGATGGTGGCGCAGTGAAATAGGGACAGCAGGCTAGGATAGTTGGTGATGTTGGGGTTGGTGGCTGGAATGGCATCTGACAGCAACGGTTGAGGAAAAGTTAGGGTTTTGAGATAGGAAAGCAAAAAATCAAGGACCTAGGCTGCTATTTACTTTTTATTCTTTTTTTTTTCTACATCAATGACACCGTGGAAAATTACCCATGCTAGCGTGCCACGTAGCCATTTCCATCAATTTTAACACTTTTTATCCGCTAAAGGTGTAAAATGAAACAAAAAAAAATGAGGTTGAAGACGTCTCATGTGAAGTTTTGAGGTTAAGGTCTAAAATAGGACAATAAAAAAAGATTAGGGGCCACGGGTGCAATTTACCCCCACAACACTCATGTCCATTTCCGCTCGATGTCGCACAAGGACAGCGGTGGTTACCCCGGGGAGGAAGGGGCTACCGGAGACCCGTCCCCTCTGATATGAGAGAGGACGACTCCGAAACCTGCAGCCCTTCCTCGCTCTGGCGGAAAAGCGGCGTCTTCCGTGGGTCGGACGAAGAGAAGTCGAAGGGGAGCGGAGAGGGGATCAGCCAATAGTCATTTTGATTGTTCAAGATCGGATGGTTCGAAATCGAAAGAGGTGTGATTTCCAATGAGGTGAACATTTTTCTTCCCTCGAGGATTGCCTTTTAATTTCTGGGTTGTTCACAATTTCTCTGAAACTTGGGCGTAAAGTTTTCTCGGTTGCCATTGTTGTTGCACCAATATTGAAAGATTGCTGCAAGCTTCCTGTTTGCGTAGCTAACATTCGTTTTGGTTTTTGCTCTCCTTCATTTCAGACCGCCACCTTAGTGGAGAATCCAACCCTGTCGATCGTTAGGGTGTTACTTCTGCAACTTCTGGTTGGAACTTATATATGATCCGTCGCAATTTTTTGGGTATATAAAAATGTTAAATATTGCGCTTTCTAAATCTTAAAAAACAGACAAGTAACCTCTCATCAAAATTGTGTCCATCTCAATTTTTTTAATATTTCATCACACAAAACCTAACCCTTTAGTGAATTATGATGCGCAGCCAAACATATGCTACAAGTGTCAATGCTCACTTAAATACCATACTCGGGTTTATAAAAAGTATATCAAGCCTAAGAGCCGACACTTGTCGTACAATTTATAAAAAGATCACTTCTCTGAGGACTTGGGCATCGGGGAATAGAAAGCTCTAAAATTCAAAATAAATTCCCAAGTCATGCGTAATGCATAAGGGGATATACAGAGGGGGTTCAAACAAGGAGGGAAGTGCAAAAAAAAAAAAATGTTGAATTTATCAGATTGGGAAGTGGTTAATCATTATACTTTTTGTCTCTCTAACACTTGTTAACAGGTAAATAGCACAAATCATTACTAAGATACTGTATATGTTGCACATTCATCTTCAAATTATAACATCTTGCAATGTCATCCCAGTACTATTGGTATTATTGAAATATTCTTCCTTTATGACTAAACTAAACATTTAAAATAAGGTCTAAGGATGTAACTGAATCACAAACATAAAATTTAAACTGTCCGATAACTGTCTCTTAATAAATTTAATTTGTTAAATAATGTTTTGACAATTAACAAATAATTTGATTTATCAATTTTTTTTCTCTATCAATGCAAGATGGTCTTGAATCTGGAAAGAAGTCAGGTAATTTTTGTCAACTTTAATTTTATATTCATGGTCAAATTGCTTAACTAGACCTTCGATACATTATAAATAATTTCAGGATGATAGCGCAAAATTTTATAGTTTGAGGATAAGTATGCAACATAGATGATAGTTTAGGGATAATTGGTGTCATTCGAACCTTGTTAACCCATTCTAATATGACTCCTTAAAAGGCAAAACTATAAATGAGTCCACCTCTGCACACTCATTTATTGTTCCTTGGCATTCAGCAATCATTTCCAAAACGTCAGAGAGCCAACCAAGTTGAAAGCTGTAGCTGCTGATTCTGGGTGATGGTTTTGGTGTCTATCTTCTGGTTTCCTCAGTCCCTCTCATGCCTATATATACTGCTATATATGTGGAGTGGTGGTTCTGTGCTCGGTTCTGGTCTGTGGCAGAGAAGTTTAAGGTTTCTCGCTGTCACGAATTTGTTTCACTTTGTTCACGTCTTGGTTTTTAGCAAAACCAAGTAGAAGACTTTTGTTGTTCTTTTACTTTTTTATTTTTGAGTTTTTCGGAAGTTGACTAATGGAAAAGGTGGTGATGGTTAACTTTTCAGGATCTCCAAAATCTCAAGCTCTTATAAAAGCGAGATTTGCCGGGTGATACAAACGATGGCTCCTCCTCTACCTCTATATTCCCAAGAAGAATTCAACCTGTTCCATTCCATCGACAGGACTCTGTACAGCATTCTTGTGATCCACCTATGGAGGGACCCGATAGAGTCGATGCAGGTCATAGCCTTGTACATCTGGCTGGAGAGGACGGGCTTCAGAAACCTTGTCAAGAAAATGCTGCCCCTACCTTACCTTCTTCTCAGCGAGATAGCGGAAGAAGCTGTCACCTGCCTCAACATTATCGTCAGTGAAACCCTCCCTTCAGAACCCAACACTGACATCCCCTTGATCCACAGCCTTGTGGAGAAAGAGATCTCCTTGCAATTCTTCTACGAAAACCGGGTCCTCGCCAGCCAAGGGATTACAAAGGTCCTGAACGAGGTATGCATGAGGGCACTATCTGATATAATGGAAAAGGCAAGAAAAAGGAACTCCATTGCTTCTTCTTCTTCCACCTCCAGCTCTTCTTCGTCGTCCCATCAACTGATCCATTTGGTTCCACCAGAAGACAGGACAATGTTTGTGACCTTCTCCAAAGGGTACCCTGTGTATGAGTGGGAATTGAGGGAGTTTTTCTTAAGGAATTATGGGGATTGTATTGAGACATTACACATGCAAGAGGTGCAGCCTCATGAGCAGGCACTTTTTGCTAGAATTGTCTTTCAGTCATCTTCCACCATTGGGATTATACTAAATGGCATGGGAAAGGCTAAGTTTACCATCAATGGGAAGCACGTCTGGGCTAGAAAATTTGTACCCAAAAAACCAAAACCTTCCCTACCAGCACAGCCAACACTTCATTTTCTAGGGTCATTTGGGTTGAACTTCTAATTATCTTTGCTTAGAATGTTAGAAGCATAAAGAAGATAAATTAGATACTGTCTTTTTTCTTTAAAGGAAAAGGGAAAGACAGAAATGTAATTCTTTACTGAAGTTGGAAACACTGGAATAGAGTATAAACAATGTTTTAGATATCGAAACTGCCGGGTATACTGCACCTTCAAATCATATGTATACTACACCATTTATTGTACCAATTTCATAAAATAAAAAAATTAAAACACTATTTAAGATGGAAAACATTGGATATAATTTTTTAATAATTTTTATTTGTATTCTAATTATTTTTTCATAATTTTCTTAATATACGAAATAAGTGTTATATTATACGAAAACATATAAAAAGTGAATACATAAGAAAAATAAATGCTATTCATAGAAAAACTAATTAATTAATACATAAGAAAAAAATAATGCACTAAAAAATATAAGTATAAATATATTTAATTATTGTATATATGTATGTATGGTACATTGATGGATATGATTCAAAATGAAATAATAAAAAATATTTTTATTCTAACATATGTACAACATGGTATACCATAGTAAATTTAAAAAAAAAAAAGAATTAAAAAATATCAGTAAGTGAAATATCATGGTATACCATATGCACACAATCGACAAAATATGAAAACATGTATACTGTGTGTGTGTGTGTGTGTATATATATATCCACGCAAGTTTAATTTATTCCTTGGGTATAAAAAAAGTTGAATTTTTACTGTGTCTATTATAGTAGGTGAGGCAATCCTATTATCGTTTTCATTTTGTTTTTTCCTATGAAGCAATAAATATAGGAAAATTCTATTGTGATGGATGATCATCCATATATCATCCCTAATTGTTGGATTGAGGCGCATGACTTCACTTACGTGCCCTGATCAAGCGGTTGGTTGAGTTGAGGCCCTGGTTGATGAGATAAAATTAAAGGAGCTTCAAGAAGGTTTCTTGTTGTGCACCTTCAGGCATATAAATAGGAAAGCAAATGTTTGTGCTAGTCATATTGTGAGTCAATGTAAAACGTCGATGAAAATTTACCCCTACACTTTAAGTCCCTAGTCAGCCTTATCCAGTTTTCTTTTTGCTGACCAGTTGTATAAGCCTCTTTGAGTTTTAACAGATATATTTCACTCTTACATTCTAAGTCAACCTTATTATAGGTTGGACCTTCAAAATTGTTCTTTGACGTCTTGTGCTCTAAATTTAGATCTTGAGTTTGCATGGCACATAATAGCGGTACATAAATGATAACTACCATTCCTCTCAATTACATACTAATGTGAATAAAAAAACACAATTTCATATCTAAACTTTGCTTACCATTTCAACTACTGAACATTTAATTCACCCTTTTAATTTGAACAAGATCAAACTTATAAAAGAATGTGATGTTATTGTTGAATTCTCAAAAATAGATCCTCACAGAATGTGAGTTTCCATCCTTTTACACGATGTGCAATATTGAAAACATTATATTTTCTTCTTGACATTTAATGTCTACTATCTCTTGTATATATCATGTAGAAGACGTGTTTTACTATGAAGTACTGTTATGTTTGTTAGACGAGTTATAAAACTAGTTTCTTTAAGGCAAGAAATACTCATTGTTCTTGTGCTATAATTTCCCCTTTGAATATTGGTGGGTAAAAAGGTTATGTCATATATTTAGATAAATGAAAAATAAATAATTTAAATGGTTAAATAATTTTAAATCTATTATTAAAAGATTGAATTTGTTAGGAGACAAGTAATGTATAGTTTACATATGGGTAAATTTCACAAATAGTCCATAACATGTAATTGTCATTATGTTTCAATCCCTAAACTATTAACTGTTATATTTTAGTTCTAGACCTATTAAAATTATTTCATTTTGGCAATTATCTAATAAAATTCATTAACTTAAAATAACTGTCTCACACAAGCTTTTAGAATTTTGATTTAAAATATCTTATAACTGTCTTCTAGTGAATATAAACATTACAATAGTTTATTTTCTTCTTGAATGAAATAAGTCTAATTTTCATAGATGAAAAATGATCACTTAACTTTTTCATTAATTATAAAATAAATTATTGTACATATCAAAATTTATTGAAAATTTTAGATTATGACCTAAAAAGTTGCTATCATATATTGCCTCGGTCCCACAAAAAATGATGTGCTTTTCTGGATACAGAGATTAAAGCATGTGTAGTTTCTGATGTTCTTTTCATTTTTTTATTGAAACTAAATGTAAAAAAATTCTTCTTGGGTTATGTATAGTGAAAGTTTAAATAATGATTAGAAAAAGAAAAGATTCCTTTTAGAATTTTATTTAGCAAAAATTTTAATAAAAATTAGAAAAAGAATTTTTTTTTTCTTAGGTTTTGTATAGTGAGAACTGAAATAAGAGTAATAAGGTAAATTGAATGGTAATGACTTTTTAAACAAGGGAATGCTTCATCCTTTTTGGAATAGAGGAAGTAATTACTTTGAGTTAACAAATTCTATCTAGTTGGGGCCCAAGATGAGATATTGCGAGCGGCCTTAACCTTGGCAGCCTTTCGGGTACCGGTGCAATTATTGGCACGGCTTCATGCAAATCCTAAAGCTAAGGTTTAGAAAAAAAATATAGTTGCCACCTTAGTTTAAAAATAGGGTAAAAACCAAGGAAAACCCCAATTTGACTCTAAATCATTAAAAAGGTAAATTTTGCAAAAGAAAAAAATAGAGATTTTGGGATCAAGGATCGGCTACAAATTGGGAAGGTGTTAGGTACCCTACTTATCTAAAACAAGCAAAAGTCAATTGTCAGTATCACAAAAATGCATGCATGTGTTAAATGTCAAACAATAGAAGAAAAGATTGTTTTTAGTTGTTAGGCATGGACTTGTGAACTCCCAAGCTTCCTACGTACCCCGGTTTGAGTCAGGATTAAAGCCTATGTAGTTCGCTCCCATGTAAATAGGAGGCTTAGGTGACTAGTTAGGAGACGTTCCTGGATGGTGAGTGAAGTAGTTGCAGCGAGTGCAGTTAGATCATCTCAGTTGCAAGATTTTATATGGAGGACAGTCAAGGTCACCTCTAAGTTGTTCGAGATTAGGGTGGAAGATTTTCACAGGCAATGTTCTTTCCAGTACCTAAAAAAACCAACACAAGACTCAGACAAGAAAATGAAAACAAAAGAAGTTAACAAAAATAAAAAATAAGATAAAATAAAATTTAATTTACTAAAAACCTAAAAGAATCAACTTACGTGGATACTAAACCTGTATAAAAATTGTTAATGAAACAAACAATTAGAAGATAAAATCATGGCAAGGACACAATTTAAGTAAATAAAATGAAATGAAATAAAACAAGATAAAATAAGATAAGTTCAATGGCTAAAGTTTGTTAATTATAAGAAAATATTAAAATTGTTAGTGGAATCGATTAAAAAATAACTCAAAAATAAAATATAATATAAATCTGTCAATGGCTAAATTGTAATAAAATAAACTTGTAAACTCTTGTGACCTATCTGCAAACAAAATAAAAAAGGTTAATACATTGGACGAATAAAACTAGAAAAATACAAGGGTTAAATGTGGGTTCTACCAAATCAAGCCTAAGTCGTCTTTCTAGGCCCAATAGAGCTTAGGCCTAGCCGAATCCTAGACTTGGCTAAGCAAGTCAGGTCAGAACCAGACGAGTCACAAGATTCGGATCTCCTCTTCCCACCTTTGATTCATGGCAACAACTATAGGGCAAACAGGCGTTGGGCTATTGGTCAGTGGCAGACCATAATAGGGGTAAGAGGTGTTGCTGCCCTTTCTACTGAAAATTTTAAAAAGCTTTAAATATAGGTACTTAATTAGTTAATTCGAGAAAAATTAAGGGTAGAATATGCATTCCTGTCCCCTTGAAAATAATGGAAGAATATAAAGATTGGGGGCAGTAAGGTAGGCACTGAAGAAAATGGGGATTAAATTAGTAATTATTCTCTCTAGCCTTAAGTAGATATTCTAATATCGCTTAAATGCACCATTAGTTCTCTAGCTTTTCCAATTCGCAAGATTTGGTCCCTTAGCTTTGACTTAGTACGACTTAGTCCCAATCTTCAGCTTTGCCTTACCGCGACGTCGTTCCTCTCTTTTAGGCTCCATTGAATCTCTTCTAGGCTCGCCCACCTGAACTAAAAATCTTGGTTCCACCACTGCAGGTGATGGCTAAGTAACTGCACGGTGTGAAATGGCGATTGGCATCGTGGTGGAGCACCGGCGATGGATTCTCAGGCAATAGTCACGAGCATCACGTCCGGAATGGGGCTCTCCACTTCCTTCGTTTCTTGCATCATCAGTAATAGTTGACGCTTCTAGATGGAAGAACAAGGGGCAATATGACAGTGGTCAGCTGGAGTGATGGTAGTGATGGAGGCATATGTTGGGCTGGACGTTTCTAGGGTGGTAGCGGCAGAAGTAGTGTGTTGTTTGGGTGCAGGGTAACAAAAAAATAGGGACTAAAGTTGCTGTTTTGCACTTTTTTAGTTAGAAGCTTAGGGTTTTGAAATTAAGCCATACTTCCATATTTCAACCCCCAAATTCAATTAATCTTTGCCATATCTATAGCTTGAGTCATGGTGAAACTCCAAGAAAAATATTCAATGATACAATCTTGATCAAATTAGGACAAAAACCACTATTGACAAGTTTAGTCTCTAGTTTTGCTTCTAACATCCATTTTAGCCCAAAATATCATTGTGTTTTCAATTAAGTCTAGAATTCTCATAGATTTTCAATTGAGCCTAAAAAAGTTCAGGTTTGTCAATTAAGCCCTAAATTTTGGATGATTTTCAATTAAAGCTCAAAACTTCCTGGGAATCTCAAGTAAAGCACAAACTTTCACAAGTAAGCACAATTTCAACCCAAATGACTCAAATTTGACACCAAAAATTTAAAAAAAAAACGTAATTAAGACCTAAGAAAAATTAAAGACTAAAAAAACCCAAATCTTGGGACATGATACAACAATTTTAGATAAGAAGATAAAAATGCCCCTAGACACTAATTAACCAAATTTTTGCATAATCTAGCCTAAAACACCTAAAGGAAGGCCAAAATGAGTGTTGATAGATATTTAATATGTTTAGGATAGAAAACAGAATAGTGAATAGGTAATTATAGACTAATATAGAATGTTGGTTAAAGATAATGGATTATCATGCAATTTACTATTTAAATTAAAATCTGAAAAGTTGATATCAAATAATATTAAAAAGTAGAAAAAGAATGTTACACCTAGGACCAAAGTGTAGATTTCATAAATAAGAGAGTCAAAAGTATAATTTTACCTCAGTATTAAGGCAAATTGTAGACAGCTTGTGTCTTATTGTATTGTGAGTGTGTGTATTTCACTTACAAAAACTCCCAGAGTTATTCATTAATGTGATAATATGTTTTTACATTCAAAATGCCACTGATAAGAAAAAAAATGAAAATGTATAATAACTCTCTGGGGTTTGATTAAACCTATAGTTTGCCCTTTTATTTTTAAAAATATACATTTTGCCCATTGTTTCTTTTATACTGCCCAACAACAACTTCAAGAATATTAAGTTAAACTGTATAATAGTCATCTTGTAATAATTTAAATTTCATCAATATTTTTTTACAGTTAATAAATAATTTAAAGTATCAATTTCTCTTTTTTGTAAATGTATTTTTCTCCTTCTAAATGCAAACCAATATTTTTAAATGTCAGTTAACAATGAAAAAATATTAATAATTTTGAAATTATTGCAATATAGTTTCCAAACCTTTTAAATTAGAATTTTAGAAGTTGTTATCGAACAATGTAAACAAAGTAGAGGGTATAGTGTATGTTTTTTAAAATTGATGGGGCAATTATAGGTTAGGCTAAACCATATGTGGGTCTCTGTAATTCTCCCTAGAAAAAATGACTGTATTTAAATTTAGCTTAAAATTTAATTTTTAACATGTTAGAATATGAGAATAGAAAGTGCATATAATATGAAAAAAATTGTGGTCTCTCCCTACTATCTAGTTAGGTCCTTTTTAAAGTGCACATGGTCCCTTAATTTCTTTTTATTTTTTGGTACACAAAAACAACTAAACATTACAAAGAAGTAGGAAATCTAAGAGCTTGAGTGGCCAGTCAGTGGGCTTGATCGAGCATTGATCGTTGAACCACCAGAATAGAAACCCTCCAGAAATAATGGATTAGTAATCTAATTTCACGAATTTCCAACCCTGCCTCCCAATGAATTGTGCTCTAATTTGCAATTTGGAGAAATTCGACAATACAATCTGTGAGGATTATGACATTATCCACTCCACAAGACTTAGCATCTCTTAGACATATAGAATGGCTATGAACACAGAAGAAACTATCCAAACCTGACAACCGAATCCCTGCTTTAAAGACCAAAGAGGAGCCCTACTGGACCAAGAAACTAAATTAAACCCTTCCTCGAAGAATGATCCCATCCTCCATCCACATGGAAAATGGACAACTAGGAATGGCTAAGCTTGGGAATGCATGGAACCCAACCATTTAGACCTTCTCTAGTTTTGTGCTTCCGTTTATGGTAGTGCAACTATAAACAAGCTTGTTATTACTAATCAATTTTTTTTTTCTATTTTTTGGAAGACATATTTTACATTTCATTTATGAAAATTTAAATTTATACATAATTTATATGAAAATATAAGTAATATGTTGAAATAAATATAGTTTTATGCACACAAGACAAATATTATGAAAAAGATTTGTTGATATCCTCATTATTTTATATGATATCTCTCATTATATATATATATATATATATATTCTTAATTCATACAAATTTTTCATCAAATGTGTGCATATCTTTGATTTTGGTGAAAGCACGTTTTGGCACCTCCACACATGTCTACAATTGAATGTCAATAACAATTTTATAATCTCATTTGTACATTGTTTCACATAACTTGTTCATATTTCTCACCTTTTTTGTATATCAGTTCATACATATCTATCATTTGATTTATACAAATTTTTAATTTTGATGAGAAACAGGATTTGACGTGATTACACTTGGTTTATCTATAAAAGGTAATCTGGGATACAAAAATATATAGATATAAGGGGTAATATACATATTTGACTTAGGCCCTATTTGGGAACAGTTTTTATCATTAGCATTAGAGTTTCAGATAACTTTTTCAACGGCTGAGATAAAAATGTTGAAACTAAAAGCTAATTGGATAATTTTTTTAAAATTCTAACGTTAATCGCTAACGCTAATACCATACGAGGCCTTACCCAACTTATAATCAATTTCAACAAATCTCTATTTCTTTTTCTTTTTTGGTACTTAAAAACATCTTTACAAATTATATAGTTAGAAAATATAATTATAGCTAGAGGACGATGAATATATGCTTTTTCAAGATGGCAAGGACAACCCAATCAGCATTTGTGACATCTTTTAGGCAGAGTGTTGTTGTGGGGCGGGAGGCGGGGGGGCGGCATCGAACCATTGCCCTCACAACCACTTTGCAGGGTAGTTGGAACAGAATAGCTCTAATTTTCAATTTAAGACCTCGAAAAATTTTACATATTTCTTAAAATGAATTTTTTTTCTTGAGTTACCCTTATATATATTATGAATTTCGAATAATAAATAAATGAGATAGAAGAGAATATGTTGCCTTGGATGTTGTTAAACTGATAAAGTTTTCTTTTTCACAACCAAATATAATGGAAAAAATCATAAAATTCCAATAGTTTTAAAGGTATGAATTCGCATATCTGATAAAACGAATACTTTTTGTTTTTTCATTTTTACGTTTATCTATCTCATGATTATCACTTGAATTTTTTTTTTAGAAATAATTAAACAGAGTAAAGAGGGAAAAAATGCAAAAAAATCCTTTCTGAACGTTTTTAACTATTGTCTGTTAGTAGTACAAGTTTTGAATATGTGTCTATGTGAAAATAAACAATTTTAGTCACTTGAAAATAATATATACCAACACTTTAATCACTTAAAAAGAATATGACATCATGCTATTTCAATTGGGAAACTGATAGTAATCCCTTATAGTTGGCCCTAACCTACACTTGGCTCCTTAATATTTGAACCTACACTTTGCCCCCCCTTTTTTTTATACTGTCTGATAATAATTTCTAAAATTTTAATTTAAACTATACTATAGCCATTTTTTAGTAATTTAAATCTCTCTAATATTTTATTATAGTTAATAGACATTTTAAATTATCAACTTTTCTTCTCTATAAATGCACTTTTCTCCTTAAAAATGCAAATCAGTATTGTTGAAATATCAGTTAACTATGAAAAAATATCAAAATTTTTTAAATTAATGGAATATAGTTACTAAATAGTTTAATTTAAAATTTTAGAAATTGTTGTCCAACAGTGTAAAGAAAGCAGAGGGTAAAGTATATGTTTTTGAAAGTAGAGGGGGCAAATTGGAAATTCAGTTAAACCGTGGGGGATTTCTGTAATTTCTTTTTTCCAATTTAAAAATCCATTTAAGACTTTATTATTTTCAATTCTTTTATTTTTTTATCCAAAACTAATGTCATTAAAAACTAGCAATCTATCTATCTAATAATCACTTTAATGAAAGGGTTTTAGAAAATAATTTGTCCATTGAATTTTTTTCATACCCAACTTAAAAAATAATAATATTTAATAAGAAAATATGTAATTTTTTCAAAAAAAAATATTTTAGAAGTACTTTTTACGCTTTTTAGATTGTAGAGTTTTAATTCATATCAAGTCATCACTAACTTTTAACCTACGGAAAAAAAATGCAGTAATAATAGCTAGTAATTATTTAAAAGGGCAAAGTACACTAGAGGCCCCTGAAGTTTTCCAACTCACACAAGTTGGTCCTCAAACTTTAAATCGGTCAGCAGAAGCCCTCCAACTTTGCAACTTGATACATATTAGTCCAACTTGTTGGCTTGACTCATTTTTTTAATGGCTTAAATATATAAAGAGCCCTCAAATTTGACAACTCGTTTAGGTTGGCCATCAAACTAGAACTTCAACTACACTAGGCCTTGAACTTTACAATAAACAATGAGTATCATAAAAATTAATTATAAATTAATTAAAACTGATTTTTTTAGGTTTAGTAGAGAAAAAATTTATGAAATTAGTTTATTTATAAAAATTAATTAATGTCTATTTGGTTTAGTCCCTATTGCAAATCAAGTTTATGGATGAACTGATCAAATATCAGGGCAACAAAGAAAAAATAAAAAGAAAAGGACACTTGTATAATGGGTAAAATCCACCGGGGGTCACCTAGCTTATTTTTTTGTCCTAAACGGGTACCTTACCTTCAAATTGTCCTACCGAGGTACCTTACCTTTTATCGCGTGTCCTATCTGGGTACTTTCCGTTGATTCCATCGTTAAGTCTCACAGAAATTACTGACGTGGCATTAATTAATGTTACAATAAACTTAAAATAACAACTTTGGACCCTAAACTTTTCCAACCACTAATTCTAAACCTAAAATTTACAGATCTAACACCTAAATCACTATTTTTTTTTTGGATCCACCAAAACCTAACGACAAAAGCCTTTTCATCATCAGCGGTCACCGGAGAAACGTCGTCTTAAGCATTGACACCGACAAAACCAACGAAGACGACCTTTTAAAAGCTGTCTCCGGGGCCAAATTCCTCTTGGAGCGCCTCGGCCCCCTCCTCACCGAGTACACCAGCTACGCCGACACCTCCTCCATTCTAGGTCACTACGTCTTGTTCTGGGAGCTGACCAACACGAAGAGCTGCGGCAGCGACCCGCCGAAGCTCGACCGGGAGATAATGGAGCAGTGCTGCGCCACGGTGGAAGAATCGCTCGATTCCGTCTATAGGCGGTGCCGAAGAAAGGACAAATCAATCCGGCCGCTAGAGATAATAGTGGTAGGGCCTGGAGCTTTCGATGCGCTGATGGACTTCTGCGTTTCTCGGGGAGGACGACGATGAATCAAAAGTTACGGAGGACAAATCGAAGGATGCTGCGGAGGACGGGGATGACGAAGTAGAGGTCGAAGGCGTCTGGGATGGTGGGCAACGGAGGAAGAGGTCAATGGTGGCAGAGAGAGAGGTAGAGCGCGGCGGAGGGAGAGATCGGGGGGCGGCGAAGGGAGATGTTGGGGGCGACGGCAAAGGGAGGACGATGAGGATGAATCGAATGACGGGGAAGACACAGTAGAGGATGAATCGAAAGCTGCGGAGGACAAATCGGAGGATACTGCAGAGGACGGGGAGGACAACGTAGAGGTCGAGGGCGGCTGGGATGGTGGGCAACAGAGGAAGAGGATGACGGTGGCTAAAATGATTTTGGTGGAAGTTTAAGGGTTAGAAATTAGTTATTAGAAAAGTTTAGGGTCCAAAGTTGTTATTTTAAGTTTATTGTAGCATTAATTAATGCCACATCAGCAATTTCCGTGAGACTTAACGATGGAATCAACGGAAAGTACCCAAATAAGATACGTGATAAGAGGTAAGGTATCTCGGTAGGGCAATTTGAAGGTAAGGTACCCGTTTAGGACAAAAAAATAAGCTAGGTGACCCCCGGTGGATTTTACCCCTTGTATAATTATTAGTTATTAATAAAGTTGTGAATAGAAACTTGTGCATATGCTATTTTATTTTTAGTTATTCATAGTGTGTAAAGTAAAATTATATTTTATGCTAAGCATTGAAAAGTGGGAAAATTAAAGCAAAGTAAAATTAAAGAGAAGTACAAATAAAAACAATACATTTTATACTATAGGTGGTCATTTTCATTTTTCTAGGTATACCATTATGGTGGATGGCATAAAAGATGGTTATTGGTCAAAATTTCTCACAAATTTTTTGTTCCATATTTTTGTATTATGTTATTTTCTCATTATAGATAATACATTATTTTTATTTTTATTTTTATTTTTTATCTTGGGCCAATATCATTTTATAGCTAATTCTATATTTACCTTATAAGCACCTAAAAAATATTTTTTATGAATTGATTAATTTTAATAAATTTTTCTTTACTCAACCTAGAAAATCAATTTTAACTAATTTATAATGAATTTTAATTTTCATTAATTTTAATGATCCTTATTATTTATTGTAAAATTCAGGTCCTAGTGCAATCCAAGTTTCAGTTTGATGACCAACTTAAATGAGTTGTCAATGTTTGATGGCTTTTGATGAATTTAAGCCATTAAAAAAAAAAAAAGAAGTCAAATCAATGAGTTGGACTAAAACGTATACAGTTGCAAAGTTGAAGGGCTTCTGCAGGCCGAGTTAAAGTTGAAGGACCAACTCGTACAAGTTGGAAAAGTTCAGGGGTTCAAGTGTCCTTTGGCCTATTTAAAACGCTCCAAAAATTTTGAAAATAAAGAAGAGGGAACAAAAGAGGAGGTGCTAGAGTATGATGTTCCTAGCCGTTAAAGCTTCCCATTTCCCAACGGCAATTTCCCTGTTTTGTCTCCATAAATTCGAAATCTCCAAATCCAAGAACTCTAATCCAAAAACTCTAATCCAAAAAAACAAAAAAAATGAGCAAGCCAAGAAGCAGCTCCTTCTCCTTCCCAAATCTCCTCCTCTCCTGCTTAAACTTCACCCTCTTCATCCTCTCCGCTGCCTCCATCGCCCCCACCCTCCTCCTCAGAACCCCCCCAACCTCCCTCGGCGCCGCCCTCATCTTGGTGTCCCTGGCCACCCTCGCGGCCGCTTTCGTTGGCTTCTACTCCAACCTCGGCCACTGCTGCTTCCTCACCCACATCTCCCTACTCCTGGCCTCCCTCCTCGGCCAGGTCCTGGCAGTACTTGCCCTGTTCATGAGGGAGAGATCGAGCCTCTCGATGCTGAAGTCGCCGCGGGACACGAGGGAAGCGAAGCTGCTGGTGAGAGCGGAGTGCGGGGTGATGATGGCAATGCTGCTGGTGCAGGTGGTGGTGCTGGTGGTGGCGTGTTGTGTGCAGGTGTGCTGGGTGAGGGAATATGAAAGCATGGAGGCAGAGCGGGAGGCGGCGGCCAGGAGAAGGAGCAGGAGGGTGGCACGAGTGCAGGAGGAGGCCATGGCAAATGCGGCCAAGATCGGGGAGGTTAAGGCTAAGGAGTTTGATGAGAAGATGAGGAACAAGTATGGTCAGGCGTGGGTCAAAACTGATTTTGAGGGGTGATCTAAACCAAAACCAAGGGAGATGTTAAAGGTTTGAAGTTGTTAAACGAGTTTCAGTGTTCAGCTCCTGCTCGCTAGCTTTTGTACTGGTCACTGCTGGGGTGGCCATTTGGCGTCTAACATACTAGCTTAGAGGGTTCTTCTGTCATTGGTAGATCGACTACCCTTTCTGCCTATGGCGCTTTGTCTACTTCAATTAATATTGTTTGCCTTTTCAAACATGTTACTTTTGAATGAGCTTCAAAAAACAACTACCCAAGGAAAGGAGCAACAGAAATAATTCGACTTTATAGTCAGATTCGTTGTCAATGAAAGCTAGTGATAAGAGAAAAGTGGTTGATCACCATGCTGAAATGAAAGCTAGTCCTGATAAGATTTGTTAATTCTAAATAAGCTCATGGAATTGGGAATATTTTTGGTTTCATCAGCTGAATAAACCAACTCGGCAATGTTGTTTCATCTAGCACATAATAAACTCTCACAACTAACTTTTTGAGCCAACCAACATATATTATCAATCACTTATTTTTGTCTGACCCTGTATGCGTGCTGTGGGTTGCGCATAATGAATAGAAAGGCAGTATTATTAAGGCTCAAATGTGAAATAGTACCCAAACTTTGTCTACTAGATCACTTGAGGGCCTGAACTATGAACCGGCACAACTCAGGACTTGTATTTTTAAATTTGGGACAATTCAATTCACAAGATAAATTAGTCAGTCAAATGAAATCACGTGTTCGGATATCATTTCCCACCATCTAACCAAATTGATAGACTTGACCATGTGATCACTCGTGAAAGTACTCAAATGGTGGCAAACGATATTTGAATGCGTGACTTCACCTAACTAATCAACTCATTTTCTAGACTAAAACTGCTCTAAACCCAAAAGTACAAGTGCTGAGTTTTGCTAGTTCATAGTTCAAACCCTTAAGTAATCTAGTAGGTAAAGTTTATAGTACTGTTCCACATTCAAGCCTATTAATAAGTTCAGAACTTCTGAGTTTGTGCAAGTAAAAAGCACTCATCAGAACCAGCATTCTACACTTGGTTTGGCATAGTTCTTTCCCGGCCACAGCTAGGGGCACGCTTTGCAATAGGCAAAAAAGGCCAACCCTTCCCTTCCTTACAAATATTGCCTAATTAATATGCTTCTGATTGCTAACTTTAGAAGAAAAAAAAGAGAGATAAAAGCTGAAGATTCCCATTTTTAGGCGGAGCAATTGTTCAAAGACGAATGTGCGATATCGGTGTATGAGATGTTGGATAATTTTTGTGAATTTGTTGTCCTCAACCTTTCTTACATCCGTAAACACAAGTACGTACATAAAGCAAATACTACTCCTACCAACTATTTTATTGTTTGGCCACTCCATGTGCCTGTACTGTACCTTAATTTGTTATATACAAGGACGTTCCAAACAATGCCAAAGATGGGGGGAGAATGAGGAGAGGGATGCTGAAGATGGGAGGAGATGGAGGAAGGGGGGAAAGGGAGGCTGAAGAGGTCGGAGAGGGAGGAAAGGGAGGTCGGAGACGTGGCTGCCTAAGACAGATGAGTTGTAGAAGAGGTTGGTGGTAGTTTTGTCGAATTAAAAATTTTTAGGGATTTTTTGGCAAAGAAAATTTTAATAGGGGTAAAAACAAGCATTTTCCTTATTAACGTGGCTTTTTCCGTTTAAGATAACGATTTTCATATAAAAAGAGGCCAAAATAAAACCTTTTATTAAGATTATGAATACACTACGAACAAAGTGAAGATTAAGGTTACAAGTGAAACAATAATTAAATGTTGGGAATAACGTGTGCAATTTATCCTAGTAAAATGTACTAGTGTATATCTCCCAGGCTACCTTATCCAAAGTGGACGATGTCGATGTTTGACTTGCCAATCATTCCGAGCCTCTTGTGATTGCGGCATCATGCAAGAACCACGTGGAGAGAGTGGTGGCACAAAGTCCAAGATTCCACAGTTTGTCCAACCAACGATAGCTAAGCCTGTTAATCCCCCATTTTGATGAAAAGGAGTAAGTTGTCCACTACATTCCACTATATTTTTGCCCTAATGCATCATTAGTCCTCCAACTTTTCCAACTCCCATGAGTTAGTCCCTCAACTTCGACTCAATATGACTTAGTCCTCAAACTTTGTAAAATCATACGACTAAGTCCTCAAACTTTTTAAATGGTGCAACTTAATCCTTCAGCCATCAGGATAAACTACAACTTTAAGTCCTAACTTCCAATCTTTCAGCAAAATGACCCTTCTATTTAGGAACTTCCATTATCACCAAACTTGTGGGTTAATAAATTTTATAAAATTGTTAAATACACAATTAACTAATTAAATAACTTACAAAATGATAATTTAAAAAAATTATATACAATAATTGTACAATTTTTTAATTATTTAATAATTTATATTTTTCTTATTTTTTTTAAAACAACTACTTTGGTTGACTTATTGGAAAAAAAACATTTTTTTATGCACTCTACTATTATATTGATCAATTATTTTTTCTCACTTTTTTCATACAAAATATGCAACATTAGGGACTCATGAATTTAGAGATCATTATAGAGAGTTTTGCTTTAAGTAGATTTAGTTTTCAAACAATTTTCCAAATTAATATTTTTTGTATTAACATTTTTTGATTTAGAATTAGTATATCACATCATCTTAAAACTAATTCATCCCTTACAGTTCTCATACTAATGAAGATGGTACGTACTATAACTTCATTAGCTTTTTATCATTTGTTTTCGAATAAAAATTTGATGAAGATGGTACGTACTATAACTTCATTAGTTTTTTTATCATTTGTTTCCGAATAAAAATTTGATGAAGATGGTACGTACTATAACTTCATTAGTTTTTTTATCATTTGTTTCCGAATAAAAATTTGGGAAAAATAAAAAAATC
Source organism: Aquilaria yunnanensis (assembly GCA_039654915.1). Taxonomy (NCBI): domain Eukaryota; kingdom Viridiplantae; phylum Streptophyta; class Magnoliopsida; order Malvales; family Thymelaeaceae; genus Aquilaria; species Aquilaria yunnanensis. The sequence goes on along the minus strand of CM077596.1, from coordinate 93,006,230 downwards.
TAACCTTTAACTTTAGGACGATTTATCTTCTTTACCTTCTTTATTTCTTCAATTTCTTGCATATTAATGGCTTCTTTATGTTTAATTTGAATCTTTTTTTCAAATATAATTACTAGTTGGAATCCATCAAAAGAAAAAAAAAGGTAGTCAATATTCTCATTAATTGGTTAAATTAAAAAAAATAATTTTCCCCAAAATTCCCTACTCTTATTCGTATCCAGCCACAGTTTATAACAAATTATAGTACATATCATCTTCATTAGTTTTTTTGCACCCAAATTTTTCTTTGGAAACAAATGATAAAAAGCCAAAGAAGCTATAGTGCGTACCATCTTCATTAGTATGAGAAATTGCAAGCAATGAATTAGTTTCAAGATAATGTAGTATACTAATTCTAAATTACAAAATATTAATACCAAAAAGATTAATTTGGAAAATTATTTGAAAACTAAATCTACTTAAAGCAAAACTCCTCTAAAATGATCTCTAAATTCATAAGTTCCTAATGTTATATAAAAAAAGTGAGAAAAATACTTAGAAAAAATAATTGATCAACATAATAGTGGAGTGCATAAATTTTTTTTTTCTTTCCAATATCCAACCAAAATAGTTTTTTAAAAAAATAAGTAAAATATAAATTATCAAATAGTTAGAAATGTCTCAAATTATTGTATATAATTTTTTTAATCATCATTTTGTAAGTTATTTAATTAGTTAATTTTGTATTTAATCTATTAACTCACGAGTTTGGTGGTAATGGAAGTTCTTAAATAGAAGGGTCATTTTGCTAAAATATTAGAAGTTAGGACTTAAAATTGTAGTTTATCCTAATGACTAAAGGGCTAAGTTGCACCATCTAAAAAGTCTAAGGACTAAATCACATGATTTTGTAAAGTTTGAGGACTAAATCATACTGAGTCAAAGTTAATAGGCCAACTTGTGCAAGTCGGCAAAGTTGGAGGACTAATATTGCATTTAGGCCTATATTTTTTTTTTTTTGCTGTTAAACTCATCATTAACATTTTCATGTGCGGGTATTCACTCACTATTATTTTCAATGTGTAAACTAAACATATGCATCTTTAACAAAGAGAATATTATTTGTTTTTTTTTTCATGGAATGTATTATGAAGAAGGGTCACATAATATTACCATATTTTAAGGTAAATTATACGATTTATACATCATTTATACCTTCTTACGCATATAACTCCCAGAACTAAAAATAATAGCACTCCTTAACGTTTCCCCTTCATCGATGACCACAACTGACAAACAATCATTCTTCAACATTTTCATGTGATTATGATTTCTGGTTATGCCTCTCAATGTCTCACCTGCTTGTTTGTCCAGCGCCATTCCATTGAAGATACTAAAGAGTTATGGTGAGATTTAGGGCTTAGAGTTCTTGGGCATAAATGCGAACAAGATTACTGATAAAAGCCATGCTATCTTGTCTCACTTGAAGAATATGCTTGAACTATATGTAGGTTATTCAAATAATTACACTGGTGTAGTTTCATCGGACTTTTGAATGCTTAGTTAACTCTGAGTTCTTCTTATGAAAATTGTAGTCTTATCGGAGAAATTTCTTCAAGTCTTGGGGTAGTTGTAATCGAATTGGTGGTATAGGCAAGTTGATGTTAAGGTGGCAAGGCAAAACTCCTGATAGAGGGGTAGCTAAATTGTCAGGTAAAAAACTTATAAGAGGCATTATAGTGTTGATGAAAGTTTATGGGCTAAGTTAATTAGTCTATCTTTTGGGAGCACAAGTTTGTTACGTATATTTCCCATCTCTATAATCATGTCATTGGAAGGTTTCATGTCATCACGCAACTGTAAATCTTTTAAAGGTAATGGTAAACATCCACTCATATGAAAATATTAGTGGTTGATTTAATTATAAAAAAAATTATAATGGTCGATTTGCATATAACGAAAATTATATGGTCAGTGTCACGTAAGCGCCACCTGGAGAGAGTCGAGAACGGATTCGAAGATTCGGGCCATTCAGCAGTTTATCCAACAAATGACAGGTAAGCATATTAATCCGCCAGTTTTGTATTGTTCAAAGAGTTTGCACTTTATCCATTTCATCTGCGCCCACAGATTGGAACAGAGTCGCTTCTTCCTCCTTCCCTCCTACGCCGTCCCGGATTCTGACTTCTCTTATATTCTCCTCCCCCTCCTCCTCCTCCTCCTCGTGGGTGGTGAAGAAAACCCAGCTCTGAGTCCATGGCTACCATTTCCATTCCCAGAGCTGGGTTTTTCGGATTATCTCACGATGGATGGAGAACTCGCCGGAAATTCCTCAGAGTCGCCCAATCTTGTACCATGTGAGTCCCTCAGTTCCCTTTTTTTTTTTTTTCTTTTCTGGATTTTGGGCTTTGTTGCAATCGCTTAAATTTTGATACTTTTTTATCTGGGTTTGATGCTGATTGTTGTATCTAGGTTCAGGGTTACATATTAGTCGAAAAAGCGTGGTTCTTTTTCTTTCATTTTTCATTGATTGCTATGAACTTGCCAGGAAACTTGATTCGGAGGCCGTGAATAAGACCAATTCGGAGGAACTCTTGTTGCAGATTCCTGCCCCGGCGATTCCCCAGACTGAAATAGTTAGGCCGTCGAAACTTAGATTCGACCGCCTTCAGCCAGCGGAGAGGGACCAGTTAGAGGGGGGCAGGGTTGAATTCGGACAGTTTGTGGCGAGAGAGGCCAAGCTGGATGAAGAATTGTGGGTATGCTATGTCCTTCCATTTGACCAGATTCAGTTCCTTTGGTTTTGTGATGGCGTTGTTTTCTGATGGAGCACTGTTATGTTTTTCTGGTAGACAGCAGCATGGCTAAGGGCTGAGAGTCATTGGGAGGATCGACCGAACGAGCGGTATGAATATCTGTAACTTCTACGTACATAACATGAATTATAGGTTATTGTTGTGCAAATACCCAGAAATTGTATCCCCTCTAATTGTATTTATAACTCGTGGACACAGGTATGTTGACAACTTCAAAAGGAAATATGCCGATCAGGTACTATGTGGTATATCCCTTTAATGTGCGTGTGTGTATCCATTGTATTTCTTTTCCCTTTTCTGGTTTTCATTGCAAAATGATTATAATTGTTAATTAGTTTAACTTATGTCTTAGAGTTCTTCAATTCTTAGGAGTTTCAAGCCATAAAAATGCGGTGCGTAGGGCAACTTGGGCAGATGCAAATGTGTAAATGTATTGTCACGGTATGGTTCTATTTATGATTCTTCTTCTTTTGGTCTAGAGCTTCTTAAAATATATTTGGTCATTATTATATAAGTCATTTTGGAGAAATGAATAAAGGAAGTCAGTTGCAATGGTTGCTCTGCTGCTCTTTGCTTGTATGTGATGTTTTTGGCTGCTTAAATGACCAGGTAAAGAAGGAAGACAAGAATGTAAAACGCACCATACTGAAAAGCGTAGTTGGAACTCTTGACCTTAGCATTCGGTACTTAATGTGTGGGGAGTCCTTTCCTGGGGTAGGATTTGTAGATTCTGATTAAATTCAGACTTCCTAACATCTGGTCTGGTGATTTGTCTGTACATTAACTTCTAAGATTGGCTGTGACAGGAGCATGGAAAATCCACCTTCCGTGGCATCAATAGAAGCGACTTAAACAGATATGGTTATGTTTCCAATTTGTGCATTGCCAAATCCGCAAGGCGGCAAGGCATTGCTAGCAACATGTTGTCTTTTGCAATTGAATCAGCCGTGTCAAATGGTAAGTCCACGGATGTTTTCCTTTCAGTGGCTGTGGAACAGGTCGTACAACACAAGAAGCGTCATTTGGTCCTGTAATTTGTTTGTAGGTGTGGAGCAGATATACGTGCATGTACATAGAAACAATGAACCAGCACAGCAACTGTATGACAAAATGGGATTTGAGGTGATTCCATTTTTGTTCTTCCCCAAGTCTTTATTCTTTTACATGAGATTGACGCATTGTGCGTGTTTTTCTGTTAGATGGTGGAAGCGGCTAGCTCTCATTTGTTAGATGAGCAGACTTACTTGCTGCGTTTGAAGGCATAAGAAGCAAGTCAGAGGTTCCTCTCTCTCAACCTTTTTTATCTGGAGAAAGGAACGAACACGAAAACAATGTATACTTAAAATGTTCAAAGGTAGGCAAGAGTTTGGAAGTCCTCTTTGCCCAAAACTGTAATCATCAACTGGTTCTTTGTTATATATGTATTATACTAAAAGGTCAGCATCATTATTGCCCAGTTTCATGCTGGGAACCTGTAGACGTGGAAATCCATAACCATGAATAATTTCGCCGGAAATCAGCCATGGTCCATGAGCACGGTAACTTTTACATAAACAAAGTAGTCGAGGAAAATTAGGCTTATGACGGCCAACTTATGGGTGCAAAATTACATAGATTTGTCAAACTTAATTGTGGGAGACAGAAAAAAAAAGTTCTGCTATATTCTGAAAGGGCCATAATGATCCAGAAATATTCACACATTCAGGGGACAAGAAGAAGAAACCAGACCAGAAACATGCCAGAGCTTTTAATATAGTATAACCTCACTTTGTCTGCCAAACATGCTAGGACCATAAGTGGAGGAGATCATGTCGACAATCAGCCGAAACTGGAGTGACAGGAACAAAATCACCAGAACTCCAGCTGACGCTGCTATTGAGATTAGAAGCCACTGGTTTTCATCACCAAAAACGATATATAGTGTTGCACTGAAGGCTACCATCATCGAGGTTATGGAAATGAAAAGCGAAACTAGACCCACTATTAGCTTGCTTGGCAGGGAATAGAGAAAATCAGCTTCTGCATACCGGGCTGTGAGGATGGACATGAACATCAGAATAGCAGCAGTGGACGAGAACAGTGATAGAGCATCTGCAACAGCAAAGATTATGAAGGGCTTGCGACTGGAGAAGATGGGGAGTCCGGTGTCCCCATTGTTGCCCCCTGGCACAGTAATAGCTGCTGCAAACACCACTGTCGCAATCAAGGTTGCAGCCACAGTGCAGGAATTTGCGGTGTCTTTCATCCATTGCTCCCCTTCCTTGATCAGTTCCTTGTGTTCTTCACTGAAAACCAGGGCAGGGGTTTTGTGGTCCTTGTTGAAAGTGTTCCTTAAGGCCGGTTGCACAAATTTTTCTACTTCCTGTGAATGATTGTAACGTGTAAGACTTACAGAAGCAAAGTTCACTCCCAGATATATCCAATCCTAGGATAAGAAAATGAGAAAATAGATACCTTGAACCACTGTAATTCTCTTTGCATCTGCAAAGCTGCACCAGAGACAACACTAAGTCGATGAGGGGGAGCAAGTTTTCCTGCCAAATGCAATATGCTGTTCCCATGAACATCTGTGCCTTGAATCATGTATTCTTTTCTGTTTGTCATCTGAAACAGAAGGTTGAAGACATTTTCACGGCGATTAACAACTGCAATCATGAACATGTTTCGGCTTTCACTATCAGAATACCGGAGCGCATGCGGCAAAGCCTCATTGATCTCCTCTACAATCTCCGGGATTCCATAAGTTGCTGCTAATAGGAGAGGCAGTCTGAGCATTTGACAACCATCTATGTAATTCAACTCTGCAGCTTCCTTGCACAAGAGTTTGACAAGTTTGAGTACTTGATTGTGTTTTGCCTTTGTATCCCGGATGCGCTTCATGGAGGGTACTACATTTATTCTCAGTTAAAATGAGTATCTTTTGGCCTTCAAAGATACTTGTTAAAACTAGGCTTTTGGTGTTTCTTACCTAATTTCTCAGCAACTCCCCAGATTATAGTATGCAACTTTTGAAATCCTATACCCAGGAAAGAAGAAATCTTATCACTAGATTAACTAGTAAACCGTATCATTTTTCCTTATGAATAAACCCTATCATTTTCCTGTATGACATGATGGTTACCCTTAGAAGTTGACAACCGGCTACATATCAGCCCCTGGGCTTGGCTCTCCATGGATCTCTGAGGAATAGCTACAAGAAGCAATAGAATTAACAAGTGGAAAAGAGATCTGCCATAAAAGAATTGCTAGGATATGTCGAGAAAGTGCAGTATAAAGACTAACACTTATAAAGCAGACGTTGCCAAAAGTTGAAGCAAATTCCACTGCGGAAAACAGAGGGCTCTCCAGCCAACACACTTAGAGGAGATTTGTCCCCAAAAATTTGCTTTCTAGCCATCAGTGGATACTTTTGCACAAGCTCCACGGCTAAGTCTGCCAAATTATGTAGCCAGGATTCAGGCTTCATAAATTTAAAGGTAGTTTTATCTTACCATAAGTTTCTCAGTAGAAAAAAAATAAAAACAAATCTTACTATAAAATCCAGTCAGTACTAAGAGCCATAGAAGCTTTACACCACATTCATCGGCATATGGACTTGGCTGAACATCGTCTCTAGTGACCTAAGAGCAGAAATTTTATTTTTGTTCATAGTTCAGTATAAGTAGTCTTTTTATGTTTCCTGCCAAAAAAACAAAGAATACCTGTAAGAGATAATCAACTAGATCTCTATGGGCATGGAGCACAGCTCGGTGCAGAGGCACAACGCCATCTTTGTCACGTATATACGGCAAAGTGGGGCTCCGGTCCACCAGCAGCTTGGAGGCCTTCAAGTTCCCAACAATGGCAGCTACTGAAAGAGCAGTCTCGTCATTATCATCTTTCCATTCCACTGCTTCTGAAGGCATCAACTCCAACAAGTTCTTCGTGAAGCCAATGGCCTTCTCTCCTGTTCCAACCACCACATGAAGTGTCATCTTCAAGTCTGAGGTTATCTTAGCGGTGACTGCACCAGGATCAGAATGGAATATTGCTCTGGCAGCCTCCCAGTCTCCTTTCAACGCTGCTTTGTATAATGCGGTGTACCTGTTGAGCTCTCTTACTCTCTGCAAATCTACCATAGTCAGGAAAGTGTTTGAGTGTTTTTAGCTGGTAAACATTGCATCTGTTGTGTTGAACTTGTGAAAAATCTGTATGAAGAAGCTGAAAATCAGCATAGATGTAGAAAAACCAGCATCAATAAGCTGCTGAAGAGCGCTGGCGTCCACACTGGCACTGGATTGGGAAGTGAAAGGATCCTGTGAAAGAGTTCTGGCAGCTCTGTCCATGTCTCCTTCAAGCAAAGCTCTATACAGATCCATGTACTCGTTCAAATACCTTCTTCCATCTTCTTCTGCACCAAATCAGGATAAAACACATTCATTGTCAACTCACCAAGTATAGTTAGTAACTTTATATATCCATTCTGTTTTCTTACCATTGCCACTGTCATGAACTTGAGACGATGAGGCCATGGTTGTGGTAAGCTTCTGTTCTCCTCCAGATTGTTTCTTAAGCTATCAACCATCAGAAAATGTTCTTTTATATTTGTAAAGGCTAAATGGCAATAAAAAAAGAACTGAAGCATGGTCAAGTTGGCATATTATATTAATACCATCCTGTTAACGCGTTTGTCAAGCCAAGTCAAAAACTGAAGTTCGGAAAAAGACCGACGAGAAAGAACCTTTTGGAATCAGTATCAGCGATCGCCGGGCACAAGAGAGAGCTCATATCGAGTGCAGAATTTCGCTCGAGAAAATTGGCCACCTTCACCAGCTTCGGTTGCGGCGACTCGAAGAAAACTATACTTACTTGGAAGCCCCTGCGAAGGCTTTCGCTCCAAGCTTCCTTCCCATCAATCACCACTGTGGGCTTGCTTGAGTGGGCTCTTGAACCAGCCAGATTCCAGATTAGCCCATTAGAAATCCTTTGGTTTTTATTTTTAGGGAAATGCTTTAATTATTTTCATTACCTCCAGCTGTGGTTGCTGATGTAATAAATTTCTGTATATAAGAACATAACTATCTAATGAAGTGATATTCAAAAAAATGACGTGATATTTTAGTTTATATGTTAGGATAAACTTTTATTTTTTTTTCATTTTTTAAGTAGCTTTTTCATACTAAAATAATTAATAACTTGATTAATAAAAGATATAAAGTAATATGAACAAAACATTTGAATGGAAAGCTTCATCTAATTAACCAAAGAACCTAACGAAATAAAATCAAAAAGTGAGTGCGTCATGACTCATAAATCATAATCAATGTGCAGCAGTGATAACATGAGGGCTGGTTTGGCCCCTTCAAAAACTTTTGTCTTTTCAAATTTTAAATCTAACTTTATATTTCACAAATTTGATAAATTAACATTCATATTTTATTTCCATTTTGAAGTTTTTTATTACTTCTATGTATTTTTAGTATATAGGATTTTATAAAAGGGGGGAAAAGACAATAGAACAAATGCAATGAATTTAATAAGCCTTAATAATTACCTAGTCATGAGCGCGTATTGAAGAAGACAGGGGAAAGAAGATGAAAGATAATCATGAAAAAAATTTATATAAACACGCATAAAGTAAAAAAAAAAATCTTAAGTAATAAAGAATCAATCTATATATTATCATATATCATTGATTTGAGGTTTAATTCAGTTATATTTTTATTTATAAGTATTTTCAATGAATTTAAATATCATATACTCATCAACACAATGAAACTAAGAAAATTTCAGAAAAAGTTGTTAATACGTAGTGCTTGTGACATGACATGAGGCAAACTGATTGAGCCTTTTTATATAAAAGGCTATACACAACTAAAATGATCTAGAAATGGAATTATTTGACGTCAATAACAGCATAATTGAGTTTACTTATTGTTACAACTGAAATTCTATTTTTGGCTAGGTCCTAACACTTTTTTTTTTTAACTCAACCGGTTATTTTTAAACTATATCCAATGTTACTTAATAATCCCTAAACTATTAAGTGTTACTTAGTCATCTTGAAACTATGTATAACGTTGCTTAATTGTTCTAACATCCATCATAGATATTAAAGATGAATGAAAAAATGACATGGCTGGTGAAATGACATGAAAAAATGACATGGCTGCTGATGTAACATTACCTTTCTATCCATTTTTAACGGTGTGATAGACGGCATGATAAAATAGCAACAATTAAATAGTTTGAAGACGATTAATACAACACTTAATGGTTTTGGAATGATTAAGCAACATGAAATATGGTTTAGTGATAACAGATGAAATTTACCCTTTTTTATACTCAAAATCTTTTACAAGTATAATAATTACAAGAGTTAAAAGGACAAATAGATTCAGCTACGTACGAGGTAAGGTATTGCACGAAACCTTAGAGAACTCCGGCTGCAGTTTAGCCACTTCCAGATGTCTAGGATTTTGAAGCACGTCACTACTCGAACTCGGGTATTTTATCTAGGATATCTTCTTGCGCTAGTAACTAAGCTGAGAACACAAGATAGGTCCTAACTTTTTTAGATCTAATATAAGGCCATTTTCACAAATAGTTCTTAAATTTTACTCCCTCCATTTCGTATTAATTAATTATTTTATCTTTTTTTACTCAAGTTTGACTTGAACATATTCATATTAATATGTATTGAAAAAAAAATCTTAAACATGATATTTAGAAACTATAGTCTTTAAAGTTTCATTTTCATATAAAATATTTATATTTTTATAATAAATTTTAAAAGAAATAAAATCACAAATTAATTGCTATAAATAGTAAAATGATCAGTTTTTGTGAAATGGATGGAGTAATTATCACTTTATTTTAGTTCCTAACCTATTGACCATATTATTTTGGTTCTAAACCTATTGAAAATGTCTTTTTATCTTAAAACTATTAAAAATGTTTCATTTATGTCTATTGTTAGATGGAATATATTAAATTAGATTTAGTGAATAATTTAAATTATACTTAAATTGACTTTATTCCATAAAATATAGTAATATAAATTCTCCATTAAATGTAAAAAAGTGCACTATTTAAATTTATTGAAAAATAGTTACAAAAAAATTTAAATTAATATTTCATGAATTTATGTCAAATAAAACAATTTCCATTAGGACAAAAACAAAACTATTAATCAATTAGGACTAAACAATGTGGTATTTAAAGTTTAAGGACTATTCACAAAACTTACTCATCTGGCATATTTATTACTAGTATTTATCATTAGGACCCCATTTTAATTTATTGATAGATGATACTCCCTCTATCCCAAAAATAATGGCAAGTATTCTTTGTTAGACCTTCCAAAAAATGAGTTATTTTCCTTTTTTAGAAAATTTTCAATATCTAATTTAGTTTACTATCCTCATCTAAACTCTTTCTGCATAAAACCAAACTCTCATAACTCTTTTTTTTCCCTTGTTCAAACTCTCATAACATAAAATTCAAAAAGATTTTTTTTATTTTATCTTTAGAGGTAAAAATGAAAAAAACAACATAAATTACTAGGCTCAAGTGAGGGAGTAGTTGAGCAGGGTTATTAAAAAGATCAGTATCTGAAAACAAAGGTGAGGAGAGTTTGTGTGGTAGGGATAGTTTATTACATTTGACAGGAAAGGAATGGCAGGCTATGTCATCAGAAGCCTCGAACAACCAGAAGAGATTCTTGCTAGGATGCTTGATACTATTTAGATTAGAATTGATAGCAATAATATAAATTACATAAATTTTAATCTTCATGATAAACAAAAACACATAATTTAAAATGAGATGAAGCCACAGAATGAGTATATGTCAGCCGGAGCAGCACGATCAAACTGATGAAAGTCTTCTTTAGATGTTATAGTTTAGATAAAAGTTGAATATTTGGGTTCTTACATAGCTAAATTTTATTTCGGACCCTGTTCAGTATTGCTTGAGAAATTGATTGGCCCCAACTTCGGTAAAACTGTCAACTCCCTCCCCCCAACCCCCCTTGATTATTACCAATTTCTTTAAAAGGAAGTCTATTATTTCGAGAACCATATATGAAACTTCTGGCCGGTTGTTCCCTTGTGCATCATAAATTTCACATGCACAGTTTTCATGAAGACAAGAATTAGGCATCCAGTGATAATTGCTGCTTGTTACAACCCCCAAAACCACAAGGTGACAATAGACAAACCAAGTTTTTTCAATATGGTTGATTGGATTGGGGAAATGTTAGATGGGGACAGTGGGGGCTGTTTCTGACAAAAGTGGGGTTTCTGGGGTACCAAAAAGAGGATGGTTTTGCATGTGTTTAGACCAGGGAGGGGTAAAGGGCAGAGCCTGTCCAGGGTGCCATTAGAGTTCACTACTTGTACTCCCCCTGCTACAAGAACGAATAGTGCCTGCCTCAGAATTTAATACAATTAACCAACCAAACTGCTCCCCACCCAACCAAAAAAAGGGTAAATTATAAAAGCTCCCCTGTAGTTTAATCTAACCTACACTTTGTCACCTCTATTTTCAAAACCTATACTTTACCTCCTACTTCGTTTATAGTGTCCGATAACAACTTTTGAAACCCTAAATTAAACTTCTTGATAATCATGTTTCAGTAATTTTAAGATTTTTAATATTTTTTTTCATAACTAACTAACCTTTAAAAGATACATGCATTTACAAAAAGAAAAAATCATTTACAGAAAATAAAAAATGATAATTTAAAATAATTATTAACTATAAAAAAATATTAGAGAGATTGATATTACTACAAGATGACTATCATATAGTTTAAATTATAGTTTCAGAAGTTGTTATTGGACAGTATAAAAAATTAGAGGGTAAAGTGTAGGTTAGGGTAAAACTCAGGAGGTTAGGGTATAAAAAACCGCATGCATAATAGTTTTTTTATACTATCATGCATGATGGTAAAAAGTTCTGAAACTTTTGTTAGGGTTAGGGCAAAACACATGCATGATAGTTTTTTTATACTCATGCAAAACAGTGTAGGTTAGGGTAAAACTCAGGAGGTAATTGTAACTTTCCGGAAAAAAAAACCGCCAAATTAACACTTCCCATACTCATCTCTCTTCCTCTTCACATAATACAGAACCTCCTCCATTTTAGCAGGAACGAATTAATATTTTTTAAAAAATTGTTGCAAAAAGGTTAAATAGTTTTTTATTTTAGAAAGTTTTTAACGTTCAATTTACTTTACTATTGTTATCTAAACTCTCACTCCACAAAACCTCAAAAGAAATATTTAATTTTTTCAATTATTATTTAAACTCTCATTATACAAAACCAATTTTTTTAAATTCTCATTTAAATTAATACTGTACAAAACATCAAAAGGATTTTTTTTAACAAAATTTAGTCTTATAAAGAAAATAAATAAAATAATATAAATTTTATATATATATATATATATATCTTAATTTCATATCTAGAACATTGGTTCATTCTTTACGGGACAGATAGAGTATGTATTAAACATGAACAACATATTAATATCTTAATTTGGTTGGATTAATTTGATGTTAATGCCCTTTCTAGTTTCTGCTTAAGGTACTAATGCTATGTCTTTCAAATATCTTAACAGAAGTTAACCATACACTCTTTTCACCCTATATTTTTTTTGCAACATTTATTATTTTAGGTCATCCTAAATCTTTATAATATTTCATATTTAGTAAATTATTTTATCATATTATCCTTCAAAATATCATTTCAATATTTACTTTTCAAGTCTTCTTGATTTTGTGTAACAACATACATTTTTTTTTATTTTTTCTTAATCTATATGCCAAACTCAAATATTTTAAAGAAATGAGGGAGAGAGCATGTCTTAACATCATTATGGATATCTTTTCCTGAACAAAGTCGACCCCATAGGTTATTGTTATATATGTTTGTATAAATGAAAAAGATAAAAGATTATTTTGATATAATGATCATTTTAAAAAATGGCAGTGTGCTCGGAGGTGAATTTTAAAAAAGAGTTATTAGTGATTATTTTGATGTATCGTAATTATTCACTTAATTTATACATCAACTAGAAGTTTAAATGTAAGAAGTCTAAAAAATATTTTTAACCTTTTTTCACGAAAATTTGCATTTTTTATTGAATTTTATTTTTCTTGGTTGGGCATGAAAATAAAATTTATAAAAATTTAATTACTCTTTAAAAATATTTATTCGATTGATGATTAGTTAGATTGATTTTAAGCTTTCAAATGCATTGGTTTTACAAAAAAAAATGAATAAAATGAAAATAATGGATTATTTTCTTTATTATTAATACTATTTGAAAACTAACATAATTACTTGGATTATTTTTTCTCGTAAAGTACTTGCTTTTTATAAAAAGTATTTTAACTGTGTGTTTCAAGCTTTTAAAGTGTAGAGTTTTAGTTGGTATATGATTTGAACAAATAATTATTTTAATTATTTTTTAAAAAATTTTACACAATCAATCATAGATAAAGTTCATTTTACATTAATTTTAATGTATTATTGTGCATTATTCTTATATAAATTCATTAATTGCCCAATTATTAATTTATTGATACCTTACATTTAAGAAGTTCAAAAAGCAATTATATAAATATTTTTTTTAAAAATCTGTTTTTATTAATTTTTTAGCTTAAAAACCTAAAAATTATAAAAATTAATAAAAATATTTGATATTACCACCTAAAAAGAAGTAATTAAACATAACATTATGTACTGTATTCATATAAATTTTAATTAGCAAGGGATAATCACATTACCACTTAAAATTTTGTCAAAATTACACTTACACAGTAGGGTTTCAAAGCCACCTAAAATAATTATTTTTAAAAAATTTTACAAAATCAATCCTAGCTACAGTTCATTTTACATTAATTGTAATGCATTATTGTGCATTATTCTTATATAAATTGATTAATTACCCAATTATTAATTTATTGATACCTTATATTTAAGAAGTTCAAAAAGCAAATTTAAGATTTTTTTTTTAAAAACTATTTTTATTAAATTTTTAACTTAAAAACTTAAAAAAATAAAAATTAATAAAAATATTTGATATTACCCCCTCTACAAAGAAGTAATTAAACATAAAATTATGTGCTGCATTCATATAAATCTTAATTAGCAAGAGATAATCACATTACCACCTAAAAGTTTGTCAAAATTACACTTACACCTTAGGGTTTCAAAGCCTGCACGTTCGCCCACACTTCCTAACGCCATTAGTGAACTACTAGTCAATAGTATAAAAAGACTGTTACACCTTAAATAGATAAAACCTAGCAATAAAAAAAGTGGGACCCAATCCATTTCATTTTAAATTGGATTAATCCAAAATAACTTGCTTATTTTTATGAATTTTTACGGAAACAATATTATTTGAAAGCTTATAGTGTACAGATATTCAATCCATTGAAAAATATTTCTTTTATACTCTGATTAAATTTTTATAAATTTTTTAATTACTTGACATAAAAATAAAAAATAAAAAAATAATTATTTTATAAAAATATTATTTCATAAATTATTTTAATTATATAATATTAATTTTTAAATGGTATTAGTTCTATAAAAAATCCATAAAAATGAAAATAAATCATTTGAATTAATCAAATTAAATGTAAAATGAATTAAGTGTAATTTAAACTGCATTATAAGTATCATTCAGTAAATTTAAATTATTCAATAATCATAGGACAACTATTAGGATGTATCATTTTTTTTAATTTTTTGAAAATTGTCTTTCCCCTACAATTGACCACTGGTTTATTAATGGTATTAAAAAAGTATGAGAAAATATAGATTTTGAAGTCTTTTGGGACAAGTTGTAATTTCAAAGAAAGTCCAAGGGGAGTCAGTGTCGTTAATTCTTTAATACTTCCTCCGTCCCAATTTAATTGAAACGTATTTCTTTTTGGGAAGTCCCAAAAAGGTTGAAACGTTTCCTCTTTTGGAAAGTTCAAACAATTAAATAATCATTTTACACGAAACCCAATAAAGACTTTTTTTTTTAATCTCCACTCAATCTCTCACTGCACAAAACCCAAAAAAGAATATTTCCTTTTTTAATCATTATTTAAACTTTTACTACATAAAAAATTAACACAAATTACATACACCTTAATTTCCGTGCCCAGTCAAATGTTTCAATTAAAACGGGACGGATGGAGTAACAAAATTGCTACTGGAATCGTAGCAATGTGCAAATTTGCCACATATTTTGAGAAGTAGCAAATCAGCCATTCAGCGGACAAAGGGCAGGTATTCTATCAATTCCAGGTGGGTTTCGAAACAAGAAGTCCGGCACTAGTGTAACATGAATATTTGCTTGAAAGGGATGATGGAAGGAGAATTATGCATGTAGTCCTCATCTTCCTGCCGCATCTCTTACTATTCCTTAATTTTATATTCTTCTATCATATTTGAGTGGTAAAATTTTACACTTAATCCCTAATTTCTGAAAAATAAGGATGCCCCGGTGAATTGCCACCGCCATTTTATCTGCAGAGTGGCAAAAACACACTAATTAATATGTAAAGTTAGTCGCAAATTTAGAAGGGATTTGAAAATTAGATGAAAATTTGGAGTGGGAAATTGTAATTAACCCTTTTTCTATTTTACGTTGTCAACAGAAGCTGGTTAATTAAGTTGAATAAAAGAGCTGGAGAAAGAATTAAGAGGACCCAAAAGCTGCCAAACGTCCTATCGTTTTCTCAACTTCCCAAATGGCGAAAGGACCAATGTGTAAGTGGGCTAGGGCTAAGACGACCCTGACCCGTGTGTGGGTCTGACCCTCTGGTCTGAGGTAGAGGAACACAGAAGTTAATAGGACTTCATCCTAGTAAAAGGCTAAAAGCTTCCAACCCGTTGGCAATTGGCCTTCCCAGAAAGGAATTTTACAGCCTTTCTAATCTTATGCAAAGTAAGATCCAGTTAGTTTTTTTTTTTGTTATGTCAGATTAATTTATAATTACTTATTTTATTTTTATAATTTTTTATTTAAATCAATATTATTTAAAAACTAATTTATATAGGTATAATATAAATACTAATTTTTTAAAAATAATTTAATTAATTTTTTATTCACGTATAAGACGACCCTGACCCGTGTGTGGGTCTGACCCTCTGGTCTGAGGTAGAGGAACACAGAAGTTAATAAGACTTCATCCTAGTAAAAGGCTAAAAGCTTCCAACCCTTTGGCAATTTGCCTTCCCAGAAAGGAATTTTACAGCCTTTCTAATCTTATGCAAAGTAAGATCCAGTTAGTTTTTTTTTTTTTTGTTATGTCAGATTAATTTAGAATTACTTATTTTATTTTTATAATTTTTTATTTAAATCAATATTATTTAAAAACTAATTTATATAGATATAATATAAATACTAAATTTTTTAAATAATTTAATTAATTTTTTAATCATTTTTCATTTGTAGGTTGTATATGTAAAAATTAATAAAAATTTAACTAACTTATAAAAAAGAAACTATCTAATAAATTATTGTACCCATACAATATTAACTTTCAAATCCACCTTTTCCCCTGGAGCTAGCACTGGCAGGCCAAGAAATATTTCAATATATACAATTCCATGTGTGCTGACTCATAATTTAGTAAAAAGGATATTCTAATTTGTAAGATTTGTGTTTTTGTTTGCTGTGGAGGTTCTGTGGAGAATTCAGAGACACGAGCTGCAGAACCAGAAAAGCAACAGAGAGTATGCAGTAATAATTCGAACGCCAGAGCCAGAGGGCTTTCTTTTCAGACTCCGAGTGAGTCAGAAAGAGAGGTGGCATTTGGCAGGCCTAAATATTACAAGGGTAAAAGATATTACTTGGTCCTAATACTTATTACGTTTTGCCAATTTAGTACTAAAATTCATTATCTTGTTAAATTTATCCTAATTTGGATGTCTTGTCAGGTGGCAGATAGAAAAATTGAGGTGATACATAACTACCGTTAAATATTAACTTCTGACCATCTTTTCTGTTATGAGGATGACTTTGCAATGACACCTATAGTTTAGGCACCCAACCCATGATTTACATATTTATCTTATAGCATATTAATTTTTGCCCAACTATTTTATCGTTCAGTAAATACTACAGTAATAAATTTCCATTTCTATATTTTTATTTATAAATATCAGCAAAATATAAGTCAAAAATTTTCTCTAGCTTTATTTAATTTTTCCAACTAAGCACATTATGTTATATTTTATCAATTGAATTAGCCTAATGACTTTTTTTATTTGATGGATCATTTTAGGGATTGAATTGCTCAAAATGAAAAAATGAGAGTGACATTATAGTAGGTCTTAAGGCTCTATTTTACCCTTGTATTTTCAAATTTGTGCAAAACCAAATTTCAAACTCATCTAATTTATAATTTAGCTCTGTCATAGTTTTAGCTTTTTATTTAGGTTATATTATTTTAGTATCAGAAAAACATACATTATGTTCATCATTTTGTCACAATTTGAAGACTAACATTCTTTTTACTCATAATCATTTAAATAGAAAAAAAAATTAATGATTTTTTTCTATATATACCTAGACTTGAAAAAGAAAAAGAAAATCATTTTGGAGCACCCCAGCCTCTTACCATTCCCAGCCCCAACCACCACCACCACTTTTGCTACCGATAACTGACTTCTTATGTCGGTTTCAACTTTACATCAACTATACATCATATGTGGTATCTCACTTGATGTATTTCTTCAATTTAAATCTTTCCAACATCAAGTATGGAAGAACTTAGCCAAAATAGAGAAGAACCCAAAAGATAATCAGCCAGAACTAATCTAAAGATCAATTCTAACAAAAAATGCAACTCTCTTTGAGAGATAACTTTGACCAAGATGAGTGAGAGAGACGTGAAGCGAGAGAGATTTTGGAATATACTAGTTCTTCATTAGAAAGTTTTAATGCATTTAGCATATTTCATAAAAGTAAGTATATATACATAGGGTTACTCTAATTAGATTGCAGTATCGCAAGTTCTTTAACTTAAATTCACAAGAAATTTCGTGGAAAGTGGGTGTAATTGACATCGTAGTAAAGTAATATAAAGTCCACTTGAAATAGGTACATAAAATCTTTGATAATATATATGTTATTAGGACAAGCATCATTTTCCTATAGTTTTATCCATAATACATGTCCAGAAGATTAATGCAGGAAGATGGTCCCTGAATTAATATTACCACCTTGTTCTTCTTTTGAGAGTATTACTACGGAGATCTAAAAATTACTGTAACCCTTCTGGTTATAATAATATCATTAAGTACTACAACTAGTACTGAGCAACACCTACACGTGTTAGAGAAACACAAATCCCTTCTTTCTTCTTCTTCTTCTTCTTCTTCTTCTTCTTCTCATCTAGAAGTATTCAGAAAGCGTGAAAGTTGGAAGGCATGATGAGTGGAAAACATAGGTATCCCTTCACTGCATCACAATGGCAAGAGTTGGAACACCAAGCCCTGATCTTTAAGTACATGGTCGCAGGCATCCCCGTTCCTGCTCATCTCCTCTACGCCCTCCAAACCTCTTGCTGCTTGGACCCTTCTCTCTCACCTTCCAGCCTCTTCTCTACCCCTCCCCAACAACACATGAGTAAGCTTAATTTCTTCGTCCTTAAATATCCAAATTTCGATTCCTTTTTCGATTCCTAACGTCGAGCTGTAATACTAAATTTTCTTTAAGATAATAGAATGTTTGTGTTACTTGTTTTTTCTTTTCTGGGGCTGTGTGTGGTTGCAGTTGGGTGGAACAGTTTCCATATGGGTTTGGGGAGAAAAGTGGACCCAGAGCCAGGAAGATGCAGAAGAACTGATGGCAAGAAATGGCGGTGCTCCAAAGAGGCACACCCTGACTCCAAGTACTGTGAGAGGCACATGCACAGAGGCAAGAACCGTTCAAGAAAGCCTGTGGAATTCCCTCTAACACCAATCACCAACACTAATAATACAAGTCATTACGAGTACTAATTATATAACTCCTTCTCAACTTTCAACCTTTTTTTTACGACTGAAAATATTTTTTTTTTTCTTGTGGGTTTGATTTATTTTTGCTGGTTGTGAACATGAAGAAGCAGTAATATCCATGGTGATTATGGGATGAAAGAAGAGCAGCCATGTGGGAGTATGAGGAGATTTTGCGGGTCATCCATGGAGGATTCATGGCAGCTTTCTGTTGGTGCCTCTGGCTCCGGCTCCTCTTCATCGTCTTCCAGGCTGCGGAATCAGAAAGAGTACTGTTGTTTGAAGCTTCAGAGCCTAACGAGTGATGAGGCCCCAAAAGAGAGAACCGTCCACCGCTTCTTTGATGAGGGGCCGCCGCCGGAGAACCAAGAACATCCATGGAAGCCTCTCGAGGAAGATAGATCGACAACTAAGCTCTCTATCTCCATTCCCTCCTCCCTTGATTTTCCCATCTACTCCAGAACCCATCATGGTAACTTTCCATCTCTAGCTACTTGTTTATTTTTGTCTTTCTTTTCCTGGGTGTTGAAGGTTATTTATGCTCTGAAAATAATGGTAAACATAGTAAGAACTGTGCGAATAATGTTACTAATAAATACGTATGTCAGGTTTGATTCGACGCAGAAAAATTGATTTCTTGTTTCAAACAACTAATTGATTGTATAGTAAATAACATGGGTTACAAACTTTGTCCTAAATTCTAATTAAGACATGTACTGTTACCCTGGTTTTTATTTGTCCATGTGTTGGACGTAAATTGTTCCATTGTTTGGTTGATTTTGTCTTGCAGATGGATGAGTAAAGCTCAAGAATTGTACTTGCCTGGTGGAGAATTTTCATGGTTAATTTTCTTGTTCTTGTTCTTGATCTTTTGTTTGTTTGTATAATGTTTCAAGTGAATTGTCTAAGACTCACGTTTGTTCTACATGTATGCTCTTTTAGTTATGGGGACTGGGGACCCTATCTTTTCTCTCTCTCTCTGTTTTTTTTTACAGTGCCTTGGTTGCTGGCCTGTCGCCTGTACAATTATTTTTTTACTCTGTTAGTGTTGTCCAGATATGCCTTTAGATTGGTGGTAGAATATAGACAAAGGCTGGTCTTGTGTACGACATGTTCAAAAGAAAAGCCAAATTTGAGTCGGGTCGGATTGGCTTGCGTCACATAACATTTCTGGCGATCTGATCCTCCCTGGGGAATTTCTTTTCCGAGCCCCTTTCTAGTCCACTCTCCATCCTTCATGCAGAGGAGGACTTGTTGGGCGTTTCCTTAATTAAACGGCTCATACTTTTTGTTAATGAAAACTAAAGCATGAGGACTTTAGAGCTCAAGTTCCAACTTTTAATTAAGGCCTAAAGCCATTTCCAGCTCTTGAACTCGCTAGACCCGGACACTTAACCCCCTTAACTTAGACTTGGTCTAACTCGCCCCCTAAACTTACAAATAGGGGACACTTTAGCCCTTTGGCCCCCATGTTTGTATCACATGTTTAACGCTACTTGCTTCATCTAAAACCTCTCAGCTTGCTTATTCAGGCATTTCAACAAACACTTTCTGTTCTTAATCCTTACAGTAAATATAGGAGATTTCTTATCTCTATATTTACACACAGCAAATAGGAACAGAGTTTTGCATGAACTAGAAGAATTGAAACAACAAAATAGTCATAAGAAAAGTTAGATTCTTTGTTTTGAAAATCATCGCCCGTTGGAACAAGAAAAAAATGAGGTGAGAAGGACCACGAACCCATTGAATTTTGCATTTCTTGGTAGATATCAAATTTGAACCTTGCATTTGATTTCTCATCTTGTGCAAAAGCCCTAACGATTTCGGCTTGATTTGACCCCATATGCCAATAATCAACGAAGACTGAGGCGTGTAAGGAGATTGCTCAGACTGACCCGTATGGTTACAATGGTGAGTTATTAGGGTATGGTGCCGCACAGTAAAGCCAAAGGTAGAGGGGATCGAACAAAGAACCAGATGTGGGACGGAGTGGGCAGAGGCGAACAAGAGGAAGGAGAAGGCAGGGTGATTGGAGTCGGCGAGGGAGGTAAGGTCATCGTCAAATGGGTGGAGGGTGGAGAAGGAAAGCTGGAGGACCAATGCCGAGAAGGGAACAACCATGGCGTAAGCCGAATTGTTTCAAACAGAGCAAGGTGGCGTTAAATCATATGATACGCACATGGGACCAAAAGTGCTAAAGTGTCCAGTGTTTGTAAGTTCAGGGGGTGAGTTTGACCGAGTCCAAGTTAAGGGGATAAAATGTCTGAGCCTGACGAGTTTGAGGGTTAAAAATGAATTTAGGCCTTTAATTAATTTGAACATAGAGAATTCTGGTCCTTTTACTAGTGTTAGAGAAGGTTAATAAATGCCAAATAAGGACATTTTTTTAATCTTTTTTTTGTGAGATCATAACTGAGGAGCCAATATAAGTTAATAATAGAAACACCTAATGTTAACTTCTGTTTGAATTTAGAATATTTGAAATATAAAAGTACATCTACACAGCAAGTTTTGGGTTAGTGTGACTTGATGCAGATTATGATTTCAGCTAGGTGTGTTCAAACCAATAAAAGAAATTAGTTGAATATGGAAGGAAATTTGCATCATCAGTTTGTTCCCGTT
This sequence comes from Aquilaria yunnanensis, assembly GCA_039654915.1. Taxonomy (NCBI): domain Eukaryota; kingdom Viridiplantae; phylum Streptophyta; class Magnoliopsida; order Malvales; family Thymelaeaceae; genus Aquilaria; species Aquilaria yunnanensis. The sequence continues at coordinate 92,984,817 of CM077596.1, read as the reverse complement.
ACCAACAGACTAACATGAAATAAATTTTTAAAGGTCAAGGGCCAAAATGAGATGCTCTTAAGGTTAAGGATAAAAATAAGACAAAATGAAAAGGTTAGAGATCATGAATGTTTGCGTCTAACCCACCCTAGTCACATGAGGATAAAATCAAAGGCCTAAATCATTTTTGTCTCTCAAACTATGTTAACTTAAATATTTTCATCCTTAAATGTTAACACAGTGCAACTCAATTTCTCAACTATAAAACATGGCCCACTTAATCCATTTAACTCATTAACTCAATTAACTTCATTAGATTTTCAACAGTTTAGTGGTTTGAGTGTAAAACTTTAAAAGTCTTGGTCATTAAGTTGAGAAAATACATAACTTGAACCACCTAATGAGAATTAAATGCAAACTTTTTAGAAGTTTCAAGATTATAAATTAAAATATAATCCAAATATAAAGAAGCTTGGAAAAAGAATTTTCACTTTCAAAAAAAAGTAACAATGCTACATTCTTTTCAAGTAATATAATCAATTCCCAAAAAATAAAATCAATTACAAAATCAGTTTTAACTTTTTTTTGTAATTGATGTTTTTGAAATAAGTAAATTCTCCAATTTGCTTATTGTGACTTAAATCGAATAAATTTATTATTAAAACCTAACCAAAACTTTAATTAACATCTTAAAATGATCAAGATAAGACTTATTTAGTTATTTTTAGTCAACAATTAGTGCAAGAAATGATAGGCCTTTTGTTTCCTATACATGGCAAACAAAAAGCTCACTCAATTATAAGAACAATTCGTGTAAATGGTATCCATCTATATTATCACACACCCTCAACAGCGGTGGCTAATTGTTTGCTGGAAAAGAAAACAGTAATAATATATATACATGCCTAAGAAAGACATAAATGGATGATTTATTTTTATACCCTAAAACGAATGTTATAGTTATCCCTTTTGCCAAAGTCATATATAATCTAAGAATTCTTACTTTGGAACTAAAAGTACAAGTTAGGAGGGGGAGATTATCCAAGGGAGTGATTCCTTTTACAGTAAGAAAGATTAAAAGTATATTTAGAGAAGTTTGCCTCTTCCAAGTCAAAAATATTTTCTATTTCCACGCACTTGCATGGGAAGAACTGGTTCTAAAATTGTATACGAATTACATAGGAAGAAATTTCGAATCACTATGTCGCATTCTTTTAAAAGAAAATATTTTTGTCATTTTTAGGCCGAATAAGAAAAAAATTCATAAAAATTATTTACTTTATAAAAAAATTAATTCAAATGATTATCAGGTAAATATAATACTCCATCCATCCCAAAATAGATGAAATGTTTCTCTGAGCATGGAGATTAAAGTGTATGTAATTTATGTTATTTTTTTCATGGGTAAAAATTATTTTTTTTTTATTTTGTTTAGTGAGAGTTTAAATAATGATTAAAAAATAAAATATTCTTTTTTTGGGTTTTGTGCAATGAGAGATTGAGTGATGATTAGAAAAAAATTATTTATTGGGTTTTGTTTAGTGAAAATTTAAATGGAGGTAATATGGTAAATTTATTGTTTAAAATTTTTCAAAAGAGGAAATGTTTCAATTTTTTATTTAGATGAAACATATTCCTTTTTGGGACTCCCAAAAAGGAATATGTTTCATCTAAATTAGGATAGAGGGAGTATTTAATTTTTCAAGAATATTAATTTTAGATTAAAAATAAAAATGATGCATTTTTAAAAAATAGAAGAAGAATGGTCTTAGTCAACAGGCTTAGTTGGCCATTATGGATACTGCCGCGGCCAAGGCCTGGGTTGAAGACCCTACAAACACTTACTTGACAAAACTTCAAAGAATTATTAAATATGGTTCGGCGCCCTCCTGAATTTTGAGAAACATGTAAAGTGAAATCTACGTTTATGATCTCTCGTAAGTATTTTTAGAAACTCTCACAAGAATACTGCTGAATACCAACCATAAAATTAAAATAAAAAATTGAAGAATGGGCCGACTGTCTAAGTCCTAAGTTCAGTAAATTATTTTTGTTAACAAAAGAGAGTGAGGATTGGAGGGGTAAAGCTTAGACTGAAACCTGAACACTGAACCAAAATATATCAGATTTGGATCGATTTTAATAGAGAAATAACGTCAAGTCGGTCGGGGCCGAATCTGGACAAACTTGAAATTTGTTAGTGTGCCAGCCCAGCACTAGCCCAACCCACAATCTAAAACCCGGAATTTGTTAGCCCAACCCAGTTGCCCAGGCACCACTAGCTCAACCCACTCTCACCCGGCCCTTCGCCCTCGTCATCGTAGAATTGCAGCAGACTCTCAGTCTCAGATCGATCGAACCCTCCCCTCCTTTCCTTTCACTCTCTATCTCAGTCTCAGAACGCCCTCTTCGTCCTCGCCGATTAGCTGACGCCCAGTTTTAAGTAGATGAGCTTCTGTTTCGATAGTTTCATCCATGTTATTGAGTTCCGATGCTCTGAGTTTGAGTACAGCCCAAATAATACCTTCCTGATAGTGCATTTTCTGGTTTGGTTCAGGTTGGGCTCAATGATTGGATCAGATTTGGGCCAACAGGCTAAGCTAATCCGGGTCGGATTCAACCCAAAATCGGAAAATTGCCCGACTTTCAGCAGTCGGCCAGCAGACTAGGAGTTGTTTGCCTTTTTCACGCCTCTCCTCTTCACGGCTTCGCCTCACCGCGATAACAACTCCGAATTGGTGCGAACGGACCTGATCCGACCCGACTTCGAATTCAGGCCCCACAGCCCACATTATATACCGGTTAACCCAGATGTTGACGCGGGTTTGAGTTGGCCGCCTTCCGACTCCATATAACAGTGCTTCCTGAAGATTAGCCTCCTTCCTCTCAGCTCTTCCATCTTCTTCTTCTTCTTCTTCAAAACCATCGAACAACTGCTGATACGTTTGTTTATGGTCAGATGATCATGCTTAGCTCCAACTGACTAAAGTTGGCTCCTTTTCCTGTTTTTCCATTTTCCCAATATCTTCTGATTCCTTCAGTTGGGTCTGTTTTTCATTCAGTATGATTTTGGTTGATCGTTCCTTCCCATCATTTCTAATTGCTTTTTCATCAACGGGAATGTGTAGGCTTAATAGGTTTTGTCTTTATTTATTTATTTATTTATTGTTTTATTTCATAGGTCGGCGGTTTCTTTTGTGCAAACTTCAAACCCCCGGAATGGAGGCCCCAAAAAAGGCTGAAAACAAAACCAATGCTCCCAGGAAGGTATTCTTTTTGTTTACTTTGTGTTTCAATCATTTTTGTTCCAGTAATATGGTAGCTTACTGATGAATGTATCTGCTGGTGCGGGCACTGTTTTCTGGGATATTTATTGCATTGCGCTTCTGCAGATGAGATTTGCACCTAAAGCCCCTCCACGCCGAGCGCCAAAACCTGAGGTTAAAACGTACATATCATTCTCTAATATAGCCAAGCATGTGTTGTTCTTTTAACTTGGGCTGCATTTTAATTTGGAGCTTCACTTTCTACCGTTTGCCCATTTCAGGGAAGTGTCTGAGGACGATGATGCAATTCAAGCCAGAGATTTGCTGCAACGTTTTACTGTATGTGTATCTCTTTATATATTTGTTGTCCGTGAGCTTTGTTGCATCATTATCATGTGTTTTTACCTTCTTATTTTGAACCAACAGCAAGCTTCTAACAAGGCAAAGCTTAAAGTTGAGAAGAAAGGTACTGATTTTGTAACCTCAGCTTCTTTCTTCTCCCCAGTCATTAGTTCCCGTTAATGGATCAAAATAGTATGCTACCCATGTCTGCGGAGGCAGTAATTATTGTTATTAAATATGCAATTGCAGCATCACAAGTTGCTTTTGGCTATGCTGGAGCATCACCTTCAATAAGATCTTATGGCATTCCAAATTTTGGTGGCAGAGATCAAGGTTTGTCTTTCAGTACCTACCCATGTCTGCAGAGGCAGTCTTACTAGATGTTGATTTATATACTTTAAATATGTTCGTTTCGTGACAGTTTTCCATTTCCTGTTCAACAGGTAGTGCACCTGGCTCCAGCATGAGAGTGGAAAAACAATACCAAGAACCATGGGTATGTCAGCTTGTCTTAACTTGACCAAGCCAAACTTGCTTTAGACACCCACTATGATTTTGCTGGTTAGCTTAATCCAAATCATGCTCCAGGATTATTACAGTAATTACCCAGTAGCTCTTCCATTGAGGAGACCGTACTCAGGAAATCCAGGTACTTTGTAAACATTCATGGAGGATGGAATAATTTAGGCATGTACTATTTCATGCATGAGAACTGTTATTTCAGTTATGTTATGGAAAGTGAAAGTTTCTTAATCAAGGATGAGAAAGGATGAAAAGATTGCTAGAGAATGACAGTGTCATTGATGGTCATATGCAATTTTGTGTACGGTATCTGATATGATTGTCTCGTACTGTAGAGCTTCTTGATGAAGAGGAATTCGGGCAAAATTCAGAGGCCATGGATTTCAATGAAAATTATTCAAAGTCAGCAGCAGATCTTGGTTTAATGGTTAGTGAATGAATAATACAGATTATTGTACTGCATATATCCTCCTTCACTATATCCCTGCCTTCTGAGATGCTAAACTATCCCAAGAAGACTTAGAACCCTTTTGAATTTCAAGAAATTTCTTATTTGCGGTAAACACAATCTGTTAATGATTGTAGCCTCCAAAGCCTCTGGCTTCTGTAAGATTCTTCAGGCCAACTTGCTAAGTAAAACATTGATGAATGTTTCTAGTTCCTGGAAACACTTAAAATTGATTTGGCTCAGTTTGCAGGAGGAAAGTGTAGAACCAAGAATTTATTTTCTTCAGCTGCCTCCAAATGTACCTATGATAAAGCAGCCAGCAAGCTCCGACAGCAACGAGGCAAGTGCTAGCTCAAAGCGAACTTCCAGTTTGCCTGCTGCTCAGAAGACATGTGGTTTGGATGAGCTACCTGAAGGTTTCATGGGCAACTTGCTAGTTTATAAAAGTGGAGCTGTCAAGATGAAGCTTGGGGATACTCTCTATGATGTGAGTTACTTGAAACACACAGTATTACAAGTTCAAGAACAGTACAAAAACTGCATTTTGTTATTGAGGATGTATGCTATGCCTTTCTCATTTTAGATACCGTGTATTTTCTAGTGCTTGAACATGTTATTCGATACTTGAACAGTTTAATGAAATGCTTTGATTTTTGGATATTTGGAGGGAGAGAAATAAGTGGGCTTTTGGGGGGAATACTTTTAATTCAATTAGCACACAAATGTATTCATACTGCTGTCTTTTGGCTTGCAAGGGATGTTACTGATAGGTTGATGTTTGATGATGCCTTGAGGTTGTTATCTTGTAAATAATCCATAGGCAACCTCTTTACCTTTTCAAAAAAGTTCTTTTCTTATAAAGAAATGAAATGAGTTGATTTAAATACACCTGACTTTGTATGAGTTTGTACAGGTCACTCCAGGAATGAATTGTTCATTTGCCCAGGATGTTGCTGTTATTAATACTGAGAAGAAGCACTGTTGCGTTGTGGGGGAGCTCGATTACCGTGCTCGTTTAACCCCAGATGTGGACTCTGTTTTGGATAGCATAGCTGATTTGTGATATTTTTTGCTAATATTTGGTCATTCCTTATAAGAAATTGTTAATTAGTTTTTCACAAAGGAGGCCTCTTTTTTCTTCCCCCCCACCCGGCCCTTTTTTTCTTTATAAAAGGTCGTATGCTCATTGAATTACAATAGATACTATACTCTTGTAGACGAATGGGATGAATATTCGTTTGTGTTTGAACCTCACCATTTGGGAGACTATTGGACTTTCCTCTTGATCTAGCCTGCTGGCAAGTCAATTCTTAATGAAATTACAATTGTACCATAACATAAACTTTTTAGTGATCGTCCCTATTCCCTATCTCTGAGGTTATAATATCTTAACTAGTATTACTTAAGCTTTTCTGGTTCCAGACATGTCTTTATTAATTGATATCATTATCTCATATTATAACTGTGATGAGATTCACTATAAGAACCTTTAACCATTTAGCAGTCCTTCACTGGCTTGATCTTTTGGCTCTTTTTTGGCTGCCACAATTTACATGGCTTCTGCAAACTCTGAGGAGGTGGTGATATAACCAAAATTACTTTGAAGATCTGCTTATTCTTTGAGTGTTGTTTTTATTCTTTTCCTTATTATTGAAGCAAATCCCCCCTAACTCTTAAGAGGTAGAAAAGGCAGCAAGTTATTTTCTGATTCCGAAATGCAGAGCTCTCAGTGGTGTTGTGGTATGTGTGGCTTAGATTTGCTGAAGAATAACAGGAGCCCCATGCTGTGGTTGAAGCATCATTGTGGTGTATGGAGCGTGACAGTAAGATGGTGAAAGCCTAATGGAAAAATGTTGCAGAATCATAGCTAAAGCCAGTTTAGCTTCTAGAATGGCAAAATTCTGGCCAATGCATGTCCTAGGGCCCCATCCAAAGGGAAAGAAAGCAAGATGATTGCTAGATGCTCTTGAAATTCCTTCAGCAAATTTTTCTGGTTTGAATTCTTCATGATCGTCACCCCAATACTCAGCATCATGGTGAATCAGCAGGATAGGTAGGACAATGTCGATTCCAGCCGGAATAGATATTTCCCCAATCTTAGTTTTCTGGTAAGTATGTTGATATATCGCAATGGCTGGTGCATATAACCTCAGGACCTCAAAAAGAATCATAGTTACCTGCAGAAAAAGTCATGCACTAAGATATCTACTGCTCATCATATAGAGATTTCAAGAGAACTTGGAATAGTTGTTTAGGAGTTTTTACAGTCATATGCGTGAACTTCAAAAGAATTAAAATGGTGAGAATACTCACAAACTTTAGTTTGTTTAGGGATTCAAAATCTGCTGCCTTTTTCTCACAAGCTCTAAGAACTTCCTCCCTTGCCTTCTCCTGCCAGTCTAGGTGCATAGCCAAGATGATGAACGTCCATGTTAACAAGCTGGAGGTTGTTTCTTGGCCAGCAAGGTAGAACTGTTTACATTCCTCTGTGACCTCCTCATCTGTTATCCAGTCACCCTTGTTATTTGCATGATCTGATATGTTGCTTTGGTTTCTATGTCGTATTAATATGCCTACCAATTCATCTTCCCTGGATTCCCCTGATTTCATTGCATGTTCCTTTTGACTGATAATATTTTGTATCATAGATGTGATCTCTCCATATAGTTTCTTTTGCTTCTGGTTCTTCTTTGTTGGAAGAAATCTGCATTGCTGGAGATGATCAACAAGGGAAATATGCACAACATCTCTAGATATTTAATAGGAAAATCTATCACTGAAGAAGAGAGGAAAAGACATGCAAATGTTAAGAGGAAGTTTTGAACTTTTGATAAGCCAGTAACACAGAATGTACCTGAAACCAGGAATATAAGAAGACTTCATAGCTTCTACTACCAGCTCCATTAGCTCCCTCTGATGCTTGAAGATCTGTTTTCCTTGTTTGTAGTTGCTTCCAAATGCTGCATGAGAAATCACGTCAGCAGTAAGCTTCTGGAGTTCAGGCCACACGTCTATCTCACAAGTATTTTCAAGAGCAGTCATCTGCTTCCATTGTTGGATCATCTGCTGGCAGCAGGCTGAGAATACAGGAAACATTACCTGCAAGAAGGAACACAGAAATCTAGGGATGAAAATGGAAGGGACAAATTGCAATGGAACGGAGATAATGAGAGCCTAGAGGATGTAACCTTTAGTTTTTCCAAGTGGAAGGCAGGGTTCAATAATCTTCTGCGTTTTGCCCACTCTTCACCTTCTAGAGTTGTGAGCCCTCTAGAGAGAATGAGAATGAGAGGGCTAAGTGGTGGCTTCTGAAAATGACCTTGTTTGTTAGAGAGCACCTCCGTCATTAGTACTGGATCTTTGATGATCAACCTCGGTCTTGTACCAAACCAGCAGAAGGATAGCTTACCTATTACGAAAACAATAATAACTGTACCTTTTCTTTATAAGATGCTGGGGCCTAAGGAAAGGAACAGAAAGGTATACCATATTTTTCTGTCACATTAAATGTTAATGGATCGGCACGTGGAACGATTCGATGGTTTAGATTCATGGGCTTGTTCCATGCTCCAGTTGTCTGCTTCACAAATTCTTTCAGGTCTCCCAGCCCTAGTCTATAGGGTGTGCCCCTAATTCCTTGGCTTCTTAGCTTCCTCTCCAGACTCTTGGGTTTCCACCAAAAGGTATAGAGTGCTTTTGCAACTCCATAGAGGATGGCAACTGATGAAAGGGTCATTAGAGAAAATGACAGAACAACAACTTTGATGCCCATACCAAGCTGTGTGCGTGCGTGTGTGTGTATGTTTGTTTGTCTGCGTTATGCTGGTGCCTAGTGAATATTGAGGACCTTAGAGTCAAGTGTACATGCTTATGGTTCTGATGAGAGCTCCACTACTTATAGCTTAAGCTATTTGGGCTTCTGATTTAGATGTGCTTATGGGTCAAACTTATTCCTTGACAAGCAAGATGGAAGAAAAGAGCCAAATTTTAGTGCTTTTCTGAGTTAGCCTTGATGTGATCGCTTTTTATGGTTCTGGATACATATTTAAAAACCTGTCTTGTACGTGACGGCCAAGTTTAGGATCCCGAAAGTCGCAAACTCGCAATCAATTTTGTCGTTTACCTCTTTGTTCAATTTAAAAAAGTTTGCCTAGGCACTAGAGGTTTAACGGCCCATTTCTTTTTCTATATTCTGGGGTTTCCGTTCATTTTGTCATCTAACTCAAAGATTGAATACTGTTTTTTAACTCAAGAATCTCCACATTATTAAATTACCCTTTTTCTTAAAAAAAGAAAAAAGAAAATCAAAGTGCGGTATTTGGCCTTCGGTTTTCTTTCATTCTCTGGATTTATATCACGCAATGCTTCTTCTTCTGATTTTGTTTTCTAGGTTTCATCACTTGTTTCCGATGTTCCCCACATATCAGTTATTGTTCTTTTCTACCATAAGTGTTGCTTCTCGCATATCAATTATTCCTCTAGAAAATTTGTTGTCCACTAACAAACAATTGTTGTTCCTTTAATTGTTGTTTCATGTAATGTTATTCATTTTAGTAGAAGTGTAAACGAACAAACGAACAGAATGTCCAGTGCATTGTTCAGCAGGAGTTCGTTTATATTCGTTTATTTACTTAAACGAATGAACATGAATAAATTTTTTTGTTCGAATGAACATGAGCAAGGCCCCGTTTGTTCATTTACGTTCATGAACCATTTGGTTATTATTTGTTTATATTCATTTATTTATTTTTTTTACTTTTTTATATATTAGCAATACATTTATTATTATATATATTTTATATACTTATTCCATTTCACATTAATTGACCCTTTTACCTTTTTTTACTGAAGTTTGACTTGAACATATTCATATTAATATGTATTGAAGAAAATTCTTAAAAATGATATTTAGAAACTATATTATTTAAAGTTTCATTTTCATATAAAATATTCATATTTTTATAATAAATTTTAGAAAAAATAAAATCATAAACTAATTGCAGTGAATAGTAAAATGGTTAGTTTTTGTAAAACTGGAGGAATATCATGTATCTTTATTAGTGTCCACCTACTCCACACACACATGATTATGTCCTAATCTCCCCCAAATTAATTTATTATCTTTGTTTCCACAAATATAATTAGTCATTTCCCTCATAACATGAACCTACTGTAGCATCAAGCCGAACCTCCTAGCTCTAACCCATAATCTCTCTCACTATTGCCTTTTACTCTATTAGTCATTGATAGACTAGTTCTAATTCAAATTTATGGTAGTTATCAACTTTAATTGCTCTAATAAACAAACACGAACACAAACAGAGAATTTACATTCATTTATTGTTCGTATTTGTGTTCATATTTGTTAAAATTTAAATGAATAAATACGAACAAGTTTGGTTCATTTACAAACCTACATTTTAGTAAAAATTGTTGTTCTATTCATAAAAATTTTTTATTCTAGAATATTATTTCAAATGCGGCACCAGTTTTGTAAGTGTAAAGCCTCTGCAAGGTGTATATGTAGCAACTATAAGAATAATTCAAGTTTCAAATCGATTTATTTTGTCTTTAAATTATAGTTATTTTTTAGATAAAAAAAAATAGTGCAAGTTAAATCAGTTTTGCATTCTTCAAGTTTCAGACCATTTGATTATTTTGTTGGTATGATTTAGTAGGAGGCGAAAACTAATAACGTTGAGGTAGGATCTAGCCCTATATCAAATCTATAATTTCTTAATTAAAGTAATATCTACCACTAGCATCAACTATGATTGGCTGCTACATTTAAAATATCACACACCGGCTTTTCAACATGTTGACTGAGGCTGGCCTTTACATTTTGGCAAGTATAAGTATGACGGAGTTGGCTAAGACATCTATAAATACTATTCCTTCGTTCCTTTTTTCAATATATCCACTAATTATTAAGAATGCAATTTCATGCTTATGTAAGTCTTATGATAATTACCTTTAATTAAATCACACAGTTACAACAAAAAGATATTCAAAATGGGTAGATAACCAAGTAAAATAGGTCAAACTAAAAAAATAAATATTATAGTAATAAATATGAAACTAAATATTATAATAAATATGAAACTATGTCATTCATTTTAATACATAACAATTTTTAAAATTTTCTAACATTATTCTACAGTGTAGAAAAATCTAATAACAACAAAAGAATTGATGCATGCTAATACTCCATTGTTGTGAATATAAGAGTTTTAAATTTATAACCATTATTCACCCTGTAAGTGTATGGCATTGTTGTGTGCAAATGGTAAATATGAGTGTCATCCTAAGAGATAGGAAAGATTCTACCTAGAGTCAAGTTTTAGCTACCCACTAACACTGTTGAGCTAAAAATGGATTAATGCTAAACTCTAATCCAAGTTAAGTGAATTCTAAGTACCAAATGAATGCAAATGGCACAAGTGAAAATAAAGTACCAAAAAGGGGACTAAGCTAACTCGAACTAGCTAATTTAACTACAAAGAAAGTGACTTAGTTGTGAAGGTTATCTCTCTAGGATTCCACTCTTTTACTTGTTACCTAAGCTAAATGAAGTTTCAAGGGTCTTAGCCTCCTATGTGGTGTAAGGATTCAGCCATCAAAACTCTCTTTCTCCAGACCAAGTTTTGCTCACCTAAGATTAACTATGACATTTCTCAAGTTCATCAATTAACCTAAGATGGATTAAGACCTAATCTCATTTCAATCACCTAATTGGTTCATGGAATACCTTTAATCCACAAAACCCATCATGCTCTACTCATCATTTCCACCTCCATTCTTTCTTTCTCTAGAAAAAAAAGTAAGATTATAATTTGTGTAATATGGCAAATCAACACACAATCATTAAACATAAGAATAGGCAACATAAAAGAATCAATACCCATGAAAAATTTCAATTAAACATTAGATAACAAGTATCAAGAGTTTGATCCTAGAGAGACATAAAAATCTACTCGATGTCCAAACTAGCAACTAACATCATACTATAGTTCAAGTAAACCATGAAGAAATACAAGAAAGAAAAAGGGAAAAAGGAACCAAAAGAAACCCCTAGAAGCTTAAGTCTCCTTAGGCTTCAAGCTCCCCCTTGGCACCTTCAAGTAAACTCCAAACTCAAGCTCTCAAATGTGACCCCCAAAAGATGAAGAAGAGAAGATTATGGTGTATGTGTCCATTCCCCAAAACCCCTTCTTGGAGAAATAATCCTAAAACCCTTAGTCTTATCCTCTTCCAGCTACTAATAATCCTCCAATCATAAGATGATTAGGTGAGATATAAAGGGGCCTCAAATGTGTAGGAATGCCTAAGTGTCCAAAATGGTCCCCCCAAGCATGTCAAAACTCATTTGAAAAAGCAGAAAAATATTTGAAAATGTTGGGATGTAGCTGTATGAAATTTCCATGCTATAGCAAGGCCCTGAAATCCTAAAGAAAAAGTTGAATGCTCCCCTTATATTGTAGCATGAAATTTTTATGAGACAGCAAGAAAAATTTCTGTCAATTTTACACCTCTTTTTGCCCCTCGATGCTATTTTATCGACTTGGCTTTAGCTTCAAGTCTTCCATTTTTATTCCATGTGACCTCCAATTTCACTCTCTTGTGCAATTTGGCCCCAAATCCATGCAATTTGATCACTCACACCCTTAAATAGCACAATGCAACCTACAAATCAATTGAACACAAAATGCAACTAAGATCTAGCACATTTAAAAATAAATTAATGTAAAAATGGGTGAAATATATAGGAACATTATATGATTATCATTCCTCTGTCCCAAATTCTTTGCAGTATTTACTTTTTAGCAATTAATTTATAATTTTTTATTTTCAATATTTTAGTATATAAATAAAAAAACCTTTATATATAAATGATAAATCAATATCTATAGTTTCTAAATATATTTTTTTAATTTTTTTCTAATAAACAATAATATTAATAAATTTAAGTCAAACTTGTTAAAAAATTTAAATAGTGCAAAGAAAGTAGGATGGATAAAGTACTTAAAAATAGGGGATCTCAATCCTCACAATTTTAGTGAGATTTCTAAGACTTCTACAATATCATTATTCAATCGTTGATCAAAAACTCATTTTCAATCATCATAACATTTTAAATTAAAATGAGTTGGGAGGATATATGTAACATTCGATCCCATTTTGGATCAACTTTTTTAATTAACATAAGAATTTTGGATAATTTATTGATAGTGGAAATGAATCATTGAAGTTAAAGATTAAAAACTACCCTTAGATAACATTTTTTAAACTGACACTAATATCTAATGCTAATTCCAAATGGATTTTTCATACTTCAAAACCAAAAAGGATATGTAAAGTTCACCTCTATGTCATGGCAAACTAATGAACTTGAATATTTTCAAATTTAATCCACTGAGAATAATTAGTTCAATGGATTCCAAAAGATCAAGTTAGAATAATATTTAAAAATAAATTGATACAAGTTTTATTTTCTCTATTTTTAAGATAAAAATAACAAAAAATTCTTTATTTTTTCAAATTTGACTTGTAGAGTTGATTGATTTCAATGTTTTAGTTTGTACACAATTCGGATTTGGTATGTTATAGCCCTCTTAGCGGGAAGCTCGTTTAAGGTTTATAAATTGATAAATACCTAATTTAATACCTCATTTTAAGTTCATTTAGTAAAGTCAAGTAAGTTAGTTAAGGTTTACTAGGTTCCAAGGTGATTATGGCATCAAAAGAGGTCCAAGGACAAAATAATAATTTTACATCCCGAGGTGTTGGGCCGAGTCCCGAGAGTAAAAACCATGTATTTAAAACCTAACCCTTGTTTAGCACCCAAGTATTTCATTAAGTGTTGAAGATTTGACCAGATTTGATGAAATGTTATTATTTAGAGAAAGGAGTCTTTTTGATAAATTAATAAATGTTTAAGCGCTTAATGGGTAAAAAGGCTTTATAACTTATTTTGGAAGAGGTTTGGATGCCACTATTCATTCTCTTCCCTTCTAAACCCGATTTCATCCTTTCCATCTCCATTTCCTTTTCAATTTCTTCACAAAACCTTGATTTCTTGTTAAAAATAGAAGGCCCAAGGGATGTATAAGCAATAAGTAGCTCATTTGAAGTTGAATTCATGCATTGGAAGCTTTTTTTCATGTTTTTCTTACTTAGGCATGAGTTGAGCATGAGGTAACTTGAAATCTATGATGTTTTCTTGTTTGTTTGGTCTTTTGATGCATGGGTTTTGCTTGATTGGTCTTATTTTAATGCCATGAACCTTGAATTGTTTGGAACCTAGGCAAACTTATTGGAGCCTTGATTATTGGTGAAGAATTGTTGGATCTTTACTTGTAGCTTGAAATTGAGGTAATGGATTTATGATTCATGCTTGAGTTATTGCCATTCATAGCTTGTTTGAGCTAGAATCCTTATAGTCTTGTGAATGGTAGTGAATGGTGGATGGTGATATTCATGTTAGACTAGTAAGCTTTTGATGGTTTGTGTGATGTTTATGGACACCATAAGATTAGTTTAAATGGTGCATTGTGGCCTAGTGTATGTGTACATGTAGGTTTGAGGCAAGTAGAGGCGTTCTTAGGGCCATTGTGAGGCATTGGGAGCCCTCAAAAAGCTTTAGGCATGTAGGAGAAGGTTCAGGCCTTGGGAGCCTAACTTCGTGGAACTACAGCACCTAGGACCTCATTTGGAACCTGAGTGAAATGGCTACTGGCACTACAGAGCGGTTCCGGCACCTAGGTGCCAACAACTCGATAGCATTAACATGCTGTAGTATTTTCATTATAACTTTTTACTCAGGTGTCCAATTAAGACGGTTCAAGATTTCATGTGAAGCTAAGAGGAAGGGCTACCATTCAAGATTCAAGAATTGGCCTAGGTCTTGATATATTTTTCTTCAAAGTGAAGGGATAATTGGCCACAATAAAGCACCATTAGTTGGGTGTAAGGTTTGGTACCATCGGGAGCTTAGTCGAGCTTCCGGGTTTGAGGTTCTAATGCAAGAACCATAGTGCACCTAGGTGGGTTCTAAAGAACCTCGTAATTGGTCCAACCATGGTCATTATTACTCCACTAGTGTGAACTAAGTAATGGTGGATAAATATATGCCTCGAGTAAAGGTTTAGTGCACTTGCAGTCTAGGAAAAATTACTTGAGGTGCAAGTGAAAAACTAGTGCATTCTTGGTAAGGGTTTAAGGTGGAAGCTTAGTACACAAGTGACCTAAGCAAGTCTAAGGACTTGAGTCACTATGTGCAAGCTTAATACACCTAGTGAGTTCCTTGGAACTCAAGTGATGTGCATTCACCATGTTCATCTGTACAACATAAGAGGGATTGAAAACTAGTGATGAACTTCACTAGTTACGCTTGTAAGTAATGCTTGTTAGTAGACAATGCTCCACCTTATAGTTAAGGACGAGGTAGAGGACAAGTCCCAAATGACTGAAATGCCATGCATATAGGTTTAGCTTTACACCGTATGAGCTCGCAGTAAATTACATACACATATATATGTGTCACCTTTAATGTTTTTCTTACAGGTTAAAGACCTCTTACTAATAATCATAAGATTCTCACTCCCTTAGTTTCATGTTGTGCAGATATTGAAGTTGATGGACCCGACAATCATTAAGTATCGTCATGGTAGTTTCTATTATAGGTATATTTCTTTGAGAATCCTTGATATTCTAGTTATTTGGCTACTTGATAATTAAGTTGGTATTGTACTAACTACAATTTTTTTGGCCATAGAAGCTAGTGAGCACGTAGACGATTATTAAGGCTTGCCACCAGGATTTCTCATCTAAGGTAGAAGTTAGTTCATTGGATCTCAGTAGTACTAGTAATATGTATGAATGATGTATGCTATCGGCCTCCAATATGTATTAATAGAGTTATGGACTCTAAGGTTGTCTTTGTGTGTAGGGCATAGCCTTTTTTGGTTTTTATGCCCACACACAGTTAATTATGTATAGGATTATGATGACATTGTGAAGGTTTTGTATGTTTTGACTATTTGAACATTCGATTTCATGGAAAATGCCTAGGCTATATAAATGTTTTATGGTTTTCTACTTACCCAAGTTTCGTGGGCCTAATCAGGTTAGGGCCGGGCATGGCACGCTTAAGCCATGCTGGGCCTAGGTCAGGCTTTGATCAGGCATATCCATTTGCGGGCCTGGGCCGAGCTTTTTCATTTTGAATTTTTTTATTTTTTTAAAAAAATTTTATGGAAATTTTATATAAATTTAAATCTATTAATTATTTTTGTTGAAAATATTTACTTATTTTAAAAATTCTATGAAAAGAAAAAAAAAACACAACTCCCGATGCAAATTTTATTAATAACAAAGCCAAACGGCACTTACAAACAAGTTGAAACGGGATTTACATGTTAAATGGCAAAATGTTCTAGAAAACTGAACCAAAATGAAACCTGTGATCTGTGCTACATAGCATAATCAAATCAAATACATTCTAAGAACAGAAAAGGAAAATCTAGGATGTGAAAGCGCCGTCATCATCTTGTGTTTCATCTTCTCAACTTTTTTGGTCTTGTTTTCGTAAGGCAACAAGGCCCCAGTCATGGTTACAGACGCAAACCTTTACTGCTTCAGGCGTTAACTTGGCCCGTTTCTCTGAAATGCCTTTTTTGCCAACATTGAAAGTGGACTCCAATTCAACGGTTAAAACTAGAATCGCAATAACTTCCTTCACAAGGATAGACAAGATGAGAAATATTTTTTGCTTTCCACCACTCTAAAATGTCATCCTCACTGGTTTCAAATAAGGTGTGGAGGTAATCATTTACTTTCGGTAAGCCCGATGATGTGGGTCGAGAACGTTTGAGCAACTGTTCCATGAGGTTGAATAGTGTTGATGAGAAGGAGGATGAGGAGCATGCAGTAGAGGAAAATGTTGGTCTTGCCTTATCTTTATAACGAGATGAATACTGTTTGTAACACTCCTGCGTGTGCTCATCTATTTCAACCGTCATAGCTAAACAACTAATATGATTCATATCTAAGAAACTATAGTATCCTTCAAGCAAAGACAATGTCTCGGTAATTTTCACAGTCGGGTAAAGTGAAGATGCAAATAAAAAGATAGGAGAAATTTGTGTAAAATAGGAAACCTACTTCTCCTTCATTGCTTTCACGGTGTTCTTTAGAAATGAATCTGTCTCGTATTGATTCAAAACATAAACAATGTTTACCAAATACATCAAAACTTTGTGAAAAGTGGGTAAATAAACACAGAAAGAAAAAATAGTTGCTTCATAAAAATACCGTAATACTCCATCCGTCCCATATTCTTTGCATCATTTAACTTTTTCACATAATTTGGCTTGAATCTATTTATATTAGTATTTATTAGAAAAAATTTTAAAAATATATATTTAGAAACTATGTCTTGATTTATCATTCTTATATAAAATTTCTTCATTTATATACTAAAATGTTCAAAATAAAAAATTATAGATTAATTGCTGAAAAGTGAATGGTGTAAAGAATATGAGACGGAAGGAGTAATTGACAAAGTTTATAACACTTGTCCCACATTTCAGCCATTAGAAGTTTGGAGTTTGATTTCAAGTTTAGGAAAACAGTCAACAATGCTGCATACGGATATGCATCCATCAACATCTTATATGTAGAGTTCAAACAAGTGGGACAATCAAGTTTAAAACATTTCAATAAAAATGATTGGTTGTTTTGAAAGCAATACTCTTTGAATTCCCAATATATTTTGGGTCATGTCTTCAAATATAGTAATGCATCACGAATTAGATGAATTTTTTGTCCACAAAACCTCAAGTCCTTTTGGCACACACAAGTTCAAAATAAGACACGTGCATCTAATATGGAAAAAAAAACACCATTCCGAGGGGGCTTCAAAGCAATACAGATTTCTCGGGTGGCAAAACTATTATTAGAGGCATTGTCAAAACTAATGCAGAAAACTTTGTCAGCACAGAAAAATTTATGAAGTACATCTAAGATGCATTAATAGATAATATATCCAGTATGGTCAAATTCCATGCATTTGAAAGTAATAATTCTTTTTTAAATGACTCAATCATCATCAATCTAGTATGCAATTACGCAAAAATAATCCTACCCTATATAAGATATCTACATGTCACCAGTAAAAGCAATGTAATGATCAATTGTAGAAAAAATGGTCTACAAATTATATTTACCTAATTCATATATTTTAAATGTTTCTCTTCATGCAGTTGTCCTAAATGTCTTTTTAAAGGCCGAGTTTAAATTAGACCTAATCCAATTTTCTAAATGCACATCTTTGGCTTGCCTAAAAAGTTTTTTCGTGAGTATCATCCAATTAACCATACATTCCCTACATTCTTGCTGATTAAATTTAAAGATACTTGAACCACTGGTTGATCCGAGTTGTGTCTGTCTACCGGAACTTCGTTCAGCTCCTAGATAGTGCATTAGATGCTCGCTCCTTATATGTCGTTGAAGCATCCCAGGCCCAGAATTCACCTTGTATGCCAACTTTTTCCTGTAATGTTTGCACATGGCAAACCAGTTGTTCTTTTCTCAAAGCGTCTCAAAATGCTCCCACATGAAGGATTTAAGGTGGGATTTCCCTTCGCCTCCCTCGGGAACTTGACTTTGAGGTGTCGGTTGTTCACCATCCTCTTCTTGCGTATCAACGTTTTGAGTGGGGGTCTTTTAGATTTCAACATCATCGTCAAACTTTTGATTGTCAAATTGCAACTTGATATTCGTCATATCGATGTTGGCAAGCTGAGCCTCAGCTTGCCAACATCGATATGACGAATATCAAGTTGCAATTTGACAAGTCATCTTGGATGTGAATTCTTTTTGGGCAGAACTATTGCGATGGAAGAACGACCTTAAGCCGATGTAGAAGGAAGAGCTCTTAGTGGGGGTGGAGCTAGTACTCTTCCTTGAAGCCATTAAATTGAAGAAAATTGATGAAAGATTAATGCAGGATTAAGGAGAGATTAAGAAGAAATTAGTAGAAGCTTAAAGAAACTATTGGAAGAATATAAGACTTGAGGAGAAATGTAGAGAAACTAGTAAATGTAGATAGGAAAGTGTAGGAAGTTGTGTAGGGAAGTGAGGGAATAAGGGTGGGTATTTGTAGGAAAGAAAATATCCTAAAGATTAGCTGTTTTTTAATGTTGGATAAGGGCAAAAAAGGTTTTGGACTTAAATGACCGTTAGTCAATAGCTGGAGTCCTTATTGTGCAATTTTCCCCCGTTTTGTTTTAATTAGTCGATTGTTGGAGATTTTTGAAAACGGTAGGCCCAGCTCAGACCAGATTGGACTAGCACAAACCACATGTACCTAGTTTAAGCCAAGCGAAGCGCAGTCTTGGGCCGATCCTTATTTTCTCTTCTCCAGACCCATATTCAGCCCTCGTTCAATCGAGCCTTACCCGTGCCAAGCTGTGCCATGCCTTGACAGTGCCTGGAATGGGTCCAACTTAAGCCAGGTCAACCCGGCCCATTATACACCTCCACCTAAGTCAAAGCAACTCTTTCATGCATGATT
Organism: Aquilaria yunnanensis; assembly: GCA_039654915.1. NCBI lineage: Eukaryota > Viridiplantae > Streptophyta > Magnoliopsida > Malvales > Thymelaeaceae > Aquilaria > Aquilaria yunnanensis. Next base: position 92,965,685 of record CM077596.1, on the reverse strand, counting down.
GCATTTCTAGGTTAAATAACTAGTGACATGAGGTTTTAACAAGGGTACATATAATTAACTAGTCAATCATAACCAGTATGAGACTTGCTTTCATAGGTTTCCTGAACAGGGCAATATGGGTCCATGTCATGGTGGTGCTTTATAACTAGTTTGATTTAAGTAGTAATATAGTAAACTAGAACACTAGGCTCAATGGCTGATAAGATGAGATCCAAGTGCAGCTAGGTCGATTCCATACAAAACTAACTAGCCCTTGACCTAGGTAAAGCTTTATTTTCTTTAGCAAAAATTATGTAGGATTAATCGTACATCAAGTCAATGGCAGGCAGGTGATCAGGAAAAGATGGGGGACAAGAAGTCTGCTCTAACTCAGAATTAGAGAAACATTGAAACATAGTGTTATTAAAACCGGGAAGAACTACACTATCCAACCGGTTCAACCATAAACCGTTTGTCTATGCGGCCTAGGTTTCGGCTCAATTGAGCTCGGGTCAAAACCGGCCAAAAACTGGCCAAACCGTTGAAATAGGCAAAAAGCCAGGAACCAGAAAACGCTTAAAACCGGCTATCAGAAAAATAAATAAATAAATAAATGTTGAGACAAAAGGAGGCGATTCTTCCTTTTCCATTCCAATTTTGAATATCCTTCTCATGGATCTCTGCATCTGAGTGAACAAGACATTAAAAAAAAATGAGAGACTAGAATAGGCAACAAGATAAAATGAAAAAATAAAGTGAATAAGATAGAAAAAAAAGAAAGAAAGAAATAAAGAAGTGAGAAGAAGACGAAAAGGTAAATGAGAGGTGCTGGAAGTGGAAGCATGGCTGTGCGGCGCAAGGAAAACTAGGGTTTGTAAAGACTAAAGAGTTAGATAAAGTGTTTGGCAAATACACGTTCAGTCGTTACATTGTTTGTACATTTTCATTTTAGTCCTTATTTTTTCATATGTTCAATAAAGTCACTTAACACTTATAAAATGCAAATACAAAAGCACAATAGGTTGATGGTTTAATCGGTTGAACAGGTAGAACCATGAACCGGGGACATCAACGGTTTGAAGTACAGTCCAATTTTGAAAATATTGCTGAAACATGCAAATTTTAAAACATGTGTTATTGTCCCAACATTTTGTATGTTTATCAGACATTGACTCTTTTACACTCTCAACCAACACTCCGGCACTCATCTTCTTTTTTCTTGCTAATTTCTAAATATTACTTTATAATTTTTTTTGAGTAGTACAATATTTATAAAAAAAAAGACATGTGTTATAAATTTCTTAAAAATTAGAGTGAAAAAAAAAAAATAATGAACAGCTTTAATTAATTTAAAGCTTGAAACATACTATAATTAATTAGTATTAGGAACGAACTCTTCTTCCGTATCGAGAAATGAGGAGATAGAGAATAGATTAGGAAGCGCATTGTCTGGGTCAGAGTCGCCTGCTGGGGAAGCCCACTCCGGCAGCATTGTGTCGGAAAATGCTATATCATCGACGGAAGACGACAAGTCGTTATCTATATCCTCCAAAATACCCTGCAGTCCAACGTCGGAGAAGTCGGCATTCGACAAGCAGAGCTCCGCCAGATCGAAGTCATCAAGCAAGAAATCCGACGTGGTGTCAGGGCCGCCGATATCGAAATTCACTTCACCAACCAAGCAGCTATCCCCCGAGGGTCCTGACCTCTCAGACACTTGCCGGAAGTCTTGGGGCTGAGATTTGGCGAAGACTTGAGAGGTGCAGCGTACGGCCTTGGTTCGGATGACTTTGGTTGTCTTCCCCAGTTGTGGGGAAGCAGAGTTTCCGGGCTTCTTCTTGGTGAGTTGTAATGGTTGGGGATTGTTTCTTTCTGCTACTTTCTTGCACAAGTTGGTGTTCCAGTAATTCTTGATTTCATTGTCTGATCGCCCTGGCAGCCTCCCGGCTATTAAAGACCATTTGTTGCCCAGGAGGTTATGAAGTCGAATGATGAGGTCTTCCTCATCAGGGGAAATGTTTCCCCTTTTGATATCTGGTCTGAGGTAGTTCAGCCATCGCAGCCTGCAACTTTTGCCACATCTCTTCAGACCTGAAGTAGTGTCCCATGCAGGAACAAGCATTAATTACTAACAACACAACACAAGTAAGTAACAAATGTATGTTATTGGATGACCTCACCTGCTTTGTTGGGGAGGTTTCTCCAGGAACCTTCACCGTTGGCTCGAACATAATCTGTCAACATCTTGTCTTCAAGGGCAGTCCAAGCCCCCCTGTTCAAGCCCTCTTTCGCGCAGCAGGGGCTTCTCCCCATGGAACAACCTACCAACTGCTGACTCTTTTTGTCTCCCAACTTGCAAGTCCATCGTCTTCATTGGAAGCTTAGCTGACAATTTATAGTCCAGTTATTGGATTCATTTTTACAAAACAAAAGGAAAGGACAAATTTTGGTTCATAAATAAAACAGTCAGAAAATAATAAGGCTGCTCCGCGTGTTCTCTACTTTAAGTGATTCTTGGCCCCAACTCTCATCAACGATAATTAATACATACATACATACATACATATATATAACACACATATACATACATTCCTTGGACTCCACAAAATTGGAATTCCCTTTTTCCCTATATCTAAATCGGAACAGTTGATTATGTACTCCAGTCTAGTATTCAGTGACATTTTCCAAAAAATTATTGTCACTATTTTTATTTTTATACACATTTCAAACAAAATTGTATGTATGTGTGTTTGTGTGTGTGTATATATATATATATCCTTAATTTTTACAAAAATAGGAGCAGGGTTGACCAGTGTATAGGATTTTGGGGGAGTAATTTTTATTAACAATCATATAAACTTCAGCAGTTAGATAATGCTTAATTTAATTATTCCATTTTTAACCATAGACATATTGTATTTAATAGTCGCATAATAAACTTAATTATTTCATCTTTAACCATAGACATATTGTAGTTAATGGTCGTATAATAAATGTACCAAATTATCGCTGTAATCCCCGAGATATTATTTCAGTACCGAATCTTACACTGGATCACGCGTTTCCCATCAGGCCAGGGAGTAATTAATTAATTAATTAGTACTTTACGATCCATTAACTAAAGTAGTCGAATCAAATTTTATATGATTAGTGTGAGCAGTTAATATAACTGGCCCGTTAGTCGATCGAGATTTGACAACAAGGCACGTCAACGAATAAACAAATGGTTACAAATTGCAGATTAAGAATAATTTAAGTCCCATCATGATCTGCTTAATCAGTGAGGGGTGAATTTTTAAAAATTAGTTATTTTGATATATAATGATTATTGACTTACTTAAATAACTCCAAAAATATTCTTAAAATATATATATTTTTTAAAAGATTAGGTGTTTTATATTGATTTTTCTTTTTCTTTGGCTGGGTATGGGAAAACTTAATGAAAAAACTAGTTTCTAAAAAATTTTTTGCTCAAGTTATTGTTAACTAAATAGAGTATTAGTTTTTAGATGATGTTAATTCTAGATAAAAAAAAATTAGTAAAAATGAAAATAATTTATATCAACTCATTATTTAATACATTATTTTCTTTTTTATCGAGTTTTGTCTAGAGCAATGTTATTTAAAAATTAATACTACATTCACCTACGAATCACTTGAATTAATTTGTTTTTTATACAATAATTATTTTTTTATAATTTTTTTCTTGTACCGAGCCAATAAAAGAAAAATAGAAATACTTACTTTTTCTAAAAAATATTTTTAAAATAATTTTTTAACTTCTTAAATTCTAGAGTTTTAAAGGGTATACAAGTTGAAAGAAATATTTTGAGGATTTATTTTATTTCACCTACCATTCTATATGATCGTATGGAGCTAACTTTCTTTGCATGCAGGCACAAACTTGAATGTTCGCTGATGGGCCGCCGGCTGCTTCTCATGAATCCCGCCACAAAACTGGGTTACAATTACAGTGTACCATGTGCAAGTAAACGCCTTCTTTGCACTTTGAGCTTCATTCAACTGGTAAATTGTATGTAGCCTAATTAATTTTAGAATTAAGGTTTCAGCTCTTATATGAAAACATTTGTTAGTAAGGCTTCATCCAACCCGCTCAACCATCAAATTGACTGGTCCGAGCTAAATCAATTTGTTGGTCGTATAGATTTTATCAGGTTAGGTTAGGGTCAAGTAGTCGGGTAGTAAATATCAAAACTTTATATATATATATATATGATTGGTTTGGGTAGTAAAAATAAACCCAAACCGACCATATTTTCAAAGTTTATGTTAGTTTAGCCCAAAAAAGACATGATCTCAACTTCTACCAGCTATTTTCTAAGTTTATGTTAGTTTATTTTCTAAGTTTATAGATACTACTGCTATTGTCTCTTCTATAACCTCTTTCTCACCAAGCTCGCCTTCTCTCTCTCTCTTGTGATACTCATTCTCATCAACATCAAATCTAGAACGAAGCAAAATCAGTTGCGAATTGAATATGAAGCTCATAAAGAGAAAAACCAGTCTCTGAACATTATCGACATTTCTCTAGGAGTTTGAGTATTGCCAATGACTTTAGATCTTTTTTTTATTCATACGACATTGCCAAACAACCATAGTTTATTGGTTCCTTAATTTGAATGGTTTTCAGGTTCTAATTTTAATTTGTCTGTTGGATGAGTTAAACAAATGAAGAAGGTTTTTTTTTCAAATTTTGATTTTAGCCTGTCTAGTTGATCTACAATTTAATATTACCGTGCTATTTACATGTTTTTCACATAAAATGTTTTGTTTAAATGGAAGTTGAAACTTGGTTATATCAAACTGATACAAACTACTGTTGTTGGTTTGTTTGGGTTTCAAAGCCATGTGAATAAGATTGGGCTTCGAAGTGTGAAATTGTGGCTCATGCAGGTAGAGTTAGGTTTTAGTAAAACGTGACCCGTGAATACCTTTAGTTTTTTAGGGTGCTAAAGTGAAAAAGGTTGAAAAATATGGGCTTGGGCTCAAGCCCTTAGCAATTAAAATTCATAAATTATCTCTCAAACTTTACAACCGTGTATGTTTTCCGTGTTAAAATTTATATATAAAAACGAAAAGTAAAAAGGTTGTTATTTGGCAAGGTATTTAATACTATTAGACTATATAATTTAAGTTACATGCATTATGTACCTAAAGGCATGACCTTTTGATTTGACACTAAGAACAATATTTTCCCTATTGGAGTTATTTTTATTGTTATTTTAATTTTTTTTTGCTGAAGTTCTGTTTCTTCTTGTAGGCCAAGAATATGTCCAAAGCTTAAAAAAAATGATAAATTACATAATAAGTCTTCCGAATTGAATCTTTTGGTCTTTAAATGTTGAGATTAAGTATTTTTTTTCTACTATATCTCAAATATAAAAGATATTCTAAACTTTTCTTTTTTTACATTTTAGGCTTCTAAGATGAGCTACCATCAACCTTGAAACATTTCAATATTTTCAGAACATTTGAATTAATCATGACTTAGTTTTGAATTCATAACTTCTTATGACTTTTTTTTTCTATAAATGTAACCCGTATTAAAAACTCATTGATCAGCCAACCGATTAATAGTATTATTACTAGTTTTTCAACTAAAAGAAGCATCGAACATGGAAAATCAAATTTAAGATGAAAACACGAAGTGAGAAATTTTCACACATTTTTTTTTTATTTCTATGCTGATTGTTCTCATTAAATTTCATTAATAGGAGAAAATTACCAAACAAATACAAGGATTGATTGCATAACACAGAAATGTACAAAAGTGAAGCAAGCAAGGCATGCAATGGTTTTCATATAAGATATCCACTATTTGTACTACGACATACGGAAACACATTTGTTATACACACACACACATACATACATACATACATACATACATACATACATACATATGTATGTATGTATGTATGTATGTATGTATGTGAAAAGGTAACTAATAAGTTAAATGTACCACAAAATATCATATGTATGTATGTATGTATTTATGTGAAAAGGTAACTAATAAGTGAAATGTACCACAAAATATCATGATGTTGTACCATGTGGTAAATTGATCAATTGTAAAAAAATGAAAGTTTGGGCACATATTGTACCCCTACACGTCTAGCGCTAAACTTTCAATCCGGGACTGGGACAAACCCACAGCAATATGTGGGCTCTACTAATAGTAGCCACTAAAACTTGTGGAACATCTTGCCCCTTAAACTTGACTTTGGGCTTTATATCTAAGCCCCGTTTGATTGGGCTAAAAACCCATTTTGTTTGCTCTTCACGATTTGATGCTCAGAAATTGGACTGGGTTCGTGCATATCAATTTTTGGGTGATTGACCGTCAACTTTTAACATCATCTGCTATAGGTACTGCTACTTGTCATGGGCTTTGGAATTTTACTCTCTAGTAAATTTGATGTTTTTCTAACTGGTGAGTAGAAAGTTAAATTGAAACCCAAAGATAACTTATCTGTTCAAAAACTCTGATAAGTATTTTTGTAAAGTATACCGGAGTTGGTTTACAAAACTTTTGCAGCTTCCAACACATCTTTACTTTACTCGCTAGTGGAAGAGTTTGGGCGAAAATGGATATATGAGGATTCCAGGATTCTTTTTTGCTTTTACTTATAGCTGCTGATAAACACAAATTTGAAAGTTCAATAGTTAGATGGTAATGCAAAACAGTTCAATGCGCTGATAGGTAGACTTTTTAAAAGCCAATGGTTGATTTGGGATTATACCCCACAAAAAGCTATAAAACTTTGTTAAACATTTTACTCTATGGGCCAAGTATTAGATGACCCAATCGGTGGCAAGTTTTGGATTTCTGGAGGGACATATACACTTATGAGCCAGTGGGCCACTTGGCTAGGCCCGGTAGTTGCATGAAGTGACAAACCAAGTCAATCCAAGTGAACTACGCACGACCACGAGATTGTGAATATAATAATCAATTTTTAATATTAGCATTCAAATCACGGTTAATGAATTGATGTATTGTAATTATAAAGAGAAAAGTTCACTAAAAATATACAATTGCAATGTACTTTAAGAGACAAAAATTGAACACCATTTGCACCAATAATTTCAGAACATGCCAGTTAATATAAAACAAGCTTAAGGAAAAGATTCGGCCCTTTCTTGTGTACGTATTATAGCCATGTCATTTAGTCCCTCACATGGTCGCTTTTTTAACTGTTTTTATGATCGGAATCATTATAAAGTAATGGTATAAATGAAATTGTGTTAGCTAATCTAGTTATACTTACCTCATTCACTGTATCCTTCAAAAAAATGGAAGAGATATTTATTAGAATTATAACAAATTGCGTAATATGATGGTTCTCATGCTAATAATATAATATCTAATTTATTTTTATTTGTACTCGGAAACATTGATATAAAATAGGGTTAAGGGATATATTCATACTTTCAGGATAGAAAAAACTATTAGACCATCATAATTAACATTTATAGAGAAGTTACTAGATGCGATGTCGACTTGCATCGGTGTCCCTAAACCTCAAACAAATTGAATTGAGGTGCGGGACTATTTCTTAGTTATTACTACTATAAGATAAGTTTGGCCGAGATTTGCTTCATTTTTAGCTTTGCCTCGTATTAGCAAATAGGTTCTATTAGACTGCATTTAAGTGAGATATTTATAATTGATTAATTTTATATATAATGATATTTACTTAATCTTTATATCAATAAAACTCTATACTTTAAGAAGTTTAAACATTATTTTAAAAATTTTTACAAAAACAAAAAAACAAAAACTAGATTGATTTTCTTTAATTCGGCTAAGAAAAAATTGAAAAAAAAATATATTTTTGGGGAAAGTGATTCAAAAGTAAATATAGTAGTATCTTTTAAATAATATTAGTTCTAAGGAAAAGAAAATAAGCAAAATTAAAATTAAGCGGTGCTAAGCACTAATTATTTAGTTCCTCGAATCTACCTCAAATTAAGGTAATTTAGAGTTATCCTGCAACTATTTTTTATTATAGTTACCCTGGCATTAGAAATCTACACTTTTTTTTCATATGTTTTGTACACTGTCTAATAATAGTTTTTGAAATTTTTATTTAAAATTGGTGGTAACTATCTTTTACTAATTTCAAATTTTTAGTTTTTACAATTGATAGACATTTTAAATTATTTTTATTTATCTATAAATGTGAAATTAATATATTTTTAAATATAAATTAATTGTAAAAAAATGTATAGTTTGAAATTAATTAAAGATAATTACAAAATATTTTATATTAGAATTTCAGTAGTTGTTATATAAATCATACACAAAAAAGGGGTAACCGTAAATAACATCTTAAAATTTTATCATTTTGTGTCAATCGCGTGAAGATTCAAACATGATTTGTTATGTGGATATCCCAAGAAATTAATAGAAAATTATTATAGTTTTATATAAAAGCTCTATAAATTTCTGCATATTATACTTTTTTTTTTTTGTGATCTTCATATTATACTTTGATTGGTTCTTGAAAAGTAAGTGGCGTGAGTTATTTTTTCAACTATCATTAAACTTCAAATTTTCAATATGTTTTGCATTTTTTTTTTTGTGGTTAAAAAATTCTATAGTCAAGTTATTTTTAACTTAATCAAGTTAATCCAAATTTAGCTCTTAGTTTTTATTTCTATATAGATAAGATCTCTATATGGTTAACTTATATGTTGTGAAAGTTTTATTAAAATTCTCATCATATCTAGTGGCCAAATATGCGAAAGATGATAAAAGACTTAATAAAGGTAAACAATGACAAAAACTATCAAATAATGAACAAAAAATTAAGGACCAATTCCACATCCCAATCCCAAATTTCTGCCTATGGCTACTAATCACTTGAATTATTGACGGATGAACTATGTTGGGCAAGAGAGATAGTCTGTTTCGATTTTTTTGGACTTCTAATTGATACAGATAATGAGGGCTTTCACAATTCTTTTTCATTCATGTTGAGTGGATAACCTAACATACTTTTATAACATTAGTAATTTATTTGAGTAGAAAAAATAATGGTGACTAATTTGGATAGAATAATGAATATTCATTGTTCATTTGTGATTTCCTTCTTTTTTTTTTTTTGGTTCATTTTGTTACATAAAATCGTACTACTAAAGCCAAAAGAGACATAGAACTATAAGTTTGTTGCAAATAGGATGAAGTTGTGAAAAGATGTCAAACAACCTTTAAATATGGAAAATGACGAGCTGGTGGCCATTCATATCACCATCTGTCGATTAATCTTGGGACCTCCTGAATCTCATGGATCCTTGTCGATAGATGACATAAAATGAATAACAGATTTTATGGTCATTCAAATATTCACTGTTAAATTTACCTAAATTATTTTAGAATCTTATAATTTTATGATTTAAGTAAAAAATAATTTAGTGAGATTCTATTATTACTATTAATAACTATAACTACAATTCATAGAAAATTAAAAATAATTTCACATGAAATCCCAATTTTAACAAACTGTGATTTGCAGTGATATATTTGCGATTTTCTCCCATCTCGGACCAGGCCGCTACAACGCTGCATTTTCCTTTTCCTACAGTTACGTGACACGTAGCAGACAAAGAAACGGCAGGAGTTGGTCACCCTCCGGATCCAAGGAAACAGATAAGCAAAAATTGCCGTGCTAGAAAATGTAGAAGTCCTTGCCTTGTTGCATTAAATTTTAACGGACAATACTATGTACATGCACAGGAGTGATTTCTCGTTTCTCTTTTTTTTTTTTTTTTTTTTTTACCGAAGTAATAATCCAGTATATATAATTAGGGTAAATTCATATTGATATATTTTACTTCTTCTATCTCACTTTCTTTGCTTCATTTAATTTTTTTTACTAATTTAACTTAAATTTATTCATATTATTATTTATTAGAATAAAAATAAAAATATATATTTAGAAACTATGGATCTTAATTTATCATTCATATATAAAGGTTTTTCATTTATATGCTAAAGTATTAAAAATAAAAATAATTATAGATTAATTATTAAAAAGTGAATGATGTAAAAAATTTTAGAAAGATGGAGTATTTTTTTTATCAATAGAACAAAAATTGTAGCGAAGCCAATAATTATTGTTCTAGTTTTTGGTGTAAGACTGCAGGTAAATACAGTAGTGTCTTGAGTCTCGACTAATCAAAATCGAGTTGCGTTGGCCCTCTTTAAATGAAATAAAAGTAAGGTGTTAAATACTGTTACTGTTACGTATACTACACCCTTAATTTTTAAGGTATACCGCATGGTATTACACGCCGCATGCTGTTACCGTTTTCACAAAAAAATAAATGTTAAAACATTATTTTAAGATGACATAATTTGTTTAATAATTTATTTTTACACATTTTATATGTATTCTAATTTTTCTCATCATAATTTGTCAAATATAAATAAATATATATGATAGAATATATTCAGTTAAGGTGGCATGCACTAAAAATCTAATTAGGGGATATTGTTCAACATCACAGGGACTTTCTACCTGCTACCATCCATTAAATTTTTATATTAATTAAGAAAATTAAAAATAAAATAAAATAAAATGTTTATTTTATGATATGTGTATTATTTATATTTTAATATTTTATATATTTATGATATTTTTTATGTAAAATGAAAAAAATAGCCGCGAAAAATAAAATACCGTAGTACGTACTACGCGGTATTTACGGCATACAGCAATTTTTTTACAAAATGCATACAAAAAGCAAGCGATATGCGGTGTATCGTGAAATACAGTGGTATATCGCAGTATACTACGCAGTAAAATGATAAAACGTGAAAACATTTGTACCGACGGTATGCGGTAAACGGTATACCGCGGTATACCATGGCATTTAATACTATGAATGAAAGCCTACCAAAGCTTATATAATACTCTATCTGTCCTAAAACTTTTGCTTCATTTATTTTTTGTAATTAATTTAGGATTTTTTATTTTCAACATTTTTATATGTAAATGAAAAATATTTATATATGAATGATAAATCAAGACATGTAGTTTCTTAATAATTTTTTAATTTTTTTTCTAACAAACAATAATATAAATAAATTTCAGTCAAAATACAAGAAAAAATCAAATAGAGCAAAAATTCTAGGACGAGGGAGTAGGAGTTAAGAATATTAACATGCTTATTGTTTTGGGTTAATTATATTTACCCCTTCAATTTTGGTGATATTATAGCTACATGCATCAAGATGTTTAAAAAATATGCATTTTTCTCTGGTTTTTTTTTACATTATCCACAATTTTTATTAAATATTAATTTAAATGGTACAGTAATCATATTCTTACAATTTCGGTCAATTAGTATTTTCAAAAATTATTTAACATTTAAAAAATTTTATTTTTATTTACAAAAAGAAATAATTAATAATTAATTTTAAAGGTCAATTAACTGAAACTATTGGAAGGTGGAGATCATATAGTTAAAATAAAATTTTAGATTTTTTTCTAGACAATGTGAAGAAAAAACTTAGGGGAAAGTACATTTTTTGAAACCTAAAAAATGTAATTGTAAAGTCAACTAAACTTCAGGGTAATTGTAAACAATCCTATCTATTATATCTATTATATAATGCATAAGTTGGAGGTGATTTAGTAATTGTAAAGTGAGTTGATAGATTAAGTGTCACATCAAATTTTTATATAACCTGTGTGGTTAAAATTAATTGCATTAAGGCAAAAGGAGCAAATCTCCCACCCATGTATACGCTATATCATAGATCACATGCTCTTGTTTTTTTTTTATAGTTAAATTCGCCATCTAAGTTTCTTTTAAAAGAGTATTGGCAACTAATGATTATAATTCAAACAAATTAGTCACTAGTGAAACTAACACTGGAATATTCAGTTATCTTGTAGAATATTCTGTAAAATATATTGATGTCATAACTGATTGAAATGGTAACTCATACAATTCATCTCTGAAATATATGCTCTTATGAAAATACTATGTACATGCTCGAAAAAGTTATTTTTTCCTAGTATTCTTTCTCATGCTTATCATTTATGAAGAGACCAAAGTGTTTCTTCACTCAAGTTGTCTATTTGATTGGCTTTTGTGTATGGGGTTGCAAATCCAACAAGTTGAGCACACATTTTTTTCTTTTGAATCTCAAAAGCCCTTATCGTATCTAGCTATGGGTTGTAAAAAAAAAGCCGAGCACTTGCATTATATCAATTTTATGGCAGTGGTCGTCGATTTCTCCGCTCTCACCCATCGATTCTGCAGCCAATTTCTTGCAGAATTTCTCCAACTCCAACAATTTATCCCAAGCTTCTAATTTTTGCTTGAATCAGTAGCATTTTAGTTTGCCCTTTTCTGCAGCAACAACAGCTACAAGAACAATGAAGGCTATAGATGACTTCGATTGGTTCTTCCATCCCAAATTTATAACACATAGACCCAAAATTGCTCGCCTTTCTCTACACGCATCGAGTCTAGCTGCAGGTCACAGGGCAAGATTCGAAGAAGAATTCAACATTTCCAAATGAAAACCCAAAATGAATCACTGAAATTAAACAAGAAAATACACAAAAAAAATAAGAAAGAAGTCCATTGTGCTGAAGGCAATGTTGATAGGACCAGGGTGTTGCTGGGGGATGGAGGCAAAGGGGTGGGATAATGAGATGGCTAGACGATTTGGCAGCACTTTCCTGCAGTGGGGGCTGGGGGGACAAAAATTTAGGGGCTAAGTTAAGATAATATGTGTCACTCATTATCCGCATTGGCATGTACCACATCATCATCCACATAAGCTTGTTATGTCGATAACATGTGCCACATCTTCATCCAATATAGACAATATAATGATGGTGGGCTAAATCGCCAAAAAGATAACGTTGATGTCGAATTTAATTGCAAAAAAAAAAACAATGGTAATCAATCTACCTATTTTTTAAACATAGGTTGAAGATTTCCCCATTTTACCTTACATTAATGCAATTGCATTATTTGCGAGTATGATGTGAGTATAAGTCGAGTCAAAAGGGCCTACAGGTTAAGTTTGAAAACTGGGAATTAATCTATTTTTATTTACATTCGTTAGTCTTTGCCTAAACTCAATTCCTTCATGTCTTTCTTTTCTCTTATGCTCAGAAATGTCATGTGAGCTGCTATCATGTCATCCCTTGTCGTCCCCTAATTGGTTGAGGAGAGGTGCTCTTACGAAAGTGTGATTTATTTCATGATTTTATTTTTATGTATTTTCTTCTTGTATTATTATTTTTTCTTTTCATGTACTAGAAGTCTAGATATGTTTTTTGAATTTAATATTTTGGGACATAATTGATTACTCACTTCTTTGATATTTCATTTATTGGATGTATCATCCTCTTTTAAAGGGTGAGGAACATTTAGCTTAATTCCTAAAATTAGTCAATTATGGTTGCTCAAACCTTTTGTTTAATTATGTACCCACAAAAATCACATAGTATATATTTTTTCACTCATTATACAAAATATTAGTAATATACTTTCTCCATCCTAAAACTACTTCAATATATTCTATTTTGGGCAGCAACAAATCTTTATAAGATGTCTATATTTAGTAAACTACTTTACCACACTCTCTCGATTTCTTAGGCTCTTTCAGTTAGAAACAAATAAAGACGTCAAGTTTATGCGAAGGATAGTTAGGATGGATCTTAATGAAGATGGCTATAGGGGTGGCAAAAAGATTTAAGGGAGAAGTAGTTAGGTGAACTTGAATCCTCTTTAAAGCTGTGCTAAAGTTTTAGTCTTGATCCAAGCTAGAATGATGTTTTTTGTTGGGACTCAAGCAAATCTTATGGTTATTCTTACTATATGAGAAGTGCACAAAAACAACTGATATCCCGGTCGTAATCAATCACAAAAGTAACTAAAAATGTTAGTCATTTTTAATTTTGTTGCTGGTGGTAAACAATTGAATAATAAATTAAATAAGCAACTAAATTGCTCAGTCGCTCCAATATGGGTAGAGCATAAACATGAGCAACTAATCAAGTTAGCCATTCCATCTAGCGATTGAAACTCAATCGCTCTATTATTTATTTTTATTTTTTATTTTAATTGGTAGAAATAACTTAGATTCCTATTATTTTATTTTTTAATTTATTTTTTTAAGTGTTAAAATTAAATAAAATTAAATTATTAACAAATGGAGGTTCAACGGGAGCATATTTAGCCTAGTGAGCAGCTGATATCTTTATGTAGTGAAGTGGAAAAGAAATAAATTGAAGGTTGAGGGAAAAAAAAAAGAAAAAGAAGAGAATAAGGTGAACTTTTGGAGATTTAAAACAAGAATTAGAAAAATAGAGGGAGTTTAACTTGATAAAGAAATTGAAGGAAAAATGAAGGTGGTTTCATTTCTTGGTAAGGGTGACAGATGTGCGACTAAAATAGAAATAGCTAGTGAAGGGTGACTGACTTTGAAATTGTTGCTATTGAATAATGGTAACTGAAAATTTAAGTCGCTCTTCAGTCACTCAAAAAGTGAGCCAAACTGAATGGCAACAGAATATACTAAGTGACTGATTTTCAATTGCTCATTTTAGTTACTTTCTTATATTTCTCTTGTAGTGTCTGTTAAACATATCAATAATAGTATTGACGGCAACACCTTGCTAATTTCGGTTCTTGTTGGAAAATAGTGCAAGGATGGTTTAGTCCTTGTCAAAGTTAACATATTTATTTGGAGGGCATTGCAAGATAAACTTCCAACAAGGATGAATACGATCTTATGAAGTGTGCAACGCAATGATGATCAATGTCCCTTATATAGTGGCTGCTCAAAATTCTCAAATTACATATTGGTCTACTGTTATGTGTTTTCACAGGTTTGGTCTTCTGTGTTTAATTGGTGGAAAATGTAGAATTTGCTGGGCTTGAACATTTAAAAAAAAGCTGTTCAAGGTAGTCCTCTTATCCACTTTAAACAAGAATACAAATTGCTTAGTTTGAACTATAGGGCTCTCCAAGTACTTCCCCAAACTTGTGTGCCGAGGTAAGTAAATTTTAAGTTATTTTTCTCAAATAATTTTTATTTAAGCAAGAAAAGCAAGCTAAGTAAGGTTAAATTGAGTTCCAAAGCGTAATTGGCACCTAAAGGGTAAAATGGGCAAAATGGTAATTTTGCCTCAAGTCAATGGCATGACCATAATTTCTGTGAAATTATATTCATACAAGTGTTTTGAGCTCAATAAGTTAAGACCATAAGTATTTCTAGCCATTTAAACTAAAAGTGGAAGTTAAGGGTGAAAAATGTACTAAATGAGAAATTGAGCTATTATATCTTATAATGACTTAAGTGGCTTTAAGGGCAAAGTGTTTGGGTAAGAAGAACCTTTTAATGGGACCAAGGAGTGATGGTATAGGAAGAGCTTAAGTGGCCTAAGTGAATCAAAGCTAAGTTTGAGGGCTAAAGTGACAAGTAGAGGAGATTTGGGTTAAGTGGAGTAGTTGGGATATTTTAAGAAGAGATGAAGAACACTATTCATCATCTTCTTTACTCCATTTTCATGGCTCTCTTTCCTCCATAGCTCCTCATCATCAAAGCTCTTAAATCACCCAAAATTCCATAAAAATTGAAGGTCCCAAAGCCATCCTAGTAAGCCCTTAGCTCATTTTTTGTGTATTTGGTACATTTGGAATTATTTTTGTAAGTTTTTGGTTCAAGCCCAAAGGTAAGCATCTTTGATCATTGTGGGTTAGTTCTAAGCTTGTTAAATGGTTAGAAATTGTCTTAATTTCATGCCATTAGTGTCCAATTTGGTTAAATTCAAGCTTGGAACTCAAAGGAACTCAATGGAACTCAAAGGAACTCAATGGAACTCAAGTGTGCTTGTTGCTTGCTTTTTGCCTTATGGAGATTTGAAGTAAGGGATTTAAGTTAATTTAACTCAAATAATGCATAAAATGTAGTATTACATGTGGGAATGACATAGAAACAAAACCCATGTGAATTGGCTTTAGGGATTGAAAGATTGAGCAAATTTCGTGCAAGATAGCACGCTATCACGTAATGTTGGAAGAGCATTGGTGACGCATTGCCGGTGATCTTCTAGGGAACCCGAGAGTTTATGCCTTTGGCGATGCGTCACTGATGGCATTACCAAGACATAAGTCCCTCAAGCTCAGGGCACTTCAAGGATGTCTTAATCTCTTGGTTATCATCCCTATGTTATTCTAAGATGTTCCGTAACCTCGTTTAGGTCAAGAACTCATTCCTAAGTTGGGAATTATGCATTATTTAGGTGGTAGCTAAGTGGTGTGGTTAAGGTAGGGTAAGAAATAGTAGCTAGGGGTTAAAGTGCTCAAGTTGTTAAGGGGACATTAAAGGAATTAAGGTAGGTTTCAAATTCTTTGTTAGCCCAAGTGGGAGGTCTTAGACCTTCGGGCAATGGAAAAGGAAACCTAAGAGGATCCCAACAAAACCTTGTGGTTTGGAAAGTGAGTCATTAAGGAGCCCTAGGCTAAACTTGAAGAGCTTAAGTAAGTTGAACCATATAAGGTAGCTACCTTGCAAAATAAGTCAAGGGAAGAGACGAGTAAGAAAGAAGTAAGCGGTGACTTACTCTAAGTAACTCGTCAGTGGCGGGCAAGAAGTGAGTAAGTGACGGTTTACTCTAAGACACCCGCAAGAGGACTTCGTAGAGTTGGTTAAGTGCTAGCATAAGATACAAGGGCCAGTATCCAAGTACCCCAGCCATATGAACTCACGGCAAGTTTGGTTCATCTTCGGGTGTAAGGAAGTCCTAACTGCATTCGCATGCGCATATTTCATTCATTCATTCATCCATCCATTATTTGCATTGTTTGTTGTCATTCTTATTCTTGTTTCTGGTTGTGTTGTTGGTTGCTTGCTGTGCTTTGTATGTTATGTGTGTGCATGTGTGTGTGTGTGTGTTTATCGTGCTTTACAGGCTTGCATTTGTTTTCCTCTGTAGGTGCCGAATCCCTTACTGAGTACTTTTGAGTACTCACCCCTTAAGTGTTATGTAGGTATTAAGTGGGCTAGTCAGGTTTAACAGTTGGTAAGGGGTGATTGTTAAAACTAAGTTTTATTGGATTAAAGGTATTCTCTAAGTAAGAAACTTTGAGTTTCTAAGTTACTTATGGGATAAGCTAGTACTGACCAAAGTATTTGCCTTACAGTTTGAGGCTAAGTGAGTACAAGAAAAGTGTGGCTCATCACTTAAAGCTAGCTGCTTGGGTGAAGAGCTAAGGATGGATCTTAGTGTATTTAAGTTGCTTCTTCTATATGTATAGTATTTTCATACAAAAAGATTGCCTCTACTAGTGTCCATTGGTGTGTATAACACTAAGGTTACATTTTAGTGCATATAAGATTAAGATGTATGCACATAGTTGTTACTTAAAGTTAAAGCAACTAAAGTTTTATGTCTTAGCTTGTTTTCACTTATGTTTTATGAACTAAAGCACCACAGTTTTCTTTATAAATTTAATTTATTGTTGTCGCATAGCCAAGACAATGTATGCATATTTTCTATGCAGGATAGACTAAGTAACTAGTTACACGTAATGATTTAAGATACTTCATGAGTAATAACTAGCCAATTGTAACCTAAGTAGGATCATAGTTCCCAAATAGCCTACCAGCGTTAGTAAATCAGGACATTAGGGCCCTGTTCCGCCATAGCTACTTTAAACATTTCGATTTTGGCTATTCAGAAAGGAATAAATGATTTATATTCAACTCTAAGTCTTTTGTAGTTGATGAGATTGTTGTGAGCATTCAATTTTATCATATCACTAAATTATTAATAAAGGTGTTAAAGCTAGATGTTCATGGTATGAATGATGCCATAATCCACTTTTTAGCATTTTGTAACTGATTGGTTTATGCATTAGGTGATAGTTTGAATCAAGAGTTGTTTGAATTGTTGGGTGATCTTTGCAGTTCCAGTCACTTTTTGAAATTGTTCTTGTATTATGTAGTTTATTGGTATCTTATTCAATAGAGTTTTTTGTTGTTCAAAACAAAGTATTTCATTCATCTTAAAATTATTGCAACATATTTTATTTTCGACAGTTATAAATCATTAATATAAACCTTTTCTAACTGTCTCAATTTACATATAAAAAAATTATGGCCAAAACTGAAAATAACACATAAACTTTGTTCATTTTTTTAATCTATATGCCAAATATAATAGTTCAATACATATATGATGGAAAAAATATTATAGATGTTAATCTTCTATTAGTTACTAATTTTTAATTAGTAACAATTGTATAGTAATATAAATAATAAATGACACCTTTCTCTCGTATAATAATTATGTCGGCTATATGGGTGTAGAGGTAGTTAATTTTGTAGTATCCATCTCTACGATATTATGCAACAATACATTGATTGAAGAAAAACAGAAAACGAAAATGAAATGCGGATTACCCACTTGTCCTTCAAAAAATTTACTCCCTCTGTCCGTTTATTTTTCTCACCCTACGAAATTCTTTTATCTTAAACATGTGTTACTTTTCATAAAAAAAAATATATGTATTGCTTTTTTGTATTTATACATTTTTTTAGAATTTACTTTTTCATTTATGTAAAAATTCATATATTGTTGTGAACTCTCATAGTAAAATGGTTGAGATTTATGATGCCAATGTAGAGTTTCATATCTTGAAAAAATAAATATTCTCCTATTTCCTTTACTATGGTATACCTTCTATGCTTATACTTGTATAGATGTTTATGATTACAAAAGGCATTCATATATTATATATCAATGTTCTTTTCTATAATTACACTACTTAACTTGTAAAAGCAGATTTAATACTTTAGCATAATATATTTAGCATAATATTAATATTTTATATAAAATAAATAAAGGAGGAGTAAGAAATACTGCGATCCGGGGGCAAGTATTTAAATATTATTTAACGACTAAACCTAGAAAACAAATACTCCTCCTCAGACAACACAACAGAGGCCGAGGGGGTCCGAGCGTGACTGTCAAATCTCCATATTCTCTCTTTCTCTCCTTCTCTCTCTCTCTCTAGCAAATCTCTCGCTGGCTTGGCTCCCTCCCTTTCTCCATCGCTTTCTCTCTCTCAAGAAACGATGAGCCTCTGAATTCAGAAAGCTTATTTCCTGGAGATTCGACTCAATCGGTGATTTTTCCAATCTTTTCTCGGGAATCCCTCGTCTCATCATCCTCAATTCAATCCTTGTCCTCTCCCAGAATCTAATGCTCCAGATTTTCAAGGTACGAACTTGTGTATCTCTCTGCATATATTTTTTAAATCCTGGGCAGAATTGGAAAAAAAAATTTAGTGCTGATAAAATCTCTTCCTCTGTCCTCTTACTTCCTGGGTGGAGTACTAGAGAATAGAGATAAGAGTTTGCAATTAAGCAGCTTGAGTTGATGGGTCCAGCTTCATGTTTCTGTTTTATCACCGACATCTGAGCCTTTCTGGGCGATTACAGTTTCCTTGTCTGGCAATTCATGATTCTGCAACTGTTGTTCAAAATCCTCCTCTTTTTTTTTTTCTCAAAATTTGCAATTTCTTCCTTTGGTATTTTGGGTTTTTCTTCCCAGAATTTGGTGATTTGTAGAATTTTCTTTGGTTTCTTATCAGTCTTTTGTTGGGATTTTTTTTTTCTTTTCTGAAAAAGTTCATTTCTTTTTTGTTTTTTGAGTTTCTATGATGGTTCTTGTAAAGAACAATAATGCTGTCCCTCTGCAGGAGTGTACTGGCCTTATGAGGCTAATCTTCTGTGCATCATTGACTAGTTTCTTTTTGGGACTTTGAGATTCTTTCTTGAAACTCTGTGCTTTAGGTGGGTTTTTCCTGAGTGCATTTAAAAAAGGTTCCCTTTTATGGAAATGGGATCTGCTTTTCCATGTCTCGTCAGTTTAATTATAATCATAATTATTATCCCAATAATAATGCCAAAAATTAGCATCAGAAAAGAACTGTTGGGCAACACTAACTATGCTTTACCTTCTGAATAGAGAATCCTGATCCCTCTGTGCAAAGTTTTAACTATGGAGCAGATTATGATTTCAGCCACAGGGTCTTTGTCTCATATGCCCAAAATGACCAACCCTTGTTCATGTGTTTGTCTGGTTTTTTGCCTGTTAACCCATTAAGCCCAAACGATAAGAAATTACTATGATGATTTAAAAAATGCAATTTTTATGAGTATATTAATGAACCCCATCTAATCTCATCATTAGTTTCGATCCTTCCTATATTGTTCTTCCTCTTGTATTTTTTTTTCAAACGCAGAAGTGGTTGTGATCTGACAGGAACTTTGAAAGGGAGAAAAGAGAAAAAGAATGGAAGGTGACACATTTTCAGGGCTCGGAAATGGAACCCAGATAGATGGGAAGATATTGCAGACATTTCAAAGGAGCTTTGTCCAGGTCCAGAACCTTCTGGATCAAAATAGGCTGCTCATCAATGAGATAAACCAGAATCATGAGTCCAGAATGCCTGATAATCTGAGCAGAAATGTTGGCCTAATAAGGGAGCTCAACAACAACATCAGGAGAGTCGTTGACCTCTACTCTGATCTCTCCAGTTCCTTCACAAAATCCATGGAGACTTCTTCTGAGGGGGACTCGAGTGGTGTCATGAAATCTGATGGAAAAGGTGGCCACAAGAGAAATAGAGCTGTGTAGGTAGGAGACTAAAATGGGTGTTCCTTTCAATTCAAATCTGGCTGGTGGAGAAATGAATAGTCTCACAAGCCACACAGCTTTGGTTCCAGCGGTATAACCATGGTTAGATCCTTGTCAACTGTTTCTAATTCTCAACTCACTCCTCACAATCACAATTTGGTAGAGAAATAATTGCCTACAGCTAGAGTTTCTCGTCCTTTCTTGCATTTTTACTGTGTAAACCTGGACCAAATTGAAATGAAACATGTCTGTGTTCATCTCTTGTCTCTGTGTTTTCTGCGCAATGGGTAATAAAAAGTAGTGGTTGGTAATAGTAATTTGCCATTCATTTCCTGCTTTTTTTTTCACATAATCTGACCAATTGTGAAATTATTGTGTTTTCATTCAAGGAAGTTGCGCTCAATTTTCGTAGTCGTTAATTCCTCTGAAACAGAAAGTTTTAACCTTTAATGCTTTAGTTTATCCCAACTTTTACTTCTGTTTCTGGACTTTCTTAAAAATTTCCATTCAGTTTCTTTTCCCGGAAGTTGTTGACAATAAGCTTTCCCGCTGGGGCGTTCTTGTCTGACCTCAAACCAAGCAAATGGCCTTGTTCCAGATGCAAAAAACTGAAGCAAGAAGCTTCACAGAGCAGACACTGTTCTTGTCTTGTCCCATGAAACTTAGAAAGTTACCTTTTTTCTGTTTTTTTTGTGTGTCTGTGGCTTCTCCGGAGATCTGTTCTGGGACTGTGAGATGTAACTGTTATGTTGCTTTTGTTTGCATTCTGGTGGAGAAGTGAGCATAAGTGCAAACATCTCTGTGAAGATGCTTTGAGAAAATTCAAAGAAAGCAGCAGCAGCTTTAGATGGATCTTTTTTTGGTTGCCAATCACAGCCCACCACAGGAACAGAATCTCAGATGAGAGATGATGAGCTTTTGACCAATATTTTTTTGTTCAAGTCTTTATGTCATTGATGGGAAATTCTTTGATTGTTATTGGTGGGGAATTAAAGTATTAGCAAGCTCAAAACAAAACCGCTACAGTTCCAAGGGGCAGACAGATTTTGCACACACTGACCCCCCAACAACATGATGATGGGCCCAAACTCAGAGGTTCTTCTCTTTGGGATAGGATGGAACTGAGTCTGAGCAGGTGCTTCTCATCCATGCTTATCTCTTCGTCAAAAATCACAAGAAAAACTACCAATGTTGGAGGCTCGGTACATATTGACCACTATTATATTTTTCAGCTTAAATATACCATTTATATTTTTAGATTGGCCAAATTTATTACTCTGTTAAATTCAGTGGTAAATTGAACATTAAACTATTGCTTTTAATGTGTGATATACATTTCTTCAATTTCTACTTGCTAATTTCTACATTATTACTCAGTTTTAATTACCATAAATTTTTATTTTTCCCCAATTTATAACAAAATGTACTCATTTCACTCAGAATATTAACATGGGAGGCATTTTTTATTTTCAATATATAATATACTTCTACAGGAATACTTTCGACACTTAAATGAGAGTAGCAAATTTGGCCCATTTAGAAATATGAATGAGCTGAAAATAAAACAAACATGAGTGCTAGATTTGGGCTAAATCACAAACATTAATGTTTTTTTTTTTTGTGTGTTTTTGCTTGTATATTCTTTTACTGAGTTACTCACCTTTGTCACTTTTAGTAGGTGTATATGTTTTTTTATTTTTTTATTTTTTTAATTTTGAAAATATATCTTTTCAACTAAAATTTGAAGGAAAAAAAGTATGATTTTCATAACTTTAGATTTTTTTAAAAAATTTACTTTATAGTATAAAGAGCCAAACAATTTGTCAGCTATGCTTTTGTTTTATTTTCAAAACTAAAAACAACAATGAAGAGCAAGTATTAGTGCCAAAAATCTCCTTACTTTCTCTTTTCCTATATGCTAATTATGTAGTTTCTAAGTAAGCAATCACCTATATTTATCCAATAGTAGCATTTACTCATCATAAAGTAACATTGCTTTAAGCTGCCCATAGTCTCTGTTACCCCTTCAAAACTTATTCTCATTTGTCGTTTCTCCCACCTTCATCTGCCGTTTTAAGCCAGATTTAGACTTTGGTCTGGATCCAACTGGTTTTCTTTTATTCTTTTTATTTCTTGACTAACCTTCTCTGATGTTATCTATCGATTTCTATAATAGATTCAATATTCTTCTAATCATGGTATTCAAGAGTGATTCAAGATTCTTATATGGTAGATATTCAATTGGAAGTGTGCAATGATGAATCTAAGTTTTCTTTTGGGTTCATTGTGATTTTGATTGTACTTAGGTATCCTGATGTTTGGCAATAAATATGGAGTCAATTGCATTTAATAAAGTCAGTCTTTATTTATTTAATTTTTTTTTTATGTTTTATAGGTAGTCTTTTTGTTTTTTAGGTACTTTTTTTCAAACCTTTAATTTATGGTTGGTACCAACATTGTCTAATTATTGTCAGTTTATTCTAGGCTCTATTTCAATTATTTGTGTGTTCTCCATTCCAAATTTATTCTAGTTTACATTGAATGTTCGTTTTTATTCGATTTTCTTCATTTTATTCGGTATCACAAGAATAAGTAGCCTTTTAGTAGCCAATTTTATGTTCCCATTGTTCTTTAGAGTCTTATGTCATCTTTGATTTGTATGATACAAATTTACTCAATTTTAATTGGAATGAACCATCTTTTCTAAAAATAACACTATTATGAACATATGCCATTCTTTTTTCTTTCCTTTTCTTTTTATGTGCTTCAGATAAAAGTTAAGAGGAGGAGAAAATGAACTTTGGCTATAAAACTGAAAAAATAAGGCTTTTACTATCCTACTAAGGATGTCAAAAAAAAAAAAAAAACCCTACCAACTCTAGGCTTAGTTCATCAAATGATTGACTTAGTTTAAGATCAATTTCAAGTTTGATGAGCTTATTAAGTGGTGCTCGACACTCAAATTGAAAAGACTTATGCTCGCCTTGGTGGTTTGATGGACTTGAAGCTCTATTTGAAGTTCAAGCTCAATTTGATGAGTGCATTAGAATTTTTATGATAAGATATATTTTTATAACTATATTATCATATTATATTATTTTTGTATTAGGCTCATTGTGCTCAATAAATATTTAAGCCAAACATTGTTGAATTCAAAGATCGGCTTCTTCAATATTCACATTCTGGATGTAACTTGAGTTCGAACTTAAGGCTTGCTAGACTTGGTTCAATGATTAAAAAAAATTGAACTTGAATTTGAACTATTCCATAAAAAATTCAGCTCCTTCCCATGATTAATTTAAAAAAGACTTTAATTTAAAACTCAATCAAACACCTTGTTAAACCCAAATTCAAGAAAAGAGTGCATAAAATTTTGACATGACACAACTCATTTGCATCTCCGCATCATTTACCGTCATTTCACTAAGAGTAAAAGCTTATGGATTTCACTTGGTGTTTGAATTATGTGACGGATGACAGACGTAACGAACAGATTTGGGTTGTCCGTAACTGTAGGACCCATGTCATGGACAGCCTAGATCTATTTATGACATCTATCATCTGTCATAGATGGATTTTCCTTTCACTTAACACTCCTCTCACAAGAGTCCGTCTCACACTTAGAGTTAGTCTCACGTGCGGCTTCCCTCCTCACCATTTAGTGTAACATGGAACGTCTAGTGGATGAGTTTATGGAGCAGGTTGAACGGCAAAATTGAAAAAGAAATTTCAAAAATAGGTCTCGTGCAAACCCTAACTTTTGGAGACCATAACTTTTGCTACAATTATCAAAATGACTATTATAACATATTATTTCAAAGGGAATTGTGTGCTCTATATGTACCATAAGAGTTTCTCTTTATGACCACATTTTTCAGGTCAAAATTCCATTGTTTTAAGGGGTATCTTGACCTCCAAATTTTCTGTTTATTTTGGTGTATGTGGGCCTTCAAAGTTTCTATTTATTTTGTTTTCTAATTATTTTTGGTTTCCTTAATTGTTTTTGTTTAGGGTTTCTTTGTAAGCCTATAAATATGTCTCTTTTTATTATTATGAGACAGTCTACTAATAATATTAAAGTATCTCCGAGTTTTTGGTTTTCCCTACGAGAGGATTCTCATTTTTTCTTATTGATTAAACATGTTGCTTGGTCAATCTTCATTTGTCATTGCATTAGGTAGTATCAGAGCAGGTTAAATTGCCTACTCCATGGCTAGTGATGGTAGCAAGAACAGATAGCGTATTGCTGAAAACCTCAAGTCAGAGGACCAAGGGGAGGCGTTTTAGAGGATGGAGCATTGGATTATCCATCAATTAGAGGATCATTTAAAGGTTCATTTCGAGGAGATCCTGGAGAAACTCAGTGCCCTTAACCCTTTTGCCCTCAAGGATAGAGACGAAGAAAGGCAACATGCCAGGGAAGAACACACCCCTAGTCGTGCTGCTCAGAGATGTGTTCTTGCTCGGGATCATAAACACATTGTCCATGACAGTGATTTTGAGTCAGAAGAAGATTATTATCCTTATGATGGATTTTGGAGAGATCAGGATGTAGGAGGTCATGATGGGGATTTTCAATTTAGGGTGGATATCTCATCCTTTAATAGAGAATTCAGTATTAAGGTGTTCTTGATTGTATAGCCAAGGTTGAGCAACTCTTTAAATATCATAATGTCCCGGAGGAGAGGAAAATGAAACTGGTAGACTGTAGATTGAAAAGAACAACTTTTGCTTGGTGGGAGAAGATAAAATAGAGGAAATGACATGATGAAAAAGACTTGATACGGTCAAGGGCATAAATGAAGCAAATGATTCAAAGGGATTTTCTACCCCTAGACAATAAGTAGATTTTGTTCCAGCAATACCAGCAATGTCAACAAGGGTCATGGTTAGTCCAAGATTATACGACAGGATTTTTATGACTATCCCTGTTATGGCCCTCTAGGTATCGGATCGGTGATGGTCAGGTATGACTTGATTACAAGGTAAGAAATCCCTTAGTAAATATTTATTATACATTTTAAACAAGTAGGAAGGGATAAAAAGGTTTCTAGAGCACAAATGGCACCTAAGTGTCACCATGAAACAAAATGGTCATTTTGTGTTTTGAGGTGATAGAATTGGTTTTAAAGCTCAAAGTTATTTAATTGGACCTAAGTGACAAGAAATGAAAGTGGGGGATAAAGTTGCCTTAGTGGTACTATTTGGAAGTAAGGTTCTTTTGGCAAAGTTAAAGAAGTTAGAGGAGCCATGGAAGAGGAGTTTGCAATTAAACCATTTTGGGTGCTTGAATGCCACTATTCATCATTTTCTTCGCCTCAAAACTGTAGCTCTCCCTTCCCCTACAAATTTCATGCCCAAATTTCATTCATTCCTTTAATTTGTGGTGAAATTAGAAGCCCAATGGAGTACCCAAGTGAAAGCAAGCTTGCTCTTGCTTAGCTTTGGTGTAGAGAGCTTTGGAGGGACATTTTTTATCCATGGAAGCTTGGGTACATTTTTTCCCTTTGTGTTCTTGGTTTCTTAAGCTTCCTAGAGGTTGGTTCAAGCTTAATTGAGCTAGAAATGGTGCCAATTTGTGATGAATTTGTCTTGGAACCATAGGAAACTCTTAGTAGAGCTTTGGAAGCTTTGGTGCTCAACTTGCTTGATTTTGCTTTGGATGTGTTTAAGGTAAGGGGATTTCTTGTTTTCATTGTTATGCTAATGCATTTCTATCATATTTGACCTTGAGGATGAGTAATTGCAAGCCTAGAAGTGATTAAAATCAAGTTTAGGTCAATTGTACATATATTTTACGAAGTTGGATGAACCTGGAGAACTCTGGGCACTACGACGCCTTTTTGGTGCTAAGGCGCCAAGGAAATGGTTACCCAAGTCATGCTTGGGCACTACGGGGCCAGGCTAGCGCTGCGGCACCACAGTTGTTTCGGAACTCATCCAAAGAAGTTGTTTCGGAACTCATCCAAAGAGGTTGTTTTTGGTTCCTAAACATCCTAGTCATGTTCCTAAGGTTAGATCAAGGTTTAAAATGGAAGTTGAATGAAGAACAAGTGACAAATGGATTAAATGAAGCAAGGAAAAGATGGTGTGTGCACAATTGAACCATATGTGTTTCTAAGGGTATTTTGGTGCCCTAGTTGAGGCTTGTAGTCATCACTAAGGTAGTTTAAATGCATTAATAATGAGTAACCAAGTAGTTTAAGCAAGGAACATGGTGAACTAACAATGGTGAACTAGAACCGTAACCTAGTTAACTAACAATGGTGCATGTGCACTAAGGCACGGTTAGTGTGGGCAACTTATGACACAACTTCTTGTAGCTTGGTAAGATGTTTTGGGTTAGTATTTCATTGACCCTAGATTGGTTTAAGAGCTACAAAAAGTTAATGAAAATACCTAAGGGCGAAAGAAGGCACTATGAGGCTAATAGGGGCATATAAGAGTATTAGGGCACAATGTGAGCTCTAGGGCCCATGGGAATCCTAGATTGGGTAATATGAGAGCTTGGCATGGCTTAAGAGGTTGCTTAATACCCAAGTAAGTGCAAGCTATCCTAAGAAATCAAGAGGAACATTGAAAGCTTTAAGCGGGTAGATGATTTAGCATGCAAGCTAAGTTACATGGGCACATTGAGGGATTTTTAAGGAGCAAGATAGTTAAGCTACCTTAATGCATTTGGGACCTTAATGTGTGTTAAGAAACACAATGAGTACTTAAAGCAAGCATGATTTCTAGTGATGGCCAACTCATTGAAGTGTAGCAAATGTCAAGCCTAGTATTATACAAGGTTCACCAAGGAAGGAAGAGGCTTAGTAACACTTGCTCACCTTGTCAGGTCTTAGACCTGAGGGTCTAAAGTGGGAGCCTGGTACACCTAGGGGTGGAGGTTTAGTATGCCTAACTACTTTTTGGGTCTTAAGCCTGAGGAGTTAGAGTGGGAACCTATTCGCCTAAACTAGATTAGCCATGTGCTAATCAAGGTTCACCATAGGAAGGGTGAAAGGTTAGTAACACCTAGTGGCCTAGCTTGGTCCTAGACCTAATGCACTAGTGTCGGACCTTAATGCACCCAACTTGGCTTCGCCGAGTAGACATGGATTACTCCTGCACATAGTATTCAAGAGGAGGTTATTGCATGCTTAGGTGACAGCCTGGAACAATAGGCAAGTCAAGGCTTGCTAGAGTGAGATCAAGGCTAAAACTTGCTAAAAGAGGACTAGGATGAGGAAGGGTCCCAAAGGACTCGAGTATATGCACATATATTAGGCTTCAGACCGTAATGAGCTCGCCGTAGATTTGTGACATTTATTGTCTAGTGTCCTCTAGTGTTTTCTTTTTGCATATACCCCCAAATGCTCATTACTGGGAATCTATGATTTTCACCCCTTAGTTTATATATGCAAGTTTAAAGATTTTGGGTAACAACCAGGGTTTAGTTGTTAAGCTAGTTGAGCAGGTATAAGTTATACTTGCTAGTTCTCATCTTTGGGTTCATTGGTTGTTAAGTACTAACTATGTTAGATTGATCTTAAGCAGTGGTTAATCTAGGAGTACAAAGGGAGATCGAGGCTAAGGGCACTTGAGGAGCTTAGGTGGTTAGCCTAGTTTAGTCATCTCAGTAGGTTATTCTTGAGTACTTAATTGTACTAGATGCCTCTAGCAACATTGGTTCATTTTATGTTTTGGTTTATGATTCATGTATATAACTGAATAATGTACATAGGGTTAACGCTTGTAGAAAATGTGTTTATGGCTTTGGCTAGTATCATAATTGTTTTTAAGTGCAGATCCACCACTATTTTGAATGTTTTAATTTATGTTTAAATTTCCATGCTGAAGCGAATCATGCATTATTTAATGCTAGTATCTAGGTTAGTAAGCTTAGGCACGTGCATTAATTTTTATTACAAGCATAGAAACAAAAAATTACGAACCAAAACCAAGGAATTCTATAGATTCCTAATGCTCCTGGGCAGTGTAGACAGCCACAGGTGGCCTAGGACTGCGTCAATGCTGACATAATGATCTAAGAGAGGCAGAAAGGTAGATGGTTTCACAATTTTTGCATAGGTTGAAGCCTGCACTTTAGTACAAGATTAAGATTA
Source organism: Aquilaria yunnanensis (assembly GCA_039654915.1). NCBI lineage: Eukaryota > Viridiplantae > Streptophyta > Magnoliopsida > Malvales > Thymelaeaceae > Aquilaria > Aquilaria yunnanensis. The sequence goes on along the minus strand of CM077596.1, from coordinate 92,936,891 downwards.
TGTCGATGAGGACTTTTGCTAAAGCTCAGAATTTAGCATTGAGAGCAGAACTTTCGGTCCAAGAGAAGGGAAGACAGGAGTTTCCTCACAAAAATTACTCGAAAGAAGGATCAGGGATTTTGGATGAAAAGATGAAGACACTACTTGAACCTGCTGCACGTAGGAATCGTTACCAGGAGGAAAAGGCAGCTGGAAAGAAGAAGGTAGGAGAAAATAAGAAGGGTCCAAATGTGTCGAACCATTATCCAAGGCTGGCACCTACTGTTTGTTATCGTTGTTGGGAACCTAGGTACCTATCCAACTAGTATCCGCTTTAGAATGTGAATGTTGTTGGTAAAGAGGACAATGAGGAGATTGTATATGGCTTGACGGGGAAGAAAGGGAATATGAGAGCCAGGAGGAAGACGATGATGAGTGGGAGAATTATATAGTACAGAAGTTGTTGTTGGCCCCTAAGCAAAAAGACCGAACCCAATGCCATCAGTTGTTTCATACCCAATGCACGATAATTGATCGGTTGTTTGACGTAATTATTGACAGTGGGAGTTGCAAAAATATTATTAGTAAGGATGTAATACAGTGTTTGGGATTGAAGATGGAGAACTATCTAGAACCTTACACAATTAGGTAGATTAAATCGGTGGACAAAATTCAGGCGACTAAATGGTGTAAGGTACTTTTTTCCATTGGGCAGTATCGAGATGAGGTTTATTTTGATGTTGTGGATCTGGATGGTTGTCACTTGTTATTCGGTAGGCCATGGCAGTTTGATGTTATAGTGCAACACAATGGACGAGACAACATGTACAGGTTGGAAAAAAGAGGAAAACATTTTTTGCTCCATCCATAGCAGCAGAAAAGCTCCCAGCCTAAGGTATCTAAAGTAAAAAGGCGAACGTTTCTTACCTTTACACAGTCTGAACAAAAGGTGCTCGTAGCAATAAAGAAGGCTAAGGGATTCTACACATTGGTAGTGAGACAGGTCTTCCCTGTTTTTGGGTCATAGGGAGAAAAGATGTTGGAAGCAATTCAGGCACTATTACAGGAGTTCCAGGATGTGATGCCAGAGGAGTTGTCAGACAGCCTTCCACCCATGAGAGACATTCAGCATCATATTGACTTGGTTTCTAGAGCAAGTCTACCCAACTTGCCCCATTACTGGATGAGCCCGAAAGAATGCGATATCTTGCAGGAGAAGGTGGAATAATTGCTACAAAAAGAATATATCGGGGAGAGCATAAGTTCATGTGTCGTACCAGCTTTGTTGACACCTAAGTCGAATAGGAGCTAGAGGATGTGTAATGATAGCCAGGCCATCAATAAGATTACTGTTAGCTACAGAGTTCTTATACCCTGGTTGGATGGCATACTGGAACAGTTGCATGGATCGATGTTATTTTCCAAAATTGATCTCAGGAGTGGATACCACCAGATCAAAATTCGACCTGGAGATAAGTGGAAAACAGTGTTCAAGGCCAAGGATGGGTTGTATGAGTGGTTGGTTATGTCATTCGGTTTCACTAACGCGCTAAGTACATTTATGAGGGTGATGAACTAGGTACTGAAACCATTTGTTAGGAGTTTTGTTGCTATATATTTTGATGATATCATGATTTATAGTCATTTAAAGGAAGAACATGTTTCACACCTATGGCCAATATTCATAGTCTTGCTAGAGAATAAGCTATATATGAACCTGAAGAAGTGCAGCTTTATGACTAGCAAGATATTATTCTTGGTCTATGTAGTCAGCACAAAGGGGATTTAGGTGGATGAAGCCAAGGTTTGGGCCATCAAAGAGTGGCCTACGTTGAAGACAGTTTCTAAAGTTCAGAGTTTTTATGGGTTGGCCACTTTTTATAGGCGGTTTATTCAGGATTTTAGTAGCTTTACTGCCTTTATTATAAAGTGTTTGAAGAAAGGAAAGTTTTACTAGGGTAAGAAGGTAGGGGTGAGTTTTTTCATGTTGAATGAAAAGCTATACACCACGTTAATTCTTGCATTGCTAGATTTCAAGGCTCATTTTGAGGTGGAGTATGATGCTTGTAGTGTGGGAATTGGTGTTGTCCTTTCCCAATGACACAGGCTGGTTGCTTTCTCTAGTGAAAAGCTTTCTGATGCGAGGAGAAAATGAATTAGTTATACTAAGAAGTTCTATTCTGTTGTGCACACTCTGAATGTATGGGAACATTATTTGATTGGTCGTGAATTCATTATTTATTCTAACCATGATGCTTTGAAGTACTTGAATAGTTAGAAGAGGATTAGTAAGGATATGTATGTAAGGTGGTTCCAGTTTTTGCAGAAATTTCCTTTCAAGCTCAAGCACAAGGCGGGAGTTCAGAACAAAGTTGTAGATGCTTTGAGTCGACATGCAAATTTACTAGCAACTTTGAGATAGCAGATTGTTGGCTTTGACGAGTTCAAGGAGGAGGTGTATGCTACCGATGTAGAATTTTTTGGCATCTAGGCAAAGTGCAGCAAACAACAATCTATAGATAACTTCCATATTCATGATGATTTTCTCTTATGAGGTAATCAATTTTGTATTACTAAGACTTAGTTAAGAGAAAAGATAATTTGGGATTTACATGGTAGAGGTCTAGCTTGTTATATGGGCAGAGATAAGACTTTTGCAGCAGTAAATGAGCATTATTATTGGCCACATATGTGAAAGGATGTTTCTAAATTCATGCAAGGCTGTTATGTGTGTCAAACTGCAAAGGGGCAGTCTTAGAATGTGGATTTGTATATGCCTTTACCTATTCTTGATAATATTTGGGAAGATTTGTCAATAGCTTTTATTCTTAGATTACTTCAAACCCAAAGAGGGTTAGATTCTGTGTTTGTTGTGGTAGACAGGTTTTCCAAGATGACACATTTTATTGTTTACAAAAAAACATCAAATGACAGCAAGATTGCAAAATTGTTTTTCAAGGAAGTTGTTCACTTGTATGGAGTGCCCAAGACAATAACATCAGACCAAAACAGTAAATTTTTGGGGTACTTATGGAGGACTTTATAGAGGATGTTTGATTCTTCCTTCAATTATAACACCATTGCCCATCCCCAGACGGAGGTGGTGAATCAGACATTGGAAAACTTGATATGTAGCATTTGTGGAAACAGGCCCAAGCAGTGGGATATTGCATTAGCTCTGGTGGGGTTTGCTTACAACAGTGTTATTTATAGTGCGATAGGAAAGTCCCCATTTTCAGTGGTTTACACCAAACTTCCTCAACATACTCTTGATCTAGTGAAGGCTGGAATTGGAGTGAATAGGGCTGTGGAAAATATGGTAGAGCAATGACAGAATATTCAAGCTGAAGTTAAACAGAAGTTGGAGTAGGCGAATAGGTGGTATAAACAGGCTGCTAATGAATATCATTGTGAGCAGATTTTTGAGGTGGGTGATAAAGTGATGATATTTTTGTGAAAGGAGAGGTTCCTAGTTGGCACTTATGGCAAGCTGCAACCATGCAAATATGGTCTATATACGATTTTGAAAAAGATTAACAACAATGCCTATGTGATTGATTTATCGGACAGTATGAGAATTTTCAAAACATTTAATGTGACGAATATTTTTCCTTACTATTCTTCTGATGAATCTTTGTATCTAGACCTTCCGAATAACTTGAGGCCGAGTTTTTCCCAAGTAGCGGGAACTAACATGGAGTGTTTGGTGGATGAGTTCATGGAATGGGTTGAGCAGGTGAAATCGAACATGAAATCTCGAAAATAGGTCTCACACAAATCCTAACTTCCAGAGGTCATAATTTTTGCTACGGTTGTTAGAATAACTATTATAATATGTCGTTTCGAAGGAAATTTTATGCTCTACAGGTTAGATTAAAAGCTTTGTTCTATATGGCCACATTTTTTTGTTTAAAATTATATCGTTTTGAAGGGTATCTGAGCCTTTAAAGTTTATGTCGATTTTGTTTCCTAGTTATTTTCAGTTTCCTTAATTATTTTCGTTTAAGGTTTCTTTGTAAACCTATAAATAGGTCTCTTTTATTATTATGAGATAACCTATCAATAATATCAAAGTATCTTAAATTTTTTATTTTCTCTATGAGTGAATTCTCATTTTTTTTATTAATTAAGCATGTTGCTTGATCAGTTTTTGTTTCTCACTGCATCATAGTACATTAGGGTACCCTACCCTAGAAAATTTTCACACAAATGTACGAATTAATAATGATGATCAATAGGCATGAGATGATGACTTATTTTAATTGGGTGATGATTAGTCCCGTAGGCCGGGCCGGCCGAGTTTTTGAGCATATCTCTCTCCCCACTGATTGAGTTGGTGTCCTTGTTTCTGGGCCCACATTACATGTCAACCCAGATTTCCTGGATCCTGACCTCACAAATGAAAGCATTGGCATAGGCTCATGTCACATGACTGATTACTGCTGGAAGAAATAGTTCTGTAGATTTTCCAATGACTTGGTGGCGATATGTTTTTGAACCAATCCTAAATTGCACTCTGGTGTATGTGAATATATAAATTATTAGAGTGAAAATTTTTGATTTTTTTTAGGTACATTAAATGGTGACCAAAAGTTCGAAATTAAACAACCATAAAATCTAACATGTCGGGACATTGAAGTGTTAGTTCCAAAAAGATTGAAGTAGGAACAAAATATTGTTGGGGCCTCAAAAACCAAACATGGACAAACTAAAGCTTGCCCTTGCTACAACATATCATGTGAATAATTGTGAAGCGGGAATCCACTTTTCTGCTCGCCTTTTGCTCCTTACATCCCAACGAATAGGCTGCTGGAGAGGGGTCCCAATCCCAATATCGATCACCATTTCATTTTAATCCCTACCACGATTAGAGCCATTATACGAAGCCAGCCGGCCAGGGGCATATCTATTCAGGGGCGGGAGGGGGCAGCCGCCCCCCCTAAAATTTTAAAAAAAATTATTGGGTATTTCGATATGTGATACAATTGTAGAAAAATTAATGTTAGGTACCTATCTGTAAGTTTTATAATTAATAAGGGGCTCTAGTATATTTTATCCATTTAAGGTCTCAGTCATTTTCTTATTGAATAAATTACGTGATAGTCCTTACTCTTTAATTATTCTTTCCTTTTAGTCCCTATCCTATTAAACATTCTGTTTTGGTTCCAAACATATTAAAAACATTTTGTTTTAGTCCTAAATTTATAAAAAAATGTTTCAATTTGGTTTCATTGCATGAAATTTATTAACTCAAAGTATTTTTCTGATAACAACTTTTTAGATTATAATTTGGACTATCCGGTAAGTGCTATAAAATAAATTTAATTTGTATAATATTTTTTTATAATTAATAGAAAATTCAAATAACTATTTTTACTCTATAAATTGAACTTAATTATTATAAATTTTTGAATTCAATGTGTCTATATATGTAAATTTTTTAATGAATTTTGAGTTGTAAACTTTTGAAATAAACTTAGTTATTATACACTTTCAAATTTTATATGTCTATATATAATATTATTTATTATTTTCTATTAATGATTGTAAATTTATACATGCTAATAACCCGTTTCACAACACAGCCCCGCTGCCCCCAAGTGAAATTTCTAGCTACGCCCCTGCAGCCGGCCTTTTGTTTTGGACGATACAGAATCAATAGCACCGAAAATTCCAGGAGATGGGTATCGTAGGACACTACAATCTGAGGTCATGGAAGAGAAAATCAGATTGGTCATTGGTTGGGGGAGTTGGTGGACTTGAACACGAAGGAGGTTGACTTCAACCAGATCATCTACAGGAGTTTCGTAGGAGATGAAGGATCCAAGGGGCCATTAGATTATATACACACACACACTATCGACTTTGGAGGATCATGATGGCTCTATTTGTCAATTTTCTTTTGCCTGTGTCACATACTACTTGTGATTATCACAAGAGTTTGAATAATTTATCAGTGAGTTGATGATGATATACTATACAAAATCATTCCATATTGTAAAGATTAATACAAAAGGATTTTAACCAGTTTAAGATAAAAAGAGATCGATCGCATTAAAAAAATAATAATTAAAAGTTATGAACTATAAAAAAAAATACCCTAACTACATTATTCTTAATTTGGTTAATGAAAATGTAAAAAGTATACCAATTCAACTCTTACAATTTAAGAAACCCAAAATTTCTTTTTTAAAATATTCTTTGAAAAAGTTAAGTACTTTTTATTATTTTTCAGGTTGGTAAAAAAATCATAAAAAATTATTAATTTATAAAAAAATTATTTAAGTGATTATTAGATAAATAACGTGTTAGTTTCTAAATTTTATGGCTCTCACTAAAAATTTATTAAGATTAAAAATAATAAGTTTTCCAATCGGGATCGGAAAGGAGGAGGTGAATCAAATCAAGCATTTAACAATTTATATGCCAGTCAGGACCAGAGGCAAAAGAAACAATTTATATGCCAGTTAGGACCAAAAGAAAAAAAAACAATTTATATGCCAGTCACATGTAGCGTAACCCAGAAAACACAATCAATCACCAATCAACAACGACACAATATTCTGTTGGTTGCTGGTCTATTTAATGAGTCTATATCCATCCAATCCACTAAGTTGGATAAACGTTAGAGGTACGCACAAGTTTGGGCAGGTTTTGGGCAAAATAAGATCCAAAATTTGGATATTATTATTGTATTTTAAACCGATGAAATGGTCACTTGCTTATGAATAATGCTACTTTTCTTTTTACCTTTGTTTTATCTGGACGCGATATTCTTTTTTGAAGTCTAGTCCCCCTTTCTGCAATATTATCGTCTTTTTTAGGGCATGTGTTGTTATTTACCAATTTCACATTTCAATAAAGGTTAACATGGGTTGGGTTGGTTGGGTTGATCAACCTGAAATAGTCATAGTTCTAGAAAAATCCAACTCAACCCAATAACCGAACAAAACTAAAACTATGATGAGCTTAGGTCTTCTAGTTTTGGTTTTTGATTTTTTTGGTTCTTTACAAAATTTCAACTAAAGACATTTTTTTTTTCTCTTCAGTGAATTAAGGTATTCAAAACCTAACAAACCAATTACCACAACCCTAAGGTTGACATGTTTCTATCCTTGTACTTAGATTCGGTAGTAATCCGCTAATTCCATGCTCATTAGATTGATAGCCTATTTTATTTTCCCCCATGTGATCATTCTCACTATTCTCCAAGGCAGTAACTCATCACTCTATTTTTTTATGACCAATTGCTCATCATCAACTATTTAATGCAATGGCTCCGATTTCATCATGATCCCCTCTCCCAAGCCATCATCTTAAGAGCAACTTCATCCCAATTCGAGTTCAATCATTCCACCATCTCCTTTTAGCTCGCCCTATCAACCCCAACTTGTTCATCAGCTACAATTACAAGCGCAGGGTTAAAGCCAAGTTGAGGTTGCCTGAGTGGATTTAGAAAACTTAGTATTGGGTTTCTATCCATAAGACAAACACTAGTTTCCATCTGTAAAACCAACCCAATTTATGATCCATTTTTACCATATCCAACCCAATCTAGTAAAGATGGCTTTAGGCTGGGTTTTAGGTTTTTCCAACCCATTTGCACTCATACATTTCGTTTTAGTTAAATCATGTTTTTAGTCTTTGAATTTCTACTATTTTCCATTTTAGTCCTTAAGGTCAATCCATGCGGCGTTTTGTTTCTTGAACTTAATAACTACTTAACTTGAGTTTTTATATTTGCTCTATTGATCCTCAAACTTGTTTTGTTGTGCTATATTTTAAAGAAAAACATTGATCACCATAATATATTTATTTTTTAGCTAAATTATCTTTTTGTTTTCGTTTTACAAGTGTTATGTCACTTGTTAAATCATTAATACTAAAGTTTTCCATTTCCTCTCTTGGTGTCCAAAATTTACCAATTTCTTTTTTTTTTCTTTTTTAACTGTTATTAAGTGAATGATCAAACCATATGTTAATTAACATAAATTTAATACAATTTTTTATTTTGGTCATATCTTTTCGTTATTGATAATTGGGTTTTGTAACATGAGTTATTTCTTCAAAAGCTTTATGGTTTAATAAAGTAATTTGATTCATAATTGCTAAAATTGGTAGTGAATTTTTTTAAATAAAGTTTTCATCTTAAAAATTAGAAATTTAGTCAGTAAAAATGAAATTTCTTAGTGAATTATTTTTCAATGACAATAAAATATCTATTGTTTTGAAGCACATACAGTGTTATGTTTTGATCATAGCTTATCATTTTAATAATAAGAATATAAAGTAAAGAAAGCCAAACTCAAAATTAAAATAAAGCAAAATTTTGTACATTATATAAGGTGGTGTTTATTAATGTTTTAATGTGCTAGATTTTGTTTCTAGAAGAAAAATAAGAGATCAAAGATGATTTTTCTACATGATGTCTATATCAAAGTATTACATTGCACAGATACTGATGGGTAATTCAGTTAATAAACCTTTAGGAAAATATTTTCATGCCATATTTCATTATGTAATTATTTGTGATAAGTATTGCTACACTGATTATAGTAAGAATTTATCTTTACTTGGTTATTGCTATGGTGGTTATATATTTACTTTTATTTTCTTTTTGGTTTTGGTGTTAGAGTTTAAAGATCATGGTTAATTTGTTTTGATTCTTAATGTATGCCATTTGAAGATTTTGGATGCAAAAAGATTAATCACAAAAAAAGCTTATTACTTTTACCTACATAGTTGGATCAACCTAGAGGTTAAGAACTGTGTAGGAAAAAGTAATAAAAACTAAGGTTGATACCACTTGTGACGACCTAAGTCGAAAACTGGTCAATGGAACACTTGCCTAAGTCTAAAGGATGGCCTATATGGTATGGGTAAGTATTCCATTAACTAGTTCCTGCTTGGGCCATTACATGAAATGTCTATTTTTTTTATACCTGAAAGTAACCAAACCAGCATTAGTGACATCATTTAGGATTTAGGATTGGGGTTTAGGGGGAAGGGCAAGGATTTAATTTGGTGGTGACTGGGCCAAATGTCATTTTTTTGACATAAATTGGGTGGTGGGGACCTTTTAAAGCATTCAATCTACACTAGCTGATTTTGTATTCTAGAAAAAGAAAAACAAACTCTAACAATGCATGCTTTATACATGAAGAAATGTAGTATTTGTTTCAAGAGTTGAATTGTGCTAATAGTCCTAAAATCTGTCCTTTTTTTTTTTTTACATGTTTGTTCCTTGGCTACAAAATGGTGCTCAATTGGTCCCAAACTACAAGTGAAGTTGCAATCTACATAGTGTTTAGCAGGAAAAAGAGTGAAGAGAAAAGGCTAGGAGTTACCAATAACCTAACCTAAATCTCATAGGCTCTAAAACTTGGTCATTACATTGCCTAAGACATACCTCAACATCAACGACAGTAGTAGAACTTGCTTCCCATATTCTTGACATCTTTGAAGTCTATTTGGCTCTTAGGTTGCCTTCACACCATAAAGAATTGATATGTTGTTACACTTGAATCATTCCTGTAGAAAAAAGAGGCTGATCTCATCATTGGCCTTCACATAAATGCATTGTTAACTTGTTTCTATAGCTCCAAAACCCTTTTAAATAAAATTCACTCAACCAAAGATCAAGAATAAACTTTGGCAAAATCAAATTTTACAATAAAATTTACTCAACCAGAGATCAAGAATAAATCAAGTAATAATCAACATAAACGAAGGAAATAAATAAAAGAGGATAAGGAAAAGATGACACTATGATTTATAGATGTTCAATCCCACCAATTAGAATCTACATCCTCATCTCAAGTTTGACCACTTGGGAATTCCTCTATTATTTCTTGATCAATATTATAATGGTATTATATTCAAGGTTTATACTCAAACAATCCCTAATTTTATTTAAGGCTAACTAGACACCACAGACTCTGGTTTTCTTTAAGAATCACTAGAACCACCTCTTAGTTGTCTTCAAGGATAAGTAGAAAACCACTTTCTCACATAAGAGATTTTGAGACTTTAAAGTGTTTATAAGCTCACAAGCTTATACAATAGCATTTTTGTTATATGTACATGCGAAGCACAAATCTTTGTTGTTCTCTTAAATGATGAACATTTTGATAAGTATTTGAAGATGAATCTTTAGCACTACTAAAAAATCACAAATTTCCAACTGCCCTAAATTCCAACGGCTAGGCAGTTGGAAATCTCCAACTGCCAAAACCGTTGGAAGTATAACATCCAAGTTTCCAACGGCTTAGCGGTTGGAAGATGAATAAACTAATTTTGGATAATATTTCCAACGGCTATAGCCGTTGGAAAATAAGCAACATATTTACAAATTTCAATAAATTTATATCTAAAATAATTCCAACGGCTATAGCCGTTGGAAAATGGGACAAAAAACCAAAAAGTCTATATATCAAAGTTCCAACGGCTATGGCCGTTGGAAAATGGGATAGAAAAGAAAAATATATATAGCAAAGTTCAAAGTTATATATAGTTCAAAGTTCCAACAGCTATGGCCGTTCGAAAATGGGACAGAATCTTAAAAAATATCATATATCAAAGTTCCAACGGCTAAAGCCGTTGGAAAATGGAATAGAACAACAAATATATATAGTTCAACGTTCCAACGGCTATGGCCGTTGGAAAATGGGACAGAAAACAAAAAATATATATATCAAAGTTCCAACGGCTATGGCCATTGGAAAAAGCTAACATATTCACAAATGGTGATAAATTTATATCTATAATAATTGGTAATCAATTGTATAATTGGTAATATATATATATATATTTTCTTCAACAGTTGTGAGGTTTTCTAATGAGGATAATTTTTCCAACGACTCAAGCCGTTGGAAGTATATTTTCTTAAACAGTTGGGCCGTTTGGAATATTTTTTTTTAATTGTATAATTTCTCCAACGGCTAAAGTCGTTGGAAGTTTATTTCCTTAAACATTTGTGCGTTTTGAATATTTTTTTTAATTATATAATTTCTCCAACGGCTAAAGTCGTTGGAAGTTTATTTTCTTAAACATTTGTGAGTTTTGAATATTTTTTTAATTGGATAATTTTTCCAACGGCTAAAGCCGTTGGAAGTTATTTTCGTAAAAAGTTGTCTGTTTTGATTTTTTTGTAATTTGATTATTTTCCAACGCCTAAAGCCGTTGGAAAATCATTTAATGAAACGGTGAGTTTGGAAATTAAATTTTAAAAGTCACCCCCCCTCCAGCGCCATTCATGTCTTCTTCCTCGCTCCAGCAAAACCATCACAGAAGCTCTCTCTCCTCTCTCTCACATTCGAGCATCACACGCACACACAGCACGTTTCTTTGCTTGATTAAGGGGTTTATCAACATCCTGAAGCTGATTTTAACGTGGATCTGGCCTCATTTTCCTCGATTTGCTGGTTAGTACCTAATTTTAGAGAGTTTTCGTTAATTTTTTTTTTCAGAAGATGCGTTTTTTTTTTTTACTGTGGGTTTCGATTTCTTGGAAAATATAGGTGATTCAAACCTATTCCCAAGCATTTGAGGCAGGTTCTATTACGGATTTGAGGTTAGTTTTTGGTTAATCCGAAAGTTTAATTTTTTTTCCTATGAATTAGTTTAAATCTGAATTTTTCATGCTTATTTGGGTTGAAATATGTGATTAGTATTTGAGGTGTAGATGTTGATGGTGGGATCTGAAGTATTTGGGGTACCCATTGTAATTGTACATTTTTTTCCATTTTCTAACTATTTTTTTTATTTCGGAATGAGTTACAAAATTACAAATAATTAGTTTTAATTAAATTATTTATGTAGTATAATTATGTGTGCAATTAGTTAGTCAAATTAAAAATAGTTACTAATTAGTTTTAATTAAATTGATTAGATAGTTTGTTTATGTGTTAAATTCTGTATGTATATTTTAAAAATAATTTATAATTAGTTTAAAGTAAATTGTTTCACCTCTTTCTTTATGTGTGAATTTATTTATTATTATTAAAAATAGTTAGTAATTAGTTTTAACTAATTTGTTTAGGTAGTAATTTTATGTGTAAAAGTAGTTCGTATATTTACAAAAAAAATTGTATTACTAACTAAATAAATATTTACAAATAGAAAATTCATAGGTTGATTTAAATGGTTTACGAAATATTTTTACAAAAATTTAAATAGTAAGTAATAGTATATTTCCAACTAGAACATTCATAGTTTTCCGTAAATTGTTTACGTATTATTTTTAAAAATTGTTTAGTTAGTATATTTATGTCTCAAATTAGTTAGTATATTTAAAAATAATAATTAATGGTGGGATGTAAATTATTTAGGTTGTATATTTATGTGTCAAAGTAGTTTGTATATTTAAGAACAGAAAATAATTATTTGGATGCTAACTTTTTGTAATTAGTATATTTGTGTGTTAAATTATTTAGTATATTTCAAAAATAGCAACAGCTTTAGTTTGAAGTCAATTGTTTGGGTTATATATTTTGTTACCACGTACAATGGTTATTTTGGAATTTTGATTACAATGTTTTCATTATTGGCATTAATATAAATTGCACAAAATATATCTAGTGAAATAAATTGACCTTGAAAAATAATATATGTCAATATTAATAATATTACAAAGAATAAATATGGGATTATAAATGTAGTAGTAAAGTCATAGTAAGAATAATATTATGAATTAGTATTATTATTTCTGATCTAATTAATCAAATACGAGTAATATCAATTATAATAATATTAATAGTATTAATAATATTATTATTTTTAGTAATAATAACTTATATTTGAAACAATACATATGATGGCAACATTAGTAGTAAAGTAATAGTAGTAATACTATTATTTATTATTCTTAGTATACCAATAATAAATCCAATAAGACAAATAAAAATTATAACTACTATTATAAACAGAATAATAATAATAATAATAATAATAATAATAATAATAATAATAATAATAATAATAATAATACTAACTATAATAATAAGTATAATAATAATAATAATAATATTAATAATAATATTAATAATAATAATTGTATATTGAAATACTACTAATAGTAATAGTAATAATATATGTCAGTAATAGTAGTAATATATGTCAGTAATAGTAGTAATAACCTTAAATAATTATAATAATAGTCATAATCTTAATTATAATATTAACCATAATATTTCATAATTGTACTAATAATGCAGTTTGTATGAGTAGTAGTAAAGTAATAGTACACGAAATTGTTATTATTGCTATAATTATAATAATACTTATATGGAAAGAATATTATGAATTACTTCCTATTACGTATTAACAGTAAACCTTAAATAAAATTCCAAGTATGCTGTTAACCTTACGTAAACCGTGACTTAGTCATTACAGTTTGTGTGTTTTAAATGACATGGTTTAGATTAACTAAACAAAATAATCTATTGGTAGGACTTCATGGACCGTAGTTGGATGTATAGTAGTTATTATTTACCTGGCCGAGTTGGGTACACAGAGGAGTGGGAGACAGGGATTGAGCAGTTCATAACATTTGCCTGTAGGAACCCAGCTCACATGGATGGCAACAAAATACGTTGCCCGTGTAGGAGGTGTAAAAATTTGAAGTTTAAGGATTGTGATGACGTTAGAGTGCATCTATGCATAGTGGGTTTCATGGCTAATTACACAAACTGGACAGCTCATGGGGAGGCATTTACAGAGCCTCCGCAGCAACCGTTTCATAATTCTGATTGGTATGAGCATTCTGAGTTCAGTTCAAATGCAAACCCATATGCTCAAATGATATTTGATGCAGCGGGTCCAAGTATGCATCAGAATTCCACTAAACAGGATCAACAACCTAATGAAGGTTTTAGAAGGTTTTCTGACTTACTGTACTCCGCTAGTACACCTCTTTGGGATGGATGTGAAAAGCATTCTGAGCTTTCTGCTGCAGTTCGGTTGTTAAACCTAAAAGCAGAATATCATATACCAAGAGGGTGTTATGATGGTATTGCAGCGTTGATGAAAGAGACGCAGCCAAGTGACAGCAAGATGCCATCCAATTGGTATGAGACGAAGAAATTAGTTTCACAACTAGGTCTTGCCCATCTTAAAATTGATGCTTGTGTAAACGACTGCATGTTGTTTTGGAATACTGATGAAGATGCTTCAGAATGCAAGTTTTGTGGTGAATCTCAGTTTAAGCCGAGAACAAATGGGCGAGTTAAGGATAGAGCAAGGAAGACTATGCACTATTTACCACTCACTCCTCGGCTTCAGCAACTATATGCTTCACTCTCAACTGCAGAGCACATGCGGTGGCACAGTGAGCATCGATCGGACCCAAATGTTTTAAAACATCCTTCAGATGGGGAAGCATGGAAACATTTTGATTCCACGTACCCGTGGTTTGCGGCAGAGGCCCGAAATGTTCGCATTGGAGTTTGTTCTGATGGGTTTACGCCTTTCGGGTACTCAGGTAAACAGTACTCATGTTGGCCTGTCATTGTTACTCCCTATAATTTGCCTCTGTGGATATGTATGAAGAAGTCATATATGTTTTTGACTGCATGATACCTGGCCCTCGGAGTCCACGTCAAAATATTGATGTCTATTTACAACCACTTATTCATGAATTGAAGCAGCTATGGGAGGATGGGGTCGAAACATGGGATGTTTCACTGAAACAAAATTTTCAACTCCGCGCTTCGGTTTTGTGGACCATAAATGACTTCCTGGCATATAGGATGTTGTCCGGATGGATGACTCATGGGAGGTTATCGTGCCCTATTTGCATGGAGTATAGTAAAGCTTTCCAACTTGAGCATGGAAGGAAAACGTCATTCTTCGATTGTCATCGACAATTTCTAGAGTTGGATCACCCATACAGAAGGAAAAGAGTCTCCTTTAAGAGAGGAAAAGTTGAGAAATCGTTGCCTCCTGAGCGTTTACCACCAGCAGCAATATTTGAACGTATCTCACATTTGTCTTCTGTAGTTCGCAATGGACAGGTTGTAACCATACCAGGTTATGGCAGAACCCATAATTGGACAAAATGAAGTATTTTCTGGGAGCTACCGTATTGGAAGACTAATTTGATCCGCCATAATTTGGATGTTATGCATATAGAGAAGAATGTGTTTGACAATATATGGAATACAGTGATGGATGTGACCAATAAAACTAAGGACAACGTGAAGGCTCGTAAAGACCTTGAGATTATCTGCAGCCGATTAGAGCTACATTTAATTCCTCAAGGTGACGGTCGAGCAGTTAAACCTAAAGCCACATTTGCACTAAACAGAGAGCACAGAACTGATGTGCTTACTTGGGTTAAAACACTTAGACTCCCAGACGGGTATGCATCGAACCTTGCGAGGTGTGTTGACAGTAATGTAAGTCAACTGTCGGGTATGAAAAGCCATGACTCTCATGTAATGATGCAGAGGCTCCTCCCAATTGCACTTGAAGCAATGCCTGATAATATATGGAAACCGTTGACCGAGTTAAGCCAATTCTTCCGAGATTTATGCTGCCCAGAGTTAGATGTGAATCACATGGTCGAGTTGGAAGCAAATATACCTGTCATACTTTGTAAGTTGGAAAGAATTTTCCCACCGGCTTTTTTCGACTCGATGGAACATTTGCCGGTTCACCTACCTTACGAAGCAAGAGTTGGAGGCCCCGTTCAATATAGGTGGATGTACAAGTTTGAGCGTTGTATGCATGACCTCAAAATGAAGGTTTCAAATAAGGCTCATGTAGAGGGTTCAATTTGTGAAGCATATCTAATTGAGGAAACCTCTACATTTTGCTCTCACTACTTTGAATCCCATATCCCACATATGGCTACTCGAGTACCTCGTAATGATGATGACGGCGAAGGACCATTTGATGAATCGGTGTGGTCTATATTTAGATACCCGGGTCGACCATATGGGGCATCAAGGTATCGCTATCTTGATGACAATGAATTGAGGGTCGCAGCTGCATATGTGTTACTGAATTGTAAGGAGGTGAAGCCGTACCTCGAGTAAGTGAAACAATACCCATTGCTAAATATTTACATGTTTCTCTGAAAGAAAACTTTTATTCTTTTCTACTAACCTCATCCAGTTTATGCTCCATCGTCTTCTTATGCCATCTTGTAGTTTGTTCGTTGATGAGGTGCGTATGCATGCACCCAATATATAGATGGCAGACCTGGATGTCTACATTGAGAATAACTTTGAGACATGGCTTAGAAACTATGTAAGTTACTTACACTTCAAATTACCCATATTTTGATAAATAACCAAAATACATATTTATATTATGACTGTCTGAAACTAGGTGAATGATGTAAGAAACACTATCACGGACCGCTTCCTGTGTGATGTTGCATGCGGGCCATCTCGTCGTGTTGAGAGTTGGCCTGTTTACTTCATAAATGGGTACAAGTTCCACATTAGCGACTGGGGTCGCGACAAAGCAACATTTAACAGTGGAGTATGTATTAGGACTTCAGGATCAAGTGAGGTTGAATGTGATTTTTATGGGGTGTTAGAAGAAATCATTCAACTGGAATATCCTGGGTGGCCACATAAAAAATTAGTATTGTTTAAGTGTGCTTGGTTTGACCCTACTCCAAATCGTGGCATTCGGGTTCACCAACAATATGGGATAGTTGAGGTTCATGATGGTCGTCGATATGGGAAGTTTGACCCGTTCATTCTTGCATCCCAAGCTGATCAAGTTTACTACACCCATTATCCCACAAAGTCACGTGACAAAACGGGTTGGTTGGCGGTGTTGAAAATCAAACCTAGACGCATTGTTCATAATTATGTAGCTGATGTCGAAGATGCATATCAGGAAGAATTGCAGGCCGGTGTGAACAGGTCTCCCATAATTATGGATGACCCAATCAACAATTTAGCTGAAACAGGTGTATGGGAAGCTGTGGAGGAAGACATGGCATTGAGGGATGAAACTTTGGGAGATGACGATTTCTCTGACAATGAGGAGTCCCTTGAAGGAAGTGATGATGAAAATGATTTTGAATCAGGGGATACTGATAGTGGCCAATCAGAGAAATCAAATTCAGATGAACTTGGAAACTCAGAATAATGTAAACGTGCATATGTTATTGTATTATGTAATGTTCTCGTTTAGTAATTAACTTTTAATATATATGTAAAGAGCAACTGAAACTTCAACCTGGTGCCTACAATATGATTGAGCAAGTTTTATTTCAATGTTTGAATGTACGTTATGTAAACTTTTGTATGAGATTTCATAATAATGTAGATACCACCTAAAGGAGATGCGACATATACACGTCGCCCAGGGAAAGGGCTATTTCAGCAAATGAAAGAAGTTTTAGCAGAACCAATAGCTAGACATGATCGGGCAGGCCAATCGCACTCCCATCATTCGGATGCACAGCCATCAACAGAACAAACACCTGTTCATCATCCTCACCCTCCCACAGGTGGTATTCGCATTGGTCCTACACGTGGTAGTGGTAGTCGGTCTATCCTGACCCCTGTAATGTCACCGGATGGTGGGAGTTCACATGGTCAGTCCGCGGTATCCCAAGCCCCGCTGCAGGCTCGTTTACGGATAGTACCTCACGGGAACACGTAAGTAATGCAGCCGTTTGTACCAAATTAGTTTATTTAACATGTAGTATCTGAAGTCGCAGTAAGACTAATTTCATGAATTCTGTGAAACATCCACTTCATATAGCTTCCTTCCATCACGAGCAACAAGGTTGGTCACTAGATGCTTCACCACACACTTCAGGGGACATCATGACTGGACGAGCGCGAGTCCAGCAGATATTCAGGCATGGTGGCGCGTATTTGAGGTTAGATACTTGTTATAACTATTTCGCCTTTATCATCTATGTTGGAATCTATAGATCCGCTATATAGTTTTTATAAATAATAACGTGCAGGGATTATGTGAGTGGGATCCAGCCCACCATAATGAGGTCTACCGCGTCTGGCATATGTTGGCGGCTAGTCATTACCGACATACGCTGGGGGACATCCGTCGAGAAAAGAATCCGGAGAAACGGCGAGCAAGGGCATCTTTTATGACCGTCGCGCAGTATGCAGAAATGGAAGCATTGTGGGTTACCGCGGAGTTTAACGAGCGATCGGCAAGGGGTAAGACGATGCGAGCTTCATCATCGGAGTCATCTAACTCCACAGGTGCATGCAGTGCTACATATGCAGGAGGTTCGGTTTCCATTACTGATCACCGAGAACGAATGGTAAAATAATCATAATCTTTTACACATAATTCAAGTAACTTTATTTGGAGAATCAATTAATGTGACTACGTTTCAAATGTAGCGTGATAAAGATCCGGAGAAGAGGGACCCAGGATTGTTCAAGGTGATGCAGCAAACTCATAAGAAAAAGAGCGGGGATTACGTTAACATGCGGACTGAAGAAGTTGCGGTAAGTAATTGTTACATAATGCTTAAGTATAATTTCTGATCTTGTTACTAATAAATTTTCTGTACTGTTATATGCAGGCAATAGTAGCTGCTGAGATCGAGGAAGCAACGTAGCAAACGGATGATTCAGGTGGTGCACCTGACATAGATGAGGTTGCGATCATAAGTGTCGCTGCTGGGGGTAGAAAGAAAGGGCGTGTATTTGGCCTTGGATCAGAACAACATGTCGTGCCTGGACGACGGCGACCAGGGCTTACTCATGCAGCACATGTTGATGTGATGCAGACTCCGAAGTTCGCTGAACAAGTACAGCGAGTCATAGCGGAGCAAACTGCACAGCAAGTATCACATTATGAGCGGAAGCTAGAACGTCTGAAGAGGAGACAACGAGCTGAGCTGGAGTACATATGCAATTCAATTGGCATTCCCCCGCCCGCACCACCTGCAGATGATGATGATGATGACTCGGGATCAGATGACGCATAGATCAGGTATATCATGCTACTATATGTATTTATTAACAAACATTCACTTAGTTGGATTATGAAAGCATGTAATTTAAACTCAACTGGAGCTCATGTGGATTTAGTAGTAAATTTCCAACTTGACTTAGTAATTTTAATTCTGTATGTTTGTTTTAACAAACATTCACTTAGTAATTTTAATTTATGAAATTTTGTGAGTTTTAAAAATTGACTACAAACGATATCAGTATCGGCAGCATACGAGGTTAACGTTTAAACAAAACATTCGATTGGAAATGGACAGTATAGAGATAAATAATATAAATGAAAAAATAATTCGAAGCTAAAAATAAAATCTGGAAAATTTTCCAACTGCCTGGGCAGTTGGAAATGTTTCCAATGGCTTAAAAAATTTCCAACTGTCAGGCAATTGGAAAATTTTCCAACTAGCTAATGTATTTTCCAACTGCCTTCATTTCCAACTGCTCAAGCAGTTGGAAATGGTTCCAACTGCTCAAGCAGTTGGAAATGGTTCCAACTGCCCTGGCAAATTTCCCAACTGCCAAGGCAGTTGGAAAACCAAAAAATAAAAAAATTAATAAAGCCGTTGGAAAATTCTCCAACTGCTTAATTTTCAACGGCTGACAGTTGGAAGTTCCAACTGCTCACTTCTGGGCAGTTGGAAAATTAACTTCCAAAGAATGATTTTCCAACGGACTATTTCCCAACTGCCTGCCGTTGGAAACAGTCCATTTCCAACGGCTGGCAGTTGGAAATGGCAGTTTTAGTAGTGTAATTTTTTTGGCCACGTATTTTAAACAAAATGTTTCTCTATGTATTCATACTTTTTTAGGGTGTTAAAGATATGTTGCAAAAATAGCTCAGAAGGTTACAGAAGCTCCATAAATTTTTGTTGACAACTTGCTTTGTTTTTGTGTAGGAATCTTCAAGTTTAACATGTTAAACTATGCATGTAACAGATAAAACTTTGAATTCATCATTCACCATTCTTGAACAGCTAGTTTTAAATTGCAAAGAGAAGTTAAAACCTTCAGGTGTCATCCTCTAATTCGTCCAAAGTAATTTTGAATTTTGGGGACCAACCATGCCATGCCAACTGAAGAAATCAGATAGAACTTTTCAAAATCGTTAGTTAACATATTAAAGTTTGAGTTTAATAGGTTACCAGATATCTAACAAAGTGATGGCAGCTCCAGGCTTCGAAGTAAGCTATTTTTAACATGTTAAAACAGTATATTTAAGATAGGGCTCTTCAGATTAATTACAACCATTTCTTAACCTATTAAAACTTTATCTTTTAACCAAAACTCATTCAAATGAACATTTTTAACTCATTCCAAAAAACAAGATTGCAAAATAAGATTCATTTTTTTTTCTTTTGAATAGCATATTCAAAGCTTCCAATTAAAAACATACTTGGTTGAAACTTGCAAAACATTAAACTACAAATTAGTTTTATAATCATCAAAATTCAACTTACATTGATTAAGACAAATCCAACAATGTTGATTTAGTGTTTGGGGTTTCCAATTAGTTGGGTGTATAGTGCCCTTATGCCTTTCTACCTTACTTTTTTCCCAATAGAGTGCTGCATTAGGTGGCAAACTATGTTCAATCATTCATTAATAACAAAAACTGATAAAGGAGAGGATGCAAATTGCAGCCATCACCAATGATTTGGGACAAATTCTGTAACATTTGTAGTTAAGGGAAAAGATTTAAAAGAATGCATAATAATGGGACTATAATGCAATTACCTTTAGTACAGTATGCAAAAGACATTAAAAACATTGTAAGTTATAGAAATCCTAAGGTTTCGTTAAAATATAATTTGCACCATACTTTATAGAATAATACATTTTGTATTTAGGGTTGTTGATGAGGTTGAACGAATATGAATGAGCTCTATTTGTGTTTGTTCGTTTAGGTTTTAATAAAAAATGAACATGAACACAAACAAGTCCTGTTCGTATTCATTCGTTCATTTGGTTAAGAAAAATGTTCATGTTTGCTCGTGAACAACAATAAATGAACAAAATAAACAAAATTATTTGTGAATAAAAATAAATGATCACATTTATGAATGTTGTATATGAACAAATTTGTGAATAATTTAAACAAAAGTAAATGAACATAAATGAAAAACATAAACTTGAAAATGGATGAGAATCACATGTAGATGATCTATGTAGACATAAATTGGTAAATATATTAATATAAATAATAAATTAATAAATAAACAAATGAATAAATGAACAAATAAACCAATGAACATAAATGAACAATAATTAAATTATTCATAAACATAAATAAACAAACACAGACTGTAGACATCAAAATTTAATTGGGTTAAAAAAATATTAAACCTGATTTAAATTGTCTAGCTCATTTCTAAATTGACGCCCAAAATTCAAAAGTCCATCAAATTTTGGAAGCTATAAGTTCAAGATACCCAATTTTTGGGAGCCCAAAAGCACGCAATGAAGGCACCGAATGAAAACTCATTATGCTATCTTAGCCAAAGTCCATTTTGGCAAATTGGGTCTTAAAATCCAAAATGATTACAGTCCATGATTTTGCTCAAATATTCTAGAATATTCTAGAATGTTCCATTAATTATCCTTTTAAATTAAATAAATTGGATAATTAATGAGAGATAATTATCATATTTATTTTCTCTTAAGATAAATACAATAGATAAATACATGATAATTGTCACATGTGGTTTTCTTGAACCAAACCACATCCTTTCTATACCTATAAATAAGCCCCCAAGGCCAAGGGAGAAGGAGAAGGAAGAGGAGAAGAAATTGGAGAGGCAAAAGACTTAGAGAGGAAGAAAAATCTCTTTATAAGAAGTTTTCTCTTATTCTTCAAGCCGATTAAGCATAAACACCCGACGAAAGAAGAAATCAATTTCAAAGAAGATCAAATCCCAGTTTCGAGGTAAGATTTGAAGAACACATCGAGGAACGCGGGACAGTGTTGCATCAAGTTTAAGTCCAGATCCGGCGGAAGTGGTGATAAACGTGAAGGATTCGTTTTTGTGCTGTGTCAATTCAAACTTTAAGGAAAGCGCCAAGAAAGCAGCGGACATTGCCCGAAACCCCCTAAGTCCAAGGAGTACAACAGAAAATCTTAAACCAAAATAAGCGGCAGGGGCCTTGGTTTGTGTTCGTGCAAGACAAATCCAGAGTCCGTGTTCATGAAGAAGCCATTCGTGTCTCCATCAAAAGCTTAAAGTGTTAATCAGAGGATTGTGCACATGAGAAACACTCTAGAGAGTCAATCCCCAAAAATCTCTGTTCTAAATTTTAATATTGTAATTTGTGCTACAATTAATTTCAGGGAGTAATTTTTTACAGGCAAAATTTGTGTGTACATAGACTTATTCGTGTTTATTTATTTAAATATTTGAATAGAAAATTGTATTTCTGCCTATTCATTTGTTTAGCTTAATAAATGAATATCAACAAACTCTCATCGAACACTACACCAAATATTCTATTCGTTCACAGTCTTATTTGTATTTTGTTGTTTGAAGCTATACCATCAATCACCATTGATATTAATGAATGCCAAAAAGACTACTTATAAGTTTGGAGTGAGAAATAGTTGACAATTTAAATAATTTATTAATTGTGAAATTATAATTAAATAGTTTAAAATCACTGGAAGACTAATATTGTATATTTTAATTTGTGATTGAAAAGTTGATATTAGCAACTAAAATAAAATATACCCATTATATGTAAATTATTGTAGTTTTTTCAAAAACTATAGGAGGTTAAGTGTATTTTTAACCAATATCCGGGATTTTCTGAATTTACAAAAGATTAAAAAAGAGGTTGAGCTCTAAAACCCTAGAGAAAACGCAAAGCTCGCACGGCGCCTTAGCTTTCATAATAGCTCGGATCTCTTCTCAGCAACATCACTTGCAAAAATGGCGTCTCAGATCAGCAAGAAGCGAAAGGTTAGCACTATTTTCAGGTACCATCTCTCCGAACTTTCTGATTCGTCGTCTCGTTTCTCTGTCGTTTCAGTTCGTGGCCGACGGCGTCTTCTACTCAGAGCTGAACGAGGTTCTGACCCGAGAGCTAGCGGAGGATGGATACTCTGGCGTCGAGGTCAGAGTCACTCCGGTTCGCACTGAAATTATCATCCGAGCCACTCGCACTCAGAACGTTCTTGGTTCGATTCGTATTCCCTTTTACGTATGCATATATGATCTGTTCTTAGTGGCGATTGGTTTTTTGATTGATTTAGTGGGTAATTGCTTTTAGGTGACAAAGGGCGGAGGATCCGGGAACTGACTTCTGTCGTGCAGAAGCGATTCAAGTTCCCGGAGAACAGTGTGGAGCTCTTCGCTGAGAAGGTAACCAACAGAGGCCTCTGTGCTGTTGCCCAGGCTGAGTCTCTCCGCTACAAGCTTCTTGGTGGCCTTGCTGTTCGTAGGTAAACACACATTTCTCATGCCTTGATCATGATTTACATTTGTTTAAATTGCTCGCATCTGGTCTGGATGGTGTTTGTGAATTGGATGCTTTTTCCTTGTGTCCTAGAAAGCATATGTTTAAATTTCGTTCATAATCTAAGCTGGAATATGGTGAAATGAGTTACGTAATTATCTGCGCTCCAATGTGCCATCGCCCTGTTTATAGCTTCTGGGTGTCTCTTTTTCGAGCCAGTAGCTTCGTGTTTAACTCTGTTGTATTTTCATGTGGCCGAGTGTCCTTTTTATGATGCACGGTTTGTTTGTTTCTATGCTGGATCCTTTTTTTTATTGCCAGTTCTCTTTCCTTGTAATGCTTCTGAGTCTCTGTAATGGATAAAATGGTACAGTGACTTTGTCATGTATAAAGCAAATAGGTTTCCTTTGTACCTAGTTTCTCTCGGACGATGACAAAATTGTTCATCCTATATTACATTCTCATGAAACGTGCAATGGCTTTCATGCAGAAGAAACTCCTGAGGGTACATTTACTGGAGCTCTTTGCTATATTTTACTTTGTTCTGGTGTTGGGTACACAAGTAATGGTTCAAGCTGTAAGTATTTATTTTTGAAATTGTTTCTGTTTTTCTTTCAGGGCTTGTTATGGTGTGTTGAGGTTCATCATGGAAAGTGGTGCTAAGGGATGCGAGGTCTGTTTATCAAACTATCTTTTATTACAGGTACTGTCCATAAATTTTCTTCTTTCATTGTAATAGTTCTGCTTCGATTTGATGTAGGTAATTGTAAGCGGAAAGCTAAGGGCACAGCGTGCCAAATCCATGAAGTTCAAGGATGGATATATGATCTCATCCGGTGCTCCTGTGAAAGAATACATCGATTCTGCAGTTAGACATGTGCTCTTAAGACAGGTTTGTCCAGTATATACGTTTGATAATGTTTACCAAAGAAAAGTGTTCTTTTTTTTTTTTTTTTTTTTTTAATTTAATTTTTTATTAAGTTTATTGCTCAAGTTGGGGATACCTTATAAAACTAGTGTAATTAGAATATAAACTTTTTCCGATGTGAATTAGGATTTACATTTTGATGCAGGGAGTACTGGGCATTAAGGTTAAGATCATGCTCGACTGGGATCCTAAGGGCACCTTAGGCCCAAAAACTCCACTGCCTGACCTTGTCACCATTCATCCACCAAAGGAGGAACAGGAGATCAGTGGGCAGCCCCAAGTTCCATCGACAGCTCCAGTTGCTTAAGATTGAAAATTGCTATGTGATAATTCGATTTCTTCATTCAATATATAAGGGTCTCGTTTCTTTTACCTCTCCCCGATTCCCCCCCTTTTTTTTCTTTCCCCTTTTACATGTCATAATTTTCAATTTTGGGTTCTCTCCTGGATTGCTGTAGTACAGCAATCAGTTTTGTCATAATTTTCAAGGTTTGCCTCCTGATATGCGTTTCCTTTCATGTTTACCCGAAGATAATTTTAGGCATTAGGCAGCTTCGGCCTCTCCAAATTAGATAATAAATTGGATAGCATTACATTGTTTCAGACAAAAAAATAAAGGCCAGTTGAGATTTGAATTGGACGTTTTGAAGTTCTGCAGCTTAAATGCTTTGTTTCTTAGTGGGAAGCTGAAGAGAGAACAGGGGGACTTTATATGGAGGGAGAGAAAGCTTTGAAGAAAAAGAGATGAACTTATTACACGAGATAAAGGGGGAGTACCAGTCATTCGTATAAGCGTACTCAGAAATCGTTCAGAGCTCAGGTCCGCTTGACAGGGTCAAAGTTGGCCACACCAATGACCGCACTGAAAATCCCTCCGACCACAATTCCGCCGGCAGCAATGCTAAGTAGGAAGTTCTGTAGGGATGGAGTGAGCCCGTCTGTGGCTGCCTCTGCCACATCCGGCATAACCATTGAAGCCATCAAAGCAGCAGCTGCCAGGCCGGTGACCGCCTTCTCCTTTAGGGATGTGGCCTTGACTTGGAGCTTTCTGCTGGTTCTCGAGGAAGCTGCTGGTCTCCTCTTCAATGATTTGGCAGGCAGAGGCGTGATCCAAGTCTCGGAGGTCGGGACCCTGTTATGGGAGCTCCGACCTAGAGGCAACGACATGGAAATTGCTGAGGTTGATGCCATCTTTTGGATTAGCGGTTGTGTTTTCAGCAACTTCTTCGTTGTGGGAAATTAGAGTGATACGAATGTGGGAATTGGATGATGTGAAATTTCGGAGAAGATGAGGTGGAAATTCAGATTTGTCCATGTCCTACGTGGCTTCTTCTAAGACTTGAAATTGTTGGATAGTGTCATCTGATTGGTCAGCCAATTGAGAAGGGAGATTATGCCCTCAGCATCATGGTAGGGAATGTTCTGAGTAGATCGCGATTTGGGGTTACTGTTTATAAACATGTTTTTTTGGCTTTTTTGCTTTTCCTTAAGTAATGGTCTAATCTCTTTTTAGCTCTTTACAGATTTTTTTGTTCATTTTGGTCTCTAAACTATTTCATTTGACAATCAAGCTTTGAGAGATAGTATGAGTGCAGTAATAAGGGGTTTTTTCCCCTCTTTCTTTTCTTTAAGTAATGATCTAAGCTCCTTCTAGTCCTATACAAATATTCTTTCTTTCATTTTGGTCCCTAAACTATTTCATCTGATGATCAAGTATTGAAAGACCAAGGTTGTTAAAATTGTAATTCTAATCGTAGGATCATACGATTCTAACATAGAAAACATTGTTAAAATGTTGTAGGATTGGAGGTATGGTACGATTGCAGCTAAGAATAGGGGTGATCAGTATTCGGTTTAAACCGAAAAAATCGAAAAATAGAAAAAAACTTAAAATTCGGTTCGGTTTAATTCGGTAATTCGGTTCGGTTTCGGTTGAAACCGAATAACAAAAAATTCGGTTTCGGTTTTAGAATTCGGTTAATTTGGTAACTGAAATAACCGAAATTTTTTATACTAAAATTTTTTTTTATTTGTTTCATGAACAATAATGCTACCAAGTAACCCAAATTAGCTTGGATTCTTATTTTCTTTCTTTCCATGGACAATGAATCTTCTATATTGAATGGAATTTGAAAAGAAAAATGATATCTTTATCTCATTTCATCTCTTATAGAATTTAATTACCATTTTTTTGGTTAATTCGGTTTAAACCGAACCGAACTGAAATATTTCGGTTCAGTTTGAATTCGGTTTTATTGACTAATTCAGTTATTTCGGTTTCTTAGAATCCAAAACCGAAAACCGAATAAACTGACTAATTCGGTTCAGTTTAAACTGAACAAACTGAATAATCACCCCTAGCTAAGATCATAGGATCGTAGGATAGAAAGATCCTACCAATTCTATTCAGTATTGATTTTTGTTGGAAGTAAATTGCATAGATGATTCCTAATATTTAATTTTCATTTTTTTTAATATCTAGTCTATTAAATGTTCTATTTTGGATCTTAAACCTATTAAAAACATCGTATTTTAGTTCTAAATTCATTAAAAACATTTCATTTTGACCCCAAATGGGATGAAATTTGTTAACTTAAAGTAACTTTCGAATAACAATTTTTTAAAGCATGATTTAAATTATTCGGTAACTATCTTATTGTAAATTTAATATATATAGTAATGTTTTTTACAGTTAATGGACATTCAAATTACTAGTTTTTTCTTTCTGTAAGTTGAACTTATTTCATTTAGAAAGAAAAAATTATTAGTTTTAAATTATTTACTTACTGTAAAAAAAATCATTATACATTTTAAATTTATTAGAAGTCAATTACTGAATATTTAAATTATGGATATTGTACTTTTTTTAATTTGTCAATAATGTGTTTATTCATGAATTTCTTTTAGACTTGTATTGATTATTTTATTGATTATGTTGATGTATACTCTATTAAAGTTTGAATTTTACTTGTGTTGTATCAATAATTATGTTATATCATTGCTATGACACTTAAATTTTATTTGAGTTTTTAATATAATTGGTCTTTGACATAAATTATATTATTTAGATAAGAAATTTTAAGCTTTTAGTAGGATCTTACGATCTTCGATCTGATTTTATGATCCTGATCTTGCATAGTAAAAAATGATTTTGGGTAGGATCCTGATTTTGACAACGTTGTGAGAGACAGTATGAGGATAGTAACAAGGTCGATAAATCTGCAACTTTGGACGCTGTATTTGCAAAAAATAAAGACTACAAGGACTTTCTCCACTTTTTGTCCTTTTTGACATTTTTTTTGTTAAAGATAAGCAAAATTTTTTATAGGAAGGTTATTTCTATCTTTTATGAAAAAAATTTAGCTGCTTTTGTTTAATTTTGACGATGGATTAGATTGCTCTGAGACTTTGCTTGGAATATTTGGTTTAAATCTCAGTTCGTACCATTTTTATTTTTATTTTTTATTTCTTGTCAATAGGTAAACACCACTTTGATTGCTAACAAATCCTACTATTTATCTTATTAATCTTAAAAATTTATTGTAAAGAGATTAGACTCATTAGACCTTGTTTTCATATCAACTCCAAATCTCATTTTTTTCATTAAATTCTTTTCCACCAATTGTTAAATTCAGATTGCTAGAATTCTAATTTTTCCCCTCTTCATCTTCAAACTTTATTATTTAATGAATATTTTATTATATTTACGTAAAATGACACTACAGATTAAACCACTGCAAAGTGCAAAATATATAAACCTCGTATTTATAAAACATGAATAGAACTATCACCTGTATGCACAAAAGTCGCAAATATGAAATATGTTCAACTATGTGAATTTTTGCTACTAACATTGTTTTTTTTTTCCAATTTTGACTATTTTTTTATTAAAATTTGAGTAACATTTTTTTAAGTAATTATATATGTTTTTCATCATTTGAGAAAAGTTACGTACAAGATTTCCACCCCTAAAAGCAGGATAAAAGCTTCCGTTTGCGCAGAACATCCTGAAAGGCCTTCAGACAAATTATAATAATAATGCTTAATCTCCCTCTCTTAGGGGAGTCCAAAAATGATCCTACCGCTCTATTTGCTGAAAGAATGTGAATTATAAGAAAGCCATTGAAAGCAAAGTACAGAAAAGTCTACACATAGTGAGTAACAACATAAGAATGAGGAATCGAGTTGATCTGAGCAAATCACTGGCTTTTTAACCCGTTAATTGCATGGATTTCGAGAGGGCAAGAACATATGCATTATCTGTTTCATAAATGACAATTTCGATCCCTATGATGATTAAAAGACAGGCTCGTTTCTTTATCGAAGCAGAGAGAGAGAGAGAGAGAGGGAGAGAGAGAGCCATGTTTGGATTATCTGGTCACAATTCAAGGGTATTGGGTCCTATTCAAATGGGAGCATCCCTAAGTTAAACAAAGTATCCTGAAAGCCGGAGTGAGGAGCAGGAATGAGAGCAAAACAACGTCACTTTTTAAAATTTAAGTTAAAATGTTGTAAAAATGAAAGCAAGAGCAATACTTAAGAATGAGAGCGGGAGTTGCGACTCGAAATAAAAGGAGTATGTAACTTAGGAGCAGCTTGCTCAGTTTTCCATCTTAGGTCATTGACTTCAGCATCAAAGTATGTTTTGTAAGTTCTAGGAGCCAATTTGCTAAACACCATTCTAGCTTGCAAACAATCCGCAGTCAAGTTAGCCTCTATTGAATTTGCTTGTAACACATGGCGCAAAATAGCATCCGTTTTAACACGCCAAGAATGGTACAATCAAAATCTTAGGAGGAAGAAGCAAACGTAACGTCACCTTATGGGTGGCGGAGCTGCTGAACCACTGTAGCTGAGGTGAATTTTTTGAGGTAGAAGATGATATTTGATGTTAAGAGCTTCTAATATCTTTTTCAACTCCAAGACCAGTTCAGATCTCCTGCTGTTCTTGTCCCCATAATTCTGAAAGTTTATGGTGTGAGTTACATAAAGAGCCATCTTCAGCTTGTTCACATTTTCGATGTCCTTAACCTGCACACTGTGACCAGGATGCCAGTGCTGTGGCTTGTTCTCCAAGTATCTGTCATAAGCATCGTTTAGATTTTATATTAATATCACTTTCATTTTATCTTTTAATGCTATGCTATAAGCTCCATCCAAGAGGGTGAGACGTCGGTAGGAAAAAGGCAACACATAACCGTAACTTCGGAGGCAGATATACAGAGTATCCAACATTTTTTTAGACAGACAGTACTAAGGCGTCAGCTTCCATGATTCTAAAACTTGTTTGCTAATAGACTAGCATGTCTTTTGAATCTTGTAATGCACAATATCCATCTTCCATGGTGGCTTAGTGAATAATAATATACGGTCTGTATACCCAAAATAAAAAATAAAACAATAAAACAAAGGAAAGCTTACGTACTCTTTTATTTTAGCTTTCAGGGCTCCAATTTGCTCCACAGATGTGGAAAAATCGACACAAAATGCAACAGAATCACTCATCTCGGGGCTCCTATAGAAGTTGCTGATGGGTTTTGTGGCCAAAACTGAATTTGGGTAGTATATCTTCTCATTGTCATACCTCAGAAATACTGTCGTCAGAATATTCATTTCTTCAACAACCATCTGTTCAATACTAAAAGTCAGACAGGGTAATGACAGTAACAAATTAAAAAAAGGAATCAGGAGATTTTGATTGTTGGATCAGACATTGACCTGTACTCCATCAACAACGCATCGATCACCCACGTCAAATGGATGCATAACAAAGACGAATATGATGGCTTCGAACACCATCTTTGCAGTGTTACTGAACATGAAGGTAAGAAGCAAAAGCTGAGATGATACGAAGACCAACACTTTGGTTGTCAGAAATTCCATCAGCAGCAACCATACAATGATAATAACAACAAGTAGAACTGCTGAGATAAGTTTGTTCAGTTCATCTATGGCTGTCTTGGTATCTTTTAAGGAGTGCACTAGGGACTTGCGTTCCTTATAAACATTCACCTGTTTGGAAAAAATCAACTCCTTGTTAACTCCAGAACAGATGAATGAAGTTCGATGACTATATTTTATTGATGGCAAGTTGGCGACTAATAAAAGCACAATGAAACTAGTACTAAAGCTTTTATTGTCATCCTAACTTGTGCAATGATTAATTCTCAATTTCACACACCCAGACAAGATGGTAATATGCTAGAATACAAGAATAATAGCAAATCTTCCATTCTCCTGTAAGATGTATCTGCTGATTTCTGGATTATAACACCTCAGCGAATATACTTAGGAACGTCAGGAAACCAGATTGAAACATTATAAATCATCCAAAACTATGCCATATAGAAGTGCAGACAAAGTGCCAAATTTATATATATTAAAGCAAATCTACTTGGAACAGTTACTGTAAGAAGTTTTCATCCAAGGTTTTCGAGTTTCTCTCTCTCCTCCTTTCATGTTTTTACTGATAAATTATTAGGACATATAACAAGAACTTTTGCATAAAACACATTTAGGAAAAAGTTGAGCCTCTGTCCATCTCAAAAACACTGCACTAAATTTGAAC
Organism: Aquilaria yunnanensis; assembly: GCA_039654915.1. Lineage (NCBI taxonomy): Eukaryota > Viridiplantae > Streptophyta > Magnoliopsida > Malvales > Thymelaeaceae > Aquilaria > Aquilaria yunnanensis. Next base: position 92,906,011 of record CM077596.1, on the reverse strand, counting down.
ATTTGCGTTATTGAAAAGAGCATCATTAGTTGTAGGATCTATTGGAAGTAACCAAAAATCCTTCAGTGTATATTTCATATTCAAATGGTGTTACAGGTATAAATAACTTTACAAAAATTCACATTACAAACTTATCAAACAATTTACAGACAAAGCTCTGCATATAATTCCACTCTATAACATCACTTAGTATGATGATTGTAAACGTCCCATAGAGTCACCATTACTCTATATTTTTTAAATATAATATTTAATGTGTTACTTTTTCAAGAAAGAGATAGTGTGATCTTGTGACTTCCAGTATCACTAGAGCATGGGTACTGGAAAGTATAGAAACAAGTAATAAGATGAACTTGCCAGCCAGTTCTTCAAAACTGATCTCTTGATCTTCCGAGTTTTTACAGCTCCTTCAAATAGTGGAAGTACATTGTCAACTTCCTCCTTTTTCATGAAGCGTACGAGGTCCTCCTCTTCAATGTACCTAGTCCATTAGTACCAAAGAAAAGCTAGAAGATTAAAAAAACAAAAGAAAACGAGAGAAAGAACCAAAAAGATTCCCAAACTTAAAGCATTCTCACTTGCTCCCATGCTTGGCCACGTTCCTAAATATCATATAAGCAGCAACCTTTGCTTCCCATTCACTAGTAATCTCCTTATCCTTTTGCTCACTGTCCTCATCATCAACTCTTTCAAGTTCACTAGAAATAGTACACAGCCCTGAACCACTTATCACATCAATTAACCCTTTCATAGTCCAAGCGGATACTTTCTCTTGCCTCATTTTCTTGAGCTTATCTACATCAATCACCTCTTCTTTTCCCCCTTCATTTTCTTTCTTCAAGTTCGTAAAACTCAATTGGCCAATGCTTGTACAACCTCCAACCTTTTCCGCCATTTCCATCAGGGGAGGCCCTGACAGGGTCCGCACAACATACTGATGAAAGATTGCTTCCTGGATCCTATCAAAGAATCTTGTGGATTGGAAAGACGAAGCTAACATTTTAATTAAAAGAGTCTTCATCACCCATATTGCTGACCCAATGAGACAAGAAGCAAGAGTCATTGTAATATAATTTAGAATCCGGGTGGTTTTCTTTGATCTCTTGACGCCACGGTTAAACAATAAACCCCATGCTAGAAGAACCAGACCCAAGTAAACAAAAACCTGAACAGTTCTCCTCAATCCATAAACGAAATACAAAAGCTTCTTCTTAAGCAAATACTTGCTTTCAATCAAGAAAACAACAGAATTTATTAACCATTGGGTAAACAATCTGCCACAGAAAATAACCAGAACCAATACACACCATTTCCACAATTGCAGCCCCCAAAACACCGTGTTTCGCAACTTGCCAACAGTTAAACTAGCTAACAAAAACCCAATGATGCACACAAATGTCACCCATTCAAACAATGCCATTAATTTCCATTTCTTACTTGTATTTTCGCTCAACCTAAGATTGGCAGTCTTGTAGACCTCGTCATCATCTTCCTCCTCTCCTGCCGGTGAACCAATCAAAGGGGTTTTTGGAGTAATGGGTGCAGAACCCAGATTGCCCTTAGGAGTAGCAACTTTGTTGACAGGTGAAGCTACATTAGGCGAGCCCCTATAAGGTGAGCTTGCATTGACCATCTGGGCGTTTTTAGCTTCAAACAGCTTAGCATCATCCGGATAGGCTGGTTCAGCAAACCTTGATTTTGGTTTCGAAAACGTAGACCTTGCCAGAGATTTTCCTTGAGTCAGCTTTTGATCGGATGGAATCTTGGGAGGCCTATTTGCAGACGGAGAAGAAGATTGGGAGCTGGCAAATGCAGAAAGTTGTACTCTGCTTCGGACACTCTCCAGCTGCGGCAACTCCTGATTCCTAGGGGAAGATCCCATCGGGGCATTTCCTCGAACAGGTGGACGGCTTGCTTCTCCAACTGCAGATGATGCTCCAAGATTCAAAATTTCTGGGGAGTTCGAAATCTGAAGCACCAAATCACGATTTGTTCCTCTCTTCTCAACCAGGATTTCTCCAGATTCCATTTCAAAGACCCAACTTTCAATACCTTGAAACTTAACCACCTTCTGATTCTGACAAACCCAGATGTGAAATACTGGATTTTCTTGAAAATTGGGGAATTTTTATCCAATTAGTATACTTTAGGCGGGCTAGAATATTTAAATAGTAGCCCTGGTGATACATTGCTGACAAATGCCAAGTCTGACTCACTGAACTGTCCCTAACTTTGGTTGCCGAACCTGGGACTTGGAATTAACTGGGGAAAGAACAAGCAACTATCCCCTGCTGGTCAAATCACTAGATTGTGAAAAGTTGTTGAGTTTTGAGACTTATTTGGAGTTGGACGAGTGTGTTTATTCAGGTTGGCGGTGGAGCAGGTATGATTTTGCTCGGATTTCTTAACTCTATCAAGTTATTTATTATTATTATTATTATTTTTTGGTATGCACGAAGGAAATAAAATTATGGGGAAGGGGGTAACCGTAGTTAGTGTCGAACATTAAGGTTAATTGGTGAGCTCGATTTACTGTCGAGCCGCGAATTACCAGGATAGAAACTCTTCTGAAATGGTTGACCAGCTGTCGAATCTCAATAACATCACTTTTAGCATTTAAATGGATAGGATTTAGCCTGCAACTTGAACAAAATACACTCTGCAATTTGCGAGAATTGTACAAGAGGTGCTAACTTCCTTCATTGCTGTTAGGAATCAGAACGTAAGCACAAAGAAAAGAGACACGAGAATTTACGAGGAAAACCCCAAATCGGGGAAAAACCTCGGGCGGCAAGCCGGAAGAAAGAATTCACTAAGAAAGAAGAAGAATACAATCTAAGTGACTACTAGATTGTGGGACAAATTCTAATTGCCACAACTAAGCTCCTTATATAAGGAGTTGAAGGCACCAAGGCCCTATGTATGGCCAATGTGGGATGAAGGGTGAAATATGGAGCTAAGGCATTAAGCCTTTGTTTCCTAGCCCATGTGGGATGAAGGTTAAGAACAAAGTTAAGGCAATCTTCAACAATCTCCACCTTGCATCAATTTTGTTGTACATGAACAAAACTCCACCTTCATACCAAATTGATCTGTAACATTTTTCTCTGATCTTCACAGCCACCTCCAAATAAGTGATAATCAACAAATAAGATTTACTAAGTCCAAACAATGTTTGAACTTAGATCCAGGAAGAGTCTTCGTCATCATATCAACAGCATTATCCAGCGTACTAACCTTCATGATCACAATATCACCTTTATCAACAATTTCACGAACAAAGTGATATTTGACCCCAATATGTTTAGTACGCTCATGGAACATGCTATCTTTTGTCAAGAAAATAGCACTTTGGCTATCACAATATATCTCCAGCCTGTGATCATCTTGAGTAAGCTCTGTATAAATATTTCTAAGCCAAATTGCTTCCTTCGTTGCTTCAGTGATTGCCATATACTCTGCTTCTGCAGTTGAAAGAGCAACTGTTGCTTGTAGGCAAGCCTTCCAGCTCATAGCACAACCACCGAATGTAAAAACGTATCCTGATGTGGATCGTCGAGTGTCAAGATTACCCGCGTAGTCAGAATCCACATATCCAATCAATCCAGCTTTAGAACCACCAAACTCAAGACAAGTCGTAGTTGTACCTTTTAGATACCTTAATATCCATTTTACTGCTTGCCAATGCTCTTGTCCTGGATTAGCCATGTAACGGCTCACAACGCTAACTGCATGTGCTAAGTCGGGACGCGTGCAAACCATTGCATACATAATGCTCCCAACAGCACTTGCATATGGTATTTTCTCCATCTTCTTAATTTCTTCATTTGTTGTCGAACATTGATGTGATGATAATTTGAAGTGTGCAGCAAGAGGTGTAGAAACTGGTTTGGCTTTGCTCATGTCAAATCTCTCCAGAACTTTGCGTACATAACCCTCCTGTGAAAGATAAAGCTTCCTTGCCTTGCGATCACGCCTGATCTCCATGCCTAGGATGCGTTTTGCTGCACCTAAATCCTTCATATCAAATTCTGCACTTAATTGTGCCTTAATCTTGGCAATTTCTGACTTGCTCATTGCTGCGATAAGCATGTCATCCACATAAAGCAGTAAATATGTGAATGAACCATCTCCAACCGGTCTCATGTAGACACATGAATCATAACTGCTTCTCCTGAAACCAAGATTCAAAGCAAACATATCAAAGCATTTATACCATTGTCGAGGTGATTGTTTGAGGCCATATAATGACTTCTGGAGTTTGCAGACATGGTCCTCTTTCCCCTCGACCTTAAAACCTTCGGGTTGCTCCATGTAGATTTCTTCCTTTAAATCACCATGCAGAAAAGCTGTTTTAACATCAAGTTGCTCCAACTCAAGATCATCTAACGCAACAAGACCAAGAAACAGTCGGATAGAACTATGCTTCACAACAGGAGAATAAATATCATTAAAGTCAACTCCCGGTACCTGGCTAAAGCCTTTTGCAACTAGTCTAGCTTTATACCTTGGTTCTTCAACTCCGGGAATTCCTTCTTTCTTCTTGAACACCCACTTGCACTTGACAGTTCTTTTACCTTTGGGTAGTTTAGCTAGTGTCCAAGTGTCATTCTTTTGAAGCGATTCCATCTCTTCTTGCATAGCTACAACCCACTTAGAAGAATCTGGACAGTTAGTTGCATCTTTATAATTTGCAGGTTCAAAACAACTCTCTGTCTCTTCAGCAGCTGCAAAAGCAAACCCAACAAAGTCTGCTTCCTCAATTAACCTCTTTCGAGGCATACCTTGATTGCTACGACGGGGACGATTGATAGCAATAGAATGAGAAGGCTGAATGTCATCAGTTGCGGCTTGTTGCTCCACCTCAACTTGTGTATCCTTGACATCCTGATCATGACTTTCAGGATGTATTTGGAGCTCCACCTTGCTTCCAATCTTTTCCTTCTCAATGCTTGGATCAGCGACAGTCAACTCCTCCTTTTGATGCAACATGGATGTCTCGTCAAACATAACATTCCTGGCTGTGAAAACTTTGGAAGTATGAGGATTCCATAATTTATACCATTTAACTCCTGTAGTGTATCCTAGAAAGACACATTTAATCGATCTAGGATCTAACTTCCCTTCATTCACATATGCATAAGCAGGACATCCAAATATCTTAAGATCATTATAGTTAGCCGGACTGCCCGACCAAACTTCTTCAGGTGTCTTTAAACCAATAAAAGTATGAGGAGATCTGTTTACCAGAAAACAAGCTGTAGAGACTGCCTCTGCCCAAAATTTCTTCCCCAATCTAGAGTTTGAAAGCATGCATCTTGCCTTTTCCAACAAGGTTCTGTTCATCCGTTCTGCTACACCATTTTGTTGTGGAGTCCCTGGAACGGTCAGATGGCGAACAATACCTTGATCCTTGCAGTATTGTTTGAATTCTCCCGAACAGAATTCCAAACCATTATCTGTCCTTAGCCGTTTCACCTGCTTCCCGGTCTGCTTCTCGATCAGAGTCTTCCACTGCTTAAATGCGACAAAGGCTTCATTCTTATGCTTCAAGAAATATGCCCAAACCTTCCTTGAAAAATCATCAATGAAGGTAACCATGTAACGAGCTCCACCAAGAGATGCCTCACGAGACGGTCCCCAAACATCAGCATGAATATAATCAAGAGTTCCTTTAGTGTTATGTTTTGCAGGAGTAGTAAAAGAGATTCTCTTTTGCTTTCCAAATAAGCAATGTTCGCAGAAATCTAACTTACTGACCTTTTGTTCTCCGAGTAGTCCTCTTTTGCTCAGCTCAGAAATGCCTCTTTCACTCATATGGCCTAGCCTCATGTGCCACAATTTTGTCACCTCCTCATCAGACATAGATGATTCAGCAGCTGCAGATTGGCCTTCCACGGTCTTGCCATCCAAAATGTAGAGCTTTCCTTTCCGCTGGCCTTTCATGACTACCAATGATCCTTTGACGATTTTCAGCGAACCATCCCTGCCAATAAAGGAACAACCATTTTCTTCCAATGTACTCAAAGAAATTAAATTTCTTCTCATATCAGGGACATGGCGAACATTTGATAGTGTTCTCACTATCCCATCGTGCATTCGAATTTTGATGTCACCGATGCCTGCAATTCTACATACATTATCATTCCCCATCATGACTACTCCTCGATTGACCGGTTCATATGTGTAAAACCAGTCCTTATGGGGAGTCAAATGGAATGAGCAAGCAGAATCCATGGTCCATTCGCCACTCCTGCTACTTTCTGCTTGTGCAGTTATATGAGCTTCTGCGCTGTTTATAGATGAGTTTTCAGCAACTAAAGCAAAATCATCTTCATTGGTGGCAATACTAGCCTCATCTGGTGGCCTTTGCTTGTTTTTGTCTCCATTTCCAGCATTTTGATTCTTCTTCTTTAATTTGTGACAATCATCCTTAATGTGACCTTTCTTCTTACAATAGTTGCAATAAAGATTCCGATGTTTTGACTTGGACCTTGAAGATGATCCTCTATCATTCTTTCTTTCAACTGATCTGCCTCTTGAATACAAGCCTTCTCCGCTTTCCTCATGCTTTGAAGTGTCCATTCTATCTCTTGACAATAAACTGGAACAAACTTCATCTAAAGTTATTGTATCTTTTCCATAAAGCATGGTATCACGGAAACTATTGTATGATGTTGGCAGATGATATAATAAAAGCATAGCCAAATCCTCACCATCGGTCTTAACATCAAGATTTTCTAAATCATTGATGATCTCTCTGAATTCTTCAAGATATGATTTAATAGACTTACCTTCTGACAGCTTATGCGAGTACAGCCTGGATTTAGCGTACAAGCGACTTGCTGGACTTTTTGTCATAAGAAGCGATTCAAGCTTCAACCATAAGCTGGCAGCAGTTCTCTCCTTACTGACCTCTTGAAGAATCTCCGTTGATAAGTGCAACTGAATTTGAGCGAGTGCCTTCAGATTCTTTCTCTCCTTCTCCTGCTCTGTTCCAAACATATTCTCCATCCCGAGTAGTGCCTCATCCAAATCAAGACTTATGAGAATTGCTTTCATCTTGATTTTCCAAATTGAAAACTTTGTGCTATACGTGAGTGGTGCTATATCAAGCTTTGTCGATGTCGAAGCCATCACAGCTCTACAACGAGCTTTCTGAGCAAAAATAAGCTCTGACAATTTCACGTGAATAGTAACCGTACACGTGAATAGTGACCGTATATGGGAACAGTATCCGTATGCGGAAATAATACTCGTATACAGAAACAGTATGTGAATAGTAACCATATACAGGAATAGTGATCGTATACGTGAATAGTAACTGTATATGAGAATAGTACCCAACACCACAATTGATAAACTACTTATTTCTGATGTGGAGGATCCGCCTATTAGGGGCAACCATAGAGCATACTATAAGCAGCTATCACTAACCTAACATTGGCTCTGATACCAGTTTGTTAGGAATCAGAACGTAAGCACAAAGAAAAGAGACACGAGAATTTACGAGGAAAACCCCAAATCGGGGAAAAAACCTCGGGCGGCAAGCCGGAAGAAAGAATTCACTAAGAAAGAAGAAGAATACAATCTAAGTGACTACTAGATTGTGGGACAAATTCTAATTGCCACAACTAAGCTCCTTATATAAGGAGTTGAAGGCACCAAGGCCCTATGTATGGCCAATGTGGGATGAAGGGTGAAATATGGAGCTAAGGCATTAAGCCTTTGTTTCCTAGCCCATGTGGGATGAAGGTTAAGAACAAAGTTAAGGCAATCTTCAACAATTGCTGTAAGAATTGCACTAATTTTTTGTGCACAATATAGATGGGCTCTCCCCAATGGAGCTGTAAAAACCCCGAGTTAAGGCAGATGGAGGAACCCAATAAAACCAGGTCACCGCCCTTCTCCCAGAAGAAGGGTTCCAAGCACCATCAATTTGAAATATGATCGAGGAGAGGTGGATCCATTATTAACCCAGCATTTGAAGTAGGGGAGGAGATTTTGGAAGAAGGGATCTACATATATGACCCTTTGTTGAATTGCTACACGGATTTATTGTATAAGTAGGTCCTTGTTTCAGATAATTTGTCTAGTATTAGTCACCGTGTTCTGGAATACCTTTGAATTTTAAGAGTAAGATATGCTCTCCAATGGATGTAAGAATTTTTTAACTCTATCTAATTAGTTGATAGTAGTGGCTCAATAAGATTAATTAAGAAATTTTAATTCTTTAAAGATTTTATATAACAAAAATCTTTGTTTAAGTAATGAGTTATTTAATGCATTATTCTCAATTGTTGATTTTTCACTCAACTTGTATAGCAATTGAAAATTTGAAAATTTGCAATTTAAGAAGCTCTACAAATTAAAGACATAATTACTAAATTAAGTGATACAATTTCGTTGGAATAAATGTAAAAATTTGGAATGAGTATATTTGATTGCACAAAAAATAAATAAAAGTATATATATAAAAAAAGTTTAAATTGAGTTAAATAAAAAGAGGATTAATACCCTTGCTACATTTAGAAAATTGGTACTCCTAGTTGCTAGGAGTATATGAAACAGATGAAGGAATTGAATATGGTTGAAAGATTATGTTAAATGTATTAGCCACTTCCCTTCAAGCTTACTTCATCCTCTTTCAATTTGATTGCTTTGGGTCCTGATTATATATTGAATTGAAGGCCACCATATATTGATGCATGTTAAACTTCAAGGGGGCCTAACTAAAGTATACAAGCTGAGGACTACAATTAATTGTATACCAATGAATCATATTTAGCTAGCAATACAAATTAATTAACTCTCACTTAATTAGAATAAAGCAATACAAGATTAATGGTTAAAACAAAACTAGCTAACAAATCCAAAAGGCTAATTAACTCTGCTTTGATAATGGAGATATAGTAATTCTGAGAAGGCTCCAGGCAAACTCTGCTGCGTCGTCTTCTTCTTCTTCTTCTCCATCCCAGAAAACCTTACGCGCTCGAAATCCGATTGAAAGAAAAAGATTCCTTCTGGGTTCGTATGCTTTCCCATTCTCACAACTTCATCTCTCCCAGTCTTTAGTCCATGAAAAATCAACCGGTTGTATCGCAAAATCAGTGCCACGTCGGAGCCTAAAAACCCTCTAGCAGAGCAACAACCGTGCTTCATTCTCACTCCCTCCATCTCCACCCTCTCTTTCCTTCGCCATATCTTCCCTGCCGCATCTTCTTCCAGCACCCACAACTCTACTGAATCGCCTTCACTTAGCATAATCCCGAGCTTCCCTGCCCATTCCACCAGCTGCGAGTTGCGAGCGTTGGCCAGGTTGCTTGGGAGAGAAGTTAACTCCCAAGTCTCGCTCTCCCCATCAAACGAAAACAACTTTCTGCCGTTGGTGAGCCAGTGTAGAGCCCCACCTGCTGATACCGGTTTGGGAACTGGAAACTCACACGACGGAAACCTCACCACGGTCTCCAACTGTTTCCACGCCCACTTATCCGAATCGAACACCTGTATATGGTAATTGTTGTACCCATCAAACCGACGATGGTAATATCTTTTCTCCCAGACACGCACCACCTTAAACCGCAACGGATCGGTCCCAAGAACTATCATGCCGATCTGCCCACCAAAAAACCTCCGGTTCGGGTTCGGCATCCTCATCCACTGCCGGGTTGTTGGTTTGCAGACATACAACCGCGGCTCCTGCGGGTAACAACTGATGCAAAGTAGGAGGCCGTTCTTGGTTGAAGCGAGGATCGTGACAGGGCCCGGAAGGAAGTCGAGAGCGAGTTTGGGAGCCAGCATTGTATCGCCGACGGAAAAGAAGTCGGAACAGAATCGACCATACTGGAGGCTTTGGATGAAGTAGCCGGAGATTGTTCGAGTTCTCTGATTGTGAAGTTGCATGAAACTGCACTCGTAGGTGAGGTCCCGGCATGCTCTGGAGAGCAGCCGGCACCGGCTGAGAGTTTGCAGCGGGACGCGAGACATGATTTCCAGCACCGCATCAGGACTGAGTTCTAGAGAAGACGCCATTTGAGCCAAGAGAAACTATACGAGGTCCGCTGAGTGGTTGATGAATTTATAGAGGTTCGGAAGCCTGAATTCGTTAGGATTTCGGGTTACTTTCTAATTGGGTAATAACTTAAATTTAATATTGGATTTCGGACATCCCAATAATTGTAATTCTTTACTTGGGGCTCAAGGATGCGGGAGATGGAGTTCAGACGGGAATTGTCTTCGGTTTAAATTTGATCAAAACTTCCTTCCCGGATTAGGACGGAAATCAACAAGATTTCAACTTCTTGCAGACTTGAAATTACAGAGTTGGTGCCAAGACTCCGAAATATTACTGGAACGTTGACTTGATTTTCCCCGCATGAATATTAAAAAAAAAAAAAATACAAATATGATACTCCTACTATTATACTAAATGATATAATGTTTTTTTTAAAGCTTAACGAATTTCAACTTAATTATTAAAAGTATGTCAGAAGTCTTAAAAAAAAAAAAAAGTATACCAGAAGTAAAGAAATAAAAAAAAAAATAAATAAATAAAAACGGACAAAAAATTTGTTGATCATTACGATTTTGTACTTATTTCTAACTGGAAACACTAATAGTAATAAAAAAATTCAACAATTACAGATGATAGATATCACAAACATATCTAAGCTGTCCGTGACTATGGGTCTCACAGTCACGGACTGTCTAGATGTGTTCGATAGCCATGGACGGCTTAAATCCATTAAACAATCATAAACGACCTAGATTTGTCCGTGAGATCTGTAAGCTATTATGCAATTCAAACCCATAAAAATATAGATACACCAATGCAATAATTTATTTTAGTATAGAATATTAGTCGACATATTACATTATAGTATATAGTTTCGCGTCCATCTAATTATACCTCCTTATCTAAAATTTATCCTTTTTCTGTTTTAAAAATGAAAAGTAAAATTTTGCCGAAATCCAGCTTCTTTTCTTTATTTCTTTATTTTTCTTTTTAGGCAAAAGCTCTAATTCTCATTTAAGTGCAAAAGGCAAGGGTTGAAACCCGCAGATAAGGTACCCTCCTCCCAATTTAATCTGAATTTGAGTTATAAAAAAAATTTTGAATTTTGACGTGAATAATTATTAGAGTTTCATTTTTTTTTGGGGTACGAAAGTGAGAGGTCAAGGGGAATTTTTAGGAATTTTATTGTTTCCGAGAACCATTGAAACTTGTTTCTTGTGGTTCAGGATTGGAAAGACCCCTTCAATTGGCCTTTTTCTTTCCCTTAATTAACATAAACATGAGAAATAATAACTTATAAAACTGATTATTTTCAATTTGACATTTTTAATTTGTCTCGATCTAATGTTATTAAAAATTAATACTCTATTTACCTACTAATAAACGACTGATACTTTTTATGAGCTAATTAATTTTTTATTAAATTTTACATACTCAAGCTAAAAAACCAAAAAAATTAATAAAAAATATATACTTTTTTTTTATAAAAAAGTACTTTAAAAGTGTTTTTTGAACTTCTTAAAATACAATGTTTCAATGGATATTCAGTTTAAATAAAAAATTACTATATATTAAAATAAGAATTATTTTATTTTAAATCAAATGAATTTAACCAATATTCTTTAACTCCAAGGCTTTTTAATTATCGACAAGATTTGCAAGATCACAGAAACAGTCTTGAACCCCTCAAGCGTCAAAAACCTTTTTTGAGCCTCTATGCTCCTTTGATCACCTCATTTCTTCTCCCTCGATCCCTGCCCCACGGCACCAGCTTCACTTTTTCACCGTTTCATCAACCACTATTAAATGTGTCGGTTTGGACTGAAAAAATTAATTATTTCAGTTTTTAGATTTTCTATGTGAATTTTATATTTGAAATTTTTTATTTTTCATAAAATATTACTCTATCTTCTTCATCATCACTCAAATAAAATTTTTTAAAATTAATTATTTTTAATAAAATTTTCAAATATCCAATGAAACATAAAAATTATAAAAAAAATAAATGTTTCTATTTTATCGATTTTTAATTTTCTCTATACAGTCCCAATCTTATGTACCTTTCATCCTGGATTAAAAAATGATTATTTCATTTTTTCAGGTGTTTTATGTAAACATTCTACTACTTGAAAGTTAGTGCTGTATCTTCTCAATTATCAATAGAATAAAACTTTTTAAAGAAGTAATTAATTTTTTTTATTGAAATTTCTTAAATTCCAAAGCGCAAAAGGAAAAAAATCATAAGTGATAACAAAACTACTAATCAGTTTGTAAAGTGAACTTCTAGTACTAGCGGCTCGAACCGAAATAAGGATACATGCGGTCAAAGACAAGTTTACGGAAAACCCTTTAACAATTAAGTTAATTATAGAAAAAGTAGGATTTTCGTAAATATCCCGAATGAGTCATGAAGATCTCTTTTTATAGTTGAGATAACCTTTCTCGAAGTGCCATTAACGAAGGATCAGCTTCTTCCTTTGTTACTAAATACGTTCTTTTCCTTGACTATGATCAGAGTTGGGACGTAGGCCGACCCGATTTGGAGCTGACCAGGTCTAGGCCTGGGTCGAGGAGGACCGGGAATAGCCCGGTATCAGGCGGGGCGGTCTTGAGCCGGTCACAGGGCGGGTTTGAATTTTTTTTTTTTGGTGAAAAATAATTAAAAATATAATTAATTGTATATGTAATAAATATTTTTAAGAAAAAACATCACATCTAGTTTAAGTTTTATTAAGTTAAAAAGTCAAACGGTACTTACAAATAATTGGAATGGGCCTTACATTTTAAAATGGTAAAATGTTCCAAAAATGATGAAAAATAGAAACCTATGATTTGTGCTTAACAACATAATCAGATTAAATACAAACTACTTATATGATTGAAAAAAAAAATATCAAGTCTCGGTATCGGATATTACCTCATTATCCGAACTTTTTTGGTCTTACTGCCAGAGTGCTGCAATGCCCCAATCTCGGTTGCACACGTATACTTCTATTGCCTTGGGTGTCAATCTTGATCGTTTTTCCGATATCATCCGTTTTCCTACACTAAATGCTGTCTCGGATGATACGGTGGAGACTGAAACGGCAAGAATTTCCTATGCGATTATCGACAAGATCGGAAACCTTGATCTCTTTTGTTTCCACCACTCCAATATGTTGACGTCACTTGCCTCGAATGATGTATTGAGATAGTCATCAACCTCAGCGAATCCCAATGTCGTCGATCGGGGTCATTTGAGAATTTGGAGGGCCGGGTTAAATTTTGATGAGATTGATCTTCTTGAAGGCTCGGCTTGAGGAGATTCGGATATTATCTTATCCAAATGTCGCTTACAATATAACTTGTATAAAGAATGCAAGTACTCGGAAGCAGTAGCAGAAATAGCCAAAATATTTATATGAGACGTTTCTAAATAAGTATGAAAAATTCCTTTAAACAATGTTGTTGTGCCTATTAATTTGACATATGGGTTAAGCAAAGAAGCAACTAAAAAAATAGGATGAATGTTTTTGAAATACTGAAGCCACTTAGCTCGTATGGCTTCAATTGTTGGTTTTAATAACTCATCATCTTTAAACTGATATAAAGCATATGTAATGCTCACTAAATGAAGCAAAACTTGATGAATGGTTGGGTAGTAAACACTAGAGAAAAATTTAGTAGCATCGTAAATAAAATTTTAGCAATTCATTGGTTTTGGAACATTTTTCCCAAACTTTAGTCGTAAGAAATTCACAACCCATTTTTAAGTTCATGAAATGCGTCAACAAACTTGCATATGGGAAAACATCTTGCAACATCAAATATGTGGAGTTCCAGCGGGTTGGACAATCTTATTTAAACTGTTTCCAAGAAAACTCTTTTTGATTTTCGAAACAAAAGTTTTTAAATTCATGAAATACAGCATGTCTTGATTTCAAATACATCAATGAGTTCCGAATAGGCAGAATTTCATTTTGGAAAACTTCTAAACCCTTTTGCCTATAAAGGTTCAAACTATGACACATGCATCTAATGTGAAAGAATGCACCATTGAGTGGTGGTTTCAATATTTGACATAAAGGCGAGCGGCAACATCATTGTTTAAAGCATTATCAAATGAAATGCACAGGACTTTATCAGTATAAAAATAATCATGTAAAGTTTCTAAGATGCAATTGAATATGTGATAACCACTATGATTCGTTTCAATGACCCTAAATGACAAAATTCATTTTTGCATAATCCAATCAGAATCAATCAAATGAGAAGTAACACAATAAAATGTTTGACCTATAGATGATATTCACATATCAGAAGTGAATGCCACACAATGATCAAGAGCAGAAAAATAGGCTTATAAATCTGACTTTCCAGCTTCAAATAATCTAAAGCTTTCTTTTCTAGCAGTTTTCTTAGACATTTGTTTAAATGTAGGATTTAATTATGATTTTATCTAAGATTCTAGATGTGCATCTAGAATATTATCCAATTTACCATGCATTCTCTACAAGATTATTGGTTAAAACGAAAAATACCTAGCCCACCAGCGCCAGTTGTAGACCCAAGTTGTGTTTGTCCTCCAAAACTAGTGCTGGCACTGGGGACGACGTTATGATGTTGATTTTCAATATGTCGTTTTAGCGTTCCAATGCCGGAATTCTTCTTATACACCAATTTTTTATAGTGATGTTTGCATTTCCCGTACCTCGACTCCCCTTCGTGTATGAGCTCATAATGCTCCCAAACCCAAGCAGTTAGTCTCGAGGATTTACTTTTTCCTTTGTCCTTGGGTTTCCTCTATGGCGGGTCCATGACTTGTCGATGTCGATTGTATTGATGGATTCCTCGCCGCCATTACATCCAACTCTTTAACTTCATCATCCGATAATTGATCGTCGAGTCCCAAATCGTAATTTGTCATATTGATTTTAGCATCATCATCATGCAACTTTTTAATTGATATGCCTTTATCGGTGGGGTGAGAACGGCAACGAAACAAGCCTCGGAGGGCAGTGGTGCGGGAAGATGAACTCTCTATCATCATGCCCTTTCCTCTTGAAGCCATGAGTCACCAACTAATAGTCGTGATTAATGCAAAATTAAGAGGAGATTATAAAGATATTAAGGGAAAATTAGTAAGAAATTTGGAAGTGATTAAGAAAAAAGCTCAAATGCTTGAGAGAATGTAGTAAAGGAAGAAGAAAGATTGAGTGGTGGTGTGAGGATAGAGAGAAAATGGCATTGGTATTTATAGGGGAGGGCCAATAAATATTTGGACCAAAAAGTCCTCAAAATTTAGTTGTTGGGAGGGGTGAAAATTGAATTTTGGGGGCTAAAATGTAGCAGAAAATCGTTGGAGGACCTATATTGTAATTAACCCATTTTTTTGAATTTTTCTTGCAGACTGCCATTTTTTACCATTGCGCCCCAATCTCGGACTAGTCTGGTCCGAACCAACCGGTCTTGGGCCGGGCTCTGTTGAGGCAGTTTTCGGGGTAGAGCGGTCCGGGTCGCGGGTTGGGTAAGGTTCGATTCTGGGCTGGGGCGAGCCGTTTTGCACCATTATCCTCTTTCAGGTCCATATTCAACTCAATATTTAGTGGGTTTTTGCCGGGGCGAGGTTGACTTTTGGGCTAGTCCCAGTTTAGGCTGGGTCAACCTGCCCAGGTCCTACATCTAACTATGATTGATTTTGAGCCAATCCTCCATGCGAATTGGGCACCTGTGCCCTATGGTATTTACGTGTTCTCCCTCTAAAACATATGGTAGATAGGTTGCTACATTTTTTTAGGCCTATTTACAAAAAACTGAATCCTTTTCTATGGGAGCTAGGAAAAATAATGCCTACTAAATGCAAATTTCATAACAATGGCATATGGATGACCTTTGAGACGATCAGGGGCCACATGGCTCTTCCCTGCTAGCTTGATTTACTCTACCATAACGATAATTGCCTAGTAATCTCTAAAACGGAGAAGGTTAAGAGACCTTGTTGGGTAGGGGTGAGCATTCAATTAGTTTAATTTAGAAATGAGCCAAACAGTATAATCCAAATGTTTTTAGTTTTTATAAAGTGAATTCAAATTGTCTGAATTATATGTCTGAATCGATTAGATCTGTCACATTTTGGTTTTTTTAGTTACTATTTCTAAGACCTAGACGTGTAGTAATAAAAATTTAAGATAAGTATTAAACTTTTTACCTCTTGTACCCAAAATTAATGAAGGATAAACAACATATAATCCAAAATTAGTAGAAAATAACATTATATATATTGGGTTAATTTGGATAATGATAAAAATTAGTAGAAAATAACTTTATATAGATAGAGTCACTATAGATAATGTTAAAATATTTATTACTATTCAATTTATTAGGTTTGTTCGATTTTAAGTATATGATCCAATAATCAATCTGATAATTGAATATAAAATTTAGTTTTGATCTGAATTGACCAAACTAGAAAAAAACTAAATCATTTTACCTAAATGAAATTGGTCTTTTTATATAATTTTTTTTCGATTTTGTTTAAATAATGCTCACCCCTATCATTGGGTTATAAATATCCACTTTTACCTTATCTCTTTCACTGTTTTCGAAATAAAAACCCTCGCATTTTCTGTGTCCCTCAACTTGCTCTTTGTCACCCATAAGGGTTTCTGTAATGCTGGACAATCCAAAGTGATTAGGTCCCAGGTTAAATGGATTTGGAGCATAAGAATTTTTCCTTAATCGGGAATTTAGCTCAATTAAATTGAGGAGACAATATAGCATGTGCATAATTGAGTGTTGAACATC
This sequence comes from Aquilaria yunnanensis, assembly GCA_039654915.1. Taxonomy (NCBI): domain Eukaryota; kingdom Viridiplantae; phylum Streptophyta; class Magnoliopsida; order Malvales; family Thymelaeaceae; genus Aquilaria; species Aquilaria yunnanensis. Next base: position 92,889,213 of record CM077596.1, on the reverse strand, counting down.
TTAAAAATAAGCTTGGCTTAGGCTAAGAGAATTAGTGATGAAAATGGTGGTTTTTAAAGGTGAAGGACTCAATTGAACAAAGGGATTTTTAGTAGTTGGGCTCAATTGCCCAAAAATCAGAAAGTTGGAGAACTAAAGGGGGAATTAGGCCATTTTAATGGCCTAGGATGCCTTGGCCAGCCATGCCGCTCCAATTCCCAATATTTTATGTCACCTCCCTCCAAATCCTATTATTTTAATCCACCTCCCACCCTTAGTCATCACCTTGGATTTTTTCTTCACCTACTTTTGACTTTTTCTACCAAATTTACCAAAAAGTCTTCAAATTAGTATTCATTTCTTTTAATCTTGTCTCCCACTCATTTCAAACACATTATTCATCCCCTATTATTTTAATCCACCTCCCATCCTTAGTCAAGACTTTCGATTCTTTCTTCACCTACTTGTCTCATACTTTTGACTTTTTCTACCAACTTACACAAAAGTCTTCCAATTAGTCTTCCTTCCATTAAATCTTGTCTCCCACTCTTCCAAGCACATTATACACTCATTTTCCTTCCCATATGGCCAGCCATCACCTTCTCACACATTAAAACATAATCAATCCACTCATTCAAAGCCATTTGCCCTCAAACTCTCTCATTCTCTCTCCATTTTCTTCCATACCAAGTCTCACCATTCCAAACACATTTCCAACTCTTTTCCTAATCTAAATATTCGGCCATAGCTAGAAATCATCCTTCCTCAAATTAAAGCCAAGTATTCTTGGTAGAATTCAAGCTCTAAGACCATAAAAAGCAAGAATCAAGTGAAGAATTCAAAGAAAACCAAGGAGGAAAATTCGGCCATTTACATTTCTTGGAGGTTTTAAGCTCTACTCAAGGAGCTCTTTGTGTGATTGAGTTTCTAAGTTCATTAGAAGCAAGAAATCAAGAAGGAGCTTGAAGAACATCAAGCACAAGAAATTGGCCTTACCTCTTCTGTGAGGTTCTGTAAGTGTACACCAAGTGTTCTTGGTATTTTGTGTTATTTGAGTTAATCACCAAGTGTTCTTGGTACCTTATGGTTACTAATAAAATTTGGCCCATCTTGGTTCTTATGCTAGAAAACAATTTCTAGAGTCAACAACCAAGGAAAACGAAGGAAAATAAGCTTCTAAATCTTTCGGTGTTGTGGGTAAGGATTCCTATACTCACTTTATTGCATGGTATAGTTCCATGGCTTTTTTGTGTGAGTATTTGGGCCCCTAGGTGATGGTCAAAGAACCATGTGATCCTAGGAGTGATAAGAGGGCTTAGGTTATGTTATTGTTTCGGCAATTCTGTTTTGCTCATGAGCCAAGTTAAGTAAGCAAGCATTATGGGCTAGGAGTTAAGGCGGCCACCTTAATTCCTATGCTAAGTGAGTTCTCCGAAAACATTAAGTATATGAAGTTAATGAATTAAAACTTGAGGGATGCTTGCTGCCTTTCTGTGAACAAAGTGTTAAGTGGCGTGTGTTTGTGTGCTTCTTTGATTTGTTGTGCATGCTAACCCCCGATTATGATATTATTGTTATATACATGTATCTTTGTTTTTTCTTTGTCTTTATGTTTCTTTGCAGGAGTAAGGATTATTTTGCCATTACATTCTTGGCATATGTTAGGCCTTGGAGGCCATAAGTTAGGCATTGGATGCCACGGAATCCTTATTGAGTTTTATAACTCACCCGCCCTACTCTACTTTTGTAGGTAAAGGTTTGCTTGAAAGATCAAGTTAAGAGTCTTGAGTACTCTTTCTGTGTGCTAAGGTTGGATTTGTGTATGGTATTGCTCAAAATATTTTAAGTGTTCTAAGTATATAAGCTGCTTGTAAACAAGCTAAAAAAAATGTGGAGTTTCTGTGCAGGACTTGAAGTCTTAGAATTGTGGGAACAAGGTTTATTAAGGTGGAAATTTGTGTTCCATGGCTTTGTGGATTTATGGCTCGCTTTTAAGCATGTTTTTGTTTGTCTAACTTTAGTGACCAAATTATGGACTTAGCTAAAATTCGGCTAAACTTGGCTTTGGGCTTGTGTTATGGACTTGGACATTTTTGGGTGTTTTTATTGTTTGGTGGACTTACCAAGGCCCATGCATGAATTTATGGGTTATGTTTTCATGAAACTTGAAGCATGTTGAAATTGGGCTTAAATGTACGTTTTGGGATTAAATAAGAACTTGGAAAATTTGAATATATTCTTGGTTAATTTTGGGCCATATGCATGTTAAGTACTAAAAGGCCTATAAGCCCATGTCTATGTTGAAAGCAAGCAATGTTTGGCTATGTATGCGCACTTAGTAAAGAACATGCAAGTAAACTTAGAAAAAGCATGAAATTGGATGCTTGTGTAAAATTTGGCTAATAAGGAATTTAAGTGCATGTATATGAATTAATGCATGCCTAGGCATTAGTTGCATCTAAAGGCATTAAGTGATTATGTGCACTAGTGAACACCAAAACACATAAGTATGCAAAGCATATGGATGAAATTAAGTTTTCAAACTTAAGTTGGTGTTTTGGTTGCCATGCATATTCTTGGCTAAGCTTGGTAAAGACCATGAAAATGAACACATGAAATCCACATAGGTGCTAGCTTGTTTCTGAGAGCACTTCAACTTAATCTTAATTAAAGAACTTAATGAGCTAGTACCGGTAAGTATCCTGGGGTTCGTGCCCATAAGTCTTAATGAGTTTTAAAAGCCCCTTTTGTGTAATGAAAACTTCCGCTGCATGTTTTAAGTAATCGGGCCCAAATGGGCCAGGGGCAGTTTAAGGCACGACAGTTTCTGCTACTCACATCCATCTTACTCCACTGTCTCCATCACTCATCTAAGGTAATGTAATTCTATCTTGTAGTGCTTCAGTTTGTTATTTGAAATTCACTCTCATTCCTCAGGCAGTTGGCTGCTGCTCCCAACACTACTATTGGAGGTTGATTTCCTATCTTAAATAACTCATAAATCAGCTGTAGGGAAGGTAGAGGGAGAGTCCGCCCAAGATATTCATGAGGGTGGCAAAAAGAGTAAATAATTTCCCTAAGCCTAAACTGGATGAGAATCACAACTAGAAACAACTACTGGCTTATGAGAGTAGGGGCTACGATGCAAACACAACTTTCTGAACCAGGGGATACCTTGGCCCCCTAGAAGTGTCTTACTAATGTAATAGACAAGTTATTCCTCATTCCCCTCATCTTTGGACAAAACTCCACTAATCAATTCTTTAGTCACAGCAAGATATGAAACTAAGGGGTGAAAGGTAGCAGCTGCTTAAGTGTCAAGAGTCCTTTCAAATATTATTTTATTTGATTTAGGGCTTCCTTGCATTTTGTGGTTTAGTAAATTTTACACCTCTTCTTGATGATCTTGAAGCAAGGCATGTGTCTATCCCCTAACCGAGAAACAAAATGTTCAAGTACCATCAGTCTAATCCCCACTAACTTATGAATATCTTCCACCAAGTTGTCAATGTGTTGATTTAGGACTTTAATTTTCTAGATCATGTCATCCATAACTCCACAATAAACCTACATATTGCAGCCCAATTGATTTGAAAATATTTCTTTTCATCAATATCTGACAAGCTACTCCAACATTCTTCATCTTGTAAACCATTCATTGGTAGCAAGTCACATTTCCTTAGTCATGAAGGCATTCATTTCCCCATCTTCATGATCTATCTTGATTTGGTGGTGTCCATTAAATGCATCCATAAGTAGCTAAACCTTAAATTAGGCTGTAGCATAAACAAGCTAGTCAATCAATGGTACCGGATAAGGGTCCTTTGGATAAGCGTCTTTTAGGTTGGTGTAGTCCATGATTCAACTATCACCATTTTTTTTAAAATCTGAAAAGACAATAGCCAGCCACTTAGGGTATTAGACTTCTCAAATGATTCCTGCCTCAAAAAATCTCTTAATCTTTTCTATGACAAACTATTTTTTTTTAATGGGGGCCATATTCTTTTGCTTCTGTTGAACTAACCAAGACAGTGGGTTAACTTATAACTTATGAATTATAACTTTGTGATCAGTTGTTGGCATGTCATCGAGGGACCATGCAAAAATATCTACACTACTCCGTAAAAAAAATCAATAAATGGACTTTTTGTGCAAGGTCTTTGCCCAACTTAATTACTTTGCCAAGGGCTATTTATATCTTCGTGGGCTCTTTGGAGATGGTTAAACTGGTCTCATCCTTAACAAATATCTTTTCTTTGCTCCTTTTTTTTGCCATGCTCCAGTGGCAGTTCCGAGTATTTAAAGGTTCATTTAGACTTTGCCACATAACAACTAAATAAAATGTATCCAGATTTCTTCGTCCTCCAATTCTCCTCTGCAGATATAGAATATCCAAAAGATAAAAAACTACTAAATAATTTATAAATTAAAAAGAATACTTTTATGATGCATGAATAAAAAAGTAGTAACTATCCATGAATAACTGTAGTGAAATTTTAAACCCACTATTCCGCAAGTGCACAGTAGTTGTGTAGATGGGTGAGTGGGTATCGTTCCCACGAAGATTGATTAAATTGAATGCCAAGTACCACTACTCAAAGTAAACTTTAGCTAAACAACCAAAGTTGGATGAAAATGTAGGCAACTTAAACAAGTGACTAACCTTAGCTAAATGGGATACTATTAACCTAGAATGCAAGTATGCAATGTAAAAATTGTAGTTTTTATCAAATCATGAAAGAACACTTCCTATGGGTTCACTACTTGTCTTGATTTGTTGGTGAACTTAGGTGAGTGGGTTAATTTCCAATGTATGTTGATAAAGTTATTCAACTAAATTCTTACTTTTCCAAGTGAAAGAATTAATCTCTCTAATCTAAACTTAATAAGGATTTCCACCCGATTACAAGTTTAGAAAGAGGCATTAAAGCTCATTTTACCTTTACCTAATGACTTAGACTAATTTTCCAACAAGTCCATAGCCATTAAATATTTCTCCTAGGTCCAATAGCTTCTAATCTTTTCCAAGAGTTTAGATGCAATTTATAGTGCAACTAATTGTGGTCATCAACTAGCTAACACAACATTAAGCTCAAGAGAAGAATAAACATACATTTAGTAGAAAACCAACATCACATAACCATAAATTCATCCAACATAATCAATCCAAGTAGCTACATCCATAGAAAGTGCTAAGGAAACTACTCCATAACTAAATAAAACATAATCATGAAAGTAAACATAATAACATCCATGAAGAACTACAAGGAAGATGAAAGAGTAAACCCAAGATGGCTAGAAGCTCTTGAATCCAAAGTGTCCAAGCTAGTCTCTCCTTGAGCACTCCAAGCAATCTCCAAACTAGCTCCAATGGTCACCAAGAAAAAACTAAGAAAAGCTAAAAATCTAACTATGGTGGATAAAACCCCAAAACTAGTTCTAAGACAAGATGAAGATGAAGAAGATGATGAAGCTCCTCTTCCCCTTTGCTATGTTCCAGATTCTTCTCCTCTAGAGGCTATCCCTTTCACTCACCAACTCCATTGGATAGAAAACCTTGGCTAATGGCAAGCTTGAGTTCAAATTTGAGGAGGAGACCACTTTCCCGGGTGATTGGAGCCTAGGCGCCAGAGTTTGAGGGCGCCTGGCGCCGCGGCGCCAGAATGGATGGATGGGCGCCTAGGCGCCAAGGTGCCCTTTCCTTGGCAGAGGACTTTATATTGTGGCGCCTAGGCCTCGCTCCTGGCGCCTAGGCGCCACAGTTATAATGTCCGTTGACTTTTACGTTCCTATTTTTCGTGCCGCTTGTCCCGGTGCCATTCCAATGCTATGGTCCGCTTCTCCAACCTACAAAATGAAGGATCAAAGCAAGAATTGGCCAAAAATATTGAGTGATGAGGTAGAAAATTGTTGTCAAAATTGACAAAAAGTCAACATGTTTGACCACAAAACTAACATTTATCAAACTCCCCCAAACTTAGAAGAATGCTAGTCCCTAGCATTTATTAACCTAAAAAAAACATAAAGCAATCAAAACATAGAAGCTAACAATATATACTCAATATCATATCATAAAGTCATTCAAGGTATAAACTCAACTCAAGAGAAATTAAGGTAAGTAATGAAAGAAGTACTTTGTCGTTAACGGTAGGTAATCGCTCGCTAAGTGTTTCCCTCCCTAATCTATGGTTGCCTAGTGTATCTAAGGCTTATAATGCCACTTCATCCACAAATTTGCAAAAGGACCCAAACTACCCATGAATTGTCCCTAAGGAATATGCATGCAAATTTAAGTCCAATGACATATATATAAGGTTGTACCGTGGCCGGGTTTGGTATGGACGGGAATCGGATGGAGGCCTTTTGAGGTGGGGCTAAATAAGTAAGTCGAGCATAAACACCATGGGCAATCCTAATAATTAAACTTAAAGTCCCACCCAAGGTATTTTGATTTAAAAATGCTTTTCTTGACTTCCAAGCAACGATTCAAGTAACCTCCTATGCACAATTTTGACAAAACAAATGGGTGAACTCCTTTCAAATTAATAAAGTGCTTCTATCTTTCCATTTCTTTATTTATTCTCTTCTTTTTTTTTTTTTTTTTTTAAACGAGGGCTTTTTCATGTTGACTCGTTTTGCCTTTTTATTAAGGGAAAGATAGGATTTTTTTTTCTTACAACTAGAAATTCACCCAATCTTTAAAGTTCAAACAAATGTGCATGATTTATCCAAAGTATATTCAAACCATAGCTACATAAGCTTAACAATAACTTCATAACCCAACATTTTTCCCCCAAACTTATTTATTGCTCACTCACACAACTCACAAATTTTTACCCTTCCCAAGCCCATATATGCAATGCTCAACTTACTTTAAGGACAAGAGAGGATAAATAATAATGGATATGGCTCAATTATGTGGGTTAAACAACAAAATTGGCTTAAAGGCTCAAAGGGGTCCACTAAGGATTATAATGAAAGGTTAGCCATTTAGGTATGTAGTTAGCCCTAAGTTGTCATTTTCAACCTTTATTTGCATGCATCAATTCGGATATGAAGGGGTCCAAAAGCAAGTTAAGGAATCCATAAGCAGAACAAGCAGAACAAGCAAAACAAGCACCACTCCAATGAATGAAATAATTTATCATGCAAGTGTGCCACACAAGGTCCAAAGACTCACCGGGTATGGTTTCTACCATTAATGAAATGTGAAAATCTTTCTTTACTTAACAAAATTTATAATCAAGTTGAACTTATAAATGAATTCCTCTAATCATAATAAAGAGCATGCATTGGTTCCCTAAATGCACACAACCTAAATGCAACTACATGTTTCTACATTTAACTCTAATGAATGCTATGAATTAAAATATGAAAATAACTAAGCTAAATGCCATGCAAGGGAAACAACAAAATCAACTAAGCAACTAACATGAAAAGAACTAGACAAGTACTCATCCACAAGCAATCCCCCCAACTTAAACCAAACATTGTCCTTAATGTGAAAGGAAAGGAAAAGCTAGAGAGAGAGCATGAAGAATTGTACCCGGGGAGGCGGATGTTCCTGCCTCCAATTAATCCTCAGGCATGTCAGGTACGCCGGATGACTCTCCGGCCGGTGGATGAGAAGGAGGTATGGTGGATGTGTCCGGTGGGGCAGACTGGGAGAAGTGGGGGTAAAAAGGGGGAGGATGGTTTAGTGGGTGAGGGGTATACCACGGGTGGGCTGAAGGATGGAGGTGAGACGGGATTTGTGGGAAAGGTGGATAGTCAGGAGGAAGGTCGGGGTTTTGTTGTATGGCCGCCCACTTGACTTGGGCCGAAATCATCTCTGTACACCCGGCCAACAGTGAATATCCCTCCCAAGCCTCAGTAGCAAAGGAGGTGAATCGCTCGTCCAAGTGATCAACTCGTGATATCACTTCATCCCGAAACCCGCCAATAGCGAGATGGATCTTGTTGAGGGCAATGGCGAGGGCTTCGTTAGAAGCATGAGCAGGATCAATGAGCGGTTCCGCCTGTGGTGGTGCTACTCCCTCCGGGCCTAGCGGGTCATGGGCCTCTTCCTCTTCTTCTTGGTGCTCTTCGGCCCCTTCACCCCCCGCCAACTCAAAACCATGAAGCTTGCTCAAGGAAATGTCCTTGGGCTTAGGAGCAAAGATGAGTGGGTCCTCCGGGTAGTGAACTCCGGCCTCCGCCAAAAGCTCCATAATCAATTGTGGGAATGGGAGGTTACCTCTCTTTGTTCGTGCTGCCCGACTTAGTTCTGTGCTATGTGTGCTCCCACGTCAATTTGTTGGTTGGCGGCAATCCAAAAGAGTACTTGACCCCGGTCCGGAGTCACATCAGACGGGTGAGTGGATGGTATAAGCCTAGAGCTGATGAAATAATGCCACACCTTCATTTCTGGCTTGAGGAAAGATGAGGCAAAATGGATCTTCCTCTCAGGGTCATCCTTGCTTGTAGCCCAAGGCACCACCCGCCCACATATCCAAGTCGTCATCCAATCAAAGCCACCATCCCTGGCAGGGTTTCCGATCTCGGGATTTATTTGAAGGTGGTTGTTGATGTCGCTTGGTGCAATGTTCACGGTCCTCCCTCAAACCATTACCGTCTTGGCCGAATGGTGTTTGGGTTGGGTGGCGCTCAAGTTGGCATAAAACTCTGCCACAAGTGTCCGAGAGACCATGGTGTGTGCTGTAGTGCATCATTTCCTCCAAGCTCTCCGCTCCACCACCTCTAAGATTTCGGCATTCTCCGGTGCTCCAAGATCAAATCCTCTCTCGATGGTGAATTTCCTTTTTACAAAGCCCTCAAACAGTTCTTCGGCCTTCTTGTCGACAAAGCGGGGGTAATCCATGGCTGGCTCTTGGGCATGCTCCTCCCGTGCCCTCTTGCCCTTTCCTTTATCGGTACTCCTCCCTCTGAAAATTCTTGGTGCCATTGTTCCTACACCAAGTAACAACATATATATATAGCAATCTCATAACCAAAATGAAAGGCACATATAGTCAATCAAATACCTCCACCCTCCAAGATAAAAGTCTACATCACTACACACATCCACAATCAATCACTTTGGACAAATTATACACCTCGAGGCATGAATTTATTTAGGCAAAAAGGCTTATCATGAACTTGTTACAAAATATGGCATACCAATTTCACAAAGCTACCGGCACTAACAAATGTGCATCTAATCAAATATGGGGGCTTAAACCATTATCTATGTACTACCTAGATGCAACTTGAACTAATATGTCTAGCCAATTAAGCTCACATGTGAAGAGGTGAGTCCATGAACATGGTATGAACAAAACAAGTCATGATGGCATAGCAAAAGTTCAATGATTTTTCATCAATTAAACAAGCATCCGGGTGAAAATGGAAGCTTGGATCATATGCTATGCAACACCTAGATGCAATAAAAGAAAAGAACTAATGCCAAGAACACTCACATAAAGCTACATTATGCCTTGAAAACCCATATGGCGAAATTCCCCACATTCATGTTCTTGATTTTCTGGAAAACTTACAAGCTCAAATTCTTACAATGTAGCTCAAATTACTCACAACTCTTGTTAGACCCATTCATTATAAGGTAGAAGCAAGCAATTACAACAACCAAATCATCAAGAACATGCATCAAACAGGATTCACCATTAAAATTTCGTGGGTCTCCATGGGTGAGGTTTTCAAGCCATGATTTTGGTGCTAAATTGTTGTTTTTAAGCATAGAATCTTTTACCCATCAGCAACAAGCAAGAATTCACACAACATCAACACAAACAGCCATTTTTGCCCAAATTCGCACATACACCAATCCACATGATTTCAATAATTTCAAGCAAGACAATTGAAGAAAGAATGATGTAAATCACTTACTTGATCCTTGTTTGTGTAGAAATCGACAAGAAAATTGAGCCATGGAGTGCACGGAAAGGATAGGGTTCGAAGGTGGAAAGGTTTAGAGAGGGAGTGTTTTGTGTGTGTGCAGGTGAATTGGGGAAAAGAGGGTTTAAAAACGCCTGTCGTGCGTTTGGCGCCTAGGCGCCGGGAGAGGCTTATCTGGCACCGTGGCGCCCATAAAAGTTTAGCTACTGCGTGTTTTTGCGCATCCTGGCGCCTAGGCGCCGGGCGGAGCTGCGGCGCCCAAGATCGCGCACAAAGTCCTCCCTTTGGCCTTCAATTTTTTTATTTCGTTCAATCTTACCCTCAAGTTTAATTTTCACCAAAATTCATGGACGAAAAATTCCCAAAGTGTTGATTCTTTCACTCTTCTTTCCACCTACAAAAATCATAAAATTGCTTCCAATTATTCAAGATAAAAATGCAACTACTCTTAAATTAACAAAACATTATCTAAATGCAATGAAATGTCGGGGTGCCTCCCGAAAAGTGCTAAATTTAATGTCTTTAGCTAGACAACTTCCCCTTTTTTTTGGTGAATCAAGTGGTTGGCTCCGCCAAGCGAAGCTTGTCGGAAATTTGAGGCTCCTCTCCATAATAATGCTTCAATCTTTGCCCGTTCACTTGAAATGTTCTTCCATCTTCCGTCCTCAACTCAATAGTTCCATAAGGTGAGACTTTTTCCACCATAAATGGGCTCGACCATCTTGATTTCAACTTGCCCGGAAATAATTTAAGCCTTGAATTGAATAAAAGCACCTTTTGACCCAGAACAAATTCTTTCCTCATAATAAGCTTGTCATGCCACATCTTTGTCTTCTCCTTGTACAACTTGGCATTCTCATAAGCTTCCCGATGAAACTCATCAAGCTCATTCAATTGGAGAAGGCGTTTTTCCCCGGCTTTCTTCGAATCAAAGTTGAGCTTCTTGATTGCCCAATATGCACGATGTTCAAGCTCCACCGGTAAGTGACAAGGCTTGCCAAACACAAGCCTATAAGGAGACATTCCAATCGGTGTCTTGTAGGCGGTCCGATAAGCCCAAAGAGCATCATCCAACTTCTTTGCCCAATCCTTTCTTGTTCCATTGACCATCTTCTCAAAAATTTGCTTGACTTCTCGGTTGGAAACCTCCGTTTGGCCATTTGATTGTGGGTGATAAGGTAGAGCCATCTTGTGTCTTACACTATACTTAGCCATCAATTATGCAAAGATCTTGTTGCAAAAATGAGACCCTCCATCACTCACTATGGCTCTTGGAGTACCAAAATGGGAGAATATATTCTTTTGGAGAAATTTGACCACTACCTTGGCATCATTTGTAGGTGTGGCAATGGCCTCAACCCACTTAGAGACATAATCTACCGCCAATAATATGTAGGAGCAACCAAAAGAAGGTGGGAACGGGCCCATAAAGTCGATACCCCACACATCAAATATCTCAACCTCCAAAATATTGTTAAGTGGCAACTCATGTCTTCTAGAAATATTTCCCACTCTTTGACAATTATCACAAGTCTTCACAAAAGCATAGCAATCCTTGAAAATAGAAGGCCAATAGAAACCCGATTGGAGTACCTTAGCGGCGGTTCTTGTTGGTCCAAAATGCCCACCATAAGGAGATGAATGACAATGGCGGATAATATTCGGCACTTCCTCCTTAGGAACACACCTCCTAATGACTTGATCGGCACATCTCTTGAATAGCAAGGGCTCATCCCACAAATAGTATTTCACATACACTAAGAACTTCTTCTTTTGTTGGAAACTCAACTCCGGAGGTAACACTCCACATACCAAATAATTCACATAATCGGCAAACCAAGGAGTGCTTGCTTTTACCTCTAGAAGATGTTCATCCGGGAATGACTCCTTGATGGGCATTGAATGTTGCTCATTCTCCAACTCAAGTCTTGAAAGGTGATCCGCTACTACATTCTCGCTTCCTTTCTTGTCTTTAATCTTAACATCAAACTCTTGTAGAAGCAAAATCCACCGAATCAACCTTGGTTTAGCGTCCTTCTTGGTGAAGAGATACCGAATAGCCGCATGGTCGGTGAACACTACCACTTTTATGCCAAGGATGTATTGCTGAAATTTATCAAGAGAAAACATCACCTCCAACATCTCTTTCTCCGTGGTGGTATAGTTTTGTTGTGCCGGGTCCAAGGTCTTGCTTGCATAGTAGATGGCCCGAAAAATCTTATCTCTTCTTTGGCCAAGCACCGCTCCCACCGCAAAGTCACTTGCATCACACATAATCTTGAATGGTTGACTCCAATCCGGTGAGACAACAATGGGTGCTTCCACAAGCTTCTTTTTAATCAACTCAAATGCCTCCAAGCAACAATTATCAAACTCAAACTCGGCATCTTTCTCCAATAATGAACAAAGAGGCTTCACAATCTTGGAGAAATCCTTAATGAATCTTCTATAAAAGCCCGCATGTCCAAGGAAGCTTCTCACACCTTTCACATTCTTTGGTGGAGGCAATTTTTCTATGGCCACAATTTTTGCTTTGTCTACCTCAATACCCTTGGAAGAAATTTTGTGTCCAAGAACTATGCCGGATTTTACCATAAAATGGCATTTCTCCCAATTAAGAGCAAGGTTGGTCTCTTCACATCTCTTCAATACCTTAACTAAATTTCCCAAACAATCATCGAAGGAAGAGCCAAAAACCGAAAAGTCATCTATGAATACCTCCGTAATCTTCTCAACCATATCGGCAAAGATGGCCATCATGCACCTTTGAAATGTGGTCGGTGCATTGCACAACCCAAATGGCATCCTTCTAAATGCATAAGTGCCATAAGGACAAGTGAAGGTTGTCTTTTCTTGGTCCTCTGGTGCAATGGCTATTTGGTTATACCCGGAATATCCATCAAGAAAACAATAGAATTCATGGCCGGCCAACCTATCCAACATTTGATCAATGAAAGGTAAAGAGAAATGGTCCTTTCTTGTGGCCTTGTTGAGCTTCCGGTAATCCATACACACTCTCCAACCGGTGACGGTTCTAGTGGCAATGATATCCAAGTTTTGGTCCGTCACTATGGTTATCCCTCCTTTCTTAGGTACTACTTGAACGGGGCTAACCCATTGGCTATCGGAGATGGGATAAATTATACCGGCTTTCAAGAGTTTCAAAATCTCCGCCCTCACCACTTCTTTCATGGCGGGATTTAACCTTCTTTGGTGTTCAACCGAGGGTGTGTATGTGTCCTCCATTCTAATCTTATGCATGCAAATGGAAGGGCTAATACCCTTGATATCACTTATAGACCATGCAAGTGCATCTTTGTGCTCCCTTAGTACCCTTAACAACTTTTCTTCCTCCAACAAGGTTAAGCATGAAGAGATAATCACCGGATAAGAATTACTAGGACCCAAAAACACATATTTCAAATCACTAGGCAACACTTTCAAATCCAACTTTGGTGCACCTTTCTCATTCACATCAAGCATGCATAAATTCTCACATGTATTCACCAAAGTCCTATCATCCACTAATGCATTCAAAGCAATAGACATATCATCAACATCATTCCCAATAACATCATCATAACTCAACAAAGTCATCAAGAGTGAATCATCATATAGAATTTCTTTCTTCACTTCACCAATGCAAGTATCCACCACATCAAGAAGGAAAGAAGCACTAACCTCATTCGGAGCTTTAATAGCTTGAGGGATATTGAAGTCTATGCTTTCTTCATTAACCCTCAATGTTAGCTTGCCTTGCTCAACATCAATCAATACCTTGCCGGTAGCCAAGAAAGGCCTTCCAAGGATTAAAGGAATGTCCCGGTCCTCCTCCATATCAAGTACCACAAAATCCACCGGAAATACAAATTTTCCAACCTTTACAAGCACATCCTCCACCACTCCTCTTGGATATGTCAATGATCGATCGGCAAGTTGAAGACATATGGTAGATGGCTTAACTTCACCCAACTCCAATTTCCTAAAAAATGATAATGGCATAAGATTAATGCTTGCACCAAGATCACACAATGCCATATTATGAGAAGATGGTCCAATAGAACAAGGTACTACGAAACTTCCCGGGTCTTTGAGCTTTTGAGGAAGTTTCCTTTGGAGCACCGCACTACATTCTTCACTAAGCTTGACGGTCTCATAATCTTCAAATTTTCTCTTCTTTGCAATGATGTCCTTCAAGAATTTGGCATAGTTAGGCATTTGAGTTAATGCTTCCAAGAGAGGAATGTTTATGTGAAGCTTCTTGAAATTCTCCAAGAATTTCCCATATTGCTCCTCAAGCTTCTTCTTATGAAATCTTTGTGGGAAAGGCAAAGGTGGGTTGGGTGGGGCTTGTTGAACCTTAGATGGTTGCTCTTGAGGCAACTCCACCACTTGTTCCTTTTTCAATTGCTCGTCATTCTCAACCATAGGAGTGACTTGAGAAGGTCTATTCTTGTAAGGATCTTCAAGTTGCTTACCTCCTCTAAGTTTGATGGCTTGACAATGTTCTCTTGGATTTATCTCGGTGTCACTAGGAAATTTCCCTTTATAAGATGTCTTCACCGCCAAAGCCAATTGCCCAATTTGATTCTCCATGTTCTTGATGCTTGCACTCACATTTGCCTCCATACTAGCTAAGTTAGCACTCAAGCTAGCCGTCTTGGCTTCATTCTTCTCCATTCTTTCTCTTGTCTCCTTCATAAATTGCAACATGATTTCTTCCATAAAAGGCTTCTTCTCCATTGAGACTTGGTTAAAACCGGGAGGTGGTGGTGGTTGTTGCACATTCCTTGTGTTACCATAGGAGAAATTTTCATGGTTCCTCCAACTTGGGTTATATTGATTTCCCATGTTGTTGCTTCTAAATCCAAAATTTCGGTTGCCTATAAAATTTGCTTCTTCAAGCTCTATATCCATATGTCCATTATATGTGTTGGAGGTAGAGGCGGCGGCTTGCTCAATAGTTTGCTCTTTTTTGTTGGTCAACTTGGACACTTGATTCATGAGAGAAGCCATTTGTGCCGACAAGGCGGTCAATTGATCAACCTCAAGTACCCCTCTTATTGGTTGAGCTCTTTCTCCCGGCCGTTGCTCTCCATTTAGTGCCAATTGCTCTAGAATTTGGAAAGCATCACCGGCCGTCTTTGACATCAAGGATCCTTCGGCCGAAGCATCAATCATAAATCTTGAAGTGGGTACTAAGCCTTCATAGAAAAGTTGGATTTGTTGCCAATCCAAGAATTCATGTTGTGGGAACTTCCTAAGCAACCCTTTGAATCTTTCCCAAGCCTCCGAAATAGACTCCATCTCATGTTGCTTGAATGCCACAATTGAAGCTCTCAAGTGGGCGGCCTTGGATGGAGGAAAAAACTTGCTCAAGAATTTTTCGGCCATTTCATTCCATGTAGCAATGCTCCCCGATTGAAGTGATTGATACCACCCTTTAGCTTTGTCCCGGAGTGAGAAAGGAAACAATCAGAGTCTAATAGCATCGGTGGAGACTCCATTAGCCTTGAATGTGTCACATGCTTCCAAGAAATCCGCCATGTGAGTGTTGGGATCCTCCGAAGCCAAGCCTCCAAATGGGTTTTGTTGGATGAGAGAAATCAAGGATGGCTTCAACTCAAAGTTGTTGGCTTGAACCGGTGGCCTCATAATACCTGAAAAATTCTCCGTCACCAAGGGTCGGATGTACTCCCTAATAGGCCTTTGTGGATTCTTTGTCACCTACTATTCCGCAAGTGCACGGTAGTTGTGTAGATGGGTGAGTGGGTATCGTTCCCACGAAGATTGATTAAATTGAATGCCAAGTACCACTACTCAAAGTAAACTTTAGCTAAACAAACAAAGTTGGATGAAAATGTAGGCAACTTAAACAAGTGACTAACCTTAGCTAAATGGGATACTATTAACCTAGAATGCAAGTATGCAATGTAAAAATTGTAGTTTTTATCAAATCATGAAAGAACACTTCCTATGGGTTCACTACTTGTCTTGATTTGTTGGTGAACTTAGGTGAGTGGGTTAATTTCCAATGTATGTTGATAAAGTTATTCAACTAAATTCTTACTTTTCCAAGTGAAAGAATTAATCTCTCTAATCTAAACTTAATAAGGATTTCCACCCGATTACAAGTTTAGAAAGAGGCATTAAAGCTCATTTTACCTTTACCTAATGACTTAGACTAATTTTCCAACAAGTCCATAGCCATTAAATTCTTCTCCTAGGTCCAATAGCTTCTAATCTTTTCCAAGAGTTTAGATGCAATTTATAGTGCAACTAATTGTGGTCATCAACTAGCTAACACAACATTAAGCTCAAGAGAAGAATAAACATACATTTAGTAGAAAACCAACATCACGTAACCATAAATTCATCCAACATAATCAATTCAAGTAGCTACATCCATAGAAAGTGCTAAGGAAACTACTCCATAACTAAATAAAACATAATCATGAAAGTAAACATAATAACATCCATGAAGAACTAAAGGAAGATGAAAGAGTAAACCCAAGATGGCTAGAAGCTCTTGAATCCAAAGTCTCCAAGCTAGTCTGTCACATCCCACACAGGCCCTAGCCTGTGCACTCTCAGTAACACTCATCAAAATTACCCAAGATTCAATTGATTTTACCTAAGACCAGGTGTTAATAACTCCCTATTGTTTAAACCTTATTTTCTTAAACTGAGAGCTGGGATATGTCCCAGGAGGCTTAGGAATTTTTAGAACGGCAACCTGCAGCTTAAGTAGGCCCTACCCCTAACTTGCAACACAAGGCAAGGGTATAAATCAATAACTTGCAATATGAGCAAGGCATACACTTTTATCTGTTAAGTGTCTAGGATGTGTGCTTATCAAGTGTGCTACTTTCATGAATGACAACCAAGAAGCCCACATCTCTGTAGTTTGAAAAAAATCAAGTTTCCATGCACATGTACATTCAGCCAATAATAAGTACTCAAGAGACTGCTTCATGAAACATAACCATAAGCTCATAATCTTAACATAACTTGGCACATAACATCCACCATATGTACATACAAACCATGTACAAACGAGGCTGTATATATACGCTCAAAATAGCCTAATGTCCAGCATCACTAGCTTGGATACAATCCAAGGATGTTATAACCCAAAGTAGCCAAGGTTAAGGTTACAAGCCATATACCCTAGTTTCTTAAAAGAAACCTAAGTGTACAGAACAGCAGCACACTCATAAAACCAACCCAAACATACAAACCGTAACCCGAGTCCAAATCCATACATCCTTTCTGTATCTAGACCGATCCCACAACTACAAAAGCCTACAAACTTAGAACGTAAGTTTCAGCCTTAAGGCATAAGACTTGTAATGTAAGTATTCAAGCCAAGATTTAGTTGGTACATACCTCGAGCAAAAAAAAAGTGTACTAGCTAGCACACAAACTAGTAACTCAAGCAAACTACTCAAGCTGTATATCCTTTCCTGAAACAAAATGTATGGGCAATGAGTAACAATTACTCAGTAGGGTTTCACATACGACCATATAAGGTCTATTTAGTTAAGTCCAATGACTTAACCTCCACAAGCTTACTTATCCTGCAAGAAAAATATGGAAACAAGGAAAACAAAAAAAAGAAATATACCCACACATATAATCATCATAATCCATCAATATACGGATTAGCATGCACAAAGAATCACTCAAGCACACAATGGACACACACACACACCACAAAGACCATTTGGCCAAGTACCATAACATGTGCCATTGTGCACTTTTGCACACAAAACTCCACCATAAACTCCACTTCCTCTAGAGCTCCGAAATGTCTAGCAAAATGGCCACATTCACTAGCATTTCTAGCACATGTCCATAGTCAATTAGCTAATTAACAACCATAACCGAATCATTCTCAATAGCCCATCAAGTAACTAAGGTCATTTGGCAAATTTAACCATTACTTAGCTACTCTAAACACTTGAATCATGGTATACTACCAAGCAGTCAAGTAGTTAGTGAACCCTACCTCACAATCAAAGCTTGAGCTCTCGGTTGCTCGAGTAACTAAGGCCGAAGCTCAAATATATATTGCCTAACACAATAAGCCTTCAATTAGCTTTCATAATCACTTGTCCATGGAAAATTACCAAGAAAAACAAGTGATTATGAGCATTACCTCCTTAATCCAAACTTGATTTCTCTTCCAAGCTTCAACTTCAACAACAGTACGGCAAGAACTCCAACTTTCCTTCCAACAAGCTTTGAACCCCTTTTTGTTTTCTCGGCCAATTAGCCTAATGCGTAAGAGCCGAACTCTTTTCTCTTCTCTTTTCTTTCGTTTCTCTTCCTTTTTCGGCCAGGTAGCCTTTTCGCACCAGAGGAAATGCCGGAGCTCTGTTTCGTTTTCAGTCAACCCCAGCAAATAACGAAGGCTAGGCGTATAAATGGCTCCTGGCGCATTAATGGGCGCAAGACAAACGATTTTCATTTGTTCAACGCATTAATGAGGAATGGCAGATGTTTTCGTTTTTCGGCCAGCAACAAATAAAAGCCAAGTAAAGAAAACGAAGGCAACGAATTAATGCTCCTGGCGCATTAAATGAACGTATGCTCGGTGTTGAACATTTGAACCAAAAGGCAGCAAATAGAACAACGAATTCTGGCGCATTAATTGGCGTTTGGCAGCCATTTACACATGTCCCCCAAATTGGCTCAATGCCAACATTAGTTCCCAAATTCTCTTCATGTGACACTTTCCTCCCTTAAGTTTCCATATACACATTTTAATCACTAAAATGTAGGATTATTTTGGCTATATTGTTAACTCATGGATCCAATTGCCAAGTTTTCATTAATATAGCCAAAAGTGGTAATTAACCCATGACCAAATTAATTTGGAAGAAGCCGCAATTCTTGACTGACGAATTTGTTTTTGTCAACCAAAATTGGTCTAATTCCACCTTTGTCCATGTACTTATTTTCATGGTGCATTTTCACCCTTCAAGTTCCCATAATTTCATTTACATCCTCATCCTTACTTTCAATCAAGTCCCTCATGTTTTAAATTGATGTTTTTTTTTTTATTCTTGGCCTAAACCAAGCACTTAGGAAGTGAGCCTAACATAGTCTCTCCTTGAGCACTCCAAGCAATCTCCAAACTAGCTCCAATGGTCACCAAGAAAAAACTAAGAAAAGCTAAAAATCTAACTATGGTGGATAAAACCCCAAAACTAGTTCTAAGACAAGATGAAGATGAAGAAGATGATGAAACTCCTCTTCCCCTTTGCTATGTTCCAGATTCTTCTCCTCTAGAGGCTGTCCCTTTCACTCACCAACTCCATTGGATAGAAAACCTTGGCCAATGGCAAGCTTGAGTTCAAATTTGAGGAGGGGACCACTTTCCCGGGTGACTGGAGCCTAGGCGCCAGAGTTTGAGGGCGCCTGGCGCCGCGGCACCAGAATGGATGGATGGGCGCCTAGGCGCCAAGGTGCCCTTTTCTTGGCAGAGGACTTTATATTATGGCGCCTAGGCGCCACAGTTATAATGTCCGTTGACTTTTACGTTCCCATTTTTCGTGCCGCTTGTCCCGGTGCCATTCCAATACTATGGTCCGCTTCTCCAACCTACCAAATGAAGGATCAAAGCAAGAATTGGCCAAAAATATTGAGTGATGAGGTAGAAAATTGTTGTCAAAGTTGACAAAAAGTCAACATGTTTGACCACAAAACTAACATTTATCAATAACATCAACACTTACGATGAAATTATGATGATTTATTTATATGTCGATCATGTTTCTGTTGCTTGAGATTCTTCTTGTTCCTCTTTCATCACTGGTTGATTCCTTTGTTCTTCTTTTGTTTCTGCAATTGTTTTCCTGAACAAAGTTTTAGGGATATTATAGTTATCTATAGCAATGGCATATATATAGCACATAATGTGGTTTTATGTTTCCTAAACGACTTAAATATTCATTTATGTAGGATATTTTTTATCAAGTTCGATTAGGGAACAAATTAAAAGTAATAGGGTAAAAACTACGGTACTCGGAATATTATGAGTTTGGCTCGTGATACAAATACTTGGCTAATTAGAAATTGTAGCAATTTGGAGTTTGAAAACTTTGGAGGTTTTCTATCTTGGCCATATGTCCAATAATATATATGGGCAACATCGTTCAGATTCCTTACCCTGGGTAGACATGCTACAGCAACTCATAACCCTTATACTTTTTCTACTATAGACCTATGTCCACCGCGATCCATTACTTTTGTTCCAAAATTACCCCATCAAGAAACAACAGTTCCGCTCCAGTCCATATTTTCCTCTTGAGTAGTTATTACGTACACTTGCGTTAAAATCTAGGCTAGGGCTTTTAGTTTTGTTGTTTTTACAAAGAAGGACTTAAGGTTTAAAACATACAATCAAGAACAACAATTCTTGGCTCTGATACCAAAATGCCTAGGTAATTCAATTTCAAGCATAAAGATAGCTTAAACACAAGCACAAAAATGAACCAGAAATGCATTCATATCATACAAACTTACAAAAAACTAGTGAAAACTAGTTTACCACACGTAAAAAATGAATAAAAGAAAGATTACAAACTTGAATTGTTGAAGTAGAAGGTTGAGCTTTAACAGGATTGACACCACTATGTTACAAGTACAAGCACATCTCTTAAATACTAAGTAATAAATGCAAATTCTGGTGGAAATAAGAAAGGTGTCTAGTACATGGATTACAAGAAAAAAAGAGATATAGATTTTTGGATGCCTAGATTTTTGAGGAAGGCCTCCTTAAATAGATAGCACTTCTAAGCCTTTGGTGATAAGGTGGAGTACTAAAGTTAGTGGCCTGATGGTGTTTTATTATTTCAGTTGGTGGAGGCAATAATTCTGGGCAGTTGGCAGATTGCTGGCTGCTTTTCTTTCTTGTAGGTTTTTGCTTACACTAGCCTTCTTCTAAAGAAAATATATTTATTGAGTCAGAGTTGCCTTTATTAGGACCCTGCTAAGTCATTCTTGTCGAATGAGGATCTGATGCTTTCTTGGCCTTTCTGAACCAATTGTTTTTTGGTAGATTTTAAAATTCTTTCTTTCATTACAAAGATAGAATTTGGCTATTCCTGAATTGTCCTCCCTGATAGAATTGGTTAAGCATGGCATCCAGAAATTCTTTGTCTGGGTTTTCTTTTTTATCAATTAAATCAATTTTATCAAATTTGATATTCTTAGGCAAATATTGGTTAAAGAGACACTTATCTCACCATTTTGTTTCCCAAATTTGTTCTAGGCAAGGAGTAAAATGGGTGTCATAATCCACTTTTTTTTTTTTATAATGCAATTGGAGGATTTAAGGAATATGGTTCATGACCATAAAAAAGAAATTTAGGAATGACACCTTTTGACATTTTTGGAGAAATTGTTCTTGGAACATGCATAATCCTTCAAAAGACTTTATAACTTATTTTAGGAAAGAGTTTCTTAGCAAACCCTTTCCAAAATACCAGTGATAAAACCAATTAGGAAATTTCCTTTGTTTGGTCTTAAATAAAATCATCCATAAATGCTAATGGTTTATGTTATGAATATGAAAAACTTCATCCCAAGCCTTAATATAGTCCCAATATAAGAATAATATTCAAGATTTTTCTTCTTCCAGATGTAACTCCCCATTCTTCAAAAGTCCAAACTTTTAATATTTTAAATGAAGAAATTCTAATTTTTGAAATATATTTTTCTAAACATTCTTATTCACAACTTTTAAGATTAATGGTGATTTTAGTTCTTTTGAGTTTATGTTCTATTTCAACAGAACCAGTTTCTTAAAGAATTAATTTAAAGAATAGAGGCTTCTTGAGTGGCTGAAATTGCCATTGGGGATTTTGGTATTCAAGCCAGTATTTCTGTCAGTTCTATAACTAAAAGATGCCTTAAATCTTTATCTTATGGGGAAATTAAGCATTTCATTTTTAGTTCTTGGAATACAGTTGGTATGCCCAAATTGTGCATGAAAATTTCTTTAGGCTATAAAAGTCTTAAAGAAATATTCTTCTACTTAGTTTCCAAAGAAATTCCTGTATATTCTTCTTTTTTAAGAAGACAATAGTTCATCATTGCCAAGTCAGAAATCTATTTTCTTGGTCCCTCAGATTTTATCTTTTTCTGAATCAATTCTTAGAAGGGACTTTTTCATTTTTCAGGATTTTCTAGATGGACATGATGTTGAGCTAAAAAGGCTTTAGTTAATTATGTATTCATCTCTAGACAAGTTTCTATTCTCATCATATCCTCTCTGGTTTCTTGACAGAGAATAGCTTTTGTTTTTATGATTCAAATTATTTGCCATCTTCTCTCCCTTGCAAAAATTCTTTGGTTAAGAAATTGGGTGGAGAGTTGATTTCTCCCGCAATATATTCAATATTAAAATTAAAAGCAGATAAAATGGTTTGCTATTGAGTAAAAATTTTTTAGAAGCTAAATTTTTAACATCTTTAACTAAAATATTTTTAGCTGCTATACAATTAACTATAATTAAGAATTTTTTATTGAGGAGATCTTCCTTGAATTTTGTAACAAAAAGCACAATTGCTAGAATTTCCTTCTTAATAGTAGTATAATTCTTTTGGGTTTGATTTCAAACTCTTGAAGTAAATCTTACCAATTGGTCTTTATTAACAATTTTTTTCTTTATTATCAATTTTTTGGTTTAATATTCCACCATAGCCAATATTGCTGACATATATTTCAACGATTTTAAAAGCTTATGGGTTGAGAATATTAACATAAGAATTTTTTTTATTTTTCTTTTAATTATTTGGATAGCTTTAGTTTGTTTTATACCCCAGTCAAGAAGATTCTTCTTTAGTCAATCAAATAGAGGTTTACAATCCTAAGCAAGATCTTTATAAAAATCTGTAACATAATTTAAACTTCCAAAAATATTTTTAATTGTTTCTTATCCTTAATTTCATCAGGAAACTTATCAACAAAACTTATTGATTTATCAATAGGCTTAATTGTTTATATGGCCCAAAAATCTAATTCTAGTTTGAAACAATTCAATCTTCTTTGCTGATACTACCAATTTTGCATCTTCTACTATTTTTACAAATTTATTAAAGTGCTTCTAATGTTGATCAATTGATTAATAAGACACAAGCACATCATTAATGTAAATAATAGTAACAAAATTATAATGATTAAAAATTTCATTCATAATTGTTTGGAATTCTGATGAAGTAGTTTTCAACTCAAAAGGTATGGCATTCCATTCATAGTGACCAAACTACAGTGGGTCATTAATTTTTCATTCATTTAGATTACTTTAGACCTTGTAGGAATAGTTTTCTCATTAAAGTCTGGTTCATAAGAGAGATGCACAATGTGTTTCTTCTTTTTCCAAAAGGCATTGGGAATATCAGTACAGACTTTGTTGGTTAAAACTCCTTTGAAGTGTTTTATTTTTTATCTTAATTTTTTGTTTTCTAATTTTTCTTCAACGCTCTTGTGTTTTACTTCTTCTTGTAAACACATAAGAACATTCTGGTTTTTTTCTAAATCTATACTAAGTTCTTCTAGTAATGATCATCTAAGAGGTTCAGCAAACACAAAAGTAATTTTCTTTCTAAATGTCTTGGTAGAAATCTCATTCATACTTACCTTAAAGGGCATGATTACAGCCAGAAATAGAGTTCTTAAAATTATGTATTCATTCATGTTTAAAACTATACAATGTTGTTTGATACAAATGTCCTCATTGCACACACAACATTTTGTTGGGTTTCGGGAGCCAAACAGCGCAGCGGAATTTAACCGAAATCCTCCAGGATCCAAGTGAAAAGGGGTAAACCGGGTGTTCAAAAATTTTCATACCTAATTTTCGGTTGAGATCTCTCACTCAACTGTAGAGTCAAATCACAAAACCTGAACAGTTGACGTGTTCAGGCTCTCTATAGTATCCACACGAGCCTCTCGGGATCACCACGCTTCCACCACGTCCCGGCAGATGCGTTTCTCTTGCGCTCGCAGTGCTAGCTTGCATCCTCCAAGGAATTGCAAGAGAAGAGTGTGGCTGTCCTTCTGGGAGGCTAGGACAAGGAGACCTGCGAATTTCTCACTAAAAGTTGTATTTATAGTAAGACTCAACTTCCAGGCCTAATGGGTTTCAAAGCCCTAATCCAATTAGGCTTTAATTTTGGGCTTAATAATGGCTCAACTCTTGGACCCATTATTAATATGAAATTAAAGTGAAACCATAACTCAAATAATTAGCCCATGCACTCTAATGATCCAAATAACTCTATCTGTGCGACCCAATATGCTCTTGTCACGTTGGCAATGATCATAAATCACATTTATGATCATAAACAATGAGCGGTGTCTAGCAACATATCATTGCTACCAAAGTGACAAGATTGTCGGTGATTCGACTAAACCTTTATGATCATCACCGATATATGCCATTGTTCCTTTATCCAAGATATCAAGACTAAGCACTAGACATGGAATGTGTCACTCTCGTATAGCCCAATCTTTGGTTTCTTGATTACCGAGTAAACTAACTTAAGCTGATGACATTGATATCATATATCAACTCATCCGAGCATGGCCATGCATTTTCTAAGTCTCACTCTACCAAGGTGCCCGAAGATATCACTCCCGTTACATAGAAGGTACAAATCCCATCTTGATCATACAAATCCCTCCGCATGATATGTGACATACCCAATGACCTTCTTCAAGTTCGCTCAGTTACGAGCAACAAAGGAAAGTATCAAAGTATGTGACTCACATGTAGGGAACCTTAATAATCTTAGGTCGAAGGACTATATATACCATGATCACTGTGAGAATCACTTATGACACTCATATAACGATCCATGAAGTGTTCTTATGGTAGGTCGGTCCAGTACACAAGTTCTCCAACTTGTACCCATATGTAGACTACATATCTCATATTAGTCTCCACATATGCTAGTCATTATGTATTATTGCAACCCGCTCCACAATAATACTAGACCAGGGACGTTTAAGAATATCATTATTCTAGGGTTACAATTATGTTTGTTAAGTTACGCAGAAACAAAAACAACAAACATAATTGCCGGATTAATGCCTTAATAAAATATCATGACTCAATGTGCAAAAATACAATCATCTCATGATTGGCCTTTTGGGCACAACACTAACACATTTGTCAATTTAAACCGTATTGGTATAGTTTCCTTATTAGCAATTGTAATAGATCTAAGTGACTTGTTAAGATATTGATATGGAATAATTCCTTCTTTAATACAATTTCTATCAGCTCTTAAATCTACTAAGACTACTACTATTAATTTGAATTGGTTTTCTATTAACAAAGTCATTATACTGGTAAATCTTTAGTTTGATATAGAATAGACTTATTAATTTGTAAATTTTTTTCTTGGAAAAATTTTATTTCTAAATCTTTAGTTTGATATAGAATAGGCTACTTCTGGAATATTTTTCCCTATTTTTTTCTGCTTTTCCTTAAACCTAAATTCTTCCATATCTTTTATAACTAACTCATCTTATGGAATATTTTGAGAGTATCCTTCAAAATTTTGAAGTTTTAAAATCTCAGTTATATCCCTGAGAGATTTTATTTCTACCTTTATTTCTGAAACTTTTCTTTTCAACTCTGTTATTATAGGTTCTTTATGACTCGTTTGTGCCTCGTAAGTTAAGTTAATTCTTGTATATCAACATTCTTCTGGAAATTTTTTCTACCTTGATTCATTTGATTTTCTTGCCTACCAACTTTATCAAGATATTTAAAAAAAATTTCTTTTTTTAATTCTATATCATCAATTTAGCAATCTCTAGGATTTTTCATCTTCTTCAGTAAAAGCATTAACTTAAATCGCATTTAATTGCAAACTATCAAATGTATTATGTAGTTGACAAGAATCACAATCACAATTTAAATCACAATTTGCTAAATCAAATTCTGAACTATTTGAAAGACCAATTACATTTATTTCTTCAAAACTTTCAGAAGTTATTTCTTCTTGAACTTCTTCATGCTCACTATCCTTATTTAACATGATTTGCATTAAACTCTTTTTTAAGCCTTCATCTATTTATAAAGAGTTTATTTTTTGTCTTGTCTTGTATTTATTAGCAAACATGTCTAGGTTTTCTGCGTTTCCAACAAACCGTTTGATCTTTTCTAGATTTTCTCTTTCTAAATCTTTGAAAAGTTTCTAGTTTTTCTTTTGATATTTTGAATCTTCTTCTTTTATATTTTTTTATAAGATTTGTGCTTCTTTTGTTTTTTAGGCTTATTCAGAATATGGCCTCAGGACATCATAACCAAATTGAGAACAAAATTTACCCATTTCTTTTCTTCCTGTTAATTTTTCTCTTTTCACATGTTTTTGCCACTTTATTTCATGACACATTTTTAAACCAACTTCTTTAATTTCTACTATAATTTGACCATATGTATAATTTTCTAAATTTGGGTGACTTTGGTTTTTCTCTTTAATGTGATCCATGACTAATTGACCAAAGTGTTTAGGTAAACCTTGTATGAATTTTTCTTTCCAAATAGAGGATCTACTGCGCTCTCTTTCATAAACTCTAGTAAGGAAAATATCCTTATACTATTTTAAATATGATAGAGTTCTATACATTAGATTTAACAATAATTCACCATTTCTACCTTATTTACTTGTTGCATCACCAACAAAATGAGAATAAATAGTACACAGAAAAGTATTTACAATATCAAGTTCACTTGTTTGGATTAATTAGTTTCCATCTTGTACTATGAGCATTTTTCTTGTATTTTTTTATTTCTTGTCTACCTTGTTCAGTTAGACACTTTTTCCATCAGTTTCTTAACTAACCTGTAAAATCAATTATAATCATTTCTACTATATTTGGGTCTAAATTATCCAATCCTTTTCTAGCAACTATCCCAAACATAATCATATATTGCATAATGTTTAATATTTGATATTCTTACAAATCATCTATATTTCATTCTCTTATTGAGTCTCTTTTATATTCTACAAAAGCATAAGGCTCAGAATAATTATTTAATCTTATATTCACTAGAGATAGTTTTGTTGGAGCATAAGGATAAGACCTATTCTAAACTCTTGAAACATTTCTAATTGGTCCTCCTCTCCATTCTTCAGAATGAAGATGAATTAATTCTAAAGTTTCATGTCCTAAGTGATGAGAATAAACCAATTCTTGGATATTTGGATTTTCTCTAATAACATTTATTTGAAGACCTTTTTTTTTATCTATAGTCTTTTTTGGTTCTTCAGACCTAATTGTCAATTTAGCTATTTGGTCAGCTAAATTAGTAATTCTATCGTCTGGTTTTAATTTGAATTTTGGAAGTTTTTTAGGAAAACTTATTGGAGATTTTGAAGTTTCTAGCAAAAGTTCTGGTTTAAAGACTGAAGCCTTTATGGGACAAAGCTTATACTTATCCAAAGATGTTTTAATTCTATTTATTTGTTTACCTATAGATTATATATAAAGGTTTGTATAATTATTTTGTTCTATAATATTTTAGAGATCTTTTTTATCTACAGGTTTCTTGGCAGTTTAAGGTTTTCTACATCAAAAGCTTTGAAGAGTGAAGCAGATGTCTGATTTTTTTGTCCCATTATGACCGTAGTGTTAGGTGAATGTGGAGATGTAATTTATTTTCCATTTTTAGTCTTATATGTAGACCAAGTTTCTTCCAACACATCTAATGTAATTTCTTCATCTAACACTATGGGAGCGGTAAGCCTTTCAAAGCAAATGTAATTTCTTCATCTAACACTATGGTAGGGATAAGCCTTTCAAAGAATTTGCTTTGAAAGGCTTATCGCTCCCATAGTGTTAGATGAAGAAACAACATTAGATGAAATTCTTCTTAGTTCTTATTATCCTCTTATACCAAAGGTATTTAATCTCTTTTCTGTCTTCTTCGGTATATGTGTCAAAAATTATTTTTTCTTAATTTCATTTTTCTCTGACAAAAAATCTTCATTTAGACTTTAAGAGTCAAATCTAAATGATTCTATTAAGGCATTCATGTTAAGGCATTCAATTGAAAATTTGAAAAACTAGGATTAGGAGATTCTATAGATACAAATTGTGTCTCTTATTCTTGTTGTCTAGAATTGTGACCATTTTCTAAGACAACTAGATGAATTTTATAGACAGAATGTGAAACTTGTTTTATGGATTCTTTGAC
Source organism: Aquilaria yunnanensis (assembly GCA_039654915.1). Classification (NCBI taxonomy): domain Eukaryota; kingdom Viridiplantae; phylum Streptophyta; class Magnoliopsida; order Malvales; family Thymelaeaceae; genus Aquilaria; species Aquilaria yunnanensis. The sequence goes on along the minus strand of CM077596.1, from coordinate 92,861,117 downwards.
TTGTCTTACAGGTTTTCCATGTTCAGACTCTGGAACATAAGAGTATGAAGCTCTGGAGGGTTTGTAGGCAATTCTTGAGAAAAGCCTTTTTTGGTTCTAATTCTAAAAAAAAAAAAAATTTAACTTTATTTTTGCTAAATCTTATTTCAATCTCTCTATTTTCATATTCAACTATTCTTTCTAATTCTTGAGGTTTTAAAGATTTCATGGGTTTTTCATTCTAGAAAATCCATTTTTATGGAAGCTTGATGTCTATTTATTTAATTAGTTTTGGAATGACAACATGAATTTTTTATATATTAGCTTTTAATAACAAAGTTTCTCCTTATATGTCAAATTCTAAAGCCTTAGGCTTAATTTGTGTTCTCATTGATTTGTAATAGATTCTATAAACCAAAGCAAGATTCTGAGATCCTTCTAATATATCAAAACCAGATGTCATGATATTTACAGTTAAGATTTTCATGATATGAGGATCTTTTAAAGAAACCGTAAAGTTTGGATGGTAATTAAAATAAATGGGTCCATCACATAGAGTTGATTCTATAATGTATAGCAAAGAATCGGAGAATTTATTATGTCTACAATCTCTTAAGGTAATTATCAAAGAAGTGTTCAAACCCTTTCTCATTAAAGGTTTTAAAGCAATCTGCATAAGGCCAACATAAGTAGTTATAGTGATTTTCTAGATGATCCTTGATTATGTATTTAGAAAATAATTCAAATTTATGGTCTTCTTCCATTATTGGAACAATATTTTCTACCGTTTTATGGTCTTCTTCCATTATTAGAACAATATTTTCTACCGTTTTAATGGTATAAGTCATTCTGAAAGTTTCCTTTTTTTATAAACATCCTATTTATTCATTTTAGGAATATTCCAATTTTCTAATTTCTTTTCAACATATCTAATTAATACAATTTATGAGTTCTTTATTTTTCTATTCCTCATAATTTCTTCTTCTTCTTGTCTCATTAAAGCATGCCTAGTCAAATTTCTAAAGATTTATCCATCAATAACTATCAATTAATGTTGATATCTTTACTAGCTATCTGTCAATGTTTTACGCAATCTTATCGCCCTTCCACTTCAACTATGGGTCTTACGGTTATTACACGACTTGGGTGATAGTTTGAAAATATCTTAACAATAATCTTTAATTATTAGTAGGAGAAAAGTTTTGAAAATTTGATTAATTCTTGAATCAAAGAAACAAGACAGAAAATAAACTTTAAGGACTAGAATGCTCAAATTCTGAAAGTTTGGTACAGGTGTATGGCATACACCGGGTGAACATAAAAATTTGCCTTTGCCTCTCCTCTTCCATCATTAATCTGTTGTCATCGGGCAACGTCGCTAGCGGATGTCTATCTCAACCGAATCTCCATTGAATGGCCGGCGCAGTTCGCTTCGCCGGGCGCCCGTATGTCTCTGCGATGTTCTACATTGTTCGCGACATTGCCGACATGGCCGTCTCCAGGCCACCAAGCACTGGAGATACATGTCCTTAAACTTTTTTCCAACTGTAGTTTCTGAATACGTAGGAAAAAGATCTGGAGATAAGAGGACGAGGACTGAACATTTGAGACCTAGCCAGCCGTCCACACACATAAGAAAGGACTCACTTTTCCCGAGAGAGAGCTAGAAAATGACTGGTGGATGGTGAGAAGAGAGAGCGAGTGAGAAGAAATGTGAAGAAGAAGTGGCGGACGGGTTTAGAAAGGTGTGGCAAAGTTGTGGCGGACGAGGAAAGTGAAGAGATGACCGAAGGCACGATTGGGGCTGATTGGTCGAAGCAAAGCTCTGTTCTAATACGAAGAGAAACTTGTGGGTTAGTTTTAGTGGCTAAATTCCAACTCCAATCGTATATCTTGTTTCCTTGAACAACATTTACCACTAATGTTTTAAATGTTTTGTTCAGAAACTATCATATCTATTTTATTACAACTAGCTCATTGATGTTTTTGTGATTTATTATATTTAAGAATAATAATTAAAATTTTCAATCCATATTTTAAAAAAACATATTTTTTCATTGATTTGTTGTAAGACCCATAATATATTTTTCAGATCATGGAACTAAAAAAATCTTTGCCAATGGAAACAACAATAATATGAAAAATGTGAGTTGTGTAAATGGAAAAGTAATAATGTGTCAATGAAAACAACACTTGTATAGAACTCTAACTTCTCTTATCATTTATAGCTATTTACTATGTTAATATGAAAAGTTCTAGATATGTTAATGAAAAAATCACAGTTTGTCAATGAACAACAACTGCATAGAATTAAATAATCTCTTTTATCATTTAGAGCTATTTAGCAAGCTAATGTATGTGAAAACTGTGAGATTTTTCAAGGAAAAGTTCACAATCTATCAATGAAAACAAAAAGCTACATGAAAATTGAACAATATATATTTCATCATTCAGAGATATTTACCATGTTAATGTGAACAGTATAAGATGTGTCAATAGAAAAGTCATAATCTGTTAATGAAAACAATAACTACATGGAATTCAATAACTTATTCTATCATTTAGATTTATTTATTAGGTCAACGTGAAAAGTGTGATATCTGTTAATGAAAAAGTCACAATATATAAATGAAAACAACTACATAGAACTGAAAAACTTATTCTATCATGATCCAAAGTTATTTAACATGATAATGTGAAAACTATGAGATGTGTTAAGAAAAAAAAAATTCACCTTCTGTCTATAAAAATAACAAGTTATATGAAACTGAATAACTTATTTTCTCATCTAGAGTTATTTGCTAGGTTAATATAAAAAATCTCAAATGATATAAAAAAGTTGGATATTAAGAAACTTTAGATTGAATTATGATTTAGATATTGTAGACCTCGATAATTGATATATACTTTTCCAAATAGATGAATTTTTTTAAATAAAAAATAGTAAATTGCTAACGGTATACCATGCACCCATGGAACTAGTCATCTTCATTGTATCGAAAATTTAAGTATATTAGAAATATACAACAAAGTGATTTCATCTTATGTATAGCTGGTATAAAAAAATTGTATGAAACTAAAAGGTTGGACAGTAATGCTAAGAATACATAATATAAAGGACAATGTGAATATTAGGCCCGGATTTCATCTTCTTGCTTTCCGGTTCCGAAGTCGAGTTGCAGAGGCCAAGAAAGTGATACATGTTCCTAGTTGGATGAAGCTAAAGAGAATTCGACCTAGAGCTGGGTGTTTCCTGCAGTATTAGGGACAGAAAATCTGGACTTACTTTTTGCTTTCAAAGCCGGAAAAAGATGCGTAGACTTAAACATGCAGGCAGTCCTGAAAAAAGGTTTCAAAAACATTCTCGACAAGATAGTATTTACGTCAATCAACACCTCGATATCATCACCAAAATGTTTTTCACCTTCACTTCCATTCGTTTCATATTATTTCTTTGACAATTTCCGAATTTTTTATTGACACATTCCATACATTTCATAGATAAGGGTTAAATAGTCTCAGCATTTGTCTATCACACAACTCTTGCTTTTTGACATTTGCAAAATTCATTTACACTTTCCACATGTTAACCTGGCACATCTTGTATTTCTCATCCTTCTGAATTGTTCCAGTGAAAAACAGAAACGGATGCTTCAACTCGGTTCAGTACCTGAGAAGATTCAAACAATATCTAGCCAACATAAAGCAACTGAAGCCGAGAAACAAACTAAATAAACACCAAGACTAAATAAGAGGTATGAAAGTTCATCCACATCACTTTCCACTGACATATTATTGATTTTTATTTAGCATATCTTCCTTTTCCCTTACTTATCTCCTACATATATTTTCATGTACAATAATCAGACGCCTAATTCCTTGTCATGTCTTAATTTTTTTTAAACACTTTCCATTGCCATAAAGGCAAGAAGTAGCAGGAAATGACACAAAAAATAAAAAAAACATAGGTATGACTTACTTTCTTCACCAATAACGATCAATTTCCTTTGCCATATTTCGAAGTTTCTTATTACATTTCCTATTAAATAACACACACACACACATATCATCTACATAGCCCTTCAGAGAAGGGGAACAAGCAACACAAATTCACAAAAACAGCTAAACTTGAATCTGAAGAAGTAAAATGTGTCCTACATTTCACTACTAACCAGTATATATAGGTTTCACTTGCAATGTTTACTAATTGATCATTACATATTTTCTTCCATTTCTCAAAACCAACACTCTCATCAACCATCTCTGTACATATTCTTGTAGTGCAAAACAAAAGGCAAAGAAGCGATCAAACATAATTATGGAAAAGCAGCCTTCATTTAAAAAACCTGCATATGACATCTATTTCTAATTATACTTTCTAAACTTTCTCTATCACTTCTCAAAAGTTCTAATTACACTTTCTATTTCTTTTTGCAGCACTAAACATCTTTGTTAATGATGATGATTCTGATTTTAAACAAAACAGTGAAAAGTAAGCAAATCTTTCTGAAACGCTACTCCTAACCTTTCCAGGGCACTTTCATTCAACATATTATACTCTATACCATTATACTTTCTAAAATTTCCCCTTACAGTTCTCACATCTTGTAGAATAAAATTTGAGCCAAGCTGCAAACCAAAAACAGTTAACTTCACCATGATGAAACTGTCTGAAAGCCTTCCACATGTTGCTGCAATAGATGAGATAGGTTTCTCATCATTCTTTCACCTAAATTACACCAAGATGCATGCAAGCTTGCAACAATGGCTATCGGATTGCTACAAACCAGATAACTAAACTCTGGGAATTATTGTTACTGAGTGCATCAAACTAAAGCCACTTGATGTCCACCAAGTGCTTGGAGTGCCAATGGGTCTAGAACTTGTAGAGCTGCACCCATATCCTCATGCAAATGATGAAAATCTTAAAGCATGGAAGAAAAAGTTTGGTGTGAAGACATTTGGACCAAGTAGTAGCCAAATCATTGAACCTGTCTTTGTAAAGGAGCCGCCAAATAATGAATTCAAGCAAAATTTCATAGTCTGCTTGGTTACAAAGATATTGGCTCCTTTCGATAAATCAACATACTATTGACGAATCCATAAATCCTTGACGAATATCTAAAATGTAAAGAACCTTAACTTTGTAGCATTTGTGCTTGAGCAGTTAAGTTCTAAAGTAAAAAAATATTAGGACAACACAAATAAAAAAAACACTTTAGGGTTACTTGTACTTCTTGTTGGTAGACCTATTATGTCATAATCAATGAAAACTTTACTTTAACACCATGCTAACATACTGCTGACGCATTTGTTTTATATAGATGTTTTATCTAGACAGAATTTTTTTTTGTGCTAAAATAGTAGTGCCAAAAAAATTGCCAAGAATGAAGGGTTGGACAAATCTTCTTGTAAGAAAGTGACTTTTAGAAGAATAGAAGAATGAAGGATATGGTCTTGGCCAAAACACTGTTGACAAAGACATATGATTCCTAAAAAAGAAAACAAGCATAGATAAAATGGATACCAAAGAAACAGAAATCAAGAGAACAAGAGCAAACCTTGCCCAATTATAGTTGCCACAAAAGAATAAGAACCTACTGTTGAACTGGTACATAATTTACTCACATAAATTTTTATTACGTAATTACTCATGGAAGACAACTTTCAAACATCTTTCTAATACAACAATAATATTATAAATTATTAATTTCAAGATATACAAACTAGAACAATCAATTTTGAAATGGCAAAACTCCAAGATTATGTCAAGGAAGCATCAGTTGCACTAAACAAAATGGATATGCAAATGGCAAAGGTTTGCAATCTCTTCATATCACTACCAGAGGAATTAGCCAAGCTTGTAAAGAAATAAGAAGAACTTGAAAATCTATCTTCATTTAGCCTAATAAACAACCAGTTTTGTGATGATCTGGAGAAAATAGTGCAAGCAATAAAGCAAGCATACCAACAACAGAAGGATGAAGAAGGAAAAAATGCAAAACAAACTCATCCTGATCATCTTGAAGAACCAGCTTCTCTTGTCACTGATCTAGACAATATTGTCAATATGGCAGTAAACATTGGTGCTATTTTTGGACCTGAAAGGGCATAATAGGCACAAAAAATAGCTAGAACACCAACTTTTAATCTTTTTGATAGCCTAGATACACATACCATCTAGCTACCACTTAAATAATGCATAATTCTTAACTCAGGAATAAGTTTTAGACCTAACTGAAGCTACAAAACATCTTAGAATAGCTTAGGGATAATAACTGATATATTGAGACATTCTTATGGTACCTTGAGCTTAAGGAGCTTGGGCCTTGGTGATGCGGTGCCAAAAGTGTCACCAAAGCCAACAACTTTCTAATTTCCTCAAGAACACTTGGTGACGCATCCTCACCACTGTGATGTGTCCTCAATGGTCTATTAAGCACTTCATGCTCTTGTGCTATCTCGTATAGATTTTGCGTAATCTTTCAATCCCCAAAGCCAATACAAATGGCCTTATTTCTTCTTCATTTCTACATACAATACTATATTTATTTGTATTATTTGATCTAAATTAACTTGAATCCTTATCTCAAATCATCCTCAAAGCAAGCAATAAGCAATAAGCACACATGAGCTCAATAGAGTTCATTTGAGTTTCAAGCTTGAATTCAACTAAATTGGAAACCAAGGGCATGAAATTAAGACAATTTCTAACCATTTAACAAGCTTAGAACTAACCACCAAGGATCATAGAAGTTTACTTTATGGTTTGAACCAAAATCTTGCAAGAACAACTTCAAATGCACAAGCTAGAGGCTTGTAGGATGACTTTAGGATCTTCAATTTTTATGAAATTTTTTGGTAGATTGGGAGCTTTGATGAGGAGGAGCTTTGGAGAGAAGAGAGCCGAAAAATCAGTAAGTGGAGAAGATGAATAGTATTATCACCACCAATTATATAACCAACTACTCCCACTTAACCCATTTTTCACTCACTTGACACTTTGGCACACAAACTTAGTTTTAACTCACTTAGGTCACTTATATCCTTCCTATACCATTTCTCCTTAGTCCCATAGAAAGGTTTTTCTTAAATCCTTCATATATCATCTCTCCTTGGTCCCATAGAAAGGTTTTTATTACCCACACACTACGTCCTTAAACCACTTAAGCCATTATAAGACATAATAGCTCAATTTTATCATTTAGTGCATTTTAACCCTTAATTTTCACTTTTAGTTGAAATAGCTAGAAACACTTATGCTCCTTAATTATTTAGCTTAAAACACTTGCACGAACCTAATTTCACTGAAATTATAGTCATGCCACTTACTTGGGCCAAAATTATTATTTTACCCTTTTCACCCATTAGGTGCCAATTACATTTTGGAACTCAACTTAACCTTATTTAGCTTGTTTTTCTTACATGATAAAACTTATTTGAGGATAAATAACTTGGGATTCACTTACCTTGACATTCAAACTAGGGGAAGTGGTTGGACGACCTTTACATGATGCATATAGGCATGATTAATGATATGTGTATCATTAATGAACATGGATTTGTTCAAGGATCTTTGATTAGTTCAAGGACTTGTGATGAAGAAAATTCTCCTATGTATGTTTAATCACTACATAAGAAGGAGATTTGTTGTCATGCCTGGGTCACATGCCTAAACTTGCATATGTTAGTTTCTTTTTTGTGATAGTGTGTTTTAAGTGTTCTTATCTATTATCCTTGTATTCTATCAAGTATATCTAGCGCAAGTGGGAGATGTTGGAATTTAGTTAGCAAAAGTAAGAACTAAATTTCATAAATGCACTAAGATATGCTTGTTTTACTACTAGTTGGTGTGGTCACACTATGTGCTGGTGCTGTCATACCAATTCAAATTACCACTTTGAACATTAACTAAAAATAATTAGGTGGTTAGAATGATGTGACATATATATGTGACACATCGCCACCTTGGAACCAATAGGAACCTATCATGTGGTGATTACATTACATGTACATATATACCTTGACACATGGGATAATTGTTTAATAACGGCCTCATAACTATTAGTATTATGAACGATATGACCTTTAGATGGAAGGACATGTCCATCCCAACATATATGCCCCTTGGGGGGTAGTTATGCACCATAACTATTCTAATTAGTGAAATAATATGAATTTTAGTGAATGGTCATCCTTTAGGTGAATTTAACAATCTTTAGGCGGTGATTATGGCATTGATTTAAGGACATACAAATCTTAGAAGAGTTGTGACTCAATGGCCAAACCAACTCATCTGTTCTAAGGGTGGTTATTGCTTTACTTCAAGGGAATAAGTTACAGGTGGATAGGTGCACCTTTTGGTGAACTAGTGTAACTTTTTATAAATATTTGTAATTCTTTTATAAAAGGTTATGACCCTCCATAAGTGCTAATTCACCTCTATAAATAAAGGGCAATATAATTGTGCAAAAATGGTAGAAAAATACAACTTTTGGAGCTCTTCTTCTATTTCACCTCACACATTTCTCTTTTACCATAAAAAGAATTCTGGTGGAGTATTAGGTGTGAACTAACATATTTAGTTACTTCTATTTCTGAATTAATTAAGAGCTAATTAGTTTTTATCTTAATCTAGAATGACTTATTTTTATCTTTACATTTTTTTTACCCGAAACCAATTTCATTTAAAAGCTAATATTATTTAGGTGAAATAATCCATTGATTGTGAAATTTTTATGATATTTTTAATTTTTTTTATGAAATTTTTTTATACATTAAAAAAATAAAAATTCATAGAAATTTAATAACATGATAAAAATTTTGTTTCATATAGAATCATTATACCTATATAATATTGAATTTCAAATGATTGGTTTTAGGAAAAAAAATGTAAAAATAAAAATAAGTTATTTTAGACTAAGTTGGTTTAGGTTAATGAATTGACTCTAAATATCTGATTCTGGGTATTCACAACAAGTCATATATTCCGCAACATGCTTAGACAGACATCTTTTGTCAAGAAGACTATTACTCAATTTTATAGTGATAACTAAGTGCGCCTTAATTTCGTATTTATTTTATATCTTAGATATATAAGTGTTATTTAGTTGTGCACTAGATTTCCTTCAGATTTCACAAACTATTTGCTTCCATCCCATATTTTTTTGAACTATTTACTATTTTGGGTTGTCCATAATGCTTTGAAACATTGTCTCTTTTAGTAAGTTTTATCAACCAAATTAAGTTTTATAACTTATTATCTTCCCACTTCCACTTTGGTCTCATTCAAGCTAGATGCCAATCTCATCTATCCTCTTCTTACTCCAACATCATTTAATTGGCAACTAGGGAGACTTTGGGCTTTCGATCAAGTGATTCAGGGTGTTGAGTGTTGACGCGAGGCAGTTACTACATGCCTTAAGAAGTGTTATTGTATGTCGCCTGGGATCAATGATTTGCCCGATTTAGAAGATTATCGGGGAGAGGTTCGAGACAAGGCGGTGCTTCAACATGACAGTGATGGAAGCTGAGGATGATGCAACATGGTTGCTGGTGGTGACAAGGGAGATATGGAGGTGGTGTGATATCGAAGATCAAATAGCAGCGCTAGAGATCATGGACGAAGGAGTAAGGCCAAAATAGGGGCAAAATTGAAAAGAATGGGATATTTTGTGCTTCTTTAAACTATGTGCCGGATGAAATGGAGTAGAAAAAAAGAGATAGATGGAGTTCAATTACAGTCTCCTCTATGATTTGTACAGCACTTTCATCTTCAAGTTTGAAAACCTACTCTTACTCCTCTTTCTTCTAACTCTTCTATAGGAAAAATATTACATTCCATTTGAAGAGAGTTAAAAAAAAAACTTCTAGTCAATATTAAAAAAATATTGGACTATTTAAATTTCTAAAACATAATCACTTGGTATTTTAAAATAGATTATGAAAATCTTACATTTAGACAACTTCAGGTGAAACTTAATCTTTTCAATTATACTCTAACCTTGGAATCCTAGAATATATTAGCTTCTTGGTTATAATTATATGTTACATACTCTAATGTGTCTCATATATTGCCAGACTATATGCGTGGGAAATAGACACTCATATAGATGTATTTTGGAAAAAAACAATCCTATTATTACATTAAAAGAATCCTTTTATTATTTTGTGGTTGCGTTTTAAATTTGTGTACTTGAAACCCAAATTGGCCATCAAGCTTTTATAAATATGCCTATCAAGTATCAGCCCATTGAACTCTTTTATTCATTCACCTATTAAACTTTCAAATTTGTGTCAATTAGGTCAATGGGAGCCTTAATTGAAATTTTTTAGAAATTGAGCACTAAAAGTATAATTTTTCCAAAAGAAATACAAAATTATTGCTGATAATTTTTCATCAATTGTTACGCAGATAAGAATTCCTATCGATTTTGTACTAATGTCTCCAAGAAGTTCTGATTTAGCAGAATCATAATATGGGTTCATAAATTCTAAAACATTTAGTTAATAAAATGATCCGATGAACACAACTCGGAAAGTTTAATGGGTGGAGAAAAAATTTGTAACGGCTGATGTACATATTCATGAAAGCCTGAATAACCATTCTGGGATTCTAGCCATCAACATTTGCAATATTCTTGATTTTATTTTATTGAAATAAGTTTTTATTTTGTTTTAATGGAAGAGTTTGATTAAATGTTATTGGTGTGCGCTCTGTTCAACATGAATCGCAACTATCATTCAGAAAACCACAATAAACAAGCAGTAGCTAAAATCAATGACATCAACTAGCAACGAGAAACTAGATTAGAGAACCAGTAGAACCTGTATTATTACCTGTTTAGTTTTACTTCAACTAATTTTGAACTTGGAGAACAAAAGCCAGCGTGTATTGCAACCAAAGAATGGGGACATCCCTTTTACTTACATCTAAAGATCTGCAAATGAAAGCCTAGTTTCTGATCCATAAAGAGTCTGCCTTGCTGCTTTCTAAGGATAGATTGAAACTATTATGTGCAGCAATCAAGCAAATATTTTCACAAATATTACCCGCTAGAAATCACATATGCAAACAGAGTCTACAGCAGCGAGTGTATATGCTTGTTGGTGAGGACTGCCCCATTAGGAACCCAGATTGACATTGCAAGAAAAGCTACTTATACATGTAAAAGAACTGTGCTTTTCCCAATCACTATCAGTAGGCTATTCGACATCAGAAGAAGGTTTTCAGTGTTTGAAGAAATTCGACGGCTTGCTACTCATCAAGTTTGTAATATTCAGCGTTCAAGTTTACTGGTCACAGATGCTCCCTATTCCTCAGCTGGTGTATATTGATTGAACTTGATAAGCTCCTTAGGAATTATTTCTGAAGCGGCTCTGTTAATAATTACTAAAAGAAAGCTATAGCATTTGATTCAGCTTGTAAGGAGAAGCAGGGTGGTCTTGGCCAGCATTGCTGGAATGTTGCTCCGTTGAGGAAGCTACAATGGGAAGTGGAACTGACAAGAGAGCATGCACATTACACATGTTCTAACTCTGAATTCATAGTGTTAATTGCTGACTAATCTTCCACAAATAGCTCCTCCATTATGTCTTTAGGATCATATAGAATTGGTTCAACATTTCGAGCTTCGGATTCCCATTCCACATCAAACTGCAACATCAAAACACATACACACACATACAGCTAACGTTAGATAACCTGATAAAGTACAAATAAATTCAAGTCAAAACTTTATCATATTCCTTTAGCAGATTTGTTTTGCAGTAGTATACGCACCTTCCCATTCTTTTGAAAACATCCTTTCAAGAGATCCCATGCATCTTTGGCCGACTTCGCTTTGCTTGTCTCTCCAATTATAGTACTTGGCGATGCTTGTAAAATAATAGAGAGTAATTGTGCTTCCTTCTTCCTCTCTTCACTTAAATTCTCTTTTTCAACCATCTCCCATAAACCTAGTGACGAAAAATAAGTTTTCATTCTAGAATGCCAAGTTTCACAGTCTCGTCCTGGGAATATTGGGAATGGAATCATCGCTTGACTGAAAATCTTCATCAAGGTTGAAGATTCATCCATACTTGAAATAACCTGCTTTCACACACACTAAATATTTAGACGTTCTTAAGTCATTGGTTAGTATCAAAAGATATTTGGGAAAAATTTTTCCGTTTCACAACGATTTCATTGGTTAGTATCAAAAGATATTTGGGAAAAAATGATTAGAAGCCAAGTTTTAGATTAGTCATGGGAGGAGATGATTTTGATGACATTGATAAATCACACCAACAGTTAGTTTAGTAAATCTTAAAAAGTTCAGAATGACCATTAAACTCTCATGAATATGCAAAATTAGTGCACCAAACCTTTGTTATTTTTACGTTGTGTGAGGATGGGTTAGATCAGATTTGAATTAGACCATTCAAGTTCGGGTTTAATCGGGTTAGTATGAATACAGGTCCAGGTCGGGGTCATTTGAGTTTGGTTTGATTTCGGGTTGAGTGAATTTCGGGTTCTGGTTGAGTTGAGTTGGATTTATTTGGACTCAGGTTCAACACAGGTCGGGTCGATTTCAGTCTCAGGTAATTTCAGGTTGGGTTTTAATTCAAACTCGGGTTGACCAATCGAGTTTGTTTGTGTTCCCGGTATACATGCTGAAATCACTTAATCAATTCGATTTTTTATTTAGTTTTTGTTCAAATTTAAATTAAATAATTTAATTTTTTGTGCAATTAATTTACTTTAATTTTTCTTTTCATAGTATGTTAAAAAATTCATAAAAATTTTTCTTAATTATGTTCTGATAAATTTACTGTGATATCCAACTTTTGCTATGAAATTGCTACAAAATATAACTCTAGTTCACTATTACTCTATTAGTGATTAAACTGACAAATTTCAAAAATTATGAGTGAAAATGCAAAGATTTGAAAAGTTTAGAGACCCATGTTATAATTATTATGATAACTAAAATGGAAATTTTTAAAATCTAGGTGCCTTATTGCACTATACTTAAAAGTTTAGGGGATGATGTTGTAATTTAGTAATCGCCTAGCAAGATCATAAAACTTATAAAATATGGAAGTTACTTATTTTAGAAGAACCTAAATATGAAATTTTTAAAAGATTTACTAAATATCGATGTTTCTAAAAAAAGTGAAGTTATTAAATATGTAAGGCTCAAAATATAAAACTTATTAAATATGGAAGGTAATAAATTTAGAAAGTTAAGGTTTAGGGTAAAAGTTAGAATTAATTGTTAAGGTTTAGGATAAATGTTAGAAATAATATTAAATGTTAAGGTTTATGGTTTAGGGTTTTAATGTTAGGCTTTAGGGTTAGGATTGAGAGCTTATAACTAAGGTTAATGTTTCAATTAGGGTTAGAGTTTAGGGTTTTGATTTAAGTATAATGTTTACAGTTATGATTTAGGTCTTATGATTTGGATTAGGGTAAGTGTTTAGGGTTTATGGTAAATTAAATTCAAATTTAGAGATAAATAATTAAAGATTAATATTGTATTTAGTATTCATACTAATACAATATAGGAATATTAGTCATATGGAGCAGCACGGGAATGTTGATACTAGTGGAAGAAAAAACTATTAGAAAATTTAATTTGACTATATATAAAAATATTCTAATTCAAAACATTTGAAATTAATTAAATCAAATTTCAAATACCCTAATTTAAAAATTAAAATAATTAACTATATTAAATTAATATTATATTTACCAATTGAAGTTTGTATGGTAAACTTAAAATTTGAAACCTAAATAACCAATCTAAGTATTCGACAATTCAACAAATTTGTACCGGATTACCAAAAAAATGGGGAAAAATTTTTTTGTTTGCAAAATGAAGTTTTCCCTAAATGGATCTACTGTTACTCGATCTGAATTTGTTAACGTCCAATTTAATAATCAGATAAGATATAATGTGTCAGTTACATGTTTCAAAATAATGTATAAGCAAATCCCTAAATTATTAAATTCTAAAAGACCTATGTAAAGCATATTATTTTGTTAATTTATTCTTCAAAGATCTCTAAATAAAACATATTTTTATAGCATTTTAAAGTTTCTTAAATCGTAAGGTTATAATTGATGTGTAATTTAGATAAGTAGACAATATATATGAAAAATCACAATTTTTTTTAAAATTTCGGCCGACCATGTATTAATGTTGAATATGGTTAAAATTGGGTTATGTTAAGTCTAGTCATCGGGTCATTCTGAGTTCAAGTCAGATCAGTCTCGAGTTTAAATTATTTTGAGTTCGGGTGTTTCGGGTTCAGGTTATTTGGGCCCGGGTTATTTGGATTCAGGTTTTTTTGGATTTCACTTCAATCGAACTCGGGTTTAGGTCAGATTGAGCAAAATCAAGTCAATCGAGTTCAAGTCATTAAGTTTTCTGGTCAGGTCAGATTTGGGTTTAGGTGGATTAAGCCAGTTTGCAGGGTCGAGTTAGATTTTATTATCCCTAACATTGTGTCCATCCACCCGTCAAACTTTCAAAATTATGCCTATTATCTCACCAAGTGTCTTGGATAAAATATTACTAGAATTTCTTACCCGGTGTCTTAGATAAAATACTGCTAGAATTTCACATCAAGGCACCCTAAAACATTCATCGCTTTTGACTCTATAATACTTATTATCAATTTTATACTTGGTTTCATACCCTCAGAAACTATAGAACGTTGTTGTAGAAGCTGAAGTGTAGAAATAGCGTTAGTTTAAGTATACATACCTCTCTTTCTGCGTAAACACATGCACCCGACTCAGTGAAGAAGGTAGTCTCCATCTTGGGGCACCCTTTGACCTTCAGATAACTCAGTGAAGGAAAGCCAATACGATAATCCATTGGGGCGAAGGTGAGAAGAGATTCCAGGTCAATAAGCGATAACTCTTGCAACTTTGGGAGCTCTAAATACTTGTGCAGCGACATTATGCCCTGATCCTGTGAATAATTGGCTGCAAAAATATGGAGCAACTTAGAGGCATTTTCTACTTTGAAACGCTTCAGTTTGGGAAATTGCAGGAAGCGTGTAGGAAACACACTCCTCAACTCGTGACACTTCTTGATGCTGATTTCAACCAAATTTGGAAAGCATGTTCGAGGTTCTGCTTCTCTCGTGGCTGTACTTGCTCCTGAACTTGTCTGCTCATCTGTAATGATTTGCTCCAATTGGGAGCATTCCTCGATGCACAAATACTGTAGTTTTTGCACATTTTTCACGTGTACTAAGGTGAAGATATGTCTCAACTTGGGGCATTTTATCAGCTCCAAGCGAATGAGATTTTGTGATGTTTCGCCCATCAGCTTGCCATCTTTCCCTAGAGTTGTTAAGTGAAATGCGTTAGAAAATTTCAGCTCCTTCAGATTTGAAAGGAAGTATTGGCTTCCTCCATCAAATAACTCCTGAAAATCTGTCACCATCAGGCATGAAAAACTTCTTGATGTTTCTCCCAAGGAGATGACATTTTCAGGGCATCCCGATGTAGAAGCAAATCCATCAAGCTCTAATACCTGCATGAAGGAAAGAAAAAAAGGAATTAGTTGTATGCATATATTGAACCGTGAGGAGTGATGAGTGTGTGTAAACAAAACCTTCAACTGTGGCAAGACAGAATTGTTGGAAGTCCTATGCTCCGCCATTGTAGTATTCCTTGCTACCTTACTATGAGTGAGCAGAAAAGGCTTTAAGGTTGGAAAATGTTTAAGTTTGAACTCTTGCAGACTAGGCACCACCAAGATGTCCTTTCCTTGACAGATGCTGTCCAATTTATTTAGCCTTGTAAGCACCAGGCGCTGTAAGTGAGGAAGCTCAAAAGTGTCATCATTATTGCTGCTGCGATCCACGAAGACATGACTAAGAGCATCGCAATTAGTTATCTCGATGTCTCTCACTTTATTGGCATGCCCTTCAAACATACGAATATCAAACACATGTTCTAGTTTACGACAAAAACCTATCTTGATAGTTGATAGCGCCGGAAAGCATCCACTATCACAATCTTTGGCAATGTCCAATAGATTAATGCAAGAATTTAGCTCCAAGATTTCGAGTTGCTTTAGGCCTTGTGCAACTGAGGGTGAGAACAAAGGATTGCTTAGTTCCTCGCATTCACTTACGGTAATAACCTTGAGATTTCCAAGGCTAAGAGAGCCTTCTCCGTAGCACAATCGCTTCAAGTAAGGCAAGCCTACCAATTCTAAACTTGTCAAATTTTCTAAAACAGACCTCTTCCCCTTGTACTTGGGCATATCAACAATATATTGCATGGTGTCGCATTGATGAAGTTTCAAATCCTTCAAGGCATTCAATCCACCTGGATCCAAGTGGGGGACAAGGTTTGGGATTGGTAAACCCTTCGCTTCAGCAAGGAAAAGGTGTTCCGCGTCAGGTAACAAGTCCTGGAATCCATTTCGCGGAAACTCCCCCATAACTCGCAGAGCTCTAGCAGGCAGATCTCGGTTCTGGTGAAAACTGACCAACTTCTGACCTTTTGTGTTGATTTCTATCTTATATCTTGGCAGTTTAGGTAGCACCATGTTAGACGGAAAACCTTTGAGCTGAATTTGTATAGAAAGCACTGTGAGCTTAGACAGAGAACATATCTGCCTCAGGATGTTATCACTTGCAGCTTTTTTGACTTTCTTGTCCGCTGTAGTAATATAGAGCTCTTCCAGTTTCGATAACCTCTGCAACAAGTTGGGGGCGAACGTGGGAAGCCTTAGACAGTCAGAGAGGTCCAGCAATCTCAGATCATGTAGCTCCCCAAGATCATCCGGGAGCTCATCAATATCACATCCATTGAAACTAAGAATTTTGAGCAACGTCAGTTTGCCTAAGCATGCCATGTCGTCTTTACTCAATGTGAAACGGCTGAGCAAGAGGGTCTGCAGAGTTGTTGGCAGGTTCTCAAGTACTGGCGAATGAATGGAGGGACGCGACGATGAACAATCGTTTTGGCTGCCTCTTAGATTCAAAACTTTTAGCTTTCTCCGGAGTTCTGGTATTCCATCTGTATCTATGCTAATGGTCAAGGCATCAACTTCCCTCGACTTCTTGATTGGAGAAGGCTTAGACCCGGTATCTTTTTCTGCTATCCGGTGCCCAAGCATACGGAAAAGGTTGGTTATCTTCAAAGTACCGTTTTCCATGGTCAAGAATGAATTGGCTTGGAGATTCGAAATTAGAACATGTACTCTGCTTCTTATATCTTCGATGGTTCCTGTCTCTGCAACTTCCAATACTTGTTGACCAATAAGAAATCTTAATACCTCCTCCACGGTTGGAGCATAATTTTGGGGAAAACTTGAAATTATGACAAGTGTCTTGACTTCTAGTTCATTCAGATAATCATAATAGGGCTTGAGATATTTCGAGATAGTAGGATTAGCAGACTTATTGTAGGCAGATGACTTTGATAATATTGCTTCAATCACGGTCACAATTGTGTAAGGCAGACCCTCTGATGCTCCGATAATCCCTTCACTCCAATGCTGGAATGAGTAATTGGGGCGACCCGAAATGAATAATTGGAGAACCCTGTTAGATCTTTCAAATAATGTCACGGCTTCGTCTGGTGTGAGACCTTCAAGTTTAATGGTTGCATCACACCTGAGGCTGGTACACACCTTGGGGAAACATGTGGTCACCAGAATTTTGAGACCCTTGCGGGCGTTATGATGGTCACCCAAAAGTCCTACACCTCTCAGTTCAGGATTTTCCCACCAAACATCCTCAAGGATGACTAGAATATCTTTCCTCTTTTGGAGCTTCTCTTCCAGTTCTTGTTTCTCGATTTGTCGCTGTACAAAAGCCCGATCCATCTCTAACGTTTTCTGCCTTTGTGTGCGGAGCATAACAACATGGTCAAAAAGGCCAGACCTTTTGACTTTCCTCTCAATCTGTCTGACCAGCGTGGTCTTGCCTACACCTCGAAATCCGACCAATCCGATCAAGTTCACCTCTTCATCCTTCAGGGCCTGCATTATCTGAACAGCTGCCTTGTTGGCGGACCTGGACAGAATAAGAAGCTCTGGTGAAGTCAACTTCTGATCATCCTGTCCATCCATGTCGCTGCCCTTGCCATGCCTCCTTCCCGTGTTACCTTGCAGATATTCCGTAGCCTTGTCGGTTCTGGATCTTAACTCTGCCACTCTATCCCGCAGCATCTTCCCGCTTTTCCGGATCGGCTCGAACCAACTCGCCTTTTGACCCATTTCATCCCTCAGGATCACGCTGTCAACCAAGATATTCTGCAGCTCAGCCAACCTCTCCTGCTGGTATTCACTGGTTTCTCCATCAGCCGTCCCCTTGATCTCGTCAACTCTAGATTCCAGCTGCTTTATCACATCCTCGAGTTGTTGCCGGTAGCAGTAGCCGCAAGGGAGCAGGCATCTCGCTGAAGCTCTCAGCTGCTCTGTGCTTCTATCAGCCATGGTGAGTAAGCTCACTGTATCAAAAGCGACACGAAAACAATCATCAGGCACAAACCGAAAGAAGAGCAAATTAAACTGTGTTCTCGACAAGCTAAGCTACTTCTATCGACAATACTGGGGGATTTAACCCGGGAAAAAAACAAATGATCCTAGCGTTACCTTGCTGATCTTCCAAGGTGAATTCCCAGAACAGAAAGCTGAATGTGCCAACAAAGTCGTCGCTAGTATTGGAGCTCTTGAGTCAACCATATCCATTCACGCTGGGGAGTTTTGTATCAAATTCAGTAAGTGGAGCGCTTGCTTTGTCATTAGCCAATTTTAATGGAATTTGCATGTGCCCAAGCTTTTCTTTATTTGCTAGTTGAACGTAATCAGGGTTTGTAGGGTACAGCAAATTTGCAGGCATTTATGTAATTGGGAGAACTTGTTTAGTGGCCAGGGTGAGAAAAACTGTAGGAAGATAAAATGTAAGGAGGTGGTTCAAAGTACACACTTGTGTTCGGTTGCGCGAGACACATCTCGCACCAAGAGAACTGTGTACCCTCATTATTTCCTATGTTTATAATAGTCTCTCATCTTCATTAGTGGAGTAGATTTTCTACAGAGTTCATGAATGTGGGTTTATTATGGTTACTAGCTAGGTAAGCGGAACCATGTAAAAATAATAGTGTGTTGATTTTGTGAGGGCAAGTCATTGTGCGCCCGCAATCGTATCAGATCATTGAAATGATGCCGTTTTCATCTTACGATATTGATTGATGCTAGACATACTAAAAAATTAAAAAGCACTGAATGTTCAAAAAGATAAATGGGGATAGTTAATTTGTTACCATTCGAAAGTTTAGATTTTGTATAAATGTTAAAACAAAGTTTTATTAGTTTTAGTAAAATTCTAAAATATTAGATTGAGCTCCAGCTATTCTTTCTTTTTAATTAGAGTAAGACAAATTAACAAATAAAAATCAGTTAACTCTCTATAAGCCCTGCTAGGTCGTAACCCCTAGGTGTGTAAGAAAGTAGATCTTGCTTGACTATACAATGCTTAGTTAGTCGGTGATTCTCTTTTTGAAGCTAGTCGTCTTTGACTTATTTTTATATATGTATATTTATTTATTATTATTGGTACTGTTGCAGAATATAAAATTTTGTACATTAAAGTTCGTGCGACTTTAAGGGAAAAAAAAACTTTCATGCGAATTTTATATCCATTGTAAACAAAACCATATGTTATTTTGAGATAGCCATGTCCAGTTATTTTACCTCTTTTTAATTGGAGTAGGAACACGTATAGATGGCAATTTGGTGGGTCAGGTCAAATTTGGGTTAGGTCATTCAGGTTCATGTTTAATCGGGTTAGTATGTATTCATGTTCAGGTCAGATTATTTAGGTTCGGGTTGAATAGATTTCAGATTTGGGTTGGGTCAGACCGGGTTTATTTGGGTTCGGATCTAATCAGGTTGGCTTATCGGGTCTAAGACCATATTTAACTTGATTATCGAGTTTACTCGGTTTACTGATATATAAGCCGAAATAGCTGAATCGATTCAATTTTTTTGTTTAATTTTGATTAAAATTTAATTTAACTAAATATAACAAAAATAATACAAAATTTATGAGAATATATTAATATATAATTTCTCTAATAAAATACTCTCTTGTGCCAAGTTCTTTATAACATTCAATATTTAACAATTAATCTATAATTTTTTATTTTTAACATTTTAGTATATAAATGAAAAATTATTATATTAAATAATAAATAAAGGCCTATAGTTTCTAAATATATACTTTCTTAATTTTTTTTCTAACAAATAATCTCCTTCCATCCCATTTTCTTTGCTCCATTTAACTTTTCTAACTAATTGGACTTGAATTTATTTATATTATTATTTATTAAAAATTAAAAAAATATATATATTTAAAACTATATGTTTTGATTTATCATTCATGTATAAAATATTTTTATTTATATATTAAAATGTTAAAAATAAAAATATATAGATTAATTGTTAAAATATAAATAGTACAAATAATTTGAAATAGGTAGAGTAATATGAGTAAATTCAATTCAAATTATTTGAAAAAGTTAAATATTTCAAAGAATATGGGATGAAAAAAGTACTATAATTTCTAAAACCTAATTATTCTTATCTCTTTATTACTGTATCACTAATCATTTACCATAGCTCTCACTCCTTCATTCTACAACATAAAGCAGTTCGACAGAATATAAGAAACTTGTTTTCATATATTAAATCTTAAATTTTCTAGAGTATTTGTCAACCATATATTTTATGTTAATTTAAGTTAAAATGGTTTTACTTTAGTTAGGTTCGAGTTCAGGTTCAGATTCAGGCCAGTTGGATATAATCGAATTTAGGTCATTGATTTTTTATTATAAAATCGAGTCAGGTCAAGTATTTGAAATGGATCAAATTTTGCAATCCGTATGAACAGGTAGTACCTGTCCGAAAAATTGCTTAAATGCTATGCGAAAAAGCCGCAGGCTTGGCTGTACACTGCATAGTTAGTCAATGATTTTGTTTGCCTGTTGACTTTTACAAAAGAGAACTCCAACCATTCTTTTTTAAAAAAATACTTAAACCGCAACCTCATAATTGCCACGACTGTTCTTTTGCCTGCGAGTTATTTTGTCAATTGTAAATTTGTTCACAATGAAAATGTTACCAGTAAATTGGGTTTGTAAAAAAAAATATTAATAGTAAAATCATTCTACAATTATAATTTAATGATAAATTTGTTCCTTTTGACTTTATCTAGGTAAAACTATGCTGCAGTGGGTGATATAGGAGTTTATTGGGCCAACCCGGCTCAGCCGGGCTTGGGGTTGGGCTTGAGTATGGAGAGCTAAGGCACGCCCCAGATAAAGGTGTGCTGGGTAGGGATAGTAAAATTTAACCCAACCTGACTCACCTGAATACGAGCTCTATTTGACCAAAATGACCAAATGACTAAACCCAATATGACCCAATTTTAACTTAAATCAATATAAAATATATGATTGGTAAAGACTTTAAGAAAAATTTATGATTTAACATAGGTGGCTGAGTTTCTTTTACTCTGTTGATTTGTTTTGTATTGTAGGCTGAGTAAAAGAGAGTTATGAGAAATGATTAGTGAAACGATTAGAAAGAGATATAAATAATTAGGTTTTATAAATTATAGTACTTCTTTCATCTCACATTCTTTGAAACATTTAATTTTTTCAAATAGTTTGACTTGCATTTATTTATATTATTATTTTTAGAAAAAAATTTAAAAATATATATTTAGAAACTATATGTCTTTATTTATTATTTAATATAAATATTTTTTATTTATATATTAAAATGTTGAAAATAAAAATTCATAGATTAATTGCTGAATAGTAAATGTTGCAAAGAACTGGGACAAATGCATTATTTTATTAAAAAATTATATATTAATATATATTCATAAATTTTATATTATTTTTTTATGTCTAGTTAAATTAAATTTTAATCAAAATTGAATAAAAAAATTGAGTCGATTTTGTCATTTCAGCTTATGCATCAATGAATCGAGTAAACCCAATGATCAAGTTGAATATAGTCTAAGACTCTACAACCTAACTTAATTGAATCCAAACCCGAATAAACCTAGATGAATCCAACCTGAAACTGAAATCTGTTCAACTCGAATCCAAATAACCCAACCAGAACCCGAATACATTCTAACCTAATTAAACGTGAACCTAAATGGTCTAACCCAAATCTGACCCAACCTACCCAATTGTCATCTCTAGTACCGGGCCTAACCCAGGTTTGGGCTGAGCCTAAGGATGACAATTGGATGGGTCGAGTCAGGTTTGGGTTAGGTCATTCAGATTCAAGTTTAATCGGGTTAGCATGTATTTGGGTCCAGGTCGGGTTCAGGTTGATTTCGAGTTGAGTAGATTTCAGGTTCGGGTTTGGTCAGGCCAGGTTTATTTGGGTTCGGATCCAATTAAGTCGGGTTATTGGGTCTTAGACTATATTCAACTTGATTGTTGGTTGATCGTCGAAACCGCAAAAAATAATTATGGTATCACTAACAACTCAGAATAAATAAATTTGTAGTATAGTAGTGGAAAGCAGGTCGATTTTCTAACAGAAAACTGAAATAAAATATTGTGGGGGATTGTTTGCAATAACAGAAAACTGAAATAAAATATTGTGGGGGATTGTTTGCAATAAAAAAAAAGAGATAAAATAAAAAAAATGATCAGAAAACAAAAATTAAGAAACCTATCAAGTAAGAAACCAACAAAACAATCAAGAATTCAAACCTTGGCATCAGGCAATATCCACCACTGAATTCCTACAACTGATCATCAATGTATATATAGATCAATCAAGACTTTGAATATTCATTGTTGGAACTATCTTCCTACCTATCCTTAGTCGTAGTTAATCAGAAAACAAGTGATCTAATTAACCCCAATTGCTAAACAACCTAAGACAAACGCTTTGATTTAATTTTACAATTGCATTAAAAATTAGAGAGATCGATGAAACTAAATAACACAAACACAAGTGGCTGCATTTAATTTATTTAAATGTTCTCCCTAAGACCTAATGATTTCTGATGCAGTAAATTACTAAACCCCAGTTGCTTCACAGATTAAAGAAACCAAACAATTACAGATTTGATTTCTAACCTAGCAATAAATGGAATTCGAATAACAACTAGTAGTCTCCTAACATATAAACAAAGTAATCATAAAATTAATCATAAAAGAACATCCAATACTCAAAATATTAATTGACGAATAAAAACAATTTTGATCTCACAGTGCTGAAGAATTCGGGATTTCAGTCTCCTTTAACTAAGAATAAAAAAACCAATAAAAAGAAAATAAAATAAATAAGAAAAGAAAACAAAAAGAGTTGGAGAATGAGAGGAAGGGGGGTGGCAGCCCATGCGGCAGCTGCTTCTTTATACTAATACAGCTAACCTTATGTGGTTAAATCCAAAAAAATCACTAAACTTCCTATATTGTTACAAAAGTGCCCAAAATAAATAAAAAGATTCAAAATAACTAAAAGATTTCAAAGTTTGCCAGTTAAGTAATGCTTCAGAACAGCGGCAGCAACTTCAAGTTGAGATTCGACCTTGATGCAATCATTATTTCTCAAAACTCAAAGCATTAAAGTTGTAGATCTCTTTCTTAGCTTCGAAGCGACACTTGGATCGCATAAAACGGACATCTACAACCAAAGATATGCCCCAAAATACAGCAATTACTTCCGAATTAGGGATGACTCGCAAATCGTGACTTTGAAGCTGAATTTCTCTTAATGCGCAAACTGGGTTCTATAGTCTGAATGTGATTTGTAGCTCTAAATG
The DNA here is from genome assembly GCA_039654915.1 of Aquilaria yunnanensis. Classification (NCBI taxonomy): domain Eukaryota; kingdom Viridiplantae; phylum Streptophyta; class Magnoliopsida; order Malvales; family Thymelaeaceae; genus Aquilaria; species Aquilaria yunnanensis. The sequence goes on along the minus strand of CM077596.1, from coordinate 92,837,315 downwards.
CTAGCTTTCCAATGAATCAAGAATCACTTGATTCTGATATTTATAGCTCAAGATATGATTTTTCTACCAGAACATCATTAATCTGTCAAAATCCTGAAAGAACACAAACAAATTAAAACTTGTAAAATGGCAAATTAAATCCACTCTTAATCAATTGAGTCCAGGTATATTCAACGCTACAAAACATACTAAAAATATATCTTTAAGGTTCAAAACATATTAAAACATACTAAATATGAGAGAAATAAATATAATAAATATGAGCTTATTAATTGTCGAGTTTACTCGGTTCACTGATGTATAAGCCGAAATGGCTGAATTTATTCAATTTTTTTATTTAATTTTGATTAAAATTTAATTTAACTAGATAAAAAAATAATATAAAATTTATGAAGATATATTAATATATAATTTATTTAATAAAATATTCTCTCTGTGCCAAATTTTTTTTAACATTCACTATTTAACAATTAATCTATAATTTTTTATTTTCAAAATTTTATTATATAAATGAAAAATTATTATATTAAATAATAAATAAAGACCTATAAATTTTAAATATATACTTTTTTAATTTTTTTATAAAAAATAATCTCCCTCCATCCCATTTTCTTTGCTCAATTTAACTTTCTAACTAATTTAAGTTGAATTTTATTTATATTATTGTTTATTAAAAATTAAAAAAATATATTTAAAAACTATAAGTCTTGATTTATCATTCATGTATAAAATATTTTATTTATATATTAAAATGTTGAAAATAAAAAATATAGATTAATTTTTAAAAAATGAATAATGCAAAGAATTTGATATAGATGGAGTAATATAAATAAATTCAATTCAAACTCTTTGAAAAATTCAAATATTTCAAAGAATATGGGACGGAAAGAGTACTATAATTTTTAAAACCTAATTGTTCGTATCTCTCTATCACCGTATTACTAATCATTTATCATAGCTCTCACTTGTTCGCTCTACAACGCAAAACATATCAACAAAATAGAAGAAACTCATTCATATATATTAAATCATAAATTTTCTAAAGTCTTTGCCAACTATATTTTTTATGTTGATTTAAGTTAAAATCGGGTCTTGTCGGGTTTAGTCATCGGGTTATTTCAGGTTCAAGTCAAGTCGAGTTCAGGCTCGAGTTTTCTCGGGTTTTACTTCAATCGAGTTCGGGTTCAGATCGGGTTGGGTGCAGTTGGGTTCTGGTCATTGCCTTTTTTGGTCAAATCAGGTTAGGTCGGGCTTGGGTTCGGGAGGGTCAATTCAAGTCTTCGGGTCGGGTCAAATTTTGCCATCTCTAGCCGAGCCTAAGCCGATTTTTATAATTTTTAAAAAATTTATTTTTACACAAATTTTTTAAGACTAATTGCTTTAAGAGTGAAACACCGCCGCCAATGAAAATTTTATTATTTTTAAAGCCAAACAATGCTTACATAAGTTGGAATAAGCCTTATATAAGTCAATGGTAAAATGTTCAAAAGCATTAAACTTAAAAGAAAACCTAGAATCTGTGCTCAATGGTATAATCAAATTAAATACAAACTAGCAATATAATGAGCAAACCTAAAACCTAAACGTTTACCTCATCGAGGTTTTGATCATCGGAACTCTTGTGATCTTGTACTTATAATGTAGTAAGATCCCAATCGCAGTTGTACGTAGAAACAAATCTCAACTGCATCTAGTGAGGTGGTGACAACCTTAGCAAGACCCTACTAGGTGATGTGATGCGCCCAGATAGGCAAATACTTATAAAACTAGTTTTAATACCTAATGTTACCTCTAGAGTGAATTGTGGAGAAAATTTGGTTGAATTTCAAATGGGAAGTATATGCATATAAAAAAATAATTTAAATACCTAATGTTGCCATGATATGCAAATAGTTAGAAATAATAAATAACGTACTAAAAAAGTTAAATAAAATGATAGGTAAAAATGTCATTCAAGGAAGTAACATTTTACAAGTAAAGTGGCAGTAATACGTGTCTTGATATTATACATGATAGTTCAAATAAAAATACATGATTATATAATTTAATAATCATGTGTTATCAATTAATTTCATAAGAAATCATGTTCAAATAAACAAAATGTTCTACTAATATTGCTTATTATTTTTATTTTTATATAATTCACAGTAGCAATAGAACCTGAATTAGGTAAAGAATTATAAAATATTTAAATTAAGTCTCGCAACCTAGGTAGAGTGACAAGGGCTTTGCGTAGCCATATCCCCAATGGTTCAAGACACCTTAGGCCCTTTTACCTTAAAAAATTTTATCTATAATGTAAAGAATTTTGAGTAGAAAAAAAATTTAAATTAAGATAATTATGTAAGATATTGCAAAAAAAAATTAACAATTAACAAATTCTTGAGTATAATTTGTGCATTAGCATAAATTGTATAAAATTTTATCTAAACACACTATAAACAAAATTTTAGATTATTGAACAATGAGAAGAATATATATGCAAGAAAAACGCTATTATTGTGGAATGTTACACTACTAAAAAATATATGGAAAGACTAAGAAAAATTAATAAATGGGTATGAGTAATTCTTAGTTTAAAGAACATATCCTTGACCTCCCCAGCCCAAGTGCTACCAAGGGACATTGACCTTGACTATTGTTCTCCTAAGCTGCCAATTTTTTCTTGTACAACCTCTAGGTTTTGAGAAATAGGTAGGTGAAATTAAATTAAAACCCTCTCTCCCCTCCAGCCATTCACGTCGTCTACCTATGTTCTTCTTTCTCACTCCCTCTCTCTCACTCGTACACACAGCATAAGAGCTAGGACTGCAAATCCGCCATATCCGTGCGAAGGGGCTGCTACATTCTTTTTTCTTCAGCTGGTTTCCGTAGATTTGGTGGCCAATCTCCAACTCTTGTAAGTATTTTCATTTTTTTCAGCTTTTTTTGTGCTACTGTTTGAGTTTTTGTGTTTTAATATGTATTGGAGTTTTTGGCTACAATGAGTACAACTTCTTAATTGTTCTAACATATTCAAAGCATTCCCAGGCTTTTTGAAGGTTTCTTGTGCAATTTTGAGGTAAGTTCTTGAAGGTTTTTATTTTTCTGTAATTTTTTAAAATTTTTTTGCAAAAAATCCAAAAATTGTAGGGTTTTTCTGGTTGTGAAATGTATGATATCTTTGTGATTTGTAAATGTTGATGGTTGTAACTAAAGTTTAGGCTTCACCCATTCATATATTCAATTTGATGAATTTTATTTCTTTTTTTTTTCAATTTCAAAAATTAATATAAATTAAGTATTTTGTTAGGTTTAATTAACTAAAATTTGTTTTTGAAACTACATTGATGGTTATGGAGATTATATATGGTATATGTAAAAATAATGTAATCCATGATAATTAAATACATTTTTGTAATTTGATTAATTTCAAAAATTAATAGAAAATTAGAAATTGTTAGGTGTAATTAACTTTGCTTGATTGGGATCAATATTGATGTGCATATATAATTATCAACCAAGTATTGAATATAATACATTTTCCTATGAATTTGTTTTTTAATTTTTTAGTTGCACATATTAAAAAAAATTAGTGTTTAGGTATAATTAACTAAATTTTATTTTTGAAACAAGTTAATGGTATTGGAGAATATATATATATATATATATATATATATATATATATATATATATATTCTAATACATGATAATTCATTAATTTCATAAATTAATAGAAAATTGGAATTTTTTAGGTGTGATTAACCTTGATTGATTGGGTTTAATATTTATGTGCAAGCAAGTATTGAATTAAAAACATTTTTGGTTGAATTCGCATATTAATTTTTTTATTTTAGAATTTAATATAAATTTAGTATTCTGTTATGTATAATTAACTAAATTTTCTTTTTGAAACAAGTTTGATGGGTTAATTAAGAGCACACATATTTATTTTATAAATAAACAAAAAATATATTCTCTTTTAAAGAAATCATGCTAAATATGAGCACCATGACTAACTTTTATCAAGAACAAAGATATTTTTTCAATGGGTTAATAAAAAATATGTATATGTTGTCATGGATGTGTTTTATACGTTTACCAATAGATTTAATTTATAATGGAGTCGGGCTGTAGTTGGATTAGGATCAAAGTAGTGCGTTGTCCTACAATGCCGAATACTTGGAGTGCTCCCAATTGTTGACATTACTCAGACACCAAAGTTGAATGAGCAAGTACAAAAGATGATGGCAAAGGAGGTTGCATAAAGGGACGCTGAGTATGAGAAGAAGCTAGAGCGGCTCAAAAGGAGATAGAAAGTAGAGATGAATGCGAATAAGGCCATTTTTTGAGGCTAATCGGGCACAGTTAGAGTAAATTTGCCGTTCACTCATCCTTCCTTGCCTCTCACATCAACTGGCTCCACAGTATACTGATGAGTCAATCTCAGAAACTGAATAGTATGCTCAATTGCCATCTGGATCAGGTACATCATTATGTGCTTCCTATGTTAGACTTGGATATCACTTCTTAGACTTTTGACTTTTATGAACCTTCAGAGACATAGAACAAATTTTTGAGTTAATTTGATGTTGCATTATGGATGAATTTATGATATGTATCAGACATATAACTCTTTGTTTATGATGAAAGAATGAACTTAGGAATCAAAGTATTGATGTTGCTTTTACATTTTTTTTGTGCATTCAATAATTGGATGATTAACATGTAAACTAGTATATTGAATTTGCGAAATTATAGAATCCAGAAGCCAAAATAACAACGTCAAATGCGTCAACCAGTCGGTGAATTTACCAATGGATAAACTTGTTGGAAACATTACCAACAGCCTAACCTGTTGGTAAAATTTCCAACAACTTAACCCGTTGATAAATAGCAAATGCGCATTGGTAATTTCTTAGACCGTTAGAAAATTACCAATGACCATATTATCAACGTCTTGGAATAGGAAATTACTAACGGCTTAAAGTTAGATTGTTAATAAAATTTTTCCAATAATCAATTTTCCAACAATTGATTTTCCAACGGCCATTTACCAATGTCTAGCTGTTGGTGCGTTGAAAATGGCCGTTGGAAAACACATTTTTTTTAGTAGTGAAATCAAAATCTATCGAAACACAAGGTAATTGTGAGAAACAACAACCATCATCACCATAAGAAAACAGCGACAAAATCATTAGAAAACAATGACACCAAAAAATACACACATTCTCCACAAACATTACCTTTAGATTCCAAAGCTACGATGAACAGATGAAGGCGCAAAAAATATAGAAAGAGCAAACCTCAGAAAATAAGCAAAAAAAAAAAAAACAACTCGACAATCGCCTCCGAAATACTTACAACAAGAGACCCTTAGCTCGCTCTCGTAAAACAAGCTGGAAAACAAACGTATATGATCAAACGATCCGTAACATGCCACGTGTACAAACAACCAGGACACAGAAGGAATAAAAAATCTAGTATGAGGGCAAATTAGGAAGTAAACATCCAGTCCTCTGTAGGCATATATCCACGGTAGAATTTGTAAAAACTTTGGGGCCTTTAATGCTTGCATGTAGTGCTTCAATTGGGGTCAACTTAAGAGTTTAGTCTGGTAACAATAATCAGCAAGCCAATAAATAAAAATTCCAAATGATATTATGTAAAAAAATACCTAATACTAAATTCTTAAATAAGAAGTGAAATTGAATAATATAAATTAATGTTATTTGATTTGCTCTCTCATTTACCTTCATTGCTTCATTACCTTCTCCAACTATCACCACTTTTGTTGCATTGGGGCTAGTTCCATGGAAAAAATCTCGATATCCGAAACCCTTAATTATTTAATAATTGCTGGTCCAATTATTGGCGGTTCCTTCAAAGGGAACATATTTCAGTTCTCCTTCTCTATTTTTCATTTTTATTTTCTCCTCCTCCTAAAATGCAAGTAAATAATCTTATTAATATTTATAAATGATAAAATTGAAATGCTATATGAAATTAAGAAAAACTTGCCAATTCTAATTCCAATTCAACCACTTTTTGTTTCAACTTTTCATTTTCGTTGCCGACATCATGTAGCGCTGACTGCCATCTCCCATTCTGGTTGGTGAATGCGTTTCATCAAACCTGTTCTTGACTTTAGAGCACTCGTGTAGCAATTGCTTGCAAGATCCATTATTTTCGTGAGGAGTAGGATTAATTAAAGAAATTTATATTTAGAGGTTTATATAGGCATGATTAATTGCAAAAAAAAAAAATTCATAAGATATTATTCAATGCTTTTTTATGAGAAAAAATCATTTTAGATGAGATTACATGTGTCACTGCATTATTGTTTGATAGGATCAGAGATATATTTAGTAGATTACGTGAAAAAATTGCAATTGCTTTACTAAAAAGGAAAAGTCTGTCATGTTTCAGTGCCAAATTTTGCCAGTTATGGGAAATATCCGCCATATCTTATATTATAAAAATTACGAAAGTATAAAAATGTTGAATGACTTTTTTACCTTTCTGTTATAAGATATTTTATTCTTTTAATGAAACTTAATTTTGTCATTATCTATTTAAGTGAAATTGTATTAGCACTAGAACATTAAAAGAAACCCTTAAGTTACTACTAAATTTTATTTTTTGTTACAAATTTACCCACCCTTAATTCCATATATAGATTTACATATTATATAGAATTATTTTTTGTGTTAATCTTACCTAAAACTCTTAAATTACCGTTAAAATTTTTTTGCTTCAAACATGTCACCCTTGGTTTTATATTACTATCAAATAATACCTTAAATAAATATTTTATAAAATTTAGAATTTCAACCTATCATTCCAAAAACTTTCACAGCCAAATCTTTTATTTCAATAAAAAAATTAAATGTAAAATTCATGCTAAAGTTTGTACAGCTAAATATTTTATAAAACTTAAAATTTTAACCTAGCATTCTAAAAATTTTCATAACTAAAATTTTTTATTTGAATAAAAAATTGAATATATGGTAAAACTCAAGCTAAAGTTTGTATTGTTGTAAAAGGTACTTTTGAACATAATTTTTTTATCAATTAAGTTTTTTTTTTGTTTTGTAACTTGAATGAGTATATACTGTGAAAGCTTATTATATGGTAAAACTCACGCTAAAATTTCACATGAAAATCTATAAGTGTTGCATATTAAAAAACAATTTTAGGTATAAAAATATATATTAAAAAATTATATAAGTAAACACTTTATAATAGTTCACATATAGTTTTCGCTTTTGTAACAGCCCTATATCCCACATGGGTGAATTGTGGGAAGCCTTATGTGAATATATAGGCTCCAATTCCAGAACATAAGCACCTAGCGCTTATCATTTTCTAAAGGATAGCCCATATGGTGTGGGCAGGTGTTCCGTTGACCAGTTCTAGACTTGGGTCATTACAGATGGTATCAGAGCCGACCCGGGACCATGATGGTGTGGCATAATGGGTATGCACATGCATCGTCTACCGGGACTGATCCTGGATTCAAGAGCCTACTTGGCTAGGGGCTAAGTAGTCTGATTAGAGAGGTTACTTGGTCTGAGGAACCAAGTAATCCGATTGACCCCAACGGAGACGTTGGGTACATAAGGGGGGAGTTTGTAACACCTCTATATCCCACATGGTGAATTGTGAGAAGCCTTATGTGGATATATAGGCTCCAATTCCAGAACATAAGCATCTAGCGCTTATCCTTTTCTAAATGATAGCCCATGTGGTGTGAGCAGGTGTTCCGTTGAATAGTTCTGGACTTGTTACAGCTTTATCTTGGAATTATAAGTTCTTTACTCTTTTAATGATAAAAAAATTATATTGTTTATTTAATTAGAGTTGTGTTAGTATTAGGGCTCTAAAAAAAGGGAAATAAAAGAATCCACTTATAGATACCTAAATATATAATTGCCTATTTAATTAGATAATTAGTAGTATTAAAATACTAAAAATATAATAAGAGGTGGGAAAAAATGCCAAGTGGATGCATTTAGCCTTTGGTTTTTGAAAAATTTACTATTTTGACTACTAAACTTACTTACCAGTAACTTAGTTAAGTTTAACAAATATGGCCTATGTCTATTCTACTATAAAAAAATCTCTTTGAATAAAATTTTTTTGTTAATTAAGTTTTCATTCTCTACTTGGATGAATATATAAATTGAAAGCTTAGGTATTTGGTCAATATTAGAGTAATCATATAATTCACATATGCTCAAGCACATACCATGACAACAAAATAAAGGAATTATTATTATAGCAAAGGTCATTGTGAAAAATTTTAGAAAAAAAATATTCTTAGCTCCTAGAAATAGTTGCTTACATGATAATAAAGAGGAATTTTAGTAGAAGCTATTTTTTTTACATTTTTTCAATATTTTAAAATACTGAAAAATTTTGAATGTTGGAACATAAATTTTTATTATTAGCAACTAACTCTTTCTCTATACTAAACAATATTAATGCATTTTTATTTTTATTACTTTTTTAGAGCCAATCAAATCTTATGAGTTGTATCAAAAAAGCATTATGCATGTATTGTTTTTAGGCTTTAATTTTTGGAAAAATCACTACCTAACAACAAATTTAGTTGAATTTGACAAATATGCCCTAAATTTTTTACAAATGCTTTTGAACGTTAGTTTTGGGTCAATTTATTTTCTCTTTCCTTCACTTGCCATTCAAATTGATATCTTCATCTCAAGTTCTTTGCACCATTTTAGCTTTTTAACTTAAGTTTGAATTAAATTTTTATATTTATATTTTCTAATTTTAAAAAATCATTTAAAAAATAAAATTTTTATCATTTCTAAATGTAAATTTGTAAATTTTTTTTAAAAAATATTAAAATAAATAAATTTAAATGAAATGTTAAAAAGAACTTGTGATGGAGAGAGTATAATAATAATAATAATAATAATAATAATAATAATAATAATAATAATAATAATAATACTTAAAACTTTCAACCATTCATTAATAATTATTTATACATTAAAAAAATAATAACAATATATTAAAGTTTTAATTTTATTTACAAAGATAAAAATAAAATTTTTAACAATAGTCTTTTTACATTAAGAGGCCCTATAAGAATTTAAACCCTCGGCTTAATCTATACCAATTGGGGCCCTATACTATCAACTGAAATTAGAGTTATGCGGTTGACTTGGCTTACTTATTAGAGAGTTACAAAAATTTATGAACTCTCTAACGTAAAGATTTGGGATTTAAATTATACATTTGGAAAAAAAAAATAGACAAGTATTTGAAGTTGATTATCCAAAATAATATATTTTTATTTTTATGGGATTTTTCATCTAAACCTAATATCATTTGAAAATTAATTATATAAATCAATAATAATTTATTAAATAAAATTTTTATATTGTTATGAATTTTTTAATTATTCAACCATAAAAATAATTAAAAAATAATATCAATTTCATACAAAAAAAGCCACATAAACATATTTGTATTACTTTGACTTTATGCCAAATAAATTAGATCTTTATCTCAATGGTTAGGTTCAAACTTTTTTTGGATTGATGTTCTATACTTTGGTTCTCTTCTTACAAGTTAGTTTTTTATACCTAGAATCATTTGACATATATTGAGAGTATAGTTAAAGTTTTTCTTGCTTAATTATAAATATTTTTCACCCTAAAGCTACTATCTACTTAGAAAAAAATAAATAAATTCTTATGACATATATTGAGAGAGTATAGAGTTTTTTTAAGTCAAAAACCTGAAATGTTACAAAGAACTTGTGATGGAAAGAGAATAGTAATAATAATAATACTTAAAATTTACAACCTTTCATCGATAATTATTTATACATTAAACAAATAATAACAATATACTAAAGTTTTAATTCTATTTACAAAGAGAAAAATAAAATTTTTAGTAAGAGTCCTTTTACAATATGAGGTCTTATAGGAATTTAAATCTTTAGCCTCATCTATACCAATATTGGGGTCCCATACTGTCAAGTGGAATTAGAGTTATACGATTGACTTAGCCTACTTATTAGAGAATTATAGAAATTTATGAATGCTTTAACATAAACATTTGGGGTTTAAATCATTCATTTGGAAAAAAAAAATAAACAATTCTTTTAAGTTGATTATGCAAAATAATTTATTTTTATTTTTAAGTGATTTTTCACCTAAAACTAATACCATTTGAAAACTAATTATATATATCTGTAATAATTTATTAAATAATTTTTTATAGTAATTTTTATGACTTTGTTTAATTATTCAACCTAGAAAATTAATTAAATAATAATATCAATTTCAAACAAAAAAGCCACAAAAACATATTTGGATTAATTTAAATTAATGCTAAATAAATTAAATCTTCATCTCAATGGTTAGGTTCAAGCTTTTTTGGGCTGGTGTTTTATACTTTGTTTCTCTTCTTACAAGTTAGTTTTATATACCAAGAATTATTTGACATATATTGAGGGTATAGTTAAGACTTTTCTTACTTAATTATAAATATTTTTCACTCTAACACTGCTATATACTTAAAAAAGAATAAATAAATTCTTATGACATATATTGAGAGAGTATAAAGTTTTTATTGTGTCGAACTACTAATTTTCCCAAAAAGAGAGTAAATAATGATTTTAATTTTATTATAAAGATTATACTTTCATGCAACATAATGCTCTATTATCAATATTAGAAAAATTATGAAACTGACAAAATTTTTATCGACTTTTATACTCTTAACCTATGGGTTTTTTTATTTTTTTAAATGAGACCCAAATTAATTTGGTGTTGTATATTTATTAGAAGTATAACTAGCACTAAGAATCTAAAAGTGAAATAGAGAAAAAAAAGAAGTCTCATATGTGCAGCTTTTAAAAAACAAAAAAGAGGAATCTTTAGGTCTTTTCGTAGCTTTAATACAATTACTTAAAGTTATATATTAAGTATAAATTTTTATGGAAAAAAATTCTTAAATAGCCATAGTAAGTTAAAATTTTGTAACAAATATGTCATTAATTATATATATATATATATATATATATATATATATATATATATATATATATATATATATATATATATATATATATATATATATATATATATTTGGGGCATGACCTTAAACATAAAATTTATATCAATGTTTTGTACTCTTAAACTTGAATGAAGTATTTTAATTGGAACTTAAAAGTTTCAAAAACCTCATAATTATGTATATTTGAATCAACAATTTAAATATGATAAAACTCATAAAAAGTATGAATATACCAAATGTTGAACCTTTTTATCCCTAAGTTTTATTTTATTTCCCTCTTTTAATAATAGATGTTTTTAATTTCATTATAAACATTATACTTTCAAACAACATAATGTTATATTATCAGTATTACAAAATGTACCAAAGTGACAAATTTTTTATCAATTTTTATAACCTTAACTTATATGGTGTTTTATTTTTTAAATGAGACCCAAATAAATTTGGTGTTTTATATTTATTAGAAGTATAATTAGCACTAGAAATCTAAAAAATATAGAAAAAAATACAAGTCCCTTGGGTGATATATATTAAGTATAACTTTTTATGGTGAAAAATATCTTAAATAGCCATAATAAGTTAAAATTTTGTAACAAATATGTCCTTGATTAAATTATATATTTTTGAGACATGTCCTTAAACATAAATTATCAATTTTTTGTACTCTTAAACTTGAATGAAATATTTTAATTGAAATTTAAATTTTCAAAAACCTGAAAATTATACCTATTTGAATCAATGATAAAAAGCATGAATATATCAAAAAGGTTGGATGGCCTTTTATCATTAATTGTTATTTGATTTCCCATTTAAATGACACTCAAATTTGTCATTTTCAATTTATTAGATTTAAAAAAACTAAAATTATGGAAAGTAAGAAAAAAAAAATAGAACAAAGTAATGAAAAGCTCTTAGGCTTCATATTAGGAAAATAAGGTTAGTATTCGAAAAGGAAAAATAGAAAAAATAATTCTTGATTATTTTCTATGTTTTATATAAGTTTTTTATGGCAAAAAAATAAAAAATTCCAATAAATTTAAAATTTTATAACAGACATATTTTTTATTTATATGACCTTAAACATGCCTAAAAACATACTGTTTGTCAATTTATTTACTTTTTAAACTTGGAATGTATTCATCAGAACTTAAAAGTGAAACTTAATATCCATATTTATCTATATGTAATTAAAAGTGCAAAGATATATAAAATAAATAAACCACAAATTATAAGTTATTAATTTTCCTTTTAGGTACTAAGATTCTATTCTACTTTAATGAGTTTATTTTCCTATGATTAACAAATTATATTATAAGAACAATGGGTAGGACTATATTTGCAAACTTTAGTGATATGAGTATAATTTTTAAATCAATGGGTAAGGATTAATTATCCAAAAATATAAAAATCTACACAATATTTTTACCTTGAACTTTGGAACAATCACAATAAATCTGCCATAAAATATAGGTAAGTGTAGATTTTGAAATCTTAGAGGTGAATATATTTTGATAAAAAAATCAAGAGTAGAGTAATTAAGCTTTTTGAGTAATATATAGTTATTTATAGTTACATGCCTTTGAAAAAACTCAGTGTTTACTTACTAAGTTTGTACTTTGGCATCGTAGCTTATATTTACGTCACACTTGTTAAAAAAAATTATTTTTACTTGAGTTTTTAATTGAATGTCCCACCTGTATTATGTTTCTTTCAATTTTGAATATAACATAAAAAAATTATTAAAATTTTACCTTATGTCTCTTTAAAAAATCAAAGTTATGATAATATATTAATGGTAAATCTATTTAATCATTTAAGCCAAGTAATATATATAGAATCTCCATTTTAATAATTAGCTTTTTGAATCTAAAACATAGAAATTAAGATAAAATTTATTAACTTAACTAATAAAATTTATAAATACGTAATACTATTAAGATATTAAATTAAGATCTTTTCTCAACAAATTGAATATCGCTTTAAATTTTACACTGATAAGAGGAATTTTGACATTTTTGATTAGATTTTTAAAAATATCATGAAGTTATTTTATAAGTACTCTACTATCACAAATAAAAAAACTTCTATCAATTTTTTTTATAACAAATATTACCTATAGCATATTCTACATTATATTATTATTATTGTTGTTATTGTTGTTTATATTAAATAGAAATCTAATATAATGAGCTATCTATTATAATAAATGATACAAATGAAGATACTTATGATGAAATATTATAATAAAAACTACTACATAAGAGATAGAAAAATTAATAAGAAATTATATCTAAACTAAAAAAAAATAAAATCATTATTGCAATATATAATTTATTTTAGATAAAATAATTAGAACTATAGTTATTTGAGTGACAAATAACTTAATATTTAATTCACGTGTAACGCATGTGTGCAATTACTAGTTAGAAGAAAAACATTGAATAATAAATTGAGTTCCTTATCGAAAAACAAAATTGAGTCCCAAGGTATTAGGACAAGCATGTAATCCAAGATATCAGTCCATAAAAAATGGGTAGGAAGATGAGTGGAAGATCTGCAGTAGAAAAACAATTTCTAAGAAGTCAATTTAACCCCTCTCTCCCTAGTCAGCCTGGCTTGATCACTGTCTTGGTTATTGTCCGTTGCTCCGGCAATCCGGATTCGTTCCGCGATAGGCCATTAAACAAACACTTTAGTCTATTTTATATTCTCCCTAACACAGACAACCTGACCCCTAACACAGACAACCTGACCACTACGGCTTCGTATTAGATCATTAATCAATTAACCAATCACTTGATGATTAGCCATTTTTAAGTGTGAGAAAGAAATTAATCTGAAATCACTTATCCGTCGGGACCATTTCGGCGAAATGGGAGACAGTACGCCTGATCCGTCGCTGCCAGTTCCTCCACCTGGTCATCACCGTCACAACAACAATCCCAAATCAGAGAATATTTCCATGTTGTGTTACGCCCTGATCATCGTCGGGACGGCCTCCGTCATCCTGGGAGTGGTCAACCTCTTCATCATCAAGTGGTGCACGAACCGGCGGCGGAGGGCCGCAGGGGAAAGCGCCTCGGGGACCGAGAACCGGGGCTTCCACAACCCTCGCCAGAACTTGCTGTGGAGTTTTAAGTACAAGAAGGGGGAGGGGGAGGGGGCGGGGACGGCAGGGCAGGAGCAAGAGTGTGCGGTTTGTCTGTCGGTGTTCGAGGAGGGGGAGGAGGTCCGGCAGCTGCCGGGCTGCAAGCACGCATTTCATGCTCCGTGCATAGGCATGTGGCTGTCCTCGCACTCCAGTTGCCCGCTTTGCCGGACTGCAGTGTGCGAGAGGGCTGTGAATTTGAGCATCAGCTCCATGTCAAATAACTCTAGGGAGGGTTTGCTGGATTCCGGCAGCATACCTTGAAGTTTCAGCTCGTCTTTCGGCAATTCAGAAGGGGATGGATGGATTATTACAACATGTGAAATAGTATTATTACGTAATCTAATTTTGTTTTGGAAGTCCCCTAACGGTGGAAGTGGCAAAGAGGACACTCTGCCTTGACAATGGTCAAGGTTCAAAATCATTCCCCTCCTCCAATTTATTGAATGTTAGTTGGATTAGTTTTGAGTTTTGAAAAAGAAGACATTTCTCATATCCTCTGTACTATATAAATATAAAACCTCCTTAAACCATATATTTGTACTTGGTTCTGAATATAGAAAAAATTATAAACCTACATTTTACTCTTCTAATGTGTACAATTTTGTTTGTATAGAGTCCGTTATGTTATTGACATCAATTTCTCAAATTCTAAATTAAATTATATATATAATATTATTTCTTCCAATAAATTTAAAATATCTAAAACTAGGGATATACTATTACTATTTTCCTTTGCCATAAAATTAGCTTTTGGTTTACAGACACTACTTGTTTTCTTATGAACTTTCACAAAAAGGAAGAAAAACAAAAAGAAAAAGAAAAGGATCCGATGGGTTAGAAGGCAGGGCAGGATCCATCTCACCCCCTCTTCTCTTACTAAGGCCATGTTGCCTGAAGTGCCCATACCCCGGCCCATCCAACGCCACCAACGTATCGCCCATAGTTAGGCCGGCTTTTAGATGGCCAAACTATACATTTGACCCCCGAACTTTTATAACTCGAGTGAGTTAGCCCATAACTCATTACTCACTAAATACTAGCCCCTGAACTTTGTAAAAGTTCACAAGTTAATCCACAATGTATTGTACATGACTGACGGCTTCATCCCAAAATACTATTACAGCCCCTTCACTTTTTTTTTTTAAAACCAAAACAATCATAACTTTCAAATCTACCAAAAACACTATCATCCTCAATGCATCAATTGTCCCAAAAAATGACAAGCTCCGATGCTGCCTCGGCGGGGCCGATTATATCCTCCAATCCCTCTATCAATTCCCCTAACTCATCAAATTTCAAATTCTTGTTGTATTTGTCGCCAATTTTGTCCCAATTGTTGCAAGTAATAGCAAGGACATTGTAGCCGTCTCCAATTTGTAGTCTTCGTTGCCATTGGGTTCTCTCCAATTTGCCATCCTCCAATCACTGTCATCGTCTCTGATTCACCATTCTCCAATCACTGATTTATTGTTCTCCAATCTTTGATTTCACCTCCAATTTCACCGTCATAGTCGTCTTCTCTCTAATTCGCCATCCTCCAATCATCATCACCATCGTCGTCTCCGATTCGCTGTTCTCCAATTGCCGATTCGTAATCGAAGAATAATATACGTAACCGGAAAAGACGAGGGAGGAGGCTAAATAGGAGCTAGCCCTGACCTTTTCATTTCTACGGTAGCATTGTAAATGGCAGGTAACAACTGGATCGCGAGGATCGATAGGAGGCACCGAGATTGAATGAAGGAAGGGCAATCTTTGAGGATAGCAACAAATGGATAATGGGATTGAGAGTACGGGCTATAGGATGGGAGGTGGAGCACGGAGGCATCGAAAATCAGACGGCTCCAGCTTCAGGCCGGCAGCGTTCCTCCTTAACCTCAGAGTTCCTCCTCATCTTCGGTGGCACCCCCATCGTCGCTAATTTGTGGTCCAAGCGGTCTTGAGCCACAAAGTGATCCAGCGGCATCATTGGGATGATGTGGCAGTAGAAATTGAGAGAGGGGTTGCCGGTGTTCAAATAGGTGGCGGGCCAAGGAGAGATTGAGGAAGATACTATTTTTGGTAAATCTAAAAGTTATGGGTGTTTAAGTTAAAAAAAAAAAGGTAAAAGGGGCTATTTATGTATTTTGGGTTGACGCCGTCAGTAGTTTACAGTACATTATAGATTAACTCGCAAACTTTTACAAAGTTTAGGGGCCAATATTTAGTGAGTACTGAGTTTTGGTTTGAATCGCTCGAGTTGTCAAAGTTCAGGGGTCAATTGTATAGTTTGGCCCTTTTAGATCTCCCCCAGCTTCAAAATTCCTCCCAAGATGATCCCCTTTATCCTCAAAACCAACCCCTGTAATCCTCATCTCTAGGCGATCGAGCACAACAAATACAAAAAGTACATGAAGCAATTAGTCAAATCGTCGCGCTGTAACCCTTTGTGGCTCATCCCACTCACCTTGGCATAGAAGAGCAAATTAAGCAAGCTGAACCAAACCACAGATAGAACCACAGGCACGACGGTGCCGGGCTTGAACTTGCATAAAGACATAAGCTATAGGATCCCTGGAGCACTTGAAAAGCTGCAGAAATCCATGGCTTTCTTTTATGGCCTCTAACACCATCGCTAAATCCCTTGCATCCTGATTCCCTTTTACGGCCAAGACACAGCCTCCTTCTGCTCCTTGCTTCTTCTGTATCTGACCTTCCGAAGTCACTTCGTCATGGTTACACTACTAGGCCACGCACACCAACTTCTCCACTGAGAATTCTTACCACATCGTAGGCATCTCAAGACTAGTTCCTTCTCCCCAAGCCAAAGCCTTGTTTCACGGACCCTGACCTCCTCCAGTCCAACAAAGCCACTCCCCTTCCAAGAGCTTCATTCAAATCCTAGCTGCCTCTGGGGTGTTGTTTCAATTCATTGTCTCCTTTATACTTAGAGATAAGATTTTGATTGTTATTAGTTGAAATATTCTATAATCCCATGTTTTTCATCTTAACCTTTTGGAAAGATTAGAACTTGATATGAAAATTGCATTAATTACAGTTGTTTTGCGATGAATGAGTGATGCTTTGTGCTATAAGAGATCTCTCCCCAGTTCTCCGTCATTTGTTCCCGCTAAAAGAAAGCCACGGTGAGAGTGCGTCTGCTAAAATGAAAGCCATGCGGCACTACGGGTCTCACTAAAGTCTTTAACGCTACCACATCAGCAACTTTAATCAAAGATAATATAAAAACTAACGGAAGGAATACAGATAGGAGACGATGTATAAGCTATAGGACTTAACGTATATAGGAAACAATATATAAGCTATGGGGTAAATTCCAAATTTAGTCCCTTAACTATTTGACTTGTCCTAAAGTGGTCCCTTAGCTCTAAAGTGACTATCGAGGTCCCCTAACTCAAGCAACACGTTCAATTCGAGTCTCATCCGTTATATTAATGTTATTTTTTACAGAAAATGCATACATGGCACTTAATACCCCCTACTTGACCTCACAATACCACATGGCATCCTCTTTTATGACAATAAGTGATAAAATTGAGAGAACAATAAATATTAGGCTAGAATTGACAAAAAAACCTAATTTTTGGGACTTAAGTTGTTAATTAACCAATCTTCCCAAATCTATTCTCGCCGCTGTCACCCTCTTCTCTCCCTTCTCCGGCCAAATCTTCTCCCAAGAGTCTCTCTGTTCGGCACTGCAGAGATCCATTCACTGATGGATCTTTCAGTTCAGCACGACCCATGGTGATTCTTTCCGTTTGGCAACGCTAGCCTCGATCCTCCTTCGATTTTGTTGCCAACTCCCTCCGATAGCCGTCCGCCTCTGCCATCATTTCCAGTCACTATCTTCGGTCGTCTCCTCCTGCTCCTTCGATTCTCTGATTCTATTTCCTCCGCTCCTTCAGTTCTTCGCTCTTCCGGTTCTCTACTCCTTTAATTCTCTGGTCTCGTCCCCAGCCCATCTGATTCTTCATTTTTATCTCCTCCTGCTCCTCCAATTCACCGTCACCATCACTGTCCTGACGACGTTTGACGAATTTTGGCTGGTTCCAGTCGAAAGCCGACGGCAAATCATGCCAGACCACCAACCTTATAATGCTCTCGATCACTCGACCATCGTCGAGATTGACCCTTCTCACTGAAACCGAAGATTCAGGAGGAGAACCATCTAGCAAACAATCAAACGTAAAATAATCAATGATAGAGAGCTAACAATCGAACAATTGGATTGGAGCAGCGAACAAACAATGAGCCAAATCTGCTCAAATCCAACAAAAATCGAGTAGAGGCAGACGAAATCGTGTCCCTTATCAGAGCGGAGGTAGATGAAATCGAGTGTAGGGGTTAAGTTATAGTGTGTTGAAGAGAGAGAGGAATCGATGGTGTGGTGGCTAGGAGAAAAGGCAGAGAAAATGGGGTGAATCGTGCTGACTAGGAAAAGATACAGAGAAAAGAGGGTGAATCTGAATGAATATTGGTCGTGAAGATAGAGAAAGAGAGAGAGAGGAAGTCGCATCTCCCTCCGAAAAACCCGACGCTGAATCTAGTCACCTCCCACCCTTCCGATTCTGTATTTCCATCTTCGGCTGAGGATTTGATTCTCCAATTCAAGACGGTGACAAAGGGAGAGAAGATTCGGCTGGAGAAGGGCAAGAAGATGGTGATAGCGGCGAGAGAAGATTTGCAAAGATTTGGTTAATTAACAGTTTAAGTCCCTAAAATTAGGTTTTTTGTCAATTCTAGTCTAAGACTTATTATTCTCTCAATTTTGTCGCCTATTATCATAAAAAAGGATACCACGTGGCATTGTGGGGTCAAGCAAGGGGTATTAAGTGCCATGTATGCATTTTCTGTAAAAAATAACGTTAATATAACGGATGGGACTCGAATTGAACATGTTGCTTGAGTTAGGGGACCTCAATAGTCACTTTTAGAGCTAAGGGACCATTTTAGGACAAGTCAAATAGTTAAGGGACTAAATTTAGATTTTACCCTAAGCTATGGGACTTGTGATGGCACCAATTAAAGTATGGGACCAAACCAGAACATCTGTTATAGTTAAAGGATCATATATGAATTTACCCTAATATTTAGCTTGGAAATAATGTTTTGGCATCCTACTGAAGCCTTAATATTTTTTTCAGGAAACATGTACAATATTTAAATTAATCTATGTGAACTGTGAATATCTATGACAACTAGTATACATTATGACATACACAAATGCACAGAGTTCAAAAACATCTGCTCCGAAGATAGGGAATTTAGACCAAGGAAAAGGCTTTGATAAATCCACTCTTATGTGCCAGAGGTGCTTCCACTCCTCCCAATGGATCATTTATGTAAGTCATTGAGTGGAAGTAAAACCTACAAGAACAAAAGAGCATGTCTACCAGCTTCTTTTCCAAAAGCAAAACCATTCTATTCAAAAAACAATCTAAAATTGTGAAACCTTTCCTCAACCCAACCCACAAACTATCACTAGCCCTAAACCTTAAACCTATCCCAGCCTAACCCAACCAACAAAGTATCCTTAATCCTAACCTAACCCCAACCAGGGCAACTGCTTTTTCGTTTTCACTCACACTAGCAAACCACGAACGCACAACCTTCCTTCTCTTAGACCTCACTCACTCCTCAGCCTCACCCTCACACACCCGTCCTACTTCGGCCGTCGCCCCACCCTCCATTACTCCTCAACTTTGCCCTCCTTCATGCTACCCTCCTTCGCCCTGCCCTTGTTATGCCTGTGACTTGTATAGGCCATAGGTTGTAATTAAAATGTACATGAGATATACATAAGTTGTGTAGATAATTGATACAAGTCATAAATGTGAAGGCAAGAGGCATATAAGACTAAGTACCCAATAAGGTGACCTAGGTGCACATAAGTGGAACATGAGGGAAAATGTCCTTTTATGAACGAAAATTAGCTCAAACTAAGTACCAAGGTTGGTTTTGAAATAAGGACTCAAAATTTGAAGAAAAAATGGCTAAGAACCTAAGGGCACTAAGGGAGCACTAAGGAGGGGCACAGAGTGGCTCTCGGGCATACCCTTGTGTGCACCAATGTGAATGTGAAGGCTTTAAAGCCAAGTGCCTTAATAGAAATTGTGTGGGATTGACACTTAATGTTAAAATAAAGATGAGGATTGCAATACAAGTCAAAAACAAGTAAAGGGCACATAAGAAAAAGTGGGGAGCACCCTAGGGTGCATCTGAGCCCTATAGTGTACTAGAGGGCTCTCGGGTGCACCTAAAGTGTCTCTAAGTTCACATGAAGTTTTGGAGACTTAAATGAATGAATTTAAGGGCAAAGTGGGTGCTTAAATTGCTCCATAGAGAGTTGAACAGGCTAATAACATAACTTAAATTACATACATGGTTTATAGGGAGTTAAGGCCAAGACTTAGTCAAAAGTCTTAGCCACCAAGGCAACCGGCCTTCCCTCCACCACTTAGACAATAAGTCCATCCTAAAGGTAGCTTCCTATGCATTTATAGCAGCTACCAATATGTTGGCTTATGAAAGAAAGATTGAAAGTTCATGTTATGAACTAATGATGGTGACTTGAACCGTAGGCTCTAATAGCTGTTGTGGGGTTGGTTGTAATTGGCACTGTTTTAGTTTTGGTAAAGGCCAAAAGGCTCATAAAGGACATGCTTCCTAGATATCAAATAAAAATGGAAGTCCTAGTGTTTATGGCCATTGAAATAGTGTAGCCCTTATTGTGTAACATGCATGCTATTTAAGTAGCCAAACTTTGGGTGTATGTAATTTTGGCCATGTAGTCCTTAGGATGCCAAATTTTGAACTTGTAAATGCATGTATATATGTTGGGCAAGAGGACTTAAAGCAATACAAGGCATGAGCCTTAATAGTATATTGTGGGCTTAGGTAAGCCTTCTAAGGCACTAAGTGTAATGGGCTAGGAAATGCATGTATGGTTTGTACTAATGAAACCTAGAATGTATGTATGTATTTATGTATGAGTGTGCATGTATGATGAACTGGCGAGTACACTAGGAATGCTTAAAGTAAGCCTTCTAAGTACATTACGACACACACATATAAATATACACATGCCCGCTAGTGCACACATAGGTAGGCCTACTATGCATGAACCCACATACCTACCTGCGCCCACTTACATGCACCCTATATATACCCTATAGGCACGAAGGTAATTCTACTTAGGTGCACTCATAAAATTAACACATTAAACTTGCAACCTAACATGTTAAACTTACAACTTAACCTATTAAACTAGAGATCTAATAGGACCTCATTTAAGGGGCTTAATTAGTAGCTTTCACCTATGTCCTACCTTGTTAATAATTAAATTTTGGGTTAAGTATCTTGGTTGTCTTACTCTAATCCACCCTATGGAACTAAAATTGGTATTAACCTCCTAAAGGGATTTAGGTAAGGGTGAATTTGGGGCCTAACAGCCCTCACTGAGATGCCACCCGATCATGGCCTCTTGCCCCACCGTTAACCTCACTCCTTAGCCTCGCCCTGCCTTCCTTTGATGATAAACTGCCCTTATGGAGATATTACCCTCCCTAGCCCCGCGCTCACTGAGACACTACCTAGGACCCTTGTATTTCAAATTCGATTTCTAATTTTCTTCTATCTTTCAAATCTTAGTTCAAATCTTCTCCAATTCGCCTAGAGCTTGTGTTTTGTTGCCTGGAAACGAAAGCAGTATATCATGCCATGACAAGACCGTCTCATCCAACAAAGGTTAAGTCAAAAAAGGGAGTCGATGGCTAGATTGGGTAGGATCTGTCTAACCTGACCATTTTTTTCGAGTTAGGGTCTGTTCGGGTTAAAACCTTAAATCAGGTCAAGTCGTGTCAGACCATCTTTCGAAGGCTATGAATGGACACAACAACCTAGTTTGAACCCAAAACAAAAAACTTTCACCCCTAGGACTAATTTACAAAGAAGCACTAGAATAAAGTTTTCTAGAATCCAACTCGACCCTAATGTGCCTTTTCTGGTTAAGTCGGTCAAGTTAGAGCATCATTTGGGGGCTGTGAATGGACACACTTTTTGGGTTTGGGCCTAAATCCGACCCAAAACCAAAACTTTCACCCATATGGACAAATGTACAAAGAACCACCAAAATAAAGTTCTACAGAATCTAACTTCCCTAGCATTTAAACTTATCCCAGACTGGGTATTGAACGTTGTCACAATTTTTACAAATATTCAAGTGCAATTAAGCGATACTTCAAGCCATGAGGCAGGTAACATGTATCATACGACAGTAGCAGGATAATAGAAACTACATTCTCCTTAAATTGTTTAACCTCGCTTGTAACTCGCTGTCTATTCCACTGTCATCATCGCCAGTTGATTCAGCCTGTGCAACCCGACCTTTTGCAGCTGGTGCAGCAACAGCAGATGATGGTGCATTGACAAGCTGCGCAATCAATTATAAGCCAAGTGGAGTTAGTCCAGGTCCACGAGAAAAGCCACTTAAGCTAAATGAAGCATTAAAAAGTTGGTGGATGGTGAAGACAGTACCTCTTGATTGATATCAATTCCAATCTCATCAAGCACCTGATTCACTAGTTCTTCTGTTTCTTCCTCTTCTTCATCCCCTTCCAAGGCATCATCAATGGCATCCCCCATAACCTCTGTCACCATCTCCATCTTCTCATTTTGCCTTTCGAATTCCTGCATAATTCTCTGCAGTGATGGCAAGTTCATCTGCCTGTTCATCCGGCCCATAGCCTTTGTAACACCTTTCATTGCCTCTCCCATTGCTTGGGTTGACTTCAAGGTCTAGAAGCCACATAATCAAGAAATAAATCCAATAACCATTTATCATGACCTAGTAAAAGCTGCCAGGAGACGAATCTAAATCTAGCAGCAAAGAAAAACATGCACTTAAATTGATTAATGCTGCAAACCATAGAACCATAAGCTAACCCCAACAGTAACCTGCATGAACTTGAAACATTTATAGGGCATCAAATCAGCAGGAGAAAATATGCAATTTAAGTGATCTTTAATTTAACTTCCCATCTAGAATACATCTTGGCTGAACATATTTAGCCTGTGGCTGGTAGATTATGGATAGGGCAACCACTCTAGCCCCTTAAAGGAGCATTCAACTTTGAACAAGAAACAAGAGCTTAGATAAAATTCTCACACAAACAAAAACTAGTGATGGAATATCACCATGGCCCAACCACAACTTCTGTTTCCTGAGATGAAGGGCATATCAAACGACATCAACTTTATCATATAAAACTTGCAAACAATGAAATTGTTCCTCCACAAGTAAAAAGCTATAACTCACTTTGTGCATGAAAAGTGTAACAAAAATCATTATAAAAAAATGGTATAAATGCGGTCATTAACAGATTACAAACCATTAAACCAAATAATTACCTGAATTCGTAATGAAACACCCTGGAGCTGTGACTTAAGTTTGTAAAACTTTTCGATCTGGTGGCGTGTTCTAATAAGGTCTTTTGCCATTACCTTCACAGCACCCTGTAATAGAAGTGCTAAACCTTTTCAACGTCACATACACTTCTCAAACCAATCACGCAGCAAAACAGGAAATCCAAGAGTTCTGTAAAACTGGGCAGTGCCTTGAATTGTTTGAAAAGCGACAAGACCAAGAGAAACAGAACTCACCATCTGCCCTTGCTTCGCACTTTTCTTTATCTCCGTAATCAGTTTCTTCTCCTGGGCTTGTAGACCTTGCCGCTCCCTTTCTATCTCTCTAATCGATTTGTCCAGCATCCTCTTATTCTCCCGCAGAAGTTCTGCAACCAAAGAAATCCATAAATTCGAATGACATGAACTAGAAAACCCTAATCCTTTTCCCCGATCAAGCTTGTCGAATCTTCAATAAGCTCGGGCATCTGCCATCTACATGGGACTTAAATGACTGGCCCACCTACAAACTAGGAGACTAAATCGCTTTTCGAAGCATAACAATTTACCCAGCAAAACCAATTTCCGAGAACAGACTCATGCTTACTGATGGGATGAAATTCGTTCAGATACTCACCCAATTCAATACGGAATCAAAAATCAATAAAAAGAAGTCAACAAGGAAGAAACCTGCGGGGGTTTTCCGGCTGCCGAAGAGGAAACTCATGGCGATGATTGACTTTGAAGAACTTGACAAACAAATTCGATCAAATGGGATGCGATCCTAACCGCGGGAGTCGAATCTGCTTCAGCTGGAATTTGATCTTGATCTTCGATATTTGAACTCAAGATTGCTTAGCCGCCCCGGTTTTTATCATTCGACGGAAGGGAAGGGAAGGCTCGAACTAGAAACCTTTCCCCACCTTTCCCCGACCGCTTACGCGGCAGAGTAGTTCAGTTTCGGATCCAGTGCGTTCATTATTGGCCTAAATCCCTTTTTGCACCTTAAACTTTTTCAAATCGACTTTTTACTCCCTAAACTTCTAACCGTGACGGATCGCCTCTCAAACTTTGCAAATTAGGACCTTTTACCCCTTAGCCTAGTTAAATGAGTCTTTAACTTATATAAGGACCAAAACAAAGATAAAAAGAAAGATGAAGAGCTAAGTAAACCATTTGTCTGATGGTTGGCTCACTAAAAGTGTAAGAACTAAGGCTTTGGTTTAAAGTATGAATACCTGATCTGCTGCATTGTTAACAGATTTGCATTTTTAAATTTCCATCTTTTCCGGTCGTTTTTACTACTTGCTGTGATTATTTTGTTACTTAAGTAGTTTAATTTTCCTTCTCCTGGAGTGTGTGTACTGTTTATGTTGGGTTTCAAAAGGTGCGCACTGAAACGAAGGTACCCAAATATCTCAAGTTTGTGCAAGTTCTTTGCAGAAAAAAATCTGGAGTCTCAGAGCTTTAAGCTAGACCAGGTTTCAAGTGTTGTCTGTTCTGAGTTTTTTTAGCTGGATTTTCTTTTGCACATAGATTTTCCATTGTTAATTTGGTATTAATTCTAGTTTGTTTTTGTTAGGCAGTAGAATTAAGGGCCAAAATTCGATTGATAAAATTAGATGAACTCGTTTTTTGCCATGATTTGTGGCATCTGTGATAACTGTGCGATTAATTTCCCTATGTAAACCTCAGCAAAGTACCACCATATGCATCCCTTCTCTATTTTCTTTATATAATTTTTTTCTTACAAAAAAAAATTGCTCAACAAGCTCTTTAACCTCTTAAAAAATTTTAGCTATTTAAAAGAACCCTATTCTTTCAGAACATTGATATTTCTAGAGTGCAACTAGAGTTTTGTTCTTTGTTTTTTTTATCTTACCATGGTTCCTAAATGTCATCCTACTGATTAGGTCCATAATGTTCTTGACTTCTTGTTATATGCTTTGCTCCAGAGAAACTTTTTTGAAATTATGGCTGGATATTCCCTTATGTGCTACCTTCTCCAGGTATATCTTCCCTTTTGCTCTGTTGTATCATCTAACAACAAATCAGTGTTGTGCTTAAGTTAAAAAACTAGCTACGCAACCATAAAACTTATGGATGTTGGACAAAGAATGGTTATGGCGAGACATTAATCTTGTGCAATTTTGGATTGCAAAAGCTCAACCGCTGAAGAGTTGGAGTGAAGGGCTAAACCCGCTAAAGGATAAAAAGGCTGAAATTGCAACATCATGAACTTTTGGCCAAGAAACTGAGCAAACTACTGACTCTCCACATTTATAGTTCCATTTTTTGCCAACATGGTGATTTTTGTTGCCAACATTCTTTTCTTTTATATCTTATAAGTGAGACAAATGGTTTAGTTAACCCTTAAACTTTTCTTTTATCTTCATTTTGGTCCTCAAGATAGCACGTACTTCATTTAATTAGTTTGAGGGTACGGGTGTAAAACGAATCGAACCTTATCAAATAGTTCAAGATCGAGCTCATTTTTTTCATTTTCCAATTGAGTCTAATGAATTTCAAGCCCAAACTCGAGCCATATTTTAGGTTCAAACCCTTAACGAATCAAGCTTAAATCCAATTATGTTCAGCTCTAACTCTTATCGAGCTTAATGAGCCTAGTATAATATTTATATAATATAATCTATTTAATAAAACAAAACATATATCCTAAAATTCTAATCAATTCTTTCGGACCTGGCGATCCGCTATTCTTCCCTATTTTCCTACCTCAAACTCTCGCCTCACCCTCATCCTCATGACTCACCTTCACCGTTTTCTCGTAGCTTGTCTGCCACCTCACCATCTGTCGTTGCTCCATCGTTGCTTGCCACATCCGCCAGCTGTCATAGTCTCACCCCTTCTAGTCCTATCGCCGTCACATCTTCTCGCCATCATGCCGTCTGTCGTTGCACCGTTGAGCCTTCTCTCTATTGTGCCCTCTGTCACGCCGTCGAGCCTTCTCTCCATCGTGTCATCATTGTGCCATCGAGCCTTCGCTCCGTCAAGCCTCCCTTATCTCAATCGTACAAACAAGTAGTGTCGCCCCCACCATCTAGCAGGCCAACACTAGCAGCCACTGGAAATTCACACCCAACAACCCGGCTCCTATCTAATTCATGTGGTTCTTGGTTAGTAGATGTGTTTTTCTTCTAAAATTATGATAATTTTGTGTTGAAATTTTGATGATTTCGTATAATATGGTTAATATATGTGTTTTGCCTGATTTTAGTTTCTCTGGTTTTAGTTTCTGTATAATAGGGTGCTAGTTCTACAAAATAGGGTGCATTTGTATATTATAGTATTATTCCAATATAATAGGGTGCCCAGATTTGTAGATTGTCCAGAGTTTTAGTTTTCTGCTTAGTTCATGCATATTCTAAGTACCTTGCTACTTATAATAGCTTTTTTTTTAAGCAATGTCTTCCTCAACTAGTCAGTTTCCTTTTTTTGAATAATCAAACTCCATTCCAATGAAAAAAGACGATCTTATTAATACAAATATTGACAAAGATCAAGTTTTGGTGGAGGAAGTGAGAAATATTCCTGAATTGGAAGAAGGAAAAACTGCAAGTGAAAATAAAGAATAAGAAGAGGGCAGTAAAGGTCCTAGTGGAGCACTTGCAAAAAAACGTTGAGCTCCATGATCTAAAATTTGGACAGCATTTACAAAAGCTACAAATGTGAAAGGAATTACATTAGTCAAATGCAATTACTGTAGTGCATCTTTCTTTTGGAAAAAGAATGGAATAACATCCCATTCTTGCCAAGCGTATAAATGGTTGTTTTAAGAGGAAGTTGCGTATAAAGAAACAATAACTCCTTAACTTTCAACTCAGTGATACAACTATTAATGCTAACATTCCAAGCCTTACATTAACTATAATAGATGAAAAATATGATCCTATGAAGATGAAGAAAGCCATTTGTCATTGGGTGTTAATGCATTAGTATCCTTTCTCAATTGTTGAGGAGGAATGGTTTAATTTCATGATAAAAGTTGTCATCCCTCAATTTGAAGGAATTACCCGTGCTACTTTAAAGATTGATTGCATGAAGGTATATAAGCATGAAAAGAAGAAAGTGAAGTTCATGCCAAGGAATATTTCAAAGATTAGCTTAACAACAAACTTGTGGAAATAAAAAAGTTTGAAGATTGAATATATGGTTATCACTGCTCATTTTGTCAACTCTGAATGGCAGTTGAATAAGTAGGTGTTAAACTTTGTTCATATTCCTCCTCCACATATGGGCGATGCTATTTCATATGCTATTTACAAGTGTTTGAAAGAGTGAGGTATCAAGAACAAGGTTTATAGCATTTCAGTTGATAATGTTTTAGCAAATGATTATGCCATCAACAATTTGAGGGAAAGTTTTGAAGCAAATAAGAAGTTGTTTTGTAGAGGGAAATTGTTTCATGTACGGTGTTGCGTACATATTTTGAATCTTATTGTCCAATATGGGCTATCGAAGATTAAATTTACAATTCAAGATGTGAAAGAATCTATTTTTTTCATCAATCATAGTGAAGCATGATTGAAGACATTTTGTGAAATTGTTCAGCAGTTGCAGCTGCTAGCTCAAAAGCTCATTCTTGATTGCAAGACTCATTAGAATTCAACATACAAGATGCTGACTTGTGCCTATAACTCTATAAGTTCAATGATGAGTTTCCAATATTCCAAAGAAAAGAACTTCATTACAATTCATGTCCAATGAAAGAGAATTGGGACAAGGTTAAGGTTATTTTAGAAATCTTGGAAGTGTTCTCCAAGGTGACAATCATCATCTCTGGAAGTCATTATCCAACATCAAACCTATTTCTTTGTGAAGTCTATAAAGTGAAACAACTATTGGATGCTCGGGCTAATGATCAAAATTCCTTTGTAAATGGTATGATTACCCAGATGAAGAAGAAGTTCGATAAATATTGGGGAGAGTGTAACATGATAATTGCTATTACTACCATTTTGGACCCTAGAGTGAAAATGAGGGTTGTGGACTACTGTTTTCCTAAGATATACACCCAAATAGAGGCACAATCTAATATTGAAAATGTGAAGACTGTTTTGCAAGAACATTACAACGAGTATGCAGAAATGCATAAGGTGAATGATCAAGAAAGTGATGTAGTTAAATCTTTTAAGTCTTTTATGATCCCTGTTTCTTCAAGGTCAGATGTTAGGGAACTTAAAGAGCATGTAAAGCAAGTGGAAACAGTGCAGCCCCAAAAAACTGATATGGACATGTACTTTATAGATGGGTGACATATTTATGCAGAAGGGTCATATGATTCGTTTAACGTGTTAGAGTGGTGGAAAGGAAATCAAACCAAATATCATGTTTTGTCGAAGATGACATGCGATATTTTGACAATCCCAGTGACTACAGTGGTTTCTGAAGCTACATTTAGTGTGGGAAGTCAAGTGATTGATTCATATTGTGCATCGCTTTCAAGTGAGATCGTTTGAGCATTACGTTGTGGAGGGAATTGGCTTAGAAACCTTTACAATGTGAAGAAAAGGAACAAAGTAAGTGTTTGAACTATTTTTAAGTTATATAAAGCTTATTGATCTACAGTTAACTTGTTTCAAATGTTTTAAACTCCTACAATTTTTTTGGAAAGTGAAGCAACCGG
Organism: Aquilaria yunnanensis; assembly: GCA_039654915.1. Classification (NCBI taxonomy): domain Eukaryota; kingdom Viridiplantae; phylum Streptophyta; class Magnoliopsida; order Malvales; family Thymelaeaceae; genus Aquilaria; species Aquilaria yunnanensis. Next base: position 92,808,078 of record CM077596.1, on the reverse strand, counting down.
TGATAATCAATCTACCAATTTAGGATATGGCGATATGTTTTGTTAAGTATGTTTTTTTTGTGATTTATCATGTCATTCGTAAGCTATATGCTTTATAGTGCATAATTCTAAATTTGTTGCATAATTTTGAATTTATTGCACGTAAGCTAGTGATATGCAATGTTGGAAGTAACATGTGTTGTTGCTATTGTATAGTTTAATATTAAATGGTTGAAAATAGCCAATTAGCATGCACATGAGTTGTGCACTGTTAGCTAGAAGATATGCTTACAAATTGCACACTTAGGCTTGGATGTAACTTATAAAAAAATGGTGATTTATGATGTTTTATTTTCGCTTTTTTGTTTACAATGAGTTTGGTTTTTGTGTAGAAAGTTGTGAGATGCATTTTTAAATGCTTTTAAAGTACCTGTACGGTGAAACTTTAATAATGCTTCTCCTAATGATCTTTATTTGGATGAGTGATGTTGTTGTTAGTACATACCCAATTTCCAAAGTTTAATAATGCTACTCATGGCTATGTTTATTTTTTTAGCTTCGAGCGAAACTACTGCCACTGAGATGTGCAAATTTCTTAGGAAATGGTTCTTAGCAAATTTTGTGGGTTCACTCTAAGGCTTCAAGAATGGTTAACGGTGGTGATGCACATTCCATGACCTCTTGCTCTTGTTGTTTGTCTAAATGCAAAGTAGTGAACCTTTGAGACAAATTTTTATAATTTGTTATTGCTGAATGTTTCATAAGCTTGGTTGTTTTTTATTGTGTATAACTTATTATGAACTTGGATGCATGTCTTTGGTTATGTGCTTGAAGGGATACAGCTTGATCATATACGTTTTATGTTATTTTTTCATATGCAATTAGGTAAATTGAATCAAGCTCAAATCGGGCTTGTTAATGAGCTCAAACATGCTTTTCGAGCTCGAACCGAGCTCCACTATTCTAGCTCATGAACCAAGTGGATTGAGCCTCTTCAGCTAACGAATCGAGCTTGAGCCTACTACGAGAGCTCGACCCTTGTTTATGAAGCTCGTCAAGCTTGAGCTCGAGCTTGAGCCTACTCCAACATGAAATGAGCCGAACTCGAGCCTGGCCTGTTCGAGCTCGGTTCGGCCCATTTACACCCCTAGTTAATGGGGTAAAAAGTTCCAATTGGCAATGTTTAAGGGCGAATCAACCCCAATTGAAGTTCTAAGGGTATAAGGTCTGCTTTGATAAAGTTCAAGGGTAAAAGAGGTTTTAGGCCATTCATTATTTGGGTAAAAGTGAATAATCTAAATAAATTATTTGTACATCGTAAATGGTTTGATTATTTAGTTATTTGATTAAAATTAAATTTTTTATTTGGTTATTGGATCAATTATTGGTTCCTAAATTTAAAATGGAACAAACTAAATAAATTAAAAAATAATATATACTTTGCAATTATGTTCATCAACCCCACATATATAAGGTAATTTTTGCTTAATTTTGGAATATATGTTATGAATTAACCCTTAATGTTAGATATAGAATGAAATATTATCAATTTTTATCATATTTTTTCAAGTTATTTTTTTTTCAATTACCATGTGTTTAGTTCTAATAAAAAAATTAAATTATAAAAATTGGATAAAAATAAATTATAATTTGAATGTTTTAGATAAAAACAAAAAAAAACTGAATAAAAAATCAGATGGTTGGGATTGGTTTTAATATGTGATCCAGATCATTTGGATCAAATTTATAAAAATTGAAAACAAATCGAATTATTCTACTCGGATTGATTTCAAATCGATCCAATTGAACAAACACTTTTAATCAGATCTAATCAAGGTAATAACTAAAAACAATTCTCATCACATATTTATTTAACCATTTGGTTTTGACATGAATATCAGGAAAGTGGAGAAAATTTATATATTGATTTCACTTTACTTTTAACTCTTTTTTATGTAAATCGATAAAATTGAAAAAAAAAATTCATATTGACATAATATTTTCAAGGTTATATGATAAAGTAATTTATTAAATATGGAAATGTTACAACATTTTTTACTATCAAAAATAGAATATTTTACAATTATTTTGGGATGGTGTGAATAATAATAATAATAATAATAATAATAATCATAATCATAATAAAAATAACAACAACAACAACAATAACATCATCATCATCATCAACATTGTTTTCCAATTCAAAACTCATTGAAACATTTTATTTTTTATTAAATGATTTTTTTATTCAAAATCAATCCAAGTTAATATTATATATATCTAATAATCACTTGAATAAAAGTTTTTAAGAAAGAAATTATGTTTTGTTTTGTTTTTTTCCATACCCAACTTAAAAAGAAAAGTAAAAAAATCTTTTATTGCTAAACTTCTATAGGATATCCATGCTAAAGAGGACCATCTATGAATTTATTTGATTCATAGCTACCATGTGAAAGACCATGAGATGTCGTCCCTTGAGGAGGGGAGTAGAATATCTTAGGTGTGTAACAGTATAATTCAATGTCGAGAATGACTTGTTAAGAAGTGTTGCACTAAGGAAAGTGCTAGAGGCGATGAGAGATAGGAAGATTTATGAGTGGATTTGTCCCAAGGGAGTTAAGGTGGGAGAGTACCATTTGGAATACGAATACAATGTTGAAATATCAAGTCATCCTTTGATTGTTACTATCTAAAGGTCTATACACTCAAGATAGATAAAGTATGGGTCAAACGGGGCCTTTAATAGATGAAATTTTTGCAAATGCAAGGAGTGTGAGAATTATCTACTTTTTGGTTGCTTTTTATCGAGAGACATTGTCAACAAAACCTTTACGTGGCAGAGTCTCAATAAGCGAATGATGAGGTGTGGAGAAGAGATTTATTGGCTTCAAATGAAGCTTCATTTTGATAAAATATATTAGCGCAACAAATGGTAGATAAATTTTATTTTGATATCTATGTCTGTGAAATCATTTTAAATCAACAAGAACTGTAGGCCGGAGTTTAGTGTTTTTAGCACCTCGTTATTAATGTTTTGGTATCTCTAGTATGCCAAGTGTCTCTATAACTTTTTTAATTAATATATTCTTTAACTTTTCCTTAAAAAAAATAAAAAATACTAATTTTTGCTAAATATTTTAGAAACATTGTTTTGGCGTCTTAAGTTGTAAAGGTTCAATTGTTAATCAAATTAACTGAAAAATTAACAAAATTGAGAATAATGCAACAAACAAGTCATCATTTAACCTATCAAAAACAGAATAAAACTTAAAATTTTGCTAAATAAAGATTTGAGAAAAACTTCAACTATACCAAAAATTCCGGCAGTGGATTAAACTTCAAAATTTGCCACAAAGGGATTATTTTACAATTTTCCATTTATTAGAGACACAATCACTTTTTATATATCATAGAAATAATTGTAGAAAAGGTTTAGCAAAGAAAATTAATTGGAGTATCTTGTAGGAACTATATGGAAAAACAAATAGTGATTTTATCAATCACTTTCATCTTGTTCAAGAACAGTCATGCCATCATAATATGGGGAAATCTTGCATGTGTGTTGAGAGTTGTTACAATTTACAAAGTTCATAATTTATATTTTACATACGCATTCTTTACAATTTTTTTATTATTTTTCTTTTTTATGGTAGTTATTTTTTTGCTTTTCTTTTTCAAGTTCTTCCTGTTCTTTTTTATTTTGTATATTATTCCTTTTCTTTCATATTTCATTTTTATCTAGTTTTTTTCCCAGTCTTATTCCTTTTTAACCTTATTTTTTTTCTTGTTCTTTTAAGCCATTTGCCTACCTTTTTTCAATTTTTTCTTCTTTATTTTTCAATAAATTTATGATGGAAACACTCTCTTATATTAAATTTCAAACAAGATAACATAAACTATCTATTACATAAAAAGAACAAAATGAAAGTACAAAAATAACAAATTTGCAACATAAAAAAAAATTGAAGCTTTCTTTTTCTGCATTAAGAAGCAAAACAAGTCATATTTACCAAAGAACAAATAGTTACCGAAAAAACAGTTGGTTTCTCTAAAATAATTGAGCCAAAATGAATATTTGACTAATGATAAAAAAAAAAACAAACTTGAGAAAGAAAAAAATAATTCTTTAAAAGAACGTGAAAAGAATAAAATCATAGATATATAATCTTGAAGAATAAAAAAGAACATATAAAAGAATTATTCCAGCAAAATGAACAAACATGAATATATCAAAGAACAAATAATTCATAATACATCAAACTAAAATATTAAAAGAACAAATACTTCATACATAAGAACAAACAGTTGAGGATAAAAAAAAAATAAAGAGAAACTAATAAGGAACATACTTAATAAAAGAACAAACACCAATATAGAAAAGAACATATAGAGAATGGGAAATAAGAACAAATATAAAAACATTAAATATTTTCTTTTGCATGGTTATATGTTCTTTTAAACTATACAAATATTATTTTACATATGAACGTACGTTGACCAAAAAATAAGTAATAATCATTTTAGAACAAAAGAATAATGGAAACATGACAATAGATCATGGTTCAAATAGGGGTGATTATTCGGTTTGTTCGGTTCAAACCGAACCGAATTTTTCGGTTTATTCGGTTTTCGGTTTTGGATACTAAAAAACCGAAATAACCGAATTAGTCCATAAAACCGAATTCAAACCGAACCAAAATATTTCGGTTTGGTTCGGTTTAAACCGAATTAACCGAAAAAATTGTAATTAAATTCTATAATATATGAAATGAGATAAAGATATTGTTTTTCTTTTCAAATTCCATTCAATATAGAAGATTCATTGTCCATGGAAAGAAAAAAAAATAAGAATTCAAGCTAATTTGGGTTACTTGGTAGCATTATTGTTCATGAAACAAATAAAAAAAAATTTTGTATAAAAAATTTCGGTTAATTCGGTTACTGAATTAACCGAACTCTAAAACCGAAACCGAACTGAAACCGAAATTTGTGTTATTCGGTTTCAACCGAAACCGAACCGAATTACCGAATTAACCGAACCGAATTTTAAATTTTTTTCGGTTTTTCGGTTTTTTCGGTTTTAACCGAATACTGATCACCCATAGGTTCAAATCTTAACTCATGTAAATGGTTTCTACTCTTTGCCGCTAAAAAGTGAGCATAGGTAAGGTAGTAAGAGATAAACCACACCACAAGTGTTAGTATTGTACCCAAAAAGCCAATCATGAGATCATTGTATTTTTGCACATTGAGTCATGATATTTTATTGAGGCATTAATCCAGCAATTATGTTTGTTGTTTTATTTTTGCGTAACGTAATAAACATAATTGTAACCCTAGAATAATGATATTCTTAAATGCCCCTAGTATAGTATTATTGTGGAGCGGGTTGCAATAATACATAATGACTAGCATATGTGGAGACTAATATGAGATATGTAGTCTACATATAGGTACAAGTTGGAAAACTTGTGTATTGGACCGACCCACCATGAGAACACTTCATGGATCATTATATGAGTGTCATAAGTGATTTTCATAATGATCATGGTATATGTAGTCCTCCGACCTAAGATCATCAAGGTTCTTTACATGTGAGTCACATACTTTGATACTTTCCTTTGTTGCTCGTAACTGAATGACCTTGAAGGAGGTCATTGGGTATGTCACATATCATGCGGAGGGATTTGTATGATCAAGATGGGATTTGTCCCTCCTATGTAACGGGAGTGATATCTTCGAGCCCCTTGATAGAGTAAGACTTAGAAAAATGCATGGCCATGCTCGGATGAGTTGATATACGATATCAATGTCATCAGTTTAAGTTGGTCTACTCGGTAATCAAGAAACCAAAGATTGGGCTATACGAGAGTAACACATTTCATGTCTCGTGCTTAGTCTTGATATCTTGGACAAAAGGACAATGGCATATATCGATAATGATCATAAAGGTTTAGTCGAATCACCGACAATCTTGTCACTTAGGTAGCAATGATGTGTTGCTAGACACCACTCATTGCTTATGATCATAAATATGATTTATGATCATTGCCAACGTGGTAAGAGCCTATTGGGTCGCACACATAGAGCTATTTGGATCATTAGAGTGCATGGGCTAATAATTTGGATTTTGGTTTCACAATAATTTCGTATTAATAATGGGCCCAATAGTTGAGCCATTATTAAGCCCGAAATTAAAGCCTAATTGGATTAGGGCTTTGAAACCCATTAGGCCTGGAAGTTGAGTCTCACTATAAATACAACTTCTGGTGAGAAATTCGCAGGTCTCCTTGCCCTAGCCTCCCAAAAAGGACAGCCGCACTCTTCTCTTGCAATTCCCTGGAGGACGCAAGCTAGCACTGCGAGTGCAAGAGAAACGCATCTGCCGGGACGTGGTGGAAGCGTGGTGATCCCGAGAGGCTCATGTGGATACCATAGAGAGCCTGAACACGTCAACTGTTCAGGTTTTTGATTCGACTCTACAGTTGAGTGAGAGATCTCAACCGAAAATTAGGTATGAAAATTTTCGAACACCCGGTTTACCCCGTTTCACTTGGATCCTGGAGGGTTTCGGTTAAATTCCGCTGTGTTGTTTGGCTCCCGAAACCCAACAACAAGTGGGATCTCTACCTTTCATTTTCCTTACGCCAAATATATATACCATAACATGGGTTAGAGATAGAGCCACTGGGCCAGGTTGACCCAAACCCAGCATGAGTTATACTCGACCCGGCACGGTCAAACCCGAGCTCAACTCGAAGGGAGGCGGGGCAAGTATGGGCTAAAAGGAGGTGTTTGGCCCAAAAGGACACAAGCTGACCCACATAAGCGGTTAAACTTGACCGAACTAGACCGGCCCAAAACTTGGCCAAGTTGGGCCAACCATTTTCCAGCTGACCATTCAATGTTCAGATTTTTAAATAAAAATTTGGCAAAATGACAACCTGCCCCCTAATCCAGCCCCAGACTTTTTTACCCCTACCCAACAACTATTGATGTCTAGTTTTTTAGGGCTTTTTGGGTAAATAACAACTTTTCCTCTCCTATAAATATACAGCCTCCTCACCCACACTTTTTCACGCCAAAGCTCTCTTCTCCAATTTTCATCTACAATATTCTCTCTTTTTCTTTGTTAGCTATCTTCAATTTTCTTAATCCTCCACTAATATTTTCTTAAGCTCTTCCTAATATCTTTATAATCTTTTCTCCATCTACAATTATTTTCTTAATCATGGCTTTATAAGGAAAGAACTCCGGCAAGGGAAAGAGTGTCACCAGCTTCTCATCCAGCATTGGGGTTGGGTCATTTTTCCATGGCCATCTTTTCCACAAAAGGCGAGGCCCGTATATCCAAGAGGTTGCCAATGACAAGACCAACATCAACATGTTGAACTACAACTTGGATCTCGACGACCAACTTTCTGATGATGACATTAAAGAGGTTCCACTAACCCAAGCCAACCCAAGCAACATTGATGGGTCACAACCAACGCCTTAAAGCAAGCAACAACCTGAGGTGACCCAAGGTAAATTTGGCGATTTGAAGGCTTCCGTGTAGGCTCATTTCAATCAAGTTTGGGAAAGCGATGCAAAGTACGCCAAGTGTAAACATTGTAGAAAGCAAGTTTGTGCACAAGTTAAATTCCATGACGAGCACGCTTACTCGACATTTGAGCAAAGTGCATGGAGATCTTGTCGGCATTTCTGGTGGACAAAACCAATTGACGGGCGTATGGAGCTCTGGCAATCCAAGTATTTTTTGGTACAACCTTAAAACTACTAGACAGAGTTTGATTAATTGGATGATGATTACTGAAAAACCATTTAAACAAGCCAAAGATGAACACTTAGAAATATTTATTATTGAAAATCTGAATCCTGCATATAAGAAAATGTCTAGGCAAACAGCAAGAAGAAAAAGTTTTAAGTTGTATGAAGCTAGAATATGTGATTTACAAGAATATTTCTCTGCACTTTATCATTATCTTTCATTTACACCTGACATGTGGACATCAACAATAGGATAGAATTATTATACTTTAGCTACTCATTGGATAGATGACGATTGGGTAACACAGAAACGAATCATTGCATTTAAATGCATGGAATCTGACCATACTGGGTGAAACATTTTTAACTGCATACTTGAAAGTTTGCGGGATTTTTTTGTTAATGATAAAGTTTTATCCATTTTCTTTTGACAATGCTTCTAACAATGATTCCGTAGTGAGAGAATTGATTAAAGAGTTAAAACCATTGTTTGAAGAGTTAAAATCATTTGTTGAAGGAAAATTTTTCCATGTTCGATGCTTATGTCACATATTAAATTTATATATTCAAAATTATTTACAGCTATTGCAAACTGAAATCACCCTAATTCAAAGTACATTACATTTTATAAAAATAATGAGCAAATTGTGTGGTGAGTTTAAAATGTTTTGTATTGAAAAATGGGTAAGTTCAAGAAAAATGTTTAAATTAGATTGCTCTATTTGATGGAACTCAACTTTTGAAATGTTGAATGACACCCAACCATGGGCAAATCTTTTAACTGGTTTTGTAAACTCATAAGTACAAGTTGAGTAGCTAATCGATAAAATGTGGGAAAAATATTTTAAGTTGATTGAGTTATTAAGGTATTTTTATGAGGCAACAAAGTTTTTCTCTAGGATTTATTATCCTATTATGCACGTGGCGATGTTATATTTTATAAACATCAATCTATATTTTCAACCAATATAATGACGAAGAATTTTTGAAACCAACAATAGAAGCAATGCAAAAGAAATGACTAAATTATTTTTAAGAGATCTCACCAATTTATCTATTTGCAAGTGCATTAGACCCGAATGTGAAAACTACAAGTTGTCTCCAACTACTAGAAGCACACTATCATACATATCTAGGATAGCCTCAAGCTTTTGCACTTATTATTTCTACCGAAGGTAACGACTACTTGAAAGAGTTATACAAACTCTATTTCAAGCATAATTCTGATAAAGTTAGGGCATTTGAGCCAATCTTGGCACAACATTCTACCTCATCCTCATCATCACAGTTCAACCCTATGACATCTATCCTCAAATAACCAAGACCCAACAACCAAGGATTAGCTGAATGAGATGACTACATCTAGACTTCACTCAAGAACAATAAGGAGGATATTCTTGAGTGGTGCAAAAATAAGATAGGAAGATTTCCAATCTTATCTATAATGGCACAAGAGATTTTGATGGTACCTGTCTCTACCGTTGCCTCTGAGGTGGCTTTCAGTGCAGGAAAGAAAGTTATCTTTGAGAAAATAGCACAATTCACACCTGAAGGCGTTGAAGTTTGTGTCTACAACTGTGGTTAGGTCTTTGCTGCTCTAACGAAGCAAGACATGAAAAGTTCGGATGATGAGGTCTCATCCGATGAGGAGTCACAGCAATAGGTTGTAGGTTTTCACTTCAATTTTTAGATTGTAATCAATCTGATTATGCTATAAAGCACATATCTTAGGTTTTACTTTCCAATTTTTTTTTCTTTTTCTTGAACGCTTCACTTTTTTAAATGTAAGACACATTTCAAATTATGTAAGTGTTGTTCAGTTTTTCATTAATAAAATTAACACAGACAATGGTATTTTCCCTCAAATAAAAACATGTTTAATCAAGTTACACTCGAATAATGTTTCAAAATATGTTTCAACACTTTTTGCTGAAACTCAGAAAACTTGATCCAACATAAAACTGCCCCGGTCCGATCCCAACTTGCCTTGAGCCTCGCCAAGCCCGAGTTCAGATTTCCCAACCCAACCCCGGCTGGGCCTTGGCATTACAACAAAAAGTAGTTTTAGTGACATTTTTCAAAAATGTCACAATAAATCTATAACACAACAGTTAAATAACATTTCATGTAACTGTCATAATAAATTATATTTTTTGTGACATGTGTTTCTGTGCTGGTAAAAATCGCTTTAGGTGTGAAGACAGTTGCAACCAACTTAGTTTATATGTAACAATGACTCATTGTATATAATTTATATATATATATATATATATATATATATATATATATATATATATATATATATATATATATATATTGTTAATGTAAGTTCAATTTTTAATTTGTGTTAAAATGTAATTTAGTGATTTTTAAGTATATGCACGTGATATGTATAGTAGTAATAGTAGTAATATTAATAATAATAATAAGTATTTGTATTCTTGTTATAAATTATGATACCTAATCAAATGTAATAATATATACGTAACGGATAAAGGGAATATAAAACAATTATAATATTTTGAATAAACTCTTTAAATAATTATACTACATAAAAGCTTTGAAAAATTCTAAAGAACATATAGAGAGGGAAAGGTGTTTAGAAAAAAAAAATACCAACTAATAGCATTGATTTGAATAAGTCTTAGATTTTTGAATTTACTACAAATGAGTAAGCAAGTGGCACTCGCTACCTATAGGTCTAGTTAACATACATTTGAAAGGATTTGGATATAGCAATAACTGCCACAAACTCTCCAAATTGACATATTTATTTTAAGTGTGTCATTAACATGTGATATAATGCAAGTCTAATCAAGGATGAAATAGTACAAAGGGAGAAACACATGTTGTCTCCGCCAACAAGGCCATCTTGTAATTGATGGAAAAGTTTAATATACTAGCACTCTACATGATATACATACAACATTCAAAATTGAATGAGAAAATTTTTTAAAGATATTTGTTTAGTCATTTTCACAAAATCTGTTATGAGACAATAAAGATAATTAGTTATTTGTTAAAATTAAAAATAATATATTCAGAATAAAACAAATCAAGCAGTTGAGAAAATCATGCAAACACACATCATCTTTGTTATTTGTTTTAAAACTGCAAGTTATACATTAAAAAGAAAATATATTGGCATGAAACAAGATTCACATCTCAAAAAACATTTACAACAATACGTCTCTGTCCTAGTTGAAATGATTTCTCTCTTTTGGTGATCATGCATGAAAAAGCTTGCACGGGAGGATGAGGCATTTGCAACATTTAAGTTTTTATTACTATTGTCAGCTTCTTTATTCTCTTCAAGATCGGCCAACACCATAGCTTTTCAAACATTCCCAATATTTGCGTTTGCGGATCGATTGATGAGAAGCAAATGGTTTGTTTTCCTAGATGCCCTCTAACAAAATGATATTCCATCATTTATAGATTGCATCACATAACTATTTTGTTACCTGACATTCTACCAACAGCATCATCCTTATCGACTGCCTAATATAAAAGCCACCTAAAATTTTGTTGCTAAACACTTCTTTTCTGCAGAGTTAGTTTTGGCGGTAATCTCCCTTGAACTGATTTTATGAAAACATATCATTTAGTTATTAATGGAACTGTGCAAGTATAGAATTCAATTCAATTTGATGTTGTGCAATGTGATGCGTATCAAATTTCTAAGATTTAGATTACATAAATATTACATCATCAATGCCACCAAGTATAACTATACTAACTAACACAACTATGGCTGCACTTACTTGATAGTTACTTATATACTTCCTATCAATATTACAATAACAAGTCCATTGATCTTCTTGTAGCTAAGCCTGCATGCATTAGAGAAACTTGTATGAGATTATAAATATAAGGTAAAGTTGGACTTTGAACAGTATAAGAATTACATCAGAGCTGTACAAGGTTGTATATTGTCATAGCCCTACCTTGGCTATGACTTTACATAATCACACTCGCTATCCTCACTCATAATTGAGGTAGCCTAGTTTTCCAAAATCAAGCACACATACACAACATAACCATTGTATATAAGAACTGAAGAACATTTTCAAAACAGTAGCAAATCAATTTTTAGGGGGGCATTAGTCTAATTTGCCTATAGAATTTATGAACAAATCCGATAACCTTAAACACCAAAAGTAACTTGTATGCAAAGTTTAAAACAAAATTTACATGACATACATAAAACTGCTCTTTGATCTCAATTTTGTCGAATCCCTGCAGAACCATAATAAATGCACCAAACTTATATATATTGGCCTTTTATTTGCAAAACAATCAAACCATACCCCAAATATGAAATGAAACCTACGTGCAAAGATTCAAACCGAAACAAACTTATAACAACAAAAAATCAACCCCACATTTGACCATTTAGGACAATCCTGGTTCTAGAACTTCAATAGCAATTTCTTTTGAGTAGACAATAGCCAATGCTTTCAGATATGTTCTGAATAATCAAAACAACCTGTTTCTTAAGAAAGTTTGAGACATTCCCATGAATAACCATGTGATATTAAAAATTACAGCTGAAATTGAGTTCCAAAATTTGCAATAATTCAGCAGGCATGGGTTTTAAATCAAAACAAGACTTGTTGGAAACTAAACCCAGCAACTTTATGCTTTAAACTCAAGCTTGGTCACCCAAACCCCCAAAATTCATTTCCAAACCTGCAGAAAATTGGAAGTCTGCATTTTCCCTTAGAAATCCACTGTTTCACCAAGAAATTGGTTCAAACAAGTCATAAACAAGTTAAAAACTTACACACAATGTCTCAGAGCATGATACAAAGTAAAAAAAAAAAAGTCAAATAGCTAGTCAAAGAAGTTTAACCACTAAGCCTTCCTTCTGGAGAAAAAAAAAATCATGTCTGCCATTACTAAGCAAATTTATTCAATAATTTCAGAAGAACAACACAAATTAACTAGGTTTTGATGCGAGCAGAGCTAACATGAAAGCAGAAAGATACATGCATTGTTAATAATCCATACCAAAAGCTACAGATTTCAAATATGTACAATACAATTTTGCCACAGGTTCACTCTAGGTTCCTTTCTCTAAGTACATACAGTTATTTCCTTTTAAAAACAAAAATGTTATCCACTTTTCAGGTTTCTAATAGTGTATATAACTGAAGCATCTATACTAGCTATGAATGATTACATCATTTGAATTATGTGCAAGTGATAGAATAATTTAGATGGACAAAAATTGGATACAGGGGTCTAACAGAGTAAGTGCAACGTACTTGCAAGGAGTTGCAAGCTTTTTGGAGTTTGCTTGTAAGTTTTCGAGAGATGGTATACTACTATGCCCTTGTAAAAAGTGTGTTAACTTGGTGCAAGTTACTCAAAAATTCCTTATAGAGTATCTATTAGATCATGGGTTTTCTCCAAGTTATACTTATTGGAATCACCATGGGGAAGATGGTGTTTTTAGCACACAAGTAACAAGAACAGTTAATTATAAAAACAGACTATAAGGACAATTCCACTTATGTGAATTTATGGAGGATATGTTTACAGGGCATAGTAATTTTGAAGGTGGCGTCTCTAAGGATGATGATAATAATTTTGAAACCAAACATGGTAGAGTTAAATGAAGAAGCATTCAAATTTTATGAGTTGTTGAAAGAAACTGATAAAGAGCTATTTAAAGGATGCCAGAAGCACAGCAGATTATCCTTTATTTTAGATCTTTTCCACAAGAAGTGCATGCATAAATGATGCAATAAATCCTTTAAAGAGCTATTAGACACATTAAGGGAGACTTTACCTGAGGGAGATAAACTTCCAAAATCAAGTTATGAGGTAAAAAAACTGATCAATGATTTGGGTCTTGGTTATGAGAAAATTCATGTTTGTCCAAACAACTATATGTTTTTTTGGAAGGAAACGACACATGAAAACAAGTGTTTGATATGTGGTACATCAAGGTGGGATACCGCATCAACAAGCAAAAAAGTAAAAGCAAAAAAGATATTACGATGGTTTCCCTTAATAATATGACTCCAAAGGCTGTTCATGTGCTTTAAAACAGCAACTTCAATGTGGTGGCACTTTGATGAGTGTGAAAAAGATGATAAATTACGACACCCGGCTGATGCTATTGCGTGGAAGAATTATGATGATCAGTTTAAAGATTTTTTTGCGGATCCCATAAATGTTAGGCTTGGGTTGGCTAGTGATGGTTTTAATCCATTTCAAATGATGAACAACACATATAGTATTTGGCCTGTCATTTTAACAGTCTATAATTTCCCACATTGGATGTGTATGAAACAATCCTTTCTCATTTTGTCCTTACTTATTCCCGCCAAAGAGTCACTAGGAGATAAGATTGATGTGTTTATACAGCCTTTGATTGATGAATTAAAGGAGCTATGGAAAAATGGCATCGATACATATGACGCACATGGAAGAAATGTTTTCCGAACGTATGCAGCTTTGATGTAGACTATTAATGATTTCCCTGCTTATGGTGTTTTATCTGGCTGAAATGTTAAGGGTAAGTTTGGGTGTCCTTCATGTGGCTTTAAAACTTGCTCGAAATGGCTGAAAAATACTATTTTACTTCACAAGCATAATATAAGGTTAATAAGTATTATGTTTCGGCAGTCAAAATTTAATTTGCAACTGAGAAAAAAAACATGGGTTCTTCAGGAAGTTGGTAAATTGTTGAGGGCACTTAAGGCTACATTATACGCTGATAATTTCTTCAAATATAAGACTTTAGCTGACCTCAAAGCTAACAAAGATCCTAGAACTCGTCAAGATCAATGGGAAGCACTTGCATCTAGATGGTACTCAGGGAAATGGCATGTGTGATATTCTTTTACCCTTACTACAACATATTGTAATGGTAAAAAAGTCTAGTATATTAGAGTAATTTCATGAATTCTTTACACTTGTAGAAAAAATCAGAACATGGTAAGAAAGCTATAAAGGAACTAAAGATGGTACAAACCTCGGGTACTATCTTATTTGCTCGACGTGCCAAGGAAGAGGTACTAACCTAGATATGTTGTATATAAACTAATTTTTATCAAATATGGACGTTTTTAATATTGATCAATTTTTTAGTGACAGCTTAAAAGAACTGGAAAATGACCTAATAGAGCTAAATTGTATCTTCATTGGCACAAGCATAGGGATGGAAAGCCAGTGTCTAATGAAGCAGCAGTAGCTTTTGTATATATACTATTTCCCTTTATATTTACTTTTATAATATATTTGATTGCATTTCATTATATTTACTCAATTACAAAGTTGTGTACATGTTTTGAATTTGTTATTTGTTAGTCAATTTGTGTTTATAACTTAGACTTTTGAATGTGTGTTTTATGTTAATTTGTGCTCTACTTCTTTTTAATTTCAGTTATTTTGTACTTCTATGCATATATGGCTATTTATTATTGGTTTCAATAAATTGATTAAATTCAATATGAATAGTACTTCATTACTTGACAACATGTTTGCCAAACTATCCATGCTTACAAAATATGCCTAACATTTTGCATGATTTATAGGCATTACAAAGATTTTTATTATTTTCAGTTTATTTATGTATATTAGGGCTTCTTGTTGCTTTTTTTTTTTCTTATCTATTGTTGATAGTTACATAAGAATGTCTCATTTACATCTATAATAAATTATTCTCCAATAAGAATTATTTACTTGTAAATTTTATATAATGTAGGAGAAGATTGAACATCTTTTGAATGTACAAGTTATAAATACTGAAGGTAAACCCTCTGCCCAGTTAGATGATTTTGCTTCAATTGAAGGAGATGTATTATCTCAAGTTCTTGGACCAAAAAAGAATGGAATTGTTCGTGAAATGGGTTTTGGAGTTTCTCCCAACATGTTTAAGAATTCATATGCTGATATTGTGCGTGAAAATGAGCAACTAAGGCAAGAAAAAGTAGAAGTTGACGGAAAGTATGCAATGGTAATGGAAAAAGTAGATATGTTGACAAAAGTTGTTAAAAAATGCATTGACAACTCAACCTTGGGACAGGTATGTTCACTAATTAAGTAAAATAACTTCTTCCTTGTTTTCCTTGTAGTTATATATATTGTGGTTGGAAGCCTTGTTTTTTTTGTTTTGTTATTTTCAAAAATTGAAATGTTAATTTAAAGTCCCTACAAATACTGTTTGTAAAAGACAAGAAGAAAATTTTTATTAAAAACTGAATCTCAAATAGAATTAGGGGCCAATTATGAATTTTGAATATGAACATTGTGTAATTATAATTAGTATGAGACTAAGATAAAGAGTTATGATGTGGAAATAGCATCCTCAAAGCTCGAAACTAAGGAGTTTGGGGGAAAATTTAGGAAGTACCAATGCAAAGGTTGAAATCAAATGCTAATGCAAATACCCTGCTGTTGTTTTTGTTGGTCATTGTTAGAGGTAGTCAGAACTTTGTCGTATGAATTTTGGGCTACAATAGTCTTGTTGAGGTTGGTGCTTATTGTTTTTACTTCATTATTGTTGGATATAATTGAAGTTTTGGGAGGATTCTTTGTTAAATTTGTTACGACATAGTGCTAGATTTGCTAGATTTGTTACGGACATAGTGCTAGATTTGCTAGATTTGTTACGGACATAGTGCAGGGTTGTTTGTTTTGTGTTGATTCTCTACCTAATGTGTTAGTCTCATTTTGGCCTGATTTTGTATTTGCAATAGGTGTTTGCTGATGCATGAGCTTTCTAAATGTCATGGCTTCTCTATTTTTATTTAGTATTGAAGTAATAAAATATCTTTTACCATTGCAGTTTTTTTTATTAATGGTAGCTAAAATTTAACATGTTTTAGGCTTCAAATGTTGTCAATACTCATGGTTAATCTGCCATTGTTGGGACAAACAGAAATTTTTGCTTAGGTAATTGATTTAAGAGTTGTTAACTTTTTTATTCCATATTATTACCCGGTTAAAATAAGATTTTTTCCTTTGTTTTCCTTTACAGATATGCGTTGAGATTGGAATGATCCATCAAGCACTCTATCTTATAAAATGTTTCTATGTTCTACTGTTTTAAGCACCTATAGGATAAGTTTTAGGATTAGTTGCCCCTATTACATTATGCTTTTTTTTCGTACTCTGGTTCTTCATGTAAATAATTAGGTGCTTTGGTGCTTCTTACATTTATTATATTTCAGATAACTTGATGTCACTCTTTTAGTATTTATTAATATTTTATTTATTCTCAAATTTATTATTATTATTATTATAGCACTAGTGGGAGGAAAAAAGGATATATAATGATATTTACATTTTATATTGACCAAATACGAAGATGAATACTAACATAAACTAAATGTCACCTACGATTCTATTAATGTGACAGTCAAAAAATGTCATTATAAGTTTAACATTATCTGATTTATTTTAACACATATAAATGTCATTAATAACTAATAGAATTATACTTCCAGAAAGTTACAAAAAAATAATTTATGATAACATTTGTTGAAATAACACTTTAACTCTTGTACGTTGAAATAATGATTTACCTATTGTATCATTTAATAAATGTTAGTCAAAGATACTCATCATGATACATACAAATGTCACACCAAATGTGAATAAATGTTACAATAAGCATGTAGCATCATTTCTTTCAAATGTCACTTAAACTTTAAGTGACACTGAATATAGTGACACTCAGCAAAAATGTTTCAACAACTCTCCTGTGACACTTTTTCAACTTATTGCAACATATGACAGACATCATAAAAAACACATTTTGTTGTAGTGTGGCCAGGTTGACTCACCGACCACCTCTAACGTGGGTTGGATTCATAATTTCATTTGTTATCACAGTCTGGTCGTTATCTGAATGCAAATCTTGGGAAGAAGTGTTGGGGCGGCCCACCATTAGAGGCCCATTCTCATTTTCGGACTCTCGCCTGAAACCAATAGCAAACTATTCCTATCGAATATTTTCATTTTTTTGCCCTTTTGGGTGAAATAGGAGTAATATTTCTATTGTATATAATTCAGGTGCAATTATATGAAACGCACCTGAAAACATGACAGAAACAAATAATTACCAGATAAGTGATGCAGATTCTTTTCATTTTTCATGACTGAAAATTGTATTTGCATCCACATACATATGTATAACTTAGAAATCTCGAGTTAATGGTACATGTTAATTTTATGACTGAAGATGTGACTTTGAGGTTAAAATCAGGGTTGCTCTAAGTTAATGATTAGCAGGTATAGTAATTAATAATAAGAATAGTCTTGGAAGCGAAGTCTCGCATAAGACATGTCTTATTATTAAGTGTGCATTCACAAGTGATTACTAATGATTATCTTTATACATAATAATTATTTGTTGAAATTGTATACTAATTGAAATATTTTTATTTTAAGAAGTCAGAATATCATTTTAAAAAAATTTGCAAAAATTAAATATATATTGATTTTTTAAAGCTTGATGAGAAAAAAAAGTGTTAGAAATTTTCAGTGAGGGCTGACATTAATAATTGTGTGCCTCAATATAATGAAAATTTAAGTGAGAGTGCTCTAGTCTATGGATAAATGAGAGCCTGTAACGTAATCATGTTGAATTTCTGTTACATATTGCAATGAATCAAATCAGTTCAGATATATATTTCCTGTGTTTAATTCTTTTGTTTTAAGCTCTTATATATACTCCTATTAGGTATTAAAAAGATTAACAAAAAAATTCAGCAATTTTTTTTTACTGGGGGCAGAAAATATGATTCAAAATGATTATTTCATTAACTGAGTATTAGCTTTTGAATGGTATTAGTTTTAAATTAAAGAAAAAAAATGGTCATAACCACTTTTTGCTTAAGCCACCAGGAAGGCAGCCTTAAATATTTGGGAATTTGGATTTTATGATACATCTTTCGGTCTCCGTTTCATGAAGGAGACTGACGAACCAACTAATGAATAGCTAAAAGACTACCATGTAACATTTCTTAGTCTGTCAGTTTTGTTTTTATCAAAAAAGAAAAAAGGATGTTTGAAAAGGAAATGGGTATATCACAATTCGTCAAGAATGTCCTCAACTGTTTGGCGGAATGACAAAGGAGACGTTCGGAGAGGGTGAGGCCGGGGTTCAACTTCCATCTTACTCACTTTTTTCACATAATGTCATTTAAACTAATTCAAATGCCTCATGGATCACAACTACTTATTATGTACACTTGTAAAGTACTTTTGATTATTAAAAAAAAAATTGGTCAAGGATTATGATAAAATTGAATCAGGGAAACTTACAATTATTCCCTGAGATTTTTCTTAACTTACAGTTTGTCTCCTTTATTTTTAAAAATCTTGACTTTACCCCCTATTTCTTTTACGCTGCTTGATAATAATTTTCAAAATTGTAATTTAAGCTGTACGATAGTCATTTCCTAGTAATTTCAATCTCTTTAATATTTTTTTTATAGTTGATAGATATTGTCAATTATCAGCTTTTCCTTTTTGTAAATATATTTTTCTTTTTGTAAATACATATCAATATTTTTAAAAAATCAATTAGCTGCAAAAAAAATATTAAAAATCTTGAAATTACTGAAACATGAATATTAGCTAGTTTAAATTACGGTTTCAGAAGTTGTTATCAGACCTTGTAAAGTAAGAAAGAGGTAAAGTGTAGTTTTTTTAAAATAAATGGGCAAAGTGTAGGTCAAACCAAACCACAGGGATGGTTTTGTAATTTTCCCAATTGAATCATCAGTTTATGGAGGTGTCTGAATTTTAAAATTCCGTACTAGTTTATTTAATAGACAGTGTTATAATCACAACACATAAAAACTAGACATGTGGACAAAAACAAAAGCCCAAACGGTACTTAAAGGCTAAAACAAAACCAATACTAAAAGACCGTAAAGGATGAGCTTCGTTGTACAGGCGTCCGTGTAACAAGCAAGAAACCTCGCTAATTTGCCAGTTTTGGTACCACCAGTACTGGTACAGAGCACACGTGCGTACGTGGGACAGACACACCTGAAGAAAGCTCCTCACACCGCAGCGGCGGAACAGAATAGTACTGTACAGTCCAACAACCAAACACAGACAGCGACAGGCCAGTTGGTCACGTGCGGTTCTGTCTCACTCTCTCTCCCAAGTCTCCACATTGATGAGTTTTCCACGCGCTCTTTGTGGGCCGGGCCCACTCATAATAAATTGGCCCATTCGAAATTATTACAGGCCTCTCAATTAACTCCGCAGTAACAGCTGATGATTTGCTACAACTCGCCTCGATTGTTACAATTATTAAATTTCCACAGTCTAAAGGCTAACCAACCTGTTAAATCAAGATTTTGAAATATGCCCCTCCTTTTTAATCATTAATCATATGACTGATTTGGACAATTTTACTCCTCTAACATCCTTTTTTTTACCTTTATAGGTAAATTTTTTCTTGTAACCTAAGATAAATCCGAATTCATCATGCCATGTTAGTTACACAAATTTGTGATCCTATGATGGTTAAACCAGTCTTGAGGGTCATAGTGGGGGATCCATTCTTATGTCTGAAAGACGTTAGAGCTACAAAGATTTGTAAATTTTTGCAAGCTTATGAAAGTATAATGAGATATATGATTATGTGCATAATCTACTTATTTCCAACCTCTGGTATAATGATAAAAGGTTTAAAAGGATATAAAAGAGATTTAGAGTTCAAACTTTGGTCGCACCAATTCCTATATCATGCCACAAAAAAAATAATTCAATTGTTATTCTAATAAAAAAATATCATGCTACTTTCTCTAATTATAAGAGTAGTACCTCGTTCCTTTATAACTTGTAATAATGTATTTGAATATAAAAAAATAATAATTGGATGCATACAACTCAATGATAATTTAAATATCACCAGCATGAACTTTTCAAGTATCATAATCCATACTTGGATTTATACAATTCAATGACAATTTAATTCTCACCAGCTTGAACTTTTCAAGTAAGTATCATAATCCATAATAGTTGAGAATTAAAGATTCAAGCAGCCTAGTGTTCATGTCAGACCGTTTCTGTTCACCGACCCACAAAGAAACCTTTAACAAGTTCTATAAGCCGGAATGAAATCATAAGGAATATATAGAAGTTGTAAATTTCTTATACTACCAGAAGATCCTACAACAAATCCTACATATGAATGGCCCCAGGGTATTGCTGTGTGTGGTGAACCTGCCACTTATGATTAATTATGGCCATCGACACAAACCGATCAAGTTAGCATGCACCCTACAAATAGGTGAGACATATATATGTGGAAGCTAGAAATGCAAGGATTGAGAATATTTCATTAAAAACAAAATAATTAATAAAAATTTCTCATAGCTTGCTTGGATAGTGACCAAAATTTTTATGCAAATGACTCTATCATTACAACATATGCTTTTAGTTTAAAATTGTGGCTCGTAAGTTCAAAAAATATATATATTACCATTTATTCTCCACAAATACTCTTATATGTAAATGCTTTTAAATACCCACAACTTGCACCTAATTTCATCCTAATAAGAACTTGTTGCAACTCAAGGTGCAGTACATAAAAAAAAAAGGTACCCTAAACTTTTCAACAAATCAGAATGCAATCCAATTAAGTAGCAACAAATTTAAGAAAGAAGCATCATTGATTTATTCTTTAGTATGTGCAAACAAAATTAAAAGTGGTCCTCACTTGCTTATCAGGTGGTTGTAATGTAAGTAGCTAGCCTAGGCATTATATATATATATATAATATATATATATATATAATAGGGGCAAGGCAAGGCAAGGGTTCGTTTTTTCTCCATGTGCAATGGTTACAACTTAGAAATGGTGTAGCGCAAAGATATACCAGTCTTGCACTCCATAAACCACAGATTTGTGCAGGGTTGGTGACAAACATGCTCCACTCATGCTTCCCTGGCAGAATTGAATACCACTAGCTAGCTACCTCCAGCTGAACTATATATGTTAATTGATTTGATATCATCCAAATTATAGTTTCCTTGTCATTTCATCATTTAATTTTGGAAAAATTACCAAAACCCCTTCTTGGGCTTAGTCAAACCTACATGCATGTCCTCTTGTTTCAAATACCTACATTTACTACCGCAAAACTTAACTTCATCATTCACCGTTAGCAAAGAAAAGAGAAAATGTTTATTTTGCTCTCCTAACATTCTTCTGTGAAAATTTTGCCCCCTAATTTTCGTATCTAACAAAATAACCCTCTATAATTCATAAACCTAGATGGTCTTTCTTCCTAAACCAAATATGTTGCCCTTTCTCTTCCTAACCCAAATTTTCCATCAATTCTCCTATTCATTCCACCATTCTTGTTCCTCTTTCACCAAACCCCTTCTCTCTCTTCCAATGTCTTTGTCTCTCAGACTATAGCTTGGCAAATAGAGAAATTTGATTGGCAATGGAGAGATTTGAGGCCTATACTTCGAACATCGTGTACTTGGGTCCCCAACAAGCTAGGCTCCCGTACTCATGGATAGAGCCAAAATTTTTCTTTAGTGGAGGTAAGATTTATATATATTAAAGATAGTGGGGGCAAATAGCTACATATTCTATAGAATTATAAGGTCAACATGCTCAATTATTATAAGCTTATACCTAAAATATGTAATTTTACCAAAATTGAGTGGGGGCAGGTACTAAATGGCACCGTCCCTACCCGCACTCCATCAGCCAAAGGCCTCTATGAGGCCCCAAATCCCACATGGGTTAGATGTGGAATTTATTACTTATATATATGACATCAAGCTCCAAAGCTTGATTACCTAAAGCTTATTCTTTTTTACAAAGGATAGCCCATATGTTATGAGCAGGTGTTTTATTGACCAGTTTTGGATTTAGATCACCACAAGATGGCATCAGAGCATGAGCATGGTTCAAAGTATGTGGTTGCATTTGCCGGTATGGGATGAGAGAACTTCCTTATACTAGAGTCCATTTAAGCACGTAGCACTTATCCTTTTTTTCTAATGATAGCCTATGTGATGTGGGCATGTGTTCTGTTAACCAGTTCTGGACTTGGTTCGTTACAAAAGGTATCAGAGTCGATTCAGGACCGTGATGGTGTGGATCGTATGAAACAAGGTACATGGGCCGAGGCCTAAATGATGAATGATGAACCATGATCTATATCCATCATCTACTAGGCTGACAATTCTAGGTCAGTTTGTGGCCTAACGAGGATATTGGCCATATTAGTGGGGGACAATGTAAGGCCCTAAATCCCACATGGGTTAGATGTGGGATTTATGACTTCTATATATGACATCAAGCTTCAAAGCTTGATCACTTAGTACTTATAATTTTCACAAAAAATAGCCCATATAGTGTGAGCAGGTGTTTCGTTGACCAGTTCTGAACTTGAGTCATCACAACCTCCTCCAGAGAAGATGAGGTAACATGACTCCCCAAACCGCATCCTCGACCACCAATGAGTTGCTAACCAATTCTTGGGCTCGTTCGACATTCTAGAAGATTGGGTGTAAATTTGGGCAAAAGGTTGGCTCCATTTCATCTGATTTTGCAGTTGAAGATCAGCTTCATTATGAACATCATGCACTTGGGGTCATTAAACTGCAACTTCTGCGGGGGTGGCGGCAACGAATGCTAAGGCAAGATCGATGTCAGCAATGATAAGGGAAAACAGTAAAGCAACAAGTGTGTGAAGGATAAGAAGTGAATCGAATTAGAGAGTAGCTACTTCTATCATGTGCGAACGCTAGTATGATTTTGAGGCTCTCCTACTCAAATCCTAAACAAGAATGATTAAAGCTTGTGTTTCCTAGAAGTTTCACCCAGTGTTCTGCCTCGACAGTGGTGAAAGTGACTAGAGCTCGAATGACTCCATTTTCCAAGGGCCGAGTGTGATAAGAAGTTAAGAAAATGGATGGAAGAAAAGAGTTAGGGGATGGATCTAATTGATGGGGACCTAGTACGTTTGATACATAAGTTAGGGGTAAAGTTTCTATGGATAAAGCTTATGAGGGCAAAATCAGGTATTTTCCTCTTTTATATTAGTAACGGTGAATAACGGTGTTAACTATTAAAGGGGGAATGGTAGATATTTGAAATAGTGAGGACAAAAGTATAGGTTTAACCAAACCTCAGAGGGATTTTGGTAATTTTTCCTTTAACTTTAGTATTGGGAGCATATAAAGTCGTCATATTCTATCCCTAGATAGTTCTGTTATATGGCATCATTATGTGATATATAGGTAGCTAGCTAGCTTTCATCCTCCCAATAAAAAAAAATGTGTTACTATTACATTTTTGTCCCTTACAAAAAGATGTATTGGATGTGTCAAGAAAAACAAAATAAGCAGAAACTTGAAGCCAATTTTTATACTTGAATTAAACTGTATCAGAAAGTCATACTTTCTACTCCTTTCTCCACAAATTATTTATTTCCAAATTTTTAGTTCTAAATGCTTACATTATTAGAATACAATTCAATTATTATAATTATCATATAGGAGTAAAAATGATTACAAATTTTACTATTTGTCGGCTTTGTTAATCAATTGAGTAAAGTGCATCATTTGCTAATAAATTGAGGGTTACAACTAAAAAGTGTCCCGTTTAGGCTTGATTAATTGGTTAAATTGGTTATAATTGAAATTGAATAACTAATTTTTCTTCATTTTTTGGTGTTAAGCAAAAATAACTGAATAGATTGAACTTTTTCTAAAACTTGAAATAACTATTTAACCGAATAACCAAAAATTCTATGGATGAGAAACCTAGAACAAAACAAGAAGGAAGAAGACTGCAGCTGAAGGAAAAATCTAGGCTGGAACGCGATGATGAAGAAGAAAATGAGGAGGTGTTGTGAAATATAAGAGTTTAAAAATTTGTAACCCTTTATCACTCGTAAGTGTACAATTAATTTTGTTCTGTACAAAGATGAAGAAGGATATCATCCCGAGGGATAATGTGATCTTACCAAAAAATGAGCATTAGTTACCTAAATTACTTGAACTATTAAAGTAAAAGTGACAAGTAAAACCTAAGACCAAATGAATGAATGAGTGATTAAGGTGTACAGGACAAGAACAAATGGCCCCACTAATTACCTAATTAACTCTAAGGTGGGTAGCTAAATAAAAGCACAAGTTAGTAAAGGAATTTAAACTAAAGAGGTTAAAGGGGGAAGGTCATCTATCTAGGAATCCACCCTATTACTTACTATCTAAGTTAGTTGCACCCTAGAACATTTACCCCCTTGTGTGATGTAGATACCTAAAACTCAAAAACTCACTTTCTCAAGTTAAATCTTTGTTCACCTAGAATTAAACAAAACATTTCTCAATCTCATGATTAATCCTAGACGGGTTAAGCTATTAATCCATTTCCAACACCTAATGTGCTTGTAGATTATCTCTAATCAACAATACCCATTATACCATATTCCCATTTTCTATCCTCCTTCTTTCTCTCTCAAGAACTAAGAGGGACTAATGAATGTGTAGAGAGACCAATCAATCGCACAAGCATTAGGCTCAAGAATAGAAAACACAATGAGATAAACATCCATGAAAGAGCATTAAATAACCATTAGATATCAAGTAATAGAAATTTCATCCTAGAGAAATACAAAGATCTATTCAAAATCCATGCTTTCTTCCAACATTAAACCCATAATCAAATAATCCATGAAAATACACAAAATAAAAGGAGGAGATGAGGAAACCCAAGATGGATCCTATTTGCCTAAGTTTACTTGGCTCTTAGTTTCTTTCTTCAAGCTTCCAACCTTGCTCCAATGGTGGTTCTCACAAGAAGAGATGAGAAGAAGAGTATCTAAGGTTGAACATGGGCTTCTCATTTCCTCTTACTATTTATACCCAAGGGTTATCCTCTTGTCTTGGTTTAACTCTCAAACCCTAAAATGATAGAAACCTCTCCTCCAAAGACAGCTTACCAGGTGGGAAAATGGGGGGACTATCAAAATACGAGGTTCAGGCTAAACAGGGGAGTGAGTGGCGACGCGTCACCACTAGGTCAAGTTAGCAACGACACATCGCCAGAAGTAGAAAATTGGCAGACTGCTCGTAACACTGGCGACACATCGTCGGCGCTAGCAATACGTTACCAGCACCTCTTACTTCAGCTTGAATTTTGCACGCCTAAATTTCGTCTCACTCGATCCCACTCAAAACTGACACATCCACAATATACTCCTACCTGTAGGAAGTAAAGCAAAATCAGAAAAACTTAGAGAGAAAGAAAGAAATGAAAGAAATTGGTGGTCAAAGTTGCTAAAAAGTCAACCACTTTGACCGCTAAATTATGCGCTTAACAAGAGGTCGGTGAAATATAGGCTAAGATTAACTCAATCGAGCAAAATCGAGTTAATCAACTGAAATTTGGGCTGAAATCGACTCAATTTAGGCTCATCAACAATGGTCGGCGATGGTAAGGGAAGTTGTTGTCTCAACGGCTTGAAGTGTAAAGGAAGCCTAAACGGTGAAGGAAGCTTGGATGGACATGACGCTAAAGAGATTAAGAAACGGGAGTCAAAGAAGTCTGAATGAGAGATGGTAGTCAAAGAAGTCTAAATGGGAGAAAGGATAATGACGTCATTGAAGGCAAGAAACAGAGAAGGCTTAACGAATGGATAAAATGACGTTGTTTTACCTATAATATTTCACTTTTTTCAATCACCCAACTCCTGGAGAGTGAAATTGATAACCGGACTGAAATATTAATTCGGTTATTGGTTAAAATTGAAATTTGAATTTATCCTTTTTTTTTCAGTAAAAAAAACAAAAAAAAAATGGTTATTTGGTTAAAACCAAATTTCTGCTCACCCATAGTCCCGTTTTTCAATCTAGAAAATAAATTGTCTGTATGGTCTAGGGACTAACAAAATTTGTATAAGGCCAAGAAAATAAAATAAAAACCTAAATGGCCAAGCCAACAGACTTATAAGGGTAAGTGTCGCCATTAGTCCACCAATTTTATTTACTTTTTTCGTTTCCATCAACATACTGAAGTTCCAATATTCATGCTCATTAGTGCATCACAATTCAAATTGTTTGCTAGTTATTTGACATGCGGGTAAATTATGTTCATGGCCTCTATTAAATTACCATTTAATAAGATAAATTATGTTTGTGGCCCTTATCTCTCTAGGAATCCACCCTATTACTTGCTATCTAAGTTAGTTGCACACTAGAACATTTACCCCCCTTGTGTGGTGTAGAGACCTAAAACTCAAAAACTCATTTTCTCAAGTTAAGTCTTTGCTCACCTAGAATCAAACAAAACATTTCTCAATCTCATGATTAATTCTAAACGGGTTAAGCTATTAATCCATTTCCAACACCTAATGTGCTTGTAGATTATCTCTAATCAATAATTCCCATTTTCTATCCCCATTTTTTCTCTCTTAAGAACTAAAAGGGACTAGTGAGTGTGTGGAGAGACCAATTAATCACATAAGCATTAGGCTCAAGAATAGAAAACACAAAGAGATAAACATCCATGAAAGAGTATCAAATAACCATTAGATATCAAATAATAGAAGTTTCATCCTAGAAAGATACAAAGATCTATTCAAAATCCATTCTTTCTTCCAACATTAAACCTATAATCAAATAATCCATAAAAATACACAAAATAAGATGAGAAGATGAAGAAACCCAAGATGGATCCTAGTCGCCTACGTCTCCTTGGCTCTTAGTTTCCTTTTCAAGCTTCCAAACTTACTCCAATAGTGGTTCTCACAAGAAGAAATAAGAAGAAGAGTATCCACGTTTAAACATGGGTTTCTCATTTCCTCTTGCTATTTATACCCAAGGATGATCCTCTTGTCTTGGTTTAATTCTTAAACCTTAAAAAGATAGAAACCCCTCCACTAAAGACAGCTTACCAGGTAGGAAAACCGGGGGGTGGGCAGGGGGGGATCAAAATACGAGATTTGGGCGAAACAAGGGAATAAATGGTGACGCGTTGCCACTGGGTCCAGTTAGCAGTGACACGTCACTAGAAGTAGAAAATTGGCAGACTGTTCGTAACGCTGGCGACCCGTCACCGGTGCCTCTTACTTCAGTTTGAATTTTGCACACCCAAATTCCGTCTCGCTCGATCTTGCTCAAAATTGACACATCCACAATATACTCCCACCTTCAGGAAGTAAAGCAAAATAAGAAAAACTTATAGAGAAATGAAGAAATCAAAGAAATTGGCGGTCAAAGTTGCTGAAAAGCCAACCACTTTGACCGATAAATTATGCGCTTAATAGGAGGTCAGTGAAATATGGGCTAAAATCAACTCAATCAAGAAAAATCAAGTCTATCGACTGAAATTTGGGCTAAAATTGACTCAATTTAAATGCCTCAACAATGGTCGGTGATGGTAAAGGAAGTTGTTGTCTCAACGGCTTGAAGTGTCAGGGAAGCCTAAATGGTAAGGGAAGCTTGGATGGACATGATGCGAAGGAGATTGAGAGACGGTAGTCAAAGAAGTCTGAATGAGAGATGATAGTCAAAGAAGTCTAAATGAGAGATGATAGTCAAAGAAGTCTAAATGAGGGAAAGGATAATGATGCCGTTGAAGGCAAGAAACATAGAAGGCTTAAGGAATGGATAAAATGACGTCATTTTGCTTATAATATTTCATTTTTTTCAATCACCAAATTTCTGGAGAGTGAAATTGATAACCGAACTGAAATATTAATTCTATTATTGGTTAAAATCGAAAATCGAATTTATCCTTTTCTT
Source organism: Aquilaria yunnanensis (assembly GCA_039654915.1). Lineage (NCBI taxonomy): Eukaryota > Viridiplantae > Streptophyta > Magnoliopsida > Malvales > Thymelaeaceae > Aquilaria > Aquilaria yunnanensis. The sequence goes on along the minus strand of CM077596.1, from coordinate 92,779,573 downwards.
CGGTCATAAAAAATTGAAAAAAAAAATTGATTATTTGGTTAATTTGGTTAAAACCAAACTTCTGCTCACCCATAGTCCCATTTTTCAATCCAGAAAATAAATTGTCCGTATGGTCTAGGGACCGACAAATTTTGTATAAGGCCAAGAAAATAAAATAAAAACCTAAATGGCCAAGCCAACAGACTTATAAGGGTGCGTGTCGCCATTAGTCCACCAATTTTATTTACTTCTTTCGTCTCCATCAACATACTAAAGTTTCAATATTCATGCTCATCAGCGCATCACAATTCAAATTGTTTGCTAGTTATTTGACATGCAGGTAAATTGTGTTCATTGCCCTTCTTAGATTACCATTTAATAAGATAAATTTTTATATAAATTTTATTATATAGAGGTGTTTGTTTATTAGATTTTTTTTTTGCTGAATACAGGTTGTAGTGGATGTAGTATAACACTTTTAAAATTGGCTTAAAACCCGTTTTGCTCCTTGAACTTTGCCATTTGGTCCTTTAAGTTTTTACTTGAATTCACTCACCCTTCAAACTTTGGAAATTAGTACCTTTTACCTCCTTGGCTGATTTAAATATATGAAGGCCGAAAGGAAAATAAAATGGAAGATGAAGGACTAATTAATCATTTTTTCCACATAAACATCTAGTTATGCGAATGAGTTTGGTACTAGATTAAAATCAATCATATATCAATGTAAAATGCCAACTAGATCGTGTAGATCATACAGGGTTGATGGTTCTCAGAATTACTTGAAGTCAAGAAGATTGAAGTAAATAATCAAAATAATGTAAAAGTTTTAGTTAAATGGTTAGTTAGACCTTCATCTTTCATTTTATCTTCATTTCGGTCCCCATATAATTTACATAGCTATTTAAGTGAATCAAGGGGTAACAGGTACCAATTTCTAAAATTTGAGGGATGAATAAACTTTAATCAAAATTTAGGGATAAAAAGTCCCAGTTGGTAAAGTTCAGGGATGAAAGGGTCTTTAGCCCTTTAAAATATTGTGGCTAAGAATCCAATCCAAGTTATAATATCTATATATTGTTAAGAAACTGATCCACGTTATGATATCACTTATTAGGGAATAATCTCATAATACACGATGAAAGTGAAAATGTTATCAATGTTTAATGTGACTCAACTTCTCAAACTAACTTATAATAATAATAATGATGGTTTGGAGAGGTTTCACATTAGCAGATGAAACTCTATTAACTACTAAAACTTATACATGGAAATTTAAAAGAACATCGTTTAAAAGGGTTTTGTTTTCCTAAACTCTAATACTCACAACTAATTAGAAGTAGAAATGAGTTAAGCAGGTTATCACAAATTCAAGTTCAAGCTTAATTTTTTTTGTTACCAAATTAAGCTTATGGAGCCTCGAGTTTCAAACTTGAACAACATCCAAGATCCTGAATGTTTAATGACCCGAGTTTCGAGCACGATAATATTTGACTTGAACCCTTATTAAGCCTAATATTAAAAAATATATATAAGCATAACATTATAATATAATTATGAAAAAAATAATCTTACCTTGAAAATTTTAATATACTTCTCGAAATGAACTTAAAGCTTGAATCAGGCTCCAATATCAAATCAATATTTAAGTCTATGAAAATACCAAGTTCAGCCCCAGCCTTTTTAAATCAAGTTTTGAGCCATATTTACTAATATCATCAAACTCGAGTTTAAGCGGAGCCAATTCTTAATAAGCTAAACTTCAAATTTATGTGTTTGAATTTGGTTGAACTCGTTTTCACATCAAGCGCTATTGTTGAAAAAATGTAATATTATTAGGAGTGTGCAATGGAATGAGAGCGAGTGCGTTTCCTTGATCAACAAACGTGTAGGTTTCAACGTGTCAAAATATTCCAAAGCGAAAAAGTGTCTTGATTTCTCCAAAGCGAAAAAGTGGGGGCGGGCATGTGTTTGTTTTGATGTATGTTTCCCACCAAGTGCTTGCGAAACAGTATTTGTGCGAGATCATGTGAAAAAGATAAAGTTTTTTCACTTTGCTCTCTCTAATCCTTTGGGATGTCTTCTTTTCGTAGGAGTAATTGAGAGAAATGGGTACGCAAGTCAACGATGGTGGCCACTACCTCCACTACTGCAATTTCATGTTCGCAAGTCGCAACCAGTACGAATTTCCATCCCCTTCAATGGTAAAACTCTTCCAAAATTTGTCTCATTGATGTATAAAGCTCAGATTTGACATTTTATTTTAGAAGTTTGAAGCTTAAAATTATTAATTAAAAATTTTAAAACTAAAATCATTTAAATTTATCTTAGTGTTAATTAATGTCATATCAGTATTTTTTGTGAACGATCCAATTGAGATGTACAATACAAGGTAAGAAATTTCAATAATACAACTTTAACATTAGGTACCAATTTAGGATCCAAAAATAAGATATTGGACCTGGCTTGACATTTACCCAATTCTTTCAGTTCTAAATTCCTAATTTGAACTTTATTGGATCCTAATCCTACACGTGCACTCTCAAGGAAGACAAAAATGATCCAGCATGCAATGATCTATCGTCTTGACCCCAACCAAGTTTTTGATGGTTAATTTGATTATCATGAAAATTTTTGTTCAGATTATGTTAACCAATTATAAAACAATTAACACAACTAAGTTACTTGAGTAATTTATTAAATAAACAAATAATCAAACCTGTCATTATTTATTTATATATCCTATTGAGTCAATAGACAAGTGTACCACTTTGTTAATTAAATTTCAGGTTGCAAAGTGTCACGAATTGAAGACAACATTAGCAAAGTAAAATGATGATAAATATTTTCCTCCAAACCAAGTTTGAAGCGCTTCAGGATAATTTCCATTACTTGATTCCTTTTTCTGTTTTTTTGTGTTCTGGAGTTGGATACCCTAATTCACAGCCTCGAATTCATTAGCTCATACGTATAATTACAAGCCAACCTTTTTGAATATTTTTTAGTCCTGTTTGGATTTTTGTTATCATGTCTGATCCTGCTGGAATTTTGACTCGCTAGATTCTTTTATTTTCTGACCCTACTTGTCCACTAAATCTCATTCCACATTGCTGGTAGTAGATACTTTTGTATTTTCTTATGGACCATCAGAGTTTCCAAGACTAAATGTGACATATTGAAGAGATCCCTCTGCCGTATAGTGGGAGGTGATTTCTCTTGATCAGTCCGGATTTCTGGGGTAGTGAATTTGTAGTCACCGAAAAGATTTTATGTGGATTCAGAATCACGTATGGAGAAGATTTATTGGACATGCCCCCGGTTGGGTGTTCATCATTTTTTTTGTTTTGAGCATATTAATTTTCAAATGCAGTTAAACTATATATTGCCAACGTAAAAAAAAGAAGGTTCTAGAAGGGCAATTAACTAAATTGAAATCTGACAGATAAACCAAGTTAAACAACTTCCAAACCAAACATACACAAATAGCCAGAAGTGAAGTTCAAGTAATATTATGATAAGGCAAAATTAATGAATAAACCACTAATGTTTTTGTATTGGTCCAATTCACCGACTAATTTTTTTTTTTACCAAATAAACCACTAACCTTTTGAGTTGGCTTAAATCGGCTACCCTTGCAACTTTTTCCATTAAGTCTAATAGAATCTTAACATAAAATACCAAGTTTAGCCCCTACATTTTATACTTATGCTCTCAGTTCCTCTAAAGTTTATTAATCTAATATTTGAATCATCTTTTTGAAGTCGACATCAATCTTTGGACTCCGTTTGTAGGTTGTAATTGAGATCCTCCTAAAATTGCTGATAATGGTCATGATGTTGCTCTTCTTACTCTATCTCATATTGCACCATATTCTTGTGTTAAACACTAATATGAGTGAGACATAGTTTGAGAGTGATAGTGTGGGGCTGAAGGCATTCTATCTTGGGCAACGGAGATGGTACACTTTAAAGGAGTTAGAAGTGACAATGAATAGACAATGCCCAAAAAATGTAATTGTAGTAGGTGGCTATGGAATTTTATAAATGGTGAAAGAAGCCTATTTGAATTGTTTTAAACTAAGTGGGGTTATTTTGTTAATTTTAAAAAGTTAATGATGGAGTTTTGTAATATTTCAAGTGTTGAGTGGGCACATTGGCTTATTTGAATAACATTAGTGGTTTATTTGGCTATTTTGAATAGCACTAATGGTTTATTCAGCAAAAAAAAAAAAAATTATTTATGGCCGATTCGAGCTGAGTCCAAAACATTAGTTGTTTATTCGTTATTTTTGCCTTATGTTAAAGTAAATCCTAAATGTTGAGATTGATAACTAGAGTGGAGCAGAAGCTCTGGCATCCTTCTGACTAAAGACTTGGGTATGTATTTGGGCGTGCTAGTGATTCATGGGCAAGTAATGAAAGCTAGTTACAACTATATTATAAAGAGATTTGAAAATAAATTGATGGGCTGGAAGCAAAACTTGTTAAGCCTCACAGGCTGTAGGGTGGTGGCCCAGTTGGTTATTCAGTTGACTCTTATTTATTCTTTGCAAACAACATGTTTACTTGTAGGCATATGTGATTGGATTGATCAAGTGGTTCGGGACTCCTTATAATGTAGCTCTGATGATAAATGAAAGATGTTGTTAGTAAGCTGGGAGTAGGTGTGCACTCCAAAATCAATGGGAATGTTAAACTTGAAGATGACACGTCTTTTTAATCAAGCCTTGATGGCAAATGCATGGTGGCAGCTCCTCATGAAACCTAATTTGCTTTGGTATCGAGTATTTGCTAGCAAATACCTCTCACATAGTACTTTTTTGGATTGCCATATGAAGCCTGATGTTTCGAGCACATTGAGAGACATTTTAAAGATCAGACATGTGCTTCAAAAAGGTTTGCAATGGCATGTTGGAAATGATATGAAGATCCACTTGTGGGATGACCAATGGGTAGGTTTAAAGACCCTACAAAGGGTGAGCCTTCAGGGAGTAAACTGGCACCTCTCTAATTGGACGATAGCAAATGTTATTGATGACTCTAGTTGATGGGATCTTACGGAAGTGAACCATTTGTTTTCAGAAAAGATTTGTAGGCAAATTCAAATAATCCCTATCCCATCTTGTGAGGGAGTAGAAGATTCGTTGATTTAGTAGGGAGAGTCTGATGATTCTTTCTCTGTAAAATGGACTTACCTTTTACAACTCAATGAGGAAAACTTGAGAATTGATAACAAGTTTGATTGGGTCTAGTCAGTAGAAAATTTTAAGAAAATTAAATGTTTTCATTAGTTGGTGGCACAGAATTAAATTAACAACAAACTCTATATTGCAAAAACAAGGAATAAAAGTATAGACAAACTATAAATTTTGTGGTTTCAAAGTGGAAGATGCTAACCACATTTTTCATCAGTGTCCAGTGGTAATGGAGGCTTCAATGGGTTTACTTTTTGTAGAGTGGCTAACTGGGTTCCTACTTGAACCATTTCTATTATGGCTTTGCAAAAAATGTTTATGTCAAGATGTCTCAAAATACTAGTATGATGGATGGTTCCCTATTTACTTCTATAATTTGGCACTTGTGGAGGAGTAGGAACAAGTTTAAATTCAAGAATAAATATTACTTTGGTGATGATATTGTTTGTTGAGCTGTGAAAGATGTGATAAAAATATGAATGGCCAAAAACTTCTTGATTTCTAGAGTAATAAGGGTGAGCCGATTGGTGTGATGGTGCCTCCTTCAGCAAGGAACGATTAAATTGAATATGGATGCATCAGTAAGACACTCTGACTTTGTTGTAGTTGGTGGTTTAATTAAGGATGATTGAGGTGTTTGGAAAAAAGGTTTTCTTTGTCAGCTGAGGACTATGGATATTCTCCACGTAGAGATTGCAGGCCTTTATTGAGTTTTGGTGATGCTTCATGACTTACACATTCAAGCTGTAAAGGTGGAGGTGGATAACCTTAATGTGATCCATCTAATTGGCAAGGGGGTAGAGAATCACCCATTCGAAAATGTGATCGAGGATTGTTGTCAGAAGATGCATAAGGTTAGGTTAAAGTGGTGAAGCATATTCCATGAGAAGGAAACAAGTGTGTAGATTTTTTGTCAAACCTAGCACATAGTTGGAGTGAAAAGTTTGCTTTTTTGGACATGCCATCAGTTGGCCTTGGCCTTCTTTTGCAGGCATATGCAATGGGTGTTTGTAAGGGAGTAGTTTGTCCTTCCATTAGCTTTCTCTTTTTTTTTTTTCCTTTTAACCTTCATTGTACCAAAAAAAAAAGTAAATCCCAAAGGCGAGCACTAGCTTAATTTCATATCATAAGAAGTATCTGAGCTTAAGGTTTCTCTTTTCAAAGTATCTTACCTCATATTGTGTGTCATAATCAAGTCTTTTTCGATAGTTTAACCTTTAAATCAAACTAAAATTGCTAATGTTTAATTGACACTAAATAAATTTAAAATAACAAGTTTTCTCCTCAAAATTTTTCAATTAGGAATTCTATACCTTAAACTTCTAAATCTAATGTTTACACCCCTAATCTAATCTAATTCATCCTCTGATTCTCATCCAATTCTTTTACTAAAATGTCCCAAAAGCTTGATTTGCATCAAATTTGGCAAAATGATTTGGATGCGACAACAAGGACAAAGGCAAACGCAAAGATGGAGACTGCATGGAACAGGAAACAAGAATTATCTACTGGCTTCAATTTCTTGCCATACAGCAAGAAACAACTCACCCAACAATAAGAATTGGGATGTTAAAGAAACTTTCTTATGCCCATTTTTACAAGGTAAAAAAGATGAACAAAGAACAGTTAAAGGTTATACTTGTTACAATTCCTCTATGGCATTGCTTATGTGTTAAGGGAATTAATGAAGTTCTCAGAATCATGGGATGCTTTAGAATCGTAAGATGTTTGATATTTCATATTCCATTGGAACAAAAATTAGTTAAGAATCATTGTTTGGTACAAAGTTGAAAAACTGAACTTTGCATACAAAGAATATGATCTTTTTCAACAAAAAAAAAAAAAGGTTTTTGGTATTTCTAATGAATATAAAGAACTGACAAAAAATGAATTACACCCATATGTGAATGGCCTTGCTAGTGGTGGCACTGAGCCATGTGCGACAACCAACGATGAAGTGCTCCCCTTCTATTGTTAGAATTCCCCAATGTCAAGCTCAGGGACTCGGACCTTAAACTCCCTCGACCAAACTCGCCTAACTTGTTCCCATTCACTAGTCTTAGAAGCTAGCTAATCGTAGCAAAATTGAATAACGAATTAATCTATGCATATTACAATCTGGTTGACAAAGGAATTTGAACTTACCCATTGTCGCCCCCTAGAAATGGCAGTGGGTTAGGTGAAATCTATGACTTTTGGATACCCAACCAATGAGTTATGGGTACTTATTGAAAATTTCACTTGCCTGGCAGGTACAAGTTTTTATTTTGCCCCATAGGTAGACCTGGCACAATTTCCGTTTGTTTGTCAATGATGTAATTGTAACTTATCAAAATAATAGATTAACATGAAATAAATAAGTAACTCAAGTGATCAAAGTGTAATTTAACAAACAAGATAAACCTAAACCCTAAATTTTTTTCCATTCACCGTTGTCATGTATCTTTTTTTCGTCCATTCTTCTCTCATCTTCTTTGCCTAACCCAAATTCATCTCATCTTTTTGAACTCTTTTTTCTTTCTTTTTCTTTTTTTTTTCCTAAACTACCAATCAATCATCTCGCTATCTCTTCAATTGCTAAAACGTCACCTTCCCTACTTGCTGGTTGGCGATGCCAATTGACGGAGAGATGAAAAGAAGAAGTCTAGAAACCAACCATTGTTGCCATTTTCTTCTCGCTGTCGCTTCTTCATCACATCATTGCCCCATAAGTGCTGAACAACATATCCACTGCAGCTGCATTGCCAATTTTGTGGGTAACCCCTGAGGAGCCCGTGACCTGCGGGTGGAAGGCATGAGCGTCTTTTTATCCCATCATCCCTGGTGGGTATGGTGGCTATGTGATGGATCCACCCCATGTCATCCTAATGCTCCCCTATCTGCCATCTCACACCCTTTTGACAGGTTTTCTTTAAACCATTCTTTATGTATCTATTGGATATCTTCTGCCCCACCAATGAATTTGCTCCTATTAAATAACATCGACATAAGTGGTGAAGCATTTTTCAATTTTTCAATAATAGATTAGGTGATAATGTCTTTTTATTTTTTTCATATGTCATCATCCATGTTTTGTGTTTGAATGGTTTGTTAGTCAATCATGTATTGGTATATTAGTCCAATTGAGTATTGATTTGTTAGAATGTTAACTTGTTTTCCTGTTTATTGTTTTGTCTATCTTTGCTAGGTATAAGATTGGATATTATATACACCTTGGATTTTTAAAAAGTTTTCTTCTTGTTACAATTTGAGCCGAGCACTCCCCCTATATAACATAGTGGTGATAAGAATGACATTTTGCTAAAAAAGGATGAAGGAACTATCTTTTACATCCCAGCGTGAAGGTCATGTGCCAACCAGTGAAAAAGCAACTATCTTTTTCTTCGCATCATTTTTATTTTTTACCTTTGTCCTCTCTGTATTGGTTGTTGTAGGGATTATAAACATTTTGCATTCGCGGTTTTTTTTTTCCCATCCTTTTCTCAACCTTTATCTGATTGAAGGCAGATGTTGAATCTTCAACACCATGAAATCATAAATTTTTACCGTCTGGATCAAAGCGAACAGTGACTTAAGAGCATCTTCATCATTTCATCGTCTTCCAAAGAAAAATAACAACTTGAAACCAAAGACTAATTTCCCCCCCTAATTTTAACAACCCAAGCACCCAAAACCTTAATTTGCTAGTACTAATAAAATTTACATTCTTGCATTCTATTTTATTTAAAGAAAAAAAATTACAAGATGAATCCTTTAGCAATTGCTTGATTAGTCTCCAAGCTTGTAGTTTCATACACAGGTAGCTCCTCTCTGTATCTTCCAATTCCTTTGAGATGATCCAACTCAAACAGGTCAGAGCTTGAACAACTCAACACTTCGTCGTCGTCGTCATCATCGTCATCTTCTTCTTCTTCGTCGTCATTTCCAGTGATAAAAGCTCTTAAGCTTAGCTCCCTCTCCATCTTTTTCTGATAAATCCTAACATCGTTTTCTCTAAACGAAGAGCGACCTTTAGTATCGCTTTTGTCAACTGTCTCTGTTGGTGTTGGTAATAAGTTTGGATCGTCACCATAGATAGATTTATGCCCACACGGCCGGCAATCTTCGCCGACGATAACGCTGACCGGATAAAACCAGACCGACCTTTTCTTGTTAGTGGTGGCATCGTTGTTATTGCTGCTGCCCCTCGAAGGAGGGGTCTTGCTCAAACATGACCGAGAGAACGAGGGGGCCGACGAGTATGCGGACTTCGATTTCCGGTCAAAGCTGACGTCTTCGGTCGCTCCCATGGAGCAAATCTTCACCTTTTTGGCGTTGCCGTTGAAAATGGAGTTCAGGAAGGTGGAGATTCGGCCGCCGGGGGAGATGGGTTGCTTCACCTTCTTCAGCTCGCCATAAATCTTGAGAGCTTTGAGTTTTGTCTTGGTGAAGTTCAGACCGGTGTCTCTCCTCGGCTTCTGTCGGTCGTTCTTGTCCAAATCTCTTTGCTCGAACGGGAAACAGAGATCCCCTTTGTGGGTTCTCCCGTGCTTCGGCCTTTGAACGGAAAAGCCAGAAGAAGATCTCATCGATTTGTCTCTGCAGCTCGACTCCGCCTCCGACGAGGAGAAGATTCCACTGGAGCTGGAATTCGAGGAACTGGAAGCCGAATTCAAGTGCGTGGAGCCGAACCCGTGAACGCTCTGTTTCTCGAGCCACTTGTCAACCACCATCTCTCGCCGGAAATTCACCGAACCAGCATTGCTTGGCCTCTTGGCCAAGCTATTATCTTTGAAGCAGCGGAAATCAGGGTGGTCGGCGGCGTTAGAATCGTCGAAGGAACGGTAGATGGCGTCGAGGAGAGAAGAGGAGAAGGAAGGAGTCCTCCTCCGGTGAGGGAAAGGAGAAATTTCGGCGGAAGACCTCTCTCGCTCTCTTCTAGACATGGTGGCTACAAAAGCATGCAAAAGCAGAGGTGGTCTCTCTGTATCAGTGGTGAGACAGAGAATACAGAGGAAACAGGGGACTATATAGACAGAGAAGGGGAAGAGGGAATAGACAAGTGGGAAGGGAAGACAGCTTGTCTGCTGGAAGAACGTCAAAAGCTGCAGAGGAGGAATAAAAAACAAGAATGCAAGTGGATCATGTGAGGAAAAGAGAGGCTATTGTGTACGGAAGCAGGGGAAACGAAACACAAAAATGAAAAAAAACAGAGAGATCAGATAAGCATGAAGGGGGAGAGGCGGAGACAGAGAGAAGAAATGGTTAATTAAGAAAGGAAAGAAAGAGGGAGTACTGTACTGTGCGGGTAGAGAGCGGTTGTGGTATATAAAAGGAGAAAGGGAGCGCGCGTGCGGCTCAACTTTTAGGCTTTGCTTTGCTGTGTTGGGTTGGTCAGGGTTTGCCGCTTGCCTTTGTTACTATTTTCCCATATTTAGTACATGAGCCTTAGCTTCTACTATAAAGTTGTAAGCCCCTATCATGTAGTGGATCATAGTTCAAGTCCAGATTTGTATTTAAAACTTCCATCTTTTTAAATATTCAATTGATTTCTTTTACTATTATATACAGAATACAATATAGTAAGTTTTTAGAATAAGTGGCAGAATTTTTTATTTCCAGAGAGACTTGAACTCTATCCCTCAAGTTAGGAACTATCCTACTACATTATGAACTGATCATTGATGAGTTAGATATAGGTATTATAAGTAGTTATATCCATTTTGCAACATCCCTTGTATGGTTTCGGATACACACACACACACACAAGTACAAGAACTCTTAAATGTTGTATAGGTATGATAGAGTTTTAAAGTTTTGGATGAAGAATCGATCAATTCGATTAACAACACTAAAAAGGAGGGCTTTGATAGAAAGTGGCAAAAGTGAGGAGAAATTTGTTGCAAGCCGACAACTTTAGACTTTCAATACATATGACGGAATGAGTAAGTCCAACCCTTTTTAACAGCAACAAGAAAATCCGATTCAATCTTCATCCGATAGAAACCCACTCCAGTGAACCTCAAAGCCTTTGAGGATGACAAAGGGTTTTGCTTTCCAAATAATCAGCAATTTGCCATGTGAATCCACCATGCTATTGCTAGACCTTTGGACTTATCTCGACAGAGACTTCCTGCTGCAGAATCTCAACCAAGAGCCATCTTTGGTATGAGAATTGATTATTTAAGAGCTAACACTATGCTTTATTGTTTTTTAATACGGGTGGTAGCCCTTGCCATTCTAGCAAAATAATAAGAAGGGATATCTGTCACGCAAGTGCCCAGATTTAAAATTGGTTCTTATTATGGTTAAACAATCAAAATTGCTAATTATGGTTTAGAGGTTGACCACTTATTTTACCTAACAGTCTACTACTATTGCCATCCTTATTTGTAACATACTCCAAAGTATTAAAAAAAACATGGGTGATAAGGAATTGAGTATTTAACGAGTAGTTTATGCTTGAGCTCAACTAATACTCATCAAATCAAGTTTTATTAAACTTGAACTCCAGCTCGCCAAAATATGGGTTCCAATTATTTCCGAGTCCATGGGTACAAGCTTGATCTGTATTAAACCTATCGAGCTTTTATTAGTTAAAATATTAAAGGATCAATTCCACATATACACCTCAGGTCTATTCTTAATTGCTCTTACACCCTTTAAGTTTAAGAACTTACAATCACCCCCTTGGTTTAAAGTGTACCAGCATATTGATGATCGTTTACAGTTATCCCGCAACCGCAAGTTATAGCTAGCCCCTATTGCTTTTGAGCCTAATGAGCTTATCAAGAAGATCTCGAGAAGCCTCTCTCAAGGCAAGCTCAAGCTGAGTGGTACAGATTCAGCTTATTAACTTGATAACATGCCTACAGCTTACGATTGAAATGGTTTCTTATGTTGCACCTTTTGGTGCTATACTTGTTGTTCCTATTCAAGGATCCATACACATACAGACACATAATCCTTACTCTTTTCTTAAACAAGTTTTTGGAACTAAAAAGGCTTAACATTAGACATGTTTTCGGTGGAGCTCCAAACCCACTCTGCTTGATCATGAAAAAGAATTGGCTTCAACAAAGCAAGTCAGACTAGAGCGAGAATCCATGCCAATCCCTATGTTTTGTGCATCACATATACTTTGGGTATTTGGTAACCAATTTTAATTTAGAGGTTAAAAGGTTATATTTTACGTAATGTTGATTAACTAATAAAAAAACAGGGAAAGAAAACGATTTCATTTGAGGTCATATCAGGGCAGTATCTTATAAGATTTTTTTGTAAGAGAATTTTTACAAACACGAAGGCTATTTTTCTTTCACATTATTAAAAGTATATTACTTTAATTTTTATTTTTTTTTACAAAATCAATGCAATTTTGAAATCTATATTTATCTATATATGTAATAAACACTTGAATAAAATTTTTTCATAAAATAAAAAATTTTCATGATTTTTTTCATACTCAGAATCAGAAAATAATAATTAAAAAAATATTTAATAAAATACTTAATTTTGTAAACGCAATTCTTAAGCTGTTTAAAGTGTAAGATTTCAATTAATTTATAAATTAAAAAAATAACCACTATAGATATAGCTGAATTTTTTGATTACTTTTAAAATATCTGATATCTGAACTTATGTACAGTTGTATTTAATGGTTTACTCTTTACTGACCCGCACTTGACATGTATAGCCTTTTCTAAAAATACTTATATTTTAAATTTCTTCTTAACTTTAAACACACTTTAACAAAAAGAAAAAGATTTTGCTGGTAATGGAAGGGGATATTGTATGTAGAAGACCGGGTTTGAGTGACGGCATATATCAAAATACAGACATCCTAAAATGATCAAATTGCAATTGGAGTAAGGATTTTGTACAGCAAATACTTCACCACTAATTTTCCATTTTCCTTATTGGCCATTGTACTTTTAAAGATGAAGATGAGGATGTAATGCTCATAATATATTGCGGGCCGCTACACAAGGAGACCAGCTCGGCAAAGCTACACGATATAGCACTTTTCATTTTAAGTTAAATTGGTTGTATTATTGTGCATTAATTTTATGTAAAATAATTATTTATTAAAATTTTACTATTTAGGAAATTTAAAATATATTTTTTAAGTATTTTAAAAACAATTATTTATTAATTTTAACTTATCCAAACTATAAAAAAAAGATTAAAATTACTTTCTTTTAAGAAAAAAAATATGAGTATTCTAAAATTATTTTTTAGCTTCTTAATTTAATAAATTGACAATTTGAATGAGACAAAAGGGCAAGTTGCCCACAGTAGTATTCGCTATATGGGACATTGGCAACTATATAGTTTTTTTCTAGTTAAATCTATCACTGGTACTTAGAATGATGCTGGTCTGAATTATGGTCTTTTCCAAGCTTGAAGAGTGATGTGGGCTGTCGAGCCATATATTTTCAAAGACGGTGGAAATCGCGAAGGCAGGATGAAGATGATGGTGTGACTGAAACTTTCTAAGCGGGCAGGACTATTTTGTAAAATCAATGAACTACTAGTGGTTTACTTATTATATATTTGTGAATCGTTTGACGCCGGTGGTTAATTTTCCTCATAAGATAATGTTAATAGTCAATCTAACTATAAAAAACTAGAATGATTGATATGCCTATGGTGAAAACTATAGTAGAAAATTTGTAAACTAATGAAAATAATTTAATTTAAAAGCAATGGCCCCAAACTATTAGGGAGATATGAGAACATCCGCGCTGGTGGACATCCACCACTAATGAATCACTAACGCCATTAGTTGCCCAATTCTAGAATTAGAGTGTCTACTTTAAAGTGTTTAACACTGGGTCAGTTGTGTCTGTTTTTGGAGTTTGAGTGTCTAGTTTTAGTTTATAAATGTCGACATGTCATTTTTCAAGTCATTGGTATAAGATAGTTTGATTATTTAAACTTTATCTTTAATTGGGAGATAATCATGTTATTTTTAATGATGTTTAAGTGAAAAAATCATGTAATATGTTTATGACGTCTTACATGTTTGTGTCTTGTCTACATGTAGATAAACTTGGATACACTTTGTATAAAATTAAATACCACTTAGATATAATTGAACATTTTATACATATGATTAGACACCTCATATATAGAAATGTACATTGGAACACTGATTTTTATACTAGGTATGAAGGTGTTCAAATCCATCTTTTTCTATTTTGTGGTGTGCAAGTGTTTAATTGTGGTTGTTAAATGTCTAGTATAATAGGTTGAGTGTTTAAATCTAGCAAGAGAGTATCTTGTCTACTTGTTTAAGTATATGTTTTAGATTTGTATGGTGTTCAAGTGTTCAATTGTAACTTCTAAGTATGTGCATTATGGTGGTTAAATGTGTAGCGTGATAGATTAAGTGCCTGAATCTAATAATATACATGATTGTACTATTCAATTGTTCGATTGTAGCGGTTGAATATCTAGTATGATAGGTTAGTATCAGATCTGATAGGTTAAGTGTTTAGTATAATAGGTTGAGTAAACAATCTACATGATTATTTGACGTTGAAAATAAAAATAAAAATTTATTTAAATTTCTTAAATAGAAACAAAAAATTAAATTTTTCTCATAAAAATGTCCTTAAAAGTAAAACAAGAACTTCAAAGTTGAATACAAGATTAAAAAATAAAAAAATAGATTTGACAAAAAAAAAAAAAAAGCATTAAACGGCAGTAATTAAGCGTCCCTCGGAACAAGAATTATAACTAAGCGAGCTAGCAAGTACAAAATTTTCTAATAGCAAACAAAAAGGGAAAATAAAAAGAAAAGAAAAAAAAAAATTTAAAAGGCATAATTATAGGATTAGCCCTTGAACTTACCCAACTCAAGTGAGTTAGTCCAAAACTCATTGCTCACTAGAACTTGGCTCCTGAACTTTGAAAAACTATGCACTTTAATATATTACTTATAATAACTAACTGATTTCGTTAGAGTATGAGTGATGTGGATTTCAAGATTAGCTGAGGTGGAATAGGTAGGAAAAGAGGAGGCAAGACAATTCTTTTTTCCTCTGGAATATAAGAAAAAGCCAAGAATATGAGTAACCTTCCCAACTTGGAAATAAAAATATAACTATCATCCTTTGTTAAGAAAACAAGCAATTAATTCCTTTTTACTATTTATTTTCTTTTCTTTAAAATAAATGAAATAATTATTTTATGATGCTAAAAATTTATTTTAATTTAAATCAATTTAGTTTAAAATGATTTTTTTTTTGTTTTACATCATTTTTCCTAGAACTAGTTCTATTTGAAAGTCAATATTATTTAGGTATAATAATCTATTGATTGTAAATTTTTTATGCTATTATTAAATTTTTTATAATTTTTTCTTTTTGAATATTAAAAAAATTCATAACATCATAATTTTTTTTAATAAACTATTGATTTATGTAATATTGATTTTCAAATAAAATGGATTTCAAGGTGAATAAGATATAAAAATAAACGTTGGTTACTATAGTAAATAAACGTGGAAGCAGTTGAAAAATACATATGTCATGTATTGTCTCCTTCAGCCAATAAATATCACATTACCATCACCCTCACCCTAAATGGAAGTTGTTGGGTACTGTAGCAAATAGACCGGAGTGAATACTTTTTTTAAGTTCAGGGCTAAGCTTTAATGACTGAGTTTTTCGCCAACTCGTTCGTGTTAGGCACGATTGGGGCTGACTCTGTAGTTAGGCCCCACCCCAAAAGAGAAAAAAAAAAAAAAAAAGAAGCACAGAGAGTTGCACTCGCACACATATATGGAGCATATGTTAACTGTGGGTCCGTATATGTTAGCTGTGTATACAAATCAAAATGAATTGGTTGTGCTGTGTGCCTTGCGAGCGGAATTAGTCGTGGGCTTGGCCCAAAACTAAGGCCCAGAGTCTCGTTTAGATTTAGGTGCATGCCGAGCACCTTAGAACCTTAAATATTGAAAGTTGTATGCCATACAATAAAAAGAAAAGGGGAATAATCCATTGAGAGGGCTAACATTAGGGGTGAAAGGTTTCAACCCTAACCTGAAACCTTACGGATAGAGTCGGGTTAGTGAAGAGGAAAACATATATTTGGGCTAACCTGAATTCGACCTTATTACAAGATGCAAAAGTAAGGTTGGTTTGGGGTTAAACCCGAAACCAATCCAATTGACCCAAATGTTAACCCTGCCTCAAAATTCCTTAATACCTATACCCCGCCTAGCACAATCCCGTTCCCTAATTTGCTTAGGCCCCATTCCTTAAGCCTAACCCTAAACTAAGTGACCTCCCTACCAACTACCCCTTGCTGCCTGCTGCTCTGTGCCTCTCTGCCTATCTACTCGAGTCTACTCTGCTCCTGCCCTTCATTGAGCAACTCCGCCCCTCCGTCCTCCTACTCGGCTGCAACAGCTCTGCCCCTTCCTCCGTCTTACTCCCTCCTTCACATTCTCACCATCGCACTCTCTCTCACCTATAGCTCCGTCATTGGCCTCCTTGTCAACCTCAGGTTCATCTGCTCGTAGATTATCATTCATCCGCCATTGGCTTCCTCGTCAGCCCGTGAATCATCATTCATCTGCCGTTCATTTGCACGAGATTGTCGTTGTCACCCTCACCAGCGGGGGTGTCAAGTAAATTCGACCCTAACCCTATATTTTTCATATTAGGGTTGGTTCAAGTTGAGTCAATAAATATGGTCGGGTTGGGTTATATTTTTTGGATGGAAAAATTGCTTGAAAGTTTTGAGTTCCCACCCAAACCCGACCCTAAACCAAAAATTTATACCCCTAGCTAACATTGAAAGTCTAATGATGTTAAATGCCATTAACGAACACAGCTATAAAGTGATTTTTTTTTTTTCACTTAGAAGCATCTTAAAAGTATATTTGATGGAGGATATTTACGATATTATATAAGGATAAGGGATCACTTACATAGGTGGATCCATGTATAAATTATGGGGGTCCATGGACCCCACATTTTTTATGAAAAATATTAATAAAAGAGATATAATTAAGTAATTGGACCCATTTAAAATTTTTAATGGACCCCCATAATTTTCATAATATTTACTAGAACAAAATAATATGTCCCTCTTACTTCAAGAAAGATAGAAAATAAACTAGTTTCTTCTTTCTATTAGTAATTAGGATAATGGAAAAAGCTCTGTATTGGTCATTTAACTTTCACACTATTTCCTATCTAGGCTTAAAACTTTTTTTTCCACTTTTTTTCTCTAATTCAAAGGAAAAATTGTGAAACTAATTCGACACAAGATAAAGCTAATAAAATAAGTAATAGATTTTTTTCTCTAACATTATATACAACATGAATATTTCACTCATCTTCTTCATAGTTTATATATTTTTTAGTCATTCGACCAATGATAGGAAGAAAAAAAAAAGATAAATTATAGCATTTTTCAAATTTTCTTCTAATTTTGTTTATCATTACATTATAGTATATGCAAACTTATAAGTTTCATAATTTAATGTTGGTTTAAAAATTATATATGTCTTCAGACCCTTTTTTATAAAAATCCTAGATCTGCCACTGATCACTTACATGTTTCTCAAAACCTATATTAAGGGTAAAGGGGCACTTGCATGCTTTTTAAGGCCTAGGGGGTGTTGAGCTACATTTGATGTATCTATGACATTATATTAAGGGTAAGATGAGCATAAATAATTATATGTATGACTAAAACAAAATGGTACATAGGTGATGTATGTTTATGGTGTTTTTGAGAAACATCGGTAAATATGTACCATTACACCTTGTGTTTGTAAAAACATCAGTGAAGAACACTTTAAGCCCAACAACTACAAAAATTGTAGGTTAAGTAACCCAAAAGCCCGACTAGTTGTTTTTTTTTTTTTTTAAACATTTAATGTACCTCTTAAGCACGAAAAGTTTTAAAAAAACTCAAGTAAAGCACCATCAAAGCCCGATAGTTCTCAACAAATGTGGCTAATGAACCCACTGAGCTTATTCAGAAGCCTAACCCATCATAACCAACAAAAAAGAATTACAAGAATTCTATCCCTAAAAGGGGGTGTTAGCTGTGTGTACAAATCAAAATGAATGGTTGTGCTGTGTGCCTTGCGAGCGGAATTAGTCGTGGGCTTGGACCGAAACTAAGGCCCAGAGTCTCGTTTAGATTTAGGTGCATGCCGAGCACCTTAGAACCTTAAATATTGAAAGTTGTATGCCATACAATAAAAAGAAAAGGGGAATAATCCATTGAGAGGGCTAACATTAGGGGTGAAAGGTTTCAACCCTAACCTGAAACCTTACGGATAGAGTCGGGTTAATGAAGAGGAAAACATATATTTGGGCTAACCTGAATTCGACGTTATTACAAGATGCAAAAGTCAGGTTGGTTTGGAGTTGTTGACACCCAATTTCGTCCGGCCTTTTTTTTAAAAATTTTAAAAAAAACTAATTAAAAAAAATTATTATTATTATTATTATTATTATTGCTAAAAAATTTTAATTATGTTAATTAGTTTAAAATATATTTTTATTTTGAGAAGATTTGATTTAAAATAATATATGTGTGAATATGTATGTGTTTGAAATAAAAATAAAATTTCAGAAAAAAATGACAAAAAAATTAAAAGTTTGAGGTAAAAATGACAAAATTGAGAAATTTCAGACAAAATGTGACAAATTCTGAAAGTTTCAGGAGCTTTGGGTAATTTTTCGCGTCAATTTTGGGCCTAAACGGACGTTTCTTGCCCAAATTGACAGAAAACGTTAAAATTGTCAAAATCAGAAGCTTCTGAGCTTATCCAGAGCTGGAGTAATGTAAAGGACTGAAACTGTCATTTTACCAATTTAAAAGATAAGTTTGATATTTTTTTGTTAATTTATCCGTCCACAGTTCAGCTAAGCTCCTTCTATAAATACCCCCCCAAATTCAGTGCTGAACACATAGAAAATCAGAGAAAAAAGTTCAGAGCTCCGTTTTAAAAAAGTGAAAATAAAAGCCTTAGTCCTAGCCTCTCCTCCCTCTGCCAAAACAGTCCCAAAATTATTTTTTCTTACGTTTCGACTACCTTCTTCCTCCGTTTTCCCTTTTTTTTCTTTCGCCGTCGCCGCCGCAGTGCCGCCCCGTCGCCCTGCCGCCGCCGTCTCGCCGTCGCCGTCGCCGTTCCGCCGCCGTGCCGCCCCGTCGCCCTGCCCCCGCCGTCTCGCCGTCGCCGTCGCCGTTCCGCCGCCGCGCCCAGCCGTCCTGCCGTCGCCGTCACTCTCACACCGTCGCCGTCACCGCCGCCGTGCCGCCCCGTCGCCTTCCGCCTGCCGCCCCGTCGCCTTCCGCCGTGCTCCCGCACGCCTTCGCCCTCGCCGCCGCTTGCCTGGCCGCCACCGTTCCCCCCTGCCCCTGGCCGCGATTTCACGTTTCCTGTTAACAGGAAATTCAAAATTCAAAATAAAAGGTACAACTCTCGTTTAATCCTTCATCTTTTCAATTTCTTTCATTTTGGTCACTAACCTTTTTATTTTGTTCTTGCAGAAAACAAAAAAAAAAAAACTAATTACTAATTCTTTTACTTGTTTATTTATTTGTTTATTATTGTTATTGTTACTAACCCCTTTTTTATTGTTGTTATTAACAACCAACTAATCTAACTTTACTAACTTCTTTTTTTTTTTTGTTATTAACAACTAATCTAACTTTACTAATTTTTTTTTATTGTTATTAACAACTAATCTAACTTTACTAACTTTTCTTTTTATTGTTATTAACAACTAACCATATTAAATGTGCTAACTTTTATTATTATTGTGTTATTAAAGTGGATGGCCAAAAAGCCCCACTTTATTATTATTAATTTTTTTTTATGATTAAAAAAATAAAAAGGGAATTTTATGTGAATAATTTTTAAAGGCTAATAAAAATCACTAATAAAAAAAAAAAAGCCAACTATCTTTTATTATTTTGAGACATAACTTTTATTCCTTTTAATAAACAAACATAATGAAATAATGAAAAATAAATAAATAAATAAATGAATACAAATCATTTTTTTCAAATATATCTTTAAAAGTAATGATTTTTAATTAATAATTAATTAAATAATTAATAAAATTTAATAAAAATTAAATTCCATGTCCAAATGATCCACCAGGATCCATGGCTTGGAAAATATTTTAAATAGAATATATAAAATATTTTTTTTAAATAAAGTATATAAATAAATTTTCCTTTATTATAAAAAATAAAAACTTTGAACTAATATTTTTACTTATCTCTTTATCCAGTAAAATAATAAAATATAACTTTTTAGTTTCTTTATTAATAAAAAGAATAAAAGAGTAAAAAAAAATTTTTTGGGCTAATATTTTACTTATTTCTTTCAAAATAATAAAAAAATATAACTTTTTGTTTTCTTTATTAAATAAAATTTTATCCAAATGATTTCAAATAAAGGTAATAATAAAAAATTAAATCTCTTTACTTATTAATTAGACGTATTTATAAATAAGAAAATTGAAAAAAAAAATCTTTTAACAAACAAAAAGAACATAAAAAAATCATATAAATATCAAAAACTTTTCTTTATATACATATAAATCTTTGATTTCTTTAATATTTTTTTAAAATAAATTATATAAATATCAAAACTTTACCTTTATTTTTTTTTAAAATATACATATAAATTTTTAGTTTCCTTATTAAATAATCATTTTTGCTTAATCTTTTTTTTATATAAAAAATAAAACAAATAAATATTAAGACTTTTCTTTTTGAAATATACATATAAATTTTTGGTTTCATCATTAAATAAATAAAGTTTTGTTTACTTTTTGATTCACCTTTTTATCAAATAAAATATTAAGACTTTACTTTTATTGTAAAAAATATACATACAAATCTTTAGTTTTCTTCATTAAATAAATAAAACCTTGATTAAATAATTACTTTCTTGGTTCATCTTTTATCAAATTAAAAAAATAAGCTTAAAAATAAATATGTATAAATATCAAGACTTTTTATATAAATCTTTTCTTGAATAATTAATTTTGGTTTATCTTTTATCAAACAACAAAAATCAATCAAATACATGAATATCAAGATTTTATTTTTAACTCTTTTGTTTTCTTTGGTAAATAAAATCCTGGTATTAAATAAAAAGAAATAAAAAAAGAAGAAAACCTCCACTTTATTTAATGTTATTTAATTTTTCTTTATTTTATGGTTAAACTCATTTCATTTAAAGAAATTAGCCATAAAAAATATATATGTAAAATAAATCTGAACCATGTTGTTAAGTCAAAAAAAAAAATTTTTTTAGTTCATGGTATATTGGCTGGAAACTGTCTCGTGCCCGCTTTTGAGCTGCTTCACCTGGTGAAGAAGGTCTGGCTGAGTAACAACGCCCCGTACCATGATCAAATATTTTTATTTTTAAACTCTTTGATTCCTTTAAATTAACTTCTTATTAAATAAAAAAAAAAATTTTTTTTAATTCTTTTATAAATTGAGTAATTCTTTAAATAATAAATATCCTTCATTAAACAAGAAAAATCAGATAAGAAAAAAAAAAGAAAGATAAGAGAAAGATAAAAATAAAAAAGACAAAGAAAAGAAAAGAAAAGAAAGAAAAGAATAATAAGATATAAAAAAGAAAGATTTTTTTTAAAATCATTAACAAATTTAATAACAAAAGACTTATAAGTTAAACTAATAATTAATTCCATAAAGTAATAATTAAATAATTAACTCTAAATAATTTCCATATCCGTATGATCCGGCAGGATCTACGGTTTGGAAAATATCAACTTTTTTTAAAATTAAATAAATAAAAAGGTAAAAATCCATATTTACAATATGGATTAAATTGATTAAAATTTCATCAAATTCCGTGTCCAAATGACTCGGCAGAGTCCATGGTTCGGAAGTATAAAATTCTATCC
Organism: Aquilaria yunnanensis; assembly: GCA_039654915.1. Taxonomy (NCBI): domain Eukaryota; kingdom Viridiplantae; phylum Streptophyta; class Magnoliopsida; order Malvales; family Thymelaeaceae; genus Aquilaria; species Aquilaria yunnanensis. The sequence goes on along the minus strand of CM077596.1, from coordinate 92,757,487 downwards.
AAATTAACTTAAAAATCCACATTTTCCCATAATTCAGTTAAAATTTCTAATTTCGAAAATTAACTGAAAATTATTTAAAAGCAAAGCGAAAAAAAATTAAAATTAACTAAGGTGCCAATTTTGGGCGCTATAATAATATTGTTTTAACGTAACCGTACTCCCGATCCCCGAACTCTCGCAGACCATATTTTAGGTATCCAATCGACCTAAGAAAAACCGATTGGTGGCGACTCCCGAAAACGAACAATACGTTGCCACAGGAGTTAAACCCGAAACCAATCCAATTGACCCGAATGTTAACCCTGCCTCAAAATTCCTTAATACCTATACCCCGCCTAGCACAATCCCGTTTCCTAATTTGCTTAGGCCCCATTCCTTAAGCCTAACCCTAAACTAAGTGACCTCCCCACCACTACCCCTTGCTGCCTGCTGCTCTGTGCCTCTCTACCTATCTACTCGAGTCCACTCTGCTCCTGCCCTTCATTGAGCAACTCCGCCCCTCCGTCCTCCTACTCGGCTGCAACAGCTTTGCCCCTTCCTCCGTCTTACTCCCTCCTTCACATTCTCACCATCGCACTCTCTCTCACCTATAGCTCCGTCATTGGCCTCCTTGTCAACCTCTGGTTCATCTGCTCGTAGATTGTCGTTCATCCGCCATTGGCCTCCTCGTCAGCCTGTGAATCATCATTCATCTGCCGTTCATTTGCACGAGATTGTCGTTGTCACCCTCACCAGCGGGGGTGTCAAGTAAATTCGACCCTGACCCTATATTTTTCATATTAGGGTTGGTTCAAGTTGAGTCAATAAATATGGTCGGGTTGGGTTATATTTTTTGGATGGAAAAATTGCTTGAAAGTTTTGAGTTCCCACGCAAACCCGACCCTAAACCAAAAATTTATACCCCTAGCTAACATTGAAAGTCTAATGATGTTAAATGCCATTAACGAACACAACTATAAAGTGATTTTTTTTTTTTACTTAGAAGCATCTTAAAAGTATATTTGATGGAGGATATTTACGATATTATATAAGGATAAGGGATCACTTACATAGGTGGATCCATGTATAAATTATGGGGGTCCATGGACCCCACATTTTTTACGAAAAATATTAATAAAAGAGATATAATTAAGTAATTTGACCCATTTAAAATTTTTAATGGACCTCCATAATTTTCATAATATTTACTGGAACAAAATAATATGTCCCTTTTACTTCAAGAAAGATAGAAAATAAGCTAGTTTCTTCTTTCTATTAGTAATTAGGGTAATGGAAAAAGCTCTATATTGGTCATTTAACTTTCACACTATTTCCTATCTAGGCTTAAAACTTTTTTTTCCACTTTTTTTCTCTAATTCAAAGGAAAAATTGTGAAACTAATTCGACACAAGATAAAGCTAATAAAATAAGTAATAGATTTTTTCTCTAACATTATATACAACATGAATATTTGACTCATCTTCTTCATAGTTTATATATTTTTTAGTCATTCGACCAATGATAGGAAGAAAAAAAAAGATAAATTATAGCATTTTTCAAATTTTCTTCTAATTTTGTTTATCATTACATTATAGTATATGCAAACTTATAAGTTTCATAATTTAATGTTGGTTTAACAATTATATATGTATTCGGACCCTTTTTTATAAAAATCCTAGATCTGCCACTGATCACTTACATGTTTCTCAAAACCTATATTAAGGGTAAAGGGGCACTTGCATGCTTTTTAAGGCCTAGGGGGTGTTGAGCTACATTTGATGTATCTATGACATTATATTAAGGGTAAGATGAGCATAAATAATTATATGTATGACTAAAACAAAATGGTACATAGGTGATGTATGTTTATGGTGTTTTTGAGAAACATCGGTAAATATGTACCATTACACCTTGTGTTTGTAAAAACATCAGTGAAGAACACTTTAAGCCCAACAACTACAAAAATTGTAGGTTAAGTAACCCAAAAGCCCGACTAGTTGTTTTTTTTTTTTTTAAAACATTTAATGTACCTCTTAAGCACGAAAAGTTTTAAAAAAACTCAAGTAAAGCACCATCAAAGCCCGATAGTTCTCAACAAATGTGGCTAATGAACCCACTGAGCTTATTCAGAAGCCTAACCCATCATAACCAACAAAAAAGAATTACAAGAATTCTATCCCTAAAAGGAGGGAAAAAAAAATTCACGTAGGAAAGAGATTCCTAATTCTCATTTTCCTACCGTCATTTTTTATTTGTGCAATTTCGCTAAGAGCAAAGTTGTCTTCATTGGTTTCATTAGATTCAATTCGGTGCGTGGTAATTTCCTTATTTGAAACTCCGTAGCCTACGTACCTACTTTGTCTGCTCTGCTGCCACTTCGATCGGAGCTGCTCCGTTCCCCAGCTAGGCTGTATTGTTTGTGTATTGGATTGGTGAAATCTAAGTGGGCAAAGAAGCTCTTTGCCCTTTTAGTGCTTCTTCCATCTAACAACAGTTAACTACCATAGTTTTCACATTTTAATGGCTATCTTCTTGCTGCCATTTATCTAAATTGTGCTAATGTGTCATTTATCTTCTTACTGCAGGCAGTGTTTTAAAACCAGAATCATTCCTCAAACCGTTAAGGGTTTTAGGTTGCGGTTTAACTGTTTCAACTAGTTGAACCCAAGGGCGTATTATCATAGGGACAGGGGTGGCAGTCGCCCCCTCTAGAATTTTGGAAAAAATTATGGGGTATATAATATATGTGATATAATTGTAGGAAAACTAAAGTTAGGTACATATATGTAATTTTTAAAATTAATGGAGGACTTTTATATGTTTTAACCTTTTTTTTAATGATTTTAACAAATCCGGTGCGTTTTGTTTATTTTCCCTTTTAGTTTCACCGAGCTTCGCCCCCATGTTTGTGATTTGCGATTGTCACCGAGTTTCCCTTTTGGTTTTGGCAGTACTCCATTCTCAATGGATGACATTTCTGATCTGAACCACAATAAAGAATACTCAGATTTTAGACTCCTTAAAGAAGTAATTGAGAATCTAGCCTTACAATTTCTCAAGGATTAAGGCGTGCAAGTCTAGGTAGAAATTGCAAGTTGCAGCCAACTCTACCACCCTATAAATCCATCCTCAATGTATTTCCTTGTACCTTTCAATCATTTTTTTCTTCCATGTAGCATCGATCCTTTCTCATTGCATTATTTTATTTGTTGAATTAGATTTATTTTATTTTATAGGGTACCTAGATTAGTTACAAACAATCATTGATTCTCCTTTTCTCACTTCAGGTTCTCTTTCTTTTTTTTTCTCCCAACATACCGCGTTTAATTGGTGAAGTTGGTTTCAGAAAATTTGTGTAGGTAGGCTAAGAGAGAAAATTTTGCATTGTGGTGGCAAGTTTCAAATTTGTACAAAGTTTCAAAGCAATAATACTAGTTGGATCTTTTATTACGCAGCTTCTATCGCACATCGAATCACTAAAATAGTATTGGAACAAAGTGAGCTGTACTCTTTGAATGGGTTTTGGTTTTATGCAAGAATTATGAAAATTACCATTGTCACACTCCAAAAATTACCTATGGCTGTGGATGCGGCGTGCGATGCCGATGCAATTCACTTTCTTCGTTTTCAACAGCAGCCGCCAACCGGCCCCCCTCCCCCCCAAATCCAATTCGCTGTCTGCATTGCCCGTGACCGTCTTTGGTCTCTTAGCTCTTCGGACTTTGGCTGATATGATTTTCTAGGTAAGAGCTCGTCTCGACGTCTCCACTCTCCCCTATTATTGTTGATTTCATTTAATTGACTTGGTTTCTTAAAGAATGAAGAGAATACTTGATTATTGTTGCGTTAGAGCTTCTGAGTATCTATTATATATAAGAAATGAAAAAGTGTTGATTGTTGATTTGTTATTGCCGGGCTAGAGTTAGAGCTTCTTGTTGTTGATTGTTGACTTGTTGTTGTTGATTGTTAAAGTTTGCCGCCGCCCCCCTCCCTCCAGTCCAGAATCCTGGCTGTGCCCCTGGTTGAACCACCGGGTCAAACACACTCTCGTATTTGTATTTGAATGATTAGGAGTGCCTTTATTGTGAAAAGAAAACAACATGGCCTTAAAGGAAAAAATGCATAGAATACAAGGACTAAGTAATATTTTACTTAATATAAAAGTTTACACAATCAACCCTAAAAAACCTAATCCAAGTCCAAAGCGTCTCTGTTCTTTAGATGCACGGCCTGCCTTGTTTCTTTTTCTTCTTTCATTTTCGTTCTTCGTCTTCTATATATTTTTTTTCTGGTTTATTCTATTTTTGTTTCTTCTTCTTCTCCTTTTTCTGGTTTCTTGTTTTCCTGTCTTCTTCGTCTTCTTTCATTGTTTTTTTTCTTCTGTTTTGTTCTTCTTCTTTTTGTCTTGTTTTTTTTTTCTCTACTCTTCTGCATTTGTTTTTACAATTTTCAAATATTTGTTGCAAAACCACTGATTTGGCAGTTTTTCCTGGTTTCGACCGGCTTTAATCCAACCATAGAATGACCAATCAACTGTATTATTAGTATGACTGGTTTGTGATCGTGTCTATTGAACTAGATGGTCCGGTCCAGCTTTCATAACACTGACTGCAGGTTCATGTTCAGGCATTGTTTCTTTAGATCCATCTTGTCTTTTTCTTTTTTTGTTTGTGTGAATTACTTATCTAAGTAATGTTCAATTTTTTATTTGATATTTTGTGACATTTTTAGGTGAAAGATTTTGGAGAATTTTTGTCCTTTTACTAATGCATTTATGAGCAATTAAGGAGAAAATTGAAATTATTGGCAGCGCCTACACATTTGAAATATACAGAGGCAAAATAAAGCCCAAGAGTTGGATGTTGTCATTGGTGTAATAAGAAAATTATTTGTAGCCCTGGAGACATCCATAGTCCTGGATTTGCTCTAGCTAGCTTCTTCTTAACTATTTTTTCTTGAAGACGTGAAATGGGATTGGAAACTAGCTTTAGTTAATTACTGGTTTAATCTGAAAAACAAGTTTGAATTTGCTTTTATTGGAAATATACTAGTAAAAAATCCATCTGTCTCCATATAGGAGGTCAAAACTAATTGCATGTGCTCAGCCTCATTAATCTTTGACAATTAATTAATCTCGGATTAGAGCTTAAAATATCGTGCAAGTTTCACTGGACTTTGAATCTTTGGTTTGACTTTCTTGCCAAGCCGCAAGGCAAGTGCAAGTAATAAAACCCATCTGGTCTTCTTTTCTTATAAGCCGTATATTTTGTTAAAAACAAATTATTTGCTTCCCTTTTCTGGTCGTTTTAGATTTATTTTCTCTGAATTTTAGCTCACCATAGAAAGTTTGAATATTTAAGGGGTTCTTTAGTTACATGCATGTGTGAATAATTTGTTTGAACTTGGCCCTGTATGGGAATAGTTTACATAACTAGCGTTAAAGTTTTAAATAATTTATTTAATGGTAAAGAAATAACTGTTAAAGTAAAAAATTAAAAGCTACAATTAAATTATTTTTTTAAAACTCTAATGTTAATTGCTGACGCTAATGCTAACGAGGCTATTTTATAGAACTGATATGCATATATGCACTAGGCGGATGCAAATGTGGCCTAGGGATATAAGGTCAAACTAGAATGTCCCACATTTTATAACTAGAAAATTGAGTTGTATCACGCCAACATTTAGGGGCTGTTTTAAATAAGTTGATAAAATTTGAGGGAACAAAAGTGATTTAGGCAGTGACACAACTCCTAAATGGGTAGGGTTGTAAATTTTAGGTTTAGGGTTGGGTTCACGTTGGAACCCGAAATCTTCAAGTAACTTTTTCATCCAAAAAATGCAACCCAACCCAACCTTATTTATTGGTTGAACCTGAATCGACTCTAACCCGAAAATATAGGGTTAGAGTTGGGTTTACCCGCCATAGACCCAAACTTCACCATCGAATTGCCAATAGCCATTTCCTTCGCTGTGAAGGTCGAAGGAGAGGGACGGTAGACAACATGAGAGCGGCAAAGGAGGACAACACGAGGGCGGCACTACGCATAGAGGATGACAAACGGAAGATGCAAGATGGTGAGGGCGATGAACAGAGGACGTAAGACGGCGAGGGCAACAAATAGAGGACGGAAGACGGCAAGGGTGAGGGATAGGTAACCGCAAGGTGATGGAGGGCGAGTGCAAGGCAATGGGGGCTGAAGGGTGGCATGAGGGCAGGAGAGTAGATTTGAGTAGAGCAACAGAAGGAAAATGCAGCAGGTTGCTACCTGGCGGCGGGATGTGATGGAGATTGGGAGTTAGTTACACTTAGTTTAGGGTAAGTGTAGAGTTAGTCTGGGTGTAAAAGACTCAAGCAAATTAATGTTGGCCCGATTTTGAGTCTTTGAATGCGGTCGGGTTCATGTTGGCCCGAATACTTATTTTTTACTTCACTGACCTGACCCTAACCCAAAACCTAATAACCTTATATGTTGGGTTTCGGGTTAAAATTGAAAGCTTTCACCCCTACAAATGGGCTTGGAAATTTGAACAAAACAAGACACCTACTCTCTAGTTTAGGTTTGTTTTGAAATTTATGCACTCCTTGGAAGATAACAATTTAACATGTTCGGAAAGCACTTCCAATTGGTTTTTACAAAAGCATGTGTATTTTATAGTATTTCCCTTTTACGTGGGAATTCGTGAAAATTTTATAAAAAATATTTATCTATTAAAAATAATTATTCAAATGATAACAAAAAATTGTAATACTAACTTGAAAATAGTAGATAATTAAAAGAAATAGTCACTTAAAAATATTATAGGATAAATGGCTCCTAGTCTTAGCTATTAATCCTAGCGTTATATGCTTATTGGGTGTGTTGATGACGATATTTTTTACTATAGTTAAGTAAACTTTAAATAATGACATCTATTATCTAATTTCTAGACCTGAAAGTAGCTCGCAGAAATGAAATATTGTCTAAGACTAGGCAAAGCAAATCAAGAGAAAACTAAGACTCTAAGCCCTCCACTGATGTTGATTTCTTCACCACACCAAGTACACAACTGATGATTTTCATCTTTCAACCCTATACCATAGCCGCTCAAAAAATTAAAATGTAGTTCCCAATTACTAATATTACATACATAATTTTATTAAAAGCAAAAAAACCAATAAAAGATCCATCTTCCATTGTGTTCGCTAGATCATTGTAAGTACTGTTGATGTACCCTCGCACGGTTCTCCTCCCACCATAGCCTAGCATGCATCTCCCCAAACTTCTCTCGGCTGCAAAACACAGGCATATAAGCGAGTTCGCCAAGTTGCAAAAACCCGAAACATTGTATGCCATATTTACCTGATTGCATTGCATTACAGGTCGTCATTGAAGCACTTATTGGAGCAATTTTTATGTATGGAATGTGTTTAGAAGCATACCTGAATCTAACTCTTCTAAGCTCCCTTTTCCCACCAGTTAAGGCTCTTATGGTGATATAAACCCCGGGTTCATCCTGTTCAACCCACTCTGCCTCTGGATCACTGGCATTGCTCATGGATGGCTCCTCCGAGTGTTCGACCTCTCTCGACAAGCTACTCCTCGAAGAAGTCTCGGTCTTTGTGCCACTGATGCTAGAAAGCTTAGGGGTAGAGGTAAGACCAGTTGATTCACAGTAAACCCGAGAATGTGTTGGGTGATGATCCAGTGAATCCGAAGATGTGTAGCCCATCCCTGTTGGACGATGAAAGTTACTATGAGGTAAACGCTCTCTTGTCACTTGTGGGGTTACTGGACTGGCGGCTTCTGCAGATTCACTTCTTGAGCCCTACACACAAGTCAGTGATTTTAGTCGGATGCCTTGAGGCCCAAGTAACAGATTTGAAACGTAGCAATACAAACTGAAATCCTCACCCTGTCTTCGGATCTTGCTGCTGGGGCAAGTGGGCATGGCTGGCGGTTTAACCTCTGAACATTATATAGCTCCATGACCTTTTCGTAGTTGTTTTCCCACCATTTTTGTGCTTGCAATTTGTTGAACATCTCCTGACTAATCATTGAAAAATCAAAGTGGCTACATTTCAGCTCTTAGAGATTCATGATTTACTTTATCCCTCACAAAGGTGCCATATTTTGAACTTTTAAGTTCAATTACAACCGCTGTAATAACTTTTCCAAATCTCTAATGTTAAAATCTACAATTAAATAACTTTTGTCAATCTTTAACACTAAATACTGATGTTGTCTCCAAATAAAGTCTTAAATCTATGTCTAGTCATGACTACTACAGTAATTGTTGAGAGCATAGTTTGTGTGAAGTATAGTGTTAAGGGATTTCCTATTTGGAGTGCTATCCTAGCTATGCGCTCAAGGTCAAGGGGCTCAATCAAGCAATTCGCTTTTCCACTTTTTGTTCCTAAAGAGAAAAAAAAAAGGTCTAACCAGGATTCTCCCATTATACATCTCTTTTAAGGCAGATAAAAAGTGTGCATCCACATTAGGCCATTGAGTTGGTCTAGGGAACAACTTTTGACTTTAAAAAAGACACTCTGGTCTTACTTTTGGAGCATAAGAGATCCTTATTTTCAGGAGGATACTGCTGGCTTTTTTCAGAGAACAATCTTGTTCCAATAGACTGTAACAAGTTCATGTACTCCCAGTCCCAGAAAGACAAATATACCCATACAAGTAGATAAAAAAGGCTGTTTAGTTCACCATGAAAACAGACTTGCTGTTTCTTTTCTATATAGGGGTATATCAGCTTTTTTTAGTTAACTAAACCAACTTTTATAAGATGTATTATAGGAAGGATGGGCTAGGATTCGAATTTTGAACTTCCTCCATATCTCTTACAGCCCTTCACCACTAGCTTAAACGACATCAGATTTTTTCCTTTGTTTGTTCACCATGAAAAACAGACAAAATATACCTATCATGGAAACGGGAGGGAGTTGAAGATCAGGACATGTATGTGATTTGAAGACAAAAGGAAAGCAGAGATTTCAGGTCTAGATTTTTGTCTTGCGTGCAGTGGCATAGTGTCGTTTTGGGAGGAGAGAAACAAAGGCAGGGGCCTGGCCACAGTAAGCCAAGCCGACACCACGACAAGTCTCAGTCAAAAGCTTTCCACTACCCACAAAACAAATCAAAGCTTCCCTTGGCCCCGCTTATTCTTCAGGCACACTATAATGACTTCTTTATTTATTACGACTCTTTCACATTGAGAAGGTTACCAAAAATATTTATTCCTTCATTCCAAAATATTTTTTCTCTTTTAAAAGTTTTATAAATATTAGTTACAGTGGACATTTTATAAGCTTTACATAATGGGAATAGAATGAATATATTTGAGAGAATATGAGAAATAAGAAAAAAAAGTGACTGACATTCTGGGATATAAAAAACTGGAATACGTGCCAAACATTTTAGATTAGAGAGAGTATATTACATTATTATATCTATATACTACTATAATATAATTCTTATGTATAGGACTTAGTAATTAAATTGTAACTACACATATACCTACATCATAATAAACAGTTATTATACTTTTTTTCCAAAAGTAGATATGTAATATTTATTAAGAATCAATATGAAGGGCCTGAGACAGATAAGAAAGATATAATAATTACTAATTTTCACTGCATCCGACCCGAGAGTCCTCTAAATAAAGATGCGAGAGAGTATGCAAGAGAGTTAGCTGAGCAAAGGCAAAAACACAAACTTAAAGGAATCAAAAGTTAAAGATAATGAAATAATATCATCATGGACTATTTCGTAAGCATAGAATTGTTATACTTAATCGTGGAGTTTGGGAAACTTAAACTTATTTCTTATGTGCATAAGAAGTTATAAAAGTAAAAAAGAATTATACTAAATGGCAGAACAAATAAAAGTAGATTATGTTTATAAATTAAATTACTTTTAAACTATTCTTGATTGGATTTAATATTTAGGGTCAAAGAAAGTGGGGAATCTATAGAAAAAAAGAAAATGCAAAGTTCAATCAACGAGAGCACTCATTTTATGAATTATGGATGTCCGATGAACAACCCACTTAATTAAAGGTAATTAATTATGCAAACAAAAGTATGACCATCTGGATGAAGTATGGACCCAATTAATACCGTCCGATTGATCGTTGATCTTTATCTAGGACAGAGGGCCGATCACAGCCGTTGAAAACGATGACAAAAAATGAGCATACCTGAACCGTATTCGCTTCAAATCATTACCGCCACCGGGAAGCGAAACGAACGTGATGAGAACGCCGGGCTCCACCTGGGCCACCCACTCCTTGGGCTCTTTCTCCTCCACGAACACCACCGGATCGAACCGCCGCCAGCTCGCCGTCGGCGCCGCCTCGCCGCCGTTCGTGCTTGATAACGCCTTTAGCCTCGCCTCCATCTCCTTTCCCCACGTCCGCGAGCTCCCCGTCCGCCTATACGACCACTTGGACCGCTCCGACTCGCTATCCGGGACACTCGTATCACCAATCCGGGTCTGGGCAACCGTAAATGGCGTGCAGTGACGGTACGCCCCTGAAACTTTTAGCGCCTTGTCCTTGAGCTGAGAGGTCAAGGACTTGGTCGCCGGTTGCTTCGAATTGGGCGTCCCCGACGAGACCGAATCATCGGATCGAGCTCGACCCGGCGAGTCGTCCCCTAGTTGCTTCGAGCGAGCGATACAGGTCAGCATATCTTCTTCTTCTTCTTCTTCTTCTTCTTCTTCTTCTTCTTCTTCTTCTACTTCTTCAGTTCTGCGAAAGACCCATGAAGCTACATTGTGAGAAACAGGATTCCAATCGGAGATTGATGAAGAAACAGAGAGCTGGGGATTACAGAAGCAGAAACGGAGCGTGAAAACCGAGAAGCTTTCAGGTGTTTGCTTTGCGCAGAAGCTTTAACGCCACGTCGAGCTCAGAGAATCTCTGCAAATTAATCAGTTAAAAATAGAACGAAAAACTGCTGAACCAAAATCGTGCAAAAAAATGAAAAAAGAAAAAAAATTACCACTACTTAAAAGAAAGAGAAAAAAATAAAAAGAAGACCTTTCATCGGAGGTAACGGCGGGTGGTGGGAAATCAAAATCAACTTATTCTCTCACGCTCTGTCTTCCTTTTTTGCTTTCTTGTTTGCTCGATTTTTTATTTTTTTTGTAATTTTTTTACTACTTGATTTATTACTTTTTGGAGTGATGAGGGTGAGAAATTGAAAAGCTATTCACTTCCTCCATCTGCCTCTCTGATTGCTATAATGGGAAATTGGGAATGGGGATTGCGTTCGATTTACAGAGCAACGCGCAAGTTATAGGGACAGCTTTTCGACAGTTTACCTGCAACCGAATGAGAACCGGCTCTGGTTTTTATTATTGCCCGTGGTTCATCATTTCCTACCCGTAGGTCCACCAGTCTCATTGGTCACAGTAGACGTTTTTCATGCCTACCATAATACTAACAGCGGTGAGGGTTTTTAAGTTCTAACTACTTTTCCCTAGTCCCATTTTAAATAACACGTTTCTTTAATTACAGATATTAAGATATATGTAATTTATAATATTTTTTATTTTTATTCTTAAAGCTAAAAAAATTTAAAAATTTTAGATTTTATGTAATGTGAGTTTAAATGAGGATTAGAAAGAGAAAAGATTTTTTTCATGTTTTGTGTAGTTTTTGGATTTTGTGTACAAAGAGTTTAAATAATGGTAGTAAGGTAAATTAGATATTAAAAATTTTCTAGAAAGAGAAACAACTATTTCTTTTTAAGACAGTCCAAAAACAAATATTTGTCATCTTTTTTAGAATGGGTGGAGTATAACTTTCTAGAGGTCTTGCAAGTTTATAGCTTGTGGAGTGTGAATATTTATCTTTATTTTTTTTTTCATTTGGAAACTTTTATTTGAAAATAGTTTTTAAGATTAATGTTAGATTTTGAAATTATTTAGGAACTGTTAAAATATATTCTTGACATAAAAAACTATTGTTAAATACTTTTTTCAACATTTAATATAACATGATAATGTTATTCCCATTTAGACCCCTTATAGGAGAAAAATACAGTCGATAGAAAATAACATAACCACATATACTCAATTTTTTTTTTAAAAGTACATATACTCAAATTTTTTTTATAAATACATATACTCGATTTTATTGCTCATAGTCTCTTACAAGTCAATACCTAAACACTAGACCATATAGAAGAGTTTGATATGCTCTTACCTTACATACGCCATTCCTCTATAATTACTTTCCCGTCCACAATCAAATTCTTTATTCTTAATCCTAACCCTTCTCTGCTCATCGTCTTTCTTCCCTCATCGACAGCAACACATGATTCGATTCTCCTTCATTCCTTGCACAAAATTAGACCAAAAATTCATGGAATTCCTGGGCAAAAGGCATAGTATTTGTCTTATCTTTTTGACTCAAGACTAGCAGCTGGTTGATAGAATTAGCGCAATTCTTCCAAGAACTTTTAAGAATTACACAAGAATATAGATATAGGATTAGAGAAAAGAAGAGCTCACCTTCCTGATGAACCTTAAAAGTTAGGAAGAATGAATAGAAGTTCAGAGAATTCTAGAAAGAAGAAGGCGAATTCACTTATTTCATTATCCAATAGAACAATCGGGAACATGAATCAATGTATTTATACAAGCATAGAGACATCACACGTGTTACACGCGCAGGCCTATAATGACTAATATATATACTTAATAACCTTTCCTGCCTGTGCATGTATCTACCCTATCTCATGCTACTTCACCCATCCTTAAGCTCTTTATTAGTTGCCCCTACATCAAAACATCATTATCCTTAAGGATGAAAGATTGGATAGCACTGACAAAGGGAAGTAGGGTCTTCCCAGGTAGCATCATTTACGAAGGAGCTCGACCATTGAATTAACCATTTAATTCTAGCTTGGTTTCCACGTTGTAAAATCCGATGATCCAAGATGGATAAGGGCTTACGTATGACTTGGCCAAGTCCTTCTACATTAGGTAGAGAGCTGTGCACTGGGGTTGATCCTATATGTTTCTTCAAAATTGATACATGGAAAGTAGCATGTATCTTACATTTGTGGGGCTGGTAGAGTTTATAGGCTAGCTTTCCAATTCATTGCTGCACTTGAAATAAGCCAAAATACCAAGCTGCTAACTTCTGATTACACCTTTAGCTTATTGATTGCTTCCTATAAGGTTTGAATCAAAGGTAAACCCAATCCTCAACTTCAAACTATCTCTCTTTTCTACGCTTATCAGCTTACTACTTTATTCTGTCTTGGGATCTTTGTAAATGATCCTAAAGTAGCTTGAGCTACAATTCTCATTGCTGTAAGCTATGATCCATAGGCTTTACTTTCGAATCACTTGCCAAATATGGAATATGGATAGGGGAGGTTGTCATAAAATGCCTCGTATGGAGTAGTCTTCAAAGTGGTATAAAAGTTGGTGTTATACCAATATTCAGCCAATGGCAATAACTAAATCCATTCCTTAGGTTTATCTGTAGCCACACACTATCAGTATCCCTCCAAGCAACGATTAATCACCTTGGTCTGCCCATCCGACTGAGGATGGTAGGAAGAAGACAAACTCTGATGTATATGTAAATTCTGAAATAGTTCTTGCCAAAAACTGCTCAAGAAAATGGTATCTCTGTCACTCACAATATCCTTGGGCAGACCATGTAGTCGGTAGATATGATCGAGGAATACTCACGCAACATCTACAACTGCTGAACTTGCTTCCTCAACTTTTTCCAATAAAAGTATGAAGCAAGCCTTTTGGTTGTGACCAAAACTCCAAAATGACCACCTAATGGTCCCTCGTGAACTGTCTTAATAAGAGTCTTCCTCAATGTAGGATCACATTTGACAACTAGCTTCTCTTTCCTTCGTAATTGGCCCAAAATCTACTGGTAATGGTAATGACTTTGGGGGTCATGTTGCAATTCTTAGATTATTTTTTGTAATTCTCCATCATGCTCCCAGCTATTCAATATCTATTTACTCAACTATATGGTTACTGTGGATAGTGCTAGTAATGTAGTTTCAATAATGTCATCACTACATTGTCTAGCTAATGCATCTGCAGCTTTATTATCTTGCCCATTTTTATAAACAATGTCATAGTTGAATCCCATCAACTTAGACAACCACTTCTCCTGAACAGGTATGGCCATTTTTTGTTCCAATAGGTATTTAAAACTTTGATGGTCGATTTTGATCCGAAAATAGGCTCCAACCAAGTAGGGCATCCATTTCCTGACAACATATACAATTGCTAGCAATTCTTTCTCATGCACCGATAAGGCTCGAAAAGCCTTGCTAATAAAAGTGATTGGATGACCTTGTTGTGACAGCACTGCTCTTAACACATACTTAAACACGTCAATCTTAATAACAAATGGTTGGGAAAAGTCTGAAGTAGCAAACACTGGTGTAGACGTCATAGTTTATTTCAACAATTAAAATGTCTTAGCAGCCTGATCACTTCAATGAAAATTGTTTTTCCTCAATAATTCTGGCAAGGGCCGAGCTAAAAACCCATATTCTTTAATAAATTTCATATAATATTCTGTCAACCCTAAAAACTCCTTTAACTCCTTGGTGTTTTTGGGTGTGGGCCAGTCAATATTAGCCTGCACCTTTCGTGGATCAACCTTTACTCCTGCCTTACTAATAAAATATCCCAAGTATTCCACTTCCAGTGAAGTGAAAACACATTTACTCTTCTTCACATACAATTTATTTTTTTGTAATATCTGCAATGCAATCTCTAGGTGCTTCAAGTGAGTCGACATGTCACAGTTGTAGATCAAAATGTCATCAAAGAACACAAGAATAAACTTTTTCAAATATGGCCGAAAAGCATCATTCATCATGTTTTGAAAAGTGGAAGGGGCATTAGTTAGCCCAAATGGCATGACTAAAAACTCATAATGGCCATCATGTGTTTAGAATGTCGTCTTGTGAACATAATCTAGATTCATTCTCAACTAGTGATAACTTGCCCTTAAATCAAGCTTGGAGAAATATCTTGCTCCATGTAATTCCCCTACTAACTCTTTAAGAACTAGAATTGGGAATTTGTCCTTAAGGGGGTGCTTGTTAAGGAGCCTGTAATCCACACATAAATGCCAATAATTGTCTTTTTTTCTTTACAATGACTACTAGTAAAGCAAATTCACTTTGGCTAGGTCTGATTATTCCCATTTCCAGCATCTTTCTAATCAACTTTTCAATTTCATTCTTTTATAGGAGTGGATACACATAAGGCCTACATTTAACAGGGTCAGATCCTTCCTTCAAACCAATCTTATGATCATACTTCTGGTGAAGAGGTAAGTGCTTGGGTTCCTTAAACACATCTCTATAAGATTGCAACAGAACTTGTAAGCTATTTGTTTCTTCCACGTTTTTATTAAGCATCTGAGTCATGCATTCTAGGGCGGCTTCTTCTTCTTCCACTCCTATTCTTATCAAATAGAGAGTGGCTATCTCCCATTTTTGTACTAGCTTAGCCATCTGAACCTTACTAACTAGTTTGCAATAGTTGGTAATGCCCTTCAACAAGATCTTCCTCACTTTCATTTCAAACTCTATCTCCATATCTTTGAAATTGAAGCGGGTATCTCCTAATGTTTTTAGCCACTACACCCCAAGTATTATGTCACACCTAGTAATAGGTAAAACTTTCATGTCTGATGAGAATGATATGCCATGCAACTTATACTAGATGTCCTTACAAGCCTTGTCGCAACTTCGAGCAGTACCGTCTGCCACCTTTACCCTTGTTGACTTGCTCTCTTTTACTGGGCACCCAAGTCGTTTGGCTGTCTTAGGACAGATAAATTTTTGTGTACTGCCAATATCACTGAGAATCACCACCCTAGCTCCCTTGATTTGCCCCTAGACCTTAAGCGTCTAAAACTTCGCTATTATGGGCTGTATTGAGTCATATAATGCATGCACCGATATTACTAGCATTTCAGCCTCATTAGATTCTTGCCCAACACCATCTTCTTCTGAGTTTTCACCTACCACAATATCTACCTCATCCATATCATCTTGCCCTTCCACCAGATAAAATTTACCTTTACTACACTTGTAAGCCCCTGAATATTTTTTGTCGCATAAGAGATAAAGGCCCTTAGATCTATTTTCCTCAATTTATTTTGATGATAGTTTCCAAATGGCAGCCTTAGTGCTCCTATTTTCGGCACTTCATCTTTATTAGGTGTTGATCCCAAGATAGTCTTCCTTTCTGATGATGGTTTTAAGATGGATGGTTGTTTTATAGCCAATCCTCAAAGTCTCCCCCATAAAATCTTGGGAAGTCCATCTTTGGTTTCTTGCCCATCATCCTATTAGAAGGCTCCACCTCATTTTCTTGAGCTCTATGCACTGGTATTGGAAGGTTAGGATCATTAGCCATCAGCTGAATCTGGCCATTCACCACTTCTCTGGTGTCAGCATTCTCCTTTTTAAGTTCAATGGTGCTTTTTTAGGATCAGCTGTGTCTTTCTTGACCTCATGCACTTTCTTTGTAAGCTTGTCAATGGTCATCTATAGCAACTTAAAGATCTCTTTTATGTCGCCCTAATCACGGTTTTTGACTCTCATTGTGGATTCTGGCCTGCTCTGATACAACTGATAAAATCAACATAATTCTTCCAAGAACCCTCGAGTTTTACACAAGAATAGAGGTATAGGATTAGAAAGAAGAAAAGCTCACCTTCCTAATGAACCCTAGAACTTAGGAAGAATTAATAGAAGTTTAGAGAATTCTAGAAAAAAGGAAGGGAATTCACTTATTTCATTATCCAACAAAACAATCGGGAACATTGAATTAGCATATTTATACAAGCATAAGGACGTCACTTGTGCCACACACGCTAGCCTATAATGATTAAAACATATACTTAACAACCTTTCTACCTGTGCATGTATTTGCCCCGTCTCGTGCTACTTCGCCCATCTTTAAACTCCTTATCACTGGTCCAAAATGGTGGATTTAGGAGGGATTAATCAGATTCTTGACCTACCACTGGAAATGAAAGAAGAAAGATGATTCACTCGAGTCTTGGAATAGAAAGGGCTGCTGAAACTTAAGGGATGAAACGCTTGATTAGGAATCGTAATCTTTCTCAACTGAGAATGCTGTAATTGGCCCATTCGGGACGATGCTAAATTCACCTACTTTGGAAATTCAACATCAACAGCTTTGATGGGCTAGAGGTAAAGGTTGATGGACGTTGATTTAGCATTGTTGTTGCCTGGTAATGCCGGGAAACGCAATACGGTGACAAGTCAAGATGATAGACAATTGTAGTGGTGACGATAGACAGTTGCGACGACGGTCTTCCTCCCCATGCTTCTGTTCATCTAGAAAGAAATAAAAAGATTTTGGTCAAATCCTATTTTTTATCCCTCATAATGTTTTTTTCCAATAAGTCCCTAATGTTTTAGAAATGTACATGTGTATAAGTAAAAAAACAAATACATAATCAAAAAATATGCGCGCGTACACGCACACACACACACACACACACGTATGTATGTATGTATGTATGTATGTATCACATAATTACAATTATCATAATTTTATTTATATATATGTCTCACATAATTCATATAAATCTCTCGTAACAATATACATAGTAGTTATTTGATTTGTACATATTTTTAAGCTTATTTGTATATCAAGTTCATAAATATATAACATCTAATTTGTACATGTCACTATTGAATTATTAATTGAATTTTTATCCTAATTTTCATTTTATTGACAAAAAAAATATAAATCTCCTACATACAATTGAATACATATGTAACATATCTTTGATCTTATTTGTACATATATGGCATATCTTTTGTACATATCCATCACTTGCTTCATTACGTTTCATACATATGTGTCGTCTTATTTGTACATGTGTCTAATTTTGATGGGAAATGGGATTAAACGTATTCACACCTATTTTTATCTTGGGATATTGAACCTGTAACATATCTGTGATCTCATTTGCACATATATCATATATTGTTAATGCAGATTCCCATTTCCTTGGTACATCAAGTTCGTATATATTTAGTGTATGCTATGTACATATCTTCAATTTTTTTAGAGACACGGGATTTAATGTGTTCACACTTGTTTTATGCTATGAAGGGTAGCATTGGAATGCAAATATATATAGACATAAAGAGTAAAGTGTACATTAGACTTGCTCATATAATATGGTAATCTTCATGCCAATTAATCTAATACCCGATTCACAGCTTATTGAAAATGGATCAATACATCTCACAAAAATCAAAATAAAAATATGAAATTTCCGTTGTAACAAATAGTAGACAAAAGTACTGGGATAATTACAATTTTTACCTTAAGATTTAGGTGAAATTACACTTAGCCTCTTACTATTTTAAAATATACATTTTGCCCCTTACCTTTTTAGTATAGTCCAACAACAACTTCTAAAATATTAATTTAAACATTCTGCTATCCATCTTCCAGTGATTTCAATCTTTATGGTATTTTTTTTTTTACAGTTAATGGAGATTTTAAATTATCAATTTTTTCTTTCTTTATTTCTTTCAATGTTTAAAACAATATTTATAAATGTCGATTAACTATAAAAAAAATACTATACAGATTGAAATTACTTAAAGATGACAACCATACAATCTAAATTAAGATTTTAAAAATTGTTGTTGGATTGTATTAAAAAGGCAGAGGTAAAGTATATATTTTTTAAATAGAAGAGGGCAAAGTGTAATTTCACATAAACCTTATGGAGTAAATTGTAATTAACCCAAAAATAATTGCTGAAATAACAATTGTGTGTAATGCCCGTACAAAAGTAGTTTGCCATTTTATCTACTAGAAGGGATTTTATAAAATATATAATACGAGTAATTATATTATTATTACTACTAACTTCTAAAGATGAACAATTGTCACTATTTCATGAACAATTGTCACTGTTTCATGAACAATAACACGTTACCTGGGCTGGTTGTGAGCAATTCATCAATTTCAGCCCAAGAGTGTGGCTTGGCCCGTTGGCTAGAATCGACGTCATTTTTTTTGTTAAGCCTACTTCTTTTGTTTTTGTTTTTTACGGATCCCACGCAAACTACTCTTTCTATCGAGAAAGAAACCCTAGAGCTTAAAGCAGAAGTGCTGAATTCTTATCCCCTCTAATCCAACAATTCATTGATTGTCCGATGCATTTGGCTTCCAACAAATCCCAAGGGAAAGTTAGCAAACAGCTAGATCTCTTTTGCTCTTTATTGCTCTTCAATACTTTTGATTTCCTTGAAGTTTTAGAATATACTCAAACTTTTGTTCTTTATGTCTTCTCCTAATTTTTTTTGGCCGGATGGAAGATCACTGGTCTCTCTCCATCATTTAACATATAGGTATTTGCTTGGTCAAGTGTTTTTCATATGCTGAGGTCGTAGAAGAGAAATGTATCATTATTCTACTTTCATTTGGGATTAGCGTTGCTGATTTGAAAAAGAAGGATAAGATTTTGTCTCCCTCACTACCCTTGAACATTTACTTTGTGGGTGATTTTTCTTTGTTAAATCGTCAATTTATTTACCATTTTAACTAATTGTTCACAAGGTGTTCAACATTTGGTCTGAGAGAGATGGTTTAGGGGCAGAGCGGGAAGTATTAGATTTAAAAAGAATTTTTTATTTTCTAGCCATGCTTAGGTAATTTCATTTTTTTTCTTTGCTTTATTTTTTAAAATTTCTTCTAGCATTTGTTGTTTTTTCCCCTCAATTGTTGATTTTCTTTGACCATGGAGCTGATTAATGGCGAGATTATGTTGGTTATGTTGTACTTTTCTTCTCTCTTTTACTTTCAAATATTAGGCCGATTGATTTCACCTCAACTTGATGATCTGGGTAGGGAGTAGAAATTGGTTAATTTTTTATATATTAAACTCACTTATTACCTTTTTTTTATCTTATGGTTTTAGTTTTGATTTTTTTTGTTTAGATAATAAAATTCATACTTCCTAGATATATGGAAAATAATTTATGCATGTTTTCTTGATTCTTTCATTCTTTTGTCATTCTAGGGATCAACACTATATCACAAGATTTTTTTTTTTGCTGAAATTTATTATGTCAGGATTAGCATCATGTTACTCAACATTTATAACCATCCATTACTTTGCTTTTTGACTGTCTGGCTGGTGGCTTCTAGGGTGACTGTGGCTGATGATGGAGAATGAAGCTGGCAAGGAATTCAGCCGAAAAAATTTAGAGAGAAAAGGGATGTTAGAGCTGAAGGTAAGGTATTTTGTCAGTGCATTTAGATTCACTATAGATTACTTTATCGTTTTGGCCAAATTCACTTTCTCCTCTCACCAATTTTGGTAAAATCTCCTATTTTGCCTGGTCTACATGATTTCTTATTTCGCTTTTCTGTATTTTTTTTAAACTAGGTTTCCACTCCTTTGTCTATGTTTCCCTTGGGTCTCATTTTTAGTTTTTTATTTTATAAAGCTCTTCGGCTATTTAATTTTGAATGTGATAATTGATCCAGGCAATTGAACATATGCTCTTTCATCCAAAACTAAGACTCATTTTTTTCCCTAATAATGTTGACTCAACAAATCAATAATCTTCATGGGAAAATGACTAGACTAAAAGATATTTATGTCTCTACTCCAATCAATCTTCTTTCTGCTTTTACATTTTTCTTGACATTTGAATTTCTCTAACTTCAGCCAATTAATGATAGAATTCTCCTCAAAATGGTACCAAAAGGGATTAATGAGTAGCCTAAGAAGTGTTGGATCAGCTGTAAAGAATTTTTTAAATTTGGACAGGAAACATATATTAAGTTCCTAAAACTTAATGCATGCAACTCTAAAAATCCTGAACTTGAGCACATCGATCATGCTAGACTTGATTCTGCTGTATATATTAAGATTTATCTCCTTGGGTGAGTCCTCTATGTGCAGCAATTTTGGTGTGTTTCTTTCTGATTGTCATCATCATTATTTTGGTGGTTACATGTAAGGCATTTACCCATCTTCTTATTTGAAACCCAAGTTTGACTAACTAATAGACATGATCATTGATTGATGTAGATTCCAATGTTGTTGTGACTTGAAGCTAATGTTATTTACCAGTTCTCTTTGGGTACTGGTGCCACTCAATTGCACTAGGAACAAATTAAAGAGTATTAAACATTTAACCTACAGTGGTATTGACAAACTATCTTAGGGGGATCAAACAGGTGAGAATAATTTCATTTCCCATAAATCTCTCCTTTTACACTTATTTCATTTAGTATAAAAACAATTATTTCACAATTTTTCTTTCAATTTCTAGCATTAATGTTGATCACCTTCTTTTGACATTTGCTATTTGCCTAGCTGCATCAACTATTTAATTGGAGATGTTGGCACATCTCACTACCTCCCATGTATTAGATGTTGAGTGGGTTTTTTATGGCTTAAGTTGGAGCTTGGTCAATTTGGTTTGGTTTCTATTTGATTTTGGTGTTGTTATTATATATTTTTTAATTTTTGACATGTGTTTTAGTCAACCGACCATAGCTTTGTTGTTATGAGGAAGCTACACAACACTTTTGTAGGCTTTGTTTAATTAAGAATTATGATAGTTTGGGTGATTTAAATCATTGACTTAAAAGCTATCTACATTTACATTTCATGATGTGTGGTGTTATTGTATAGTTTTCAAAGAAGCATTGCCTATGATGCTTGCAACAGATGATTACATGGTGAACAAGCAAGTCTTGATTTTAGTCCTTACATAGAAATCCTACACAATATCATGTACCCAGTTCACTTGCTCTAACTTCAATCTCTTGAATTTCTCCTTCCTTCTTTCATTGTACATCATAATTCATCTCTTTGTTTAAATTTGTTATAAGTCCTTCTATTTGTTCACTTGATTTTGCAAAGTCTCTACATAACTTGATTATATGAATGCTCACTTAAAAAAAGTCACTATAGGATTCCTTAGCTGCTTTTAGGTAAGGTTGCTTAAAATAAGCTTTTTTTTTTGTTTGTTTTTTTAATTGATATATGCCTATTTTTAGGTTCATGGTTGGGTTTTTCTTTTAGGAGGTAAAAACAAAAGGAAGCAAGAATATAACTTGCTTGGGTTAAAGATGGTTTTAAAGTAGTTTATGATTTATATTCAACTACCATTACTTCTGTAAAGTGATTTTCAGCCTATGTTTCTTTTGCTCTTTTCTTATGGGTATTTAGTTGTTATTTTGGGGTTAAGATAATGGCAAAAAATTTAAGGCTAATCTAGGTATAAATTATGATTTAGGCTATAAATTTTAGTGGAATAAGCGTTGATATGTTAACATGGGAGGAAAAAAAGCCCTCAGAAGTCTAGACTTTTCCAAATGTGTTTCTTATTTGTTTAGATTCAAGTGGATTTTCTGTGCTAATTTTTTTTTTGGTCATTCTTTGGCAACTGTCACCATATAATGAACATGTTGTAATGCACGGGAACCATGCACCTCATTATATTCTAAAGATAAAACAAAACATTGTTTAATGAACACTGCCAGAAACGATGTCATTCTTACATGAGAGGTGCTAGTTTATTTTGATGATTGTGGATTAGGAGTTATCGGTTCCTAAATGATGTTGTTTAATGTTTTTCTGTCATGTTTTACCAATGTACCTTAAGGAGAACGTGCATTTAATGGATTTAGAAGCTTTTCAATAGACAGTTTCTGAAAGGATTTCGTATGGGATGAGGGTCATAATAAAGGATGGGATGCTACTGAAGAAATTGACGAACAAAAGAAAACCATTTTTTAGCCTGAAATCCGCCTCTACCAACCAAAACCCAGGTGCATTTGAGTATCCATTCTCTTCTCCTCAGTCTCTGTCTTAAGTAAAATTAGAAGTTTCAAATCTCTTTTCACCCTTTCCTAATTCTGTGCGTAACATTGCTGGAGCCACTGATGCGACAAGGCTTCAGCTTAAGGAAGTTGTCAATTTGCCTATGTGATTATGGTCATTGCATCAACAATCTGATCAAGATATAAGTCTGATATTCTATTCTTAAAGCCTTTGATTACTACAGTGGTTCATCATTCTTCTTCTTTTCTTGAAGAAACTCTTTATGTTTGATTGGTTGGTAGCTTCAGGTTTAGGTAGGGATCAATTCCTGGTTGGGATGAGATGGAAGGTGTTGCCTGTTGGGCACCCTCGAATTGACTAAAATCAAGGCTTGAAGGATTTCAATTTTTATGGTCTCTGTTAATTAATAGCATTTGAAATTGAGTGAAAAGCTGCTAAAGTTCTAAAATATAACGAGCTTCTGCTTAATAAATTGACAGAGGAACTATGTTGTTTTTTATTAAAGCTTTTAGTTTTATATGTTATGAATTAAATAAACTTGATTGATGATTTATGGTGTTAAATTAATTTTTTGGATTGACTGTTAGGTGATAAATCAATTCTTGACTTTTAGGTTTAAATGTATTTATATCCAAAGTTGAATTAATATTGATTTAGCTATTCGTTTGGTCTCCATATGGTTAGCTTCTTTAATTTGTAACCAAATAGCATTGTTTTAGTGCCTTCTTTAACAACAGAATAAGAACAACTATGTTTTGACATTAGTAAAGCTTCATATTAAGGTACAGCGGCAATGCCTTCCACATTTTATAAGGTCAAAGGCTTCCAGTATTTTTATTGTTCATTCTTACTTTTATGATAAATTTTAGATATGTTTCTGATATAACCTTTAATTTCAATTAGCAATTCAATCAAAAGAGAGCTTAAGGAAAAACCAAACTAAAAGGATTATCACTAGATCGAGGAGGTCAGAACACCCAATTGATGGTTTTTTAGTACTTTAAATTAGATTTTTGGCATATATTTATTTTTTATCTTTATCAACTTTCTTACTTTCACTTGACTTTTGGTTTTCATGTTTATTATTTCTTTAATGTTAGAGCTCTGACAAGGTTGATACTAAGTTCCCTAATTTGCATTATAGGAATTTGGTCTCATAATAGTCAAGCAATACATTTTAACTCTTTCTGTTCATTCTTTGTAAGTAATTTTGGACCTTTTTGCTTTTCTAATGTAATTTGGATATATGAAAACTGTTGTGGGTTCTCAGATTGGAAGGGAAGAAAGAAAATGGTTAAATGTTCATACTTTATATTACTCAATTTTTTGGTCTTATTCAAGTTGATTTAATTGATTATTTTTATTTAATAAATGTTTATATGTTTCGTAGTGCACTTTCCCTGCTCTTTACATTTCATTTTTTTGTTATCATTTGCCTCCATAATTACATTTTAGTAGTAAAGGTAAATCATGATTATTTTCATATAATTCATGTTTTTTTATTCAAACTCTCTAACTTTAATAATCATATTTTTTATGTGTATTTTTACTCATTATTTTGAATGGAAGGCTGTGTTTTGGTTTTCTTTAGATGTTGAGTTGCCGTAATTACTGTGGTAGTTGCTATTATATAAGTCTGTAACATCCATGTCAGAATTTCTCACTTAAGTCACTGCTTTTAATTCTATAATTATGTTTCAACATTTTAGTTTTAAATTTCCTATTAATGTATCTACATGTCAACATTGTATTAGCAACAAATACCACAACAACGCACAGAGCAAAATGTACCTTGTACTATATTCTAAAGAATGAAAACTTTTACTATTTATGAATAGTAGTTTCCCACCATCGCCTTTTTATTTTTTTTGGCTTCTTCCAACTTATAGTCAAACCTCTTTTTTGGTCCCTAAATATTTCATGTCTACCATAATGCTCCCCCACTTTCGCTTGCCGTCACAAGCTAAAGGGCAGGTCATTTTCTGACAGTGACATGATTGTTACATCATAAAGATTAAGGAATATTTGTTACACCCAGAAAGTGATGAATGATTAATTACCGGGTTAAGTGGATTAGTGGCATAAATAGTTTCCTAATTTGGAAACTTAGCGAAATTATTTGTAGAGACTTTGAATTATTTATGGAATGGGCATTAATGAGTGTTGGACACTCTAAGAATTATGCTTGGCTAAGGCCAAGAGTTTGGGTGATAAAAAATGGCAAGTTTGGAAGTTGAAGGACTCAATTGCACAAAGAAAAGTTGGGTGGGAGGACTCAATTGCAAAGTTGGAGAAAGATGGAGGACCAAGTGAGTAATTTGGCCATTTTTCATGAAAAATATATGCATGGCCGGCCACCCCATGTTACCAATTTAAAATTGGCCTACTACACATTCCACTCATAATTATTTAATCCCCCCACCACATCCTCCACTCACTAATTAAATATTACCCCACTTACTTTTGTCCCCCACTTTCCCAATTTGACTATTCTATTACCCATGCCTTGTCTCCCACTACAAATCCCACTCACCATATTTTAATCACCCACTTACATTGTCTCCCACTTTACATTATTTAATTCTCCCCACCATCACTTGTCCAATCAATGCTTTAATGAGCATTTGACTTATTCTCCCACCTTTTTCATTCAAAATTCGGCCATACCTCCAAATTATGCATTTGATATGCATTTTGGGTGCATTTCACATCATTTAGCACCATGACCAGCCACCTTCTTTGAATATACGTTTAATGCACATTTAGAATGCATTTGAGTTTCATTTCTCTTTCATTTGCAAGTGCATAACCGGCCATCACTCCCACTTTCATTTCATTTTCATTTCCACTCTCTCTCTAGCACCAAAAGCTCTCCCTTCTCTCTAAGTTCCAGCCATGGTGTTCTTCAAACTCCATCTCCTTCTTTCTTCATCTAAGATTCGGCCATAGCTAGAAATGCATGTTCTTGCACATGCAAACACATTTTCTTGAAGCTTTCAAGCTCCTAAACCCATCTAGACCAAGAACAAAGTGAGAAATCAAAGAAAACCCATGAAGAAATGCTTGTGAAGTTTCGGCCATATGGATAAAATGGTGTTCTTGAGCTCACCTCAAGAGCTCCTTACATGCATGGCATTTCTAAGCCATGAAGAGCAAGAAGATGAAGACGAACTCCAAGAAAGTGAAGCTCAAGTTTCGGCCATTTAAAGGTTGTAAGTGAACCAAGTTGTTCTTGGTAGTTTCATGTATTTTGAGCTAGATGCTACTCTCTAATGACTTGGCCATGTTGGATTTTTGCAAGGAAATCAAGTGGATATTTCGGCCATAGAAGGATATTGTTGTTCTTGAGCTCAACTCAAGAGCTCTTTATATGCATGGCACTTTTAAGCCATGGAAAGCAAGGATGGAGGTTTCGGCCATGAGTATACATGGCATTTGGAGGCATGAAACCAAGTGTTCTTGCTGCCTCGAGGCTTGTATGGCCATTCCAAGGAAGGAAACAAGCAAAAGATGAAAGAAAAGCAAGAGGAAAGTTTCGGCCAAGTGTGAATCTTGGCATGCATGGACATTTTTCCAAGTGTTCTTGGTATCATTAAAGTCCTTGTGAATATACAAGACAATGGCAAAAAGTTGGATGCAAAAAGGAGAATTTTGTAAGCTATGGAAGTACTAGAAGATTCGGCCAAGTAGTAATCTTGGCATACATAAGTTTAAACCATGTGTTCATGGTAGTACAAGTGTTCTTATGAACATGCAAAGTGTTAGCCAAGTGTTCTTGGCATAAATGGTCCTTAGAAAACTTGTGGGACTAATTTAAGCAAGAAAAAGAAATGATGGGGCTATTTGGGCCAAAAGTTAAATTTGAAGACCCAAATTGAAAACCAAGTGTTCTTGGTCCATAAATTATGAAATGGGCTATTTTGGGCCATAATGGCATTATTGGCAAATGGGCTAAATCCTGAAAAGGTTAATATAGGCCCAAGTCCTGAAAAGGTTAATATGGGCCTAAATGATAAGTTGGGCCAAGTCCAGAAAAGGAATTAAAAGGCCAAGTGGGCCTAAGAAAATAAACAGGCCAAGTGGGCCTGAGTTCCTGGAAAGGCCAAGTTGGGCCAGAATTCCAGAAAAGGCCAATGTAGGCCTGAGTTCACAGAAAATTGGGCCTTAGTTCACAGAAAGGCTAAGTGGGCCTTTACCTCCTTAAGTGAGGTTGAGTAAGTTAAACCAAGTATGCTTGGTAAATTATGGTTCTCTTGTTTAATAGAAAGCAATTAAGTAACTTGTTAGTATTTTGGACTTTATAGGTCCATTAAGGAAATGGCAAAGTTCCAACAACAAACAAAGCAAAGCAAAGGCAATGAGCAAAATGTTACACCAATGGTGGTAAGGATCCTTTACTCACTTATTGCATGGTGTACTTCCATGATATTGTTTGTGAGTATAAATGCCCCTATGTGATGGTCATAGAACCAAGTGACCATAGGTGTGCAGCGGGTTAGTTGTTCTTTGTGTGAGGGCTCATGTTACTTTCTTAGTTTAATAATTGAGCACGTAAGTGCATAATTGATGAGATATCATTGCTTCAGCAACTTTGGGCACGTAAGTGCATATTGGACGAGGATTGTTGCTTCGGCAACTATGGATATGAATAATGGGCATTTGTGGATATATATATGGTTTGATTAGCTAATCAATATAAAGGCAAGTGTTAGAGTTTATAGTAAGAATGGCCAACTTACTATGTAACTCGGAGCTCTAGGGGAACGGGTGGTATGATTAAGAAGGAGAATTGAGGTTTAAAGCCTTGGACACTTGCCAGGGGTGCCAGTGGTGCCAGGGGTGCCATTGGTGCCAGTACTGCCAGTCTGGCCAGGGGTGCCAGTAGTGGGTGGCAGTAGTGATTGCCCAGGAAAACTTGTGGTTGAGTGCGTGTGTTGTGTGCTTCTCTGAACCGTTGTTGTTTGTGCATGCTGACCCAAATTATTATTATTGTTGTTGTTGCTGCTATTATGCTGTATCTTGTGTTTTCTTTGTTTTAGTGTTTTCCTTTGCAGGAACAGGATTATTTACCATGATATTCTTGGCTTGGATTTATTTTCCATGGTATTCTTGGCATGGGATTTAATTGCCATGACATTCTTGGCTTAAGAATAGGCTTTGGAAGCCATATGTGACTATGAAAGTCACGAGAGATTACCTCATTCTGATTTGGCATTGCCATTACGTTCTTGGCACAATTTTGGCTTTTTAAGCCGGATATGACTACGAAAGTCATGAGTTACTTACCTCACACCTGGATCCTTACTGAGTTTTATAACTCACCCGCCCTTCTTTACTTTTTTTCAGGAAGTGGATTGGATGGCTTGATAGATCAAGTAGGGAGTACTAGAGTACTCGTTATGTTTTGCTAAAGGGTTGGGTATGAGTTTAGTGTTGCTTAATATATTCATTTGACTCTAAGTGACTTATGTGGTATATTTTACTTGCGGAACAAGCTAATGGTTTGGACTTCCTTGTGCAGGCTTGTGGAGTCTAGAAGTTGTGGGAACAAGGTCTATTAAGCTGGAATGAGTTCCAGGTTATGAGTTAAAGTTTGGGTAGACATAAGAACTTGGTCTGTAAAACCTAAACTTAACTAGTTATGGACATATAGCATCCTTGGTATGTTTTCCAAGTAGGAGATGCTTGTTAGATGCACATTGTGATCATGATTATCTTAGGATGAATTTTGATGAAATGCCATGATGGATATTCATGTTATGTGTACTAGACTTGGCTGATGCTCATGGATATATAAATGTGGTTTTCAAAGTTGAAAATGAGATGGGCTTCTTTGTTGCCATGCATTGGATTAGTACACTTGATGGACACACATCCTATGCACTTAATGGATTAAGTGTATGCTTTGCTTGAATTGCAAGTATGATTTGCTGATTATGTGTGTAACTAAGGGAAGACTTCCAGTGAATCTGGATTTATTGGATTTTGTTGAAATGGCATCTAAAGACTTGTGTGTGTAACCGGCTAAGTGGTAAAGTCCATAAATGGAACACTAGAATTCCACATAGGTATTAGCTCGTTCCTGGAGAGCACCCTGACAACACATTGAAAGTATTTAAGTAACAAGCTAGTACCAGAATAGATCCTGGAGTCACGCCGTAGGTGCTCATAACTAGCTAATAAAGCCCCTTCAGTATGAATAACTTCCGCTGCATTAATCTGATAATCGGGCCCAGATGGGCCAGGGGCAGTTTGGGGCGTGACAATATTACTAGCCATAATAAATATTACAAGGACCCAAGAGTATTTTGTTCCTTTCTTTGACACATCCGCCACCGTTTCAAATTTTTTTTATTCTTTCACAGAATATCAAATCTTTTCTTTAGTCTCTAGATATAACATGTTTGGCATAATTGTCCCCATCTTTCAAGATCTATCATAATCTTTTTTTTTCCCTTTTGCTAATTAGAATTTTTAGTGCTATCTTGATCCTTGGTTACAGGTGTGACAGACTTTCAAATACGAGGCATAAAATTTTAGGAAAATAAAAATTTTGATGGTATATTTAAATTTACAATAGTAAAACCTTAAATGAAAGTGAAGAACATGATTTTATTAACCATATGTAATACCAAAAGCTTTTTCTTTCGCATGGTTTGACTCAGAGTTTTAATTATGCAGGTTTGATTCAAAGTTTTAATTAGTCAAAACAAATGCACACTTTTCATAATGTATGAACGATTTACAAAGATTTGAGTTAGAGTTTTGATTAGTTAAAATAAGTGGACAAGTTGTATTATGCATAAGTACACAATTCTTAAAAAGGTTTTATTTTATCACTAATTCATTAGTGAGCAAATAATTTGGAAAACCTATGCATGTATGTTATGCAATGTTATCCTACACTATGAACACAAAAAACTTTATTTTTCTTAATAGTTTTATTGAATTGATTAATAAAATTGCTTTAATCATTTTTCATTTGTTATCTTTAATGCTATTTGATACTATATAAATACATCTTCAGTTAACTACTTTGTGTGCTTATAATTATTTGTACTCTGATTTTACTTAATATCAAGGTAAGTTTTATCCTTCTATATTGTTCCATCAATGATTTATATGGATTATATTACAATTAACCCACATACCTTGTTTACTTCTAAAAGTCGTGGGGTTTTCACTATTCATCATGGAAGATGAGCAGTGTTTTTTTTTTTTTTGGCTTTTTCCTTTCCTTTCTCCCAATTTTCAGACACAATTGACCTTTTCTTATGTTTGATTCCCCTTTCACAAGGTGCTTGCATTTTTTAGGACCCATTTTTCAATTTCTCCAATTTTAGGTTGTCTAGTTAAATGTTAGTTTAATCCATAAGTTTTTACTCTTTTCCATGTTAGTCCCTATTTTCCATTCATCATTTATTTTGGTCCTCAAAATTTTTATTATTTTTATGTACTATATTCTAAGGTAAGACATTAGTTATCATAATTTATTTATTTTTGTGTTAAGCCATTTTTTTACATTCATTAAATCAATTGTTAAGCCTTTAATACCTAATATTTTTTCATTTTCAATCTTGGTTCAAATTTTTTGTTTCATTTATTTAATTTTATTTTTCAAAGTAAAACTTTAATCATTATAATATGCTGAATTTTAGCTATGGTTCTAATTGATTTGGCTTTAATTAATTTTTTTATTTTTTTTAATATTTATCTTTATTAATTTAATGGTTAAATTGTAAATTTATTAACATAAATTGAGCACAATTTTTTGTTTCAATCATATTATTTTGTTATTTTCATAATTACGTTTTGTAGTATGAATTGTTTTCTATGGTTTAATAAAATAATTTGGTTCATAACTGCTAAAATTGAAAGTAAATTTTTCTAAATAAATTTCTCATTGATATTAAAAATTAGAATTTAAGTTGATAAAAGTAGGAAATTTTTAGTGAACTATGTTTAATAAAAAAAATTATACATTATTTCAAAATACATATGATGTTATGTTTCTATTTACCTAATTTCAGTTATTATTTAGGTTAGTTCAGCTATAATCAAATTTTTTTCATATAATTTAATTATTTATTGTTTAAATTTTTTGTAATAAATTTATTGCAAAAAAATATGTTACATTGTGCCAGCCAACATACCTCATATATACTAAAACTATAAGACATGATGTGACATTATAAACCTTGTTTTTTTTGCTAGTGTCTTGTTCTTTTTGGTTTTTTTTTTAACTAAAGCCCGTTTGTTTTGGACCCAAAAGCTGTCCAAAATAAGAAATGTAGAATTATGAAAAGGTACTCCATCTGATGATATCTTTTGATAAGGATAAGTATTATTCAGATAAAACTCAAAAAATTGAAAAAATCGATTAGATTCGGATAAAATAGCTTGGTTTCTTTTCTAATGCTGTTGGATCTGATCAAAACCAAATTTCATGTTTGGTTATCAAATCGATATTAGATCATACATTTAAAATCGAATAAAATTTATCAATAGAATATTAATAAATATTTTACCATTATCCATAATGATCATACATATATAAAGTTATTTCATACTAATTTTTACTATTATCCATATTGACCCTACATATATAAAGTTATTTCCTATTAATTTTGGACTACATATTATCTATCATTCTATAATTTTGGGGATGAGAGGTGAAAAGGTTTAGTATTTATTTTATGTTTTCATTTACTATGTGTCTAGCTGTTAAAAAAAGGGAAGTGAATAAACTAAAATCTAATTTAGATGGTTCAGGTCGGTTTTGACATGTAACTTGGGTAATTTGGATACACTTTATAAAAACTAAAAATCGATCGGATCATTATGTTCGGATCGATTTTAAACTGAACCAACCCTATCTTTTAGTCCCAAACTTTAAAATCACACATATTTTTTACATATTTGTCATCTTGTCCCAGTAAACAGAAAAGATGTTCTAACTATTTTTTTTTTGCATTTTAGTCCCCCAAACTTGCTTGAGTTACAATCAAGACCGATTTTGTGCTTAAATTCTAAAGCAAAGTAGTTATTAATAACTTTGAAACCTTTCAAGTTTTGAATTCATAAATTTTTTAACACTTTTTTCTATATCAGTGTAATTAGTCTGAAATTTTTTTTTTTATCTTTATTGATCAATTTGCAATAAAGTACGAGTCGGTTACTAATTTGTCACTAAGTGCCCGTTTCTTTTTAACATGAACTAATAATGAAAAATATAAACTCACACATTGACTACAAAAAAGACAGTCACAAGTTAGGGCCATATTAGTGTGTGACTTTCCTGAATGAAGGCAATTAGGCTGTTACCTAAGGCTATAAAAAGGTCAGATTTTGATCAGATAGCTTAAACTCCAATTGAACATCAGCAGGTTGGGCCTTATCAAGTTTTAGTCTAAAAATAAGCTTAGATACTTAACGGGTTGAGCTTGAGTCTACTATTACCTGGCCCTATACCATATCAAGCCTAAATGGCCTCTTATCTAACAAACCTGGGCATCTATGGATTCCCAAAGCCCTTACCAATTGCCCAAAATATACCTACTTATAACAATGAGCCTTTTGCTACCTCTTAACTAGGATTAACTTGATGGCATCCCAAGGCCAAGCTCGAAGCTGTTGATGACACACTTCAAGATCAACATTGGTGGCAATGCCCATGCGGCTCAGGCCATTTTCTCCAAATGGTAGGTTGTGCTACGTTTGTGGTTTAGGTTTGCTAATTTTTCTTTTATTAGTTAAAGTTGGTTCATAAGACTTGATTTTGATGGGACCATGTTGGAATTTTGTTGATCATAGGGAATTTTGCAAGAAATTAGCCAAAGAAACTAGCTTAAGGAATAAGGAGGACAAAACGTGAAATTGGAGCTAATTAGATGCAATGATTTGAAGGCATGATATGGGCAAGGAAATTCTTTTATTTTGGCTAAGGAAATTCTAGTTTAATACCTTAATATGAGTGGAATATGAGGTTAAAATGGGTGAATTTTTGGAACACTCTAGGTATTTTTCCAAGCTTGAACAATAGCTAGTTAAAGAAGTTTTATTGTGTGGAATACTACGAGTTTTGAAGGAAGCAAGGTGAGACACTTAGTCTCACAAATTTCTAAGGTATTGGCTGATTATTGTTCCTAGAAAAGAACAATATTTGATAGGAAATTCTGGTGTTAATAGGTTTTGGCAAGACTGTGAACTAATCAATGCTATGAAGTGACATTTGAAGGACAATTTTGTGTGCTTTTGTAAGGTATTGTAGTGCTGTATTTTAGTGGTTAATATGAGTAGAATATAAGGTTAAAATGGCTGAATTTTTGGAACACTCTAGGTATTTTTCCAATTAGCTTGAACAACATCTAGTTAAAGATCTTTTATTGTGTGAAATGCTACAAGTTTTGAAAGAAGCAAGGTGAGACACTTTGTCTCACAAATTTCGAAGGTATTGGGTGATTATTTTTGCTCGAATATAGTAATATTTTATAGGAAATTATAGGGTTAAAAGGTTTTTGCAAGTGTGTGAATTAATCAGTATTATGAAGCGACATTCGAAGGACAATTTTGTGTGCTTGTGCAAGGTATTGTGGTGCTGTCTTTTAGTAGTTTATAGGGTTGGTATTGTGTAAGCGACATTGGGATATATTGGCACCGTATTCTTAGATAGTGTTTTAAGGTAGGGAGATTAATTTTGGAGGACCAAATTCTCCAAGGTGGGAAAAATGTTACAGCCCTCCTAGTAAAATGCTCGATGAGCAAGATAAGTTAATAAATTTCTAGTTTAAATGCATTAATTAGGGGTAAATTAGAAAAATTAAGTAAGTTATTATTTAAGGGTTAGTTGGTTCTAAGTGATTTATGGAACTAGAGTTACTTGAGGGCAAAATGGTCATTTTACACCTTAAAGGGTCAGGACAAGTCCCAGGAGTAAAAATGAAAATTTTAAACACTTAAAAGCCAATTTGATTATGCTTTTGATTAAGTGTTAATGACCTAGTTACTATTTAGGGAAGGGGTACTTTTGCAAAAACTTAAAATGTTTGGGGAGGAAGGAAGTTTTGCTTTAAAACTTCTGGGAGAGGTTGGATTTTCATTATTTCCTTATCTCTTTCTCACTAATTTCACAGCCTTCTCTTATCCTTCTTATCTTTTGCTCAAATATTCACAGATTCTTGGTTTCTTTGCAAAATTGGAAGGCTTCCAAGGCGCCTAAGCAAAAGGTAGCATGTTTTATGTTGGTTTTGCACCATTGGAGCTCTAAATGGTGTGTTTCCAACTTGGGCAAGGGATGTGCGTGTGGTAAGCTTTGGTTCATGAATTTATTTTTTTCTTAACTTGTTTTAAGCTTGGGTTTTGTTGGGTTAATGTTAATTTGGTACCATAAGTCTTGCATTTTGCTTGAAATCTAAGAAACCTAATGGAACCCATAGATTGTGGAATGCTTGTAATGTGGTTGCTTGATTGAGCTAATTCAAGGTTAATTGAGGTAAGGGATTTATAATTCATGCTTGTTTAATACCACTCATATCTTGCTTGTGGTAGAATTCAAGTAGTTTTATGAATGGTAGTGATTGGTGGATGGTGATGCGTGTTGTGGACTAGTGTTGATTCAAGCTTAGTATGATGTTATGAAATGTTTTGAGCTTGAAAGGAATGGTGAATTATGACCTAGTGTATGTATTTTACAAGTTTGTGGAAGGTGGAAATGTCACTAGCAAGTGTGGAGAGTTATGGAGGCCTCCCAAGGTATATATGGCACCATTTTGAGGTGTGGGGCATGGGGCCACGTGCAAACCCAGGGGCATTCCCAAATTCATAAGGAATGGTTTTAAGGTGCACTAAGGGGGCACCTAGGGTGCCTAGTGTTACTCCTGGACTTTCAAGACTTTTATAGAAACTAATGTTTTCCTCAAAGTTTAAAGATGACATTTGTGTTCAAAAAGGAAAGTAGGTTAAAGAGGCCATAATAGCACACCATTAGTTCGGGTGAAAGGTTTAACACCATTAGGAACCTAACCGGGCCTAGGGGTTTGAGGACCCGATGAGGGAACCCTAGTGCATTTAGGAGGGTTCTATAAAGCCTAGGGAATTATGAGTCTAACCATGACATTTATCACTCCACTAAGGTGAATCGAGTAATGATGGATGAGTATATACCTTGAGTGAAGGTTTAGTGCACTTATAGTCTAAGCAAGGTTGCTTGAGGCATAAGTGAGAATCTAATACATTATTGGTAAGGTTTTGAAGTGGAAGCTTAGTACACAAGTGACCTAGGCAAGTTTAAGGACTTGAGACACTGTGTGGAGACTTAGTATACCTAGTGAGTTCCTTGGAACACAAGTGAGGTATATCCACCATGTTCACCTGTACAACAATCAAGGGAAAGTTATGTAGTAAGCTTAACTCACTTAGACATTAGCAAGCCAAGGGTTTCTAAGAGTGAGTTAGGAACTAGAACTTGCTGGGTATGGGGTGACATCCGTGCGAGGACTAAAAATAGGTAGGGTCCTATAGGACTTGAATATATGTGCATATGTTAAACCTTAGACTACAAGTGTGCACAATAAACTTCATATATTATATTTATATGTGTGTCCTCAAGATTTTTCTTGTAGGTTAAAAGATCTCTTACTAAGAATCTTTGATTCTTACTCCTTTAACATATGTTTTGCAAATTTTGGGTCTGTAGAGCCAACAACCATTAAGGATTGTTGAGTTAGGCTCATGAGTAGGTAATATGGTCATTTGAATTTTTGTGATTTTAGTTTTGTGGTTTACTTATTGGTTAAGTTGTTGTGTTAATTACAATTATTTATTTGGCCAACAAATGCTAGTGAAGCACAAGGAATAGCTTTCAGAGCTTGCCACCTAGAAGATTTTTTTTAATACAAAAACATAAAAAAATGTTATCTATATAGAGCAAAATAAATAATACAAAGAAAGAAACTAGTTTATTGATATAAGAGAAAAAATAATACTTTAATAACAACAATATATTTTCTAATATAACATTGAGTTCCTAAGTGGCTCAAAGTAACCGTTAAAATTTTATGTTAACTAAAAAAAGTAATCAAAAAAATAAAATTAAATATTTATTTTATTTTATGTGTATTAATTATATTTTAATGTTTTATATATTTATGATATTTTGATGTAAAATGACAAAACTAACATGCATCTATAAAAAATAAAATATCACGATACATATTTCGTAGTATTTACGGTATATCACAGTTTTCAAACAAAATGTACACAAAAAAGTAAGTGGTATACATGATATACTATAGTATACATGATATACTATAGTATACATGCAATAAAATGATAAAATATGAAAACATTTGTATCGAGTACCTCTTACCCGCGATAAGCGGTATATTATGTTATACTATGGTATTTAATTCCATGGTTAGATCTCAGTAAAAATTTATATAAAATATAAAACTAGTTTATTAGAATTTGAGGAAAAAAAAAATTTTAGAGGCAGCTGTTAAAATAGGAAAAAAAATTAATATCATTTTTGTACTTCACTACAAATATAAAACTAGTTTGTAATAGTATCATTTGGGTAGATTCCATCTTTGTCAACCAAGATGGAAGTCAACTTTATTAGAAAATTGAAGACGCCGCTATGAACAGGGAAGAAAAATCACGTCAGTGAGTTAGACGGTTTTTTTTTTGTTTGGACAAATTGAAGTTCGAGGCCAAAACAGATTCCATATATAACAGAATCATTAAAATCATTAAAAGGCTTATGATTTTGTTTTTTCACTTAGAATTATTATAGGGAGAATTATATTAATTAGGAGCAATTTTGCAAGAGATGAACTATTCCTTAACCCACATTTTACCTCCTAGAGTACCTTTTTTCCCTAATTTTTTAAATTTTAATTTAAATTGTACAATATTTACCTTTTGATAAATTTAAGTCATTTGAAAAAATATAATAGTTAATTGAAAGTTCAAAGCATCTATTTTTTTTCTCTAATTATAAAAATCTATTAATAAGTTAAGTTTGATATCGTTTCATGCTAAACTCACATATGTGACATATCAATACCTGTGCAAAGGCGCTCAACAACGCAGATGAAGCTAGGGGTGGACAGAACCCTTATCCAGCAATTTAAGGTCAAGCTTGATCTCTCTCATTTTTTTTATTGGTTATTAAAGCAATCTAAGTGACCCTCAAATTCAAACACAAGCTACATATTATATTCAAATCCTTAGTGAATTGAGTTCGAGTTTAATACTATTTAACTCGAACTCTTCTAAAGCCTAATGAGTTTAATTTAATATCAACATAATAAGATTATTTAATAAAATAAACAATACTCTAATTCTTAAAATCCTAATTGAGCTCTTGTTGAGCCTAACAAACCTTACTTGAGTTCTAATCAAGCTTTACCATATAAGTTGAGCTTCGAGGATACTGGATCACCAAGCCAAGCTCAAGCCTTTTCGAGTTGAGCTTCAAGCGTCGTTTACAAAGCTCATTGAATAGAGCTTGAGCTCAAGCCGAGTCAATCTTCAACAAGCAAAGCTCCAAACTTAAGATCTTTCGGGCTCTGCTCTATTCGTTTTCGCCCCAAGTTGAAGCTACAATGCTAAACCATTTAAAGTTAGTTGTCCGGTTGAGGTGAAAAAGGGAGCTCCTCTTCCCTTAAGGAATGTCTTGAGTTCAATCTTCTGGATGAAGAAGTAAATTTTTAGAGAGATTCTACTTGAGGGATCAAATATATGTAGTTTGATCTAGATTAGTAGGAGCTCAATGGGATGATTGACAATATTTCTTGATAAGATATTGACACAAGAACCTATTAGGTTGCAAGCCCATTCCCTTAGTTGGTCATGTTTTGTTGCATTTACAAACTTATGTCTTTAACTAATCAAACTTTAAAAGTTTGAGGAAAAGTAAAAAAAAAAAAACAAAGGGTATGGCTAGGGCTGTTATCGAACCGAGCATTTATCGAACTATTCGAATTCGAGCTCGAAATTAAACTTAACAAACCGAGCTTTACGAACTTCAAATACGAGCTCGAATCATTTTTATTATTCGAATCTCTTATCGAATCGAGCTCGAATATGTTAATATTCGATTCAATATATTTTCGAACCTACCGAACCTATATAATAATATAAATATTAATAATATATTATTAATAATTTAAAGAAAGTAAAACGAGAAACCTAATAATAACAAATAACAAATCGTAAAATTGGGCTAGGTAGCTAGAAATCATGAAATCTGTCTCCTCACCCTTAGGTTCCCATTCTCTTCAGCATCGGCCATCGATGGCTGGAGTTTTCCTCACGATTAGGAAGCAGCAACGAGCAAGCCACCGAATAGATCTCGATTTTCCCTTCTGCCTGCGTTCTCCTCTGCGCGATTCACCCCTCCGCGGCTCCGCCTGAGTTCTCACTTGTCATGCGTCGCGACCCTCCGCCTGAGTTCTCACTTGTCGCGCATCGCGATTCGCCCTTCGCAGTTAGACTTGGTCGCGATTCGCCGGACATCTTTGCGATTCACCCCTCCGCAGTCGGACTCGGTCACGATTCGGCGGACATCTTCGCGATTCACCCCTCCGCAATCGGACTCGGTCGCGATTCGCCGGACTTCTCCTTTGTGGCGCAGTCGGTCACTCCTCCGCCGGACATCTTCTCGGTTGCGCGATACGAGTCCCAACTCCGCCAGATTACTTCTCTCCCATTGGACCCAGTCTGCCGGAACTTGCAAATCAAACAAACTCTCCCCCAATCTCCCTAACCGGTTAGTCTCTTGTCATTGGAACTTCTTTTTTGTGTTTGTTGTTAATTTGCTTAATGCTGATTCTGGTTCCTGTTTTCTGTCAGTATTATACGTTAGATATAACTTATTTCAAGTCTTCTCTGGACTGCCACCTGTTGGATCTGTGATAGAACAAATACTGGGTGAATACCCTTTCATCTTCACCTTTGTTGGGCAATGGAGATTATGTTGTAGGACAAATTTCAGATTTAAGTAATTTCTATGCATTGTTGCTTACTGTAATTGGTAAAGGTTACTACTATTGTGCATGACTTGTTGAATGTTACATGGAAAGATCTTAAATATTGGTAGCATGAAAATGATACATACGGACTGTTCTTGTACTTACATTTGATAATTTTATCCATCATTCAGCTGAAAAGCTGGAACAAGCAGAGAATTAGTTGGCGCATTCTCGCATTGGCCCATTGATCGGACCTTCTCGGAAGAAAGAGCTTTGTAAATTGATTGCAAAAGGCTGTCAACGCATTTAGGCAGATTTTTTTCTATATTTTTTTTAAGCTTCAATTTCATAATAATATATTTGAAGTTTCACTGCTTGAATTTTTTTCATAAAGAAAATGAAGGCAGATTAAGGAAATTAGAGAAAATATTAGTTAGTTTTGACTCAATTCTTGTAAATAACATATTGCAAATGCTTAAAAACTTGTTTTGATTTTATGCTAAAATGTGGTGGGAAGTAGAGTATCTGTTTGATACTGTGCCCTCTATTTGATATCATTTTTTTTTGTTAATTTAGTTTATTTAATTGTGTTAAGTTGTGGTTGGATATTGTTCTTTTTCTGGTTTTTTCCTTAATGAAATTAGGTATTGGTATTCCAATTAAGTTTGCTACTTGGCTAAGATTAAGTTTGTTATTTGGTTGATATGAAGCTTGTTATTTGGCTGAAATTTCCTTTATTCTTTAGCAATGTCATCTTCAGCGAGTATTGCACTATTTAGTGAAGGATCAAACTCAAATCCTTTTGTAGAAGATGAGCAAATTGACACAACAATTGATACCGATCAAGCTAGAATTGAATAAATGACCAATATTCCTAATTATGAAGAGATTGGCTTAGAAACGTTCATGGTGTGAAGAAAAAGAGCAAAGTAAGTCTTTGAAGTTTGAACTATCTTTAACTAATATAGATTTGCTTGTCACTTATTATTTTTTGACAATTGCTTACAACTTTCACATATTCTCAGGGAATGAAAGAGCCGACAATAATCAATTTACCAATCTAAGAAGAATTTAATAGGTATGTGTTTACCCACCATATTTTTATTTATTTTTGTAGCTTGTTCATTATTTTGGTTGTGCATTCTCAGTTGGTGCATATAGAATTAATTAGTTGGATAATATTGTACATGCTGGCCAATATTTGTGTATTTTGTTGCTTGCTTGTTTGCAGGACCGAGGAGAAGTTTGCTTGCTTGCTGCATGATACCCAACACTTTTTGCTTTCTTGCAGAATTGATGGTCTCGCTATAGTTGTTTGTTTCATGTGTGAGAGACTTGTTGTTGTTTCATTCGCAGCCTCTTTTTAAGGCAAACAAATACTTTATTATATCAAACTTTATGGACTGGCTTGATTATGTAATTTGTGTACTTTGTTGATGTCTTTTTCTTATTATTATTAATGTAATTGAACTTGGTGTCAGCTAGTGTTATGAATTCTGTTGTTGTTTTTCTTCCTTTTTTCAAAATGAGCTTAAGCTCGAGCATACCTAATCGAGCCTGAACCAAGCTCGTACAATTTGCTTTTTAACAGGTTTTTTGAATATTTCGAACGTTCGAATCGAGCTCGAACACCATATCGAGCCGAACTCGAGCACCATTTCCTCGAGCTCATCGAGCCCGAGCCCGAACCCGAACACCTACCAAACTTAAACGAGCCGAGCTCGAGCTCGAGGCGTTCGGGCTCGGCTTGGTTCGATAACAGCCTTAGGTATGGCTATACCCACGGTATTTTAGAACGCTCAATTGACAGCATTTGTTGATAAGATATTGGCATAAGAACCTATTAGGTTTTTGTTTTCCTATTTTTATTTCTCAGATTTTTCTTTTTATCTTTTGCATTTATGCTTTGGAGATTACGTCTTCCCCAGGTTTGTTCCATTTAATCATAAGTTGCAATTGTAGGTGCACCTAGTGTAAATGGAAGTAGTGAGTTCATCTAGCAATATCCAAACATTTAAGGCCAGTTTTGATGACTTGGAAGGGGCTTAAGCCAACATATTAGAACAGTGAGGATGAGTAATCTCTGAAGTAGCTAATTGCTCCTTATTTTCCTTGAATTAATGAAATCAAAGTTGTGGTATGGGGTGTAAATTAAGTGAAAACATAGGGTAATTAGTTAAGTAGCTAAGTCGAATAACTCACAACCTGCGAGATGACCATACTTGGTCACATAAATTAGTTAGCTTAAAAGACACTATAAACGATTTATTAGATGATTTATTTGGTTCTTTTGCTTAAGCATTTATGTTATTAATTTAGATTTCACATAATTTACTACCGATGGAATAAAATCCATTCTCAGAAAAAAATGATATGTTACATAATTACTTGGTGGCAATGTTGCTTGTCCAGTGTTCCATATAGCAAGGTTAAGCAGCTTTTGTCACACGGCACAATATGGGATTGGGATCGGCTCCATGAGATTTTTAGCCCAGAATTTGCTGCCACTATTTTCATCCTTGGCAGAAATATTAAATTTGTCGTTAATATTTTAGGTTAGGTGCAGATATATCATTATAGATTTTTTTTTTACTTAATCTCTTACTAATATTTTAAAATAGACAGGATATGCAACTAAAGTTTCAAATTAGGAGTAGACATACCACTATTTGTTAAAAAGCTAACAGAAAATATTAAAAATAATAAATTTTCAAATTTCAGGGTAATAATATAATTTTTAACAAATTTCAAATATCTTTTGTAATTAAACTCTCTCTCTCTTTCTCCCGAATGCTAGTGGGGAGATTGGACAACAGAGACAAAGAAAATGTGGCGATGAGGTTGGGGTACCGGTGACAGAGATTGTAATGGGGCTAAGGTGTTGACAGTAGAGATTAGACCCTCTTTTGATAAAAGTCTCAAAGATCTTGATATTTTTTTGAAGATACATAATAATCCCCAGATTTTAAAATTTTCTATTTTTATCATT
The DNA here is from genome assembly GCA_039654915.1 of Aquilaria yunnanensis. Classification (NCBI taxonomy): domain Eukaryota; kingdom Viridiplantae; phylum Streptophyta; class Magnoliopsida; order Malvales; family Thymelaeaceae; genus Aquilaria; species Aquilaria yunnanensis. The sequence continues at coordinate 92,715,673 of CM077596.1, read as the reverse complement.
TTCATTATTTTTTAACGGATAGTGGCATATTTGAGCCATTTTTTAAATATTTGTGGGAGATTGGGCAAAAAAAAAACTATAGTGGTAGATTTGTGCCCAACTCAAAACAATAGTGGCAAATTTGAGACTTTTACGTTTTATCCTTTGAGGTGGCTGGATCTTCTATTCCCTGTGATGAGTTATTTTGGAGGAACTAAGTGGAGAATATTCAACAAAGAGAGAAAAGGCTATGCTTTAGCTATGCAACAGAGAAGAATCAACACCAATTATGTTTGACACCAGCAGCTTAGTGCAAGAAAGAGATATGACATTTTGCTCTCCCTTTAAAATTTAAGGTTTTCTTGTGGAAAGTATTTGAGAACGCTCTTCCTACCCTTGAAAGTCTACAAAAAATAGGAGTTAAGATGGGTGCTACTTGTTCAAGATATAAAAAAGAGGTTGAATCAAAGGGTAACATTTTCTTCTCATGCCCCAGTTCCCTCCAAATCTAGGCTTATACCTCTGTGACTTCTATACCAGTTTCTAATGGTTGGTCTTGTTGCTATAATCAAGAGTAGTTCTTTCAAAATTCAACACTCATGTAAAGTATATACTGTAACTAATATTAATAACTTTTTTAATAGCATGAGTTGGTTAGTTGTAGGAAGCTTTGTCTTCCATTCCAAATGAAACTCACAATAGACATAGTATCTATATTATACACTAAAGCGGAACAGGCGTGTTCCGTGGTGACAGATGCATTGCTCAAAGGGTTTAATGCTGCTTTTGCTCCTCCAGATCTAATATCGTTTCCAATGTAGTTCATCCACCTGTTAGATATTTTCCAATGTAGATGCTAACTTCCTCACGCCTACAATTGAAGCATTAACCGTTTCTTCATCAAACTTGGTGGCGGCTACAATTAAGCCATGAACCGTCTCTTCTCCACTGCCAGCATTAACCGACTTCCTCCTCATGCTTCAAGCCAGCTGTCTCCTGTAGAACCGATGAATATGTGCCTCCATAACATCACTTGCCCCACTGCCAGCATTAACCGACTTCCTCCTCATGCTTCATGCTAGTTGTCCCCTGCAGAACCGATGAATTCATACGTGCCTCTATAACATCACTTGCATGGGGGAGGGCATCTCAGCCTCTGCCTCCTGGCTTCTGCCACCGCTTCCAGATCGTTTGTATTTAGATGGGTTCCCCTGCTTCGACGGGGAACCAACAGACCTGTTTTGTTCGCTTCTTTCCCTTCTCTGTTCTCTTGACGTTCCTCTTAAGCTTTGTGAGTTATTGTCCTCGGTCTCTTGCAGTTATTTCTGTTGCAATATCTTTCTTCTCCTTTTATTCTTTGTTCCATTATTATTGATTTTATATTGAATCTCTGTATGGACCATGATACTCAACAACAGAGAGATTCAAATGGCATTGAACAGCGTTTGCGCAGCGGGCAGAAGTAAGTGCATCGACGAAGAGACGGACAGCAGCATACCCTGAATTTAATTACAATGGTAGAATATACTGCAGGGAGCAAGATCAAGCCAAAGTGAAGCCCACAATTTATATGTACGAACCACAAGGGAAACTGGTGACCCACGGTCCATTCCACAGCCACTTCTCCATCTCACAACAATTGGCTGCCACCCAAATGATCAACAAGATAAAACAAATTTTCAATATTTGGGTAGAAGATACAAATTACCAGCTCCTCCGTTGTCTATGGAAAGCTTTCAAAATCTCGGAAGAATGTCGGATGGCAACTTTGGAAGCTCTCCAAGCCCATCACAAACATGTCCAAAATTTGCACGAAGCATATGCGCCTTTACTGCATCACTTAACAACTCTTTTCTCCTCCTTCCCTTATTAAAAAATCTCGGCTTTACAAAACATGTAGTACTGCACTCTGTTATGGCATGTTGTACTGGTGCTCCTTTTGCCCACTTCTGCTAGACTCTTTGCTGAATTAGCACTTTTATAACATGTTTCTTTCTACCATCCTCTTAATATATCCGTTTATTAATAGTCGCGTGCGCCCCCAACCAAAAATCACCGTCACATAACACAACTATTTCGTCCCTACCCAACAAATATGGTTAACCTTTATTTAGCTCATTGTATTTGTTTACCGTCCGATTTTATTTGCAAACAACCAAATCACCCGGTTACAATGCGTAAAACAACATATCAGGCTATTCCCAGTCTCCTTGCGCACTTCTTGAAACAAATAACTGCTTTGAAAACCACAAAAGTTGGTTATACTACTAAGAGCGACGATAAGAACAAGTAATAACGATAGCACTCAATTCATAAAGCCTGCTACGTTGGTGTTTTTTCGTGGCTCATCATATTTCTGTCATCTATCTTCATCTATATATATATAGAGAGAGAGAGAGAGATACATCTATATCATAATTAATAACCACCAAGTACACCCATGACACTATACTGCTAACGCTCTCCTTTCCCTATAAAACAAAAACTTCAAAATGAGAGATCTATTGCTGTCTCAACTTTCACCAGGCAACACAGAAGGGCTATTGAAAGTGAGAGTTTCCCGCCTATGGAATGCTATCATTCCCGGATCCACACCAATAAACCTCGGACTTAATAGTGTGTTAATTGACAAGGAGGTACGTTACTTGATTCCCCCCATGACCAACAAACACAAAGAAATAATAATACTCACAATAATTAACCTATAATAACACAGTTTTGCAACCCTTCAAATGCATTTCCTAATCCGCATTTTCATTGGAATGACAATAAACAGTTACATCTTTCCCTCATTACAGGGCATCATTATACAGGCGACTATCAACAAGAGAGACGTCGACTATTTCAGCAAAATCTTCATTGAAGGATCCACATTAAACATTTCAAATTTCACCCTTATTCCAAATAAAAGGAAATATAGGGCTACCATGCATGAGTTTGCAATAATTATAAACAGATGGACAAATATCTCACCAATTTTTTATGACCACTCCCTCCCATTGCATGGTTTTACTTTTGCCACCTTCGACACTGCAGCTCTTAGGCTACAATCTAATACATTCCTCACAGGTACTGTTAGCTAATTCACTAAATGTTTAAGTTTTTTTAACTTGGTTAATACATGACAAATATGATTCATTATACATATCTCACAGATGTGATCGGTAAAATCACAAGCATTAGTCCCCTCTTGCAAGTATACATTGATGGTAGACAAACTTTAAAAAGAACAATAAACATAATGGACATCAGGTACACTTTGTATTTCCCTTATATAGATTCTCTCAACCAAAAACTTATTTAATAGTCAATTTCACATTTATTCCTGTCACATTAACGTTGTTCATAGCACCAACCAAATGTCGGCTATTCTCTGGGACAATACTGGTACAAATATCGACGAAATGAGTGTTGTTGCAAACTCTGAAAAAGAACCAGTTATTATTATACTCGCGGGAATGATTGTTAAACAATTTCAAGGTAATTCCCCACCCTTAATTACCGTAACCAAATCCTACTAAATAATGCTATACATATACCTAAAGTAATTTAATTACACCTTTAACATAAACTTTCACTAGGTAATCCCACCCTGGGGAGTACATCAGCAACAAAATGCTATATTGACTTACCAATTCCACAGACACATGAGATGAAAGCACGGTAATATATCTTCACACTTTTAAACAGTTTCTCTGACCCCAAGGGAATTGGTTAACTATTCCTACTAAGATGCACACAGATTTTCCAACCAAGCTACTCAAATCACACTTCAACGTTCAGCACCCTCAGACCCCGTCCACCCTCGCGAAGAAATGACATAAAATAGAATGCACATAAACGAACTTCTCCAACTTGATCTCTGCAACCACACGGTAAGTATAAATAAATATATATATATATATATTTATTTATTTATTTATTTATTTATTTCCCTAATTCCATAGACCAATACTAAAGCTCCCTTACCCATCACCATCGCAGGATAAAAAATTTACATGCCTCGCTGCAATCAAAGACATTGACAGCTCCCAAGGCTGGTGGTATCGAGCATGTTTCTATTGTCATAGTACCATTCAATCAGTTGAAAACACCTTCTGGTGCACCAAATGTCCAAGAAGTGACCAACCCCCAGAACCTTGGTAATGTCTCCCATGCTCCCAATACAACCATCAACTCACATGCATATACAAAAATAAATACATTCATTATACATTTACTTATGGAACATCCGCAGGTATAAACTCAATACCATCGTTCAAGACAACACTGGTGAAGTAACTTTCATAATCTTCGGTAGCACAGCCCAACTACTCATTGGAATATCAGCAATCCAACTTGCATATAATACAACAACAGATAGATATATACTGCCCCCACAAATTGAGAACAAAATAGGGTTAACCCGTGTCTTCCAAATATCTCCTACTACGCAACCAAATGACACTGCTACTGCTAACTTCCGTGTATTAAAAATATTCGATCCAACTACTCCTACATTTTCAAACCCTTCACTAACACCACAAAAACGAGTTGCCAGCTCGACCCAATCACACAGCGATGAAGGAAACACACCCACAGGTAGCTTCATCCAAGAGATGCCATCCAATATCAAAGGAAAAGAGTAAGATCTTAACTCCCTAAATTCTCACAGATATCTACCAAACAACTGAAATCTGATATATATCTACCTTTATTGGGATAGAATCATATCAGAAGCATCTGACACATCATTTACAGATGAGCAAGAAACGGAATTGCCACACAAAAACATCAGACGAAAATTGTAAGGTAGAAACTCCGACAACTCCTTTACATAATACAACACATTAGCCGTGATGCCCAGCGGCATCTTCGTAGGGTGACATTGAGACTTGTGGAGGGACCTCTTGAGAGGGAGACCGCCGGGAGGCCAGATTGCCTAGGAGGGCGTGCCTGAAAAGCTTAGGAAAAAGGGTTAGGAGGTCCCCGGGATGTGTTTCCGGGGAGGAGCCTCCGACGCCCAAGTCAGTGGTGCTGAGAGAAAATGGAGGAATAGCACTAAGAGGCTTGGTTGGCTTGCCTGTTTGTATTTTCTCAGAGAGGGAGAGCTGGATTGTTTGCCAACCGTTTGCCAGGGCTTGTTTCCTGGTATTTATAGGAATGTCCAGCCCGTTCAGATCGTGACACGTGTTCGGTTGGATGTTCTCTGAATTTCTGGGCGTAGGGGACAAGTAGCCGGTGGCAGGCTCCTTGAGCCTTGAACCGAGACAGGCCGTGACGTGACCTGGATGGCGTCGGCGTGTCAGACCGCCATTTGAGGCGATCTGTAGCGTTTGTGGGCGACACGTCAGAGGCTCCTTAAATGCTCCTGCCGTACTCCCGAGGTCCTTGGCCGAGGTCGTCCTCTGGTACGGACGATGCCCCTTCGGGAAATATGCCCGTAGTTCGGGGGTTCCCTAATTCAAGGGTTCCGCCTTCGGGGGATCTTCTTCGGCTTGCACTAGCAGGTGTTTCTTCTCCGAAGGCGATCTGTTTAGTACCTCGGGGGGGCTAATAGTATCCTCAAGTCTCCTGACGTCCCGAGCTTGGGATCTTCGGCTTTGCTTCTGAGGTGCGTGATTCCACCTTTCCTTGGGTAACGTCAGGTTTCTAGGCCGTTCTCCCGGCAGGGAGTTCGGCCAGATAGAGGCGACAGCCCTTCGGCTATCACATGCATCCTTCTGGAAAGCCGAAGTGATAACTTTGGTTTTGTAGTCTTTCCGAGGATGTTCTTTGGGAGTTTTTCAGGGAGCACAACCTGTTCCGAAGATGCACCTTTTGCCCGAGGTTATGGGCTGTTCGGCCATAGCCTGTCTTTTGGTGTCTTCGAGGTAACCTGCTCATTTCTTTTTGTAGGTCTGTGTAACGTCGCGTCTTATGACCAGGCGTGTCAATCTAAGCGGCGCGTCCTAGTTTTTTAGGGATGTCAGAGGGCGCGTCCCCTATTTTGGCACGGCGGCTGACACGTGGTACACTGTCATTTGAGGGCAGTCGTGTCGGTCACAGAGAGCGCGTCTTTTCAGGCGCAGAGAGCAGTTATGGCGATGGTTCGCCTTCAAAGGGTACTTATGACGCCAATTCGACTAGCCACTTTCGACCTATATATAGCCCATTCCATCATAAGTTCCCTTTTTGCTTTTGCTTCTGCTCTTTTCCCTGCTTGCCACTGTTTTTGCGCTTTCTCTTGCTTTTTGCGGCGAAGCTGTTCTAACAGAGTTTTTCCGGCAACCTTTCACAACAGCGACTTCAAACCCAGATTTTGGCAAGTCTTTTGGTGGGTTTTTGTTTTCCAGACTCTTCTGATTTTTAGAGTTTTTTTCGGAACTTGTTTTCTTGCCTTTTTCCGAACCCATTTTTCTGCCAATATGCCTATTCCCGAGAGCTGGCAGCCTCTTTTATCTCATCCTTGCTGCACCACCCTCGAAAAATTAAAGAAGTGGAAGAAAAAATTCTTTCTCCCCTTGTATGCCGTTACGAGGCTTCCGCGATTTGACCATTTTAGTTTTTCAAACCATAGTAACGAGGTTACCATTTTCTGAGCCCAGCTGAAGGCCAGACTTCGGTACCCTCCTCCGAAGATGGTTTGCGACTTTTGCCAATTTCATGGCATTGCCGTAAATCAACTTCCGCCAAACTCGTACTGCTATTTTAACGCCTTCCTCTGTATGTGTGGCGTCTTCGAGATACATCCCCATTTTGTGATTTTTATGCAGTACTACAAGCTCTCCGTGGTCCCGAAGGGTGGCTTTTACTTCATGCTACCTCAGGGATCCGGGAGCAAAAAGTATATGTTCACCTTTGCCACCAAGGACAGCTGGCGAGGGTGGCAACAAAAATTCTTCTTCCTGAAGATGGAAAAGGCCTGGTCAGATGTTCCGACCACATGGGCTCGGGGAACGCTGAAGATGGACGTCGTAGATCCGAGGATACTACTGACTCCAGAGTTGGCTCCCGTATTCGCGGACTTCGACGGCCGTATTCGTGCCGTTTCCGACTGGGGTCCTGAGGTCCCTTCGCGCTCTTTCTACCCCTTCCCAATCAATTGGAGGTTGATGACCGAAGAAGTTTTTCGGGAGTTAAGGGTAGTGAAGGAGCACAAGACGGACCTCAAGATGCCAGCTCCTTCCATCCCCGGGAAGGATTCCTGGTTGGTGCAGCTCCTTCGGGAGGAAGTTTCTTATGAAACTTTTTATGAGAGTAAGTTATCTCTGACTCCCGTTGTTATAGCTTTCGTCTCGGACTTACGCTGATGCTTTCTTTCCTTTTCAGAGATGGGCGGCAGCACTACTGCCTTCTACAAGTCCCTCTTCTCCGGCCAAGTTGAGAAAGGCGAGCAGACGAAGAAAGCGGCTTCCCGAAGGCGGAAAACCACTGGTGCTGGACCTTCGGCTAAACAGGCCAAGAAGACTATTCTTCCTCCCCCTTTGGAAAGTATTCGGGAGGAAAATGAGGAGCCCGAGGTCGCTGCCATCCCGCCTCCCGAGGTTGCTGCCGACGTCCCTTCTCAGAGCCCCACTCCGTCGCAGGCTCTTCTGGATGCCGTGGTGGAGGCTCCTTCTGCCGAGGAGCGGTGTAAACGCAAGGGTAAGGGGATCTCTACCGAGGAGGCCCCGGATTCTAACGATGACGTTGTCGAGGTGCCACCAGGTTTGCTTTTTCTGCCGAAGTGTAATGCCTTTATTTTCCGAAGTTCTTTTTGTTCTCACCAGCTGCTCATTTTGCCATGCAGAAGAGTCACTTACTCCAAGTTGGGCGGCCGAACACGCCCAGAAACGAGTCCTCCGTGATGCCAAAGTCCCAAAAGGGAAGATCCCGAAGGAGCCTTTCTGGACGTTTACGGAGGACATGAATTTGTTCTCCGGAGACTGCCCCCAAATGGCTAAGGAGATCTCGAAGGGGGTGCTTACTAAGGCCTCCTTCAAGGCTATTGCGGCGGCTCATCCGGGCGATGACACCTTCGCAGCGAAGGTTACCGAGCACGCTGCCCAGGTATGCTGGTTTGCCCTTGAAGAATTTTTTCTAAGTGTTTGGCTCTTACTGACCTCGCCTTCATCTTTTTGCAGCTGCTGGCGTACGCTGGCTACCTCAGAGTTCGGGTAGCCAGGCAGACGCAGTTTCGAAACTTGGTCTTAGAGGCCTTAGAGAAAACGAAGGCCATGTGTTCGGAACTGGCCGTCAAGAACCTACAGCTGGCTGATGCTGCGGAAAAGGAGGTTGCCGCCCTTCGGGAGGAAAAAGAGGAGATTTTGAAGGACTCCTCCCAGAAGATTTCTGACCTCGGCTCCGAGGTGGCGGGACTGCTTTCGGCCAACGAAGCGCTTCTAAAGTCGAAATCAGAGTCTGAAGAACTCCTGGCGATGTTGCTGATTGAGAAGAATGCGCTTCATGCCAAGGTCGATTCCTTGAAGAAGGAGCCTGAGAAGAAGAAGAGGATAAAGGCGCTGAAGAAGGAGGTCGCGGACCTGAAGGATGAGCTCGAAGACCTGGAGGTCGAGAAGGATAAATCGACCAGATGACTAAGGTCACTTTCCAGGACGGGTTTTGCCTCGCTTGGCACCAAGTCCTTCAGAGGTTCCCAGATCTGGACCTCTCTTTTTTGGAGGCTTTGAAGATTCCCGAGGGGCCTCGGTGGTCGTGGTCCAAGATCGAGCATCTGAACCTGCCTTCTTCTTTCCAGGCGCCCAAGGTGGTGGAGAAGGATGCAGGGGCTGGTGGCTCTCGGGACGCCGAGAATCCTTAGTCTGTTCTAGGGCCCTTCACCTTTTTCTCGTTCTTTTTTCTGTTCTTCTTCTTTCTGGCAATCCTTCTTCTTTGTAAGCTGGTTTATCTTTAATGAAGATTTTTTGGCTAAGTCTTTTTGCAAGTTTTTTCATTTCCCTTTGTCCCGAACACATTCGCTCAAAAGACTTCGGGAAACGGCATCTGCATTTGTTATGGCGAGTATCTTTGCGCGATTCATTATTTCCCATTTTTCCCGAACATGATTGCTCAAGGGACTTCGGGAAATCATCTGCGCTTTTTTCGGCGAGCATCTTTGCGGAATTCTGGTTTTGTACTTCAAGAATTTCTCTAAGAAACTTTTGTACTTAGAATATTTCTCTAATTTGTACAACACAATTCTTCCACGAAACCTTAAGCATAGAATTTTTTCAAGGCATCTGAATGCCAAGTATTTTTTAATTCTATGCCATCGGCGTTGCTGAGTCTGTACACGCCTTTTCGTACTTCGGCAAGAACCAGATAAAGTCCTTCCCAATTCGAGCGAAGTACTCCGTGGGATGGCCTTCGGGGTGCGAAGTCAGCCTTTCGGAGAACGAGGTCTCCCTTTTTTATCCCTTTTGGCCTGGCTTGTAAATTTATGGCCACGGCCACTCTTTGCTGAAAAGCTTTTCTTCTCAGCTCGGCTATTTCTCTGTGTTCGCCGACGAGGTCAAGCTTTGTTCTTAGGCCGAGGTCGTTTCCACTTTCATCGAACACTTGCACCCATACTGATGGTCGTACTACCTCGATTGGAATGATGGCCTCTGTACCGAAGACTAGCGAAAAAGGCGTTTCCCCTATGGCTCTTCGGGGTGTTGTTCGGTAGCTCCATAATACGCTTTGGAGTTCTCCTGGCCATTTCCCTTTTGCTTCCCCCAATTTCTTTTTCAGACCATCTTTCATGGTCCTATTAGATACTTCTACCTGCCCATTGCTTTGGGGTTGAGCTACTGGGGCGAAGTGCATCTTTATTCCGAGGTCGCTGATAAATTCCTAGAATCCTTTGTCTATGAACTGGGATCCATTGTCAGCTACTAGCACCCTCGGTATGCCAAATCTGCATACGATGTTCTTCCACACGAACTTCTGCACTTCTTTTGCCGAGATAGTCGCTAGTGGTTCTGCCTCAACCCATTTGGAGAAATAGTCTACTGCTACCACGCAGAATTTCACGCCTCCAGGCGCTGTGGGGAGCGGCCCAATGAGGTCTATGCCCCAGACTGCGAAGGGCCAGGGATAGTCAGTCGAAGTTACCATTTCCGAGGGTGTCCTCTGGATATTCGCGTGTTTCTGGCAATTACCGCATTTCCGGACGAACTGCCTTGCGTCCTTTCTCAGGGTAGGCCAGAAGTATCCTTGGCGAAGTATTACTGCTGCAAGGGCGTTGGTTTCGATGTGCGAACCACAAATGCCTTCGTGGACTTCTTCGAGGATCATTTCAGTATCCTCCTCGTCCACACACCTTTGCAGCGGATTTGCATATCCCTGCCGATATAACTCTTCGCCGATTAGGAAGAATCGGCCTGAGCATCTTCGCAACTTTGCAGCGTCACCGGGGTCTTCGGGGAGCACATTTTCTGCGAGATACCTTTTTATTGGGTCTTTCCAACCTTTTCCCGAGGTTACTATGCTCAGCACTGCGATGCTCGGATGGTCCAGCACCTCGGTGTATGTTTTTTATTTTGCTAAGCAATCTGCCTCGGTGTTATTTCTCCGGGGTATGTTCTCAATCTGTACGGCGTCAAACTCTTGGATAAGTTTTGCTACCAGCTCGTGGTATTTTGCCAAGGTTGGGTCATTTGCCCCATAGTCTCCTGCCGTCTGTCGGACCACTAGCTGGGAATCGCTGTGGGCCTTTAAGTTTCTTACACCAATTTTTCTTGCTAGGCGTAATCCTGCTATGAGGGCTTCATACTCAGCCACATTATTAGTGACGTTGAAGCTGAACTTGATGGCCTTCATTACCTCTAGCCCTTCGGGGCCTCTGATAATTACCCCAACTCCCTGGTGTTCAGACGCCGAGGCTCCGTCAACATGCAAGGTTCATTCTGGCTCGCCTTTGTCTAGGTCTGGGTGGCTATCCTCGGTGGTGGGTACTTCGGCAATGAAGTCTGCCAGTGCTTGAGCTTTTATGGCCTTCCGAGGTTCATAAGCGATGTCGTGCTCGCCAAGTTCTATACACCACTTAGAGAGTTTTCCAGAATGATCAACTTTCCTCATGACGTCCCGTAGTGGTAGACTACTTCGGACGATGATGGGGTGAGCCTGAAAGTATGGTCCTAGTCTTCTCCTTGCTAGCACCAAGGCATATATAGCTTTTTAGAACAAAGGATACCTGACTTCGGCGCCATGCAGGGATTTGCTCACGTAATAGACCGGCCATTGCTTTGGCCCTTCTTCTTTTACAAGGACCGAACTCATAGCTTTTTCTGTGACTGCGAGGTATAGTACGAGAGGCTCTCCTTCACGAGGTTGTCGCAGAGTAGGCAGGCTGGCCAAGTAGATTTTCAGTTCTTCCCAGGCCTTTTGGCAATAGTCACCCCAAGGATGGTCATCACCTCCGAGGTTGTCCTCATTTTTTGCTGCCTTTGTGAGGACTTTGAACAATGGCCGACACCGATCTCCGTACCTGGAAATAAACCTGCTGAAGGAGGTTATCCTTCCAGTGAGTCTCTGCACATCTTTTATTGTGGCGGGAGTTCGAAACTCAAGCAGAGCCTTAATTTTTTCTAGGTTGGCATCAATGCCTTTTTCGGATACTATGTACCCCATGAATTTTCTCGAGGTCACACCGAAGATGCATTTTTCGGGATTGAGACGGATCCCGAAGGCTCTGAGCTGGTGAAAAGTCTCCTTAAGATCCATGACGTGTTTGTCAGGCAGCTTGCTTTTGACTATCATGTCGTCGACATACACTTCCATGTTTCTCCCTATTTGGTCTTTAAAGACCTTGTTCATCAACCTTTGGTAGGTGGCTCCTGCATTTTTTAGCCCGAAGGGCATCCTGACGTAACAGTATGTTCCCCCCTCAGTGATGAAGGCGATTTTTTCCTCATCTTCGGGGTCCATCCTTATTTGATGGTAACTACTGAAGGCGTCTAGAAAGCTTAAGAGTCCGTATATTCAGCAGTCGAGTCTACCAATTGGTCTATTGGTGGGAGGGGGTATGAGTCTTTCGGGCAAACATCATTCAAGTTTTTGAAGTCGATGCACATTCGGAGCTTACTACTGCCTTCTTTTGTGGCAATGACCACGTTGCTTAACCATTCGGGGTACTTGACCTCCCTGATAACCTCAGTGTCTAGCAGGCGCTGGAATTCGGTTTTGACGAAGTTATTTTTATGGGCTAAGATGCCCCGTTTCTTTTGCCGGACAGGCTTTGCTTCCGGACTTACTTTGAGGCTATGCTGTATTATGCCAGGGTTCACCCCTGGCATATCTTTCGGTGAGTAGGCAAAGAGATCTTTATTTTCCAGTAAAAAAGATACAAGTTTTTTCTTGTCACCTTTGGCTAAGCTCTTCCCTATTTGGGTAAATTGACCTGGGACAAGTTCTATTGTTTCCATTTCCGCTTTCGCGAGATCTTCTTCCTTGCCTTTCTCTGGTGCCTTTGCCTCCATTGTTTGTGCGAAGTTGTTTGCTGGAGCTTTTCGTGCTTTGACGAACACCCTCCTTACTTCGCCTTGATCTATGAAGATCTCTGCATCTCCATCCTTGGTGGCGAAAGTGATAGTCAAGTACTTCACATCAGGGTGAATGTGCAGATTTCCCTGTGTCTGCCTTCCGAGGATGGCGTTGTAGGATGAAGGGACATCCATGACAATGAACCTCGCCATCGTGGAGGCGTATAATTCAGCAGTCCCATCCACCGAAGTGCCTTTCATCATCAAGGGGAGATCGATCCATCCGAGGACAGGTAGTTCAGACAGTCTAACTCCGAAGGTAGGCGAGGTGACGGGCTTAAGCTCGCTGCTGGATATGCCCAAGTTCGGCAGCAGGTGTGAAAACAGGACGTCGGCGTTCAATCCATCATCGAGCAGCACTCTCTTGACGTCCTAGTTTCCTATCCTTGCCATGATGAGCAGCGGATCGTCATGGGGAAAGATGACGGTGGATCCGTCCTTTCGGGCCAGTTTCTTTGCCGGACTCTGATATCCCATGACTGCTATCTCTCTGTTTGGGACTTCGGTTCCTCCGCCTGTCGGAGTCGTAATCCTCATCCCCGGCCTTTTCTTCCTCATCTTTTCTTTCTTTCGAAGAAGGCATCCGCAGATATCGTCGAAGTTGGCCCAGTTTTATTAGCGACTCAATGTACTTCTTCAGTTGGAAGCAGTCTTCGGTGTCGTGGCCGTGGTCGCGATGAAACTGGCAGAACTTCTTTATGTTTTTCTTGTTGTCAGCGGTCATGGCCCTTGGCCGCCGAATCTGCGTCCCCTGCCTTTTCATCGTCATGAGGATGTTTGTCCGTGTGGTGTTCAGGGGTGTGAAAATTGGGAGTTTCCTTCCCCTTAGTCTCCGACCTCGGCCTGTCTGTTCAGTCAGATGCCGAGTTTGTTGGCTGGAGCCTTCGACGCGGGCGTGATTGAACTTCGGCCCACCCATTCTGAGCTCCTCGGCAGTCATGTGCTGTTCGCCCCTTTGGTAAAATTTGCCGAGGGTGTCCGGGGGGTCCTTAGAGAACTCGTAAAATAGTTGTGAGTCCCTCCGAAGGCCCCGCGTCATGGGGAGGATGCGTATTTTGGGCCAGAAGTCCGAGATGCTCAAAGCTTCCCTGTTGAACCTTTCGACATAGTCACGTATGGTCTCTCCGTTCCTTTGCTCTATGTCGAACATTTGGACAGGCATCTTCACCGTCGGCCGGCTTCCAATAAACTGCTGCGTGAAAGCCGTGGACAACTCCTGGAACTCAGTGATGGTTCCTGGAGCCAATGAATTGTACCACGCAGTTGCCGGTCCCGTGAGGGTGACTTCGAAGCATTTGCACATGGTAGCGTTGTCAGCACCATGCATTATCATGCTGCGTCTGTACTTGGTCAGATGGGCCTGTGGATCAGTGCGGCCATCATAAATCTCCAGCCGAGGTACTCTGAAGTCGCCTGGCATGGCTGCCTCAACTACGGCCTAGATGAATGGGGACTTATCTTCACAGAAGGTTCCCGACAGTCTAGCCCAGACGGGTTTGCGAGCTACCTGTTTTTCCACCCTGTCCAGCCTTGCTAGTATCCTCTCCATAAGAACCGTGGCGTTAGGCTCTTCCTCTGGGAAGGGAGATTGCCGCCGCCTCTTCAGGGAGCGAGTTCGGGGTCGAGGGGACAGGGACCTCGCCTCAGGCGACGAACTTCTTCGTTGTGAGACTTTGAGTCGCTTGGACCCTGTTTGTCCCACAGGCCGTTTCCTGAGGAGTATGTTTTCCGTAGAGGATTCTTCACGCGGGTCTCCACTTCCCGAACTGCGATGAGTCGATTTTGGGCTTTTCTCCCGAGGGCTTGTTGGTGAGGGAGGTCTTTGGGCCTGAGTTTGTTGTGGCCATCTTCGGTCTATCTGCTGTGTCATCTCAGCCACGACCGAACGCTGAAAGTCCCGCAGAAAGCTCATCGTAATGACTAGAGGGCGGTCTTCCTCGGGCGCAGAAGTCCCTGGGAATGTTTGCTCAGCAGCCGGTTGGTTCTCAGGCGCGGACGAGGACCTCGGGAGTCCCTTGTCCTTAGAACGCCGAGTTTCAACGACGGCGACCTCAGAGCGGGTTCCCACAGACGGCGCCAAATGATGCCCAGCGGCATCTTCGTAAGGTGACATTGAGACTTGTGGAGGGACCTCTTGAGAGGGAGACCGCCGAGAGGCCAGATTGCCCAGGAGGGCGTGCCTGAAAAGCTTAGGAAAAGAAGGTTAGGAGGTCCCCGGGATGTGTTTCCGGGGAGGAGCCTCCGACGCCCAAGTCAGTGGTGCTGAGAGAAAATGGAGGAATAGCACTAAGAGGCTTGGTAGGCTTGCCTGTTTGTATTTTCTCAGAGAGGGAGAGCTGGATGGTTTGCCAACCGTTTGCCAGGGCTTGTTTCCTGGTATTTATAGGAATGTCCAACCCGTTCAGATCATGACACGTGTTCGGTCGCATGTTCTCTGAATTTCTGGGCGTAGGGGACAAGTAGCCGGTGGCAGGCTCCTTGAGCCTTGAACCGAGACAGGCTGTGACGTGACCTGGATGGCGTCGGCGTGTCAGACCGCCGTTTGAGGTGGTCTGTAGCGTCTATGGGCGACACGTTAGAGGCTCCTTAAATGCTCCTGCCGTACTCCCGAGGTCCCTGGCCGAGGTCATCCTCTGGTATGGACGATGCCCATTCGGGAAATATGCCCTCAGTTCGGGGGTTCCCTAATTCAGGGGTTCCGCCTTCGGGGGATCTTCTTCGGCTTGCACTAGTAGGTGTTTCTTCTCTGAAGGCGATCTGTTTAGTACCTTGGGGGGGCTAATAGTATCCTCAAGTCTCCTGACGTCCCGAGCTCGGGATCTTCGGCTTTGCTTCCGAGGTGCGTGATTCCACCTTTCCTTGGGTAACGTCAGGTTTCTAGGCCGTTCTCCCGGCAGGGAGTTCGGCCAGATAGAGGCGACAGCCTTTCGGCTATCAAGCCGCATCAACAAATACTAAATTTGCATTCCCTTACTGAATTGAACTTGGAATTTTGAATACTAAACAGAAGAGTAAAATGGAAGAAGAGAAGATCCCCCCCAGACAACCATGCATGATTGGAATACAACAAAAAGAAAGACAACTGGCCCAACTACATCAAGACAAGTGCACTCCCTGTAAAACAAAAAAGTTCTTAGTACATGTTATAAAATACAGAGATATGTAACACTGTACTATATTATATGCATAAAAAAATATTCATTTCTATCAAATCTATTGTCTCATAAATAAACTCGAAATAAAGAACTTTTTTAAACGCCAAATAAGCCGTTCCCCCCCGCTGCGTAGCGCGGGTCACATTTCTAGTATAATCAATATCGATAAGTTTTTGAATCTTAATAATCATTACTAAAAATTGTACCGAAAGACACGGTTGCTACTAGCTTTTTGTTTTTTTCTTTGCAATTGATTAAATTCCACTTTTGTGACTAATAGTTTGGACATTATTCTATTTAATACCTAAGTTGTAGGCACTATCAACAAGTATATTGGTTGGATAAAAATTGAAAAAAATAGAGGGATAGCTTGGTTTTATACTTGGTGATTAAGGGTTGTGGATTAAGCAGTCGGGTCGGGTTAAATCATAGGTTACGAGCCGTATACTTTTGATTAAAACAAAGAAGCCCCCAATTTTTAACAATATTATACCTTTATGCCACCCTACTCCTCCTTGGCCAACAAGTACTCTCCACCTCTATCCTCTGTAGTCGACGACACAAGATACTAGAAGAGCATCTCACAAAACCACACATGCAAAGTGGGCTAAGTGTGCTACTATGGCAACGTCAAAGAGGTTAGCAAGAAAGCCACTTAGCACAAACGAAGAATCCACACTTTGATCTGGCTCAGAAGATAGAGGAATCATTGAGGGAGAGATTTGAAACTCAGATTAAGACAAAGAGGATGCACTTGCAAGGGACAGTTAGGTCTAATTAGTGCAAGATGGGCTGTAAACACATGACCATTCTTGGTAGTGTAATTGGGGATTGAGAATGGTTGTAGAGTGGTACAGGGTGTAATTTCATTAAAAATAGTGGGTTTTCTAAAACAAATCAAAAGAGGGTCCCTTTCAACCCACGCTTCAACTTGATCCGACCATTTTTTTTTATAATAATCAGAAGCAAGTACAAGATATATAGGGTATTAGAGAGATGCCAAAGAAAGCTAGGGAAAAATCTGCCTGCTTCTTAAAACTTGAAAGATGTCTAACTATAAATTAGTAGAGAATGCTGTATAATACACTTGGCATGACTCGAGCCACGTTGATGGTAGTAGATGTCCAAGTACGTTGTCAACTTGGCTGGGTACTGTAGACTGACCCGGCCTCTTAATCAGCAAGTAGGAAGACCAAACTGGCCCATAGGTTTTGCGGGCGAATTGGCAGAAATATAAAAGTTTGACGGTCGTAATGGTAAAATAGAGATCTAATTTGGTGCGGAGAGAAGTAGAAGGGAAGTGTGAAACGAAGTCTATCCGCACGTAACACGTATCGTCTGAGCTACCCGGAGCACGAGGCAGAACGAGGGGCTGACCCCGCAATTCAGCTTTTCTGGCAACTGCTAGAAGAAAGACTTCTGGTTCAATTCCATTTCAACTTATCTACCGTCCGTCGTCCCCGGCATTCTCTCCTCCGGCGCCGCCACAGCTTTCACAACGTGGAAGCGCCTATTCCAACTCCCATGAAACCGATTCAATTGCTTGCTCCGTCTTCCGAGTGTACTTGTCGATCTTGATTTTTATCACCTGCGTACTCGTCGCCGGAGGCTTTATTGTCTCTCCGTCAGCGGTGTTTTTCTTTATTTCTTTTTACGGTTTGGTGGTGATAAATGAATGAAACCAGTTTCGTCAGAGAGCATTTATGATTCGTAGATCTAGTTTTGGGACCAAACTATGTCGTTAATTCGACGGAGGAAGGTAGCGGTCTCGGATTCGGAGCCACCGATTGAGAAGAAACATGACGGAGAAGAGTCCAAAAAGACCCAGTTCAGACCCAGGTCCAGGAGTAGGAAATGGTCGTGCGTCGACAGCTGTTGTTGGTTCATCGGTTTCATCTGCTCGATGTGGTGGTTCTTGCTCTTCCTTTACAACGCAATGCCCGCGTCGCTTCCTCAGTACGTCACCGAGGCTTTTAGCGGGCCGACTCCGGATCCTCCCGGCGTCAAACTGAAGAAAGAGGGGTTGTCGGCAAATCATCCGGTCGTATTCGTGCCGGGCATTGTCACCGGAGGGCTTGAATTGTGGGAGGGGCACCAATGTGCTGATGGGTTGTTCAGGAAGCGCTTATGGGGCGGCTCCTTTGGGGAATTGTATAAAAGGTAAATTGATTTTGTGGGTTTTTAGGGATCAGGGTTTGTTTATCTATTTGATTATGGGTTTTGGAATTTTTATTTTTCAGAAAGTTATTGAAGGTTGTGTTTGAAAATTTTCTTTTTAATGTTCGGTCATTGAAGGTCTGTTTGGATTTGGCGTGCCTTTTCCGGAAGAGTTACATTTGAACAAGTAGAGCTTTTGGGACCTTTTTGTTGAGTCAAGACATTTTTTTAACTTCGCATCTTTTGAATGGTTTTCTCTTAGCTAGGAAGCTTTTGGGGAGCTATTTTGCCATTAATTTGCGAAAAGTTTGATTCTAGAACTCTTTTCCCTCGATGTTTATTAGCTTGAAACCTTTTCCAAGAAGGCCGCCCAGAAGTATTTCTTAGAGATTCTTCATGTGGACCAGAATATACTGTGCTTCCCTAAGTTGAATGTCGTATGAATATGTTAGTAGACAATACTGTTACAAAGGGTGACAGCACTGCGAGGAGATGCACTAATTGTTTTATGAGGTTGCTGGGACTTGGAGTGGGAAGTGGTATTTTCATAGAACTGCAAATCTAGAGGGCTCAGCTGCCGGGACTTAAAATTATTTGGTCTTATTCTCTCTTTTGTGTCTTGAATCTGGATTGCTTCACTTTATGTAGTAGAAGCAAATTATATTCATATGCAGCTGTTGGTTGAAAGCAAAGTAGAATGGTTATTGAACAATGATGCCATAGCAAATGCATGAGGAAACTTTGGGTTTACATTAAAACAATGATGGGAATTTTGTTTTATTCAAATTCTCTTGTCTTGTGATGCCACTAGGTCTCTTTTCAAATCTCTGGAAATACTGTTCAGTCTAGTAGTTGAAAGACTGAAACATTATCAACCTTGGAAATCTCTTTGTGGTCTGGTTTTGTTTGCCAAGAAAGATAAATCCAAGCATTTTCAGGAAGTTTAAGAAGTCTTACTTGTCCTTTAGTTGCATTGTTTCTCTATTTCGTTGCAGTAGTGTTCAATTGTAATTTATATGTAAATTGCTGTACGAGGCATTTATGTGGCAGTAGATACTTATTTTGGGGGCTCGTAGCCTGATATTTATGCAATGAAAGAGGAGAAGAGGCAAGCAGCTATCCGAGGAAGAAAGTGAGTTTCTGGAGGTCATGAAGTTCCCTTGAATGAGCCATTGAGATTGTTGGCTTTCTCTAACAGGCCCTAATTTCCTTAGCCATGCTCCGGAACTCCTTCCATAACTCGGGATCATAAAAATTGGTATCAGATCTGGTTGTTATGGGGATCCTTAACTGGTGCTTAAGCAGTAGTTTAAAGCTTTCGTGGCTTGGACTTAGGAGCACCAAAGACTGGATATTGAAGAGTGAGAAGGAGATCAGGAGGCTCGATTTGAATTAATGGAATAATTGCAATAATTGACCTTTGAAATTGTTCCAACGAGGAGAGAAAGGAGAAAAGAAGGAGTATGAAGTGGGAATTGTGAAGTGTGTGTGAGCAGTTAACATCTGATCAAAGAAGAAAATCAAGCAAGTTGCTGAAAGAAATCAATAGAGCATAACAACTTTCCAGTTTCTAATAATCAGTTTGGGTTGCCTGTTATAGTGATGAATCATGCTAAATTTGGGGGGGTTAACACTGCAATGTGTACGGATTCTAACAGTGTCACTGTTGTGGAAATGAGTGTGAACAGATGAGCAAGCAGCTGATTATCCTAGAAAGAAATATGATTTTCTAGGGGACGAAAGGTCATTGATTGATTTGATACCCTACCATTGGATGGGATGTTCAGTTTTCCATGGGAAGCTGCTTGGAACATGGCAGCATCCTCAAAAGTGCCATCTTTGCTCCGGACACTGTTTGGCAGAGTACTTGTACAGCTCATAATCTTCAGGATAAGTGGAATTTTGTTAACAGGTGCTTTGGTGCAAGTTTGAGGCAGGGTCCATTTGTCCTGCTCTTCTACACTCTCATTGAACATGTGCTTTATGGAAGAATTGACCTTCTGGACTTTGGCAATTTTTACTTCAGATAGGAGTGAGAGTAGCGTTATTTATTCATCTTTAGTGTTTTCTTCTTAGCTTGGAGCTAGTGCAATAGAATTTATTTGATGTTTTCTTTTTTTTTTTTGGTTTTTTTTTTCCGGGGGGGGGGGGGGGGGGGGGTGGTTTAAGATCTGAGAGAAGAATAAATTCTAAATTACATTGTTCCTGGATTTCTGGGAGACTCGTGTTTAGCAAGACTGAGTTTCTAACCAGACTATATTTTATTTTGTTAATATTTTTAGTTTTTCTTGGTAGCCTTGATTGAGTTTAACCTTGCTATTTCATGGTAACTGTCCTTGAAACTGAATATAAATTTCTTAACTGTCCATTGGTTTCTCAACAGACCATTGTGCTGGGCTGAGCACATGTCACTGGATAATGAAAGTGGACTTGACCGTCCAGGTGTTAGGGTCAGGCCTGTTACTGGACTTGTGGCAGCTGACTATTTTGCAGCTGGTTATTTTGTCTGGGCTGTTCTGATAGCAAATCTGGCTCGGATTGGGTATGAAGAGAAAACCATGTATATGGCTGCATATGATTGGAGATTATCTTTCCAGAACACTGAGGTAATTCATCACTCAAAATTTCATGTTTCCGATTAATTTTCATCAGTTTATTCCTTGTTGGTTGATGCATGCTTCTGAGTTTCTGTGTGCTACAGCCTGTACTTTTTGTTAAGTGCTTCTAGGTGTTTAGACATAAATCTGACCTGATATCTCACCAATCTGCCAAAAATGAATCAACCAGGTGCGAGATCAAACACTGAGCAGGATAAAAAGTAACATTGAATTAATGGTAGCCACGAATGGTGGGAAAAAGGTGGTTGTTATTCCTCATTCAATGGGTGTACTTTACTTTCTGCACTTCATGAAATGGGTTGAAGCACCAGCACCTATGGGCGGCGGGGGTGGATCAGATTGGTGTGCTAGGCATATAAAAGCTGTAGTGAATATTGGTGGACCCTTTTTGGGCGTTCCAAAATCTGTCGCAGGGCTATTTTCTATGGAGGCCAGGGATATAGCAGTTGCAAGGTATGCTTTTTGAATGTCATGATGTTAATTGCAGTTGATTTGTGTCTGTTGGAACATCTTTAATGTGTACTTTAGGTCAGCAGAATTTATTGCTTTCTCATGAATTCTGATTGGTTTGCATCTAAGGCATTTTTGTTAAGTTAATACCAATCTAATCTTGTTGTGCTGCTTTAGGAATTCCTCAGGATCCATTTTCCAATATGTAGGTGTTAGATCTGTATAATATATTGAAATTCTTTTGCTGTATATCCTGGTTGTCTTTGGTAGAACACCCCCCCCCCCCCCCCCAAAACAGTCCACTCACTGCTCAAATGAAATGTCTAGAAAGTGTACTGTTGTTGGTAATGCAGTTTAGTAAATTCTGGGATCCGCTCTCCTCAGTTCTTACTTTCCGTTTTGGCTTTGGCTACCTGTGTTTATAATTATATCCCTAGGCTGTTGACATTTTCATTTGAGGGTAGATCTTCAAGCTATCTGAAGTGGTGCACTGAGGCTGCAGTTTTTTTAAATCTGAACTCATTAAGTCATGTGTGATATCACCAGGTTATTGACACAAGTGTAATCTGCATTTTCATTTAGTTTTCAGAGATTAATGAAAAATATTTAAAAACAGGGCTTTCGCACCAGGTTTTCTGGACAACGATGTATTTGGTCTTCAAACTTTACAGCACATTATGAGAATGACTCGTACATGGGATTCAACGATGTCAATGATACCAAAGGGTGGGGAGACAATATGGGGTGGCCTTGATTGGTCACCTGAAGGTAGCTTTAATTGCAGTGCCAGGAAGTTCAAGACCAATAACACTCAGACTGAAGATACAAATGGAAATGGTAACCGCAAGGCTGTAAATTATGGAAGAATTATATCCTTTGGAAAAGATATGGCTTTGGCAGATTCCTCTGAGATAGAGAGGGTTGATTTCAGGGTAATGTCCAAACTCAGATTTGGTAGCAATATTTTGGACAACACTTAAGAAAACTAACTGAACTAGAATGGTTATGCTCTCTTTCGTCTTTTGGTTTGTTTTCACCTTCTGGACTTATTGGCATGCCCAGAAGTCAACTGAATTAATTTTGTACTATCAGCCTTGCAATGTAACATAACCATAATGACGGATTCAGTTAATCAACTTATCACTGTTCGTTAATCAACATATCACTGAACTTTTTCAATGCATGTGGACGAACATTTGAAGATGATCAAACTTCATGTCATCTTTCCCTTTTACAGGAATTTTGCTAGGACAAACACTCCATGTAATGAATTCATAATATCAATATAAGTTTTGGGAGTTGACTGACACTATGAATTTTATGTTGACCGCAAGTCTAGATGACTATAGTGCTCTGATAAATCTGTGTTTGATATCATGTTTAGTGAGCCATGAAATCTTGCATACTAATGCCTCCTCTCTCTCTCTCTCTCTCTCTCTCTCAGTTTTTAGACTTTTCGTTAAATTCCATTTAGGATTGTATATATACTTGTTAAAATAAGCATTTTCAATGGATGACCAGTTGTTCCTCAAACTCCTAGCTGGGTTATAGTTCATAACTCAAGAAAATGTAATCATGTTTGTCACCAGGGTGCAGTGAAGGGCAGCAAGCTTCCAAACACAAGCAATTGTGATGTGTGGATAGAATACCATGAAATGGGAGTTCAGGGCATTAAGGCTGTTGCAGATTACAAAGTCTACACGGCAGGATCAATTTTGGATCTGCTAAACTTTGTCGCACCAAAGTTGATGGCTCGAGGAGATGCCCACTTTTCACATGGGATAGCTGATGATTTGGATGATCCTAAATACCGGCATTACAAATATTGGTCAAATCCCTTGGAAACTAGGTAAGATTTCTAAAATTTTTGTCGTTGTTTTGTTTGCTTCTATTTTGTTACATAAATCAATGAGATGAAATGATAGTGCTGTTAATTAGGCAGAACTTTTGGACTACTTGCTACGTTAACTTCAGCAGGAAATTTGGAACCAAAGTGTTTCATCTGAGCTTTTTGAATATTATCAAAGTTGTCGTTTTTGGATCATAGAATAAGTTCAGCTGTTATACCGTGAGAACTTGATAATTAGAGGTGTTGAACCAATCTTCATGTTATACAGAGCGCGCCCCACCAACAACCCCCCCCCCCCCCCCCAAAATGCATCACTTAACATTTTCAGCAATCTTCCAGGTTACCAAACGCTCCGGAGATGGAGATCTATTCAATGTATGGTGTTGGGATTCCCACGGAAAGAGCATATGTTTACAAATTGACTCCACAGGCTGAGTGCTATATTCCATTCAAGATAGATACCTCTGTGGAGGGTGGAAGTGAAGAGCCTTGTCTAAGAGGTGGTGTTTTCTCTGCTAATGGAGATGAAACTGTTCCTGTCTTAAGTGCCGGTTTCATGTGTGCGAAAGGATGGCGGGGAAAGACACGATTCAATCCTTCAGGCATCCGCACTTATGTGAGGGAGTATGATCATGCCCCACCAGCCAATCTTTTAGAGGGCCGGGGCACACAAAGCGGTGCCCATGTGGATATAATGGGTAACTTTGCATTAATTGAGGATATCATACGAGTTGCAGCAGGAGCCACTGGAGATGAGCTGGGTGGTGATAGAGTTTATTCAGACATCTTCAAATATTCTGAGAGGATCAACTTGCAGCTATAGATTCACATGGCAAGTATTTGAAGTTAAAAGCCGCATTTCCTCCGGTTCTGTTTCTTACAATACCTTCCCCTATTGTGCGTCATTCTTTCAGCGACATGAGTTCAGAGCGCCCCTGATGACATCTACGGATGCTATGACGATAGGATGTGCAAGTTTTAACGCAATTGTATTGAAGTGTGGAAGCTCAGCTTGGGGAAGAAAGCAACATATTTTCACGGCCAGTCTTGTTGTATTGCTAGCTTTTCTTCGTTCATCTCTATTTCTTTTCCAAGCACCACTAAAGGTATACAGAGATATTGGCACATTCAATTCTTATTGTTTATTTGAACTGTAGACAATAAAATCTTGATTAGGCTGTTCAGAATTGGGGAAGGCGAAGCGAAAATAGTAAATCTGGCACTGAATTTGATCGTTTGGTCCAGTTGTGTCACTATCATTTTCTCTTTTTTTCTGGTTCCCCTTTTCTTTTTCCTGTTTTGCCCAAAATCCCCATTAAAGCGCATATAGGTTATGAACTTATTACTTTACCCTACGACGAAGATAACATTCACTTGTTTCTGAAGGTGATAGGCCCTTTTAAAAGGGGATGCAATATGTAATCCTACGCTTTTTGGTAAGCCTTTTACCCAATTGTTTTTTCCACTACCCATTTAAGAAGTGTTGAAGGGAACTTCGCCTGTACTTGATTTCGCATTTTTCCAGCACTTCATGGTAATCTCGCATGCTTACAGTGGCATACCACGATACATGGATGAAATGACAAAATATAATTGGCACACATTTTGAAGATTTTTCATTAGTTTTTGTTGCTTTGTCTTTGCAGAAATGGTTAGATCCTCTGACGGTTCGACTATGGTGCTTTCCAAGATGAGGCCTAGAGCAATAATGCTTTGTCACTAGTAGTACTACACAAAGATATTTCTAAGCTTGGCATGAATATAGATATTATTTCTTTCTTTCTGTTTTGAGAAATAGTATGTAGAGAAAAATGCATAACAAAGTTGTTTTTAATGTTTTTCACCTTAAAACAATATTATTAGAATTTGAAATTAACATCCTACTGAAATTTTAAATATGGCAATTATTTAATCAAATATGTGAAAGTTATATTTTTTTTTTCATTATGTGAGGTACGAACAAAATATTAGATGGTTACAATTTCTCTTTTAAGTTTTTTATTTTGGCCTAAATATATGTTTAGGCCTTGAACTTAGACAGAGTTAGTCCACAAATCAGCACTTACTAAATGTTGGCCCTTGAACTTTGCAAAAGCTTGCAACTTAGTCCATTTACTCAAACATATTGATAAAATAATTACAAAAGCACTCCTGATCTCTTTTGATTTGTCATAAAAAGTACTCTTATTTTAGACTCATCCAAATACACCTTCCATCCTCCTTGGCTTCTCCCTCTGCCTTCATAAAATTTGTTGTTACCACCGCACTTTGTTGTTGTCTACCACACCGCTATTGCCTCCTTCTTTCCAACCGCCTCCTTGGGAACAGGGCAACTCCGTCACCACCTCAACAATTTTTATTGACTAGTCCACCCCTAAATTTGATTCGTAAAAGCAATAGTCACATTCTTTATTTCTATAAATGACCCATAACCTTAATAACTTATGCTTCAACCACATTGAGTTCCCCTTCATTTTCAACCTCGTCTATAAAAAATTCCCAATCTTAGCAAATAAAGACACACCCAATAGAACATTGCTCGACTTTAAGTCATCGTGAATTATCAGCAGATCCAACTTATAAAGATATTCAATCCCCTTGGCAACACCACATTAAAAAATTTAATCTTATAAAGCATTCATTATGGGCAATTACGATTTAGTAGAGCTTTCTGTAGGTTGTTATTAAGCATGAGTTGGTAAACTAGAATCATATGATGTCATTTCCTATTTGAGGAGAAGACGTGTATTGGGAAGATGAGCTATGAATTGACTCTTGATACAAAGAGTGGCTCATTCAAAAACTCGTGCTCCCCTTAAAGAATGCCTGCGTCGATGATTTTGACTGCAACTTCTCTGTTCTTCTCTTGTAGGGTGGCCCAAAAGACGGAGCCAAGCCACCCTTACCATGAAGGCAATCGAGGGAAAAAAGAGGCAATGACACAGTAAATAACAGAGTAGGAAAATCGGTACAATAGTTTGGCCCTTCAATTTTGAAAAGGTAAAGGGAGAGGAGGAAAGAGGGGTTATGTGGATGACTTCAATTTTGCAAAGGTAAAGGGAAAAGAGGGAAAAGGGGTTATGTGGATGGTTCTGAAATAAAAGTAGTTCTTATAATAAATTAAAAGAGATGAATAGGTATTTTTGTAATTTTTCTATCAACATATTTGAGCAAATGGAGTGAATCACAAACTTTTGCAAAGTTCAAGGGCCAACATTTACTAGTTAATATATTGTGCACATTAAGGGTGATCGTTTGGTTATTTCAGTTTTAACCGAATCGAATAAGTCAGTTTTTTCGGTTTTCGGTTTTGGGTGGGAACAAATTGAAATAACAGAAATGATTGTGGAAACTGAATAAGAACCGAACCAAAATATTCGGTTCGGTTCAGTTCCAACCGAATTAACCAAAAAATAACCAATAAAGGAAAGGTCCATTTCCTAACAGCAACCTTAAAACCGAATTGTGCTACAATTTCCAAACAAGTTCCTGTTGCTAACACACCAAAATATCCAACCTCTAAACACTTAAAAATCCATATATAAAGTTATATATACTTCAAGGCATGCCAATGTCTTTAGAGCTTGATGAACTACAGCACAAGGGTGTTGTTGGATTTGTTCCAAACAAATATTTAATTTTGATAATGACAAGTGTATTGTTTTAGTGTGCTTAATATCACTTCATTTGGTCAAAATAAAATTTATTAAACTTGTGCTTAATTTCCAAGTATTTCAAGTGTTATTTCAAAAAATATATTTTAAGTTTATTGAGAAAACTTGATTTTGAAAAAAAGTTAATAGGTCATCAAAATATGGTAGTGTTTGAATCAAGTTTGATTTCAACATGACAAGTTTTTCTAAGTTGTTTCATGTTTAATCCATTAAAGAAACAATTTAACATGTCTTTGTATCACATAAGTCTACTCAGCTCCCAAGTTTATGTTTTAACATGTTAAAAGGCTTTAATTCAAAGTCTGGAGCTGCTATCTATTTTTGAGACATCAGGCAACGTGTTAAACTCCGAGTTAATCTGTTAGTCGTAAGTTCAAAAGCTTCCGCCCAAATTCTTCGACTGGTGCGATTTGAGTCAAATTTTGAAATATGACTTGGACGAATTAGAGGATGCCACCTAGACACTTTGGCAGAGCTTTAATGACCTGTTCCTAGTTGTTTTTTACCATTAGATGATGAAATCGAGTTTAACGTGTTAAACCTAAAATTTAACATGAAGTCTGAAACTTTTTTTTTTCATGAAAAACAGAGCAACGATCACCAGCTTTTCAGGAGCTTTTCCAGACTTTTCCAGTAAGATTTCAACATCTCTTTGACTCTCAAATAAGTATAAAAACATGGAGAAACACTTTGGAGACAACTCTTGGCCATAAGATCAAGAATTCATCATCAAATCCAAGAGAAAGAGCTTATCTTAAGAAATTCATTATTGTGGTTGTGCTTTCACTTGTATATCTAGCAAGAGTGCTATTATGTGAGCTTGTGAGTTAGTAAACATTTCAAGTCTTAGAATCTCTTGAGTGTGGGGTGGTTTCTAGTGAGCCTTGAAGAAAACTAGAAAGTTGTTTCTACTGAGCTTTGGAGAAAAGTAGAGATTGGTTGGGTGTGAACCTTGAAGAAAACATAATTGTAATCTTGATCAAGAGATAGTAGAGGAAATCTTAAATGGGCAAGCTTGAGAAGAGGATGTAGACTCCGGTTAGTGGAATTGAACCTCTATAAATCTTGGTGCACTCTTTTCTTTCTCCTCCTTTATTTACTTACTTTATTTGTGATTAGCATTACTTGATTTGTTGTTGATTTTTGGTTAAGTAAATTTAGTTGTAAAATTTGATTTTGCTAAAGTTTTTAATACAACCAATTCACCCCCCTATTGGTTGCACTTGGGCCAACAGGTGTTATTAATATTGGTGCCTTTCCTCTGTGGTTGATAGTGTTGGAGCATCATTTGTTTCTAGTAGTTTCATGGGAACTCACAAGATCCTTTTTCTGGTTCAATTTAAGCTAGCATTTTAAGCTATTCCACTTTCATACAAAAAATAATAAAAATGAAGTAATATACTAGTAGACCGAATTTACAATAAAAATATATAAAATAAAAATAAAAATACAAACTAAAGTTTTACCTATTGTGTGAAGAAGGCCGTGAATCGTGACAACTAAAAAGGATAAGGCTGCCCGAGAACGCCGAGAAGAAGAACGCCTCGCCGGACTTCAGGAGAAAGGACCAGGACTGACCAGAGCTGCAAAGCAAAGCAGAGGGAGAACTTAAAGGATAACCTACCACTAGATGGCGAGTCTGCGAGTAGGGGCTGGGGCCAACGACGGCTAGTGGGGGCTAGGGCTTGGGGTGAATCTGATCAGAGTTGAAGGTAGGGCAGGGTCACCAGGGAGTGGGAGACAAGAGGGTATCGGCTAATCGCAAACTAAAAAGGGCAGGGGCAAAGGGGTAACCGGGTAGGTAAGGGGTTAGGGTTATTCGGCATGGGTGGATTAGCCCAACCATAAACAACAAATGAAAAGGTGGGCTAAAGCCCAAAATTCTAATTCGGTCATTTCAATTACTGAAATAACCGACATACACAACCGAGAAACCAAACCAAAACCGAAATCACCTTTATTCGATTTTGACCGAAACCGAACCAAAATATCCAACAAATCGAACCGAATTTTAAAAAAATTTCAATTTTTCGATTTAGCCTGAATAGTGATAAACCCTAGTGCACATATGTCTAATTAAACATACTGACTTATCTTTAACTCTCCATATATAATCCACATTCATCCAAAAAAATTAACAAAATTGCCATTAACCATAACTCTCTTTCCCTTTTCAGAAATCCTACCTCATTCTGATTGACGCCACCATCGTTGAATCTTCTATCATTACTCGCATTTGCATAAGTGTCAAAGACAAATATGCAAAGTATCTACAACAATTAGCAAAAATATGTGAACAAGTATATATAAGTATCTGAATAAATACGTTATAATATCTACAACAATCTGTAAAAGTGTCTGAAGTAATATGTAAAAAATTTATTATCTTTGAAAATGAAAATGCCTGAATCAATAAAAAAAATGTTTGAATGACTATGTAAAAGTGTTTAAAGCAATTTATAGAAATGTCTATAAGAATATGCAAAAAATTTACTATCTTCAAATTAAAAATGCCTGAAAGAATAAGTTAAAAAGTGTAAATGAATATATAAAAATGTCTGAACAAATGTATAAAAGTATGTAATGAATTTTTTTGACACTTTGATATACTATTTTTTTAAAAGTAGACGACGATAATTTGATATCTCTTTCTCTCACCAATTTCTCTATTTCTCACTGCTGTCGTCATCCAATGGCCAGGCTTTCCACAATTAGCCACATCATCTTACCACGTCATCCAATGGCTAGGAATCAATCAGAGATCCGAAGCTCTCTCCATCGTCACTTTGTCCTTGCAAGCTTTCTCTATCATCGTCATCATCTTTACTTCTAGTTGTTATCATCATCTTGATTTGCAGCCGTCATCTTTTTGTTTGTCATCTCGATCGTTGCTGCTCTCACCATTGTCGTTGTCGTCTTGTCCACCATCTCGATCTTTGCCAGCGTAATCTTAATTTACTGCTGCCATCATCTTGTCTGCCGTCTTGGCCATTGTTGCTCTCTCTGCCACCGTTGTCGTCTTTTCCACCATCTCGATGGCCGCTGTCATCATCTTGATCTGTGGCCATCATTGTCTTGTATGCCATCTTGATCATTGTATGCAAACTTGATCGTTGCTGCATTTTCGACTATGCTTGTGAACCTTTGGCTAGGGGAATCAATCTTTTTTGAAAGAATTATCGCAAGACAGAAGTTTATAAAAAAAAACCTTATCAACCTTAACTCCAATTTTACCCACAGGTATATGGTGTTAATTGTAATAGTGACGAGTTAGGTATTGATCTCACGGGGAATTGTATGGCAAAGAATTCTATCAAATACTAACGTACGGTGACTTCACTTTAGCTAGAGGAAACATATCATCGAAATAAGGAATAAAAGGCTAAACTACTAAAATTGTGGATCACTCAACCACCAAACCAAACTAACATCATAACTATTCTAAACATATGTTTTTGAGGTTTCTAAGGAGTTCTAATCAAATGATTGCTACATAGATATAGCTTTGACACAAGTACCTAACTAACTCGAAACATACTTCCTAAACGTTAGACATTCTCATGCTAACCAATTGTCCTAAGAACCTTTAAACTTAAGTTCTCCTCTAAGGCCTCGTAAGAATGATACTTCTCTTGAATCTACCATTAGCCATACTCCATTAGCCCTTTTCCAACATAGGAAAACTCTCCCGAGTGATTTCTTAAGTCTAGCAAGTTATTCAACACAAGTGGCCACCAATTAAATAACACATTCAAGCACATGCTAAAAGAACCAACAAAACATGGAAATAATCAATGAGTTACACTAAATTATCCCAAATGGTTCACAACATCCATAGAAACAAAAAATCTACTTATATTTACAAGAATATAAAACTAAATAAAAAGAGAAGTTATGGTTAGAAAAAGGGAAAAACACAAAAAAACTCACTGTAGTTATGGGTATGGACCAATTTACTCACTATAGTTTTGAGTGGTTCTAATTGTATCACTAAAATCATAGTTTGAACCCAAATTGATCATTAATGTTACAGTTTGGTGCCGAATATGCCACCAGCCATTAAAAACCTAACAAGAAATGTGAGAAGTTGTTGATTTTGAAATCTTGGGATAGTTATGTAACTTTTGACAAACTTTAAGAACTATATATAATTTATCATTTTTATTTTTTTGTGCGACAATCACCTCTATCTTTCACCAAATCTACCACCGGTCCCTCCAGAAATAATATTCAAATTAGTTATCATATTCTAATACTATAGATAACTTGAATCTTGATCATATGAAACTCATTCATCTAATATCAATGTGTTTTTTATTATTTATTTCTTGATATCGCAATTTTTTTTGTTTGCAAATAGTTGTATCCAATGCTACCTCCTCTGACAGCACCTATGTCACCAGTGGCAGATTCAATGGTGACCGATGTAGTGACTTGCACATAAAATAAATGAAAATGGTAAATTATACCAAATTCCTGAAGTTTGCTAAAAGTTACATTAGTACCTCAAGATTTTAAACCAAACAACTTCTCGCATTTATCATTTGATTTTTAACGGCTGGTGGCATATTTGGTACGAAACTGTAACATTAATAACTAATTTGGGCCCAAACTATTAATTTAGTGATGTAATTGGAACCACTTA
This sequence comes from Aquilaria yunnanensis, assembly GCA_039654915.1. Lineage (NCBI taxonomy): Eukaryota > Viridiplantae > Streptophyta > Magnoliopsida > Malvales > Thymelaeaceae > Aquilaria > Aquilaria yunnanensis. The sequence continues at coordinate 92,684,682 of CM077596.1, read as the reverse complement.
AAACTATAATAACCAAATCTATCCATACATTTAACTACAATGAATTTTTGGTATTTTCCTTTGAAAAACCAAAAGAAATCCTTGTTGTAGAAGAGCTACCACTCCAATCAAAGCAAGAATCTCCATCAAATTAGCTTCCTAACTACCTAATCCATGAAAACCCTAAGAATACTAGCATAAAAATGTGTTTGGAAGGTTTGAGGACAAAGGGGACCCTCTTTACATGGCTACTACTAAAGCATTTTATAAACAGTGAAGGTTTTGGTGCCGTGCCACCAAGGCTTCACGGTACAAATATTCTTCAGTATTTTAACCATAACTTTGTGCACACATGTTTAATTGAGGCAATTTAATAGCCCACATGAAACCAAGAAGAAGGGCTACAACTTTTATTCTCTCACCCAAGCCCAAATTGTCAAGAAAAGATCCAAAAATGGCTTGCAATTTACCCACCTTTTGCTTCATTCACCTTCACCAACAAAAACATGAAAGTAACACTAGAAGGACACTAAATTCTAACAATTATTACTATGAAGTACAAAAATAACGGTTAAATGGTAGACATGGCATGCACTTAACACACCCGCAAACTTATTACTTTGCTCGTCCCAAGAAAAGGAAGGAATAATGAATAACTAATGATATAGAGAGTGGACAAGTGAATAAATCAACCAAACCTATCCTATCATACAAGTTCATCTAAACATACAAATTATACTAACAAAACAAACATACAAAATGAACAATGAAGAATAATGACCTAAGTTATACTAATTCTCGTGACAAATGAATGTATCAACTTAACCTAACTTATCATACAAGTTCATATAAACATTCAAGTTATGATAACGATATAAACATATAAAGTAAACAATGAATAATAATGACCAAACCTACACTAACTATGCACCTTCTTACAAAAGTTACTTGCATTAGTCATAGTGGATGTCAAGCCTCAAGAATCAAAACAATACAATGATCATAATGATTTTTTTTTTATCTGGACTGTCAACTTCATTGAGTTCTTTCTAATTTCATAGTTTTCCCCTGTGAAAGTGTGTGTTGTACCAAATCTACTTAGATTAGCATTACTCAAAATCAATAAATGTTAATAAATTGACTACTTCACATTAAAGTTAGCATTAAGAACTCCAACTTTAATTTTTTTTTTCACATGACTTGCTAAGTGAGAGAACTTAACAAGTGGAGTCAAAAGGGCCTTTTTCTCATTTAAAAACTTCTTTCACCTTAATTATCTTTTTTTTTTCTTTTTTTCTTTTTGTTTTCTTTATTTTATTTTTTACATAGATTATTCAATTGTTGCTCTTCTTTGAGTTGTTGCTTACCACTTTACGTTAAAGTTGACTTTTGTCTTAGGAGAAGATTCACTATTACTAAGTAAGTACATACTCAAAGTGCTTTGCATACTTATTTCTCAAGTCACCGTTTTATGTGAAGATCAACTCTTGTCTTAGAAGAAGACCCTCGGTCATTAAGTGAGTTGAAACATTTGAGTAGAGAATAAAATAAATTAATCTTTTAAGCATATTATTTAATTAATCAATTAATTAAGGCTTCAAGCAACTCCACAAGGTAAGTGCCAACACTTGCTTCAAGTAATAATCAAACAAATAAGAGAGAAGGCAAAGTTTTATAGTCCAATGATTAACAGACACTTCATTCAAATCAATTACTAAGCTAAACATATTGGTATTGTGTAAAAATATAGTAGGAGAAAATGAACTTAATAAGATCTCAAATTGGGTAAATCATCCAAGATGAAAAATATCCAAAATCACAACAATCAAAGCATAGTAATACATATCATCTTTTCTCATTGGCTTGAACTTAAATATAGCTAAATGCAACTTAAATGAATAAAGAATGAATAAGTTATCTACCATTATATACAAACAATCAAAATAAAGAACAAAGAATATAAAAAATAAATGAAATTACCAAAAAAAAAGTAACTCACCACAAAAAATGTAACTAAACTACAATTAACTAAAACCTATGCAAACTACATAAAGAAAAGTAAGAGCAAACAACCTAACAAAATCTTCAAGTAGGATTCTCTTCCTCAAACTTAAAATAAACATTATCCTCAATGTTTACAAACAAAGAAGAGAAATAAGAATCTTGCCCAAGAGGTGGGGTGGTCTTGCCTCCAATTACTCCTCTAAACATGAGGTAATGGTGGTGAAATGATGATGGAGGTGATAAGTAGCTCCATGGACTCCGATGGAGAAGCATGATGATGGATAAAATACATCTTCAATGACTTCTATATAGATTTTAACTTACAAGAAAATCAAGGGAAAAAAAATACTCAAAGCGTAGGAAATTCCTCAAAACTCAATTCATACTAATTCACACTAATTCACTAAGAACTCCTGCAACATTAAGGCAATAACATATTTCCAATCATCCATATTCAATGAATAAAACGTAAGGATACCAATAAAGATAAATGATGATATTCTTCCTATCCAAATGCATGTCCAACCTAAAGGTAATCATACAGCATCACTTTACTCTCCCTACAATTCATAACATCAAACCATGCATATCCATATAAATCAAGAAATCAAAACCAAGATAACTTTTCTACCATACAATGTATATCCATCCATCAAGCAAGAATTTATCTTCACACTCCATAAAAATAAAAATCACAATTCAAGCTAAAATGTTTCAAAGCATAAATTTTGAGAAATCTCTATGAAGCATGAGTTGAAACACTTACAAAGACGGTTTTCAAAGAGAAGGGCAAAAAGTTGTTGCATGTACTTCAAGGAATCAAGTTTTGGCTAATTTGAAAGAAAGTAGTGTGTGTAACTTAGAACTTAAAATAAATTTGCTCAAAATTTGCCTAAAAAAATTAAGGACTTGCTCCACCACTTGTATTGAAATTTAAGAAAAGTAGTCAAGAAATTTAGCTAAAATTACTAAAACAAAAGAAAAGAGAAAGAATATATACAAGCAATAAATATAACTTTAGTCTAAAGCAAAACCACCATAATAATATTAATGGAATTCTTTAACAAGTCATCGGCAACGGCGCCAAAAACTTTATCATGAGATAGAAGTTTATAAAAATCTCATCAACCTTAACTCCAATCTTAACCGCAAATGTACGGTATCAATTGTAGCAGTGGCAAATCAGGCGTCAATCCCACAGGGAATTATATGGCAAAGAATTCTATCAAATACCAAAGTATGGTAACCTTACTTTAGCTAGAGAAAACAAACCATGGACACAAGGAATAAAAGGCTAAACTACCAAAATTTTGGATCACCCAACCACCAAACCAAACAAACATCACAACTATCCTAAACACATATTTACAAGGTATATAAGGAGTTCTAACCAAATGGTTGCTGCATAGATATAGCTTTGGCACAAGTACTTCCTAAAAATTTTAAGCTGGAAAACTCTAAAGTATCAACCTTCTTCTATCAAGGTAAGGCCAATTAACTCCTTATAACTTCGTTAGACATTGTCATGCTAACCAGTTGTCCTAAGACCCTTGAGGTCAAGTTCTTCTCTAAGGCCTCGTATACCATTACCCATTCTCCACTAGCCCTTTTCCAACCTAGGAAAACTCTTCCGAGTGATTTCTTAAGTTTAGAAAGTTGTTGAACACAAGTGGCCACCAAATGGATAACACATTCAAGCACAAGCTAAAAGAACCATCAAAACATGAAAATAATCAATGGGTTATATAATTACAAGTATTAAATAATCCCAAATGGTTCACAACATCCATAGAAACAAGTCTGCACATATTTTCAAGAATCTCAAAATAAATAAAAAGAGAAATTAAGGATAGAAGAACCAAATCCAAGTAGAAATCCTTGTTGTAGAAGAGCTCCCACTTCACTCTAAGCAAGAATCTCCATCAAATCGGCCTCCTAGCTCTTTAATCCATGAAAACCCTAAGAAAACTAGCAAAAAAAAAATGTGTTTGAAAGGTTTGGGGACTAAAGGGATCCTCCCTAGACGACTGTTAGCTAAAGCATTTTATAAACATAGAAGGTTTTGGCATCATGACTTTACTTTTAATGTCGTGTTGCCAGGACTCGATACCACTGACACTCTTCTGTATTTTGACTATAACTTTGTACACATGAACCTGATTAAGGCGATTCAATAGCCCATGCGAAGCTATGAAGAAAGGCTACAACTTTTTTTTTTTACCAAGCCTAAATTTTCCAAGAAAAGGTCAAAAAATAACTTGCAATTTACCCCTCATTTGTTCCAATCACCTCACCTATAAAAACATAAAAATAACACTAGAAAGACACTAAATTCTAACAATTATTAATGTGAAGCACACAAATAAGGGTTAAATGATAGACATGTCATGCACTTATTAAGAATTGATAATGATTTAGGGTGGGGTTCTGATTGAAATTAACTATTCTAGTGAGGGGTAAGTTTGAAAATAGTATGCTATGTCTAATTGGATATATGTCCACCGTACCTATAGTAAACATTTATTGAGTACTGAGTTAAGGACTAACTCGCACTAGTTGTGCAAGTTCAGCGGCCAAATGTGTATTTAGACTTTTATTTTCTATACTAAAAAATAAGATAAGAATACTAAAAAGGGATTAGGGAGTGTATGAGACTATAAGTCGCAAAAACATGTTCCCAAGGCATTATGACCATTGAACAGTGAGATGACATCTCCATAGCCTTCAGTGATTGATTAGTGATGCATAATAAGGAAAAGGATAAAATGATGGATAATCGCAAAGCTGTAAAGCTTGAGGGCAAACTATCAGAATAGTTATAGCCTATACCTACAGGTGGTTAACATACTGAATAATATCAAGCAAAGAAATAAGTTTAACCTATAGAGAAGAAACCACAGTAAGGGATTAAAGGGCTTCATGCACCTTAGGAGGGTTGCTAGTTGCCATACACAGTCATGCAACCGCTACAAGATTAGAAGACTTTTGACAAACTCCATGATTCTTATATTTAATTGGTAAATTTTAGTGGGGGTTACCTATTATTGTCATGTCTCAAATAGGTCAAGTTCTTTCACTTTACCCTATTAAAGTCCTTTTTATCATCAAGCTCATCCCCTATCAAGTCCTTTTATTTGTTTTTCTTTTGTTAAATGTGATGGAAAATGCTAGTATGGCTATTAATAGTGACAACTATTTAGCTATAACTTTCTTATCTAAATCATTAATACCCCAACTTTTTACATTCATGATTTGCACCCTGTCATCCTTCATCCTCAAACCCAACAAAGCTTCAGCCAGCTGCGGTGAGTTTCCAAGACCTATCTTTTCCTCCAGGAGCTCTACCTTATTTTTTCACAAATCTCATCATTGTGGTTAATCATGAATGTTGAAATGCATTACTTTATGTAGAATCTATTCATCTTCTTCATTATCTCCATCTCTTTGCCCGCCTGCCTTAGCATTTCATCAATCATCGGAAGCTTGAATGTTCTGCCAGCTATTTGCACCTCAATTTTGCGGTCTGCAGATTCAAAACCCTCTTGATGTACCTTAAAAGTCCTTATCGGTGTAGAGCTTCTTCTTGCCATTATAATCAGTGGGCTCCCGACATATTGCCGATGAACAAATCTGCCACTCCATCACCCATAAACTTCAAAAATCACCTCTGTTATTAGTGGGCTTCGGCCATCGACTCTTGGGAGGGCATCTCACTTTCCTTGATTGTTACATCGAGAAGAAACAGATCAAAAACTTGATCATTTCCCTTAAGCTATCTTCTTTTCCTTACATCTAGAGCTAGTTTAGTGGGAACCTTGTTATTATTTGCAAGCATGGTTTTCCTAAATCGTGGCTCAATTCACTATTTGAACTCATTATAAATCTCCAAAAGGTGATGCAATCCAGAGCCAAGAACAATGAAATGCTTATGAGATTTCTCCAAATTCCCCTTCAATTTGTCCAAAATCCATCAAGCCTAAGCCTCATAGCCCATCAACAATTTTCAAAATTTGTGAAGGCCAAAGAGGATGAGGGAGGTGATAGGAAGGAATAGCCAGAGCGCCAGAAGTAGTTGTAGGTGCAATGGTAGTGGCAATTACTGGTTTAGGGAATCATTGAGAGAGTGGTGGGCCATAGCTTTAATTGGTTCAGAGGCTATCAATTAGATATGTAAACAGCAAATTTAGAAGTTTTAAGGTTTAGAATGGTTGATGGTAAAATTTAGAAGTTAGAGGACTAGAACTGCTGCTTTAAGATTTATTTTAATGTTAATTTATGTCACATTACCATTTCCCATTAGAGTAAATAGAGAAATTAAGAAGATATAAGAGACATTAAGAAGTCAAATTAAAGTAAAGCAGTTCATTTGAGATATGAAAATAAGCTAGATGATGTTCAACTAAGGCTGTAAATGAACCTAACAAACACAAAGAAGACTTGTTTGTATTCATTCATTCAACTTTAAATGAACAAATTTTCTTTGTTTGTGTTCATTCATTTATAAATGAAAGTGTTTGTGTTTGTTTAGAAACAATAACATTATCATAAACCAAACAAATAAAAAATGAATGCATATGTCACAAATGATACGAATAAATGCATTCATAAACAACATAATCAAACAATCAAACAAATAAACAAATGCAAATATTAGAAATAAGTGAACCTACAATAAAATAAATAAATGAGTAAATGAATAAACAAACAAACAAACAAATAAATAAACTAACAAAAATGAACATTAACCAAATTGTTAATGAACATAAACGAATGAACAACATTTTGTTCATGTTCGTTTATTTAACTTAAATGACCATAAAATTCTATTTATATTTGTTCGTTTAATTAAATAAATGAACATAATAGAACTTCCATTGAACGATTCATGAGGGGTTCATCGAACATTCTATTCATTTACAATCATACTCGATTGAATTTACCTATATTTAATGAGTCTTACTTTCTAAGAAGTTTGAGAGTTTTTAGACCAAACACACTGGTAATCTATTTGAACTAATTTCATTAACTTGTTTATGACTGCCAATCCTTAAGTTCTTCTTTCTTTGACAGTGGCAAAAGGATTACATCCTATATAAGTAAAGTTTTTCTTGTTGTCTATAATAGAGTCAAACTATCACAAACCTATATAAATAGTAGTTGGATAACATGATGTACACAAATGACAATACTCGAATGCATATGTAATTTTTTTTCCATATAGAAAAAAAATCAATAGGAGATTAAGGGAATCAACTTTGGACTTAATTAATAATTAATCATTTTGTTAGGATATGGTTGATCACAAATAACCATTGAAATGACAAGAATATAGCTCGCTTATACCATGCACTAATGCTGAATTACAAGTATAGTAAAGTTTGCATGTATTTACATGGTTAAATGGTCTATATTTGATTTGGATCCCTTCATTTTTTTACCACCTGAATCCATTCATGTGTCAAAACACTATTACCCACTAGTTACTCCTACTAAATGTCAGAAGTTAGAACCCAAAGCTAAGGCTGTGAACTAGCTAAGCCACACCTAAGCCTATTGAACTTAAGCTCCACTTGATAGCTTAATGATACTACTCAACTCGAGCTCAACAACGTAACAATATCATAATTTAGGGGTGAGTTTGTCTTTCATTAATCAGTTTAATTAGTCAAAATTTATTTCCGATCAAAAGTAGGAGTTAGTGGAGTAAGTAAGTTTAGGGCCGGAGTTTGTTAAAATTACAGGTAATGATATGGCCAATAAAAGCCTCGTCTGCTTTGCTTTGCCAAATAGCCATGTCCCATCTTCAACTTGTTCGTGGCTGCCAGCTTTTCTTCCCTCACTCATTGTCCTCGCCGTGCATCGTAGCTGGTGGATCTGGCCGGATCTTGCCCCTCCTTATTTTGCATTCCTCTGGAATTCATCTACACTACAGTTCATAAGAGGTAAGCTTACCTTCCTACCCACATTGCTGATTCTAGTGGCATTCGTGTCCTTAGTCATGCTTTTTAGCCATCTAACCACCCCCATGTGGGTTTGGTTTTGGCTTTAGTTGCCAAGGCCAATCGAACAACACTCTTTCCATCGATTTTCCTATGTTCGTTATCTCCACTACCAGTTGTCGAGATAAGCTCACTCCTGCCTTTTTCTCTACTCTTTTAGCCAACTTATTAATTACTAAACCCCAACTTTGAGAATTTTTGCATCCGATTTTGGTTAACTTATGCACTTGATCCCAGGTTCACAATTTTTTAATTATTAATGATTTCATTGAGACCTGCATATGGATTGATGTACGGCTATCATGAACATATGTCTAATTAGACATAGCATGTGATTTTTTAAATATGCCCCTTGTCATTCTGGTTAATTTTTATCTAACCTTCTACCCTAAATCACGTTTTGTCTTCTCTAAGCCTCATCAAACCTTTACAGCCACATCACCGGCCATCCTTTGCATTCTTAGCGACGCCGTCAACTGCAATCCAAATAGGCGAAGTGGCAAGGTGAGTCCAAGGCGAAGTGGGTAGATGATTGCAAGGAGCAACGACCAAAGGAGGCAAAGTGTAATGCTCGCAAAATCCTCAGGGATTTAAGGCTCGGGCTATGAGGAGAATTTTTTTTCCTAAATTGGGAAATAAACTTATTAAGTTCGGGAAACACTGAATTATGGAGGATAGGGGAGTATGTTGAGTGTTTGACACTCTCAAATTTTAAACTTGGCTTAGGCCAAGCAGGATGATGAAGATTTAAGGTGAGGGACTCAATTGGACAAAAAGGACTTTTAGTGGTTGGGCTCAATTGCTCAAAAGCGATGAATCAAGGAACTAAGGGGGAATTAGCTAATTTTAAAGGCATTGGACACCATGCCTGCCACCTTCCTCCATTTTTACCATATTATAATCATTTCCCTCCTACTACAATCTCCACTCACATTAAAATAATCCCCTACTCACAAAAGTCACCCAATTTGTCCCCTACTTCTGACTATCTTACCCATCACTCACAAAAGTCACCACTATTTGTCTCCCACCCATGTGAATCACATGCTCACTCATTCCTCCCCCTCATGGCCAGCCATTACACCCAAATTACACTCTCATTTCACTCATTCACTCATTCCACACTTCTTACTACTATCTCTCTCTCTCAAACTTAGCCTTATTTTCCTCTCACATTTTCTTCATTCTTCCAACTCTTCTTCTTCACTAATACATTCAACCAAGATCATTTCTTACCCCTCCATGAACATAAACCAAGTGTTCTTGGTGTCCACAAACTCTTAAGAACATTCCAATAAAGAATAAAAAAGAAGATTGAAGAAGGAAACATTTTGTGAAGCCATCAAGGTAGTGGAAGATTCAGCCAAGTCTTGTTCTTGGTGTTCTTGAGTGTGAAGCTTGTGTCCTTAATGGGCATATGCTTCTAAACCCTTCTAAGGCAAGGAATCAAGTGGCGGTTTGAAGAAAAATAAAGAGGAAGCTTGAAGGAGACCAAGCAACACAAATTTGGGCATACCTTCTTTATTGAGGTTATTGAGCTAAAAACCAAGTTCTAGCTACAATAAGCGAGGAAAAGTAAGGAAAACAAGCTTCTAAAGCTTTCAGGAAACAAAGGTTGCAAAAAGGTTTTGGTAAGAATTTCTATACTCTTTGAGTATTCGGGCGCTTGGGTGATGGAAATTGAATGCCATGTGATCCTAAGAAGGCTATAGAGGGCTATGTTTTGTTACTTCGACAACTCTGTGCTAGGTAGCTCCGTGCAAGCATTACGGCCAGGAATTGAGTCGGCCAACTCAATTCCCAAGCATAAAAAGATCAGATTTTAAAATGGATTAATAAAATGGTTAACCTAAGAAATGAGAAATATGAATCATGCTTGCTCTGCCCTTCAGAGGAATAAGGTCTTAAGTGGTATGTATGTGTGTTGTGTGCTTCTATATTTGGTTGTACATGCTAACCCCTGATTATTATTATTATTGTTATTGCTATATGTCATGTGTTTTCTTTGTCTTAGTGTTTTCTTTGCAGGAGCATGTAATATTTGTTGCCATGTTATTCTTGGCTACGTTAGGCTTTGGAAGCCATCGAAATCTTTACTAAGTTTAACTCACTCGCCCTTCTCTACTTCATGTAGGAAAAAGAGTACTTGACAGACACTAAGGTTAAGAGTATTTTATACTCTTTCTGTTGGTAAAGGTTTGTGTACATATGTATTTACTCAATATTCTAAATATTCTAAGTGTTATGGGTTGCTTGTGTAACAAGCTAATAAGCGTGGACTTTATGTGCAAGACTTGGAGTCTAGATTGTGGGAACAAAGTGTCTAAGTTGGAAAATGTGTTCTTTGGCTCTGTGTGGTTTGCCATGTTTGCACATGTGCTATGATGTTGGTCTTGTCTAAATGACCAAACTTGTGTTAAAAATGGACTTTAAGAACATTCAGCCATAATATGTGTTAATGGCTTGTGATAGCCAAAGGGCTATCACCTCTATCTGACCCGAACTCGGAGCGTCAGGGAACGCGAGGAAACTATTAGCCCCCCCGAGGTACTAAATAGATCGCCTTCGGAGATGGAAAATCAGCTATTGCAAGCCGAAGAGGATCTCCCCGAAGGCGGAACCTTGAATTAGGGAACTCCCCGAACTACGGGCACATTCCCCGAAGGGGCACCGTCCGCGTCAGAGGGCGAGCTCGTCCAGGGACTTCGGGAGTACGGTAGGAGCATTTAAAGAGCCTCTGACATGCCTCCCACAGGCGCTACATGTCACCTCAAATGGTGATTTGACACGCCGACGCCGTCCAGGTCTTATCACGACCTGACTCGGTTCAAGACTCAAGGAGCCTGCCACCGGCTACTCGCCTCCTACGCCCAGAAACTCAGAGAACATCCGACCGAACACATGTCGTCATCTGAACGGGCTGGGCTTCTCTATAAATACCAGGGAACAGACCCTGGCAAACGGTTGGACTCCTCCTCCTCGAGAAAATACAGGCAAGCCCACTAAAAACCCTGGTGCTTCCCCCTTACCTTCTCAGGAAACTGACTTGGGCGTCGGAGGCTCCTCCGTGGAAAAGCACCCCGGGGACCTCCTAACCCTCTTCTCTGAGCTTTTCAGGCACATTCCCCTGGGAAACCTCAACTCCAGACGCTCTCCCTCACAGGAAGTCCTCCCGGAAGTCACCATGCCTTCCAGTGAAGATGTCTCTAGACATCATTTGGCGCCGTCTGTGGGAACCCATCCTCGGGTCGCCGTCGTTAAGACTCGGCGTTCTAAGGACAAGGGACTCCCGAGGTCCCCGTCCGCGCCTGAAGTCCAACCGGCCACTGAGCAAGCCCCCTCAGGGACTTCCACACCTAAGGAAGAGCGCCATCTGGTCATAACCATGAGCTTTCTGCGCGACTTTCAACGTTCTGTTGTGGCTGAAATGACACAACAGATAGACCGAAGGTGGCCGCAACAAGCTCAAGCCCAAAGGCCTCCTTCGCCAGCACACCCTCGGGAAAAAAGCCCCAAACCAACCCATCATAGTTAGGGGGGTGGAGACCCACGAGAGGAGTCTTCAACAGAAAACATGCCCCTCGGGGCACGGCTCGAGGGACAAACAGGGTCAAGACAACCTAAAATCACACACAGGAGGAGCCAGTCACCTGAGGCGAGGTCCCCATCCCCTCAGCGCCGAACTCATTCTCCGAAGAGGCACCGACAATCTCCCCTGCCAGGAGAAGAACCTAGCGCCACGAGCCTTATGGAGAAGATATTGGCGAAGTTGGACAGAGTGGAGAAACAGGTGGCCCGCAAACCCGTCTGGGCTAGGCTCTCTGGAACCTTTTGTGGGGATGAACCCCATTCACCCAAGATGTAGTTGAGGCAGCCATGCCAGGTGATTTCAGAGTACCTCGGCTGGAAACTTATGATGGCCGTACTGATCCACAGGCCCATCTGACCAAGTACAGACACAGCATGATGATGCACGATGCCGATGACGCTACCTTGTGCAAATGTTTCGAGGTCACTCTCACCGGGCCAGTGACAGCCTGGTATAATTCATTGGCCCCAGGAACCATCACGGAGTTCCAGGAGTTATCCACAGCCTTCACGCAGCAGTTTATCGGAAGTCGGCCAACGGCGAAGATGCCGGTTCAGATGTTCGACATAGCGCAAAGAATGGGAGAGACCATCCGCGACTATGTCGAGAGATTCAACAGAGAGGCCTTGAGTGTCCCAGACTTCCGGCCCGAAGTACGCATCCTCGCGATGACACGGGGCCTTCGGAGGGACTCGCAACTGTTTTACGAATTCTCCAAGGACCCCCCGGACACGCTCGGTGAATTTTACCGAAGGGCCGAATAGCACATGACAGCTGAAGAATTGAGAATGGGCGGACCGAAGTCCGATCACACCCGGGCCGAAGGGTCCAGCCAGCAAACCCGGTATCCCACCGAACAGGCAGGCCGACCTCGGAGAACTCGAGGAAGGAAACTCCCCATTTTCACACCCCTGAACACCACAAGGACCAACATCCTCATGACAATGGAAAGGCAGGGAAATCAGGTTCAACGGCCACGGGCCATGACCGCCGACAACAGAAAGAATATGAAGAAGTTCTGCCAGTTTCATCGTGACCACGGTCACGACACCGAAGACTGCTTCCAATTGAAAAAGTATATAGAGTCGCTGATAAAACAGGGCCAACTTCGGCGTTATCTGCGCATGCCTTCCCCGAAAGGGAAAAAAGAGGAGGAAGGAAAGGCAGAAGATGAGGACTACGACTCCGACAGGCGGAGAAACCGAAGTCCGAAAAGGCGCCCCCCACCTCCAGCAGGAATTATACAAACAATTACGACAGGACTGCCATCCTTGGAAAGAAAGAGGAAGGCCAGAGAAATAGCAATCATGGAGTATCAAAGTCCAAAAAAAAAGCTGGCCCGAAAGGATGGTTCCACTGTCATTTTTCCCAACGACGACCCATTATTGATCATGGCGAGAATAGGAAACTGGGACGTCAAGAGAGTGCTCCTTGACGACGGATCAAATGCCGACATCCTGTTTTCACACTTGCTGCCGAGGTTGGGTGTATCTAGCAGCGACCTCAAGCCAGTCACCTCGCCTACCTTCGGGGTAGGTCCGTCCGAGTTGCCCGTCCTCGGATGGATCGATCTCCCTTTTATGCTGAAAGGGACTTCAGTGGTTGGGACAGCAGAGTTGTACGCCTCCACAATGGCAAGGTTCATCGTTATGGATGTCGCTTCATCTTACAACGCCATCCTTGGAAGACAGGCACAGGGAAACCTGCACATCCGCCCTGATGTCAAATACTTAACCATCACTTTCGCCGCCAAGGATGGAGATGCGAAAATCTCCATAGATCAAGGCGAAGTAAGGAAGGTGTTCGTCAAAGCACGAAAGGCTCCAACAAACAACTTCGCGCAAGCTGTGGAAGCAAAAGCACCAAAAAAGGGCGAGGCAGAGAATCCCGCGAAGGCGGAAATGGAAGAAGTAGAACTTGTCCCAGGCCAAAAAACCCGAATAGGGAAAAACTTGGCCGAAGGTGACAAGGAAAAACTTGTATCTTTTCTACTGAAAAATAAAGATTTGTTTGCATACTCGCCGAAAGATATGCCAGGGGTAAACTCGGACATAATTCAACATAGCCTCAAAGTAAGTCCGGAAGCAAAGCCTGTCCGGCAAAAGAAGCGAGGCATCTCGGTTCATAAAAGTAACTTTGTCAAAACCAAAGTCCAACGACTGTTAGAAGCCGATGTCATCAGGGAGGTCAAGTACCCTGAATGGTTAAGCAATGTGGTAGTTGCCACAAAAGAAGGAAGCGGCAAACTCCGGATGTGCATCGACTTCATAAACTTGAACGATGCTTGCCCGAAAGATTCATACCCTCTCCCACCGATAGACCAATTGGTAGACTCAACTGCCGAATACGGGCTCCTAACTTTCTTAGACGCCTTCAGTGGGTATCACCAAATAAGGATGGACCCTGAAGATGAAGAAAAAACCGTCGTCATCACTGAAGGAAGAACATACTGCTACATCAGGATGCCCTTCGGGCTCAAAAACGCAGGAGCCACCTATCAGAGGTTGATGAGCAAGGTCTTCAATGACCAAATAGGGAGAAACATGGAAGTATACATGGACGACATGATAGTCAAAAGCAAACTGCCTGGCGACCACGTCGCAGATCTAAAGGAAACTTTCCACCAGCTCAGAGCCTTCGGGATCCGCCTTAATCCCGAAAAATGCATCTCCGGAGTGACCTCGGGAAAGTTCCTTGGGTACATGGTATCAGAAAGAGGTATTGATGCCAACCCAGAAAAAATTAGGGCTCTACTCGAGTTCCGAACTCCTGCCACAATAAAAGACGTGCAGAGGCTCACCGGAAGGATAACCTCCCTCAGCAGGTTTATTTCTAGATATGGAGACCGGTGTCAACCATTCTTCAAAGTCCTCACTAAGGCAGCAAAAAAGGAGGACAACCTCGGGAGTAATGACCATCATTGGGGTGAAGACTGCCAAAAGGCCTGGGAGGAACTCAAAATCTATTTAGCCGGCCTGCCCACTTTGCGGCAACCTCTGGAGGGAGAACCCCTCGTGTTATACCTCGCCGTCACAGAAAAAGCCGTAAGCTCGGTCCTTGTGAAATAAGAGGGGGCGAAGTAATGGCCAGTCTACTACGTAAGCAAATCCCTGCATGGCGCCGAAGTCAGGTACCCTTTGTTGCAAAAAGCTATATATGCCTTGGTGCTAGCAGGAAGAAGGCTGCGGCCATATTTTCAGGCTCACCCTATCATCGTCTGAAGTAGTCTACCTCTGCGCGATGTCATGAGAAAAGTTGATCATTCGGGAAGGCTTTCCAAATGGTGCATAGAGCTTGGCGAACACGACATCACTTATGAACCTCGAAAAGCCATAAAAGCTCAAGCTCTAGCAGATTTCATTGCCGAAGTACCCACCACCGAAGATAGCCATCCAGATCCAAGCGAAGGTGAGCCAGAGTGGACTTTGTACGTCGACGGAGCCTCGGGGTCCGAACACCAGGGAGCTGGGGTAATTATCAGAGGACCCGAAGGCCTTGAAGTAATGAAGGCTATTAAGTTCAGCTTTAATGTCACCAATAATGTGGCTGAGTATGAAGCCCTCATAGCAGGATTGCGCCTAGCCAGAAGAATTGGCGTGCAAAATCTAAAAGCCCACAGCGATTCCCAGCTAGTAGTTCGGCAAACGGCAAGAGACTATGGGGTGAAGGACCCAATCTTGGCAAAATATCACGAACTGGTGACAAAGCTCATTCGAGAGTTCGACACCATACGGATCGAAAACGTACCTCGACGGGATAACGCCGAAGCAGACTGCTTGTCGAAGTCAAAAGCATACATCGAGGTACTAAGCCGCCCGAGCATTGAAGTACTGAGCATAGTAACTTCGAAAAAAGGCTGGAAAGACCCGATAAAGAGGTATCTTGCGAACAACGCGCTCCCCGAAAACCCCATCGAGGCCGCAAAAGTGCGAAGACTCGCCGGGCGATTCTTCCTAATAGGCGAAGAACTGTATCGGCAGGGATATGCAAATCCTTTACAGAGGTGTGTTGGCGAAGAGGATACTGAAATGATCCTCGAAGAAGTCAACGAAGGCGCTTGTGGTTCACACATTGGAACCGGCGCCCTGGCGGCAGTAATACTGCGCCAAGGATACTTTTGGCCTACCCTGAGAAAGGACGCTAGGCAGTTCGTCCGAAAATGTAGTAACTGCCAAAAACACGCAAAAATCCAAAGGACACCTTCAGAAATTATGACTTCGGCTGACTATCCCTGGCCCTTCGCAGTCTGGGGCATAGACCTCATAGGACCACTCCCAACAGTGCCTGGAGGCGTGAAATTCTGCATAGTAGCAGTAGACTATTTCTCCAAATGGGTCGAGGCGGAACCGTTGGCTACTATCTCGGTAAAAGAAGTGCAGAAGTTCGTATGGAAGAACATCGTATGCAGATTTGGCGTACCAAGGGTACTAGTAGCTGATAATGGATCCCAGTTTATAGACAAAGGGTTCTAGGAATTTATCAGTGACCTCGGAACAAAAATGCACTTCGCCCCAGTTGCTCACCCCCAAAGCAATGGGCAGGTAGAAGTATCTAACAGGATCATAAAAGATGGTCTGAAAAAGAGGCTGGGGGAAGCAAAAGAGAAATGGCCAGGAGAGCTCCAAAGTGTACTGTGGAGCTACCGAACAACACCCCGAAGAGCAATAGGGGAAACGCCTTTTTCGCTCGTTTTCGGTACAGAGGCCATTATCCCAATCGAGGTAGTGCAACCATCAATCCGAGTACAAGTTTTTGATGAAAGTAGAAATGACCTCGGCCTAAGAACCAAGCTCGACCTTGTCGGCGAACATAGAGAAATAGCCGAGCTGAGAAGAAAGGCTTTTCAGCAGAGAGTGGCCACGGCTATAAACTTGCGTGCCAGGCCAAAAGGAATAAAGAAAGAAGACCTCGTTCTCCGAAATGCTGAATTTGCACCCCGTAGGCCATCCCACGAGGTACTTCGCGCAAACTGGGAAGGTCCCTACCTGATCCTTGCCGAAGTACGAAAAGGGGTGTACAAGCTCGGCGATTCCGAAGGTATAGAATTAAAAAATACATGGCATTCGGACGCCTTGAGAAAATTCTATACTTAGGGTCTCGGCGAAGAAAATAGTACTGTACAAGTTGGAAAAATTCTCTAAGTACGAAAGTTTCTTAGCCAAAAAGTCTTAAGCATAAGAAGTGCAAATTCCGCAAAAGTGGCCGACCAGATAAAGTTTTCCGAAGTCTCTTGAGCGAACGTGTTTGGGACAACGGAGAAAACCTGGCAAAAGACTTAGCCAAAATTCTTGGGCGTAAGTTGTACAAGTCAAGATTTCGCGAAGAAGGTCGCCATGCTAAGTGCAGATAAGGTTTTCCGAAGTCTCTTGAGCGAATGAGTTCAGGACAAAGGGAAACGAAAAATCTCGCAAATATACTTAGCCAAAAAAGTCTTTTATTAAGATAAATTCGCTTACAAAAAATGAAGATTGCCAGAAGAAGAAGTACAAAAGAGGAGGAAAATAAGGCAAAGGGCCCTTGAACAAACTAAGGATTCTCGGTGTCCCGGGAGCCACCAGCTCCAGCGTCCTTCTCCACAACCTTCGGCGCCGAAAGCGAAGGGGGCAGATTCAGATGCTCGATCTTGGACCAAGACCACCGAGGCCCCTCGGGAATGTTCAGAGCCTCCAAAAAAGAAAGGTCCAAATCTGGGAACCTTTGAAGAACTTGATGCCGAGCAAGGCAAAACCCGTCCTGAAAACCAACTTTGGTCATCTGGTCAGATTTGTCCTTCTCGACACCGAGGTCTTCAAGGTCCTCCTTCAGATCCGCGACCTTCTTCTTCAGCGCCTTCATCTTCTTCTTCTCCGGCTCCTTCTTCAAAGACTCGACCTCGGCTTGAAGCGTGGCTTTCTCCTCAAGCACCTTCGCCAGAAGAGCCTCTGATTCTGACTTCTCCTTTTGAACTGCCTCGTTCGCCGAAATCAGCTCCGCCCCCTAGGAGCCAAGGTCAGAAATCTTCTGGGACGAGTCCTTCAAAAGTTCTTCCTTTTCCTTCAGGGACTCCTCCCGAATGGCAGCAACCTCCTTTTCTGCAGCTTGAGCCAGCTGCGCATTTTGTGTGGCCAATTCCGAGCACTTGGCCTTATATTGGTCTATGGTGCTCAAGGCCGAGGCTCGGAACAGCGCCTGCCTCGCCACCCGAACTCTGAGGAAACCGGCGTACCCCAGCAACTGCAGAAAAATAAAGACAAAGTTAGTAAGGCAAAGAAGAAGAGGCAGACATTTAGAGGAAATCAAAAGGAAAAACACAAAGGCAAGAGGCGTACCTGGGCAGCGTGCTCAGAAACCTTCGCGGCAAGAAAGTCATCGTCAGGGTGAGCCTCCGCGATGGCCTTGAAGGAGGCCTCAGTAAGCACCCCCTTTGAGATCTCCTTAGCCATTTGCTGGAAGTCTCTGGAGTACAAATTCATGTCCTCCATAAACGTCCAGAAAGGCTCATTCGGCACCTTCCCCTACGGGATATGGGCATCCCGAAGGGCCCGCTTTCGGGCATGCTCGGCCACCTAACCCGGAGATGATATCTCCCCTGCATGGCAAAAACAAAAAATTGGTCAAGGCAAGAAAATCTCAAAGCCCACAAAAAAGAAGGCACCTCAGTTTGTTAGAAAAACAAACCTGCGGGCACCTCGGCGACGTCGTCGTCTGAAGCCTCCTCGGTAGAAATCCCCTTGCCCTTGCATTTACGTCGCTCTTCGGCGGAAGGGACCTCTACCAAAGCATCTAGAAGAGTCACCGAAGGAGTGGGACTCTGAGCAGCGAGGTCAGCCACGACCTCGGCCGGCGGGACGGCAGCAGCCTCGGGCTCTTCGCCCACCTCCTCGGGAATCTCTGGGAGAGGATGGGGTGCATCCTTCTTCGCCCGTTTGGCCACAGATGGCCCAGCCCCAGACGTTTTTCATCTTCGGGAGACGGCCTTCTTTGTCTGCTCACCCTTCTCAACTTGGCCAGTGAAAAGGGATTTGTAGAAGGCAGCAGTTCCATCGCCCATCTCTGGAAAAGAAAGAAGATATCAGCGTGAGTCCAGAATGAAAACCATAACAAAGGGAGCCAGAGATAACTTACTCTCGAACAAAGTTTCAAAAGAAACTTCCCCCCGAATGAGTTTCACCAACCAAGAATCCTTCCCGGCGATGGCAGGAGCTGGCATCTCGAGGTCAGTCTTGTGCTCCTTCACTACCCCTAGCTCCTGAAGAACCTCCTCGGTCATTAACCTCTAATTAATGAGGAAGGGTAGAGAGAGCGCGAGGAGAGCTCGGGACCCCAGTCAGAGACAGCCCGAATACGTCCGTCGAAGTCCGCGAAGACAGAAGCCAACTCCGGAGTTAGCATTATCTTCGGATCTACGACGTCCATCTCCAGCTTCCCCTGAGCCCACTTGGTCGGAACATACGACCAGGCCTCCTCCATCTTCAGGAAGAAAAATTTTTGTTGCCACCCTCGCCAGCTGTCCTTGGTGGCAAAGGTGAACATATATTTTTTGCTCCCGGATCCCCGAGGTAGCATGAAATAAAAGCCACCATTAGGGACCACGAAAAGCTTGTAGTACTGCATAAAAATAACAAAATGGGGTTCTATCCCGAAGATGCCACACATACAGATGAAGGCGTTAAAATAGCAGTACGAGTTCGGCGGAAGTTGATTTACGGCAATGCCATGGAATTGGCAGAACTTGCAAATCATCTTCAGATGAGGGTACCGAAGTCCAGCCTTCAGTTGGGCTCGAAAAACGGTAACCTCATTACTACTGTTTGAAAAGCAAAATTGGTCAGAACGTGGCAACCTCGTAACAGCATACGAAAGAAGAAAGAACTTTTTCTTCCATCTTGCTAGTTTTTTGGGGGTGGTGCAGCAAGGGTGAGACAAAAGGGGTTGCCAGCTCTCGGGAACAGGCATGTGTTGGGTTTCGGGAGCCAAACAGCGCAGCGGAATTTAACCGAACCCCTCCAGGATCCAAGTGAAACGGGGTAAACCGGGTGTTCGAAAATTTCATACCTAATTTTCGGTTAAGATCTTTCACTCAACTGTAGAGTTGAATCACAAAACCTGAACAGTTGACGTGTTCAGACTCTCTATGGTATCCACACGAGCCTCTCGGGATCACCACGCTTCCACCACATCCCGGCAGATGCGTTTCTCTTGCGCTCGTAGTGCTAGCTTGCGTCCTCCAAGGAATTGCAAGATAAGAGTGCGGCTGTCCTTTTAGGAGGCTAAGGCAAGGAGACCTGCGAATTTCTCACTTAAAAGTTGTATTTATAGTGAGACTCAACTTCCAGGCCTAATGGGTTTCAAAGCCCTAATCCAATTAGGATTTAATTTCGGGCTTAATAATGGCTCAACTCTTTGGCCCATTATTAATACGAAATTAAAGTGAAACCATAACCCAAATAATTAGCCCATGCACTCTAATGATCCAAATAGCTCTATGTGTGCGACCCAATAGGCTCTTGCCATGTTGGTAATGATCATAAATCACATTTATGATCATAAGCAATTAGCGGTATCTAGCAACACATCATTGCTACCCAAGTGACAAGATTGTCGGTGAATCGACTAAACCTTTATGATCATCACCGATATATGCCATTATCCCTTTGTCCAAGATATCAAGACTAAGCACGAGACATGGAATGTGTCACTCTCGTATAGCCCAATCTTTGGTTTCTTGATTACCGAGTAGAGCAACTTAAACTGACGACATTGATATCATATATCAACTCATCGGAGCATGGCCATGCATTTTCTAAGTCTCACTCTATCAAGGGGCCCAAAGATATCACTCCCGTTACATAGGAGGGACAAATCCCATCTTGATCATACAAATCCCTCCGCATGATATGTGACATACCCAATGACCTCCTTCAAGTTCACTCAGTTACGAGCAACAAAGGAAAGTATTAAAGTATGTGACTCACATGTAGGGACCTTGATGATCTTAGGTCGAAGGACTACATATACCATAATCACTATGAGAATCACTTATGACACTCATATAACGATCCATAAAGTGTTCTCATGGTGGGTCGGTCCAGTACACAAGTTCTCCAACTTGTACCCATATGTAGACTGCATATCTCATATTAGTCTCCACATATGCTAGTCATTATGTATTAGTGCAACCCGCTCCACAATAATACTAGACTAGGGACGTTTAAGAATATCATTATTCTAGGGTTACAATTATGTTTATTACGTTACGCAGAAATAAAACAACAAACAAAATTGCTGGATTAATACCTCAATAAAATATCATGACTCAATGTGCAAAAATAGAATCATCTCATGATTGGCTTTTGGGCACAACACTAACAGCATGTTGGCTGAGAAACGAGTTCGAAAAAAAAAGGGGAAAGAAAACAACTTCCGGAAATACTCTAAAAATCAGAGGATTCTGGAAATCAAAAACCCACCAAATGACTTCCCAAAATCTGGGTTTGAAGTCGCCGTCGTGAAAGATTGCCGGAAAAAACTCTGTCAAACAGCACCGCCGCGGAAAGCAGGGAAAAAATAGTTGCAAGCAGGGAAAAAGAGCAGAAGCAAAACCAAAAAAGGAACTTATGATGGAATGGGCTATATATAGGCCGAAGGTGGGTAGATGAACCGGCGTCATAAGTACCCCTTGGAGGCGAACAGTCGCCATAACTGTTCCCTGCGTCTGAAAAGATGCGCCCTCTATAACCGACGCGACTCTCCTCTAATAACAGTGTGCCACGTGTCAGCCGCCGCGTCAAAATAGGGGACACGCCTTCTGACACCCCTTAAAAAACTGGGACGTGCCGCTCCAGACTGACACGCCTGGTCATGAGACGCGACGTTGCACAGATCTGCAAAAGGAAAGAAATAAGTAGCCTCGAAGACACCAAAAGACAGGCCATAGCCAAACAGCCCATATCTTCGGGCAAAAGGTGTACCTTTGGCACAGGTTTTACTCCCTAAAAACTCCCAAAGAGCATCCTCGGAAAGACTACAAACCGAAGTCTCCACCTCGGCTTTCCAAAGGGGGGCATGTGATAGCCGAAGGGCTATCGCCTCTATCTGACCCGAATTCGGAGCGTTAGGGAACGCGAGGAAACTATTAGCCCCCCCGAGGTACTAAACAAATCGCCTTCAGAGATGGAGAATCAGCTATTGCAAGCCGAAGAGGATCTCCCCGAAGGCGGAACCCTGAATCAGGGAACTCCCCGAACTACGGGCACATTCCTCGAAGGGGCACCGTCCGCGTCAGAGGGCGACCTCGTCCAGGGACTTCGGGAGTACGGTAGGAGCATTTAAGGAGCCTCTGACATGCCGCCCACAGATGCTACATGTCACCTCAAACGGCGATTTGACACACCGACGCTGTTCAGGTCTTGTCACGACCTGACTCGGTTCAAGACTCAAGGAGCCTGCCACCGGCTACTCACCTCCTACGCCCAGAAACTCAGAGAACATCCGACCGAACACGTGTCGTCATCTGAATGAGCTGGGCTTCTCTATAAATACCAGGGAACAGACCCTGGAAAACGGTTGGACTCCTCCTCCTCGAGAAAATACAGGCAAGCCCACTAAAAACCCTAGTGCTTCCCCCTTACCTTCTCAGGAAACTGACTTGGGCATTGGAGGCTCCTCCGCGG
This sequence comes from Aquilaria yunnanensis, assembly GCA_039654915.1. NCBI lineage: Eukaryota > Viridiplantae > Streptophyta > Magnoliopsida > Malvales > Thymelaeaceae > Aquilaria > Aquilaria yunnanensis. The sequence continues at coordinate 92,662,459 of CM077596.1, read as the reverse complement.
AAAAGCACCCCAGGGACCTCCTAACCTTCTTCTCTGAGCTTTTCAGGCACATTCCCCTGGAAAACCTCAACTCCAGACGCTCTCCCTCACAGGAAGTTCTCCCAGAAGTCACCATGCCTTCCAGTGAAGATGTCTCTGGACATCAGCTTGTATATGAACGGTTGGACTTTTGGTGGTCATGAACATTTTGGGCCTAAGTAAAGTTGATGATGGATTTGCATGATCATATGTTTATAAGCCTATGCTTGTTTATAAAAAACATGTGCATAATAAACAAGTTCCAAAACTTGGATTGGTGTTTTGGTTGCCATGCATACACTTGGCTATGTTTGATAACGAGCTTGAAATGAACACAGAAGTTCCACATAAGTACTAACTTATTTCTGATAGCACAATATAAATGTTTAAGTAAATAATTAATGAGCTAGTAATAGTAATAACTTGGGGTTCATGCCCGTATGTTTTGGTAAGGAATAAATGCCCCTTATATGGAATTCCATTGCATGGTTAAGTAATTGGGCCCGAATGGGCTAAGGGCTAGGCTGGGCATGACGTAGAGAACAGGGATCCGATTGGACGATCGGTGATGCGAATCGGCGAGGCGAGTTGAAGGCGAGGGATGAGGTGAAGCGACGAGGCGAGTCCGAAGAGAAGAAGCGGTAAGGCAAGGTAGTGCGAAGTGAAGGTTGAGGAGAGGCGAGGTCGAGGCGAAGCAGTGCAAGAGAGTAAGTGAAAAGGAAGAGATTTTTCCAGAAAATTATTGTTTAGACACTTTTGTATTACATTTTAGACATTTTAAAACATTTATTTAAACACTTCTTTATTCATTACATCCTATAACTTTATTTTAAACATTTCTTTAAATATTTAGACACCTTTACACTTTTATTTAGACATTTTTACATATTTAGTCAAACACTTTTTTAAATTACTTCAAACACTTATTTTCTAAAAGGTAACAAATTGCTCACTAGTTATTTAGTCAAACATTTGTTATATATTCCTTTAGACATTTTCCAATATTCAATCAAACACTTTTTCTTATTGGTTTAGATGCTTTTTTTGTTATCTCAAACAGTTATTTTCTAAAAATAACATATTTTTTACAAGTTGATTCATAAATTTTTTATTCAAACACTTTCACATATTTCTTTAGACATTTTTCAACATTCAATCAACACTTATTCCTATAGCTTTAGACACTTTTAATTTCACATTATAATAAATTATTTTTATACTCATTTGCAAATACTTCCACATACTATGTTAAACACATTTACATTTTATTATAGACATTTTTACGGTTCAAAAGCAACTAGCAACGTGACAAAGTGACAAAGAGACAATGATCAGCACAATCCGGCAAGTAACAACTCACCAAATCTGGAGGTGATCGGCAATGTGAGATTTGGATGTGAGTTGCAACGCGATCTAGAAGTGAGGTGCTGCGATTGACGATGAGATCCGAAGGTGTGCGGCTGCAATATTTGAAAGTGGATGACAACAGTTTGTCAGAGGCAACAGCGATGGCAGCAGTGGCAGTGATGGTGGCGATGGACGCAGTGACAAAAGCAAAGTAGGGTTTCTGAAGATGATGATGAGTTTTTGTACAGGGGTAAATTTGTCAGTTTTTTTAGTAGTTTGTGGGCTATATATAGGGGAATTAGGAATATATTAGTATGTCTAATTTCATTGTGTATTGAATATATATATCATCTTAAAACCCAGGTCTACAATTTTTAAATTATTATTAATTATTCCATTTTGACTAGCACATTATATTATTTTACTCCTAATAACTGTAACCACTTACAGTAGCAATAAGCCAAGCAATAAACGTTTTATATACATGAAATCAAGAATCAGCAAGCAAATGTGTAATTGATTTGTGGGGATGACAAGAATATTATTGGTTTCGTACATGGCCTATCGATTTTCCATGGGTTATATTGTGATGCATATTGTTTTATCGTATGTGAATAATTAATCGAAGGCTCAAGTTATTTCCAACCTTCTTGCCACTTCATAACCACTTGCAGGTGCATGCTTACATTTGGTAAAGGTTTGGGTTGGAACACTGGTTCTCAGAGGAGAAGAAGCGTGAAGTGGTGTATTCGGAAACCCATTGCAGTATGGTTCTTATTGCTAATTACATAGTCAATTTAGAAGTTTATGTTCAAGCATTTCCATGCTCATGCATCACATGTTATGCATATATACTCTTAGTGTTTTGGTGTAGTTATATATATTTGTTTCTTCTTTGAACCAAATGGTTCGTGCTCAATATATCAATAGTGTTTGGTCGTATGGTAACATAATAGTCGGGGTTTTCTAGTTAATGAGTCGACAGATTGATTCCCATGCATCCAGACAATTGTCAATGTGTTCTGTTAGTGCAAAGCGTAATCATGTTCTTTGGGACCATGCGACAAGCGTTGCATTTTGTTGCATTGCTATCGATGTGTCCAAAGAGGACTTATTAATGTGACAGCCCTCACAGCTATAGGTTTAATTTGCAAGATAATTACAGGAAGCTAGATTCCGGTAATTAGTTAATTTAATAAATTAACACTTTAGACAATTTATTTGCAAGCCAAGTCTTGGTATTAGATGGTCCAGTAGCTTAGAAGAGATGAAATCGTTCATTTAAAACAATGCTAAACCAAGAAGGGCATCTTGATCATTTCACTTAGTGATCCATTTTTATTTTAAGGTTGGATAGAGGATGAAAAAATATGAGATTTAGGATATCACGGAATTTCATAATTCTTACTCTATCTTTGTGAAATTGTGTAATGACTAGATTGTTCATAAGTGGTTTAAGTGTAACCTTCAGAGAATCTAGCACCAAATTGAATATACCAGAAAGGCTGGGATTGGTCGTGTAATTAATTCTATCAAGGAATTAATCGCAAAGTAATGCTGAATTTGGTCTACGGTTTTCTAACGTGTGACAAATAAGGACCAAACGTATGAAAATATGGCAAATGGAGTACCAGCTGCGTGTCAAGAACAAGTAAGGCGGTGGTGTCTCGACTAAGCCAACCGAGCTATTTCTTCCAGCCTTAACCACCCAAAACTTCTCTCCTCTTATCAGAACCACCATGGATGAACCTGCTTAAGCTCCCAATGGGCAAATCCTCCCAAATTAAATGCAAATTAGCAAGGACTTGGGGTTGAAATCATGTGTTCATGCATGAGAAACTAAGTTGAGCTCAAATTATTGCAAAAGGGAACTAAGTTTGGCTTGAAACCGAGACAAAAGAACCAAGTGATTTGAGCTTGAAAACTAAGTTATCTAAGGTAAGGGTTATTTAATTTGTATGCTTATGTGTTAAATAAATTTGGCTATAATACTTGTATATCAAGTGGCTAAATTATTAATAAATTTAATAAGCATATGATTTGAGTATTGATTAGCTATTTAAGAAGCTTATATGGTTAAGTTTGGTAGAAGACCAAACTATGAAACTCATATGAAGTATATATGTGCATATGGGCATGCTTGTATGTACAGGCAACAAGGACCTTGAAATGGTCCAGTTATGGTGAGTATGATGGTTTAAGAACCTAAGACACCTAAGATCTCCATGATGGGCTAAAGGCTCAGGTGAACCAAAGAAGGGTAGGTGTCCTTAACCACTCACGAAACCTTACAATACTAGCACTAACACATGCAACAAATAAGTAAATAGTTAGCTCCTATACATAAAATAAAGGGTATCAGCAAATACTAAGATGCTTTAAAACCAGTATTTGCATGGACAAGTTGAACTTGTCAATTGTAGGACAAATGGGTAAAGGAATTGTGGGAATTAACTACTCCCATAATTATTGGCCAATAATACGAGTTTCTAGCACTATGATTTGAGCTCAAGTGTATGAGGCATATATTAATATCTTTATAGATAATATGTATGGCTCTATATGAATGTTTTTCTTGCAGACTTATGACCCTTACTGGGAAGCTTTGGCTTTCACATCCCCTACATGTTTTGTGTGCAGATACTAGTATATATGAGGTTAACAACTAATAGAAGGAAAGGTTATTAGTTTTTCGGTACTAGGTGCGCATAAATTAATTATTATGGAACATTGTAGTTATGTTTCTTTCTTGCAAGTTCCTAATTACTCGGAATATTAATCTACTGGCATTTATTGTATAGAGGCAAGGAGCAGAAGATACCCGAACACTATAGTGATCTCTTTTTGCAATGTAAATCAGGTGGGATTAAATCCTATGATTCTCAATGTTCAGTATATGTGCAACACTTTTGTGTATGATGTATATATGCATATAAAACTTGTGTCTCTAGTAAATGCTATGGAACTATTACGTATGTTCCCTAGTAGCTTGTATGGATTCACAATGCATAACAATATGTTTTATACAAATACATATCTTTGAAATGCTGGCAGCTACAATATATATATATTATTTTTATGGTCTTTGACCTACAGCCATAATAAGGCATAGTATAAAACAAATTACATTAATGATTTAATTAATTAATAGGCCCATTAAGGGACAAATTTATATAGGTGTAACACTAAATTAGTGTAAGGTTCTTGGGATCTTATATGATTTAGATGGGATTAAAGGTAAAGGCCTGCAACAGTTGAGGGTGGCCATCCATCTAGGACAGGATGGGAAATGATCGAAGCACAATTCCAGGAGGAGACTGGTCGACCATACACTATTTCTCAGTTCAAGAACAAGTGGCTGCTTCTAAAGAAGCAGTATAACAATTGGAAGTGACTACTCGGTGCCACCACTAGTTTGGGTTAGGACCTTGACATAGGAACTATTGTTACAGATGATGACTGGTGAGCTGCGCGTATACAAGTGATTTATAAAGGTTTTTTTTGTGTTATGATGGTTGTTCACGTGTTTTTGTTAACTTATCATTTTTAGATTGGATTTATTTGCTGTGTTATATGGACTTGTTGTATAATATGCACCTCATTTGGCATGTTTTTCCATCCTACAGAACAATCTAGATGTTGTTTCCAATAGATACAAGCAAACCACTAACTAGGTGGATTTTGATAGTATGTTTGCACCGATGAAGGATTTCCTGTGCCATGGACTTTGTTCCAAGCCACATATAGACATCTTAAACTCTCGCACATTTGCCATTCCATGGCCTATATAGGCAACCAGGGTCCATGGTCCAGTGGTTAGCGATGGGACCGCATCACCACATTCCCCCTATGCAGGATCATGTAGTCCACCACCTGCCTAGAATTTGATAGCATCACCTCGAGCTACCCAAAACATGACTGTTAGCCTGCGTTCATTCCAAGCTGTAAAAAGAGTTACAACAACAGATCTAACTCCCACTAGTGGCAACAACTCCACCCCTGTTTATCCTCCCACTACATTGCACTGTATTACTCCTTCCTGTGCATTAGGAAAGTCGGCACGACTTGAAGGATATGCTCTCACAAGGAATCGTGAATACTCTTCATCACCGGGAAAATGTCCAAGGACTTATTTCCCCAACCACATAGTAGCCATCACTGAATGGTTCTCATTGCTAAAGGATAGTCAAAAGTGGATAGATTCGGCTTTGATTACATCTCTTCAGTCCCAGCATGACATCGGTATTACTAAATGCTTGGAGGTTATGTCATTTCAACTTGGTATTGTTGAGGTGATGAGAGATGGATCGATCATCTTCCATATTTGTGTCAGATAAGGGGCTTTAAAAGTGCTTCATAAATGGTTTTCGTACATCAAAAATTGAGGTGATATGGCTTCACGCTGAGATTGCACAATGAAAAAAGCTGGGCAAGCTTTGAGTTCTACCTAAATGGTGGCTTATTGTTGACACATAGGATCATGTTATATCTATGTTTGATTTGTTTCTTTGTTGGGTGTAACATAGTTAATGTAAGGAAAATGTTAAACCTTAGGAATATGTATGTGGGTTTAAATTGTAATGCCTATATGGTGAGAACTATATGGTGCTGGTGCTTTGTTACTCTTGGTTGCCTTACTTAAGATTGATACTGCATGTTGTTTCTCATGAATGCCGTTATGCATCTGCCATGTTCACATGCATGTGCATTGATTATCAACTACATCTTTGAAATGTTAATCAAGAATTGTTGATTATGCATCCTGACTGGTGAGGGATGGTGGTATGGTCCTAAGAGTATATAGGGTCTCAATGAGCCCGAATCCTGTTGGGATTGAAGTCAATATACTTTGGGACACCTCCATCTACCGTACCAACAACACCACCAAGGTCCCGCCGAATCACACAAGCAATAGAAAAACAACGTCTACATCACTGGTTGGTGCTTCTTTATGGTTTATCAACTCTTTTAAGCTTGGGTCAATCATCCCTCCAACAAGTTTAAAGGCATCAATCACCTATTAAACGTGAGAAGCTGATTACAAAAATCCAGTACTTGTTACATCTCTTATCAAGTGAGAATGAATTCTATGCTTGAATGCATATAAATAGAGAATGTTTTTGGGTTCTCCACACCGACCTATGGGACAAACATGCCGTATAGGGGACTCATTACATTTCAGCATATAAGGGTTTGGACATGTTTTTTGTTGTGCTTATGCATGGCTAAAAGTATTAAGACATTAGGCAAGTTTTTGAGCATTCAATAAATATTATTTGCCACTGGTTTTGAAAGGTCTTAGATGTAGTTGTTTCTCTCACTAAATCAATTATTCTCCCGGAGGACTCATTATTCAGATATCCACATTAATCCGTTCTTAATCGCTGGGGTGGTGCATTCTTAGAAGCAATTGGTTTTTGGATGGGATGCATGTTTATGGAATATACTATGGTCCTCACAGTGAGTATTATCGGGCTAGATCTGGGAACACATCTCAAAACATCATGGTGGCTATGGATTTTGACATGCACTTTACCCATGTCTTCACCAGTATGCTTAGTAGTATGCATGACAATCTTGTCCACTGCACTTGCCTTAACCAACTAAGGTCTAGATTTTCATGCACATCTCCCGATAAGTGGCGCACTGGACTCTATCTCCTAGTATAATTATTGTTCACAAGAGTTAGCTCTAACATAACATGTGTTTAGCAAATTAAAATGCAGGACGTTATTACTTGGTAAATTCTAGATATCCGAACATGGAGGAATTTATAGCACCTTACTGAGTGTACAGATACCACCATAATGACTCTGGTGGATGCTGCCTAAATGGCACATAGGAAGTATTCAATTAGGTACATGCATAATTGAGAAATGTGGTGGAACATGTGATTTAAGATGTTAAGGGGAAATTTCCAATATTACTTCGGCTATAATGCTTTGATTTGGAAGTTCAGAAAAGAATTGTCATAGCATGTTGTGCATTGTACAACCACATTCCACATCACGAGTTTTAAGATCCGGAACAAGTAGCTTACGACACAAATGGCTCATATGCTCCTAACACAGCTCACCCATATGTAGAATGGTTAAAAGAACAAAACCTACAGGTAGAGACATACTCCATAGCATAGACGCGTGATAAGATTGCAACTTGTAGCATACAACGCAAGACACAAATGGCGCTAGTTCATTCATAACTTCAGTGTTATGAAAAACAACTTCTAACTAGTGTTGTATATGTTTTAGGCCTTATCATATGCCAACTTGTTGGCTAAGGATTATATATATTACTATTGCTAGTGTGATGTAGCCAAGATGTACTATCGTTGGGACTAATAAGAACTAGTGTTGTGTTACTCTTGGTTGTTTAACTTAAGACTGATTTCATTAACTGTAGTGACAGTTCCATGAACTTCAGGAAAAAACCAATGCATCGATGGACACATGGTAGCACATTCACATTCCTGACCATAGAGTATATAATAATGGGAACAGTCCAAACAACTTTAGTCAGATACATTACAAACCTAACATGATACCATGAGCACATGTGACAGAGCAACCCCCCCAACTTGTCCTAAAACTTACAAAATATGGCAGTTGGTCAACCACCAAGAAAAAGCAGGACAGGAGCACATATAACCAACACAGAACTTAAGCCAACAGTACACGCCCAAACATAACAGTTGATTACAACACTTATATATACATTATCCTAACCAAGGATGGGAAGAAAGCTACTCACTGTGCATCTGCAGCTCCATGCAAAACCATGCAAGGTGTAAAGCTAGGTCTTTTGTCCTATTGACCAGCATGTCACACGTGTTCTCATTCTACACAAGGAATGATACAGTGCGTAACTAGAAAGCATCACCTTCAACCACCCTAAGAAGTTGGCCAACAATCTTTATCACATGGCCGACGCTCGCGGACTCCTCCTTAATGAGAGACATAGACAAAGTACAGGAGCGATGTTTAATAAAGGTGGAAGCACATGAAGTAATGGGAGGCCACTGCAGTGTCAATGAATCTGATGGAATATGAATGACTATGTCAGCTGGACCAGTCTGCTTCATAAGTTGGCGCTTTCTCTGGGAACCGACTTGAGATGCATGAGTAAGATCAGAAAATGTGGCATCCATGTAGTTTAGGTTTGGGAGGCATTTGTGGCATAAGTTAACAATTAAAAGCTCAACCTGTAGGGTTTAGTAATAACAATAATAAAAAACAAGCTCAAATTGACAAGACGTAGCATAAAAAAATAACAACCATGATAAACAAACAAAAGTTAACCACATATATCTGAATGCATTCCACCCACCAATCATCATCGGTTACAATGAGACTCTCATCCTCAACAAATATCTATTCATCACATGGTGCTAAAGTAGTCATCCAATTAGAGTATTCTCGCTATAGTGAATCCTATTTGTAGTGTAGGTAATAGTCATTCCACATCGTATCCTATTCCAATACGCATTTTTTGGCAACTAACTTCCACCCTGCTTTAGTTAAAAATCAGCCATCAATCAAATGTTTCTCAAACACTTCAATAATGAAGTATATAAAAACATCGAAGTGTATGTGTCCACCTAGGCAAAAGCACTAGTGGCCTCATCCCATAAAGCATTGACATTTTTTTCCTTTTGATGTGGCTGTAATAACCCCAAAAATACCATAAAAATATTTATGTGTTTGGCAATAAATGAACAACAATTATTAAGGCAAAAGATTCTTTCAAATAGGACCTAAAGATAGTTTGAAAGGAAAAATAAGTTAATTGATCTCCAATAAGATGCTACAATAAATACATACATACATACATACATACACACATGATGAAGTTATATGCAGGTAATAAAATAAAGGTACATGTCTACATGGATTATTTAGTATTAAATTTTCATTAATAATAATTAAAACACAACTGAAGTTGTTCTAAAGCCAATTCATGTGTAGGTTTTAATGGAATCATTAATAATAATTAAAAAATTATGAACTTGGGATCAAGTACGTGGGTTGACCAAAACCAAATGCAAACATTCTCAAAAGTTGGGGTTTAATAATTAATAAGTGGGCTAAAAGAATAGCGCATAGGAGAGAGGCGAGCTTAGCCTAATGATTGGTGGCGAAGATGATAAATGGAGGAAAATCGACAGAGGGAGTGTTGTCCAGTTGCCCCTGGTAACAGAAGCCAAAATCAAACCCATATGAGGATGGTTAAAAGACTAAGAAGCACGAATAAGGGGAAGAATGCCAATAGAATAGGCAATACGGACCAAAGGGCGAGCTAACTTCTTATGAACCACAACAAAGATGAACACTAGAGGAATGCTAAATGAGAAAAGAGTCAGATCCAACATGGGGAAGCTAGATCCACTAGCTACCGTGCATGGCAGGGACAAGAAGTGAAGGAAAAGAAGCGGACAAGTTGAAGATAGGACGCAGCTGCCTAGCGAAGCAAAGTAGACAAGACTTTTATTTGCCATAGCATTACCTGTAATTTTAACAAACTCCAGCCCCAAACCTACTTACTCCACTAACCCTTACTTTTAACTAAAAATAAATTTTGACCAATTAAACTGATTAATGCGAGGCAAACTTGCCCCAAGTTTGAGCTTAGTTTTAAAGAAGCTCGAGATCAAAACAATAGAATCAACAAAATTAAGGACTAATGATGATTTTTCAAGCATTAGATGGTTAGGTACAAATATGACTTAAACTTTAAGGATAAACAATAATTTTTCTGGTATATAATATTCATGTTTCAAGAAGGGTAATCAAAACCTTTGAAACCTGAGAAAGGTATATATATGTACTTATGGGCTAACTTAAAAAAGGACTAGTATAACTACACTATTTTTTATAATAGTGAATGACTCATTGAACCAAGATTTAAATCTTATATCGGATAGTATACCATTTTTCTAACGATATGATACAATACCGGTACCATGTGGTATTGTCTCGAATGTACCAGTTTTAAATATATATGTATATATATATATATAATATCAACACCTAAAATATACCAAAATCTGAGACTATCAGAGTGTAAAATGTAAGTAATATATATATATATATATATATATATATATATATATATATATATATATATATATATATATATATATATAAAGAGTTTTTTCTTATATAAATACTCCATCATATATATTAAAACAATAATTCTTAAAATATGAAAAAATAAAAGTAAAACATTTCTTTCAAATAATGGCAAATGTTTATTATAAAACTAATCAATTATACATACTTATAATATATTATGCCTAAAAAATATCAAACAATTAAAAAAAATTACATTTGATAAATACAGAGACAGTATGGTTAGTATAGGGTGAGACGACTGATACAAAGGGCAACCTTTATTCCAAGTGTCCCGTACCATTTCCAACCCATTATTAGTATGATACGAAATAAAAAACCATGCATTGAACTCAATAAGATTCAATAAATATGTGGACTGAATACATTGGTTTCTAGCTCTACGTACAAGATTATTAAATCCATTTCCCAACTTGAACTCAAACTTAATAAGTTTTAAACCTAGCCTGAGCTTGAAATACTTATAACTGAAATAGGCTTTTGGCCTATTTATAACCACATTGGAAAACCATACCGTAACTTGAACATGTGGGATTCACGATAGGAAATATATAAGACATTAATGACCGTCACGTTTGAGTGGCTGGGCCAAGACTAAAATGACATGGTCTTTTGAGGGATAAGATATTTTAATTTTTTTTATTAAAGAAAGGAATTTTCTTTTCTACTTTAAAGGGAAATAACACATTTAGTCCTAAGATTTTGATTATTTTTCTATTTAAGTACTAAAACTTTATGACTTTCTATTTGAGTCCTAAAACTTTTAGAACTTGTAAACAGTGAGTCCCAAACTATTATCCACCTATTCTAGGGTTACTTTAGGACTAACTACTTACACATTTTACAAGTTTTAGGAGCCACATAAAAATTTTTAAAGTTTTAGGATTTAAATAGAAAATTTGTAAAAAGATTGAGAACTGAAAATGGTCTTTCCTTCTCCAACTTGAAAAATATTTTCTTTTAGAAGTAAGAGTTTCTTTTAATTTTTTAATTTTTTTACTAGTTTTTGTTTATAAGTTTTATGTTTTCCAAATTTAGAAAAAAAGCTAAAAAGTATATGTTATTTTAGAAAAAAGAGAAATTTAAAATACTTCTTAAAGATCTTAAAGGATGATTAAAAGTTTCAAAGAATAAAATATATCTAAAAATAAATATTTTAGTCATTAAAAAGTAATTTCTACTAAACTTATATAGAAATAAAAAAAATTTAATAAGTTTGAAAATTTTCTAGAAGTATAAATAAGATAATAGTTTCTCAAAACTAAAAAAGAATATTGATGTCTGATCCTTCATAGACGGCGTCGTATTAGGAGGTGACCACGTGGACTCCCGGGGGCCCAGTCGTGGTAGTATTGTCCGCTTTGGTGCCTAGGGCGGCCTTGTTCAGCCTTGAACCCCGGACCTCACGGATTTACACTCCCCCTGAGGGAGTGTAAATTCGTGAAGTCTAGGGTTCGAGCCCTCGTACTCACCTGATGCACTGAAGCGGACAATACTATCACGATTGGCCCTCTGGGAGGCCACGTGGTCGTCCTCCTCATACGGTGCCGTCTGTGAGGGATCGGACGTCAAATATTAATGAGACCTATTGAACAATAATCAATTTTGTATGTTAGGTATGCTCTAGGACAAACTAATGTCACATTAATTTAAACGATGACAACAAAGAAATCCTCTAAAAAGTATGATTTTTTATCATTCGATGTATACGCAGAAAAAAATGGTATCTTTGGAAAGAATAGAAAAAAAAAGGTTCATTCTTCTCGCTATAAGAAAATGGATGATTAATTTTGAAAAATATTTGAAAGAAAAAAATGGTGAAAGAAAAATTGATATTTTCCTAAAAGGTTTTGCAACGCCAACAAAACAAAAGCCAGAAAAAAGACTACTTTCAGTCCTAAATATTTTACAAATTTTCTATTTAAATTCTAAAACTTTGTGAATTTATATTTAAATCTTAAAATTTGTAAAACGTGTAAACAGTTAGTTATAAAATTAAACTTAGGATAGGTGATTAATGGTTTAGGACTTGTTATTTATATGTTTTTGAAAGTTTTAGGACTTAAATAAAAATTTTTAAAATTTTAGGATTTAAATAGAAAAGTGATTAAAATTTTATAACTGAACGTGTTATTTCTTCCTACCTGGACAAATAGGAATTTTTAATCCAAGTATTTCTTTTTTTTTTTTTAGTCAGAAAAGGAACAAGTATTTGTTTTTAAATGTTAGAATAAATTCTTTTAAAATTCTTAATGGTTGGTGGAACAAAAGCTTTTTCCCTTGGAATCTTAAAGTGTATGCTGGGGAGAGAGTTGTAATTGTGACTTGTAACTTACGCTCGCAAAGCTCCAAAGGGGAAGAAAGAGGCGAAGACTTGTGTTCGGCTTGGAAATAGATTTTCCCAAGGAGAGGAGACATGTCCAACTTCTTCCCGGCAGCCCAATTCGCTGCCTTTTCTTCCCATAGCAAATCACGAAGGTCTGTCTCTTCCTATTTCCTCTTTTATTGTTTTCCCCTTTGATTTTCTTTTAGTTTTTCTTTTTTCCTTCTTTCCTCCCTTCTATTTCTTGTTGCATGCAAATTCCTGCTTTTGGTGGGTCTGGTGGCTCTATCCTAATTTTATTCCTTGCTTCTTCAATGCATGCGGGATTAAGGAACACTGGTACTGGTGAGTAAACTTCAGAAAGATTTTTCTGTGGAAATCTGAAAAAGGTAGTTTGACATTGTGGCCGCTTGTTGTGGATTTTGTTGCTTATTTTTTTTTTTTTTTTTGATATGTCGTTTATGTGTCTTGCCGGTTGATGTGAGAAAGTGAGTAACTTGTCTGGTGGGTCGAGCAGATTTATGGCTTTTCTGATTGGTGTGTTTATCTTAGTCAGTCAAGTTTCTTGTGGGTTATTGGGTTCAAATACATGCTTCCCTATGGATGGCGATCCACTTAATTGCTTTCCATGAAAAAGCTCTCACCTTTGAAGTCCAGTAGGGATTAGAAATATTTTAATGTGTGCAATTGTTTTCTTGCCCGGATAAAAAATTGTGTTAATCAGACATGATTAGACAAAGTTATACCCTTTTTGACAACCATTCACACTCGAATCAGAGTTAGATTCTTGTTTTGAAGCATGGTGTTTGAAAAATAAAAAATTTCTCTAATTTCTTGGCGTCAAATTAAGCACAAGATTTCTGGGCTTCCCCGCCCAAAGAATCATTGGCTATTTCTTTGGGATTTTCTCTAAATTAACATTTTCTGGTGCTGCAGTTGAGGTTGTTAAAGCCAATTTTTTTTTGTTTAATGTTACATATGTACTTGGCCATGGTGTGAAAAATCCATCAACATTGACAAGCGAGGTTACAAGGGTACTCGTAAGTTTCACCCTCATGGCTTGATGGATAATGCCAGGTTACTATGATACTTATCCAGGGTGCGCACTCCCTTGGCTTGTAGATCTCTCCTTACCAATCACACTCATAGAAATCGTCATTAAAAATTTGGCATTCTTATTCTTGGTAATTGACATTTTGTCGGACCCTACGCTTTTAAACGTTGGTGCCTTTGCAATAGAAAATTTGTAGCAATTGATAGTTGATCTTATCATAACCTACATGTTAGCAAAAATTATGTATGTGCAGCTGTTCTTTATGTGGATAGAGTACACTAGACTGGGATTTTATTATTCATGCAAATATAGGCCCTAATGTTGTTAGTAATTTGGTTTTTGTACTGTTCTTCATTCAAGGGTGATGGTCACCATTGTCCATAGAGTTTTGTTTTTCTATTGCAAAATGTCGAACCTTTTTTCTAGTGCTAGTGGATCTCCTTCGTATGTGCTGAAGTTGTCTTTGTGCTACACAATATTGTCGCTGCTTAAAATGAGTTTTCTCCTTTCAATCGAAAATTTTAGAGTGAAAAGCAAAGGAACCTGCTAGCCATTGAGGATCTTCTAGAGTCGACATCAAACACAAGCTAATTGCTGGATTGGATGGCTATTCACGTCAAAAGCTTCCCTGACCCTGAGAAGAGTTTCAATCATGGGAAAGATTTCAATCAAGGGCATCTTCCGTTGCTGCTACATTTTTCAGTTAGCTGCCCTTCATCATGGTGTTCAAATGAACAACAAGTATCAGAGTCCCTTGCAGATTGTATAAGATTTAGAGCAGAATCTCCGCCTCAACGTCATCTCAGTGCGAAGCATTTAGCTCTACAATCACCAGACCAAGAATCAACTTCAACTCAATCGCTTGGTCAATCTCATCATGATGTGGGCACAATTGGAGGGACAACTTCTCAATGCCTTTCATCAGGGTCAGGTATGAACACGTTCTGGGTTAAATTGTGTCTGGAAGTTTCTCTTTTATCTGCACTTTTGATTATCATGTTTATTTAATGTTGTCTCCATTTTACCACTCTATCAAGCAAGATGACACTTTGCATTTCCTCAATTTACCATGTACTGCCCAATTTAGAAAGGTAATGTATGAAAGGCAACAATCTTGTGAGATTCTCATAAGTTCTTTTAATATTTGTTGTCTTGCTCCTAAAGAGCTGTGTGAAGTTCCGAACATTCATGGACATGTTAGTGTTCGTGCAAATTTCTTTTTCTGACCATATTATTGCTCTCTTCTACAGTTTTCTATTTTATGTTTTTAACAAGTGCTATTTTCTTTAAACCTGAGAAATTGGTATGGCAATTTTGTACTTTTGCATTAGTTGTACTTGTCAAATGGTTCTGCCACTTATTCCATTTTTCATTGCTTATACCATTATTCAGTACTTCTTGGCATTTAGATGTGGAAAGATTTTCCAGCTTTCTTATGGCCTAAAACCCTTTTATTCCTAAACTTTGCCAACTCGAATCTTTTACCCTTGAACTTTGACTCAGCTTCACTTGCCCCCCCAAACTTTAAAATTGGTGCCTTTTACCCCTTGGCCCATTTGAAATTGTTGCTTAGGTCATAAGAGGACTGAAATGAAGATAAAATGAAAGATGAATGACTAACTAGCCATTTTTCCCACATAAACCTCTAGTTTTTTGAAACGAGTTGGGTACTAGAATTAAATGAGTCATATTTTTGTGCAGAATACTGGTTGGATTATGTAGATTATAAAGGATTGGTGCTTCCCTGATTTGCTCAAATTGAGAATATTTAGCCAATAATCGAAAGGGTAGGCTTCACTGGTTGTCCCTAAGCTATATCCAATGTTGCTTATTCATCCTTAAACTATTAAATGTTACTTAATTGTCCCTAAACTATATCTAGTATTGCTTAATCATCCTGCTATTCATCACAGCCATTAATGATGGACAGAAAAATGATGTAACTGTTGATGTGGTATGGAAAAATGACATAACTGCTGATGTGGCATCACTTTTACATTCATCTTTAACGGTATGATAGATGGCAAGACGATTAAGCAATACTAAATATAGTTTAGGGATGATTAAGTAATATTTAATAGTTTAGGGATGAATAAGCAACAATAGATATAGTTTAGGGATGACCAGTGGAATTTATCCTAATCTAAATAACGTAAAAGTCAAGTCAAATAATTAGTTAATCCTTCATCTTCTATTTTGTCTTCGTTTCGGTTCTCATATAACATAAACAATTATTTAAGAGGGCCAAGAGGGTAAAAATTACCAATTTCCAAAGTTTGAGAGGCGAGTGAATCCAAGTTAAAGTTTAAGAGGTAAAAGGTCTAAGTTGGTAAAGTTCAAGGGTGAAAGGATCTTTATTCCACTTTCTTATATAAGTTTTCTTGAGTAAAGTTCGAGTGCATAAATTTTTCATAGAGGTGGAAAACCTTGTTTTCTCTAAAGCCTAGAAAACTCATTGTTTAAGATGAAAAACCTTGTTTTAGATGTCTTCTATTTTATTAAAGGACTTCTTTGAAGTTTGGAAAACATGGTTTTCCCTTCCGTAAATTATGCCATGCCCTCACACATTTATTGAAGAAAATTTGGAGGAGAAAAATAGTAAGCTTTCCACGACTAAACACCACGTTAGTTAACTTGTTTTTCTTTCCCCAAGTCAAGTTGGAGCTAGATAAAGGGGCTTCTAGTAGCTAGTTTAGTTAACCTCTATATCCGCAAACGAAACTAAAATCTTCATCCCTCACATTCAGGTGGAGATGAAAGTCATCAGAAATGTGTTGGAGGTCAATCAAATCCTGCTCTGATTAATTATAACCTCTCAATGGTAGGTTTGGATTTTGCTTGTTAGATAGATGGCTAAGGGTAAGCTGTCACTTTGTGTCTTAAACAGCTGTTATTGTCGTGATTTATGATTCAGGTTTCATATCAGGCTTGTGCCCAATATCCTTTCAGCCCGTCTTTCTTTGCCGGATTTGCTCCATACGGGCAGAAGTTTCTTGTAAGATCTTCTCTCTAATTCTTTTGAATGCTAATTTTCTTTTATTTAATGGGCATGGAAGGACATGGTATTCTGGTACATTTGAAAAATGGCATTAGGAAAGTCATTTTTTATCATGACTAAAATTTTTTAGTTCATTTCAATCACTAACCATTAGTGTAAGACAAATTTCTCTTTTCAAGAGAACCTAAAATAACACACTTGGCTCTAAATGTTTGTGCATTTATTGTTTAGTTCACATTTTTGCATGAATTTTCGTTGTAGGATGTTCATCATGCTGCATCTTCATCCAAACTATGTTGGAGTTGGTGGATGAAGTTCATATAAACTATAAACTGTTTAGAGTTAATTTAAACAACAAGTGCATGCGAAGGCAAAGGGGGAAATTTTTACACCGAACACCCTTCTTGAGGCAACAATTCCTTGCAGGGTATTGCCTAACATTTTTATTAGTCTGGGCTGTTACAAATTATGAGTGAGCTACTCGTAGTTCGGCCATCCAAAATGCAAATTATAGCTTCTTGTTTACTTATGTGCCTCGTTTTCATTAAGGTCTAGTGAAAGACTTTATACAATTGAGGTTGCTTGATTATGCAGACTAGTTTCATGTTTCTTTGCTGCTTCTTCTATTTGATACCTTGCTTGTGACCATGTCCGGAACTTCAATTGAACTTGATGAAATTTGATGACATGTAGTCGCTGATGGAACAGCCCACAACCACTAGGGTTCCTCTACCCTTTGATTTTGCGGAAGACGGACCCATTTATGTGAATGCAAAGCAATATTATGGAATCCTTAGGCGGCGACAGTCTCGTGCAAGGCTTGAAGCTCAAAACAAACTCGTCAAAACTCGTAAGGTATGCAAAATGTAATTGGTGGGAACCTAAGGATTGTTAAGCGAGGTAGTCAATGAAAACATAGTACAGTTCTTGATCCGTTTAGTAGTATAAAAGTCTTGCATTTTTTCTCGAAATTTTCTTTAATGAGGACATGATTGTATATAATATTTTATTATGCGAAAAAACCTTATTTTCTAGCTTGGATAAAACAGAAAACGTGTTTTACATGATTATTCTAGAAAACTACAGAACTCGGGAACTCATGTTGTTGATGCACATTGTCTCAGTTCCTTGTCTTTTGAATTTGTTGTTATCAGATGCTAATGTTCTGCAGATCACATTGCTTTCAACCTAGTGCAGCCATACCTTCATGAGTCACGGCATCTTCATGCCTCGAAAAGGTTGAGGGGATCCGGAGGGCGTTTCCTCAGCACGAAAAAGGCCCAACAACCTGGTCCGAGTCCTATCATCAGCAACCATCATTCTGTGTCAGACTCAGCCTGCTTCTACCATAGGAACTGTCCATCTGACCTGGACACCCATTTCAGTAATTCACCGGAGTGCGTTGGTTCGAGAACCTGTTCCACTATCATCGCCAGTGCTTGCAATGGTGTCAACAATTTCCATGTTGCAGACGGAAGGTTTTCAAGCGTATGTCACCCTGCAGACCATCACAGTGCTTCAGTTATGCGGTGACGACGGAACCAAACCGCGTCGTGCACCGGGAAGGCAAATCATCCTTGGCTTTCTTACTAGATATGTTTAACTTGACTTCATGCTTGTTATGGAAGCTATCCCATGGTACAAAAATGGGAACTTTCTATTGTTGATACTGGGCTTTGTGACTGGGTCATTGTGTCAAACTTATCGCCCTTTACGCTTTGAAACCTTTTCAATTTAGCACGGTTATCATGGAATCTCTCTCAACAACAATTAGAATGAAAAAAGAAAATAAAAGAAAAATGTCCCAAGCTTACTTTGGAAAAGGAAAAAGTAATCCTTCATCTATCTCATAATAATTGACACTTTTTAAATTTTACATTTCAAAACTGATGATTTTATATATACGCACACAAATTTTTCCAATTTTACCCATGCCATTAAGTATTATACCCATGAAAAGTTGCCATTGTACCAGTGGATACACGAGTTGAGTATATGATCAGAAAGGAAAGAAAACATATACAAGACATATATATTTGTAGTTCATAAAGCGAGCTTAAATTAAGGGAAGCCCTGTGTGATATACGGTAGGTATCTCTATCCAAAATAATGTTTGATAGACATAAATAATTTATAATATAAAGGGAGATAACTTTATATTGTCCCTTTATATTATAAAGTTGTCCGTGACCCAAAATTTGAAGCATATTGTATGATACAGGTTAATACGTTAAAGTTTTCTGAAAGGAATTCATACCTCTTTTTATATTTTTAGTTACAACTAATCAAATAGATATAATAATACACAATCATTTTTGATAAATTTAGAATGTAAAACACACGGCTGGCATGCCACCAGTAGCAAGAAAGATGATTCTTCTCACCAGACTGATATGACTAGGAATGGCTAAACCTGGGCAATCATAACTCCGTCAAATTTAAGACTTTATTTTGGGTGGGTAAGAGTGAATTTAGACATAAAATTGAATTAGAAATAAAGATGAGCCCTAAGCCAACCCCAACCCTATCTGGGTTGACATTTCTCTATATTGAGACTGCAGAGAGTGATAAATTTTGAATGCAAGATGATTAAAAAAAAATGACACTAGAAATTTTATGTGATTCATCCTTAATTTAGGGCTATGTCCATGGAATAAATTCTGAGATTTTCTTCTACTAATAAAATGGTAAGCTTACAGAGAGAGAATCTTCTCTAGACAAAAAATTATAAAGGTATGAAATAAACCCAAAATGGTGACACTCAAGTGTTTCCCAAACACCCTAAAAAATTATCTTACTATTTTTTTCACTCCCCAAAAATAAATCTCTCTCTCTCTCTTACAATTTTTTTTTTTTTTTTTTTTGCTCTTTACAAAGGAGCAAGCTGCTGGGACAGATGAGAAGGAAGAGATATGGTGGCCTTTTATAGTTGAGGCACTCATCCAATTTCAACTATTTGGTGTCATCTCCATCCTATATCTTTACCCAGTTTCAATTTTTGCTACAATTCATTGCAGCCTTCCACTACCAGCTGCAATGTTGGACCAAGAAAGAGAGGAAAAAACAAGGAAGAATGAAGAGAAAGAAAAGAAGAGAAAAGAGAGAGAAAGAAGTAAAAAAACAAAGAACCCTGCATAGGAGGGGGGGAGTCATCAATCTCCCCCTCCCGCCTCATGTGGGAGTTCCACCATTTCTGCTGCTAGTCAACATTATTCAAACTTTTCTCTTGATAGAATATTGGTCAATATATCATATCCGTTTTCATCAATATGGATCTTCTCAAGCTATAATAGCTTCATCTCCAATGCATTTCTTATCCAGTGTTATCTCATGTCAATGTGGCTTGATCTAGAATGAAAAGAGGAATTTTTACCAAGATGAATTGCATTCTGACTATCACAGAACAGCTAATATTTCCCCTGGTGAAAACCAAGTTCTTTTAAAAACTTCTTCATCCATGAAAACTCCTTACATGCTTCTATTATTACAATAAACTCTGCCTCAGTTGTTAAAAGAGCAACACATTTTTGTAACCTTAACTGTCATGACACAACTCCTCCTACAAATATAATTATGTAACTTGATCTAAATTTTTTTGAATAAACATCGCCAGCTATATCTACATCTATATAGCCAACTAACACAGGCTTTGCATTCCCAAAACGTAAACACATTTTGAAAGTACCATGAAGATATCTAAAAATCCATTTCATAGCAGACCAATGTTCCTTACCAAGATTTGAAAGGAACCTACTCATTGCACCAATTGAGTAAGCAATATCTGGCCGTGTACATACCATAGTATACATCAAACTTCCAACTGTTGAGGCATATGGAACCTTTTCCATTTCTTCATTTTCTTTATCTGTAGAAGGGTATTATTTGGAACCTAATTTAAAGTGATTAACAAGATGACAACTAACCGCTTTAGCCTTATCCATATTAAACCTTTGAAGTACTTTTTCAATGTACTTCTCCTGCAATAACTACAATTTCTTGGCACTCTTATCTTTTTTTATCTTCATACTAAGAATTTGCTTTGCTGGCCCTAAATCTTTCATAGAAAAAGGCTTACACAACTACTTCTTCAAGTTGTTGATTCTGAAATTCTGGCCAATAATCAACATATTATCCACATAAAGTAATAAAATAATGAAATCATCAGAAGAGAATTTTTACACAAACACACAATAATCTGACGTAGTCTTCTTGTAACCTCACCCCCTCATAACTGACTCAAACTTCTTATACCACTGCTTGGGTGGTTACTTCAAACCATACAAGATTTTTTTTAGCTTGCAAATATTGTCCTCTTTTCCTTTTGCTTCAAATTCCTCTGGCTCCTCCATGTATATTTCTTCTTCCAAATCACCAAGTAGGAAGACAATTTTTGCATCCATCTGCTCAATCTCCAAGTCGAGACTTGCTACTAGTCTCAGAACTGTACGTATGGAGGTCATTCTCACAATTGGTGAAAAAATTTCATCCAAGTCAATACCTTTCCTTTGGTTGAAACCTTTGACAACTAGTTTGACTTTGAACCGTGATTGTAAATTGGATTCTTCAGACCTGATTCTCAATACCCATTTGTTTTTCAAAGCCTTTTTGCCTCTTAGGAACTTTACCAGCTCAAATGTTCTGTTTTCATGCAAGGATTTCATTTTTTCTTACATTGTGTTAGTCTACTCTTCCTTGTGTTCATTATCCATAGCTTCATCAAAGCTTTCTGGTTCTTTTCTGCCGTCAATAATACATACTCATTTTCAGGATATCTAGTAAAACGTTGTCTGACCCTATTAGATTTCCTTAAAATTGGAAAGCCCACTAGTACTGATGGTTGCTGATGGACACCACCATCATCGGCATTACCTGGTTTCTTTTTAATGGGAGCATTATGATCACCTTCCTCTAATTGATTATTTTGTACATCATCTCTAACCTGTCTTGGCACTGCCATTGGAGGAATTAGCTACAAGTTTGTTGAACTACCATAATATCCTGAAGCATTCTTCTCAGCTTTCTCAATATCCTCAATAGTCTGATCTTCAACAAATACAGTATTACGGCTTCTAACAAGCTTCTTCATGGCTGGATCATAAAATTTATAGCCAAACTGATCTTGGCTATAGCTAATAAACACACATTGTCGTGTCTTGACATCAAGTTTAGACCTCTCATCCTTTGGGATATGCACATAAACTTTACAGCCAAACACTCGCAGATAATCATAGGAGACATCTTTTCCTGACCATACCTTTTCCAAAACATCATACTGTAGAGGAACATACGATGAAATATTTAACACATGAGCAACTGCTAGCAATGCTTCACCCCAGAACATCTTAGGTAACTTTGCATGTGAGAGTAAACATCTCATTTTCTCCATCAAAGTCTTGTTCATTCTCTCAGCTAAACCATTTAACTACGGTGTTTTAGGAGATGTTGTTTGATGCTGAATACCATGCTTTTTCCAATAAGCATCAAATGATCCAATGTACTCTCCACCATTGTCTGTTTGTATGCACTTCGGCTTATTGCTGGTTTACCTCTCAACTAGGGTTTAAAAATACTTGAAAACTTTCAACACCGAATCTTTTGATTTCAAAGTGTATACCTATGTATTTTGAGAATGATTATCAATAAAAGTCACAAAGTATCATTCACCACCAAGTGACTTCGGCATTAGCCCACATAGATCTGAGTGTACTAGATCTAACACATTTTTCATGCTGGAAGAAGGGAAACTCTTGAAAGACACTCTATTTTGCTTTCTTGCTCGACAATCTATACATTTCTTCAAATGGACCTAATCTAGTCCAGGTAACATCTTCTTTTTGGCAAGACAGGTCATGTTTTTCTCACTTATGTGACCCAATTGTTTATGCCAAACTCCACTGTACTATCATTCTTTACTACATTCACAACATCTTGGGAGAGCTTTGCCTGCATCATGTACAGTTTTGAGTTCTTTGTTCCTTTGGCCAGCACGTTCCTTTAGTGAGCTTCCACTGACCATTAAAAAAGGTATTACAATAACCTTCATCATAAAGTCTGCCCGTAGAAATCAAATTCAGGTGCAGATCTGGAACATGTCTGACTTCCTTCAAGACTAACCATGTACCATTCTGAGTCTCTAGAAAAACATCTCTTTTTTCCTGTGACTTGTAAGAAACCCTCATTTCCTATTCTCATAACACCAAAATTGCTAGTTGTGTAGGATGAGAAGAATTCTTTCTGATAAGTGACATGAATGGTAGCACCATTGTCAATCACCCAACTAGTCTCATGGGTTGCAAGATTGACAATATCATCATCAAAGACAATGTTGAACTCATTGGCAACATTTGTTTGTTCATCATCATTGCTGTCATCCTTTCTCGGTTCTTTGTCTTTCTTTTGATCTTACTTGAATTTTCTATAGAACTTCTTGATGTACCATTTTTTCCTGCATTAATGGCATTCAATATTTGCATTTATGTTTGACATTCTTCAACCTTTATCTCTTGGCTTTGGCCCTCTAATCTCACTTCTCCTTATAGAATCTGTTACAAGGAAGTTTAATTGTGATGAAGAAGATTCTTGTAATCTTCGTCTCATCTCTTCATTCAAGATTCCATTTTTGACGAATTATACATTTATTACATCATTAGTGCAGAATTTTTAAATGAAATTCTCAAAATCTCCCAAGACTCTGGTAATGAAGCCAGCATTATAAGAGTGAGTACCTCATTATCAAACATTATGCCCATTGCGGACAATTGTTTCACGATTCCTTGCAAATCATTCAGATAATTAGCCATGGTTGAACCTTCCCGATATTTTATCTGAAGTAATTTTGTCAGATAAAATAATTTGTTGCTACCGGTTTTTAAAGCGTACAATTCTTCAAGCTTGTTCAACAATGTCCGCACATGAGCTTCTATAAATATGTGGTTGTAGACATTATTTTCGACAACTTGTCGGATGAAACCACATACTTGCTCATTCTCAAATGCTTAATCCTTTTCTAATCTATCCTCCGGTTTGGTTGTACCAAACATAGGTAAGTACATCTTTATCACATATAGGAGATCCTTCATCTTGTTTCTCCGTATGTAATAATTTGAGCCATTTAAACTAATCATCTTGCTTGTTTTTGCTTCTATGATGCTAATAAATGCCCAATATTAAACAAAAAATGGTAAATAATTATCTAACTTATTTTCTGATGTAGAGGATTCACATTTCAATAGCAATCACAAAGCATACAATAAGTAGATATAAATACCGGACCTTGTTCTGAAACTAGTTGTCGGGACTGCAGTAGGTGATAAACTTCGAATGCAAGATTGGGATAAATTTTGAGATTTTCTTCCATTAATAAAATAGTAGGCTTACAAAAAAAGAATCTTCTCTAGGCAAAAATTTGAGATGTATGAGATAAACTCAAAATAGTAGCACTTAAATATTTCCCAAACACCTCAAAAAATTATCTCACTATTTTGTCACTCCCTAAAAATAAATCTCTCTCTCTCTCTTATAATTTTTCTTTTGCTTTTTACAAATGTGCAAGCTACTAGGACAAATGAGAAGGAGGAGATATAGTGGTCTTTTATAATTGAGGCACCCATCCAATTTCAACTATTCGGTGCCGTCTCCAGCCTGTATCTTTACTCAGTTTCAATTTTTGTTTTAATTCGTTGCAGCCTTCGACCGCCAACTGCAATGTTGGACCAAGAAGGAGAGAAAGAAAAAACAAGGGAAAATGAAGAGAAAGAAAAGAAGACAAAAGAGAGAGAAAAAGAAGGAAAAAAAAATGAAGAACCCTATATGAATGGGGGAGTCAACACTCTAAATGTCAATTTGGCAGCAACAAAAACAATCATCTCTCATGACGCTGGCGATCCTCAATGAGGAAAGAGATCCTCTGAACTTATTAAGGCTAGCCAATATAAGGAAATTGCAACATTTGAGATTACTAAGGCACATAAGTGCAACATTTATTATAGTTTAGGGCCTTGCAAAGCAATAGCCTTAAACAGCTTGATGCTGGACTCTTATTGGCAAATTAAGGGCTTGAATGACCAATACTATAAAGAAGGTCTCAACTTTCAATATCCCACAAAAACTTCAAAATCTTTTTATGGAGTTGTCTGCCAATGCATTATCAATAGCTGAATATGGCTTCAAGGAGGTCTATTGGACCCTCTTTGTTTCCATTGTCACTCATCACCTGAAATGAAGATGCATCGATTCTCGGATTTCACATGCTCCCAAGAGATATGAAGTAACTTCTATGCTAGGCCGTCAACAATAAATTATCCATTATTTGAAAGTTGGCTTTAACCTATGCTTGCTAGTCAAACCAAGTTGTAACTTGATTGGTTCACATTTTTTATTTCCATTATTTGGATTATTTGATTAGGCATGAATAAGTATATTTTTTTCCACATCGCTTAATTCCATGACTAATCTATTATAGTAAGTATGACCTCATCTGACAAATAGACATATCTAGATACTACCTTGCCCAACAATCTTTATTCTCTTACGTTTCCCCAATCCTATTTGCCACACGTGATGTGCAAGCAAGCATCAAATGCCAATCCACAATGTAGAAATT
This sequence comes from Aquilaria yunnanensis, assembly GCA_039654915.1. Classification (NCBI taxonomy): domain Eukaryota; kingdom Viridiplantae; phylum Streptophyta; class Magnoliopsida; order Malvales; family Thymelaeaceae; genus Aquilaria; species Aquilaria yunnanensis. The sequence continues at coordinate 92,636,989 of CM077596.1, read as the reverse complement.
TTTGTTATTGGTTGTGCATGACATCATTTTAGTTGAATTGTGTTGGCATCTTAGGTCTAGATGGAGGTAAATGCTCCTTAAGATGGCAATAGGGGACTCCCATTTTGCAAAATTCCTTAGCACTAGAAGCAGTTGAGATGATAGTTTGTTTCAAGATACAATTCATTACCATTCTCTCCGATTACTCTCAGCCCCTAGAAGCACCGTGTGAATAATTGACATTAAGCCCACCCGTGTCCCAACTTGTGTATAAAGCTATAAGCTTGACAAAGACTTTTCCTTACTGCTCTATAGGCATCGTCTTGAGGGACGGATTGGCTAAGAGCACATAATATGGTTGCATCCTTCCTTAGTTTACTTGCTTTCATTAATGTTTCTGAATAAATGATATTGGCATCTATCCATCTTATGTTTAACGGCCAATGACTAATTCATGCTACCCACATAACTTTTTATGGAAAATTCACATCCAACAAACAAAGGTGAAGAATGTTTTTCATTTTACTGAAAAGCAAATTTGCCATTTCTAACAGTTAATAATGTATAAATCTAAAAGGGTAATTTCGATTTGTTAAACTTGTGGGACAATTTATCGTTTTAATGGCTTTTAAGGTCAGTGGCCCTATAAGCTGCAAGTCTCACCCTCCCCCAACTATCCCAAACCCCAAAGGTCTTTAAGCGCCCAACTTTGCCGTTGTTGTAGATGGAGAATGGAGGGACCCAATTAACCACTCTTGAGTAAATTCGCCAGCAGAATTCTTCCCCTACAAGTCCAGAATTTTCCCATTTCCCAGGAATTTCACAGAAGAAGGCATTCGAACGGCGCCGAAAGTGGCCGGAGCTAAGGCTAAAATGGTGTCCTACGTGAGCTTGCTGCTGTACGGTGTCGGCGGGATAGTCGCGGCCGGCGTGGCTCTGCTGGTTGCCTTCCAGGAGCGCCTCGTCTACGTCCCGGTTCTTCCTGGTTTAACCAAGTCCTACTCGTTTACCCCTGCCCGGCTCCGCCTCATCTACGAGGATGTATGGCTCAGATCCTCCGACGGCGTCCGCCTTCATGCCTGGTTCATCAAGCTCTTACCCGACTGCCGAGGTAGGTTGCGCCGGATCCGCCTTCATTTAACGGTATTTGGTGAATTTGGCTTCTGGTAGTTGGGGTTTTGGAGTAGTCTGAATTTTGTGAGTTTGAGGTTGTCTGCTGTGATATAACGGTGTGTGGGTGGAATGGAGTCTAAACTACAACAAGCTGTTGGAAAATATTCAATTCGTTGATGAATTGCGATTTGCTGTACTCTTTTAGTACTTGTTTGGTTTTCCGAACTGAGTTTTGTTTCATTGCTGTAGTGTATCGCTGTTTCGGCTGATTCTGTGCTTAGAATGTTGTTTCTATATTTCCATCATAGCTTAAGAAGCTGTGCTGCTTTTGCAGGTCCGACCATCCTATTTTTCCAGGAGAATGCTGGCAGTATCCTTCTTACTGTTTTCTTGAAGTGCTACTATTTGAAGAAAGAAAAACTGTGTTGAATTAAGATTGTTGTGTAATTTTTCCTTGCATGCCTTCTAGAGTTTCTTGAGCTGCCTTAACAGCTGATTGTTAGATATTGCTCATCGCCTGGAAATGGTGCGCATAATGATTCAGAGGCTGCAGTGCAATGTGTTCATGCTTTCTTATCGTGGGTGCGTTTGTGAGAATTGTTATTTGAAAGGGGTCTTTTGGCGTACTAATGTTATTGGCTTTACTCTTTTTGTAGTGCTTGTATAATTGGGTTAATTCTGCTTGATTAATTCTAACAGTTATGGAGCAAGTGATGGGTATCCTTCTCAACATGGAATTACCAAGGATGCACAGGTTTCTGCCCCAGTTTTTGATCTTCATCCTCAACATGTTTGTCACAAAGCTAAGCAACAATTCTTCTTTTTTTTTGGGTTTTGGCTAGGCTGCGTTGGATCACCTTGTTCAGAGGACAGACATTGACACATCCAGGATTGTGGTCTTTGGGAGGTCTCTTGGGGGTGCTGTGGGAGCTGTTCTTTCAAAAAACAATCCTGATAAGGTGCCAGATCTGTCATTTGTTTTCATTTTAGATAGTTGGTCTCAGGATTTTTATTTCATGTTCATTACTTATATTTGCTCCTGTGACATCACTGTATTACAAGATAAATTACTGTCATCACATGTAAAGCCTGGGATTGTGGTGCAACATCTTGATTGTTAGAAAATTGTGCGTACTTCATTTTAACATGAATGAATTAGGTGTAGAGTGCAACTTTGTATAGTCCCTGACTAAAATTGATGAATCTGGCTGCTCATGTAGAGTGATAGGCATGTCATTTGATCATTCTACATAATATTCAGGTGTTATTAATGTCAGAGGTTGAATAAGCAGTGTTTTAGAGCTGGTGCTGCTGGCCACAACTCTTCACAGCTACTTTTACTTTATCCATTAAGTAGGTTAATTTGATTTAGGTTGAGGGTTTGTTAGAATTCAAGTAGTTGAGTGGTTAAATTCTCGTGGATTGGTAAGGGTATTCAGAGTTTTGGTCTGTATCTTTAATTAGTTTAGTGAGACCAAAGTGTAAGAATTTCTGAGGATAGGATCTTTCTAGTTTCAGTCACAAACAAATGAAACTTGAGTCTGTGACTCGGCCAAGATTGGAATTATTTGAATTACTTTATGTTTGTGGAGGAGGTGGACTACGGACAATTTTCTTTAGGGCATCAAGGATTTGGGTGGATATCAGTCTGAGGTCAATTGTTTCCTTTGCATGACACGGACAGAAGATAAGGAGAATTTCTTTGATCAATCAGTCATTTTACTTTGTGCTGGGATTGGATTAAGCTTATCAAACCAAAAGGCAAGTTCCACAGAATGGCTGTTTATCCAACAATGGTTGATGGGACCAAGTGTTTAAAATTGAGAGCCAACATCAGTGTGATGCCAATCTAAATGGATGAGTAAGCTTGCAGCAAAAGATGGAATAGAAATAATTTTACAACATACAAGGTCCAATATAAACATAGCCTTTAACGGAGAACAAAATCAGGGAAGACATCTTAGGTAGTTCGAGATAATAGAGAAAGCCTTACTCTATGATATATTCTTGGGAATTTTCTCTATTCAATTGGAAACAGTTGGTTCATGTAGCCATTCAAGCTAGATTTGAATTAACATTCAATTGATTGATTGACCAGCAATTAGGTTGGTTCAGTTACTTCCGCTTTTTATGTAATGTGGTTGTTCAAGTTTATCTCATCTGGGTATTGTCAATTTGGTGGCCAAAAGGGTAGGTAAAAGAATTGTAGACATTTTCTTGTGATGTGACAGTAGGGAGTCAAGGGACCTAATTTGGTTGATCTTTGAACATAGTTCTTTTTTGCTTCACTTCTTGCATCATTTAGCTAATGTTTGCTGATACTACGAATTAGATCTATTGAAAACCTTTGTTAAACACTTGAGTCAAAGCTATTTGGTTACGACTGGATATGTTTTTATAGCAAAATAAAGCTCCAACAAACCCCAAACTTAACAGTTTGGAATCACACTTCCAAGAGCATCCACTCATGTGGAGGCCAATGAAACCGCTAAGAATAGGCCTCTCATGTGGATCATGAAATTGGGGCTGTCAATAGAAAGATGGGGCAGGCAACCTGTGGTACAATATCATGCTAAGGCATCTGACTCAGGGCCGATTGGCTGTGATTGGAGAGATCTTACCTCGATATAAAGCTACAACAAACCCTTGAATTTAATCACTTGTTTCACTTAATGATCTTGTTGGATCTTTTACACCATTGGGTCACGGATACCATTGAGTCATATCTAATGTTCATGGCTGTGATTCTCTTCACTTTGCAGGTTGCTGCAATAATAGTAGAAAATACTTTTACATCAATTCTGGACATGGTGGGAGTTTTGTTTCCCTTTCTCAAATGGTTCATTGGAGGACCTGGTTCAAAAGGTCCTAAAATTTTGAATTTTCTCGTGCGCTCTCCTTGGAGCACAATTGATGTTGTTAGCCAGGTAGTTCCCTTGCTTTTACTTCTCAACCACTTTTGAGTTGTGTACACATATATAGCAAGAAATCAGTCAACTGGAGCTAAAACAAACCTTAGCATTTAAGTTGTAAACAGCTAATAATATGAACCTTTCTGGATGATGTGCAAAGGAAATCAATGTCTTGCCAAATTAAGCAACTATTTTTTTTTCTTGTCTACATTGACTTGTCAGTAGAAAGTTGACGTGCCATTCCTTGTCCTAAAAACTGCAGATTCAGCAGCCAATTCTGTTTCTATCTGGATTGCAAGACGAGATGGTTCCCCCTATCCACATGCAAATGTTGTATGCTAAAGCAGCTGTTCATAATAAGAAATGCCTTTTTGTTGATTTCGCTTCTGGAATGCACATGGACACTTGGCTAGCAGGTGGTGATCATTATTGGAGAACAATTCAGCAGTTCCTTGAACAGCATGTTCCAGAGAAAAAGGGAACTGAATTATCCCAAAATGATAGCGGTATTGTTCTTTAAAAATTTGTACTTCCATGGCTGCAAATAGTTTTCATATCCTCTGCTCTATCAAATATGCTTTGTTGGCATGAATTTTTTATCTGTGAAGTTGTTATCAGCTTTCTAAGTCTTAAAAGGTTATTGTTCTTACATGTACTTAAAAAATTTGTACTTCCATGGCTGCAAATGGTTTTCATATCCTCCACTCTGTGTCAAATATGCTTAGTTGGCATGAATTTTTTATCTGTGAAGTTGTTATCAACTTTCTAAGTCTTAAAAAGTGATTGTTCTTGCACGCACTTCTTTGTTGGCGTGAGTTTTCTAAGTCTTAAAAAGCGATTGTTCTTACACTTACTTCTTTGTTGGCATGAGTTTTCTAAGTCTTCAAAAGCGATTGTTGTTACACGTACTTAAAAAATTTGTAATTCCATGGCTGCAAATGGTTTTCATATCCTCCGCACTGTGTCAAATATGCTTTGCTGGCATGAGTTTTTTATCTGTGAAGTTATCAACTTTCTAAGTCTTAAAAAGCGAATGTCCACCCCCCCCCCCCCCCCCCCCCCCCCCCCCCCCCAAAAAAAAAAAAGAATATCCATGTGCTATAGCCAAGCTGCATGTTGCCATGCGTCTGGATGAGCATTTTGGTGCCCTCTTTAATGAAAATGGCTGCTTTGTGGCTAAATTTTAAGTTTGTAGTGAACTAGTTAAGGCTACAGGTGCAAGTTTATTCTTACTCTAAACATGCTACTTAGTTCTTCAAAGAATTTTCACTGAAGATTGCCTATTCATGAATTGTACAGAATTGTCGTCCCCTTTGAGGAACCTTAATTTTGTTATCCATGATTTCCTTAGTGCAGTGAGGGCGATTAGAAATGCATGCCACCCATTTTCCCCGGAAGCTCTGTTGTCTTAAATAAACACTCATTGCTTGTTATCTTATGCTACTTTCAGATTTAAAGGAGAGGTGACTGGAACTGGATTCACGTATGGTTTGAGATTTCATAAATGGTCCACTCTAGGACCTCGAAACATTTAGTAATGAGGTACCTCTTTTTGAACGTGCAGCTATCAAGAGCTCCCTTTGAGGGTCTGCCCACTGTTCTTGTTCCTGATTATTCTCTCAGATATTTTTGTTATGAACACTAGCATAAGCAGATGCCAGAAAGAATGGAAAAAGGGAAGAATGAGGTTGCCCTTCTGATACAGTGTGACTTATACAGACAAAATCTAATCGGTTCTGACCTGTTGCAGTATTGTATGACTAGAATATGGCTATGAATTGGCATTTTCATAGTGTTAGGTACATTTGATTTATCCTTGCCTGTTTATGATGGTTGAACATGGTTGTTACTCTTGCCAACACTTTTCCTGGTAAATGATGTGCCAAAGAACTTGTAGACTTAAAACTGCTTAATGATTGCTAGTTGAAGTAGATGCCCTGTTTGTTACGTTAATAGTTGTGGTGCAAATGTACTATTGGCCTTTAAAGATTTAAAAGCAAAATTTGGAAGGGTATTCCAAAGCAGAGCATACCTACTTCTCACAGATTGATTGTTATAAGCGTTAACATCATGACCATGATGGGCAATTTAGTATGTTGTTGGAATTTGAGCAGCAGGAAAATGCTCCCCATTTAAATTGTGTGGTACCGAATTAGGGAAAAAGATGGTGGTGGCATGTTTGTTCCTGACAGGGAAATTTTAGCACTAAATTTGCCATTCCTCCCTCCCCCATCAAAAGTTGGATCAGACAAAGGGATTGTTGATGGTTGGTCTCATTCTAAAATGAGTAATGAGATAAATCTCGTTATGGAATTGCCTCTTGGCTTCAACCCGACCACTTGTTAAAAGGAGACACTAATAAGGTGACGGTCCATAGTTATCACATGCCTACCCATAGCTATAGCTTTAGATGTCACCTAAGTCCAGGGCTAAGTAAAGGACATGTTCATCCAATCCTCGTGCTGCTGTGCATAAGCTAATTGTATGCTGTGTAACAATCCGCACGTCCCCACTGCTCCCAAAAATACCTTTTAGTTGTCACGTGCTTAGCTTCTTTCTTAAGTTTCACCTAAGTGAAGCCCTAAAATAGAGGACATGCTCACCTCTACGATGAGCCCTACCCTGCACCAAGCGCAGAAGCTGACATTAGGAACTGTAGCATAGCTGCTACTGTTTTCTTTTTTTTTTTTTTTTCTTTTGGCTTAACATGTTGTCGTTGCTTCCCGGATTCCTACCTTGCTACAGTACCCTTCCTGTCTTTTCCCTTCCTACCGTCCTGCAAAATACGTTTGCGGCTCCTTTTCAATATAATAGTCCACAATTTGTGTGGATAATATTATTTGGTCCTTAAACTTTGAAATTAAACATGCTGCCACTATTCCCAGCACAAAAAAATTTCTAAATTTTTTACTTTTGTATTTTCCTTTGAACTTTCAAGGTTTACAGTGAAAAAAAAAATACAAAAAACAACTTCTTTGGTTTTATGCTGTTTGTTTTTTATTTATCAAATTGGTAACAAACAATTTTGAAACAATTTCAATTTTTCAAAAAATTCCAATTGATCATAATTTTTTTTTGCTCCAACCATTCATAACCTTTTTAGCTATTTTTTCCCTGTAAATGTAATTGATATAAAAAATTTATATTTTTTTTAATCAACACAACAAAGTGTGGGTTGAATTCTAGTAGGGTTGCTAAACAAAAGTAAATGTAATTTATTTTATCTAGGTAGCTAATTTTAATAAATTAATGCACTATATTCTTAGTTTATTTAATTTAAAGCTTAAAAAATTTTATCTTGAACATTTAATTCATCTTATTATCTCCATTTAAAATTTTACTATACAAAATCCAATAAGGAATATATTTTTTTTAATTTTAATTTAAACTCTCACTAAATAAAACTAATTAATTTTATTTTTTTAATCATCATTACTCTTAATAAAAAAAATTAATTTTAGTTTTAGACGTAAAATTAAAAAAACATCATAAATTATATTCACCTTAATCTTTGTGCCTAATAAAGAGACATTTCATTTTAAGTTGATATACGATGAACCTGATCTACACGCTACACTCATACTTTCACAGTCTTTACAAAATTATTACCGTGTCTTGAATAGCACAAATAGAAAAATGAACACCACCCATACAAGGTCGCCACCATTTGAACAACATATCTTATGAAATGAATACTACTAAGTCAAACAACATTTTCCTGTAGATAGAACACCATATTATACATGGCTAAACACTAATTTGTACCTCGATTTTTTCAAACTACAAACGCACTATTACAGAATGGTTAATGTGTATTGAATAACATATCTTACAAAATGAACACCACTATGTTGAACAACTCTGTCCCATAGAAAGAGTATTACATTATATTAAGCTGAATATTTTTTACTGAAAAGAATAACATTTATTACTAAAAAAAATAACACTTCTTACTGAAAAGAACAACATTTATTACTGAATGGAACAATACTTATTACAAATAATACATCTTACGAAATAAACAAAATATTACAGAATGATTCATTTATCTAGATAGAATAACACATATTATTGAACGAAGCAACACTAATTATTGAATAAAACAACACTTATTACAAACAATACATCTTATGAAATGAACAATATATTATAAAATAGCAAATTCGTATGAATAGAACAAAACTTATTATTGAAAAGAACAACATTTATTACTGAACGAAATAACACTTATTACGAACAACACTTCTTAGAAAATGAATAACATATTACAGAATAGCATGTGCATGTATAGCAACATATTTTTTGGAGTCACCACCAATCGATTTATATCTGGGTCGATTGGAAACCTTGGAATGCTCTACGAGAGTTCAAGGGACTCGGGAGTACAGTTACACTAAAATAACCCTATTCTAGCGCTAAAAAATTAGTACCTTAATTTAGTTTAAGTTTTGTGTTTTGCTTGCTTTTAAATAATTTGAATAATTTTCCAAACCATGGGTTCTAACTAAACCACCCGGATATGGACTCTAAAAAATACTCTTGATTTTTATATAATTTTAATCTTTCCAAACCATAGATCCTTTCGGACTACCCGAATGTGCAACCTAAAACTCAATCTATTATTTTTAAGTAACTTTGTTAATTACCAATCCAAACCATAAATCCTATCGGATCACCGAATATGGATATTAATATATTTTTATTATTTTATCTTATGAAAATTTTGATTAATAATTAATCCAAACCAGAAATCCTATTGGATCACCTAGATATAGATCTTGAAATTTATTTTTATTTATTATCCTAAATTCATCTAAGGGTTTTATTAAACTCACGCGGAATTGAATTTTTCTAAATGTGATTTTTAGATGTATTATGTAAATTAATTTTAAACTTATATGAATAAAAAAAAAAAAAGCAAACTCTGTCAAACCTAAATATGCAATTCTATCTATTGTTAGTGACCAAAACTAAGCCGTGGTACCAAAACAAATAAAAAAAGCAAACAACAAAAGGAAATGAACAAAATAATACTGTTAGTGGCTGAATTGAAAAACAAGAGAAACTAGGGACCAAAATGAACAAAACCAAAAGAAAAGGGTGCCTAAATGCAGGTTTTACCGAAGGGATCAGGTCCTGACGGAGACAGGTCGGGTTGAGGGTTGACAAACGGGTTTGTCCTCGATTCTCGCCTTTCCGAAGACGCTGAGGCGGAGGGCCTCCTCGGCTTGGCTAGCCAGTGGCAGGCGACCTTGGGGGACTATTGGAGGGCCGATGGCGTCGATGGTGGCGGATTCGAAGATTGAACGTGGTACGATCTTCCTCCGATCGGGCGTGGACGACGGCGAGAGGGGCTCCTGGGCACGGTGGCACGTCGTCGAGGAGCAGGGACCACTAACGGCTGTGGGGCTTGACCTCCAGAGGCGTCGGGCAACGAAGAGGACGTTCCAAGGGTGACGGCGGCTTAGAGGAGAGGTCAGGGTTGTTGGGTAGGGTAGCTAAGAAGCAGGGGCTTGAGCCTGCAGTTTTACTCTTACCTTTTTTTGGCTGGAGCTTAGTAATTACTCCCTCCGTCCCATATATTTTGCACCATTTTTTTTTTTTGAGTAATCCCAAAACTCTTGCACCATTTTTTTTTTAAGTAATTTTTTTACACTCTATTTACAACTATACCCCTAACTTAACCGATCCCTGACAACAGTTCCACTCCTTTTCTCTGTCTTGCGTTCCACCATCTCAGCCCTCTCTCTCTCCCCCTCCGGCAAGATTATACTGTGCACATATATCTAATTAGACATACTAATTCTATCTTAACTCTCTGTATATAATCCACCTTCATAAAAATATTTGACAATATATCTAATTAGATATAATGATTATTTTACAATTCTAACTCCCAAATTTTTTCTTCTCAAACTGTTTTTCTCTCTGTCCCTCTCAACGCTGCCACTCTTCTCTCTCCCTCTAATAACTGGTGTCGTCGGTTGCATCCATTTTTCATTCCAGATCTTCGTTATTCGAATCACCGCCGATCGAATCGTTTTTTTATTCACCTCCGATTGTAGCCGTTTTTCGTTCTAGATCGAATCGCCACTTTAGACTCTAATATTTGAATCACGTATTCAATCTTCGTTCTTTAAATCGCGATCGAATCACTGCCACTCCGATCACGTCTTCGATCGAATCACGAAGATCTTTGAATCACCGCCACTTCAGACTACGATCGCTCCAGTCTTCGATCTCCATTCTTCAAATCGCGCCTTCGATCTTCGGACTTTGATCGCCGCCGATCAAATCGCTCATCTCCGATCGAATCGCCTCTGATCTTTGTTCTTTGAACCTCCACTGATCTCCGCCGCATCGTCCGGACTTCGATCTCTGAATAACCGACGATCAAATCACTACTATTAGTTACATGTTCTGGTGATTTGTATTTTTTCAGTCAGAGAATGGTTTGTGGTGATTTGTGCTTTTTATTTTATGAACTAACAAAAAATATTTATTATGATAGTTTTATACATTTATTTAGATATTTTAATTTTTTTAGACACTTTTAAATTTGAAACTAACAATTTTTCTACATATTGTTATACTCACTTTTACAATTTGAATTAGACGGCTTTTCATATTTGTTTAGACACTTTTATTTTTTCTTCATATACTCTTATTTTTTGTAAATCAATTATTTACATATTATTTCAGATATTTTTATATATTGTTATAAACACTTTAATATATGTATTCATACAATTTTACATATCATATGTAGACAATTTTATATAGTCATTCAAACACTTTTACTTACTGATTTAAATACTTTTATTTTTAATATAATAAATTATTTTACATATTACTCAGACACTTTAATATATTCTTGTAAACGCTTAAACATATCTACTTAGATGCTTCTACAAGTTTACATATCATTTGGCAGAGAACAAATAGTTTGCATATTATTAAAAAAAATAAATAGTCTGCATATTATTTTAGACATTTATATATACTTGTTTACACACTTTTCCCAATTATTTTAGACATTTTGCATATTTGTCTTTAACACTTATGCAAGTGCAAGTAATGACAGAATATCTTATGGTGGCAAGGACGACGGCAGCCTCAATGGTGGCAGAATTGAGAGCATTATTTTTTAATAGGAAGAGAGTGTGTTTTGATGATGAGGGCAATTTTGTCCATTTTTTTATGGAAGTGAATTATATAGAGAGAGTCAATGGTGAGTTGATATGTCTAATTAGACATATGTGCATAGTATAACAACTACATCAAAACCTTCTCTTTCTCTTTCTTCAGAAATCTTACCTCATTTCCACCGTCGCCAAAGTTGCTTCCACCACGACCTCTGGATCTTCCATCGTTACTCGCATTTGTATAAATGTAAAAGGCAAGATGAAAAGTATCTAAAACAATTGGGAAAAGTGTATAAACAAGTTTGTATACATGTCTATAATAATATACGGACTATTTATTCTCTTCAATAATATGCAAACTATTTGTTTTCTATCAAAATGATACGTAGAAGTAAAAGTGTCTAAATAAATATGTTAAACTATTAGGGTAATATACAATTAATATATTATCTTAAAAATGAAAGTGTTTAAATTAATAAATAAAAGAGTTTGAATGACTATGCATAAGTGTCTAACAAATAATATATAAATGACTATAATAATAAGCAGAAATTTTGTTATCTTTAAAATTAAAAGTGTCTGAAAGAATAAGTTAAATAGTCCAAATGAATATATAAAAATGTCTAAACAAATGTATAAAACTATCCCGAACACTCATCTTCAAGAATTTGAACCAACTTATAAACAATTTATTATCTTTAGAAAATAACTATTTGATATAATAAAAAAATGTCTGACTAAATATGTAAAAATGTTCAAAAAAAATGTAAAAGTATCTGAAAATAATATATAGATAAACAAAGGTATATAATTCAATGAATAAAGAAGCATTGAAATAAATATCTAAAAATGTCTAAAATGGAACATAAAAATTTCTTAACAATAATTAATAAATAATTTTTTTTTTCTCGTCCCTCTTTTATCTCTCTTTTGCTCACTAGCCTCTTCTTCTCTTCTTCGCTTGCGATCTCTCCGTTGCTCATCTTTACGATACTTTTGCCTCAAACTTACCCCAGACCATGAACTCATCTTTGTCGCGATCTTCTCCCCCTTCGTTCATTCCTATTTCAGTTCCGAGCGACAACAAATTGGACCTTCGATCCAAGCGACAGTAAATTAGACCTTCGATCATAGTGATAACAAGGAACTCGAGGCAAGAGATTGGAGATTGGAGTGACGCGAGAGATTCAAGATTGGAGAGGCTCGAGGTGAAAAATTGAAGATCGTAGTGACAATAAGGAAGTTAGGCGTCAATCGGAAATCGAAGTCACGCGATTCGATCTCAAGCACTTGATCTGGAATTAATAACGGCGGACAATTAACGATGATAGCATCGAAATGAAAACGGCAGAAGAATGATGATGATGAAATAAAGAGAAACCGTTTGAGAATGGAAACTTTTGAGGGTAAAATTGTAAAATAACTACTATGTCTAATTAGACATATGTCCATAATATCCATAATAGGAGCTTAAGGTTACGAAAATTCTTCCTTTCTTCTCTCTAGTAATAACCCATATTTATACTAGGAGAGTCTTGGGTGAGGTTAACTAGGTTTTTAGAAGTTAAAACACATCCAAATCAAATTTGGGAGAGTTTTGGTCAAAATACTAATCCAAGTCCAGAAAAACTCTTAAGTTGCTGATTTAACCCTCGACTTCATGCAAATTCTCAATTCCACCCAGTACTTCTCTAATCTGTCAATTGAGCCCAATACTTTCAGGATTTATCAAATTAGCCCAAAACTTCACAACTTTTCACAGATTTGCCCAGAATTTCATGATTTTGCCAGATTTGCCCCAAACTTTCCAATTTTGCCTAGAATCTTCTAAAAACCCTCGATTTCCACCTAGACTTTTTCCTTTTGCCTAAACTGGCCCTATAAAACCTTTAAGACTCCAAATTAGTACCTAAACTAAATTAATTCCTATTTCTACCCTAGATGAATGTTTTAAACTCCTAAAATTAATAACATAAATAAAAAGACCAAATTGCCCCCTATGAAACAAAATGCTCCGAAAACTGACTTTTCCTTAACCTAGAACTAAACAAAAGTTAGTATCCGGATAAAATTAAGTGTTAATAGTATGAACAAAACAACACTTATTACTGAATAGAGTAACACTTATTACTAAATGGAGAAACACTTATTACTAAACGGAACAACATTTATTATGAACAGCACATCGTACAAAATAAACAACACATTTGTATGAATAAAAGGACACTTATTACTAAAGGGAACAACACTTATTACAAACAACACATCTTACAAAATGAACAACATATTATAGAACAACACATTTATATAAATGAATCATCACTCATTATTGAATGAGACAACACTATGGAAAAAAACAATATTTGGCTCTAAATAAAAGTTAAATCCTTCAGCATTACTATCAATGTACTCCTTCAGCCAAATCCTACCGGTGGCAACCTTCATCGCTAGGGTTGCCTATATCATAGCATTGTGTCCTTCAATCTCCTCTTTATCAAACATATTCCTATGGTGAATCTGATTCACGCTTACTTTAGACTTGTCATCAACCTCGTAACTGAAAAAGCTGATGAAGTACGATGTCCTCTACTTTTTCATTCTTATAAATGTAGTGTTCTGTAAAATATTATTAATTTTGGAGAAAATACTGTTCATAAATAATATTCTTTGAATCAACATACAAAATGTTGTTTCGTTCAAACAAATGTATTGTTTCCTTCAGATAAATATGTTGTTCTATAAAGTGTTGTTTTCTTTAGACAAATGTGCTTTGCAAGGTGCGGTGGCAGTTTCATAAATATCATAAAAACATAGGTGTAGCACATGAACCGTGTGTATTTTAGCGTGGGCCTTACATTTTTATGAAATGGAGGGAATTATACAAATAATTACACACTTTAAAAGGGTCAACTCCACCAGTCGTCCCTATGATAAATGTTAATTTTGTGGTCAAACATGTTGACTTTTTGTCAAATTTGACCACAATTTTCTACCTTATCACTCAATATTTTTGGCCAATTCTTGCTTTGATCCTTCATTTTGTAGGTTGGAGAAGCGGACCATAGCAATGGAATGGCACCGGGACAAGCGGAACTAAAAACGGGAACGCAAAAGTCAACGGACATTATAACTGTGACGCCTAGGCGTCAGGAGCGAGGCCTAGGCGCCACAGTATAAAGTCCTTTGCCAAGAAAATTTCACTTTGGCGCCTAGGCGCCCATCCTCCCCATTCTGACGCCAGACACCATCGAGCTCTGGCTCCTAGGCGCCCAAGCACCCCATCCTGGCGCCTAGGCGCCAGTCACCCGGGAAAGTGGTCCCCTCCTCAAATTTGAACTCAAGCTTGCTATTGGCCAAGGTTTTCTATCCAAAGGGTTTTGTGAGTGAAAGGGACATCCTCTAGAGGAGAAGAATCTGGAACATAGCAAAGGGGAAGAAGAGCTTCTTCATCATCTTCATCTTCATCTTGTTTTTCTTAAAACTAGTTTTGGGTTTTTCCACCATAGTTAGTTTTCCTAGCTTTTCTTAGGTTCTTCTTGGTGACTATTGGAGCTAACTTGGAGATTGCTTGGAGTGCTCAAGGAGACTAGCTTGGAGACTTTGGATTCAAGAGCTTCTAGCCATCTTGGGTTTACTCTTTCATCTTCCTTGTAGTTCTTCATGGATGTTATTATGTTTACTTTCATGATTATGTTTCATTTAGTTATGGAGTAGTTTTCTTAGCACTTTCTATGGATGTAGCTACTTGGATTGATTATGTTGGATGAATTTATGGTTATGTGATGTTGGTTTTCTACTAAATGTATGTTTATTCTTCTTTTAAGCTTAATGTTGTGTTAGCTAGTTGATGGCCACAATTAGTTGCACTATAAATTGTATCTAAACTCTTGGAAAAGATTAAAAGCTATTGGACCTAGGAGAAGAATTTAATGGCTATGGACTTGTTGGAAAATTAGTCTAAGTCATTAGGTAAAGGTAAATTGAGCTTTAATGCCTCTTTCTAAACTTGTAATCTGGTGGAAATCCTTATTAAGTTTAGATTAGAGAGATTAATTCTTTCACTTGGAAAAGTAAGAATTTAGTTGAATAACTTTATCAACATACATTGGAAATTAACCCACTCACCTAAGTTCACCAACAAATCAAGACAAGTAGTGAACCCATAGGAAGTGTTCTTTCATGATTTGATAAAAACTACAATTTTTACATTGCATACTTGCAGTCTAGGTTAATAGTATTCCATTTAGCTAAGGTTAGTCACTTGTTTAAGTTGCCTACATTTTCATCCAACTTTGGTTGTTTAGCTAAAGTTTACTTTGAGTAGTGGTACTTGACAATCAATTTAATCAATCTTCGTGGGAACGATACCCACTCACCTCATCTACACGTCTACCGTACACTTGCGGAATAGTGGTTTTAAAATTTCACAACACCCTAAACTATGTCCTATGTTACTTACTTGTTCCCAAACTATCAAGTATTGCAATAATCGTCTTCAAACTACCAAATTGTTACACCTGTCATCCTGCCAATAGACCAGGTGTTAAAAAGTGATAGAATTGAAGGGAAATGCACAATCAACCCTAAAAATAGTTTGAAAGTTAGTTGACAATCAAATATGGCCATTGCAGCAACCTATTCTTTTTCATCACCAAGCCTCTACTTCAAGGCCAATGCCTAGACAACACCAGCAATCTCATTCTCCATGTACAACTTTTTGGGTCTCTTCAAAATCATTATTTGTTCATTCTGATTCCAGACAATCAAACATTTGTAGCTAAATAAACCAATACATGTATAAGCCAGTAAGGCAACGTCAGTCTTTTTCTTCGTCGTTTACCATTAATAATGAGCCATTGTCACCAAAAAGCATCATTCGTGGTCAAACGTACAAACCCTTATTTTTTTTCTAATCTAATTAATTAGTTTATCCATAAATTTTTAAAATTTAATTATTTTCTAATTTCTTGGTTGATTTATTTGGAAATAAATTGGTTTTAATTTGCACCACCTAAGAAGAAACATGGGTTGCCTTCTTCTCACAATAGGTTCATGATGTAAGCTAAAACTAATAAATTTCTTTAACCTTATACTGTGGAAAATTAGTTGTTATTATTATTATTGTTGTTGTTGTTATTATTTGATGGCCGAAGACCTAGAGCCTCGGAGTTCACCGAAGAAGTCCTAGCCTCTTCTATCTACGAGGTCGGTCACAGCATTTTCAGAAGCGTAAAGTTGCATCAGACCGTATGAAATTTGGGAGTACCAATGCACCAACGGGACCACTTAAGCGAGGGACCCATTAGGGACCTCAGCATCTGGAGACCGAAGTGTTAGTGTCGTGCCTAAAAAGCCAATTATGAGATAATTGTATTTTTGCACATTGAGTCATGATATTTTATTAAGGCATTAATCCAGCAATTATGTTTGTTGTTCTGTTTCTGCGTAACGTAATAAACATAATTGTAACCCTAGAATAATGATATTCTTAAATGTCCCTGGTATAGTATTATTGTGGAGCGGGTTGCAATAATACATAACGACTAGCATATGTGGAGACTAATATGAGATATGTAGTCTACATATGCGTACAAGTTGGAGAACTTGTGTACTGGACCGACCCACCATGAGAACACTACATGGATTGTTATATGAGTGTCATAAGTGATTCTCATAGTGATCATGGTATATGTAGTCCTTCGACCTAAGATCATCAAGGTTCCCTACATATAAGTCACATACTTTGATACTTTCCTTTGTTGCTCATAACTGAGTGAACTTGAAGGAGGTCATTGGGTATATCACATATCATGTGGAGGGATTTGTATGATCAAGATGGGATTTGTCCCTCCTATGTAATGGGAGTGATAGCTTCGGGCCCTTTGATAGAGTGAGACTTAGAAAATACATGGCCATGCTTGGATGAGTTGATATACGATATCAATGTCATCAGTTTAAGTTGGTCTACTCGGTAATCAAAAAACCAAAGATTGGGCTATACGAGAGTGACACATTCCATGTCTCGTGCTTAGTCTTGATATCTTGGACAAAGGGACAATAGCATATATCGATGATGATCATAAAAGTTTAGTCGAATCACTAACAATCTTGTCACTTGGGTAGCAATGATGTGTTGCTAGACACTGCTCATTGCTTATAATCATAAATGTGATTTATGATCATTGCCAACGTGGTAAGAGCCTATTGGGTTGCACACATAGAGCTATTTGGATCATTAGAATGCATGGGCTAATTATTTGGGTTATGGTTTCACAATAATTTCGTATTAATAATGGGCCCAAGAGTTGAGCCATTATTAAGCCCGAAATTAAAGTCTAATTAGATTAGGGCTTTGAAACCCATTAGGCCTGGAAGTTGATTCTCACTATAAATACAACTTTTAGTGAGAAATTCATAGGTCTCATTGCCCTAGCCTCCCAAAAGGACAACCGCACTCTTCTCTTGCAATTCCTTGAAGGACGCAAGCTAGCACTGTGAGCGCAAGAGAAACGCATCTGCCAAGACGTGATGGAAGTGTGGTGATCCCGAGAGGCTCGTGTGGATACCATAGAGAGCCTGAACACGTCAACTGTTTAGGTTTTGTGATTCGACTCTACAGTTGAGTGAGAGATCTCAACCGAAAATTATGTATGAAAATTTTCGAACACCCGGTTTGCCCCGTTTCACTTGGATCCTGGAGGGTTTCGGTTAAATTCTGCTGTGCTATTTGGCTCCCGAAACCCAACACAAAATACCCCTATAATACTGATAAAAACCATTAAGGCCGTATTACCTAGTGCATACAAGATGCTCGCTTAGACCTGAGTTAAGACAGTTGGTTGAAAAAGTTATTGGGGAAAAATAGGCTTCTAACCTCATTTCACACCGAACACATGGACAGTGGATCAGGGGTGTTGCTAGCAAGCCTCTGCCCTCTACAACAGGTATAAAAATGGGACATCTTCAGGTACACACATACCGGAATACAAGGATTTGTATGTGTGTACCTAAAGATGTCCTTTTTTATACCTGTTTTGGAGGGCAGAGATTTGCTAGTACCCTTAATTCACCGTCTACATGTTTAGTGAAATTTGAGGTCAAATGTCTATTTTTCCCTAACAACTTCTGCAGCCAACTATCCTGACACAAGTCTGAGTAAACACCTCACATGCCCTTGGTAGTACAACCTTAACATGTTTGTTGGTATTATAGGGGTAACTCATTCTCTAGATGCTGAGGTCCCTAACGGATCCCTCAATTAAGTAGTCCCGCTAGTGCATCGACACTCCCAGATTTTGTATGGTCTGATGCACCTTTATGCTTCAGAAGTGCTATGACTGACCTTTTGGATAGCCGAGGCTATGATTTCTTCGAGTAAGCTCCAAGGCTCCAGGCCTTTAGCCATCACATGTTCTCCACCCTACAGCTTATGGATTTATAGATCCATCAACTCTAGTGCCTTCTACGCTTCAGCCCCGATGTTTTTGCTTCTTCCTACCACATTGTTTAGGCTTCCCAATGTAGCCATTACTCATGTCAAAGTTACGCTACATCGCTACATTGGCTTGTGGGTTGCTAGCTTTATGTCTTCTCACAGTAGGAATCATTGCCTTAATCCAGGTTTCTAGGCATACGTGTCACTCAGAGATTGGCTCTGCCTGTAATGCGTGCTTATTTTGAGTAAAAGGCATTTTTGACATTGCACATTTTGCATTCAATATGACGTACTCCTCATCGGGCTATATATATATCCCTTTTCATCTAGTAGAAGCCTCACTTCTCCTTTCTTCGCACTTGTTTTCTTTCTATCGCTCTCAAGCTCTTCTGCTCTTTCAGCAGATTTTAGTTAAGCTTTTCCAGCAAACTCCAGTTTTTAGGTAGGTATTGCCTTTTATTCCCCTTTTTTCTCTTCTTGCCAAAGTAGTACAATGGCCGAAGTAGTTGTCACATCTAAGGGCTGGTTATGAGTCTCTAGATGCTCACCCGAGTTGTGTCACATTGGAGAAAATGGAAAAGCGGTGGACCAAATACGTTCTTCCAACCGAGGTCTCTGTTCTAGTGCTAAACAAAGGGAAATGAGCTACCAATTCCATGAGGGGGAAATCACTGTGTTTGTGTTCAAAACATAGTTGAAGGTTAGCCTCTAATATCCTCCCCATCCCTAGTAAAAGACTTCTGTAAATTTCATAGGATCACAGTTAACCAGATCCCCCTAAACTCGTATGCCCACTTCAACACTTACTTGTGCATGAGCAAGGTGTTTGGGCTAGAGCCCCATTTTCTCATCTTTTTGCAGTATTACAAGTTACTTTTTGCGCCAAAGGGGTTTTTCTACTACATGCTTCCGAAGGGTTTTAGGAGTAAGAAGTACACTTTGGTCAACACCCGGGATGGCTTGCACAATTAGAAAAAAAAGTACCCTTTTATGTAAGTGTCAGAGTCTTGGGTGATATCGGACAAATGGTTGGCCGGAAATATGGAAGTGGACGTGAATGATCCCTTGGTACTTTTTAACAAAAACTGAAGAAGCATTTTTTCAACTTCAATGCTAGGATACGGGGGGTGGCGGACTAGGGGGATTTGGATGAATAGGCTAGTTTTTACCCTTTTCCCATTAAGTGGAAATTGATGACAGAAGAAATTATTTGTGCCCTTTAGATCCACCCCTCTTTCAAAGCCGCCAAAGTCTGTTGCCCGTCTTCTAAGCTCGGGCAATTCCTCTAAGGCCCCAGTCTTGGTTCAACTACATCAATGGGATCTTACTTATTCTGCTCTTGTTTCCCATAAGTATTTTTTTAATTCTGCCTTTTCTTCTTCAAAGTGCCCACACTGATGCCTTTGCTTTGTCAGAGATGAGTGAAGACTTCAATGCCCAGTTTTATCGAAAGGCCTTTCTTGCCAAGGTTTTAAAAAAGGACGGTAAAAAGGCGGCCAAGAGGAAGCCCAAAAGGAAGGCCTCCAATTACCCTCCGTTGAAGAAGATTTAGGGGAGTCTTCGTCCACAGACGCTACTGCTACCAAGGTATCGGTCCAATTCCAGATATTGGTCTGCTTCATGACAAAGTCCTGAAAGTACCCTAAAGATGATGAAGAGCTACAAGCAGAAAATTAGACGATTGTTAGTATAGGTAGAGGAAAAATGGATAGGTAAGCCCATGAAAAAGAAACTAAAGGAGAATTTTGGGTTTAATATAAGAAGAATTTTAAAGGGATGAAATCCAGTGCACCAAGTCAACCAATCCAGAAATTCCTTAGTAGCTAAGCATGTGTTTTATTTACATATGTTCTATTTTTAGGTAATCAAAAAAATTGATCAAATGAAAAAATTCTCACACTTTTCCTTTGAAGGGTAGTAGGCTGGGTAAGTTCCAAATTCTCCACTTGCACGGCTATTTCCAAGAGCAATAACAACTAGGGAAAGACCCTTTTTTATTTCCTCCCTTTTTGCTTCAAAAAGAGCTCTAATTTCACTATACAATATATTTTTTATCCATTTATCTTCTTTTTAATCTTAATTTAATCTAGATTTCTAATCAACATTGATCAAAGACTTTCTAATTTTAATTAGGATTTTAAAACAACTACAAGAATGAAGAGCGAGAGAGAAAAAGCAATCAAAAGAACTTTCAGATCACAACTATAGATATCTAAAAGTTTTAGAACTCAAATAGAAAAACTTTCTAAGTTTTAAGGCTAATTGTATGTCCCCCCTCACTTCGTTACTTTTTAACTTTTGATATAACAACAAGACAACGAGTGCAACAATTCGATAATTTGATGATGATTGATGCAGTATTTAATAGTTCTTGGATGATTAAGTTACATTGGACATAGTTTAAAGACAGCCGATAAAATTTACAGCATTTTAAAAAGTGAATCTTTTTCTATTGTTTGTTTTGATAGTTTAAACTACTAGTTTTTGTTTAATTTATTTTAGGGTTCATCTATTATTGTTTTTAGAACTTTAAAAGTTGTCACATTATGATCCTCAAATTTAACTTCTTAAATAACTTTAGTATACATTACTTTATTTGTTTTCTATAGAATATAATCAGCACTTAGAGGCTACGCTAAAGGGGTTGGAGTGTTATCACCCCCTTAATATTTTCCTTGAACATATATATAATGTATATTTTATGAATTATTTAAATAAAAAAGAAACTAACAAATGCTGCTTTTAACTTTTGATCATGTAAAAATTTATACCCAATATCAATGCATTGGTCTTGATTTTTTATTTGCAGTTGAAAATCCAGTAAGTTTTTTTTATTTTCTTATTACCATGCCAGTCAAGTTACTTTTTAAATCCAAATTGAAATTGGATTAAATGTGATGATAAGATAAGTGGTTATATTGACACACATATAAAAATGATATAATTTGCTTTATTTTTCACACATAAGAAATTGAGATAAAGATATCACACAAAACAAGAAAAAAAAGAAGGGTTTGTGATAATAAAGAGTCAAGAAGTATTATATAGCAATTTTTATTTTTTTGGGATTTTTGGACTTATATATTTATCAATTTTATCCGGTGAATTTGATGGTGATTTTTTTTATTCTTTCAAATAGTACATAATACCTACTACTAAGCTCGATAAAATAGTCCCGCCACTGCCATGGTGATTTTTCAAGCTGGAACTTGCAATTTTAACTTTGTCATTATTGATATTAGTAGATTTCATGCTAAAATTGCTACATGACTATTAAGATTGGAATGAGTAAATTTTAATATTTTTAGTCATAAGACTTGAACTAACATTTTAGTATATTTTTTTCTTTTAAATTGAATAAAATATCTTTATATATAAATTTTATATTAAAATTTCATATATCCCGCCTCCCCATACCTGAAATAGGCTTCTATTAATTAGCAGAGAAAGGTACACATAAACATCTTATTCTGTTGATTATATATCATAACGCATTTAGTTCTATTAAAGAAAAAGATTATAAATTATCTGATCATAATACTAGTTCATGGCCATCTTATTCTGTTGATTATATATCATAATTAAGCTAATTTGTGGATGAATTTTCCCGATCAAGGAATGCAACAACAACCAACGGAACTATAACAATAATCACTTCTGTCCCCAGCGCAATCGTATTTGCAAAGTTCTAACTCACAAGCATCCTGTGCAATGGACTCATCGCAACTGGGATCTCCATTCTCATCTGCCACCGATAAATAAATAAATAAATAAAACCAACATATATATGTGTGTTTGTAATTAAGGGAGATCGATTTCAAACAATAATTATTTTAAATGAGATCATATTTCTAAATCGAATTACCATAAGCATCCTGAAAATTGCAGCAGCACAGATTTAACCGAAACACCTATCAGCCTGACGATCAATATCACTTAAAATGCACGCATTTCCACAAGTAAATTGATCACACTGTGGTAAATATTTATACATGATGCAGTTTGTTGGGGTTGGTGGTGCCACAAAACCCACCCCGTCATCACCTTCACCTGCAAATAAAAGTTTGAATATATAATTAACTTGCATTATCTGATCAATTAATTGAATTGTCGTCCTAGCCACTTAGCAAGATGGTAAAATGATATGGGTGGAGGTTCCGGGTATCTTTCAGGTTCTAAAAAACAGGTATTTTTTTTAATACACAGTATCTTATAACTATTTACCTTGTAAAGTTGTTTCTGATTATAAAAAAAAAAAAATTAATTGTCCCAATAAAGAACAGGTAAAGAGCATTTTTATTTTCTGGTACTAATGAATTATGAGGATAAGTAAGAGGTGGAGAACAAATTTTGTTTAGGCCTAAATAACGTTGTACTCCTCAAATTTTACTAGCTCGCACTTTTGACCTTCTAGAGAATAACTCTAGTTGACTCACCCCTTGAACTTTGCAATTCGGGATACCTTTCATCACCTTCATCAGGCTCACAAATAATCTCTTCCTTCTCCTCTTTACATGGACCACTATATGTAAAGGCATCTAAATTTAATTTCCTCTCTTTACTAGACATTTGTAATTATCTCAACTATAATTTTTATAAGGGTAACTCGCTCGTAACCTTGATGACATTATTGGTACCTTTGGAATAAAATTTTCTCATATTGCAAAAGAAAAAAAATATTCCCACAACAACTACTTCTTACGATGCCATGTTTAAATGGATATTTCCTATGATGATACCTTCATGCTTAACATCTCTTCGACCTAGTAAGAGCTTACCCCTTTGTTCTCCAAGCAGCATAGTGCGCCATTTTCCTGTCAAACACCATATTATACTTGAAAATCTTAGCAATATTTGCTATCCAGTCCAAAAAATCTTCGATACTTAAATTTCCATCAAAGTAAAGGATGTCTATCTTTAATAAGGACACTATAGCTCGCCATGTACGTTCAACAAGAAAATCATCTTGATTTGATTCAGAATCTTCCGTGAACTATCTTGGCTCAATGGGGATAGTCATCTCGTCCAACAACTCTTCCTCAGTGTAAGCTTGAGGCCTATGCTGACAGGCTTGAAGGGGTCTTCTAATAGCCAGGTCAAGGGTGACATCTGAAAGATTTGTTGTGCTCATCAAAGCCAACTTATCTCCTACTGTGATAAACCCATAAGAACTATATTACATATGAATTGATGGATGATGGAGATCATGCCACATGAGACTTAATTCATCTTTGTAGTTCTTTAAAAAGGTGTTCACAATCTATGAGTATATACATGGGTTGATTACTCATAAAAGATTGCACATATGACATTACTATATGAGATAGAGTGATTTGTCTCAATCACTGGAATATTGGTTCCCAATGCGTATGTGGATATTTATGGAGATAAATATTTGAACAGGACCAAATCAATTACTCTTAGACCTTCAACTGTTGAGAAAGAGTAAATGTTATTTATTCCGTAGACTTGAGAATAATATGAATTTAAATGTATACTTTATGTGATTTTGATATGTCAACCAATGATGCCTACTATAGGATATACTTGGACATGTTGGATCACATAAATGTAACATGTTAAGTTCATGATTATTCAACAAAGAATTCACCGCTCTTGAAATAAGAGTGAATATTGTGGAGTAAGTCTCTTGGTTTTTCGGATTAAGAAATCCACGTGGTCGATTTAGAAAAATATTGTTTTGGAAATATTATTTTCTATATATAAAATTATATATATGGTATATATAGATTTTATAAATGTTTTTCTAAATTGTTTAGAGTCCGAATAAACTTGAAGAGACGTGCACATATTTAATTCCGTATTGACAGTACCACGTTTTGGATGTGGTTGGTCTAGTCCGGATTATGTGCAACAATATTGGACGGTGAACGGAATAGAATAAAATGGGTACTTGTGAATTGTCTCTGAAATCCTGGGAGATTTTACAAGGTCGTATAATATGTTGTACTGACTTGTAAACAATAAATTAGTTGAGGACTAATTTGACAGGATTAAGAGATCCCAAGGGTCCCACGCCACATTCTAAACTCTACCCGGTCAAACTTCTAAAAGAAGTTGTACTTCAGCTTCTGAGAGAAGCTATTGTACTTAACTTCTAAGAGAAGTTTTACTTTAGCTTCTGAGAGAAGCTACTGTACCTTTTGCCTATAAAAGGAGTGGTTGTGTATTATTGAACTAGAGAGATAATTAGTCCAGAAACAATAATAGCACAAACACTCATATAGTGCAACCAGAAGAGAAGGAATTCGAGCGTGTTAAGCTTGGAGAATTCTGCATTTGTGGAATTTCGAAAACAAGGTACCCGTGTGATTATTTCTACAATCCGATCCTGGTGCATGCTAATTTAATAGCGTGAAACTCGTTCGGATTCCCAACAGTGGTATCAGAGCATGTTTATGATTGTAGAATAATCTTTTGTGTGTTTTTTACGAATTTAATTTCTTGATTTTCGTGTACTGTTCATGTGATGAACACAAACACACAAAACCCACACGGATCTGAATCCTTGCTTGTTTTTGAATGATCTTGTTGTTTTCGTTGCTGCTGGATTTTTGTTGAGAACAAGAATACTCCGAAAACAATTCTGTTTTTGAGAAAAAGAAGATCTGGTTGTTTTTTTGAGATTGACCAAGAATTGCCCGATTTGATCCCGACGCTCCCCGGCCACCACCGTCTGTGAAAGTCGTTGACGGATGACTCGGTTTTGAAGTATCAAGGCCGAAGGTCAATAACCCCATGGTTTGGAGGCCTGATTTCGCTTCAATCGGATTGAATTTTGATTCGTTTCGAATCTGGGTTTATGAAAAGTTCAAGAACCCTAACACTAATTTTCGAAATTAAGTGTTGTGTGTGCGAAATTGATCAAAAGGAATTGTTCCATTGTGATCTTTGGCCTTCAAGGAACAAATCCCATATAAATTTCTAGTCGTTTGACGGCGAAAACGTCGCCGGAAAAGTCGCGACGGTCGCGGCTTCCGGGCAGGCCACTGAGCTTGAAACGATTGCTGTCGGCCATGGGGATGCCGCCGGTAGGGCCGCTAGTTCCCTGGGAGGGAGCGCCGCCCCAGCTGGTGGCGTCTGGAGGCCGAAACGGCGGCGTTGCGGCGGCTGGCGGGGCTGACTCCTGCTGGCTGCTGCTGTGCGTCGTTGACGCGAAGAAGGAGAGAGAAGGGGCTGGTGGGCCTCGCAGCAATCAGGCCCAAGGTTGGGCTTCCACCAAACCAAATAAAAGGGGGCATTTTTCGGGCCCTTTTAAAAAAGGCCCTTTTGGACCACATTCTTTTAAAACCCAACAGTAAAAACGTTTTACTGGCCCAAATGGTTTTCTTGATTTATTCCAAGTTCCCAATCTATTTATTAATTTCAGAAATTAAATATTTGGAATATTTATTTTTCTGGAATGTTTTATTTCTGAATAATTGGATGCTTTATTCAGTGGGAGCTTATTTGCATGATTATTTCATTTATTGAAATTTTGCAAATATGGATGAATGCATGATAATTGCTTGAATTTATTGTTGAGAATTATTATGCATGCTTGTGCAAGTGTTGCAATATATTTTACAGTTATGGTGATAATTGTGAAAATGAATTTGTGTTTTGAATTGTTCAAAATACAAAATAAATTCCCTCAGTATTTAAATATCAAGTGTGAGAGATAGAAAATTAAATCTTTAGAAGATTAATTTTCTAAAGGCTTTCCATTGTCGTAAATAATAAGTATGGATATTGTTGGCTTAGTTTGATACCAAAAGGAGATGACTAGGTTGATGATAATTTGTGCTTATTGATTTACTTTATGGTGATAATGGATGTGTTATAGCCAAGTGGGGGCTTAATTAAAATGATTTAGTTTCTCACAGCAATATGATACATCTAGACAATGGGTGTACACTTGACTAAAGAGATATGCCGATCTAAAATGGATGGCGGGTATATTGTCTTTAGAAGCCAAAATTAAAAACAAGAATCTTATAAATGTTATAAGATAAATATAGCATGATATTTGCTTCATTATTGTTAGATTAATGCCAAAAGGAGTAGTCTTGCAATTAAATGAAGTTCTTGTTTTTCTAATTGCTCATATGTGATATGATATGGTCATGAGGGTGACTTTGAATGCAATTAGTACTTTCTTGTATATGATACATTTAAAGAAAATATTGATTTTCTCCGCTATGCCTTATGTATTTTGTTTGTGTGTTCTTTTATAGAATCATGAACAACATTAGTCCTCAGTTTGCTAAGAATCTGGAAGAGAACCGCCTTAATGGGGCAAACTATTGTGATTGGAAGAGAAACCTTGACATTGCGCTCACTGCAGGGAAGTTGGCACATGTTTTGAACGAGTTGCCACCTGAACTTCCCCCTCTTGATAATGATCATAAAGAGGAAAAGAAAGCATATGATGTTTGGCATGAGCATGATTCCTTGGCTAAATGCTATATCTTGGCATCTCTCGAGAATAGGCTTCAGCAGTAGTATGAAAAGATGCCAACTGCTAAGGAAATTATGAATAGCCTAAAAGAGATGTTTGAGATGCAGAATCGTTCTGCTAGGATGAATGCCATGCAAGGGCTTATGTCCACCAAAATGGTTGAGGGAACACCTATTCATGATCATGTGATGACCATGATTGGGTATATCAATGTGTTGGATTCCCTTGGCGCTGAGATGGACCATACGACTAAGATAGACATTATCTTGTGCTCGTTGCCTAAGTCATTCAATAACTTTGTTTTGAACTTTCATATGAATGACAAGGTAGTGACACTTCCTGAACTGCGCAATATGTTGCAAAGAGCGGAAGAGTTGCTTAAGAAGGATAAGCCCATCATGGTCATGGAAGGACAGTCCTCCACGACCAGGCGCAAGAATAACAATAAAAGGAACAAGGGCAAGAACCCTCTTCAAGTTAGGAATGAGCCTAAAAAGAAGGGGAAGGACAAGTCCAGAGATGAATGTCATTTCTGTGGAAAGAAAGGTCACTGGAAGCGTAATTGTAAACATTACATTGCTACAGTGAACAAGAAACCATCAGATGGTAAGTCTTCTGTCTTTATCATTGAGACAAACCTAATGCATGGAATTACGAATTCCTGGTGTCTTGATTCCGGGGCAACCACTCATGTGTGTAACACATGGCAGGGGTTCCAGGAAACAAGAAGGCTGAGTGAAGGAGAGATCTCATTGTTGATGGGATCAGATGCAAGAGTTGCAGCCATATCTTTAGGAACTTTTAAATTAGTTCTTTTAGATGGAACCACTCTTTATTTGAAAGATTGTCTTTATGTGCCGCAAGTTAGGAGAAATTTGATTTCTGTTTCGAAATTGGATGATATGGGATATTCATTCCTATTTCGTAGTAAAGTTACGATTAGATTTCGTAACAAATTTGTGGCAAGTGGTTTCAAAAATGATGGTCTTTATTTCTTGCATACCTTTCATGAAAGCAGCATGAATGTTGAATCTGAACCATGCGATGGAAATGGTTCAACAAAGCGAAAAAGGGAAGAGATAGTTCCTACTTATCTTTGGCATTTGAGACTTGGTCATATTAACACCAAAAGAATTCAAAGGTTGGTTAAGGATGGTCCTTTAAGTTTCTTAACATTAGAAACTTATCCAACCTGTGAATCTTGCGTTCAGGGAAAGATGACTAGATTACCTTTTTCTGGAAAAGGTGAAAGAAGCTCAAATGTATTAGATCTCATACATACTGATGTATGTGGACCTATGAACCACATGGTAAGAGGTGGTATCTATTATTTCATCACTTTCACTGATGACTTTTCTAGATACGGGTACATCTACCTGTTACATCATAAATCGGAAGCCTTTGAAAAGTTCAAAGAATTTCGAAATGAAGTTGAGAAACAAAAAGGTAGAAGTATCAAGTGCCTTCGCTCCGATAGAGGAGGCGAGTACTTCTCCGATGAGTTCAGAGGTTATCTTAAAGATAATGGAATTCTCTCACAATTGACACCACCAGGAACACCACAACTCAATGGTGTTTCTGAGAGAAGAAATCGTACCTTTTTGGATATGGTGCGCTCAATGATAAACATGGCCGATCTGCCAGTGTCTTTTTGGGGATATGCGTTAGAGACCGCTGTCTATCTGTTGAATAGAGTTCCAACTAAATCAGTCCCAAAAACTCCATACGAGTTATGGACTAACAAAAGACCGAGTGTGAGACACTTGAAAATTTGGGGCTGTCCTGCACATGTCAGGAAGCAAAAATTTACAAAGTTGGAATCTAGAACAGAAAGATGCCTATTTGTAGGATACCCAAAAGACACTATGGGTTATTATTTCTATAATCCAAATGAACAAAAGGTGTTCATTAGTAGAGATGCGGTCTTCTTGGAAAAAGATTTTGTGGTTGACTCTAGGAAAGATAATGGGATTATCTTACAAGAGTTAACTGAAACATCTGATAGTACTGCTTCTGATGATAGTACTCGAGTTAATATTCCTTTAGAGCCTATTCGAAGAAGTTCAAGGATCATTCGTCCGCCTCAAAAGTTGACACTTCTGAATGAATCATTCATGATGATTTCAGAAGATTGCGAACAAGATCCTAGAACATATGATGAGGCAATGAAGGATATTGACAGGGATAGATGGATTGATGCTATGAATTCAGAAATGGATTCTATGCATAAGAATCAGGTCTGGACTCTCATAGATCCACCAATCAATATTAAGACTATTGGTTGTAAATGGATTTATAAGAGAAAACGAGGACCTGATGGAAAGGTGGAAACCTTTAAAGCAAGATTAGTGGCAAAAGGGTATAATCAAAAGGAAGGAATTGATTATGAGGAAACCTTTTCGCCAGTGGTCATGCTTAAATCCATCAGAATTCTGTTAGCCGTAGCTGCATACTATGACTACGAAATATGGCAGATGGATGTAAAAACTGCCTTCTTGAATGGGTATCTTGATGAAGATATCTATATGAACCAACCTGCAGGATTTGTATCTAGTGGGGAGGAACAGTCAGTATGTAAGCTGAATAGGTCCATTTATGGACTTAAACAGGCTTCCAGAAGTTGGAACATCCGTTTTGATGAAACAGTTAAAAAATTTGGCTTCTCACAAAATCCGGATGAAGCTTGTGTCTATAAGAAGACACAAGGGAGTGCTATCACATTCCTTGTCCTATATGTTGATGATATTTTACTCATTGGGAATGATGTAGAAATGTTATCAGCAGTGAAGCTATGGTTGTCCACTTATTTTTCTATGAAGGATTTGGGTGAGGCATCATATGTCCTTGGTCTTAAGCTCTATAGAGATAGAAGCCGAAGATTGTTGGGGTTATCTCAATCTACTTACATTGATAAGATCGTGGCTAAGTACAACATGCAAGATTCCAAGAAAGGCTTCGTGCCTTCTCGTCATGGAATCATCCTTTCCGAAAAGATGTCTCCTAAGACTGATGAGGAATTGGATAAAATGAAATGCTGCCCTTATGCTTCTGCTGTTGGCAGCATCATGTATGCAATGTTGTGTACTAGGCCCGATATAGCACAAGCAGTGAGTGTTGTAAGTAGGTACCAATCCAACCCTGGGGAAGGTCATTGGACCGCTGTTAAGCATATTTTGAAATATCTTAACAGGACAAAGCATTATTGCTTAGTCTATGGTGGTGGTTCATTGGAAGTAAAAGGATATGTTGATTCTGACTTCCAATCTGATCCAGATGACGGTAAATCGAATTCTGGATTCATTTATGGACTAAATGGTGGGGCTTTCAGTTGGAGGAGCTTCAAGCAAAGTACTGTAGCTGACTCTACAACTGAAGCCGAATACATTGCCGCTTCTGAAGCAGCAAAAGAGGCTGTTTGGATCAAGAAGTTCATTCAGGAACTTGGAGTTGTTCCAAACATAGAATCTCCAATTACTCTGTACTGTGATAACACTGGGGCTGTTGCTCAAGTCAAAGAGCCCCGTGTTCATCAACGCATGAAACACGTACAGAGGAAATTTCACTTGATAAGAGAAATTGTCAAAAGAGGAGATGTAAGCATCATAAAGGTTGCTTCAGCGGAGAACGTGGCAGACCCACTGACTAAACTGTTATCTCAAAAGGTTTTTGAGAAACATGTAAAGGAAATGGGTCTTAGAATAGTTGCTGATTGGCTTTGAATCGCAAGTGAGAGATTGAAAGATTTGTTGTGCTCATCAAAGCCAACTTATCTCCTACTGTGATAAACCCATAAGAACTATATTACATATGAATTGATGGATGATGGAGATCATGCCACATGAGACTTAATTCATCTTTGTAGTTCTTTAAAAAGGTGTTCACAATCTATGAGTATATACATGGGTTGATTACTCATAAAAGATTGCACATATGACATTACTATATGAGATAGAGTGATTTGTCTCAATCACTGGAATATTGGTTCCCAATGCGTATGTGGATATTTATGGAGATAAATATTTGAACAGGACCAAATCAATTACTCTTAGACCTTCAACTGTTGAGAAAGAGTAAATGTTATTTATTCCGTAGACTTGAGAATAATATGAATTTAAATGTATACTTTATGTGATTTTGATATGTCAACCAATGATGCCTACTATAGGATATACTTGGACATGTTGGATTACATAAATGTAACATGTTAAGTTCATGATTATTCAACAAAGAATTCACCGCTCTTGAAATAAGAGTGAATATTGTGGAGTAAGTCTCTTGGTTTTTCGGATTAAGAAATCCACGTGGTCGATTTAGAAAAATATTGTTTTGGAAATATTATTTTCTATATATAAAATTATATATATGGTATATATAGATTTTATAAATGTTTTTCTAAATTGTTTAGAGTCCGAATAAAGTTGAAGAGACGTGCACATATTTAATTCCGTATTGACAGTACCACGTTTTGGATGTGGTTGGTCTAGTCCGGATTATGTGCAACAATATTGGACGGTGAACGGAATAGAATAAAATGGGTACTTGTGAATTGTCTCTGAAATCCTGGGAGATTTTACAAGGTCGTATAATATGTTGTACTGACTTGTAAACAATAAATTAGTTGAGGACTAATTTGACAGGATTAAGAGATCCCAAGGGTCCCACGCCACATTCTAAACTCTACCCGGTCAAACTTCTAAAAGAAGTTGTACTTCAGCTTCTGAGAGAAGCTATTGTACTTAACTTCTAAGAGAAGTTGTACTTTAGCTTCTGAGAGAAGCTACTGTACCTTTTGCCTATAAAAGGAGTGGTTGTGTATTATTGAACTAGAGAGATAATTAGTCCAGAAACAATAATAGCACAAACACTCATATAGTGCAACCGGAAGAGAAGGAATTCGAGCGTATTAAGCTTGGAGAATTCTGCATTTGTGGAATTTCGAAAACAAGGTACCCGTGTGATTATTTCTACAATCCGATCTTGGTGCATGCTAATTTAATAGCGTAAAACTCGTTCGGATTCCCAACAACATCCCCCTGAACCACAACATATCATTCTTCGGTTCCTATTTACATGATAATTTTGGGCATCAATTTGATCTGCAAAACGTTCTATACAACATTGGTTCCTGCTATATATCTATTGCACCCAAGCTCCCAATGCACCATTTGATCTTACAACCTTAGGGACTCAATCCCACGATCAACATCATAAGATCAATTGTTTCTACAACTATGTCAACTACGAAGAAAAAATGACAATTCTACCAAATTTAATACCATCCGGTGTATCAAGTTGCTTGAGTAAAAGTAGAACAAAAAAAATGAGTTTAAATTTAGAAACTCAAAGTTTAAAAAGAAAATCTCAATAATTCTATTAATCAAAATTTGGCCTATACATAGTCTTTATAACCTAAAAACTATTAGGCGTACAAGATCAAACAAAATAGGAAAAAGCTATCCTAGTTAACTTTAGCTAGAAAATCTAATCCTAACTAATATATTTTCCCTACGTAAGATTTCTACAAAACTCCCACTTGATACCATAATTAATAAGGATGCTGATTAACACAATAAAACCCAAAAATAAATCTTAAATTAAGAAAATAAAATACCTTTAAATGTACTTATAAAAATCATGGTAAAATAATAAAGTGCAAAATTAACTAAGCCATAAAAAACAGAGGCTCTTTTGGCCCTATTTTGGTAGACATGAAGAATTAGTTTGAGAAAATGAAATTGACCGGTTCTGAGGTTCATCGTCGGGAAGAGACATTCCAACGAAGGCGAAGAATCAAGGGGGTGCCAGAAGGTGATAGAGAAGCGGGGCTATGTAGTTCTTCCTCCTCCATGAGGCTATGATTAAACGTAATACCTCTTCTTGTCGTCGGCTAAGATTAAACTGACTTTTTAGGAAAGGGAGAGGGGCTCATTTGGTAGCTTTCTCCTTGGGCCTTTGTTCGTTGTTTTGGTGCTGTGCTGCTGCCTTGACCTGGTGCACCACAGAAAAGAAGGGGGGAAGAAGTACAAGTAGTTAGTGTTGCTTGTTCGTATAGTTTGTGTTGAATAACTACATGGCCCTGCTCTGCAAATGTCTCAAAATCGAAAACCTGTTTTAACTTTTGAAATTTTATTTTAGTTTAGTGGAGGTTGGTAAAACTGGAATTGTAAGCTTGGTGTGTATTGGGTTGGTTTTCTAGATGAAACTTGTGTTTGAAACTCATAGAGTTTTGTTAGGCCAATGGTTTTGATCGAAAGCTTCACCTACTGCTCTTGGAAGTTCAGACATCGGGTGTTGCTAAAAACTCAAGCTCCAATCTAATGATCGAAGCATTTAAGTTATTACCAAACAGAAAAAGTCAGGATTCCTGCAGTATGTAGCAAGACTAAGAATGCCTTGTAATTGCAGGTAGTGAAACCCAGTTTCCCTGCACAAACTCAATCCAACTCCGAAGCAAGCCGGTCCCGGTCTAGTCATACTCCGAGAACGCCAGAAACTCATGAGATGAGAGTTAGTCTCTTTTCTTATACTGCAGCTTGCCTGTAGAGAGGTAATATCTGCCATAAAACGACTACTTGAAGGACCTGTGTTTGTGCTTCAGCTATTTTCTTGACTGGGAGGCTGAGCGGCTTAATTATGAGCTATTTTTTAAACCCTCAGAAAGGATCATCCCACCAAGACCCTCGTACCTCAATCCTCCATCAGATGAAATTATGTACTCTTGGACATTAACATGGTCGATTGGCCAGGGTTTAAGTCTTCCCCTCGCCATATCCTCTATTCCATGTACCCAAAAAAAGGGGATAAATATTGTGTTAGGGGAATAAAGAATCGATCAAATTGTTTGATGTCCAGTGAAGAAAAAAGAAAAGAAAAAGACTGAATCTACTTGTAACATTGGAAGGAAGACTTACTTGCAAAGAGTGACGAGACCAGTAACATTGTAAGGAAAATGATGGCCGCAAACCTTTGAAACGCCACCATCCCCTCCCCGTTTGTGCAAAACCGTTGCCTGCCAGCCCAACTCTGCAGCACCCAAATTCAGCGCTTGGGTGCCAAGACCAGTAAAGGGCAGATTTTAAATGATTTTGCAAACGGAGCCACCGTGTATGAGGTAAATGAACTCAGGAAATTATACACTGGATTTATCTCGTTATAATCGTCAATATATATTTAGACGAAAACATTATGTCAGATTATACGAAGCAATGCGATATCAGACATAGGTTTGTGGCTATAAGGATGTCGTTGCTACGACAATCCACTTTGTACTATCCGTCAGTATATGTACATGAAAATGTTTTGTCGGATTATGTCTAGCAACTAGCCATATCTGCTGTGGCTGATGAAAACGTTTTGCCGGTAACATTATGTCGGATTATGCCTAGCAACTAGCGATAACCACCGTAGATTTGTTGGCCGAGGCATCGCTGCGACGACAATCCACTTCGTACAATCTGTCAATATATTTAAGGGAAAAGTACCAAACAACTCACCATAGTTATGAGTCTGGACTCAATTGCCCACTACAATTTTAAATGGTTCCAATTGCATGACTAAAGTAGTAGTTTGGTGCTAGATTGCCAAAGTTTTGGATTGGGATCAATAGAGCCACCAATGTAGCTGATAGTGAGAATATTTCGTCAAATGATGGAATATTTTGTTTAAATGTTATTGCATGGCAAATAATGGATGAAACAACAAGCCAAATATGTAGAACACAAAAACTTCATAGTTATGGACCTAGACAAAATAACTCATCATAGTTAAAGACATGGATTGGATTACTCACCATATCCACTGATGAATACTAATAAATGTATAACTATTAAGAGTGTAAATCATCATTAAACACTTTTTGTATAATTAATTTCTCTAATTTAAGCAGCTTTTGTAATCTAGAGTTAAAAAGCATTTATTTACAAATTGAGCTTAATAACTACTTTTATGTAGGTGGATAAAATCATGACATCTATTAATTCTCGGACCAATGATCGAGCCTCAATTATCTACAATCTTTAGCCTATGATTCGGCCTAATTGAAAACGCAAGATATCAAATTTGAATTACAAAGAAAATCAGTTCCATCAATCACTTGACTAGCGATCTTTTACGAGAAAAATCATATCTAGAGTTGTAGATGTTAAAATTGAGTGATTCTAGAGCTGTATTAAAGCTAACATAGAGATCTTCAACTCTACTTCATATGCCCAAAATCAATTTGATAATTTTTAATGCTGAAATTTGGTTATAAGTGAGACCATTTGTTCTGCCTCGTATTAAATAATAGTTCCAGTAGAAAAATCATAACTTCATATACTAATATCAATTTTGAATGATCAACCTATCGTTCCAAAGATAGAAGAGAGATTTACAAATCTCATATTTTAAAGAAGAGCTAAATCAATGTGTATGATAGTAAAAAATTTAGGAGAAGTTTAAGCCCTTTTTCTTAATTTGTCTTTCACCTACCCTTACTATTATACCAACCCCAACTATTTCACCTATCCCATGCTTAAGGTTCTATAGATAGGCAATGGGGAGAGGACAAAATTAAGCAGATGTTTTGGCAAAATTAGAGTTCTTGTATTAAAACTAGTCTTTCTTCTTTAATCTTATTTTTATTTTTCAATCTATAAGCTCTGTTCAAGGTACTTTCTTCGTGTTCCACCTTTGATCTTTCAATCTATGTTTATTTTTTTCTTGTTCTTCATTTGATTTTTCAATTTATGTTTATTTCATTTTTATATATGTTGTTTACTTTTATCATGGCTAACTAATTTTTATTTTACAAAAGTAAAATGGTGAAACTTTTAGTATAAAGGTTATGACTAATTTAAATTGATCTTAACCGTATCAGTATTTGCTTTCTTAATTGATTTAGCTATTCTCCTTATTAAGTGAAAATTTTGATTATCATAGACAATCGTTAGCACAATGGCTACTTAATTCCTTCTATAGGGTGTGGCTTTGCTGACAGTGATATATTAGAATCTTGAGTTATTGTGGATAAAGATTGACATGATAGATTCTTGAACACATTGACAAGTGTTAGCATGATAGGATTAGTAAAACATAATACTAACTCATGCCTAATATTCCTAAATTTTGATTACTAAATTCCTCAATTATGACCTCTTTTATGTGTGATCTCAATTGAGTGATAAGACATGCTAAAATTAATCATAACTAATATATTAAAAGTGAAACCTCTAACCTTAGCTATTTCTTTGAATTCGAGTTTCAATCTACACTTATTCACACTTTGCATTAAAAATTTCTTTGTTAAAAATTTGTAATTTATATTTCTTAATTCATTTCTCTAAGGATTGACACCTGAATCCCGAGATTTTACTACTTACAATAACTTATACTTGAGTTATACTAACTAAATTCCAGCAAGTTTTTAGTGTCGTTGCCAAGGAAGTAAATTTAAAATACAAGTTCATTTTTTTTTTCCATTTTGTTT
Organism: Aquilaria yunnanensis; assembly: GCA_039654915.1. NCBI lineage: Eukaryota > Viridiplantae > Streptophyta > Magnoliopsida > Malvales > Thymelaeaceae > Aquilaria > Aquilaria yunnanensis. Next base: position 92,600,478 of record CM077596.1, on the reverse strand, counting down.
CTCTTTAGTTTGCTTTATTTTTATTATTGTAAAATGGAAGTGATAGCCGAAGTGACCATCACCTTCCGGACCCCCAGACTCGGATAAAGTACCAACCTCGGTAGAGAAGCTACCTGCCACAGAAAGAAGGATGTTCGACCTCCCTAATCCGACCTCGGTAATCCTCTGTCCTAGGAAACGACAGTGCCAACCTCAGGGGGACAATTAAACCATCCTCGGAAGTGGAGGTATCCCTAAGAAAGACCACCCTCGGGAAACATACTCCTGTAATACTAGAGTAACCTCGGAAAGTACGACAAGAGCAATTAAGGAGCCTCTGGCACATCCCCAACACGCCATCCCCAGACACAATCTGACACGCCGCTTGCAGAGACACCCTAGCACGCCACTATCAGGTTGCCTAGGCTCCTAGCCAGGCGGTCTATGATCGGCTGGGTGTCCCCTTGTTCCCCAAAGATGTGGATCGCATCCCACCGAACACGTGTCATGATCTGGGACGGCCACATGAGGAGAACTACTACTGTTCGCTCCTCCATAAATACTTAGTAAACACCCCAGGTAAAGGGGTTAGGTACTAGAGACCATACTTCTCCACTCTCTATCACCTCCATATCTCCTAAGTACTGACTTGGGCGTTGGAGGCTCCTCCTCGGAAACACACTCCGGGGACCTCCTAACCTCTGTCTTCCAAACATTTTAGGTACCCTCCCCTGGGAAACTTCCTCCTCAGGCACTCTCCTTCACCGGAAGTCTCCCTCACTCCTACCATGTTACATGACGAGACTGCTGCCGAGCACCAAGAAGCCTGTTAGTCATATTGATTTTCCTTTTTATTGTTTTGTATATGCATGAGAGCTTGGTCACGCACATCAAGTGGTAGATTAGAAAGACAATCTTCATCTTCTTCAAGCATGGTTGAATACATTAATTACCAAGAGGAAAACCATTTTCTACGTAATTACCAAGGCCAACTTAGGACCCTTAGAGAGTACATGAACCCCATAAGAAATGGTGCACCATCATGCCTAATTTTCTCTCCTGATACATCTCATTTTAACTTCAAGCCTAGTATAATTAAATTTTTACCGACTTTTCATGACTTTAATTCAAAAAATTCATAGGTACAACTTAGATATCACATAAGGGAATAAAAAATTAGCAACCATAACAATTCTAAAACCCTGCTTTTACCGAATAGTTACATATACTTTATTTTGTACGTACAAAACTTGATGACAATTATTATTCCTAAAACCAAAACAAGTAGCCCTATAACCTGAAGTGTTTTTAGGAATTCTTTAATGGTTGAATAATCTTACATGATGGGAAACTGTGTCATTGGATAGCTTTCAACTATTGTTCTCAACTTTAATATTGCCACAATAAACCCACAACAAAGGCACAGGCTGAATGAACCTCGTACATAGTAATTGCCTAAGTGATGATATGGTGCTTATAAATATGTCATCCATGCTACAGTATTTCTTTTTGAATGTTTGGGATGTTTTTTTTTTCTTAAAATTCATACTAATAAATTTTTTTTTTTAGGATTCATAGTATTTTTTATTTTTTATTTTTTGTAAGTTAAGCAGTAGAGTTATTGAATTTAGATTATGATGACACTTGATTCTCCAACTGTATTTATCTCTACTTAAGGTTTCTTTTTAAGATTTAGCATTTTTATCTATTAAAATATTATCTTTTGCTTATTATTGTTAAATTCTTTTAGTTTCATATTTCTGCTTTTCCTGGTTTGAGATGGCAACGCCATCAAACAATGAACAAACTTTATCAAGGAAACAAATACTCGAAACTATCAAACTCCTCAACAGCGTAGTAAGTACTATATTCCAAGTCCACCACTGGCCAAATTATTGAAGCATCTGGTGACCTCAATTCTAACACCACAATCATCACATATACTCCCTTCGTCCCCTAAATTTTGATACATTTGACTTTTTGTTGAATTTTGACTCAATTTTATTCATATTTTTTTTGTTAAAAAAAATCAAAAAAAATATATTTAGAAATTACATATCTTGAATTATCATTCATATACAAAGATTTTGTATTTATATATTAAAATGTTGAAAATAAAAAATCATAGATTAATTGCCAAAAACAAATGGAGCAAAACTTTTGGGACGGAAGGAGTACTATTTTATTGATTTGAAATTGACTCATGATTGTCAATTTCAAATACTCACACACCTTAGTTCCTTTACTAGTTTTTTTTTTGTTGCCTAATTTTATCTAAAAATATTATGTATCAACAGGCACAATGTCGAGGATTAGGGCAGAGACCACTCGAGTGTTAACCAAGCAAGGCGCAGGTTGGTGCTTCCAGCAAAGAATCATAAGTTAGTGGAAGAAGCAAGGACAACTGTTCTCTCCAATTCTCCGCGATTCAAATGTCGTGGTGTGGTTGATGTCTAGATCCGATTTAGTGGATTGTTCCCTTGAGTAGCATACTTGGATATGTATGTTTAGTTTTTTTGTAATCAAAAGTAAATGGCTAGAGGCTTGAATTTGCTATAATGTTTTTCAAAAAAATTTGATGCAACACTCAGTATGCATTACCTTCATTTTGGCCATTTTGGTTTTTTTTTTCAGCCTAAGCTGTTGAAAATATTTTACTATCTATTCAATTTTAACTTATTATGCTAATTATTTATGGCTATTTTGGGCCAAGTCCATTTTACATTTTTTTTAATGAAATTTTACATTTTTTTCATCATCCCAAAACCTTTTTTTGTAAAATAGTTTTTTAAATTGATTGGTTTATTATTTTATGCCAAATTGGGTAACAACATTATACAATTTTTTCATGTATCCATAACTTTTTTTTAAAATTTTTTTTTATAATTTTAATATGTTTATTATTTGGGTCAATTTGGCCAACTTCCTTTAACGATTTTTTCATGAAGCCCAAAACTTTTTCTTTTAAAACATATATGAATTAATATGTTTATTATTTTAGACTAATTGGGAAAGCTTCTTTTTATAATGTTCCTATGTGGTCATGTCATCAAAAACATTTCTTTTTATAATGTTTATTTTTAAAATTAATAAGTTTATTATTAAGTGCCAATTTTAGCAAACCTCCCTTTATAACTTATATAATTTTTTCATGTAGCCCTAAATTTTTCAAAAATGATATTTGTTTTTGACATGTACGTGAATCATTGTTATTTATAATAAAAATGTTTCATGTCAATGGATAAATATATTAGAGATACTCAATATGAGGTCGGTACAATTTTGTATTTTTAAGTTTTCTTGGTTTAATAATAATATTGATTGTAATATAATTATATCTCAGTTAAATATATATTATTTTTTAAAATTAAAAAACATTTGAATCTCGAGACAACGCCGAGTATATAAACTAGTTCACTATGTCAAAAAATACCATACCTGGATTTACCCTCCCTGAACCAAACCCAAACCCGACCATACCCTCAAAGCCTTAAGGAGGGGGTAAGTTTAACTTATTCTATCTGACCTTACCCCCACTCATCTTAAATTAATATATTTACATTCAAAATATGATTTTATTTCAAAAAATAAAATTATAATTTAACATAAATTATCTTATATTATTATAGTTTATGATTTTTTAAGTATTAATTAATTGTGAATGTACACATTCTTTTAAAAAAATATGTAAATATATTAAAAAAATCTAAAAATATCAAATACATGTCTTAAAATGGGTTAGTGGGTAGTACCCACCTACCCGAGGGACAAGTACTACCCGAATCTTGATTACTTAAGAGGAGGGTTTGGAATTAGTTATACTCAGCCCAAACTGAGCCTGTTGACATCCCTATATATTTTGCTATTTACTAAATTTATAACCAACACCTTTTAATGACTTAAATTTTTAACTTTTTTGTATTGGTCATAATTTTCTTTAGTACTTTTTCCTCTATCAATACAATCAAATATGAAAAAAAGGAAAACTTACAATTACCCCTGAGGTTTGTTCTAACCTACAGTTTATTCTCTTTATTTTTTAAAACCTACACTTTGCCCCTTATTTTTTTTAATTGCCTGATAACAACTTCTAAAATTGTAATTTAACTGTACGATAGCTATCATTTTGTAATTTCAATCTCTGTGATTTTTTTATAGTTAATAGATATTATAAATTATTAGTTTTTTCTTTCTATAAATGTATTTTTTTTCTTATAAATGCATATAAAAAATTTTTAAAAGTTAGTTAGATGTGAAAAAAAATATCAAAAATATTAAAATTTCTAGAACATAAATATTAGCTAGTTTAAATTAGGATTTTAAAAATTATTACCAAACACTATAAAAAAATGAGAAATAAAGTATAAATTTTTAAAAATGAAAAGAATAACATATAGATTAGACCAAACCACAAAAGAGTTTTTGTAATTTTCTCTTTGACAAAATTATAGCTTGGCTGGTCAAACTCCAAAAAAGTAACGCTTAATCTAGTGTGTGAAAATATGCCATATAATTCTCAAGTTGTTGGTTGGGACATCTTATTGCATCGACAACAATAATGACATGACAGAAGTTCTTAGGAAAGATGATTTCTCTCGTTAACCCTAAGCCCTCTACATCTCCCTCTCTCCCTCTCTCCACATCAATCAATATTCAATACAAGGCCGGATGCCCACCGGAGACGCTGCTTCTTTTCTGCTGTGCGCCGCTTTCCGGTGTCCGCCGGGTGTTGGAGGACCGTCCGATTTGACATGTGCACGCCAGCCGTTCCGATGATCCAGCTTTCCTCCCGGAACCCTGGCCGCCCCTCAATTCCAGTTTTGGGATTCGCTTCAAATCCGTCCACCGCACAACAGTGGTGATCCCCTATGACGTGGCTGCTTATCCACCATACAGATGGCGCCCTGCGGCGACCAAGGTTGTCCCTATCATCATCTCTGTCTCGCTCTCTGATGCTTCATTTACATTTACAAACAAGAAAATTTTACTAGAAGCATCATTAGGCGTTAAATTAATATAGATATAGTACCGTAATTGAGAATTATTTATTTTTAACCTCATCCATTCTATTGCAATTAGTCCCTGCTCCTTCATTGTCTCTACTCTACTCCCTTATAATAACTCCTATAAATCAGTTTTTATGTATGTTCTCTTTTTTTTTTGTTCACCACCTAATTCATCAGTAACTACTTAAAGAGGGTAATTATCATCCTAACGGGGGTCAATAATTAGACATCTGTTCCCGCCAATCAGTTGAGTTGGCAAGGTGATATCTACCATGGCTAAGGCTAGGGTGTTCATGATTCCTAGTCCAATGGTTCAATTACGGCCCGAGCTACACATTACTTTCAAGCTCTCTAATAGTAACTTTCTCTACCTTATACATATAATAAATTATAAATATCAGGAAAAAAAAAATAATTCAACACTTGTCATATATTAGTGCTAATATTAGATAATTATGGATTAATTAAAACATTTGAAAAAAAGAAAAACCAACATCGGCGGAGAAGCGCTCTGGATGGTCAAATTTGACAGTGGCACTCTAGTCTGTACTGCTGAGAGGGAGAGAGAGATATAGGTATTAGTAGTAGTCCCTGCTGGCAACTTTTAGTGGGACGAGTCCAGTTTCCGTTCCAAGCAACCAATCTCCACCCTCGCTTCTTCATCTTCGGCTCATAAGCCAACTCTTCTCTACTCCTCCATATCAATAACCTCTATTTTGTCTCTCGTTTTTTTAAATTTCTCTCTGCGAGCGAAACAGTTTTTGAGTTGGGAACCGTACGGCCATGGACGGCGGAGCGCAGTACAACCCCAGGACGGTCGAGGAGGTTTTCCGGGACTTTAAGGGCCGCCGAGCCGGCATGATTAAAGCTTTGACCGCCGGTCCGCTCCTTGCTTTCTTCTTCCCTCTTCTTTCCTTCTTCTCGGTTTTTCTCCTATTTTTGGTTTCCCAGTTTTGTTTGCTGCTACATTCTTTCGTCCTGATAGATTTTTGTTCCTTGGTTGGTTGCAGATGTTGCAGAATTTTTTCAGCAGTGCGATCCTGGTTAGGGTTTTCTCCCTTTCTTTCTCTCCTACCCAAACATGACATTTTTTAAAAAAATTTAATTTCTTGTGTTTTGCGTTAATTTGAACTCTATACATTAGTGAAACTTCACTTCGAACTCGCTTCTGATTCATTTATCTGCTTAATGCTCTGTTCAGTTGAGATTTATGCTGGGTGTTTTTGTTAATTCTGGTGGTTAGCTTGTGTTGAACTAGGAGATACGCTTGAATGTAAAACAACCAATTATGTACATGTGTGGGTGCACCCGAGAAAATTTACCTACATATACCCAAGGATTGTGTAAAAACCTTACGTAATAGTTTGTGTACTTTCAGCATTTGTATACGTCCTTCTCTTGCAATTTGTTGTGCTGTGACTTGGGACATAATTGACCTCTTTACATACGAAAAGAATTCATGCATACACGTTATCTTGTAGTTTCAGTTGATTGCTTTCTAAAATTCTAACTCAGTTGTATTTCAGAGAAGGAAAATCTTTGCTTGTATGGATATCCAAATGAACTCTGGGAGGTCAATTTACCTGCTGAGGAAGTGCCTCCAGAGCTCCCTGAACCTGCCTTGGGCATTAACTTTGCACGAGATGGGATGCAGGAAAAGGACTGGTTGTCTCTTGTTGCTGTCCATAGTGATGCATGGTTGTTGTCCGTGGCCTTCTACTTTGGTGCTAGATTTGGGTTTGATAAAGCTGACAGGTATGCTTTTTACTTTACCTTCAACATTCTAGAGTGCATTTCTGTCTTTTGAACGATTAGCACTAGGAAAGTTGCGGCATCAAAGTTGAGCTTGACTTTCATTAGGTTTGGTTCTGGCAGTCAAAGATGTTGTTCAATTTCACTGGTAGCAGTAGTAGTAACTAGTAAGACTTGGCAGTTGCACACTCTGTATATGATAGATAAAAAGCTGCACTATTTTAGTTCTTCCCAATGGTACATTTAGAAGTTCGTATGTCTTTGTCATGCATATGAGTATATCCTATAAATGGATTTTTTTCAATTAACTGCATTTGACTGGCTAATATTCAAATTTTCATTTTTGATACAGGAAGCGCCTTTTCACAATGATAAATGATCTCCCAACAATCTTTGAAGTTGTGACTGGAAGTGCAAAGAAACAGGGGAAGGAGAAATTATCATCGAATCACAGCAGTAACAAACCCAAATCAAGTGCAAAAGGGGTAAAGAGTTCAACTTCTTAGAGATTCTGCATGTTGGTCAAATGATAAACCATCCAGCCAAATGAAAATATACTGACTAAATTGGTTATTTAAGATATATTGTCAATATGTGATATTTTAGGTCCACTCTATTGTATTTATTAGTCCATTCAGATGGGTAAGGCTGTCTTTATTATGTTATTCTGCACATCAAGGGTTTCTGTGGCCATCACTTTGTGTTTTTTCTTGGGGTTTATATCAACAGAGCATCATATGTGATGAATGAAGCCAAAATACCTTACTGAGAAATTCTTACAGTATTGATTGTGTTGGATATATTATTGTATGGCTTTCAACACATCTAAACTAGTGTTATATTTATATGTGGGATACCCAAGCATTGTATTATCTACTCTGGTGTAAATTAGAATATGTTTTTCTGAGTGAAATTTAACCTCTTTCAACCTGTTCGGAGTTAATGGTATAAACTACTGTTTTATTTCAAATCGCTGGCCACTATTGGATGCATTTGGCCTGGAAACATGTCCTTGGCTTCACGAAGTGAATGTATTGGAGAAATTCCTGCAATATGCCTGGCTTAGCTAAATTTATGATGAAAATCCTCAGATTTCCTGCAATGTCATCAGTCATCACCATGTTCCATAAAGCTCATATTTGGTGAAGATGTTTGTATATCTTCATGCATATCTGTACATAATTGTGGTGTTTAACTTAATATTCACAATGCATGCAGCGAGGATCAGAATCTATCAAGTACACAAAGAGCATGCAAATGAAGGATGAGGATGAGGGATTGGACGAGGAAGAAGATGAAGAACATGGAGAAACACTGTGTGGAGCATGCGGGGAGAACTATGCTCAAGACGAGTTCTGGATTTGCTGCGACATATGTGAGAAGTGGTTCCATGGGAAGTGTGTGAAGATCACTCCAGCTAGAGCAGAGCACATCAAGCAGTACAAGTGCCCCTCTTGCAGCAACAAAAGAGCACGGCCCTGATGTTCTAGAGATCAGCAGTAATCACCCCCTGTACCAGTTCTCAAGCTTGTATGCTAACTGTTTATGCTGATGCAGTTTGTTAGTCGACATAAATCACCCTGTTAGGCACTTATTCTCTCCCTCTCTTGGAAGCTGCCAGTTCTTAGTAGAATCGCAGTATTATGTGTATTCTGTCTTAGCGTGAGACGAAGATGTTTTCTTCAAGTAGGTGTTTATTTTCGATATAGTTGTATCTTGTCTAGGTCTGAAGAATGAGACGAATTTCCACCAATTGAACTTGCAAATGTTAATTCCATTGGCTAGCATTTTCATCACCATTGTGCACTCATGATATGGATTCTGACTTTTCTAAGTGCTTGTGATCTGCCAAGTCACGGAACCATCTTACCTGGTGAGAAACAAGCGGGGACTGTGGCTTGCTGGGCACTGACGCCTGCACTTAAATTCATCAAGTTGGGGCTAATAGTTTCAGCCTATCTTACTTAAATTGCTGACTGAAATGTATGACTGATAATCTGATAGCGGCTGGACATGGAGAGGAGAAAATTGGATATTGGTGTTGCTCATTCTGGAAGGGAGGGGAGCAAGCAGTTGGGAAATGTGAGCCTTGAATTTACCAAAGGATGATGATGACGGTGAAGATGATGGTGTGATAAATATATGAAGTATTGATGAACAATGTACAGGACGCGTCCATTTCTTCTCCCTTGAGTTGCGGGGAAAGCGCCATGCCCATCCATTCACATTACATGAAGATATGTGCTTTCGTCACAATTGAAATAGTTTTGCACTATTGGCCTTTTAGTACATTCGTAACTTTGATTTCAACATCGAGGTTTTTTATAAGCTAGGCTAGCTTACAGGTGCATGTTTCAGTCCTCGTAAACGAACCTAAATGAAATTTAGGCAAAACACAGAAAACCACTTATGTTTATGAATATGCCCAAATCAGCCATCCTACCTTTTTTTTTCTCTTTTTTTTTTTTGGGGGTCAAATAAACGGTTAGCATTATCGAAGTAGGCTGGCTCACTCAACATGGAAAATTAAAAAAAAAAAAAAAAAAAAAAGGAACCAGAATAGCCTCCATTATCTATTTTAAATAGATAAAATAAGTACTCATATATAGTTCAAAGAAATCTAAATAGGTTATTTACATTTTGATTCCTCAATAATTCTAATACTCCGAATGTTATTGCCACCACTGCTCATCCCTTGTCATTGTTCACCAACCAAAGATGGCTCAACTCAACCTATCATTCATCTCAAAATGTGCCACTGTTACTTGAAATGGAAGAGAACTAAGTAGGAGATCATAACTCACTTCTGTTTCACCCCAAAACTTTTCTATTAACGTTGAGTCACATAACTATATTTCCAGAGTCTTTACACCACTCTTTGCTTTGATTGCGTTATGCTGAAAGTCAAATAAAAAGAAGAGATCACGACCTAGTTGTAGCAAACATAACTTTTGTCTATTTTCCTAAGGGGATATTACTGGAGTAACTAATATAACAGAATATCCAATATTTTTAACTGCCGACGAGTGATTTTGGTTTATTCCAAAAAAAAAAGAATGATGACTAATTCGAACCGATTTATATAGGTGAGTGGCTTATTTGTGAATATTTCCATGAAGAATTTTATAACCTTCTTGAAGGGTCGTAGTTTGTTTACATGCCCACATGTTGTAAAGTGCATGTTACGCAATAAAAAAAATACCGTTACATGAAACTGCTTTTATATACTATCACACAAAACAGAAATACTTTTGTTTTACACCTAGAATGTCCTATCCAGTTCATGCAGTAACGGACTCATTTACTTAAATTAATTAATGGTTGATGAATATATATATATATATATATATATATTGATCTTTTTATTACTTAGAAACATATATAAGTGTCTAGAGTTGAGAATACGCAGATATTCAAGGGATAAGAAATGTCTTAAAAGAAAAGTGACGGAGATGCAGTTTAAATTTTTAATCTCTATCAAGGTATCTCTTAATGCCTAAACCATTTTGCTGAGACGTTACTCACCCCCTATAAAAAAGTAAAAATTTCCTATATAAATCAAGATTTGAACTCTAAACGACTACAGAAAATGATAAATATCATGTAAATTAGCCAAAGTGACAATGGGTAATACTCATTCTTATCTTGCACTGGAATCAGTTTTTTTGTTCTATTGCTTGCGGCATGCCGGGAAAAAGAGATACGAGGAATATGCTGGAAGAATGGTTGGCGTTGTCCGCAGATGACACGAGTAATTATTTGCCTAATCACGCTCCAAAGCTTGGTGTTAGTATAAATAGATATGAATATATACAGACAAACTCTCCTGTGGAACGAAGAACGAAAGGGCAGGGGTCAACTCATTATATAGCAAACGAGTACCTACCAGATTCGTCTTTCCTCTCTCTTTCTCTCTCTCTCCCCCTCCCTCAAATATTCGTTTTCAAGTTTCAACCACCTTTTCTCTTTCCCTCTCTCCACCTGTCTCGTTTCTTTGTTTCTTCTCTATAGCTTTTGTTTATTGACTCAACCTTGAGAAAATGGGGAGCAATGGCGAATCTTTGGAGAATATCAACTCTAATGGAGGGTCTTGTGACTTCTTGGAGAATTCGGGTCACAGGGTCAGACATCGATCCAAGGTACTGATAGGTTTCTTGACATCGTTTCTTCTTCCTCTTGTGTTCATGGGTTCTGATTTGATGCTTCATGATCTGGGTCTGGTGTGAAAATTTGTTCAGAAAGTTGCCGAGACGAAGGAGATGTTGTCCAAGCAGGCAAAACAAACGAAGCAGATTCTGTCCAAACAGGCCAAGAGGATCGCCAACCAAGCTGAAGAACACGAGCGGTTTATTAATAAGGTTGCTTCATGTTTTCAAAGTCTAACCTTTTTCGTTCTTCTGTATTGTGGATTCAGCTTCGTGGATTTGTGATGAGGTTTTTTTTTTTTTATTTTCCATTTGGTTCTTGATCGAATCCCTGTTGATCCCTCCCCCACCCCCGCCCCCCTTCTTTTTGTGGTTGCTTAGGTGACACATCTTTTGGGGGTTCTCGGATTCGGAGGATTTTGTTTCCTCATGGGAGCCAGTGAGTATGGCATTTTTTCAAATGGTTAATGGATGAGAATGGTTTTTTGATGAGAGAGTTGTTGATCTCTAACTCTGATACATTTCCAACTTGCAGGACCCCAAGATATCCCTTATGTATATTGTTTGTTCTATTTCATCTTTGTGCCTCTGCGGTGGATTTACTACCGGTTCAAGAAATGGCATTACTATCTCCTTGTAAGCTCCAGAACATGGCAATTCGCATGAAGATTTATCTTGTTATCTTTCTGCTTTCTAATCATGCTAGATATAAGGGCAATGCACCAGCTAGACACTAGCAGATTACTAGCTGCATAGTTGAACAACTTAGACTTCTCAATGATAAAAGTTTTGTCTATGCATGTGTTTTTTTTTCACTTTGCAATATTCTTTATTTGCCTGTAATTCTGATGAAAATGACAAAGTGATGCAATCTATGTACCAGGAATTTTGCTACTATGCCAACACAATTTTCTTGGTTGATCTTCTCTTCTATCCGAAAAATGAAAAACTTTTCATGGTTTGCTTCTCATTTGCTGAGGTGAGCTCTGGTCCTTGGTCTGTTGCACACCTTCTACCTTGTTAATGATTCATTTTCATTTCCATTTTTGTTTCTGGTCATGCTTTTTTTAGGGGCCATTAGCATGGGCACTGATAGTCTGGCGGTGTAGTTTGGTTTTCAGTTCTGTTGACAAAATTGTTAGCGTCCTCATACATCTTTTACCTGGTAAGTTTGGCATTCATTGTCAGTGATTGTTGCCCTTCTTGAGCTGCGTAGAAACAATGACTTTTGGTTACACAGGAATTAAAGTATAGAAGTCCGACAAGAAGTTGTTGGGAGGAAAACACTAAATCAAAATTCTCTAATGCAACAACATTATTTGCCCTGTTCCATTGTTTTCCCATTTCCATAGAATAAAATGGATGGTTCTAATACGAAATGCCTCATAGGCAATTTTGTGCCTGACTATAGGACAATGTAGAGCAGATATGTCTATTATCTTGATAATTTTTGTGCTCCAGCATGCGTATGTGACTATCTTTCTCATAATTGTTGATGGGTTTTGCCCAGTTTGTTGACAAAACTGGTACAAAGAGTAATTTACATATGAACTGTGATTGAGCTTGGGGCAACCTTGCTTTATGCATAATTTGTGATCGAAATTTGGGGTGATGCGTGTGGCCTAATGGTCCAGGCTCGAAGGCTGTAGTGTTGATTGTTTTTCTGATAGAAAGGGATATGTATTAAGCAATCCATCATCTGCCATGAAAAATGCCCCTAAAAATGTTGAACTTAAGGAATTCGAACATGGATATATTGCAGGTGCAATATTTCATGAAGAATCCCATTTTGAGTTTTGAACACCTAGTATCTAGAGTTTGGAATATGTTTATTCCGTTGAAGAAGCTACTCCTTTTCTGATAAGAGTTACAGTTACCATACTAGTTCTTTTTTTTTTCCTCCCTTTTGCTAATGGTCTCAACTCCCTACATCCAGGGGCCTAATTTATTGGATTCTGTTTTCAGGAATCGTTTTTTTCACAATTCGATGGTGGAATCCTGGAACTTTTGCAGACATGCATCCTGATGGAACACCTCACAGGGTTTTGTGGCCTTATGTGGAAGACAAGTTCTTTCTCTGGACTTGGCTGTTTATGGTACCTTTAGTTGCCTATTCTTTGTGGCAGGCTCTTTATTTTCTCATTGTCTATGTCCTGCGTCGGCAGAGGCTTTTGAGAGACCCTGAGGTTATGACATCTTATAGGTCAGCCTCTTTCTCTCTCTATCTCACTCTCTATTGTACGTGTGCCTGTATGCCAACCATGCCTTACCTTTGATTTTAACTTGTTAAACAGGGAGCTTTCAAAGAAAGCGAAGAAAGCAAATAACATTTGGTGGCGCTTAAGTGGCCTTCTTGGTGACCAGAATCGCTTGTTGATGTATACCATACTCCAAGCCATATTCACTGTCGCTACCATGGCCCTCACTGTCCCCATATTCCTGTCATACGAGTTACATGCAATCTTCCAGATACTGAAAGTTTCTGCTGCTGTATGGAATGGTGGTAGCTTCCTCTTAGAGGTGATGCCTAACCAGGTCATCTTGAAGGAGAAAAACAAAGTAAAGGTTCAACTCGATCCATCGCCCACGGCCAAAGCAGTTGAAGTCGGTGATTCTCCCCAAACTCATCACTCGTAAATGTTGCATACAAACGAAATGGTGATTGCTTTGCAGTGAGCTCATCATTCCGTGTTACAGTTTTGTATTTCGCGAGGGAGTGCTCTTTTTCGTGTTACAGTATGGGGATATAACTGAATTGCTTCTGGTCCTCCTTTTGGCATGTTCATGGCTTTACTGAAAACCGAACCAGAAAATTGCAAACACAAACGCTTCAGCTTTGGCGTCCATAAACCAGAGTACAGCCCAATCGGAATATGATGCAGTATGTGATTAAGCTAATAGATTTGTCAGCGCAAATTCTTGAAATAATGGGAAAGAAAATGCCAGAACAAAGAGATTAAGAAATCTTGCTACACAAGGCAAATTTCATGCACTACCAAAAGAGGACTAGAATTTATACATTAAATACAAATTCTGACAACTGAAACAACAAATGATGACCTACAAAAACCCATGTCATACAGCTGTTGATACAAATGACATTGAGCCACTAGCAGCTCACAAACACAACAACCGACAAGCCTTTGAGCACCTTGCTCCAGACATGTCAGAAAAATTGAAGGAAAACGGAGGGGGGAAAAAGAATGAAAGAGGTGATGCCCTTTTGCGGACAAGAAACAAAAAACCTATTACTAGAACAATATCACCGCCATTGGTGATATATAGCTGGTCAAAAAATGCCCCTTGTTCCCATAACTTGGGGGGTGAAAGAATCATGTGATTCAGGACATCAAGATAAAGCCTGAATCAATAAAAAAAAGAAAAGCAGAAAACTTATATATCTATTTTATGAACAGATCTAAGCACAATCAAACCAATTTTATATGACCATATGCACAAGTTGAGCAGCACTGACAGAACCGCAGAGCTGCCGGGAGACCCGGATCTTGAAAACTCATCCATTAGTATTAGTCTGAACGTGGAAGTAGGAATCCAAAACCGGACTTCTCCCGGATGATTGGAGGAGGTTCAACGTCAGCAATATCAATTTGTTGCATTGACTTGGAAATGTCATCCACCGTGAAAGGGATGCTACAGTGAAATTCAGTTTGTCAATACCTTGGAATTTTTGTATTTGAAAGAGATACATGGAACAAGGCCTGTGCACACTGATCTTAAGGTTTCTAGCATTACCTTGAGTCATCATCCAATAGGAATGAACTGCTAACTGCATTGTTGGAGTCCTCAGTCATCATAACTCTCATACTTGAAATAACCTGCATAAATAAAATTTAAACAGCATAACTCAAGAGGGCTGATTTTTACCAGAGGAGTTTATTGGGTCATGGTCTCTGCAGATCACAAAGTTCACTTACGTCTGATGAAACACTGTGTGTTCCATATTTGTCATCCCAATACATTGTACTGATCCTGTATAATTGCTGTATGCTGAGCACCTGAAATAGCAAACAAATGCACACTATAGATGTAACAAATAAAGGAAGGAAGGTGATAGCTAAAGTATTCAGGATCTTACTGGGCAAAGCTCTTTCGTTATTTCATTTAACGATTTCTTGGGCTTCTGATGTATGACCTGAATTGTTAAGAGAATTACTTGTCAAGCAAGTTGCTCACTGTGAAATAGGAATCAGAAGAGTTTGGGGATCAACTCTTACCAAGAATCCAACAGCCTGCCTTATATGCCTCAATTCATCCCATGATAACCCGGCATACTGTGCACAAGAAAAATTCAGGCCAAGAAACAACAGAAGACAAATATAAAATAGCAACAAACTCAGTTTAGTTCTCACTTCTTCTGTAGCATCATGGCACCACTGTTCTAATTCAGCCAGACCTGCTTTCACATACTCACCGTTGCTGAAAGAGCAACACTCGCGCCGGAGAAGAAGACTGCAAGAATTTTCAAAATAAATTGCACAAAGCTAATTTTGTTTGACCGTGAGGACAGAGAAAAAGGCAGCCTTGAAGTTACCTGTTGAACAGTTGAACATTGATGAAAGAGAATATCTGGGTGAAAACTTTACGCACTAAGAAAGGAGGTACCTGCAAAACCCAAGCTTGAAACGGTATTTTACCATTTTCTAGAAGCAATCATTTCAACTTTAATGTCATTCAAAGCATTAAAACTCACATAATTAGCTTTCATCATCTCCAAATACTTATTCAAGCTTTTCACAATGCTTTGCCAATGTGCAATTAAAGCTTGCTGAGCAACAGCATTTGCTTGGGAACGTCCCTTCACCAAACTTGCACGTGATGTTCGCGGGGCCTGCAGAAAAGAAAAAGATAATTGTATATAGAAACACTAACTGGTTATCTCAAGTGACTTTTGATTTGGACTAAAAGCAATGCATAAAGAGTTCTCTCATTCTCTCCAAAAGGGTTCTAATTGTTTAGATCAAGTCAAAAAAGCTGGTAGCCAAGCCTGTGTCCTTATTCTTCACTCTTCTGATTTGAACATGACATTCACAGAGGCTCTCAGAGCAGAAATGAGAAGTCTTCTCTTTGAAAGGAAGGTTTCAGAGCTCTAATTCAGCTAGTTAGAATTGAATCCAATGTTTGTGATGATTGAGGATTTACTCCTAACAATACCCGAAATCACATCAAACAAGCAACTAAGATATGCAATTTTTTGCAAGTAATTTGAAATCAATACCCAAGTTCCTTTCTCCACTCTTTTTGAGAGTATAAAACAATAGATCATACAGGAGGCAATGTTATTCTTCTTGGCATTCTCAATGTTAAGACAATGGCAGGTCTTCATTTTGTCTAGAAATATTTAAAATATCTATATCAGTCTGGGATTATGTTGCCTTTATTGACCACTGTCAGAAAACTTAGGCGCTAAAAGATCCGTGCTTTACCCATCCTAGGCCACTCTACTTTGCTGATGACAGGCAGGAAGCCTGGCTGCTTCCATACCAATCAATCACCAGCTACAGCTCAATCCAAAAAGCTAACCTACTGGTGAGGTTGTCCACATGCTATGCAAGCCCCAAGATCCCCTTCTAACCCTTCCATAAGGGATTAAGAAACAAAAACTTAACCCCTAGTTTTACTATTCTATTTCTGGTTTGTCAGAGTGAGTTATATGGCCCCTAGGAGGCTCTTATGCTATCCAATCTTAGTTTTGCCTGATCACTGAATATCTTTTTATTTCTCCTGAAAAGCTTACACCTTCCAAATCTCTTCCCTTCCTATGTATCTTCTTCCTTGATCAACTTGACAAAAAAAGAGACACAGATGCAATGTGCACGACAAGAAAACCAGTACAAACCTGGATACACAATCCGAGCAGTGGTGAGATCTCTTTCTTTAGGTTGTCCCTTATCATTCCATATATCTTCTCAAGGAAGGCAGTAAGCTGTTGCTTAAACAACAATGCTGGATACTTGGCCTCAACTTGACGCAAGTCATCTAGCCTGCTAAGTCCACGACCATTCAGAAATGAGAGCCCAGCACTTTGAGGGGATGACCGTAGCCCCTAAAATAAAGAAAAAGACTTGAGACAAGATGACAAGCAGACATGAAATTTGAGATTGAAGACTTTAGATGTCCTCATATTAATCAATAACTCTTACCTGGGACATCCTCCCAAACAGAGAAGCTGATGCTGTTCTACGCCTTTGTGGTGTCAAACTGGCAGCTCCACTTGCTTTTAATGTATGTTGGAGCAGCAGCAATAATGCCGATGAGTTAGACAACCAATATGCCAAGACATCATTACTGTCAGGGACCTAAAACGTGAAGACTCTGTTAATGAATTATATGCTTTTCATCTAACATATAAGAAAGCTTATGCAATTAACAACAAATCATAACTTGTTAAGCAAACAGCGGATTTTCTTGGTATGGAGCTACAAAATTTTAAGTTGTGAGACTGCATTTTCACCTCAATGGCTGACGCAATTGTTTGAATGATGCGGTCAAAAACGCTGGTTCTTTCAACTTCAAATGATCTCCAGTGGAGAAGACATTTGTATATTACACAAGCAGCAATTGGCTTGCCCCCAGAAAATCCCAAGTTTTGTTGTATACACTTGATTAGAATGTCCTGGTTCTCCTGAAGCACAGCAAATAGAAAAGATGAATTAAAAGGAAAAAGAAAGAATCCATTGTCCAAGGTAATTGATTCTAGATCCCAAAACAGATACCAAATGAGATGTATGCAATCATAAGTAAACCACTTGCCTGCTGCTTTTCATTCAGAGATTTCTGTGGTTTTTCCTCAGATTCTGGCTCACGTGTATTTGATATAGCAAGAGTAGTGTCCTGAAGCATGATAGGAAAATTCAGAAGCATAGCCACTAAGCATCTGCCATACGGCATCTGGTGTACTTATCTTTTAGTGTATTCAAAACGATGAATGTTTTTCCTTACCGTCAAAATCTTAGCTTCTCCATTTGGAACACTCCCATTCTCAGGTGTCCTCTGCATTTTAATCAAGAAATGTGTTATAAATATTTCAACAATTTCAATTTCAAATTTAAGGCTGCATAATGACCTGTTAGATTTTCTTGTACCTGAATAATGACAGTTCTTGGCCTTGCAGATATATGTTTCCCAGTTGGTGATATGGTCAATGCTTGCTGGCGAAGTACCTGGATCTCTGACTCTGAATTGGATAGTTTTTCCTCCAACCTGAATCATAAATGTCATGCAACTTCAGAAGTGTTCTAAGGGGAAAAAGAAGTTCAGAGAGGGAATTAGCATGGGCCTCTTCAAATTTTAAAATCACAAAAAGAACAAGCAAAAAGTGAGAGAGTTGATGCTAGTTAATTAGCTGAGAGCTGTTTCTCTCTACACCTTTGATCTTCATTTTTATCCTCTCTCCTCTCACAAATTGTTTAAATAATTATTAAAATTTTATACACACCTCTGCACGGATTCCTGAAGCTGCTCCACTTTCTGCTCTGCATCTTCAAGCTTTTTCACTAGCTCTGTATTTCTGGTCTCAGCATCTCTACCGGCTTTCTTTGCCTCTTCTGCTTCTTGTCTCTCTGCTGATAATGACGCCTACATAAAAATAGAAGTTCAACAACTTTTTTTGAATTCAGCAAACCTAGAAGACTTACACTACCAAAATTAAATAGCTTAGGGTAAAGATCAATAAAAACGTTTAGCAAGTGCCCTAAAAAGCACAGAGAAGAGACATGCAACCATACAACTGATTCCGTATGGATATGTTAGCTGTAAATGATTCAACCCAATGTTAGTTGATGGTATACGAGTGCAACAATGGCATACCCATTTGTTTGGCTGAGGGCTCCCCTGGCTCCCCCATTTAGACCACAAGAAGCTAACGCTCATGAATGCCCAACCCCTCAATTTGTTAAGCAAATAAGAAAATATAGGCTGGCCATAAGTGACAGATTTAAGACACAAAAATCACACTGAACACGCTTTTAGCATCAACTCCTGAACAAGGAACTACTAAGCAAGTTTTTATACTTTGTATTAGTTTTATTCTTTGTATTAGCTTTATTCAACTATGAGTCCTGTGATTTCACATTTTGTTTGTGTTAATTACTCATTCATAGCCATCGACAGATACTAGGTGGTTTAGCAATAACTTGGAAAGATTTGTGACTGAACCCTTTTCTAGTTCCGGTCTAACCATGTCAAGTATTATGCCACCCAATTAACTAAAGAGCCCCGAATATAGGATAAACTGGCCAATTTGAGCTCCTACCTTCAAACTCTCTACCTCAGCAGTCAGTGAATTAACTTTTTCAGTGTCCTGAACCAAGACAGGAGTTTCCTTGATGACTGGAGGTGCTTCTTCAATAGCTCTCCTAGCAGCTTCTCGTTCTTTTATAATATTAGCATTTGCTTCTTCCACTTGCTGTTGCATCGCACGTAAAGCTTCCTGTAACTTAGCAATTTCTTGTGTCTTTTCTTCTTCTAAATCAGTCTGCAATTTTCACAAGTGCAACAAAAGTGTCATGATGGAGCAAGCAGGTTGTACTGCAGCTAGAAAATCATGTATGAGATCTGACGCCCATCAAGTAACTACAGGATGAAATGAAACTTACCCTCAGACGCTTCTCAAACTGCAACCGTAAGGTAAGTTCTTCAACACGCTTTTCCAGTTTATCTTTTGCTTCTTTAAGGGCCCCTGTCTCTCGAGCAGCCTAAATATATTCAAACAAATTTTCAGAAGTAGAACCCACAACAGAAAATAAATGCATATTTAAATACTCATCAAACTACAAAAGAAAAAGGAGAATCAAACCATTTTGAGTTTTCTAAGCTCTCTTCGGGCAACTCTTCGTCTCCAACCGCATTGAGTAACAATAACAGCTCTCTGGAGACTTTGATAATATGCATACGCAATGTGGCAACGAAAATACGCCTGGATATGGGCAGAAACAACTAAATTTCACATGCGATTCTCTGGAATGACTACCCCGTCAGTTCAAACCACTAAGTTGCAATAGCAGACATCCATTCAAGAAGATGAATTAACATACTCAGAGATTATGCAAATTAGGACCTGAACAACAATTGCAGCCTTTGTTTGCTTTTTGAATCTGAATTCATTCCGTGCAGTCATTGCCCTTAAACCTGTCTGCAATGTGATCGCAGACAACCTTATGGTCAAATATGATTCCCTGGTAGTATGTCTCCTGAAATTCTTCTGGATTTTCAAAGCTCCTGCCTCCCTTCGTAGCTGCTCATATAGCTTGCAAGCAAGCACACCTGATCATAGTGAGAAGCAGAAGAGAAGGATCATAAATAGGTTGACCACCAAGCCAAAGTTTCACACTAGTGCATGAAGGAACAACCTCAATCCTAACATTATTCACCTCCTGTCCAAATTTAGATGTAGCAAAATTTATTGTTTTAATGGAACTTATATTGTTGTTTTAACGATCAATTTAACAAAAATTTATTAAGAATGCTTCTGTGTTCCTTAAACAATCAACAAATAATAAGGAAGAAGCATCAACATGGGGGGATACCTCGCCAATTAGACTGTAAAACAATTGCAGCTTTGCGCATTGCAATGAACTCTTTACGTGCAATATATGTACGGATTTGCCGCTGAATGGTCCTAGCTGCATTTCCAAGTACCTCAGCCCTTCTTGCATCCAGCTCAGCCATCTGTCCAGCTCTGAGGAATACTTTAGTCTTACCTATCTGAAGAAAGTAGCATAGAAACATGAATGATTTAGTGACAAGCAACTGGAAAGAGTCAATCAGATAATACCAGATGTTCTCTATCAGATAAGGTTGAGAAGGCAGTGCCAGATATAAGAAACAGTTAGATCAGGCAAATACTCGAGAGTGAATTAAGAAAAATTGGCTTTAGGCACAAGTAACTGTCAATTGATTAATCAATCAAGTCTTCACCCAAACTAGTGAGATAGGCTACAACTTTAATCATGTGTCTCCAAATTCCTCGTATTAAAGGAAGTTCCTCTATAAGCTCCAAATAAGCACGGCCAAGGCTTTGAAAAGTGTGAGACAGACTGAAGCACAGAGCGCAAGGCCCAAACTAAAAAGGGGAGCTCTAATGAAATAAAGTGCATGAGCTTTAAAAGTATCTTTAGGTTAAAGTGTTAGGCCCCACCTCACAAATTACAAGTGCCCTTTAACAACCACGCCCCGTCTTACCCATTAAAAGCGTTAGGCCAGTGGCGCTCTTCACCTTAAGCACCCCTCAGGTGCACTTTCATAACACTGAGCATTGCATTTTTACTGTATCTACTCAAGCATAGCCTCTTCTTTTTTCTCTTATATCTAGACTATCACTCCTCGTACCAACATGTTGATTGGTCCAATTTGAACATATGCAGACCATCTAAGAAGAACTTCCCTCATGTTATCCTCACTTAGGGCTACTTTTAACTAATCCTTCATGTTCTCATTTCTAATTATCCTTTTGTAACAGAGAGGAGTCTAGCAACCAGATTGTACAAATACAGTTGAAACTTTATTGCCAAAACATCTGATGTAAAATAAAGGTAAATGACCTTATAATCAATTTGATATATTAGGCTGCAAAAGGCAGGTTGGAGAATGAACATAAAAATTTATAATTCTTAGCATCTCTTTATTGCCGTGATTTTAAGCTCATCCTACGTGGAGTTAGGAAAGCAAAAGAATAGTTGTAGTTCAGTACTCATGTGGCATACGTAAGTAAGATGCATTCTGGTTCATGTCCTCAGATTAAATGCCAATTTACTATTCTTTTCTAAAGTCCAATCCTCATCCCATTTTCAAATGCTATCATCAGGAGCAGGATGATGAATGTTTCTTACCTGGTAACCTTTTAATCCCATTTTGTCCAGAATCATTTCACAAGCGACTTTATCATCATAACTGCAGATAAAGAAGACAGACAGTATGATATTAGAGAAAGCTAACAAGAGAAGACAGAGAAAAATAATTCTTAGTTATTTCTGGATCTCATCAGCAAAGGATCAAAAGACAACTTGGAAAAGAAAGTCTGGGACAAAAGTGCAAGAGAAAATGTTTAGCCCCCATTTCATTGTAGAAGCTTTTCCATTGCCTTTTGTAATACAAGATAAGGAAACATGGGGATTTCATTGCTTGAAGTTATTGAAATCCTTGTCTCCTGGTTTTCTAGAAATTCTAGAGATCATTAAAAGCAGTTTTCTATTTTATAAGGAGTTCTGCTAATTTTGAAAAACAAGGTTTTCCACATCCAGAAAAAAATAGGCATCTAACCATCTTTTGTTGAAGAAAATTTGAAGAAAACTAGGAAAATTTTCAATCAATAAACAGGGCGTAATTTTTAAATTCTCTTTATGCAGAAGGAATAAACAAAAGACCTAACACAGATTTCCAGTTGCAAAATAGCAATTTAATGGCTAGCTCCAGTGCTAAGATATCCTAACGTATAACCTCCAACACTAAGGAAACAAAAAAAAAATATAGGTTTCTGATGCTACTGCAACCAAAATCTTACTTTCCATCTAGAACTTCTGGAGCAAGAACACCAAAACGGAGAAGGCATTCATAAAATGTTCTTCTGGTAGGATATCCAGCACAGCTGATTCTAATTGCCTCAAGGACACCCTAAATGAAATGGGAAAAAAATGTTACTGAAAAAAAAAAAAAAAGTAAGGAACTTTCCTGGGAAAATCAATTTTCAACTCTTGAACAAAAAAAGCCATATAATAAAAAAAAGCATTAACAAAACAAAAACACATAGATTATGGTAGTTTCATATTATACTTACACCACAACGTAATTGCTGAATTATATTGGCATTCTCAAATATTGCAGGCTTCAAAACACTGTTTGGCTTCACACATCTGATATAATGAGGTTCTGTTGAATTCAAAGTGTCCATCAAAGATTGGAGTTGTTGCTGCAGTTCAGGCGGGAAATTTCACTTAGCGAATAAGTTGAGAATTCCATAGCAACTGTTAAGCAGTATAATCCCACATAATCAAGGAGTTTAAACATGCTTTATGGAGTTGTGAGGTCTCTCCACCCATATTGGGTTGGATGCATTAACATCGTAACAAACTAAACCAAATTAAGAAATGATCATTGTCACCATCATGATATTGCCCCTTAATTCCAATTATATTGCGGTCAATGACATGAAATTCATGATGTGTGTTAACCGTTAAAAGTAATATTGATGCACAAGTGCATGCAGTGAAACAAGGTGATAATGCTTTTACACTAGATGCCTTACAACCCTCTTGCGAGGTGATTGGAACAGCAGCCACAAAAGAAATGAGCAAGAAGTATTCAGTGACATGTATAACTACAATATCTAGACACTGATGTAAATGAAATCAAGGATTTAAAATACAGTGCTCCCATGCAATATGATGTGCCTTTGGCATAGTTCCTCCAGCCTAAACTTCTCATTAACAGCACAAACTTATTAGATACTTCGATTCTATAAAGAATGACAGTTTTCTCATTTTTAGAAAATTTAAGGACACATAATCATCTTTAGTGTAGGATTCCCCTCCATAACTTATCCCGTGTGCACCTATGCTCTAGGGTTGGTCCTTTGGTAGCTTACATACTAGTCGTAGAGTTGGAAAAGCCCATGACAGATGGTTGATACCATTCATTTTGGGAAAATTCTAGAAAATTCCATTTTTTTTGTGGAAGGGATCATCAGGAAGTGGTTTATTTTTCAATCCCTTCCCTTCTTGGCCTGCTGTATTTGCAATTTTTTGTAAAAAAAATTGTCAGAAGTGCTTTTCTCTTACCACAAAACTGTTTTGGTTCTACTTCTCTTCCCCCCTGACCCCTTTGTTTAGGTTTTACTAGGATTGTGCCAGCAATGATAATTAAGTTCATTTTCATACCAAGCAGTGACAACTTCTACCAGCCTTAGCTGCTATATAAATGTCATAGAAACCAACAACACCAATGAAATGACTGATCAGAAGCAACAGATCTCAAGTCTGAGCTGTCAGACTTTTGCCATATTTTCAACGTTGAGTGGGAAATGATGGCTGATTCTTCTAAAGATTCTGTGTACAGTATGAGTATCAGGGCATGTTTCTGCATGCTCTTAAGGAATATCAACCTTTTTCATTTCATCCCTCTGAGGAAGGGGGAGAAGAAAAAAGGAAACCAAACTGATGCTAAGCTAATACAGGGTTTTTATACTGCTGACAGCAAATAAATGCAGAAGAAAACAATAAAACATCAATTATGAAAAACATGTTAGCAAATAGGTGCTTTTTGTGCAAAGGTGCTGCTGAGAACTTGAATCATCTCCGATTGCATTGCCCTTGGGTGAGAGGTTGGGAGCATTGAGCATTGCATGGTCTATGGTTGGCTACCATTGGGTGATCAGTGGTAGTGTTGGAGGAGAGTTATGGGCTTCGTCATATCTTTGTCATGAGAAGAACAAAAGAAAGCTATCTTGGTAATTCCATTCTCTATATGATTTGGCAAGAAAGGTATAAATCTGTGGGCAGGAAGAATACTTTTTTTTTTTCATCGAAGAACAGATGGATACAGAGTCTTACTTTTTGGATCAATAGAGAGCTAAATGTTAGTGAAATGGAGGTAGAGCTATTGTTGCTAATATTTTGTAAGGGTTCACAACCCTTTGGTGCTGCTTCGATTATATATTAATTTCTATTCTTATCTTATTTTATCTATATATTGTTAGAGAATTGTGGAAAAGATCTGATTGAATGAGTAGCTATGCTAATTGTGAGTGATTAGGGTGATTAAGAGTGATTTCAGTGATTGAGAGATTTGAGGAGTGATTAATTGAGATAGATTGGAGTAACATGTGACTACTCCTCTATATATATGCACCGTAATTATTCTATTGATCATCAAGAAGAAATATAAGATGTAGTCCCATATCCTCCCCTGTTCTCTCCCTCTTTTCCATCTTTTCTTTTATATAACAAAGTGGTATCAGAACCAAGGTTTGCAGCTGCCTCAGCCACTGTAAAAAATAACCCGCGTGACAGAGCTGAACAGGCCTACACATGTGAAGGCATATTAAGTTGGAAAATCCCACATGGTGAAGAAAAGGGGGTAGTCAAGGCTTTATATAGTGATGAGCTCTCTCCACCCATTGCCAGTCAGTTCTGGGTTGGATGTTTTAAACACACACACATATATACATACATACACACACATTAGTGAAATGGAGATGATAACCAAAGAATATCTTATTTAGAATATCTTTCTTGTAAATAGTCTTCTTTTGGCATTTTCTTGTTGCCTGAATAATACTGTTTTCTTGTTAAAAAAAAAATTCATCTAATAAGATGGTCGTAAGTTAGTAAAAAATTTCAAACGGGAAATAGTTGCAATTCAAATATAAAAAATCAATAATACCTTGAATCGAGTACCAATGGAAGAAAACTTGGATGACTTAGATGATTCCTCAGGAGAGGGAGGAAATAACGCAGCAACAAATGGGCATTTTGAAGCAGTCAACAAATCCTGATGCTCGGCCACCACATAATCTTTATTCTTGTCCAGGAATAGATCAGCCTGATAAAGCACCTGACAGTAGAAAAACCAAAAACTGATGTAATGCTCAGATTCCAGGGTATTAAGAATAACACTAGGTATATTATTACAATGCTTACTTCCCCAGCATAGTGAGATATAGTGAAATTGGTGCGGGACAGCTTAGGTTTGATAAACCGCTTGTTATTTTTGAATGTCTGGTATAACTTCTGGGCAAATGTTTCATGAGTTGATTTCGGGAACATACTGCATACAGCCAACAATTACTTATCAATGCCAAAAAAGAAAAGGCAAACAAAATCCATCTAATGTGAAAGTTTTTATAAAAGCCATTGAACTAAGGATGTAATGCAGCCAGCTTCATACCAGGCTTCATCCAGAAGTGCAATAATTCCTCCAGGTTTCTGCAACAGATACAGATTTTATTGTCACAAACAAG
This sequence comes from Aquilaria yunnanensis, assembly GCA_039654915.1. Lineage (NCBI taxonomy): Eukaryota > Viridiplantae > Streptophyta > Magnoliopsida > Malvales > Thymelaeaceae > Aquilaria > Aquilaria yunnanensis. The sequence continues at coordinate 92,574,625 of CM077596.1, read as the reverse complement.
AAGTAAATCAATATCTTTAAAGGAATGCCTGAATGTATAATCAGCAGTCATGTTTAATAATCCTAAGTATGTTCTGAATTCTCATAAATGACACAGCTCGTGTAAGCCAATTGACAAGAAGGCAGCAATTTGAGACCTTCTCAATCAAGTCCAAGACATCCTGGTTATCAACAAATTCTATGTAACTCCAATTGATTTCTTCTTTTGTGTATTCTTCTTGTTCCATTTTGAAGACATGCTACAAACACAATAACCATATAGTCAGGAAAAAGATCTCCAAAATGGTATCTGACTAAGGATATATAGCTATCAAAAAGGGTTGAGACCTGATTGAAATGCTGCTGCAATTTTTCATTTGTGAAATTGATACAAAACTGCTCGAAACTGTAGCACAAACATGTTAGCTCAAACACCATATCATGCATGTAATGACTAACGAAGAAATTTGACAAATTATTGATTACATTCCAAGGACTTACCTGTTGAACTTAAAGCTTTCAAAGCCGTATATATCCAGAACTCCAATTAGCTGCTTTGAGTTTGGATCTTGTCCAATTGAAAAGTTAATTTTATCGACAAGCCTGGTGAATGTAACCGGAAACTTGTTAGAGTTGATTACACTAAACAAAATTCCTTATCTACCAAATAATATTTTTCCTTCTATTCTTTTTTCTTTGATAATATTATCTGTTCATACATCAAACAATGACTAATTACACTGCAGTCGTAAAGCTCCATTACCAATCAAACAGGCGGCAATAAATTGTTTTTGCCAAAGCATCCCTGTTTCCCAATGCAGCAACAGGATCAAGCGTTCGGGTAATGATTTCCTCTGGTGTCACCATGACACGTTTGATAAGAGCATCTTCTAAACCTTTGGCATCACACCTACAACACAAGATGGTTGTCATGCATTTTGATCTTATACACAAAGGAACTGCTGAAAGAACCATAAAGCTCTCAGTAACTAATCAAAGGACTCTTACTGCAACAATTCAGCTGTCATGTTAAGATGAAATCTAGATTTCTCATCCTTGAGAACAGAAGAGTCAACCACCGTGCCTTTCGAAAATTCAATATTCCCAAGATGCAAGACTGCAGCAACAACCCTAAAAATTGCATCCTGAAAAGAATGGTTAATGAAAATTCATGTCAACAATAATAAGAGGACTTACAACAAATGCCAAAATAACTCACCTGGTCTTCCTCGCTGATACCAACCACATCCATAGCCCTTCTAGTAGCAAGATACTCCTGAGCATCATCAACACCATCCAACGCATAGCAGTTGGATTGATTTAGGTAATGAAATGCATCTGGGCTTCCCAGCTTGTATTTTTCCCTGACCTGAATTTTATATATGAAATTAGTTGTGGCTCCCTACAAAATATTGGTCTTGTTCATAAGACACATCTCCAAACAGTAGTAGATAGATTAAGATTCAATATAATCATCATCAAATTTGGACTTGGTTGCATTTGCATTGACCTCATATTATTATTTAGCTGTTAAAATTTATGAACAATATAAATCAACACAGAAAGTCCAGCAGAAAGATTAATACTGTTAAACCTTATTAAAGTACCTCAGGCGGTGCGGCACAAAGAAGGTAGAAGCAATGGTAGTTTCTTTCAGGATCTGAAATCTGGCACACGCGAGATCTTTCCAGCAAATAAGTACGTATAGCTGCGCCAGATATCCTCCCATTCTTGTCAAATTGGATTTCAACAAACTTACCAAAACGACTGCATGGTTACATCACCACAAACATTAAACTAAATTTAATCCAACCCATATATGCATATGCATTTGCATTCAAGGTAGAGAATAAGATTTCTCTTCTAGGTTACAGAAGCCAGGGCTTTACTAGGAGAGAATGAGAAAAATGAACCAATGTGATTACAACATGTCACGTGCACAATCCATAAGCATTTGATATTTCAAGAATTTCTGATCCTATACAATTCCAACAAACTGTAGGTTATTTAACAATTAATCAATCAACTAAGCTTTAATCCCAAGTAATTGGAGTCGGTTACATGGATCATGTATTCACATTCCGATTGATTGAAGGAAAATTCCACCTGAAGCACTCAAGGAGCCAAATAAACAGTAGATTACACAATAGTTCTTCTGAACTTACAGATCAGGCCCCGTACTCATAAAAAATATTAATCAGTGAATCCATGATTACCTTGAGTTGTTGTTCCTTACAGTTTTTGCATTTCCAAATGCCTCAAGAACGGGGTTTGACTGAAAAAGATCATTAAAAAACCATAACACATTCAAGACTCAACGTTTTGAACAGAAGTATACAGATACAAACCAAGCACATGGAAAAAAAAATGGACATGAAAAGAAGAGGGAAACAGCTCCCTCCCTCCCTCCCTCCCTCCCTCCCTCTCTCAGAGCGTCTTCCTATCTGTCCATCTATATCTTCTTTTGATAATGTGAGGGGAGTCTTCACTAACCTCAAGAACTTGCTGTTCCACAGTACGACCTTCCACTCCAGACCGACCACCCAAATATGCTAAGTAGCGCATTAGCATCTTTGTGGTTTCTGTCTTACCAGCACCACTTTCTCCACTAACAAGAATCGAGTTGCTTTTCCCTTCATTAATCATTGCCCTATTTATATGAACAATAAATTTAAAAACGATCCAACTTCAAGTATCTCACAACCAATTGAAATGATTGTCTTTACCTGTACGCAACCTCAGCAATGGCAAAGACATGAGGGCTTAACTCCCCAAATTGAGCCCCGCTGTACTGCTCCATCATGTGGGTGTCATAAAGATGTGGCAATCTTTGGAATGGATTTATTGCTATCAGAATATTTCCGGTGTAGGTCTGGGAAAAGCATAAAAAACAGAAGTCAAGATTATTAGTAGCTCCACATAGAACAACAGTTTTTGAACTTGAATGTGACCACACAAGTGAATAGACAAGAACTGCACAAGCAAACAGGGAACATCTTACATAGATTTCATTCAGTTCATATCTTGCCGCCAGATTATGCAGGACTCCCGGTTCATGCAGATATGAAAGCTTTGTCATGTCATCGACACCTCCAGGAGGAGCCTCGGTATCTTTTGGGAATAGCTTTGATATATTAGTGACAACCTACCATCAATTTTCTATTTGATGAGAATATGCATATTAGAAAGAAGGAAATCATTATAGCCCAAACTCCAACAATCAATGCCTCGAATCAAAATGGCAGCATATGAACTTCAGAAAAACTTGTAGTATATTGTATACGACTATTGATCAATTGTTCTACTGAAAATTAAAGGGGTGAAAACTCACTAGAACTAATCAGTGCAGTGGCAAGGACAGAATTAAGCATTAATAATGGAATTGATATTTGCAGTGTCAATATACAAATGGAAATCTTACTTCCAACCTAAGCAGACTGCTACTATGGTACATAACTGATAACATGATAAAATACGATCAGGAAAACAAGGATAAACAAGCTATTCCAAAATTATTCATATGTGTGTGTGTGTGTACATATATATACAAATATATATGTGTGTGTGAGCGTGTGTGCGGTCTAAGTAAACTCACAGTTTTTCCATTTGTAGTATTAACATGAACTTCTTCACCATCAATCTTAAAGACTTCTCCATCAATCCAGGCAAGATCTGGATCTTCAACCCACACATGAGAACCAACAATAATATTGACAGGTGCAGCCTGCTAACACAAAAAATTAACACAATGATGACTAGGTGAAGTCATTTGTCAAGGACATTACTAAAGCATGCAATACTTAGTATGGTCATGTTCCATTACAAGATTAATTAGAGAAGTCATGCTTGATCATAATGCAACACATGATTCGTCACCTAGCAACTCAAAAGAAGTCAGCAACTCCCAAAATCAAAGGTTAATCACTAGAGTAACATGGCCAAGTATGGTTTTTGCATCCTCAACCACAATTCTGCTACTGACTAGGGTGAGAATTAAGCTCATTGCATCTCAGTTTCAACTCAATATCAACAACCAAATGTTTAGGCTCATGCATGACACTGAGAAACAAAGCTCGGTGCAGCATGATTAATAGTGTCCTAATGATCACATAGAAAAATACTATATTAACTAAGCATTGATTAGTAGATCTGCTCGAAAACCTACTTTGGTGGTGAAAGGATGAATGAATTAGTTGAAGATACTTGCACATACTGATGAAACTAATGTTCTGATCCTCAACTTAACATTTTCATTTAAACTTTCTAACTCTCTAACTCTCTACCAAATAAATAAATAAATGTTATAATCCCACGATTTTAATAGAGGGTGCAAGGGAAGGAGGGAGAGCCCCTCAAATGCCACTACCACCATTTCTATAGGAATTCACAAAATTCAGCTCAACTAAGATCCCAGCACAATCGGGTTCACGTCATTAATCCAATTATCAGTTCCTTCTTAATGAAAAATACTCTGGTTTCACCCATTTAGTGTTGTAATTACACTATAGATTGATCAACAAATTCAAATAAGAGTATCCACGGAATTCCTGATCCTTAAAAACCTTCCTCATTCTCATTCCTAACACAAAATCCACAATTCCAACGGCAAAAGAAATTAAAAGAATAAAAATTCCTCTCTCATCAAGATTTCCAACCACCAAAAAAAATGGACGGCGTGTAACGTATATAAAGAACAAAAAAACAAATTTCAAATAACCGCAACTAAACGAGCTGACGCCACGTCAATCGGATTCAGCTCAGAAGACAACAACAGAAAAAACACTAGACCAAAAAACAAAAAACAAACAAGAAAACAAAAATGCACCGGCGACAATTACCATGCGATCGATCAAATCATCCGAGGCACGGCGGAGACGCGGAGGAGAGGACTAAACTCGTCGGATCGGAGCAGAAGAATCGCGACGGAGACAAACCAAAGCCCTCTCCGCAGATGCAAATCCGCCGCCTTTTCACTTTTCCCCTCTGTAATTACTTTACCGAAACCTTTTTCTCTCAGAAAGAAGCAGGAAGAAGGAGGAGAAGAAGAGGGAATGGGAATGGAGGAAGGTGAGTAGTTTATATACAAAAAGCAAAAAGCTTTTAAGCTGTCACTTTTTAATGGTTTTGGGTATTAAAATTTTTTTCCTTCACTGGTCAGCTGGGGTCCAACCCTGGAGGAGGGGGGCTGCTTGGACAAATCGTAGTCGCCACAAATGCTCGGAATTCGGCTCTAGAACCGACATTGCCGAAGAGATTACAGGCCTAATTGTCACTTTTTCGATTCCTCTTGCTGTCTTTAGGCTTACGTTTTGGTTTATTTACGGCTCGCCCAGGGGGTAATTGCAAAAGTAAGCATTTTTATTATCTAATCGAAGGTGCCTTGTCAATTTTAACGAAAACCAACAGATCAAGGAAAGGAAAATAACCCTGATGCAAATTTTGTACGGCTTTACTTTATTTGACATTGTTTGTCTATTAGATTATCGATTATAGTTATAGTTTTCTGGCTGGTTTAATTTTCTTTTTTTTTGTTTTGCTTTGATGCATAAAACTCTTAATTGAGACTTGGGAAAAGAACACTTTCAATCCTAAAACTTTTGCACCCTTTCTATGTGAGTCCTAAATCTCTGTGATTTTCTATTTAAATCATCAAACGTTCAAAATATGCAAACTGTTAGTCCTCAAGTAATGGGATCACATGTGACCAAAGAGTTATCTAATGTGGCATATAACATCTGTTCAGACTTTGCCAAACCCAAGAGTCCGTCACCCAATTCCTCCACAAACTCGGGTTTTGCCGAAGGATTTGATTTCAGTTGCCTCTAATTCCCCCAAGTATGTGCAGATGTCAGTGGACAGTGCCTTTCTGCAAGTAGCCCATCCAATTCAAAGCTCCCTCTTCCTAATCATTAACAAAAATAGCATCAAAATGGCCAATCAAGAAGACGCCCAACCCTAAGCACCATAAGAAAAGCAACAACAGCAGAAAATAAAGCCCCCAGCAGCCAATAACCATAAAATTCTACATTAAAAGCTACTGAAACCAACATTCTTGATTATGGCACAAACCATATTGAAATACCTGACAGAAAGCAAACTAAACCAACGGCTGATCATGGTCCCAACAAAGCTCAAACACCTCTTGCCAAGTAGGAATACATCACCTGTGATGTTGACGTTAAATTTGCTCAAGAGCCAAGCGAAAACAATTCCTCCTCCTATCTTTGGGACTTGGAATTTAGGGCTCTCATTGAACTCTGCTCCAAAATCGATGAAGCCATCAAAGCCAACAAGCTCTTCAAGGAGAAACCCAACTAATCAAAGAAAAAAACACAAACAAGAAGGCCAAATTATTCAATAAAAAAAATAGAAAGAGAAAATCAGAATTCTGAAGACCAAAGTTCCCAAGAATAGAAACTAGAGGTGATCAGAGAACAAGAAACAAATGAGGAGATGATGAAACTATAAAACCCCAAAATCAGTGGATACGGAAGAAATTATTCTTTGGGGCGTGGCACTGCAACAGCGCGACAGACATCATTCTCTTAAAGTTCCTGAAGCCAGAGAGTTCGAGGTGAGAAACACCTCCGACATGCTTCGGAATACCCTCTAATGGCAGAAGGAGAACGATGCGGATGCCATGGTGGACGAGGATTTTGGGAATGATTTCAGCGCACTAATGCTCATGGACGATAGGGACCGGCAACAACATCCGGTGTGCTAGCGAGTGAAGAGACGTATAACAAGGCACTGACGACAAAAGAGAAGCAGCAGGGGTTCTTGTGGTGGAGGGTGCAACTGATAGAGAAGGGGATATGGCAGCTAGAGATAAAGCTAGGCAAGGTGTGTAGCCTGTTGCAGGTGAACGATTTAAGACGAACACTAGGGCCGGCACAGAATCCCAAACAATAGAGAACTAACAGCAGCGTTCTAAAATACAAAAGGGGTGCCAATACTTTTACTTTTTGATCAGTTAAGGACCTAAGTTTGAAAATGAAACAAAAGTATACAAAATAAGGAAATCACAATGTAACCTGAACAGCGGGTTACAGGTTATGCGGTATGTAATTCACGTTAAATGGTGTGATATTAAGGCTAGGTGGTATCAAATTCAAGTTAAACGGAATTAGATTCAGGTTTATGTGATATTAAATTCAGATGGCATGAGAATCAGGTTAATGTGGTATGAAATTTAGGTTTATGTAGTGTAAGGTTAATGTGGTATAAGATTTTGGTTGTTGTGGTATGGGATTCAAGTTAATTGGTATAAGATTCAGAATCACATGGCATACGATTTAGGTTAAATGGTATGAGATTTAGATTAATTGGTATGAGATTTAAGTTAAATTGTATGAGATTCAAGTTCTTGTGGTATAAGATTTTGGTTGCTTTGGTATGATATTCATGTTAAATGGTATGACATTCAGGTGAAGTTGGTATGATATTCAGGTCAAATGGTATGAGATTCTGGTTAAATGGTATTAAATTCAAGTTAATTGGTATCAGATTCAGGTTATTATGGTATAGGATTTAGGTTAAGTAATATGAGATTTAAGCTATTGTGGTATGAAATTCAAGCTAAGTGATATGAGATTCAGGTTGTTGTGGTATCAAATTCAAGTTAAGTGATACGAGATTCAAGTTATTGTGGTATGAGATTTAGGTTAATTGGTATGAGATTTAAGTTAAATGGTATGACATTCAAGTTCTTGTGGTAAGAGATTCAGATGGTTATAATATGAGATTTAAGTTAACTAGTATGAGATTCATGTTGTTACTTATGGTATCAGATTTAGGTTGTTATGATACGAGATTTGAAGTTAAATGGTATAAGATTCATGTTCTTATGGTATGAAATTCAAGTTATGGTATAGGATTCAGGTTGAATGATATGAGATTCAGGTTCTATGGTATAAGATTCTGGTTGTTATAATATTGGATCAGGTTAACTAGTATGAGATTCAGGTTAAACGATATAAGATTCAACTTAAATGATATCAGATTTAGGTTAAATGGTATGATATTCAGGTTCATGTGGTATGAAATTTTGGTTATTGTGTTGTACGATTCAGGTTAAGTGGCATGAGATTCAAGTTCATATGGTATGAGTTTTTGGTTATTGTGGTATGGGATTCAGGTTAAGTGGTATGAGATTTAGGTTAACTAGTATGATCTTCAAGTTCCTGTGGTATGCGATTCTGGTTATTATGGTATAAGATTTAGGTTCACATGGTATAAGATTCAAATTCACATAGTATGAGGGTCAGGTTAAATGGTATGATATTTAGGCTAAATGATATGAGATTTAGGTTAAATTGGTATAAGATTCAGGTTAACTGGTATAAGATTCAAGTTCCTCTGGTATAACATTCTAGTTATTGTCATATGGGATTAAGGTTAAGTGGTATAAGATTCAGGTTATGGTATAGGATTTAGGTTAAGTGGTATACGATTCATGTTAAATGGTATGGCATTCAAGTTAAATGGTATGCAATTCAGATTACGGTGATATAAGATTATGGTTATTGTGGTATAAGATTAAGGCTAAGTGGTATAATATTCAGGTTTACATGGTATGAGATTTAAGTTAAATGGTATGAGATTCAAGTTAATTAGTATGATAGTCAAGTTAAATGGTATGACATTCAGGTTCTTAAGGTATGAGATTCAAATGGCTATGGTATGAAATTCAAGTTAACTGGCTTATGGTATCAGATTTAGGTTGTTGTAGTATGAGATTCAGGTTAAATGGTATAAGATTTAGGTTAAGTTGGTATGAGATTTAACTTAAATAGTTTGATATTCATGTTAAATGGTATGATATGAAGGTATTTGTGGTATTGGATTTAGGTTAAGTGGTATGGGATTCAGGTTAAATGGTATTGGATTCAGGTTAAATGGTATCAGCTTTAGGTTAAGTGGTGTAAGATTCATATTATATGGTGTGAGATTTAGGTTGTTGTGGTATAGAAATTGGGTAAAATGGTATGAAATTCTAGTTGTTACGATATATGATTCAGGTTAAGTGGTATGTGATTTAAGTTAACTAGTATGGTATAAGATTCAGGTTATGGTATAAGCTTAAGGTTAAGTGGTGTGAGATTCAGGTTATGTGGTATAAGATTCTGGTTGTTGTGGTATATGAATCAAGTAAAATAATATGAGATTCTGGTTATTGTGGTATAGGATTTAGATTAAGTGGTATGCGATTCAGGTTATCTGGTATGGTATGAGATTTAGGTTGTGGTATAAGATTGAGGTTAAGTGGTATGTGATTCAAGTTAAATGGTATGAAATTCAGGTTAAATGGTATGAGATTTAGGTGCTTGTGGTATGAGATTCAGGTTAAATGGTATGAGATTCAAATACTTGTGGTATGAGATTTAGGTTAAGTGGTATGAGATTCGGGTTCATGTGGTTTGACATTATGGTTGGTATGGTATATGATTCAGATTAAGTGGTATGCGATTCAGGTTATCTGGTATGGTATGAGATTCAGGTTGTGGTATAAGATTGAGGTTAAGTGGTATGTGATTCAAGTTAAATGGTATGAAATTCAGGTTAAATGGTATGAAATTCAGGTTAAATGGTATGAGATTTAGGTGCTTGTGGTATAAGATTTAGGTTAAGTGGTATGAGATTCAGGTTAAATGGTATATGATTCAAATACTTGTGTTATGAGATTTAGGTTAAGTGGTATGAGATTCGGGTTCATGTGGTTTGACATTATGGTTGGTATGGTATAGGATTCAGGTTAAGTGGTATGCGATTCATGTTAAATGGTATGAGATTCAGGTTAAGTGGTATGAAATTCAGGTTAAATGATATGCAATTCAGGTGCTTGTGGTATAAGATTCAGGTTATGTGGTATATATATGGTAGGGGATTCAGGTTCTTATAGTATGAGATTTTGGTTGTTGTGGTATGAGATTCAGGTTAAATGTATGAGATTCATATTAAATGGAATGAGATTCAGGTTAAATGGTATGAGATTCAGGTGTTTGTGGTATAAGATTCAAGTTATGTGGTATATATGTGGTATGAGATTTAGGTTTTTGCGGTATGAGATTCAGGTTGTTATGGTGTAAGATTCAGGTTAAGTGGTATAAGATTCAGGTTCATGTGATATGAGATTCAGGTTGTTATAGTATGAGATTCAAGTTAAGTGGTATGAAATTGAGAATTAAGATTATGTTTAGTGTTAAGGATTTAATGTTAAGGTTTAGGATTAGGACTTAAAGTTAGATTTTAGGGTTAAGGATTAAGGTTAAGGTTTAAGGAATAAGGTTAGGGTGAAGAATTAGGGTTTAGGGTTTAGGTTTAGGATTAAAATGTTAGAATTAGGATTACGTTTATGGAATGAAATTTAATGTTAAGGTTATTATTAGAGTTTAAAGTTAGGGTTAGGATTAAGATTAGGGATTAGGATTAGAGTTAGGGAATATGGTTTATTTTTCATTCTATTTTTCAATTTTTGTTACTATTTAATTTTAGTTCTTTGGCATCCATAATAGTCTCCATAATTACCTATCCTAAATAACCTGACTTAAAATTATTTTAGATAGAAATTAACCTGACTTATATTGAACTCGAACAAAAAAACCCAAACATAAAATTTTAGATTTTAGGATTATGTTATTGTTATGTTAGGGTTAAAATTTTATTTAGAATTTTTTTACATTATATTAAGAGTTTAGGGTTTGGAGTTGTGGATTAGAATTTAAATTATATTATCTATTTATTTTAATTTTTTTTTCTTTTAGTGTGACTATTATATTTGAACTGTTGGTCTAACATCTACAATGTGTTAGGAATATCCATATTTAGTAAGTTTATATTAGGAACATCCATGTTTAGTAATCTATGTTTAGGTTCTTCCAAAAAAGCAACTTCCATATTCACTAATTGAGTTTAATGATCTAGTCATTTCAATTTATGCACTAATAACCCCAATTAAACATGAATGCTAAAAACTTGAACTTGAAATCTACTTAACCCAAAATCAACATAAACCTCAATCTTGACCCTGAAATCTACTTAACCTAAATTAATTTTTCTAGGCTAATTGGAAATTTTATATAATATATGAGACTGATCAGATTTGAACAAAATAAACCTGCCTTAGTACTTTACCAAGTCTTACAAGAATAATTTAATTTCAAATTTATTAAGTATTTTAGCACCTTAATTACAAATGTTATGGATTTAATGTTAGGGTTTAAGTGTGAAGTTTCGGGTCAAAGTTTAGGGTTTATGATTAGGATTAGGATTAGAGTTTGGGTTAGTTTTTTTGGTTTAAAGATTTAAGGTTGAGGGCCTAAGATGAGGGATTAGGATTATAGTTGGGGTTAGTTTTTTTGGTTTAAAGATTTAAGGTTTAGCGTTTAGGATTAGGAATTAGGGATTAGGGTTTAAAGTTAAGGATTAGGGTTAGGTTAAAGTTAAGGATTAAGGTTTATGATTAAGGTTTAGGGTTAAGGTTAGGCAATTTGTTCTTATTATTATTTTTTACAATAATTATAATAATAATAATTCTAATATAATAATAAGTAGGAATATATAGTCAATATAAAGTATAATTAATTAATAGAATCATATTTAATGATATTCAGTTTTTTAAATGTAATCATTATATATACAATTAAATATCTTAAAACCAATAAATCATTTTTTAGGCCTAAAAGATTTAATTATTAAATAAATATATAAAAAGTATATATAATTATATAAAATAAATATTACTCTATATATCTTGGTTGTTTGCACAATTTATAAATTGTACATAAATTAAGAAGGATGAGAAAAATTATGTTCTGTTTTTACTTTTTTCATATACTTTTGCTCAAAAATAAAAAAAAATGAAAATAAAACTTGAAATGATAACTTAGTGGTAATATAAAAAATACTCCCTCTATCCTGAGTATTTCATAAACTATTTTTGTTAACTAATTTAGGGGTTAGGATTAGGATTATATTTAGGGTTAGTGATTTATTGTTAGGGTTTAGGATTAAGGATTTGGATTAGGGATTCAGGTTAAGTGGTATAAGATTATTAGAGATTAAGTATTAGGGTTAGGGTTAAGGTTAAAAATTAGGGTTTAGGGTTAGGGTTTAGGATAGGATTAAGATTGTGTTTAGAGTTAGAGATTTAGGATTGAGTTTGGTGTTTACAATTAGGGTTTAGGGTTAGGAATTAAGGTTATAGATTAGGATTAGGGTTATAGATTAAGATTAGGGTTAGGGATTATGGCCTAGTATTACAGTATAGGGATTACGGTTTGGAATTAGGTTTATGGTTAGGGTTTCTAATTAGGGTTAGGGATTATGGTTAGTTTTTAGAGTTAGAGATTAGGGATTAGGCTTTGTATATATTGGAAAAGTTTAGGGTTAGGAATTATGGTTAAATATTAGGGTAGGGTTATGGTTATGGAATAAAGTTTAGGGTTAAGGATTATCATTAGGAATTAGGGTTTGGGTTTAAGGCTAAGGATTAGAGATTAAGGTTTGGGATTGGGATTAGGGATTAGGGTTAGAAATTAGGATTAGGGATTATGATTAAGGATTAGGGTTGGAGTTAGGGTTAGGGATTGAGCAAACTAACCATATTTTCCACATTAATAAGATCAAACTATTATCATTTTTTTTAAATATGTTTCGATGGATTCAGTTTAAAAAAAACACTTGACATTTGCTTTACTTATTTAGAGTTTGTGGCAACGGATTGGCCCCTTTTCGGGAGTCGCCACCAATCTGTTTTTCTTAGGTCGATTGGATACCTAAAATATGGTCTGCGAGAGTTCGGGGATCGGGAGTACTGTTACGTTAAAACAACTTTGTTAAAACGCCCAAAAATTGGCACCTTAGTTGATTTTAATTTTGTTTTGCTTTGCTTTTAAATAATTTTCAGTTAATTTTCAAAATTAGAAATTTTAACTGGATTAGTCGAAATGTGGATTTTTGGTAATTAATTAATTTGTATGAAATTTTATACTTCCGAACCATGGACTCTGCCGAGTCATTTGGACACGGAATTTGGTGAACTTTTAAATAATCTAATCCATATTGTAAATATGGATTTTTATCTTTGTATTTATTTAATTTATTTTAGTAAAAAAAGTTTTCCAAACCGTAGATCCTGCAGGATCATCCGGATATGGAAATTAATTTTTTTATAATTAATTATTACATTCTTACTTATTATAGAATTAATTGTTAGTTTAATTACTAATTCGTAATTCTTTTTGTTTATGAAATTTTTAGATTTATTAATAATCTAAAAATTTTATTTTTTTTCTTTTTTTTTTCTTTCCTTTCTTTTCTTTTTTTCTTATCTTTTTGATTTTTATCTTTCTCTTATCTTTCTTTTCTTTTTCTTATCTGATTTTTCTTGTTTAATGAAGGATATTTATTATTTAAAGAATTACTCAATTTATAAAAGAATAAAAAAATAATTAATTTTTTTATTTAATAAGAAGTTAATTTAAAGGAATCAAAGAGTTTAAAAATAAAAATCTTTGATCATGGTACGGGGCGTTGTTACTCAGCCAGACCCTCTTCACCAGGTGAAGCAGCTCAAAAGCGGGCACGAGACAGTTTCCAGCCAATATACCATGAACTAAAAAAAAAATTTTTTTGACTTAACAACATGGTTCAAATTTATTTTACATATATATTTTTTTATGGCTAATTTCTTTAAATGAAATGAGTTTAACCATAAAATAAAGAAAAATTAAATAACAATAAATAAAGTGGAGGTTTTCTTCTTTTTTTTATTTATTTATTTTTGTTTTGAACATCCATTAAAAAAAAGAGATGCATAAATTAAATAACACATGCAAATAGATAAAGGGAAAACACATAAAGTAAACAAAAGAATATCAAAAGATGATATATAAATGAATAAAGTGGGGCTTTTCGGCCATCCACTTTTTTTTAAAAATAATAAATAGGAGGCATAACCTTCCCTTATAATAATAATAATAATAATAATAATAATTAAAGTTAGTTAGTTAGTAACTTATGTGAAATAGAAAAGTTGAAGAATATAAGAGGAATTGTACCGAGATTTGAGTCGACTTTTAATCGAGTTATGGATTCCAGAACAGATTTTTGTCCTGTTTTGATATCGTTCGGCAGTGGGCGATTGATCAACGATCAGTGCTGGGCTTGTCGAGTGGTGCAGTGATTATCTTCTAAGGATTTTCATAAATCCCCTTTATATATTTTCTATTGTTTTGAAATATTTTTAAATAATTATCCAAGCCATGGATCTTACCAGATCACCCGGTCATGGACATAAACACCCTCGAAATCTCAGAATTTTATCATTCATTTTTTTTTTTGAATAAACACCCGTAATTCTGAAACTGATCTACTGATTTTAAAGGGTACAATAAACTGATATAATTGCATCCAGGTATCAAATTTCTATATCAAAATTCAACTCATGAAACACCACCAAGTGAGATGCATATTAGCCATACGTATCCACCCCCTGTGTCTCGGCTCATCAACAACAGAAAACAACTCTGATCAGTTCGTATATCAAACCGTCTTAAACAAATAAATTTAATAGCTAAGTTTGATGCATAGCAAAACAAACAAATAAAAAAACAAAAAAAGCTTGTTGTCGGTGACTGATCTGCAAAATAAAAGAAAGTTAGTGACTTAAGTAAAAGAATATAATAAGATGAGGGTTTAAACAAGAATTTTTACCCAAAAGAAAAAGAATTTGACTTAGTCAAACAAAACAGACGCGCTTGTCTTCGTCTTCAACCTCTCACTGGCGTTGCAACCGGATCTGGAACGCAACGGCGTGAGAGGTGGGGGGTTGCACGGCGTTGACGCGGCGGGCGAAGAGTGAAGGGAGGAGCTGCAGATGGCGTCGCAGCGAGGGAGGCGACGTGACGGCAGGGGGCACGACGCGGAGAGCAGAGGGCGCGACGGGAGCTGACGGGAGCACGGCGGCAGGCGAGCAGCAGGGGAGATCGGAGGTGAGCGACGGGAGCAAAGGTGAACGGAGGAGAGAAGACGAAGGCTGGGACGTCGGGGCTGGAAACCTGAGGTGATGGCGATACGAAGCTAGGATGGTGTCGGACGGCGACGCGGAAGAAGGCTAGAGGGAGGCTGGCGCGGAGAGAAAAGGGAGAAGAGAGAGAGAATTTTTTTTTCTGTGTGTGTGCGTTCTGTCTGAGAGAGAGAGAATAGAAACAGAGAGGGAGAAGAAACAGAGAGGGAGAGAGAGAGAAAGATAACTCAGAGAGGGAGAGAGAGAAAAGATCGAAACCGGGAGGGAGAGAGAGAAAGATAACTCAGCTATAGGCCGAGAGAGAGAGAGCGTGAAGGAGAGAAATTGTTTATGTAGAAAGGGAAAAAGAATCGAGAAGGGAGCAGGTGGAGGGAGAAGAGAGAAAGATGGACGGCTCTCCCCTCTCGCTGGAGCCCAGGGGCTTCTCTTTTAACTAGAAAAAGAAGAAGGGAGAAGCCTCCCGAAGCCTCTCGAGAGCCATCTTTTTTTTTTTTAAATAAAAATTAACTAATAATATTTTAATTTTTAGTTTTTTTTAATTAATTTAATCAATTTTTTTTATACACACATATTTAGAATAAAAATACCCCTAAAATAATATATGTATTTTTTTTTTTTTAAAGAAATTTTAGTCGGACGAAATTGGGTGTCAACAGCTGCCCCCCTTTGCATGCTTCATGGGACATGATGTATGCAAAGTCGTTATCAAATTTCGTCCGGCTTACCTAGGCATTGAGAATTTTCTCGTCGCCTAAACTCAGAGGTTAAGGAATCTTCCTTAGAGCCTCTGCGATAGGAACTCTCCTATCATTGAAGGGAAAATTTGATAATTTTGAGGTTAAGGGTCCTACCTTAGAACCTCGACGATAGGAACTCCCTATCGTTTGAAGGAAAATTGATGATTTTGAGGTTAAGGGTCCTACCTTAGAACCTCGACGATAGGAACTCTCCTATCGTTTGAAGAAAAATTGATGATTTTGAGGTTAAGGGTCCTACCTTAGAACCTCGACGATAGGAACTCTCCTATCGTTTGAAGGAAAATTGATGATTTTAAGGTTAAGGGTCCTACCTTAGAACCTCGACGATAGGAACTCTCCTATCGTTTGAAGGAAAATTGATGATTTTGAGGTTAAGGGTCCTACCTTAGAACCTCGACGATAGGAACTCTCCTATCATTTGAAGGAAAATTGATTGTTTTGAGGTTAAGGGTCCTACCTTAGAACCTCGACGATAGGAACTCTCCTATCGTTTGAAGGAAAATTGATGATTTTGAGGTTAAGGGTCCTACCTTAGAACCTCGACGATAGGAACTCTCCTATCGTTTGAAGGAAAATTGATGATTTTGAGGTTAAGAGTCCTACCTTAGAACCTCGGATTGATTGATTGATTTCGAAGCAAAGGTTCCATCCTTAAAACCTCGAATTGATTGATTGATTTCGAGGCAAAGGTTCCATCCTTAAAACCTCGGATTGATTGATTGATTTCGAGACAAAGGTTTCATCCTTAAAACCTCGGATTGATTGATTGATTTCGAGGCAAAGGTTTCATCCTTAAAACCTCGGATTGATTGATTGATTTCGAGGCAAAGGTTCCATCCTTAAAACCTTGGATTGATTGATTGATGTCGAGGTAAAGGTTCCATCCTTAAAACCTCGAATTGATTGATTGATGTCGAGGTAAAGGTTCCATCCTTAAAACCTCGAATTGATTGATTGATGTCGAGGTAAAGGTTCCATCCTTAAAACCTCGAATTGATTGATTGATCTTGAGGCAAAGGTTCCATCCTTAAAACCCCGATGATGAAAATTGATTGATGTCGAGGTAAAGGTTCCATCCTTAAAACCCCGATGATGAAAATTGATTGATGTCGAGGTAAAGGTTCCATCCTTAAAACCTCGAATTGATTGATTGATCTCGAGGCAAAGGTTCCATCCTTAAAACCTCGGATTGATTGATTGATTTCGAGGCAAAGGTTCCATCCTTAAAACCTCGGATTGATTGATTGATTTCGAGGCAAAGGTTCCATCCTTAAAACCTCGAATTGATTGATTGATGTCGAGGTAAAGGTTCCATCCTTAAAACCTCGAATTGATTGATTGATGTCGAGGTAAAGGTTCCATCCTTAAAACCTCGAATTGATTGATTGATCTCGAGGCAAAGGTTTCATCCTTAAAACCCCGATGATGAAAATTGATTGATGTCGAGGTAAAGGTTCCATCCTTAAAACCCCGATGATGAAAATTGATTGATGTCGAGGTAAAGGTTCCATCCTTAAAACCTCGAATTGATTGATTGATCTCGAGGCAAAGGTTCTATCCTTAAAACCTCGGATTGATTGATTGATTTCGAGGCAAAGGTTCCATCCTTAAAACCTCGGATTGATTGATTGATTTCGAGGCAAAGGTTCCATCCTTAAAACCTCGGATTGATTGATTGATGTCGAGGTAAAGGTTCCATCCTTAAAACCCCGATGATGAAAATTGATTATTTTCGAGGCAAAAGTTCCATCCTTAAAACCCCGATGATGAAAATTGATTTTGAGGCTAAGGAGCTTTCCTTAGGACCTTAACGAAATTTATATGAAAGCAATTGAAATTGGAATAATTTTCTTCGAAAGTGTGAATTTTCATAATAGGTGAGTGCAAAAATTTAAACTTCGATAAGATAAGTGAATCTTGATGATGACAATAACACTGACAAATTATGTAAAGGGAACGGATGTTTGGAATCAATATCTAAGGTTCATCTAATATTTTCTTCAGTAAATATAGATTCCCTTGTGAGATATGTCATCCAAATAAGGTTAAAGCTTAACTACCCCAAAATGTTATGCCTAGTAGACCTAATAGGATGCGTCTCAAGAGTAATAAAAATTACTCTTTACTCAGCCATTCCAACCTAAAGGCATTGTCCCATGGTTTTAATATCAGCATGGACGAAACTATCTTATAAGATAACGAAATTTCCTGAAAAGAAAAACTAATACGAAAGAAAATGCTGATAATTAAAACGAAAGGACAAGAAAAACGGATCAGATCACTTCTTCTTCCACAATGCTTCAACAGACCGGGTAAAGGACAATTATGGGACGGAACTGGTTGGGAAAGACTGTTGTGCCCAGTCTATTTGGATCATCGCTGGATATGGTTCAGGAACAAAAGCTTGCATTTTATCTAGCCATTCTTCAGCAGTTGTTGCGGATATTATGATTCGTCGTGCCACCTTAGGGATAAACTTCTGTTTCACAGCACGATTCATAAAAGATAATAGACCTGCAAAGAAATAGTTAACATTTAACAGCCCAATGGGTTTTTGATGCAAATTAAGTTGGGCCATGGAAGCAATTTGGAAGACTTCTCCTAATGTGCCAAAGCCACCTGGTAGAGCGATAAAAGCATCAGCGTTAAAAAGCATTTGTATCAAGCGCTCTTGCAGATTTTTAACCACTAGCTCTTCTCCAATCGTGCCCCCAGAAACCGATTTCAGAGATGCATGGATAATACCCAGAACCTGGCTTCCTCCTAAAGATGCTGCTGATGCTACAGCTCCCATTAATCCGACACTACCTCCTCCATAAACTAAGTGTATTTTTCGCTCAGCTAATACACTACCCAAATGGTTGGCTGCCTTTAAGTACTCTTCATCTTCTCCAGGAAAAGCTCCAGAAAATACACAAATACTTCGGGGTTTACGAGTAGAGGTTTTCTCCATTCATATCCTTACCCATGTGAGAAAAGAAGAAAAGAGGATATATTTATAGAGATGAAAAGATAAAGTAATAATTTTATTTTCAAGAATGGATACATTATTGCCAGCTATTCACAGTAGTCACGAGTATGACTCTGGTCAGGTATAGGTACACTATCGTTAAAAGATGAGGAAAATTTCAAAAGCAACTAGCATACACAGTAGTCACTACTGTAGCTTATGTCAGGAGTAGGTACGTGATTATTGGAAGAGAAGGAAAATTTCAAAAGTAGCAGCTATATACAGTAGTCCGTGTCAGGAGTGGGTACATTATTGCCAAAGGAGAAGGAAAATTTCGAAAGCGACAGCTAGCATGTACAGTATCGTGACTATGGCTCATGTCAGGAGTGGATACATTATCGCCGAAAGGAGAAGAAAATTTCAAAAGCGACAGCTAGCACATACAGTGATCGTGACTTTGGTTCACGTCAGGAGTGGATACATTATTACCAAAAGGGGAGGAAAATTTCAAAAGCGACAGCTAACACGTACAGTAATCGTGACTTTGATCCTCGTCTTCCACTGGCTTTGCGTCCAGTAATGGCTTCAATGCTTTCTATGAATCGGTGATTTGCATCCCATCCAGTTTTCTTACAAACTGGCAAACTGGGTCGTTTAAAGTCAGATTCCCAAGACTATAACGATCTCGTTCTTTTTGGAAAATTATCCATAATCCAACAACCTCAAATTGCACTATTCCGCAAGAATGCGCTTCAAGAACCTCTCGAACATCTTCCAGAGATTCCTTACGCAAGCCATTCTTGATGAATTTTATTCTATCATTACGATTTCTGGTGATCACTCCTGGAGAACGACATTTATTGCCGCAAATCCACCATCCACAATTATGACAAACGCCTAGCCTCTTTGCTCTTCTTTTTTTCGCATAAGCGCTTTTACCAAAGCCGGGCATACGGGGAAAGAATGCTTCGGGAACTTCACCAGCTGAACGAACCTTAGCTTCAATTAGCCACCGCACATTATCAGGAATGCCTTTGTGCATAAATACTCTGAATCGTTCACATCTAGCTTGATAAATCTTTTTAAGAACATTTATTGGGAAGGAAGGAAAATACTTTCGTAGGGCGGAAAGAGAAGAGTCCATTGGTGAAGGAGGCAAAGAAAGAAATTAGTGATTGTAGGAAACGAAAATAACTAACACATATTTATAGTGATGAAAGGGATAATGCGTTAATTACACTTACAGAAGCAAGTACATTATTGTCAAAAGAAAAGACAAATGACAGCTTATATGTACAACAATCATGACTGTGGCTCTCATCTTCCACTGATTTATATCTAGTAATGGCTTCAATGCCTTCTATGAGTCGAGGACTTGCTTCCCATCCAGTTTTCTTACAAGCTGGCAGACAGGGTCGTTTACAGTCATATTCCCAAGACTGTAACGGTCTCGTTCTTTATGGTAAGTCCTCCACAATTTGACAATTTGACCTTGCACTTTTCCACAAGAATGCGTTTCAAGAGTCTCTCGGATATCTTCCAGAGATTCCTTACGCAGGCCATTCTTAATGAATTTTCTTTTATCTTCACGATTTGTGGAGATGTATCCTAAAGAGCGACATTTAGTATTACAATTCCATCGCCCACATTTATAACACACGCCTAGTCTCTTTGCTCTTCGCCTTTTGGCATAACGGCTTTTACCTAAACCGGGCATGCGGGGCATAAATGCATCTGGAACTTCACCCGCCAGACGGACCTTAGCTTCAATTATCCACTACACATTATCAGGGATTCCTTTGTGCATCAGAACTCTTAATCGTTCACAGCGAACTTGGTAGATCTTTTTGAGAATGTTCATTGGGAGAGAAGGAAAATATTTTCGTAAGACAGAAAGAGTAGGATCCATTTTCTAGAGGGAAGTAAAAGACAGAAGAGAGGAAAGAATCAGTTATTATGGGGAACTGAGAGAACCGACTTGAGAGTCACGGAGTACCGTATTCGCCGCTTAACCGGAAAAGTAGATCCTACTTCATTTTGATGTGATAGATATTTTTTATCTTGGATATTCCATCGAGCTGACGTTGATCCAGTCCTCGATTATTGAATCCATTGTCCGCTTTTGACAAAGTTTCAACGACAATATTTCTTGATGTCTGCCTTATCTTTGACCACAGCTATCTCTTATCTTGGATGCTGCTAAGCTGGCATCAATCCTGTCCTTCCAGGTGTAGCCTCGATTATTGAATCAATTGCCAGGCTTTTGACAATATTGTCTACTTTATATTTTTTGATATCTGCCTTATCCTTGGCTATAGCTATCTCTTATCTTGGATGCTGCTAAGCTGGCATCAATCCTGTCCTTCCAGGTGTAGTCTCGATTATTGAATCAATTGCCAGGCTTTTGACAATATTGTCTACTTTATCCTTTTTGATATCTGCCTTATCCTTGGCTATAGCTATCTCTTATCTTGGATACTACTAGCTGACGTCAATCCTGTCCTTCCAGGTGTAGTCTCGATTATTGAATCGATTGCCAGGCTTTTGACATATTGTCTACCTTATCCTTGAATTCCTGATGCGGGTTGGTCCCGCATATTAGCTGTGTATCCAGTGATAGATTGGTAAGAGCTGATGTTATTGAGATCTCAGCTTATACTGCTGTAACGGTGCGGTGGATGTGTTTCCTATTTGATTCCTATCATGTAAAAGTCATGCATGCATGATGTGAAATGCATGAATGCAAAGCATGTGTAATTGATGGTTCTTTTTTTGTATGGATCTAGTTCTTTATGTCTTTGTTTTACTGGATCCTCTTCGTGATGGCCTTCTTGGACTATCATTGAATCTCTTTATGCTTCCCAGCTCTTGTCCATTGCCTCAAAAGCCCGGCTCTTTTCAAAATCCCCTTTCTTTGACTTGTTCTTGAATTTTGGCCTCAATTTCTTTAAAGTTGGCCCGCCTCATAATTTATATTTCTTTCGGGTACTCATCCATTTTCATGGATTTGATTCCATCAAAGGCTTATCTTCCAATGTCTCTTTGCCCATTTTCTTGTGGCCGTGCCGACACTTACTTATTCCCAAGTTATAGTCTGAATGATTGCTCTTCCTTAAGCTCAAGTTTTGATCCATAAAACTTGCCTCCTTGTCTATTGAGCTTCTTTGTTGGCAGTCTCCTTCTTATGCTTCGTAGGGACTACTTTGCCCCCCTGAATACGGTGTTTATGTGGATAAAAGGTATCACCTCGCCTTTAACAGAAGGTCGAGCATTTCTAGACCTTTGTGATGGCACTTGATCGTAAATCTCTCTTACAAGAACCACATCTTCTTAAAGAAAGTCTCAAGCTATCTCATCACTTTTAAGTCTACACACATTAATGAATAATGGTTTGGCCTTAAAGAAAAACTTTCATCAATTTGCAAAGCTTGACAAAGTAATTTACGGTGTTTGTTTTTAATTAAAATATCCTGTCATTCTTCCCTTTCCAACTCGAAGACATAAACTGTGCAAGGCAATAAGGTAGAAACATGATTCACAATAATAGCCTTTTAACTGAATGAGGATGATATCGAGAGGTAACTGTTAGGCGTGAGGAAAATTAAGTTTGAATTTTTTTTTGTTGCAGTCTTTTAGCTGAATGAGAATGATATTAAGAGGTAAATATTAGGTCTGAGTAAAGTTAAGTTTGAGTGGTGTAAAAGAAGGGTTTTTTAATACTACTCGTGAGCAGTATTAAATAAGGTAGAAACATGATTCACAATGATAGTCTTTTAACTGAATGAGGATGTTCGGTTTGAGAAAAGTTAAATTTAAGTGGTGTGAAAGAATAGTCTTTTAATACTACTCGTGAGCAGTATTAAACAAGGTAGAAACATGATTCACAATAATAGTCTTTTAACTGAATGAGGATGTTCGGTTTGAGAAAAGTTAAATTTAAGTGGTGTGGAAGAAGGGTCTTTTAATACTACTCGTGAGCAAATTTGATTATGGTGAAAAACTCAATAGTGATGACCTCAAACTTGCCACTCTTTCCAGAAAGTTAAACATCATCTGTTGCCCCCCAACTATCGTGGTCTTTATGTATGCTTGGCTTGAAAGTTGCTTTTGTCTTCTAGACCGCCTTTGCAGGTTTTCAGTTTAGAATCCATAGCTCACTTTTTTGCTTTCTTTCTTTTGCTCTAACTTGAGCCCTTTTTCTTTTTTTGTTTTTTTGTTTTTTTTTTGTTTCCCTTTCTTTTTTTTTTTTGTGAGCTATGGTGATGACATACTTGATAACTCTCTTGAAGTGAGATGACTCAAGTGGCCTTGCTTGCTCGTACTTGTTCTCAGTTCTTTTTGGTTTTGAATTTTCCCTTATTGGCTTTTTGATGGAAGGGATGAACTTTTTCCTTTTCGGAGTTTTTTTTTTTTTTTGTTACAGAGAACCGAGATCATAGTCTTCTTGAAATGAGATGATTCAAGTGGCCTTAGTTGCTTGTGTTTGCTCTCAGTCTCTTTTTTTTGTTTTGGATTTTCCCTTTAATGGCTTTTGATGGAAAGGATGAACTTCTTTCCTTTGTTGGAATTTGTGTTGCGGAAAACTGAGAATTTTTTTTTTTGTATTGAGCATTTGTGAGAATTGGGAGGCCACTGAAGTCATTTAATATGAGAGCTACCTTGTTTGGAAGCTAACCCCAGACTTCTTGCAAGGATGTTGATAACCACTATGAATTTTTTTTTTTTGAGAGTTGGGGTGCAACATATGAAATCCTTCTTACTAGATTTGACAGCACTTTCAAGATCGCCACTATTAAATCTCCCTTAACTTTTTATTTTCGCCCACGAGTAGTATCATTTTCAAAGTAAAGTGTGATAGCAATAATGGATAGTATAATGGAAAGGAGTGAGAGATGGATATAAAAACGGAATTTTTGGTAAGAAGTGGTAGAATGTGTAGGTGTAATAATTGAATTTTTGGTAAAAATTGGTAGAATGTGTAGATGTAATAATGGAATTAAAAAGTGGTAGAATGCACACATAACATCTTTTTGTTGGAGAACAAAAAGAATTACCGGTTGTCAAAAAGTAAAGTGTGATAGCAATAATGGATAGTATAATGGCAAAGAGTGTAAAAATGGAAAGTAGTAGAATGCACGCATCACATCTTTTTGTTGTAGCAGAAAAAGAATAGCAGGTGTCCATTTAACAAAGACTACACCCTAGATTCTGGACTAAATCTAGGAGATTTTTACTATTAAATTACTTTTGCAAGCGTTCAAAGATACAAGTTTATTCAAAGGATTCCCTGTCATTCAAAAGTGTGTGCGGACTGTTAGGTCAGATCTGACTTGGAGCCCTTCCAAAATTAATGTAATTCCAGCTCAAAATCTTCACTTTCAATTATCAATCACATCATGGCCTAGCAACTTAGACTCGACCAACTGTTGGACCTTGAATTTCAGCACCACAGACTTTTCAGTTACATTTGGGATTTGGGTCACACCAACTTGGAAAAGAAGGTCACTTGGCCTTTGCTACTATTGATATAGATGATAGCAGAATGCCTTCTTCAGCAAAGATTGTGATTAACTTTCCTTCAAAAATGAATTTCATTTTTTGGTGTAATGAGGAGGGAATTGCTCCGGCCATATTTTCTATCTTGGACTCTATATCTATGAGACGTCCTTCAGTTTGTTCTGCCATTAGTCTTGTTTGGAGCCGAGTTGGATATTGGTGTTGAGATCCAATTTTACTTTTTTTAAAGTGAGATTCATTTTATTAGATTTTACATGTATATGATTGATGCAATGGATGCATGCAATGAGTGAGCTTGATTATCAACTATTGTGAAACTTCAAGACTTCTAGTTATCATTATAAAGACCAAAAAGTTAGCATTAATTGATGCGTGGTTTTGATGCATGAAGAATAATTGCACAGAACGGAAGTATAACAAAAGAAAAATAAGATTATTAACAAGTTAAATAGTAATTAACAACTCATGAAGTATTATGAATAAACAAGTTAAAACCATACGAAGAAAAGTATAGAGTAACAACACAACATAACAAGGATATGCTTATGGTGTTGGTAAAAATGGTAGAAATTCTATGGTCAGTTCTATGGTTAAGTGGGGAGTTCTATATGCATAAGGTGGCTTATCAAAAAGGTAAGGGATAGTTCCCGAATCCCGTCCCTAAATCATAATGACGGCCCGATTCCTTACCCTCTAGGGTTAATGTAAGGAATGGATTAATTCGAGTCGTAGCTTTTCGTGGGCCCATGCAGAGACTAACCGTCTCAGGAGGCAATACACTACTTTGCTACTTTGAAACCGGTGAAGGCTTGGAGACCATGGCCTCACAAGGACAACAACACCAATTCCGCTTAGAAAGAATTGTGTTCGATTTGAGGAAGCTCGGGTATAGAGCTTCATTTTGTGAATGCATTATGCATGTTTAGAATAAGTAAATATAACATATAAATCCACATAAAAATAAACAAAACAGAACAAAATAAATCAACTTTTAGGCTTGACTCACTAACCAAGATCCCCAGTGGAGTCGCCAAGCTGTGGCAACGGATTGGCCCTTTTTCGGGAGTCGCCACCAATCTGTTTTTCTTAGGTCGATTGGATACCTAAAATATGGTCTGCGAGAGTTCGGGGATCGGGAGTACTGTTACGTTAAAACAACTTTGTTAAAACGCCCAAAAATTGGCACCTTAGTTGATTTTAATTTTGTTTTGCTTTGCTTTTAAATAATTTTCAGTTAATTTTCAAAATTAGAAATTTTAACTGGATTAGTCGAAATGTGGATTTTTGGTAATTAATTAATTTGTATGAAATTTTATACTTCCGAACCATGGACTCTGCCGAGTCATTTGGACACGGAATTTGGTGAACTTTTAAATAATCTAATCCATATTGTAAATATGGATTTTTATCTTTGTATTTATTTAATTTATTTTAGTAAAAAAATTTTTCCAAACCGTAGATCCTGCAGGATCATCCGGATATGGAAATTAATTTTTTTATAATTAATTATTACATTCTTACTTATTATAGAATTAATTGTTAGTTTAATTACTAATTCGTAATTCTTTTTGTTTATGAAATTTTTAGATTTATTAATAATCTAAAAATTTTATTTTTTTTCTTTTTTTTTTCTTTCCTTTCTTTTATTTTTTTCTTATCTTTTTGATTTTTATCTTTCTCTTATCTTTCTTTTCTTTTTCTTATCTGATTTTTCTTGTTTAATGAAGGATATTTATTATTTAAAGAATTACTCAATTTATAAAAGAATAAAAAAATAATTAATTTTTTTATTTAATAAGAAGTTAATTTAAAGGAATCAAAGAGTTTAAAAATAAAAATCTTTGATCATGGTACGGGGCGTTGTTACTCAGCCAGACCCTCTTCACCAGGTGAAGCAGCTCAAAAGCGGGCACGAGACAGTTTCCAGCCAATATACCATGAACTAAAAAAAAAAATTTTTTGACTTAACAACATGGTTCAAATTTATTTTACATATATATTTTTTTATGGCTAATTTCTTTAAATGAAATGAGTTTAACCATAAAATAAAGAAAAATTAAATAACAATAAATAAAGTGGAGGTTTTCTTCTTTTTTTTATTTATTTATTTTTGTTTTGAACATCCATTAAAAAAAAGAGATGCATAAATTAAATAACACATGCAAATAGATAAAGGGAAAACACATAAAGTAAACAAAAGAATATCAAAAGATGATATATAAATGAATAAAGTGGGGCTTTTCGGCCATCCACTTTTTTTTAAAAATAATAAATAGGAGGCATAACCTTCCCTTATAATAATAATAATAATAATAATAATAATTAAAGTTAGTTAGTTAGTAACTTATGTGAAATAGAAAAGTTGAAGAATATAAGAGGAATTGTACCGAGATTTGAGTCGACTTTTAATCGAGCTATGGATTCCAGAACAGATTTTTGTCCTGTTTTGATATCGTTCGGCAGTGGGCGATTGATCAACGATCAGTGCTGGGCTTGTCGAGTGGTGCAGTGATTATCTTCTAAGGATTTTCATAAATCCCCTTTATATATTTTCTATTGTTTTGAAATATTTTTAAATAATTATCCAAGTCATGGTGTGGCAACGTCGGGTTTTCTGGAGTCGCCACCAATCCGTTTACCTAGGTCGATTGGTCACCTTAAAATTGGTCTGCGAGAGTTCGGGGGTTCGGGAGTACGGTTACGTTAAAACAACTTTGTTAAAACGCCCAAAAATTGGCACCTTAGTTAATTTTAATTTTATTTTGCTTTGCTTTTAAATAAATTTTAGTTAATTTTCAATCTAGAATTTTTAACTGAATTAATCGGATGTGGATTTTTGGTAATTAATTTGTATAGAATTTTATACTTCCGAACCATGGACTCTGCCGAGTCATTTGGACACGGAAGATTTGATTCCGAACCATGGACTCTGGCGAGTCATTTGGACACGGAATTTGGTGAAATTTTAAACAATTTAATCCATATCATCAATATGGATTTTTATCTTTTTATTTATTTAATTTATTTAGTTTAAAAGGTTGATATTTTCCAAACCGTAGATCCTGCCGGATCATTCGGATATGAAATTTAATATCCAAGCCATGGATTCTAACCGAATCATTTGGACATGGATATGATCTGTCTTAGGATTTCGTTATTTAATTTTATTTTATTTTTAATAATTTTAGTTAATATCCAAGCCATGGATTCTAACCGAATCATCTGGACATGGATATGATCCGTCTTAGGATTTTATCAAACCTACTAAGAACGGATTCACAAACATTTGAATGCTTCTTAACCAATCATTTGGTACACATTAGATGTATTACAAGGATTAAAATTAAACTACTCTAAAAATAAAAATAAATAAAATAAAAAAATGAATATCTTAAGTTACATCCTTATGTGAATTTAATGATTAAATCTAATACATGGCTAGATAATCAAAGAAAGAAAGAAAACAAAAAGAGAACAAAGAAATAAATCTACTGTCAGGGACTAATCTGCAACAAAAAAAGAAATAGTTAGTGGCTCATAGGAACAAAATAGAAAGTTGGATAACTAAGATGAAGTTATACCCAAAAGGAACTGATTAATTGGGTGTCAATAATAAGCATTCAGAAAATAGGATTAGTTGACTATATCAAAAGGCATAAGTAGATCTACAATATATACATTACACCAGTAAGACCATAGTATCTGAACTGAAGTGGGAGAGAAACCTTCTAGTTGTATATCTGCTGCCCAGAATTTCAAATCGACCTATCTTTATTCACAAATCTATATAAAAAAAAAAAAAAAACCATCGAGTTATCCAAACCATTATATAAAACTATCTATATACATAACTTAGGCACATACATAAAATTCACAAATGCAATATCAAGTTGTGGTTGACAGCACATAAATTATAAAAAAAATGCAAGTTAGCCCATCAGACAAGACCTCAGGTAGAATCACAGATAAGTACTCTTCACTCCAGAAATTAGACAAAATCATTTATAAATGCAAATGGAAGTTCATGAACCGGTACTGACACTAGACATCCATATGAACATTTATTAAATTTACCAAATTCAAACATGCAACACACAAATTACTATAAATTTTGAAATCAAGGACTCCTGTTAAACTTAAAGAACCAGTTGTGAGACAAACTAGTCTCAACTTCAACGATTATATAAAATAAAAGAAACATCCAATTTGCATTTTTGTAAAAGTAGAAATAGACTAGACACAAATGGCTATTAGCATAAGAAATGACATCCCTAGATGCAGAGCATACAATTTATCATAGATTTTATAACAAGCAACAAAGACAAGCCTTCTGATGCCTATTCCATATTCAATGGAGTTCAGTAAAAAATGCATATAAATTCAACCACGGCTCGAAATCCAATCCTATAAAAATCCTGTATAAACTAGACTCATAAGGATATTATCATAAAGATTGGTTTGTCCAGCAACAAAACACATGATTTATAGTGCAATTTCAAAGTCCACGGATCAATAGAACTAACAGCAAACTCACGGGTTGAGACACTTGTACCTTTTTACCTCGTTGTAATCTAGCTCGCATATCAGTCCATGGACAGCAGCGTAGGCATGTAGATGGTCCATATTACTACACAAGTATGTATGTTTCACAGCAATATAATTATTTATTTATTTTATTATTCTGAATCACTCAAGTTTATAAGGAGAAATATTATTTATTTTCATCAATGCTGATAGCACTTCAGTCGGGCGTTAAAACTATAAAAGTAATTCCGATTAATGGAGGGGCCAAAACAAACTAAAGGACAAACAAAGGAAAGACAAACAATAAATATAAACGAAACCTTGCTGTCCATGCTCAATCTGCACAGAAAATAAAGTTAATGACTTGGATGGATAAAATAAAAATAACTAAGGGCTAAATAAGAATTTTATCCAAAAGACAAATAATTTTGACTTGGTCAAAGACGAGAAACGCGTCTGTTTTCGTTTTTTACTTCTTCTTCTTCTTTTCAGGCGCGACGAGGGGGGGCTACGTAGCTGGAGCAGACAACGGCGCGAGGAGCAAGGCAACAAGGGAACGGCGAGCGAGCGGGTGGACTAGGCGACGGCGCGAGGAGGAGGTCGCGACGGGAGGAGGAAGGTGAGGGCAGCGTCTCGGCGAGCGAGCGGTCAGCGGCACCGTGCGCGAGGAGGTATGTGCGTCGCGAGGCTACCGGCGAACGGAGGGGAAGCTGGTGCGACGGAGGAAACTGGAGAATGGGAGCAAAGCGTCGGCAGGGGCTGGAGACGACGGCGTGCGCGGCTGCCAGAGCTGGAGGCTGCGTTTGCGACGCAAACAGGGGAGGACGTCGTGGCAGAGACCTTGATCTGAGTGCGGAGTCTGAGAAGGGAACGGAGACAGTGGCAGTGTAAGCGGAAGCGGGGAGAAGAAAAGGAGAGAGATTTGGGTGCTGCCAAGAAGGGAGAGCAGCAGGAGTTAGTTCTCTAGCGAGATGAAGAAGAAGAAGAAGAAGAAGAGCGAAGCGTGCTCTGCCAGAGGGAGAGGAAAAAGAGAGAGAAGATTTTTTTTTTTTTCTGTGTGTGTGCGTTGTCTGCGTTGAGTGAGAGGGAGAGAATAGATGAAGATTGAGAGTGCGAGAGAAGATAAGGGATAAGGGGAGGGGGAGCCTCTGTCGGCCACCCTCCCCATTTTTTATTATTATTTTTGTTTTTTTTCTTCTTTTTCTTTTTAATTAATTAATTAATTAATAATTTTTATTTTTAATTAATTTAGATTTAATTTATTCTTATTATTATTTTTCTTCTTCTTCCCCCCTTTTTTTTTTTTAACATACAAACTAAAAAAGAATGCCCCTAAAATAATATTGCCATTATTACTATTATTATTATTTTTAATTAAGTAATCAATTAATTAACTAATTCAATAATTTTTTTTTTAATTTTTAATTTAATTAATTTTTTTTATTTTTAAGCCGGACGAAATTGGGTGTCAACAGCTGCCCCCCTTTGCATGCTTCATGGGACATGATGTATGCAAAGTTAGTTACCAAATTTCGTCCAGCTTAGCTAGGCATTGAAAACCTTCTCGCCGCCTAAACTCTGAGGTTTAAGGAAAGATCCTTAGAACCTCTAACAATAGAAAAGGTTCTATCGTTGTAAGATGGACTGAAAGATTGATTGTTTGTTTGAGGTTCAGGAAAGGTCCTTAGAACCTCTAACGATAGGAAAGGTTCTATCGTTGTAAGATGGACTGAATGATTGATTGTTTGTTTGAGGTTTAAGGAAAGATCCTTAGAACCTCTAACGATAGGAAAGGTTCTATCGTTGTAAGATGGACTGAATGATTGATTGTTTGTTTGAGGTTTAAGGAAAGGTCCTTAGAACCTCTAACGATAGGAAAGGTTCTATCGTTGTAAGATGGACTGAATGATTGATTGTTTGTTTGAGGTTAAGGAAAGGTCCTTAGAACCTCTAACGATAGGAAAGGTTCTATCGTTGTAAGATGGACTGAATGATTGATTGTTTGTTTGAGGTTTAAGGAAAGGTCCTTAGAACCTCTAACGATAGGAAAGGTTCTATCGTTGTATGATGGACTGAATGATTGATTGTTTGTTTGAGGTTTAAGGAAAGGTCCTTAGAACCTCTAACGATAGGAAAGGTTCCATCGTTGTAAGATGGACTGAATGATTGATTGTTTGTTTGAGGTTTAAGGAAAGGTCCTTAGAACCTCTAACGATAGGAAAGGTTCTATCGTTGTAAGATGGACTGAATGATTGATTGTTTGAGGTTAAGGAACTCTCCTTAGAACCTCGACGATAGGAACTCTCCTATCGTTGAAAGTTTGAGGTTAAGGGCCCTACCTTAGAACCTCTGCGATAAGAACTCTCTTATCGTTTAAGAAAAATTGATGATTGATTGTTTGAGGTTTAAGGAACTCTCCTTAGAACCTTGACGATAGGAACTCTCCTATCGTTGCAAGTTTGAGGTTAAGGGCCCTACCTTAGAACCTCTGCGATAAGAACTCTCTTATCGTTTGAAGAAAAATTGATGATTGATTGTTTGAGGTTTAAGGAACTTTCCTTAGAACCTCAACGATAGGAACTCTCCTATCGTTGCAAGTTTGAGGTTAAGGGCCCTACCTTAGAACTTCTACGATAAGAACTCTCTTATCGTTTAAGAAAAATTGATGATTGAGGTTAAGGGTCCTACCTTAGAACCTCGATGATAGGAACTCTCCTATCGTTTGAAGGAAAATTGATGATTTTGAGGTTAAGGGTCCTACCTTAGAACCTCGACGATAGGAACTCTCCTATCGTTTGAAGGAAAATTGATTGTTTTGAGGTTAAGGGTCCTACCTTAGAACCTCAACGATAGGAACTCTCCTATCGTTTGAAGGAAAATTGATGGATGTCGAGGTAAAGGTTCCATCCTTAAAACCTCGAATTGATTGATTGATCTCGAGGCAAAGGTTCCATCCTTAAAACCTCGGATTGATTGATTGATTTTGAGGCAAAGGTTCCATCCTTAAAACCCCGATGATGAAAATTGATTTTGAGGCAAAGGTTTCATCCTTAAAACCTCAGATTGATTGATTGATGTTGAGGCAAAGGTTTCATCCTTAAAACCTCGGATTGATTGATTGATGTCGAGGTAAAGGTTCCATCCTTAAAACCTCGAATTGATTGATTGATCTCGAGGCAAAGATTCCATCCTTAAAACCTCGGATTGATGAAAATTGATTATTTTTGAGGCAAAGGTTCCATCCTTAAAACCCCGATGATGAAAATTGATTATTTTCGAGACAAAGGTTCCATCCTTAAAATCCCGACGATGAAAATTGATTATTTTCGAGGCAAAGGTTCCATCCTTAAAACCCCGATGATGAAAATTGATTGTTCTTCGAGGCAAAGGTTCCATCCTTAAAACCCCGATGATGAAAATTGATTGTTTTCGAGGCAAAGGTTCCATCGTTAAAACCCCGATGAAAATTGATTGTTTTCGAGGCAAAGGTTCCATCCTTAAAACCCCGATGATGAAAATTGATTATTTTCGAGGCAAAGGTTCCATCCTTAAAACCCCGATGGTGAAAATTGATTATTTTCGAGGCAAAGGTTCCATCCTTAAAACCCCGATGAAAATTGATTGTTTTCGAGGCAAAGGTTCCATCCTTAAAACCCCGATGATGAAAATTGATTGTTTTCGAGGCAAAGGTTCCATCCTTAAAACCCCGATGAAAATTGATTGTTTTCGAGGCAAAGGTTCCATCCTTAAAACCCCGATGCTGAAAATTGATTATTTTCGAGGCAAAGGTTCCATCCTTAAAACCCCGATGGTGAAAATTGATTATTTTCGAGGCAAAGGTTCCATCCTTAAAACCCCGATGAAAATTGATTGTTTTCGAGGCAAAGGTTCCATCCTTAAAACCCCGATGATGAAAATTGATTGTTTTCGAGGCAAAGGTTCCATCCTTAAAACCCCGATGAAAATTGATTGTTTTCGAGGCAAAGGTTCCATCCTTAAAACCCCGATGATGAAAATTGATTATTTTCGAGGCAAAGGTTCCATCCTTAAAACCCCGATGGTGAAAATTGATTATTTTCGAGGCAAAGATTCCATCCTTAAAACCCCGATAAAAATTGATTGTTTTCGAGGCAAAGGTTCCATCCTTAAAACCCCGATGATGAAAATTGATTATGATTGTGGAGAAAAACTCTTTCCTCCTTTTTAAGTACCTCAGACAATCGAAGTTGAAATGTTCTATTCGGAAGTGTGAATTTTCATAATAGGTGAGTGCAGAAATTTATACTTCGATAAGATGAGTGAATCTTGATGATAACAATAATACTAACAAATTATGTAGAGGGAACGGATGTTTGGAATCAATATCCAAGGTTCATATAATATTTTCTTCAGTAAATATAGATTCCCTTGTGAGATATGTCATCCAAATAAGGTTAAAGCTTAACTACCCCAAAATGTTATGCCTAGTAGACCTAGTAGGATGCGTCTCAAGAGTAATAAAAATTACTCTTTACTCAGCCATTCCAACCTAAAGGCATTGCCCTATGGTTTTAATATCAGCATGGACGAAACTATCTTATATATAAAAAAAGAAATTCCCTGAAAAGAAAAACTGAAACGCGAAAGAAAATGCTGATAATAAAACTAAAGGACAAGAAAAAAGGATCAGATCGCTTCTTTCTTCCACAATACTTCAACAGGGTGAGTAGAGGACCATTATGGGAGTGAACTGGTCGGGAAAGACTGTCGTGTCCAGTCTATCTGAATCATTGCTGGATCTGATTCAGGAACAAAAGCTTGTATTTTATCTAGCAATTCTTCAGCAGTTGTTGCGGATATTATAATTCGCCGTGCCACTTTTGATATGAAATTCTTCTGCATAGCATAATCCATAAAAGCTATCAGACCTGTAAAGAAATTGTTAACATTCAATAGCCCAATAGGTTTCTTATGCAAATTAAGTTGGGCCATGGAAGCAATTTGGAAGACTTCTCCTAATGTACCAAAACCACCGGGTAAAGCGATGAAAGCATCAGCATTTAAAAGCATTTGTAGCACACGTTCTTGCAGAATTTTGACCACTAGCTCCTCTCCGATCGTGCCCCCAGAAATAAACTTCAAAGGTCCTGGGATAATGCCTAGAACTTGACTTCCTCCTAAAGATGCTGCTGATGCTACGCCTCCCATTAATCCGACACTACCTCCTCCATAAACTAAATGTATTTTACGCTCAGCTAATACTCTACCCAAATGGTTGGCTGCCTTTAAATATTCTTCATCTTTTCCAGGAAAAGCCCCAGAAAATACATAAATACTTCGGGATTTACGAGTTGAGGTTTTCTCCATTCCTATCCTTACTCTTGTGAGAAAAGAGGATATATTTATAGAGATGAAGAGAGAAGGCAATAATTTTATTTTCAAGAATGGATACATTATTGCCAGCTATTCACAGTAGTCACGAATATGACTCTGGTCAGGTATGGGTACACTATCGTTAAAAGAGGAGGAAAATTTTCAAAATAGCTGCTAGCATGTACAGTAGTCACTACTGTAGCTTACGTCAGGAGTAGGTACGTGATTGTTGGAAGAGAAGGAAATTTTCAAAAGTGGCAGCTATATACAGTAGTCCGTGTCAGGAGTGGGTACATTATTGCCAAAGGGGAGGAAAATTTCAAAAGCGACAGCTAGCACGTACAGTATCGTGACTATGGCTCATGTCAGGAGTGGATACATTATCGCCGAAAGGGGAGGAAAATTTCAAAAGCGACAGCTAGCACGTACAGTAATCGTGACTTTGGTTCATGTCAGGAATGGATACATTATCGCCGAAAGGGGAGGAAAATTTCAAAAGCGACAGCTAGCACGTACAGTAATCGTGACTTTGGTTCATGTCAGGAGTGGATACATTATTACCAAAAGGGGATGAAAATTTCAAAAGCAACAGGTAGCACGTACAGTAATCGTGACCTTGTTCCGTCTTCTACTGGCTTTGCGTCCAGTAACGGCTTCAATGCTTTCTATGAATCGGTGATTTGCATCTCATCTAGCTTTTTCACAAACTGGCAAACAGGGTCATTTAGGGTTAGATTCCCAAGACTGTAACGTTCTCGTTCTTTTTTGAGAATTATCCATAATCCAACAACCTCAAATTGCACTATTCCGCAAGAATGCGCTTCAAGGACCTCTCGGATATCTTCTAGAGATTCCTTACGCAAGCCATTCTTAATGAATCTTATTCTATCATTACGATTTCTGGTGATCACTCCTGGAGAACGACATTTATTGCCGCAAATCCACCATCCACAATTATGACAAACGCCTAGCCTCTTTGCTCTTCTTTTTTTGGCATAAGCGCTTTTACCAAAGCCGGGCATACGGGGAAAGAACGCTTCTGGAACTTCACCAGCTGAACGAACCTTAGCTTCAATTAGCCACCGCACATTATCAGGAATGCCTTTGTGCATAAATACTCTGAATCGTTCACATCTAGCTTGATAAATCTTTTTAAGAACATTTATTGGGAAGGAAGGAAAATACTTTCGTAGGGCGGAAAGAGAAGACTCCATTGATAAAGGAGGCAAAGAAAGAAATTAGTGATTGTAGGAAACGAAAATAACTAACACATATTTATAGTGATGAAAGGGATAATGTGTTAATTACACTTACAAAAGCAAGTACATTATTGTCAAAAGAAAAGACAAATGACAGCTTATATGTACAGCAATCATGACTGTGGCTCTCATCTTCCACTAGTTTATGTCTAGTAACGGCTTCAATGCCTTCTATAAGTCGGGGATTTGCTTCCCATCCAGTTTTCTCACAAACTGGCAAACAGGGTCATTAAAAGTTAGATTTCCAAGACTGTAACGATCCTGTTCTTTACGGAAAGTCCACCATAAATCCATAATTTCCCATTGCACTATTTCACAAGAATGTGTTTCAAAATTTAATAGGATATCATCCAAAGATTCCTTACGCAGGCCATTCTTGATGAATTTTCTTTTATCTTCATGATTTCTGGAGATGTATCCTAAAAAGCGACATTTAGTATTACAATTCCATCGTCCACATTTATGACAGACACCTAGCCTCTTTGCTCTTCGCTTTTTGGCATAAGCGCTTTTACCAAAGCCGGGCATACGGGGAAAGAACGCTTCTGGAACTTCACCAGCTGAACGAACCTTAGCTTCAATTAGCCACCGCACATTATCAGGAATGCCTTTGTGCATAAAAACTCTGATTCTTTCACATCTAACAAGGTAGATTTTTTTAAGGACTTTTATTGGAAGAGAATGAAAGTATTTTCGCAGGGTAGAAAGAGTAGAATCCATTGATGAGAGAAGAATTTGAGTGATGATGGAAAGGAATTAGTTATTGAAGGAAACTTAGATAACCGACTGGAAAAACATGCATTTATAGCGATGAAATGGATAACGTGTCGATTACACTTAGGAGAGCATGTACATCTGTCAAAAGAAAATGCAAACTTTTCCAAATATAACAAACTGTATGTACAGTAATTGTGACTGTGGCTCACATCTTCCACTGGTTTTACGTCCAATAACGGCATTAACGGCTTCTATGAGTCGAGGATTTGCTTCCCATCCAGTTTTCTTACAAGCTGGCAAACAGGGTCATTTACAGTCAGATTCACGGGACTGTAACGGTTTCGTTCTTCATGAAAAATACTCCATAAACTAAGAAGTTCACGTTGCACGGATCCACAAGAATGCGTCTCAAGAGTCAATTGGATATCATCTAATGAGTCCTTACTCAGGCCATTCTTAATGAATCGTATTTTATCTTCTCGATTATCAGAGATCATCCCTAAAGAACGACATTTAGTATTACAGGTCCAGCGTCCGCATTTATGACAGACGCCTAGTCTCCTCGCTCTTCGCTTTTTGGCATAAGAGCTTTTGCCTACACCAGGCATGTGAGACACAAATGCCTCTGGGATTTCACCTGCCAGACGAACCTTAGCTTCAATTAACCACCGCACATCTTCAGGGATTCCTTTATGCATCAGAGCTCTTAATCGTTCACAGCGAACTTGGTAGATCTTTTTGAGGATGTTCATTGGGAGAGAAGGAAAATATTTTCGCAAGGCAGAAAAAGTAGGATCCATTTTCTAGGAGAAAGTAAAAGAAAGGAGGGAGGAAATGATCAGTTATTATGGGCAACTGAGAAAACCGACTTGAGAGTCACGGAGTACCGTATCCGCCGTTTAACCGGAAAAGTGGATCCTACTTTATTTTGGTATCATAGATATTTCTTATCTTTGATATCTCGTCAGGCATGACATTGATCCAGTCCTTGATTATTGAATCCATTGTCTGCTTTCGACGACAATATTTCTCGATATCCGCGCTTATCTTTGACCATAGCTATTTCTTATCTTGGATACCACTAAGCTGACGTCAATTCTGTCCATCCAGGTGTAGCATCGATTATTGAATCAATTGCCAGGCTTTTGACAATATTGTCTACTTTATATTTTTTTGATATCTGCCTTATCCTTGGCTATAGCTATCTCTTATCTTGGATACTACTAGCTGGCGTCAATCCTATCCTTCCAGGTGTAGCCTCGATTATTGAATCGATTTCCAGGCTTTTGACATATTGTCTACCTTATCCTTGAATTCCTGATGCGGGTTGGTCCCGCATATTAGCTGTATATCCAGTGATAGATTGTTAAGAGCTGATGACATTGAGATCTCAGCTTATATTGCTGTAACTGTGCTGTGAATGTGATTCCCGTTTGGTCCTTGTTATGTAAAGGCTATGTATGCATGATATGAAATGCATGAATGCAGAGCATGTGTAACTAATGGCTTTTTTTTGTATGGATCTAGTTCTTTATGTCTTTGTTTTACTGGATCCTCTTTGTGATGGTCTTCTTGGACTATTATTGAATCTCTCTATGCTTTCCAGCTTTTGTTCGCTGCCTCAAAAGCCCAAATCTTTTCAAAATCCCCTTTCTTTGACTTGTTCTTGAATTTTTGGCCTCAATTTCTTTAAAGTTGGCCCGCCTCATAATTTATATCTCTTTCGGGTACTCATCCATTGTCATGGATTTGATACCATCAAAGGTTTTACTTTCAATGTCTGCTTTGCCCCTTTTCTTGTGACCGTGCCAACACTTACTTATCCCCATGTTATAATCTGAATAATTGCTCTTCCTTGAACTCATGTTTTGATCCATAAGACTTGCCCCCTTGTCTA
This sequence comes from Aquilaria yunnanensis, assembly GCA_039654915.1. Classification (NCBI taxonomy): domain Eukaryota; kingdom Viridiplantae; phylum Streptophyta; class Magnoliopsida; order Malvales; family Thymelaeaceae; genus Aquilaria; species Aquilaria yunnanensis. The sequence continues at coordinate 92,536,645 of CM077596.1, read as the reverse complement.
TTAAACTTCTTTGTTGGCAGTACTGCTCTTACGCTTCGTAGAGACTACTTTGCCCCCTTGAATATGGTGTTTATGTGGATAAAAGGTATCATCTCATCTTTGATTTAACAGAAGGTTGAGCATTTCTAGACCTTTGTGATGGTCCTTGATCATGAATTTCTCTTACAAGAACCACATCTTCTTAAAGAAAGTCTCAAGCTATCTCCTCACTTTTAAATTTACACACATTAATGAATAATGGTTTGGCCTTAAAGAAAAACTTTCATCAATTTGCAAAGCTTGACAAAGTAATTTACGGTCTTTGTTTTTAATTAAAATATTCTGCCACTCTTCCCTTTCCAACTCGAAGACATAAACTGTACAAGGCAATAAGGTAGAAACATGATTCACAATAATAGTCTTTTAACTGAATGAGGATGTTCGGTTTGAGAAAAGTTAAATTTAAGTGGTGTGGAAGAAGGGTCTTTTAATACTACTCGTGAGCAAATTTGATTATGGTGAAAAAAAATCAATAGTGATGTCCTCAACTTGCCACTCTTTCCAGAAAGTTAGACCTCATCTGTTGCCCCCCGACTATTGTGATCTTTATGCATGCTTGGTTTGAGGGTTGCTTTTGTGTTCTAAACCGCCTTTGCAGGTTTTCAGTCTAGAATCCATAGCTCACTTTTTTTCTTTTTTCTTTTTTTTTTTCTAGTTTGAGCCCTTTTTCCTCTTTTTTTTTTTGTTTTTTTTTTGTTTCCTTTTTTTTTGTGAGCTATGGTGATGACATACTTGATAACTCTCTTGAAGTGAGATGACTCAAGTGGCCTTGCTTGCTCGTGTTTGTTCTCAGTTCTTTTTGGTTTTAAATTTTCCCTTGTTAGCTTTTTGATGGAAGGGATGAACTTTTTCCTTTTCGAAGTTTTTGTTACAGAGAACCGAGATCATAGCCTTCTTGAAATGAGATGATTCAAGTGGCTTTATTTGCTTCTCAGTCTCTCTTTTTTTTTTTTTTTTGGATTTTCCCTTTAATGGCTTTTTGATGGAAGGGATGAACTTTTTCTTTTCGGAGTTTGTGTTGCGGAAAACTGAGAACCTTTTTTTTTCTTTTTGTTTTGAGCATTTATGAGAATTGGGAGGCCACTGAAGTCATTTAATATGAGAGCTACCTTGTTTGGAAACTAACCCCAAACTTATTGCAAGGATGTTGATAACCACTGTGAATTCTTTTTTAGGGTTGAGGTGCAACATATGAAATCCTTCTTACTAGATTTGGCAGCACTTTCAAGATCACTACTATCAAATTTTCCTTAACTTTTTATTTTCACCCACGAGTAGTATCATTTAGAAAGCAAAGTATGATGGCAATAATGGATAGTATAATGGAAAGGAGTGAGAGATGGATGTAAAAACGGAATTTTTAGTAAGAAGTGGTGGAATGTGTAGGTGTAATAATTGAATTTTTGGTAAAAATTGGTAGAATGTGTAGATGTAATAATGGAATTAAAAAGTGGTAGAATGCACACATAACATCTTTTTGTTGGAGAACAAAAAGAATTACCGGTTGTCAAAAAGTAAAGGGTGATGGCTATAATGGATAGTATAATGGCAAAGAGTGTAAAAATGGAAAGTAGTAAAATGCACGCATTACATCTTTTTGTTGTACCAGAAAAAGAATAGCAGGTGTCCATTTAACAAAGACTACACCCTAGATTCTGGACTAAATCTAGGAGATTTTTACTATTAGATTACTTTTGCAAGCTTTCAAAGATGCAAGCTTAGTAAAAGGATTCCCTGTTATTCAAAAGTGTGTGCGAACTGTTAGATCGGATCTGACTTAGAGTCCTTCCAAAATCAATGTAATTCCAGCTCAAAATCTTCACTTTCAATTACCAATCACATCATGGCCTAGGAATTTAAATTCGACCAACTATTGGACCTTGAGTTTTAGTGCCACACAATTTTCAATTAAATGCCCGATTGAACATTTTGTATTTGGCGTTTGGGTCATTCCCACTTGGAAGAGGATGCTACTTGATCTTTGCTACCGTTGGTATGGGTGGTAGCAGGTTTGTAACTTGTGAAAATTGAATCGACTTGAGTAGCATTTCTTCCCATGAGTGGTATGTGGCACTGATGAGGGAGCCTTGAAGATTACAGTCTCAATAGGATATCCTTTCACTTGTAACTTGAGTGGTATTGGATCATAGGACTTGGAGATGATGTTTTGGATAGCTCCGGTTCTTTCATTGAAACATCCTTCAATTGAAGAATCGACCAGCTTTTCTGTTTTGATTCCAAATTCGATCTTTTCTCCAGATAAGACCACATTTGAAAAGCTACTTGAAGTGTTCCCAACTAGTTTTTCATAAAATGGTCTATTTAATGCTTGGGTAAACAGGGTGATCAATTCTCTTTCTATCATAGATGGTTGAACTTGTGCGGCTAAGTGTCTCCACCTTTATGCGTATTCCTTAAAGGTCTCTTGTTCCTTCTTCTCTATATTCTGGAGAATTTGGTGATCTAGGGGGTAAGTCTATAACATGCTCACAGTTACTGATTGAGAGCTTAAACGAGGTCATTCCAGGCTTTGATGTTTCTCAGACCTTGACTTAGATACCATTGTAGCGCTGACTTTGTAAGATTTTCTTGAAAAAGTGCTATCAACACTTTCTCGTCTCTTGTGAGTGGTTGTATTTTCCTTAGAAACAGCGTAATATAATTGATGGGATAACTTGTTCCATCATATTTCACAAAGTCAGGTAGCTTAAAGTATGAGGGAATCACAACATCTGGTATCAAGCAAAGATTGTTCATCAAAAGAGATAAAGTGCCTCTTTTAATGGTCCGCAGTCTTTTTTCTATGATCTCAAGTTTTTTTAGTATTCTCTTCTTCTTTAAGCAGGAGCTTCTTTTCTTCAAAAATTGGACTGTGCCTTAGATGAATGATATCAGATGGACCTGAGTCATGAAAGAGCTTCTCTTGAACTGAGACCTGTTCTGAGTGAATTGGGGAGGATAGGTTAGATCTTGTGGGTCATTGACGGGGACTTGGGTCGCTAACTCCATTAACTGTTTCATTTGCTCAGCCATACTTTCTATATTGGACTTCATATCTATGAGACGTCCTTTGGTTTGTTCTGCCATTAATCTTATTTGGAGCCGAGCTGGATATCGGTGTTGATGGCCAATTTTACCGTTTCTAAAGTGAGATTCATTTTATTAAACTTTATATGCAATTGATTGATGTGATGGATGTATGTAATACAAAATGAGATTATGTTTTTATCAGACTTTGTATGCATGTATTTAATGTAATGGATGCGTGCAATAAGTGAGTTTGATTATCAACTATCGTGGAACTTCGAGATTTCTAGTTGTCATTTAGAAAGATCAAAAGTTATTACAGTTTGGTGCGTGGTTTTGATGCATGACGAAAAATTGTACAAAACAGAAGTATAACAAAAGAATAACAAGGTTAACAACGAGTTAGATATCAATTAATAACACATGAACTATTACGAAAAGAAGTCTGAGCCATAAATATAAAACACAAAGAAAACCAAGGATAAGGTAACAAAAATGGCATAACAATAACATGCTTATAGTGTTGGTAAATGGTAGAAATTCTATGGTCAGTTCTATGGTTAAGTGGGGAATTCTATATGCATAAGGTGGCTTATCAAAAAGACCAGGGATAGTTCCCGAATCCCATCACTAAATCATAGTGACGGCCCGATTCCTTACCCTCTAGGGTTAATGTAAGGAATGGATTAATTCGAGTCGTAGCTTTTCGTGGGCCCATGCAGAGACTAACCGTCTCAGAAGGCAATACACTACTTTGCTACTTTGAAACCGGTGAAGGCTTGGAGACCGTGGCCTCACAAGAACAACAACACCAATTCCGCTTAGAAAGAATCATGTTTGATTTAAGGAAGCTTGGGTATAGAGCTTCATTTTGTGAATGCATTATGCATGTTTAGAATAAGTAAATGTAACATATAAATCCACATAAAAATAAACAAAGCAAATCAAAACAAATCAACTTGTAGGTTCGACTCACTAACCAGGGTCCCCAGTGGAGTCGCCAAGCTGTGGCAACGTCGGGTTTTCTGGAGTTGCCACCAATCCGTTTACCTAGGTCGATTGGTCACCTTAAAATTGGTCTGCGAGAGTTCGGGGGTTCGGGAGTACGGTTACGTTAAAACAACTTTGTTAAAACGCCCAAAAATTGGCACCTTAGTTGATTTTAATTTTGTTTTGCTTTGCTTTTAAATAAATTTTAGTTAATTTTCAATCTAGAATTTTTAACTGAATTAATCGGATGTGGATTTTTGGTAATTAATTTGTATAGAATTTTATACTTCCGAACCATGGACTCTGCCGAGTCATTTGGACACGGAAGATTTGATTCCGAACCATGGACTCTGGCGAGTCATTTGGACACGGAATTTGGTGAAATTTTAAACAATTTAATCCATATCATCAATATGGATTTTTATCTTTTTATTTATTTAATTTATTTAGTTTAAAAGGTTGATATTTTCCAAACCGTAGATCCTGCCGGATCATTCGGATATGAAATTTAATATCCAAGCCATGGATTCTAACCGAATCATTTGGACATGGATATGATCTGTCTTAGGATTTCGTTATTTAATTTTATTTTATTTTTAATAATTTTAGTTAATATCCAAGCCATGGATTCTAACCGAATCATCTGGACATGGATATGATCCGTCTTAGGATTTTATCAAACCTACTAAGAACGGATTCACAAACATTTGAATGCTTCTTAACCAATCATTTGGTACACATTAGATGTATTACAAGGATTAAAATTAAACTACTCTAAAAATAAAAATAAATAAAATAAAAAAATGAATATCTTAAGTTACATCCTTATGTGAATTTAATGATTAAATCTAATACATGGCTAGATAATCAAAGAAAGAAAGAAAACAAAAAGAGAACAAAGAAATAAATCTACTGTCAGGGACTAATCTGCAACAAAAAAGAAATAGTTAGTGGCTCATAGGAACAAAATAGAAAGTTGGATAACTAAGATGAAGTTATACCCAAAAGGAACTGATTAATTGGGTGTCAATAATAAGCATTCAGAAAATAGGATTAGTTGACTATATCAAAAGGCATAAGTAGATCTACAATATATACATTACACCAGTAAGACCATAGTATCTGAACTGAAGTGGGAGATAAACCTTCTAGTTGTATATCTGCTGCCCAGAATTTCAAATCGACCTATCTTTATTCACAAATCTATATAAAAAAAAAAAAAAAACCATCGAGTTATCCAAACCATTATATAAAACTATCTATATACATAACTTAGGCACATACATAAAATTCACAAATGCAATATCAAGTTGTGGTTGACAGCACATAAATTATAAAAAAAATGCAAGTTAGCCCATCAGACAAGACCTCAGGTAGAATCACAGATAAGTACTCTTCACTCCAGAAATTAGACAAAATCATTTATAAATGCAAATGGAAGTTCATGAACCGGTACTGACACTAGACATCCATATGAACATTTATTAAATTTACCAAATTCAAACATGCAACACACAAATTACTATAAATTTTGAAATCAAGGACTCCTGTTAAACTTAAAGAACCAGTTGTGAGACAAACTAGTCTCAACTTCAACGATTATATAAAATAAAAGAAACATCCAATTTGCATTTTTGTAAAAGTAGAAATAGACTAGACACAAATGGCTATTAGCATAAGAAATGACATCCCTAGATGCAGAGCATACAATTTATCATAGATTTTATAACAAGCAACAAAGACAAGCCTTCTGATGCCTATTCCATATTCAATGGAGTTCAGTAAAAAATGCATATAAATTCAACCACGGCTCGAAATCCAATCCTATAAAAATCCTGTATAAACTAGACTCATAAGGATATTATCATAAAGATTGGTTTGTCCAGCAACAAAACACATGATTTATAGTGCAATTTCAAAGTCCACGGATCAATAGAACTAACAGCAAACTCACGGGTTGAGACACTTGTACCTTTTTACCTCGTTGTAATCTAGCTCGCATATCAGTCCATGGACAGCAGCGTAGGCATGTAGATGGTCCATATTACTACACAAGTATGTATGTTTCACAGCAATATAATTATTTATTTATTTTATTATTCTGAATCACTCAAGTTTATAAGGAGAAATATTATTTATTTTCATCAATGCTGATAGCACTTCAGTCGGGCGTTAAAACTATAAAAGTAATTCCGATTAATGGAGGGGCCAAAACAAACTAAAGGACAAACAAAGGAAAGACAAACAATAAATATAAACGAAACCTTGCTGTCCATGCTCAATCTGCACAGAAAATAAAGTTAATGACTTGGATGGATAAAATAAAAATAACTAAGGGCTAAATAAGAATTTTATCCAAAAGACAAATAATTTTGACTTGGTCAAAGACGAGAAACGCGTCTGTTTTCGTTTTTTACTTCTTCTTCTTCTTTTCAGGCGCGACGAGGGGGGGCTACGTAGCTGGAGCAGACAACGGCGCGAGGAGCAAGGCAACAAGGGAACGGCGAGCGAGCGGGTGGGCTAGGCGACGGCGCGAGGAGGAGGTCGCGACGGGAGGAGGAAGGTGAGGGCAGCGTCTCGGCGAGCGAGCGGTCAGCGGCACCGTGCGCGAGGAGGTATGTGCGTCGCGAGGCTGCCGGCGAACGGAGGGGAAGCTGGTGCGACGGAGGAAACTGGAGAATGGGAGCAAAGCGTCGGCAGGGGCTGGAGACGACGGCGTGCGCGGCTGCCAGAGCTGGAGGCTGCGTTTGCGACGCAAACAGGGGAGGACGTCGTGGCAGAGACCTTGATCTGAGCGCGGAGTCTGAGAAGGGAACGGAGACAGTGGCAGTGTAAGCGGAAGCGGGGAGAAGAAAAGGAGAGAGATTTGGGTGCTGCCAAGAAGGGAGAGCAGCAGGAGTTAGTTCTCTAGCGAGATGAAGAAGAAGAAGAAGAAGAAGAGCGAAGCGTGCTCTGCCAGAGGGAGAGGAAAAAGAGAGAGAAGATTTTTTTTTTTTCTGTGTGTGTGCGTTGTCTGCGTTGAGTGAGAGGGAGAGAATAGATGAAGATTGAGAGTGCGAGAGAAGATAAGGGATAAGGGGAGGGGGAGCCTCTGTCGGCCACCCTCCCCATTTTTTATTATTATTTTTGTTTTTTTTCTTCTTTTTCTTTTTAATTAATTAATTAATTAATAATTTTTATTTTTAATTAATTTAGATTTAATTTATTCTTATTATTATTTTTCTTCTTCTTCCCCCTTTTTTTTTTTTTTAACATACAAACTAAAAAAGAATGCCCCTAAAATAATATTGCCATTATTACTATTATTATTATTTTTAATTAAGTAATCAATTAATTAACTAATTCAATAATTTTTTTTTTAATTTTTAATTTAATTAATTTTTTTTATTTTTAAGCCTGACGAAATTGGGTGTCAACACATGGATCTTACTAGATCACCCGGTCATGGACATAAACACCCTCGAAATCTCAGAATTTTATCATTCATTTTTTTTTTTGAATAAACACCCGTAATTCTGAAACTGATCTACTGATTTTAAAGGGTACAATAAACTGATATAATTGCATCCAGGTATCAAATTTCTATATCAAAATTCAACTCATGAAACACCACCAAGTGAGATGCATATTAGCCATACGTATCCACCCCCTGTGTCTCGGCTCATCAACAACAGAAAACAACTCTGATCAGTTCGTATATCAAACCGTCTTAAACAAATAAATTTAATAGCTAAGTTTGATGCATAGCAAAACAAACAAATAAAAAAACAAAAAAAGCTTGTTGTCGGTGACTGATCTGCAAAATAAAAGAAAGTTAGTGACTTAAGTAAAAGAATATAATAAGATGAGGGTTTAAACAAGAATTTTTACCCAAAAGAAAAAGAATTTGACTTAGTCAAACAAAACAGACGCGCTTGTCTTCGTCTTCAACCTCTCACTGGCGTTGCAACCGGATCTGGAACGCAACGGCGTGAGAGGTGGGGGGTTGCACGGCGTTGACGCGGCGGGCGAAGAGTGAAGGGAGGAGCTGCAGATGGCGTCGCAGCGAGGGAGGCGACGTGACGGCAGGGGGCACGACGCGGAGAGCAGAGGGCGCGACGGGAGCTGACGGGAGCACGGCGGCAGGCGAGCAGCAGGGGAGATCGGAGGTGAGCGACGGGAGCAGAGGTGAACGGAGGAGAGAAGACGAAGGCTGGGACGTCGGGGCTGGAAACCTGAGGTGATGGCGATACGAAGCTAGGATGGTGTCGGACGGCGACGAGGAAGAAGGCTAGAGGGAGGCTGGCGCGGAGAGAAAAGGGAGAAGAGAGAGAGAATTTTTTTTTCTGTGTGTGTGCGTTCTGTCTGAGAGAGAGAGAATATAAACAGAGAGGGAGAAGAAACAGAGAGGGAGAGAGAGAGAAAGATAACTCAGAGAGGGAGAGAGAGAAAAGATCGAAACCGGGAGGGAGAGAGAGAAAGATAACTCAGCTATAGGCCGAGAGAGAGAGAGCGTGAAGGAGAGAAATTGTTTATGTAGAAAGGGAAAAAGAATCGAGAAAGGAGCAGGTGGAGGGAGAAGAGAGAAAGATGGACGGCTCTCCCCTCTCGCTGGAGCCCAGGGGCTTCTCTTTTAACTAGAAAAAGAAGAAAGGAGAAGCCTCCCGAAGCCTCTCAAGAGCCACCTTTTTTTTTTTAAATAAAAATTAACTAATAATATTTTAATTTTTAGTTTTTTTTAATTAATTTAATCAATTTTTTTTATACACACATATTTAGAATAAAAATACCCCTAAAATAATATATGTATTTTTTTTTTTTTAAAGAAATTTTAGTCGGACGAAATTGGGTGTCAACAGAGTTGTCACTAGCCAATTTTCCTGGGTTTATTAGACTACTTATATGGTTTAGGGTAAGGTTAGAGTCTAAGGTTTAGGGTTATGGATAAGACTTAGGGTTTAGGGTTGGGTCTAGGATCTAGAGTTAGGGTTTAGGTTTAGTATTTTTTTTTATTATGATATTAAGGATTTAGATTATTGTAAAAAATAATCTAAACTATAAATAAGTTTATATTATTGTTGAAATCTATAATTAAAATTTGTATTTGATGCAATTCATGACTTAAATTAAAACAAAGCAAAACTTACATGAAAATGACTTTTAGGATTCTTCCCAAAAAATACTTTGAAAATTTTTACTAGAAAAATAGACTTAAGTAATTTCAGTTTGTTGGTAGTTTTTACACAATTATTAGATAATTAGGTTTGGGCATTACTCTCAGTTTGACTAATCTTATAAAAAGTTATTGTGCTTAATTGCTCAATTTTAGTTTAGGATTAGGAATTAGGGTTAGGGTTCAAGGTTTAGGGTTTTGATTAGAGTTATGTTAATGAACTTTTTTTTACAAAATATTAAAGGTTTAAGGTTAAAGTTATTTTAGGATTAGGATTGGGGTTAAATGTTTAGAGAGAACAGGTTTATAATTTGACTAATATTTGATAAATGTTTTATATCTACTTTTAGGAACTATTTGTAAATTTTCTAAATATTAAATACTTTATATATATTTGAGGAGTCTTACTTTTAGGATTCAAAATATTAAAGACTTTGTATATATATTTAAGGAGTCTTACTTTAACTAATCTCAAAATTTCTTGTCCTCAATTGCTCAATTTCGAAACCCTAAGGTTCTAGCTAGAAATTGCAAAAATGGCAGCTTTAGTCCTTGCAATTTTGCTGCTTTGCCCCCAATCTGTCTGTCGCAGTCCCGTACTCGTTTGATTGCCACTCCACTACCAAAACGCCACCCCAACGTCGTCTAGGCCTTCATCGAAGGCCGCACATAGCCGTCGTTGAAGGCCACGGCATCGTCCATTGAAGGCCACACCTAGCCATCATCGAAGGCCACGGCACCGTCCATCTAAGGCCGCGACACTGTCCGTCAAAGGCCGCAACACTGTCCGTTAAAGTCTCGCGCAGTGACCCAAACTCGCCACCACACCGCCTCCCTGCCACTGCTGCGAATTGAAAAAACAGTCCGAAAAAGCATCGAAACATATAGCTAAGAGCTTGGAGTTCACAATTGGAGGCCTAGGATTCGCCATCATCGGTTGAGGTTGGTGGTGCGCTTGATGGCAGCAAGATCGGAGGAATGGGATTCGTGATCAAAGGTTAGGTTTGGTGGCTTCATGGATGGCAGCATGATTGGCGACTTGGGTTGACTGAATCTCTATTTCAAAACCACCTGTAACCTCCAGAAGCAAGTTGCTACAAAACTTGTTCTTACTTGATCTGAATGTAATGGTCTACGAAAATTGAAATAAATATGTAGGATTAAAATGACAAAAATATAAAAGTATAGTTGCAAAGAGTGATTTTGAAGCAAAATTCAATCTTCTGATCGGACAGTGGAAAACGGGGGCACCATTACCCCCTATATTTTAGAACGTTCCGAACTAACATGGTATTGTTGTCTACCAATCAGGTCAAAAGAAAAAAAAAAAGCTAGATAAGCATGGGCTTGTGAGAGATAGTGATGTTTTGTGCCAAATTAAGCCTACCATTTATCGAGTGTTAATTAGGACTAATAGTATAAATATTTTCATAGTTCTAGGACTTCAATAGAAAATCGCCAAGAGTTAGGACTTAAATAAAAAGGATGCAAAAAAATTTAGGACTGACTATGTACTTTCCCCCTAAGACTTTTATACATGAAATTTTTATTGAAGTCATAAAATGTTGTGTTTGAGTCCATTCACTCAAACCAATTCGCATTTAGTAGTTTCAAAACTTCCTACTAGACGAATATATTTTTTTGCCTATTTTACTTTTTTTTTTTTGTTTAAATTTTTTCAAAAGGCACAACGTTACATGTATGTTTTATGTGAATAATTTTGAGATTCAACGATTATTCTTAAATCTTAACTAGTTGTAGTAATCAAGTTTTTTTGTTTTGAACAAGATGCATGGACCAATGCATGTATAATGTAGTGGGGTCCTTCGACTCCACTTAATTTTTTATTTCTTTAATAAATATTAAGATCTTTTTTAAAAGATTCCACTGAAATTTTTTAGAGGACCCATCTGAATTAATAAAACAAGCAAAGGAAGAATAAAAAGAAATATTTTGAAATATTTTTTCTCATAAATATATTAAAGTTCAAATAAAATTGAAGTCTAATTCCATAACAAAAAGAAAAAGTCTAATTCACACTTTATTAATAAAACCTTAGTAGGCAATTTAAAATTTCATTTTTTAATTATATATAATAATGAAAAAACCCGCGCTCGAAAGAAATAAAATACTAAGAAATATGAATAGGATATTTATGAGATTTCACCATTGAAATTTGTAGATCCGTCATTGATAATATGTAAACAAAAATTTTTATTAGCCAATATTGTTGTTGTCATGAGAAATATAAGGTTTAGTCTTACAGTTTCAAAGTTATTTTGATGAGAAATATAGGCGGTTCAGTCGTACACTTTCAAAAGTTTTTCTCATGTGCCAACAAAAAAAAAAATTATTATCAACTTATGCATGGGTTGTCTCAGGCCCCAATGGGATGACATTGGTTGTGTCCTACCTACCCCACAGCCCCGGTTCAAGACATGTTACCCCTTTCCCTAAATCCTCAAGCCTTAAAACTTTGTAGAGTAGAAAATTTTAAGTAGCAAAAAAACAATTTATGCAAGGGGTTTTGTTTTTTTGGGAACATGCAGACAAAAGTTTAAATTTGTCACCTTTAGCTTATTTTTTTTATTTATAGATTCATAACTTAATTTAAAATGAGTGTTAAAATCAACTTTCTAACCATCTGAGCTGAGCTGAGACAAGATTAACTTTGGACATGACAGTTGAATATACTCCCACCATTTGCTAGTGTTTTACATATTCTACATGAGTAAAGATCACCCACGACGCGCTGACATCATCCACTAACAGCATTGTGTCACATTAAGACACGTGTTGGTATGGTCCCACCTAATAAATCAACCACTTATGAAGTAACGCGTGTAAAGGATGACTTATAGGCGCCCCATAAGTGGGGGAGTGTGTGTAATAGGTTTGTAAGATCCGATGAATTTGAATGGACTTCCTTAAAAACCACCGGGCACACAGCAAAAATACATATTCCTATTGATCTACATGGAATTAATTGATAGAATTGCCCTTGAATGGCTTCAGTTTCTTGTTAAGGGAGGCAAGTGAGTGACCCGGAAACATCTGTACATTTGGCAACAATAATAAGGGATGAACAGAAGAGATGGTAACCCAAGCCCTAATTATCTATGTTTGATAGGGCTAGAGATTGAAAGAGATGGAAACAATAGCCTGCAATTGGGGCAACAATTTTGCATAGTGTGTTAAAAAAGTTATAATAAATTATGTAAAGATCATGTCACAGGAATTGATTAGAAGTCGAAAAGTTAAATAAATTTTAATTATTTTTTAATAGCCAACTAAATTGTATCATATAAGATTTTTCAAAATTTTTAATACATCCAACACTACTCTTACAACCTGTTTGTTTTGCATTAATGCATTTTTGGGGTGTTACACATGGATCTTAGAAGAACCATTCTCAAGCATATTATAAACCCCTTGAATATGTCAATATTTACAGTCATACCTCACTGAATCTCGCTTCCCACATGATGGCAACAACACTCAGCTTGTGCATCACTAGCTTTCATTGCTCGGTTACCCGAAGATGTAATGGCCAAATCTTACCCTTCTAGCTTCCCCATTTTTAGCCTCACCCACTCTCAGCACCCCATGTTATTGCTTTAGCCTTTCCCTGTTTCAACTTGCCCACTTTGGTCGCCCCTTATTCCCCACCTCATCTTAGCAGACCAAATCCATTGTTGTTTCGGCCAAAGCACCGACATTGCCAGATCTTTAAATGAGGCTGCCACTTTTACCAGCGTTCTTGACAATGTCAACATTATCATTCTTTCCCACAACATGGCCTACCTTCATCCAGATAAAGGGCATGGAAAGGCAATCACACTTATAAAAGACTGCCAGGAGGCTGAATGGGAAGGGATATGGTTGGGTGGTGATGAGGGTGAGGTGTGGGGGCAATTGGAATGGATAGCTCTAGGGAAAAGGGGCGAAGCAGGTGGAGCAAAGAAGGTGGAGTTAGGTTAAATGTTGACATGGGCTAACTGTAATTAATAGTCACTTTAGGGACAATTCACAAATAGTTTTAAAGTGGGTCATGCCCATGGCCCAATAAGTTAATGTGTTTGCATTAAGCCCGAACAAACTATATAACCCAATTTTTTGTAATTTATATGCTTTTATCTTACTCATCATTTATACCAATTAGGATTTCTCTATTCACATCATATCCATGTATTGGAGGGTAAATTGGGTTAGCTTACCCATGTGTCCACTCATTCAAAAAAATGTAACTTCTTTTTTGAAAAAAAAACTAAAAAAAATATATTACTAAATACAAGTCATTATAATGAGAAAAATCAATGAGTATTGCATTTGAAACTCCAAAAAGAGCATCTTAAGTACTTTAATAAAGACAAAGAACTTCACAAAATTTCAAAACCAATTATTCCAACACAAAACAAGCTAATATCACAAGTTGTAGCGCAAGCTTTAATGGATCTTTATGGTAGGCTATGGTGGTGGTCATTCATGGCGCAAGCTTAGGTTCAGCAACATGCCATGGTGGTGAATCATGGCCATTTGATGCATCAAGCATGGGCCTTTCAAATGTTACAACATATTTCATCCAAGAATTTCAAATTCTATAAATATTATACTCCTCTGTCTGAAAAGGATGAAGCATATTTCTTCTTTTGTTGTCCGAACAAGAATGCAACATTTCCCTTTTTAGTAACTTTTGTGATCAATTTTCTATATTGCCCTTTGACCACCAAAATCATGACAATTAGAATCAATCAGTTACTTGGATGGAATTGATTTCACCTTATAAGTCCCGAAACACAGATGCTCTATGCTCCTCCCTTTGTCTACCTCTTTAGCTAGCCACTTTGCTTTTGATTGCTGATTTCATAGGAACATGAACTGTCATAACTGATTATCATGTTTTTGTCTTATGTGTATTTCCATGAGGTTTGAATTCATTTTCTCTTTCAATTTTGATTGTAGACAGTTGTTCAATCTTCATCGATGAATCCAAAACCTACTTAGATACACAAGGAAGATAACTCTTTCATCCATGAATTTAGTATATACAAACAAAAAGAAAGAAAGAAAAAAAGGTAAAAGATTGGCTATCCACCTTGATAAATAATAAATGAAAACAGATTGTCAAAGAAATTTTGCATATAAAAATCAGAATCATGAGGGGGAGGGGGAGGGGAATCAAAGATAATTTCTTAGAGAAAAAAGAATGTCAAATCACCCTCATCAGAACATCCTAATTAGAAATGAGAAATTAGGGCCAATGCTTCAATAAATAATGGTAGAGGTCAATTAAGAACTAAACTATAAGAACAAAAATGCCAGGAATTCGAGAACTAAAAAAATAAAGATATTGTCAGTGCCAATTTGGAACTCATAAAGTTGATTTGGCAATGACGGTGAATATCAAGGTCAATTCTGCAGTGAAGATCCATAGCACAACATTGACAAAGATGAAGGTGGATTGGGCAACGGCGGCACGACGTCAATTGGCTGAAGCCTTCTTGCATATGCTAATGAAATGACAAAGCAAAAGGTGGAGACATGGATAAAAAAGCTTGGTGCCATTGGTGGGATAGAAGGCTAAGAGCCTAAGACATGAGCTTTTGGGAAGAAAAATGGTTAAAGGATAAAACTTGAAAAAATGAAAAAAAAAAAAAAAAAAGTAAACGCCTTAAAACCCATGCCCAATCAAACATTGCACTTAAAACGAGATAGAGGGTGTATTAAACATTGCCTTAAAACTTGAAAAAATGAAAAAAAAAAAAAAAAAAAAAAAAGTAAACGCCTTAAAACCCATGCCCAATCAAACATTGCACTTAAAACGAGATAGAGGGTGTATTAACTAAAGAATTAAGCTCTTGACGGGACACTATTCCCTACAAAATAGCGTCCTTCTTGCTACAGTATTTTTTTTGCTGGGAGCACGTCTTTTGTGCTTCCAGCCTAGGAGACATATAAAACCAAATAAAGTTGTTAAATTGTATCATAGGTCCTCTATTTGTGTATAATGACATTTTTTTGTCCTCAAACTTTGAAATTAGATATTTTTGATACTCTGCCCCAATAGATATAGAAGTATAACATAGAAGATCTCATAAACTTTTGGCTTTGGTATTTTAGGTTCCTGAACTTTCATGAATTATAATTAAAATCTCATTCTCTACTAAGATCCTAAATCCACTACCTTGGTCTTATGTCATGTGTTTTCTATTTACCAAACCAGTTACCAACAACTTTCAAAAGTTCTAACTTTTTAAACTTTTGAATTGATTACAACTTAATTTTGAATTCATAACTTTATTTTTTTAACATTTTTTCCTTTGTAGATTTAATCAATACGAACAATTTGCATTTTCATTAACCAACTTAAAATGAAGTGCATGTTGATTACTAGTTCTATTAAACTATACTTATAAAGATGAACATGAGTTCACCATACATGAACATTGTAAAAGTAGAGTGGGGGAACAGTGCCACTACTTTTTTTTTTTTTTTGCTTTTTGCAGGACTCGATCAACTCTTTTTTAAATTTGATACCTTTTTCGCAAGCTGATTGTGTCATGGGGCCAGAGCTCCATAGAGAACACAGTGTGGTTGTATAATTAAAACGGGCTTTCAGTCCTTGCATTACTACCATTTCCCATTTTAGTCACTAAGTTTGACCTTTGTTGCATTTTGGTTCTCAAACTTAATAACTACTTAATTAGATTATTTCTATTTGCCCTCTTGGTCTCTAATCTTTTTCGTTCTTTTTTATATACTATCTTCTAAATTTTTTGGTCAATTTTTTATTTTCTTTTCTTTTAATCTTTATTAAGTTAACAGTTACACTGTTAATTGATTAAAATAAATTAAACATATTTTTTGTGTTTCCCTTATATCTTTTCATTATTAAAAATTGAGTTTAGTAGTATGGGTTGTTTAAGTCAAAAGCTCTATGGTTTAATAAAGTAATTTTTTCATAATTGATAAAATTGAAAGTGAATTTTTCTAAATAAAATTTCTCATTAATATTAAAAATTGAAAGTGATAAGAGATAAATTTTTTTGTGAATTATTTTTGAATGACAAAAAACTTAATAACTACTTAATCAGATTCTTTCTACTTACTCCCTTGGTCCCTAAATTTTTTTCTTATTTTTTATCTACAATCTCCTAAAGCAAAATATTAGTTACCATCAACTATTAAACTTTCAATACTGCAAACTTTTCCATTTCCTCTCTTATTCCCTAAATTTTTTATTCAATTTTTTCTTTTCTTTTCTTTTAATATTTATTAAATCAATGGTTATACTACTAATTGATTAAAATAAATTAAACATAATTTTTATGTTTCCGTTATATCTTTTTATTGTTGATAATTGAGTTTTATAGCATGAGTTATTTAATTCAAAAGCTCTATGCTTTAACAAAGTAATTTGGTCTATAATTATTAAAATTGAAAGTGAATCTTTTTAAATAAATTTCTCATCGACATTAAAAATTAAAATTTAAATGATACGAGATGAAATTTTTTAGTGAATTATTTTTTAATAACAAAAAATTTAATAACTGCTTAATTAGTTTCTTTTTGTTTTCTCTCTTAGTCCCCAAACTCTTTTTTTTTTTTTTTGTTGTTTTTTATGTATTATCTTTTAAGGAAAAACATTTGTTACTGTCAATTGTTTAACTATTAATACCAAAAGCCTTTTCATTTCCTTTCTTAGTCCCTTAACTTTTCGGCCAATTTTTTTTCTCTTTTCTTTTCTTTTAATCTTTATTAAGTCAATGGTTGTATCTTTATTGATTAAAATAAATTAAACACAATTTTTGTGTTTTTTTTATATCTTTTCATTATTGATAATTGAGTTTTTTAGTATTAGTTATTGAATTCAAAGGCTCTATGATTTAATAAAGTAACTTTTTATATAATTGTTAAAATAGAAAGTGAATTTTTTTAAATAAATTTCTCATTGATATTAAAAATTGAAATTTAAGTTAATAAGAGATGAATTTTTTTTAGTGAATTATTCTTTAATGACAAAAAAATATATTCATCACTTTAAAGCATGTACAATGTTATATTTCATAGTGTTATGTTTTAATCATAATTAATCATTTTAATGATAAGAACATAACATAAAAAAACTTAAGTCAAAATTAAAATAAAGTAAAATTTTAATTGACTAAATAAATTTATGATTGAGAATTTTTAAGTTATTTACAATTGAGATTTATTTTTATAATAAATTTATCATAAAAATATTTGCTACAAAGTGCAAGTAAAAAATAACCTATATAGGCTGTTCGTTTTAGTTTAACACATGCATGTTAGTATGTTATTCACACAATCACTATCAAATAAATTTCAAAAGTCCCCAAAGTGGTGAATATTTACAATTATGTTATAGCTCAATCTCACACCTATCATTTCCACTTGATTCTCAGGCTATGCTCGTCATCCTCTCCTACCTCTCACTCTGCATCCGCATCAATCTCTGAAGATGTGGAGGAATTCCGATCCAAGGTTTTGGCGGCTTTGCCGGTAAAGACCAACAGCCAGCCACTCGCAACCTCCTCTGTTCGATAATCCATTCAACGATCTCAACCTCCAATTGATGATCCAAGCAGCTTCAAGGGCTGTAGTCGGCGAGCTCAGGCGGACGGATGAATCGCGGCTCTCTGGGTTCATCGCTTTCATCTCCCAGCACGCAAAGGAGAGAAAAGGGCAGAGGAGATTTGGGGACGATTACCGAAGACAATAAATGATTGACAAAGATATGGAATGATGAATGATCGACGATTGATGATTGATGAAGACTATTGACGATTGATAAGAGGAGCGGTGGTGGCATGGCGAATAAGAGAATTAGAGATCAGAAGGATGAATTTTAGGGATGATAGAAGCTCGAATGAAGGAAGTTGAATAAGTATGGCTGCTGCTAGAATTTGGAAAATGGCCAAAAAGAGAATAAAAAGTGAATCTACTAGGCCCAAGCTGAAAAAACACGTTAACTTACTTGGGTTAAACACAAACACTTAACCTTCTGGCCGTAAGCTACAAGGGTACCCTCTGGTGTAGTAACCCCTGAATTCTGGGCCTCAGCTCATTTCCTTCTATCTTGCTGGGAAAGATCAAAGATGTCCATAACAAACAAAGAAAAACTAGACACAATAGGCCCTCAAATATGTGCGTTATGTATTATTGGTCCTCAAACTTAGAAAGCAGCTATTGTTGCCACTCTATCGGTCTATCCAAGGAAACGTAAATGATGCCCTAAAGGATTTTGTATTTTTTTGGCACCCCGAACTTCCAGTCAAAGGTCCCATTTTGTGCAAAAATCTAAAAACCATTACTTTTCTCACATGTCATGTGTTTTTATTATCAACTTGGTCACCAACAAATTAGAAACGTTTCAATTTTTGAAAACCCTTGAATTAATCATTATTTAATTTTAATTTAATCATTCATAACTTTTCTCTACCACATTTTTCTCTATAAATGTAACCAGTATGACAAAGAATATTTTTATTAATTGTGAAGGGTGGGCCACATTCTAATAAGATTATATATCATATACGTATATCTGTCTCCGTGTGTGTGTGTGTGTTACTTTTTCATAACTGCCAAGTGAAAAATGATTTTCTAGAAATTGTGAACGGAAAATCTCTTTCATGTTAGAAAATCATTTTACCAGCTGAATTAGGCATCGGAATCTTCTATCATATTTTGCAAACGTTGTGGAAGGCTAAAATCCTCCAACCAAACACACCCCGGGATGACTTTGGAACTTGAAGCACGAGACGAACATCAGGTGAGAGCCTTGTATAAGATAGGTGGCTCATTTGGCATTCAGGGGTTACTCCAACAACAGCAATAGTATCCAATCACAAGTCACGGACAGATGAATCGCTATGTGATCAACGATAATCTACTATAATTGTTCTGTTTCTTTCCTGTAAAAGAAAACAAAAAAAAGAAAAAAGAAAAAGAAGAAATCTTTCCTGTACGAACTGTTTTCACAGTGACTCAATTCATTCACAACACTTCGCAATTTAAACTATACCGACGTGCCAAATGCTCGCAGAGAAGTCAGTTGGTGACATCTACAGCTTGTGCTGCTCACGCCAATCATACTAACTCACGTTTCTCGAATTCGCCACTTCTGTTGCTTTGACATGGCACAGTTTGGGGTAACAGTTGCAATCAGATTAACATAAGAACCACTAAAACCACCAGTGATACAACAGAACATGCCATGGCCTGCAACCACAAGGTTGTGATTGCATCAGAGACTAGCTATGCATAAAAGCGAAATCATGCATGCACACACACACACGTACATTGGCGGAGTACTTACAGCAATTGCAGAAGCAGCAAGACCTGCTCTCTCCCTAGGATCTTTGCGGTAGTAATTTCCAAAGTAGAGAATTGTTGCATAGAACCACATCAAAGGAAATACAAAACCTAAAAGGAAACTGCAACAACAAGCGACATACATCAAAGAAAGCAAGAAAACAGACTTGCTCAATTCAGAAAGCATGAAAGGTACTCACGAGAACCATCCAATTCCACAGCCAAAGCATGGGAGACGTTTATCATACATCCCTGGCTGATCCTCCAAATCCTTGATTAGTGTATATTTGCCTTTTTCAGCATCAGGTACTTTCCCTACCATACCAAACAATCCCATTCAGCTATTGAGAATATACTAATGAATCGCTACTGCCATCACAATGCTGCAGGAATCTTACCCTTTATCACATTATAAATACGAGCAGCAGGCCTCAGATGATCAACATGCTTATTGGAAATTGATTTAACCAATTCAATACCACTCCTCAACTTATCTTTCACCTCGACTGCAAAATCTTCAGGACCATATTCATACTATAGTTAGGTTTTTTCTCATAAATAGATGAATGTCCAACTTAACTGAAAAGGGGGAATGCCATACAACGTTCTATTTACAGTATATATCCTACCAGTCGTTTTACACAATGGGTTGTCTGGCTAAGAAACAAGTAAAGCATGTATTTAAACTACACAGGTACAGAGAAGATGGATTTAAAACAAACTACAATAACACTGATTACTTTGATCCATGTCCTCTGACGCCGGCTTATCTTGGGTGCAAATTTCTCTTAGTTATGCTGCCACCTGCTTAGATGATAAGTAACGCTCCACTTCAGTATATGCACAAGAAACTGCTATTACTAAAACATGACCTTGTGGCTTGTGTGCCCCTTCCACTGATCTCCTACTGAAAGGAGCGAAGGGGAAACCATAGATAACATGTGCAAGAATATCATATCTGATGATCTTGTGATTAACATGGACATATGCATAACCAACACTGCATTTGTTTCACAATCACCACAAGTAATTCTGCAACATCAAGGCACTACCATGAAAGCAAATATCATTTATATGAAAGCTGATTGACCAATGAAGAACGAGACAACTCATATGCTCCAAAATGAATATTCTAGCCGACACCTCGGCACAGTATAGACTGTGGATGCAATTGAAAACCCAAAAAACTAGATAAAAAAAGTAAAGGAAAGGAAAAATTATACAGTATGAATGGCCAAGTTTTAGAGTTCATCAACTTCGTCCAATTTGCCTTCCTATTCCAAGAAAACTACAGAAGAATTGTTCCAGAAAAGATCTTTCTTATGAAAGCCCAAATAAACAAAATGGATCATAAAACCCATGCTTGCAGCTGCAGCGAATGAATAACAAATAAACATCTACAGCAAGTTCTAGTTGGGTTGAACTTAAGAGATGATCAGTTAGAATTATGAATTCCAACAAGTCAACAACAAAAGAAGGGGGAAACTTGATTAAGAAAACATGAAATTTGACAAAGAATTTCAATGATTCACATCGAAATTTTAAGAATAAAAAAACCCTATAATCCTTTAACCTATGAATCAATCTTAACGATCAGAGACGGACCAAACAATGAAACCCAGAAACAATTGGCGAAGAAAAGAACGAGACTCGCCTGTGAGAAGGAGCGGTGGCAGTTGAATTTGGATTCTGATTTCTTCCAAGCAAGAAGACAAACGAAAAAAGCAAGCAAATATGTAGTGCCGGAGAAGTCTTCTACATGACAAGCTAAGGGGTCTGGTTCGTCTTCGGCGTTAGCGGGGCGAATGTACCGACTGTTCGTGTCTCTTTCTTAACTCGCAAAAAATTAAAAGGAGCTAATTTCCTCTTTTGCTTTTGGTGCTCTCTCTTTTTCTTTTTCTTTTTAAGAAAGAATTGCTTTTGGTACTTTAAGTTATTATATTATTATGTACACTTGTGCTATAACTGCTCTATGGATAGAATTTTTTGTTAAGAAAAATTAAAGTCCGTAAATGAAATTGAATTAACATAAATAAAGTTAAATTTCAATTTTTATTCTTTATTTATACATAAGAATTAGGATTAAATACCAATTTTACCATTCAAACATATCAAAAGGACCAAATTGGCCATCAAACTTTCAAAATTATCAAATTTCATACCAGACTTTACTTTGAAAATCAAGTTTACCATTGACGTTACAAAAAATAGCATATTTGTCACTCATAAGTGACCATCAAATTGAAGGTGAAAAATAACAGCTTTAGTCCTTGATTCTTTAATTTTTTTTACTAGTGCCCTAAATGTTCCCATCTAATAATTGTACCATTTTCTGCGAAAGAAGAAAGACCACTCCCTCGTCGGCAAAGTCATCTAGCCATTGCTACGCTGCTATACACTCCTAACCTCATGAGCCCTCGTCTCTAGCCTCCCGCACCCACCATGCAAGCACAACTAGAGCTCCGGATTTTAACTCACCCATACCTAACTTGAACCACTCATTGAAAAAATCGGTTCACTAGATGCAAACAAATCATCTACTTTCAATGGAGGGTGTCGGACATTATACTAAAATAGTGTCTACATATTATATGTGAAAAAAAGTAATTATCATAAGTTTAGAATGACAGTTGATGACTTTTCTTAAAAATACCATTTGAAGCAAGAATATGAATCACTAAAAAATATTACCATTTTTTATTTTGTCAACAACTGCTGCAATAAGAGATTGAAAAGATTCTTAATTGGATCTAGTAAATAGACCTTACAGATTTACCAGTCATCTATTAATTGAGATTCAATTCAAAATAATACTAATTTTACAATGTTTGAGCTGTTGCTATTAGACTTTGTATATACCTTCTTAATTTTTTCTTAATGAACATCGTTGGCTAGAAAAAACAAAAAAGAAAAATAAAAAATAAAAAGATAAAGGAAAAACAATCAGACCTACCTTAGAGTAAGTATCTAAAAACCGGTTTTTCAAGCTAACTCAATAAGCTTTAATCACTTGAGGAAGACATTGATGACATGGAAAAAGGAAGTGGTAGAGGAGCTGGTTTGTAAAGGACAGAGACAAAGAAATTTTCAGGCAATTGGTTGAAGAAGATGGCATGATCATCAAATAGGCAAAGTTAGGGCAATATTAGAATAAACATGAAAAATGAAGGACCAAAATTATTATTTTTTCTCTCAATTTGATTGCCAATTAATGGTAGTGGTAAATTTAGTTTGAAAAATAAAGTTCAATATTAAATTGGTACTTTTAAAATTTTAAGATTACCAAATGGAAGTAGTTTGAGCAATCTCTTTTCTGCACAATAATGTTATGAAAATCCATGAAAAACAAGCGGAATTAGTTTAGAATCTTACATACTAATTTGGTTGTGGTCTGACCTTTATAGGTTTAACTATTTTTGGGTACTCAGAATTAAATAATAAGAAAAAAATAGATAATAATTTGTATGTAAATTGTATCCCATAACCTTTAGGTACTTCAAGTTTGAGCCAAAAGTCATTATGAGATGCAAAAACTTGTTGTTGCCATTGAAATGTTTGAGAAAAATGAGTTAAGCAACTCATGTCTGTTTTCTTTGTAACTTTAACTAATATAGATGATAGTTGTTGCTTTTTGTGTAGAATGATATTATCTAATTATCGACAGCTCCTCCTAAAACTTGCAAAAGCAGAAGTATAATAAAATTTCTAAAAATTAACACCAATGACAACAAGATATTTGCTCCCAATAAGTGATGTCTTTTGCTAATAGAAGTATCAAGTTAGAGTTTTTTAGAATAATGTCATTCCATTAATATCTTGCATACTAGGATAGAAAAGTTTTCGCATATTTTCTGGAAGTTGTTTCTTGAAAGATTTAATGCATTTCTTCTTTTTTGTTTTACCCTTCATTAGCTTAAGATTAATTGATTGTCAAGCATAAAACTGAAAATAAGCTTGATCCACGTCTCGACTTGTAACCTTATTTGACAAAGCACAAACATTAACTTGATCATCATTGTTGAAGGTGATGGAAGTATAGAGCTTCATTTTCCTAAACTTTTGAGCATGAATCAGAGAATCCTTATGTGGATCTACATCCATCTTCAAACGGCTAGCTTTTAGGAGGTGATCCATTGATTGCTTACTTTCTTGTAATGAATAATCTTTTATTGGATGACTTGTTCTTGTTCTTGACTATTTTAGGTGATGATTCTTGGAAATGCCATATAACTTTTTTAGTGGAGTTGAGGAAAAATAGCTTTGGTATGCACACTTTTTTATCTTTATGCAAAGGAATTGCACACTTGATGCAAAAGATATACTTCTTTGTTTTACAGAAGGTTAGAAGGTTAGCCAATGCCCAATGTTTAATGTCCTTTAAAGGATAATGCCATTTTGAGTCACTGAATGTGTTTGTAGATTCTAACCTAGTTGCACCTATTTTTATTTTTTTTCTTTGTAAATTTTTTGTTTAATTGAACATGCTTTTAACTTTTAGCTTTCATTGGTTTCTTAAATTATAAATTAGGGGAGAAATTAACCAAGTGATATAAGTTAAGGCTAGGAAAGATAGGGGGAAAAATGAAATATGAAAATACCTGATTTAGAAGGTATGGTTGTACTTGTTGGAGGTAGAAGCATCTAAAAGACCTTTGTGAAGTATTGAATTACACATAACAGAAGCTTCTCTCTATTTTTTTTTTCTCTCTCTCCAACCTTATTGAAAACAGAGATAACTATAACATTGAGTAAATATCATGAATGGTCCTTACCCTTTAATCATTGTTTCATTTTAGTCATTAACCTATTAAATATTATATTTTAGTCCTAAACCTATAAAAAATGGTTTCATTTTAGTCCTAAATCTATTAAAACTGTTTCATTTTGGTCCTAATTTGATGAAATTTGTTAACTCAAACTATTTTTTTGATAGCAACTTTTTAGATCGTAATTTAAACTATCTGGTAACTGTCTTATAATAAATTTAATCTGTATAATAATTTTTTTACATTTAATAAAAAATTTAAATCATTTTTTTCTCTGTAAATTGAATTTATTTCATTCAAAAGAGAAAAAAAAATACTAATTTAAATTATCTATTTATTGTCAAAAAATATTAAATTATTTAAATTTACTAGAAGATAGTTATCGAATATTTAAATTAAAATTTCAAAAGTTTCTATTAGACAATTATTCCGAGTTAACGAATTTCATCTGGTAGAGGACTAAAATGAAACAATTTTAATAGGTTTAACACCAAAATAGAACATTCAATAGGTTAGGAACTAAAAGAAAACAATAACTAAAGGTTAAGGATCATTTATGCAATTTACTCTTATAACATTTATCTCTAGCATTCGCTTCAACTACTTGTCCTTGGAAAACCTTAAATTATTAAAGAAACACAATGCCTAGTTCTTTTTTCTGCCATTTAAATGTTTCAACTATCCTATAAAGATTTCTTAGTCCCTAACTATCTATTTTACTCCCGTCTCTGGTCAAGATTTGGTGCAAGTCACTGATCTTTATTGTTCTTTTGGAGAAGGACAAAGAAACAGCGGCCGCTAACAATGACATCCAATAAAATGGTGGCAGTGCAATACTCGATATTTACTTTCTTAGTTGCTGCTATTTTGGTCAATTTTGTAGCATCTTTTTAACTTTTGATATAAGTAGTTAGATTTTAGTACTTTCCTTAAAATGTCTAAGAAAGAATAGTCACCCAGCCTGTTTGCTTTGATGATGTAAGTTGGGTCTGGAAGCAGCAAAAAATAAATAATATGTAAAACCTTATCATGTATTATATGGAAGATTAGACCAAATACATGTAATTTGGCTGAAAAGTTAGGCTATGGTGTTAATATCAACCTAACAAATCTTTTTAATCAATGGTTGTCGTCAGCTCATCATTCTTGTTTTGGTACACAAAGGATACATCCAAAAGGGATATGAACTTCTTACATATCTTTTGGAGAAAGAGTAAGACTTGTTGTTAGTGTGACATAATTTTACACTGATCATGATGTATTTTCTATAAATATAAGTAGTAGGTGATCGATTTATGTTTCAGGAGGGATATTATCCAATTCATAAATTGTGTCCAAAGAATACTATTTTTTAGTTCCATAAATGGGATAACATACTTATTTCATCAAGTTGAGCAGTTCAAGAATCCTTATTTGTTTCTGTTGCAAATGAAGAATTCCATACTTTAAGCTTCATTGTAGTTGATTAAGGCTTAGTGAAGCAACTAATTTTTTTAAATATTTTTTTAAAAGGCTATAGTAAGTTTGCCATTTTGAGTTGAATGAATATGTTTTCTGAAATTTGCAAAGATTGATGGGCTGAAAAGTATGCTTTCAGGGAAGCTTTCTGCCATAGAAGATGAAAATAGAATTGATTGGAAGGTATAATGGACTTATTTACTTGGAATTTTTGTTACACACTATAAATGTCTAGTTGTTTGTAAAATTTCCTATTTAGGTGGGAAAATGTCTTGGTGTATGGTGGAGAACTTATTTTGAGGCATCAACATACCCATACTTGCCCTACAAACATACTTAAGGTAACACCAACATGTTGATGCTGCTCTTAATATAGTTGTTGGCAAAAGTTCTCTTATATTATAATAAAAAGTCATTGTCCCTTCTATATGTTTCTATAGAAATGCATGAAATGTTTCTTTGTGAGCTTACTAAAAAATCAGAGGTTTGTTGTGTCAAAAAAATATAAAATTGCTTGCTATTTCATTTATGCCAGCTTTATGACAATCATAAGAGAAGCAAATCATCACAAACAATTATGAAGCATGTGGTGAGGCTTTATTATCTTTGGAGGTATAAAATATGATTGAAATGATTTCCTTCACAATACCACTATATTGTGCCTCTAATTGTTAAAACTCGATAGAAGTTTGAGTATTTTAAATTGTACTATCTTTTGATGCAAACATATATGTCAATTATATCTAGAGTGCCATAATTGCTATCTAAATTCTTTTTCAACAAGGTTAAAGTGTAAAGTTTACTGTGTCTATGATCTTTGCCATTGTTATGCTCTGATAAAAGTTTTGTTAAGAATTGTCGGTTGTAGGATTCAAATTGTGATGATTTTTATGACTTTCGAGAGAAATCGATGTATTATAATTTTCTTGTAAGTTTTGATGCTTTATAATGTTGACTTGGGCTATAGTTATGAACATTGTGTTAGTGTTTAGGTTGGAAGCTTTAGATTGTACTCTTAGAGAGCTCTTGGAGTTCAAGCATTTTATCCAAAGTTGTTAGTTCAATAATTTCAGGGTTTGGAAAGTATGTGTAGAACCGAAAAATTTGAAGTTTGTGATTGATGAGCTCCAATTGAGATTAAGACTATTATTGAAGAGTAATTATGTTGTGCGTAATTGATTGTAAAGTGATCGATTTATTTTTTGTTTGTGGCTAAACATGATGTAAGACAATCTCTAAAAGATGGTTTACTTATACATCAAGAAATTCTATTTGTTGCAAACATGGTGGAATAATAAAATAAGTTTATGATAAGAAGCAGGGCTGGTTTGATCGGTAAATAAATCAAGCCTACTAAAATTTTTCCATTACTAAAAGTGGTTTAAAAGCATATGTCAAGTTCTTTTAAGAAAAATGATATAATGAATAGATTTCATAATTGAAGTTACAAGAGATTGAGTACTACAAATTGTAACACATTTTTATAGGCCACGTGATCTACTTTGGAATCTAGATATAGAACTAGGTAGGCTTTATTTAAATAATCAACTCATCATAGATATTTACTCGTACAAAACATAGGAGGATGGATGTCCTTCACTACATCATTATACATCATTAGAGTTGCTTAAAAACATCCATCCACAAGTAATTAAATTGTGTTTGCATAATAATCCATGATTAATATGAATGAAGTTTAACGTGACATCAGTTTCCATTTTCCTGGGAAAATGAAGAAAGAATAAGAAATCAAACCCATTTAACATGGACAAGAGTAAGAGTCATTTTCAATGATACAATAGAAATAAGACACAAAGATATTGAGAAAATGATGCTAAAAGGAAGAGACTTAAAAAGTTCAAAGGAATGGGAAGAACTTTTATGTTCATCACAGAGGCTAAATTGATACGTATTTCACTTGCCATCTATGAACCGAATCTAAAAGAAGTAATTAGATCAATTAAAAAAAACTAATAACATTTTTCATATCTCAGTCCTAACTAATCTAAATTAAGCATGTCCAACCGTATTTGAGGGAAAAGTGTTCTCAAGCTATGTTTTTATGTATGAGAAATTTGAACTCGAGATTTTGCTTAAGAATGGAGAGAATTTTTTTACTCCATTTGACCAATGTTTGGTTGCTTATTTCAAGTGCATAAGTTTATTTATTTATTTAAGGAAAAAAGATAAATAGGTGATATCCTCTTAAACCCAAATCATGACGATACATAATAGACTATATGGTCATTTACTTTTGACATTTATTATTAAGAAGGCAGTGTAAAATACTTCTAAGCTAGTAACAAACAAACAATGAGTAGTATTAGATTGATCTATTGGCCAATAAAGATGTAAACTATGTCGTGTTGACATGTGTAGAACACAGAATAACATAACAAAAAGCAATGATGGAAGAACATGAGTGAATGTGCCACGAAACATTATTATTCATGTTGTTGGTAGACATGTCAAAAAGTCAAATGAGCATTTTACCGCTCTCATCAATAAAAAAATAAACTAGGTAGTTTAAGGATAAAAATATTCTTTTGAAAGAAAAATGAAAAAATGCGTAACTTTGTTCCCAACTTATGCATGTTAAGCTCAATGTTAAGCTCAAAACACTTTTTCCTAGCTTATGTGGTCCATCTTCTTCATCTCTCCAACTTGACAAAGTTTTTCTCCATCTTTTTCTCTCCAACTTGACAAAGTAACAGACGTATCATTTACCACTATCTCCCATAGCCTCAACAACGCCAATCTTGCATTCCAGAAACAAAAGTTTACTTTAATCTCCTCCCCTCCTTTTCCCATCTATAAACTTTCCCAATAATCAAATAGGAAACCACATATCTTCTTTATTTAAACACCAGCAAGCCAAACTCTGGCAGAATAACAAACCCAATAGAAAAAGCTCTAATCTTTTTCCACTTTATGTATACCTAGTTCTTCCCTATCGTTATTTTAATCAATGATTAGCTATGATTTGGGTCACTGTGATTGTTGGGATTTCTGTATAGACCCACGATTTGGGTTGCTGTAGTTGTTGGGATTTTTGTGAAGACCCACAATTCTTCGGTCACTGCACCTGCCAAATTATTCCCTTTGGGCCTTGCTTTTCTCTTGCCTTTGAATTCTATCAAATTTCAGCTGCAAGTTGTGTCTCCTGGCTTGCTGATGAGGCATTGGTCGACTTGCTGACTTGCCTAAGTGAAGAATCATTTTGATAGACAGGAACCGAGTTGCATATGAAGCCCTAGATGGTGGAGATGAGGCTTCAGTTGGTTGTGTGACAAATGGGATGAGGGAACAAGAGATGCAGATGAGGTGGATAGGAGATGTGAAAGAGCGAAGAAGATGAATCTCATAAGTTGGGGAAAAGTGCCTTGGGCTTTAGGTGTATAAGTTTGGGAGCAAAGTTTCTAAGGAAGAAAAGCTAGGAGGGCAAAGTTAGCTATTTTTTCATACCGGTGATTGACGGTGTTAACTGTAGGTGTCTGAAACAGTGAAGACAAAAGCGTAGGTTCGCCTACACCTGAGGGTGTTTTTGTAATTTTCCCATGAATTAATGCTTGTCCATGTACTTTTACCTTTGGGTCCTTTGAACTTTCATTTTACCCTTTGCTGAGCTCAGTCCCGGAAGTTCCTATATTTGCATTGACATCCTTTTCCTCCGCTAAAAATTGAACAGGAAAACCAATCGGACCCTTCGTTCAAGTTCAACCAACGACTCGTTTACATTCTGCAACAACGGCTCCATAGATCCATCCAAGGAGAGGAAGCGAGCCATGAAGAAAGGGGCATTCAATCTCAACCTGAAGCTGTCTCTGCCTCCTCCCGATGAGGTTTCGCTTGCCAAGTTCTTGTAATCTTCTTCCTCACACTTCTCTTCAAATTTTCGGTTCTTTTTGTTCCCTCTTCTCTGATCTTTTGGCGATCGATTTTGAAAGAACCCAGAGCGGAACCTTCAGGGACGGTGATCTGCTTGTCAACAAGGATGGAGTTCGCGTCGTTCCTCAGAACGAATCCGAAGTTGTGAGAATTCGGTTTCTCCTTTTCCCATTGTTGTTTTGCGAGATGTTGAATTGCGAATTAGCTTTTCTCGTTCATTTGATTGCTTCGAAGCAAATCAATGTGATTCGATCTTGTATTTTCTTGACTGTACTCTTGTCATATTTAAAATCGTGGGCGCGTGACAGATGGGTGATGGTTGTTGTTTCTCTCTGCTTGTATGCTTTCAGCCTCCTCCGATTAAACCGACCGACGATCAATTAAGTCTGGAGGACTTAGATATAGTAAAAGTTGTCGGCAAGGGAAATGGTGGAATTGTGCAACTCGTGCAACATAAATGGACTGGTCAATTTTTTGCATTGAAGGTATTATATCCAGTGAACTTTCCTTTCCTTCCCTTATCAAGCCCCGTGCGAATGAGTTTCTCTTATTATCAAGTAGTTTGATCAATAGTTCATTTGGTACCATATTTTTCCCTCTCTCGTTCGCCCTTATGAGAAACTGGTGATTTTTTTTCTAAGGTTTTGTAATTTACTAGTTTTCTAGATTGCTTTTGTTTATCCCTCTTTTTGTATCCCAATTTGATATGTTTCTTTAGTTAGTCAAATGCTCGAATGTGTGAAAACAATAAATCTAGTGTCTAGTGAATCTGTTTGCAATAGATTTGGTCCCTTATTAGAACTCATAAAGCATCAAATCTCATGTGCTGGGGAATGTTGTGTTTCTTCTGCGCTGGGAACATAATTCAGCTGGAGAAAGCTTTCTCATATACCATGAACATAGTTCAGTTGGTGTTTTGATCTTATGTTTTTACAGGGGTTTTCCTTAATTTAATTTCAGGTTATTCCAATGAATATTGAGGAGTCGGCACGCAAGGCAATTGCACAAGAACTGAAAATAAATCAGGCCTCACAGTGTCCATATGTTGTTGTGTGTTATCAGTCCTTTTACACTAATGGTGCTATATCAATCATATTGGAGTATATGGATGGTGGATCTCTTGCAGATTTTCTGAAGCAGGTCAAGAAAATTCCTGAGCCATATCTTGCTACAATATGCAAACAGGTGGGTATGGATGATATGAATTCTCAGCTGATTTTGGAAAATAAACCCTTTCACTTTGTTCTTATTTTTCAGTTATATGATTGTTGTATTCTTCACAATCAGGTACTTATCGGCTTGGAATATCTTCATCATGAGAAACATATTATTCACCGGGATTTAAAACCTTCCAATTTGCTGATAAATCATAGAGGGGAGGTAAAGATCACTGACTTTGGCGTGAGTGCTATAATGACTAGCACCTTTGGACAAGCAAACACTTTTGTTGGTACATACAACTATATGTCTGTAAGTGATTTACATTTATACTTACAAAGACTCACAACAGCTTTTGTTTTCTGTTTTCACTTCCTGTTGCTGAGATACACCAGAAATGATCTTCTTCTGTACCGTTCAACTCTGTGTCCTTTCTGCAGCCTGAGAGGATTAGTGGAGGCGAATATGGCAGCAAAAGCGACATTTGGAGCCTGGGCCTAGTATTACTTCAGTGTGCTACTGGTCAGTTCCCATATTCCCCACCTGATCAAGAAGGTTGGAGTAGCTTTTATGAGCTTATGGTTGCCATTGTAGAGCAACCACCACCTTGTGCACCTGCTGATCAATTTTCTCCTGAGTTTTGTTCGTTCATTTCCGCATGGTAACTACTTTATTTCCTAGCTACCTCTTTATATTTTATAATCTTTTGTGAAAAATTTGTAACTGCTTGCTTTTAAAGGATATTGTAAAATCTTATTATAAGGCTTGCATTAAATGTGGAAGTGCAGAAATTATTGATATCCTAAATCTTATCATGGTTGCCGAATATTGTTGTAGATTCCCATTCATTGGTCACCCTCCCCCCCCCACACACACACACTCTTACATTTGTTTATTAGAAGGTCAATAGGTCCTATCTTTTTTTTTGTCTGGTCATCTTGAAACTGCTGACCTCATTGGGTCATTAATCTTAGCTGTGTTCTATTGCCTATTACAGTGTGCAGAAAGATCCAAATGACAGAAAATCAGCTCATGAGCTGATGGTATGCAACTTTCTCAATGTTTTTTTTCTGTCTCCCACATCTAACACTGTTTCTTTTGTTCTTTTTTTTTTTCAAAAAAAAAAAATGATAAGACAAATGTGCAGACATGTTGGATCCTAACATATGGTTTCTTTCATGTTGTTTATAACCATGATTACAGGCACTTCCTTTCTTGAACATGTACAATGACGTGGACACAGACTTGGCATCCTACTTCACAAATGTTGGATCTCCCCTAGCGACACTTGAAAACTTATCCAGGTATCTCTGAGCTTTAAGTCAAAATAGGTAGTTGTAATGTTGTATAGTATTTTACATTTTTATTCTCCAAATTTTCTTCAATAAAAGTATAGGTGCACAGCATATTGTTGAGGAGGTGGAACCGTGGAAGGCCTTGTTTTCTAACATTTGCAGTAGAATGGAGAACAATTCCACAGCTAAAGGGCCCTTAATTTCCTGGGTTAAATAGTGTCAATCTACTATTTCTGTAGCATCAGTAAATTGACTTCACTTGCTTTTACAAATGGGTTATGAAACACTTTTTCCCATGAAGGAATGAGATCGCAATTTTTGTGCTCCCAGCAACTGAATTATTTTATTGCACTCGCCACTCCCTCTGAGTCAAAAAGAATAGTACCTTTGTTATTTTTACAGAGTTTAACAATGTAGTAGCGCATCACCAATTTTCGTGTGGATTACTTCTTTTCGGAATGGAGAAATATTTTTATTTGAAGACTACTTAAATTTCAATTTCAAGTAATTTTCTTGGTCCAAATCTCAGAGGTATGCAAAATTAAATGGTTGAGGTGGGGATACCCAAACTATTAGGATTCAATTGTACTCTCTTAGGCCAACTTATCTTGATTGCAGTGCAAGAAAGTGAATTGTTTACCTCTCCAAAATCTTCTGTTCATGGGTGAACATTTAAATATAGTTTTTTGCTCCTTGCATGCATTCATTTATATAACTGATCTACCAAAATTATCCATTTAGGATTCTTTCTGTTCATGGTCACATTTTGGTTCTCCCTTTCAGTAAAGTTGTTAGCAGTGATAAATGAAATGATCATCTGGTGAATCTGCTTTTGGATGAGAATTTTTAGCATATTTTGCCGTCTGGCAGTTGCTCAGTAGTTGGCATGGCTTGCAGCTAAGACAAGGACACTGTTGTTTGACCCTTTTTCCCTGTTGACAATAACAGTCCAGAATTGTGGCAAGTGAAGCAAAACCAGCTAAACACCATACAAGCTGAAGTTTATTCCCAGCCGGAATGAAGTTTGTTCCCGGCCGGAACCAATCATTGTGATGTGCAAACTGCAAACACCATGTTTGAGCACTCTTCATAGGGATAATGGTCCTCCAACTTTAACAGCTCAACGCCTACAACTTCCACGGCAGGTCTTTCCCATGAACAGAGGTTGTTGTTTCAAACTTGCAGCTGATGATTGTCGATCAGAATTATTGTGATCAATTTAGAGATGATAGAAATGTACTAAACAATAGGATGGAAGTCAACAAGGTCGTTGCACCATCCATTTCACCCTCTGATAGCTAAAGATTGAGCTTTAACACAAATTGTTCCTTCCACATACATATATTATTGAGATGGAGAGTATTTGAGTGTTGCATATTCTAGTTTAGTGTTACTTATGCTCAATAGAAGATCACATTCTCTGTTTGTAGGTCTTGAAAAATAATACTCCCTCCGTCCTAGGTTCTCTGCACCATTTTCCATTTTAGGCCGTCTCAAGTTCTCGGCATAATTTCCTTATTTAGTAAACTTTTTACATCTAAAATACTATAATTCCCTTCTTTAACTCTCACGAGAAAAGACTAAAAGTCAAGTTTATCTCTCTTGTGTCTTTTTTCTTTCTCTTCATCTGTAGCAAAAATTAGAGCTTAGCTCTAACAATTTGCTTAGATAATTTGCTCCGATGATGACAATTTCGGGCCCATGGGTGGCTCTGTTGATGATTGAAATGGTCCGAACGAGAGATCGAGTAGGAGAGTGGGCTCAATGGCCTTGTCCGAGAAGGTCAATGTGAGCAAGGAGAGATTGATTTGGGTGAAGGACATTCGAGGCAAGCAGGGAGCAGGGGAATCGGAGGCGAGGGAACTGGAGGGAGGCGAGCAAGTGAGCAAGTGAGCAAGTGAGCAAGAGGAATCAGAGAGAGGCGAGCAGAGAGAAGGGGGAATTGGAGGGCAGGGGAGATCGAAGGTGGAGACGGACAATTGAAGTGGAGAGGCTATTGGAGGGCAGGGGAGATCGGAGGTCGAGATGAACAATCGAAGTGGAGAGGTGATTGGAGGTCGAGATGTAGAACCGAAGTAGAGAGGTGACTCAAGTGAGTGAGGAGGAGATTCAGGTGAAGGGTAATATTGGAAAGGAATGGAAAACTGTAACTCTCCTTGGTATATGTGCAAAATTGAAACGGAGCAGAAAATGCTGGACAGAGGAAGTACTATAATAATAATAATCACTAGATTTTACCAATATTATCTTTACTAGTAATAGTTAATGAAGGTGTAGGCGTATGCAGATGAATAAATAAAAGAGAAACAGTAATTACTTTATTGGGTATGGAAATGACAAGTTACAATGAGCAATTGCTGAAAATTTGATGGAGCTGAATAATGTAGCTATTTCTTACAAATAGTTTAAATATTTTCTCGTATTTTCCAAAGGGTAGGATCTGAGTAAAATTACTAAGATAGCTATGTCATCTGCTCATCTGGGTTTGAACATTGTCACCCTCACAGGAAGCTATAGTTATGAATGTCCTATCAGCCAACTCGGTTGGTAATAAGGGACACTTCATGACCAAAATATGAGTTTGAATCCTGCAAACACTTGCATGGTAAAATAATAATAATAATAATAATAAATGTTAAATGTGGCTCGATAATCTCCAATCTTTGGAAGACAGCTAAGTGATTTACATCCTTTACAAATTCTTACAATTACCTTTAAGTCTCACAAATGCTTCTGACAAAAAAAAAAAAAAAACTAACTTGTGAATTTAGTTTGATCAGTTTTGACTTTTTATTTAAGTTTGATTTGGTGTGTTTATAAATAAATGACGCATACCTAAACAATATTTTTTTTCCCAAATGAAAATAAGATCCTATTCTTTTCAAAATATTTTAAGCATTTTACCCAAAATCGGTAAAGTAAAATTTGAGTCAAAGTTTTCTTACTTCGGAAGGTGACAATCTGTTAAGGTGGAGAGCTTAACTTATTAAGGGATAATTACTATTTGTCCCTGATATTTAGATAAAATTACAATTTATACCCCCAATTTCAGAAATATACAATTTACTCATCACCTTTTCAATAGTCTTGTATCAACTTCTGAAATATTAATTTAGACTGTACGACACTCATCTTTAAGAAATTTCAATCTATATGGTATTTTTTATAGTTAATTAAAATTTAAAAAAGTATTGTTTCAGTATATAAAAAGAAAAAACTGATAATTTAAAATATTTATTAACTCTAAAAAATATCATATAGATTGAAATTAATAAAAAATAGCTATCGTAATATTTAAATTAAAATGTCAGAAGTTGCTGTTAGAATATATTTAAAACATAGAGGCAAAGTTTAATTTTATCTAAATATCTGGGGGTAAATTGTAATTAACCCATAAGTTAATATATGGTTGATATCTTTCGAATAGTCATCTCCACCAAAGTACTAACCAAGGAGAGTTTAATTTGATAAATTGGTTTACAACTTGATATTTTTTTTAATCAAACTTAGAGTTACAATAATGTTTTTTTAAGAGAAAAAGTTATTATGTTAAATATGATTTTATACCAAAAATAAAAAATAAAATTAGAAGTAATCAATTGACCGACAAGCGAGTCTAAGGATCAGTGTTGATCAAAGTCGAGGAGATGTAAATGATAACATATGAATGCACATACATAAAACGATGTGAAAAGGGTAATGAGTACCCTAAATAGGAATCACCTATTTTTGTGGGTACTAGTGGAACCTGTAGAGATGAGTGGTCTAGATTGGCCCCTCACTGTAATTGCAGACTATCCAGTTGGAAGGGTTCATATGAAAAACACACCATTTAGTAGAATTAGACCTCATTTGGGAACTTTTTTTAATTAGTATTAAAGTTTTAGATAATTTACTTAATGGTAGAGATGAAACTGTTGAAATTAAAAGTTAAAAGCTATAATTGGATATTTTTTCAAAACTTTGACACTAATTATTGACGTTAATACCAAACATGACCTTAGCTAGTGTTAAGGTTTTCAGTATCGTTAGCACTAGGTATATTGCATAATATTTCGTGCCACATATTGTTATCGTTTTCATGAAAAAAAATTATTTTAAGATGGAAAGCATTAAATATTTTAATCTTTTGTCTTTTAAATCTTTATATGTATTCTAATTAATTGCTATCATAATTTTTTAATATAAATAATATTTAAATATATATAAAAGATGATATTTTTATGCCAAAACACAAAAAATTGGAATATATATAACCAAATAAATATTATTAAGCAAAAACACTAATTTTCTAGTATATGGGAAAAAGATATACTCCAATAATAATAGTACACCTTTTTTTTATATCAGAATAGTATACTTTCTAATTCTAATATCACATTAAGTTTTTAGGTGACTCAAAAGCATAATGCTTTCATCTTAACTTATTATTATTTTTATTTTATATATGTATTTGTGTAGTACATTAATGTAAAATGAAAAAAAAAAAAAGAAGAAAAGATTTCAAACTCATGTATGCAATAAATAGATAAAAACATAATAAATAAAAAAAAGCAGTAAGTGGTTTACCATATGGTATTCTGACAAAACCACTGATAATTTGTGTACTGCACATACCTGCACTAAGCAATATGTTGTGGTATATATAGCACGATATTTAATATCATAACTAATGTACTAGACGAATAAAAAATTTGTAAATTGGAAAGATTATGCATTTTGTTTTTGCATTTCATTTGCCAAGTACACTTTCATTAATTTCCAGAATACCCGAACAAAGATGTTAAGCTCTCGACTAGATCCAGCTAGATTCTGGATGAAATAAATTACTACATAAATTACCCGAAGATTAAGTTTAAAAAATTCAAAAGCACCCGTTTTTATTTGGAGAACGGATGCTTGATTTGATTAATTATGAATAGAAATCCATGGATCCAGCTATGGCTGGGAAGAAGTTATGTGCAAATAAAACCGTGTACGGTTTACCACTGCCGTACGTGACAGTGACAATGTTGGATGGGGGATAGAGCTCAAAGTTGGCGAGAAGATTTAATTAGTCGAGGATCCCTACCTTCTACCCTACAAGTTTTTTCAGAGGTAGTGAAGAAGCAAGCTAGCTGACTGGAAAAAGCAGTTTCTTTCTGAACACAAATCTGAGAAGCGGCAAGAAGAGGGTACTAGATCCACTTTGGGTAGTACCTCCAACCCTGATCAGTAGGAGTGAGCATGGGTCGGATTGATTCGGTTTTATGGTAGAACCGAACTAACCTAAAATGAGTTCGGTTCTAAAATTTTTCTACCCAACCCAGAACTGAGAACCGAACAGAACCATGGTTCTGGGTTTCTCGGTTCTGGTTCTCAGGTTTTTCGATTTATACCATATACCTATAACAACACCAAAATTCAATAAATCTACATCCATAATCAGTTTTATGACATATTCAACATAATATATAATTAAATTAATATTGAAATATAAGTACTTAGATACATTCAAAAGAGTTTAAAATGTTGTTCTTACAAAATTAGTTCAAAAGAGTTGCTTGTAGGGCATCTTTTATCTCAACTAGTTTACTTCGTTCCAGTAATTCCAATATTGGTATGACATTTAATATAGAAAATTGAGCCTTTAAGACCATATTCTTTAGTATCAAAACCTAAAATATGTTGATGTTATAAATTTTTAATTTTACATGACTCAAATGAAAAAAATATCATAATTGTGTCGTAAAGAGTAGTCTGGAGAAAGCAAAATGACTTAGGAGTGGTGGGTCTATGAAGCAAAGTGATTTAAGTGAATATGGAGAAATTTTGTAAATGATCCCACAACTTCGATACTGTTTCAATTTAGAACATCAGTTTAAGAGTTTAATATAAAAACATAAAATAATCATCATAATACTTCAAAGAAATATGTGTGTGTGTGTGTATAGATATATTAGTAATACTATAATTATATATATATATATATCGGGTTTGGTTTCACCTCGGGTTGGTTCCATATGGAACTAGAACCAACCCAAAAACCGTCGGTTCTCCTATATGTGGAATCAATCCGAGAACCATGATCAATTTTTACCCAACCCAACCTAACCCAATGGGGGTGACTCGGTTTCAATTTCGGGTTTACCCAACCCATGCTCGCCCCTACTGACCAGTGAGTACAAATTCTGGAAATGCTTTTTGCCCTTCGAGCCGGGTCAGTTGTCTAAAAATATGCCATCTCTTCTTTAGGACAAAGAAGTGATTTCCTACAAGCCCAAAAAACCTCTACTACTCGGTCATATCAGCAACACACATCAAACCGTAATTCACAAAGTAGTCATTCAACACCAACTTTCAACACTTATCTATAATTATACGTCTATTTCTAGGAATAATGACCTAATGTCACCCAAACTTTCAGCAATTATGTTATTCATTTCCTTCTTTGTGTTCAGATAAAGTGCCTCTTGATATTCGGTGTGAATTGTGTGAAATGCAAAATGCCAAATAACCTCATCACAAAATTCAAAATATAAACTTACTACGCCATTCACTATAATTTACGACAACTTATTGAGTACTTCTTACATTTGAAATTGCACTCACACAAGATGGTTTCTCACCTTCATTGATGTTTATACACGTCTTTGTTGGGTTTATTTACTAAAGGACAAGTTCGAAGCTTGTTCAATGTTTATCAAATTCTATACCATGGTCTGAAAACAAATTGATACCAACATCTAAATCCTTCATATTGACAATGGTACGGAGTACTTCAATCACTCATTGGGTTTCTTTCTCCAAAAACATGAAATTCTTCATTAGAGTTCCATGTCAATACCTCTAAACAAAATGGGGTTGTTGAATGAAAAAGCAAACACATCTATGAAGAAGCATGTGCCTTTATGTACAGTACCAATATGTCTAACATGTTTTGAGCGATGTTATTTTAACAACTATTTACTTATAAAAAGGTGCCTAGCTAAGTCATTTCCATTAATACACCACTTAAAAAATTTCAAGATACATATCCCATGCACCTATTGCGCACCTTGGCTCTTATCTTCCACTTAAAGTCTCTAGTTGTGCTGCAGTGGCTATTCCCCTCTTAAAAAATGTTTAGGCTTAAAGGCAGAACAATGCCTCAAACTTTGCCAACGCAATCACTAAAGAACCCCAATTATCAACTAGCTCAAGTTAGGACCATACTGTTAGAATTAGAGTAGTTTAATCCACATACTCAAATCGAGAGTCACTTGTGGCCACGTGAATGATAAATTTGTTACATTTTTACAAAGTTAGTCTTATTTTGTAATGGCGATGATACCGAACCAAAGGAATTAATCTTCACTGTTGCATGTTTAGGTTTAAGGATGACAAAATTTGACTCGACCCGATGATTTGACCCAACCTACTTAAACCCAAGCCCAACTTGACTCGATTTGACAAAAAGAGTCAATAACTTGAACAGACTATACCTAGCCTGACCTAAACTTGAACCTGATTAAAGGGAAACCTGAGAAAACCCGAACCTAAATGACCCAAATCTGAAATGACCCGAGACTAACTTAACCCAAACTCGAGATGACCTAATGACTAAACCCAACAAGACCTGATTTTAACCTTCACCCTAAATCTTAACTTTCCTCTTTCATTATTTTCCATATTTAGTATGTCCTAAATATGAAGGTTTCCATACTTAGTAACTTTCATTTTTTGAGACTTTCATATTCAATATATCCCATATTTAGGAAAGATGACTTTTGTAATTAATAACTTCCATTTTTTTATACTTCCATTTTTAGTAAGTCTCATATTTGGAAAGGAAACTTTCATATTTAGTACCTTCATTTTTTTTAAATGTTCATATGTAATAATTCTCATATTTTGATATGGGATTTTTATATTTAGTAACTTCCATTTTTTTAGGACTTCTATATTTTGTAAGTCCCATATTTGGGGAAGAGACTTTCATGTTTAGTATGCCCCATATTGGGATTCTTTTAAAATAAGTAACTTTTATATTTAGTAAGTTTAATGATCTTGATAGGCAATTATTACAATTACAACATTCATCCATAAACTTTTAAGTATAGTGCAATAGCGTACCTAAATTTTAAAAAATTTCATTTTAGTCACCCTTAATAATTACAATATGAGTCCCTAAACTTTTGAAATATTTGCACTTTTACCTAAAATTTTTCAAATTTTATAGTTTGGTCACTAATAGTGAACTTGATCTGCATTTCGTAGTCATTTCAAAGAAAATTCATTAGAACATAAGCATAGCAAATTTATCGTAGTGTATGTCTGAGTGATAACTGGATGAGAATTTGAATGACCTGTACAGTGATAATTGAAGGGTATGAGTCTAAAAAAAAAAAAGTATTATTAATAATGTTAAATTACCTAAATATGTACTAAATTATAATGAAAGGGATTTTTATGAATATTTTTTATTAAGTATACTAAAAAAAATTCATTTAAATTAAATCGCAATAAAAATTGAATTTTTTGATTTAAATTTTAACAAATTTTTTTTAAGTGAATCAATTCAATCATTTTGGTCTATACACCAATAACGTGAGGGAATACAAAGGTCGACCTGAATCTAACCTGAAACCTAATATAAAGTTATTTGAGACTGAAATTGACAAAATCTATAATGAATTCGAACCCAAATAAACACGGCCCAACCCAACCTGAACTCGAAATCAACTTAACCTGAAATCAACCCAAACTCAAATGACTCAACCTGAATCTGAATTCATGTTAACCCGATTTATACTCAAACCTGAATGATCTGACCCAACCCACCCAATTTTCATCTCTATTTAGGTTGTTGTGGACAACCGAATCTTCAAACACACCATCATGTGTTCATGTCATCAATTTCTAGAGTTTGGAGATTTTTTGGATGAACTCATGAGCCTCTATTTTGATATACAACTTCACTATCAACCACCATTTAGAGTTGGATGTCCATCAACACCACGTCATTTCATATGATATTATCTAGACTAAGTTGCCCTAATTTCAAAAGCATGAGTCTTGGTTAGAGGTGGGAACCAAGTCAGCCCGACCGGTCCCGGTCCTGGGTCACGAAGACCGGGCTCGGCCCGGTGGCAGGCGGGGCAGTCTTGAGCTGGGTCGCTGGCGGGGACATCCCGAGCCAGGTCCGGGGCTGGGTGAGAAAAAAAAACTCCAAAATAATTAATTATATATGTCATAAATATTTTTAAGAAAAAACACTACCTCCAGTATAAATTTTATTAAGTTAAAAAACTGAATGACACTTACAAATAATTGGAACGGGTTTTACATTTTGAAATGGAAAAAACATTCCGGAAATGATGAATAATATAAACCTATGATCTGTACTGAACAGTATAATCAGATCAAATACAAACTACATGTATGATTGAAAAAAAAAAAAATTCAAGTCTCCGTATCGGATATCACCTCTTCAGCCGAACTCTTCTGGTCTTGTTGTCGAAGTGCGGCGAGACCCCAATCTCGGTTGCACACGTATACTTTTACTGCGTCGGGTGTTAATCTTGATTGTTTCTCTGATATCACTCATTTTCCGGTACTAAACGCTACCTCGGATGAGACAGTCGATACTGGAACAGAAAACCGTTGGAGGGCCTACTGTGTAATTAACTAATTTAAAAATTTTTTTTTGCAAGTTTCCGTTGTGCGCAGAAGCTGTTGGGCGCCATGCCCAGTCAGGTGGGGCGGGGAGGTTTGTGGGTCAAGTCCTGGTTTGGAACGATCCGTTTTGCACCTCCTCCTCTCGGGCGCATATTCGGCCCATATCTTAGCAGGCTTTTGCTGGGGCGGGGCGGGGCAGGTTTGACCGGGTCGGGCCAGGTTTGACTTCCGGTCCGGTCTCGGTTTGGGCCGGGACGACCTAGCCCAAGTCCCACCTCTAGTCTTGGTGGTTGATAGTTAAGCCTTTAAGTGACCAAGTTAGCAAAGTTTAGGTAGGGATGTCAATGGGTAGGTTTTGGATCAAGAATAACTAATCCCAAACCCTCCATTCAATTAATCGGGTTTGGATAGTATCTATTCCGTGGGTAAACTGTAAACAGGTATTATCCGTCAACCTATTTTAAGGTATATGTTTGACTTTTTTTACTTTCCTTTTTATATATTTACATATAATTTCAAAAAAAATGTGTATATTCACAATTAATTAATACTTAAAAAATTATAAACTAAAGTAATATAAGATAATTTATGTTAAGTTATAATTTTATTTTTCAAATAAAATCATATTTTTAATATAAATATACTAATTTAAGAAAGACACATATAGACTTGGGTAGGATAAGTTAAACTTATACCTGCCCCATGTCTTCATGGGTAGGGTCGGGTTTGGGTTTGAGTTTGGATAATAGGGTTTAGAAAGAGTTGAGCCGGGTAGGATATTTTTTTAAAATCCCTAAATTTAGGGTACTATTCTGCATTTAAGCTAAAAAAGCTATAAATGCCATGACTTATTCTCTCAACGCCTTTTTCTTTAGTATTGACATCACTTCTTTGAAACCATTGATTTCTACCCCAAGTTTTTCATTCAGGAGGAGAAGAAGAGTGAATCTCAGACTTGAAAAATCCAAACAACTCTTGTTTTTCTTTCCCTCATCCTCCACTCATTTCCAAGCTACAGAAGGAGATCTAAATCTTAGCAGAAGATGAAGAAAAACAAAAGGACAAATCACAAAGGCCAAAACTGAATAGCAATGAGACCCTCACATCCGAGGCACCAAGAGAGTCAGAATTTGTGGTAACTCCAAGTAACCATGAGTCTTCCTCCAACTAGAACAAGTGATAAAACTCACTCGCTCTTGGTAAACCTAATGATGTTGATCTAACCATTGCACTCAGAAAACAACCTCGTATGTGTACTCTTCATCAATTTAAAATTTTCTACCATATAATGCCTCGTCAAAAGTCAAGGACTTGGGACAGATGAAGTACTTCCTAGGTATGGAAGTTGCCGGATCAGAGAAGCAGAAAGGACTGAAATAGGAATGTTGGGCTGTAAGACAAGTGACACACCTATAGAAGAAGGAAAAAGGACAGAAGATGCTGGTAAATCTGTTGACAAGGAAATATATCAAGTTGAAATGGAGCTGCCTATCAAGCTCTAGTGTTATAATAAGGCAGCCTTTAGCATCCCCTTCAATCCGGTCCTGAATGACAGGACTAAACATGTTGAAGTTGACAGACACTTCGTCAAGGAGAAGATTGAAGAACAGACCATTTGTATTACTTAAATCCCTACTAGTTAACAAATCGTGGACATTTCGACCAAGGTGCTGCATCGACAGAATTTTCAGGTTTTCACTGGTAGTTGGAAATGAATAACACTTGTGATCCAGCTTGAGGGAGAGTCTAGAAATCCCTAAAACCAAGGTGTAAGTTATGTAGATAGAACTGTTAGAGGCAAATACAAATTAGGTTCAGAGGCCTAATTACAGGATATTCTTAACTTCCTGTTGTACATTAAATAGGAGGTCCCTGTACAGTTCGATCATCACTTTTCAATACAAAAAATCAATCTTCTAAATTTCAACTACTGATAGTCTTCCTTCCCCGTGAACACTTGAACTGCTGGAGGCTGGAGCGAGCTACAGGTTGAGCCGACTTTCATCCCTCATACTGCAGTGTTTTCAATTAACAGGATGCTCTCAGGTTTCCACTTCTTTGAAACGCCACTTTTCTCTTCC
Organism: Aquilaria yunnanensis; assembly: GCA_039654915.1. Classification (NCBI taxonomy): domain Eukaryota; kingdom Viridiplantae; phylum Streptophyta; class Magnoliopsida; order Malvales; family Thymelaeaceae; genus Aquilaria; species Aquilaria yunnanensis. Next base: position 92,492,817 of record CM077596.1, on the reverse strand, counting down.
ACTGGGTTTCTGTGTTCGGATAGGTCTGTGATGAACAAACAACACATGGACTGAAGACTGCAAAAAACGAAGTAAAGTATACAGGATTTGCTTGATCCTAACCAAAAGGCAGAGGTGAGAAATGCTGCATGAAACACGAGAGCATCATAAAATATGTAGCAGCTCTGGAGTGCTCAGAAACATGACATTCTTTTTTGTTAGGAAAGAAATAAAGTAAAAGACTAACACAAACAAATACGGCACCCATCAAACAACGATACCAACAGGAAAATAATAATTATAAATAAGAAATAAAAACACTTAGAGCAAAGTGCAGCTAAACCTATAAGTTCCAGGTATTTACCTCAGCCAAGCAGTTGAGCCAGCTCTGAACTCAGCAACTAGCTGTGACTGCTAAAGGCTACTGAACATAACTTCACAAGAATATTCAGATCAACAATATCGACAATATCTACTGACAACTTTTGGTAATCAAACTAAATGAAAAAGGAACATGGACCAACATCAATTAATTCACAGTTAAAAAATGAAAGCAAACAGGCAATCAATCAACTAAACCTTCTCAAACTAGTTAGAATTAACTATTGAGAAATCAAAGCACATAAGCAAAATCTGCAACATCCATCCTAAGGAGGCTGATTTCCACTCCATTATCGACTGATCCAGGGAAAAACAGAGTACATGGTTAGGACCAAATTATCATGGTTTAGCACCTGAAAATTTCCATCACAAATGGCTAACCTCAAAGCATTTGTAAGAAACTTCATGGCTAAACCCTGAGAGATCTCTGCAAATCTTATCTGAATACTTTGTCTGCATTGATGCACTTATATTTTACATAATATAGAGAGAACAAATAGACAATCAAGAAACGTACCACTGCAATGAGCAAAGAGTCAACTTTATTTTTCAGTACAAGATGTATGTACAAGAAATGATTGCTTTCTCATTGTAGAAGCTACATCAAGATACAGTGTCTGATAAGATACTCCAGATCCTAGGACAACATAACTATAAGGACAAAAGATATTTACAGTCTGAATTAGTAGCTCAACAGAAAAAAAAAATCAAGTCATCTAAGAGGTACCACTTCAAAATCATCTTGTGGTGCATACTAACGTAGAATCTACATATGTAATTGTGGAATTGATAAACCACATTACTATCTGTATAATGTGTCATTTGTTGACGATAACGGCTATGACTTTTCCACCCTTTCTTCACTAGTGTAACAAACAAGACTATACAAAGAACAAAAAAATTGAGGATAGCAAAACAACTTTAAACCATCATATTCAAGTCTGAAAGATCATCCATTGGTATTTCAAGGCCCATGAAGTCATGATCCTGTAATCCATCGTCATCAATGTTCAACCATGAACCAATATCTTGTCCTGGTAGCTGCAAGTCAACCTCAGGATCATCCAAAACATCCAAGCTGAAATCATTCTTTTCTTTACTACTGTTTTTGACAGTCATATGAATGGGCTTTGAGACAGAAACAGTTGGTTTTGGTTGCTTGGAAATAAGACCATTAACAGAGACAGAAAGCTGAGTTGTTTTCTGCTTTGGTTTTGTTTTCAATTTTCTTTCCCCTTTAGCATTTGACACTGGTCTACCAATTTTATTGGTGGCATTTCTGGACAAAGATTCTCGTCCAAGTCCCTTTCCTTCCCTATCTCTCTCACTTCTTTTCCCTTTTGTACTGCTCGATAAAGGACTTCTTGTATCTGAATGAGAATTAGAGGTTCCAAAAGAACCACCAACCACATCATCCAACAACAGTTCCCTTTTCCTCACACGACCAAATGATGCATCTTCTTTGCCAATTGAGTCAGGTAACTGATTCTCAGACTGACTCAGATCAGAAAAATTAACTGCAATAACTCCACCCTCACCTAATACTGGTGTCAAAGAAGCAGTTTCTTGTGGTCCCATTGAAGCTGCACAAAAACGAATCAATTAACAGCTCACTTTTATCAATAAAAATGCAAAGAAGTAAAGGAAATACTACACAATTGCCGCCGCCTGCAGAGAGACAAAGGCCACCCAAGGTGAAACTCATATCAGCAATGAATGAAAATGAGGTTTTAATTGAATGCATTAAATACACACCTGAAACTCTAGCTTCTGTAGAATTATTTGGATCTAGAGATTCACTATCAACAAGATTTTCTGTTGACTTGGAGAAAACAGAAAAATACATATCTCTGAATAGGGGTTTACTAAAGCAGCTACTGCCAGTATCTTCAAATTCATGACATCGCTCTAATGTGTGTTTAACAATTGCCAAGGCAGCTTGCTTGAACATTTTGCTAGAAGTGTTTTTCCCAACTGTGGCATTAGGACCACAGCAAGCCTGTGGAACCAAAACAAGTTCAATCAACAATTATGAATTATTTACACGGAATAACCAGTATAATCTTCTAACAGTAGCCATCACGCCATCAACAGGGAAAAACAGGACAAATTCAGCATGAAACCAACTTCTCAATTAGGTAAAAACCCATGCAATTTTGAGTTACTAAGTGACTGCAACTCTGTGCGTGTGAGCACGCGCATGTATATGTGTGAGTGGGTTAATCAGTTAGCTATATTGCTCCAAATTCTCCTTTTTCTGAACATACCAGTGAACATGGACATGTTATGGATCACTGACACTTCAAACTAATGCAAAACTGAAGAAAGCTATGCTGTAGTCATGCTAAATAATGGTACATGCCTATATGCCAACATCCATAAGGAGTTAAGAGTCCAAATAATAAAACGTAGCCAAAGAAATAGGAAAAAAACGTTTCTAAAATGAGCGAGTGTAAGCTTCATTCTTAGCTTCTGAATTCAAAGAAACCCAGAATCCACAATCAGTTCCATGAAGCCAAAACTCAAACTGGGAAATTCTTGTTCTTTAGCTGCCTATAACTTGTACACATTTGGCCTTCACTAGGGCTCTTGGGAGGGTACATAGAAGGTATTCAAGCAATACAATCAGGAAGACTTAAAAGGCCATTAGCAAGATTTTAGGGTATCGGATATTTCAACAACTTGGTGAGTTTTTTCAATCAAATGCTCATCTTTTTATACAGCCAACCATAATCAGATCTTTTTAGGCCTTTGACAGATCAGTTTGTTTAATTCAGTGTCATACACTAAAATTGTCTTTACAATGAGTGAAATAACTAACAGAGAGGATCTGAATGTCAAGAGAATACCAGATACTTCTTATAAACCAGTCCCACAAGCGCATCAAGAGCATGCTTCTCAAATTCCCTATACCCAGAAAGACAAAAGTTTTTTACTAGAACTGGCAAAGTCCAAGAGTTTAAAGTTCAAGAAAGCAGAAAGGCATGAAAGTTATACTGCAGATAAAGGACATAACAATTACTTTTCTTGAATTTCTCTAGTCACTGAGACAGCCTTCAACACTTTAGAAAGCAAGCCTTTCTTCTTGGAAACCTGAAGTGTTACTAAACTTTGAGATGAACAATCCAAAACAAGATTAGACTTCATTCGGCAAATCCCAAATTGTCTCATTGCACATATAAGGCTGATGTGCAGGAAAGTTTCCAAAGCAATCCCAGTATGAAAAGGTTACATGTGTGTCAGAGAGAGAGAGAGAAGACGGAGCAGAGAGAGAGCCCCAGATTTTTTTATTTTCTTTTGTTTTTTTTTTTTTTGGGGGGAGGGGGGGGGGAGAGGATGTTATTGCTTTAAGAAACTGCAGGAGATACCTGTTCATGGTGTTGCTCCTCTAATTTGATAATATCCTTACAGATCCTGTCATCCTCCATCTCGAACACATCAGGCTGATGAAATATTCAAGTGCAGTTGGTAAAAGATACAACAATGACATTAGTATAACATGGAACAATTATTTTAGAAAAGAAAAATAATAGCACCTCTTGTTGATGTGAGAGTGACAGTGAGTAAAGGCCAACTAAACATCACTAACCACCGGTAAGATATATCACAAAGGCGAGCTAATGAATGAGTTCTGTTTATCTGTAGGATATTACTGTTTTGAGATACTTGAAGCATCATTTGAACACCTATTGTTTCACAGGATGAAACAAAGCTACTAATGCTGCATGTAATTAATTAAGTAGCATTATCATTGCTGAAAAACTACTAGAACACTATTCTTAAAGAAGACTTACTGTAGGATCTAAGAAGATTCCAATGCTTTGAGCTTCTACAAGAAGCTTCTTGTTTATGTTCATAGTTTCATACTGAAAACCAGTGCTGTCAGTGCCAGGTAACAATGTCTTGTCTGGAAGCGTGGCATTTAAGGAATGGGCATCATCAGAATCTACTGCACTCTCTAATATGCCAATTTGTGGATTGACATGCCCCATTCTCCTAGTTGATCTATAACCTTGATGTATTTCTGGGTCATTGTGTTCTGGCCTCCTGGTTGACCAGTAACCATTAACAGTATCCCCAGCAGAAAATGAGTTGGCGACATGATTAAGACTCTTCAATCCTAATTCTTCATCCAGCTGAAACCCAGTTCCACATGTATCTTTTCTACTGTCTTCAATTGCAAGATCATTATCTTCTTCAGAAAGTAAAGCTGCCATAAGTCTCTGATAGAGGGGGATCACGTAATCATTCCTATCATCTAGCACCCGATGCTGTGGGGAAAAGTCAGGACTCATCTTCTTGGCAGTATGACTATGACCCCAATCTCTCTCTGGATCAATCAATTTGCACATAGCACTAGATAGGACCGACATTGGCATCAGTTTGGAATCCTCTACCTGAAAATACACATAGTACCCAGATAACTTTGCCACTTTGCTTTGAATGAACAAATAGCGTTAACTAACTTTAAACAGCTAATTGACACTATGAACTTCATGCCAACGACCCCAACATAGTTGAGATTAAGGTGTGGTATATTACGGTTTGGTATAATGATCATAATGATTAAAAATGAGCAACTGTAAGTCTTCAGATATATCGTGCCTGACATGTTCAATACAGATAATAGGGGTGTATGACAAAGATGGGGGCTGAGATGGATTTTGGATTAGGACAGCATTTGCCACGTGTTCCTAGACAGCAGCAGAAGAAAAAAAAATGTACATTTAGGTGGGTCACAGAATATAACTCATTGTGGCTGTGTTTCGTGTTGTCATGGTTCCAAGCTATCAAACTTGTTGGAACATGACTCCGAGGATGAGGGTATTGGAATTTCATCTCATTATTCCCTAACAAGGAGTTCTGTCAATAAATGCATCTAGCATAACAGATGCCACTCTGCTTTCAAACAAATTCATGGCGTCAATATGGCATTAACAGTATATTGACATTGTGAATTTCAAGCCCCCAACGCCAATTTAGTTGGGATTATGTTGTAGAGGAACAATGATTATAGAATACAATTCACTCAAGATGAAAGAATAGTGTTTGACAACGATAAATTATGCTAGCCATTTTTCCAAGTTTCTGAGAATGATTGCTGTTCTGTGCACACACAACTATGGAATATGACCATCTGCTATATCACAATAATTGACAGTGACGCACCTTTAGATTTAAGAGAACCATAATGTGACATCTCACTTTGAATATTCCCATAACACAAACATTTAAAAGGGGAACAGGAGGAACATAGAGTTCTCTTTACGCCCTTGATACCCATAATTTGAAGAATAAGGTAGAAAACAACAGCAGATGGAAAGCACAAAGAATGGGAGGTTCTTTCATTCTAGAGCTTCTTTACAAATTATCAACCTTGAAAGATAAGCCTATTTTTCCATGGAAATTGATATGAAAAGACGAGCTCCAATCAAAACATTTGGGAAGTGATTTGGACAGTACCATAACCCATAAACATCCTTAACTTCAGAAAAAAGGGGGGGCTGGGAGGAAACCTTGATAAAATTGGTGTTCTTTGCATAAAGGATATGGCACATGCCTCAACCATGTATTCTTTTGTTAGTAATGGAAAAGGGCTTAATATGACACAGCATTATTAGCGGTGAAGATATATGACAATATCCAGGTTTGTGGAAGATGAGCCGCATCTCTAAAAACGAAGACAACCTGGTTATCACATCTCTTTTTTTTTTTTTTGGTCATTTTTGAGGGAATGGAACCACAGAGTTCTGGGAAGGAAGTTTGCTATCAACATGTAAGACAAAATGTACTAAAACAATCCCTTTGGATTAAAAAACATGTAACTGTGAGTAGGATAGCTCCAAACGAGCTATAAAAGTTCTGAACTGCTCGTGTTTCTTTTCCTTTGGAAGGGTTTCACCCCTTGGTTTCCTTCTTTTATTTAGTTAACTTCCCAAAGAAACTAGAAAGGAAAATTTGGATTTCTTTTACAAGTCAAATACATGGCAAGTAAGGACTTTTATCTGTTCATTTGTCAGAGCAAACTCATCAAACGTTACAACCAGGCTCTCATGTTCACCATTCAGCTTCTAAATTAAGAATGACAGCATGAAGTCACACAAAGTACCTGCTGTTTCAGGAAGGCAATATCTGGGTCAGATATAAACCCAAGAAATGGCTCCATATGCCTCCAGAACAAACCAGAAAAGGCATGAGCTGCATGGGAATCAATCCAAGCAGAAAAAGGAAAAGGGAATTAGCTGAGAAAGGAGGAAACTTTCAGGATAAAATGAGTACAAGTTTCAGACATGAAACAACCAGAACTGATGACAGCATTCACAGCAGCCACTAAATCTGCACGTCCATCATCTGAATCAACTGAGAAAGTGGCACCAAGATCAACTGGAGATCATGAACAAGAAAGCAAAGATAGAAATGGGGAAAATCAAATCTAAGTTTAGGTGAAGTTCAACTACCAAGAAGAACTGCTGCTGCATTTGTCATGTGCTTTTGACGCACATAGGACTTGCGATCAGAAAGCTTTCTAGTAGGATGACAACCTGCCTTGCCGAGAGAACTGTTCAGAAAAACATATTAGATTGCAAGGAGCATCAATGATGGAGCCTCAACATGCTCTTTTATGGCAATTGAAAGTACAAAAGAGGTCTGTGAGGAATCTGTAACCTTTCAGCCTTCTCAAAACCAAGCTTGGCACTTCTAATTTGTTTTGCTGTTCCCACATTTCCGAACTTCTGTACTGTCATTGGCATAAGAGCTCTTGTAGAAGCATAACCCCGTCCAGTCCTCCCCTGTCTCTGAACACTATCAGCAAGGTCTTCCCCAACAGGTAACTTATTCTTTCTAGATGGCAAGAGAAGATGTGATACTTTCTGGACATTATGTGAAGCTTTATTGTCTATACTGCCAGACTTTTTTGGCTTCTCTTTTGATACAATTTCAGCAGCACCGGAGTCCTCACTTTCAGATGGAGCCAGTGAAGACAAGGTATCACCTTTCAATTTTAGTTGCTGAGGGGAACTTGCAGGAAAATGTCTTGAGAATCCTGAGCTGATTTCAATACCAGCAACATCAGATACAGAATCCAGTGATGGTGCTTCCTCATGATTTGAAATTATAGGAGAAAAATTTGTTCTTCTTGCTGTCCTGGAGATCTTCTGTGGCCTCTGGCCAGACCAGTGGGCAACAGATGGTGAAGATTGAACAACAGGAGTGCGTTTGCGGTTGTTAGCTCCACCTGCAGTTGGTGGCTTGCCAGTACAATGAGAGAGCTCCCACTCACTGGGAGGAGATGCTTTATGGATCACAGGGGGCAACTTTGGAGCAGCACAGGAGCTAGATCTAGAACCACGTACAGATCCATTTATCTTTGTTGTTGAAGTAGGGCTAGAAGAATTCAGTTCATCATTAACACTCACCCTGAACAGGAAGAGAAAAAAACCAAAGAGAACAAACTCTTGAATGCAAGCAGCCAGGAAAAAAAACAAAGATGACATGTAATAAAGTATTTAACCTGCACTAAGATTCGTCAGGAAGGGTACCTTCCCTCCACAGAAAAAACAAGTGTTAACAAGAAACCAAAAAAAAATCCTCAGGAAGCTAATCATACCTATTAATCGCTCTAAGGCCAAGTCTTTCCTTATCCGAAACAACTGAACTCTCTCTACTATCATTAATGACGCTGTTGTCCATCTCGGTCCTGGGAATGGATGAGCGCTTGCTCAGACATGACTGCTGTGAGATACCATCTGATTTTCCAAGTCCGATAGTTCCATTAGCAACTTGTCGCCTGTATAAAAATAGGTACAGTTATAAGGCCCAAAATAAAAATTTCTAAACGCAAGTAAAAAATATGGTAGAACCTTAATTTGTATAAAGCACAAGCAAGAAAAGAGAATCCAACACAGCTGGGATGAAGGTGCTGCATGATAAATGAGAACCCCAAAAGATATCGACCATAGCTCCCATCATTTTGTTGAAGACTATGCATGTCATCACCCTCTGAGTGAAAACCAAAAGCCATTCTCAGTTCTCACCAGTGGTATCTGATAGAATTGCAAATAATTGCCTTTGATTTTGATCAGGAGTTTAAGCCACTTGTCTAGTGCTATGACTTACTGTTGAACAAGTAGATGCATGACATTCACACAGCTGATTTAAGGAAGACAAGACAAAAAATGAAAAGAAATAGTTGTATAATGAAAACAGAGAGATACCTTTTTATATTTGCTCTTAAATTCAAATATTTTCAGAAGCCAACGTACATTTAAAACCTTGTTATTTTAATATAGAGAGCTTTTATATTTCTTTTTACAGAGAGAGAGAGAGAGAGAGAGAGAGAGAGAGAGACCAGGAGGGGCTTGATAGGATCCACAATCAGGCATACCATGCTCTTAAAACTGGAGCAACATGGATGTCTTACAGACCAAGGTAGTTCTAAATCCATCCATGTACACAAAAGCGTTATTGGGGATCAGATTAAGCCCAATCAATACGTAGCAAGTGCACTCGTGAATGACAAAGGAATTAGTGAACATAATAAAAATGGTATAAGTTCCTTTTCTTACCATAAAAATAAAATAAAATGGTATAAGAATTTTGAAAGCATGCCATTCATGGATGCCAACATTCGACTAAATCCCAATCTAATTATTAAATGAGAAACTTAAGTAATAAGTTAATGGCAATCTAAAAAGTGTTAGAATTTCACAGAGTTAGATTCCTATTCATGTTTCTTTGGCTTTCTTTGCATATTCTTGTTCTCTATAATAAAAATGAAAGAGCACTTGTTTTTGGGCACTCAATCAAATTTGCTTGGACCAAAATAAAATCTTCACCGTTAAAACAATGAGTTGATGAAGAAATAAGGAAGCAAAAACTTCAGAAAAAAATAACAGAATTGCAAAAAAAATGTTTACAATCATAGACTAGCCATCAGCTTCATACAGAACTCTCTTAATCACCTTGTAGTACACCCTCTAATCATTTATTCAGACTACATTTGGTTGGCAAGTTAGGATAGCATGGGTTTTATGACATCATCACCACTAATCTATGCTTGGTACTGCCCAAGAATGGGATGATACTCATTGTACCATCATTTTTATCCTTCATATGTGGGATAAGAACACTAAAGGACACCATAGATTCTATGCGGAATTAAAAAGCGTACATACATATATTCATGTATGTATGTATTTATCTATGTACAGCATGTATTGTTCGTAATTCTACATGCACCCAAACATAAGATGGGATCCACAATATAAGCTTGTGCTTAGACAGTCTTTCTGTAAATTTTCAGAATTTCAAAGAAGAAATGTTACCAGGCCTAGGGCTTAAACACAGCAGCCCTCAGTCAAAAAAGAACAAAACGCATATTGCAAACACAAAATGTACCTGCCCCCCTTTGACTCATTACTTGACCTTGACCGTGCTTCCACAACAGCCCTTTGTGTCAAGCCCTGCTTTGCTTCACGGTATCCCTGAACCGGCTTATGTGAAGACATACTGCTTGGGGAAATATCTGATTTTATCCCAGAACGCTTCTTCTTTGCCTTTGATCTTTCCCAACCATCAAAACCAACAGATAAAGTTCGATCTTCGCCCAAAATGAAGCCACCATTTGCAACCCTCAGCATTTCCCTATCCCTTTCTACAGAAACAGATGGCTTGACAGTAGGATTATTTCGTCCATCCATCTAAATTTATTAAACCAAATATGAGTTTCTATAAAAATTCATAACAATTGGTTTTTTCTATTTATAATGGTTGCTCCTATAAAAAGGGACATTGTGTTATGCTAGCATGAACCTGGAATGCTAGGCAATAAAATGTCAGAACATGCAGAAAATTCCCTTTTTTATACTGAAAACCTGAGATTGTCAAGTCCCAGGAAAAGGTTCCACATTATCAGGAAAAAACACGTACTCGAACTGCATTACCTACCGAAACTACAACAAAGAGGAATTAACAACCTACACATCATCCTGCTTAACAAATCATGGGAACCCAAGAGAAAGCATAACTAAAGGATGAAACCAAAAAATGTTTGCCTGGTTGAATCAACTTGGATGCAGGCATAAGGCACAGATACGAGTATGGGTGAAAAACATGGCAATTTTACAAATTCAAACCTGGATTTTAACATTAAACTGGATCACTATCATTCTCATTCCACATTGCCTAATAGATTGATCCTCTTTCAAGTTAATCAGCTAAGAAACTCAAGGTGTAAAAAAATGTGAAATTATTATATCATCAAGCATGTCAAAGGAAAGACAGAGTCAGAGAGATATAGGAGGAAGGAGATGGGCTGGAGGAGTCCAGTTCAAAGATACAAACCCTTGTGTCCACCAAAGAAGTCCGAGTACGTTTATTCGCAACAACATTTTTAGGCCGCTCTTCTGAAGTTTCTGGCTCAAATTCAGAACTGCCAGTGATCCCATGATTCTGAATGCCCATTTTACTAATAGCTGGACCTGGGAAGGATCGGTCACTGGCTAATAATGCAGTGGACCGATCACTAGAGATGCCTCCTGAACGAGACCTCTTCTTTGATGGTATGCTTGGAAAAAATTTGTTTAAGACGGATAAAGCCTCATTGAATATCTTCACACGTTCCCTGTAACTAATCCTTTTTAATAATCTAGCCCAAAGCAAAACTTGGAAGTTATGAAAAACTACCTGGCCTTGACAGCACTACCACGAAGCCCAGTCCTAAATCGCTTGATTTCCTCTGCTGAGAGAGATAATGGCAGCTTGGCTCTCATCAAACCAGGAGAATCATCATATGTAATGCCAAGAGCAGCATTGATCTCGCGCTTATAGTCTCCTTGGCGATTGGACTTATGATCAGCAGCTATGACCTTAGGGTCAAAGCGTAAGCATTGGAAGAAGCTAGATACATCTCCATGTGCAATTGAAGAATTGCTTCTTGACGTGCTTGGAACAGAAGCCATAACTGGATTCTCCATACCCTCTCGAAAGCTAGCTGATCTGTTCAACAGTGCAGATAAGCTGGATCCACGTTGTCCGGTGTGGTACATAGGCCTGTCTGGACTACCAGAAGGGAAATCAAACTTCCTATTTGCCATTGCATTGCATCAGAAACTTGTCCATCTCTTGTGTCAGAGGCCAAATAAATACAATGGTGCCTCATGGAACGGTAGCAGAAAAGTGCAAAAGGCCATATTTAGAACTCCTGACACTAAAATAAACACCTGTAAAGTAGAATTGCCAAAAGGTTAATCTAAAACTTATTTTCCAATGCAAGATATATTGGAGATTGATACTTGAACCCAATAGTATACATGGACACAAACACACACATGCACACACATGTATCTGTGTGTGTTTGTCTGTATTGGTGTTTTTCAAACTGATTTCAGAAGCATAAATATTCTTCATATTGAATCACAAGCCTCAGAACTCTATCTATGAAAGTGGGCTAAAAGGATGTGGCATATCGTTGCAACCTTGTTTTTTTTAATGTTCCCATTACAAAGCCAACATGAATTTTACTTAAGTCGCTCTAAAACATCAGAACATTGAGGTTGGTGAAAAAAATAAAGAGATTGAACTGAAACTAAAATCTGCTGCTAAAATAAATAAGACAAAATTTTCCTAGTCAATCATCTGGCTTTGAATGCCATGGTAACTGATCAGATATAATGAAAGTAAACAGGCTTTGTCCAGAAAACATCCATTCTTCATCACCACGTAATTAAAGTTAACAAATCCAATCATCATGAGTTTTGCTGATGAATATCTAACTTCCATTAATTATGTTAATCTAATTCAAGAATTCAATTCATAAAAATGATAAATAATCCTATAATTTGAAAGTTTCATGATTCTTGAAGAGGTAGACTCTAGTAAAAAAAAACGTGTAAATGAAATGAAATCACAACTCGGAGGACCAGCCTCACAGTTAGCTAGTGGTTGAGACATACTGTTGCACGTTATTCATGAAACCAACAAAATCCTTGCCAAGCTGCTCTTTCGAGAAGTACCATACCAAATTAGGCATATGTCAACTCCATTCTGTATATGGTTCACCTACCAAATGAGATCATTAGCACTGACTTATGGACGGAAAAGAATGGCTAAACTTAAACACAGGCTCTAGAAGCATGCTGGTTAAACAGACACAACCCAAGGCACATGAGCTTTCTAGTAATAATAGACCTCAGTATGAGATTGCAGTCACAAGTACACAGCATAATCAAAACCAGGAAAGGGCAAGAATCTGAGCTCATCAATCGCATTTAAAAAGCACTGAGATGAGTGACAAATATTAGCGTCTACTGTGCACATAAGAAGACAAAACTACTACTGTATCCCCCTAAACAATGGAAAAGAAAAACAGTTGGTGTGCAGATTTGGCAAATATCAGTAGGAGAAACTTTCTTTTTCTCCTCCATGGAACTCTTTTCTTATATATATTACTTTCCTTGCAAAACACCTTTGAGTTATCAAGTAATTGTGTCTCAGCTTCATCAAGTAATAGTCAAACAAAGAAGCGTCTCAATTTTCTTGCTTTAACTTACTTCTTTTACATATTTTCCTTCTTCAACACATACAAAAGAAGAAGAAGAAAGATCAACATACACCCCATTTGAAAAGAAAAGCTCCAAACACTTCTATATCGAAATCTCAATAAACATTAAAAACAACAATAATAACAAAAACACGCAAATCCCAACAAAAAATAAAATAAAATAAAAGAAGAAGAACGCCACTAAAAAAAGGAATCATCATCCACAATTAACAACAATACAAAACGACTATAACAAACCATCAGCTACTCAGGAAAAGCATGAAATTGGAGATTAGAAGCGTAAAGTATAATCAAGTTCTACCTTCAACCGTAAGAATAATGTGGCGGGAGAGAATAATTTGGCAAGGTACTGGAGCTGTCTAGGGATTCGGGATTGCCTGTTGATACGGGACGTAAATTTGATTCCGAAGTAGAAATCGAAGATCGAAGAGGTTCCTAGTGCGAAACCATGGAGGACGAAGCCTCCCTGTGTTCTGATCGGCAATGGAATTGGACATTAGGAAATGACACTTCTGTCCATGCTTCTTCGAGCTCTTGCGCTTGGAGGAAGGTGACGAATCCTGACCAACGGTACCCGTTTATCCAAATGTTTAATTCCGGGCTCTAATGTTATATAAACTTTTTACTTTGCGCCGTCACTTTATCTTTGATGTTCTTTTTTTTTATTTTTATGAATGGTATTCATAGCACTAACAATGATCAAGGAGTACAATCATTTGCAAGTGGAATAGAAATAACACTCAACATTAGTCTCCTCCCCTAACAATCAGAATTAGACCTTAAGATCGTACTTCACAAGCTCATGTACTACCATGTTCGCCTCTATTCTAGCATGCAAAACTTGCTAGGTAGAGAAACTTGCCAACAATCTCTGCATGCTTACAATGCATGAGAAGCTTTAGAGCTCCCTTCATCACCAAACGGAATCGCTTGGACCACCAGGAGGCCATATGATTTGGGATAATATTGTCCACTCCCATACAAGTAGCAAACTATAGCACAACACTCACCATAGAATGCATCCGACAAACCCCTACAGTATACAGCCTTCGCACCGATTGCCTCCCCTTCATGAGTCCACAGAACAGGCCACAAACAAATCCTTCATTCACCACCTATGGTTGCATCAACATTTAGTTTAAGGAAGCCATTCGGCAGTCTACGCCATTTAGTTTGGACATTGCTAGGAAGCGCAACAAGTTGTTGACTTGAATCTCATCAACTAGCCTCATCATTCTCTAAACCACGGTTCCATGCACCCCGCTGCCCTCACCAAGGCTACCATGCCCCCTAAAGCCAATTTACAGTATTTCCTTTTTTAGCAAGGTGGCACAACTAGATCTACGGGGCATCACTACGTGCTGAGGCTACTGAGTCCAACGATCGGCTCCTCCAAAGCCTCCCAACCACACAGTAATCCCACAACACATGCAAGGTGGTCTCTTCTGCCAAGCCGCAAAGAGGGCAAGGTGCATCCACCACCACTTTCCTAGCTCGTAAATTGCATCTAGTCGGAATACAATCATACGCAATTTGCCACAGCAAGTTCTTGTATTTGTTAGGTGCTAAAATCCTCCATATTGCTTTTTAAAGCACTCCAATTTGCTCCCCCCTACCACTGCCTCCTGAAGGTGCATTGCTGCATGAGACTTGCTGCTAATAATATACTCACCATTTTAATTATAATTCCATATTAACTTGTCTTTTTTATGCATGTTTGACAAGGGAATGTGCTCAATAAGATACACATATTTAGCAAAAAAACAACTCTCAAAGCCACTCTATTCCAACACCCCTACACGAAATTAATGAAAAGGTTTACAGAGGGCAAGAAGGGTCCAGCTCCTTGATTACTCAATTTAAAATCCATAGCACTTGGTATTTAGGGATCTTGGAAAGCATTGACCTGAACTCCATCACCTATCTGCCATCAAAGCCATTGCTTTAGCAATTCCTGACCATGAATCGGCCATGTTAACAAGGAATTTTCACCTTTCTCACCCAACAAGAAAGTGGAGTTAGCGAAATATTAAGCCCTTAAGGTTTCTGAAATTAATGATTACCAGTCTCCAACCTTACTTTGCAAGCATTACTTGGTTAAAAATAAATCGAGAATTTCCAGAACCCTAAGCATCCATTTTTTTTTCCAAAAAATACGCTCCTACGATATCCAATTGATTCCACCCTACCCCCTGATCAGTATGTGACCACCAAAATCGACTTAAACAGTTTTGAATTGATTCCCAGATCCCTACCAGAATGTGGAATACAGTCATGGCATAAATAGGAATAACAATGGCAACTGATTTAATCAAAACCTCCTTCCCTGCTCTTAACAAAATTCAATGTTTGCACCCATGAACCAAAAGCCACACTTTATTTTTTTTAAAAGCCAAAAGCCTATTTCTTCTTTCTACCCACCGAGCAAGGATGTCCTAAATATTTATCAATGCTACAAGACTCCTCAGCGCTAAACAGATTCGTAAAAATGCACTTCCTGCCTACATTAGTGCTTGGACTAAAAAAGGTGCCTATCTTATTATAATTAATCATCTACCCCGATGCCAGCTCATGTTTTCTGAAAATCTTATTAAGCGCCCTGCCCTCCTTCATGCTAGTCCAACAAAATATCAAGTTGTCATCAGTGGAAAGGAGATGGGAAATGGTTGGTTCTTCACGGCAAGCTTATACCCTAATAAGATAGTTATCCTGTAGTCCTTGCCGTAATAGTGACAACAAACCCTCAGTGCACAGCAAAAATAAGTATGGCGAGATGGGATCCCCCTATCTTAATCCACGCTCCACCCTAATCACCCCACATGGCTGCTCATTCAGTATGGCCGAGTAAGAAATTAAAGTAATGCACTTCATGATAAAAAAAAAAAACAAACCACTCTGAAAAACCTAACTTCCTCATCCCAACTTTCAGATACTTCCACTCCACCCGATCACAAGCTTTAGCCATATTTAACTTCAGCGCACAAAAACCTTATCCTCTTTATTTCAGATTCTTCAAAGCATGCATGGTCTCATAAAGCCACCAAAATATTATCAGATATAAGCTGACCCTTTCTATAAGCACTTTATTCCTCCTACACAATTGCATCCATCAATGACTTCATCCGATTCACTATGTCCTTCAAAATAATTTTGTACAACACATTACAAAAACTATTCGACCTATAATTTTCCATCCTTTCAGGATTCTTCATCTTTGAAATTAAAGCCAAGAGAGTATGATTAATGTCCTGCACATCCCAAGAATCATTTAGGGCACTAAGACAATAATCAACAATTGATGGGCTCACCTTAGTTTATAACTTCTAATAAAACAATGCTGGGAGACCATCTGGTTCAGCCGTTCAAGTGCTTTCAGTGGATGCATATCAAACAAAGCTTTTCACACTTCCTCCCCGATAAACAAACGATCAAGCTACTTGTTCATCAATGGCATTACTTGCCTTCAACCCATCCATTACCACCAAAATTTCTCACTGAGAACTTGACAAAAAAAACTGAGAAAAGTACCTAACTGCCATATCCTTAATGTCAATCAGCTCATCTTTCCAGGCTTCATATGCATCATAAAGCCAGTGGATGTAGTTATTTGACCATCTCCTTAACACATATGCATGAGAAAATGCTGAGTTTTTATCACTTTCTTTAAGCCATGTCATTTAAGACCATTGCTTCAACATAATCTCTTCCTGATGTATAACTTCTATTAGTTGCCTTTTAAGGTCCCTAATGAGCTCAAACTAAGTTCAATTAGAAAGAAAACAGCTCTCTTCATTAATCCATTTCAACAGCTCCCTTTTTTCCTGTTGCACATGACCAAAACTTTGTTTGTTCCACACCTCGGCTTCCCAAACACCCCCTATGCATTTTTCTATCTGATGAATCATCTCACCTGGCCCCCATGTTTGTGCTACAACCTGACTACATTCCTCATCGCGGAGCCATATGGCTTCAAATCAGAAAAATTTATCCTTCTGCATACTTCTAGTTGGCGGCCATAAATGCACATGAACAACACAATAATCCAAGTAAAGAGTCTTTTTCACCACTACTATAGCTTTCGGAAACATTAGTCTTTATGCTCTAGCAGCCAAATCTCAATCAAGACGGCACCAAATTATTTCACCACTAATATGAACACCAAACCATGTAAACTAAGGCCCCAAAAAGCCCAAGTCAGAGAGCCACAATACTGTAGAGCATGTGCAAAGTCCTCCATTTGCCTTTCATCCCTTGGGTCACCCTTTAATTTTTTGACAAATGTATAATTTCGTTAAATCACTACCATACAGCTAAGGCATATCACAGCAAAATTGCAACTTTTTTAATAATGACCAAGGAATATGCACATGCCTTTTATCAGCATTTCCATAAACCCCCGTTAGTCACCACCTTACTATCTTATGCCGAATTTCTACTTTCATATCAATGTGTCACTTCAAAAAGCTAAGTAATCTAACATCCACCTCATTAGTCCACATAAAGGCTAGCCCTCTACACTTGCCAAAGCTATTTACAGTGAACATACTTTATAAACCACACTCCCTTTTAATATGGTCCATTTTTTTTTAGGAAAGTCACGTCTCACACAGGAACAACATTTTCAGTTTTTCTCCTCGGATGAGGTTTGCCAATTTTTGAACTGACCATGGATCTACCAAACCATGGCAATTAATGAAAAAAATTGTCATGGCTCCCGACAAGGCTACTTCATAGCCAACACTGATAGAAAACTTTGCACAATACATAGTGCTTCTTTGTCAATACCACACCCACTTCTATAGTATTAGGTTTTGATCATTTTCTAACACCTTCTCCTGCATTACATCCCTGGGTCTCCCCCCCTTTTTTGTTCTGCACTTACTTCATGAGCTCGTTACTTCCACACACTCCACCCTATTCTTGCAACCTTCATCCCACTCATTGGAGATAAATTTTTTTGGGGAGGCTATGTTTCTTGAATCTGTCCCATAAGTGTCATCACTTCTCCACTGGACCCCTTTCATCCATCCACAATAACAAATAGTTGAGTTTCCTTTTCCACTTCTTCCTGAGGCTAGTCAATCTTTCTAATTTCTTCCAGATTAAGCTTCCTACAAGCAATCAAATGACCCTTTTCTAACATAGCACCACTGCCACTTTCTTCCAAGCCACCAGTAGAGGAAGTCGCATCTTTCATCTTACTTCTTACCATCCATTCTCCAAACATAGATTTGGCTCGAAAATTCACCGAAAAAGCCCTCATAAAATCTCCATATTGGTTTAAGGAAGCTAAGTCACTTAAGACTTCAAAATCACACTCAACATGCCCAAGTTTTCCACATTAAAAGTAAAACTGCTAGAGGTGCTCGTATTTAAATCGAATGAACATGTGATTGCCCATTTTTGGCTTGAATAAAATGTTTTTCAAAAGAGGTTGGTGAACATCAATCTCCACTTATACCTTAACAAACCATCCTTCAATTTCCCCACCCCATATTTCTTACAACCTACTTGCAAGATTCGTCTTGCTTGCCCTCCGAAGCGCTCTACAATTTCTTACCACTTTGCACTGACTAGTAAATCATACATCCTAACACAGAAAATAGTGTTATTTAGTAGTACTCAGGCAGACTATTTCATATTTGATATCTTTTTGAGAAGCAAGATATGACGGTCGAACAGCCATGAGAGCTCATCCAATACCCTGTCGATATCACCCCTTGCATAAAAAGTGAACAAAAATCAATTATCATCCACCACATCCATATCTAGTCCCTTAATCGGCCTCCAGATTGACCTCATTATTTTGAGCAATGCCTGGTTATTGAATGGTCTATTCGACCACAGCGTACCCACCAGGTATAACCTATCTCCGCCCTTGCCATTCTCCAGCCCCATTTCCTCGTCAAGGTTAACACATTATTCCTCTATCAACGAAAATCATTTCCAGGAATCCTCCAACTCCTCTAGGCCTGCTATTCCACTCGTCATCCTAGTTGCATTGGCCTTCAGACACACCTACCTACACAAACACCCAATAACCCTTTTTACACGAAAGACGAGTAAAGAATTAGACAAAACCCTAACAGTTATCATGTTCTTGTTTTTGCTCTTATTTTTATAATATTTTTACGTATTTAAATTTGAAAATTGACATTTTTTTTTTCTCTTGCTCTCATGTTTAGAACATTTTGACCTTATTTTGAAATAACTTTTGTGATTAGCATTAGAGTTTTGGATAATTTATTCAACGGTTGAGATGAAAATGCTAAAACTAAAAGCTACCATTGAATAACTTTTCAAAATTTTAACGTCAATTGCTGACATCAATACCAAACAGAGCCTTTGTATAACTTAGCTTATAATGGGTAACTTGTTTCAGCAAGAAAATTTGGTCAAGAGTATAGTTTAGTTACTAGTCGCTACTCTTAAAGTTGTGAAAGACCAAAATGTTTGGTGAATTATTGGCAAACATGTTAATTAAGTTTTGTGATGGAACCAAATTAAACTGAAAAAACACATTATCTAAAGAAACCTATCCAAATTGAACAAAAAACCCAAAAATTTCCAACCAAATAATTGTGGATTTACTATTCTAGTTTTCAATGTTTTCAGTATATACTATAATATGTAGAAAAATTCATCCAACAACATTCATCCAAGTAACAAAGAATATCTATAACCAAGTGATCAATCATTCATGAACCAAAATTTAATACTAAGTCGATATCATATGAATGAAGGCATTAAGCACCTTAAGAAAAAGGTCATAGGTTTGATCTAGGGCCTTGTGTATAAAAAATTTCATTTGAAAAAGATCTCTGCATTAGCACTTGATAATATGATAATACTTATAATTTGTACTATATTTTAAGTATCCAAAAAAAGTAATTAACTGGTATAAATTTTTGTTGTTCAAATTTTCATATACAATGAGTTTTGTATTTGCTTGAAATGTTGTGTATTTGTGGAAAATGATTTCAAAGCATTTGTACTTTGCAAAGTTTGGGGCCCTTCATGGATAAGGCTACAAAATTAATAGGTTAATTAAAGGGAGGTTTGACCTGCTAAGTGTTTTTAAAAGGTTTGGGTGGTCAGATTGCTAAGTTTGTATCTTAGAGTTAAGTGTAAAGCTATAAGTTTTGGTTTTCAGTCAAGTTTAGGTTTACCGTGAACTTTAGTAGACCTATAACGACTTGATAAGTCTTACCAGAATGTGACCTAATTTACACCTTATACCCCAACCGAACTAACTATTTTAAGTCCTAATTCAATTTACCCAAACTTATTTGAAAGACAGCCATCATCATTGGTGCCTTATTTGAGTTAATAAATGGCCACTAGCCAGCCTTATATTCTAACCTTTGTCATTTTTTATTTTTCGGTGCAAGCAAAATAATAAAGCAAGGTTTTTTGCCAAAAATATACCAAAGGGAGTCACAAATGTGGTAGAGGATGACATGATATATACATGCATATATGCATGTTTATGTATGCCAATATATATGTAATTGTTATATAAAATCATATTCAATGTTTATATTACCTTTCTTACAACATTATATAATATCTATGCATATTAATTTATGTAACACTATTTATATATATTTTTTTTCGTTCTACATCTTATCGGGTAAATAGCATCAATGGTCCAAAATATTTAATTCTCATTCCAAATTGGTCTCTAACATTCATTTCCTTACAAATTGGTCTCAAATCTTTATAATTCATAGTATATTGGTCCTTCATCCTATACAGACAACAAAAACTTAATTTACAAAGAGGAAAAAGATAAAATGGGCAAACCTCCCATTCATGTATACGCTGTAGTACAAATCACCGACTATTTTTTTTTTTTTTGCAGTTAAATTTATCATCTGAGTTTGAAGCATGCCACTAATGATTTTGATTTTGACAATTTAGCCACTAGTGAAAATAATGGCCAGAATATTCTATTATCTCATGAAATATTCTCTAAAATATAGTAATGACATAGTTGATTGAAATGGTAAATTACAAAATTCATCCACAAACCATATGCTTATATGTGCACCAACTCTTGAACTAAAAATAAAGCATAAAAATACCACCAACAAGCTCTCAACCAAGGCTCCATCCAGATTATGAATCAGGTAGCCTCAATCTCACTGAAAAATGGCGCTCACTAATTTCCCAAAAATTAACAAGCAACAAGAATAGAACAAGCAAAACTCTTGCATACACAGTGATCATAAATTGGTTTTCAAACTAATGTTGGTTTATGTTAATGTAAACCACATCCTTCATTAGTATAGTTGGTTCTCAGTCATTCAAAGCAATAACCAGATCAATAGTCGAGGAAAAGACTAGACATGTGCTAGATCATACAATTCAAATACTTGATTCCTATCAAATTGATGAAACTAAACCAATATATCAAGCAAATCCATCATTAATCTAATGTAGTATTGCATCTATCTCATCACCATCCTCTATTTCCAAATGTGGCAACAAATCACATACATTAGAGAATAACAATAGACATTATAATCCGAAGAGGGGAAGCATAAGGGGTTTTAACCCAACGTATACCCATATAAAGGATTCTAGAAATTCTAACATCATCTTTTTTGCAGTGTAAGAAAAAAATACAAAATGAAATAAAAAAGGAATTGATTATAAGCATAAAAAAGGCAAGACCTTGCCTTTAACTTTGAGGTTGATGTGGGTAGACTGATCACTAGGCTTCTTGACTTCCTCTTAAGTAGTTACCCCAAACTTTTTTTTTCTTATGCTATGTTATTCTCTTTCTCCAATGATTTACTGGGCTTTGTGCTAAAGAATCACAAAAGGGACCGAGCTAAACTTATTTCCAATCTTTCCACCGCTGCACTTCTTCCACAAGTTGTACTTTTGTTTCTCAACAAGATCATTAATGTTTTCCTTTAAACTTAAAGTAGATGAATTGGCCCCACAACAACTTGTTGGTTGGACAAATAACAATAGTTTAAAGACTTAAATCTTGTTTTTTTTTGTGAATGATAAGCAGTAAAATTTTTAGAGGCAGAAGGACCAAACTGCGAGATGGTCAGACAGTTTAGTAGCACTTAAGGGGAAACAGAGGGAAAAGAGGAAGAGGAAATTGAAGAGAAAAGATTTGTAGTGTTGGGCAAAAGTTTAAGGGCTAAGTTAAGATAATATGTGTCATGTCATCATCCACCTAGGCTTATCATGTCGATAACATATACCACATCTTCATCCAACGTAGACAACATAACAATGGTGGGCTTTGGGGTGAAACTAAGGAGGGGTTAGCGAGGGCCTCGGCCCCCCTTTGAGTCCATTAAATATGTATAATAGTAGTCTTAGTCTTTAAAAAGATGTAAGAGTATTTTATCTGGGAGCCTTCTAAGTAATTTTGTACATTTGGCTCTATTTTTACTTCTCTCTATTTAGTGAAGTGCCTGTTGTTGAGCAAAACTAGTTCTTTTAACTTAAGTTATTATATTAAATGTTATTTAGAATAAATAATTCATAAAAAAATAAATTAGGTTTGCTTTTTATCACATGAATCATGAAGTCTACAACCCTAATCCTTTTTGCCTTTTTCACAGAAATCCGAAGTTGGCTACTTAGTCCAATATGAGCTGCAGCACCATTGCAGTTAATCTTCAACGAAAAACTTCAAGTTGAAGTGAAGCCAAAGATTTTTCAACTTCATTGAGAACATCCATAGATTTTGTATCAATCTTTAACTGATCTTAGAATTCTTAGCTTTGTTCGATTAGGTAAAACAAACCAAGCTTTTCTGCTGTGAACTTTGTAAAAACTTGACTCACAACAAGATAGATATTAACTTTTTTAGGGATTCTTTATTAATATATACAGAGAATGAGCTTATTGCAACAATTAATACCAATGTAATTATAGACGAATTTAGTTCCATGCATGAATGATGAATACAACTTAAATAAGTTATGTCTGTATTTTGGATTTTTTATTATATTAAAATATTTTAAGGTATTAATAGTTAGCCCCTGTTAAAAAAAAAATTTTGCCCTCTCCCTAGGTAGGCTAATTCACTAAAAAAATAACATTAATGATGGATTTAATTGTAAAAAAAAATTGCTATGGATATACATATTTTACAAACATGAATGGGAAATTTGCTCCTTTTGCAAAAAAAAAAATGATATTTTAAACTATCCATTAAATGGGGAAAAATTATGACACGGTGTGAATTTACTGAAAGACAACTATCGAATAGTCTAAATTCATTAACTCTCATGAATTATTTGACATTAATTTTTTAAACTTTAATTTAAACTGGTTGGTAACTATTTTCAATAAATTTAAACTGCGCTATATTTTTCTAAACATTAATGAATAATTTAAACCATCGATTTGTCTTCTTTGTGAATCAAGTTTCTTTGTCTACATAGGGCTAGGGACCAATATATAATGAAATGAACGTTGGTGACCGGTTTGAAACATAAATTAAAGGTTTGGGACTAATGGTACTTTTTAGCCATATCTCATCTTAACTATGGTTTTAGATTTCATACCATATTGACCAGTATAGGTGGCATGTACTGGCAACACCATGTAAACAATATAGGACAGCCAAGACAAAAGTTGTCGTTTGCACAAAGGTGTACCAGCCATCTCGGGTTGTATCGATCATATTGTCTCAATATTGGTTAAATAAAATTTTTATTTTTTTCATCAGTTTTTGGTATTTTTTAGATAAAATATATTATATGTATACATAATTGATTAATTTTATAGGAAGCATTTACACATATTTGAAAGAAAACGTTTACTTTTATTTTGTATACCTTAAAAATTAGGGTTAATTACAATTTACCCCACAATATTTAGGTTAAATTGCACTTTGCCCTATTCAGTTTAAAAATATACACTTTATCCTCTGTATTTTTAATACAATCTAACAATAACTTCTAAAATTTTAATTTAGACTATATGATTGTCATCTTTAAGTAATTTCAATTTGTATAGTGCTTTTTTTACAATTAATTGACATTTAAAAACAATACTATTTTAAAAATTAAAAGAAATATAGAAAGAAAAACTTGACAATTTAAAATATCTATTAATTGTAAGAAAATTCCATACAGATTGAAATTATTAGAAGATATCTACCGTAATGTCTAAATTAGGATTTCAGAAGTTGTTATCATACTGTATTAAAAATGTAAGGGGCAAATTGTAAATTTTTAAACAGGAGGGGCAAAGTGTAATTTTACCTAAATCTCATGGGGTAAATTATAATGACCCCTAAAACTTATGGTGTAATTAAATATAGTAGAACATTTATATAAGAAAAACTCTTAAATATGAATACATATAAACTACACTTCACACTTCTACAATCTCAAGTTTTGGTATATTCTATGTGTTAATATGTTATATTTATATATATTTGATTTTCATACATGCATATATGTTTTAATTATTTAAAACTGATATAGTTAATATGGTATATTATTAAAAAAATGGTACATCATATGTACGGTACAATATTTAAAACCTTGATCTTATCTCAACGTGGACATTTCATCTCGTTTCTGGTCATTCTAGCAACCAAACAATACATATATACACAAGGCCACCTGCTTCATAATAGTTTTCTCCACACACACAGCTAGAAAACTAAATTGTAAATGCGTTCAAAATTAACTTGTAATGTGATGCATTATAAGTTTTAGAAAAAACAAAACAATGGATAGCATACAAAAATTGATCCTCCGCTCCTTGTAGTGTATTAGGCTAGCAATTAAAGAGTATTTAAAGTGGTTATGAGAACTTAAAAATGGTGAAGTAGTTTTTTTTTTTTTTTAATTGGTTACATTGAGAGTAGTTTTTGTTTTTTTTTCCCTTTAGTAGTTAAGTCCAACTTTTATACGCTATTGGCGTCTAAATAAGGAGTGGGTTTACAAAGCGAGATCAGATGCATCCACTGACGGTTTATTCACAATATGACTAGTTTCTTAACTGAGTTGGATTCCCTTAATTAGGGCATGTCAAGATTTAGACCCATGTCCTTAGTCTGAATGAAGAATAACTGAATTAAGAAATTGAATAATTCAAGTATAATTTGGATGATTTAGATAAAAACTGAATCAATTAAATTATAATTCGAATGGATTGGATCAATTTTAACAAGCAATTTTGATGGCTCGGATTAATTTCATAGGAATCAAAAACCAAATCAAATTATTTTATTTAGATCAGTTATAAACTAAACAAACGCCTCTAAATAGACTATGGTACCAAAAATATGTTGTAAAATAGGTAAATTTGTCACTCATCTTAGGTCAAGGGGACAAATCACTCACTATTGTATTTTCTAAGATAAATATATCACTGATGTTTTTCAAATAGGCAAATAAGCCACCAACATAATACATTCTGCGCAAATTACTCTTAAAAATGTGTTAATTATGAGGAACTTTTTTCAGTTAGTGTAGGTTCACATTCAACATGCCGAATGTGCTTATAGTTTCGCTTGTTTCGATTTCGATTTAGTAAATTGGGATTAAAGTCGAATTTTTAAATGATTTAAGTCCTAATAGATGTTTTTAGTCAATAGTTACGACGATGAATGATTAGACTTTCGCTTCTCATGTATAACTAAATAAAATCCATTCATTCCCTAGTAATGATTCATGTTAAAATAATAGTGTTCGCACATATTTTTAATGGTTGTATCTTAATTATCAAAAGAAAAACATTGATGATATATTTAATTAAAAAAATACGATAGTCCACAATTCGTTTTATTGACCTAACGTGA
Source organism: Aquilaria yunnanensis (assembly GCA_039654915.1). Lineage (NCBI taxonomy): Eukaryota > Viridiplantae > Streptophyta > Magnoliopsida > Malvales > Thymelaeaceae > Aquilaria > Aquilaria yunnanensis. The sequence goes on along the minus strand of CM077596.1, from coordinate 92,467,099 downwards.
GTGGCCCATTTGCCAAAATAAATTCGTGAATCTTGCAAAAGTGGGATTTATAATTTTATATGGTTCATTGTTTTTAAAGTTGAAACTGGTGCGAGTAAATTATCGACAAGAAAGAAAGAAGAAAGTAGAAACTTTTGACAGCTTAGAGTATCTCCAACAGCTTCCCCAAAATTTCTATAAGATGGGGAAGTAAAAAGTAAAATCTCTATAATTTTTTTGCTCAAACTCCAATAGCTTCCCTATTTTGTAGAATTTTGTATTTATTACAAAGCAATTAAATATTATGGATTTAAAGTAAATTTAAATTAATGACTAGATTAATTATTGTATAATTAAATATTATTAAAAATGTAAAAAAATTACTCCTTCCGTTTTACAAAGAATGACTCTTTTACTTTTTTTTACTAAAATTTGACTTAAATATATTTATATTAATTTATATTATAAAAAATTTTAAAAATTATGTTTATAAAATAGAGTCTTTAGGTTCAATTTTCATAAAAAAATTATAATTCTATAAGAAATTTTGAAAAAAAATATGAAATAATTGTTGTATAATTAAATATTGTGCAAAATATAAAAATTTACTACCTTTGTTTCACAAAAAATGACTATTTTAACTTTTTTAACTAAAGTCTGACTTAAAAATATTCATATTAATTTGCACTATAATTTGTTTAAAAAAATTAAATTTATAAAATAGAGTCTTTAAGATACCATTTTCATATAAAAAGTTTATATTTTTATAAGAAATTTTGAAGAAAATAAAATTATGAATTAATTATTATGAATAATAAATGAAACAACCTTTGCAAGAAAGAGAGAATGTTATTTTTTATTTCCTAAAAATTTTTAGAGTTTTTACAAGAATAGTGAATGAGATCTTCTTTTTTATCTCATTCCCCATTTTAAAAAATATGATGAAAAAACTGTTTGAGTAAAAAATGACTTCATATTTTTTAAAATAAAAAAAAATTATAAAATAGAAAAGCTGTTAGAAATTCTCATTTGGTGAAACGGATGTCCGCGTCCGAGTACGACAGAAGGTTACCCTAATCAATGCCAGGAAGGGCTAAACCAAAGTCAACATGAGACAGGATGGAGCTGTTCCTCCCCTTTGCCCCTAAATCTTACCTTTGACTTCGTAACTGGTCAAAACATTCCAGACTCACCATTGGGGGACGCAGCATCAAATTTGGATTTCCCAAACCCAATTCAATGTCACAGGCACCAATTTATAAAATTCGATAATGAATATATCCTTTTAATTTTCTTGAAATACGGTTATACTTATATTCTTTTGGCCTAACTACATAATTAGCCCTCAAACTTATCTAACTCGAGCATATTTATTCAAAACTCACTACTCAATAAAACTTGATCCCTAAATTTTTAAAAACTATGTAAGTCCATTTAATTGCTACAGTAATTAATAGACAACATTTAAGAGAGGGTGACATGGTGATGGATGGCTAAGGTGGAGAAATCATGAGCAACAGAGGAACTCGACAAGCCATGAACCTAGAGGAAGGTAGCGAAAACACTGCCATAAACCTGGAATCCAACAAGCTGACCACTAAGCCAATGCTAGGTTCCACAACTTGTCGGCTGCAACATCGTCATGCACCACCGTTTTCGCGCAATGTCATCTCAGCTGAGGAGGAGCTGCAACGGAGGAGGTTCGGTCGCTGATTTCACCGTCTGTTTGGTTGGCTCTGTTTTTGCTGAAATTAATTTCGCTGTCTGTTTGGTCTTGATTTCCCCTTTGCCTCCCGATTCTGCCTCTCGCTCAATTAACTCTCAAACGATGCCATAATCAATGAAATCGACAATACTTTTGGTTTTCCCATCTCCTTCTGAAATCGATTTTGCCGCCCATTAGTTACTAAAATCGATTTCGCTACAATGGCAGATGGAGTTGATGGGGTGGAAGATGCTGGGCAACGTGTGTGAGGTACTAGCGTTTGGGGTGTTGACGATGTGGCTAGCATAGAGCCTGAGTTCATCCTTAGCTTAACACCGTTTGTTTATCACTATAGGGAATAGACTAGATTGCTTACCTTTTCAAAGTACAATGACCAAGTTTTAGTGAATGTTGAGTTTCTAGCCAACTTACTTGAGTTAGGTATGTTCAGGGGCTAATTCTGTAGTTAGATTTTTTCTTTTTCCAGATGAATGCCCTATTTGGTTTAGTTAGATATAAGAGCATCTTCAAGAGTCTTTTTTCACTCAAACAATTCTCCCATCTTATTCTTTAAAACATGGAATAAGATAGAAACTCTAAAATTTATTGTTCTCACTCATCTCCTCTTAATTTACTTTTAGTCTCTTTTTCCCACATTTTTTGACTTTTTTCACTTATCCTCGATATTATTGTTTCAGATATAGAATATTTAATTATTGTAATAACTAAACTAGCCATTAATTTGAATTTGCTTTAAATACATAATATTTAATTGTTGTATAATAAATAAAATATTCTATAACATAAGAAAACTATTGGAGTTGAAGTATAAAAATTATTGAGATTTAAATTTTTGCTTACTTATTTTGTAGAAATTATAGGGAAGTTGTTGGTAGGGTGAAAGTTTCAAGTTTCAGGTCAGGTTCGGGTCAAACCCAAAATAAATGAACTATTTCATAATTTGAAAATCTCAACCTGAATCGACCAAAAATGGAGAGAGAACCCAAACAGATCCTAACTCGAAAAATATAGGGTTATGGTTGAGTTGGGGTTGAATTTACCCGATACTTCATCGCCGGTAGCCATTTCTTCTGTCACAAAAGCTAAAGGACAATGATGCAAGGAATAATGCGAAGGACGATGATGTGAAGGCTGACGGATGGACGACACAAAAGGCGATGGACGGACAACGCGAAGGACAACGGACGGTTGAATATGGGCAACAACCAAGGCTAGACAGCAGTGGATGGGGAAGGAAGGCAGATGTGAGGTGTAATGGGCTAGAGACTGATACACTGATGAGCGGTTGTAAGGTGAGTGAAAGAGTGAAAGTTTAGTGACTGACGACTAGGTTAGAAATAGTTAGGTTGACGGTGGGCTTGGTTTAGGAATGGGCTAAGAAATAGTTAAGATGGTGGGCTTGGTTTAGGAATGGGCTAAGAATGGGAATATCAGGTTAGTCGGGTTTATTCAGGTTTAACCCGACCCAACCCGATTTTTACTTCTAGAAATCGGGTTAGGTTTAGGCCAACCAGAATATCACTTATTCACTCTCCTAACCCAATCCTAATATAAAAAATAAAGTCAAATTTTAGGTTAGGATTAAAAATTTCACCTCTAGCTTTTGGAGATGCTCTAAAAGATACATTGACATTATTGTTTATGATTAGTATTAAAACTTTATAAAAACCACCTCATGATAATTTTTACCATTAATAAATTTTCTGAAACTGTATAAACTGTTTCTAAATAAAGCTAAAGAATTGTAGCAAAGAGCAAAAGAAGTATGATCTACGAAGTATACATTAATGTGTCAAGAGGGCAACAAAAAAAGTATATTACAAGAACCCCACTAAGAATTTCTTTCTCAATCACCTACAATCTTATTCAGTCATTCTCCCCCAAAGAATCACCAAAAAACTCCAATCACTAGAAATAAAATCTTATCTATGGACCTATAGAGAAATAAAATCTTATCTATGCACCTATAGAGAAATAAAATCTTATCTATGCACCTATAGACCACTCCCGGCACGGCCATGGTGCAACAATCTGTGAGCAATCTGATCTCTGCCCTGCATCGCCCCCACCGACCAGACGCCGTTCTCCGGCATCATTTCGTCGTCGAATACCTCAAACCTCAGCTCCGGATCCATCTCCTCGTTATTCATCTCACAGATATTGTGCAGGACGCAGCAAGCCCCCAATAGAACCGGCAACTCCTGGAGCTTAATCTCTGTCCTCTTCTGCAGACACGACCACCGTCCCTTGAGCCGCCCGAATGCCTCCTTCGCCACCTTTTGAACGTCCTCCACCTTCTCGTTGAACGCGTGCTGTGTCCATGTCAGATTCTGGTGCGTGTATGGTACCAGAACCCAGTCGGTTAATGGGTACCCTCTGTTTCCGACTATCCAGACGTCCCTCAGAAGTCCCCTGCTAGCTCTCTGGAACAGAGCAGACTTTTCAAGCACTTTATCGTCCGGCATCGATCCCGGCCACCCGATGCAGACGTCGGTGAAGATTCCCCTGTTGTCGACCACGCCCTGGAGAGTGATTGAATACGAGGTTTTCTGGTTCCGCTCGGTGTGTCTCTTGTTGAAGTAGGCGGCGACGCTGATCTTGGGCGCAATGATCGGCACGTGGGTCGTGTACATTGAGCCGCTGACGTTGGGGATTCCCGACATTGATTCGAACTCTTCTTTGATCGATCTCATCTTGACGTCGTCCGGCCAGTTGAGGAACTTGGGCATAAGGACGGTCTTGATGGCGGAACAGACCTCGAGCACGAGCTTGTGGCAGGTGGAGATCCCCAAACCGAACCGCTTGGATACCAGCCGTAGAGCCTCCCCGGTGGCAAGCCGCCAGATACAGACCGCGACCCGCTGGCGAACCGGGATCGCGTCCCGGAGCATCGTGTTCTTCTTCATCACCACCGGCTCCAGCTCTTTGCAAATCATATTAAACGTCGCTTTGCTCATCCGGAAGTCCCGGCGGAACTCCTCATCGGGAAAATCCGGGTGGCTACACCGCTCCCACCAATCCTTCGAACGATCCTTCACCCACAACCGCCTCTGCTGACCCGACCCGGAAGCACCAGAACTGCGACTCGATCCTTCCCCTTCAGCAACCGCCACTGAACCCGCCTTCCTCGCTCGTTTGCGCTTGGAATCATCCAAATCCTCTTGAAAACTATCGTAACTCGTGGTTTGCGGCCCCTGGAAGTGACAAGAATCGAAAAAAACAGGTGGTTGCTCTGGGTGGGCGTCGACAACCCAACTGCCGGGCTCCTGCTTGGCCTCTTCGTCCGGCGATAGCAACGGAGAGTGAACGCCGCTGGCGAAGCCGGAATTGTTGAAGTCGTCATCTCTGCGCCTCCTCTTGGTGGGAAACAGAGCGTTGTCCATATCCAACAGCGACCAGCTGGAAAAATCTTCCTGGTTAAGAAATGGGAACGAGCTAATTTCCATATAAATACGAAGGTTTTGAAGAAAGGAAGGGTTGGGATTGGATTGAACTGGACCGGACTGAAATTTCAGAGATGTGAAAACAGGCGAATTCAGACACTATGGAGGTTGAATTGTTTATATGTGTTTGGGGTGGGGGTTAGCTGGGACACGCAAGAGGGCACCAGCCAGAGAGAGGAACCGTGTGGGCGGATGTGAACGCGGGGGACTTTGACGGTGACTTTCAACTTTTTGGGATTATTGAAGCATTTTACGCGGTTGGCATTTTGGTTTTTTTGCTCGGTTTAAGTACACTTTCTTCACCTGGTTTTGTTAATATTTATAATTTAGCCCCAAGTTTAGTAAGCTGTGGTTTGCTTCCTACTCTTTTTTATCTAAATTCAACACAATATATATATTTTTTCATATCAATTTTAATGGTTATAATAAGTCCGTTCATTTCGGTCGATTTTGTACTCGCTTGAATGTCGTTAGAGCCCATTTTCATTACGGGTACTCGCTTTTATAATAAAAATCTCATTTTTTAATCATTTTTATTCCTTATATGATGATGCATCAACATTTCTTTATCTTTTTTTTAATAAAGGATGTGACAATATCTTTGTACTCTTATTTATTTTTATTTATCAATTACAATATTGATAAAACATGACCGATATAAAATTTAAGACTTGAACTTACCTACACGGTACACCTGTGGGGTTCAGTGCATTTGCCAACGAGTCAGTTCAAGTCTTCTGTCTTTCAAGCTGGCTTGGACACCCTTAATTGGTGTTGGAAAGGCAGTGGGATAATCCTCTAGGTTTCCTAAGTTGGGGTAGAAGTGAAAATAGTACCATGCCTTGTGGGAAAGGAAGAATTTATCCCTATAAAAAACAAACAAAAAAAAGTTAGGGAAAACGTTGGGGAAAGAGGAGGGTGGGAAGAAGCTTCGGAAAACAGTGGGCCGTGAGCGGGGGAGGGAAGGTTCAGGGGAGATGAGATAGGTAGGCTCTTTTTACGGCGTGGAGTGGACGAGTGAGATTCTTTATTCCCAAAAGGCTAAAAACGTTGGAGTCTTGATGGGGCTACTGATATGGACCCACTAAGAGGTTGTTAAATACCCTAGGAGATTCTAATTAGATCTTTACTTTTTTGTGCGTATCGTTTCATTTTTTTTTTTGAAAAAAATATTTTTTTTATAAAAGTTCTTTTTTATTAATTGTAAGTCATAGATACTTCTTAATAAAATACAAGCACAAAACTTCACAGAGATCATATGCTCAACTCATGTCATTTATAGTGTCTTTGTCATACAATATTACATAAAAAAATTGTAAAGAATATATAGGTATATCTGATATTTGACTCTACAAACTAACTGGAAAAAACCCTAAAACATAAGGGACGCAAACCAAGTATAATGCTCATACTAACAAACTTTAACTTTCGATCCATTATGAGAGAGCAGATCATCTGACTCTATTGAGTGGAAATCTCAGCTGCCGCCTCTTCAATCTGCAACTCCTCTATATCGTATAGTAAGAAGAAGAAAACTAGACCTGACGAAAACAAAGAAAAAATTCCACTAATGAAATTAATTATTTAAAGAAATAACATAAAAATTAAGGAATGATGGCCAAATCTGGGGAAAACTAACTGAATTCAGCCGATTAGACCAAAGGTTGGATAGATTTTTTTAGATAGAGGAAGAATGGGTGGTGGCTAGTTCTTTTTTTTTTTTTCATTTGTTCTTAGCCCTAGCGAGTTTTATATGATCAGGATATAAAAATATAATATAATTTTATATACTCTACATTCTACGTTACCAAACTTATAAATTTATATATTGTCTGTAAATAAGAAACTTTATATGCAAGTTAAGATTCAAATCTTGGCCCAATACAGGAAAAGTTGACCTTATATTATATTATAGTATATTTTAAAGAAGAAAGCATTTCTACTGTTTATCAACAGTAGTTTTCCACCGTGGAATTTTTTTTTTGCTTCTTTCAACTTATGGTCAAACCACTCTATTGGTCCTTAAATTTTTCACATCTGCCATAATGCTCCCCTACTTTCGTTAGCTGTCACCAACTATAGGGTAGAGTAGATCATTTGTTGACAGTGATATGATTGTCATATCATAAAGATTGGGAAATATTACTAGCCATAATAAACATTATAGGGACCCAAGAGTATTTTGTCCCTTTTTGTGACACGTCGGACCACTTCAAATTTATTTTATTCTCCTGCAGAATGGTCAAATCTCTTCTTTAGTCCCTAGATATAACATTCTTGCCATAATGGTTCCCAACTTTCATAATCTATCATAATTTTTTTTCCTCCTTTTGCTAATTAGAATTTTTGTATATACTAGAAGTTAAAGGTTTTTAAGGAGAAGGGAGGATGACTGTCTTGATCCCTGGTCACAGATGTGGTAGACTTTTAGATATGTGACATAAACTTTTAGGAAAATAAAAAATTTTGATGACATAATTAAATTTAAAATGATAAAATGTTAAATGAAAGTGAAGGACTTCATTTTATTAGCCATATTAAATACCCAAAATTTTTTCTTTTGCATGGTTTGACTTAGAGTTTTAATTATATAGGTTTGATTCAAAATTTTAAGTAGTTAAAACAAATGCACACTTTTTATAATGTATGAACACTTTACACAGATTTGATTTAGAGTTTTGATTAGTTAAAATAAGTGAACAATTTGTATTATATATGGGTGCATAATTTTTAAAAGGTTTTATTTTATCACTAATTCCTTAGTGAGTAAAAAATCTAAAAAACCTATGCATGTATATTATATAATGTTATCCTACACTATAAACACCAGGAACTTTTTTTTTAAGGGTTTTATTGAATTGATTAGTATAATTGCTTTATTCATTTTTTTATTTATTATCTTTAATGTTATTTTGATACTATAAAAACACATCTTCAGTTGACTACTCTGTGTGGTTATAACTATTTATACACAGATGTTACTTAACACTTAATGTCAAAGTAAATCTTATCCTTTTATATTGTTTTATCAATAATTTATATTGATTATATTATAGCTAACCCACATACCTCTCTTACTTCAAAAAATCGTGGGGTTTTCATTGTTTATCATTGAAGATGAACAATTATTTTTTTTTTGCTTTTTCTTTTTTTTCTTCTCCTTTTTCAAACACAATTGACATTTCCTCAAGTTCGATTCCCTTTTCATAAGGTGCTCGCATTTTTTAGGGCCTATTTTGCAATTTCTCCCATTTTAGGTTGTTTGGTTAAATTTTATTTTAATCTCTAAGCTTCTATTCTTTTCCATGTTAGTCCATATTTTCCATCCATTTTTTATTTTGGCCCTCAAATTTAATAAATATTTAGTTAGTTTATTTCTATTTATTCTCTTGGACCCCAAAATTTTTATTGTTTTTATGTACTATATTCTAAAATAAGACATTAGTTATCATAATTTTTTTTTTGTGTTAAGTCATTTTTTTTTACACTCATTAAATCAATTTTTAAGCCTTTAATACCTAATATTTTTCCATTTTCAGTCTTGATTCAAACTTTTTTTGTTTTTTTCTTTAATTTTGTTTTTCAAAATAAAACTTTAATCATTATAATTTACCTACTTCTAGCTATGGTTCAATTTGATTCGGCTTTAATTATTTTTTTATTTTTTATCTTTATTAAGCTAATGGTTAAATTGTAAATTTATTAATATAAATTAAGCACAATTTTGTATTTCAATTATATTATTTTGTTATTGATGATTGCGCTTTGTAGTATAAATTGTTCTCTATGGTTTAATAAAATAATTCAGTCCATAATTACTAAAATTGAAAGTAAATTTTTCTAACTAAATTTCACATTGATATTAACAATTATAATTTAAGTTGATAAAAGAAGAAAATTTTTAGTTATGTTATGTTTCAAAATACATATGATATTATGTTTCTATTTACCTAATTTCAATTATTGTTTAGGTTAGTTCATCTTTAATCAATTTTTTTTCATATTTTTTAATTATTTATTATTTAAATTTTTTGTACTAAATTTATTGTAAAGAATACCCGCTATATCATGTGGGCCAACATACCTTGTTTATACTAATTTAGTTAAGAGTCAATCGACTTTTGATTTTTGTTTAACGAGCACATGCAATATTATATATATTGGGGTAACAAATAGTATAGTAGTTAATTGTATTTATATTGTTCATTCACTTTATTTTCTTAAAAAATGGGCTTTGCTACCATTAACAATACATTATTATAATACAAAAGTTTCTATGAAAAACAATTACAAGCTTGTATGTCAAATTGTCAATTATAGACCGAATTTAAATGAATTTTGTACACCAAGTCAACTTCAATCATAAGGTAAACTTCACTTGTCATTCTTAAACTATATTCTATATTACTTAATGGGATAAGATATTAGTTAGCCCTAAAACTTTTCACGTTTTGCAAACTCAATCCTAAAACTCATCGACTTGTTAAAGTAGTCCTAAAGTTATGAAACTATTAGCTCTGTTAGCCTTAATTTGGATGTCATGCTAGGTGGCAAATAGAAAAGCTGATGTGGCACATAATGGATGTTAAGTTCTAACTTGTTGACTTTTTTAACTAGATGGGTAACTTTGGAGATTAAATCGCTCAAAATGAAACATTCCAACGATTAAAAATTCATTTTTCCACTTTCTTGTCATCTTTTTCGCCGAGCTCTTCCCCTCCCCACAACACCTGGTGTTGAAAAGCAACAATTTTTTTTTGTTTACAATATAGCATAATTAAGAGACATGAATGAAAAAAAATATTTAAAAATCAAGGAACTGCAATTAATCATTTAGATTATTGTTTTTTAAGCCATGGGTTTTGTTTTTCATGGAATTTGGGAGCAAAATCAACTCCCTGTTGAATCACATCAGCAACTGGATTCCGACACTGAGGAGGAAATCATTGTCCATTGAAGAATCGATGAAAGAAGATGAGGAATTTGGGTGCTTCGTAAACAAGTAATTAAATGAGTGAAACGAAATGCTTAGGATTCTTTTCTTAATTTATTAATTAGGAAGAGAGGATGGTGCATTCGAGTGGACTAGAATGTAGAGAAAATGAAAAAATAGAGGAAAAGTAAAGTGGTTTTTTTAAAATGATTGTATGAGTGGGAATGTAAGGTTGAAGGAAGAGCAAAAGGCCATGGAAGCAAAGCTTCATGGGATGCAAAAAACAGTTAGAGCGATGAAGCAGCAATTATAGCAAATGATGGCAACTAGAGTTCAACGCTGAGAAGAATCATTGGAATGTTTCATTTTGAGCAATTTAATCTCTAAAGTTACTCATCAAATTAAAAAGAGTCAACAAGTCAAAATTTAATGTTCGTTGTTTGCCACGTCAATTTTTCCGTTTACCACCTAGTGAGATATCCAAATTAGGATTAACAGAGCTAGCAATTTCATAGTTTTAGGGCTACTTTGACAAGTCAATTAGTCTTAGGACTAAGTTGGTAAAACATGAAAAGTTTTAAGACTAGCTAATATCTTATCCTTTACGTAATTGTCAAGGAACTATCAATTGTTCCTCTAATCATTCTTAAATTGTTTAATTGTTGTTATCTCATTTATCATCTATTACACAATTAATAGGAGATAGAAAAGTGATGTCACATTAAGAGCCACATAAGCTTTTAAAGCCACATCAACAACTACATTATTTTTTCGTCCAAACTTAATGGCTGTGATGAATGACAAGATGAGACAGTAATAATTAAATAGTTTGAGGATGATTGATACAACACTTAATAGTTTAAGGACGATTAAGCAACATGTGATATAATTTAGGGATGAAAGGTGAAGTTTACTCTTAACCATAATACAACACCTTTATAGATATAAAAAAAAATTTAATATTTTTTTAACAAAAAATAATGCTACATTTACAAAATTTCTATAAGAAAGATTAATCAATGGGTCGGACTATTAAACAAACTTTCTCAATCATGCTAAAATGCAACAAATTAGCCAAACTTTTCATCTGGGATAGCGTTTATGATTAGCTTTAAGAGTCAAGATATTTTTTAATGCTTGTAAAAGCTTTTACAACCTTCAACAATAAATGCTACTGTTTGATAATTTTTTCATTTTCAAATATTATCCTCAAATAGAGCTAATACATTTTCAGGATGCTAAGAAAGAACCATTTATTTTTATCAATTGCATACATATAGCAACTAAATAGACTATAAACTAGTTCATCAGGTCTTTTGAAAACTACTTTTTAAAAGATTAAATTACAAATAGTTATGTACTACTTTATCTACGATTTTCCAGCTGTGGCTAAAGTATACTTTTCATTTCAAGTTTTTCCACATTCTCATTCATTTTTCTAGTCGACAGATTCAACGGGCAAATGAAAAATGAAAAATAATTTTTAGAACTCGTAGTTTGAAACATCAGATGGTCATTTTTGCTGTTTGTGCCTTGTCTATATGACTATATCATTGTTTAGGTTGTGCATTTATATGATTGTTCATTTGCATGCAAAGAGTAAGATAAAATTATTGTTATTTTTAGGTTATATTTGGTGAAATTACTAATAACTGATTACTAATGATTATTTTTATATATGATTATTCACTCATTTTATATACTAGCTAATTGAAACTCATACGATTTAAAAAGCCCAAAAACAACTTTTAAGACAATTTTGTAAAATGTGAGTATTTTTGTTATGTTTTAATTTTTTTTAAGCTAAGTAAGGAAAAATCCTGTATGGACCATTTTTAATTGGCCTAAAGCCTTTTTTAGCCCTAAATTTACATGACCCGGACACTTAAGCCCCTAAACATGGAATCAGTTAAACTCAAGCCCTAAACTTTGAAACACGGGACAATTTAACCCTTTTAACTGCATGTGCGAGGCATGTGTAGTTTTTTGTCCCAACAGCGTTAGCTTCGTTTTGTTTGTTCTTGTTATCAACATCCAGTCTTTGTGAATTAGGGGACATCGTATAATCAGTGTTGGCCACAAAATCAGAGGAGAATGTAAAACTAGGGTTTTGGGTGAAACTGAATCCATTATTAGAAGCTGGTTGAAGGTTTGAGTGATCTTAAGGTTTGTTCTTCAATGTCATTGCAGTATTCTTCAGCGTCAACAGTGGCGAGGTTTGATGATGATGGCGTCCCAAATTGCAAACCTGGAATTTGAGTAAATTGGGGGACAACACGGCGAGACAATGAAAATTACATGAGAAGATTCTACAGATGTCATTATTATGGGGTAAATGGGGTACGTTTTTGTGAGTTCCCAATGATCTCGTTAAAAAAGGGTGTCCAAACCAACTTGAAAGGGTTTCTGATGACTGCATTAGTAAAGCGTAATTAACAACCAGAATATAGTTTGCATTCCACTATTTCCTAGATTATATTATCATATACATGTGAAGCTTATTTGGCTTAAATCACATGAAAACATACATTGTCTAGAAATAGGCCAAGTAGGAACACTTTATCTGGATGGATAACATGTCATTAGAATAATTAGTGAGGTCATAGATGCTTAAAATGACGGACATCTGTTGTTGCTTATTACTTCCCCCAACTATTTGAGTTGGTCTAAAACTTAGAGAATATAAGGCAATTCGAAACATGTAAATGGTATGCACACAAACATGCACACTTGGTACAATTTAAGAAACATATACCACTTGGTGCTATAACGGTAATGCTTCAGTAATGCTAGGTTTGGAAGTTTTGGATACCATTTTTACTTTCCCTTTTGTTCAGATGATTGTCTTGATACTGCTTTAGTAATGCTAGGTTTGGAAGATTTTGATATTGCTTTTTTGGATTGATGCAGTTGGAAAAATTGTTTAGGATCAACGTTACATTTTTTTAATGTCTACAAATTTACATTCAAAAGCTTTATCTATAAATTATTTTGTTATTGGATAGTTGATTGATGAATGTTGGCAATTCTTTGGAGTTGGAATTGTTAGACTTTGGTATTATTTGAAACTAAAGTTGGATTGTTGGACTGGTATTTAATGTTTATCTTTTTTTTTTTGTAGATGCAGAAGGACTATACATATTTTACGTGGATGGATGATGAATTTTCAGAGCGAGCCAAGATGGTGATTGCTGGCTTTTGAAATAAGGAAAAGGGATTGGAAGATGAAGTTCAAGCTTTAAAGGTGCAAATTTCAAAACTTTTTTCCGTGAAAGAAGTAGCATATGAAAAGCATGATGGGTTCCAAGTGTAGCAAATGGAAATACTCCTATAGAAGCTGTATGAAATAAAAGCACTTACAATTGATGGGTGTTGTTTATATATAGGTGTTGTATTTATTGTTGGCATGTTTTGTTGGATGTGTATGTAGGAACATGGTAACTTAACAATGAGGAAATGTTCTTATTTTGTATATTTTGTGGGCATAACTTGAAAGTTCTCTATGGAATGTTGTATCTAATGTGCCAATGTTTTGGTGGATGTAATTTGTATGACAGTTTGAAATGATGATTCCAGTTCTTTGATGTGCAAATTCTTGTCTTCTTATTGGTTTTATTACATAACTTGGGAAAATTCTATTACATAACTTGTGCAATGGCTGTTTAAAATAGATGAGATGATTATTGGAGAAGTTGTAACTTGTGAACCACTAGCCATTCCAAGGTAGTCATCTGGACAACTTTTGTCAACAAGCAGAAGCAGTAAAGAAGTGAACTTAAACATGTGTTTTAGTAAAAGCTTAGATAAAATTTTTGACATTGGACGTTTTCGTAACAAACTAAAACATAACAACATAATTGGGAAGATTTATCTTCAATATTTTATGCAGTAACAAGGCAAAATTTAAAGTGCCTAGGGGCTTGTATAATAGTTTAAGGGCAGATTTTTCTCTATAAACCTAATTTCATAATTTTTCCACATAGAAACATAACAGAATATAATTGGTTCATAATCTCTAACAGAAACATAACAGTTTCATAATCTGCAACAAAAACTGAATAGAACATAGCCAGCAAGCACAAAACCCAGTAGGGATTTCAGCAACTATTCTAACTTGATGGCAAATTATTTCAAGAAACCTTTCCACTTGATGGCTTGTGAACTTAACTAGTAAGCATGAATACCCTTTCATAATAGAAAAAAGCCTTACATTTAGGACAGCTTCTGATGTATATGGGCTTTGATATACACCAAGTCCCTTAAAATACTTTCTTTTTTAAGTTGAACAATGTGATGTCGGTGCAGCAAAACTGCTTGACAAACAAGCAGCACTTAAACCAAAGACATTTCTTTGTGTGGTGGAAGAGCTTTGAGGGAGATTTACACTTCCTTGGGTCTGAAACAAATAATAACATATCATAAATTTGCAACCACATTTAACATCCTTGATAAAACTTCCTAAACTTTAAACCTTTAAATAACATTACCTGCACTGGGCATGATTTCTTTGTATGGCTAGCTTCCTTACATATTGAGCAATGCATTACTTTTCTATGTCGAGATAGTTTCACCTTACTTTTCATAGGTTCATTCCTTGATCTCCTTATCTTCTCTTGTGGTCTACTTGGCATTGACCTATCAAGAAGGGAAGAGGGGGCAACAATTGACCGAGTCCACCATCCTCCCAAAATTCCTCTCCTGACATTGGACCAAGTGCATACCCATAAGCCTTCAAGAACATATCCTTCTTGTCTACCATGTCAAGATAATTCTTAGGATTATCTTTGTTATACAAGAGGGCTTTAATGGCATGTAGACAAGGTATTCTTGACACTTGCCAACTATTACAATTGCAAAACTTTGCATTTAGATGAACAATGTTGCACTCTAGCAGTTATAACCCAAGTGTAAGTTGTCGCAAGTTATAAAATCTTAGAAATCCGAGTGTCGAACTACAGGGAAGTGAATTAAGAAATACAAATTATAGATTTTTAATAAAGAAAGTTTTGGTGCAAAGTGTGAATTAGTGTGAATTAAAATTCAAATTCAAAGAAATAGCTAAGATTATGGGATCCACTTTTAGTATATCAGTTATGGTTAATTTTAGCCCATCTTGCCACTTAATTGGGATCCACAAATAGAGGAGGCCCCGATCGGAGAATTTAGTTAGCATTAGCTTTCACTAATTTTATAACACCAACACTTGTAAATGGGTTTAAGTATCCATCATGTCAACCTTTGTCTACAATAACTCAAAATTCCAATATAGCCTGTTTAGTCATGTTTTACAGAGGAAATCAAGTAGCTTTTGTACCAATAATTTGACTATAATGAATAAAGACTCTCACTTAACAAAGAGGGTGGTTAAAATGATTGAGAAATTTAATACCGTTAATGTTACGATTCATTCAAATCAGCCATAACCTTTATACCAAAAGCTTCACCTTTCACTTTAGCAACAGAAAAATTAGTTAGTCATGATAAAAGTAAACAACATATAAAAAGATGAAATGAATATGAATTGAAAGATCAAAGGTAAAATAAGAAGAAGAACAAAAAAAAAATACTCAGACAAAGCTTTAGTATTGAAAATAAGAACAAGAACAAAGGAGAAAAGTTAACTTTGATACAAAAACATAAATGAGGCCTAAGAAATTGCATGAATTCATCCTCCCCCTGATGTGCTTATTTATAGAGTTTTTTGGTGGGTGAAATAGTAAAATAGTATAGTAAAATGTAGATAAATACAAATAAAAAAAGATGAGTTATAACTTCTTTTAATTTTTTGACCATTGTACACATCGAATCAGCTCTTCCTCAAAACACAAAACTTGTAGCTATCTTATTTATCTTCAAAATAATAGCTTGCTCATTCAAATCGGATATTTTTAGCTTAAGTTATAATTTTTCTACCGAAACTTCTCATCGGCATACGAAAGAACAAATAGTCTCATCTATAATCAAATTTCGGTAATGAAAATGATCAAAATATCTCTCAGAATGAAGATGATCAAAGATCTATGTATTGGCTTTCGGATGAATTTGGAATCAATCAATTCCAACATTTACAGCTTCAGATATGATTTTTCTCATAAAGGGTCGCCAAGTGATGATTTTACCTACAGAAAAAATAATTATTTAATAAATAAAATCTAAAATTAATGAACACCAAACCGTATATGTACAGTAAATTTGTGTATGAATAGTAAGTTGGTGAATAATAACTATGAATAGTAAATTGATGAATTGTAACCCGGTGGAAAAGTACTTTAAATTAAAGAAATTAATTACACTTAAAGTGTAAAATGATAATTTAAACTCTTAACAATAATACATTTATGAGTATTCATTACACCCTCAAACTAGGCTTTTGCTAGTCCCTTGCAAGTGCAACCTCAAAGAATAAACAAAACACATAATCTAACAACTCACAACAAATCATGTTATGAATATATAACACTTGTAAACTTGACTTGAAAGTAATTAATAAAAGGAGAAAAAGTTAAGTCCTTTTTATCAAAGGTAAAAGATCACTCCCTAAATGTTTGTACTTATTTTAATGTAGGTTTGTGAACAACTTACTTTGTGTTTCTCAATCTAGAGCTTGCAAGAGAATCTAACTTTACTCTCACTAAATTCCCAAAAGGAACTGCATTTAAATTTAAGTCCAATGGTTTTTATACAATACTGTAATAAGGCTGGGTTTGATGAAGGTGGGTATCGGATGGAGGCTTTTTAATAATGGAGTTTAAGAGAACTAGTAATACAATAAACAATAAATATGGGTACCTAAAACACTATATACCCTAAATATCTCAAATCAACCCTAGTTTTCAAGTCCTCTCCAAAACACAATTCCCTGCCAATACATGAGTTTAAAAAATAAATATGGTTGAGTTTTAAACTTATTGAATCTAACACCATTTTTTTTCTTTTTTTTCTTTTATTTCTCTTTCTCTTTCTCTCTCTCTTTGTTTTTTTTTTACTTTCTTTGTTGCAAAATGGTTGGCTTTATTTGACTTATACAAATACTAAGGCTGAACTTCTTTTTTTTTTTTTCAAAATTGTCACCCATGATTATGCGTTTATCTGTCAGAAAAAAATAAAATAAGATATCTTTCATCTTTACTTTAGTATGGATTCACATAGGTATGTGCATATATAATTTTACTTGAAAAGGAAAGAAACCAAATTTTTCTTAAACTGCCATAAAAGAAAAAGATGCCAAGTATTATGAAATGAAAGAGTTGTTTTTTATTTTTTTTTATTTTTACTTGATTTTGATAGGGCTTTTTCTTATGATATTTCTTTTACCTTTTTTTATACCATAAATAACAAATCAATATTTATTTAAAACTCAACCATCCAATAATAGACACTTAATTTTTATGCTTTAAGCTTAACTTACCTAAAATTCTCTACTATGACAATTTAAGCACAAGGTAACCTAACATATTTCGAAGTACACTGATGAATACTCATAAGTGTATTGCTATTAAGAGTTTAAATCATCATTATACACTTTGAGTATAATTAATTTTTATATTCTTAGCATTTTCCACCGGGTTACTATTCACGCATTTTTATTATTCACACATATTTTTACTGTTAATACGCGTATTTCACTGTTCATATGCATATTTACTGTACATACACGGTTTACTGTTCATTAATATTAAAACATATATATTAAATAATTATTTTTTTTATGTAGATAAAAACATCACTTGGCGGCTGTTCACGAAAAAAATCATATATGGAGCTGTAGATGTCGGAACTGAGTGATTCTAAATTCAACTAAAAACCAACATATAGATCTTCAACTCTATTTCATTCTACGAGCTAGTTTGATCGTTTTCATTACCGAAATCTGATTATAGATGAGACTATTCGTTCTTTCATGTGCTGAAGAGCAGTTTCGGTATAAAAATCATAACTTGAGCTATGGATGTCCGATTTAAATGAACAAGCTATTGATTCGAAGATAAAGAAGAGATCTACAAGTTTTGTGCTTTAAGGAAGAGCTGATTCGGCGTCTACAATGGTTAAAAAATTAAAATAAGTTGCAGCCTACCTTTGTTGATTTATATTTACCTACATTTTACTATTTTACCATTTCACCCACCCCAAAACTCTATAAATAGGCCCCTTGGGGGGGAGGACGAATTGATGCCATTTTTTATGCCTTATTTATGTTCTTGTATCATCTTTAGCTTTTCTTTAGTAATTTTGTTCTAGTTTTCAATACCGAAGCTTTGTCCAAGTGTTTTCTCATTCTTGTTCTTGCTCTTCCTTTGATCTTTCAATCTATGTTCATTACATCTTTTTATATGTTGTTTACTTTTATTATGGATAACTAATCTTTCTTTTGCTAAGGTAAAAGGGTGAAGCTTTTGGTATAAAGGTTATCATTGATTTGAATGGATCACAATGTTAACGGTATTTTCTTCCTTAATCTATTTAACTTCCCTCTTTGTTAAGTGGGAGTTTTGATTCATCATAATCAATCATTGGCACAAAAGCTGCTTAATTTCCTCTGTAGAACATGGCTCTACTGGCTATATTAGAATCTTGAGTTATTATCAACAAAGGTTGGTATGATAGATACTTGAACCCTTTAGCAAGTTGGCGTTTTAAGATAAATGAAAGTTAATACTAACTAAATTCGCCGATTAGGACTTTCTTTATGTGTGGATCTCAATTGAGTGATAAGATAAGCTAAAATTAATCATAACCGATATGCTAAAAGTGGATCCCCTAACCTTAGTTATTTTATTTGAATTTAAATTTTTAATCAACATTTGTTCACATCTTTCACAAAAACCTTCCATCACTTTTGTAAGTTGTATTTCTTAATTCACTTCCCTGTGGTTCGACACTCGAACTCTCGAGATTTTATTACTTGTGACAACCTACACTTGAGTTACAACTGCTAGAGTGCAACATACATCCCACACTTATTCTTTATTTTACCAAAAACAACACATTCATTTTAATTTTCTAAGCCCATAATCATATAAGCATCACTAGTTCTAGGGATAATAAAGGATTAAAATGAAGTGGAAGTAGTTAAACATATAGGGTTCAAACAAAGAATATAGTTACAAGGCTCAAAGGGGCTCATAAAGGGATAATGTAGAAGGTTAGCTTTTTGGTAAATGGTTAGCCCAAAAATGTCATCCTCTTCCTTAAATTTACATACAATAAGTGAGGTTGCATGCATCCTTAAGACCACTCATCTAAGCAAGATCTAGCTCAAAACACAAAGTAAGCACTCTTAATAAAGAAATTCGCACATCTTAATAAATACTAAGGGCTAAAAAATGCTCATCGGTTATTTATTTTCCATAGGTAACAAGCAACATACTTTAACTATTTTCAAAAATTAGCGACCATTTTGAATTTATAAGGTATATGTCCAATGATGATATATCCATGAGTTGATTTCCTAAATGTAAACAAACAACCTAAATTCATGCTGAATGTACCTACATGCAACTATTTATGTTTGGAAAAAAAAATGTTATGTCTGTCCCACAAAATAGAATGCGTCTCAAAAGTCAAGAGTGAAAAATTACTTTTTACTCAGCTATCATAAACTAAGAGCTTTGTCTAATGGTTTAATATCAGCGTGAAGAGAAACTAACCTAAAAAAAAAAAAATCAAGTGTCAACTATCCCTCTCTTCAACCAGATTAAGACATTGTTCCTAATGTCAAAATATAGATAAGAAGAGTGAAGAAAAAATTACTTGAAATGGTAGTTATTGAAAATGAAAAACCTGAAATAACTTAAATCAAAATAAAGAAAATACTGATAGTAAAAGTAAAAGACATAATAAACAAATCTACAAGTCCAGATTGCTTTCTTCCATAATGCATCATCACTTATTAAGATTGACAACCTGTAAAGAAAAAAAAATAAAAAAAAATGACATTAATGTACAATAAATGTGATTGTGGCTTACATCTTCCATTGATTTTATGTCCAGTAATGTCTTCAACGCCTTCTATGAGTCGAGGATATGTTTCCCATCAAATTTTCTTACAAACTAGCAAACAGGGTTGTTTAAAGTTATATTCACAAGACTGTAACGTTTTGGTTCTCTATGAAAAATCCTTCATAAACCAAGAAGTTCACATTGCACTAATCCATAAGAATGTATTTCAAGAGTCAATAGGATATCATCCAAAAAATCTTTACGCAGGCCATTCTTAATGAATTATCTTTTATCTTCTTGATTATCAGACATCGTCCCTAAATAATGACATTTAGTATTACAATTCCATCGATCATATTTGTAACAAACTCGTAATCTTTTCGTTTTCATTTTTTGCCATAAGAGCTTTTGCCTAAACCAGGCATATGGGGCACAAATGTATCTGAAATTTCACTAGCCAAACAGATCTTAGCTTCAATTAACCAACGCACATATTTAGGATTGCCTTTGTGCATTAAAACTCTGAATCTTTCAGATCTAACTAGATAAATCCTTTTAAGAACATTTATTGGGAGAGAAGAAAAGTATTTTCATAAAGCAAAAAGAACAGAATCCATTTTTGGGAAAAAAGTGAGAGAGGAGATAAAGAAATCAGTTATTATGGGAAACTGAAATAACCGACTTGAAAGCCATAGAGTACCGTATCCACCACTTAACCGGGAAAAAATGGCTCCTAATTTTTGATAATTTTCAAAGACTTTGCAGAATGCATGTGCGTTTTTGAACAAAAAGGGTCAGTAAAATCTAGACTGCACAATCTTTGCAGCTACTTTCTTTGACAAAAAAATGTCCCTTACACATTTTAGAATAACAAAATTCAATAACACTGTTTAGCTCATCATCAGATATGTGTCTTTGAAATATCTGATTAGGACAGTATTTGAAAAGATATGGGTCATCTCAGTAAATTTTTTTTACCTTATGTAGAAATTTCTTTTTATCTTGGATACTCCATTAAGCTGGCATCAATCTTGTCACTAAAAAATAGACAATATTAGCAAACCAATGTACTATAGTGACAGAAAATAAAAATTCATCAGGAAAATAATCATTTCTGGGTGTAGCTTCAATTGTTGAATTCGTTTTCAGCCTTAACAAATGGTCAGCGACAACATTTTCGGTGCTTTTCTTATTCTTGATTATAGTGTTGAACTCTTGAAATAATACGATCTAGCATATTAGCCTTGATTTAGCATTTTTCTTTGACATTAGGTACTTCAACTGTTTGGATAAGAACTTCAACTTTATTGTAGGAATTTTGTTTTGCTCCTCAACTTTTGGTTTCCAATCCTTCTACCCGTGAAGAATCAAATAAGGCACATATATTAATTGTATGTTGATCTATTTGCACAATTGATTCAAATGAATTAACCAAACAATTTTTTAGAGGATCAGAAATACTTCCTTCTTTGATGTGGTTTTTTACAATAGTGTCAATGATGGAAACTTCCTCACTTTTATCTTCCTTTTTAGGTTGTTGCTTAAGTAAGTTGAAAATATTTAACTCCAATGTCATATTTCCAAATGTTAGTTTCATCAACCAATTCCTGCAATTAATCAAAGCATTAGATGTCGTTAAAAATGGACGTTCTAAAATAATAGGTATTGAATTTTAATTTTCACTAGCTGTGTATCCAAAACAATAAAATCCATAAGATATATGAATTTATCAACTTGGACTAACACATCTTCAATGACTCCTTTGGGCACTTTCACTAATCTGTTAGCAAGCAAAAGGGTTACTTTGGTTGGTTTTAACTCACCCAAATTTAGTTTTTGGTAAACTGAATATGGAAGTAAGTTTACACTAGCCCTAAAATCAAGCAATCCTTATTCAATTTTATGTTTTCCAATAAAACATGAAATTGTTGGACAACCAAGATCATTGTATTTCAAAGTAGTGTTATTTTGAATAATAGAACTTACCTGTTCGGCCAAGAAAGCTTTATTTTTTATATTTAGTTTTATTTTAACAGTATACAAATCCTTTAAAAAGTTGGCATAAGAAGGTACCTGTTTGATCACATCCAACAAAGGGATTTTGATCTTTACCTAATTGAAAATATTCAAAATTTCAAGATTTTGATTTACATTCTTCGGAACAGTTAGCACTTGAGGAAATGAAAGTGCTTGTGGAGATTCAATTTATTCTTCGCTTGGTATAGGTTCAACCCATTATTTATTCTTAAAAGTTAACTCATCGTCTCCTTCACAAGAATTAGGAATAGATTTTTCAATAACCTTACCGTTGCGGAGTATAATGATTGATTTCACTTGATCTATAGTTTGACCTTTAAGATTTGGTTGTGGTTGAGAAGGAAATTGCCCTTTCTCCTGAATGTTGAGTGCATATGCAAATTTTACAAGAGTATCTTTTAAATCAACTATGGTTTGACTTGTTTGAGCATTGATTGACTCTTATTTTTCAATAAATGAATGTAATCTATCTTCATGATTTTTCCTAAAGGGAGGAACATATGGTGCATACCCTTAAGATTGTTGGAAATTGTGTTAGATGTGCAAAGGTGGTTGTGATGATTGAGCATGCTTGTCACTTTTCCAACTGAAGTTTGAGTGATTCCTCAAACCAGAATTGTAAGTTTGTGAGTATGGATTTTGGGTTGGCCTATTGAAGTTGTTCAAAACATTGACTTGTTCATGGAGGCATTTTTTGAAAGAAGGCAAAGGTTAGGCAATTGCTAGTCGAATGGTCATTGGTCTCACAAATATGACAAACAGTTTCTTCAACAGATTTTAAATGATCAATTTTTTTTCATTTCTAATGCCTCAACCTTTCTAGCTAAGGATGCAAATTTTGCTTGAAGGTCCTCATCTTCCTTAAGAAGATATGTCTCTACCAGATGAAAATGATTGAGTCTTACCTAAAGCCTCATAGGTACTAGCGGTGTCCCAATTTTGTGCATTTTTTGCTAGTATGTCTAGGTGATTAATTACATTGTTAGGATTTTTATCCTTAAATGTTTCATTGCACATCAATTCTACCATTTGTCTTTCCCTAAGTGTCAAACCTTCATAAAAATGTGAGACGAATCTCCATGTTTCAAAACCATGGTGCGGGCATGTGTTAAGTACATCATTGTATCTATCCCAACATTAGTAAAAAAAAAATTTCTGGTTTTTGTGTGTAAAGTGTTGATTTTCCTTTTGAAAGAATTTGTTCTATATGCAAGAATTTTTTTTTTCAAAAAATGTTGTTGCAGTTCATCTCATGAATTAACGGAGTCTGACCTAAGACTCTGTAGCCAAGTTTTAGCTTTATGTTTAAAGAAAAAAGAAAAAGCTTAAGTATAATGGTGTTCATGCTACAGTTTAGGTTGTCATACGTGTGACAGATTTTCTCAAATTCCCTCAAATGCAAGTATGGATTTTCGGAATCAAAGCCATGAAAAGTTGATAAAAGTTGAATAATACCTGACTTGAAGTTGAAGTTACATGCATCAGTAGGAAAAATTAAATATGATGGAGTGCTATTTCTTATGGAATTCATGTATTCTTTAAGTGTCCTAAGTTGATATTGGTCATTATGTAAAGAATGATTATCCTCTTGTTCATTAATGTGTTCAACTAAGTTTGATGAAGATGAAGATTCTCCTATTAATCTACCGCTTGTTGTAAGTGACCAAGCTTTCATACATAAACAAAATAATAACAAGAAAAACAGATATCAATAAAAAAAAATAGGAGGCTCAGCCATCCTTTTAACAATAATAAAAAAAATAAATAAAGAAAACGAAATGAACGGAATAATAAAAGGTAAAGCACATTGTTTTTAGGGTTAATATAATTTGCCCATGATATTTAGGTGATATTTCACTTTATCCCTCTTATTTTAGAAACTTAAACTTTGTTCTTATCTTTTTTATACTGTCTGATAGCATTTTCTGATATATTAATTTAAAATGTACGATAGTCATTTCTTAGTAATTTCAATTTGTCTCACATTCTTTTACAATTAACAGATATTTTTAAATTATCAGTTTTTTTTTCTGTAAATGTAAAATAATTTTTCTTTTTAAGATGGTAAAATATAAGGCAAAAGGAAAAATATATATTAAAGGAAGGGAGAAAGTATAATATGACCTAAACCTTGAGTGGCAAATTATAATTAACTCTTATTTTTAATACCTCATTAATTCCATAACAGATGATGCATTTTCTCTAGATATGGAGATTAAGGTGTGTGTAATTTATGATATTTTTTTCCCCACTTTTACTCATGAAACTAAAATTTAAAAAATTAATTTTTGGGTTATTTGTAGTGATAATTTAAATAATTATTATAAAAAGAAAATATTCCTTTATTTGGGTTTTGGTTGTGAGAGTTTTAATAAAAATTCAAAAAGAATTTTTTTAATATTTTATGTAGTGGGAGTTTAAATGACGGTAGTAAAATAAATTAGATGTTAAAAAATTTTGATAAAAGGAAATGCTTCATCTTTATTGGGACAGTTAAAAAAAGAAATATTGTTTCATTCTTTTCTTTTCAGATAAGAGTAATCATTTTCGAGGTAGCCCAGTATCTCATTTTACTTGAAATTATTTAAAAACAAGGTTTAATCCTGGTACGTGGCATCGTTATTCAGCCAGACCCTCCACAGAGATTTCCAAAGAATTGCTCTATGGTACGTTTCCAAAGTGGAGATGAGTGTATCCTTCAGCTATCCATTGGCGAGGAAAGTGAGGAGGAATCTCTAGTGTGACATACTGTTCTTTGGATGTTGCAGTAACAGTATGTTGGTCAAATTTTGTAGCTTGGACATACTTCTTTACATGCTTCCGAGTAGGGGAAACAATATTCTTAACTGTACGGGTAAGAGAATGAGAAGGTTTGGTGAAAGCTTTATAAGGGTTGATGAGGGGAAGATCAAAACAAACGGCTAAATTACACGTGCTGCACCTTAACATTTAATTATTATTTTTGTTCTAACCATAACATTCACTTTACTCATAGGGTACCATAACCTTATTAAAACATTTTATTTTGGCCCCATTTTGAACGGAAATTGTTATCTTGGATAGAAAATGTCACATCAGCTAGAAATTATAGGGGAAAAACTAGTTAATTAGCCTTCATGGTTTGAGAACCTTTTTCATCTTCTTTAATTTTTTCTTTTTCCATTTCTTTCAAAACTCAACTGATTTTTGTAAATCAAGTTTCAAAATTTTGGTTTCACAATTTCAAATGTAGATTTATGAAAATCTTTGAGATTTGTAAGAAATGATAAAAGAGGAAGTTAAAGAAAATGAAAAATGCTATTAAACCATGAAAGCTGATTAAAATTTTAGAAATTTTTTTCTCAACATGGTGGTGTTGCAGCTTCAACAAGTTTCCTAGCAGTGGCACCACCAGGTTAGAAAAATTTTTTAGAATTTTAATCGGATTTTATGGTTTAATAGTGTTTTTCATCATTTTTAATTTTCTCTTTTATGATTTTTTCCAAATATCAGCGGATTTTTATTATTTGGATTTGAAATTTGAAGACTCGAATATTCGAAGCTTAATTTACAAAAAATAGTTAAGTTTTAGAAAAAATGACAAAAGAAGAAGTTAAAGCGGATGAAAAAAATCTACCAAACTATGAAAACCAATTAAAATTCTAAAATTTTTTGTTCCGGCCTAGTGGCACCATAAAAAAACTCATCGGTGCAGCAGCATCACAATGCCTAAAAAAAATTTCCAAATTGTTGATTGATTTTTATGGTTTGATAGTATTTTTCATCCTCTTTTACTTTCTTTTCTATCATTTCTTCTAAATCTTAACAGGTTTTCATAAATTTGTATTTGAAATTGTGAAACTCAAATTTTTTAAGCTTGTTTTACAAAAATCAGTTGAGCTTCAGAAGAAATGTCAGGAGAGAAAGTTAGATAGGATGAAGAAAAGTACCAAACCATGAAGGTTGATTAAAATTCTGATTTTTTTTGTGACGATTGCTGGTCAGATTGTTAGGTTCTAAAGTTTTTAGGTTTCTTTGGTTAAGAAAAAGATTTTAGGGAGTTAAAACTAATTTTTTCTCCTACAATCATATACTAATGTGGCATTTTTCATCTACGATAATGATTTTCGTCCAAAATTGGGCAAAATGAAAGATTTTGATCAGATTAGGGTATCTCATTAGCAAAGTGAAGGTCAGAGTCAAAAGAAAAATAATAATTAAAGGTTGGGGCAGCGCGGGTAATTTGTCCCAAAATAAACTTTGGAGTTCTTGTGGTGTACATGACCTGAGATACTGGTGGTTGATACATGCGATTTCTCACGTATCTCGTAGGACCACAACGTAGGCCTCAGGACGGCTTCCCGGCAAAGAGAAGGGAAAAACAAGAAAGTGAGCGAGAAAACGGAAGCATAAGCTATGGCCTCTCTCACCAATCCCTCCGCAGCGACTCTTCTTCAACGAAAGGTAACTTTACTGCCTTTTCTTCTCTTTCCATTCTTTCCTGGTCTGTAGTTTTGGATCGAATTCGCGATCTTAGCTTGCACTTTTCTGGGTTATTCTCTCCGCTGTTTGGACTGAGAATCTAGAAAATATGAACCCAAGGACTTAAATTAGTTCTAGAAAGAATTGATCAAGAAACTGGCTCCAAATCCACTTGTTTCAGGGAGGCTGTGAAGAGTTTCTAATGTTTTAATTGGTGGGTGGGCTGTTTTTATTGGTCTCCAAACAACTTTTTCTAATCCCTTTCTATCATCTCTCTCATCTGCTTGGCACTGAAAAACTAGTTTAACTGGTTGCACTTGGTGAGGTGCCAAAATCTTGTCGTACGGGTTTGGATTCAGCTACATCTTTTACTAATAAAAATGGATAAATAAAAATTATATTCGTATATATTGATGGTCTTTCATGACTGAACCCTCTAAGCTAATTAACAACTACTAACAAACATCAGTTCTGTGGTACTGAAGGGTGTAATTCATTACCTATATGCACACACGCGCAATATCATATAGTCAAGGTCCTGATATATCTGGTCAAATGTTAATACCAAACCTGATTAGCTATGATTCTGGGCAATTCTGACGTTCAGATCCTCTGATTCATACATTTTTATGTTTTGCAGTTGAACCATGTTAGTTTGAATACCTTGCCTACAAAAACATTACCCAGAATTCATGATAATCATTTGAGAAATGGCCAACGTTGCCAGCTCTCTGTCTGTACAAAAGCTACAGGTTCTGTGGAAGGAAGTGTAGCCGAGAAAGTGACAAGTAAAAGCAGTAAAAAGATTGGTAACTTTTCTTGCTTATTATTGCCGGCATTATGTTACTGGCTTGGTACTTAAGAGTCTTAGACAATGCATCTTCCCAGAAGTTCTAAGAGTTACTAGGATACATATTTATCTTTGTTTTGTTGGATGAGAGCCTGGCTGAGAGAACTGGGAATGAATCATATCTCCTACTTACCTAGGAGACATGAAAACTCTGGTGTGCCATAATCAGCTTCCAATTTTTAGTTATTGTATGACAAGGAGTGGAAAAGATTGCTAATCGATTTGCTATAGTTGTCCTGATTTTTATTTTCTTTTTCGTGCTATTGCTATCTCAGATTATGGAGTTGTTAGTGTTCATCATGTTGGACTGCTATGTGAAAACCTTGAAAGGTCACTTGACTTTTATCAGAATATTCTAGGTAATGTTTATTTACAAAATTCTATATAAAAATTCCAATACCATATATAATCGTTAGACTGCCCTTTGTGTTTATGCAGATATATTAATCCTACATTTTTTTTTCTTATTAGGCCTTGAGATAAATGAGGCCAGGCCACATGATAAACTCCCATACAGAGGTGCGTGGTTGTGGGTGGGTTCTGAGATGATTCATTTAATGGAACTTCCAAATCCAGACCCTTTAACTGGGCGTCCAGCACATGGGGGTAGAGACCGTCATACCTGTATTGCAATTCGTGATGTATCAAAGCTGAAAGAAATCCTTGATGAAGCTGGTAAATCCTGTTCTTCTCTTCTCAGAACAGAATTGCATGTAATTGTCTGCTCACTGTTGTGCTTATTTTCATGGTTTTGAGAATGATTAGCTCAACACATACTGCCTATTATGAAGAACAGAAATACAACACATGCTGCACCTTCTAAATTACAGAAATACAGTAAGATGTAGTGGGGTAGAAAATTTGGATGTTGCAGGAAAAAGAAAAAAAGAACGGTACTTTTATCTGAAATAAAACATATAATGTGCTGTGGACTTACCGCCAATTTACCACTTATTTTGTAAATAATTGCCATATATCTAAAAAAATTTGTGGATAAGTAAAAAATGAAAGTGTGTGGTAAGCAATGATTTGCAAAATATCATGATATATAGTGCTATAAATGTGTTAAGTTGGGAAAAGAAAACATGATACCACATACCGCATATCAACAAGAGATACTGTATGGTATATTTCCATACGTTGTGGTGCTGAAGACTTGCTTATGTTATATTAAACACGTTCATCTCATTTTCTGGTCAATTTTGCAGGCATTAGTTACACGCTTAGCCGATCTGGGAGGCCCGCTATCTTCATGAGAGATCCAGATGCAAATGCACTAGAGTTTACACAAGTCTAATGTGGTCAACACCTAAAAGCATCAGGTTGTGGTAAACTGCCTTGGACACTATGCCACATCTTCTTTCAGCTTCAAATTACCATCTGCATATTACAATTACTGTAATGTATTCTAGCTATGATATTAGTATGGTTCAGTCCAATCACATGCCCACATTTTCTCCAAAAGAGTCTCTAGAGTACTGTTGGTGAAACAAACTAGAATAGAAGAAACATCAGCTATTTGTGGCTTCAAAGCATGTAGATACGATAAAAGCAGAAATTCTGCGATTTACCCCTGGAAAACAAAGAAGCTGCCAGCATTTTGAAATTCTGAACGCGGAAACAAATGATGACCCTTCTACAATGTCACGGCGATTTTGTCAAACAGACTTTTGCTACCCATTTAAGAGTTAATCAGCCCGTATAACCTTTCAGCAGACATGCCACATTGATAATTGGGCATAAAAAAAGGAACCATTCAATTGATTTCTGCTTAAATAAACTATAAAATTAGGTTTCTGAATGTTAGAATCGAGGTAGAGATGGCGAAGACTGGACTGCTGCGAGGCAGCCAACTCGGGCTTGCTGACTCTGACTTTCTGAGCTAGCGCCTACTTCATGCGGAGTTTTTCCTTCTCTTTTGGAACCACCTTATATTTTGGTCACGCGGGTTGTGATTATCTCTTGGTTCGCTCTCTTACCCATTCGTGTTTTTTTCAATGCTGCAGTGCCGTTTCTTTTTTTGTGGCCTGATTTTATCGTTCTTCTGTCTGTTGCTCAACTTGATTATGTTCCTTGGTACCGATTCTCTGTACTTTTGATTTTTTTGATCAACTCTTACTTGCTGGTGTGTAGACTGTCGTGCTTCTGGTTTTGGCTAGCTCTGTTCTAGGCATTAGTAGCTTGTCTTGTTTGGTTCGTGGGCTCTTTCTTTGATTGCATCCTGTCTCGGATTCTGTTTCATGCCTCTACTTTCCTCAGTCGGTATCCTCCCTTGTTTTGATTTTGGTCTTTGATCCTACAATTTGGCTGTTCTTAGGGAGGCTTTCCTTCTAGCAGTAGCTGTTGTTTGTCTCTCTTTTTGGCTCCGTGGTTGTTGCTTGGGTGTGCCTTCTCAATTGTATCAGTTTTTGAAGGATGACTTGAGGGAAAGAGTTCTCTTTTCCATACCGGACATGCAATTGCAATGAATACCCTTTGTTCTTATGATTAGGTTGCGTCTTTCTTGCCTTTGGTTTCCTCATGTATTTTCTTTTGGTCGTTGCTTGGTTTCGTGTTCCTTCACAGGAGTCATTGCTCCTTTCTTGGTGTAAGCTACATCTGCGGTACCTAGATCTGGTTCCAACCTTCAGATTTCAGATCACCCTATTCTGGTTCCTGAAGTTGGGAAAATATATTATATGGGTCATTTTCTTGGCAGAATCTTTAGAAGTAGAGCAAACGGGTCATCAATCTCTGAACTGTATATGAGAACTCTGATGTTGATCACAAATGTTGTTACCAAATATTGCACAATTCTTAGATCCAATAACAGCAATTGATGTTAACACAGTGATGTACTTTGTCATCAATGTTGTATGAAGTCGTCATGGTAAAAGTTAGTGCAACAAACAATGGTAGAACCAGGGTTTTTGGCTCGGGGAGGTGAGAGTGGGATGAATTGTTAAATTGTATGTGCATTAATGAAAAGAGATATCGTCTTTTGTTTACTAGCTGTAGCTGAAAAGAGAAAATAAAATAAGTCATGTATGTGCATAACTAAATACTAGAAACTCATAACTAGATTATGTAACAAAAATGGAAAGAGCTAGTTAAGCAACCAAATAATCTGTAGGAGCAAAACCATTCCTTGCCAACTAGGTCAAAATTGTTACGAATGTTTGTGTTCTCAAGCTTACAATTTTCTTTTAAGGAATCACAATTGAATAAAATTTTTCAAAATTATACTATTCCCAATTTTCAATAGCTATACTAGGATTGCCCAACTATTCTACACAACTAATATTCATTTTATCACAACTATTTACTATCTATAAGTATGTCAAAGCTTGAACCTCTCCCACAAATCTCCTACAGATTTTTATCCCTCATTATGGAGCACCTTGTTCCTCTTCCATCAATTCACTAATATTCAAAGCCAATGCAGTGTCAATATCACTTAGACACTTAGATAACTAGACAATTACCAAGGAGGCAATTACACAATTATACAATTAGACAATACTAAGATGAAAATCAAAGACAATCAGACAAACAAAAATGAATCACTTAGACATTTACTGAAAAGAGTTGACACCATGCCAGAGTTCAAACAAAGTCATGGAGTCAAGAGTTGAAGGGAGGATGGATGGAGGACATTCGGTGAGATAGACACGATGGTGGCAGTACGATGAAGGGACTACCAAATGAGGTGAGAGTCGAGACGAGAGCACTTAGAGTAGACAAGTTACCGACGACAGAGGATGAGCAGAGTGGACGGAGGAGAGGGATGGCAAGACAAGGATGATAGTGAGGTCGTTGTTGAGTAGGTCTATTGGTCTCTGGTAATCCGTAATTACCTAATCAAGGAACGTTCAATAGCAGTGACCTAAAATAGCAAAGAAAAGCTAAGAGGTCCTTGGAGTTTTTTTTGGGAATCTATACTGCTCAAGTTAGCTGAAGTATTTGAGAAATTTAAGAGGAGTAAAGCATAAGAGAGCGAGAATGAGCTTAGTTACCTCTTTGGTGGAAAAATTCATTGTATTTGTAGGACAGGAGGAGAAACGGCTATTTCATGATATTCGAAATTAGGTAGGTTGCATGTCCAACTGGATCCAGAATTCCAAAGTCCATATCCTAGAGTGGCTGCTGCTAGTTGGCCCTCTAACACCTACAGCTGACACCTCTTCTATGCCATTTAGTGTACAAGGTCCCTTAGGGGACCTTGTAGTGGAGTTAGGCTAATGTCCCGCCAAAAGGCAAGGTGCCAAGGTAGCTTACTAGAAGTAGGGGTAGGGACCTCCATCAGAGGTTACAATCGAGGCCCCTCCCTAGATAATCAAGGTGGCACTATTGCCGAGATTCCTTGATTTGAAGTTCCCTTGAATTTCTATTTAGCCGATTTGTAAGGTATTGGAGTGCATTAGCACTTTGACCATCACATAGTGAGTCCAATCATTCTGAACTTATTACAAAATGTGGGATTTAAACCTTTTGGGCTATAAGCGGAATTGGCAAGGAAATGTATGGTGTATGTCAAAGGTGTGGTTTAGCAATCGCGTTGCGGCAATAAGGGACTTGGGCTAAGCTTGCTATGATATGTAGCAATTCTCCAAGAGTATGGAACAACGCAAACTTGATGTTATTAATAGTCCAAGTTAAGTTAATGTTTTATACATCTTAATTTTCAAAACTTGTAATCATATCAAAATGATTAGGCTTTTTAATGTTTTTATAGCCTGCACAAAGCACATGCAAGCAGATGTAGGATTAAATTTGCTGAATTGCTAATGCGTACTCGATTTCTATACAATTAAGTTCATATGGGATATTAGCTAGTGTAAGTCAACTATTAAAAGCATCCAAATAAGGCCTAATTAGCGAAATTCTTTGCCCTTTTCCTTATTTGACTAGAAATATTAGGCATGCTTACCTTTTTAATGATTAACAAATCTAAATTAGTGAAGGCTAAAAGGCCAGTTATATGTCGGCAAGTACCTTTGCTGAGAATTGCATTAATTTGAAATTTTTCTTGATTGCTCACAATTAGTCTATTGGATTGGTTAAAATTTAATAATAGAAGCTTGGAAAAACACTTACTTCCTCTGTTTTGTAAAGATTGATTCTTTTACAATTTTTTTTACTAAAGTTTGACTTCAATATATTCATATTAATTTGTATTATGAAATTTTCATAAAAATTTTATTTATAAACTAGAGTCTTTAAGGTACTATTTTTATATAAAAAGTTCATATTTCTATAAAAAAATTAAGAAAAAAAATCATAAATTAATTGTTGTAAATAGTAAATGAGACAAGTTTGGCAAGCGAAGGAAGAAGTATTAATTACTGTTAATGTTTAAGAAAATTCATGAATGTATTTAAATACCCAATATCTAAAGATGTTCAAAATTCTTGAAGGAGTAGCAGCATTGGCCCGACCCCTTGTTAGGTTCACCACTGGTGGCGAACTTTAGATAGGAGTGGCCTGAAATAGCAAAGAAGAGATGTTATGGCTATCCTAGGCCTAGGCCTAGACCAAGATTACTAAAGTAAGTGTAAATTTCATACTTAGAAACTCTATTTGTACACTAAGAGTCAATTTGTTTTAACTTAAGTCAATTTAATTCAAAATAGCTTATTTTTTATATATTTTTTTCCTGGAATTAATTTTATTTGAAAGCTAATATTATGTAGATGCAATAATCCATTTGAAAGTAAATTTTAATGATGTTGTTAAATTTTTATGAATTTTCCTTTTTAATGCCTAAAAATAGAAAAATTCATAAAAAAATTAGTAAGATTATAAAAATTATATTTTTAATGGATTATTATAGCTATATAATATTAGATTTTAAATGAAATTAGTTTTGAGTAAAAAAGATGTAAAAATAAAAATAATTCATTTTGGATTAAGTTGACTTAAATTGAAATAAATTGGCTCTAAGTAATAGATTTACTAAGTTAATGTTGTATAAAGTAAGTAATATGATCATTTGAGCAAAGTTGGTCATAAAGGGCAAAATGGTAATTTTACAAAAAAAAACCCCCAATTTTTATGTCGTAAATGTGATTGAACTATGGAATAAAATATTTTGAAGCATTTTAATGATTCTTAGTCTAATTACATATATAAAATAAGAAGAATAAAGTGAAGTGTAAGACATAAGACCAAGTAGGACACCAGTGAGGAGTTAAGGGGCTTATGTTGTCATTATTAGGAAAAACAAGAGATAAGATCATAGAATAGTTCTCTCTCCCATTTGGACCTTAGAAACGCCATTTGGAAGAATCGAAGAACTCCAAAGCTTGCCCAACGTTTCCTTGCCAAAATAAAGCTTCATGAGGAGTCTCCTTAGTGTTAATTTCTAGTTTGAGCTTGAAAGAGGAAAAATCCATGTTTGTCCTCTTGGGTAGGCTCCAATTTCGATTGTGGCATGAGTTTGGTAGTTTTATTAAGCTAATTAGGACCTGGATAAGCTAAAGAACTCATTTCCTAGTTTGATTCTTTCATATGGAAGGTTAATTTCAAGCTAACTAGCTTGTTGTGCAAATGGGTTTAAAGAGGAAGTGTTGTGTCTCACAAAGGGGGTAAGAGTTCTTAGCTTTGTTCTAGCTTGTGATTGCTGAAATTTGAATCATATTATGTGTTCTTGATGCATTGACAATGAATTTGTTAGGCTAGAACAACTTTGCTACATTGTCGTGCAATATAGGTGTTATTGTGCTTATGTGTGTATTATGAGTTAGAGGCTTGTGATCTTGATATAGGCAAGGGATTTTTAAGTTTTCAAGTGTTAAATTGATGCATTTACATGTTATCTAGCATGTGTTGAAGTATTGGAAATGGTTGCTAAGTGGTTTGGTTGGGGGAAGAAGTGAAAAAAGGCAAATTGAGCACAAAACGGACAAAACAGAGCACCCAGGAAAGACCCCTTGGCACTGTAGCATTAGGGAGGTTAAGCCAAGGTTGAGGAAATGGCTTGTGGCACTGCTCTTGGTGCTATGGCGCCGACCCCTTAAGGCCCGAAGCTCGGGCCTTCCTGAAAGCACTCCGGTGCTACGGTTACGTTCCCTTGACCATTCTAAGACATTTGTGACTTTTAAATGGGTCTTGAAACTACTCCTAAGTTGCTTAAAATATATCTGTTAAGAGAGTTAAGGGGTAAAAAAGAAGTGGCCTAAGGCTTAAGTAAGTTAAGGGAGCCTTAGGTAAGCATTAAGGTGCTAAGTGTTTAAGGAAGGCCTTGGACCTTAAGGGTACCCTAGCTAAGCTACCAAACTTAGTATAATGAGCCACCAAGTTTAAGAATAACTCTTGTACAGTATGAAAAAGGATAAGAAAAAAGTGGTAAGTCACCATACTTACCAAGGCAAGAACAAAGTTCTTACAAAGAAGTAGGACTAGGTTGAGGTAGGTTCGCACAATATAACCTTTTCTAATGGCCATTAGATAAGATCTTGGGTCGTTTGATCTTGCGTTAATTTATATATATTTATTTTATATACGAGTCCTAAGATTTTCTTGTAGGTTAAGAAATCCCTTACGGAAAATTATCAAATTCTCACCCCTTAAGTTTATATTGTGCAGATATAATGTTGTTGAGCTAACACCAAGTAAAGGAGTGTTAAGTCTGATTTCTTATTGTAGGTATATACTTAAGGAATCTAGATTGATTCTAATATTTGGTTAACTACTATTATGTGCTAACCAAGTTGTTTTATGGCCTTGGCAGTGAATAGGCTAATAAAGGCACAAGGGAAATAAAGTGACACTCAACTACGAAGTAAGTGAGCTCGAGTTAGAGCTAAGTTATATTGTGATCTTAGACACCTTAGGAAGTTGAGTATCTAATTGTACTAAATTGATTTTCTAGTATAGACAAGGGTGATAAGACTTAAGTGGGTTTTATTTTCATAGTTGCTTTTGGTTGTACATTAAGCTTTTAAATAATATAAATAGTGTTGATACTCGAAGTCTCACCTACTTATTTTTTTGAATTTGGTTTATGTTCATTTTTAAGTACTTTATAAAATGTATGCAAGTTCTTAAGTAGTTTGCCTTATTTATTTATTTTACTAAGGGTCGAAGCTATGCACACATGGTCATGTCTTAGGTTAATGAACTAGTTTCATGTAAGTTTTAAAGAATTATGAGTTCCATCCACTAATTTGCAACTAAGTGTGGGACCACCAAATCCTAATTAAATTTGTTCGCAAGTGATCCTAGGCAGACATCCCTTACAAGAGAGCTAAAAGGTCCTCGAAGTTTTTTGAAGGTGCCTTTAACGCTCAAGTCAGGTGAAGTATCTAAGAAGTTTGGGAGGAGTAAAGCACAAGAGAGTGAGAATGAGCTTGGTTACCTTTTTGGTGGAGAAGTCCCTCATATTTATAGGATAAGACGAGAAAAGTTGGTTTTATGATATCCGAGATTAGGTAGGTTACATGTCTTACCAAATCAAGAATTCCGGAGTTTGTACCCTAAAGCACCTGCTGTAAGCCGGCCCTCTAACACCTATAGCCAATACCCTTGCCATGCTGCTTAGTGTACAAGGTTCCTTAGGGGACCTTGGTGGAGTCAGGCCAATGTCTCGCCAAAAGACAAGATACCAAGGTAGCTTACCAGAAGTAGGAGTAGGGACCTTGGTCAGTGGTTACAATTAAGGTCCCTTCTTAGATAATTGAGGTGGCATTATTGGTAAAGTTCCCTGGTTTGGAGTTCCTTTGGACTTGTGATATATAGCCGATTTATGAGACATTGGAGTGTATTAACATTTTGGCCATCACATAGTGAATCCAATTATTCTGAACTTTATTACTAAGGGTGGAATGCAAACCTTTGGGGCCGTAAGTGGAATTGGCGAGGAAGTGTATAGTGCATGTTAAAGGTGTGGTTTAGCAATCGCGTTGCAGCAATAAAAGACTTGTGCTAAGCTTGCTATGATACCATGTAGCAATTCTCCAAAAGTATGAAACAATGCAAACTTGGTGTAATTAATGGTCCAAGTTAAGTTAATGTTTTTATACACCTTAATTTTCAAAACTGTAATCATCTCATAATGATTAGGCTTTTTAATGTTTTTATAGCCTGCAGAAAGCACATGAAGGCATATGTAGGAATAAATTTGTTGAATTGTTGATGTGTACTCGATTTCTCTACAGTTAAGTTAATATGGGATATTAGCTAGCATAAGTCAACTATTAGAAGCATCCAATAAGGCTTAATTAGTGAGATTCTTTGCCTTCTTTGACTAGAAATATTAGACATGCTTACCTATTAGTGATTAGTAAATCCAAATTAGTGAAGGCCAAAAGGCCGGTTATGTGTCGGCAAGTACCTTTGCAGAAAATTGCATTAATTTGAATTTGTCTTGATTGGTCACAACTAGTCCATTGGATTGATTAAAATTTAATAATAGAAGCTCAAAAAAACACTTACTCCCTCTATTTTGTAAAGATTAACCCTTTAAACCTTTTTTTGACTAAAATTTGACTTAAATATATTCACATTAATTTATATTGTGAATTTTTTTAAAAAAATTATATTTATAAATTAGAGTCTTTATAATGCTATTTTCATATAAAAAGTTTATATTTCTATAATAAATTTTGACAAAAAGAAAATTATGAATTAATTTGTGTAAATAGTAAATGAGATAAATTTGGCGAGATAGAGGGAGTATTAATTATTGTTAATGTTTGAGATAATTCATGAATGTATTTGAGCAAAAGCTCTAGCTCTAACAATTATATATTTTCCTTAACACAAACTATTTTTTTTTGTGCGATAACTGTTCCTTGGCAAGAATGCAAAGGGCTTAGTTTTTTTTTCCCCCTTGAAACTTCTCTTATCAGATACATGGCTTTTAGTATAACCTTTTCTTCTTTGTGATAATCTCTTGATATAACCTTGTTACTGAGATATCTTCAAATTTCTAATTTTTTCTATGATCTACCATCGATCTACAACTCCTTTCATTCCACTGTTGCAGTGCATTATTCATAATAAATTAAAGATAGGGGGCATACATATGAAACACTATTTTTTCAGTGTCTGTTGTTGTAATTAGGGGTAACACTTAAGACAGAAGTTGAGAATGTGGGTTTTTTGGGCCTTTTTTATCCAATCAACTTTAAGCCCAAAGGGCCGAAGAAGCTGTTGGGGCCGGCAGGGCGTCTTCTATTGCAACCCAAGTTACCCAACGAGATCATCATCCTTGGAACCCGTTCAACGGATTTTCCTCGAGCTTCAGAGAAGCGAGGCCGACCGAGCTGAAGCAGAAGATCGATCCATCTAAGCGCTTGAAGTTCAAAGCTCGAACACTTCTGAAACACCATGTGCGGAGATGCGACCAACTGGGACGAAGAAGCGTACAGAGAGAGCATTCTGAGGGAGAGAGAAATCCAAACCCGAACCGTTTTCCGGACTATCTGGGCTCCGTCTCCGAACCCGAATCCTGATTTACTCGTCGTCGCGTCTAGTGATGGATCAGTCGCTTCCTACTCTATCTCTTCCTGCATCTCGAAAGTCGTAAGCTTCAATTCTCGAGCACCTACTAAACTTTCCTTCGCCAAGTTTGTTCCTTTGGTCTTGGCATGAACTAATGGATATTGCCACCTTATGGTGGCATTCGGTTCTATATCATATGAAGTAATAGATTTTTACTCCGGAGTACTTTCGCGTTTTTATTTATTTTTATGTTAATCTTTTAACTGCTCTTTGTTGTAGCCAATGGGTTTTGCCGGTACCAAGTCTCAACAGTAAGTACTGCTTGAACATGCCTCACTTATTGGATAGATAACTTCTTCAAATACGGGTGGTTGTGTCTGATTGTACTCTCTGTTGCTTGGAACTTGGCAGAATTTTAACGGCTGAGCCAGAGAGTTTCCTGCAGGCTCTTGATGGACCAGCATATGATGTCAAGTTCTATGGCAATGGTGAAGATTGCTTGTTACTGAGGTACCATTTGGGATATTCTATTTATTTTCTCGACATTGTATGCCATGAAGATTTTTATTTTTTTCATTATAGTAAAGCTTTTTTTTTTCTTTGACTCTTTTCTGTGTGTTAGAATATAGTTAGGAGTCTGCTTCACCAAGCTTTCTTTTAGCAGAACATAAGTTCTGGTGAATGAAAGACGTGCTGAATATTTCCTTATATGTGCATAAAATTCTGAGGCCGTGTGAACTGTTTCATTACAGCTGCGGTGATGATGGTAGAATTAGAGGATGGAGTTGGAAAGAATTTATGGAGTCAGAGGTGCCTATCACGTTTCAAGGTCCTGGACTTCCGAAATAACATTCAAGAAGATAATGTTAAGAGTATCTGATTGAATTGAATAATTATTCCCCGAGAATATGTTGGCCTATTATGGTCATCAGAAATCAGCAACCCCATAACTGAAATACATTGTTTTACTTTGAACTGTTTTTATCATTTTTGTTTGTTCTCTAGCTCTATGCTTTACTGAATCTTTTGCATGAGTTTTGAATTTCCATTTTTATTGTTTCAGGAAATCATATGAAGCCAGTAATTGACTTGAGAAATCCCCAACATAAGTGAGTCATTGCAGATCATAACTCGTAAGATAATAATTGTGATATAAGCTTGCCCGCATTTTGATTGATTGCATGCTGTAATTTGTTAATGTGTCTGCATGGGTTCCTGTCTTCGTGCATCTTGATTTTCTTTGTCCATTCTGTTCCCTTACATGCTGGTCAATGTAGAGGACCATGGGGTGCTCTTTCTCCAATGCCTGAGAACAATGCAATTGCTGTTGATCCTCAGGTCCTGCACTTCTATTTCAGCATGTTTTGCTAGAAAAGTTTCTTTAGATGGTTGATTTTGTTCTCAGTATTTTACTTTTGCTTGGATTTGCTGTAACAGGGCGGATCTATTTTTTCAGCCACGGGTGATTCTTGTGCATATTGCTGGGATGTGGTATGCGATTTTAATGCAATTATATTCTGATATTAATGCATCTTTGTTTCATGAACAGTTGTTGGATTCGCTTCTCCATGTATTTTGCTGCAATTGTCTTGTTAGTTGCACAAACAGCGCCATCATTGCCAACGGAACTTTTCAGGAGAAGAGTAAAATAAAAATGGTCTTTAAGGGGCATACAGACTATTTGCACTGTGTAGTTGTGCGTAATTCTTGCAATCAGGTAATGGTTTTGCTCCCCCTCTTCTTTTAAAGTTTTCTATCCCTTTTGTAAGTTTAGATATCCCTAACCGGAAAAAGAGTAGCAGTTAAGGACTGTTGCTTCACAGTGGGAATCCTTTTACTATAAACTTCAGATTTTCAATTCTGAACATTCGAGTTACAGTATTCTTTGTGGGCTGCATTCATCGACTTATAGAGTAGAGCTTCACAAAATCCATCTTAAAAAAACAGTTGTATTTGCTGGAAGAATTCATCCCAGTATATGTATGTTCTGTCATGGCATCTGTCTCATGATCAGAAATTATCTTGTGGTTGAGATATGGAATACTTTCTTATGCTAATTCCCATGCTTTTCTCTATTTATTTTCAGATTATAACCGGTTCTGAGGATGGGACTACAAGAATTTGGGGTATAATTCCATCTTCTCATTCCAAGCATTTTGGAAGAATTGCTGGTCTTTTTTTTTGTCTTTCAGTTGATGTGCTATTGTGCATGCTTTGGTGCACTTTACCTAGCCTGAGGAGACATTTTGGTGGCATTCACCATAGGCAATGAAATTCATACATGACATCTTCTAGTTTCAAGCAGTTAACGATGAAGGAATGA
Organism: Aquilaria yunnanensis; assembly: GCA_039654915.1. NCBI lineage: Eukaryota > Viridiplantae > Streptophyta > Magnoliopsida > Malvales > Thymelaeaceae > Aquilaria > Aquilaria yunnanensis. The sequence continues at coordinate 92,426,983 of CM077596.1, read as the reverse complement.
CAAATCCTCCTCTAAAGTTGTGGTTCTTTCGTGCATGCTTTAATACACTGTATCTACCCCCAACATTCAGCATAGGCATTGAGATTAAAATCTGACATGTATTTTGCTTTCTTCTTTGTATGGGTCTTCTGCTGGCTTGCGACATGTGTGGAGTTTATGATATGAAGATTTATCTCTTAGTTATTACTACCTTTATCATATGATTGATCTTTTCAGATGGCTAATTATCATTTTCTCCTGTTATTGCATAGATTGCCGGAGTGGAAAATGCATCAAAGTCATTGACCTGTTGAAGGACAAGAAGTTAAAGGGGTTCTCATACGTTAGTTGTTTAGCACTTGATGCAAGTGAGAGCTGGATGGTAAGAGCTCAAGCAATGAAATCATGATTGTGGTCTGCCTAGTAGTATACGGTTCAATGAATAAGTTAAAAGTGTGGCAATGTTCGATTGGAGATGTTGCTAATGTTATTATTGGCATTCTTCACTCTTTTGTCTTGATATGTTGATGTGCTTGGAATTCCCCTTGGTCCCAACTTTATGATTGGCTTGGACCATCATGTCTTGAGTTCAAATGGAATTTCAACTTTTTCCTCCATGTCATCGGCAGAATTGAGAAGAACAAAAAAAAAATAGATGAGGTCTAACTATGGTTGTGACACTCATTATTTGACATCTTCAAATATCCTTCTGTTACAGGGATGTGGAAACTGTCAAAATCTGTCGATTTGGAACCTTCTGGCTTCTGAATGCGTTGCACAGATATCCTGTCATGCATCTGTTCAAGATCTGGTGTTTGACAACAATCAAGTGAGTGTGGGAATACTGCTCTTTCACGTGTTTTAAGTAGGAGATGCTATTAGGTTCATGTTTAGTGGTCAACTCATGCGTGCATTTTTAGGGTGTTTTACAGGGTAAGGGAACACTTTTTGGAAGGGCACTAATCTGTTTAGATGTAACAGCATATATGGCAATATTTGGGAACTCTAGACTAGAATCAAGCTGATTAGTTCTTCATATACTTAGTGTCACCTGAAGTCCAGAAAGTATCGTCATTGTCCTCAACCTGCCAAATGTTGCTCTTTGGTTTTGATAAATTTAATTTTGAGACAAACAGGGCTGCCTTCTGAATTGCATGATATTATTCACATTATTTTGAAGGTTTGCTCTTCTCATTCCTTTCCAATGCATAATTGATGTTGTTATTTGCAGATACTAGCCGTTGGAGCAGAACCTCTACTCAGCCGTTTCGACTTAAATGGGACTAATCTTTCACAGATACAATGTGCTCCTCAATCAGCATTCTCAGTCTCGCTCCACCCATCTGGTGTATGTTTATTTTGAAAATTCTGTTGACAACTTCACTTGCGGTTTGGTGGTTTCTTAATTGTTATTCTATGTTTTAACTTTTTCCCTCTTGGTAACTTCACTTTGTGAATATACTAGATTGCCTATTCTAGGATCTAGAACATGTACACTGCTTCAAATCTGTTTTGTATCATTTGTTCACATTCCATGGCTTGTTTGTTCTTTTCATTCATCCATGCTTTCAGCATTTGGTGTGACCTGAACTTTTTTCCTGTCAGGTTATCGCGGTTGCGGGTGCAGAGGGTATCGTTGACGTCATATCACAATACGGAAGCCATTTGTGCACGTTCCGTGGCCATTGTCTGTGATAATTATTGATCTGAAAAACATGTATATGGTGTTTGTTGGACTGCCATGCTCAAAAGCAAGCTGTAATGGTGATAACGTTGTAGGTTTGCGGAGTATTATGTATGAGCTCTAACGTTCTAAATTCAGGGGAAGCCCTCAAGCTTTTCCTGTTGAGCCACTGTACTGTAGCCCTAGAAATCGATGTTCACTGTTTAACCACTTTTAAGTCCTCAAACTTCTGTCTGATTGAAGTACCCTAACAAAAAAAAATTAAAGAAGATGCGAAATGAATGCGAATCCATACAACTTGAGGCTACTTTGCAGGCAAGCAAACGAAATGATCATCTCTACTGTATCATGCAACTAGTTCCTTCTCCGCTAAGTTGTTGACTTAGATACATGACCATGTATCAGCCTTGACTTTATTCGATATACAAGTGTACAAGAGAAAAATATGCTACTTACAAGTTAAAGGGCTAGGTATATACCAGTTTTTTTAGGATCATAATGATAACTGAATTAGTTTTGTTGTAGTATAACATAAAGGTGAGGAGGTTAGAGTTTAAATTCTAGACCTTCCTATGTCTATCCAATATCTTAGTTATTACGTTAATAGTAGTTGTATTTGATTAGATGCTCTAAACTAATGACGTTCACACGCTTTTAAAAAAACAATATACACATAAAATTACATAGAGTTTTTAAATGAAATGTTCATAATTCTTTTTGGTAAAACGAGTATTTGGGTCGCGGTTGGACGGAAAGAGAGAAGCAGGGTTGGACCCGGTCGGTCGTAAACAATTTGCAAACGCCAATTGGCGGCTCTTAGACCGAGATCTGGAAAAGCAACCGGTTCGAGTCGGCCCAAAAAGCAGGGGCAAATCCGGAACTACGACAGACCAAACCAAAGCAGTGGCGAAGCCGAGGGTTGGGCAAGAGCAAGAAACAGCATCTTGGATATTAGATCAAGCAGAGCAGTCGCTTAGTCTCTTTCTTTCGCTCTCCCTGCGTTGTCAGAAACATCTTTGCCTCAACTCCGCGGCGCAGATCCGAGGAGTTTTGGCGCAATTTAACATCTTCCGACAAAGAATCTTCCTTTCGATCATCTTCATCTCTAGGTAACTTCTCATCCAACTGCTTCTTGTCTCTGTCTCTTCCGCCTCCTAACTTTTCAAGATTCTGCGTTCGAAATAGCGCTAAGTTTTGAGTTTACAGGCGGATTCTTCTCGATTTGTTATATATATCTCCGCGATCGGCGTTTTTCTTCCTTGTTCCTATTCTATTCTCTGTAGGTAGTGCGTAGTTTTTGTGTCAGCTGTTGAAGAATGGATGTTTATCGCTTGCTTTAAGCTTGGGATAAAATAGTACCTTTTTTTTTAAACACGACGATTGATGGGAACCTGATTGACTAGCTTTTTAGATGTTATGTCGAAGGGTATTATTCCCCTGAAGATATTCCAGCTGCTTTTGTTTGCAATAATAATAGCAATATGTTGATTGATTAACCCTGGCTCGCGTAAGTTAAGGATTTTCTCTGGAGATTTAAGCTGCAGTCGTGTTTTTCAAAGTTTGTTCTGCTGGATTGTTCATTAGAATTGTCAAAACTCTGCTAGTTGACTGGTACATATCTGCTGTGTGCATTCTGCATTTAGTGTTTCATGTTCATTTATATGTGCCTTCTGTGCTTCGTGCAGCCATGGCAAGTGCTGCACCTGAGGGTTCACAATTTGACGCCCGTCAATTTGATGCCAAAATGAATGAATTGTGAGTTCCTTGCCTGCTAGACTATGTGTTTTTCTATTTCCTTTCTGTTGGAACTTAGCTGTTGCTTTTTCCTCTAAGAAATGTTTCATCTCCTTTTATTAGGATAGTTGAGATTTGGTATGATTGCAATGGTTTTTTTTAATCTTTAATTGCATGCTAATTCATTCTCATGCGCTGGTATATTGATGGTTACAGGCTATCAGCTGATGGGCAGGATTTCTTCACATCATATGATGAAGTTTATGAAAGTTTTGATGCAATGGGCTTGCAGGAGAACCTCCTGAGGGGCATTTATGCTTATGGTATACTTCCGCTTTTGCCCAATACTTTTTACATTCGTAGAGATATATGCCATCAGCTGCTTTCTTCTTCTTTCTTTATTTTATTACATCTGAAATTGGGGACTCACATGTAGCAGACCCATCTAGTTCAGAATCATGGCTCAATCAATTCATTTTCTTTATTTGCTTGTCTCCACTTTTTTCCTTTTATCTCATATCATACCTATTGAGTAAAGAGGAATTGTTGTGATGCATTTCATGTTGTCTGTTGTTGCCTCAAGCTTCGTTTTATGTTAGAATCTTGTATGCATGTTTACAGGGGATCCTTTTTGTATTTTTGGAGTGCTATTGTGCATGCCTAATCAACTTAGCTGGATATTCTGTTTTGTAGGTTTTGAAAAGCCTTCTGCCATTCAGCAGAGAGGGATTGTACCCTTCTGCAAGGGCCTTGATGTTATTCAGCAGGCTCAATCTGGTACAGGAAAGACAGCAACATTCTGTTCTGGGATTCTGCAACAACTTGATTATGGCTTAGTGGAATGCCAATCCTTGGTTCTAGCACCAACTAGGGAGCTTGCTCAACAGATTGAGAAGGTTATGCGAGCACTAGGCGACTACCTTGGTGTTAGGGTGCATGCTTGTGTTGGTGGTACCAGTGTCCGTGAAGATCAGCGCATTTTATCAAGCGGCGTTCATGTTGTTGTTGGCACTCCTGGTCGTGTTTTTGACATGATGCGGAGACACTCACTTCGTGCTGACAACATCAGGATGTTTGTGTTGGATGAGGCAGATGAAATGTTGTCCCGTGGTTTCAAGGACCAGGTTCTTTCTAATGCCTACCCTTTTTCTTCTTGTTGTTGTGCTATTTTATACAGATATGAACTGAGCAGCTGCTGAATTACTGAAGAACTTTTGGGCTGATATGTGCTAGATGGCAGGGCTGTTTTTCATGGAGTTTGTGGGCACCTCTCTGTTTTTTTTTTTTTTTTGTTTAGGTTTTTTCAGCAAATTTTATAGCCCTTAAATATTTTTCAATCTATTTTGGCAGAAAACAAAACCTATGATGTTTGGTCTCCAAAATCTTAATGTTTTAGTGGTACTTATTTTTTTTGCAAAGGGAAAAATCATACATTTAGTTTCCTTGAATAATATTGTTTTTGTATGTCTTCTGGAGCTGATGATTACGCAGAAGCTCTTAAAGAGATCAAGTGGAATCTTTTTCCACTTTGGAAGAAGTCCTTTGTTTTTGGTTTTTGTGATATCTACATGATCTCTACATGCGAAGTCTTTTTGTTATTCTACTATAGTAGTTGTGATCCTGGCTGTCTTTTTGTCATAGATATATGACATTTTCCAACTTTTGCCACCTAAAGTGCAAGTTGGAGTATTCTCTGCAACAATGCCACCTGAGGCCCTTGAGATCACCAGAAAGTTCATGAACAAGCCAGTGAGAATTCTAGTGAAGCGAGATGAGCTTACACTGGAGGGTATAAAGCAGTTCTATGTGAATGTTGAGAAGGAAGAATGGAAGCTTGAGACACTCTGTGATCTTTATGAAACCTTGGCCATCACTCAGAGTGTGATTTTCGTAAATACCAGGCGCAAGGTTGACTGGCTGACTGACAAGATGCGTGGTCGAGACCACACAGTTTCTGCTACTCATGGAGATATGGACCAGAACACAAGAGACATCATCATGCGTGAATTTCGTTCTGGGTCTTCTCGTGTTCTCATAACCACGGATCTTCTTGCCCGTGGTATTGATGTTCAGCAGGTGTCCCTTGTCATAAACTATGACCTTCCAACACAACCTGAGAACTACCTGCATCGTATTGGTCGTAGTGGACGTTTTGGAAGGAAGGGTGTCGCCATCAACTTTGTGACGAGGGATGATGAGAAGATGCTGTTTGACATCCAGAAGTTCTACAATGTGGTCATCGAGGAGCTCCCAGCAAATGTTGCGGACCTCATCTGATGAGATTTTGCCGAGTCCATCTATCCTTTTTGAAGACAAGCAGCTGGATGCAGTTTGTCAGGTGTCACTTGTTGTGCTTTCAGTTTTCGTTCTCTCTTAATTTAGAGTCTTGTTTTATAGGCCTATGTCCTGATTTAAGATTGTTCTCTAGAAAACGTTTTGATCTAAAGATGTTTGAATATCCAATTGAGACACGAAAGAGAACTTGTGTTTTGCGCTCGCTCTAGAGGCTATTGTCGTCGCTCACCAGATGTGATATTATTACATTGCATTTGGACTTGAAGTGTGCAGGGGACCTGCTCCTTGCCCCCTTATTTGCAGTGCTCGCTGCTCAATATTTTGTTTGTGGAAATGGTATGAACTCTTACATGTGCGTCTGGCGCATGTTCCAAGTGTTCCTGTTTTGTTTTCAAGGTCGTAGGATTCCCTGTGTAGAGCCTTAGAGATTGTGGGATTTTCTTTGAAGAGCCTTGAACTAAAAGAGCAATTCACCGCAAAATGATAGAAAATTCTTTGGGGGCAAAGTCCATCTTCCCCATTAGGAATGATAGATGGGTCTCCTACCATTAAAAAAAAAAGTGATCAATCAAGAATATATAACATTTGTCTGCTATTAAATATGGAGGAGATGGCAAAATATGAGATTGCTGCATTGGCATAGCATGTAATTGACTGACACTAGTACTCCAGGTAAATTACAAACTTAAACATTAAGTCTGTTAACACTGTTACTTTTTTCCTCAGATTTTGACTTTGACACAATCGTCCACCTCACATTGTGCCGCAGCATGAAGAAAGAATATTCGCCTGCATATCCTGGCGCCTATAGCCGTTGGTAATAATACTAACTATGGTAATGATGTTACTTAATAATCTTTATTTTCTGTCATAATAATAATAATAAGCTTTAGCTTAAGGTTCACGTAGACATTCGTTTACCGGAATTCACAAGCCAAAGCTGCTTTATTTATTCCATATCTCGTGTTTAAGTTATACTAGTTATCATTTTGCTTTTCATCGGATTACATATCTTCCAAGTTTCTCACTTTTTGGTCGGCTTTCTTAGTGAACAAAGAGGAGGGTAAAACCAAAGAACAAATAAAAATGAAAGGGACTTTTTAACATGCTTATGGATGCTAATGAAAATTTTAGAAAATGCCTAAGAATATATTAGTCAGAAAAAGATTAATTATAGTATATATATTGAGGTTTAAGTGAGATTACATTTTACCCTTCCTTATTTTAGAAATCTACATTCACAAAGAAGTTTGTGAATTGTTTATAACTTCCTTGTATATGTACATAAATGACTGTATCCGTATATTAGATTGTTGGGTTAGAATTATGTGTACTCATCAATATTGAAGTCATTAACCAAGTATTGGTCTAATCTAGCGGCCCTCAAGGCTTTAAAATTGTTACATAAAAATGTGGTTGAACTTCTCACCCCTTCAGAGTCTCAAAGGGAAACATATACGCTCACGTGCACACACATATGTAGTATAATTCATAGATTAAATGTAGATTTACTATAGGCATGTATGTAAATTTATGGTTGTCAATTCCCGAATTAAATAAAATATTTTATAACAATGATTGAGTTGGAAAAGAATGTGAGGCATCTTTATATATATATAGAATATTTTATAACAATGATTGAGTTGGAAAGAATTAAATATTAGAATTAATAATTTACCGGAGACAGTTATGTGAATTATAATTGTCAATTCTTGAATTAAATAAATATCTTATATTTTTTTAACAATAATTGAGTTGGAAAAGAATGTGATTCAACTCTATTATAAAAAATATTTGCACCTTTATTGGAGCACTTTTTTTCATTATATAAAATATGCTATTAAAGCATACTTATTTTCACGTGTTTTGGCAATATTTACAGGTAACGTCTTATTGTTTTTATATCAGTTAAATTTTGACAAAGAAAATGAAATAAATAAGTGATAAAAATAATTGTTAGAGAGATAGTAATTTACAACCAGTTTATTTTAACTTAAATTCTATGACTTTTATCTACAACAAATAAAAATATAATAAGCTACAGTATGGGCCGTTAACAACATCCTTGCGATAAAAATAGCCGGAATGAATCATCTACCTTTCATCTAAACCAAGATGCACTTGGAAGATAATCTAAAATTATCTGAAACAAACTCTAGGCTAAAACTCGTTCTATAATAAGATAAATATAAAACAAAAAGGAAAAAAACACAAATGATAAATTCTAATAGATCCACCAGTGACATCCCATCAATAACTGTTTCAAATCATTTCCTCACGGATCACAATCATTGATTTTCTTTTTTTAAAGATACCAAAATCTCAATGAAGCCGAAGAAATACAGACTATCAAATAGACGAATTGCTTGAGGGAAACAAAGAAAGAGAAATAATCAATCAGGTCAAAGTTGAGGAAGAAAGCAGAAAAAAAATATAAAAAATTTCTTTCACGCCAGATGCGGTAAAGAATATTAGACTAAAGTCTTAAGAATTTGGCAAATCAAAATATTTTTCTATTTTTATTTTCTTTTGAGCAAATTTGCATAGATAATATTCCGATCTCGATCTCATCCGGAACTTTACGTTTCATGCCAAATTGGTCCACATGTAATCAATTTGGACACTTTTCGTCCATATACCTGGAATGGTTTCGTCCATATACCTGGAATGGTACAGGGATGGCAAGTAGGGGGTGAAATCCATTATCCGTAGATATCCGTCTATGATAGGTGAGTAAGCGGATAAAAATACTCATGATGGGGCGGATATGGGTAGCAAATCACACCCGTCTAGTAGATACGGCAGGTGGTAGATAGGGGTATCCATGACAGGTAAATCCGCCTCACTTACCTGTGAAACCTGTGATTACAAATTTTCTATTTATTAATTATAATTAAATGCAACACGTACATTTAACTAATATTTTATATTAATTCTCATCGAATATTTTCTTGTATGTATGTTATGCTTTTGTGTATTTTATGATTTTATTGTATTATATGTGGAAAATGACTTTGTATATATTTTTTATATTTTATTTTTATAAAATTTAAAAAGCATAGTTTAAAATTGCGGGTTACCCGTAGGTAATCAGGGCACGGGTGAAATTTTTCACTTGCTTATGGATACCAACAAAGTCACTGACATTAAAAAAATTGTGGGCACAGATGGCGAGTAGGGGGTATTGGCGTTACCATCCCTAGTATGGTGGGACTAAAGGCCGAGTAACTCTGTGAGTTGGAAGGCTCTTGGAACCAGGAAAAGTAAATGAGAATTAAGTTCCTGTTACAGAGATTTACATATAAAGAGTTAAGAATAACATTTTATTAGATGCATAATTGGGTAAGCACACAATGGAAACTTTGAGAACGGAATGAGAACTAACCATGTGGAACTGCACGGGAAGATTCATAAACGTATACCTGAATTAGTATTTTATTTAGTGAAACAAGTTTTGCTAAACTGAAAATTGTATACAAAATCTAAAATTTTAGATGCCAATATATGACCTGATGCACAATAAATAAAATTGATTCTACTCCCTTTGCCCAATTTTGGATGATACATTTCTTAGGTACAAAGATTAAAATATATGTAATTTATGTTATTCTTTTCATTTTTATCGATGAAGGTAAAATAAAAAAATTTCTTTTGGGTTTAGTATTAGTGTTAGAGATTAGTGTCAGAGTTTTAAAAAAATTATCTAATGATCGTTTTTAGTTTTTAGGTTTAGCAATTTTATCATCACGATTAAATAAATTATCTAAAACTTTGATGCTAATTACAAAAACTATTTCCAAATGGTGCCTTTGTGCAATGCTTGAATTTTGTGCAAAGAAAGTTTAATTAAGAGTAGTAAGATAAATTAGATGTTAAGAATTGTCCAAGAAGGAAAATGACTCACCCTTTTTGAGACAGTTTAAAAGAAATACTTATCATTCCTTTTAAGACAAAAAAACTGAACAATTTTTAACATTAATAACTAAAATCAATATATATATATATATATATATATAAAAGAAAAAACTCACCCATTCCCCATGACTACTTCCTTTAGCATTAATTTCATAGTACATTTCCAACATTAATTTTCAAATTTATTTTTAATAATTAATACTTAGGTCCTTATATATCTCTTACTCCAAAATTCACTAATTCCCCAAGGCTACTTCTTATACAATTAATTGCATAGTGTGTTTGTATGGTTTAATAACTTAGACCTTCATATAGTCGTGACTTCAAAATTTAGATTTTAAATTATAATTCTTGGTAAGCTATTTCTATCAAAGTAGAGAGTCTTTAAAATTCTATTTTTTATATATTTTAGTAATTGAATTTATATATATATATATAAAGGAGAAACTCACCCACTTCCCAATACTGCTTCCTTTGGGATTAACTTCATAGTACATTTGTAGTATTAATTTCAGAATTCATTTACTATAATTAATAGTTAGGTACTTATATAGCCATCATTTTAAAATTCACCTATTTCCCCAAGACTACTTCTTTTATCATTAATTGCATAGTGCATTTGTATTGTTTAATAATTTAGCCCCCTATATAGTCATGACTCTAAAATTTAGATTTTAAAATATAATTTTTAGTGAGCTCTTTGTATCATATCAGAGAGCCATTAAAATTATACTTTTTTATATATTTTAGTAATTGAATTTAAATTTCTATTCTCTTAACATAATAAAACACCATTAGCTTTTGTTCTATTCTTAATGGCTCATTAACAATATTATCCCTTAATCAATTGTTTTAAATAAATTTCATCTTTTTATTGTTATTTAGTAGCTTTAATTTCCATTAAAATGCTTTGATTACAATTTTATTTGATTTCAATAGTATTAATATTGTCTATCAAACTTTCCCAAGACTACTTCCTTTAACATTAACTTTATAGTACATTTATAGCATTAATTTCAAAATTCATTTTTAATAATTACTACTTAGGTCCATTAGAATACTTTCAATAAAAATTTATTTGGGTTCAATGGTATTGTCTAACCAACTCATATATATATATATATATATATATATATATATACACACACACACACACTTGCCTTCAGTACACACTTAATATTGTCATTCATTCTTATATCTTCTTCCTGTCATTTCTTGCTACCTTTCTTCATTTTTTCATTAATTTATATTTTTAGATTCTCCCCAATACCAAAGAACAAGTAGCTATTTAAAAAGAATGATAATTTTTCTTATTTTTTTTGTTTCATAGTATTTGAATTCATACAATGGACAAATATATTCTTTTATAAATCTTTTCTTATTTTTATACTCTCCTAACAAAACATATTGCATTGGAGGAATTGTCTCCTTAGAAGACTAACAAGACTATTTAAGTAAGGGTGTGTCATTTTATGAGATGTTTTAAATTTTTGAAAAGGTCACTAATTTATCAGTACCGATTTTGTTATTGTGTATGAAAAGGTAATTTTTTTTTTCATATATTCTACTGAATTTTACAATTTATTCTTTTCTTTCTACTATAAAGCTTTGTGAAGGAAGTATGTATATTTTCAAGAATTTCACAGTTCTTCCAAATAAAAAGACTTACTAGATATTAGATACACATCCATTTATGATCCACTTTACTCATAATGCACAAAATCCATGATGTGAATCATGAACCTCATGATTTTCTCATGCTTAAATTTGAGTTTGTTGATTTGGACCAACTTAGCACATGTGTAGATCAGGAAGAATTCTTTATAGGTTTTCCTAAAATTTTTCTAAAATACAATTGGATGCCGCATGTACTATCCAAATGTCATTATTTCAATTCCTGTTTGCATGACAAATATTGTGGGAGTTGTTGTGGAAGTTGGTACAAATAGAGCAACAGATTGTTAAGAGTGATTTAGTTGGTACTTTAACCATAAAATTACAGGATTTGAGGTATTTTTACACCATAATGTTCAATGTTTTTCCTTTTTTCACTAATTTCCATCTTTTTTGTTTATAGTGAGAATAAAATTCCACTTATATTATGGTTAGAGTTCTCCAGAATTTTTTTGGTAAAAAATGGAGAAAATGAATTATCTTGTGTTGTAAGAGTTTTCACTTCTTTGGTCATCAAAACTTTTCAAGATTTTGAACATATTGTACGTTCTCTCATCCACATTTAGCTTTACTTCTCATTATACTATAATATAAACTTTTTAACTAACTTATTTTTGTATATAGGTTGATTAAGCTTAGGAACTTTAAGATTGAGCAAGATTTATTTAAATATTTAAATTCATGAGATTGACACTATAAGGGATGATTTCATGTAGGTTTCTAAAACCAATTTTTGGTTTACAGTATATGTCTTACTTTTATTAATAACTTATCACTTATGATTTTATATTATTATTTGAATATATATAATGGTTAAAGCACTACAATAAAATCAAAGCAATGGTTAAAACACTACAAGATTATCTAGATAAAATTATGAAAGATTTATAATCTTAGTAGTTAAGATATATTTTATTACAATTAAAGGTTCTACAAGGAGTAATGTCTCATTTTGAATAATATTATTAATTGAAAATAAGAGTTTGGATAAGTTTTGTATCATACAGCTAGACTACATATATAAACAATAAAAATATAACTTATATTCTAATATATAAACTCAATTTCAATTTAATGAATGATTCATGTGCATCACATGTGTTGGTCAACTAATTTTAACATATAGGTTGTTCCTGGGATTCGAACTCGAGCCTTTCTATTCCTTTGGTATAATGTCCTAATGCCGGAATGGAGATGATATGGAAGGGGCTCAGCTGGAACTGGAAAAGTCTCGGCCTCTTTCCATGCTTCTTCCCACTGTCGAATAAAACTTTTTTGCCGTCATCTCATGTTACAGCCACCCAAGTCTCACTGCCTTGTTACATCATCTTCCCATGAATTTTCTCTCCCGTGGTTTTCCAAATTTCCTTCTGCAGTGCAGCCAGCAACAGACCGCTCAGCTCTCTCCACATCGATTGCCACTTCGCAAAATTTCTTCTGCCTGAAAAATAAAAAAATCTCCTTTCCTTGTCCTTTCCCCTTTCTGGAGTCTTTTGTTTCCAATTCCCAATCTCAATAATTAAAGCTTGCATGATTCGGAGGCAAAAAGGAAGGAAAATCAGAAGCAATGACTCTGTAGAAGCTCCACGCGTAATCATTGGTTAGCCTGGTGGGCATTGTTTTCTACTCTATTGAACCCTTCTGCTAAGCTTCTTCTCCGTTCTTCTATTTGGGTTTTCCGTGTGTCATCTCAAATGGCGATTTTGGAATCGCCGGAAATCGCCGGAAGCGCCGCCACTGTTACGACGGACCCGAAACAAGAGACGTCAACTCTCCGCCGGAGAGGCGGCTCTGGCGCTGCAGTCAATGGCCAGGGCGAGGATGGGGCTGAATCAGTGAATTTCATGGCCAGTGGTGAGCCGGCTGCAAATGTGCTCCATGGTCGAGACGGTACAGATATAAAGTTCACCTACCGGCCGTCCGTTCCGGCTCATCGGAGGATCAAGGAGAGCCCCCTCAGCTCTGATGCTATTTTCAAACAGGTTTGGAAGATTTAACTTCTTTCTTACTTGAATTTTAAACTTTTGCTGCTGGCGCTCAGTTGTGATTTTGGTTTGGCAGAGCCATGCCGGTCTCTTTAACCTATGCGTCGTAGTACTTATTGCGGTCAACGGCAGACTTATAATAGAAAATATCATGAAGGTTGGTACCGGTTCTGTGCATTTGCTTTTACCCTGCTGGTGGTCTATGACTGGCATATTTGTTCTGTTTTTGTTGCAGTATGGGTGGTTGATTAGGACAGGATTTTGGTTTAGCTCGAGATCATTGAGAGATTGGCCACTCCTTATGTGCTGGTAATGGCTCCTAATCTTGGGGAATCCGTTTGTGCAAGAGAAGACATGGTGTTAGAATAACATCTTTAGATTTGTGAACCTTTTAAATTCCCTAGTTTCTGATGCATCATTCCATGCTTTGCAGTCTTAGCCTCCCGATATTTCCACTTGCAGCTTTTATGGTTGAAAAGTTGGTGCAGAGGAAGCTTATATCTGAACGTGTAAGTGATTGTTAATGAAGAACATGCTTATGCTTGTTCATCTCCACTTGAACTTCGAAGTGTTATTTGTTTGCTTGTGTATGTTAGCCATTTAGGTAAATAATCTAGTAAGAAGTTAGATGCTAACTCTGTGGGGACAATGTGTTTGACATCAACTTGCATATATTAACTGCTAGTAGTATATTGCAGGTTGTTATTCTTCTCCATGTTATCATCTCCACAACCGCAGTTCTATATCCTGTTCTCGTGATTCTCAGGTCAGTTTTATATTTTATTGAGGGCTTTTTCTGAAGTTGGCCATTTATTTGTTGTGCGATCAATCTACTTTTTACTTCATATAGTTTGTAATTTTAGAAATATGTATGTTATTGCTATAGACTGTTGTAGCTAAGTAACGGTTTTCTAATAGCTTGCTTATTTGCTAGGGCAAATCTTTATGAAAAATCTGTTTTTCTGTATATGAAGAACTTAATAATTAGTTGAATTCATGATGGGGGTTTTCTTGCATAGTGTTAGTTATCCATAATATAGTAAAGACATTTACAACAGATAGAGTAATATATGAACAGAGGCCTCTCCACAATATAAATCAGAAACAACTCCCTTGACTTAACAATGTGGGCTAGCACCACCACTTCACACACCCTCTCATCCTCAATCGTGATTCTCAGGTCAATTTTATATTTTAGATGGCTTTTTGTGAAGTTGGCCGCTTATTTGTTGTGCAGTCAATCTACATTTTACTTCATATAGTTTGTAGTTTTTAAAAATATGTACGTTTTTTGCTGTAGTTAGATTTCTGCACCTACACCTGTTATAGCTAACTAATGGCTTTCTAATAGCTTGCCTATTTGCTAGGCCAAATCCTTATGAAAAATCTGGTATTCTATATATGAAGAACATAATAATTAGTTGAGTTCATGGTGGAGTTCTCTCTCATAGTGTTAGTTATCCATAATGTAGCAAAGACATTTCCAACAGCTAGAGTAATATGTCAACAGAGGCCACCCCACAATATAAATCACAAACAAATCCCTTCACTTGACAATGTGGGCTAGCACGAGCCAAGGTTGTCAAAGGTGAAAGGCACACCCAAGGCGCTAGACCCTTGTATCACCTAAGGCGCAAGGCGCGCAAAAAACCGCTCGCCCGAGTGAAGGGGGGTGCACAAAAAAAATATATAGTAGTATGGTAGAAGATATACCAGATGATAGAAATTTTATCATGAAATAATAAAATTCAGTTATTAAAAGCCTTGCTTATATGAATGAAATGAACGTTTTGGTATGATTTTTTTGGTTTTTATAAATATTTGCAGGTAAGTCGTTTAATAAAGTTTGGTTCAACAAACTTAATTTAGTACAGTTGGGGGGAGGGGGGGGGGATTCGGGTTTTAATCCAATTAAAGGGGTTCTATTATTGGTTGGGTAAAAGACATGTCAACGGGAGGTTAGGAAAGGGATCCTGGTTTTTTGGTTATTTACAATATTTGCCACTGGATAAGTGAGGTTAGGAGACAGCAAGGGGATCGAGAGATTGAGGCACTCAAGTCACTGAGAATGGTCCATGACAGTGGATCCGTTGTATTCGAACAAGATTAGACATTATCCGGCGTATTAGCTTGGATCCGACACCATCCACCAGTGGAGCTGCAGTGGATCGACGTCGTCCGGCATATTAGCCTGGATCCGACATCATCCGTCGGTGGAGCTAAAGTGGATCAACGTCATCCGGCATATTAGCTTGGATCCGACGTCGTCCACCAGTGGAGCTGAAGTGGACCCAACAGGACAGCAATCACCCAGCAGGCTAGAGGCGCACGCTTGATTGAAGACGTCATCCTTGCTGCGCCTCAGCACCTAGGCGCTCGCCTTGCTCACCTTTGACAACCTTGAGCATGACTTCACACACCCTCTCACGCACACCGCAATTGTGCTTGCTGGTGAGAGGTTGAAAACGAGTTTTTGATGTGGACTATAACAGCAACAATGGGGCTTACAACTGAAGCGTGGGTAGTGCCAGGATTTGGGTTATGATACACTGTTAAAGCATCTGACATTAATGATGGGGGCTCAACATAGCAATGCGAGAGAATATTTTAGTATACTTCTCCATAATTTCTAAGGAGGCATCACTTTGAGACAATTGCTTACTTAAACCTGTGTTTTATAGCTTTAGTAGATGGTAAAGCTAATTAATAAACTGTATATCTCCTGCAGCTGTGACTCGGCTTTTTTTTCTGGTGTGACGTTAATGCTGTTTGCGTGCATTGTCTGGTTAAAATTGGTATCATATGCTCATACCAACTATGATATGAGAGCAATTTCCAGGTCAGCTGAGAAGGTACTACTAAATGAACTCTGAAAACTTGTATATGTCCTCATTGTGAATAGTAAAGAGATAAAAGGGGGTTGCAAGCAATTGTTTCAAGTAATGAAAGTTCAAGATGTAATGGAAGTCTTCTTAGTAGTTTATTGCTTTCATGTTCACAAAATTTCTCTATTCTATAGTTTCGAACTTGAGTCATCGCAACATTTCAATAAAAGCTACAACTTCTTCCAGCTTGGCCTCTTTATTTGTCATGGTTCTATTGTTTGTATTAGGCTGGTGTTCCACCTAATTCTTCAAATGTGGATTACCCATATGATGCTAATTTCAAGAGTTTGGTGTACTTCATGGTAGCCCCCACATTATGTTATCAGGTAAGATCACTTTGTTTTCTTTTGTCATTTGACTTCTGATGTTTCTTTTGCATGTTGCAACTCTATTCAGTATGTCCCATAATTGCTGGATATGGAAGGTTGGAGTTTTTCCGTTGTTTCAATTTACCTTTCTCTAAATTTTTTTCATGACATAAGTTTAATTCAAAAGAATGTCATTAGTTGTCATTCAACAAATTATCCGTATTCTTTTCTTTAGATGTATTTAATGCGATTAAGTTTTTGTCATTGTGTACCTTGTTTAGGAGTTGCAAACATCTTTTGTCTTGAGTGTGCTTTGTTTAGGGTGTGATGGATGACAAATAATTTATTTTTCAAGAATGTATATGTTGCTAATCTTATATCTGTTTAGAGTTCCTGCTTACATAGATTGGCTGGCAGTTGGCATTTAAATTTGTGAAATCATTTTGGTGAATTGGCTGGTGTTAATCGACTATCTTCTAGCTTGCCTGTCATTATCTTATAGTTACCAAATTTGATAATTTCAACTTTGACCTGAGAATAACAGATCAGTTTTATTGTTTTTGTGTCCTGCCATTGTAGACAAGCTATCCTCGTACACCATGTATTCGGAAAGGTTGGGTGGTTCGTCAATCTATTAAGTTGATTATATTTACTGGACTAATGGGTTTCATTATAGAGCAGGTATGGTGCTTATTGATTTACCTTCTGTGTACTTTGTGAGATTTCTGTATCTTCTCATGTTATTTTCTGTTCTACTTTTGCAGTACATTAATCCTATTGTTCAGAATTCTCAACACCCTTTGAAAGGAAATCTTTTATATGGAATCGAGAGAGTGTTAAAGCTCTCAGTTCCAAACTTATATGTCTGGCTTTGCATGTTCTACTGCTTTTTTCACCTGTGGTATGTACACTTTTAATTACTTAAGGCAGGTTTTCTGTCTCCTTTGAGTCATATGAATATTACATTAATTTTCCTGCTCTAATTTATGTCTTTCAATTTTTTGGTGAACATTCGATAGCTATAGTTACAGAGTAAGGATTAACTTACACATGCGTGTAAGAATTACAAACTATTACACACTCTTGTAACTTTGTAAAGTAGTACTATTTTACTACACCAAAAGTTGGATCTAAAGCTCTAGTCACGAAGATCATACTTGTCAACTTTTAGAATACTCAGAAATCTCTAATATATTTATTTAGCAATTGCATTTTTATTTCTAAGTTTTAATAGCTTGAAATTTATAGAACAAATTACAAAAGATCACGTATTCAATTGAGCTAAATTTTTTTGTACATGATCTTCAATATTAGAATATTTAATCCAACGGTGGTATCAATTATGTCTTCAACATCTAGACAGTTATAGAGTCGTGTAGGAACATAAAATTCTTATGTGTGTAACTGCATCCTTACTCATAGTTGTATTTGCGGCCACAATAATTGGCAATAATTTTCCTTTCAGCATGCTCTTAAATTGGACTATCAAGTCATATGCCTAGTAACATATTTTTCTTGATATCTGTCATATATATTGAAACAAATTCAGATCTTTTAGAAGCCACTTATCAGTGATTCTTTATTAGCTCTCTCGATGGATTCAACCCTTTCAAGAACAGCCTTTCTCTAACCCTGCCATATTTTTTCTGCTGTGCGCATGCTAAAACATTTTCAGGCACTTAATTACGCTCATATCATATTGCTCAACTCCCACTAGCATGTGCCATGGTTTTTGAAGCTAATTCAAAAGTCTTTGAACAGGTTGAATATACTTGCTGAACTTCTTCGTTTTGGTGATCGTGAATTTTACAAAGATTGGTGGAATGCAAAAACTGTTGGGGAGGTAATGGTTTTGTTACTAATGTTTATTTCATAACTGAAATTTCAATAATAATTGATTGAAAATAAAAGAGGTACTAAAACATATGTGTTTTCTTTTGATTTCTGGGCTTTGTTGCTATCATCAGTACTGGAGAATGTGGAACATGGTATGCTCTTCCTCTTACTCCCAAATTCTTTAGTAGTTTCCAGCGTCGTGTGATTAACTTTTTCAACTCAAACTTTGTGTAAATGAGCTCCATGGACTGTCAAAATGTGTTTACTAGCCATGCAGTCACAGACTAATTCGATTTTAAAAAAACCAGGGCATTTGCTCTTCTGTTATTGATATTCTGATTTCTTCTGTGTTTGTTAAATATGTTTGTTTTTGTTTTCCAGTTAATCTGGAACCAGTAGATACAATATGTGAAATGAAAGGGGGAAGATGGCAGTTGGTTAAGCATATATCTAACACAATTCCTTTATTACAGCCTGTTCATAAGTGGATGGTACGCCACATGTATTTTCCCTGCCTAAGAAACGGGATACCCAAGGTAATTGAGTTATTTTTGCACCATAGCTCGGTAGTGCATATCTAGTCGTACTAATTATCTTTTCTTTCTCTTCTGTAATGCCTGTTCGATACTGTCTCTATGGTAGACTGTTGATAATTACTGAGGTTTACTTTTCAAATCCAAAGTAGGGTGCCAGTTGTATATTTACTCCTTAGGCCCAAAATAATTGTCCATTAGACAAAAACTCATCATGGTTTCAGGAAGTCACAATAAATGCAGTTTTTTATTGGTCAAACAAAGTACTACCAATCTCAGCTCTTAATATCACAATGTCTTTTGTTCTAGCTTTTTCATGTGAATCATATTAAGGATATAACAGTCTTGAGTACAAAATTGAGACTTTCATTATAGAAGTGGACCATAAAAATGGGACAAGTAAAAAAGGGAAATGGGAGAAAATTATTTTGTGATTGAAGGAGTATTTAATTACGTTCCTGTTTTAGTCATGCATTAATTTCTAAGCTATTTATAGAAAAAGGAATATATTCTTGAATATATAATTGTTGAAGAGTTATTTTCACAATTAATTTCCTTAGTTTCATTTTGTTTGTCTTCCTATTCTTGTATTATTCATTAAGTTTTAGTTGCAAGGTCTTATTTAACTCTTAATGATTTACCTTTTCTTCCTTGTCATCATTATTCAGGGAGTTGCGATTGTTATCGCATTCTTAGTATCAGCGGTGTTTCATGAGGTACGTTTATCTTAGTCTAACCTTTTGTTTTAGGTTATCTCTGCTGTGTGTTAATGCGTGTTCTGAACTTCCAAATATACTCTCCACATTAAAAGAATGATAATTCCTCATTTTCACAGAATTTAATGATGTCCTTTTATATCATTTTTTATGAGTTTTACTTATACTCCCTTATCCAATGTGCTTGTGTGGTATAAGTAGCACCTCTGCGGGTAAAGTTCAAAGATCATCTGTAAACATATATATTGGTGTCATTCATATAAAAAACTTTTACTAGTTATGTCCTTTCTCGAATGGAGAGAGTAGAACGTGTCATACTCTGCTTTTTGCCCGCTTTGGTTTCACAAATAGCAATGGTGCGCTAGATGATCAAACAATTAATACGTGTATTGTTATTTTATCATAGAAAAAGACTTCTCTTGCCTGTGTTTGTAGAAGTTGTGTCTGTTCTGAACACTGTTTAATCATTGTCATAATCACATATTAAAACTTGAAATACCATGTTGGGTTGGTAGCATGAAGTTTGGAAGTTTATAATACGTCCATATAACATAATAAATCCATGAGAAAGAACAAAGGGACATTGTTTTACCCCAGATCGCCTTCTTTACAGACTTCTGCTTTCTTTGACTTCCTGAATTCATGGTTCTGCAATTGTCACTGTTCCTGTTCAGTTAGTGATTAATGTCGTTTAATTTATTGACAGTTGTGCATAGCAGTTCCTTCCCATGTGTTCAAGCTCTGGGCTTTCATTGGAATCTTGTTTCAGGTATCTGGATTTTCCAGTAATATTGACGCAGTGAACCCTTTAATCCATAGCTGGAACTCACTGGACACTAAACTTACTCCGGCTTCATTTGTTTCTCGTCTATTGGCACTTATTGTTACCAGGTTCCTTTGGTCTTGATCACAAACTATCTACAAGATAAACTCAGGAGCTCAATGGTATGTACTTTTCTTTTCTCGTATCCTGTGTTTGGAGGTGCTGCTTTATTTTATTCTGTTTAAAATCAATATATTCTCTATTACAGGTGGGAAATATGATATTCTGGTTCTTTTTCTGTATACTTGGCCAACCTATGTGTGTGCTTTTGTATTACCATGACTTGATGAATCGCAAAGGAATATCAAAGTGAAAGCAATGGTCTTTTGCTTTGTATGCACTTTGCAAGCCTGTATTTTTTATACCTGGTAAACGCCGAAGTGAGCTTGAAACGTGCCATCTGGTGATGTGTCCCCATGTCCATGCAACATGGCACTTAAGGCCAATGTTCCTATCAACTGGTCAGATACAGAGGAAGTTCCTCATGGAAAGCAATTTTGAGATGTCCTGTTGGCAATTGAGTCCACATTTGTACATTTGTTCAAGTCCCAATCCAACTTCTTGATTAGTGCGAGGAAAACTGTACATAACTGAAATATATGCTGTTTATATTAGAGGCAATAAACCTGCAGTAGCATCCTTGAAGATTATGAACTATTTGTCCTACGAACAATTTGAGTTGTGATCCTTGACCGCTTAGTGTTCTCGGTGTAGCTGGCCATGAACATGGTGCAGCAGGTGGAATACAAATCTGAAGGGGCTAAAGTTGGTTCATTTGGTCCCAACTATTAAAAAGAGTTTGGAGCATTCGCTTAATTATCATCATCATTATTACTAGTGCTATTAAGATTAACTCATTGATCTCATCAGAAAGCTTAGTTCTTTGATTGATGTGGCAAACGTTACAGGAGTATAGTGGATATGGTTGAGGATTTGTTTCTAAATCAACTGAACCGGATTGAACCAGAGGAGAGAGATTGGACAACAGAGTGGGCGAGGAGCACGAAAGCTGCAATTACAGAGTGTCAAACCCAACCCGAGTTCATTTGAAATGGTTGCTTGGCAGCCAAGAACAAGGGTCAAGCATATAATAATTGGTTGGCAGCCTGCAGGGGCCAAGGCAAGCAAGCTCCCTAGCAATGTGTGGAAACGTAAGTGTTACCTCACCTCTGCCTTATGCACCAATTCACACACTAAATGAAGCAAGTTTTAGTGAAGAGATGCTAGACAAAACTGTCACAGAAATTGGCAATGTGTTCGTAAAAACCACAGAATCTCTGTCCTGACATTGGGTTTTGGCAACCCCTTTTTTAGCTACAGTTGATAATAGCACTAGTGTTTGGCGTTAAAGGTTGAAAAAATTTTTAGCATTAGAGGTTTGAAAAGACTATCACAATTGTTGGTAGTTTATTTCAACCTCCACTGCTAATTTTAAATGCTATTCCTAAATGAAACCAAAGAGAGAAGCCGATTTAGAAACTCTAGCTACAAACACAAACCTGAAGAGATGATAAATGACAGAAATACAAACCCACAATTATACAAAATTCAAAGAGAAACCGTGTTTGTAAAACTGACATTCATGAGCAACGCGGATGGCCAGGCAACAGAGTCTGGATTTTTTATCAAATCAAAAGTTCTAACCCTAAACTAAGCCAACATCAGCCTTTCGTTCACACAAACATCAAGCATTGAATTGAAGTAGATAGCTCCATGCACTTTGATCATTTACTTAAAGGATCATAATCACCATAATCCAGATCATCTATATCACCACGATCATCTTCTTCATCAGTACAACAACAGACCTTATCCTCACAGGGCCGAGGACTCTCACCATTAGGCGCATTAGAATCACCGCCATCACCATCACCTGCTAAAAGCCTCTCAACATGGGCAGATGCCCAAAGCAGCTGATGTCTGGTCTCATCAGAATCTGATTCACCAACTTCATCATCATCATCACTCTCATCATAGCCCTCTATCTCGCTAAGAAGCAAAGAAAGGCCGGGTCCCTCGAAATCAGTTTCCTCTCGATAACGGTAAGCTTCAGTACATGTATCTGTAGCTGAATAGCCGTAAATTATTTGCTCGCAAGAATACTTGTCTGTTGATTCTGTCTCTTGTTTTCCAGCTGCCAGCAATATTGGAAACTGATCAGGATGTATGAATATTCATAGAGATGCCACAGATGCAGCTTTGTATTGAATAAAAACCAATTGCCATTTTAAGGCTTACCGAGGAACTTCAGAAACTGAAAGAAGAACACCATGAAAACGATCAATACTTTCAAGTTCTGAGTAATGGCCATGGTGTTCGCATATTTTTCAAGACAGGGGCGCTCTGGCTAGTTTTTGATAATGTGCGTAAAAACCAATAACATCCTCAATAAAAATATTGAGAAACATTTCTATCATCGTCGTCCTCGGATTGCCCTAGATTATTATTGTCTTTAAGCAATTAAACACATCTATATATTATATATGTAATATTAAAAAAAATATTTAAGGAAAATTTAGTTCATCACCTAAGCAAAGGGGAAAGGTGTAATTAAGTTTTAGGAAGTAAAATGGAGAACCATGGATTTTAAAACCAAAAGAAAAAAGGGAAGAATTTTACTCTTTTTTTTTTTTTTTTGCTTTTGGTTTTTTATTGGGAGTTCCATTGAGGGGGATACCAAATTGGCTGGAGATGGAGTCCATGCACTACGGTTTGGAGGTCACATATTCAGAAAAAAGTGACTAGAACATCCAAAGGTTTCTGATGATAAGGATGAAAAAATAGAACTAAAAATCCGCTCATAGACCACGATTTTTGTACACACTAATAGAGAAAAACAAACTATATTTAAATTGTTCATAAACTATCAAAACAAAAATTAGAATCAATCTAAGAGAACGTAAAAAAGGTTAAGTGTAGAGTTGGCAGGATTAGTGATGAAGGAGAAGAGGAGAAGAAGAAGAGTACTGCACCACAGGGGAAGGGTAGAAGCCAATCCTTGGGCCTTGCCGTCTCCAACTTTCTCCACGAAAAAAATATATGCTAATATATATAGACATTGTAGTGATGGAGAAGGAGGAGAAAGAAGAGTACGCCATGGAGCAGGGTTGGAAGCTAGCCAAATCAGATATGTATGCTTTTCACCAATAATTCTAAGTGAAACCAACCTAACTTATCCTCTATTCTAAAAAACTTACACTCAGTTCATTTCAACTTAAGTCAATTGATTTCAAAATTACTTATTTTTATTTTTATATTTTTTTTATCCGAAACTAACTTTAATTAAAAGCTAATGTTATGTAACTGCAATAATTCATTGAAAATATAATTTTTGTAATTTTATTAAATTTTTATGAATTTTTTTAGTTTAAGACATTAAAAAGGAAATTTTCATAAAAATTTAACAATATCATAAAAATTTAGATTCAAATGGATTATTGTATCTATATACTTGATAGCCGAGGTGCCCATCACTGACCGAGCTCCCAGACCTGACGGAGTACCGACTTCGCCAGAGGGAAACAGCCAGCTGAGGTCGGAAGGATGAACGATCCCCCTGGTCTAATGTAGGGAATTCGCTTCCTTAGGAAATGATAGGACCAACCTCGGTAGAGCGGTCAGACCCTCTTCGGAAACAGAAGTATCCCTCGGAGGACCCGTCCTCGGGGAATACATTCCCCGAAACGTTAGAGTAACCTCGGAAAGTACGAACAAAGCATTTAAGGAGCCTCTGACACCTCCCCATAAAAGTCGTCCCCCAAGTACATTCTGACACGCTATCACTGGAGCACGCCATTAGAGGGACGCCTCGATACGACACTCTCGGAATGCCTATGCTGTCAAACCAGGCGACTTTTGCTGAGATAAACATCCCTTCGTTCCCGGAAAAGCAGGGATCGCATCCCACCGGACACGTGTCGTGATCTGGAACGACCACAAGAGGAAAATGACTTCTGTACGCCTCCTTTATAAAACACCCAGGAAGCATCCTAGGGGGTAAGGGAAAAAGTTCTCTTTGGATACACAAAAGAGCACATAATCCAATTATCTGAAAATATTGACTTGGGTGTCGGAGACTCCTCCCCGGGAATACACACCGGGGACCTCCTGACCTGTGTTTTCTGGAGTATTTCAGGTACATTCCACTGGGGAATCTCCTCCAAAAGTGCTCTCCTCCATCAGAAGTTTTCCCTACCTGTACAATGACACATGATAAAGACGCCGCAGGCCACCAATACTATTGACTTTCAAATAAAATTGATTTTAGACAAAAAAGATGAAAAAGTAAAAATAAGTCAATTGAGTTAAGTTAAAATGAATTGACTCTTGCAGTTTGTTCCTTTAAACATGATTTCCGTAAATATCCGTTTTGTCGAAAAAGGGGGAAAAATCCATCAATTCTAAATTAGGCAATCATTCAATGGTTTTTGGTAGATAAAACCCGACTTACATTCAATTATTATTTGATAATTGGGCCCGTGACTTGATTTATGAATAGGAGCCTAATGAAACCGATTTGACTTATAAACTTATAAACTAGGACATAAACCCATTGAGCCCACTTACTGTATGTATATATATTAGAGGGAAATTGACGTGCGTCCCTATCACCGATCACAAAGATAGCAACACCGTCCATTGTCAAGGGACCACGGCCACCGATGGAAACCGGGCCTCGATCTGTATCCGGCTGCTGCTGCTCAAACCTATACACTACCAGGATACTCGCGATTAGAGGGGGAGAAGAGCCGATGCAGAACTCGCCACTTCCGACCCGGTAGAAAACAGGGAATGTGGCCGCTCCGCTCCCAATCGAGGCAATACCATGCTTTGGGCGCTACAAAACAGGGGTGGCCATCACCCACGCAAGCGCGGCCGTGTCCTGACTAAGGTAGACAACTGCCCGATTTCTCTCATCCAGCCCGAGATCTCGCGCTCCGACGACGAGGAGCCGATCTTAGTTCTGGAAAAGCTCCTCTTTTGCCGAGGTCAATACGAAATTCATCGTCGATGGCAATGGCCGGCCCTCGCGGGCGTACGGTATCTGGTGGAGCATCGCCAAAGCATTCATTGCTTCCTGTCCGACGCACACAGAGGAGCAGTTTTTGAAACGACCCTCGCCATCGTTTGCCATAATTCGGCCGCCACCGAAAGCGGGCCATTTGGAGGATGAAAAAGAAAAACGGCCGAAGAGCATGGGCATACGGTGTGGCATCATGGGAGAAGAATCTGACCCAAGATTTGCAAAACAAATAACAGCAAAGCAAAAAAAAAAATAGTAATGCAAGACACGGAACTTCTGGAAGAAAGAAAGGAGGAGAGAAAGATGGTCAAAGGCGTAAGGTGGAAAAGGTGGAAAAAGGGCCATGTCAGCCAGCAGGAGGTAAAAGGCGCACCAAGCTAAAAGAGAAAGGAAAAAAGGTGAAAGATGCCAGGGAATGCCCCAACTTATGGGAAAATTGCTAATTTTCCCCCCAAGGTACCAAATATGTTACTGCATATATATTTTTTCGTATAAAAATATATGCTATTATGGATGCATGTAAAGCATAAATATGCTAATGGACATGTGCACGAAAAGTACAAACTGGGCATGAAATTGATTTCATTATACATTGATATGAGCCTTTTGAAGACAAGAATTTACAAGCTAAGTGTATTATTACTATTAAATCAAATACATGTCCAGAGTGAACAAAATTCACATAAATACTCATGCTTCATTTATTAGCCCACTACATGGACATGCACATGTAAGACATGCTTAGAGTGACCAAGTGTGAATTGCCAAGAGCTCCTATATAATTATGATTGTGTTGTGAACCGAGAGTGCAAGCATGATTGTGTTATGAATTACTTCTCATGTCAACTAGCTAGTGTATATTGTGTCAAAGCTATTAGCCATATTTAAAATGCTCTTTGTAGAGAAATGTTTTATTTAAAAGATGCAGGAGTTTAGAGCTCATCATAGCATAGCCATAGAGCTCATTACTAAAAAAAGTTAAGAAGACTTCTGTATGCATAAGTGGGGAGATAAAAAGTTTAGGGCTCGGCAAGATAATGGTTGGGAAAATTTTCACATTTCCCCCCGAGGTATTAATAACACTTTCATTAATAATTTGATCTTATCCCCTTGTGCAAAGATGATCAGTACTTGACATACATATGATTGTGATCATCATTTGATACACATGTTCTGACGCATATTGAAATACTACGAGAGTTATCAAGCACTCTCATATGGTATAACATACCTGCCTTCGAGTAGCCAAAGTCTTAAAGTGATCAAGCACGCTCATATGATGATCAGATGAATTCTCAAATGCAGTTAATGAACTTGCAATGCCCTATATCAGCAATGCAATAGAGCAATGAGAAACTTGCAACATGATTTCGGGGCCCCAAACACCCAAGAAGCACAATTAGGTCCATTAAAGCCTAGCCCCAATTTGGATTAAAGACAAGGAAATGCTGACATGGGTTTAATGTGGCATGTCCCTGGTTCTTTACATAATCATGTTAGTGGTCTGCAGTAGGCAAACTTCAATACTTTCCCTTTATATAAATTCTGAGTCATATACCAGCACGTTTTAGTATTAGTGCCTGAAACAGTTTTAAGGCTGACTTATGCTACAGTCATAACAAATCAAACAACAATATCAATGTTGCCAGTATATTGTGAAGCAGTAGTTACTCCGGTAGCAGAAAGTGAAACAACAATTGTATGCTCTATTTCAACAATTTTAAGGCTGACTTATGCTACAGTCATAACAAATCAAACAACAATATCAATGTTGCCAGTATATTGTGAAGCAGTAGTTACTCCGGTAGCAGAAAGTGAAACAACAATTGTTTGCTCTATTTCAGACATATTAGACGCCATAGCTACATTAAATGAATGAAGCAAATGATACGAAAATGAGACATGGGATCAATGTGAAGCCAGGGAACTATCGGTGCTTTCAAACACATCGTTCTAGTTATACTAAACCATAGTTGAAGTTAGGTGCTTCGTTAAACTATTTCATCACCAAAACTTTTACATGTTGCATCCCTGTTGGTGCATCAAAATTCTCCCGCCAGGTTTATTAGTAGAACTTGTTGTTATCTATCACAGAAGCTCCACGAGGCCACACATAGTCCATATAGGCTTTCTAATTAATGAAAGGCCAACGCTTTCTCCAAAAAGCTCACGCAGGCTTAATCATTAAAAGGCAAACTAGCTTGAAAGGCAAAGGCTCAAGTTAAAAGACCATAAAAAAGGACAAGTTATCTTAGAGGTCTAATGATAGCTCATGAAATGGAGGTAAAGCAAAACAGGTAAAATAGCCTTTATTTACTGCCATTAAGAAGCAGCTTCCTTAAAAAGCAACCTGGAAAGGCATCATACCTCTTTAACAAATGACACTGCATAAGGTGCACTAGCTTGACACAAGAAATGAGGGATCAAACCCCTCTTAGACAAACGTGAACCTCCCTTTGGAGGACAATGGCGTTTAAGAAAATGCAAGAGCCCTAGCCCATATTTTCTTAAAATGAAAGGAATATAATGGTATGGAACATGCCCAACACAGGATCCCATCAGCCATCAATCTAGCATCGAATACATGACAATCATTAAAGGCTGATGCCTACACCAAAAGTGAAGAAGATTCCAACATGAAAAATGAATCTTATTCGTGCTTCTTACACGATCTCTTCCAAGAACTATAAACAATGTCAGCAGAGGAAAAGAAGGGGGCCAACTGTAGTGATGTCTTATAGCTTAGCAAGGGCAGGTCGTCCTCTGAGAAATTCACCTTGGGGAATGTGGAGCCCATATTGGTGCTAATTTTTTGGGTCAAATAACTCCGCGACAAGGCTACTTTTGACCCACAATTCAAGCTGATGTCAAAAAGCTTGATGCCACGTCTGCTAACTTAACTCACGAGTACAAAGGATGCCCTCTTCCAATGCTTCTTTGGTTGCTGACCCTTGGCTCTTTCTCATGTAGGGGCTAAACTTGATTAGGTCACTTTGCACTGCTTTAGGGTAGGTTAAGTATTGCTTTATGGCAGTACACTATTTTACTAGATAGGTAGAGGTGGAGCCAATAGCTTCCACCACTGCATCCCAAATCACTAAATTTTTATGGAAGAACATCATCTGTCGATTCGGACATTTTTGAGCCATCGTTACTTATAATGGCCCTCAAAGAATGATTCAGGAAGGATTTTAAAAAGATTGCCCTTGGTCATTGTTGAAAAGGGCAATACCAACGACTTTGTGCTTAATGGGCCTTCATTTGTTGGGCAATACTAAAGACCATAAGGGTTATGATCCCCCTTAAGCACATTGTAAGGCTCTGTAAGTTACAATCCCATAAGCTATGGGCCCTCTGTGGATTGAGTAGAAAGCCTAACAAGAAGAATGAGGAACTCGTTGAAGAATTTTAACAAGAGCTTGAAAACTTTTTAACAATCAAACACATTCCAAGCTGTCTCGCTATATGGTAATTCAATATTCCTACAAGAAGAAGACTCCTTAAAAGCGCATTGTGCCTATAAAAGGATGACAAGGTCTAATGAATCCAAGTTGGAAAAACACCCCCTGAATGAGGCTACATAGAAGAAAATAACACTACACACCAAATAAGAGATAAACATTCTTTGACTAGCCTTGATGGAAAGACATATTGCTTTCTGCAAGACCTTAAACAAAACAAGGTCTCTTAAAGCCCTGGATAGATACAAGGTCACATCTTCTGATAAATGACTACAATTACTTCATGAGTTCTTTATTATATGAAAA
The DNA here is from genome assembly GCA_039654915.1 of Aquilaria yunnanensis. Classification (NCBI taxonomy): domain Eukaryota; kingdom Viridiplantae; phylum Streptophyta; class Magnoliopsida; order Malvales; family Thymelaeaceae; genus Aquilaria; species Aquilaria yunnanensis. Next base: position 92,397,826 of record CM077596.1, on the reverse strand, counting down.
TTGAGACCCCGATTGCACTATTAGATCTAGGATTACATACCCTACATGAGCCCATTTGAATGAGTCGGTTAATGATATATGTGGACCAAACAAGAGGTTCTGCACTTGCCTACATAGGCTTCGACCCATCAGGGGGATATTCGACAAAGTGTCAAGTATCATTAGCTTTTTAAACCCTTTGGGGTCTAAGCCTAGAAGTCTATAGATGCCTAATCTTCAAATTTGAAGCCTAGAAGAGACTGCAATATTTTATTCCTTTAAGGATGATTTTTTTAGGATGATTTTCTAAAGAGCATTGATCCGATCACAGAGAGTTATTTTGGCCAACAAGGCCAAACAGTTAAGTGATGTTGGGTTTCTCTAGAGAATAGGAGACACGTGAATCCTCTGAAGCCATAATGTTCTCTAGAAGCAACTTGACTAAATATAGCATAAGCGCTATCCCTGAGTAAAAAGGCAAATACGGCTATCCAAACAAACCACAAGAAGGGAGTATTCTCTACATATACAGATCAAAATGCTAAGACCCTTTTGACCCCATATTCATTGAGGGGGAGGCTTTGTCTTAGATAAAACCTGAATTAAACCCAATTATTATTGGGTAATTGGGCCCCATGCCTGATTTATGAATAGATGCCCAATGAAGCCCATCAAACTCAGAAACTAGGGCATAAGCTCATTAAGTCCACCTACTGGCTACATATATAGAGAGTATCTTTGTCACTTTTCCCTACGTTCTTACATGACAACTACACTAACTTAACGTTGGAGGGGTCTCCTCTAGAACACACACGGGGGCCCTCCTAATGCCTATTTTTCATGTCTTTGTATGCAGGTGATCGAAGCCTGCCAATAATCAAGGGTCTCTGCTGTCCGATCCGAAACCTTATGTAGTTTAATTATCAGTTTCTTTTCATTTAAACATTAAAAGTACTAAAAAAACAACAAAATATCCACCCAAAGAATTGTTAATGGACAAAGGAAACAACAATTTAAAGGGGCAAAGGAACAACAATTTAAAGGGAGAGAGGAACATTAATAGGGACTAAGGGAACAAAATTATGAAAGAAAAAACAATATCGATTAACAAGCAATATCAAGTTAAGGAATAAGAATGTAAACTAAAGGAACAACAATATCATCTAAACAAAACAATTATAAAGAGAACAACAACTTCAACTAAAAAAAAAATAACAACTAATAAGGAATGAACAATATCAACTAAAAGAACAACAAGATAAAATTATGTTTTTGTGTCAAATTTAGTTTATTTATTAACCACCAGTATTCATAAAACATCTGAGTTTTGTGATGGAACACATATTGCCGCAAGTTCATGGATATTTACAAAAATAAGAGTAAGAAATTTTCATATATTACATAATATTGAAATAACTGAATCAATGAACATTTTTTGTCTGGAAATAATCGACCAAAATTCTATGGATGATATATAGAAGCCAAACCTAACAAAGAGAAAAATAGAAGAGGCATATGAAATATAAATTCAAAACAGCTACAAAAAATAAAAGAAAGAAAATGTTTCCAACATTCTAAAATTCTCAAACCAAAGAAAAAATGGTATACGTCTCCTATTCCATCCAAAATAGACGGAAGCAAATGAACAAAAAACTATTGTGTTCTAACCAACATATAATGCAAAATAGGATCAAAGATATATACCAACTTCTTACCCATTTTTCTTATTTCTACGACTTTTGAAAATTTAATAGGACACTATTCTTTTTGATTTACCACTGTCACCTAGTGTTAGGTTGCCAACCTATCAGAACACATGAAGCATTTAGGAAATCTCAAAATAAAAAGAAGAGACATCTAATGTATAAGAAATGAAAAGGAATAATCTTTAAGGGTGAAAACCAAGCCAAACAACTTAGTAAAAATCATGGCTAACAACTTCATCCATTTATTCCCAAATCAGAGATAAATGAATAATTTCATCAAAAATTGCCAGTACACAGGCTGCAGTATAAAAAACAAGCTAAACAATTTGATTAGTACTACTAATCTCATGAAAGCCAATTGAAAATATGGATCATACCAAGAAACCAAAAAAAATTGATGTCAGCAACTAATAGACACCTAAGAAAAGTAATTGCAATTGGGGTAATAGGTTTTTGAAACATGAGGGGATAAGGATAGTTCCACCCAAGCCTCAAAGCATTTTTTGAAACCTATCCTTATACTAGACCCAAATAGTTTAAATAATATGAAAGTGAAGTAGTATAAATTCTTTTATTATTATATCTTAAGGTAGCAAATTTATTAGGATTTTGATATACAATAATGTTATGTCGAACTAACATGTCATCGGTTGATTTTTTATGCTGAAATGTTGAATAATGAGATTCGATGCTGAAACATTTATTTTGATTGAGCAAAAATCCTTCAATCTTTTAATTGAATAGGGAAATTTTGAAGATATTGTCGATATTGTTGAATGTGGGCATCATTGTTAGTGGTCGATTGATTTAGCAGGTGATGAAATTCACTTGTCATTATCAAGTTTAAAAGAGTTCATTGGAGTTGGAAATTCTTCATATGGGAGGAGGCAGCAACAATTTCAATCAAACAGCAAGGTCTTTTCTTTGGGATTAAAATCGAATGATCATGGTAGATTTTTAAAATTGGTAGAATTGAAGAAGCTCGGTCAAACGAGCATTATTTTTCAGAAAGGGAGAACTTTACAGGGGTGGATGAGAATTCTTTAGATGATGTATGCTTTCTCTAGTGTTGGTTTAAAGGCTAGTTTCCATTGCCTAACTCATGTTTTTAGTGAACCTCAGTGTCAGATTTAGTGGCCGAAAGCTGGTTCAAGGAGTAGCGAGGCATCGAAGTTACTAACTGAGATTAAGAGTGGCAGGGGTCTTAGAAAGATAAGTGTCGCCAGCTCTTCTAATAAGTTCGATGCGGGTGAAGGTAATTCGGCATCAGGCTTGGAGGAGATAAGAGCAACCCATGTTGAAAAGAGGTTTACTGGGTAGGATTTCATCTTCAACAATGACAAAAAAAAAAAAAAATGCAAGGGAGAGGTGACAAGGAGATGGATTCAAAGATGTAACGTAGTGTCGTCGATTTTGATGTTGAGAAGGTTGCTACGAAGATTGACGATGAAAAGGAATTAGGCGAGATAAGTGCTTTAGGCAGCGGCCTTAGATTGAAAAATCAGGAGGAAGTGGGCAAGAGGGGTGGTTATGTCGACAGACGAAATGTGGACAAACACATTACGGTGCCATTTGGTGGTTGTGCGGTAGCGAGTGAGATTTTTAATTGTCTTGGAAAGGTAAGGCTCTTCAAGGAAGGAAAAATTGAGTTGGTTGGGGAAGTGGAGAAAAAGGCTATAGGTGACATGGAGAAAGAATTTTCTAGGTCATGTGATACCCATGTGGGCTAGCTTGGTACTGGGCCAATTAAATCTTCTATTAAGCTTAATTTTGCTGAGACAATAAAGTTTGATGAGCTTGTAAAAGAAGGGAGAATTTTCAAGAGATTAATTTTTTAGTTGACAATATTGGATGCAAAATGTCCAATCTTTCTTTGGAATCTTTAGGCAGGTGTGGTGGACTGACATTGAGTATCTTGGAGAATTTTAACAAGATAAAACATCTGAGGGAGGGGGTGAAAAAGGATGGTTTTAAGGGCAAAAGGCTTGGCTTTATCAAGCGAAGTTGAAGAGATTAAAATGGTAGGGGTTAAGTCGCAAAAAAAAAAAGTTCATTGATTCGACCAGTATTTTTCTATCCTCCAATTTAGGGTTTTCTACAATATTTAAGGCTATGGTTTCAGGCTTGTCTTTGGGTTTAGGGTTCTTTTTTTGCATTCCTTTGCTTTTGGGCCCTTAGGTTGTGTGGGTTTTGTGGCACGTCTTTTGGGTTTTCTTGTCGGGGGCATGCCTTGTGGTATCCGGCTATCTGGGTTTTCGGTTTTTGTGTCATCATCTTTCTTTCTAACATTAGTCTTGTATTTCTATTTTCTCCATTTTTAATAAATTCTTTCTTTGCCAGTAAAAAAAAACATGTCATTGGTTGTTTATAACCAACATTCTAACATTGGCATAAGAAAAGGCTATGCTTCTATCAAAGCTTTTTCTGTTCCCCAAGTCTCTTTTGACATTCCACTCTAGCATTTTCAAAAAATTTCTTCAAAAATTTTGAGCAGAAAATATCCCCCATAGATCGAAAATCTTTATCTGGAGATATTGCTTTGATGCTTTGGCTATCCATGTGGATTGGAAGATGAAGATATTACCCATGTGTTTCTTAGGTAGCCTGAATCAATGGTTGTGTGGTCTCAAACTCCAGGCATTATTCTCTTTGCTAATAGAGTTAGCTTTAGGATGTGGGTCTTAGGCACTCTTCATCTCAAAGGAGACTACTTTTCTTCCATGATGGATATGGTCACTTTGACTTTGTGGCAAATTTGGTTGAATTGAAACTCAATTGTGTTTCAAAACCTTTGCTTGAATGCTTCCTAATCAGTTGGTGTGAGAGACTCACTTTGTGGGTATTTTGCGACAACCAGAGTCTAGAAAAGTTTCATGCTTTGTCTCCATATACCATCTTCTCCACCTTTCTTCAAGATTTAGGGAAATTCACTCAACTAGGAAGCCCCTGTTATTTTCCAAGTTGGTGGCACTTGAGATGCTTATTCTCAAAGGAGTGCAGCTGCTTGGTCTTGTCAGGTTGATAGAGTTCCTTATCAGCAGTGCTCATAGTTAGGGTGTTGTCGTTTGGCTTTAGTTTCGGAAGTTTAGGAGGTTCTTGGAGCACTAAAATTTGCTGTAGCTAATTAATTGGATTTGAAGCTGTACAATTCTCACAGATTGGTTATAGGATCTTCTCATGGTAGCTGATTATGATCTGATTAATTTTGAGATCAGAGAAAAAGTCAACATAATCCACTGGTTAGTTGATTTTTTCATAGGCTATGCATCTTGAAGGTGTAGAGCAAAGTGGTCCATGAAGCTCGCAAATTGGCTATATGTGTTTGCGTTCTATCCTTTCTTTATAGTTCTTTCTTTTCTAAGTAATAAAAATTAGACATAAGAAAAATAATAAGCTATTACACTTTTACAATTTTTTATTAAATGGTGTAGTTTAAAATAATTTTCCCGAATCCACTTAAATTAAAGTTGTTGTTTCACTTGATAAGAGAAAATTGTAGCACTGCTCTTAACATAAATAACCAACAACACAACCCCTTCAAATTTTGATAAATTAATACTCTTTCCGTCTTAAAAGTTTTGCTCCATTTCCTTTTTTTGGATGTCCCAAAATCATTGCATCATTTCCTCTTTTAGCAAATTTTTTATAGTAAATTTACCACACCACCCTTATTCTTTATTCACCAAATCCCCAATTTCTTCATCCTTAACCCATTGAACCAGAAACCCAATTCTAGTAAACTGACTGAGCGGCATGGAATGACAAACTGAGGCAATGGAGGCGATTAAGGTGATCGGGGCGATGGAAGCGATAGACCAATGGGTTAATAAGGTGATTGAAGACAGACTATCGATGGAAGACGAGATGGATAAGACAATCGACGAGGCAATTGACGGAGATGAGGATGGGTGGTTTGAGACAATTGAGCAAATCAGACATGCAATTAAGCGATTGACGATGACACTTGACTGAATCAGACGTGCGATTGATCCCAGGGCTTCGGTGAGACATTGACCAAGTGGTGTGCACGATGAATCTGATGAAGGTGGATTGAGGCCAAGTAAATCGAACGCGCGATCGACAGCAGAAACCAAGTGAGAATGACGACGACCAAGCGATCGACGATGAAGGCCAGCCAAGGATGGGCACGGAATCAATGATGGGGGCTAAGTGAAGACGGAGGTTGATCGGCAGCAACAAGGCACGATCGATGGCAGAGGCCGAGCGATTGATTATGGTCTACAGAGGCCTAGCGAGGATGGAGGTCGAGCAATCAATGACAGAGGCCGAGTGAATTGAACGTGCGATCAGCTACAGAGGGCTAGTTACTTCGCCGGAGATTGACGAGAGGAAGAGGAAAGAGGAGAAGGGTAAACCCGAAAAATGCGTGAAAACAATTAAAATACCTAAAACTATGCACAAAACCAATTGTTGCAAAATTAATGGGACGGAAGGAGTAATATATATATATTGTCCTTCACCTCTTATAAGGTATGAGATTAGTATTTTTAAAATTTTCAAATAATTCACGAAATAACTCTTTGAATCGTATAATTTAAAAAGTGATTATAAATACATTTTTCACAAGTCTAGAGATTTTTCGCTTCAAGTATATACAATTGAAATCTCATTTTTCTCGCCTCCAATTAGTTTGCCTCTTCTCCCGGTTATATTTTTATTTCAAGATGGTCCGGCAGCAGATTCTGATGATCCATGGGAAGCGACAAAAAATGGCAGTGGGGATGGCAGCTGGACTTGGAAGGGGCAGCGACGGCGGAGGGCTAGAGGAGGCAGCATTCTGCTGCAAGTGCGACGGCTGGTCCACCTGTAAGATGCGCAAGCTCAAGGCCACAAGGGTTACACAGAGATTTTTTTCAGGGGCTTAAAAAGTGTTTTCCCTTTCTCTCTGCGATTTTATTTTTTACATTTCCGATTGAGCTCTTATTTATAGGCTTCAAATTTCGATCCAGATCATTTGTTATTTTTTAAAATTTCGTTGTTGGTTTAACTAACTTTTACATCCTCAAACTATGTTGATTTAGGTATTTTAGTGGCTAAATTATGACTCAGGTTTATTTTCATTTTGAACAGCCATTAACAATGTCTATGCTTCCATCTTTTCGAAAAAATTTGAAATCTCCTTTTTTATTTGCCACTAGGCAGCCTGGTACATCTAAAGCACTCTACTTTATAGTATTTTTTAAAATCTTGTCCCCTGCTTTTATCATGGTCATCCTTGAAATTACTTTTATGATCTTTTGCTACTACAAAAGAAAGCTACAGCTGAAAAAAGGTCGCTCTATTGCTACTGTAGGGACGAGAACGAAACAGAGGCTAAGGATTTTAGGAGAAGCAATGATATGGCAGCAACATTTTATTCATAACTTTGAAGTTATTATATAAGCAGATACATAATAGAAGCAACACCAGGAAGGACTCATAACAACACATGATCTGCTTAATAACCAACTCCTAAAGACTGGGATAGCTGAGAAATAAACTTGCTAAACAACTAAATCTCTTAACAGCTCTCCAATATTGGCGCCGTAGTCACGATTTTCCAACGAAAAACCACTGGAAAAACTGGTGATGGAAATCACAGGTGGTTGGAAAGGGTGGATGATTATTGTCGGCCGGAAAAAGTCGCCTGCACTTTCAGCCAATGCTTCCACCCAAAAACTTCCAGGAATTGTAGAAGCCTATAACCAAAAAGGGTGTTGGTCAAATTACATTTGAATCTTCAAGTATTTGAAATGAAAAGACAGGGAAGAAAGCAATCGGCGGCTATTACAGAGCCAACCAGCCGTTTGTAAAAACATTTGCTCATGAGCAAACACTAACCATTAGACAATATATGGCGGCTTTTTGATCACTTATCGTGATCATCATCATCATCATCATCAGTATCACTATAGTCGTCGTCTTCATCGTAATCGTCTTCTGGGCAACAACAAATCTTATGCTCATAAGGCTGAGAATTCTCAGCATTAGCATTACCGTCATTATTATCAGGATTCTGACTGCCATCATCGAGTCCCTGAACATGTGCAGATGGCCTATAAACTTGACCAACATCACTCCCAGATGAATCTTCCTCAGTGGATCGATATTTATCAGAATCACCCGCACTCGAATCTCCCTCATCGCTCTCATCCCCAGTTTCCATACCAGGTCGAATACGTCCATCATTCTCATCCAAACCCTCTATTTCACCAGGAAGTAAACAGAGGCTTGGTTTCGTTGTGTAAACAGTTTCTTCTTCACATCTTTGCCGACAACGTTCTTCAGTACATGGATTTGTCTCCGAAAAATCGAAAAATATTCCACCACAAGGGACCTGTATTTCTCTCAGCATCCTGTTTCCTGCCAATTACAATGGAAATCCATCAGAATTCACATACATATATAGAGAAGATAAGCTAGCTAGCAAGCTAGTGTAACTTTTATAGAATAAAATTACCATTAATTTGTGATTCCATGACTTACCGTGAAATTTCGCGAGACAAAAGCAGAACATGAAAACGAATAATGCTCTGCCCCTGATCAGGTTTAGGGTGGTGGCCATGGTTATTTTTTGTATATTTTTCCAGATAGGATTGCTCTGGTTTTCGTATATTTTTACGAGGGGTATATACAATAAAAATATAATCAAGAACAATACACTTTGGTTGTTCCATTATACAATAAATAAAAAATATACGTTTGTTTGCATCGTCACCGTCCCGCACTGGCCAAGACTGCGCTGGCCAAGACTAGATTGTTTAGAACCAATGAATCATATCTATGACTATATAATTTCTTTTTGAACAGCAAGCAAAAACTTCTATTGAATAAAGAAAACAACTACAAACAATCTAGCAATTGAAAGTTTGCCCTAATGATAACTTAAAAGTGTAACAAAGTTGCCTTTGGCTTGAGAGCTAGGGTTATTGTCCCCCATTCCCATCTGTGAAACCATGTAATGTTTCATATTGTACTTTGAATACTGGCGTGTTCGTAGTTTATAACAAACCTTTCTTTCTAAGCTAGTAATAGTGTAGATGCGTTAAATCTCTCGATATTCAAACTAACATGTGAACTCACTGACAAATGCACATATCATCAAAGTATAACAGTGGCAGGTATCAAGATCCTTTTTTTCAAAAAATGGAGGTTGTCTACCGTTCTCAATATCTCCATATTATCTAACTGGTAATTAAGATGATTTGTTTAACTAACTACTATAAATTAAATAAATTAAACTAATGTAATAAAATAAACTACTAACTATTGGCAAACAACGAAAAATAACTAAAACAATCAATAGTAACAAATCTCATATTTAGAATCAAATCCCCCTAGAATTTTAATTGTTTTGCTATTACTCTAGTTTAACAAGATTGTAATTAAATTGGACCGTGGAGTATTACCTAATATAGATTAACTCCTTATTATTTCTGTTACAGTAACCCTATTATTAAGTTATCGATATGGTGTCTAGGCTTATCGCACTTCCAAAGAACACATTAACGTTTACAACCCACTACTAGGTTTCACACTATTTTGGAAGTATTATATCACACCTTACTCTTGGTTATAATAATATTCATTTTATCCAATGATGATCTACAACAAAGAATGGGATACTACTTAATGCATGTTCATCATCCCACATTGAATTAATAGGCTAGTTATCATTAATTGCAACAAAACACATTGGATAAATTGCAAGAAAAAAACATAATCATATTGGTAGGAAACGGCCCAAGAGCCCAGATACTGAAGACTAGAGGATGGGCTATGCTTGGAGGCCCATAAAAACCCCAAAAGAAAACCTCTCTCAAAAGGAAACTATATCCCGCAAATATGGATAAGCTATAGGATTCCTATCCTTAGAATGAACTACTCGGAGCTTGCCTCGACTATATAAACCCCTCATCAATCCCAAGGTAAGGGATCTGGCTCTCCTTTCATTCTCTCAACTACTCTCTACTGGAAAACTAACTTAAGCATCAGAAGGTTTCCCCCGGGAACACATCCCAGGGCTTTGACGTTATCTTTATATGCAGGATTCCGATTTGTTATTCACCGAGCTCTTGGGTCCAGTTTACTCGAGCACATTCTTTATCAATTTGGCGCTGTCTCTAGGAACCTAGAATGGTGAACACGTGAAGATCATGAATGCAAAATCAGGACCTACACAAGATTGACTAGGAGAGCCATCGCCTTGAGAGTTCTATAAGGCCCATTCCTGAAGAAACACACAAAGGGGATGACCTTGAGAATCTTGCAGGGCTTGCAAAGGAACCACGCAGAGGTAAAGGTCCTACACCCCTAAATGACAAATAGTTTTAGGCATTACAACATGCCCTCTTCAAATAATTGAGGGTGACAGTTCAACAGGAAATCCGAAGAGCCTTGCCTAAGACTCTAAAAAAGGACGCTAAAAGCCACCCGGAGAAGCCTTGCTTGGCCCATCTACCAGGCTAGCCTTCGAGGTCCTTGCGACATCAGTGCGATCCTGTAGAGACTTAATCAAATGGAAGAACGCATATGGGCTCCAGAGCATCTGAAGGAAGGCCCTACCATGGGCATAGACGTGGAGTACTTATGGCTCCAACCCCTCTCATGTTAGTGTTGTGCCCAAAAAGCCAATCATGAGATGATTGTATTTTTGCAAATTGAGTCATGATATTTTATTGAGGCATTAATCCAGCAATTTTGTTTGTTGTTTTGTTTCTGCGTAACGTAATAAACATAATTGTAACCCTAGAATAATGATATTCTTAAACGTCCCTAGTATAGTATTATTGTGGAGCGGGTTGCAATAATACATAATGACTAGCATATGTGGAGACTAATATGAGATATGTAGTCTACATATGGGTACAAGTTGGAGAACTTGTGTACTGGACCGACCCACCATGAGAACACTTCATGGATCGTTATATGAGTGTCATAAGTGATTTTCATAGTGATCATGGTATATGTAGTCCTTCGACCTAAGATCATCAAGGTTCCCTACATGTGAGTCACATACTTTGATACTTTCCTTTGTTGCTCGTAACTGAGTGAACTTGAAGGAGGTCATTGGGTATGTCACATATCATGCGGAGGGATTTGTATGATCAAGATGGGATTTGTCCCTCCTATGTAACGGGAGTGATATCTTTGGGCCCCTTGATAGAGTGAGACTTAGAAAATGCATGGCCATGCTCCGATGAGTTGATATATGATATCAATGTCGTCAGTTTAAGTTAGTCTACTCGGTAATCAAGAAACCAAAGATTGGGCTATACGAGAGTGACACATTCCATGTCTCGTGCTTAGTCTTGATATCTTGGACAAAGGGACAATGGCATATATCGGTGATGATCATAAAGGTTTAGTCGATTCACCGACAATCTTGTCACTTGGGTAGCAATGATGTGTTGCTAGACACCGCTCATTGCTTATGATCATAAATGTGATTTATGATCATTGCCAACATGGCAAGAGCCTATTGGGTCGCACACATAGAGCTATTTGGATCATTAGAGTGCATGGGCTAATTATTTGGGTTATGGTTTCACTTTAATTTCGTATTAATAATGGGCCAAGGAGTTGAGCCATTATTAAGCCCGAAATTAAATCCTAATTGGATTAGGGCTTTGAAACCCATTAGGCCTGGAAGTTGAGTCTCACTATAAATACAACTTTTAAGTGAGAAATTCGCAGGTCTCCTTGCCCTAGCCTCCCAAAAGGACAGCCACACTCTTCTCTTGCAATTCCTTGGAGGACGCAAGCTAGCACTGCGAGCGCAAGAGAAACGCATCTGCCGGGACGTGGTGGAAGCGTGGTGATCCCGAGAGGCTCGTGTGGATACCATAGAGAGCCTGAACACGTCAACTGTTCAGGTTTTGTGATTCGACTCTACAGTTGAGTGAGAGATCTCAACCGAAAATTAGGTATGAAATTTTCGAACACCCGGTTTACCCCGTTTCACTTGGATCCTGGAGGGTTTCGGTTAAATTCCGCTGCGCTGTTTGGCTCCCGAAACCCAACATCTCAGAAGTGATAATTAATGCCTCCGCCCCTGAGGGGTTTCACATGCCAAAGATTGACTTGTACGATGGCCTTACGGACCCAGTAAATCATCTACAAAGGTAGGTTACCTACATGAAGCTTGAAAGCTTGAAAGTGCCTTTGATGCCATCATGTGTAGAGCATTTAGCTCTACACTGACAGGAGCTGCCGCCTCTTGGCCAAGAACCAACCAGGGGTGTTGTTTTGCCTCATTATGGGATTTCTTCTAGGTGTTCCTAAGACACTTCTTGGGAAGCCGATCGACCTTAAAAATGGTGGCCCATAGACTGAAAATTCAATAGGGTTGAAAAAAGCCCCTAGGGGACTACGTCTGATACATTTAGTAGTCATTACCTAGGGGTTAGCCCGGGATTCAAGAATGGCCTAGGACTTTCATGAAAATCCTCTATAAGACCTAGAGGAATTCCTCGACTAAGCCACAAGATACATGCATACTAAATAACTTAACCAATCGATGGTCCCTATGGACCACCCCAAAGCCAAAGAAAATGGGTCTTGAAAGAGGGGTAGGGGGACTCACGACCGGAGCCTGTCCTCCCGCCCTTGGAAGAGACAAGGTTGAACATCTTTTACAACATCAAGAAGAAGAACCAGATCCCTTGGTGGCCACAAGTGATGCCCCCTTAGGGAAAAAAGGACATCAAGAAATACTGTAGGTACCACAAGGACAAGCGGCATGATATTGAGGAGTGTTAGTAGCTAATGAAGCTGTTCGAAGAAATGATCTCGGAAGGCAAGCTAAAGGAATATCTATTCAGGCGAATGTCTTCTTGCCGAAGACAAAAATAAAGGCCTTGTAGGAGAGATGATGAGGGTGATAATGATAGAGGACGAAGGCCTGAGAAGCCCTGCTCCCCAAGGGATTGCCAAAATCTTGGACCCCCAGCAGGGGTGGTCCACATGATCATAAAAGAAGAAGCCTCAATGGCTCGAAAAAGGCAGGAGTGTGAGATCGTACAACTAGCAGTCGTTGACCCTAGCCGAGTCATAACGAGGGCCGATGAGTCTTAGGTAGTGATCTCGCAAATTGATCCATTTGTATTGAGGGCATGCATCAACAACTTCGACGTGGAAAGGGTATACCTGGATACGGGTGCTAATGTCAATGTCATTTTCATTGACCTATTAGAAAAAATAAAGATCAGGAGGTCTTCCTTATTGCTAGTAATTAGGCCTACATTCTGGGATCGGCAAAGACGAGATCCCCACAGTCGGGGCCATTATGGTTCAACTAATGTTGATAGGAAAACTTCACAATGGGGAGGTTGCTAGTGACTCCCACGATGTCAAGTTCTTTGTCATAGACGTTCTATTGCCCTATAATGCCATACTTGGGGGGCAAGCCCAGGTACAATTCCACATCCAAGCCGACGTCCAGAAGTTAACGTTACTTTTTCAGAACCCCTATTGGAGATGCAATAGTGTTTGTCAACCAAGTAGCAGCATGCGGAAGCTACGTGGTGACCTCGTGAAGGCCCATGGAGAATGCCTTAATGCCAGTAGAATCTAAAAAATGTAGAGAGGCCTTTTAGGAAAGTGAGGATGACACTACTCTACCTAAAGACACAAAGCTGGTGGAGGTGGCCCCTAGAAAAGCAATCAAGATTGGCAAGGAACTTTCGCCTAAGGTAAGACAGATGTTTATTCGATTTCTTAAGAAAAATATAGATGTATTTGCTTGGTCCCTTGGTGAGATGACCAGAATAGACCTGAAAATCATCACTTACAGCTTAAAAGTAGATATCTCCTCCCAACCAGTACAATAGAAAAAACATAACATGGCACCTGAAAAGGCGTGAGTTTGTTAAGGATGAGGTTGAAAGGCTGCTGATGGCTGAAATCATTTAGGAAGTGTGATACATTGAATGGCTCGCCAACGTGGTATTAGTCAAGAAAGAAAATGAGGATTGATGAATGTGCGTTGACTACACCAATCTCAACAACACTTGCCCAAAAGATCTATATGCCTTGCCATCCATATTCAAATTGGTCGATGCCACATTCAAATTCAAAGTACTATCCTTCATGGATGCTTTCAGTGGCTATAACCAAATTCGAATGTGCCCCAAAGATGAGGAGGAGACAAATTTCACAATAGGTAAAGGTCATCTATTGCCACCAATGAATGCCATTCGGTTTGATAAATGTTGGAATAACCTACCAAAGGTTAATGAACTGAATCTTCACAAATCAAATAAGAAGGAACTTAAAAGTATATGTAGCCAATATGATCGTCAAAAGCAAAGCCATAAGCCAGCATCTTGATGACTTTCGAGAAACCTTCCAAAGGATGCATTAGTACAACATGAAATTGAATCCCAATACCTCTTCATGTTAAGCCAACCGAGGCCTAATAAGCCCCTGGTACTCTACTTAGCCATCACAGGAGGCTTTGTTAGTGCCGTCTTTATCATATAAGAAGGTACAAAATAGTGGCCTGTATATTATGTCAACTAGACCCTTCAGGGGGCCCAATCTAGATACCCCATACTTCACAAAACGGTCCTGGCCCTTATCATGGCCTCTAAAAAAATTATGATCGTACTTCCAGACTCACCAAATCACAGTAAGAACAGAATTGCCCTTATGGTACATTTTACAGAAACTAGATAAATCCAGCAAATTTGCTATATGGTGTATTGAACTGGGAGAATATGACATTCATTATGATCCCCAAAAAGCTATCAAGGCACAAGCCCTAGCAAATTTTGTGGTGGAAATTACGCCAGGCACTGAGACATAGCAAGGGCTCAATACGCCACATACCTTGGAAACGTATGTTGACGGGGCCTCGAGACCCGAATGTCAAGGAGTAGGCATTGTACTCAAGGGCCCACTCAATTTAAAAGCCACCTTCAAAATCATATTATGATTCCCTGTAACTAACAACATTGTGGAATACAAAGCCTTCCTTGTAGGGCTGTGAATGGTTATCGAGTGGTGGTATAAAGCATATAGATATATAGTGACACCTAGCTAATAGTGAACCAAGTCACGGGAACAACAGACACAAGGGAGCTTACTCTTTGCAAATACCTTAGCATAACAAGAGAGTTAATGAAGATCTTTGACCATGTGCAGGTCCAAAAGATCCTTATAAGCCAGAATACTAGGGCAGATGCCCTCTCAAAAAACAAGAAAATGCCATAATAGAGACGTTCATAGAGCCCTTGACCTACTTGATTAGGGGTGAAAATGGGCCAGGTTTTATTCGGGTAGCTCAAACTCAAGCTTGAGTAAGAGATTTTTTAGTCGAGAATTTTCAAGCTCGAGTTCGAGCTTAAGCCAAAAATTAGGCTCGAGTTATTTTTGAGTCAAGCTCGAGCATATAGGTATTTGGCCCTCGAGTTTAACAGGCCAATATTTAGTTTATTAGGCCTTATCATTACAGGCCCCCTGTCCCATGCTTCCCAACCCACTCCCTTGTTCGGTTGTCCTTCGGCCTTCGTTTCGTCAGCTACTCAAACTCAACTCATCTCATGATCCCATTCCCATTGCCCTACTCTTAGTTGCCCTCTAGAGACCACTAGAATCCTCATTCGAGCACCACGCCCCTGCCATAATATGCTATTCGACGACCTTAGGCAAGAAGAATTAGACAGTTGGTGCAGCGGTCTCTTTTCGTCCAGAACTTTCACATTGCGAGTTTGTGACACACCAAAATTCTCTCGTCTCCCATGCTACAGTTTGTGACGCACCAGTACCATGCACAATTGGTTGCCATCGGACGAACCAAGGAGCAGTTGTCGTCACCTCGCACCAACCAGGGAACAGTGGGTCAGAGACTCAAAGTCGTGGGCCGCAATCAAGAGATTCGAGAGTCGAGGACTCGAGGCAGCTGATGCCAACCGTCTGGTAATCGGATGATTCGGACCCGTGAGTCAGCTCCACCTGGTATGTAAGTTTTTATTTTTGGATTTTTGTATCTAAATTTTTTGTTCTTTTTTGTTCAATTTCTGGTTTTGCAATGTTTGAGTGCCAATGGTTATTATGAATTTTTCATGAATTTTACTTATCCAACCTGAAAAATGAAAACTAACAATAAAATAACTGTTCTAATTAAAGAATATAGCAAGGCCAGATACTAGAGGGGTGGAATTAGTGGAGTATGTAAATTCATGAATGATTATTGCATTAGATTTACAATGTTTCAGTGTTGATGTTTGTCAATGTTTATTATTAGATTTGGAAAATACCATTGGTAGAGTGATTTTTGTCATAAATTGATCATAAGTTAGTAAGTGATTGAGCATCAATGGGGTATTGAGTACATTGGCTACTAAATTTTTTCTGTTGAAATAAGGCCGGCAATTGAGAAACATTGGCTTAAACAAGCCAATTTTGTAGCCTTTTATGTACCTGTGTCAATGTTTTGTTTTGTAGCAATGTCAATGTCGAGTAAGGGTTTTTAATCTATGGGTGAGTCAAATACAGATCCACTCATAGAGGTTGATCAAATTGACACCACCATTGACATCGATCAAGCTTGAATAGTAGAAATGGCTGATATTCCCATTGAGACTTTATCTGGTGATAATGACGGATCAAGTTCGACAGATGAAGGTGAGAATAAGGAAAAAAATGATGGGGTTGCTGTTAGTGGTGAGATAACAGTTGGTAGGGCATTGAAGAAAAAGAAAGAAAGTAGCAAGAGATTTACTGTTTGGAAAGAATTCAAAACATGCACTGATTCAAAAGGGTTAAAGAAGGCAAAGTGTATTCATTGTGGAACACTTATGTCGATGAGCAAGTCTTCAAGTAGATCACATCTTCGTCGACATCTGAAAAAGTGCACTAAAAGAAAGCTCTACATGAAATGACAATGGCTTCTTAATTTCCAGCCAGAAAACACAAGTATTGGTGATAGCTTTCATACCCTTACACCAGCTATGGTAAATGGAAAATATGATGCAATGAAGATGAGAGAGGCTATTGCTCATTGGGTATTGATGCATGAGAAGTTGTTCATGGTTGTAGAGGAGGATGAGTTTAACTTTATGATGAGGATTGCAATTCCTCAATGGGAGAAGATAAGTCGGGTTACATTGAGGTCAAATTGTATGAAGGTCTATGAGCATGAAAAGAAAAGATTAAAAGGGATTATGAAAAAAATTCCAAAGATTAGCTTGACAACAGATTTGTGGAAGTCTAAAAGTCAAAAGATAGAGTATATGGTAGTCACTGCTCACTTCCTTGACCCGGATTGGAAGCTTAATAAATGGGTGTTGAATTTTGTCCACATTCCTCATCCACATCATGGTGTGGTCATTTTAGATGCTTTGTACAAGTGTCTGAAGGAGTGGGGCATTGAGAATAAGATTTACACCATATCAGTTGATAACTGTTCATCTAATGAAAGTACTATTACTAATTTGAAAGATATTTTTGAGGTGAATAGGAAGTTGCTTTGTGGTGAAAAATTGTTCCATATGCGATGTTGTGCGCATATTCTTAATCTCATTGTTCAAGATGGTTTGAATTAGATTAAGTATGTGATCGAGGATGTGAGGGAAAGTGTTCATTTTGCGAATCAAAGTGAAGTAAGATTGAAGACATTCTGTGAGATCATACAGCAGTTGCAGTTACCTTACAGAAAACTTGTGCTAGATTGTAAGACTCGTTGGAACTCAACCTATGATATGCTATCTTGTGCTTTGAATGTTAAAGACGTCTCTCCAAAATACCAACAAAGAGAGGTCAATTATATCTCGTGTCCAAATAAAGAGGATTGGGAGAAGGTGGATAAGATATTGGCGATCTTAAAGGTATTTGCTAAAGCCACTAATGTTATATCTAGAAGCACATATCCAACATCAATTTTTTTTATTTCTGAAGTGTAAAAGGTGAAGCAGGTTTTAGATAGTAGGGTAACTACTGAGGATGCCTTCGTAAGAGATATGGTGACTAAGTTGAAATAGAAGTTTGATAAGTATTGTGGGGAGTGCAACTTGTTGATGGCAATTGCTGCCATTTTGGACCTAAGAGTTAAAATGAATGTTCTTGAATATTGTTTTCCAAGGATATACACTTCATTAGAGGCACGAGGGAATATTGAGAAGGTGAAGAGAGCTTTATATGAGTTGTATGATGAATATGTGATTGAGCATGACCAAAGTATAAGTCAAAATAAGGAATAGTTAAGTTCCCTTTCCCAGTCATCTTTTACTTCACTTTCAGCACTCTCTTCGGGCTTAGGGTTTGTAGAAATCCAACAATATGTAATGACAACCAAAACTATGGTGCTAGAGAAAACTGATTTAGACATGTACTTAGAAGATGGTTGTTTTTTCTGTCATCCAGATTCACCCTTTGACATATTAGCTTGGTGAAAGGGAAATCAATCAAAATATAGGGTGTTGTCAAAGATGGCAGCTGAGATTTTAGCCATTCTGATTACCACAGTTTCATCTGAAGCAACATTTAGTGCTAGAAGTAGAGTGATTGACTCATACCTTGCATCACTTTCAACTGAGACTGTGTAAGCTTTAATTTGCGGAGTGGATTGACTTACAAACCTCTATGGTGTAAAGAAGAAGGATACTGTGAGTATTTAAATTAATTTTACTAACTTTTTTGTTCTGAAAAATCTTCTGGTTAAATTATCATTTCATATTTAGAAAATTGTTTCATAAGAAAGTTTAGTTCCATATACTTAAGTTATTTGCTTACTTGTTTTTACTCTTTTGTAGTATGAGAAAAATCCAATTGTGTTCAGTTTATCCATTCTTTGATATAGATTTTCCTGAGAATAAAAAACAAATCAGGTAAAATATTGTTATTTAATAGCTCCTTTGTTATGAAAATTATTTTGGATACTAGGAGATCCTTGTGGGTAAATAATCTGAGTATGCTGATTTATTGAATGATATATTTTGTTGCTTTAACTCGGTATGTTCTCAACTCAGAATATCCAAACCATCCTCTAATTTCTAATACTTGATATGATGATGCTTAGTTATTATTATTTTTTTCTGTTTTCTTTTTACTCTTTTGTCAACAACTTCTGCTTTGGATTGACTTGAATTTGAAATACTTGATATGATGATGCTTCAAGTGTTTTTGTTGCATCTAGAATAGCATGAAGAAATTGTTTTAGTGATAGTTGTGATGCCCTGTGATGAAGTTGAAATTTACCTCAACTGAAAGTGAACATGAGAATGGTTTTGTTTTGCTACAGGGGCTCTGTTGCTGCGTTCTTCTGTTCTACTGCTGGAAGTATTATTGTTGCATTTGGCTGCTGCTGTTAGCTACCTTTTGTTGCTTGTTGATGCATTTTGCTACTTGTTGATGCGTTTTTGTTACTGCTGGAATTATTGTTGTGTTCTGTTGATGCATTTGCTGCTACTTAGTCTTCAGATATTATTACTGTTAGTTTCATTGTAAGTTGTAATTGAACTCTAGACATATGTATTTGTGTTGCTATTCATGGGTAGGAGTTTCCTCACCAAAGTTGGTTGGCTCACTTGTGGCTTTGTTTATGTTGCTTCAGAGTTGTCAATTTAGACTTGGCATATTGCTATGCTCTTCAATTTAGATGTTTTTATTTAGTTGTAAAACTTGATATTTGGGTTTGGTTTATTATGTTTTGTGAAAATTTAGGATATATTTCATATTTTTTTTAAATTCATATTTGTATTCGAGCCTCGAGCCTTTTTGAGCTGAGCTCGAGCTCCAAAAATCAGGCTCAAACAACTCAAGCTTGAGCTCAAGTAGTGCCAAATTGTAATAGGGCTGAGCTCGAGCCTGGTAAGGTCAGGCCCAGCCCGGTCTGGCCCATTTTTAGCCCTATATTTAATACACTTTATGGCACTTGGAGATTTTTAGAAGGAGCCAATCAAAGTTGACCACAAGAAGGGTACATTAAGTAGAATCCTCGAGGAAAAGAGGAAAATCAAGATTCGGGTAGGGCATTTCATCATTATAGGGGGGAGCTATATAGAAAAGGGTTTGTTTCCCCTTTGCCGCGATGCCTAACCCAGCTTGAGGGGGCATTGTGTTCTTAAGGAAATCCATCTAGGAGACTGTGGAGCACACATTGGAGCTAACACTTTGGCTCATAAAACCTTAAGACAAGGCTACTTTTGGCTTATGATCAGGCAAGATGCCAGGAAATTTGTCTGGATGTGCCATGACTAGCTAGATTAACTTAAGGATATAAAGACTACCCTCATCCGGTGCATTTTTAGTAGCGGACCCTTGGACGTTTTCCATGTGGGGGCTGGATCTAATTAGAGCACCCCCTATGTCTGTAGGGCAAGTTAAATACTACATTGTGGCCGTAGATTACTTCACAAAATAGGTAGAAGCAGAGCCCCTGACCTCTATCATGGCACCACAAGTTTCTATGTTCCTGTGGAAGAACATTTGAAATTTTAGTGCCCCTAAGCGATCGTTACTAACAACAGAAAACAGTTTGACAATCAGCAAGTTTGACGATTTGCTGAAGAAAAGGGCATCTTCCTGTACTTCGCTCCCTGTCTCATATCCTCAGTTAAACAAGCAAGTAGAAGTCATCAACAGAATGATAAAAGAAGACTCGAAAAAAAAGGCTAGGTGAGGCTAAAGGCAAGTGGGTGGAAAACCTGCCAAGTATCCTTTAGGACTACCACACAAGTCTCCAACGGCCTATGGGAGAATCACCTTTCACGATGACTCATGGAACCAATGCCCTCATACCTGTGGAAATCTCTTGGCCCACCTTGTAAACCTAAGTCTACTATCCTTTTCAAAATAAGAAAGCCCTTGAAGGAAATTTGGACTTACTAGAGGAATTGAGGGAGGAGGCGAGGGTTTGCGTGAAGGCCATTAGGCAGCAAATTGCCCTAACTCATAACCAAAAGATGAAATTCAGGAACATCTAAGTAGGAAGCTTGGTCCTCATTAAAGCTAACTAACTACAGAAACCGAGGGCATGGGGTACTGAGGCCAAATTAGGACGGACCTTACTTAGTCACAAAGAAGCTTAGGGAAGGAGTCTTTAAGTTGACAACCTTAAAAGGAAGACAACTACCCATAAACCATCATTCAGACGATTTGTCTCCATATTTTTCATAAATCATTATAAAAATAACCACTTCATATTATGTACCATGGTTTCTTGCAAATAAAGAGGCATTTTTTTGTGATTATATTACACAAAAACAAGGTTTTGCAAGACCCTCAAAGACCAAGAAAACACTCGATTAGGCCTTTACGAGGGCTTCCTACTAGAACAAAACATCACAACCAGTCACTAAACATAAAAAATACAGAGCACTAAGGCATTGTAAAAATAAAATTCTCATTAAAATTTTTTTTTCAAAAGAATTTGTTACAAAAAGCCAAGGAGAACCCTAGGGGAACAAAAACAAAAATGGGATATAAGCTAACAACGAAGGCTTTTAAAACTTGTCCGGAGAAGGGTTTTCATCAAGGTCCGTCGCTGATGCATCATTGTCAAAGGTAAGAATCCCAGCCTTCCCATGCTTCAGCCAGGTTTCATAATCCGAACCCAGCTGCTCGTAAGCTGAGAGAAATAAGAGGCAAAGGTTAAGATTCACTGCTCAACCTAAAAGTGGCAGGAAAGAAAGACTTCCATGAACTTTAAGAAGGCAGTCCTTTCAAGCCCTTTCTTTACCTTCAGGAGAAGGGAGCCGAGCTCCTTCATACGAGCGTTGCCATTGGTCCGAATATGCTAGTACTCTAAATGGCCCTCACACCCAATGAAGCCAATTCGCTCAATGTGCTCTATAAGGGGCATCATAGAGGCAACCGAACTAGAGCTAGCCTTGCCTGCAACTGTCCTTGGGACTAGGGCAGTGTACTTGTCCATCGGCAGAGTAACCTCAACAGCATCTATCTTGGACTTTGCCACCCTTAGTAAGGTTGCCAAGTGATTGGCCTCCTTTTTGGCCTTAGCTTCCTTCCCCAGAGATTACTTTAGAGCCTTATGCAACTCTACCACCTTCAATTTTAACTCAGAAGCAAGGCTTTCTTTTGTTTCCTTGGCCTTTCTCTCCGGCTTGAGGTCTTTCACAAGTGCGTCGTTAACACCTCGCTCACTAGCCAGTTCAAACTAAAGGGATGCAGTATTTTTTATGAAGGGCCTCAAGCTTAAAATGAAAGGTCTTCTTCCAGGCTGACCACCATTCCTCTAAACTATGGGCAACGATGGCTTCCTTCAAAACTCAGATTTTTCAATAAAGGGAAGGACATATTGAAGTGGTAAAAATAAGCAAAGGAGCGTACCTGAAGAAGGCTGCAACTCATGCTCATGAGTTGACCCCCTTGTGAACGAGGATGATGAGCCAGAAACTGCCAATCCTTGGAGGTCCTTAACCTCTATAGGATGTGATGGCAAATGTCGGTTTGATCCTTAATGATCGACTTGGCAATCGCCACCATCCACAAAGGGTCAAGACTTGGCTAGGCACAATCTCTTTTAGTACCAAATCTTTTTTCTGCGCTTAACATCGTGCAGGGATCAAAATGAGCGGTTGAAAGCACTTGCCCAGCTTCAGGTCAGGAAGCCCTCTACGAACAACTGGGGCCTTCCCAGCAACAACTTCTACTGGAACTTGAGGAGGAGGAGGAGGCAGTACAGAAGGTGTATCCTTCTAGGGACTCAAGGTTGCCTTCTGCTTTTGGGACACCATTGAGGCTTTGGCAGGAGGGTCCTTAGGTGACCTTGCGCACTTCTCTGAAGCCGTTAGATGAAAACACACTTAATAACCATAAAATGACCATAGGTTTCTAAAGTTAGTATGGAAAAAGTACTCAGATGATGCTCTACCACTGTCTCCATTATGGTGGACATCATCTTCAGTAGGGCCAAAGGGTCTCGGCCGCTTGTGAACTAGTTGTTCCTTTAGAGAAGATTCGAGGAGCTTCACTTTTGTGGAAAGAAGCTTGGACAAAGATGCCCCCATTGTATAAGCTACACCAACAGGAACAATGTTCATCTTGTGGGCATTCGCCAAGGCTTCAGCAATGCCTTTGTGCCTCTTTAAAAACTCTTTGGTACGGTTGCTCATATCTGTTGAAAGAATGATATGATCAAATACCCTAACCATGCACAGAGGCAAGGAAAAAATGATGATTAGAATAAAAATCCTAGGCAGGGGTCCCCGCTTGGCCCTAGCAGCAATCCCGAAGGCTCCAACTAGCATTCCCTCCTAGTTCTCTTCCCAATTATAACGCTCCTTAATGCTCGGATACAACCAGTGAACTCTACTGATCCCTGCCCACATGAGGCTAGTCTAATCTATTTTAGTATAATGGATAGAGAACAAAGTGAAAAAATTGTTATTCTTCACCTCCTCTTTCAACTAGCGAACTAACCTAAGTAGTGAGTGATGACCCTCGGAGCCTTTGTTTGTGCGCAGTGCGCTAACCAAGGCATGCTATGGGGGGTGTTTGTGAACTCACAAGGGAACCCCCTTTCTTGCTCTCTCACTATGAAGACAAGGTGTTCATTCCACCCTAACCATGAGTGCTTGCGGGATACGAAGGCAAAGGACTTGTTCTTGCCTCTATTAATAGGGGCAATGTGGAAAAAGCTAGCATCTTTCTTCAAGTCTAGTATATAAAACTGAAGGAAGACCTCCCATAAGGAGGAAACCCTCAACAGCTTGCAGCAAATGATGAAGCTGTTGATACAAACAAATCAGTTCGATATCAAATGCGATGGCAAAACCTGATAGTGGTCATAGATCTGCTCCACTAAGAGATGAATGAGGAAGGGAAGCCCTGCCTGGAGCTGGTCCATGAAAATAGAAAGCACGTCTTGCCTTTTACTTCCCCTTACTAAGCCTTTATCCTCGAAGGCTTATGCAAGGGAGAGGGTGGCAACAACACTATTTGGTTAGAAATATCTGGCGAGATTAGTTGCTAATGTCTGTTTATTATGCTGAGTCACAACTCATTTAATTACCCCAACATTAGGGAAGAATGGCATCTTGGAGGCTTCACTGGCATCGGTAGCAGCCCCAAATGATGATTTCGTGAATGCTACCTAGAAAAACTAGCGAGAACACATTAGCATCAGGGTTGTTGCCAATGCAACAAGGCAATGAAAGGGTGGAAACCTAGAAAAACTTAGTGCCCTAGGGAATTAAAAATGAGAAAATGTAAGACAATAAGAAAATACAATGAACCTATTACCTGAACACATTGAAGAAGAATGAACACTATAAGAAAGACAAAAATTTCAGAAGAAAAATCCCAGAGAACTTTGGCACCAACAAATCAGGAAATAAGAAAGTAATGGAACAAGCCAAACAATGAAAGAAAGTAGAACCCTAATGACATATATAAGAAAAACAGTAATTTTCAGATTTTCCATCAAAAATCGCTCATAGAAATGATGGGCTAATCACCGAAAGACATGTGACCACATTTAGCCGCCAAGATAACCATGCTCAATCACTTCCCTGAAGAGCATTTAATGGACATCTCTTCGCCTTTTTATTAGCTAACGCACTTAACATGCATCACAATTGCATAGGGGAGGTGGATAGGACAACCCGAAACGGTGACGTCCACCCAACTTCCCTAGGAAGTTAACAGAGAAAGGGAAGATCACAACCTTACCCTCAAAACGGTGTCACTTGGGTGCACCAAGGAATATAAGACCATCGGCTCACATTCCCTCCTGGAAGGGGGACCCATTGATAGGAAACAGGCCCAAGGGCCCTGATACTGATGACTAGAGGATGTGCCATCCCTGGAGGCCTAAAAAGGCCTAAAAGGGAAACCGCTCCTAGAAGAGAACTACATCGTAAAAATATAGATAAGCTATGGGATTCCTATCCCTAGAACAAACTACCCGGAGCTTGCCTCGACTATATAAACCCTTCATCAATCTTGAGGTAAAGGATTTGGCTTTCCTCTGATTCTCTTTACTACTGTCCATTGAAAAAATAACTTAAGCATTGGAGGGTTTCCCTCGGGAGCACTTCCTGGAGCTTTGATGCTTCCTTTGGATGTGGGATTTCGATTTGCTATTCACCGAGCTTTTATGTCTAGCTTACCTGGCCACATTCCTTATCACATATTAAACAAAAAATAATCACAATAAAAAAATCGTTCTAGGGTTCATATATTCTAAGTATAAGTAGGAAAAGTTTAGCTCATAATGCCATAAAATAAACACTGAAAATTCAAAAGAAAACTAAGAAAATAATGATCCATGGCTAAATTTCTTTTTCTCTAAGAAATCTTCGATCAAGCACTTATAGAACGATGTTGATCATCATAATTGTCTTTGGCAACGTTCCCCTATGAAAGACATTTTTTTTTCTATATTTTTCCTTTTTCTTCCCTGGCCTTCCTAGGCATCATTTGGCCGCCTCTAGGCACCCCATTATGTGTTATCCTTGAAAACCTTAAAAACAACTTGAGAAACCCTAACAACATTCAAACACGGGTAGTAATATGGGCATTCTTCGGCAACCACAAGCAGTAATACGGACTTGTTGTAAGGCGTGTTTGACACCTGAAATATAAAAATCACGAACTTTAAAGATACGGTTTGGAACATGGGAATATAACTAAACATGGACATGTTTGAGGGCGTGTAAGCTCCAAAACTTTTCCAATACTTGTAATTCAGCTCCAAAACTTTGATAAAATCCTTCCTAACTTTCATAAAGCTGAAATATGGCCTAAAAATAAAGCATAAACCATTTAAGCACCATATCTTAGCAAAAATGCATCAAAAGATAAGTAAATACAATGGAAAAATATATAGAGAACATAAGTAAATATGAGCATATCATATTTTTCCCGACACTTGAACTTTTGCTTGCCCTCAAGCAAAAAAACCAAGAGAAAAAATTTCTTAAAAGTTTTAAACCTTAAAAACAATTAAAACATAAAATGTAGAATCATTTACTTAAGCAAAAAGATATATAGAGAATTGAAGCTCTAATTATCTTGAGAAATTAATAAGACTACCAAGCATGCAACTCTTTCTATCCAACACTTCATAAACAAAATAATTTTAATGAGAAAAATTCATTTTCAAGCTAGCAACTCATATCTCTTAAAACTAAAAGGCTAACATCAAATCTACATACAAAGTAAAAAGTACAAACCACATTGATAGCCAAAGTGCTATCGCCTCGGTCACCAGAGCCATTCGAAAAAGAGGAAGTCAAATTCCTGAGGTACACGATCTCGATAGATACCAACCTCGGAGTATCACCTCCATCTTTGGGGCAGAAGGACCAGCCATCTTCTGCTGAGGAAAACCCCCCGAAGGAGTAACTTCGGAGCCAGGGAATCCCCCGAAGAACCAGTGCAACCCTGGGAAAAGGCCCCTCACCCCGAAGGTGGACACCCACCAAGGGGACCTCGGAGGTACAGCAGACGCCATCAAGGAGTCTCTGACATTCCGCCCAAGTCACCCTGCACGGTGCCCTCATATGCACTCTGACACGCCGCCACTGCCCATGTCCTGTCACGCAGGGCTACGCTTGTCGCAGCTTGTGGCCCGAGGAGCCTGCAGGCAGCTAGGGGTCCTACGCTTAGAAGTACGGATGACATCCGTCCATACACGCGTGACAATCCGAAGGGCTCACCCCCTCTTATATATATCAAGGGAATGGCCATCATTTGGGGGGACTCTCCCTCTCCCTCTTCTTTCCGCCCTCAAGAGGACACTGCAGGCAAGAACCTTTGGCCCAGACTACTCCTTCTCTACCCCCCTAAGCACTGACTTGAGCATCGGAGGCTCATCCCCGGAAAATCACTTCGGGGGCCTCCTAACGCCTGTTTTCTAAGTGTTTCAGACAGGTCCTCCGGAGGAATCCCCGTTTCGGGATTTCTACCGCACCGGAAGTCCTCCTTGGCCTCACCGTGCCTCCCGCATGAGGATGCTGTCGGCCATCACAGGTGACCCCCACAGAGCACCTTCTGCCGGGACTCACCCGTACCTCTTGAAGTTCCTGCCGCCTTCACCACGATACACAGTGGTGCTAATGGCCCTCCGCCATCACACATTAAGCTAGAGCTAACTATGCACAACCATTCAAACCAAAAACCATTGATTGGGCGATTAATTGACTTTTCAATATTCTTTTTCTTTCTATTTTCTTTTCAACCAATTCATGTCATGTGCAAAAAAATTTTGTAGCAAGTGTACACTATAGAAGTTCTGTCTATACCAAAGATAATTCTTAACACAATCCAAGATGATCTTTTGATCATACTCATGTTCTTATCTTCTTTCTGAGCCGTGATCGAATCTTGCATTAGGAGAATACCCCAACCTACTTCAACACTAAAAATGGTGGAGTAGCATATTCATACTTTACTTATTCAACAATCAACCACAAATCCATCAACCAAACTTTCCATCAATCCAATGTAGAAACTCGA
The DNA here is from genome assembly GCA_039654915.1 of Aquilaria yunnanensis. Taxonomy (NCBI): domain Eukaryota; kingdom Viridiplantae; phylum Streptophyta; class Magnoliopsida; order Malvales; family Thymelaeaceae; genus Aquilaria; species Aquilaria yunnanensis. The sequence continues at coordinate 92,370,716 of CM077596.1, read as the reverse complement.
AACTTAGCATGCTTTAAATAGTGCACGGAACACAAAAACTTGATGCAAAAATAGTTTCTTGAGATAATCTTCCACTAGCTTGCTAATGAATCGCAAAAACATTAAAAAAAATAATTTAAGCACCAAAGTGAAAAATTAAGAATTACTTACTTGCACTTCAAGTTAAGAGTTCAAGGTATTAAATTAACAATTACTCTATCATATGCACACGCTCAATAAAATGATTAAAAAATAAATAACCTCCAAAAATTTAAAAATTTAAAAAAAAAAAAGAATCAGCAAAAAGATAAATTCGAGAATAAAAATCATAAATAAAGGCTAAAAATAAAAATCCACTCCCCCACACTTAAACTGTACATTGCTATCAATGTATTAGCATGAAAAATAAAGTGAAAAAGAAGAAGTGATAGACATTGATATCTCTTTTGAAAAGAAAAATTGGTGCTTATTCTATTGTAGTTATTCTCTTTTATGTCACACAATATTGTAATCCTCTTGCATTCGTCTGTTGTGTTATATTGTAGTATTCTGGTTCTTTGTTTTGATGGCCAAAAATCTTCTTTGTTTTGCTGTAGATTCTGTCATCTCTTAATAGCATCAAAGATGCTAAGTCTTTATTGTTGGCAAGAGCTGAGTGAGTTCTTCATGTATTGATATGCATTATTTTCATTCTCTGCTAAAAATTTGACCATTAAGAGTTAGTTTGATTTTTTCTTTGACTTTCTTCTAGTAAGTATATTTTAAACTGAAACTTTGAAATTATGTTTCTAGTCTTAATTGAAAGTTCTTAGGGTGGTTTCTATAGTAAACTAATAGATGGATTAAGAGAAGTACATCATTTTCAGTCTTTGCAAGAAATTTACTAGTTATGGGGTTTGAGTGACAAGTTTTAATCTCTTACTTGTAATTCTCTTCTTGATATATAGCTATTGCCTTCTAGTCTTAATTGAAAGTTGACATGGTATTCATTTATGTAAAATAATAGTTTATTGAAGCCTGGTTATAGCTTATTTAGATGTATAAACTTGTGTGTGTATGTGTGTGTATGTGTATAAGCAGTTTCCAATGGGCTTCTGTTGAAAATTGTTTTTTTTAATACTACTAGATTTACCAACGGTGTAATGTGTTGGTAATTATTTAACCGTTGCTATAAAATCTTTGGTTTTGAACCATTGGTAATTACCAACAGTTCTATTACCAATTGCCTGAGGTTGCAAATTACCAATAGTTTTATCTTGAACAGTTGGTAAATCGGTTTCCAATGATCAAATTACTAATGGTCATTTACCAATGGTTATGCATTCGTAATTTCCAAATTACCAATGCTAGATCGTTGGTATTGGCCATTGGAAAAATGTCAAATTTTAGTAGTGAACTGAATTGTTTGTCTCACAAGTTGACGTTCCAATAAGTCGTTCCTGATGCCTAGTGGCATCTTCATTGGAAGACATCGTGACTTCGGGAGGGACTTCCGGAGAGGGAGAACGTCTGGAGCCTAGATTTCCCAGGGGGGTGTGCCTGTAAAACTCGTAAAAAAGGGTTAAGAGGTCCCTGGGATCTTTTTCCGGGGAGGAGCCTCGGACGCCCAAGTCAGTGTCCTGAGAGGTGAAAGAAGGGGAGCACTAAAAGGTTTAGTGGCCTTGCCTATTTGTATTTTCTCAGGGGGAGAGGGTCGGATCGAGGGATCACTTAGCCAGGGCCTGTTCCCTGGTATTTATAGGAGTTCCCAACCCGTTCAGATCATGACACATGTTCGGTCGGCTATTCTCTGTGTTTCCGGGCGTAGGGGACAAGTAGCCGTTTGCAGGCTCCTTGAGCCTTGAGCCGAGACAGGTCATGACAAGACCTGGACGGCGTCGGCGTGTCAGACCGCCATTTGGGGCGGCATGTAACGCCTGTGGGCGACATGTCAGAGGCTCCTTAAATGCTCATGCCGTACTCGCGAGGTCCTCTGGGCGAGGTCGTTCTTTGGTACGGATGACCTTCTTCGGTAGTTATGCTTGTAGTTCGGGAAGCCCCCTGGTTCGAGGGTTTCGCCTTCGGGGAAGTTCTCTCCTCCTTGCAATAGCTGGTTCTTTATCCCCGAAGGCGATCCGCTTGGTCCCCCGAGGGAGCCGACGACACCTTTGAAATGCCTAGCGTATTAGCCGAAGTCCCGACTTCGTGGTATCTGCCTTCGCTCCTTCCGAGGTCAGTGATAGTGCCTCTTTCTGATGACGTCAGGCTTCCCGACCATATTTTCGTCAGGAAGTATGTACTGAGAAAGGCGATAGCCCTTCGGCTATCAGTTCCATAATAAAAAATTTGAAGGCTTCCAAAGAAAACATAAAAGGTAGTCAAACACAAAATATAATAAAAGAAAACATATGCAAATATAGCAAAATTGATATGAAATAGTACAAAACTAGCACAGGAGCAATTGATGCTCCGATATGAAAACAAAACATATCGAACGAGGATGTAAACAAAAAGAAGAAATATGAAAAGTAGCAATAATATCAATAGTAACATAAGCTGAAAATATAAATAAATGAATAAATGTCCTAGAACTTGAAGGATCAAACATCTCCAGGAGGTGGAATGTCAGTAGAGGTGCTCAAAGTTGTAATTATTGGTGCAGGTGTAACAGGATCCTCAGTAGCCCCAGCTTCAGAACTCAGCTCCTTAACCATCAGCTTAATGCCGGCCCTAGTATCTCCAACCTCCTCAATAGTTGCAACAGCAGTAACAGTAGCATCACTAGCAGTAGTCCCAACAACTTTCTCATCGATTCTTTTATCAATGGTAGCAGAACTCAACTTAGCCAAAACAGCACTAAGCCCAGCTTGCTCAGTTCATAGTATAATAGTTATGGCCTTATCTCCCTCCTCAATGACTCACTCATTGGCGCCATCCTCATCATCCAAGCTCCGGGGGAAAATGAAATAATCTGTGGAATCATCAACATCATCACCCTCATCATCATGTTGGGCGAAATCCTGTTGGCCATGTCCTGATGTACCTACTTCAATGCTTCATGGGAAATATAGATGGATCATTTTCTTCAAACTCAAGGTCCTCGCCTTAACAGCAAAAAGGCGAGAACTCAAGTCCACTATCTGATCTGACATGAACTAGAGGTGATCTAGGATAAGTTGCATCCTCTGATAGATGTTGGATAATGTGGGCGGTCTAGCACTAGTGGATGTAGAGGTAGGCTACGTCCCAGTAGTGGTAATCTCCTTAACTCTAATATTTGCTTGAGATCTTAAAATGAAGCTTGTTGAGCCGTTCGGGCATCTAACCTTTTTCAACATCCCCAAAGCCTTAATTGAATCCATGTTGGCCATCCTAAGCCTCGCCACCACTATAATAAACTCCTATGGTGAGAAAACATCAAGGTTCCAGGCTAACCTCATCACAAATTGTCCAACACATAAAGGCCAAATCCTTGCATAACAGGCAATGTCCTATGCCCAGTACATAAATGGAACGCCCAAATGGCAATGCACTCGGTAAACGATGCAGTACAGGTGGAAAAAGGTCCGTCTTGGTCACCACACCCGTGTTCTCTCTCTTACCACGGATAAAGTCGGCGATCAGATAGTGCACATAGCGCACGATTGGTGACCGCAGCCTGGATGCCTTAGACATCATGGGCTGGTACATGCCTCCATCCTTAATGATATCTGACCATAACTCCTATGGAGTGGAAGTGGTGGCGCCCAGTTGATAGATTGAGCCTTCATGCTCATCTGAAGCAATGAACTCCTAGGTGTAGAAATCGAGGTGCCACCTAAACTCATCCAAGCTCATTTTGAAGTTCCACTCTCCAAGGCAGAACTTCACTACATCTGGCTTGCTCTAGTTGATGTTGACCATGTCTAACTTGAATGTACTCAAGAAATGAAGGGTTAGTTCGCCATAAGTAGGTTTTTGGCAATTGAAAACCGACAACCATTCGTCAAAATCCATTAGTGCTCTAACATCCTCTGCTAATCCTAGCTGAGCCAAGGTGTCCCAGTCGATCACCTTGTTGGCCTTGAACTTCTTCATTGTCAAATTGTCAAATTTATTCCACTAGGCATCCTCGTTGAAATCAAAAATAGGATGCGCCTTCTTTTGCTTCTTCGTCAGCCTCTTAGTGTGGATTGGGAGCTTCTCCTGGTACTTCATCATTCTAAAAAATGCAAAAGATTTTCCCCATGTGCAAAAAATAATCTCAAAGACCATATAAATAATAAATTCAAGAATAAGAGCGATAAATAAAAATCGGTAGAATTCCCTTATATGAAATAATTCTTATTCAACTTTATGTATTAAGGTGATCAGGCTTAACAACTAAAGTTAAATGAATAATAATCATAAGAATTTAAGACAATATCATTCATAATTAGGCTCTTTCTTGGTGCCCAATAAACCTATAATTTACAACACCAAAAGACTACCAAGTTTTAGAATCCATGAAATTTTAAGAAAATCAAATAATCAAGATATTCTCCATAATCCATAGATCATACGGTCATACATTTAAGCCATAAAACTTAGCAAATCATCATACAAGGAAATAATTTTATCAACCATGCAATTCAAACTTTTCTTCTTCCATCACATCAACCAAAAATCCAATACTTGCAAAAACACGATATTAACTCGAAACAAACATGAATAGGCATGCAAAATTGACCAACTAACTCATATGAGACTTACCCATAGCAAGAAATTGAACTAATATTCCATAATTTTCAAATAAAGTTAAAGAAAAAGAGTTACCTAGCTAGAAAAAATCAAATATGGAGGGATGAAAATCGTGAATCCAGATAAGAAACAAACTCCTCCAACAATAGGAAACCTTGCCCGAGATGCAAGAAAACTAGGGTATAAGTTTGGAGGCTTAAGGAAGAAGTTTGAGTGAGTTTCGTGTGAAGTAGGGCAAAAAAATTGTGAACCGAGCTTAAATAAGGCAAAACACGGCCTATAACATGGGTATGTATACGCCCGTGTTGCCTAGAACTTCATCAACATGTCATTAAACACGGGTGTGCTATGTGTAGTGCAATGGCTTGAAACCTTAATTTTTTTTTTAAATACAGAAGTACAACATGAGTCTATACACAGTCGTGTAAGAAACTGTGTAAATCCAACACGCCAATATACACGGTCGTGTAACTAACCATGTATGTACTTTAGAGCTCAAAAATTTTCAAAATAGAGACCAAACATGAGTAAAAACATAGGCAAGGCTGAGACCATGTACAACAAACATGCTTAACAACACCATTGTGGAGATGACCTTGTCTGAAACAAAAATTGTTAAAACACAGTGACGAAACACATTCTCCCACATGTGTGTGTATATGACTATGTAACATGAGCATGTTTTAAAACATGCTCATGTTACATAGTCATATACACACCCATGTGGGAGAATGTGTTTCGTAAACATGGGCATGTATGTTCATGTGTTTACGCTTTGGAATTTTAAGGATTTAAAAAATATGGGTAAGAACATTGCTATGTATAAGACCATGTTGTAATACATGCGCTTTAACACGGCTTGAGCACAGACTGTGTTTGGCTACTGTAGCTCAAATTAAAATCATTCATGAAAAATCAATTTTATAAATCAAACAAGGTTGTGTTTGAAATTGTGTCGGTTAACATGGCCTTGAACACAGGTGTGTTCAAAGGCATGTATGGCTCTTGGAACTTACAAAATTTTGCAAATTTACTCAGATTTGAACTTTTTTTCCCACTTTGAACATAATTTCTTCCCAAAACACTTTAGATTCCTACATCAACACAGATTATAAGATCACAGTGCAAACAAAATCAAATTAACTACCACAAATGAAAAGTGAATAAAATGAAAAAAAAATTAAATGAAAATTTTAACACTTGAGTTGCCTCTAAAAAAGCACTTGGTTTAACGTTGTCAGCCCAATTTTCTCCTTAACGACTTAAAGAGGTTTTTCCTTCTCCAATATATTCACTTACGTATAGGCAGATAGCCTTATGATGGAAAGCTATATTGAAAACTCCTCTACGCTTCAACTCGGTATTTGCTGGTAAAGCTCATTTTAGCCTTTCAGAAAGCATCTTGGCAAGTTGACCTAGCTGGGTCTCGAAGTTTTGCATACTTGCTTTCATATTCACACAAAGTTTCTTACAACAAAAGAATAAGAAATAAACAAACCAAAAATAAACTAAAAATTCAAAGAAAAATACTATAATAAAAAATGGCCACATTAATAGAGATTAATTTTTTAAGTTACAAACTCAACAAATGTTCCCTAGCAATGGCACCAGAAAACTTAGTATGTTCATAGTTCACAACAAACTTTTCCCACTACACTAGTAAAAGTGTGGATGTGTCAAATCTCTCTATACTCAAACAAATATGTGAATTCACAAGCAAGTGCACCTATCATCAAATAATAGCAGTGGCAAGTACCAAGGTCATTTTACTCAAGGAACGTAGGTTGTCTACCATACTCAATATCTCCCTATAATATAACCGACAATTAAGAGGATTTGTTTAACTAACTACTATCAATTAAATAAATTAAACTAATGCAGTAAAATAAACTACTAACTATTGGCAACCAACAAAAAACAACTAAAACAATCAATAGTAAGAAATCTCATACTTGAAATCGAATCTCCTTAGAACTTTAATTGTGTTGTTGTTACTTTAGTTTAACAGGATTGTGATTAACTTGGATCGTAGACTACTACCTAATGTAGATTAACTCCATATTATTCTTGTTAAACTAACCTTATTTTTAAGTCACCGATAGGGTGTATAGGCATACCGCACTTTTTATGAATGCATTCACGTTTTACGGTCCACTACTAGGTTTCACCCTAGTCTGGAGGTATTATGTCATGCCTATTACTCTCAATTACAATAATATCCATTTTATCCAATGATGATCCATAGCAAGCATCCCGGATATTACCTGACACATGTTCATCATCCCACATTGAATTAATAGGCTAGCTACTATTAATCAATACAACAAAGCACATTGAATAAATCGCAAGAAAAAAACACAAAATCATATTGAACCAGAAATAATCACAATCACAAAGTCATCCTACAGTTCATCTGGTTTAAGCATGAGTGAGAAAAATTTAGCTTATGATGCCATAAAATAAACACCAAAGAATCAAAAGAAAACTAATAAAAGAATGATCCATGGTTGAATTTCTTCTTCTTTAAGAAATCTTTGATACGACACTCATAAAACAGTGTTGATCATCAGAATTGTCTCCGGCAGCATTCCTCCATGAAAAACTATCTTTTTCCTATCTTTTTCCTGGCCTTCCTAGGTAGCCCTTGGCCGCCTTTGGCCCCCCATACTTGTTCTCCTTGAAAACCTTAAAAATAACTTGAGAAACCTTAACATCAAGCAAACATAGGCGATAACATAGGCATGTTTGTGCAAACACGGGTAATAACATGGGCATGTTTGATACTTGGAACATAAAAATTGCAAACTTTAATGACATGGATTGGAACATGGGCATGTAACTAAACATGGGTGTGTCTAAGGGCATGTAAGCTCCAAAACTTTGCCAAAATCCTTTCTAACTTTCATGAAGCTAAAATATGGCTTGAACTAAAGTATGAACCATTTAAGCATCATATCCTAGCAAAAACATATCAAAAGACAAGCAAATATAAGGAAAAATCTATAGAAAATATAACTAAACTTGTGCATATCAAATACCAAAAAGAAAAACTACAAGAACTCTAACAAGGAAAAAGATTCAATCATACCACATAAACAACTGCCAACTTGCCCAACTAAATCCAATACTTCTAAATCAACTTTTCTATTACTTGTTTAGGAGTAAGAAACAATTTTCCCAATAGCATTAAATCCTTGAACATTTGCTAACAACCCTATACAAAGGACAACACTTTACCCTCATCAAGTAGCTGCTATCACTGATATATGAGTGTTGTTGTGTTGAGGACATTTTGTTCCTCACTATTATAAAGCATGCATTTTTTAATGGTAAAAATTTCAACCATCAAGACGTTGTAAATCTCCAACACGAAGAGCCTTTGGAAAAGGGGAGATTACTTTCCAACGGCTGTGAGTTGAAACTTTTGAACAACATTCTTTCTAATGGATAACACATTAAGCCATTGGAAAAATGAGAGATTCACTGAATAAATTTTACAATTTTAGAAACTAAAGCAATATTTTAAAAATATTTTGTTTAAAAGTTTGAGATTGTAAAAGAGTTAAATGTAGGTTATACTTATGTTGATTAGTTTAGAGTTTTTTCTTATATAGATATCTTACTATATATATTAAAATCATAATTTTAATGTATGAATAAATAAATAAATAATTATATATCTGTGTGTGTGTGTGTATGTGTATGTATGTATGAAACTATACCCCAGCACATATAACAGTACCCATTGGGCCAACCTAACCCTAGCCTAGCCCATAGAAAAGTACCACCCTCATCTCTCATCCCTCCCTTCACCGGCCCCTTCGCCCTTCCGTTCGCCTCATCGTTCACATCGCCAGCGGTCCTTCCTTTCACCCCGCCGATGGCGCCCTTCCCTTCGACCTGTCGCCGGCCCCTTCGCCCTCCCATTCACCTCATCGTTCACATCATTAGTCGTCCTTCACTTCGCCCTACCGATGGCGCCCTTCCCTTCGACCTGCCGCCGGCCCCTTTGCCCTCCCGTTTGCCTCGTTGTTCACATCACTGGCTATCCTCCTTGCCCCTCTGCCATCCTCCTCGCTCTCCTCATTCGCCCGCTATTGTCCATGCTCTCCTCTCTCTTCCGCCGGCCGCTCTCCTTGCTCTCCTCGCTCTACCGCTGTTGTCCTCACTCGTCTGCCAGCCATCCTCCTCCCTTTCCTTGCTCGTTTGCCATCCTCCACGCATTCCTAGCTCGTCCGCTGACCATCCTCCTTACTCGACTCCCATCGTCCTCGCTCTCTTCGCTCGTCTGCTGGCCGTCCTCCTTGCTCTCCTCACTCGAAGCTGTTAGAAGTGCGATGGGTGCAGATCTGATTTTGGATTAATTTTGGGGCAAAAATAACGAATAAACCACTCATGTTTTTGTACTGGCCTGATTCATCCATTAATATTTTTTTTGGGCTAAATAAATCACTAACATTTCTAAGTTAACTCAAATTGGCCACTCTTTTAACTTCTACCGTTAAGTGTAATGGAATCTTAGCGTAAAATATTAAGTTTAGTCCCTACATTTTATACTTTCATTCCTAACGCATCTGAAGTTTATTAATCTAACATTTGAACCACCTTCTTGAAGCCGACATTGATCTTTAGACTTCGTTTGTGAGCAGTAATTTAATATTCCTGAACTTGCTAATAGTGGCCATCATGGTTCTCCTCTTATCTTGCTTCATATTGCACCATAATCTTGTGTTAAGTACTAATATGAGTGAGACATCGTTCGAGGGTGACAGTGTAGGGCCGGAGACATCTTATCTTGGGCAATGATGATAGTACATTTTAAAGGAGCTAGAAGCGACTATGAATAGACTATGCCTAAAAAATGTAATTGTGGAAAATGGTTATAAAATTTTATAAATGGTGAGGGTAGCCCATTTAAATTGTTTTAAATCAAATGGAGTTATTTTGTTAATTTTAAAAAATTAATGATTGATTTTTTTAATATTTTAAGAGTCGAACAGGTAAATTGGTCTATTTAAATAGCATTGGTGATTTATTTGGTTATTTTGAATAACATCAAAAGTTTATTAGGTAAAATAAAAAAAAAACATTAGAGGCTAATTCGAGTTAGGTCTAAAATGTTAGTGGTTTATATTTTTTGCCTTTCTATCACTATCAATTAACAGTAGGAAAAATATTGTTCAAATTTACATAAATTATTGTTTAAGTTGTTTATAATTAGCAGCAGCCAAATAATTACCAGAAAATTTAAATTTTCTAAATTTAAGGTAAATTTAGTTATTTCATGTTTTTAAGGTATAATAGTTATTTGATGTTGTTTTAGAAAAATAAATGGAGGTAGCATAGGTTAATTTGAAAACCTTCTGTGGATAAAGTCACAAACCTGAAGGGATACCTGTGACAATTTTTGAAAAAATAAATCACAGAGACAATACCATGAAACAAGGGAAAGATCATGTAATTTCAAGTTCCAACTAAAAGTAGAGCTATAAAATAGATGAATGGAACAAATACGAACAAAAAGACAAAAACAAAAATCCCGAGGCAAGGCAAAGGCTCCATAGTCCCAACCCGCTCTACGAAGCCACCGACGCAAGACTTTTTGTCGCTTCTCCCATCTGACCTCTCAAACAAATCGTTTACAAACAAAGAACAAGAAATGGTGAATTTCCATCCACCTCTGGCCTAATCCCAATACCCACCTCAAGCTCAACAAAACAAAAAACAAAAAACAAAAAAAAAAAAGGGAACCCCGACTCCCAAATCCGGCTCACCCATCTCGAATCTTCTATCGACCGAGCTCATCCATGGAAGATTTCAGATCCAAATCGTACGCTGACGGGCGGACGACGCAGCAGCAGATCGCCGATCACAGCTACGGAGATGGCCCGGCGGCGTACGGGATCAACGGGATGCAAGATCTCAGGTGCTACAGCGCGTCGTACGCGACGACGGTGCGGGGGGGCCAGACCCAGACCCAGAACGGATTCAAGATGAAGAAGGGGAAATCGACGAACCTGTCGTCGAAGAACTGGAGCTTGACTGATCCGGAGATGCAGAGGAAGAAGAGGGTGGCGAGCTATAAGGTGTACGCAGTGGAAGGGAAAGTGAAAGGGTCGCTAAAAAAGGGTTTCAGGTGGCTCAAGGACAGGTGCTCCAGAGTGGTCTATGGATGGTAATAATAATTACCAAATTATTATTATTCATTAAATTAATTTCCACTTTAATTGATGAATTAGACTCTGAGATCTCTATCTCACACTTTGTTGGGAAAATTTTCTTCTTCATAATAATTGTCTCATCATCTTTGTAAGGCTTGGTTTGGATTGGCTTGTATATCTGTAGTCTGTCTGCTTGTGAGGGTAATTAAGCTGAACAACTCCAGTAATTATTACTGTGTGATTGGCTTTTATTTTCATTGATATTTTTGGAATATATATATATATATATATATATATATATATATATAGTAGGTTTGACATGTATATACATATGTAATGACAAATATATTTACAACATTTAAAGTTAAGTAAATATAGGAGCTCATGTAAAAGGAAAATGATAAATTTTTAAGTGATGTCTTTTTGTTTTTTTCCCCTAACATTATAAAAATAAAATTTCAAAACAGTTAAATTTTGTCAGTCAGAGATTACATGAAAAAAAAATATTATGAGAGGGGAGAATGGTCGGCTTTCATGATCTAGAAGAACAGCAACAGGGGATGTTGATCAAGTCGTTGAATTTGGTGGGGGGGGAAATCCTCAAACTCAAAGTCTAAATCCAACCTATCAATTTCAATTCTAAGGCGGCATTTGAAGATCAAATCAACATAATCCAATATAATATGTTGGGCGCATTACCTTACCTTTGCTATCATCTGACGCTGACTCCGAGTTCATAACCAACGACGTTCAAAAGGCTAATAATAATCGTAATAAGGAAAATTTTCAAAACTCCATTTAGTTTAACCTAACTTATACTTATCACTTTTTTTTAGAAATCTACTACAGTTGTCCCCCTCAACCTCATGCATAGACTCTATCACTGACTCACTACTGTTAATTCAAAAAGGCCTAATCCGTAACTTGTGGCTCAATCCAACTCACTCCCAACTTATGAAAATGTGACATTTTACCCTTTATGTATCATGTGTTTATCACATGATATGTGGGAAAGAAACGTTGTTTGTCTCTATGACTAAAATACGGACGTTTCTAAATAGGAAATAGGGCCTTGTCGTTTCCAGTGCAATAATGGTGTCTTTATCTTCCCAAGCCTCTAAAATTTTCTCCTCAAAGGCACCTTTAGGATTGAAAGCTCCAATTTTCTTAGAAATTTCATATTGGATATTTTGGGGCTTCGGTTAAGGGCAAGAATCGATCAAATGGGCAAAGGGAAGATAGAGATAAAAATCCTTGCATGTGAATCTTTTCATCCTTGTTCCTTGTTTTTGTCCTGGAATTTTCATTTCTTCAAATTTCAAGCCCTCACCTGGGTTTTTTTGGCTTTGATTTGTACTGGCTTAAATTTTTTTTCCCTTTTGGAATTTATATGCTCTTTGATTAATTACTATTTTTTGTTTTTCCCTGGGTTTTGAGATTAGGAACTTTGTTTCTTTGAGTGAGATTGCCATGAACTTTGGTAAACATGGAAAGGCATGGAGATTTCATTTGTGTATTTGTAAGTCCATTTGGATGCCATTAAACTATAGCTTTTGAATTTTCCAATGATTAAGAACTTAAGAGTGGTTATTTGTTTGGTTATTTGTTTTTTTTTTTTGTTCGCCCATGGATTCTTCCCTTTCGGATCTGAAGAAGTATTCTACTTTTTAGTTAAGTTTATTTTTTTTTTCTATCCCTCAAGATACATTTCTAGTATATAGTTTGGTTTTTGGAAATCCTTTAGGTTAGTTCAACCTTTTTTTTTCACGTTTATTTTCCTTTTTGGTGTTAACTTGTTGTAGATTTGTTACTTTATTCATAGTCTACTATACAAATCTGAAAAGAATTCTCTGAAATTACATAGAGATGGCCAAACTATGTCCCTCCTTATCAACATTTGGCAACCAGTTTCCTTGGTTATATTTTTCTTAAGGATTTTGTGGCTCATATGAAATCTCCTTTAAAAGTTGCAAAGTTATTGATCCTTTTTCTCTTATCAAAATCTATGCTCAAGTAGATAAAAGTGATTCTCAAACCATGGCTGTATCTCAGTAACGAAGATAAATGACGTTTCTTTCTAAGACATCACGTGATGAGCACATCACTTATAAGAGGTAAAGTGTCTTATTTTTGTAAGTTTAGTGGTTAAATTGGACTAAGTCATAGTCCAGGGGGTAAAGTGTCCGGCTTAGGCAAGTTGGGGGACTAAAAGTGCCTTTAGGCCATTAAAAAAAAAGGGAAAACCAAAATTTACAATGGTCTTCTCAATATAGAAACTATGACCCCTAAAGTTTGTCATTTGACCAATTAGTTGGGTTCTATCACGATTATCTGCAATTCACAAATTTTGGTGGCTTTGTGAAGGGCAACGAGGCTTGTGCTAGGTAGAGAGTTATAATAGCATCCTAGGATGGTGTTGTTGAGCTTCAATGATAGTGGAGAGTAGTGAGATTAGGCATATGAATCAAAAATAGGCATTTTATTAATTAATCAATGACGTATGGTGTTGGGGCCGTGGATGGACTTCGGTGATGGTAGGGACGTGTGGGAGTGAGTTTAACAGATTGCCAACAAGGTTTCTATTCCTCAATTAATGTGTACGATGGTGGGGTTAGTCAGCTTGTTGTCAAGCTTCTAGTATTTGATAGGATGGGTTTCTTGTTCATGCTCATCATCGGCCTATCGTTACCCTTTTTTTAGTGAAGACAAGTTCAACATGATTTTTTTGCAAGTGTCCTTTTCACTCATCATCCAATTTCTGCTGCATCATCTAGATTCCATCAACTTCCTAATCATTGCCAATTATTGTCATTCATCCAAAATTAAAGATCACCACTCTGTTAAATCCAATCGCCGTCATCTGTTGCCATCGATGTCCGACAGACCCATCTTGGAATTTGCTCTTTGCTGTCCTAATAGGCACAGGCCTCTAGTTGCCCCGAATTCACCAAATCTGTGAGAATTGAAGGTACCCAAATCATGACCCGGTTGTTCCTTTTCCATTTTCTCCATTGACTAGTTCAACCAGTTGTAGGGTATGATATAGTCTAGTATCAATATACATATCATTGTGCTAGCATAAGAGATTTTGTGTAGAAAGTCTCTTAGTTTGCTTGTGAACCCTATTTTAGTCCAAAAAATAGTTCTGGTTAATGTTAATTAAACTTTGGAAGTATAAACTTCACAAGTTAAGTTGTAAAGTTGGGGTTGGTGGTTATTTTGTTAGATGTGAAAGTTTAGGGAGTCATGTTTCCTAGATGGAAAACAACACAGAAGTTGGATTTTTTTTTCTTTTTCTTTTGGCTTAAAGGAGTGTGATGAAATTTACAATTCAGGGGAAAGTGCAAGTTAGGTCGAATCTCCTAGGAATTTTAAAAAATTTTCTAATAATAATAATAATTTCTTTTACACCTGATCATATAAAATAACACAATGCTAATATTATTGTTTATACTTTACCTCGATGGAGAAAAAGAATATGCAAAAGTTTGAGGAAAGAAAAAAAAAGTATTGGGCAAGTTGCTAGAGATGGCAAAATCTGACTTGACCCAGTTTGACTAGAAAAGTCAACAACTCCAACCCCGATTATGCCTAGCCCAACCTGAAAAAAAATTCGATTGAAGTGAAACCTGAACCCAAATGACATAAACCCGAAATGATCTAAACCTGAAATGACTCAAACTCGAGATTGGCTTGACCTGAACTCGAAATGATTCAATGACTAGACCCGACATAACTCGATTTTAACCCAAATCAACATAAATATATGGCCACCAGAGATTTAAAAAATTGTGATTTTTTATATATTGTTTGTTTATCTAAATTACACATTAATTATGACCATACAATTTAAGAAATTTTAAAATAATATAAAAATCTTTTTTGTTTAGAATTCTTCGGAGAATAAATTAATAGAATAATATGTTTTATGTAGGGGTCTTTTGAAATTTAATAATTGAGGGATTTACTTATACATTCTTTTGAAGCTTGTAACCGACACACTATAAAGGCTCTCCAAGTACATCCTCTAATTTGGATGCCAAGGTAAATAAATTCCAAGTTATTTTCCTTAAATAAATTTTATTAGGCAAGGAAAGCAAGCAAAGTAAGGTTAAGTTGAGTTCCAAAGTGTAACTAGCACCTAAAAGGCAAAGGATAAAATGGTAATTTTGGCCCACGTTAGTGGCATGACCAAAATTTTTGTGAAATTATGTTCATGCAAGTGTTTTGAGGTAAGTAAGTTAAGGCTATAAGTGTTTCTAGCCATTTGAACCAAAAGTGAAAGTTAAGGATGAAAAATACACTACATAAGAAATTGAGCTATTATGTCTTATAATGGCTTAAGTGGCTTAAGGGCAAGGTATTTGGGTAAGAAAAACCTTTTATTGGGACCAAGGAGTGTTGGTGTAGGAAGAGTTTAAGTGGCCTAAGTGAATTAAAGTTAAGTTTGAGGGTCAAAATGTCAAGTAGAAGAGAAATGGACTAAGTAGGAGTAGTTGGTTATATAATTGAAGGAGATAGGAGTATTCACCACCTCCCTCATTCACCATTTTCATGGCTTTCTCTCCTCCATAGCTCTTCCTCACCAAACATCCTAATTCACCCAAAATTCCATAAAAATTGAAGGTCCCAAAGCCATCCTAACAAGTTCTTAGCTCATTTTTTGTGGAATTTGTGCATTTGAGTTGGGTTTTGCAAGTTTATAGTTCACACCCTAAGGTAAGCATCTTTGATCCTTTTGGGTTAATTCTAATCTTGTTAAATGGTTAAAAATGGTCTTAATTTCATGGCCTTAGTGTCCAATTTGGTTGAACTCAAGCTTGAAACTCAAAGGAACTCCATTGAGCTCATGTGTGATTGTTGTTTACTTCTTGCTTTAAGGATGATTTAAAGTAAGGGATTTAAGTTAATTCACCTCAAATAATGCATAAAAATGTAGTATTGCATGTAGGAATGAATTGGAAATAAAACCCATGTGAATTGGCTTTGGGGATTGAAAGATTGAGCAGGTTTCATGCAAGATAAGCGTAGTTTCATAATGCTGGAAAAGCATTGGTGATGCGAGTTGGTGACACATCACCAGCAACTTTCTAGGAAACCAACAACTGAGGCCTTTAGTAACACGTCGACGACGGCGTCACAAGGTCCAAGTCCTTTAAGCTCAGGACATCTTAAGAATATCTTAATCTCTCGGTTATCATCCTTAGGCTATTCTGGGATGTTTCGTAGCCTCAATTAGGTCTAGAACTCATTCCTAAGTCGAGAATTATGCATTATTTAGGTGGTAGCTAAGTGGTATGGTTAAGGTAAAGCCAAGTAAGTGACAAGGGGGTAAAAGTGCTCAAGTTGGTAAGAGGGCACTAAGGGGATTAAGTCAGGTCTTCATTGGCTCAAGAGTTAGGTCTTAGACCTTTGGAGAAATGAAGGAGAAACCTAAGAGGATCCCAACCAAACCTTGTGGTTTGGTAATTAAGCCACTAAAGAGCCCTAAGCTAAACTCTAAGAGCTAGTAAGTTAGACCACATAAGTCAACTACACTACACAAATAGGTTAAGGGGAAGAGACGGGTAAGAAGGGAGTAAGTGACAACTTACTTTAAATAACTCGTTAAAGGTGACAAAGGTTAAGTAAGTGATGACTTACTCTAACGCACCTGTAAGAGAACTTTATAGGATTGGTTAAGTGCTAGCATAGGATACAAGGGCCAGTATCCAAGTACCCTAGTCGTAGGAACTCACGGCAAGTCTAGCACATATGGGTTTAAGGAAGTCCTAAGTGCATTTTCATAGACATATTCCATCCATTTATCCATCCATCAATTATTTACATTGTTTGTTGTTCTTATTCTTGTTCTAGTTGTCTTGTTGGTTACTTGATTTGTTCTGTGTTTATATATGTATGTTTGTTGTGCTTTGCTTGCTTGCATTTGTTTTCCCCTACAGGTGTCGAATCCCTTACTAAGTACTTTAGAGTACTCACCCCTTAAGTGTTGTGCAGGTGTTAAATGGGCTAGTCAGGCTTAATCGTTGGCAAGGGGTAGCTGTTAAGGCTAAGTTTTATTGGTTTGAAGATATTCTCTAAGTAGGAAACTTCAAATTCCTAAGCTACATGTAGTATAAGCTAGTATTGACATAAGTGTTTGCCTTACAGTTTAAGACTAAGTGAGTACAAGGAAAGGGTGGCGCATCACTTGAAAGTAGCTTACTTGGGTGAAGATTTAAGGATGGATCTTAATAGATGTATTTTGCTTCTTTTATATATATGATATTTTCATACAAAGAGATTGCCTTTATTAGTGTCCATTAATGTGCATAGTACTAAGGTTACATTTTGGTGCATATAAGATTGATATGTATGCATATAGTTGTTATTTGAAGTTAAAACAACTAAATTTTTATGTCTTGGCTTGTTTTGAATTATGGTTTTATTAATTGCTGTGACACTATTTTCAATACTATTTTAATTTATTGTTATTACATAGCCAGAACAATGCATGCATATTTCCTATGCAGGGTAGGCTAAGTAACTAGTTGCACATAATGATTTGAGATACTTCACAAGTAATAATTAGCCAGTTGTAACCAAGTAGAATCATAGTTCCTTAAGAGCCTACCAGTGGAAGTGTATTCAGGGCTCTGGGACCCTATTTTGCCACAGTTGGTATGTAAGCTGGTTAATGGTCCTAAAAGATGCAGTAGGTGACCAAGATCCAGGTGTGTCATTATGCCAAGTGTGGTTAGTACTACTTATAAATATTCCTGGAGTTGTTTCTAGCTTTGGTTGCAAGTATATCGGCGGGAACCCGATAAGGTTTTGGTATTGAGGTAAGGGACCGAGCAAAGGACTAAGTGGCCTTGTGGTGTTAACCATAAGGATGATGGAGATTTTGTTGTACAGTCCTACTAGCACTATGGTGTGAGTTGCCCAAGGAGCATACCCAATCCTCAAAGGTGGGGAGACCATGCTTAATGCCTAATGGGTAAGTGTTAAAATGTGCTAAGGCCTACTAGTACACTGAGACCAAGGGAGGAATCCTCACCCTGAGGGTAGAACCAAGGTTAAGGAAATATGTACAGTTATGTGGATATGGACAAAGTTCGACAAGTAGTTGAAGAACCCAAGGGTAAGGGCCAAGGAGCACTAAGTTACTAAAGGTGCACCAAGACTAAGTGAACCATCATTACCCAAGGGCAAAGGCGATATGGATACCAAGGGAGTAATAGACCATGGGGTAAGGGCCAAAGTGCATTAGGATCATATGTGCACTCAGACCAAGAGAATAACATCTCTACCCTAAGGTAAGTTGAGGCCCAAAGAAAAAGCTTGGGTAAGGACTTTTTAATCTGGAGTCCATGGAACCTAAGGAAGAGCTAAAGAAGAACAAAATGAATCAAAAAAAGGGGGCTATGTGCTAGGTGTTGGAAACCAGGAAGGTAAAGGACTAAGGGTATAAATGTGCTCGAGGTTAAAACCTGAACAAGGCTAAGCTAAAAAATGCCTAGATCACCAAAGGAAGCACCACAAATACTCAAAGACAACCAAGAAGACTTACTCAGACCAATTGATTGATCAAGGAGCCACCGAAAAAAAGAGGTACCTTTAAGATTACAACATGGTGGTAAGTAGTTTTATTGTTTAAACTGCTATGTCTATGATTGTGACTAGCCTACCTAGAGAGCTAGAATTGCGAAGAAGTGTGGGTATGTGAACCCTTAAGAGCCCAAAAAGGGTAAGTTTTGATTAAACCCTTAGAGTGGTTAAGGTTTTGCCTAAAAGCTTAAGGGTAGTAGGTTTTTAATGATTTGTGGTTATGGTTTATTGATTGGTGCAACATTACTTAGGAAAAGGATTGGTTAAAGGGCATAAGGGTTGACTTAACCATGCTAGTCATAAGTGACCCCTGGAAGTATCATGAGGATAAGAGTGACTTGCATGGAAGAGTTGGTAAGTCATGCCATGAGTTGAGCCTTAAGTTGATGGAACTTGTACCTATGGTGTAAGAAATACTTTATGCATTATAAGGACAGTTTAGGGAAGGACAACTCTAAGACAGTTATGATTTGTCCAATTCTAAGAAGTGTTGCACACTAGTTACTAAGGGTTACTAAGTAAGGTGAGATTGAATTCTCCAAGCACCAGTAACTAGGATAAGAGGGTTTATAAAGTCAAGGGTTAACTTTAGGAACTTGAAGTTATGAGTGAAGAAAAAGTAAGTGGTACCCTAAGGACTCACAGTAATTGCGAGAAGTTGGTTAAGTGAAGATTAAGAACCATAACCCACAAGTCTCAAAATTGTAAAGTTGTCTTTAAAGGTATGGTTCCTTAAGGAAGGGAGTTCGTTGATTTTGGTAAGTTGGTCAAGGTTCAAGAGTTAACCTGAGTCTTAAAGGCCAAAACTGTAACATTCAAATCCCTAAGGAATTGCAACCCAGAGTGGGTGTGTAAAGAGGAACCATGCAAGCACCATTAGCCGGGTGGCTTTAAGGTTCACCCAAGTGAGTGTAAAGGATTCATCCTAAATGGTATTAAAACTGGGACCTAATAGTTGATGAGAACACCCAAGGAGACATAATGAACCCAAAGTAGTAGACTATGTGTAGTATTTTTGTTATGGTCTGTGTTGACCTAAGGCTGCTTATGAAGAGTGGAAGTGAATTGAACAGTGTTCCCGAATGTATGGGAGTTCATTCATTTTAGATAGCGGGGCTGATTGTGAATTCGAAAGAGCTAAGAAAGCTTTAAACCAAAAGGCTAAGAGTACGGACCTAAGTCAACCTAAAGGTTCGTAAGAAAAAGGACCTTACAGTCCAAAGTGTACTCCACTATCAAAGGGTTCTAAATAAATAAAAAAGAATCGGCAAAGGTTTTGATGGGTGTAAATGCCGAGTTAAGGTCTTAGTTATGGAGAAGCTCAAGATGGAGCTAAGTGTGAGTAGAGGTGATATCCTCACTAGTGGTATTCAAGGCAATCGAAAGTTGAGGTTTGTTGAAAAAAAAAATTAGTGAGCTTGCTAAGTGTAAGAAGTTTATGAGATTCTTTTTTTTCCTAATGGGTAAGAAGTTATCTAGGTAGTTTAAGAGTCTAAGTGTGGTTAGTTGATGACTAAGAAAGACTCTTAAACAAAAAGGTAGCGAAGAAAAGAACCAAAACCCTGAAGTAAGATTGTTGAAGCTAAGGTAGTTGGAACTACCTAATGAGTCCCTAAAGTTGAGCTGCTAAATTATGGCCTTGAATCACTAAAAGCCCATGAGAATGAGTCATAATAAATGTTCTATGAGATTTTAGTGTTCAAAGAGACTTCAAGTGCCTAAGTGAAATGTGGGCCAAAGAGGTGCCAAGTAAGACTTCCTTGGGCATAAGGAGGTTATAGGTCTCAGTTAAGCCTAAGGGTGCATACATTGTGGGTTATAGTTGTGTAAATCACACTAAGTCGCCATTGGTGCTTAATGCATAAGGATGGGCTAATGAGGCGACAACCTAAGAATGTGCCTAAGTATTAGGAATCAAGTTGTAGGTACCAAAGCAGCCTCAAATAAGGCATAATATTTGTAAGTCTCATTCAAGCACAATCGTATGTTAGGAATACTTGTGGGCAGTAAACAAGTTATGTTAACTAGATGGATTTGAGGTGTTAAGAAAAACCCTTATAGATTCCATGAGAAACCAAGATAAGTATGAAGGCAAATGCCAAATGCCAAGTTAGAATCAAGCAAATTGAAATTCCTGAAAAGGCCAAGAATGTGGCATGAGTTATGGGACACAAAGTGTACCCAAATGTAAGAGCTAAGGTATGACCATAAAAGGTTGAATGCCAAGAGTCCTAAGGGCTTCCCAAGAAAAGTTAAGAAGGGCTGTGGAGCCTAAAAGAGCTCAATGCCAAGTATTCACCTAAGGTGGTTAAGCAACCAAGCTAAGGCATAAGGGTCGCGCTAGTGACATGTTGGGTAGTGTGGGGTAATTAAAACACCTAAGAAAGTTGATTAATGGTGCTAAAGATTAGTCTTAAGTAGTTTAAAGAGACCTAAGAAATGGCTATGATGGCCTAGAATACCCTATTGCCAAAAGAGGCCAAGCTGATCAAGGAATGACTCCTAGGTAATAAAGAGTGAAGGAGCATGCTAAGGGTGCCTTAAAAATTTAAAGCTAAGAAATGGCTAAGTGATTAAAAAGTAGTGGAGGACCTTAAGCATATTAAGTGATTACCTAGATGAGTCAAGTATTGGAGGATTGGATAGTCCGTGGTATCCCTAAAGACACCCAAAGGACTATAAAGTCTATGTGAACTAAGATGCCTATACCATAGCAAGGGTGTCAAGCTTGTGAGTGCCTAAAGTGGCTAAGGAACTCTAAGGTAGTACGTGTGAACAGCTACCTAAGAAAGCTAAGGTTAAGTTGCCACAAAAATGGTACCACACGTAGAGTGCTAAAGTGCAATGATGCCTAGGTAAGTTATTATAAGAAGTATGTGCCTACGGCATCAAAGGGTAACAAGATTAAAGATGCACCTAAGAATTGGCTTGAGTGCCTAAGTTGGGTGTAAGAGTTGCTAAGTCAAAAATGTGTCTTGAGTACTAAGGGGCACTAAGTGACAATAAAATGGTAATGTACCTAAAGGTGGCTTAAATGCCTAAGATGGGTGCAACCGTTGCCAAGTTGAATTGTGCCAAAACCGTTAAGTGGTGGTAACTAAGAAACACTTAAGTAGGGTTTGAAAGCCTAAGTGAGGTGTAAGATTGTGATAAGTCCCATAAAGGGTAAAGACTTAGAGTGGGAGACTAAGTGCACCCATAGGTACTCCAATGGCGAAAATGGCTGAAAGGGAGCAAGTTAGCTCCAAGTTACTTAGGCTTGAGTGAAAAATTGGGAGTATGAGGATATGCCTTGTGAACTAAGGTAAGGTGTCCACTCCATAAGTAATGTCTCTAAGGAGAGGTTTATTAAGAAGTGCCTTAAGAAGTTTCTTGACCGAGAAGTCAATAAGCTAAGAACGTGAAATAAGCTCGTGGTTAAGGGGCTATGGGCAACCATAGTAAGGAAAATACCATGAGTAAGAAAACTGAGCAGAATGTAAGAGGATTATCATCCAAGTGTTATGCTCGGTTAAGAATTAAAATTTGGATAACCAAATTTTTTAAGGTGGGGAGAATGTAAAGGCTCTCCAAGTATTTCCCCTAGTTTGGATGCCAAGGTAAGTAAATCCCAAGTTACTTTTCTCAAATAAGTTTTATTAAGCAAAGAAAGCAAGCAAAACTAAGGTTAAGTTGAGTTCCAAAGTGTAATTGGCACCTAAAGGACAAAAGGGAAAAATGGTAATTTTGGATGAAGTTAGTGGCATGACTGTAATTTTTATGAAATTAGGTTCATGCAAGTGTTTTGAGGTAAGTAAATTAAGGTCATAAGTGTTTATAGCCATTTGAACTAAAAGTGAAAGTTAATTGTAAAAAATGCACTAAGTGAGAAATTGAGCTATTATATCTTATAATGGCTTAAGTGGCTTAAGGAGAAAATGTTTGGGTAAGAAAAACCTTTTATTGGGACCAAGAAGTGTTGGTGTAGGAAGATTTTAAGTGGCCTAAGTGAATCAAAGTTAAGTTTGAGGGCCAAAGTGTCAAGTAGAAAAGAAATGGACTAAGTGAGAGTAGTTGATTATATAATTGAAGGAGATGGGACTATTCACCATCTCCCTCATTCACCATTTTCATGGCTCTCTCTCATCTATAGCTCCTCCTCATCAAACCTCCCAATTCACCCAAAATTCCATGACAATTGAAGGTCTCAAAGCCATCCCAATAATCCCTTAGCTCATTTTTTGTGGAATTGGTGCATTTGAGCTTGGTTTTGCAAGTTTTTGGTTCAAACCCTAAAGTAAGCATTTTTTATCCTTGTGGGTTAGTTCTAAACTTGTTAAATGGTTAGAAAGGGTGGTAATTGCATGCCCTTAGTGTCCAACTTGGTTGAACTCAAACTTGGAACTCAAAGGAACTCCATTGAGCTCATGTGTGCTTGTTGTTTGCTTCTTGCTTTAGGGATGATTTGAGTTAAAGGATTTAAGTTAATTTAGCTAAAATAATGCATAAAAATGTAGTATTGCATGTGGTAATGAAGTAGAAACAAGACAATGTGAATTGACTTTAAGGATTGAAAGATTGAGCAAGTTTTGTGCAAGATAGCACGCAATCACGTAATGTTGGAAAAGCATTGGCGATGTGAGTTGGCGACACATCACCGGTGAATTTCCAGGAAACCTAAGGATCGATGCCTTTAGTGCGTCATCGACACCATTGTCAAGGCCCAAGTCCCTCAAGCTCAGGGCATCTTAAAAATGTCTCAATCTCTCAATTACCATCCCCAGGCTATTCTAACATGTTTCGTAGCCTCAGTTAGGTCTAGAACTCATTCCTAAGTTAAGAATTATGCATTATTTAGGTGGTAGCTAAGTGGTGTGGTTAAGGTAGGGCTAAGTAGAGTGGTAATAGGGTAAAAGTGCTCAAGTTGCTAAGAGGGCGCTAAGAGTATTAAGTCGGGTTTCAGAGTTTTCATTGGCCCAAGAGTTAGGTCTTATACCTTTGGGGAAATAAGGAAGAAATGTATGGAGATCCCAACTAAACCTTATGGTTTGGAAACCAAGCCACTAAGGAGCCTTAAGCTAAGCTCTAAGAGCTTGGTAAATTAGACCACATAAGTCAGCTACCCTGCACAAATAGGTTAGGGGGAAAAGGCAGGTAAGAAGGGAGTAAGTGACAACTTACTCTAAGTAACTCTTTAGAGGTAAGCAACGGTTGAGTAAGTCATCAGCGCCCGTAAAAGGACTTCATGAGGTTGATTAAATGCTAGTGTAGGATATGATGACCGGTATCCAAGTACTCCAGTCGTAAGAGCTCATGACAAGTCTAGCACCTACGGGTGTAAAGAAGTCCTAAGTGCATTTGCATGTGCATATTTCATCCATCCATCCATCCATCCATTATTTACATTGTTTGTTGTTCTTATTCTTGTTCTGGTTGTCTTATTGGTTGCTTGATTTGTTTTGTGTTTATATATATATGTTTGTCGTGCTTTGCATGCTTGCATTTATTTCTCCTTGCAAGTGCCAAATCCCTTACCGAGTACTTTAGAGTACTCACCCCTTAAGTGTTATGCAGGTGTTAAGCGGACTAGTCAGGCTTAACAGTTGGTAAGGGACAGCTGTTAAGGCTAAATTTTATTGTTTTAAAGGTATTCTCTAAGTAGGAAACTTCAAATCCCTAAGCTACTTGTAGTATAAGCTAGTACTAACCAAAGTGTTTGCCTTACAATTTGAGGTTCAGTAGGAATGTGTGGCTCATCACTTAAAGCTAACTCACTTGGGTAAAGAGCTAATAATGGATCTTAGTAGATGTATGTCACTTCTTTTATATGTATGATATTTTCATACAAAGAGATTGCCTCTATTAGTGTCTACTATTGTGCATAATACTAGGGTTACATTTAGGTGCATATAAGATTGACATGTATGCACATTGTTGTTACTTGAAGTTAAAACAACTAAACTTTTATGTCTTAGCTTGTTTTGTATTGTGTTTTTATTAACTTCCGCAACACTATTTTCAATACTATTTTAATTTATTGTTATTGCATAGCCCGGGCAGCGCATGCATATTTCCTATGCAAGGTAGGCTAAACAATTAGTTGCACGTAATGATTTAAGGTACTTTACGAGTAATAACTAACCAGTTATAAGCAAGTGGGATCATAATTCCCTAAGAGCCTACCAATGGAAGTGTATTCAATACCCTGGGACCCTATTCCACCACACATACTAAGTTTCATATGGTAATTAAACTGGATGTCAATTAATCTAGATCAAGTAGTAGTAATAGATCCATTTAAGAAAAACTTCTTTTTTTCCCCCATCCACTAAAAGAAAATAGTCAACTTTTGTCCACAGAAAATAGCTGAACCTAAATTCCATGATCCAACAAATACCAGCTTGTGAGAAAGTAAGAGCTAAGTAGAAATTAGATCTTGAAATTTGGCTATGGAAAGGTGTTACACATCCTAATTAGCATACATAGAATGTAAACATAGAAATCCGAAATCATCACATTCTAACAAATTCCCACCCTACCCCATATTACTACATTCCTGTCTTGTATTAGCAGGAATAGTAAATACATGATTAGTATTTAATTATTTATCTTTGAATTTAAATTTAATTTACAATAGTGAATATTTTATTTGATTTTTTTATTTATTTCCATTATATTCTAATAACTAACAAACATAAACCCTAAATTTAGACACTAAAGCCTAAACCATAAACTTACTCAAACCTTAACTTAAACCATAAACCATAAACCTTAACCATAAAGCCAAAATGCTAAAACCCTAAACACTTACCCTAACCTAAACCATAAGCTCTCAACCCTAATTATAAACACTAAATCTAAACCTAAAC
Source organism: Aquilaria yunnanensis (assembly GCA_039654915.1). Classification (NCBI taxonomy): domain Eukaryota; kingdom Viridiplantae; phylum Streptophyta; class Magnoliopsida; order Malvales; family Thymelaeaceae; genus Aquilaria; species Aquilaria yunnanensis. The sequence continues at coordinate 92,345,440 of CM077596.1, read as the reverse complement.
CCTAACCCTAATTGAAACCTTAACTTTTATCATAATCCTCCATATTTAATAAGTCTCATATTTTGGGGTTTCCATATTACTTTCTTTTTTTCAGAACATTTATATTTAGCAAGTATCATATTCAAAGAATTTCATATTTAATAAATTTCATATTTTGGTTCTTCTAAAATAAATAACTTTCATATTTAGTAAGTTTGATGATTTTTGTAGGCAATTATCAAGTAACAACATTGGTCCATAAACTTTTAAACATAATGCAACAAGTACCTAAATTTTGAAAATTTTCATTTTAGTCACCATAATAATAACAACATGGGTCCCTAAACTATTTAGATCTTTGCATTTTCATCCAAAATTTTTAAAATTTTTCAGTTTAGTCAATGGATAGAGTAATAGTGAACTAGAGCTATATTTCATAGCAATTTCACATTAAAAGTTAGATATTGAAGCAAATTTATTGGAACATAATTAAGAAAATTTTATGATTTTTTTAATTAAGCACACTAAGAACAAAAAAAATCAACTTAATTTAATTGTACCAAAAATCAAAATTTTTAATTTAAATTTAAAAAAAAATTGAACAAAAAAATTGAATTGATTAAGTGGTTTCAGCATATACACCGGTAATTCTTACAAGCCTAATTGATTAACCTGAGTTTGCCCGACTCGAAATTACTTAAAATTAAAATTGATCTAATCTATATTGAACCAAAACCCAAATAAACCTGACCTAACTCAGCCTGAACCCAAAATTCTCTTAACCCGAAATCAACCCAAACCCAAATCACCTGACCTAAATCCCGTTCTGGACCCGAATTTGTATTAACCCGATTAAACCTAAATCTAAATGACCTAACCGAAACCTGCTCCACCCAATCTAATTATATATATATGTAACGCAAGATATATCTAAAGGAGTTTGTAGTCTTTTCCTTAATTCAGTTTATGAAATAATGCCATGTGTACTTTTTTCACTTAAATATGCATGTTTTAAATGCAAAATTTTTAATATGACTGATTTACCCCCTTAAAGCTTTAATTGGTATTATGTAAGTAAATAAGGCATGAAAATAGCTTATCTGTGACATTTGATTTATGAAATCTTCAAAAAATATGTAGTTGACTTTTAAGTGTATCATTTGTGATGAACAAATTGTGAAATCTTATTTCCAAAAACTAAATAGTTGACATTACCATACAAAGAAAATCCTTCCAAAAAATGTAGAAATTTAACACATTGAAAATTAGAATGAATCAACATTTAATTCCAAATTCAAATATATCAATTTATTTTAACAAAATTTAAAAGATATATATTGTTAACAATTAACAACCAAGTTGCTATGATTTTCTACTGTATAATAAGTTTTCAACTTGAAAGTCATAATTAATTGTTAATGGTGTAATACAGTTTCAGCTGAAATTAATATGCTATTATATAATACTATGGTTACTATATATACGGTTACCATTTACCATATATATCTATTTCTTAGTTATTTTGTGATGTTAATAAATATAATAAAATCTAGTGCTAAATTTGAGCTTAATCGTTACTCGTAGCGACGGGAAATCTAATATAATCTAATTATATATATATAAAGTAGGACATATCTAAAGGAGTTTGTAGTCTTTTCCTTAATTCAGTTTATGAAATAATGCCATGTGTACTTTTTTCGCTTAAATATGCATGTTTTAAATGCAAAATTTTTAATATGACTGATTTACCCCCTTAAAGCTTTAATTGGTATTATGTAAGTAAATAAGGCATGAAAATAGCTTATCTGTGACATTTGATTTATGAAATCTTCAAAAAATATGTAGTTGACTTTTAAGTATCTCATTTGTGATGAGCAAATTGTGAAATCTTATTTCCAAAAAATAAATAGTTGACATTACCACACAAAGAAATTCCTTCCAAAAAATGTAGAAAGAAAGGTTTACTTCCACAAATAGCAAAATATAATAATAATAATAAATATGCTTTTATCTTAAAAGAACTTTTAAAATTTTTATGATTTAAATGACATTTTTAATTTCTTTCTAATAGATAGTCAATCTGAATTTTTAAAAATATTTTAAAATGTTTATTTATTTAACACATTGAAAATTAGAATGAATCAACATTTAATTCCAAATTCAAATATATCAATTTTTTTTACCAAAATTTAAAAGATATATATTGTTAACAATTACCAACCAAGTTGCTATGATTTTCTACTGTATTATAAGTTTTCAACTTGAAAGTCATAATTAATTGTTAATGGTGTAATACAGTTTCAACTGAAATTAATACGCTATTATATAATACTACGGTTACCATTTATTATATAATTACATTATTACAGTTACTATATGCTATTATATTATTACATTATTTTATTATTAAACCAAGTTGCAACCGTATTAATATGCTATTCCAAAAATACACCTCATTTAACTTACCACCGCCACTAACAATTAATTAATTATTAATGGTATGCTTCACCAATCGGCATTCATATATAATTGGAAACAAATTACAAGCCTTCTCATCCCAATACTTATACACATTAACAATTAATAAATGGCTGACAAATTTGAATGGTTGACATAATAAGATTGTTGGCATAATGGCTGATTTGAAAATATACCATTATAATAAGCTATGTAACTGAAATTTACAATAGGTATTTATTATATAATTACATTATTACAATTACTATATGCTATTATATTATTATATTATCACATTATTTTATTATTAAACCAAGTTGCAACCGTATTAATATGCTATTCCAAAAATACACCTCATTTAACTTACCACCGCCACTAACAATTAATTAATTATTAATTGTATGCTTCACCAATCGGCATTCATATATAATTGGAAACAAATTACAAGCCTTCTCATCCCAATACTTATACGCGTTAACAATTAATAAATGGCTGACAAATTTGAATGGTTGACATAATAAGATTGCTGGCATAATGGCTGATTTGAAAATATACCATTATAATAAGCTATGTAACTGAAATTTACAATAGGTAATTGGCATTTCAATTAATTCTGGTATAATTGTAATTAAAAATAACTATATTATGACTAATGTGTTTTGGAAACTAAAATTTCCTTTAAAATTTACCTCTATATATACTACATGTTAAACACATAAAACCTACACAAAGGTAAATTACTTTTATCTTCTCCCTTCAAAATTTTGATTCTTCTTCTTTTCCTCATACATGGTGTATTACTTTTATTAGTTAGCTGTCATGACATGATTGTTTTCATGTGTGAAATTATATTTGTAGGAAATATACTGATAGCCAAAGGCTATTGCCTCCTCGGTAGTAACTCCCTGCCAGAATATTGGCCGAGGAGTCTGACGTCACCCAAGAGAGGATCTTTTCACTGACCTCGAAAAGTGCGAAGTCAGACACTATGAGCTCGAGACTTTGGTTAGCTCATCAGGAATTCCGAGGACAACACCGTCTCCATCGAGGGGCCAAACTGACCGTCTTCGGGTAAGAGAGTCATCTCTCTGAAGCAAGGAAGAATCTCCCCGAAGGTAGAGGCCCCGAAGAGGATCTTCCCCGAACAAGAAACACCTGAACAAGGGAATCCCTGAACTATGGGTGTGAGTCCCGAAGAAGGTGTTCATCAAAGGAACTCCCAGAACTATGGGATAGATCCCGAAGGAGGTGCTCGCACCGAAGGACGGATAGAATCCGAAGAGGGTGCACGCACCGAAGGGCGACCTCGCCCAGGGGACCTCGGGAGTACGGTATGAGCATTTAAGGAGCTTCTGACATGTCGCCCACAAGCCCTACACGTCACATCAGAACGGCAAACTGACACGCCGCAGCTGCCCCAATCCTGACACAACTTGTCCGGGTCCAGGGCTAAAGGAGGCTGCAAACGGCTACCTGTCCCCTAGGTCCAAAAGCACAGATCAAATCCGACCGAACACGTGTCATGATCTGAACGGACCATCTACTCCTATAAATACTAGGAAAGGGGACTGGGCAAAGGATGGGCATTCTTCCTCCCTCTGAGAAAACACAAAACAGGCAAGACACTTGATCCCCTAGTGTTCTTCCTCCACTTTTACTCAGAAAACTGACTTGGGCGTCGGAGGGTCCTCCCCGGAAAAGCAAACCGGGGACCTCCTAACCTCTTCTTTGAGCTTTTCAGGCACACTCAGCTGGGAAACCAGAGCTCCAGGCGCTCGCCTCCTCAGGAAGTCTCTCCACCTGTCAACATGACAGCAAACGAAGATGCTTTGGGGCATCATTTGGCGCCGTCTGTGGGAACCCACTCCCAGGTAGCTGTTGTCGAAACTCGGCGTTCGAAGGACAAAGGACTCCCGAAGTCCCCGTCCGCGCCTGAGACCCAACCAGCTACCGAACAAAGTCCCCCAGAGACTTCCTTGCCTTAAGAGGAACGCCCTCTTGTCATCACCATGGGTTTTTTAAGAGACTTTCAGAGGTCTGTTGTGGCTGAAATGACACAACAAATAGACCGAAGGTGCCCACAACCAGCCCAGGCGCAAAAACCCACTTCGCCAGCACGACCTCGGGAGAAAAGCCCAAAGGCAACCCATCATAGCTCGGGAAGTGGGGAGCCACGAGAAGAGTCCTCGACAGATAACTTGCCCCTCGGAGCACGGTTGGCGGAAAGAGCGAGGTCCCCCTCACCTCGGTACCGAAGTCGCTCCCCGAAGAGACGGCAACAGTTCTTTTACCCAAGAACCTCCAAGCACCAGGAAGAGGAGCCCAGTGCTACGTTCCTCCTGGAGAAAGTCTTGGCAAGACTGGAGAGAGTGGAACAGCAGGTGGCACGCAAGCCTGTTTGGGCCAGGCTAACTGAAACCGTCTCTGGAGATGAAACTCCTTTCGCCCGAACAGTGGTCGAGGCGGCCATGCCAAGTGACTTTAGGCTACTTCGGCTAGAGACCTATGAGGGTCGGACTGATCCCCAGGCCCACCTAACAAAGTACAAACGCAGCATGGTGCTACACGGGGCTGATGACGCTACACTCTGCAAGTGCTTTGAAGTCACCCTCGCAGGACCAGCAACTGCCTGGTACAATTCCCTGCCTCCCGGAAACATCAGGGGGTTCCAGGAGCTGTCCACAGCGTTCACCCAACAGTTCATTGGGAGCAAGCCGACGGCGAAGATGCCCGTCCAGATGTTTGACATAGCACAAAGAAACGGGGAGACCATCCGTGACTATGTCGAGAGGTTCAACAGAGAGGCCCTCAGTGTTCCGGACTTTCGTCCCGAAATCCGCATCCTCGCCATGACGAGGGGCCTCCGGAGGGATTCGCACTTGTTTTATGAATTCTCCAAAGATCCCCCGGACACGCTGGGTGAATTCTACCGAAGGGCTGAACAACATATGACAGCCGAAGAGCTGAGAATGACTGGACCGAAGGCTGACCATATTCACGCTCGTGGCGAAGGGTCCAGCCAGCAAGCCCGGTGTCCAACGGAACAGTTAGGCCGACCTCGGAGAATGCGAGTAGGAGGAAGGAAGCCCCAAAACTTTACACCTCTGAGCACCACGAGGGCTAACGTCCTCATGGCGTTGGAAAAACAGGGGGCTCAAATCCAACGACCGAGGGGCATGACTGCTGACAACAGAAGGAGCATGAAGAAGTTCTGTCAGTTCCACCGTGATCACGGTCATGACACCGAAGACTGCTTTCAGTTGAAAAAGTACATTGAATCACTGATAAAGCAGGGCCAGCTTCGGCGTTATTTGAGAATGCCTTCCCTGAAGGGGAAAAAAGAGGAAGAAGGAAAGCCCGATGACGAGGATTACGATTCAGACAGGCGAAGGAACCGAAGTCCGAGAAGGCGTCCTCCACCTTCGGCAGGAGTAATACAGACGATCACAACCGGGCTTCCATCCTCGGAAAGGAAAAGAAGGGCCAGAGAGATAGCGGTGATGGAATATCAGAGCCCAACGAAAAAATTGGCCCGCGAGGATGGCTCCACCATCGTATTTCCCCATGACGATCCATTACTGATAATGGCGAGGATAGGAAACTGGGACGTCAAGAGGGTACTACTGGACGATTGGTCAAATGCAGACGTCTTGTTCTCACATTTGCTGCCAAGCTTGGGCGTATTCAGGAGTGACCTCAAGGCTGTTACTTCACCCACGTTCGGCGTAGGACCATCTGAGCTACCTGTCCTCGGATGGATCGACCTCCCCTTGATGATGAAAGGAACTTCGGAGAAAGGAACTGCTGAGTTGTTCGCCTCTACCATGGCAAGATTCATAGTCATGGACGTTCCTTCGTCATACAACGCCATCCTCGGCAGACAGACACAGGGAAATTTGCACATTCGCCCTGATGTAAAGTACTTGACCGTCACCTTCGCCACCAAAGAAGGAGACGCAAAGATCTTCATTGATCAAGGCGAGGTGAGAAAGGTGTTCGTCAGAGCACGAAAGGCTCCAGCAAGCAACTTAGCACATGCTGTAGAAGCAAAAGAGCTGGAAAGGGGCGAGGCAGAAGACCCCACAAAAGCGGAAACAGAAAAAGTAGAGCTTGTCCCAGGCCGTAGTACCCGAATAGGGAAAAGCATGGCCGAAGGAGACAAGGAAAAACTTGTATCTTTTCTGCTTACAAATAAAGATCTGTTCGCCTACTCGCCGAAGGACATGCCAGGGGTAAACCCTCGCATAATCCAGCATAGCCTCAAAGCGAGTCCGGAAGTAAAACCTGTCCGGCAAAAGAAACGAAGCATCTCAGCTCACAAAAGTGACTTCGTCAAGACCGAAGTCCAGCGTCTGATAGACGCTAGCGTTATCCGGGAGGTAAACTACCCCGAATGGCTAAGCAACGTGGTAATTGCCACAAAAGAAGGAAGTAGTAAGCTCCGGATGTGCATCGACTTCAGAAATTTGAACGATGCTTGCCCGAAAGATTCATATCCTCTTCCGCCAATAGACCAACTGGTAGACTCAACTGCCGAGTACGGGCTCCTAAGTTTCCTGGACGCTTTCAGTGGCTACCATTAGATAAGGATGGACCCCGAAGATGAAGAGAAGACTGCCTTCATCACCGAGGGAGGAACATATTGCTATATTAGGATGCCCTTCGGGCTCAAGAATGCAGGAGCCACCTACCAGAGGCTGATGAACAAGGTCTTCAAAGACCAAATGGGGAGGAACATGGAGGTGTATGTTGATGATATGATAGTCAAGAGCAAACTGCCTGGCTACCACGTTGCAGATTTAGAGGAAACCTTCCAAAAACTCAGAGCCTTCGGGATTTGCCTTAATCCTGAAAAGTGCATCTTCGGGGTGACCTCGGGAAAGTTCCTTGGGTACATGGTATCCGAAAGAGGCATCGATGCTAACCCCGAGAAGATTAAGGCTCTGCTTGAATTTCGAACTCCCACCACAGTCAAAGACGTGCGGAGACTCACCGGAAGAATAACCTCTCTAAGCAGGTTTATTTCCAGGTACGGAGATAGGTGTCGACCCTTCTTCAAAGTCCTCACAAAGGCAGCAAAGATGGAAGGCGACCTCGGAAGGAATGGTCACCCTTGGGATGAAGATTGCCAAAAAGCCTGGGAAGAACTGAAAGTCTACTTGGCCAGCCTGCCGACTCTGCGGCAACCTCGGGAGGGAGAGCCCCTCGTATTATACCTCTCCGTCACGAAAAAAATTGTGAGCTCGGTCCTCGTGAAAGAAGAAGGGCCAAAGCAATGGCCGGTCTACTATGTGAGCAAGTCCCTGCATGGCGCCGAAGTCAAGTACCCTTTGCTTCAAAAAGCTATATATGCCTTAGTGCTTGCAGGGAGAAGGCTGCGGCCATACTTTCAGGCTCACCCCATTATTGTCCGAAGTACCCTGCCTCTACGGGATGTTATGAGGAAAGTTGATCACTCGGGAAGGCTTTCCAAGTGGTGTATAGAGCTTGGCGAACACGACATCACGTATGAACCCCGAAAAGCTATAAAAGCTCAAGCTTTGGCAGACTTCATCGCCGAAGTACCAAACACCGAGGAGGGACATTCGTTTTCGGGCGAAGACGAGCCAGAATGGACGTTATATGTTGACGAGGCCTCATGATCCGAACACCAGGGAGCTGGAGAGATTATCAGAGGCCCCGACGGCCTAGAAGTAATGAAGGCCATCAAGTTCAGTTTCAACGCCACCAACAATATGGCCGAGTATGAGGCCCTCATAGCAGGATTACGCTTGGCCAGAAAAATTGGCGTGAGAAACTTGAAAGCCCATAGTGATTCCCAGCTGGTGGTCCGGCAAATGGCAGGGGACTATGGCACGAAAGACCCGACCTTGGCGAAATACCATGAGTTGGTAACAAAGCTTACTCGGGAGTTCGACGTCGTGAAAATCGAGAACGTACCCCGACGAGAAAATGCTGAGGCAGACTGTTTGGCAAAGTCCAAAACTTGCACCGAAGTGCTAAGCCACCCCAGCATCGCGGTGTTAAGCATAACGACCTCAGGGAAAGGATGGAAAGAACCAATCAAAACGTATCTCGCAACCAACACACTCCCCGAAGACCCCAGCGAAGCCGCAAAAGTGCGAAGGCGCTCCGGACGTTTCTTCTTAATTGGAGAAGAACTATATCGGCAAGGATATGCAAATCCACTACAGAGGTGTGTTAGTGAAGAGGATACTGAAATGATCCTCGAAGAAGTTCACGAAGGTGCCTGTGGTTCGCACATCGGAACCGACGCCATGGCAGCAGTGATACTTCGCCAAGAACACCCTCAGAGTTCGTGACTTCGGCAGACTATCCTTGGCTCTTCGCAGTTTGGGGCATAGATCTCATTGGGCCACTCCCAACGGCGCCTGGAGGCGTAAAGTTCTGCGTAGTAGCAGTAGACTATTTCGCTAAGTGGGTCGAGGCAGAACCTCTGACAACTATCTCGGCAAAAGAAGTGCAGAAGTTCGTATGGAAAAACATCGTATGCAGATTTGGCATACCGAGGGTACTCGTAGCGGACAATGGATCCTAGTTCATAGACAAAGGATTCCAAGAGTTCATTAGCGACCTCAGGACAAAAATGCACTTCGCCCCAGTAGCTCACCCCCAAAGTAATGGGCAGGTGGAAGTATCTAACAGGACCATAAAAGATGGTCTGAAAAAGAGACTGAGGGAAGCAAAAGCGAAATGGCCGGGAGAACTCCAAAGCGTGTTGTGGAGTTACCGAACAACACCCCCAAGAGCCACAGGGGAAACGCCCTTTTCATTCGTCTTCGGTACAGAGGCCATCATCTCTGTCGAGGTAGTACAACCGTCAATACGAGTCCAAGTGTTCGATGAAAAAGGAAATGACCTCGGCCTGAGAACCAAGCTCGACCTCGTCGGCGAACACAGAGAAGTAGCCAAGCTGAGAAGAAAAGCTTTCCAGCAAAGAGTGGCAGCAGCCATAAACCTACGCGCCAGGCCAAAAGGAATAAAGAAGGGAGACCTCGTTCTCCGAAAGGCTGAATTTGCACCCCGAAAGCTGTCCCACGGGGTACTTCGTGCAAATTGGGAAGGACCCTACCTGGTACTTGCCGAAGTACGAAAAGGAGTTTATAAGCTCGGTGATGTTGAAGGCATAGAATTAAAAAATACTTGGCACTCAGAGGCCTTGAAAAAATTCTATGCCTAAAAAATTCGGTGGGAAAGTTGTATTGCACAAGTTGGAAAAATTTGTCTAAAGTAAAAAGTTCTGAAGAAGTACAAAACAAGAGTCTCACGAAAGAAATCGCCGAGGAAACCAAAAGTAAGTTTTTCCAAAGTCTCTTGAGCGAATATGTTCGGGACAAGGGAAAGCAAAAGTAAGGTTTTCCGAAGTCTCTTGAGCGAATATGTTCGGGACAAAGGAAAGCAAGAGTATGGTTTTCCGAAGTCTCTTGAGCGAATATGTTCGGGACAAAGGAAAGCAAAAGTATGGTTTTCCGAAGTCTCTCGAGCGAATTATGTTCGGGACAGAGGGAAACAAAGGAATCTGGCAAAAAGTACTTAGCCAAATTTTTATCTATTGAGCCAAAGAGTGCTTACAGAGAAGAAAGTTGCTGAAAGACTACAAAAAAGAAGAAGAAAATGAAGACAAAAGGCCCTAGTACAAACTAAGGAACCTCGGCGTCTTGAGAACTGCCAGCCTCTGTGCTTTTGTCGGTAGCCTTAGGCGCCGGGAGAAAAGGAGGCAGTTTCAAGTGCTCGATCTTGGACCAAGTCCACCGAGGCTCCTTGGGGATGTTCATGCCTTCCAGGAAGGAGAGGTCAAAATCTGGGAACTTCTGCAGAATTTGGTGCCGAACAAGACAGAAGCCGTCTTGAAAGCCCAACCTCGTCATATCATCGGACTCCCTCTTCTTGACCGCCAAATCTGCATAGTCCTTCTCCAGATCCGCGTAATCCTTCTCCAGATCCTTGAGCTTTCTCTTCAATGCCTTCATCTTCTTCTTCTCTTCTGAAGGCTTCTTCAGAGATGCGACCTCGGCTTCGAGCTGGGCCTTTTCCTCGAGCGTCTTCGCAAGGATTGCGTCACTTTCTGACTTATCCTTTTGAATCGTTTCTACGATCGAAGTCAGCTCCGCCATTCGAGAGCCGATGTCGGAAAGTTTCTGGGAGGTGCCTTTCTCAAGTTCCTCTTTCTCTTTTATGAACCCCTCCCGAAGTTCAGCAATTTCCTTCTCTGAAGACTGCTTAAGCTGAGCATTGTCAGCAGCCAACGCAGAACACTGGGCCTTCGTCTTGGTGTAAAGCTCCCAGAGTGACGCCCTCCTTTCTGACTCTCGCGCCACCCGAACACGGAGCAACCCGGCATACCCCATCAGCTGCAAAAAAAGCAAACAAAGGGAAAAAGATGCTAAGTAAAAAGCAAAGGCGAAATTGGCACTGAGGAAATAGTGAAGCGTACCTGGGCGGCATGTTCAGTGAGTTTGGCGGCCAAAGAGTTGTCGCCTGGGTAAGCCGCCGTAAGAGCCTTGTAAGAGGCCTCAGTAAACACCCCTTTGCACATCTGCCTGGCCATCTCGGGATAGTCCTCGGAGTACATATTCATGTCCTCCGTGAACGTCCAGAAGGGCTCCTTCGGAACTTTCCCTGCTGGGACTTTGGCATCCCGAAGGGCCCTCTTGCGGGCGTGTTCGGCAACCCAGTCAGGAGCGGCCACCTTCGCTGCACAACAAGGCAGAAAAATTGGTTAAGGCCAGAAAATTCTTAAGGATTTACAAGAGAAAAAAGGTTCTTCGACAAAGTACAAACCTGCTGGCACCTCGGTAACGTCGTCGTCAAGAATTGACGTCGCCTCAGTAGAGATCCCCTTGCCTTTTATTTGGCGCCGTTCCTCGGCAGAAGGGGTCTCCTCCCCATCGCCCTCCAGAAGAGCATGCGAAGGCGTGGGGCTTTGAGGAAGGACGTCGGAAGAAGGGACGTCGACAGAAGGAACCTCGGGCAAAGGGGCAGTAGGGTCTTCGGAATCCTCGCCTACCTCCTCCGGAATTTGCGGAAGAGAGGAAGGAGCAGCTTTCTTTGCCCGTTTGGAAGGAGGGCCAGCCGAAGTCTGCTTCCGCCTCCGAGAGGCGGCCTTCTTTGTCTGTTCGCCCCTCTCGGCCTGCCCGGTAAAAAGAGCCTTGTAGAAGGCAGCCGCGTCGTCGCCCATCTCTGAAAAAAGAAAAAGAAGATCGGTGTAAGTCCAAGATGAAGTTATGAAGGGAAAAATGAGAAAGTAACTTACTCTCATAAAAAGACTCATAAGTCTCATTCCCCCGAAGGAGTTTCACGAGCCAGGAGTCCTTCCCCGAAGAAGCCGGTTTCGGCATGTTGAGGTCTGTCTCATGCTCCTTTACCACCTTGAATTCCCGAAGGACCTCTTCGGTCATGAGCCTCCAGTTGATCGGAAAGGGGTAAAGGGCACGAGGAGAGACCTCGACAGCCCAGTCAGAGACGGCCCGGATGCGCCTGTTGAAGTCCTCAAAGATAGGTGCTACGTCGGCGTCTAGCAGTATCTTCGGGTCAACAACATCCATCTTGAGCCTCCCCTGAGCCCACTTGGTCGGGACATGCGACCAAGTCTCCGACTTCCTCAGGAAAAAGAATTTTTGTTGCCACCCTCGCCAGCTGTCTTTGGTGGCGAAGGTGAACGTATACTTTTTGCTCCCGGATCCCCGAGGTAGCATAAAGTAGAAGCCACCCTTCGGGACCACGAAGAGCTTGTAGTACTGAAGAAAAACTACAAAGTGAGGTTTTATTTTGACAACGCCACACATACAGAGGAAGGCGTTGAAATAGCAGTACGAGTTCTGTGGGAGTTGGTTAATGGCAATGCCATGGAAGTTGCAGAACGCGCTAACCATCTCCGGGGGGGGGGGGGGATACCGAAGTCCGGCCTTCAGTTGGGCTCGGAAAACGGTGATTTCATCACTTCGGTTGGAGAAAGGAAATTGATCAGGACGGGGCAACCTCGTCACAGAGTAAGAGGGTAAGAAAAACTTTTTCTTCCACTTCGCTAGTTTTGCCGGAGTAGTGCAGCAGGGGTGAGAAAGAAGAGGTTGCCAACTCTCGGGAACAGGCTTGATGAAAACGAGTTCGGGAAAAACAAAGAAGAATCTTTGAAAGAAGCAGAAGGACTAAAACCCACCAAAGGTCTTGCCGGAATCTGGATTTCTGGAAGCCGTCGTGAAAAGTGGTCAGAAAAACGCCTGAAAAAGGAGAACCGCCGTGAAAAATCGGGAGAGAATTAGAAGGCAGAAAAAAGCAAAAGCAGAAGCAAAAAGAGGGTTATGACAGGACTGGTATATATAGGCCGAGAAGGCCAGGAGAACCGTCGTCATTAGTACCCCTCGGAAGGTGAAGCGTCGCCATAACTGCTAAGTGCGCCTGAAAAGTCGCGCCTGCCGTACTCAGTGCATTCTCACCCAGTAATAGTGCGCCACGTGTCAGCCATCGCGCAGCAAACGTGCCGCGTGTCGGTCATCGCGCAGCGAACGTGCCACGTGTCGCCCATCACGTCGAGCGCGCCCTCTGACATCATTTGGTCTAAAGGCGCCGCCCTAGACTGACTCCGCTAGACACAGGACGCGACGCATGAGCAGACCTATAAAGGCAAAAAAGTAGGTTACCTCGAAGACACCAAAAGACAGCCTGTGACTTCGGGCAAAAGGTCTATCTTCGGTACAAGGTTATCCTATCTTCCCTCGCCACGAGGATACCAAGAGGCAGCCTGTGACTTCGGGCAGAGGGTGTATCTTCGGAACAGGGACAGCCTATCTTCTCGCGCCTCGAGGACGCAAAAATGCTACCCATCGCTACAAGCAGAAGAAGGCGTCTTCGGCGCAGATATCACAACCACAGGACCCGAAAACCGATGAACCGAAGTTTCTCACTTCGGCTTTTCGGAGGGGGGCCTGTGATAGCCAAAGGCTATTGCCTCCTCGGTAGTAACTCCCTGCCAGAATGTTGGCCGAGGAGTCTGACGTCACCCAAGAGAGGATCTTTTCACTGACCTCGGAAGGTGCGAAGTCAAACACTATGAGCTCGAGACTTTGGTTAGCTCGTCAGGAATTCCGAGGACAACACCGTCTCCATCAAGGGGCCAAACTGACCGTCTTCGGGTAAGAGAGCCATCTCTCTGAAGCAAGGAAGAATCTCCCCGAAGGCAGAGGCCCCGAAGAGGATCTTCCCCGAACAAGAAACACCTGAACAAGGGAATCCCCGAACTATGGGTGTGAGTCCCGAAGAAGGTGTTCATCAAGGAAACTCCCAGAACTATGGGATAAATCCCGAAGGAGGTGCTCGCACCGAAGGACGGATAGAATCCGAAGAGGGTGCACGCACCGAAGGGCGACCTCGCCCAGGGGACCTCGGGAGTACGGTATGAGCATTTAAGGAGCCTCTGACATGTCGCCCACAAGCCCTACACGTCACATCAGAACGGCGAACTGACACGCCGCAGCCGCCCCAGTCCTGACACAACCTGTCCGGGTCCAGGGCTAAAGAAGGCTGCAAACGGCTGCCTGTCCCCTAGGTCCAAAAGCACAGATCAAATCCGACCGAACACGTGTCATGATCTGAACGGACCATCTACTCCTATAAATACTAGGAAAGGGGACTGGGCAAAGGATGGGCATTCTTCCTCCCTCTGAGAAAACACAAAACAGGCAAGACACTTGATCCCTTAGTGTTCTTCCTCCACTTTCACTCAGAAAACTGACTTGGGCGTCGGAGGGTCCTCCCCGGAAAAGTAAACTGGGGACCTCCTAACCTCTTCTTTGAGCTTTTCAGGCACACTCAGCTGGGAAACCAGAGCTCCAGGAGCTCGCCTCCTCAGGAAGTCTCTCCACCTGTCAACATGACAGCAAACGAAGATGCTTTGGGGCATCATATACTATGGATGACATTAACAAACATGAAGATAACCAAAATCATGGTAAAACCAGGATTCAAAATGGTGCAAAAAGACGATGCATTTCTACCATGCCAACATGTCCAGTTGATGGTACCATTAGAGCAAGTAAAGTGGAGGCAAATTATATTATGCAACTTTCTAAAAGCCCTATCAACTGTATCAGTCAAAATGTATAAATCTAGGCTTTTCTTTTTACTATTGAAATTTAGTATAATCACAGTTGTTTTATTTTACCTTCCATGGCTCTTTATTTATTATATCTATTATATTATTATAAAAGGAAAGCAAAAGAGATTTCTGTAATTGTACCAATCATTATAGTCCAATTGAGTGACACTTCATATTTGCCTCCATAAATGATAAAATTTCCCTATAATGAAAATATAAACCCATAAATGTCCCTTAGATGTCCTTCCCAATTTTGACTAAAGTGTGACATTTGATCTAAAATTCACAAGTTTTTCTTTTTAGAATGTGTTTATAGTTCACAATGCATCAACAATGCTTTTTATGGAAATTTTTATTTGGTCACTTATACAATATTTGTTAAAAAAAAAAAAGAAGGTGATATTTAATACTTTTTATATACCTCAATTTTTTTTTGAAAATAATTGCCATCTAATTATACAAAAGACACACATTTTGTGTGTGTGTGTGTGTGTGTGTAATGCCCCCAATTTTATAAATCTTAATTTTGGAAATTATCTTAATTTTCAAAGTTATTAAGCAATCAATTAAAAATAATTCAAGAAATATAAGATAAAACATTTTCTTTGAATTTATTTTTCAAATAATAAGAGTATTTTTACTAATAATGTGCCAATTTAAACAAACTATATATTTCTTTAGTAATCAACTAACACAAAGTTGAAACCCAGTCCCAACCAGTTTTACTTTTGATGGGCTACAGCGTACCCTCATTCAATCTGCTCCACATCCTGAATCTTATTATATAGTTCAGTGTACTCTGTCTCCTCATAGTACTCACCTAAGAAAACATGTTAGAATGAGGGGTGAGTACAACTTGCTCAGTAAGAGGAAAGTATCAAGCCCACCATGTGGGTTCTAATATTCCAGCAACAAACAAAAATGAATAATAAACTTTACGTTATAGCAATTTAATTGAAGAACAATTTGATTCTATTTCCATTTAAGTCTTAGTTTCTTTCATTTGATTTCCAATTAATTGTTACATAAAAAAGGTATTAGAATCAAATTAGTAAAACGAAAACAATGGTGAAGAAAGAAAGTTGAAATCAATAGATAAAGTAATTTTGCTTATACCAAACTACCCATTTATTCAAAAAAAAAACTACCCATTTCTTTGTCCTATGTCATTTAAGAAAGAATAAATTCATAATTTTTAATTGTAAATTAATTTTTTAATGAATCTTTAACATGGAAGATAATGTGTCTTTTCACTTCAAAAATGTTAATCAAAATATTTTAGAAACTAATTTATTTGAATTGCTTACCCGGAACTAATTTGACCTACTTATCATTATTTTTTTAACTTAAACTATAAAATAGCAAAAAAACTAGAAAATAGAATGAAAAATAAAAAATTACCAAATAGAACATGTGCATCCAAAATTAAAGAATATAATCCATTCAAATAATTATATATTCTTTAATTTGTGACAAGAATGTTAAATTGGTAGTGTTTTTTCTTATTTTTCATTTTGTTTTCTATTTAAGGTTTAAGTTGAAAAAAACTAGATAGGTGTGTCAAATATATATATATATATATTTGAATCTAAAATAGTATCAATAACTATTTGAAGGGGTTAGATGCTTTAACTTTGGATGGGCATGTTGAATTGTTTTTTTTCTTATTTTTATTCTATTTTTTAGTTTTTTACCATTTTATGGTTTAAGTTGAAAAAATAGATAAGTGTGTCAAATTATATTTATTTGTAATCTATAATAGTATCCATAATTACTTTAATGTGTTTGTTCCTTTAAGTTTGGATCGGCATATAATGACCCAAATCCAGAACCGGTCAACAGAACACCTGCCAACACCACATAGACTATCCTTTGGAAAATAATTGATGTTAGGTGCTTGCGTTCTGAAACTGGAGCCTATATATCCACATAAGGCTTCCCACAATTCACTTATGTAAGATTTAGGGGTGTTACAAACTCCATACCTAATATCCTCATTAGGGTAAGTCGGATTACTTGGTTCCCCGGACCAAGTAACCTCTCTAATTGGACTACTTAGCCCTTAGCCAAGTAGCCTCTCAAATCCAGGATCAATCTCGGTAGACGATGCATGTGCACACCCACTATGCAACAACATTGTGGTCCTGGGCTGGCTCTAATACCATATGTAATGATCCAAGTCGAGAACCGATCAATGGAACACCTACCCACACCACATCGGCTATCCTTTGGAAAAGGATAAGCTTTAGGTGTTTGTGTTCTGGAGCTAGAGCCTATATATCCACATAAGGCTTCCCATAATTCATCAATGTGGGATTTTGGGGCGTTACACGGCATGTTGAATTGATGATTTTTTTTATTTTTGTTTCTATTGTTCAAGTTTTTTTGCTATTTTATGCTTTAAGTTGCAAAAATATATATGTGTATCAAATTCTATTTCTTTTGCATTTGTAATGGTCTCCATAATTCTTTTAATCAATTGGATGCTTTAATTTGGGATGGGCATGCCCAATTAGTATTTTTTTTCATTCTACTTTTGGTTTTTTTGGCTATTTAAGGTTTAAGTTGAGAAAAATAGATAAGTATATCAAATTATTTTTTTTTTGAATCTTAAATATTCTTCATAATTATTTTTAAGGGATTAGATAATTAAATTTTTATGGGCATGTTAAGTTTACAGTATTTTTTTTATTTTCTATTCTATTTTAAGTTTTTCTAACTATAAGGGATCATGTGCCTCAAATTTTTGTTTAGGGGTTTTCTATTTGTTTTGCTCACGTTCAGATGCTAATTTTAGACTTTACCCTTGAAGTTCTACCAACGCTGACGGAGATAACAGAAATAGGGATATATTTGCTATAAAATATTATTTTAATCCTACTTTTGCAACGTTCGACAATTTGGAGGTAAATAGGAAAAATGGGTATATTTTAAGGGTAGTTATGTAATTTAGCCAAATATTTATTTTGGATTTAAGGTTAAAAAATCCAATCCATAAACTATGCACATGAGTCTCGGTTATTTCTTCATTCTATTTTACTCGTATGGAATCGTCTTAAATTATATATATACCCTTTTTGTAACAATTTTGTTTTAATTTTTAAATTACGAATGTAGATTTTCATTTGATTTTTTATAGCATTTTCCCCTAACATGACCTCTTAGTGGGGTTAAAAGGACATTTCGTGAAAACAACACTCGTAACAATGTGATATCTAAACAGAGTCATTCTATTGGTTATTAAACTCTAATCTATTACATATGAGATTAATTATTTTCTCACAATTTTAATAAGGTGTTAAAAATTGTTTTACTTTTTTCAATAATGGTTTTCAATTACTACCTCCGTCCCATTTTAGTTAAAACATTTGTCTGGGCACGGAGATTAAGGTGAATGTAATTTATGTTATTTTTTTATGTAGTAAAGTTTAAATAATGATTAAAAAAAAGATTCTTTTTTGGGTTTTGTGCAGTGAAAGCTTGAGTGGATATTGATAGCCGAAGGACTATCTCCTCTCCCAGTGCGTACTTCCTGCCGAAAGTATGATCAGGAAGCCTGGCGTCACCCGAAAGAGACACCATCACTGACCTCGGAAGGAACAAAGCCAAGCACCCCGAACTTGGAACTTCGGCAAGAACGCCAGGGATTGCAAAGATGGTGCCGGCTCCCTCGGGGGACCGAATGGATTGCCTTCGGACGCAGAGAATTAGCTATCAGAAGGGAATCTCCCTGAAGGTGGAACCTCAGAACAAGGGAACCCCTCAAAAGCACGAGCATAACTCCCGAAGAAGGGCGACCGTGTCAAAGAACGACTTCGCCCAGAGGACCTCGGGAGTACGGCATGAGCATTTAAGGAGCCTCTGACATGCCGCCCGCAGACGCTACATGTCACCTCAAATGGCAATTTGACACGCCGACGCCGTCCAGGTCTTGTCACGACCTATCTCGGTTCAAGACTTAAGGAGCCTGTCACCGGCTACTCGCCCCCTATGCCCAGAAACCCAAAGAACATCCGACCGAACACGTGTCGTCATCTGAACGGGCTGGGCTTTTTATATAAATACCAGGGAACAGACCCTTGCAAACAGTTCGACTCCTCCTCCTCGAGAAAATACAGGCAAGCCCACTAAAAACTTCCCTCTTACCTTCTCAGGAAACTGACTTGGGCGTCGGAGGCTCCTCCCCGGAAAAGCACCCCGGGGACCTCCTAACCCTCTTCTCAGAGCTTTTCAGGCACATTCCCCTGAGAAACCTCAACTCCAGATGCTCTCCCTCACAGGAAGTCCTCCCGGAAGTCACCATGCCTTCCAGTGAAGATGTCTCAGGACGTCATTTGGAACCGTCTGTGGGAACCCATCCTCGGGTCGCCGTCGTTGAGACTCGGCGTTCTAAGGACAAGGGACTCCCGAGGTCCCCGTCCGCGCCTGAAGTCCAACCGGCCACTGAGCAAACCCTCCCAGGGACTTCCACGCCTGAGGAAGAGCGTCCTCTGGTCATAACCATGAGCTTTCTGCATGACTTTCAACGTTCTGTTGTGGCTGAAATGACACAACAGATAGACCGAAGGTGGCCGCAACAAGCTCAAGCCCAAAGGCCTCCTTCGCCAGCACACCCTCGGGAAAAAAGTCCCAAACCAACCCACCGCAATTCGGGATGCGGAGACCCACGAGAGGAGTCTTCAACGGAAAACATGCCCTTCGGGGCACGGCTCGCGGGACAAGCGAGGTCAAGACGACCCAAAATCACACGCAGAAGGAGCCAGTCACCTGAGGCGAGGTCCCCATCCCCTCAGCGTCGAACTCACTCTCCGAAGAGGCACCGACAATCTCCCCTCCCAGAAGAAGAACCTAACGCCACGATCCTTATGGAGAAGATATTGGCGAGGTTGGACAGAATGGAGAAACAGGTGGCCCGCAAACCCGTCTGGGCTAGGCTGTCTGGAACCTTTTGTGGGGATGAATCCCCATTCACCCAAGATGTGGTTGAGGCAGCCATGCCAGTTGATTTCAGAGTACCTCGGCTGGAAACTTATGATGGCCGTACTGATCCACAGGCCCATCTGACCAAGTATAGACGCAGCATGATGATGCACGGTGCCGACGACGCTACCTTGTGCAAATGTTTCGAGGTCACTCTCACTGGGCCAGCGACAGCCTGGTATAATTCATTGGCCCCAGGAACCATCACGGAGTTCCAGGAGTTATCCACAGCCTTCAAGCAGCAGTTTATTGGAAGTCGGCCAACGGCGAAGATGCCGGTTCAGATGTTCGACATAGCGCAAAGAATTAGAGAAACCATCCGCGACTATGTCGAGAGATTTAACAGAGAGGCCTTGAGTGTCCCAGACTTTTGGCCCGAAGTACACATTCTCGTGATGACACGGGGCCTTCGGAGGGACTCGCAGCTATTTTACGAATTCTCCAAAGACCCCCAGGACACGCTGGGCAAATTTTACCGAAGTGCCGAACAGCACATGACAACCGAAGAACTGAGAATGGGCAGACCAAAGTCCGATCACACCCGGGCCGAAGGGTCCAGCCAGCAAACCCGGTATCCCACCGAATAGGCAGGCCGACCTCGGAGAACGCGAGGAAGGAAACTCCCCATTTTTACACCCCTAAACACCACAAGGACCAACATCCTCATGATAATGGAAAGGCAGGGAACTCAGGTTCAGCGGCCACGGGCCATGACCGCCGACAACAGAAAGAATATGAAGAAGTTCTGCCAGTTTCATCGCGACCATGGCCACGACACCGAAAACTGCTTCCAATTAAGAAAGTACATAGAGTCGCTGATAAAACAGGGCCAACTTCGGCGTTATCTGCGCATGCCTTCCCCGAAAGGGAGAAAAGAGGAGGAAGGAAAGGCAGAAGATGAGGACTACGACTCCGACAGGTGAAGAAACCGAAGTCCGAAAAGGCGCCCCCCACCTCCAGCGGGAATCATACAAACAATTACGACGGGACTGCCATCCTCGGAAAGAAAGAGGAAGGCCAGAGAAATAACAGTCATGGAATACCAAAGTCCAGCAAAAAAACTGGCCCGAAAGGATGGTTCCGCTGTCATTTTTCCCCATGACGACCCATTATTGATCATGGGAAGAATAGGAAACTGGGACGTCAAGAGAGTGCTGCTTGACGACGGATCAAATGCCGACGTCCTGTTTTCACACTTGCTGCCGAGGTTGGGTGTATCTAGCAGCGACCTCAAACCCGTCACCTCGCCTACCTTCGGGGTAGGTCCGTCCGAACTGCCCGTCCTCGGATGGATCGATCTCCCTTTGATGCTGAAAGGGACTTCGGTGATTGGGACAGCAGAGTTGTACGCCTCCACAATGGCAAGGTTCATCGTTATGGATGTCCCTTCATCGTACAACGCCATCCTTGGAAGACAGACACAGGGAAACCTGCACATTCGCCCTGATGTCAAGTACTTAACCGTCACTTTCGCCGCCAGGGATGGAGATGCGAAAATCTTCATAGATCAAGGCGAAGTAAGGAAGGTGTTCGTCAAAACACGAAAGGCTCCAGCAAACAACTTCGCGCAAGCTGTGGAAGCAAAAGCACCAAAAAAGGGCGAGGCAGAAAATTCCGCGAGGGCGGAAATGGAAGAAGTAAAACTTGTCCCAGGCCAAAATACCCGAATAGGGAAAAACTTGGCCAAAGGTGACAAGGAAAAACTTGTATCCTTTCTACTGACAAATAAAGATCTGTTTGCCTACTTGCCGAAAGACATGCCAGGGGTAAACCCTGACATAATCCGACATAACCTCAAAGTAAGTCCGGAAGCAAAGCCTGTCTGGAAAAAGAAGCGAGGCATCTCAGTTCATAAAAGAAACTTTGTCAAAACCGAAGTCCAACGACTGTTAGAAGCCGATGTCATCAGGGAGGTCAAGTACCCTGAATGGTTAAGCAACGTGGTAGTGGCCACAAAAGAAGGAAGCGGCAAACTTCGGATGTGCATCGAATTCAGAAACTTGAACGATGCTTGCCCAAAAGATTCATACCCTCTCCCACTGATAGACCATTTAGTAGACTCAACTGCCGAATACGGGCTCCTAACTTTCTTAGATGCCTTCAATGGGTATCATCAAATAAGGATGGACCCTGAAGATGAAGAAAAAACTGCCTTCATCACCGAAAGAGGAACATACTGCTACATCAGGATGCCCTTCGGGCTAAAAAACGCAGGAGCCACCTACCAGAGGTTGATGAGCAAGGTCTTCAACGACCAAATAGGGAGAAACATGGAAGTATATGTGGACGACATGATAGTCAAAAGCAAACTGCCTGGCGACCACGTCACAGATCTAAAGGAAACTTTCCACCGGCTCAAAGCCTTCGGGATCCGCCTTAATCCTGAAAAGTGCATCTTCGGAGTGACCTCGGGAAAGTTCCTTGGGTACATGGTATCAGAAAGAGGCATTGATGCCAACCTAGAAAAAATTAAGGCTCTACTCGAGTTCCGAACTCCTGCCACAGTAAAAGATGTGTAGAGGCTCACCGGAAGGATAACCTCCCTCAGCAGGTTTATGTCCAGATATGGAGACTGGTGTCGACCATTCTTCAAAGTCCTCACTAAGGCAGCAAAAAAGGAGGACAACCTCGGGAGTAATAACCATCCTTGGGGTGAAGACTGCCAAAATGCCTGGGAGGAACTCAAAATCTCCTTAGCCGGTCTGCCCACTTGGCGGCAACCTCGCGAGGGAGAGCCCCTCGTGTTATACCTCGCCGTCACAGAAAAAGCCGTAACCTCAGTCCTTGTGAAAGAAGAAGGGGCGAAGCAATGGCCAGTCTACTACGTAAGCAAGTCCCTGCATGGCGCCGAAGTCAGGTACCCTCTGTTGCAAAAAGCTATGTACGCCTTGGTGCTAACAGGAAGAAGGCTGCGACCATATTTTAAGGCTCACCCTATCATCGTCCGAAGCAGTCTACCTCTACGCGATGTCATGAGAAAAGTTGATCATTCAGGAAGGCTTTCCAAATGGTGCATAGAGCTTGGCGAACACGACATCACTTATAAACCTCGAAGAGCCATAAAAGCTCAAGCTCTGGCAGACTTCATTGCCAAAGTACCCACCACCGAAGATAGCCACCCAGAGTGGACTTTGTACGTCGACGGGGCCTTGGGGTCCGAACACCAGAGGGCTGGGGTAATTATCAGAGGTCCCGAAGGCCTTGAAGTAATGAAGGCTATTAAGTTCAAGTTTAACATCACCAACAATGTGGCTGAGTATGAAGCCTTTATAGCAGGATTGCGCCTAGCTAGAAGAATTGGCGTGCGAAATCTAAAAGCCCACAGCGATTCCCAGCTAGTAGTTCGGCAAACGGTAAGAGACTATGGGGCGAATGACCCAATCTTGGCAAAATATCACGAACTGGTGACAAAGCTCATCCGAGAGTTCGACACCATACGGATCGAAAACGTACCTCGACGGGATAACGCCGAAGCAGACTGCCTGTCGAAGTAAAAAACATACACCGAGGTACTAAGCCGCCCGAGCATTGAAGTGCTGAGCATAGTAACTTCGGAAAAAGGCTGGAAAGACCCGATAAAGATGTATCTTGCGAACAACGCGCTCCCCGAAGACCCCATCGAGGCTGCAAAAGTGCGAAGACGCTCCGGGCGATTCTTCCTAATAGGCGAAGAACTATATCGGCAGGGATATGCAAATCCTTTACAAAGGTGTGTTGGCGAAGAAGACACTGAAATGATCCTCGAAGAAGTCCACGAAGGCGCTTGTGGTTCACACATTGGAACCAACGCCCTGGCGGCAGTAATACTACGCCACGGATACTTTTGGCTTACCCTGAGAAAGGACGCTAGGCAGTTCGTCCGAAAATGTGGAAACTGCCAAAAACAAGCAAATATCCAGAGGACACCCTCAGAAATGGTGACTTCGGCTGACTATCCCTGGCCCTTCGCAGTCTAGGGCATAGACCTCATAGGACCACTCCCAACAGCGCCTGGAGGCGTGGAATTCTGCGTAGTAGCAGTAGACTATTTCTCCAAATGGGTCGAGGCGGAACCGTTGGCTACTATCTCGGCAAAAGAAGTACAGAAGTTCGTATGGAAGAACATCGTATGCAGATTTGGCATACCAAGGGTACTAGTAGCTGATAATGGATCCTAGTTTATAGACAAAGGGTTCCATGAATTTATCAGTGACCTCGGGACAAAAATGCACTTCGCCCCAGTAGCTCACTCCCAAAGCAATGAGCAGGTGGAAGTATCTAACAGGACCATAAAAGATGGTCTGAAAAAGAGGCTGGGGGAAGCAAAAGGGAAATGGCCAGGAGAGCTCCAAAGTGTACTGTTGAGCTACCGAACAACACCCCGAAGAGCAACAGGGGAAACGCATTTTTCACTCGTTTTCAGTACAGAGGCTATCATCCCAATCGAGGTAGTGCAACCATCAATCCGAGTACAAGTTTTTGATGAAAGTAGAAATGACCTCGGCCTAAGAACCAAGCTCGACCTCATTGGCGAACACAGAGAAATAGCGGAGCTGAGAAGAAAAGCTTTTCAGCAGAGAGTGGCCGCGGCTATAAACTTACGTGCCAGGCCAAAAGGAATAAAGAAATGAGACCTCGTTCTCCGAAAGGCTGAATTTGCACATCGTAGGCCATCCCACGGGGTATTTCGCACGAACTGGGAAGACCCCTATCTGATCCTTGCCGAAGTACGAAAAGGGGTGTACAAGCTCGGTGATTCCGAAGGTATAGAATTAAAAAATACGTGGCATTCGGACGCCTTGAGAAAATTCTATACGTAGGATCTCGGCGAAGAAGATTGTGCTGTACAAGTTGGAAAAAATTCTCTAAGTACGAAAGTTTCTTAGCCAAAAAATCTTAAGCATAAGAGGTGCAAATTCCGCAAAAGTGACCGACCAGATAAGGTTTTCCGAAGTCTCTTGAGCGAACGTATTCGGGACAATGGAGAAAACCTGGCAAAAGACTTAGCCAAAATTCTTGGGCATAAGTTGTACAAGTCAAGATTTCGCGAAGAAGGTCGCCATGCTAAGCGCAGATAAGGTTTTCCGAAGTCTCTTGAGCGAATGAGTTCGGGACAAAGGGAAACGAAAAATCTCGCAAAGATACTTAGCCAAATTTTCTAAAAAAAACCTTTTATTAAGATAAATTTGCTTACAAAGAAGGAAGATTGCCAGAAGAAGAAGCACAAAAGAAAAGGAAAATAAGGCAAAGGGCCCTAGAACAAACTAAAAATTCTCGGCGTCCCGGGAGCCAGCAGCTCCTGCGTCCTTCTCCACAACCTTCGGCGCCGAAAGCAAAGGGGGTAGGTTCAGATGCTCGATATTGGACCAAGACCAAAAAGGCCCCTCGGGAATGTTCAGAGCCTCCAAAAAAGAAAGGTCCAAATCTGGGAACCTTTGAAGAACTTGACACCGAGCGAGGCAAAACCCGTCCTGAAAGCCAACTTTGGTCATCTGGTCGGATTTGTCCTTCTCGACACCGAGGTCTTCAAGGTCCTCCTTCAGATCAGCAACTTTCTTCTTCAGCGCCTTCATCTTCTTCTTCTCCGGCTCCTTCTTCAAAGACTTGACCTCGGCTTGAAGTGTGGCTTTCTCTTCAAGCACCTTCACCAGGAGAGCCTCAGATTCTGACTTCTCCTTTTGAACTGCCTCGTTCGCCGAAATCAACTCCGCCACCTGGAAGCCGAGGTCAGAAATCATCTGGGAGGAGTCCTTCAAAAGTTCTTCCTTTTCCTTCAGGAACTCCTCCCGAACGGCAGCAATCTCCTTTTTTGCAGATTGAGCCAGCTGCGCGTTCTGTGTGGCCAATTCCGAGCACTTGGCCTTATATTGGCCTATGGTGCCTAAGGCCGAGGCTCGGAACAGCGCCTGCCTCGCCACCCGAACCCTGAGGAAAGCGGCATACCCCAACAACTGCAGAGAAGCAAAGACAAAAGTTAGTAAGGCAAAGAGGAAGAGGCAGACATTTAGAGGAAATCACAAGGGAAAACACAAAGGCAAGAGGCGTACCTGGGCAGCGTGCTCAGAGACCTTCGCGGCAAGGGAGTCATCGTCAGGGTGAGCCTCCGCGATGGCCTTGAAGGAGGCCTCGGTAAGCACCCCCTTTGAGATCTCCTTAGCCATTTGCTGGCAGTCTTCGGAGTACAAATTCATGTCCTCCGTAAACGTCCAGAAAGGCTCATTCGGGACCTTCCCTTCCGGAATATGGGCATCCCGAAGGGCCCGCTTTCGGGCGTGCTCGGCCACCCAACCCGGAGATGATATCTCCCCTACATGGCAAAAAAGAAAAATTGGTCAAGGCAAGAAAATCTCAAAACCCAAAGGAAGGCACCACAGTTTGTTAGAAAAACAAACCTGCTGGCACCTCGGCGACGTCATCGTCGGAAGCCCGAGCGTCCTCGGTAGAAATCCCCTTGCCCTTGCTTTTTCGTCGCTCTTCGGCAGAAAGGGCCTCTACCAAAGCATCCAGAAGAGTCGCCGAAGGAGTGGGACTCTGAGCATTGAGGTCAGCAACGACCTCGGAAGGCGGGTCAGCAGCAGCCTCGGGCTCTTCGCCCACCTCCTCGGGAATCTCTGGGAGAGGATGGGGCGCATTCTTTTTCACCCGTTTGGCCACAGATGGCCCAGCACTAGACGTTTTCCGTCTTCGGGAGACGGCCTTCTTCGTCTGCTCACCTTTCTCGGATTGCCCGAGGAAAAGCGATTTGTAAAAGGCAGCAGTACCGTCGCCCATCTCTGAAAAGGAAAGAAGACATCAGTGTGAGTCCAGGGTGAAAATATAGAAAAGGGGTTTGGAGATAACTTACTTTTATAAAAACTTTCGTAAGACTCTTTCTTCCGAAGAAGCTTCACCAGCCAAGAGTCTTTCCCGGCAATGGCAGGAGCCAGCATCTCGAGGTCCATGTTGTGCTCCTTTACCACCTTTAGCTCCCGAAGGACCTTTTCGGTCATCAACTTCCAGTTAATGGGAAAGGGGTAAAGAGGGCGCGAAGGGACCTCGGAATCCCAGTCGAAGACTGCTCGGATCCGTCTGTCGAAGTCCGCGAAGATAGGTGCCAACTCGAGAGTCAACAATATCCTCGGGTCAACGACGTCCATCTCCAGCTTTCCCCGAGCCCATCGGAACATGCGACCAGGCCTCCTCCTTCTTCAGAAAAAAGAACTTTTGTTGCCACCCTCGCCAGCTATCCTTGTTGGCAAAGGTGAACTTATATTTTTTGCTCCCTGATCCCCGAGGTAGCATAAAGTAGAAGCCACCCTTCGGGACCCTGAAGAGCTTATAGTACTGCAGAAAAAGAATGAAATGGGGTTCTATCTTGAAAATGCCACATATACAAAGAAAGGCGTTGAAGTAGCAGTACGAGTTCGGCGGAAGTTGGATTACGGCAATGCCATGGAAATCACAAAACTCGCAAACCATCTTCGGCGGAGGGTACCGAAGTCCGACCTTCAGCTGGGCTCGGAAAACGGTAACCTCGTCACTACGGTTTGAAAAACTGAATTGGTCAGAACGTGGCAACCTCGTAGTGGCATAGGAGGGAATGAAGAACTTCTTCTTCCATTTCTCTAGTTTTGCAGGAGTGGTGCAACAAGGGTGAGAAAGAAGAGGCTGCCAGCTCTCGGGGATAGGCATGGTTGGCTGAAAAATGAGTTCGGAAAAAGGCAAAAAACAAGTCCGGAAAAGCTTGAAAAAAGCAAAAATCAGAGGACTCTGGAGATCAAAAACCCACCGAATGATTTGCCAAATCCGGATTTGAAAACGCCTTCGTGAAAGGTGGCCGGAAAAAACCCCGTTAAACAGCACCGCCGCGAAAAGCAAGGAAGAAGGCAGGAGCACTTGAAAAACAGAGGAGAGCAAAAGGAGAAGCAAAAGGGGTTATGAAGGAACCAAAGTATATATAGGCCGAGGGGGGATAAGCGAAACGGCGTCATAAATGCTGTGCGAAGGCGAGGTGTCGCCATAACTGCTTACTAAGCATAAAAAGGCACGCCCGCTGTAACCGATGCAACCCCAGCCAATAAAAAGCTGCCACGTGTCAGCCATCGCGCCAAAAGGGGGACACGCCTTCTGACAGACGGCGCGCCACTCCAGACTGACACGTCTGGTTACGAGACGCAACGTTTCACAGACCTACAAAAGTAAAGAAGTAGGTTACCCCGGGAACACCAAAAGACGGGCCATGTTTGAAAAAAACCCGTGTCTTCGGACAAAAGGTGAACCTTCGGCAAGTGTGCTATACCCAAGGCCCCGAAGTACTCCTCTTGAAAGCTGCCAAACCGAAGTTCTGACTTCGGCTTTCTGGAGGGGGCTTTGTGATAGCCGAAGGACTATCTCCTCTCCCAGTGCGTACTTCCTGCCGAAAGTATGATCAGGGAGCCTGGCGTCACCCGAAAGAGACACCATCATTGACCTCAGAAGGAACAAAGCCAAGCACCCCGAACTTGGAACTTCGGCAAGAACGCCAGGGATCGCAAAGATGGTGCCGGCTCCCTCGGGGGACCGAACGGGTCACCTTCGGATGCAGAGAATTAGCTATCAGAAGAGAATCTCCTCGAAGGTGGAACCTCAAAACAAGGGAACCCCCCAAAAGCACGAGCATAACTCCCGAAGAAGGGCGACCGTGTCAAAGAACGACCTCGCCCAAAGGACCTCGGGAGTACGGCATGAGCATTTATGGAGCCTCTGACATGCCGCCCGCAGACGCTACATGTCACCTCAAATGGCGATTTGACACGCCGACGCCGTCCAGGTCTTGTCACGACCTGTCTCGGTTCAAGACTCAAGGAGCCTATCACCAGCTACTCGCCCCTTACGCCCAGAAACCCAGAGAACATCCGACCGAACACGTTTCGTCATCTGAACGGGCTGGGCTTTTTCTATAAATACCAGGGAACAGACCCTTGCAAACGGTTCGACTCCTCCTCCTCGAGAAAATACAGGCAAGCCCACTAAAAACTCTAGTGCTTCCCTCTTACCTTCTCAGGAAACTGACTTGGGCGTCGGAGGCTCCTCCCCGGAAAAGCACCCCGGGGACCTCCTAACCCTCTTCTCTGAGCTTTTCAGGCACATTCCCCTGGGAAACCTCAACTCCAGACGCTCTCCCTCACAGGAAGTCCTCCCGGAAGTCACCATGCCTTCCAGTGAAGATGTCTCAGGACGTCAGATTTTAAAAAAAAAGTCTTTATTGGGTTTCGTGTAAAATGATAATTTAATTATTTAAACTTTTCCAAAAAAGGAAACGTTTCAACCTTTTGGGACTTCCCAAAAAAGAATACGTTTCAAGTAAATTGGGACGGATGAAGTATTACTTAATTCTAATGTTTCTCATAGTACAATTGTCAATTTATCATTATAGTCTACATCCACCACCATACTTTCTAATCAAGAAATTTGAGTAGCTGAAATACTATATGTAAATTGAAAATAATATTGACAGATAATAATATTCAGATTGTCACAACAATTAGAATTCATACATTGTTTATAAGTTAGAGCTTCATCATCACCTCATATATCAATTAGCAAAACCTCCAAATGAAAATACAACGGATGCAGGATTTTTAAATAGATATAAATCATGTTATTATTTCTTTCATCAAATATGAAAAAAGGCTAATATTGTAGAAGTGATATATATTTATATATATATTTTACAATAATATAGATTTAGTGACTGATATGTCAACAAAGTACGATACTGAAGATGTTCTAAAATAAATATATGATTGTTTCTTTAAATACACATTTATTAATTTCTTTAGGTTGTC
The DNA here is from genome assembly GCA_039654915.1 of Aquilaria yunnanensis. NCBI lineage: Eukaryota > Viridiplantae > Streptophyta > Magnoliopsida > Malvales > Thymelaeaceae > Aquilaria > Aquilaria yunnanensis. The sequence continues at coordinate 92,316,127 of CM077596.1, read as the reverse complement.
AAGACACTGTATTTGAAGTATTAAAAGTTTTTCAATATTTCTTTAGACAAACTAAACTATCTTTTCTAATATTTTTAAAATTTCTTAATTTTCTTATTTATTCTCAATCAGTAATTTAATTATTGATATGTGTTATATTTTTCTTTTTGTGATCCCGTGGCAACACCAGGTACATAAACTAATTTTTGTTATGTTTTTATTCAGAAAATGTTTACACTTCCTATATTGTCCCTGCCTTAGCTTTTAATTGGTAGGGCAACTGACAAATTTTAAATTTGGAAAACTAATCAATCAATTAATTGGAAATAAATCAATTCCAGTCCCACAGTCCCACTTGCGTTTCATTTTGTTTATAGAAAGAGTGTTCAACCACAATCAGGCATGCAATTCCCCGTGAGCTTTGAGTGACAAATAGAGCTAGTGAGCCAAAGCCAGACCAGGCGATGCCAGCCCCATGTTCTGGCACTCCTTTAAGCAGATCCCAAGTCCTCGATGAAATGGTTCACGAAAAATTCAAGGTCCAAATCTCTCTTTAGTATCCTGTTTCCGTACAAATCCAAAGACTTGGATCCAGCAGGGACGGTTGATATCGCCTCCAGAAACAAGGCCACGTTGAGGCCCGCTTTGTGGGAGTAAACGATTCCCTCCACCAACCCAACCATCGTCGACGCGATAGTGATTTGATTCGCTAGCTTCACGAATTGGCCCTTCCCGCTCGGACCCATGTAATTAACCTTCCCCATGAGGCTGAAGAGGGGATTCAACCGGCCGATGACAGCTTCATCCCCTTCTTGGCACCGTGATCGCCCCCGGAGACGGGAGTGTCGATGGGGAAGCATTTTTTGACGGAGGCGGTGGAGAAGATCTCCTCTGTGAGGGAGGGCTTGGAGGTGGTCATGTCGACGAGGATGCCACAGGGGCAGAGGCCGTAGAGGGCCCCGGTGGCGGGGTCTAGAAGGACGTGGTGGACATCTAAAGGGTAGCCGACGATTGAGAAGACGATGTCGGATTGAGCGGCGAGGTCGCGGGGGCTCTGAGCCCAGCGAGCACGAATGTCGAGGAGAGGCTGGGCCTTGGCGATGGTGAGGTTGAAGACGGCGAGAGTGTACCTACCTTTGATGAGATGCGCGCACATGGAGCAGCCCATGACACCGGTGCCAATCCACCCAAGGCGGGTGGTGGATGGGCTTATGGCTTCGACGGCCGCAGCCATGTGGCAGCGGAGGAGGGTGGCAAAGGGAGAGGAGGAATTGAGATAGAGCAAGTGGTGGGTGAGTGAGCCGAAGAGTAATGAAAAAGATCGCATTTTTTTCATTAAAAAAAACAATACTAGTAATAGCTAATAGGCTTATACGAGGTTATGTTTGATCCGCACGACGTAGCAGGTAATTTTTTTAATAAATTTATAATTAAAATAAATAGTAATAATAATAATTTAAAAATTCAAAGTTATAAATTTATGTTCATTGATTAAAATTTTGAGTTAAGGTTTTTTTTTATGTTATGTTCTTATCATTAAAACTATCAATTATGATCAAAACATAAAACTGTGAAACATAATATTGTATATTATTTGATGAAAGATATTGTTTTGGTGATTAAAGAATAATTGACTAAAAATTTTTATCTCTTATCAATTTAAATTTCAATTTTTAATATAGATAAAAAAAATTCACTTTTAATTTTAGGAATTATTGACCAAATCATTTCATTAAACCATAGAGCTTTTTCTTTTTACTTTTACTATGTTAATGGTAACCAACATTTTACTTTAGAAAATAATGCATCATAAAAAAAATATAAAATTGTGTTGAATTTATATTAATCAATAAATGGTTTAACAATTAATATAGAAAAGTAAAATAAAAAGAAAAAAAATAAATTAACTAAAGTTATTTCATATTAAATACCAAAAGTTGGCGATAGAAAGCGAAAGTAGGAGAGCATTAGGGCAGAAGTGAAACATCTAGAGACCAAAGGAGGAGAAATGCCAAAAGCTGGCGACAGAAAGCGAAAGTTGGGGAGCATTAGGGTAGAAGTGAAACATCTAGGGGAGCATTAGCCATTAGGGCAGAAGTAAAACAGCTAGGAACCAAAAGAGGAGAAATACCAAAAGCTGGCGACAGAAAGCAAAAATTGGGGAGCATTAGGGCAGAAGTGAAACATCTAGGGAACAAAAAAGGGGTTTGACCATAGTTGGAAGAAGCTAACAAAAAAAAAAAAGATAGCAACACGTAAGAGACAAAGGACAAAATCATCCATACACTGTTTATCACTGTAGTTCGAATAGTGGAACCTTCACGGCTTTTAAAATATAGTTTAATATCTAACTTCTTTTCATTCATTCTAACTTTTTTTTTTTTTGACTCAAAACTTTTAGGCAAAATTTTCATTTCTTACAATAAAATCAACGGTGATAAAGCCTATGGTAATTATTGCTCTGGAACCTCTTTTTTTTCTTCTTCTTCATCTGACGAAGTTAATAGATTTTTCTGATTGATTTATTTTTTTTGTTTGTTTCTCTTTTTGTCATGATTCATGGATATTTTTCACATTGCTTGGGTTGCAGATTATGTGTACAAAGGATATTAAGGCTTCTCTTTCTCTAATATTCCTCTCGTGTGGAGAGAATTACACTGCTCATCTCTTACAGATATATAATTTATATTGCTTTTGATTTTTCTTTTCCTTGTATTTTTTTTGTTAAATTTTCGCTGCTTTGACATGGATAGACATTTTCCCATATGATTATCCGTTGTTTTGGTAGGACGATGTATCTCCGGTTTCTGTATTCTCTCTTCCAATTAATCCATATAGCACCTCTAGCTGTCCAAAAAACAGTTTTGATTACCACACACCTATTTTTCTATGATCTTTGTCTCTTTTACATAAATGCGTGCAAAATTTAAGTAAGATATATTTTGGGGTTAATCAAGGAGATAGAATATTAACTTTCAAGAAAATTCACACAAAAAATAAAAATAAAATAAAGTAAATCTTTTTTTATAATCAGAGGCATCTATACAAATATAAGAATTAGAGATACATTACAACAAAGGGAATGGGAAAATACATTTTTTTTATTCAAAAAGCTACTGAATCAATATAACTGACATTTTATAGGAAGTTCAATGGAAGCAGGGTTCGAATCCCTGACCTCTATCTTAGTATCCTAAGGCTTCAGCACAAAATATTAATAAGTTTGGCTCATTTTTAAGTAAGTCTCAATTTTTTTTTCTTTTAATGATTAAGTAGGTCCTTAATTTTTTGATCAACAAATAAAGCAAAAAAAATTAAAAGAGTGCAAATATCATCTTAGAAAAAAAGCTGATGGAAATGAAGAAAACAATGCCCAAATCCCAAGGCACCATCGATCAAAAACCCTAACTAAAGAGGACCGACAAAGATACCTTAAACCCAAAAATCCAAACTCCCCAAAGCAATAGAAATTAGCCAGGAAGAAAATTGAAAACATCCAAACAATAGAAAGAAACAAAGCCCACCGGAAGCCTTCCTACCAAATCTTATCCCAAAACCTAAGAAAGTAGGCTTATCTTGGAAGAAAATAAAACACTGATCTGCTCTCTCGGCTGTTTTTCTGGAAGTGATCTCCACACAGATGAACGTGCGAACCCCACAACTAAGTCTTTATTGTTTATTCATGGATAAAGAGATAGAAAAATCTATTTCTAATCGTAACTAAATCTTCATTTTTTTATAGGATAATTAGAAGAAAACTAGCTGTTAAACAATAACTTTAGTTTACTAAAGCATCGACGTCTTTCTTCTTTTAGCTCGACCGGAAAAGGAAAAATGTTTCTTAGGGATTCTCAAAAATAGAAATGAAAAACGAAGTAATTAGAAAAATTGTTAGAATCCACCTCTTCCCCTATTTCTAGAAGGATCATCCAAAAAAGCAAATTTTTTTTAATGCAATAAGGCAGAAAAGCTAACATAGAAGTTATGGGTAGAATTTTTTTATTTTTACTTTGCTTCTACCTGCCATCATGAAATTAAAGATGCGGTATACCTTATACCGAAAGTAATATTTTCATGCATTATCATTTTATTATACAGTATATCACAGTATTTTATTGTATTTCATATATTATTTACTTTTTATGTATATTTTATCCAAAAACTACAGTATACTACAAATACCGCAAGATATGTACCATGGTATTTTATTTTTCATAGATGTATGTAAGATATTTTTTTTCATTTTACATCAAAATATCATAAATATATAAAAATAAAATATAATTAATAGACATATTATAAAATAAATATTTTTTTTTATTCTTTTGATTACTTTTCTTAGTTAATATAAAAATTTAATAGTTAATTTGAGCCACCTAGGAACTCAACATGATATTAGAAAATGTATTGTTATTATTAAAGTATAATTTTTTTTTCTTATATCAATAAATTAGTTTCTTTCTAAGTATTATTTATTTTACTCTATATATAACATTTTTTACATTTTTGTATTAAAAAATATCTTCTATCATATATATTTTTATTTTTATTTAATAAATTATGATGAGAAAAATTAAAATACATATAAAATGTGCAAAAAAAATTATTGACTTTATGTTGTTGTAAAATATATATATATATATATATATATTTTTTTGTGAAAATATTAACTGTATGTAGTGCGATATATCATTCAGTATACCTTAAAAATTTGGGATGCAATATACTTGACAGTTACGATATTTAATACCTTACCTGCCATTTGATTTTTAATTTATTGATCCCATCATCCCTTGTCCCTTCCATAAAGGAGCCGAATGAAATCAAAGTTTTATTCTGGTTGTAATGACCGTAAGAATTCGGACCCTCTGCTATTCCCTTACAGTTCTCAATCTCTCTTACGTACGTCTTATGCATGCGATGAATCATATCAATCAAACCTTGTAGGTCTACTAGAAAATGTTTGCTTCCGTGATTATCTTCATCATTTTCCTGCATTTTCCTTTGATTTCCGAGATGTGTTACCTATAGCTGTACCCTGCAGACTACGTTTGAAGCTCTAAACTTTTATCTGGCACCTTTGCAAGGTCGGAGAAAGTATTCTTCTGTGGATCAAGTTTGAATGGTCGAGACTAGTCCAGGATGACAAATCACTATCTGGGTCCAATATCTGTTACAGTAAAATCGTTAATGGAACAATATGAAAGAAGGCAGATGAACACTTTCTGCCTATAGGCGGCTAATCTTTATATGTAATGTATGTTAGGGATTGAGTTTTTCTCGACTACCTAATCGAGGTACCCAAGGTCTCGGGTCTTCATCGTTCAAAAGGAAAATGAAGTAGCAAAGGTGTGGTTTTATAACCTTCCCTGTTTTATGTTTTTATTTTTAGTTTTCTGATGAACATGTGTTCAGTAAACTACTTTTGTTTTTTTTTTTTTTTAAAAGATTTCAAAATTAAGAGATAAATATATTGCTTTTATTGAGTTTTCAGTTTAAAAATTTAATAAAAAACATCACCTTATAATTGTGGAACATGAAAATAAAATGGAAACAAAACTTTCAAAAACTCAAAATATAGACAAGAAAGAAAAACGACAACATTGCCAAATGAATCTAAATTTTTTGACTCCAGGAAGTAATCATGACCACATCTTATATTTTCTACCAAAATGAAACCACAGCATCTATATTAATGGTAGGCTCACTAGACATCAAAGGTAGGCTCACTTTGCTACTCACAAAGCTCATAGATACCTTCATTAGAAAACTTAGTTAAGTGTTGGAGACCCTCTCATAAAACACTCCTAGCCTCTCTCCACCGCCCTTCCCTTTTGTGTGTTTTGCAGGTTCACCATAGCAGCTTCACCATTCCAAGCAGCCTTCAATCGAGATCCAACCACAAATAAATAATCAAGATGTGTCTATGGATCCTGTTCAAAATTACAGATTGTTTTATAATTGGAGTTAAAACTTTAAATGCATTCGCCTAACGAATGTTACGCGTTAACCTCACTAGGCCGCTGTAAAAATTCGTGGGTACGTACAAAAACTTAGGTCAGCGCTTTGAAAGACAAAAGGAACTGGTCCTAATTACAACAGTAACATTTGTTAAGTAACCAATTTACACTTTTTAGTCGTGTAACGTTTTGACAACCAGCCGCAAACCATAAAAAGAAAGGTTTAAAAAGAAAAACAAGAACCTAACTCGGTTTCATGGCTTACACAAGCTTTACACAAGCATCATGCTTTTCCAGCCTGGAAGGCAAAATTCGAATTTTTATGCTCTTCAGGTGAGTCAAGTCAGCAAATTCCAGCCATGTCTCATTTCGTCGCTTACAATCTACAAATATCGCCAGGGCAAAACGAATTAACGCTTAACTCTTTCCTCATTCTCGAAATTCAGGCCCTCGATCCCCCTCAGGGTTGCTTCTAAGCTCTTTCCGTTGTTAGCTCTTCCGGACGACATGTGCTTGGTCTCTGCAAACCCGCCTGAGTTTCTTGGCAGCCCTGACACTTTCTGCATCACTGATCCAGGGCTTGCCTCTGTTGTACGTGATCTCTGGGGATCAGCCTCGCTCCCAGCAAATGCATCTCGGCTGCTATAAATAGCAGCTCGTCTTGATGACCCACCTGATTGCCCCACAAACTAAACACGACAAAAATTTACATCAGAGCTATCATAGAACAGCCACAGCACAAAAACACCTACTGCAGCAAGATGCAAAACTGTTCACGTTTTTGCTGACACCACCATCGCTGGCTTGCCACATGCAGACAACATTCAGGAAGCTATTTTCTGTATGCTGAAATCATTAAGAACTTGAAAAGAAAAGATAGAAACATATTCCCAACATGGTAGGAAATGATAAAACATGTTCACAGTCAACAGCATGCCTGCACGAGTCGTACACACACTGATCTCTCTGAGAAAAGGGGTTTGGAAAACGGATGGGCAGGCTTGAACATAAGGCACAGTCTCAACAAGCAGGCATATGTTGACGTTTGAACTGTGAGCACAAAAAATGTTGCTGCTGAAACCAGAATTACCATAGCATCTTTGGTGACTGTCATATCATTGGCAACTGGACTCTTCTGCTTTAAGAAACTTCCAGAATTCATTACTGGTCCAGACGTCCTCCATGTGTAATCTACTGGAGACAAACCAGTTGGCCTTCCTTCCTCACCAGCTGTTAAACAAGTTAAGGAAAAAAAAAGATAGAAAGAACAAAAGAAATCATTATTAATCCAACAACAGCTTCATCTCTAGATGGAGATTGAATGTAGTGTAAATAGACATGACTTGGAAACAAAGAAAACGACTTGGGGAAGTAGCAAAATATCAGGCAAAAAATGAACAGGTCAAATATGGACAGACTATCATTTGTCCCAAGAACTTTTTATGGGCTAAAAAGGAAACAAACATAGAAGTCCCTTCCATTACTACAAATTTTATTTTTCCTTTTCTGGACATGGTTTCCAGCTTGGAGAACAAAATGAGCACAGTACCTGTCTGCTTTTCAGCACCAGCAATCCTCGGGGGCATTCCAGAACTAGTCCCAGCACCAGGACCCTAACATAAGTAAGCATTACAGCGATCAGTTCCTAGTCAATGCTTGCAAAAGCAAAGATGCTACCAAAGGACCAAGCACTTACAGGGGCACAGGCAGGAGGAGTGGCTAGCTGTGATTGCTGATACTTTAAAATTGTCCAATCAAATACATGATCAAACTGGAAGCCTGTTTAGCAAAGTAAGAATCAAGCAACACATTTCCAATAAAACAAAAAGAACACATATTTTAAACACTAGGAACTGTGAACAGGCAATCATGGAATTGTGCGGATATAAGTTAAAAGTATCATACCTTCATGAATGAAGAGGTCTCGGAATAATCTTTTCAGATAAGCATAATCTGGCTTATCCTCAAACTTTAGTGAACGACAATAATGAAAGTATGACGCAAACTCTGTTGGGTATCCTCGAGTCAAAGCCTGTAGATTCATCAATCCACTATCACAATTTCGAATGCAAAAAAGAACAGGTCGTGCCACAAAAGGCAGTGAACCCCTATCAAAAATTGACATAAACTTTTGGCTTTCATTTTTTTTTTCTCCTCAATTGAGGAAAGCTTAGCTCAGATTCTCCTGACTATGCTTGGAAGAAGAACATAAATGCATCATTACCTCAATTGAAGTAGAAACTTTCTTCTCACTAATTCTCTCATACTTCTGTTTCTTAGTTCCAGCTTTCAACCCTTGCCAAGGAAGACTAGAGGGAGAACCAACATCAGCAAAGAAACCACTCATAGCAGACTGCAGGAAAAGAGTGCTGATAGCTGACAAAACTCACCTTCCTCTTAGGAAATACATGAGAACATAACCAAGAGACTCTAAATCATCTCTCCGGCTTTGTTCTATAAGGTAGGATTCAAAAGAACGGGTAGAGGGGGAGGGAGGATGGAATCAATGATACTTGCCAGATATCACTGGAATAAAATAAATTGGACTGAAGATATAAAACACTTGCCAATTCCTTGGTGTGTGTTCACGCTAGCGTATCTTGCAGTTCCAGTCAAATTCTTATTTTCTCTGCATTAATCATACCCATAATTGGTGAAGAATCAGTTTCAAAATACACAAACCAGGAAACAGTTTATAAGTGTGAAAAAAAGAAACAATGGCTAAGAGGAGAACGGCCAATTACACTAGTACACTTGAACGAGAAATTTTTACTACTGGGCACATATGAAGCTCCATACTTTCAATCTTAAAATAGATGACCAATCTTGCTTAGTGTGATACCAAAAATTTAACAAGAAAACCATCCCTGCCCCACCAAGAAGGGAAAAAAAAGATTGTGTGAAAAAAAACATGCATATATGTTGTTGATATAAACCGACAACAAAACAGAATTGCTTGAAAAACCATATGAAATGAGGCAGCTTAGCTCACCTGAAAGGAATATGTTGATGGGTTGAACTATCTCTGTATTTCTTAGCGAGACCAAAGTCAATGATATAAACCTATTTGCAGTTAAAACAGAAACATATTGATATCCATCTACCTAGACTAAGAATATTAATGAGAGAGCTATGTAAGGGAGGGAACCTGATTTGCACGCCTTCCTAAACCCATAAGAAAATTGTCTGGCTTAATGTCCCGGTGTAGGAATGATTTTGAATGAACATACTCAACACGATTGATCTGAAGGAAAAAAAAATTTGCTTATTAGAATTAGCTGGTTACAACAACAACAATAATAAAAATGCAAGGGCTACCAATTTCACACATTTCATGAACTTACCATCTGATCAGCTAACATGAGAACGGACTTCAAGGAAAGCTTCCGACTGCAGAAATTAAATAGATCTTCAAGACTAGGCCCAAGCAAGTCCATAACTAAAACATTATAGTCTCCCTCAACTCCAAACCATCTCACATTAGGTATCCCAGCTGCAATGAGAAAAGAGACAGATGGATAAGGATTGGTTAACATTTCCATGTGCAGACATGCATGGTAACATGCATGATCGGGTGCAGGATGGGAAGGGTACCAACACTGTATTGATAGGAAAAGGTTCAGAAGGGTAGAGAGTAAGAAAGAGAGAAGAGAAGCCAGAATATATTCATCAAGCAGCGGAAAAGGCTTAACTAAAAAGCTAAATTTTCCAAAAAGCTTAAGAACTCTAATATCTTACTTCCTCCTTGTAGAATTCTATACAGTTTTGACTCATACAACAACTGGGGATGTTTTGTTTTGACATTTTCCTGCATAAAAGGAAGAAAATCAATGGGGAGAATCACTTATGCAATCAAGAAGCAGGGGATATCAATACAAAATTTGCATGATAAACGAACTTTTCAACTGGAAAAAATGCCACTAAATACAACAAGGGAACTCAAGTTTAAACCATGAAGCTTAAAATGCAATGTAAGCATTTTCCAGAAAGGTCCGTGCCCTAGAGAGAAATCAATTATAGATCAACATTCATTACGAAAAGCAGTGAACTGTATTACAGAAATGACATCCAAGATCATTTGATAACCACTTAGTAAACATCATAATATCTTCTAGTAAGACCTTATGTCCGTCATTCCATAACTCAATCACCGCAGCACACATCATTCTATTCCAGTATAATAAACCTGAAAATTCCATATATTCATTACAATAGTATGAACAATGCCACAACTCGACTCGACTAACCACTTAATACCAACCACTACACGGTCCTGCCTCACCACTCCATCCAAACATTACAAACTTCCGAAAATCACAAGCATGACAACCAGTGAGGAGGAATAGTGCAACATGGAAGGGAGCAGGACGAGACCAATGCATTACAGAAATTAATGTAATCGCAAAAGAAAATTGGAGCAAGAAACTCACAAGCTTAATAGCAACCTCTTCATTGGTCTGTATATTAGTACCTACGAAGAGAGTGGGAAAACGAAAGAAAGAATCAGTTATCAAACTGAACTTTAATTTTTTTTTTTCAATAAAAAGGTCAAAATGAGAAGGAACGGAAGTGGGCACAAAATTATGCACTAACCAAGATAGATCTCTCCAAAGGAACCGCTACCAATCTTCCGACCGAGCTGAAACTTGTTCCCTACTCGTGGCTCCATCAATAGGACTTCAAAGAAGTTGAAACCAAAATTCAGTATCCTAACTGGAGCTCCCCAGTGAAAAACAGGGACAGGTGAGCAAGAAACAATAAAATTCAAACCCAATTGCCGAATAACCGAAGCAGTGAATTATTCTAGGGTTTGGAGGGTTTGGAGGGGTCAAAGTGGTTGGAACAGAACAAAAAGCAAAGCTTTGTTGGGAGTTTATGGGGTTAGGTCAATTGCAGAAGAGAAAGATGAGGGTGCTGAAGTTATGTTCGGACACAAAAAAAGCAAGCTCCTTTGAGAGAGACACAGCCCGCTTGCTCGTGCCCAACGAACTTGCTTGCCCAGTCAGTCATTGGATTGGTGTGGTTTGGCCCGATCAACGCATGACTTTGACGACGGACTTGCCCGCTGCAGGTCTCTGTCTGCCCTCTTCGCTTCTGTTCCTTTTATTTTCGGTATTGACAAAAATTCCCCTTAGGTTGGGGTGAAAATACAGTTCTTCTCCCCTACTTTGGAAACCTGCACTTTACCTACACTCTACATTTTGAAGATGTACCACCTATACCATTGACATCATCGGCAAAGGAAAAAATTATTAGCCTAAAAGGTATTAGCTATGGATTTTTCTATATTGTAAAAATTTAAAAAAAAAATAACAATAAGTTTTTTTTGTTATTTTAATAGTGTCGAACTACTACATATTATTATTAGGACAATTCCACATAAACACATAACCTTTATTTCTTTGCCAATCTAGTCTGAACAGTGGCGGAAACACGTTGGAGTAGGGGTGCTACTGTCTACAGAGAATTTCAAAATTTTGTAAATATGAAGTATTAAGTTAGTCATTTTGTGAGAAGTTAAGGACCAAATGTGAGAATATAAAAAGGGTAAATGGCACTAGCGGTCCTAAATCTTCACTTTTCATTGCAAATTCATCCTTAATCTCTAAAGTATTGCATATTCATCCCAAACCATTATCTCTCAACGACTCTCCGTTTGTTTCAATGATGACTAATCAAAACAAAGTAATTATTTTATAATTTTTTGTTTAGAGTAGACATTATTTGAATACCATATACACCTAATAATTATTTAAATCATTTTTTTTATAAAATTTAATTTTTATAAATAATTATTTAATTACTCCCTCCGTTTCATATTAGTTGGCCCTTTTGCCTTTTTTGACTAAAGTTTGACTTAAATATATTTATATTAATATGAATTCAAAAAAAATTCTAAAAAATGATATTTAAAAACTAGAATCTTTAAAGTTTCATTTTCATGTAAAAAGTTCATATTTTTACGATAAATTTTATGAGAAATAAAATCATAGATTAATTGCTGTGAATAGTAAAGAGGACAGCTTTTGTGAAACAGAGGGAGTAATTTTTTTCTCTTAAGTTTTGGCTATCACTCGTATTGCTTCCATTTAGCCCCCCAAGCCTAAAAATCAGATTTCACCATTAAGCCTGAACCTCTTATTTGTTTTCTTGGTGGCCATGATGAGCGTTGAAAACATTAGTTCTTCTGTTACATTTGATCATTTACAGCCTATTCGTTTGGCATGAACGCCAAAGCATTAAAGCCTTTTTTTTACTTTGGATGCCTGACACATTAAATTTACCCTAGAAAAAGCATGAAATTACAGTCAATGTCATAGTCAAAATTGACCCCCCACTGTAGCTAGCTTCCTTCAGACACTGTAGTATTCACTTCGCCCATCAAGCCTCAGCCCCCTCTCATGCTTTGTTGCTCCACCACACACAACCAACTGGAAGAGATTTTGCCTCGACAACCTTCTAGTGACCCTTGTAACCACCCGTCAAAGATCAACCAATACTCAACCTCTCACCCACAATAACAAAATTTCCAATATATCAAGTATAGATGCATGCAGTGATTCAAAGCTAGCACTGCTAATAACACCATGTGAACTTCAAATGCATGCCAGTTGGAGAATTGGGCACAAGCTTTCTATTAGGGGAAAGCTCAACTCTTGATCTATTTGCAGGATTGTCTTTATTGGCAAACAAAACCCTAGTTTTGTCCAAAATCTTATCAAACCAGATAGCTAATAGGAACTGTTGTTCCTTACCCAAGTCAAGCACAAACCCAAAATGCAAAATCAGCCATGGTTGACAAGAGGCTAGATGGGGAGGGATATGATTGGGCATCAACGGGGTGGAATGCGAGGTCGGCGGGGGTGGGTAGGTTAATCGGGGATGGCCGAGAGAAGAAGTAGGGACAACAAGAGTGTGGGAGGAAGAAAACAAGATGGTTGGGAGGGTGGGTTTTGGCTGATCAATAAGGACGGCTGCCGAGGGTTAAGTAGCATGGGATAGATGAGAGGGGGTGAAGCGGGTGGGATAATGAAGTTTAGTATGACTGTAAATAGGGGTGTAATTTTCGGGTTAGGGTCGGGTCCCGAAAAAATCAACTAAGATAGTCATCCGAAATTTAGGACCCGAACCGACCCGATTTACATCATCAACCCGAACCGACCATAACCCGAAAAAAACGGATCGGATCGGGTTGGGTAGGGTCTGAAACTTTGAAAAATGCAAAATAAAAATGTATTAAAAAAATGCACATTTTACACCTAAATGCAACTTCATAACACATAATAGTCAATAGGAGGGCATAAAAGGATGGTTGGGGGATGCTAAGGTTAGGGCTTATGAGAGTTGGGCTTAGGTAGTGGGCTTGGGTTCAAGTTATTTGGTAGGGAGTTAGTTATTTAGGATGAATTTCGGGTCATTCGGGTTAATTCGGGTTGGACCCGAACCAACCCAATTTTTTATTTTTATATCGGGTCGGGTTCGGGTTAACCCGAAGTGAACTTTTTTTACCTTATGACCCGACCCTAACCCGATATATTGGTTCGGTTTCGGGTCGGGTTTCGGGTATTTACTTACACCCCTAACTGTAAATTCATTCAACCTCAAAGGAGGCTAGGAATGGATTTGTAGGTGGGTGATAGGTTGGGTTGTGAAAAACAAGTTAATGGGCCCCGCGTTACTTAAAAATAAATCGGCCTTAGTTTAATGAAAGGTTTTGGAAAGCTTCCGCCACTAGTCCTACTCTTTGCTTTCTCCACAAATTTAGCCATCAACTTTTTTCCTATTTAGTTGAGTGCCCAGTGCACTGAATACGTAGTAGAAATGTTCTTGAAATTCCAGTGAAACTCAACACAGTTAATTATAATAAAAGGGCTGATTTCAATGGTCAATGAAGGTTTGAAACTATCAAGTAATAAACAAGCGGTTAAGGACTGATTTAGCACTCTCAATCTCAATTTCTTAACTATGACACTGTCTCACATTTTTCTTTTGATCAGGCTCTCGATATTACTAGAAATGCAGGGGTAGCGTAGAAGGAAAAGTTCGATCTTATGTGTCTTTGAAATTGTTTCCATAACTTATTCTTTTACACATTTAGAATTATACATACGTAACGTACAAACAATAGAAATGTGGATAAAAGGAAAAAATAATAAATCTAACTAATTTTGTCTCCAAAAATGTTTATATGTATGTACGCACGCATATGTATATATATTATTAAAAAAAATAAAAGGTAGAAAAGTCAATTAATTGTTACCTGTTTGAGATGAATTCTAAAACACAAGTCAGGATATAAACCTTAAGGATCTACTTGATATAGTAATATATATTCAATATAATAAAATAACTTTTTTAATTACCGACATCACCCACCAGCTACGACTTGAACCTCCATAAGGACTCAGACAGTCTTGGTCATATATATATATATATATATATATATATATAGAAGATGTTGTGGTTGACCGGTAATACCAAGGACCAAGCAAACTATTCCGCTAACTGGAATTTACTTCCAAAACTCGTGTTAGTCGAAATCCATTGTTCCATGTGTCGAAGAGAACTTTTAAAAACATATTAATTACGTCCATTTCACTAGAAGTTGGATATATAAAAATTGCAGGCTTTGATTAAAGAGACGTCGACGATCCATGGTGAAAATGTTATTGACCAATTAGAAACGTCTTCAAATCGAGGACAACCACTCCTCAATTCATATAAAAAAGCAATGGATTAAGTCCACAGAGCAGTTGCCATAATATATTAATCACGTTAATGAGAAATGAACCAAAAGCTAGAGTACTAATTATAAGTCATTAAGATGTAGACGTACATGTTAATTAATGTGTAATTAATTAGGGGGTATTGGGGTCGGAGAGAGAAGAGCCACACTTGCACATCCAATGTTGTGGCTTATAATCCAAGTCCATGACCCGATAGCCACGAGGCGGCTCAGGGTTCGACGGAACTAGAACCGCATCACAAGGGTTGCACCCTTGGCATCTGTTGTAGCAACTTGGTGGGCTTGACCCTATTAGCCTCTTCGGATCATCGTTCTCTGCCCGAATATGTTGATGCATGATAAAAAAAAATTAAAAGGGTTAGTAATTGTTACAGCGTATTGTTACTTAGGTAACAAGAAAACTAGGACTAGAAATATATACTGGAAATTACCTTGTTGAGGAGAAGATACAGGTCGTCGGCTGGATACTGAAATCCAACACATTGCTTGTAGAGCAAGCACCAATATAGCCAAAACGAACACACTTGCAGCTTTCATCTGAGTACATATATTATATACACAACATCAGAAACGATGAGATCATCAAAATCATTAAACTGGGCATTAGCCCAATCAATGGGCAGAAATATATATATAACAAGGCTTCATGGAAAGAAAAATAATGAACAAATTAAAGGTCAAAGAAAAGCTTTATCCACCTTTAGAACTTTGTTAAAATTAAATAGAACTTGCAAACTCATTACTCGTGTCATGAAACAAACAGTAAAACGAACGATATTGTATAAATGTATACTTTACTTTAGACTTTATTTTCTCTTAATTATCTGCCTTTGAATGGTTAGTGCGAGTCATATTATATATAATTATCTGAAAATTAGAAGGAGTGCATAAAAGTTGGGAGCCGAAGGCGGTACCTTGAAAGGCAGAGAGAGTTGAGCTTTCACAGACTAACGAAAGAAGGAGCAAGTTTAATATGGCTGGCTAGCAAAACGCAAAAATATATATAGGGAGGGGAGTGAGCCAAGCCCAAGGCCTTGCCAGGGTTTAGTTAATTAATTAATTGCTTTGTTTTGGATTTGGAATTTATTAATTACATAGGAAGGTAATAATTAAAAGATAAGAACAATAAATGCAAGTGAATCCAGAGGGATCAGCAGTTCAGCACAACTTTAATGTGCTGCGGCCGGGAAACATATGTGTGGGAGTTTGACGCTACCCTTTTGGTTCCCAAAACCTATTACAAGTTGTTGAACCAAACACAAGACGAAAACAAAAGGCTGATGATAAAATACTATCGGATCAAGTGCTGGACTCATACTTTTATGATATTTATGAAATTATCACCACCTTAAATAGTATATTTATCTGATGAGAATAATACATTTATTTAAAAAGTACAGCACTTCACAAAATAAAACAATACATTTTGTCTGACTGAAATAACATTTCTTATGCTGATTCAAAGAATATTATTTACGGACAATATTTCTTCCCAAATTAACAATATTTTACAGTACACCAGATTTGTAAGAATGGAACAATAGAGGAATGAGGACGTTATACTTCATTGGCTCCTTCAATTACGTGGCCGATGACAAGTCTAAGTGAGCATGAATCAAACTCACCAGAAGAATATGTCTGATAAAGAGGAGATTGAAGGAGATGACACTACAACGGAGGTAACCTCTAGGCAACCCTAGCAGTAGAGGTTGCCACCGGTAGAAGTTGGGTGAATGAATACTTTGATAGTAGTGCTAAATGACTCAATTTTTATTTAAATCCAAATATAGTTTTACTCCATAGTGTTGTTCCATTGAATGGTAAACGATATTTCATTTACACAAATGTATTATTTTATAATAAAGTGTTATTCATTTCATAAGATATGCTGCTCGTAATAAATGTTATTCCGTTCAGTAATAAATATTGTTTCATTTAATAATAAGTGTTTTTTCATTCACACAAATGTATTATTCTGTAATATATTGTTCATTGCATAAGATGTGATGTTCATAATAAGTGTTATTCTGTTCAGAAATAATTGATGTTCCGTTCCGTAATAAGTGTTGGTTTCAATTATATAAATGTGTTGTTCTGTAATATGTTGTTCATATCATAAGATGTGATATTTGCGATAAGTGTTGTTCTGTTCAATAATGAGTGTTGTTAGCTTCAATAATAAGTGTTATTTTATTCATACAAATGTGTTATTTTATAATATATTGTTTAATTCATAAGATGTGTTATTCGTGATAAGTGTTATTCCGTTCACTAATAAGTGTTATTCCTTTCAATCATAAGTGTTGTTCCTTTCAGTAAAAAGTATTGTTTTATACTTACAAATGTGGTGTTCTGCAAATTATTGTTAATTTCAGAAGATATATTATTTGTAAATAATATTATTTGATTCAATAAGAAATATTGTTTCATTTAAATAAATGTATTGTTCTGAAATACATTGTTTATTTTGTAATATGCACTATTCGTAAATGATGTTGTCTTGTTTAGTAAGAAGTGTTGTTTCAT
This sequence comes from Aquilaria yunnanensis, assembly GCA_039654915.1. NCBI lineage: Eukaryota > Viridiplantae > Streptophyta > Magnoliopsida > Malvales > Thymelaeaceae > Aquilaria > Aquilaria yunnanensis. Next base: position 92,298,916 of record CM077596.1, on the reverse strand, counting down.
TATTACAAATGTGATGTTTTAGAAAATATTGTTAATTTCAGAAGAAATACTGTTTATAAATAATATTATTTGATTCAATAAGAAATATTGTTCTTTTCAGGTAAATGTGTTATTTTATAAAGTGTTGTTCTCTTTAGACAAACATGCTGTTCTGTATAGTGATATTCTATTAAAAAAAATGTGTTATTCAAGACATTGTAGCATATTTTAAATAATACGAAAATAAAAGAGTAGCTAGCTGCACCAGATGTACCTTATAGCTACTAAAAAAAAAAAATCTTCACTTCCTTTTAACTTTGTTTTCTTTTTCTTTTTTGTTCAGTAAATCTTAAAATATTTTGGGCAATATGGGGTTTTTTTTGTTGAAATAAATAATGTAATTAATTACTTACATAATATATGTTTTATTTAAAAAAGAAAAAGATCGTTGTAGTGTTTTGTAACTTTTGAATTATTCAGCGCATCAACTAAACTAATCATATAATGTTTATTTTATATGTTTTAAAATTGTTTAAATAGCATAGTTTAGTTTAAAAAAAAAAATAGGAGGGCATCCGATACTTCTTTTTTCCTCCCAAGGGGAGCAGGGATAATACTGAACGGTCCATAAAATTACAAAAATATTGTTATTCCAAGATAAATTTATATAATAATAATAATAATATATCAAAAAGCAACATTATTCCCATTTCCCTATACCATGGATATCATAGACATATGTCTAATTAGACATAGGAATTATTTTACAATTTTACCCTCAAAATTTCTATTCTCAACCAGTTAATCTCTCTCTCTCTCTTTCATCGCTGCCGCTCCTCTTTTGCTGCCGATCGTCGCCGTTTTTCTCAACTGGCTTCTATTCTCGTTGCCGCCCTTCTCGCTGCTAATAGCCGCATTTTTCCTCTTTCCACTGATGAAGCCTCAATCGTGCCTTTGCTCCGCTCCTCTTTTCTTCTTCTTGGTCGTCGTTTCTGGATCTGTATCGATTGTCTTCCACGGTCTTTTCGGCTAAATTCTACTCGGATTTCTGGCATCCTCGGCACGAATCGCCTCCGATCTCTAGCTATCATCAGCTCAAATTGTGTTAGATCCCAGGCGATCCACACCTTGCATGATCATCGAGCCATCGCCGCACCATCGCTGAGCCATCTCCGAGTCATTGTACCAACACCATCACCAAGCTCGGCCAAGGGCAAGGCGCGGCCAGAAATGAGGCGAGGCACGGCCAAGGGTGAGGCGAAGCGCGGCCAGGGGTAAGGCAAAACGTAAGGCGACACGAGGCGCATCAAGGGCGAGGTAGGGCACAACCAGGGGCAAGGCGAGGCACGGCTAAAGGTGAAGCGAGGCGTGGCTAGGGGTGAGGAGCCACTTTTTCGGCTGGGAAGATCTGCATTGTGCGATTGACAGGAGGCCGAGCGACACTGCCAATGAGTGATGAGAAACGAACGACAATGCAACGAAGCCACGAACGCCAAGGAAGCCGAGGAACCATGAACGGCGAGGACGAGATCCTGAAAATGAACGGCATCGTGAGATTCGAAACAAACGGCCAAGGGAGAGGCTAGGGTATTTTGTAATTTTTTAAATGATTATTTAGACACTTTTAAATTTCTATTTGGACACTTCTTTTATTATTTTGTATACATTTTTTATCATTAAAATAAATTGTTTGCGTATTACTTTAGACATTTTGTCACATTTCTTTAGACACTTTGACACATTCATTTAGACACTTTTTTATTGTTTCAATTAGTTTTTTTTTTTAGAGAGTAAATTGTTTATGTATTGGTTAAAAACTTCTAATTCATTTTTTTGAACATGATATATGACGTATGCGGTGAGATCATGATGTATGATAGTTCAGTGGCGGCACCGACACCAGAGGAGACAGCAGTATCAAGTTAGGGTTTTTTGTAGAAAAGAATATTTTAACTAAGGGTATTTTTTTCAATTTTTTTGATGATTTATACCTTATATATAGAAGATTAAGTGATGCGTTAGTATGTCTAATTAGACATATGTGCATAATAAAAAAACTAATTCCCCTAAGTCTCGCAACCATACATTATAAAGTCTCTAATACCCATGAACATAATTAGCAACTCATAAGATGAATTAGACACTCGTCTAACTAATTAAACATGTCTGATCGATTTCTAATAAACTAGGGTGCATGAACATTAATTAATTGGGTTGGAAGAGGGAAAAGCCACACTTGCAAAACCAACGTTCTGGCTTATAATCAAACCGGTAGCCACCGGGCACATCAGGTGATCCTACAACTAAAAACGGCCTGCAAGGGTTGCACCCTTTGCAATTGTCTTTGCAGCTTGGTGGCCCCGATCTTATTATTCTGCTATTCCCCTCCACTCGCTTCGCCGCTTCGTGCATTAGATCCTAAACCAAACCCAGCTACACGTACGATCAAACTCATCATGACCTAATCACCCAATAATTAAGATAATTAAGATGATTAATTACCTTTCCATGCTGGTTAGCTTAAAGAGCCTCTGTCAATATATACATATGTATAGATCCAAGGGTATGCATCTAGTTATTACTTGTGCAACAAGGAAACTAGCTTGTAGGAAATAAATGTACATTGTACACATACACACATATATATATACCTTGTTAAGGAGAAGATACAGGCCGGCAGGAGATTGAAACCCAACATACTGCTTGTAGAGAAAGGACCAATATTGAGAAAAGGAATATACTTGTAGCCTTTATCTAATAAATTAATATATATCGATACAAAAACATATCCAAAACTGACAATTGGTATTGTCACTTGAACACACTAACGATATTATGGATGAAAATCAAATTTTCTCGTTGGCCAAATCTTATCCCACAGGAGCAGGAACACATTCACGAAGACGCACACATACATAGATATATATTGAAACAATACTTTATTTAGGAATAATGTTAACTTTTAGTGTTAGAGATTGACAAAGCTATTTAACAATAGCTTTTAGTGTTTGAGTTTTGGAAAATCTATCACACAGTTAATAATCTTTTCTAACACAGTTTTTAGTGTTTGAGTTTTGGAAAAGCTAATATACTTGCAGGCTTCATCTAGTAAATTAATATATATCGATACAAAAACATATCCAAAACTCACAGTTAGTATTATCACTTAAACAGACTAACGGTATTATGCATGGATGAAAATCAAATTCTCTCGTTGGCCAAATCTCATTCCACAGGAACAGGAACACATTCACGAAGACGCACACATACGTAGATATATATTGAAACAAGACTTTATTTAGGAATAATGTTAACTTTTAGTATTAGAGATTGACAGAGCTATTTAATAATAGTTTTTAGTATTTGAGTTTTGGAAAAGCCAATATATATACTTGCAGCCTTCATCTAATAAATTAATATATATCGACACAAAAACATATCCAAAACTCACAATTAGTATTATCACTTGAACACACTAACGGTATTATGTATGAAAATCAAATTCTCTCGTTGGCCAAATCTCATCTCACAGGAATATAAATACATTCACGAAGACGCACACATATGTAGATGTATATTGAACCAAGACTTTATTTAGGAATAATGTTAACGTTTAGTGTTAGAAATTGACAGAGCTATTTAACAATAGCTTTTAGTGTTTTAGTTTTGGAAAAACTATCACATAGTTAATAATCTTTTCTAACACTTGACACTAATTTTAAATATTATTCCCAAATGAAGCCAATAGCAAGATACAACGTTTTGCAAAATCAATTGAGAAGAAAAGGCAGATCTGCAAGTCTTCCTTCGAATTATATATGTCAAAGGAAAAGAGAGATATACTAAAAAAAAAGGAGGACAGATGAAAAGATAATTAAAAAATCCAATATGGAATTATATCTATTACATGTTTGGCAAATTAAAATAAAAAAGGAAAGAAAGAAATTGAAATCAAAGAGAACTTTTTCCTTGATCAGCATACCTTCTAGATTAATGGTGGTGCTAAATTCCTATGGTTTTTTTGCCGTCGCTGCTGGGAGAAGCAAAGGTGAGGATGAAAAGTATGAGAAATGAATTCAAATAAGCTTCATAAGAAGTACATGAAGTTACGTACCCTAAAAAAAAGAAAAAAGCATCAATGAATTAAAAACAAAACTAAACGTCATTTAAATTTGGTCCTTGCACGGAAATGAATTTACTGTAGATTAATTACTACGGCTACCTCTACACGAAATTAAAAACAAAACTAAACCTCATATTTAAATTTAAACCTGTTAATTAATTAGTGCTAATTCACAATTCATTGCTTTGTTATAAATGTTTTCATGCATTTTAATTCAAGAGGAAAACATACCTTACAATTTGAGATAGATTAAATAATGAGTTAATCAAGTCTTCATTCTCAATTTTTTTTATTTTTCACTTGTATACCAGTTGAAACCATACAATTTAAGAAATCCAAAAGTACCTTTAAATTACTTTGGAAAAAGTATTTTTTTTAATTAAATTTTCTTTCTTTAGGTTTGGTACAAAAAAAATAATTATTACTCTCTAAAAAATTCTTATTCAAGTGATTGTTAGATATAGATAGAGTATTAGTTTTTAAATGGTATTTGTGTTGAACAAAAAGTCAATAAAATTGAAAATAATGAGTTTTTAAATGCAAGAAGTTTAATTTGTATCTCACGTTTAATATTATATAATTTAAATTGTAGAGTAGTATATTACTGTAAACTCAAATTGTTTAATAAATTTTTTTATGGATATGAAGAAAGTATAAGTTTTCATTGTTATACTCAGCCATTTATATGCAAAATAAGTTCTTTCTATGACCAAGAATAGTTTACTAGCTAGCGATAACCAAAGCTTTAACTGATTACGGGTTATGGTTGTTATTACTATAAGGTTTAGGATCTAATCACTCATTTTCATTTCATCTCTTATCTCCATCCCATGTAGGTAAAAAATACTAGAACTCGACTAACGTTATTAGAAAAGTATAAAAGAATGTGTAGGTTTTGAAATTCCCCAGGATGGGAAATGTAATTTGTAATGACCTTTCGGTCTCGTCAAAGTCTTAAAATTGAAATGCTTTGACGTACTGATACATAATAATAACAACAACAATAATGGTGTTGATGAAGATAATGAGTAAATTGCATACATGGTCCCTAACCTGCAATTGTCATTTTATTTTAGTCCCTAATCTATTTAATGTTTTGTTTTGACCTTAAATCTATTAAAATTGTTTTTTTTTTGTCCCTCACAAGATGAAATTCATTAATTTAAAATAACTGTCTGATATAAAATTTTGAAATTCTAATTTAAATATTCAGTAACTGCCTTCTAATAAATTTAAACAGTTTAATATTTTTTTTACAGTAAATAGACAATTTAAATTAGTAGTTTTTTCTTTTTGAATGAAATAAGTTCAATTTACAAAAAGAAAAAAAAAGTGATTTGAATTTTCAGTAACTATAAAAAATTGTTATACAAATTAAATTTATTGTAAGACAGCTACTGAATAGTTTAAATTATGATATAAAACGTTGTTATTAGACGAATGTTTTGAGTTAACATATTCCATCCGATGCGGACCAAAATAAAATATTTTTAATAAATTTAGGATTAAAATAAAACATTTTAATAAGTTTAGGACTAAAATAGAATATTCAATAAGTTAATGAGTAAAATGAAATAATAGTTAAAGGTTAAGGATTAATCATTCAATTTACTCTGAACATAATGGTACATGAATATGCTTTTTCTTTTCCTTTTAGAGAATTATGGTACATGAATATGTTTTAAATAGGGGAACTCGACTGTTAAAAATTAGGTGATTTTATTATGTGAATATGATATAATAGACATATTTGTACGTCGCACTCCTTTAAATTTAATTTTTGTAAAATCTTACCACCTGTTCATTTTAAGTTAACACACCATCATTAACATGTTATAAAATTACTCAATTCCCAACTCAGTGTATTTGGGCCTCAAATTTTAAATAATTACGATATCTGGCACAAAAGCTTCACGCCTGTTTTGTTACCCTCGCCAGCTGCTGCCTCTACTCCTGTTAACCGAATCCATGCCTATATGTCCTCCGACTAGCCTTTTATGTATCAATCTAGTCAGAAAATATTCGGGCAGCACTGGTTGGCTCTTCCATGAAAAGTAATCTTCAACGGTGGTCCTGAGAATTCGAAATGGCTGGTCTTGCAATCGACTAAGCGCTTCCTCTACTCTTGCAATCAACTAAGAAATCTCTCACAGGAGACGTGACAGGGAATCCCTTGCTGGGTTTGACTAGAAGTTGACTAGGAAACCTCGATGGAGGTTGTGCGCAAGAGAATCCCTAGCCGGAGACGTGACAGAGAATCCATTGCCAAGATTGACTAGAAGTAAACTAGGAAACCTCGATGATGGTGCTGCGGAAGAAAATCACTCTCATTAGATATGCAATGAAGATGGCCAACGATGGAATGACAGGACGGAACTCAATGTCGCTGGGGTGAGGATAGGGGTGATTTTGTCTATTTGGTAATTGGATCGTGTTAATGACCCAACCCAGAACACAAAAATGTGTTAATTGGGTTGCAAAAACGTGAAACAAACTGGACCTTACTTTTTGCATCCATTTTATTCATGTAGCATTACTTGAAAATTCGGCTAATAATAATTGCATGTGGCAAAAACCCTAGAATTGGAGACTGTCTTTATTTATCAATCTACAATTACAAAAAAAAAAAAAAAAAATCAATCCTTCATTTATTCCTGAAAAAAGTTATTCTCTTTCATAAAAATAAAAATAAAAATTTAATGGATCTGTCGGCTACTCTATTGCGTCGTTCACCCACTTCGTTGCTTTCTCGATCATGACATCACCTCCTCAATCCACCACCGTCCTCAATAGTGCTTTGCCTTCTCAATCCGCCACCCTCCTCAATCGTGCCATTGCCTCTTCAATCCACCGTCATTATCGATCATACCATCACCTTCTCGATCTGCCACCATCCTTGATCTCACTTCGCCTGGTTAAGGTGTCTCACATAGTAGTTGAAAATGTCAAAGATTGCGAGAAGATGAACCTTTGCCAATGCACTTTTCTCCTCGATTGCCATGTAAGCCCCAATGGGGATGGGATGTTGCTAGAGAGACTTGAAACATTTCAACAAGTAAGCTAGTGTTGACACCCAATTTTATCCGGGCACTAACTTTTGCTTAAGTTTTAGATTAGGAAAATTAGTTTATGGGGCATTTTCATTTTTAAGGACTATTTGGTAATTTGTTAGGAATTTAGTTCATTTTTGTCATTTTATGATTTTGCATAGTAGTTGATCTAGTCATATTTAGGTTACATTGTTATTTTGGTCTACAAATCTTTAGGAATTTAAAGTGGTCATCTAGGGTAGAAATAGGAGTTAATTTAGTTTAGGTACTAATTTGGAGTCCTACAGGTCTTGTAGGGTCAATTTAGGGAAAACGGGAAAATTTTGGGAAAAACTAGAAATTTTTAGAGGATTTTAGGGAAAAATTGGAAAGTTTGAGCTAAATTTGTCAGAAATGGAGAGTTTGGGGGCAAATCTGTTGACATCCTGAAGTTTTAAGGAAATCTGGAAAATTTTAGGAAGTTTTGGGATCAATTGACAAATCCTTAAAGTTTTGGATTAAATTGAAATTCGCACAGAATTTGGGGCAAGATCAGCAGCTTGAGAGTTTTGTTGGACTTAAACTCATACTTTACCAGATTATAACCTAATCTCCTCAAAATTGAATTTGGATCAAGTTTAAACTCTGTAAAACCTATCTAATCTCTTAGTATAAGTATGGGCCATTAATTGATGAAAAGGGAGAGAAAATTTGAAAACCCTAAGCTTTTTTCAAAAAAGAGAAAACTGCAACCGGAGCCTCTGCTTCTCCTCCCTCACCCAGAAAAACCCTAAGTTTTTTCCCACTTATCACCGCCACCCCTGTCTCCCTCTCCCAGCCGACGCTTCAGCTACCCGACGACACCTCAGCTTCCCTTTGCTCTGTCACACCGCCGCCGCCTTGTTGCCTCCCCTTTCCCGTCCGACCCCGCGTCGCCGCCTCCAGAAGCCTCCCGCACCCGCTCGTGTGCGCTCCAAGCCCCACCGTCATCGTCCTCCTCCGTCTCACCATCTTCGACGCTGCCGGCCACCATATTCCCCTCCCAGGAGCCGCTATAGCCTGCGCCGTCGAAGCCTAGTCGCCCTGTTTCGCCCAGACGTCGCCAGAGAGGAGAGAATCGAGACCAGACCCGGTTCCTCCACCGCGACCCGACCCGTTCTCGGCCAGATACGATTCGATCATCAACTCTTCTGGGTAGAACTCCTCTTCAGCCCTCTGACTTTTTATTTCGTTGATCAAGTCACTAACATGTTTCTCTTTTTGCAGATAGGCCATTAACAGCAAGCTTTTGATGTTTATTTTTCTTTGTTTTCTTTATTTATTTATTTTTTCGTTTGACTCCATTAAATTAGCCGATAAATCTGCATAAGAGCATAACATAGAGTGTTTATTTCATTTTATTTTCTTAGGTCTCTTTATTTATCTCTTTATTTTCCTTTAATTTTATGATTGTGTAATTCTATTTTCTTTCATCTCATAATCCGTCTAGGAATTATGAGAAACTTAATAGAGCCAATTTTCTAACACATAACAAATTTCAAAGGTCTGTTCTTGGTGATTTAATAAAAATCCTGAAACGGATTATTTGTTCGAATCCGATTGATCTGATAAGATTCACGGTTTGAACAAGATGTTTCTTTCAAATTCTTGGTGGATTTGATAAAGTCCTGAGATTTCAAGGATGTCTAGGATTCCATATCCGGTTGGTCTGATAAGATTCACAGTTTGGAATTAAATTAAGTAAAGTTCATTAAAATCACTGTCAATATATCAAAGATTAAGTCAAGAAATGAAGAGTTAGGAAAAGATAAAACTGAATCCCATGGTACCAATTTTCGGACGCTTTAATAAGGTTATTTTAGCGTAACCGACTCACGATCTCATAATCTCTCGTAGATCATAACAGGTATCTAGTCAGGTGAAACCGATTGGTAACAACTCTTAAAAATCACGTTGCTATAGCTAGAATTAAAAAAAAAATGCTTCAAATTCAGATTAAAAATCTTGGTACCATCTAACTCCTAAGACAGAGATTAGGTGAGGGCAAAAGAGAAGGTCAAAGGGTTAATGGGGTTTAAGAAGAGGTGTGATAGTCAATTTTAGTTGCTAAAATTTACCAAAAGAGGAAAAGATGTAAAGAATTTAGAACGTCCTTAAAAAGAAAAATGGTACAAAGAATATGGGACGAAGAATGTACTAGATAAGTAAATTTCATATACAATCTCTTAATTTTAAATATTGTATTATTTTAGGCTTTAACCTATTAACTACTTTATTTTTGTCCTAAACTTATTAAAAATGTTTCATTTTGGCCTGTAGAGAAATGACCAATATTGAGAAAAGGAATATACTTGCAGCCTTCATCTAATAAATTAATATATATCAATACAAAAACATATCTGTGGCAACGTGCGGGTTGTTTTCGGGAGTCGCCACCAATCGGTTTTCGCTCAGGTCGATTGGACACCTAAAATATGGTCTGCGAGAGTTCAGGGGTTCGGGAGTACGGTTACGTTAAAACAACTTTGTTAAAACGCCCAAAAATTGGTACCTTAGTTGATTTTAATTTTGTTTTGCTTTGCTTTTAAATAATTTTCAGTTAATTTTCAAAATTAGAAATTTTAACTGAATTAATCGGATGCGGATTTTTAAATTAATTTATATAAAATTTGATACTTCCGAACCATGGACTCTGCCGAGTCATTTGGACACGGAAGATTTTGATTCCGAACCATGGACTCTGGCGAGTCATTTGGACACGGAATTTGGTGAAATTTTAAACAATTTTATCCATATTATAAAAATATGGATTTTTATCTTTTTATTTAATTTATTTATTTTAAAAAGTTTGATATTTTCCAAACCGTAGATCCTGCCGGATCATCCGGATATGGAAATTAATATCCAAGCCATGGATTCTAACCGAATCATTTGGACATGGATATGATCCGTCTTAGGATTTCGTTATTTAATTTTATTTTATTTTTTAATAATTTCAGTTAATATCCAAGCCATGGATTCTAACCGAATCATCTGGACATGGATTTTATTATCCGTCTTAAGACGGATTTCTAATTTAATTTAATTTTATTTTTTAATAATTTTAGCGTATATCCAAGCCATGGATTCTAACCGAATCATTTGGACATGGATTTTGATAATCGATCTTAGGTCAGTTTTTCCAATAATTTATATGTTACTTAACCAATAATTTGATTCACATTTAAATACAGTATAAGAATGAAAATTAAACTATTCTAAAATCCAATAAATATACATGAATATACATATCAAATCAAAGTCGCATGTTGTTCTCTTAATGATCAAAATTAATGTAAGATAAAATCAACTAATAATAGAAGAAACAAAGAAAAATAAAAAAAACAAACAAAAAGCTTGCTGTCAGTGATGAATCTGTAAGGAAAATAAAATTCATAACTTAAATGGATAAAATAAAAAGAATTAAGGGCTAAGTAATAATTTTACCCAAAATTTTTAAAATTTTGACTTGGTCAAATCGTTTTTTTCGTTTCTGTTTCTTGTTTCAGCAACAGGGAGGCGTGAGCAGCAGCGGCACAGCGGTGGAGGAGGCGACGGCTGGGAGACGTGGAAGAGGAGGAAGCGCAGCAGGAGGAGGCGACGGCGGGGCGTCCGGCGGCGAGGGGAGTGCGACGCGAGGGAAGAACAGCAGCGCGACGGCTGGGGGCGGTGCTGGAGGAGAGACCGACGGCGGCGAAAGCTGGAAGCGTCGGTGGCGGCCAAGGAAATGAAAAGGGAGAACAGCGTGGCACGACGCGTTGAAGGCGCGACGTCAAGCGGGAATCGGAGTTGCTGGCGGAAGGCGGGAGCGAGGGCAGAGGAGTGAGATGGTGACGGCGTCGTTGGGATGCGACGACCGGCGAGGGAAAGGGGGGAACTTGGGCATCGGCGGCCACGATGGGGCGTCGAAGATGGCGGAACTTTGGGGGAAATCCTGAGGCGTCGTCGGTGGGCTGAAATGGAGAAACGTCTGGCGAGGGAGCTCGGCCAAGAGAGAGAGAAGAGAGGGAGGGTTGCGCGATGAGGGAGAAACAGAGAGATGGAGGCCCGTGAGGGGAGGCTGCTGAGAGAGAGAGCTCAGGGGAGCGCAGAGAGAGAGAGAATGGAGAGCTGTGAGGGGAGGCTGCTTGTCTGTGAGATGAGAGAGAGAGTTGTTGCCTCCTCAGAAAGAGAAAACGTTGTGAGCAGATAAGGAGAGGGGAAGAAGCTTCTGGAGAGCGTGCCGGGAGGTTCAACTGGGGGAGAAATATCTAGCCAAGGGAACACGGGGGAGGTGTTTTTTTTTTTTTTAATTAATTAATAATAATAATTTTTTTAATTAATTAATAATTAATTATTGTTTTTAATACACACATACATATATTATTATTTTAAAGCTAATAAAACAGAATCCCCCTAAACTAATTGTTATTAAAATATATTATATTTTTTATTTTTTAATTTTTAATTTTTATTTTTATTTATTTTTTATTTTTATTTTTTTTAATTAATTTTTAGTAATTTTTTTAATTAATTAATTCTTTTTTTATGAAGGTCGGACGAAATTGGGTGTCAATAATATCCAAAACTGACAATTAGTATTATGACTTGAACACACTAACAGTATTATGGATGAAAATTAACTTTTCTTGTTGGCCAAATCTCATCCCACATGAGCAAGAATACATTCATGGAGACGCACACATACGTAGATATATATTGAAACAAGACTTTATTTAGGAATAATGTTAACTTTTAATGTTAGAGATTGACAGAGCTATTTAACAATAGCTTTTAGTGTTTAAGTTTTGGAAAAACTATCACACAATTAATAATCTTTTCTAACACAGTTTTTAGTGTTTGAATTTTGGAAAAGCCAATATACTTGCAGCCTTAATCTAATAAATTAATATATATTGATACAAAAACATATCCAAAACTCATAGTTAGTATTATCACTTGAACACACTAACGGTATTATGGATGCAAATCAAATTCTCTCGTTGGCCAAATCTCATCCCGCAAGAGCAGGAATACATTCACGAAAATGCACACATACATAGATATATATTGAAACAAGACTTTATTTAGGAAAAATGTTAACTTTTAGTGTTAGAGATTGGCAGAGCTATTTAACAATAGTTTTTAGTGTCCAAGTTTTGGAAAAGCTATCACACAGTTAATAATCTTTTCTAACACAATTTTTAGTGTTTGAGTTTTGGAAAAGCCAATATACTTGCAGCCTTCATCTAATAAATTAATATATATCGATACAAAAACATATCCAAAACTCACTGTTAGTATTATCACTTGAACAGACTAACGGTATTATGGATGAAAATCAAATTCTCTCGTTGGCCAAATCTCATCTCACAAGAACAGGAATACATTCACGAAGACGCACACATATGTAGATATATATTGAAACAAGACTTTATTTAGGAATAATATTAACTTTTAGTGTTAGAGATTGACAGAGCTATTTAATAATAATTTTTAGTGTTTCAATTTTGGAAAAGCTATAATACAGTTAATAATCTTTTAATTTCTAACATAGTTTTTAGTGTTTGAGTTTTGGAAAAGCCAATATATATACTTGCAGCCTTCATCTAATAAATTAATATATATCAATACAAAAACATATCCAAAACTCACAATTAGTATTATCACTTGAACACACTAAAGGTATTATGTATGAAAATCAAATTCTCTCGTTGGCCAAATCTCATCTCACAGGAATATAAATACATTCACGAAGACGCACACATATGTAGATGTATATTGAACCAAGACTTTATTTAGGAATAATGTTAACGTTTAGTGTTAGAAATTGACAGAGCTATTTAACAATAGCTTTTAGTGTTTTAGTTTTGGAAAAACTATCACATAGTTAATAATCTTTTCTAACACTTGACACTAATTTTAAATATTATTCCCAAATGAAGCCAATAGCAAGATACAACGTTTTGCAAAATCAATTGAGAAGAAAAGGCAGATCTGCAAGTCTTCCTTCGAATTATATATGTCAAAGGAAAAGAGAGATATACTAAAAAAAAAGGAGGACAGATGAAAAGATAATTAAAAAATCCAATATGGAATTATATCTATTACATGTTTGGCAAATTAAAATAAAAAAGGAAAGAAAGAAATTGAAATCAAAGAGAACTTTTTCCTTGATCAGCATACCTTCTAGATTAATGGTGGTGCTAAATTCCTATGGTTTTTTTGCCGTCGCTGCTGGGAGAAGCAAAGGTGAGGATGAAAAGTATGAGAAATGAATTCAAATAAGCTTCATAAGAAGTACATGAAGTTACGTACCCTAAAAAAAAGAAAAAAGCATCAATGAATTAAAAACAAAACTAAACGTCATATTTAAATTTGGTCCTGGCACGGAAATTAATTTACTGTAGATTAATTACTACGGCTACCTCTACACGAAATTAAAAACTAAACTAAACCTCATATTTATATTTAAACCTGTTAATTAATTAGTGCTAATTCACAATTCATTGCTTTGTTATAAATGTTTTCATGCATTTTAATTCAAGAGGAAAACATACCCATATTACAATTTGAGATAGATTAAATAATGAGTTAATCAAGGCTTCATTCTCAATTTTGTTAATTTTTCACTTGTATACCAGTTGAGACCATACAATTTAAGAAATCCAAAAGTACCTTTAAATTACTTTGGAAAAGTATTTTTTTTAATTAAAATTTCTTTCTTTAGGTTTGGTACAAAAAAGAATAATTATTACTCTCTAAAAAATTCTTATTCAAGTGATTGTTAGATATAGATAGAGTATTAGTTTTTAAATGGTATTTGTGTTGGACAAAAGGTCAATAAAATTGAAAATAATGAGTTTTTAAATGCAAGAAGTTTAATTTGTATCTCACGTTTAATATTATATAATTTAAATTGTAGAATAGTATATTACTGTAAACTCAAATTGTTTAATAAAATTTTTTATGGATATGAATAAAGTATAAGTTTTCATTGTTATACTCAGCCATTTATATGCAAGATAAGTTCTTTCTATGACCAACAATAGCTTACTAGCTAGCGATAACCAAACCTTTAACTGATTAAGGGTCATGGTTGTTATTATTATAAGGTTTAGGATCTAATCACTCATTTTCATTTCATCTGTTATCTCCATCCCATGCAGGGAAAAAATACTAGCAATCGACTAACCTTATTAGAAAAGTATAAAAGAATGTATAGGTTTTGAAATTCCCAAGGATGGGATATGTAATTTGTAATGACCTTTCGGTCTCGTCAAAATCTTAGAATTGAAATGCTTTGACGTACTGATACATAATAAACAATAACAACAATAATGGTGATGATGAAAATAATGGTACATGATTATGCTTTTTCTTTTCCTTTTATAGAATTATGGTACATGAATATGTTTCAAATAGGGGAACTCGACTGTTAAAAATTAGATGATTTTATTATGTGAATATGATATAATAGACATATTTGTACGTCGCGCTCCTTTAAATTTAATTTTTCTAAAATCTTACTTTTTGCATCCACTTTATTCGTGTAGCATTACTTGAAAATTCAGCTAATAATAATTGCATGTGGCAAACACCCTAGAATTGGAGACTGTCTTTATTTTTCCATCTACACAAAAAAAAAAAAAAATCAATCCTTCATTTCTTCCCAACAAAAGTTATTCTCCTTAATAAACAAAAAAAATCAAAAATTAATGGATCTGTCAACTCCTCCATCACGCCGTCTGCCCACTCCATTGCCTCCTCGATCATGACATCACCTCCTCAGTCCACCCCTGTCTTCGATAGTGCTTCGCCTCCTCAATTGTGCCATTGCCTCTTCAATCCACCGTCGCCATTGATCGTATCATCACCTTCTCAATTTGCCACCATCCTTGACCTCGCTTCGCCTGATTAAGGTGTCTCACATAGTAGTTGAAAATGTCAAAGATTACGAGAAGATGAACCTTTACCAATGCACTTTTCTCCTCGATTGCCATGTAATCCCCAATGGGGACAGGACGTTGTCAGAGGGGCTTGGAACATTCCGATGAGTAAGCTAGAATAAAAAAAAATGCTTCAAATTCAAATTAAAAATCTTGGTACCATCTAACTTCTGAGGCGGAGATTGGGTGAGGGTAAAAGAGGGGGTCAAAGGGTTACTGGGGTTTAAATAGGGGTGTGATAGCCAGTTTTAGTTTCTAAAATTTACCAAAAGACAAAAAGATGTAAAGAATTTAATTAGAATGTCCTAAAAAAGGAAAATGGTACAAAGAATATGGGATGAAGAGTGTATTAGATAAGTAAATTTCATGTACGGTATCTTAATTTTAAATATCATACTATTTTAGGCTTTAACCTATTAACCACTTTATTTTTGTCCTAAACTTATTAAAAATGTTTCACTTTGGCCTCTTGCCAAATAGAATCACATATTATATATACTTCTATAAAATGATAATTTTAACATTTATTTCCTAAAGATCATTTCCTACATCACAAATTATGCTCTATAAATATTCATTAAATTTCTAGAGTCATTAATTTAATTTTTAACAATAAATAAAGTATATGATGTTATAATTTCAATTTTATTTGTATCTATAATCTCACATTATGCAATTAATGTTTTTTGGTATTTCTTTATATACACAGTACATATTGAATTTTTTTTTATATTTTTCTCTCACCATATATTTCTGGTGAGAATGAAAATATGTCATTTAGGAATCCTCAATACATGTGTATGTATATATATATATATATATATATATATATATATATATATATATATATTTAATGAACAAATAAAAATCAAACTATAAAAATTATCCTAAAATTCCAAGAATGGTAAAGTGAAACTAATAGTGAAATTACAAATATATCCAACTATCCCATGAATGGCAACATAGATAATTTAAATTATATTTACAAATCCTCAAATGATTTTAAATGCTATTTACAAATCCCTAAATGTATGCATATACATAATAGGTAACAGAATTTTATAGCCCACGTATAAAAGCTTTGCTCTTATCCAACCAATTTATATTATTTTTAAGGTAGTGTAGAAGTCACAAATCATCATATATATCCTTTCATTTAAAAAGAATTGAACATTTTCGTCTCCTTTTACAACATTTATTAATCAATAATTTTCTTTTGAAATTTTTTCCCTTCCAAATGGAATGCCTCAAAATCCTTTTACTCCAAAAAGATATTCAAAACATTTCTCCAAACACTTGCTTTCTCTAACATTTCTCCAAACACTTGCTTTCTCTCTCTCCTTTTTAATTACAAACAACAGACTATTAACAATTGCTCTTAATTGAATTAATCCGGAAATAGTCCCTAAATTTGTATTACCCTTATTAGTAAAGACAACTCTAATGCCAACAACATCGTTTATTTTAATTTAATGTCATCATTGCACTTTTGCAGAGGGCATTATGTAATTTTTCTTTACTTAGTTTTAACTCTTCTATCGTGAATATAGTGTTAGGATTTTCTTTTATTGCCATTATATTAGTTTATAAATTACTAATTGACGAGTGCTATTAAAAAACTCATTAACTCAATTTCCACAGTTGATTCAATAGCTTTAAATAACAGTGTTTCCTTTTCCATACTTTTCCCACAACAACCCATTTTCAGTTTTTAATTTTTCACAACAAAGTCTGTCTTTACCACCTTTATATAAAATATATTAGTATATAAAATAGTTGTCTTCTTTATATACGTGTTGATTTCTAAAAAATGTAAAATTTATACTGCTAAAAAAATTACCTCACTTTATCCTAATTTTCAAATCTTTTACTGTAATTGATTATCAAGATAAACTTTAGAAATCAAATAAACTTAAACTCATAGAACATTAAAAAAAAATGCTAGCCCCATGCATCGAATGGGCATGTTTAACTAGTATAGTTTAAATTGTAGAGTACTATCTTACTGTAAATTAACTCAAATTGTTTAATAAATTTTTTTAGCGACATGATGAAAAAGTATAAGTTTTCATTGTTATACTCATTCATTTATATGCAAATTAAGTTCTTTCTATGATCAACTGAAGTTTACTAGCTAGCGATCGGTAACTAAAGCCTTATTTAACTGATCAAGGGTTATGGTTGTTATCATTATAAGGTTTAAGATTTAATCACGTACTCATTTTCATTTCATCTCTTATCTTCATCCCATGCAGGGAAAAGAAAATACTAGCAATCGACTAACGTTATTAGAAAAGTATAAAAGAATGTATTGGTTTTGAAATTTCCAAAGATGGGAAATGTAATTTGTAATGACCTTTTGATCTCGTCAAAATCTTAAAATTGAAATGCTTCGACGTACCCATACACAATAATAATAATAATAATAATAATAATAATAATAATAATGAAAATCATGGAACATGAATATGCTTTTTATTTTCCTTTTAGAGAATTGGTACATGCATATGTTTTAAATAGGGGAACTCGACTGTTAAAAAAGAACGCAATTCGTCTGTCCCCCGTCCCAGTGTCCCCTCCGTGTCCCATGCGTTTGTATTGCGCCACCTGTATTAACTTTATGCTTAAACGGGGAATGAGAAAAAAATAAACGGAATCCATTAAACAGACCTAAAACGGAATCTGTCTCCCTTCTATCTTACGCTCCTTCATTTCCCATCTCTTTTGTCCCATCTCGTCAGATCGCCATAATAAAGCAGCTACGGTTCAAGAGCCTTTCAATTCTACAATTGCAGAAATCAAATGCTCGGAGTTAGCTCGCATCGTAGTGGTAGATGGCTCATGAGTCGCGGCTCGGAGGACGTGATTCCGAATCAAGGGAGGGATGACGAGGGGCGGACGGAGGCCACCATTGGCATCGAGATCAACGGCAAGGAAGTCAAGGCCCAGATTTAGGACACTGCCAGTCAGGAAAGGTTTGAAGTTGGCCTTTTTTTTTTAGTTTCTGTCTTTTCATGCTCTAGTTTTCCTATTTAACCAACCTGTTTTGTTTGAAAAATGTAGATTGCGATTGGAATTTTGGCACTGCATAATTCTGTTGGGGCCAATGCATATGTTTCTTATTCTGGTGTCGTTTTTGTTTCAGCAGGTAACTGATGGACGGAAATTAGAACCTTAGGATATACAAACTTAACATCAAAGTTCATGAATGAAGTTGATTTTTCTATCACAGGTGCATCAAGCTTTATCGGACTCATCTCGCAGGCTGCTGTCCAGGTTTTTCACATCTTCAAGTGAAAATCTGAGTATTTAGCTTTTATTTTATTTTATCTCTCTTTTACTTGATTTGTTCCTATTGAATGTTGTTTCTCTTTGTTTTACAGACATTTTCAGGCATTTGGACTTGCATCCTAATTGATAAGTTCGGAAGTATACCTCTTCTGCTGGTTGGTATGATAAGAGTATAATATTGGAAGCTCACTGGTGGAGTCTAAAGTGGTCCAACTTGCAACAATCTGTTGCAGGTTTCTTCTGCTGGGGCATGCTTAGGGAGCTCCATAAAAGGACAGTGTCAGCAAATGGCTCAACGAATTCAAAAGTAAATTCCTCCTCCTTTTGAACTACCCATTTGATGTTATTGATGGCAGCAAAACTTTATTCAGTAAAGTGTCATTTTTTTGAGTGTTTGTTATGGATGTTCCTTGTCCTTGGCTTGATTTTGAATGGTGATTGAAAGTTAAAACCACAACCCCCCTCTTCAACCAGTTGATCTGATTCTGCTTACTGATACATTCCATCAGGAGAATGTAGCCCAAGAATCCGAACATAGGGTTCTCTCACTCATAATTGGATCATTTTTATCCTCCATTAAGGCTTTATATATTCCTTATTAATCCTTAAGCATCTCAGTATGCTATGTCAATATGAGATGCCCCAGAAATTTAAAATTTCTCAAGGATTCGTCTCTTTAACAATCAAGCTTGGTCCAATGGGTAAAGCTTGTGGTTGTCATCATAGAGTCCAATCCCTCACTTACATCGTGGTTTTCTGCGTGTGTATCAAAAGAAAATCACGGCTTTCTTCGTGTCTACCAAAAGAAAATCACGACTTGGTCTCCCTTTTGCAGGTCATTGTGATACAACGATAGCAAAGATGCTGGTCGGCAATAAATGTGACTTGGAAAGTATTAGGGATGTGAGTGTCGATGAAGGTAAAAGCCTTGCTGAAGCTGAGGGGTTGTTCTTCATGGAAACATCCGTGTTACATTCAACAAACGTGGACAAGGCTTTCGAGACTGTTATTCAAGGAATTTACAACAATGTTAGCAGGAAGGTCCTAAATTTTGATACTTACAGAGCTGAATTGACTGGGAACAGGGTTACTCTTATGAAAAATGAAACTGATGGACTGAAGTAGAGCAGAAACTATTGCTGTTCCAGGTGATCCAATTTACTTAGCCTGGGGTAAGAAAACATACAAGTTAAGGGGTTTTCAATTTAGCTTTTTATCAACTTGTTGCTAAATTGTTTGTTGTCCCCCCCCCCCTAATGGATATTTATTCATGAATTCATTGTGTTACTAGCAGCAAACAAGATAATGCAATAGAATCAAGTATTTTATTTTTATTCAGAATATGCTAGGACAATGAACTCTATTGTACTTTTGTTGAACTATATGACATGGTGAACAAGACAATTGTAGAAATCAACCTATTCTCCACAACTTAGAAATTTTCCAGAAGCATTTGTTGGTACAGAAACATAAATCTTTGGCCTACTTTAACCGGATCTCCAATGCTTGCCCAGTTCAAAGCCATTATTTTGGTACCCGATAGTCTTGGATGGTATCCAACATCGCAAATCATTTATCTGAGTCTTGTGATGGCAATTCTTGAGCCTTAAAAAGAAAAAGGACATGGTGAGAATATAATATACACACATGACCACTTCCAATTTTTCTCTAAGAAAAGCAAAAAAAAAAAAAAAACAATACCTTCAATAAATCCATCATACTAGGGAAATGATTTTGACTTGTATTTATTGGGTATTGACTAATTGAATGTTGCTGGGTGCCAACAAAAAACAAGAAAATGGTAAAGATACATGCATGTAATAGTAATTAAATAAAAATATATCAAACATGTTACCATATTCAACTGCAAAGATGAAGGCTGACTTAACAAAGTGTCTAGATTTGAGTAAGAAGTTCCAAAATTAGTTCCCTACAAATTTATACTACAGTTATTAGCTTAAGTTCTTTTGAACTATAAATAATATAATGATATTATAAAAGTAAGGTATACTAATTACCTGTAAAAATTGATTCGGTTGCGCTACTTGATTATCTTCTTGATTCAAAGTTAAAGGTGAACCAGAAGTACACTGTTTTGTAACTTATAAAGTTCAATGACAGCATTTTGAAATATGAATTCAAAATGTAACAAAAAAAATCTCATAAATATTGAAATTAAAATTATTTAAACATACACACTACTTCTACGAAGATATTGAAATAAAAGTTATTTAGGAACAGTAACTCTTAAATTGATACCTTCTTTTTGTTTCCTTCACTATTTTGGCGTTTTCTTCCCCGTGTTGCTTTTTCTAAAGCACTTTTTCTTCGACTAGATGATCCAGATTGCTTGTTCTTCTCCTTGCGCTTTATTCCTTTGATAGTACAATGAATATTTGATGGTGCACATTGATCATCTTGACAATTGCTCTAAATAATACATACGTTACCACCTGAATCTTCTTCAATTATAACATTTTCCAATTTAACCTCTACTTCTTTAAGTGTCCTTTGTCTATCAAGAATAGCTAGATTAAATGTATCTTCACTGAGAGCAGCTCTAGCAGCCAGATGAGCATATGACTTCAAAAGAACCTTGTAACGTGCTGCAACATCTATTTTCAGATCATTTGTTTTTGGGGGGATAAATGAATGAATCATTCCTTTTTTTGCATCTTTAGTCCATCTTTTCAAGATATATTGATTAGGCACATGTTTAATATTATGAAAAGAAAGGACCTTCAAAGCATGAGCACACAAAATTCCAACAAACTCAAACTTCTTGCAGCTACATGTCACAGTAGAATTGGAAGAGTCTAGTGCAACTATATGATGACATGATTTTTTTGGAGGAGTAACTCTATATCTCGTGATACCATCATTCTCTCCCAAGCTATACAACTCACAATTCCAAGTAAGCCACAATTCTTGTGAAAATAATTTGAAGACCTCAGGAGTATAAACATTAGATGGATGCTCTAATATATCTACCTGAAATGGCAAATACGGTTTGCTATTTAAAGCTTTGAAATCTGCTTTCAATTCCTTGAACCGAATGCCATCTAGTAGCCTTTGGAAGTGCCCAAAAAAACGTCGTAGATCATAATTATAACCAACATACTGCTTGATTTGGTTATTCATGCTCTCACTTCTTTGGGTTGTAGACATATCAGCACAAAAAGTATGTCGGCCATAAACTAAAGCCCATTTCTCCTTTAGTTCGAATTGTTTCTTTAACCATGGATTCTCTTGAAGACCATATTTTTCAAGAATCATGAGCCAAGCATTCAAGAAGTCTTCTTCCTCATCATGATCGTATACACAACTACTGAAATCCTTAGCAAAAGTACTAAAATTCTCAAACACAAAACTAAGGTGTTTGGCGGCATTCTGGTACATATGCCACACACATAAACGATGATGAGTTTCTGGCCATTGTGAACTAAGGGCTTTAGCCATTGCAGCATCTTCATCGGTTAAAATTGTTTTTGGCTTTTTTCCAGACATGGCTTTTGCAAATGAATCAAATAACCACATGAAAGTCTCAGATGTCTCATCATACAACAAAGCAGCACCAAAAATTATAGATTGCTTGTGATGATTTACACCAACAAACATTGCAAAAGGTCTTCCCTCTTTGTTTTTCCTATATGTTGTGTCAAAACAAACAACATCACCAAAAGACTCATAGTCTAATTTCATTCTACTATCTACCCAAAAAATATTAGTTATAAGGTCTTCAATATCAACTTGTAAAGCATAAGAAAAATTAGGGTCCTCAAATTGCATTTGCTGCAAGTATTCTAAAACACCACCAGTATCCCCCACTTTCATTTTTTCTGTTCGTTTGGACCTCAAATAATTCTTATAATCCTCAGGAAGAAAACCAAGATTATTAACTCCACCAACTCTCTTCGCCATATATTCAATACCTAACCTTGGTGCTATTCCAGATTGATCAAGCACTTCCAATTCAGCAGCTTGGCCAATGTCAATACTTCTTTGAGACCTCAAAAACACACTCTTTTTAGGACTAGCTAGCCAATGTGAATGTTCTGCTATAAATTTTGTAACACGTAACTTAGCACTAGATCTTCCACTAATTTGTATCATAGCTTTACAATCAAATCTTGTCTCTGGCCGATGACATTTAACATTATCTTCTCTTTTGTCAACTTCACGTGTACCTTGAGCAGAACAACAAATAATTCGATCCAACTTCTTTAGCATAGACATTATAGAAGTTATATGCATCTTCTTCACAATCAAATTCCATTCCAACTCTAGGTATGACATGCTCTGAGATGCTTGAATGGATTGGACTTACAATTTTGGGATTAGAATCAACTAGGTTATCTTGATTCTCTTGTTGGACAGTATTGCTCTTAGAAGAATCCTCTGGCCTAGACACTTCAAGAGTTGAAAACGACAACCTTCGACAAGATTGAGTTTTAGCTTCCCCGATTGATTGATCGTTTTCCATGGCCTGCAAAAATATAATATTTAAATATTAATTAAAAAACCATAGACTATACAAGAATATTGACTGACTGTAGTAGCATAATTTTATTAACTTATTTGTATTTTACTTACAATGATAAACTATTTTTCTAAAAAAAAAGAAATTCTTACCAATACCATGGTGAGAACATCATGACACTTAAATTAAAAATTGAACATCAACTAAAACCGAAGAGCACCATGTATAGGGGATTTATAGAATTGATAATAACCATACAAAATATATAAAGTAATGGCAACCAGGATTATGATTCAATTAATAGCATGAAGAAAAAAAAAAAAAAAGATAAATAGTGTCGAATGCAACAAGTCTGGAGCATAAAAAAAAAAGGCTAAACAAACAATGAAAACGTGAAAAAGAAATCGCGATGGAAAAGAACGATGTTACAGAAAAAGAAAAGCAACATACGTTTTCAAAAGTTTGAACTTTCAAATTCTGATAGCAGACAGGACAAAAAAGCGATTAATGGCGAGCGGCGGCAGAGTCTGAGAGGAACAGAAAAAAAAAGTGATTAAGTGATTCATGGCACGCCGACGGCGGAGTCAAGATAGAAGGGAGACAGATTCCGTTTTAGGTCTGTTTAACGGATTCCGTTTATTTTTTTCCCATTCCCCGTTTAAACATAAAGTTAATACAGGTGGCGCAATACAAACGCATGGGACACGGAGGGGACACTGGGACGGGGGGACAGACGAATCGCGTTCGTTAAAAAATAGGTGATTTTATTATGTGAATATGATATAATAGACATATTTGTACGTCGTACTCTTTAAATTTAATTTTTCTAAAAATCTTACTTTGCATCCACTTTATTCGTGTAGCATTACTTGAAAATTCAGCTAATAATAATTGCATGTGGCAAAAACCCTAGAATTGGAGACTGTCTTTATTTATCCATCTACAATTACACAAAAATTAAAAATCGATCCTCCATTTCTTCCTGACAAAAGTTATTCTCCTTCATAAACGAAAAAATAAAAAATCAATGAACAAAAGAATTTTTTTTTTTATAAATAAAAGAAATTGTTAGTACTGAGCCAGGTCAGTTCCCTGACACCTGTACATCTCTTTTTCCCTTTCCTTTTTTTGAAAGAAAAAATTGCGATGGTTTAGTATCTCCTCTTTAGCCAGCCGTTGGAATAGAAGTCCTCGGGCTAGGTAGGCCCATATAAGCAAAACGAGGGGAGAGATGGACCATTGGGTTGGGCCTGGGAGACGGAATTGGGCCGTAGTTCTTCTGCCCAGGAACCAAACGAGGCGACAAGTTGACTTGTTCCAGCGCCCTCGATTGCAAGTCAACCGGGTAATCCCGAACACACCCGATTCGAGGACCCGCCCCGGTGCTCCACTTACACGACAACCGCTTCGAAAGATCCAACACCTGTACGTCCCTCTTGCCCTCGCCGGTCGCCAGTTTCTTGCCTCCGTCTGGTGTCTTCCTTTCCTCCGGAACCACCGCAGGTTTCACCAGTGGGTCCTCGTCGCCGGCGGCCGTCGAAATATAGTCGTCATCAATTGCGCACCTCTGTTAAAAAATAAACTTTTAGGTCATCTATATTTTCCAGTATTTACAATGATAGACTATAGTTCTTATAAGCATCAATTTAGTACCTTGACATTGCTGAGGTCGACGTGATTTTCTTCAAGAAAGGTTATGAGTTCCCTGAAGTTTTCCTCTGTTGGGTGATAGTGACCACTGTATGGCCAAATAGCATCAAGGATTCCGTCATGGGCCACCAGTCTTCCGGCAGCCATTGTGGCGCCTCCTGCAAGAAAACTGGAGTGCTGAAACGTGCCTTTCTTCTTTTGCCCGACGTACAAGGCTCTGCTAGTGCTCAGGACAAATATCCATTTGATCTTGCCATCGTTGCCCGTTTCTACTGCCTCGCTGCTCTGTCTATAGACCAATTTGCCATTTTGTACTATTACTTCATACGCTTCTCTTTCTTTCTGTAACATATAAAAAATGTAATGATTAACTACTTGTATCAAAGTTCCAATAATACAAAGACACATGATTCATATAATTCAAATTCAACTGAGGAATTAATGTACTCACTGGTCCAAGATATTGGATGCATTGGCGGTGCAGCTTACTTCTTGAGCATTTCTCTAGGTTCACTTCTTTTCCTTCTCCAATATCCAACCTTCAATACCCAAAAAATTGAACAAATTTTAGAGTGCTAATTCCATTATATTATGTTTTGCATGATTTTTCGAATTATAAGATCTTCAAAGACAAAAGAGCAGTCTGAAATGAAGCAATTGAAATTAATGATTACCAGTAGAAGAAAGGCTGGGTGCTCTGGCTTTGGAACCAAACATCATAGTAGAGGTGAAGGTTGTGGCCGTATCGATGTCTTGGATCAATCTGCAAAAAAAAAGAGAGTATGAGTATCTTCTCAGTATTTGTATGCAAGTTGATGTCATGTAAGTACTTATTATTAAAGAGTAAGAAAATTTTACCGCTTCGAGCCAATGTTGGAGAGCAAGTTTCCGGGCGTTCTCATTCTTGGAGAGCCCTTTCCCGACTTTGGCCACTCTTGTTCTTGCTCTTGCCCATCTAGAAACCGCCGTTTCCGGCTTGTCTACGTCGAAGAACGACACCGAACTTCGCCTCAGAGCCGCAAAATCCAATGCCTTCCACCTAATTCAAATTCCAGAACATTGGTTACTTCGATATGTATATATATATATATATATATATATATATATATATATATATATATTGCTGCGTTTAACAAGTAGTGTTAAGAGTCGAAATTAATAAGAAAAACTTAAGTATGTCGGTAGCTACTTACCACAGCTCTTCAGCAACAACGGCACAATCAGCAAGGTTTCTTCTTGTTCGGTAACTCTTGTAGACTTTCTGAACCTTAACGGCGGCGGCATCAAGCTCAGCGATGGGTGTGGGCGAGAACAGAACCACTGGTTCTGGAAGAGAAACTGGTTTGTGATCATCTGTCTTCTTGTCCAGTAACTTGTTTCGAATTACCATATAATCCTTGAAAGAAACATTATTTCTCTGCAGAATTACATTCCCAGGCCTGCAATTGCTCAGATTTATTTGATTCTTCCTTTCCAGCTTCTCCAACCCGATCGGGTACGTCATCGTTTGAGATTAATTTCAGACTTGATCAGATTACTACCTGTTAATTCGGGTAAGTTCAGAAGAGAAGCATTAATTAATTATTGCAGAATTATTGAGGCTGTTCCTAGAACAGACAAATTACATGACGTAAAGCAGAAGCCAATTATTGATAAGATCAGAAGGAAGAGAGAGAGAGAGAGAGAGAGAGAGAGAGAGAGAGAGAGAGAGAGAGAGAGAGAGAGATACCCTTTGAACGAAACAGCAAATTTCCGAACTTGAGAGTTCTGATGTGTCTGGTTAGGTGAGAGAGATGAGGGAGACAAAGATCTGGTAGGCTTCTTATAGATCAACCGAAGGTGTGGAAATTGGTTTGGACTTTGGACTAGCCAAACGTTTTTTCAACGTTCTAAAAAAAGCGAGTCGTTTTGGAATTAAAGAACTGAAATTTCTTATGTTCAAGCCCTACTATTCTCTATCTGAATTCAAAGCTGGAAAATTGGTTGGAAAAGGGAGCTACTTTTGGCATTTCTGGGCCTTTTGGTTGCTTTCTGATGTACAGGTTCAGGGTGTCGGAATTTTATAGAGAAAGGAATGGGCGGTCAAATAACGGAAGCTTGGGATTGTAAAACGCTTCTTCCATGAAAAAACACAGCTCAATACAATTGTCTTCATCTTCCAAGTCAACCAGTACAGTTCTTGGTTTTGCTTCTGGTCTTGCACGCGCTGGCTCCAACCCCTGTGGTTGACCGCTCTCTAACAAACTAATTGTGATTAATTTAGTTTTCTGGTGGAATCAAACCAGCCTAAAATATTAATGATTTTAAAAATTATCCTACTCAACTCAAGAATAAAAAATCAAACAAAATCGAAATAATGGGTCTGTTTATTTTTTTTCTGGTGATATAACAATTTACGACTTTGTACTAATAAAAATGAATTCATAACTAGTTTAAGAAACATTCAATATGATTTACTCAATTCATTTTTAAATGTATATATTCGTAATATATAAACAATTTTGTACTATCATAATTTTCTTTGTACAAATTTAAATGTATACGTATTCATATGTAGTTATATGAGCAACTTAGAGACAGACCACATGTAACATGTACTGAAATATTCTTCACTTGTAGGTTGGTTATCATCTGATCGATAGAGCAGACCAGTTTAATGTAGCATTCATTTGCCTGTACCTTTCTTATTTTCTTCCCTTGTACAAAAAAAAATGGCTTTTGGATGGCTCAGCGACCATTTCAGTACGTAGTATGACGACATTACAGCCATGTGGGTTTCCATTCAGTAGGGACCCTAATAAACAAACAATAAAGAGTCGGTAGCAGTTCAACTGTTCAAGTGCCTCTGTGCTACATTTTGTAGTTCAGGAATTGAAGTGAAACAATGTATTGCATAGTTTAGGGACAGAACATGAGTTCAATTCTTTAGCCAACAATTATTAATACAAGCCTACGCTGAAAATATTTTGATTTGCTCTTTTTGGATGTTTATGATATACAGATGAGTGTAAGTACTTGTTTTTGTTACATAAAAATCAAGGAGTATTTACAAATATATTACAAGCAATGAGTCTACTTAATTTGTAGTAACTCGGGCCGAAAGGCATCCATGCATGCATTTTTATTAAGTAGATTAAATTGTGGGTGCAATATATTATCATATTAAATATATCTTGAAGTTATGTGGTTACATTATTTATCAATACAAAGAACCAAGAAAATGAATATATTATATAAAATTTAATTTCCCTCTAATCTCAATATTACATTACAGCTTACTTTCTACTCTCATTGACAACCAAGTTCTACATTTACACGGATGGGAAAAATCTATAAGGACATTGATAACCATAATCATCACCATTTTCCTCTTAAAATTGATCCAAACCCAATATTTTTGGGTCAGAAATCTGACCACACGGGTTGAGTTTTCGTCCCTAGTTTCCACCTTGCACAGTTGTACGTACGGCATACGGCAGAGAGGAGGAGTTGCCTAAATTGAATCAATATCCAATCTAACCGAGAAATAATAGCCTAATATGCAGAACACTTGCCCTCCATGCTTCCACAGACGACCACCTAGCAAACGTACTTCCTTACACACCTCCATGTCTTACTGTCGCACAGATCCATCATCTAGCTCGACCATACAGATATAAGAGTCCATGGAAGAAGGGAATCATGTCATTTTTGTGCCCTAAGGACACCTGTCGCCATTTTAGCTCTCCCATCTCCCTTCATGCATTTAAATAGATATGTATAAATATAGGGGTTGAGGACATCCTAAGTAGAAGATCCATACTCAAGTGGTGTCACACTCTAAAATTTCAAGTATTTAGGAGTAATTAAATTTCTGTTAGAGTCCTTCAAAGTTTTATGTAGCATACACTTTATCCCCAAATTTATTTACAGGTCCTTCTAAATTTTATATTTTTGTATTTATAACGATTCTGAGTATAAAAAAAATATAGACGTAAGAATTATTTGAATAAAACAAAAAAAAATTGATTACATTCAAATAAAATAGTTTGGTTGTTTTTCTAGTTCAATTGCTTCAACCTAAAACCTAATTTCATATTTGGTTATCAAATCAATTATTAGATCATGATTACTAAAAAAATTATTAGCTCATACATTTGAAGTCGAATATATATTTTACAGGTAAAGTCTACCGGGGGTACCTTAGCTTTTATTCTTATCCCAAATGGATATCCTACCTTAACATGTCCCAGCAAGGTACCTAATCTCTTGATGCGCATTCCATCTAGATACTTTTCATCGATTTAATCGTTAAATCATATGGAACATGCTGACATGGCATTAAATAACTATAAAATAAATTTAAAATAACAACTTTAGTCCTCAAAGTTTTTCAATCACTAATTATAACCCTTAAACTTTAACTAAAATTAATTCTACTCTCCTTTGCCCGCTCAGGCCCCCAAAACCCTAACTTCTCTCCTACCACCACACCAGAAGATATTGATCGCCTTCAAAGCCACCCCTTGGATGCCAATTCTCAGTTGAAGTTGCCCACCTGTTCTCCAGCAATCACCATTAGAGATTCAGGTGATATGATCAAAATACGCTTGCCTACCTCTTCCTCCGGTGGTCACCATTTTTTTTTATGCCCGCCCTCCTTTCCGTAGTTAAGACCACAATTCACAACCCTCTCCAGTAGCCTCGATTTGCCTCGATTCATAACTGAATCAACTAAATGCTCACCTTTAAATATATATGTCAAAAATAAAACCTTGCCTTATCCCCAATTCGATAATTTAAACCTGAACCCATCTTTGCCTACAAAGTCTCAAGACATATATGGGTTTATATAAACCACCTAACTTGCTCCAACCATCCCTAATTAATATATCTGCATTTTAAATATGAATCTAATTCCAAAACACAGTTATAATTTACAAACATTTCTCGGTTTAACTTAGTTAGGGATGACAAGTAAGTGGATGAAATTCATTAACTACAGATATCCATACGTGATAGGTTAGTAAACAGGTTAAAAATACATGCGACGGAGTGAATATAGGTGACAAAGTATACATATCTGATGGGTATGGGCGGGATGATGAGTTTATTGTGTCCATGATGTATAAATCCAACCCATCCACCCGTCATACCCGTGAAGTGTGTAATCTAAATAATTTTTATATCCGTCCTATTATACATACTCTTCTCGACCTCAAATGAGCTTATACTTAATTACTGAGATTACCTTTTTTATCACATAACAATGGTAAGGTTTATATCTTACACCTTTCATAGTACTGGACATTTGAGAAGTGATAAACCCCAAACCCATGAAGTATGTGATTTGGTAAAGGAATCAACTGAATATGTATTACCCTCGGATGATGGGTGTGAGTGACAATTTTTTTTTCCTTTGGCAAATACCTTCCACTTTGCAGGTAAGCAAAAACTCGCAGGTGTGGATGATAGACAAAGGGTACCCGTGTCCAATCTGCCTTATTGTCATCTCTAACCTTAGCCTACAATTGTCCCTTCCTATTTTAGAAAATATCTTATTTTCCTTTTTAAATTTTCTAAATTATTCAGTTACATTCTTATAGTTCATTTTTAAAATTCACTACAAAAGAAAATGACATATAGTGACGATCACCTTTAGTGACACGTCTTCAATCTGTCACAAAAGGCAACCAATACTAACGGTTTTTAGCAGTGTTGGTAACAATAGCCACAGTTGCTAAAAATGCATCAACAAAAGATGACTATGCTAACAGATCTTTAATATTCGTTGGTATATTTTGGCTTGAACCGACGGTTTTGAAACCATCCTTATAAGTGAGGTTTTATTAGAACAATGTTTAGTTGATAAAACTAAATATATACTGAGTACTTTATTTATAAGTATAAATTTTCTTTAACTATTTTCTTTTTAATAAAGTTCTTTTCTTTAGAGAATTAATTAAATATTTAGAAACTTTTGAGAAGATATATGCTTTAAGAGAACAATAATAAAAGTGCTTTCCTAATTTATTGAAGTGTCATCTTTTAGTTTAAATCAAAATTAATACTTGTAATTATATTTTTTTAAAAAAATATCATTGAACCGCAAGGTCTTTATCCCTAGCTTCCCATTTTTTTCCCTTTATCTGACCCTCTTATATCCCTCACCTGACGTGAACCCTACTACCTTTCTTTCTGCGATCTCTTTTTCTTTTATCACACATAGCGTCGTGCTTGAACCAAAAATTCCGTTAGTAATCTTTTTCCTCTTCCGTTTAGTATTGGACCAAAGCTTGTAAAGAAATCCCTAAAACTCTACACCAAATATTTGGGGAAAATTTAGGTTTATAATGCAAATTTATCAAGAGATGGCTAGGAACAAGGATTATTAGGGCTTGTCGCCACAGTCGGACCCTCTCTGGCAGCGTGATCGCGCTCATGTCGTCCATTTTCAAGCTCTGACAAAGAAGATGGAAGAAGCGAAGAGTCGAAGCCGATTACAGTTATTATGTTTTTAGTTGTAGTTCAATACAGTTTTTTATTTGATAGATGATTTGAGTTGCAAACATCGGAGATATCGATGCTGAGTATTTTTGCAGAGTCCATATTTTCTATGCAGAGATGTAAGTGTGCAAAATTTTTCAAGAGCTTATGCTTCTTGCTGATTCTATGTCTCACTTTCAGAATATGCAGGTTGTTTGCTGTGGGTTTTTTCTTTTTATTTTTTTATTTTCTTCTCTATTTCCGTACAATCTATATAGACTTTGATTGATGTTCAGAGGTTTTTTTTTCTCTTCAACTTGTCTATTAATCTTGTTGTGGCACACTTTGGTAGAGTTTGATTGATAATGCATGTCAAATGTGTTTTGCTTCCTTTTCATTTTTAAAATCTACAGCCTCTTTCTTCTGGTATGTGAGCTTGTTTTATTTTTATCTTTCCTATTTTGTGTTACACTTTGTAAAATACAATGTCATTGTGTATTAGACTTGGTTGGTTACTTCATTCTGCCAGTAGCAGTAAGTTGCACCGCCAACATCATAAAACTTGTTAGACACTTAGGAAATCACCTTTTAGTATTGTTTTCAGAGAGGTTGTTAGTCCTATTGAAGATTCCTCACACCAGCCTAAAGCTGATGGATTTGTTAAAAAAAACCTAGTAGTGTTTATAATCTACTTAAGGGTTATTTCAGGACAATTGCATATCATACATATTTATTGTAGCCCATGGAGTAACTACAAAAGGTTATGTGGATGCATATTTCTCGTTGACGTTGTTAGAAAATTTATATACATCTTGTTATTATGAAGTGCTTGGCCAGATAAAGATCTTGATTGGTTCAGTGCATTCCTTGTTCTTTAGTAATCGATGCTGACTTGATCAGTGTCATATTAACAGGAAGCCATGGAGATTGGCATCCTCCAAATGCTGATATACCCCATCAATCTCTTGTGGTGTAAGCTTTAAGCATCCCTATTTGTTCTCAAACAAGAAGTCATTTAGATCACCATTTTGATGAACATGAGCATGATACACCGACACCAAAAGGGTGGGGTTACTGGTATTTAAATGGTGGACATGAATTAGGTTGGAATTACATCACTCATGGTTGCAATTGTTATTAGTGTTATTTATATTTGGTTGGTGTGAAGCAAAATTTCATAACTTTTGCATGCATACTGTTGCCTTTTTCTTTTTCTTTATGGCACTATACTCTTCTTGGTTTGCCCTACCCAAATACATCAGTGCAAAACTTACCTCTAGGTTATGTTGACATGAAAGAGGTTAGTTATTATGTCATGTATAATACTAAATCTGGGAAAGAATGAAAGCCGAGGTTTTATACTACTTGTTGGAAATGTGTATCATGTAGCTAACATACACATTTTAGCTAGAGAAGTGATTTTTTTTTTTAATGTTTTGTGTAGAAGCAGACAAAGTTGAATCTGTGGTGGCTAATATAAAGCAACATCTTAGTCAATTTCTTCATAAATAACATATTCTATTTGTATGTTAATTACTTTTTCTTTTCCCATAGATTACTACAAAGCTTTTTCTATATTGCACCTGAATCTTCTTGAAATTCTAATAGAAATCAAGGAAGAAAAATTATTAGGTCAAGCATTCTACCCGAGGCTATTAATGGATCTTGTTCACCAAATAAAACTTTATAAGTTTGCAGCTTGCGGGATTCACTATAATCTGTATATTATTCCATTAGATTATTACCACCATTATGTGCTCTCTATGCTATATAATTTACACAAGCAATGAAGTTGCTACACTTAATAGAAGTTTGATCTTGGGCTTTTCCTTCTATTTGTGCCTTTGCCACTTTTTAATTATAGTCTATTTGTTTGCAGGGACTTATTTTCAATGTCATATGATATGAAGCTTGATTTACTATGATGAGGGATATGCTATAGGTGAAGGAATTTACCAATTATGAGTGGTTACGTGATAGTGTTTTTGCATGGCATAAAGCCTGAGATTAGAAGTCTTGGCATAGAGCTACTACCTTATTGTAATTAGATAACTTTTATCATTCTTTTTCTATTTTTTTTCTTATATATCCTAACATCAAAATGTTTGTTTTTGACAATTCTAAATTCAGTAATAAATATTCATTTGTTTCTTATTTTGAGTATTTAAGAGTACTTCACTACCAATTTTTATTTGCCTATAAAGTGAAAAAGGAAGAGATGACATGATAATCTAATTCATATGTAAACGTGACTTTAATAACGAATTATGGCCATTAGAATTGGTATATATATTGACACCTTTCATGGTTGTAAATAGGTGAATTACTGACACAAAGAATTTGTTGCTATATGATATTGTGACGCTTAGATGACTGTCACTATAAGATTTTTTGTATACTGACAGGTGTGTTATATTGTCGCTAAAGGATATAGCGACAAACTTATAAAAACAGATTACAAGAGTGTTAGTATAGGCTATAGTGACACTTTCTGATACTTATAGTGATGAAACTTGAGTGTTACTAAAAGGTCCTTTCTTTGTAATGATTAATAATCTACTCACTATTTTCTGGAGCCAAAAAAAAAATATTGTTGACCAAAAATAGCTCTATCTTTAGTAATTTGTATTTGGTAAATCATCAGATTCAACATTCTATCTTTATCTAAATACAATTTCTAGTTTCTGGTGAACAATGTTTTTGTGTTCAACATTCTATGAATAAGTTAGAAGGTTTTTGATGTCCAAAATGAATTGCAAGGAGTAACTGTATGTTACAGGAAGGTTAAGGAAGTAATAATATATTTCTTTAAATAGATCGAATATAAGTAGATTAGGCAAACCTAGGTTTTTTTAATTTTATCTATGTTATTTTGATCATGTGATTTTTAGTCATTAATTATTTTACATATTTTTTTGGAAAATATACATAGAGATATAATCAGAAAAAAAATCTAAAAAGACAACTAAACACTAATACTAATTTGAATGTGTATTTCTAGATTCTCCAAATATTGAGTGCCATTGGTATACCATTTTAGGGGGGGAATACGTTAACATTGAAATGATCACATTTGATCATTTTTTTTTTCAATCCATGCTAGAAAGATATGATTATGATAGAGTTGAGGTGGTCAGAGATTTGCCAATAGCCCAACTTAAGTAAGGTGAAAGACATCAGTATAAAGTTAGAAAGAAGTGAGGATGAGGCTGGTACCTATAATGACATTATAATTTTTGTGTTAGATGGTTTACATTTAATTCTTATTGAGTAAATCAAGTTATTTGTGTTTGTGTATTGGTGACTACGTCTTTCAATTATTACAATCATGTCACTAAATTATTATTAAATCTAGGATGTTAATGGATATTCCCTCCAGCGGGTATCTGCCTGTATTCTACCTTATAGGTAGGGTTTTTTTTACAATTAAATGGATATGGAGCAGATATGAATTTTTTTTTTCATACCTCTTGGAAGTGGATAGGATATGAATTTAGGCCTACCCATCCCGTATCCTACCCGCACACACACACACACACACATACAGTCTGCTAGATGATCTGTAGTTGTATGATTTCCCTTCTCGTATGTTGTGATTTGCTAGATATTGTATCAAAATGAGCTCTGTATGATCAAATATGTATTCTAGAAAGTCATCAAACAATACATTTGCTACTTATCCCTTCTTACTGTAAAAAAAAAAAAAAAAAAGGCTGCCCAACATAGGATTAAAGTTTGAATGTGATTCTGTATGGATATAGCTTGTTTTTACTAGATTTTGCTTTGTATTTGAAATGGTATACTTAAGTGCCAACATCCACATAAACATGATAGACATGAGTTTGGCCTGATGACCTAGAGCCGTATCTTTTACATGTATTATTTCTTCATGTGAGGCCTCACACATGAATTTTTTTGTTAAGGTATATGTATCTTTGTTGCACTATATGTATCTTTTATTATTGATATCATTTTTCTCCAAAATCATTTTAATATTTTTTATTAAAAATTACTTTTTTTTATTATGATAATATGTCACGGGTTGGTGGGTTTTACCTAATCCTACCTATCTTAAAATGGATAAGATATGGATATTAAAATTAAAAATCTAATGGATAGTGGATAAGATACGGATTGGGTATCCAACATGAAAGATAGGATGTGAGTTTAGCACTATCCTACCCACATCCTATCCATTGTCATCCCTATATAAATTTGACAGAGTAAATGTAATATGATGACAAGTCATATCTGTTGGATTTGTTCCAATCAATTAACTTAGAATTTTGATGATAATAAAAATTTTATGAGGGGACTAATGTATTTATTTTTAGTGTGCAAGACATTTAGAGAAATTTTCATGTTGTTGGATATTGTTTAAATAAGTTGGGAAGTGAAAGTTTGGAAGTTGTTCAAAGCTAAGGTATAGGGGAAGCAAAAACAATAAGTTGAAAAGTCTAACAAGTTACCTTGTATGTTTATATTTTCATTCGAGACATTTTAGCTCCAGGAAGTTATAAAGCAACAGGTTGAAATAAACTAACTAGTTGAATTCTGGAGGCAGAACTTGTCATAGCTACTTGAAGTAAAATACAACTGGTTAAAATGCATCAACAGGTTAGAAATTACTAAAAAGATCGTCTAAGACAAAAAAAATTATCCAGAAATCTTCAAAAGCTCAAATTAAATTGATATCAACTCAAATCGCCACATAGATTTCACATCAGCCTAATCAGAATTCTAACTGTTGGAGAAAAGTTCAATTTTTGGTCTGAGACTCAATTTTCAACAAGTTAAAAATTTCCAATCGGTTGAAAATACTGGACAAAAGTAAAAAGCTGTTAAATTTGACAACAATAGTCACCAGATCTCTTGGGAGCTTTTTTGACATTCCCAATGACTCTTCAACGTCTTTTTGGCCCCCAAATGAGTATAAAAACATGGATAAACACCTTTAAGACAACTCTTGGCCATTAGAAATAAGAATTCATCATCAAATCTAAGAGAAATAGCTTACCTTGAAAAAATCATAAGTGCTCTTGTACTTTCACTTATATATCTAGCAAATAGTACTATTGTATGAGCTTGTGAGTTTGAAAACACTTCAAACCTTAGAATCTCTTGTGTGAGGGGTGGTTCCTAATAATCCTTGAAGAAAACTAAGGAGTGGTTTCTAGTTAGTTTTGGAGAAAACCAATGTTTGGTTTGGTGTGAACCTTGAAAAAAATACAATTTTATTCTTGATCAAGAGATAGTAGAGGAACTCTCAAGTGAGCAAGCTTGAAGAGATGATGTAGACTCCGATTGGTAGAGTTGAACCTTTATAAATTTTGGTACACTCTTTTCTTTATCCTTATTTATTTACTTGCTTTATTTGTGCTTAGCATTACTTGATTTATTTTTTTATCTTTGGTTCAGTAATTTTGGTTGTAAGATTTGACTTTGCTAAAGTTTTTAAAGCAACCAATTCACCCCCTCTTAGTTGCACTTGGGCCAAGAATTGATATCAGAGCTTAGTGATTTTTTTTTTCAAAACCTTGCGATTTTAAAATCAAAAGATGCATGGTAACCACTATTTTTCTGCATCTTGAAGGGCAAAGTCCATCTAGGCCACCATTGTTTGATTCTACAAATTTTAATTGGTGAAAAATTAGGGTGGAGATTCATATTAAAGCTATTGATTATGCTTTATGGAAAATTGTCAAGGATAGTCCTAATATTCCTTTGAAGGTACTTGATGGCAAACAAGTACCAAAAGATTCAAAATAATTCAATTCAAAGGATGATGCTATGTGCACCATGAATGCTAAGGCTATGAATATTAGATATTATGCACTAACCCCCAATGTATTCAATTTAGTCTTTTCTTATAAAGATGCTTGAGGAATATGGAATAAGTTATTGATGACATAAGAAGGAACTTCACAAGTCAGGGATACCAAGATGCATATACTAGTTAGAACATATGAACTTTTCAACCTGGAGCCAAAAGAGAGCATTCAAGATATGTTCAAAAGATTCAATGAAATCCTTACACCACTCAAGTTACTTGGAAAGAAGTATACAAATGAAAAGTTGGTAAGAAAAATCTTGTGGAGCTTGCCTTCTTCATGGCAAAGTATAGTTGAAGCCATTAATGATGGTGGAAGCATCAAGACTATGCATATTGATGAGCTATTTGGGAAGTTATTGACCTATGAGATGAAGGAGCATGAGGAAAAAAACTCAACAACAAGAACAAGTCAATGGCCTTCAAAATTAAAAAAGATGATTCATCTTCATCTTTATCTTATTTAAATGAAGATGATCCGAATGATGTAGCAATCTTGACTAAGAAGTTTTAAAAAATTCTCAATGTTGTTCCTTGTGGAAAAAATCAATACAAAAGAGAAATAAAATTAAAGATAATAATCTAAAATAAAAATAATATCACCGATGATATAAAGGATTTTGAGCTGAGGTGTGGACCTACTCACTTTCTTTTGGACGTTTCATGCCACACCATTGCAACAGCCTCAGGTCATATCACCTTCAAAATACAACAACCCAACTTTTTTATTGTAGTTCCATACACATATGCACTATTGTGGAATGAAGCTCTACTCACATCTTTCTTTAACCACTTGCTAATTGAAATTATGTAGAAAATTAGCTTTGTCAAAAACTAAGAAGTTGGAAAAAGCGAAAGAAAGCCGAAAGAAATCCACACCAAAAACCAACCTAAATAACACATATATATAAGAATTGTGGAAGTAAACCACTAGAGATAAAATTAATTATAACCCAATGGCTAGCCTCCAAATTAGCCCGGCTAGCTCCCCATATTAACTAGAAGAAAATGTCCTTTTTTAACAAAACATACATTGATGTTATTAAAGTCCCCAAACGGCTGTAAAGCAATTAGTAATATACTTTGCTTTTTCAAAATTATTATATTGAAATAATATCCAACATTTCCCTCTCCATTTCAATAAAAAACCATAATAATATATATTTGGTTAAAGACAATTTATTATGCTTAATAAAGTTGGTGATACCTTGAACCTTTACTTAGTGAGTCGGCTCCCTTGTTCTATAATCAATAATGATACAACCTTGAACTATGGTTGTTTACAGATACAAATTCACTTGACACGTATAATAAATCAGGTGTCCATTGAGCTTATAAGCCCGCACTATTTATGGCCATGTGCAAATCCTAATTTTTTCATGAGCGATTTTAATAATAGCCCACGAAGCAGCCTCAATCTAACGCTTATATGGGTAAAAATCCATCAAAGGGCGCTCCTGTAACTTTGACACCCCATTCAATAAAGAGCTACATATTCTCACTAAAAATAAATGCTCAACCCTTAATCGTTACAAAATGGATGCATCTACACCATAGGGATGGGGTGAGAAATAAATCTCTAAGATGATGCATATCTCAACAGCTTCATTATGATTCATTTTTCCCATTCAAAACCCAAGCCTCAGGGTCTCTAATTTTTGGGTTGGGTATCTTCATAAAAAGCTCTATTCAAGTTGGGCTTCAATCCCATTCCTCTCGATGTAACCCAGACCTTATCTCTTGCAAGAGATTTTATTAGCGGATCTGCAATATTTTCACATGATTTTACATAATCCACATTAACAACTCCATTAGTTATATAAGACCTCACAGTACTGTGTTTTCTTCGAATAGGTTTAGATTTTCTATTATAATAACGGTTATTCACTGTATGTATTGCAGTATTATTGTCACAATGTATTAAAATAAGTGGTACCAATTTTTCCAATAAAGGGATTTCAAATAAGATCTCTCTGAGCCAACTGGTTTTCTCATATGCTGAGGCTAGAATAATCAATTCTGCCTCCATCATGGACTTTGCTATTATTTGCTATTTTTTAGATTTACAGCACACCGCACCACCTGCTAAAGTAAAAACATATCTTGTAACAAATAGGGAATCACTTGACAAAGTGTTCTAGTTAGCATCATAAATGGCCTTCAAGTACAGCAAGACATCTTAGAAAAAATAAACCATAATTTTTTGTGTATCTCAAATATTCCATTAAGTGATCAATAACTTTCCAATGATCTATATTTGGTTTATTGGTAAATCTCCCAAGTATACCCACTGCATATGAGATATCGGGTCTAGAACAATCAGTAAGATAGTGCAAACTACAAGTTATACTAGCATATAAGGTTTGATTAATAACACTTTCATCATGCATGGTAGGCAAAAATTTTATACCATTTGACATTGGAGTTCACACTGGTTTTGCATATGTATAGCTGAATTTACTCAAAATTTCATCAATGTAATTAGATTGATTTATGAAAATCCCATCAGCACACATTGTAATTTTCATGCCAAGAATAACGTTTGCCCCCCCTAAGTCTTTTATATCAAAGTGTTGATGTAATATATTTTTTATAAGATCAATCACATACATAGATGAGCTG
The DNA here is from genome assembly GCA_039654915.1 of Aquilaria yunnanensis. NCBI lineage: Eukaryota > Viridiplantae > Streptophyta > Magnoliopsida > Malvales > Thymelaeaceae > Aquilaria > Aquilaria yunnanensis. The sequence goes on along the minus strand of CM077596.1, from coordinate 92,259,480 downwards.
ATGATGAATAAATCATCAACATACAAACATACAATGGCATGACAATCATCAAAGGATTTAAAGTAAATACATTTATCGCATTCACTAGGCTTGAAACCATTATCTATCATGCAATATTCAAATTTTTCATGTCATTGCTTAGGAGCTTGTTTCAAACCATAAAGAGACTTTGTAAGTTTACAAACTTTGTGCTTTTGACCAGTCACAACAAAACTTTCAAGTTGATCCATTTAAATTTCTTCTTCTAAATCTCCATTTAAGAAAGTGGTTTTGACATCCATTTGATGAATAAAAAGTTTATAAAGAGATGCAACGGCAATCAAAAGTCTAATGGATGTTATTTTGGAAACAGGAGAATAAGTATCAAAGAAATCAATTTCTTCTTTTTGTTTAAAACCTTTAGCAACAAGTCTTGGTTTATATTTATCTATAGAACCATCTGGTTTAAGTGTTTTCCGAAGAACCCATTTACAACCGATTGTTTCAAAACCATGAGGTAAATTAACTAATTTCCAAGTATTGTTTGAAATTAGAGAATCCATTTCATCATTAATAGCTTCTTTCTAGAAAATAGAGTCTTGTGAATCTAAAGCCTCTTTGAAAGAAATTGATTTGTCATTGACATTATAAATAAAAAAGTCCGGGCCAAAATCCTTCTTAACTCTTGTTCATTTTCTTCTGCGTAACTCGAATTCCAAATTTTCTTGATTTTTTAAATCAGTAGTAGAAGTGCTCAAAACTGATTCTAAATTATTTCTTTTTTCAATAACAAGTTTTTCTTATTTCTTAAAAGGAAATTTATCTTCATGAAAAATGGCATCAACCAACTCAATGATAACATTGTTTTCAAGATCTAAAAAATTGTAAGTCTTTGTTTTTTGTGCATAGCCAAGAAAAGCACAAGTTGTTGCTCTAGCTCCTAATTTTGGTCTCTTTGGATCATTTAACTACACAAAAGCCAAGTAACCCCAAACTCTAAAATAATCAAAATTTGGTTTGTAACCTTTCCATAATTCAAAAGGAGTAATGTTGGTTTTTTTACCTGGGACACGATTCAGAACATAACAAGTAATCAAAACAGCTTCTCCCAACAAATTAAAAGAAGCACTAGAACTAACAAGCATGACATTAGTTAAACCAATCAAAATTCTATTTTTGTGCTCAGCTACACCATTAGAAATAGGAGAATATGGAAGAGTTGTTTCATGAATAATATCCAAATTTTGAATAAAAATTTCAAAGTTATTGGAACCATATTCCATACCTTTATCACTTTGAAATCTTTTGATTTTCCTCCCAAATTGATTTTCGATTTCACGTATAAAAAATTGAAAATTTTCAAGAGCATCACTTTTTTGTTTAATCAAATAAACATGTGTATTTTGAAAAATCATCAATAAAGGCGATGAAATATCTATTGCCTCCACGAGTCAAAATTCTTTCAAATTCACATATATTAGAGTGAATCAATTATAGCAATTCAGTTTTTCTCTCCACACTTTGAAAATGTTTTTTTTTTAATTTTTGTTAGACTACATGATTCACATTTTTCAAAGTTAGTAGTAACTTTAAGTATTAAACCAAGAAAGCTCATGTTTTTCACATATATTTCATTTACGTGACCTAAATGTGCATGGAAAAAATTAGCAAAAGAAAGCATGTAAATAGAACTGATAGATGCTTTATTCATTCAATATTGAAGCATACCCTTTACCCACAAAAATATCATTTTTAGATAGTACCTAGGAATCGGATTCATATAACTGTCTAAAACTAACCTTACCAAGTAGAAAAACAGAAACCAAGTTTTTCCTCAAGGTTGAAGTAAACAAGACTTCCTTGAGAATAAAAGTCTTACCATAAGTGAAATTCAATTGAACATCACCTTGTCCCGGAGACTTAATGATAGGATCATCTCCAAATCTAATTTCCTTTTCCACTTCAAACTTAGTATAAGTTTTGAACCAGGATCTACCTTTGCAAACATGCTTAGAAGCACTAGAGTCAATCCACCACCATTCTTTGTCACCAACCATATTGATCTCAATCAACATGGGCATCAACGGCTCATCATTATCTACCATGTTGATTTGTGGCATAGTTGCAATTTTTTGAAATTTGCATACCTTGGCAAAGTAACTTAGTTTGCCGCAAACAAAACTTCCATGATTTGGATCTTGTCTTATCGGTACTACTTGGTTCCTGTTTTTTGGATTTAGTATGCCAAAAAATTGTTTCCTAAAAGGCTTTTTCACAAAATTCTTCTTGGGTTTCAAGTGAGCATTATACTTCAAATCATGACCTCTTGGTATCTTGTCATTAGAGGTAGTAACATTTACCTTGGCTCCAACATTGTCATTATTGAAATTTGCTCTTATCGCATCTTGGTTTTTAGCCTCATATTTTACTCAAACATGAGTGATAAGGCTTTCAATTGACATATCCTTTTGTTTGTGACGCATAGCTTTTTGGAACTCCTTCCAAGAGGGTGGTAGTTTGTCGATAATTATGATTAATTGAAGATCATCTTCAATCTTCACTCCTTCGGATCTTAGTTCGTGGGCAATGAGGCTGAAATCTTTGATTTGTTTGACCACAAAGAGGTTGTCCACCATTTGATAGCGAAGCCATCAACTTCCGGCATATAGTTTTGCATCATCCTCCTCAGTATCATATTTTTTCTGCAACGCTTTCCAAATCTTCCTGGTACTATTATAAGAGTTTTTATAATAGTCATACAACTTGTCAGAAAGACAATTCAACAAGGCATAATGGCAATTAAATTCATCCCTCTCGTATTTTGAAATCCTTTTAAAATGCATTATTTTTTCTCATAATCACTCATATCATTGGTTGATATTTTGTGGAGTTTTTTTCTCAGAAACCACATAGCCAAAATCAAACATTTTCAAGTAGTATAAAACTTTTCCCTTTCATCTCTTAAAATGTTCTCTATTGAATTTGAAGGGCAAATTAAGTTCATTTGAAAGCTGAATTGGTTTTTCACCATGAGACTGATTCATTTTTTTTATAAAGAAAATTGAAATGTCAAAAAATTGTTGTTCCTCATGTAAAAAATCGATACAAAAGAGAAATAAAATTAAATATAATAATCTAAAATAAAAATAATATCACCGATGATAAAATAGATTTTGAGCTAAGGCGTGGAGCTACCCACTTTCTTTTGAACATTTTGTGCCATACTGGTGTAGCGTCCTTGGGTCACGCCGCCCTCAGGATACAACAACCCAACCTTTTATGTTGTAGTTCCACACACACATGCACTGTTGTAGAATAAAGCTCTACCCACACCTTTCTTTAACCACTTACTAGAAATTATGTAGAAAATTAGTTTTGTCAAAAAACTAAGAAGTTGGAAAGAGTGAGAGAGGGCCGAAAGAAATCCACACCAAAAACTAACCTAAATAACACATATATATATATAGGAATTTTGGAAGTAAACCACTAGAGATTAAATTAATTATAACCCAACGGCTAGCCTCCTAATTAGCCCAAATGGCTAGCTCTCCATATTAACTAGGAGAAAACGTTCTTTTTTAACAAAACATACGTTTATGTTATTAAAGTCCTAAATGGCTGTAAAGCAACTAGTAATATTTTTTTTTTCAAAATTATTTTATTAAAATAATATCCAACACTCAAGAGGTCAAAGAACAAGAGTTCTAGTGGCAAAAAGATTGAAATCACTTGCTACAAGTGTAAGGAGGTCGAACATCTATAATTTGATTGTCCATTGAATAAGCAAAAAAAGAACAAAAAGCACATGGGAAAAAACAAGAAGAAGCTTAGAGCTATGGCGATATGGAGTGATAGTTGCTCATCCTATAGTGAAAGATCATCATCATCAAATGACACAAGTAATCAAGCCAATCTTTGCTTGATGATTGAAGAGGATGAAATCTCAAAGTTACCCCAACTTGTGTTTCATAACAAAATAGGAAGATGAGGTAACAAGTACTTACTCTAGTAACTGATCATCACCATTATGTTTATCCACTAGCTCATATGAAGAATTATTAGATGCATTTCACGAGCTTTTCAAAAATTTCAAAAGGCCTGCCAAAAGAGTTGATGAATTGAAGGTTTTAAACACTTCTCTAACAAAAGAAATAAATGACTTGAATAAGTAGAACTTGGATATTAGCTTATCCCTGAGACAATAAATTGATGAATTGAAAAAGGATAAATTTAATTTTAGTCAATCTTTATCTATATTTGTCAAAGGTAAAGAAAAACTTAATTTATTGTTTGGTGCTAAAAAAGGAGTCTATGACAAAACGAGAATTGGATTTAACCCCTTGATGAAGGAAGGAAAATTTCGGAATAGATTTGTTGATGCATCTACATCCTCATCTCGTTCTTTTCTAACATGTTATGCTTGTGGTAGAAAGGGACATTATTCTTATAAATATATTATCAAAATAGGAAAAGTTCTTTTTTGCTACAAATTAGTATGTGTTCCTGAATGAACAAAAATTGTTGGCTATAAATTAGTATGAGTTCCTGATGGAACCAAAATTATTGGAGCTAACCCTTATAGATCCAAAGAGATTTGGGTACCAAAGATCAAAGTTTGAGAATTATTGTAGGTGTTAAAGCATATAGCAATAATTTGAAGCTTATACATGAAACTCTATACACAAAGAAATTGGAGATTTTGAGCACAATGACAAATAATTGAGATTTAAGCTCAATTTTGGTAACATTGTTAATTTTCATTAGTTAATGATGGCTATTGATGCATCGAGCTATTTAGTTGTGGTATGTTGCTTAATGAGTATATATGAGTTATTCATTTTTCATGAAAGATATGTGAAGTGCTTAATGTTACTATAACTACTGTGTATTTGTTCCAATATTTTGATAATATGAATTTTTATGAAAAATATTACGTTACTAGCCTATTAGTTGATATTTGGCTATTTTGTTGGTTTAGAAAGGAAAAGAAATTTTCGATATGCTTGGACTAAAAAGAAGTATATTTTCTTGTAAAAGTACCTTAGAGTTTATATGCTTTGATTAAGGGGAAGCTTGATACATGTTGTGGTAATCACTTTAAAAAAATTTTCATGATTTATTTTGATTATTTATATGCATTTTTTATTATGACAAAAAGGGGGGGAGATAACTAGAGAATCAATGTTTATGTTTATGTTTTGGATGTTATATATGTTTTCTGAAATGTTGTTTTGTCATCATTAAAAATGGGGAGATTGTTGGATATATTCCAATCAATTAACTTAGCATTTTGATAATAATAAAACATATAAAAAGGACTAATTTGTTTATTTTTAGTGTGAAAGACATTTAGACAAATTTTCATGTTGTTGGATGTTGTTTAAATAAGTTGGAAAGTGAAAGTTTGGAAGTTGTTCGAAGCTAAGGTATAGGGGAAGCAAAAACAACAAGTTGAAAAAGTCCAACAAGTTACATTATATGTTTATTTTTGCATTTGAGACCTTTTAGCTTCATGAAGTTCCAAAGCAACAGGTTGAAACGAACTAACTGGTTAAATTCTAGATGCAGAACATGTCATAGTTACTAGAAGTGAAGAACAACTGGTTGAAATGCATCAACAGGTTAGAAATTGCCTGAAAAGTATTCTGCATGAAAAAATCATCCAGAAATCTTGAAAAGTTCAAATTAAATTGATGCCAACTCAGATCACCATGTGGATTTCACTCCAGCCCACTCAGATAAGTTAACTTTTTGGTCTGACACTCAATTCTCAACGGGTTGAAAATTTTCAACCGGTTGAAAACGCTGGACAAAAGTAAAAAGCTGTTAAATTTTACAGCAACAATCACTAGATTTGTTGGGAGCTTTTCTGACATTCCCAGTAGCTCTTCAACGTGTTTTTAGCCCCCATATAAGTATAAAAACATGGATAAACACCTTGGAGACAACTCTTGGCTATTAAAAAATAAGAATTCATCATCAAATCCAAGAGAAAGAGCTCTCCTTGAAAAAATCATTAATGTTCTTATACTTTCACTTATATATATAGCAAATAGTACTATTGTATGAGCTTGTGAGTTTGAAAACACTTCAAACCTTAGAATCTTTTATGTGATGGGTGGTTCCTAGTGATCTTTGAAAAAAACTAAATAGTGGTTTACTAGTTAGCCTTGGAGAAAACTAGTATTTGGTTAGATGTGAACCTTAAGAAAACATCATTGTATTCTCGATTAAGAGATAATAAAAGAACTCTCAAGTAAGCAAGCTTAAGAAAAGGACATAGACTCTAGTTGATGGAGTGAAACTTTTATAAATCCCTGCGCACTTTTTTCTTTATCCTTTTTTATTTACTTACTTTATTTGTGCTTAACATTACTTGATTTGTTTTTTATCTTTGGTTGAGTAAATTTAGTTGTAATTTTGATTTTACTAAAGTTTTTAAAGTAACCAATTCACTCATCTCTTGATTGCACGTGGGCCAACAATATCATATCAAAATTTAGGAGTGAAATGTCCTATTGAACTACATTTACACATATAGATAAAGTATATGGTACACAAGAGAGAAATAAAGAAGCAAGGTGGTGTGATTAGTCAATTGATGGATATAAAGTCAAAGGAGTTAACTACTCCATATTTTATAAATGGGAAATTGTGTTGCACTGGGCCAATATTCACATATGATGACTGATAGCCACCTTCTCCCATGCCTTTTCTTTTATACCTTCTCTCTATAAGTTTGTCACTTGTCTTCACATTTCTCAAAAAGCATTGGCAACCTATTCATCCCTTATTCTCCTTATAACCAAACGAACAATAGTTTTTTTGTAGAATAAACATTTGTTTGTATTGTGCAACTATGTACTACCATCGCTACAGACTTAGATTCGCAATTTTATTTTCCTATTAAAATATAAATCATTTATGGAAATGAATACAAGAAAATTTATAAAGTAAATTTTAACATCTCAATTTTTTAATTTTAATATATTTATGCAATTTTTAGGTTAGGTTATTTCTTGTTTATTTTCCCAAATCATCACCTTTTTCTTTACGCAATTGAAGAGAAATGAAATTAAAATAAAATATGGATGGATATCTTCAGTGCTAATATCCAAATTAACCTACACAAAAAATATACAATATACAAGTATCATCTTGTTTCACCTAAAAGAATATCATATTTTAGTATGAACAATGAATCCACCACATAAAAAAGGCTAAAAGCTTCATCTCCTATTTAAGGTTGTCAATCAATAACTGTAAATATTAAGAATAATTTTATCAAAAATTTTTTGTCAATAATTTTTGGAAATATGGGATTACTTATTATGGTAATGATACAAACATACACATATATTGAAATCATACTTGATCCAATAGGATTACAAAATGTCAACAAAAGTATAATCCCAATGCACTTAGAAATTAAAAGTAAACGTATATGTCACTATAACAACATGAAGTATAATGCAATAACTTAATAAAAAAATATGATACCATGCATGTGAAGTGCACATCCATATCATAGCCAACTCGATTATCTTAATTCCTGAAATAAATAAATAAGTAGATCTTTATAGAAATTAGTTGATCCAATGTATTGATGAGGAAAAATCTTTTAAAAATTTGCTTAACAATTAATGCCTCACCAAAAGATTGTCACTTCCTTATATTAAATCATGCAAAATTTACCTTATGTTGAATCTAAAGTTCCCTTACAATATTTTTTAAAATGATAAACACAGTTAGCTAGCTAATAAAGTTTATTAATAAGCACACAAGATGATGAGAACATAACACCAAAGTTTAAATGATGTTGAACAACTCACCTTAACTTGACAACTATTATGATTGACATCCTCATAACTATTTAGCTCAATCAAAACCTACATGTGTAAATACAAGATCATGAAACTTAATTTTAGAATATGTACCTACCAAGTGTTTTAAATAAAACATAATGTAAGAAACAAAGGTTTACCTGTCTGTCATGATTCTTACTTTTCTTCTTAGTTTTTCTTTCTGTTCCATTCTTAATCCTTTTAAGAGCTTCTTTAGCAAATAAAAGGGTCACGGATCATAGCACCTTTCTTGATATAATTATGGCCAAAATGCGCATATGGTTCTCCAACTTGGCAAACTCGAGTGAGTTAGTCCTTTTTGTTTGACTCAGTGTAAGTTAGTCCTCCAACTTTCCAAATTAAGCGTGTTAGTCCCTAAAGTCCACTAAACTAAATGATTTAGTCCATTGTCTAATAAAAATGGGTCCAGCTTGGAACCTTGTGACTTAACGACATTTGTTCGAGCGGCTTAAAAATAAAGGTCTAGGGTGGGTAGTGGCCTAGTTGTTCAAGTGGCTATTTGACATATATGCGAATCAACACCAACTCCCAGTGAATCGATGAAATCGACCCAGACGTTCTACTCCAAGCTAGCGAATCGACCAATTCGGCGGAAATGCGGCGGATTTGGTGGAGATGCAACCCATCGTCTTTCCTCCGATGAATTTGGTTTTGTCCCCCTCCGATGACGATGATTCTCGAATCCGCAACCCATGTTCTCTTCTCCGTTCATGAAATCGAGCTCAACGCTCCCACTTTCAGTGCTCTAATCGGCTCCCATTTTTGGCATCACATCCCACTCCGGTGAGTGAATCGGCAAATCAGCTCCAATTCCTGGCAAAATGGCTATTCGAGTGGCGAGAGACGAGTGGCGAAAGGCAAGATGGGATTGCAACGCTTATTCCACACTATAAAATTTACAAATCAATGAAGGTCGAGCGGTGAGGTCCGAGAGACGGTAAGTGGTGGCAATAAGAAAAGAGGCGGAAACGGTGTCTAGAAAATGAGAGGAAAGAAAGATGGAGATGCCCTACGCTACATCAGCAAAAATTCTAATACCGTCTGGCCTACCATCCATTTTGGACTAACTTGCTAAATTTTTCAAAATTGAGGGACTAACTCATACTAAGTCAAAGATAAATGACTAACTCATCAGAGTTGGCAAAGTTAAGGGACCATATGTGCATTTTGGCCTATAATTATTATATTTCTCATTTTCACCATGATGACATTCACAATGCTCAATTATGATCCTCTTGGATTGTAGTTGAGATTTGTTGAAACTAACACACTTTTGCAAAATCTCCTCTGATTTAGGATATGTAAAGTCACAACTCTCATCACATAATGTTTTTTTTATCATATATCCAATCTTATGCCCATCAGCATCTTCACTGTGTGACATGGTAAGACTGGGGGGACTTCCGGTGAAGGAGGAACGCCTAAAAGGAAGGTTGCCCAGGGGAGACCGCCTGAAATACTCAAAGAATAAAGGTTAGAAGGTCCCCAGAGTGTTTTTCCGAGGAGGAGCCTCTGACGCCCAAGTCAGTGTTTGAAGGAGGAAGGTGAGTATGAAGTAGAGAGATTCTTGCCTTTTTCAGGTCTGTCATCCCCCTTATTGAGACCATTTCCTAAATGTATATAGGAGGATGTGACCCGTTCAGATCATGACACGTGTTCGGTCGGATATAACCAGTACTTTTGGGCGTGGGGGCCTCTAGCCGACTGTAGGCCGCTCGGGTCAGAGGCCAACGCTGAAGTAAGCCTGTGTGACAGGACGTGTGCGATGACGGCGTGTCAGAGCACATATAAGGGCGGCGTGTTGCGTACGAGGACGACATGTCACAGGCTCCTTAATTGTTTCTGTCGTATGACCGAGGTCTCTTCGATAGAAGGGATCTCTTCGAAATAGCGGCCCTTTCTCCGAAGTCGTCTCAGCAACCCGGGAGTCCTCTTGGCACTCAAGCTCCTCCTTCGGGGGCGTTTCTCCTGTCGAAGGCGACAGGTCTTTCTCCTCCGAGACTGGTTCAGTTGCTTTACCAAAAGAGGCGACGCACCATATTCCCGAGGTTAATACCATCGTTCCTAGGGGTGCTGGTAGATCACCGAGGCCGGATGTCCAAGGCATTAGACACCCTGCTTCCGAGGTCGGTGCTCGTACTCCGTTTAGGCGACGCCTGTCTTCCCGAGTGTGGTGCCTTTCTCGAGCTTATACGTTTACGGGGGAGATAGCACTTCGACTATCACATGCCCCCCCTTGGAAAGCCAAAGTGGAAACTTTGGCTTATACACTTCCTTCGAGCACCTTTCAGGACTCAGAGTGGGACGTCCAGTAAGGAGACACTTCGGCGCCCGAAAACGTGTTCTGCCAGCTGAGGTGGCACTGCTTGTCCTCTAGTTAGTCCCTTGGTGTTCTCAAGGTGCGCAATCTCTTTATTTTTATCTTTTTTGCTGCAGGTCAGTGGACTGTTGCGTCTTGTACCCAGGGATGTCAGTCTGGATAGGCGTGCCTGAGGTTTCGTGGTGTCAGAAAGCTTGTCCTCGTTTCACGCATTAGATGACACGTGGTATGCAGTGATTGGGGGTGGTCGCGTCGATTATACCAGCCGCGTCTTTTCGCCTTCGAGAAGTAATTATGGTGACGATTTGCCTTCACGGAGCAGTTATAACGACGATTCGGCTACCCCTCTTCGGCCTATATAAATCTTTTTTCCGTCATAACCCTCACTTGCTCTTTTTTGCCTCTGTTTTGCTCTCGTCTGTTTCCAAGCACTTTCCTCTCTTTTGCGGCGGTACTAGTGGTAGAGCTAGTTCCGGCAACCATTCACGATGGCATCTTCTAATCCAGACTTCGGCAAACGTTTCGGTAGGTTTCAATTCTAGAGGTCCCTCTGCTTTTTCAAGTTTCCCGAAGTTGTTTTTCTTCTTCCCTAAGTCCCTTGATTTCTTTCCGAAGTCTCCTTCCTCTGCTGAACATGTCTTCTCCTGTCCCCCTGGTGTCTGTCCAAGCTATTCCTGAGAGCTGGCAACCTCTCATGTCTCAACCCTGTTGCTCCACTTTGGAAAAATTAGCGAAGTGGACGACCAAGTTCTTTCTTCCCTCTTACGCCACCACCAGACTTCCTCATCCCGGTCACTTCAATTTTATGAACAGGACTGACGAGGTTACCGTTTTCCGTGCCCAACTGAAGGCCGAACTTCGGTTTCTTCCACTGAAGATGATTTGCGACTTTTTTCAATTTCATGGCATAGCCATGAATCAGCTTCCACCTAATTCTTACTGTTATTTCAAGGACTTTCTCTGCATGTGTGGGGTTTTCAAAATAGAACCCCACTTCATCATGTTCATGCAGTATTACAAGCTCTATCCGGTCCTGAAGGGTGGCTTCTATTTTATGCTACCTCGGGGATCTAGGAGCAAAAAATACATGTTCACCTTCGACACTAAAGATAGTTGGCCAGGGTGGCAAAAGAAGTTCTTTTTCCTGAAAGTGGCAGAGGCGTGGTCGGGTGTACCGACTAAATGGGCTCGGGGAAAGCTGGAGATGGACGTCGTTGATCCCAAGAAGTTGCTAACTCCTGAGTTGGCGGCAAGATTTACGGACTTCGACAACCGTATCCGTGCTGTCGCCGACTGAGATGCCGAGGTCCCCCCACGCTCCCTCTATCCCTTCCCCATTAAGTGGACCCTCATGACCGAAGAGGTTCTTCGGGAGCTAGGGGTGGTAAAGGAGCATAAGATGGACCTTGGTATGCCAGCTCTTGCTACTGATGGGAAGGAGTCCTGGCTGGTGATGCTTCTTCGATGGGAGCTCACTTATGAAGCCCTTTTTTAGAGTAAGTTTCTTTCCGAATTTTTAGTATAAGTATCCATCTTGACTTACATTGATATTTTCTTTCTTTTTCAGATATGGGTGACGAGTCAGCCAGTTACTACAAGTCCCTCTTCCTCGGCTAAGCCGAGAAGGGGGAACAAACGAAGAAGGGTGCTTCAAAGAGGCGCAAAATGTCTGGAAGTGGGCCATCTTCGGCCAAAAGGGCGAAGAAGGACCTCCTTCCCCCACCCCCGGAGGACGCCGTGGAAGTCGGCGGCCAGCCCGAAGTCCCGGCCAACCTGCTACCCGAGGTGGCCACCAGTGCGCTTTCCCGGAGTCCTGCTATGTTGGCGGACATTTTGGGTTCTTTGGCAGGAAGCCCTTCTGCTGAGGAGCTCGATGAGCGCAGAAAGAGCAAGGGCAAACACGTCCCTGCCAACGTGGAAGAAGTGCGGGACTCCGACGACGATGTTGCCGTGGTTGTGCCAGGTTTGTTCCTTAAACATTTTCAGCACCATAAATCTTATAGATACATGGCTAAGGAACGATGTCTTAATGGAAACGTTTCTTGACTTTGCAGAGGAGATGGTGCCCTCATCCTGGATGGTGGAGCATGCCCGGAGGCGGGCTCTTCGGGATTCCCACATCCCGAAGGATAGGGTCCCGAGGGAGCCTTTCTGGGCTTTCACGGAGGACATGAATTTGTTCTCCGATGACTGCCAACAAATGGCTCCCTAGATGGCGAGGGGCGTACTCACCCAGGCTTCCTTCAACTCGGTTGTCGAGGAGTGTGAAAACGATGAGGTCCTCGCTGCCAAGATGTTTGAGCATGCTGCCCAGGTACTCTTCAGACCCTTTATTTTTTCTCCCAATTTTTTCTAAGTGTTTGGCTTTCTTTGTGCGAGTTTTACCAAGTGTCTACCTCCCTTTTTTTTGCAGCTCTTGGGGTATAGCGGCTACTTCAGAGCTTGGGCAGCAAAACAATCTTCGGTCCGAGCCTGGGCCAAAGACTGTCTGGAGAAGGCCAAGGTCTTCTGTGCCAACTTGGTCGTTAAGAATGCCGAGTTGAGCCGAATAGCCAAGGAAGAGGTTGCTAAACTTCGGAATGAACTCTTGAAGGGGTAGGAGGTGCTTTTGAAGGACTTTTCCCAGAAGATGTCCGACCTCGGTGCGAAGGTCGTGAGCTTGACCTCGGTTAACGAGGCCTATCAAAAGGAGAAAGAGGAAGATTCCGCTTTCCTGGCGAAGGCCCTCGCTGAGAACGCCGAACTTCAGGCCGAGGTCGAGGCCCTGAAGAATGAGACAAAGAAGAAGAAGAAGACGAAGAGGTTGGAGAAGGAGGTTGCTGATCTGCAAAACGAAGTGGAAGACTTGTCTATCTAGAAAGACAAGGCTGTTCAGACAACTAAAGTTGCCTTCCAAGATGGCTTCTGTCTGGCTCGTCACCAAGCTCTGACAAAATACCCAGATCTCGATTTTTCCTTCTTAGCTGCCCTGAACATTCCCGAGGGGCCTCGCTGGACGTGGTTGAAGATTGAGCTCCTTAATCTGCCCTTTGCCCTTCCTCTGGCATCGAAGGAAATGGCTAAGGACATAGGGGCTGGAGCATCCCATGACGCCAGGGTTCCTTAGGTGTTTAGGGCTTTTGTCTTCTTCTTTTTCTTTGTAATTTTCTTCTTGTAATCTCCTCCTTGTAATAAGGCCTTCTTAATGACATGTTTCCCTTTTCTTTAAAAATTTGTTTAGTCCTTGAGCAATAATCTTTGTTTCCAAGAGTTGTTTCGACCAATTTCGGTCTAGTGCCCTCGGGAAGATATCTCTAGCTCTTTTTGTCGACCGTTTTTTGGGAAACATTAGCTTTTGACGAATACCGTTTGGCCTTTTTTATCAGCCACATTCGGCGGACGCGCTTTTCGGGGAAATGACCCAACCAACTTCGGAAGGAATACACAATTTTCATAAGTACGTACTTGAGCCTTGTTCGAAAGAACTCTTAGGTGAAATCATTTTCCTGAAAATTGTTTGTACTTAGAAAAAAATTTCTAACTTGTACAAATTTTTTATTAAAATTTTAAGCGTAGAATTTCTTTAAGGCATCAGAGTGCCAAGTATTTTTCAGTTCTCCACCTTCGGTATCGCCAAGCTTATAGACTCTGTTTCGAACCTTTTTAAGGACCAAATAAGGCTCTTCTCAGTTAGCCCGAAGTACCTCGTGAGATGGCTTTCGAGGTTTGAACTCAGCCTTTCGGAGAACGAGGTCTCCCTTCCTTATCCCTTTCGCCTAACGCGTAAGTTCGTAGCTGTAACCACTCTTTGCTGAAAGGCTTTTCTTCTAAGTTCAGCCATTTCTCTATGTTCGTCAATTAGGTTGAGCTTAGTTCTTAACCCTATGTTATTTCCTTCCGCGTCGAACACTTGTACCCTAACTGATGGCTGGACTACCTTGATAGGAATAATGCCCTCTGTGCCGAAGACGAACGAAAAAGGTGTCTCGCCCGTGGCCCTTAGGGGTGTTGTCTGATAGCTCCATAGCACACTGGGAAGTTCCCTTGGCCATTTTCCCTTTGCTTCCCCCAACTTCTTCTTCAGACCATCTTTTATGGTTCTGTTAGATACCTCTACTTGTCCGTTGCTCTGAGGATAAGCTACGGGGGCGAAGTGCATTTTTATCCCGAGGTCGGTGATGAATTCTTGGAATCCCTTGTCGATAAACTGGGAACCATTGTCGGCCATTATCACCCTCGGTATGCCGAATCTGCATACAATGCTCTTCCAGATGAATTTTTGTATGTCCTTTGCCGAAATGGTCGTTAGGGGCTCTGCCTCGACCCATTTAGTGAAGTAATCCACTGCAACCACGCAGAACTTCACTTCTCCAGGTGCTGTCGAGAGTGGCCCGATGAGGTCAATACCCCATACTACAAAGGGACAGGGGTAGTTGACCGAGGTTATCGATTCCGAGTGTAATATCTAGATGATGGCGTGTCTTTGGCAATTACCATATTTCTGGACGAACTGCTTTGCGTCCTTTCTTAGGGTGGGCCAAAAGTACCCCTGGCGGAGTGTTACTCCTGCCAGGGCATCAATTCCGATGTGGGAACCACAAGCCCCCTCGTGGACTTCTTCGAGAACTGTCCTAGTGTACTCTTCGCTGACACACCTTTGTAGCGGACTTGTATACCCCTTTCAATATAATTCTTCCCCAATTAGGAAATATCGTCCGGAGCGTCTTCGCACTTTTGCTGCTTCACGAGGGTCATCAAGAAGCTCCAAGGTTGTGAGATACCTTTTTATAGAATTTTTCCATCATTTTTCCGAGGTTGCTATGCTCATTATTGCTATGCTTGGATGGCTTAATACCTCAGTGGACTTTCTTGATTTGGCCAAACTATCCGCTTCAGCATTATCTCGACGAGGCACGTTCTCAATGTTCACTGCATCGAATTCTTAAATGAGCTTTGACACGAGCTCGTGATATTTTTCCAAGGTTGGGTTCTTCGCGGTATAGTCCCCTGCCATCTGCCGGACCACTAGCTGAGAATCGCTGTGGGCCTTCAGGTTTCTTACGCCAATTTTTCTAGCAAAGCGTAACCCTGCTATGAGGTCTTCATACTCTGCCACATTGTTGGTGACATTGAACCCGAATTTGATGGCCTTCATGACTTCCATTCCTTCGGGGCTGTGAATGATTACTCCAGCTCCCTAGTACTCAGAGCCAGAGGCCCCATCTACAAACAGAGTCCACTCTGGTTCACTTTTGCCGAGGTTTGGTTGACCATCCTCGGCAATTGGTACTTCGACAATGAAATCCGCTAAAGCTTGAGCTTTTATTGCCTTTCTCGGCTCATAGGTGATATCATATTCGCCGAGCTCTATGCACCATTTGGAAAGCCTTCCCGAATGGTCTACCCTCTTCATGATATCCCGAAGAGGTAGGTTACTTCGAACAATAATGAGGTGGCCTTGGAAATACGAGTGCAGTCTCCTACTTGCAAGCACCAGGGCGTAAATAGCCTTTTGCAGTAGGGGGTACTTGACTTCAGCGCTATGCAGGGACCTGCTTACATAGTATACTGGCCATTGTTCCTTCCCCCCATCCTTCACAAGAACCGAACTTAGTGCCTTTTCCATGACTGCGAGGTATAGTACGAGGGGTTCTCCTTCCCGTGGCTGCCGGAGTGTTGGTAGACGAGCCAGGTAGACCTTAAGCTCTTCCCAGGCCTTTTGGCAGTCTTCATTCCAAGGATGCACATTACTTCTGAGGTCGCCACCATTTTTTGCTGCCTTGGTGAGGACCTTAAAGAACGGTCGGTAGTGATCCCCATATCTGGAGATAAACTTGCTAAGGGACGTTATTCTCCCTGTGAGCCTTTGCACATCTTTCATTGTGGCAGAAGTTCGGAATCCTAGTAGCGCCCTGACCTTTTCCGGATTGGCATCGATACCCCTTTCCAACACCATAAAATTGAGGAACTTACCCTTTCTTACGCCGAAGACGCATTTTTAGGGATTCAGACAGATTCCGAAGGTTCTCAATTGGTGGAAAGTTTCCTCCAAGTCTATGATGTGACTGCTAGGCACTTTGCTCTTGACTATCATATCATCGACATAGACTTCCATGTTCCTTCCTATTTGGGCATTGAAGACTTTGGTCATTAGCCTCTGATAGGTGGCTCCTGCATTTTTAAGCCCGAAGGGTATTCTGATGTAACAATATGTACCAACTTCAGTAATGAAGGCGGTTTTTTCCTCGTCTACGGGGTCCATCCTGATTTGGTGATACCCATTGAAGGCGTTGAGGAAATTCAGAAGACTGTACTCGGCGGTCGAGTCCACCAGTTGGTCTATCGGCGGCAAAGGATACGAATCCTTAGGATAAGCGTCATTCACATTTCAGAAGTCGATACACATTCGGAGCTTGTCGCTCCCTTCTTTTGTGGTGATAACCACATTGCTAAGCCATTCGGGGTATTTGACTTCCCTAATTACACCTACATCTATTAGGTGCTGAACTTCGGTTTTTACGAAGTTGTTTTTATGCGCTGAGAGGCTTCGCTTTTTCTGACGAATAGGCTTTGCCTCTGGGCGCACTTTAAGGCTATGCTGAATTATGCGAGGGTCTACCCCAGGCATGTCCTTCGGCGAGTAGGCAAACAGATCTTTATTCATTAACAGGAAAGATACAAGTTTTTCCTTGTCGCCTTCGGCCAATTTTTTCCCTATTCGGGTATTTTGGCCTGAGACAAGTTCTATATCTTCCGTTTCTATTTTTTCAAGGCCTTCTGTTCTTTCTCCCATTGGCTTTTCTGTGAGGACGATCTTCACTCTCGTAGTCTGTGTGCAGTTTGTCACCGAGGCTTTTCTTGCTTTGACAAATACCTTCCTCACCTCCCCTTGATCGATGAAGATCTCAGCATCTCCATCCTTTTATGGCGAATGTGACAGTCAAATACTTCACATTCGGGCGGATGTGAAGGTTTCCTTGCGTTTGCCTCCCAAGGATGGCGTTATATGACGAATGGACATCTATGACGATCAACCTTGTCATTGTGGAGGCGAACAGCTCGTCTTTGTTCTTTAGTGAAATTCCTCTTAACATCAGGGGAAGATCAATCCAACCGAGGACGGGGAGTTCGGACGGTCCCACTCCGAACGTAGGAGAAGTGACGGGCTTGAGGTCGTTCCTTGAGATGCCCAAACTCGGTAGCAAATGAGAGAATAAGACGTCAGCATTAGAACCATCATCAAGCAGTACTCTCTTGACGTCCCAACTTCCTATCCTTGCCATGACCAGCAGTGGATCGTCATGGGGGAATATTACGGTAGACCCATCCTTCCGAACAAGCTTTTTTGATGGGTTGCTGTGTTCCATCACCAAAATTTCCCTGGCTTTTCTTTTCCTTTCTGCCGACGGTAGTCCTGTGGTGATCATTTGTATTACTCCTGCCGGTGGTGGTGTCTTCTGGGACTTCGGTTCCGGCGTCTTTCAGAGTCATATTCCTCGTCATCACCTTTTTCTTCCTTTTTCTTTCTCTCCTTTGGGATGGGCATTCGTAGGTAACGTCAAAGTTGGCCCTGCTTTATCAGAGATTCTATGTACTTCATCAGCTGAAAGCAATTTTCAGTATCATGTCCATGATCCCTATGGAACTGGCAAAATTTCTTCATGTTCTTTTTGTTATCCGAGGTCATGGCCTTTGGTCGTTGGATTTAAGTTCCTTGCCTTTCAATGGCCATGAGGATATTTGTCCTTGTGGTGTTTAGGGGAGTAAAAGTTAGCGGCTTTTTTCCTCTAAGCTTCCGAGGTCGTCCCCCTGGTTCGGCTGGGTAGCGAGTTTGTTGGCTCGGCCCCTCGGTATGGATATGATCGAGCTTTGGGCCTCCCATACTCAGCTCTTCAGCAGTCATGTGCTGCTCAGCCCTTCGATAAAATTCACCGAGGGTGTCCGGGGAGTCCTTAGAGAACTCGTAGAACAACTGTGAGTCTCTCCGAAGTCCCCCTATCATGGCGAGGATGTGTATTTCTGGCCTAAAATCCGGAACGCTCAGGGCTTCTCTGTTGAACCTTTCGACATGGTCGCGAATAGTTTCTCCATTCCTCTGTGCTATATTGAACATTTGGACTGGCATTTTTGCCGTTAGCCTGCTTCCGATGAATTACAGTGTGAAGGCGGTAGACAACTCTTGGAATGCCATGATGGTTCCAGGAGCTAACGAGTTGTACCATGTCGTTGCTGGTCCAGCGAGAGTGACCTCAAAGCATTTGCACAGAGTGGCGTCATCAGCACCGTGTAATACCATGCTGCACCTGTATTTAGTCAGGTGAGCTTGAGGATCACTTCGCCCGTCGTAGGTTTCCAACCGAAGTACCCGAAAGTCACTCGGCATGGGTGATTCGACTACTGGTCGGGTACTCTGACAACCTAGACCAAATGGGCTTCCGAGCTACCTATCTCTCCACTTTTTCTAGCCTATTTAGGATTTTTTCCATAAGGAGTGTGGCACTGGGCTCTTCTTCTTGCTGCCTCGAGGCCTCTAGCAATGGAGAGCGACACCTTCTTTTTTGAGAGTAACTTTGGCGCCGAGGAGATTGCGATTTCTCTTCTGGTGAAGAACTCCTTTAGCGGGGAGTCCCGGGCAGCTTGAGCCCCGTTTCTCCAGTAGGGCGAACCCTGGGGGGTATATTTTCCGTCGAGGACTCATCACGTTAGTCCCCGCTTCCCGAACTCTGGTGAGTTGACTTTGTACTTTTCTCTCGACGAGGTGCTGGGGAGGAGGGCTTTCGGCCCGGAGGCGGCTGTGGCCATCTTCGGTCCAGTTGCTGCATCATTTCAGCCACAACGGAGTGCTGAAAATCATGTAGGAAACCCATGGTAATGGTTAGAGGACGTTTATCCTCAAGCAAGGAAGTCCCTGCTACAGGCTGTTCGATAGCCGGTTGTACCTCTGGCGCGGACGGGGACTTCGAGAGCCCCTTATCCTTGGAACGCCGAGTTTCAATGACGGCCAACTGGGGGTAGTTTCCCACAGACGGCACCAAATGATGCCCATCAGCATCTTTACTGTGTGACATGGTAAGACTGAGGGGACTTCCGGTGAAGAAGGAATGCCTGAAAAGAAGGTTGCCCAGGGGATACCGCCTGAAATACTCAAAGAATAAAAGTTAGGAGGTCCCCGGAGTGTTTTTCCAGGGAGGAGCCTCCGACGCCCAAGTCAGTGTTTGAAGGAGGAAGGTGAGTATGAAGCAGAGAGATTCTTGCCTTTTTCGGGTGTGTCATCCCCCTTATTGAGACCATTTCCTAAATGTATATAGGAGGATGTGACCCGTTCTGATCATGACACGTGTTCGGTTGGATATAACCAGTACTTTTGGGCGTGGGGGCCTCTAGCCGACTGTAGGCCGCTCGGGTCAGAGGCCAAGGCTGAAGTAAGCCTGTGTGACCGGACGTGTGCAGCGACAGCGTATCAGAGCGCATATGAGGGCAGCGTGTTGCGTACGAGGACGACATGTCAGAGGCTCCTTAATTGTTTCTACCGTACTCTCGAGGTCTCTTCGGTAGAAAGGAGCTCTTCGGAATAGCGGCCCTTCCTCCGAAGTTGTCTCAGCAACCCAGGAGTCCTCTTGGCACTGAAGCTCCTCTTTCGGGGGCATTTTCTCCTGCCGAAGGCAACAGGTCTTTCTCCTCCGAGGCCGGTTCAGTTGCCTTACAGAGGGAAGCAACGCACCATATTTCCAAGGTTAATACCATCGTTCTCAGGGGTGTTGGTAGATCACTGAGGTCGGATGTCCAAGGCGTCAGACACCCTGCTTCCGAGGTCAAACGACGCTTGTCTTCCCGAGTGTGGTGCTTTTCTCGAGCTTATACGTTTACGGGGGAGATAGCACTTCGGCTATCAGAATCTCCTCAAGAATCTTTCTCAGTATATGCCAAAGGCAAAAATGATGTCTAGCACGAGAGAAAACTATAGAAATTGCAACTTTCATGGATTTGTCCTGGTTAATTAGTATCGCCTTTGGAGCATGTCCCCCCATTGCTCTTAAACATGTTTGCAGCAACCAAATAAATGTTGGCATGATCTTATCCGCAAGTAGTGCACATCCAAGTAATATGGATTGAAAGTGATTATTAACTCCAATGAAATGAACAAAAGGCATCTTGTACTTATTTGTGATGTAAGTAGTATCGAATGATACAACATCACATACTTATAGTCTTCTCTTCCCTTAGAATCAACCTAAAATACATTTCTCAATCGATGATCCTCTTCCAAATCCATGGCATAAAAAAAATTAGGATCATTTTCTTGCATATGGATAAAATAGTCAAGCATAGCATTTGCATCTCTTGATTCCAATGTAAGTAGTTGTTTTTCGTCTAAATAATTTCCGATATCTCTTTCAACACAGCCAACATTTTAATAGCCATCTATTTCTTTAGCCATTGCAGCAAAAATTTTACCTAGGCGTACTCCAACACCATGTAAATTGTCAATGTTACTCTTATTGGTCTCTGAAACTTATCTGTGGCATGGAAACAAATAAGCTTCATTGGGAAATAATTCATGATTGTGATCTTTAACAAAATTGTGGACAACCCATTTGACATTAAAACTTCTTTTCACGTGAAGACCAGTTATATAGCCAATTTTCAAACTAGGCCTTGGGTTGACGGCGGTAGTTTTACGCTTAACACCGTATCTTGTGCACACAAATTTGGCATCAATGAGATCTCCAGATACTCCCTTCATCCCATAAATTTTGATACATTTGACTTTTTGTTGTATTTTGACTCAATTTTATTCATAATATTGTTTGTTAAAAAAAATAAAAAAAAAATAGATTTAGAAACTACATATCTTGAATTATCATTCATATACAAAGATTTTGTATTTATATATTAAAATGTTGAAAATAAAAAATCATAGATTAATTGCCAAAAACAAATGGAGCAAAACTTTTGGGACAGAGGGAGTATTTTTTAGCAACAACTAGTAAATTTTGATGTGCCAAAACCAACAGACTTTGCATACTCCAAACATAATTGATAGGCAGCTTCATGAGTGTTAAAATCCATACCGATAAATGGCTCTTTTTATGAAACTTGATCAATATCATTGCTTTGTACCTTCTTTGAGTGTTCGACAGGCTCGTTAAACTTGATCAATGGTGTCTCTTTATATCGATCCTTGTCTACATCCTTCAATTGCTCGTCTTCTGCCTTATCGTCGATGTCGCAAATAGCAAAGAGGTTGGGCTATCTCATCATCGACGTTTCAAGCGGTAGAGAGGCAACGTAGAGAGAGTTCAATTACTTCACTTTTGTTGATGCTATGGCCTGATACCTACTGCCAACAAATCCACCATTGTTGCTCCAAGAATACCTATTGCAAAAGAGAGAAATTGGGGAGTTTCAGGGTAGAGACTTTCTAGTTTTGTTACTGCTGCTTCATTTTAGGTTTTGTTTTGTTATTTTATTCTTTTTATTTTAGAGGACCCATTCTCATCTTTCTAATGGGCTTGAAGCTCATAAAAACAATTAATTTGCCACGAAACTTATTTTTCCCAGTTTATAGAGAGAATGTGCAAAAGAGAAGGTGTGGGAGAATATGCCTATCAGTTCTCTTCATATACTCTTTTTAAATTAGTTGATAAAATTTTAGGACCAAAAATGATTTTGAACCTATAGTTTTGTGGGATCGGGTCAGTTGCCTTGCCATAGGGCTCAATCATATGATGCTCTTTGATCTAGTGACGGCCTGATTTGCAGAGCTCAGCTTAGTTGGTCAAGGCCCACAAAATTAATATAATTTTTGTTTTCTATTTATTCTCTAATATGACAGTTGATCGAGCTATATATTCATCGAAAATTACAAGGCTTGGTTTTTTTTTTTTTTTTGGGTTTATACTCGATCAATTACAAATTATAAGTTGTAAGAGGCGAACTCAGTTGTATTTAGAAGCTAAGCAAACACTTCCTGTATTTCTTTTTTTGCTTTTAGTTTTACAGGTTGAAAGATGCACAATAATATCCTTAAAATAAAAACAGAAGGCAGATCAACAAAAATAACAATTTTTTTTTTTATATTAAAAAAAATAACAATATCTTTTAATCCTTTCACCGGGGGCAGGTTCAAAATTTTACATAAGCCGGTTATGTGAAGACACGTTGCAACTGACAGTGGGACTTAGAGAAAAAAGTAGGAGGTACGTTACATAATCATTTCGACCAATAAAATAGCGTCACCTTTCCCTTCTTCTTTTAAACGTTATTATAGAGCTTAATTAGCGTACGGTGGCCTGCCTGTGCCAGCTCCAACGCAAAACTTCACCCAACTCACACTTCCTTTCCAGTTCACTGATCTTCAACTTCAAACAATTGCAGCTGCAGACTTGCAGACATCAATGGCGGAAACAACTCCGGACTCTGTCCTCTTGTCGGTCTCAGGTACCTTCTGTCCTGATCTACAACACTCACGTCCTCTGCTTTTTCATGTCTTCTCATTTCTATCCTTTCTTTTGGTCAACCCATCTTCTGACTTCCTGTGTGGTTAGCCTGAGACATAGAATTCTCTCCAGGAAATGAGGGACTAAATTGACTGCAGTAGTTAGTACTTCTGTTCCTTGAGCTCTTTTGGCTCGTTTGTTTTGATATGGATAAGTCAAAACCCCTGTTACTTTTAACCCTAGTTCATGAGATGAGTGAAATGGTGATTAGTATGATTTGCAAATACCTAGGAACTTGATTTCTCTTCTCTTTTTTGTCAGAAAAACGCTAATGAAGCATGCCCATACAATATACAGATATATATAACCTAACTATGCCCATTGAGTCTTGAGGTTGAATTCAGAGTCCAGAGAATGGATCTAAGCCTCGCATTTGATTCTTCTAGCAGAAAAGAAACCAGAGTCACGCAACCTATTCAGAAAAGCAAAGGAGGAGGCGAAAGCCGTGCTAGAAAATGCCAAAGAACATGCTGATGAACTGATCAAAGATCTTGATGAAAAAACTGGAGGCATCACAGCTCCTAACATGTTTAAAGCAGCAAAGAAAGAGATGAAAGCAGCTCTGCGCACCGGAAGAACACGTCTTCTCCACAAATTAGCTCGCAGGAAGACCAAGGATGGAGATGATATCGAGGATGTAGAAGAAAGCGAAACATCTGAAGAAGAAGAAGAAGAAGAAGAAGTTGATGGAACCACAGCAGCTGATTCTGAGGCTGTTGTTGAAGAAGCTCATCTGAAGAATGAGCCACAAGATAAAAGGTTTGCGCTGAATTTGCCTCCCACTTTGTGAGGATTTCGATTTGCAGATGTTTTTTAAGAGATCTGTTGGTTACCTGTTTTCATTCTTCATGTGAATCATGTGATCTTAGGAACCAATCTAATGGTGCAGAGTTCAGAAATGGCGAATCAGGTTCATCTCCCTGTCTCTCCCTCTCTCGGCTTGGTTCATTCGATGAGAATTACGTTTTCCAGAACGTCTAAAGATAAATAGAGACCATATAATAACAATTACATAATTCTTCGGGTGACTGGTTGAGCAATTAGTTTAACAGGTCACTCACTTTTTTATTTATTCATTTTTGCTTTGCTTTTATTTGGTAAGGAAATGGTGATAAGAAGCATCAACAGATCGAAAGTGCCAAGGAAGAGATTAAAGCAATTGTTCACCATGAGAAGCCAGCATATTCTCATCATGAAACAGCAACTCATGGTATTCCTTGATTTGTCAGAGTACGCTTAGAGGCTTTGAAATACAGGATTCCATCCTGACATATGTACACGGTCCTTTTGTTTTTCTGGTTAACAGTGGAAGCTACTGAGAGCGCCAAAGAAGATATTGGGGCGGCCGCACAACATGAGAAGTCAGATAATCATCATAGTCAACAAGGGAAAGAAGAAAATGGAGCTCTGGGAAAGAAAGAACCTGATGAGGATAAATCAATCCAGTCCTTGCAAAGGAAATGGGGGTTTATGCAGTGTGTTGGGGAGCTACTGGAGAAGGCATGCTCTCCCAAGTGAAGTAAAACTGCGTCTTGCTTGTGTTTTTTCCCCCGTTTCCTCTTTGTGAGTGGAAGTAAAACACATGTTTGTTTCTTTATGGGAGGAGAACTTGAGAAACTATGATAGTACCAGACTGTTGTAGCTTACTGCTCCAACTACTATCCCCTATGGACAGGTAATTGTTATCAGATATTGATGCTGTATGAATTACCAATGCCTGACGAATGATGGAGAGCAAACAAAATGCACGAAGAGCTTTAGATTCAATTAACAAACAAAAAAACAATGACCTAATTGATTTACAATCCAGGGGTATCAGATCTGGTGCATGATTATACCAGGAAGGAAGTGAAAATGCATCAGTGAACATAGAAAGGTAAGGGTGTTACGCCGTTACCTGTGCAGTTGAGCTTGACAAAGCAACCAAGTTCTCGTAGGCTGCCCATTTCAGTGGTTACCTGTCAAAGAGCTTCAAGTCATCGTATTCTTTGATTCGGGCTAATTCTCTTCACCTCCAACCTCTGGTTGAAGAGGTTTGCTTAAAATGAACAGGCACATATTGGGTGGTACTGTGAGCTGGCCCTATCAAACGAGATGAGCCTTGATCACCCGTGGCAGCTAATGACTTTGCCTTGAAGAGTGCTTTTGTCCTTGAGGAAAAAGGCTTCGCTCTTCATGTACCCTTTGGTTTTTCTCGTGGATTTAAGAACCAATCTCTCCCATCTTCCTGATACATGCGTTCTACCAAAATTCAATCACAATCAATCGAATTAAGCTCATCTGCCTTCAAAACTCCACAAACTAATATAGGTAGGAAAAGATCTAATGTTTTGTTTTGCTGCCAATGCTGGATAAAAAATCTAATATCTTCGAAACCTTAACCGACTTGCTTTCCACAGCAGTACTGCTTTCTCCTCCACCAGCAGTAGCCCCAGAACAAACAACAGGATGACTCACAGGTTTGGAGTTAAAAATTGAAGCCCATGATAAAGTGGACATAACAGTATTCCCTCTCAAGTTTGATATGGTTTTACGTGTCAATTGCTCTGAAGACTGACCTGTAGCAGATGGATTAACTGCCAGCTTCCAGGGGGTTGTACTCGTAAATTGTTTATCAGGTGCATGCTGACTCTCTTCTGCATTTTTATCCTTTTCCAGTTTTCTCTTAATTGAACAACTAGAGTCGAGAGCTATATGAGTTGAGCCTGTGGCACTTTTGTGCTGCTCTGAGAACCCACACGAGTCACTCAAAGTACCATTGAGTTCCCTCGAGATTGCACTTGGTTTATGCTGCTGATCAGATGCACACTGATTCTCCTGAAGATGACCATTCTTCACACTAGATGGGACTCCAGCTTGCCCCCTACACATAGAGTCATCTGCTAAATCTTTGCCAAAATAAAGAAAGCTCAGTCCTGGTGGTGCCACAGCAAGTGGACTTTCTTTCCTCGGCTGAGTCAAGTTCTGGTCTCTGCTTGATGTACTGCTCATGGCCTGGCTGGCATTACCATTCTCATTAGAATGCTGCTTCGATCCATCTCCATCACTTAATATCAAGCTGGCCAAACTTTTACCACTAGAAACAGTGGATGGGCCTTTGCTAAATGATAGAAAGTTTATGCCAGCGGGAGCAGCAACCATTTTGGTCACAACTGATCCTTTTGGACTTTCAATATTTTTTGTTGTGCCTAATGCACCCTCACTGGTCACGTTTCCAGTGGCACTACTCTGAGTCCTCCTTGGAGGTAGTTTACGTTGAACTGTTCTACTAGCATTCGCCATAGGTGATTTTGAAGAGGACAGTTCTTTAGCAGGCGTCTCCTTCGCATTCTGTTCCTTGCTAACCATCTTGTGTGGAGTTTCAAAAACATTCTGTTGCTGTTTGTTGTCTACACTACTTGGCATGGGTGACTTCAGTTCAGGTTTCTCATGCTGCAACAAAGATGAAGCACCTTCTTCACGTGGCACCTGAAGAAAGAACGCATTAGCACCCTGAATCATCTGCCCAGTACAACCTCTAGTGAATATTGTGCTTGATGTACTTCAGAAGCAAAAAAAAAAAAAAAAAGCACATTAGAAGAAAATGATGTTACCTGGTGCGAAAACAAGCAACCATCGCCTCTGCTGCAAAAACCTTTGCTAATGTAGTTGTCACATGGATACTTAGAGAGCAGATGATCAAAGGGACAATCATCACCTTTCATACATAAATTACGAGCAAAGTAACGGCATGGCTGAAAAAGACAAATGAAGGCAAAAATCAGGTTAGATTTCATGAATGATAGTCTAATCAACCAAATAGAAGATCCATGATATGAGAAGTACACTAAATGCATGCACGTTACATCTTGGAAAAAAACTATCCATTTCTTTAAAGTCTGTGTAGAATCTCTTACCACAAAACAATCCCAAATGGTCACCAGGTTAAATGCAATGATGACCAATAAATCATTTATAATTCAAAAATTTTGTGAGCAATGATTAATCAGCCCATAGTTATTAATGACTTCAGAAGTGAAGTTGTCAACTAGATCAGCTGGTGCCATACCTTGGATTTTGTCAAAGGCACTGCATCATGTGAAAATTTGCACTTGTCACCCTGAGAGACAAAACAAAAATAACCATAAGAATTAGGTGGACTAAAGAACATCTTGCAAATGAATATGGAATGAGTAATTTGTGAATTTGATCAAGCATGAGCCTTTGCACGATTTGTTTACAAAACAAGGTTGAAGTGAAAGAGGGTAACGATTTGAAAAAGAAAATCAAAAGCAGAAGAAAAATGGAATGCCAGGAGCATGGATGTGGGGCTAAGAAAGTTTGTTCTCTCTCCATATTTCCGCTTCCTGTTAACCTGCCTCTTCCAATCCATTCCATAAGAATAAGAAACTCCAATTCTCATTCTAGGAGTGAGGACTGGCATGTCCATTTGCAGCCTTCCTTGGATATCTGTTGGTGGAAAAGATTCGTGTACAAACAGCACTCTACAATGCTCCCCCAACCGTTACCAGGAAATTGTAACCCAACAAAATTCAAAAACTCCCAATACTAACAGACCTGATAAGATGCTATGATCCTTCCAGCATGAAAGGCATAAATATGATGATATGACACTTTTAGCCCTTGATTAGGTGAACCAAAGTTTGGAAATATAGGACTACCAGAACCATAGCCATGCAGTATATCATACAAGAAAATGACAACCTCATGGCATCTTCCAACGAGATAATGACGGCAATATGTTACAGTTTTGGGTTTCAGAATTGGCTTCACTTTTACTCTATCAAGACCAAGCTCTCGTCTCATTTTTGCCCGTTTCTTTCGTTCTTTGGCCTGCAAAATGAAATTGCAAAGAGTTTGTTACAAGAGAAGATTAATCATCATGCATGCCAAAATTTTTGCAGTGGGATGAGCTAAAAGAATGTTGGAATAACTCCCGACAAATGCCACACACAATTATAACAATAGACTAGTATATCAGGAGCAAGGAATGTAAAGCATGATCAGAACCAACCTTTAAAACATGTTACGGAGAGCATGAGCAACAGACACACACACACACACAGAGACAATGTAAAAGAACAAAGAATAAAGGGGAGAAGCAGAAGAAAGCATCCATTACCCTCTTTTGCTCCTTTGCAGGGCCCCGCTTTCTCCTTTTGCTTACATTGTCATCCTGTGAGTTTGTTTGAAAGCAAACCAACCAGTTAGAATAGCACACAAATTTTCTATGATAGACAACATTCCTAGAACTTTCAGATGAAAATGAGAACTCAAATGCTTGCACTCTATGCACACAACTTCCATTTCCCCTCCCTAAAAAATGGGCTACAGAACCATCCTACCATGAATTCTTCAACTTTTGATAAAACATTTGACATCTAGAAGGGAATAAAACCTTTAATTTAATTCTTTTATCAAAGCAAGAACAATGAGGGCAATACAATAGCAGCCTAGAATATTTGGAATCTAAAATACCAGGATGAGAAGACAGAGCAAACATGATAATCCGACAATGAATGAGCATATGCATTTGATTGCTATCAAACCAACATGAAGCGAAATGGAAATTGCCACATGGCAATCTAGCAAATCATACAACATAACATAGTTTTTTATATGAATTCCAGTTTTTTATATGAATTCTAGCTAAATGCCACTGACCAAAAATTCCTTCCATTGATATGACATTGTCACATTGACATAAAACTTGCCCACAGTCACAAGTGCAGAAAAAAAAAATGACCATGCCTAGGAAAGATGTAAGGACCAAGCTTATAGACAAATCAAGATTTAAGACAGAAAAACACAGAATAGTAACATCATAATCTTGTAAGAAACAAATTTTAAGTAACAACCAAGTAAGAATTATACCCTTTCTGTGGATGCAGCTTGTTTCCTTTTATTACCAGTTTGATCTAAATTAACCTCAGATTCCTTGCTCCAACCACAAATATTTCCAGAAACTTCGTCATCTCCATCCACTAACTTGTTCAAAATACTTTCATCAAATTCGATTGTTTTACTGTTACTTGTATCATGAACACCATGTACTGCTGGCAACTCGACACTTTTCCTTTTACTTCCATCCTCTTGATTTGAAGAACTCTCGTTTCCATTGGTCAATTCATTAGACAATTGACTTTTGTCTGCATTACTCCGTTGTGACAATATCGCATCATTAGCGAGCATATCAGCGGAGTGATCACCAGCCAGACAATCACCAGAAATTTCTCCCTCTTCAAGATCTTGGCTTTCAATCATTTCACTAGTAGAAGGCGCCATGTGATGGGAGCTAGCGGGTTTCTCTGATCCCATCTCTTTGTGCTGGTTTGAGGAACCTTGTTCACAGTTCCCACTCGTTTTTAGAACACCAATTCCACCTATCTCCAAAGGTGAAATTTCAGTTTCAGCAGCCTCTAGCCTGCGTTCCTCCTCTTCTGATTGTACCTGACCAGCACCCTCAGTTTCTTCCTCAGCATTTTGTTGCGAGTCATCAAATTCGTTACCCTTTTTCAACAGTCCACTCACACCATCATCACCTTGCTTATCCTCCAGCACCGCACCAGCAAGATTAGGACCACCATCACTAAACCATTCTTCACTTCCTACCATGACGTCCTGCAACTCATTCATCAGAATTTGCTCGCGACTGATGTCCCTTTCGCCAGAACCACTCCCTTCAGTTCGATTATCAACCATCAAGCCACTTCCATTATCTTCTCTTTGCATTATCTGTTCTAATTCATCTATCATCCTTTGTCTGGCATCAAACACTCCTTCTCCCCCAGCAACATCCTTAACACCGCCATCAAGCGCCACTCCTTCCCGACCCATCGAATCCTCAGGCTCTCTCCTCTCTGAAAAATCCAACCCACCGGAGACTCTATTTTCGCCGCCGCCGCAACCACCATCTGAAAGACCTCGATCGCCGCCATTACTTTCTATAACATGAGATTTTGAACACTTCAATTGGTAAACAAGACTGATCAGAAAGATTAGCTGAACAAGAATTAAAAATAACTCCAAACAGAAAAACTACCCGACGACGAGGGAGGAGGGAAAATTGGAGGCGCAGACGACAGTGGGGAGTCACCATAACAGTGGGTAAAAATCTGCAGCAAGCTGTAATAGGTCTTGCTCTCCAAATGAACTCTATGATCACTATGGAACCGGAAATCAGTTCCGACGACCGCCTGAGGCAGTTCCGCCATTGCTACGAAAAGAAATCCCAGAAAGTTTGAATTGGCTTGAATTCTCTGTGAATAAACTGTATGTGTGTACCTTAGCTAGGACCAGCTCTAGGCGGTTTGTTTTCGCTTACTCGAGCTAAAACCTGGAGCGACGTTGTCGTTTTGATTATGGAATGGCCAAAGTCTTATTACCTCTCGAGCTTTTATAAAACAGACGACATACCCCCTACACTTTCATTTATCATAACTTACTTCTACGACTTAGCAAATTTGTTAATTTTACCTTCGAACTACTAAACGTAGTACGGAGATTTACAGATAAGATTGAAGAATATTTTATGTACATTTTGGAGAGAATAGGCTCCAATTGGGGGAATTATTTTCATATTCTCAAAATAAAATATTCATTCCGTCCAAAAAAAAATGAAACGTATTCTTTTTTTGACTATCCAAGAAAGAATGAAATATTTCTTTTTTTAAAAAGTTTTTAACTCCCACTACACAAAACCCAATAAAAAATATTTTTTATCTTTATTTACATTCTCATTGCACAAAACCAAAAAAAAAAATTTAATCATTATTTAAACCCTGACCACGCAAATATCTTAATCTCCATGCAAAAAAAAAAAAAATGTTTCAATCATATTGGGACGGAGGGAGTACTACATAATGAAATTGCTAGGGATGTTAAAATAGACTAAAAAAATCGAGCCAACATGTGGCCATCTAGAAACCATTTGCATGGTTGTAAGGATGGTTTGAGGGTTAGACTACTCTAAAACCATAGTTAGCAACATTTTTTTTCATATGACAACCAATAGATTTGTGTCCATTTGGAATGTAACCAGCCAATGAATCATAGACAAAGTCTAAATTAGAAACGTCTTTCAGGATCATTTAGTCACACATTTCACTCAATTGCCTCTTATGAATGAAAATGCTTGATTTTATTTGTCAACATATTTGATTCATACTCTTTAATAATCAGCAGGATCAATTATTACAACCCTTCTCAGCTAATAAAATCAAGTGAGATGTATTTGAGCAAAGTAACTCCAAAGCCCCAAGGCCAAGTGGCCTTCAACTGAACTCCAAAAGGTATTGGAGTACTACGAGACACTCTATTTTTGAGGTAGTACTATCTTTTCTCAATGGGAGATTCCTTTTAAAGCAACTTAATAAACCCACATCAATTTGATCCTAAAGACCCATCACCCTAAGTTGTTAAGTAACTTCCGTCCAAATAGCTTATGCAACATAGTCTATATGGTTATGTAGAAGGTTATTGTTAACCGTTTAAATTTATTTCTTAATTTAGTTGTTTGGGAGTTCTGTGTCGCTTTTTATCTTTGGTTGTTCTATATACAATAATATTATAATTATGCAGGAGTTATTTAAAGCTATTGTAGGAACAAATTTGAAATCTAGGCCTGGTGACCTTTAAAATAACTTTGAAACTAGATATACATAAAACATATGACAAACTCTAATAGAGTTTCATTGAAAAGGTTCTCCAAGGGGTAAATAGCATCAACGATACCAAAACTTTAATTCTCTATTCTAAATTGGTTTCTAACATTCATTTCATTCAAAATTGGTCCCAACATTTATAATGCATTGTATATTGTTCCCTAGTTTTAGACAAACACAAAAACTTGATTTAGAGAGAAGCAAATTTGGTAATTTAAATTATCAATTAAATGTGACATAGTTTGAATTTATTGAAAAACAACTACTGAACAATTTGAATTCATTAACTCTTACAAATACTTGACATTAACTTTTTAAATTTAAATTTAAATTATTTGGTAACTGTTTTTTATAAATTCAAAACTATATCATAATTTTGCAATAGTTATTGGGCAATTTAAACAATTAGTTTTGCTTTTCTATAAGTCAAGTTTTTTTGTCTATCTATGGCTATGGACCAATATGTAATGAATTATAAAGATTTGGGACTAATTCACAATGAAATGAAGGTTGGGAACCAATTTACAATAGAAATTAAAAGTTTGGGACCAATGATTCTTTTTTCCCATTCTTCAAGCAATGAGATTTCTTTCACGGCTCATTCATATTATCAAGCAATGTGTCATGACAGTTTCATACTCTATTTTGTGAATGCATGCATGAGGCCATGGTTTACTCCCAGGACTAGATCAGTTAAGGTGACTCTTTTTTTACCATTCCTTTTAATTCTATGCATAGAGGTATTATCTAGCTATCTATAATATCTTTAGATATTAGGCAAATTGG
The DNA here is from genome assembly GCA_039654915.1 of Aquilaria yunnanensis. NCBI lineage: Eukaryota > Viridiplantae > Streptophyta > Magnoliopsida > Malvales > Thymelaeaceae > Aquilaria > Aquilaria yunnanensis. Next base: position 92,227,388 of record CM077596.1, on the reverse strand, counting down.
TAAGGTTATAGAGAATGCTGGTTGGCCTTCTTATAAATCACCTATTCTCAATTATATCCAATGATCTACGGAAGTTTTTATCCAATGAATTTTCTAAAACCTATCTCAAAGTATATCCAATGATCTACAAAAGTTTTTATCTCTTTATTCTCAAGTAGCCAGTGGTCAATAAATGAGCTTTTTGAAATCTGAAAAGACCTTTAGTCATAAAATCCCATGATGTTTTACAAGGATCTTTTTGTAAGGTTTTTCCTTCCAAAATTAACATTAGCATCACCAAGTATCTTGGCTTGTTTGAAAGTATAGATATGTCTAAGTATGTTTCTTATAACTTTTAGGTTTAAAAGGTTCATAATCGGCTATCTTCATGTAAATGGAATTTTTTAAATGTTGTAGAGGCCTTAAAGGTTACTAACTTAATTTTATCTTCTCTCATAGTCTATCTTATGTTATCATTTAGAATTTTTATGACTTTAGCATACAGTATCTCTAAATCATTACTTAATTTTTGGTGGTTTAGATCTAGTGAGGAACGTGACATTCATTGGAAAAACAGTTTCCACCTTACATTGCCAGAAAGGTTTTGTGGCTTAGGTATTCAGGATATTTGTATGCTTAATCTCTCTTTGCTAGGTAAAACATTATGGAGGATATTTGTGTCCAAGTCTGGGTCTATCACATAGGTTTTACTTGCCAAGTATGGCCAATATGATTCAATCTGGTGTGTCAAAAACCCTCTTACTGCAACGACCATTGTGAAAAGGCTTGTACATGGAAGAGATTCTTCAAGTGAAAACTTTGCTTGTAGAGGATTATTTAGCTAGCACAAATATTACCATATAGTCAGGTAATTTTTTTGGTGTGTATAAAACTAAAAAAGCATAAGTTCTAGTAGAAAAGGGAAAGTTAGTGCAATATCCTAAGGAATAATGGGATCTTTTGCTTCCCATATGACAAAGAAAATTTGGCATATGACATTCCTTACAAATTTAAAATTTTTGTATGGAAGTATCTCTATAATGTCTTGTCTATGATGACCAATCTAGCTTTTAGAGAAAATAATATTGACCTTTATATGAAAGATGTAGGGTAAGGGATGAGACATTGACTTATCTGTTTCTTCAGTGCCCAAGCTCTATTGTTATTTGGCAAGCAACTCCTTGGGTTCCCTTTCCTACCATAAGAACAACTTTCTTGATTTTGTTCAAAAATATCTTCTAGCAACCAAAGTCATGTAAAAAAGACTTTTTTGATCTCTTTATAACATTTTTTTCAGTGTATTTGGCTTAATTGAAAAAATTCTATTTTTAACAATGCTAGCATGGTCATGAGCAGATTATTTATGCTAAAGATGAACTGAGGCAACAACTTCATTTAGCATGGTATTATAAGAAAAACTTATACTTTTTGTTCCATTTAACCCTAAAACCTTCACGTCACACATGGGCTTCCCTTCATATTACATCAACTCTAGTAGCTTTTATTGTTGATGGGGCTCGAAGTTTGCAGTTGTTAGGTCCTACAACTTAGGTTTGACTAGCTAGTGATGATCCTTCCAAAGTCATATCATTTATACTTGTCCTTTATGCCTTAACAACTTAACTAATTACTATCTTTGATATTTTAAATTTTATAGCTGATATCCATTTGTAGACATTTACTATACCCACTAATTGTATCAAAACATTTCATAAGATTATATCAATAGAAACAACTAGCTTCAAGACACAAGGAATAATGACATCTATTTCATGCCTCATTTCTACTATACCACATCTATCTATTATGGTTGTTCCTAGAGGCAAGATCCACCTTGCTCATGACCTAACATATTTTATTTAGCCCTAGTTTATCTTATGTGTTGTTTTTTACTACAAAAAAAAAAACCATGGTTAGCTGAAGTGAACCAAATATATGTTTTACATGAGTCTAGTTAGGTTTTGTGTTCAATTCATTTTAAATAATTATGTCTTACCATGAAACAAATAAAAATTAAATAAAAATATAAATAAAAGGTGATATACATTATAAAAATTTAAAATAAATGCTTATTCTGTCACCATATAATGATAAAAAAAGAATTAGAACTATGAAAAATTATAATGTATCTCATATAACTAAACCATCAACTCATCTAGATTTAAAGTTTAAGGAATAGTTGAGATAGATCTAGAAAAAATATAATTAAAAAAACAATTATAAGTGATTTTATATATATATTAATTACTTGCTCAACTTGTGTACTGACTAAAATCTTATACTTTAAGAAGCTTGACAATCACTTATAAAACATTTTTTAATAAATTTAAATATTTTGTTAATAAATTTTATTTTTTTTTAAGCTAGGAAAACAAAAAATTTATAAAAATTAATGATTTTATAAAAATGATTTTAAATGATCTATAAATAGACATGAAAGAAGGTTATTCAACAATACTGTCATTTCACATTTTATAAAAAATCAGGAATTTTTAATATGATAATAGTGGAAAACAAAATAATGCTCTAAACAACACATGACAACTTCCAAAATTTACCCTACTGAATAACACATGGTGCATTTTGATTTGCAATTTGATTGACTTTGTCCACTTTGAACTGTATTGACTATGCCCTCCTATATCTTCCCCAATTGAACCTACTTCTACTAACTTGCCATGCCCCCACTACTTATCTACTTACAATTATCATAAATTGAGTATAAATACCCCACAATTTATAGTTACACATTTTACTTCATATTTTTCAAACAAAAACCTCTATATTTTATGTGAACTCTCTGAAGAATGAAGCTTTTCCTTCCTAATTGTAGCAGTGCATTGTCTCTCCTTAACTCATCCTTTACTTACAACGTAACAACTTCTGAAATGTAAGCATAATACATCTTTGTTGGAATAGTAACATAATTTATTTATATTTGGTTCTGACCCAAATAGTTGAAGCATCAAAGGAAAGAGGCCATTTTAGCAACCAATAAATATCATGTTCCATTTTAATTTCTCTTCATGTCATACATTGTTGTAAAATTATTTTATTACTTGCTTGCTTTTCTTGTTATAGATTTGTCATCAATCTTGTTAACATACCAGTTAGTGTTTCTAATAAAGTAAAACTTTGATGGATTAGTGTAAATACAAATTGAATTATTTAGTAAATGAAAATGCTCTATCTTTAATTCACTTGGTCAAATTTCACTGCAGGCAAGCAGAATGGCCCAACTTCCAGATTAACATAAATCAGAAACACTTATGGGAAACAACAAATATCCAGGCTCTAAGTTAACAACAAAATGATTGTATTTAATTTTACATGTTGACTATAGTTATTTGACAAATTTCACTTTCCATTCATGGAAGACAAAAGTCACCTAGCCTAATTAGCAATAAAATTTGCACCCATCAGAATCAGTAATTACCAACGACACTACCCTATTTCATTTTAATACCCTATTCATAGTAGGTATTTATGACTTTCTGTTTTATACTAACTATCAGTTTCATATTTTTCAGGAGTTTTACTAAACAAATAATTAAACACAACTCATCACACACATAATTGCAAACAAATATTGACTCTTTCTTAAAGATTCATTTGTTTCAAGCATGCAATGTCTTTTATTTCTTATTCATGCATGTCTTTGTATATATTTGAAGGGCAGATTCTATATATTTGATGAAAACTATTATTTTTTATGATTGAAAAAAATACATCTACGAACAAAATCAAATTTCAGAACTACTATTCTTATGAAGTACTGTGTTTATGAAGAGATTTACCTTCCTATCGAGATTTTCCTACATTTTATGACTAAGGGTGGATCCTCTTCTAATGACCTTTATGACTAAGGTTCATTATTTACTTATCTTTCGGTTTTCAAACAATAGTTATTTGTTTTACTTGTTTATCTTTCATTGCTTTAAGGACCTAGTTATTTATATGGTTTTTCCTTTATTAACCTATCCTATAAGTTTTTAATGTTAGCCTGCTTAAGTTTTATGTACACTTATTTTTTTACCAAGTGATAAACCCACATTTTATTTTCCCTTAGTACTTAGGATGTTTTATGATCATGATATGGGATCTTAGATGCTAGCTCCTAGATGCATGCAAGTCTAATGTACAATGCATCGTTAGAATGCATTGCATAAACAAGTAGAAACTGTGTCTAAGGTTATAGTTTAAGAACTTCACTATCATTTTTGTAGGCAACCTCCTTTGATTTGACTTCTTCCTATTGTATTTTTCATTTGGCCCAACTAGTGTAGTATTTCTCACAAAAAAAAAAAATAGGAAAGAAACAAATTAATTATTACTGAAACTTAGTGATCTCAGAAGGATTGATAGAAAACCCTAGTTACTTTCTATTATACATTCTCTTCCATGGCCCTGTTGGGAACGATAGTGACTGTTCTCTACGATCCTAACCGGTAACGGGTAACATTAAGATATCGGCGCGTGACCTCCTAGTTGCAGGGGCAACTACAATTTCACCCACCAAAAAACACTCTGGTAAACTATAAAACCCTTTCATCTTCCCCCAAAATGAAATCATGTTTTCCCTTTACTAGAAACCTTTGAACCCATGTTTAGAAAAACCCCTTTAATTTGTTAAGTGTTGGGGACAAACTTACTATTCTAGGGTTTTGAAAAAAAATCATTTTTATAAAGCCTATATATGCTAGCCCTAGTCAGATCACTGGTGGAAGGATCATAATTATTGAAAGGTGATCCAAACAACATGAATTTTGTAGCTTTTCTTGTAAAAAATTTGACTCTAGACACTTTGAACCTTGATCTACAAAAAGTAGTGACTATTTTAAAAAACTTGATTTAGAGAGAGATGAAGAAGAAATGAAAATCTTTCAATTGAGGTAGAGTTTTACAAAATTCTAGAAAATTTTTTGTTGGCATAGTGGAGCCACCGTTGAGAAATTAGCACCGACAGTGAAGTTCGACCGACGATCTTATGCCAATAACGGACAACCACCAGAGATTGTTAACTCTAGAGGCCACGCTGCTAGAAAGCTTAACATTTTGATGAAAAACCCTAGAAACTTAAAAGATTGTGAGACTTTCTAGAGAGAAAGGAGAGAATGGATGGAGTAGAAAGAGAGAAGGGGGAAGGACTACTGAAATGAGAATAAATCCTAAATTTTCATTATATATTCTAACTAATTGCAAGAAAGTCCCCCACCTTTGTTCCATGTTACATTAAACCCAACTTTTTGTAAGTGCGTGTTAGAATATCCCTAAAGTTACCAAAGTTACATTTTACTCACTTTGTTTATTCATTTCAGATATCTCTTAACGATAATGTAAAAATTTTCTCCCTATTCCACCTTTGGCAGCCCATTGAAACCTTTATGGGTTTTAATAGTAATTGGCCCATGTACCTTTTTGAATATGCACATGCGTACTAGAATTGGGCCATCGAAATACAGACACTTTACCTAAACATTTAAACTGTTGCACATCTAACTCAGAATTCCTACGTTCACATGATTGAATTAGTAGAGAACTTCAATATTGCTTTAGAATTTTAAAAAATAGAAGATCCTTCTAATATATGACTTTCCTTGTATATCAGCTGTTGTAACATACAATACTTGATACTATAGTAGTCAAACAAGTTATTTAACATCTTTTCCAGATGACGATCGTGGCACATGTTCTTATATGAACTACTCTTTTGTCCATTAGACAGGTTACAAAACTACTTGTGAAGTAAATAAAATGTCAACTTTCAAATAACCTCAGTTCTTAAAAAAAGAGAGAATATAAATAAGCTGTTTTATAACCGTTTTTCAGTAGGGTCGAATGCAGTTTGGGCCTAACATTTCGGCCTAGTCTGGTCCAGCTCGGTCCAGCCTGCTGTACATCTGTATAAGGGACAGCGGCAGCGCCCCTGGCGCTTTAAAGCAAGCGACGCATCAGACAGAGAGAGTTTGGAGTGAGAGACCATTCAAATGCTGTACACCGTTCAAAAAGGAACCAAACTCGGCCTTAAACCCTAAAAAACCCCCAAAAAATTAACCCACACTACACACTGAGCAGAAATTCCTCTGCCTCTGCTCTGACACTTCCACCTCGCGATCACTCACGCTTCACCTGTAAATTAATGGAGTAACTTGTATTTTCCCTCTATTTCTACTCCGGCCATCAACTTCTGTTCCAGTTCGGAGCAAGTCTGCACCGGCGTTCCATGGCGAGGCAGCTCCGGAACTTGGCTACTCTCAGGCTCTCCCTCCTTGCTTCAGAGGTCATTACGACTGCTCAGTTCGTTTGTTTTCATTCAAAATCTTTGCTTTTTGGTGCGCCTGACGTGTATGATTGTTGCACTCTATGTTTGCTTTTATGGGAAGGTTTTGGTCTGTGGATTTTTGCTTGATAATGAAGAAAAATCTATGCTTTATTGGCCGTCATTTTCTTCTGGTTTATCGTGGATGTATTTATTTGTTTAGTTATACGAGGCTGTGTCCCTCTTTCTGAGTGCATTGTTTGTGTGGGCCGTTGCTTCTCATTTACAGGTAGCCAGAGGGGGAATTTTAGGATCATCTCCTATAACCTGCCATTTCTCAACTAAAGGTACTTCTGCTTAGTGATCTGTGATTCTTTCACCCAACCACATGACCCACTATGCACACTGTCAATGTGATCTAGAAAAGTTTCTACATACTGAGTAACGAAGAATACTCTGTTTTTGCGTATGACATGAAGAATACCAGATTTGGCCTTGTTAAACTTGTCTATTGTGAACACCTGCTGTCATATGAATAATGGCATTGCATATGCAATCCAATCCGTCATGTTGAAAATATGTAATTTCTTCACTAGGCTATGTGGTCTGACATCAACCATCATTCAGCATAATAGTTATTTATGTATTTTTCAGAATATGCAAATATTGACACTATCAAATTGCCATCTTCAGAACAAATTGTTGTACTTGCTTGTTGACTGATCAGTATCACTAAGGCAAAGATTAGTTGATGTTAACGGTGTAAAGGTTATTCTTCTGCAATAAACATTTGATTGTACAAACTTAAAAATGGTTCTTCATCTATTAATTCTTGGATTTTGATAGGTCTGTTCTTTTTCATTTTTGTAGTACTTTACATTTTCTAGCTTATTCAGTAGCATATACTGTGTGTGTTGCTGAAGGGAAAAGAAAATCAAAGTCCGATGGAAGTGACTCCGGTGAAGAGAATCTGTCAAAAAAGGAGCTTGCATTACAACAAGCGTTGGACCAGGTTATTAAGTCCTTTGGAAAAGGATCTATTATGTGGCTTGGTAGATCTGTGTCTGCAAGAAATGTTCCGGTCATTTCAACTGGCTCTATTGCTTTGGATTTGGCACTAGGAACAGGTGGACTTCCTAAGGTACTTCATTCTTGTTCCATCCACTAACTATTGCTGGGACTCTTCAATCTGGGTGCTTAGCTTTTTGCCTACAGGAAAAACTTTTATCACACAGTGGTAATCCCTAAATATATTGATTGGAAGAATTATGAAGTGTCAATTGATGCATATTGCTTCTTAAATTGCTTTAAGCTTTCTGCCTGAGCAGACCTTGCCATTTTAATTATCTCCTGAAGCTCCTTTTTGTTTTCTACTTATAGGGACGTGTAGTGGAGATTTATGGTCCAGAGGCCTCTGGGAAGACAACTCTTGCTCTGCATGTGATTGCTGAGGCACAGAAGCAAGGAGGTTATTTTTTTTCTTAAGTTCTCACTGTGAATGATATGTGAATTAGGAGTACTTTTAATTATCTTGCCATTTACAGTTGAAATTCTTTTCAATGACTGGACTCTGTTCAAACGGAATACTTTGTCTATTTGGTGGCAAGAACATAATAAAAACAACAGAGTGGGAGTTTGTGGTTTATTTTGTATCCGTTTGCACATTGATTATGTGACTAAGAAGTTGTGAGTTCTGGCGGGTGGGAGTCTACTTTGTTCTAGATATCAAGGTTTCGGATTTGCCTTGTTATGCAATTGGATGAAAGAGTTTCTATGTTTCTGAGTGCAGGATATTGTGTATTTGTGGATGCTGAGCATGCACTAGATTCATCTTTAGCGGAAGCAATTGGTGTGAACACTCAAAATTTGCTCCTATCACAGCCAGATTGTGGTGAGCAAGCCCTCAGTCTTGTTGATACCCTCATACGAAGTGGATCTGTTGATGTTGTTGTTGTTGACAGTGTAAGTTACTTCATTGGTTTACACATTTCATTTATGTGTTGCTTTGCCTTCCTTACTCCGTTAAACTTTCGCAACTTTCTTTTTCACAATCTTAGGTGATTTTCTTGCTATTGCATGAGTAGTATCTGAGGTAGATGGCGATTATCTTAGCCATATTTTTGAAAAACTGGAGTTCCCTAAGCTTTCTTTGTTTTTTTCTTCTTCCGTATTGAAATCTTCAATCTGATGTTATTCCTGTAACAGGTTGCAGCTCTTGTCCCCAAAAGTGAGCTTGATGGAGAGATGGGTGATGCTCACATGGCAATGCAAGCTAGATTGATGAGCCAAGCTCTTCGTAAACTCAGTCATTCTTTAGCTTTATCTGAGACTATCTTGATTTTCATAAATCAGGTATTTTTTTTCAAAGAAAAAATTTCTCTGGAATTCGTTTCTTAACACAAAATTCTGTGATAATGTTGTTATTTTCAAGTAATTGCACCTTTAGCTATTAGCACCATATCCTTGGAGCCTTCTTTGTGCTCCCCTTTCAGTAACAAACCTTATAAAGTCAATCTTTGATGCATCTGGATATCCTGTTTCTCAACAATTGAACAGCCACCTGTAGATTACATTTGGAGGATTGGTTTGTTTTTGCTTCCCAGCAAAAGTGACTTATGTTTTTCATATCTAGGAAGGTGGTCCTTTTCCATATTATAAATATTGTAACAAAACATGTTGAGTTTTTCGTTTGGATCAGTCTTTTTGACTATATATATCATGCATGTGTCCAGGTTAGGTCAAAACTAAGTACATTTGGAGGATTTGGTGGACCACAAGAAGTTACTTGTGGTGGTAATGCATTGAAGTTTTATGCTTCTGTGCGTCTTAATATAAGGAGGGTTGGCTTTGTGAAGAAAGGAGAAGAGGTAACAAATTCAGTAATCTCTTCTCTTTCCTGTGAAATTGAAAATCTAGCATAAGTGTTTTTCTTTATTAGAAACTTATTTGATTTGATACATCTTTCTTTCCTTTTTGTTTTCTTCAAGTTTGCTGTAACTCATTTCCAGTTGATTGCTTAACCTTCTGTCTTTGGCTGCTAGTTAAGCGAGCATGCTGTTAAAACTTTTTTCTAATGTTATGTGAAATGACAATGCGAAGGACAAGGTTTATTGAAATAATCTAAAGCCCAATCCATGTCTCGTTGTATTTACATTTAAACTCTTATCCTGAAATTCCATATTCGACTCCTCTGTCCACAACTGAGAAACTGTTGCAAGGGTATCTGTTCTTTCAATTCTGTTACTGCCTTCTTGTTATTGATCCTCCTTCCATGTTGGGCCATCAATGCTGGGCCATCATGCCATCTGATTTGAAGCCACCTCAGGACTGTTACCTCCACACCTCCTTCAAAATCCTATAATGAAACAGGATATGTTCTGTAGTCTCCTGCTCATCAGGACAGAGGATTGCATACATCAGGATCTTGCATCCCCCACGAAATCAATCTCTCCTTAGTCATCTATCCTATCTTCATAGAAAGCAACCAATTCTGTGCTTAGGAATAGCAAGTTGCTCCCAAGCCTGTTTCCACCATCACATTTGGAGATTCTCTCTCAAATTTTACCGTATAAAGTGGAAAACTGTTCTGTAAGAACCAGCCTATCACTTTCAACAGATTGATCCAGCTCCATGAGTCTAATTGCTTCTTCTGGGTTTCACATTGGTTTCGAGACTTAATGTAACAGACATATACCCATTTGATCCATATAGATTGCCTGACGACTAAGATATCCTGAAGGATTTAATTAACATGGTCTTGTTCAAGATTCAACATCTTTAAGATTAAGGCGCCCCATCCCTTGGAAGAACTGCTTTCTCCTAGCTCGGAGGTCTTTTCTTTCTCCTGAGAAATCTTATGCACTTCCTCACAAGGGTTTTAAGAGTGTAATTCCCATAGTCTATAAGGAGACAGACTTTTCTTTAATTTTATTGATAGCCCCAATTTCGTTGACAGAAAGGATCATCTACTTTGTACTAAAATATGCATAAGTTATCGTTTATATGCAAAGGGGGTTGAAGCGAAAGAAAACAAACACAAAATATTGTGATGTTTCTCAACATTCTGTAATTCTATGAGGAAAAGACATTCTTTTTGGACTGAGGGAATAAACATACTTGTTTAACTAAATTTGAATTTGATGTGGAATCTGTTGTTCACTATCCCATCTGGATCATAGAAGGTAGGTGAAATTTCCTTTGTTCTCTTTCCTGTTAGTATAAGTCTGGGTATTGATTGTCCTCAAATGAAGTTTGAGGGCTGGCAGACAACGTGGCACATTATTAACGTCTATGTGAACAAGGAAAAAGTCATTTTGTTTGAGACGGAGAGAGTAACTTTAGGACAGTTTTTCTTTGGTAGTTTCAGAACAATTAAAGCTTGAGTGACTCAAATACATGAAATTATGCAACTTGACCTGAATTCCATTTTGAAACTTGTTCAGAGCTTCAACTGAGTCAATCTTAAACAAGTCAAGCCAAATAATGTTAATATTTGATTATTATAGTTTCTATAACATGCAGACTGTTGGTAGCCAAGTCCAGGTGAAGATTGTGAAGAACAAGCTTGCCCCACCGTTCAAAACAGCAGAATTTGAGCTCGAGTTTGGGAAGGGAATATGCAGGGAAACGGAGATCATAAACTTAGGTTTAAAGCATAAACTAATTACACAGGCTCGTGCATACTATGATTTCAATGGCCAGAATTTCCATGGAAAGGATGCTCTCAGACAGTACATTGCTGGAAACACTGCTGAACGTGAAGCGCTTCTCACACAAATCAGGGAAAAACTGCGTGGAGCAGATGGAGAAAAGGGAGTAAAAGCTGAAAAATCTGAGACATCTGATGCAGATTCTGCGGAGGAAATAATTGCACCAGATTCAACTGATGAAGAAGTTGATTCTGCAGTTCAAGCATTGGCGTCATCATAATTGAGCTTTCCTCACTGCTAATGCTGGTGCAGTTCAGAACATCTCCTTCCAGTGATGGATTCAAATATTTTGTGGGTGTTGCAGCCGAAACAGAATGGGGAAGCATTGAAGTGCTGTCTTGTTGGTCTCCCATGGTGCCATTGCTAAAATTCGACGCTTTCTGGTCCTCTTGTAAGTTAAAAAATTATCATGCGTATAACAGATTTGTACAGTGCATCGATAAGTTTTCCAGGATGGAGAATGGCTCCTCGGGGGAGTGCAGCGTGGTGTCTGTTCAAAGTTTCCAGAAGCAACTGGCGTTTTATCATTGTCAAAAGGTGAAAGCCACATTTTGTATACTAATTGGGTCAGGTTATGTGTTCTTCTTGACCTTACCTCACCTCTCTCGCCTCTAATGTAGCCTCATTTTCAGGACTGGACCAAAATCTGTAGGGCATTCTGTTTGATTTGGAATTATGATGACAATTAGGGATGGCAATTGGGTGGGTTTAATCAAATTTAGGTCAGACTATCCATGTTCGGGATTAATCGGGTTAATATAAATTCAGCTCTAAGTCGGGTCATTTGAGTTCAGGTTGTATGAATTTCAGATTCGGGTTAGGTTGAGTCAGATTTGTTTTTTTTTTTGTTTATCACAGGTTGAGTTGAGTTGATTTCAATCTTGGATAATTTAAAGTCGGGTTTCAGTCCAAACTTGGGTTAATTGGTCTTGTTTGTTTGGGTTACTGGTATATATGTTGAAATCACTTAATTAATATAATTTTTTTGTTTAGTTTTTGTTAAAATTTAAATTAAATAATTCAATTTTTTGTGTAATTAATTTATGTTAATTTTTCTTTTCTTAGTATGTTAAATTAAAAAATTCATAAAATTTTTCCTAACTAGGTTTTGACAAATTTGCTGTGATACCCAATTTTTCTTGTGGAATTACTACAAAATTTTAACTCTAGTTCAATATTACTTTATGAGTAAATAAAATGTAAAATTTTAAAAATTATGGCTGCAAATGTAAAGATTTGAAAAGTTTAGGGACTCACGTTGTAATTATTATGGTGACTAAAATTAAACTTTTTAAAATTGGCGTACTTATTGCACTATATTTAAAATTTTAGGGATTAATGTTGTAATTTGACAATTGTCTACCAAGATCATCAATCTTATTAAATATAAAAGTTACTTATTTTTTAAGAATTTAAGTATAGAATTTATTAAATATGAAAGTTTTTGAATATGAGATTTACTAAATATGGATGTTCCTAAAAAGGAAAGTTATTAAATATGGAAGCGCTCAGATATAAAATTTATTAGATATGGAAGGTAATAAAGTAATAAATGAGGAAAGTTAAAGTTTAAGATAAAGGCTAGAGTTAATTTTAAGGTTTTGGGTAAGAGTTGAGAATAGAAATAAGTGTTAAGGTATAGAGTTTAAGGTTTTAAGATTAGAGTTTAGTGTTAAGATTGAAGGTTTATGGTTAAGGTTAAGGAATAAAAATTATAATTTTTTAAATATCTACAAATAATATATTTATATTAATTTGGATTAAAATTGTGTTATATTGGGTCTAGTCGTTGGTTATTTTGGGTTTATGTTAGGTTAGTCTTAGGTTTGAATTATTTCAGATTTAGGTCATATTAAGTTCAGATATTTTGGTTTCAGTCATTTGGGTTCAGATTTTCTTGGGTTTCGCTTCAATCGGGTTTGGGTCTAGGTTCAATTGGGCATAATCAGGTTCGGGTTGTTGATTTTTCTGGTCAAATTGAGTTTGGTCAAATATTGGTTCAGATAGGTTATACTATATTGTCGGGTTTGGTTAGATTTTGCCATCCCTAATAGCAATACAAAACCAAGTTTAACTCCCTTCAAAACTTCTGTCATCTCCTAACCCCAAAGTCATCTTTTTGTATTCTAAGGTTTCTTCTTACGCCCGGCGGTGAAGCACCAAGTTTTGGTTCAGTTATGGTTCGAAGGAGGCTGGACAAAAAATAGTTCCTTTTTTCTTTTACGTGTAGAATTTTTTTTTATTCTTTCTCGCCCTATAGTGTCATTTCCATGGTAATCTGAATATTTTGAAAAATCTCAATACTTTTTCTAATTCAAACAAAGATCATACTCATAATTAATTTTTACTTTTTCTAAATTTCACTACTTTTTTTAACCAATTAATAATTGCTATATTTTTTAGAAAACTAATTATAAATAATTACATTTTATTTTTCACATATTTTTTACTATTCTATTCCTTTTCTATATTTGTTTGTGATTCTCCTGTGTGTTTTTTTTTCCAAAGGGACTATGCTATGTTCTTTTTATTTATTGAACTAATGAATAGAAATGTTAAAATGAAGAGTTGCTTACATATGATTTTTAATTTTATATTTATCTATTGATAATTTGTTATGTCTTATGTGTGACTTGGATCATGAAGTTGAATATTGGTATTTTCAATATTTTGATATCTTCCATGTATGAATATATATATATATAAACCGGTATACCTGAGATAATATAATATAATACTGATACTGTACCGTACAGTTGAAAAAACTGTGTACTATCCGATTCAAAATTTAAAACCTTGTTTAGGACTTAATTAGAAAAGTAGAACAAGTTTCTCGTTTTGTGGCTTAGTACGCTTGATTGAGATTTGGCTCTGTTTAGGAACAATGTTGTGATCGAAATAGAGTTTGAAATAATTTATTAATGGTGGAAGTCAAAGTGCTGAAACTAGAGATTAAAAATTACCTTTAGGCTATTTTTTTTTTCCAAAACTACAATGCTAAATCCCTAAGGCTAATACAAACGAGGCTTAGGAATTTGCTAAAACACCTTCTGTTAACTTTGTCACAAAACAATGAGTATAGAGTGAACTATTCATTTGTCGTTTACTAAAGTCACTTTACTTTCTACATGCATATTTTGGTGAACTCTCTCTTTCTCTCTCTCTCTCTCTCTTTCTTTCATCTACCAGCCATGTTTAATAACTTGAACAATGCTTTAGGGAGGATAAAATACTCATGGATCAGGCACTGCACTCATACTTTTATGATATTTATGAAACTATTGCTGCGCCTTGAACAATACATTTGTTTGAAAGAAACAACATTTTATAGAACAGCACATTTGTTTAAAATGAACAACAAATTTGTTTGAAGAGAATAATATTTCACATAATAATATATTTGTCTGAAAAGAACAATATTTTTTATGTTGATTTAAAGAATATTATTTACGGACAATATTTCTTTTCAATTAACAATATTTTACATAACAGTAAATTTATAAGAATGGAACAGTAGAGAGCGTCGTACTCCAACTGCTCATTTGATTATGTGGCCGATGATGAGTCTCGGTGAGCGTGAATAATACTCATCATGAAAATATGTTCGATAAAGAGGATATTGAATGAGACAATGCTACAATGGGGGTAACCCCAGTGATAGAGGTTGTTGCTGGTAGAAGTTGGTTGAAGGAGTACGTTGATAGTAGTGTTGAAGGACTCAGCTTTTATTTAGAGCCAAATATAGTTTTATTCCTTAGTGCTGTTCCGCTCAGTAATAAGTAATATTTCATTTATACAAATATGATATTATATAATATATTGTTCATTTTATAAGATATGATATTCATAATAAAAACTATTCTGTTTAGTAATAAGTGTTGTTCCGTTTATACAAATGTGTTGTTCTGTAATTTTTTTTTTCATTTCATAAGATGTAATTTTTGTAATAAGTATTGTTCTGTTCAGTAATAATTGTTGTTCCGTTTAGTAATAAGTGTTGTTTTAATTATGCAAATGTGTTATTCTGTAATATGTTATTCATTTTGTAAGATGTGCTATTCATAATAAGTATTATTTTGTTTAGTACTAAGTATTGTTTTATTCATAGAAATGTGTTGTTCTGTAATATGTTATTCATTTCGTAAGATGTGTTGTTCGTAATAAGTGTTGTTACTTTCAAATATAAGTTTTGTTCTTTTCAGTTATAAGTGTTGTTCTTTTCAATAAAAAGTGCTGTTCCATTCTTACAAATATAATATTCTGTAAAATATTGTTAATTTCAGAAGAATACTGTTTGTAAATAATATTGTTTGATTCAATAAGAAATGTTATTCCATTCAGATAAATATATTGTTTTGTAATATACTGTTCATTTTGTAAAATGTATTGCTCGTAAATGATGTTCCGTTTAGTAAGAAATGTTGTGTCATTCTAACAAATGTGATGTTCTGTAAAATAATGTTATTTTCGGAAGAAATACTATTCATAAATAATATTATTTAATTCAATAAAAAAATTTATTCTCTTTAGACAAATATGCTGCTCTATAAAGTGTTGTTTTTTTTTCAGATAAATGTGTTATTTTCTTCAGATAAACGTATTATTCTCTTCAGATAAATGCATTATTCTATATAGTGGTGTTCCATTCAGACAAACATGTTCAGGATGTGGTGGTATTTTTGTAAACAATACAAAAGTGAAGGAGTAACAAGCTCCATCAGATGTACCATCTAGCTACTCTATTGGAAAATGAAAATATAAAGTTGGAAAAGTTATTTGATAAACTGAAAGAATTTTAAAATAAAAAATTTTCTATTTTAATTCATAAATTTTAGTAAAAAATTGAGAATTTTTTTTTCATATTCATAAAATTAGCTATTTGCTCAAATTTTTATCCAAATAAAAATGAGAAGGAAAAATGGAAAATTGTTCACACATAAACGGTCACTTTAAGCTTTCTTTCCGGCGAAATTAGACTCAAATTTTATGACACCTCCCGATGATATAAATGGAATCTAATTGAGCAACATAAGAGTATACATATATTTTTTCTTTTAGTGCATCACAACAAAAAGATAAATACTCTCGCATCTCTAAATATTTGTCACTTTTCAGTTTTTTTTATAAAAAAATATTAATGTTTGGTTACATAAGCATATTATACATTCTTTTTCAAAATTATACATGACAAATAATTTTTTACTTTTGAATTCTTCTCAAAATTGATACATGATTAGATTAATTTTGGATGAAAAATTCAAAACTATACTTAATAATGTACATTCGATGAACAAGTTTTGATTAATTCGATAGTTTGAAATCTAGTTCAAATTTAAGTGTTTCTTCCTCTAGCTTTAGAACACCTTCACCATGGGCTGAACTTGGCAAATTCTGTTGGAGGGGCCAAAATTCAATAGATACTGTCTAAACAATAGAGCATTTACGTTTGGAGTGGTTATATCTTTACTTTTTCATATTTTGTCCTATTTGCAACATAAAGAAGACACATGACTTTCAATTTATTTTATGGAGCTAATTTATCTTGGGGACATGCTAAGTCACATAATCTTTCTATGCTGTGTTGCTGCTTCCACTTTTGTGTTTGCGCTCGTGTTCTTAACTACTGCTTCTGCTCTCGTTTTTACTATACTTTTACTTAAATTTTAATAAATGGCATTTTCTTACTCCTTATTCCTACTTTCAAAATCCTTTGTATAATTTCGGGGACATGGCTCCTCTTTGCCCCTAGTAAGTTCCCGTTAACCTTCAAATATATAAGCTATATAAAAGGGAAGAACTGTATTTAAAAGAAATTATATAAATAAATAAATAAGATAAATATTTTTGTTGGGAGGCTTGAACTAGGGAAATCCATCAAGTGAGATATCACATACGATAATGGTCATACATATGTTCCAAAAAACTTAAACCAATGAAACAAAAGACCACTATCATATATATGTATTTCATTTTAGACAACATTTAACCATGTAGAACACGTTACGTACAATCTCAACTACGAGCATACCTATAAAGAGTAAGCACTTCTCACGTCCTATCATTGTGAGAGTCACAAACGCTCTTGCACTTGTGTTGTCAAACGAGTGTCAAACTATAGCAACCAACATCATTCCCTGCTGAATCGATTGATTTATCATTCTTATTCCACTTAATTATCCTTAATTTCTATCATTTTTTAATATCTTTTCACTGCTTTTTGCCTATTCCTTCACAAAACTTCTTGACCATTGTCAAATGAAGCATAGTTTGATTCGTTTGACACTTTATAGTAGATAAATTTGAATAGTTCAATTGAAAATTTGTGGCTATGAGAAGAACTGTGATTGAGCAGCGAACAGAAAGCGGTTGAGACATAGGTAATGAGACATTTAGAAATGATTGATCAAGTGATGATGTCATTTAAGTTTTTTTCATTTTTTTTCAAATCATCATCCATTTTATATTCTTGAATGGTTAATTAGTCCAATTTGTGTTGGTTTGTTAGCATATTAATTTGTTTTTCTAGTTGTGTTTTCTTGGTCTGTCTCTATTAGCCTAAACGCTTAAATACGGGATATCTTTCGGATATCCAATGAATATATCGACTTAAACATCATTTACTGCTCCGTGTCGTATTTCATTAGCTGATACTGTACAATTGACAACTAGAGAAAATGACCTTTTATGAGAAAAAGGAAGAAGGCACAACACTTCATAAAATAATGGTTAGTTGTACTATTGCTTGTAGTTACAGTCAGCGCGAGAAGTAACAAAATGTTCTAGAAATGGGATCCACCAACCACCACCTTTTTGAAGCAGGTGAGTAGGAAGGTGTGAGGAAATATATAATTAAGAGAGATCGAGTTTCGAGACACGATGGTGGAATGATGAAATTTGAATAAATAAAAGGGGAGTGGGCTAGGGAAAGAGATCCTTTTCCTTTCCTCCTGCCTTCTTTCCTGGTACTTGTTTGCGGTTGGTGCAAATGCAACAACCCGAGGACTCGTACCTTCTTATGCTCGTATTTTTGACATGGCAATGGTTAATTTGTAATAATCAGTGCTTGCATGCGATGGATTGCCACTTGTTAATATCCTTACATAGTCATCACTACATTGATAATCGCCATAAATATTGCGTCAATTGTGTGTAAGAAATTAATTCTTCTGCAAATTTCTTTCGAGGAATATATATTGGTTTGTGTAGAAATTCCCAAATTTAAAAATCTCTAGGAAAGTTCAAGTTAACGAATGCATTTGCGTCTTGTTGTTGATAATAGACTAGATCTGTGTCATTATTCAATTTGAGATTATAAAATCAGACATCTCCTTATATAGTATATACGAGGTATAAAAGACTTATGTGTTGCGGTGGTCACATAATACCGTAATATTAAGTACAATAATAATGAAGAAAAATGACAAAAATGGTTTAGGACCAATAGTGAATATGAAAAAATTTTAGGTAATGTGAATGAGTGCCACGACTTACACTACAACTCACAAAAACATTAAAGGACAAATTAGTAAACACACTGTAAATTACTGTTTATTGTATTGCATAGTGAACCTTCCCGACTTCTAGAATATAGCAAAATTTTGTTGGTCCACACTTTGTGGCGTGTTGTTTTTTTTTTTTTAATAATAATAAATTAAGAATTAAAAAATATAAATAAAAAATAATAAAAAATCTTCACCCATAAATTTATGTAATCAACTAAAATTTTAATTTTATTTCAATTTTAGGTTTGGTGTTATGTTTTTATCATTAAAATGGATAATTATGATCACAATATAAGATTGTGAAACACAATATTATACATGCTTTGAAACGATCAATATTTTTTTGTCATTAAAAATTATTTCACTAAAAAATTCCATCTTTAATCAACTTATATTGCAATTTGTAATATTGTGAAGAAATTTATTTAGAATAACTCAATTTCAATTTTAGCAATTATGAGCTAAATTTTTTTAATCAAACCATATTACTTTCAAAATAAATGACTCAAGCTACGAAACTCAGTCATTAGCAACAAAACGATATCACCAAAACACAAATTGTGTTGAATTTATGTTATAAATTAATGATTTAACAATTAACTTAATAAAGTAAATAAGAAAAGAAAAGAAATAAACCAAAGTTGAATCAATTGGAACCATGCAATAAATGGACAAATCATAGTGACTAAAGTTTGGTTTGAGAAAACTATAATGAAGAAAAGCAACAAAAATAGTTTGGGAACCAAGAGAGAAAATGAAAGAACATTAAGTATTAAGGGCTCAATAATTAACCTAAAAATACTAAAAGAGAGATAGAGAGAAAGAGGAAGAAATATTTTGCTAAAAAACATACAAATCATGATGACCAATGTTTTACTTAGAAAATAGCACATAAAAAAATAAAAAAAAATTGGACACCAAGATAACAAATAGGACTACTATAGTTAAGTACACTAAAGGATCAAAATGCCAAATAAGTTAAAAAAAAGAACTAAGATGAAAAATATAAACAATCTGGGACTGGAAACATGTTTTTTGCCAAAGGTACCCATTTGGTATCACTGGGCTACCTCGGAAACCATTTGATATCAGAGCCACATGACTAAATTCCTCACACAAGAAGTTGTATTATTAAGGATCTTTTGCTGATCCCTCAACCCAATTTTCTCTAATATGTCTGGAACCAATACTCCCATTCTTATAAAGCATTTGCAAAACTGTCTCACTCAATTACAAAGACCATGAAGAATTTGGTTTCTTCATCCCACAAATTTGTTAAGAGTATGCTCAGGTAATCAAGTTTGATCAATATACCTTTCCTGCCACCAATAAAGAACAGTATGTCACATTAGAGATTCCTTATCATTTTTCACGGTAATGGACTACAGATGGATATACACACCTCCATTTTGGTGTTGTTCGTCTTGTTTTTACTTACCATGGAGGAAAAGGACTACTAGTCACTGCTCACCTAGCTCTCATTGATACCAGATACAAGAAATACAAACATGCTTGTATTGGTACAGTGGAAACTACTCTTAATGCTGGTACTACCTTGATTACATTCTTCCCAAATTTCTATATGGCTATTTAAAATCCTCATCTATTTTCAGCCTTGAAGATCTAGTTATAGATAACTGATGTAGAACAAATTTCATCTACCATGGTGGTAACTTTTCATTATCAAATGGCATATGAAGTTCAAAATCATGCTTTGGATTTTGCTATGCCAAACATGAACAATGATGCATTGTATCTTTTTGTAGATACGACCCATGCTTTTAATGAAACTTACATTCCACTACAGATTCTAAGATAAGAACTTCAACATCTTATTCCTGCTTTGTGGATTACAAGTTATGAGTCTCTCTACAGACAATCAAAGCTAGTCCAATCTAAGAAATTTTTTTTTTTATATAGGTGATGGCTAGACTGAAATCTTTTTCCAAAAGAAAGTAGAGTCATTCCATGTTATTGATGTATTCTCAACAACAACAGTTTTGTCTATGATTCGGGTACCTAAAACCTTTTTATAGGTTCCTATTGAATCATTTGATTTTGAAGGCTCTCCAGTCTATCAATTTTAAGACACCAAGGGTCACAAATATTTTGATATTTGTGATTGCCATGATTGCTTGTAGTTCTTTGATGATGATCATGCAAACAAAAAAGAAGATGAAAAAGAAGAAATCATCTCAGGAACTCATTCGTCAAAGATACGAGGATGGTAATCCCGTAGTTAGATTACTTGGTGAACATTCTACAAAATTTGACTACTATGTCTTATATTCCAGAAAAGAAGATATGCAACCATCCCGATCTATGTCTTCTCTTAAAAAGCCATTTGAACTTCCTCCACCTTCTCTAGAAGTTAAAATGGTGGGTTATCCCTATTATAAGAAGGCACTCAAGCAATTAAAAAAGGACCAATCTTCTTCGGATCATGAAGTCAATATGTTTGAAATGAAGAAAAAAGATTTTCCTCTATTAAAGTTTGAAAATCTTTCTTCTTTTACCAAACATCAATGGAAGATTTCTCAACCAACGACTACAAATTCTGAAGGTTATAAAAGACATACTTCTATTGTTGAACAAGTGCTCAACTGACAATTTGAGAATATGATGTCCCAAAATTGTATTTTTACTATAATTGAACAAAACTAGCTTCAATTGGAGCAAAAGGTTGATTGTATGGTTATTGATCCTTAACTTAGTGCCAATAAAAGATTGATTATCTCCATAATGAGATTTTGAATCTCATTTCACAGCAAAAGAATTTCTTAGCTCAAGATAGAGAAATCATGCTTTTGAAGCAACAACTCAAATACCTCCAAGATAGCCCAAGACCAAAATTACCAGACCAATATACTTCACCCATAATCTCTTCCCAGCCATTCATTCAACCCCTTAGCCTAATCTATTCAAGCCCAAACCCATCTTTCGTTACCCTTACTTACCTAGTTGACAACATATTTTTCACACCTTCATCCTTTTACCAGTATTCTAACCCATAATAAAAGCCCAGACCAAGGCCCGTAAAACCCTATGCCCAATATTCATAACCCACATCTGTATCCATTTCTAAACCACCACAAGACCAAAAACTAAAAGGCTTAATGACCATAAAATACCTTACATCTCCATCTTGGATTTCTAATCCCTTTTATTAAAATCTAAGAACCATCCCATGGAACCATGACTATCCAAGACAACTCAATAAGCTTATTTCTAAATAGCCAAATCTAGATGGCCCAAACTAATTTTTCAATTGCATTAATCGAAGCTACGTCAACCACTTCCAGTTCTTCAGATGAATAATATGAAAATTTTGACCAAAAGTCTTTTATATCATCCTTCTCATCAAACTTATAAGTTTATATGACTCAACGGGTTCAATCAGAAGAGTCTGGAACATTAGAAGCTCATATTGGACCACCCCTACAAGCTCCTCCTCCTTCGGTTCCTCTTTAAGCTTCTCATGTTCCTCTTACTGTTGCCTATCAAATAGAGCCAGAAGAAATGTATGAAGACATTCTATATGTCAACAATGCTTCTACTTAGAATCCACCATCTCATTCAGTCAAGCATACACTAGATGGTATTCCACCACACCAATGGCATGGTAAATTCCTGGAAATGCATGCCTAGTGTCAAGTTTAGTTGCAAAAGAAAGTGCCAAATATGCAAAAGTTATTTCAACATTCGTTGCTACAATGACCAGATCCATGAAATAGTGGTATCTATGTCTTCGACAGTATAAACAGATGCAGCTTCAATAGCTGGCTATCATTGATCTGTTTATACTCATGATTTATGCAAAATTTGTTGGAGATTAGTCTTCCCTTACTGACATTGCTAGAGAAGAATTTCTTAATATAAAATATTGTTCTTAGAATGGAAAAGATTTGGAGAAGCATTTTGAAAGAATGATAAAGCAATACTATCTTATTAGCACAGGATTTGATAGTGACAACAATCTCAAGCAGGTTTACTTGAATTCAGCTCTGAAACAATTGGCCACGAAACTCTTCAGATCATTCAACAAAATGGAAAATCTCTGAATACTTTTACATTTGGGAGATTACACCAGACCTTAATGGCGGCCTTGCAAAAACTGTGTAATATACATACTTTCTTCAAGGAATTCAATCAATCTCAAGGTTTATTTGATAAAGTGTTCAAACGGCCAGAGCTTTTCATCAAGTGCAAAGATAAGAACACATGTCATTATGCTCCAAATAAGAAACATCATCGAAGAAAGATTTTTTCTCCTTATAAACCTTGAAGATTCTAGTGTAAAAAGAAAAGATTTTTTCGGTATAAATGGAATACTGGAAAATTCAAAAGATGTTTCATCTGCCAACAAAAATGAGATTTTGCAAAGAATTGTATTGAAAAATTCCAAGTCGAAAACTAAGATGGTCAAAGTCATTACTCAAGCTATGAGTACAGATTTGTCTAAAGAAGATATGGAGTCTATTTTCTTTGAGATAAATGAAGAGTCATCAGCATTATTTACCACGGAAGCCTATTCTTTTAAGTCAGATTTAGACACTGGCTCAATATGCACAATACAGCTTGTTCCTCTATATCCATCCACTCTTGATGCTCAAATCATACCTAAAGTAAAAGTCACTATCTTGATAGATAAATATGCAAAGGCTATCCCGGTGATTGCATTATTTGATATAGGAGCAACCAATACTATCGTTAATCCTAAGCTGCTTCCATATCATATGTGGCTTTCGTGCAATGAAAGATTCAAGACAGAAAATTGTGTATTTTACTCCATTCGTCCCAAAATCTTTGCTCTATTTGACTTTTTGTTGTATTTTGACTTGATTTTTTTCATATTATTGTTTGTTAGAAAAAATTAAAAAATATATATTTAGAAACTACATAGCTTGATTTATCATTTGTGTGCAAAGATTTTTCATTTATATATTAAAATGTTGAAAATAAAAAATCCTAGATTAATTGCTAAAAACAAATGGAGCAAAAATTTTGGGACAGAGGGAGTATATGGATAAAATCAATAAACCCATCAAGATTTGTCTCTTTCCCTTCAAATATGTCATTACCCCAGTATATGGATATACTGGTCATGGATGAGATATGTTCCTAAGGTTCAACCTCATCAAAAAGTTAACAGTTCAATGGATTGATAAGAGACTATGACTCAACAAGTATTTCCTTCATTGGACTTTCGCTCCTAGATTATATTCTTATGAAGGTGAAACCTTAACCGCAAGTTAACTCTAGATTGTAGAAGATCCAGTGTTCAAATTAATCATGAAAATGATCATTGATCAATCATGTGCTGAATCCTATGCTAAATTCGTAAGGAAGCATCCATTAACACCATAGAAGCATCCAAAGTTCTTTATAGAACTACCTTTCAAGAAGATTGAGGATGTAAATCCTACATAAGCTACTCATTCAGGAATGACTCCTTAAGAAAAGAAGATGACAATTTCCGAACTCTAAGACCTTAAGGCCCAAGGTCTAATTGAGCCCATGACATCTTCATGGGCTTGTCAGGCATTTTATGTCAACAAGCATTCTGAGCAGATCAGAGAGAAACCACGTTTAGTTATTGACTATAAACCCCTTAATGAACTTTTGGTTGACATAAAATTCCCCTTGCCAACCTTAAAAATGACAAAATATTCTCCAAATTTAACCTTAAATCTGGCTTTTGGCAATTAAGTATTAACCCTCCTAATAAATACAAAGCAGCTTTCTATATCTCAGACTACTATTATCAATGGACTATCCTACCTTTTGGCTTTAAAATAGCTTCATCCCTTTTCCAAAAGGCCATGATACAGATCTTTGAACTCGTCCTTCCTTCAGTACTCATCTATATTGATGACATTTTATTGTTTTTTCCATGTACAAGTTTTCATTTAAAACTCTTACAACAGTTTGCCCAGATAGCCCAAGATCATGGTAATATGCTTTCTCAGAGAAAAATAAAAATTGCCTAGTCATCAATAGAATTTTTGGGTGTCCAGATTTCTGGCAGCAAGTATCATCTACAACCTCATGTGGCTACCACTGAAGAAAATCTCACAAAAAATTAAGTTCAAAAAATATTGGGTATAGTCAATTACATTAGAGAGTTTATTCCCCAGCTATCACAGTTATTTCAACCTTTACACGCGTATCTCAAGAAGAAATCACCCTTGGTTTATTTTATACCGAGATGAAGTTATCAAGTTAAAAGAAGTGGCCAAGACTCTTTTTTCTTTAAATATTCCTGATAAAGGAAAAAGAGTCATCTAGATGGATGCATCAGATGAGTTTGGGGTACGGTCCTCCTTGAAGATATTGATGGTATCATACACGTGTGTGGTTACAACAGTGATAAATTTGAACGATAAAAAAAACACAACCACTCAACCTACAAAGAAGTCCTAGCTGTCAAGTGTGGTATTGAAAAATTTCAATTCCATTTTGTAGATCATCACTTCTTGGTTGAAATGGACATGTTAGCTTTTTTGAAATTGTTGAACTTCCACCAGAAACAATTGCCAAACGCTCAGCTTCTCAAATGGCAGCAATGGTTTGTAAAATTCTCTTTTGACGTCAAACCACACACACAATGCCTTGGCAGACATCCTGAGCAGACCTCTAAAATTTCTTTAAAAACTTCCTAAGCCTCCAAAACCCAAAACCTAATATGGCTTCTTTTTCTTCATACCTTATAGTTTTCAATAAGGAAACTAATCTCCGCTGTGACTTATAAATGTATGAACACCAACATTTTTACCTTTAACCAATGCCACAGAGTTTTTCACTATCACTGTTGCCTTATTGAAAAATATGATTTTCAAGACTGTCCTATTCAGCTTTTAGGAATTCACCCTAAGTGTCCCTTTGGTTATTTGTTTTCCATCCAAGATGTTTGTAAGTTTCCTCCTTTGGCTCTCTATTTTCTTTGGTTCCTTTGTTCTATTCATACTATAGGTATCATTTTTAATATGCCACAACTCCACAACTTCTCTCTTTTTGTAAAAACTTTCATGATGATTTCTAGTCTTCTGATTTGTTTGTTTATCTTGCCTAGTTTGATCCACTTACCACTTGGATTAAATCACTTCAATCCCCCTACGGAATTTTAAATCCTTCTATCTCAACCTCTCGAATCCACCTTCAGTTAAATAACACCTCCGCTCAAAACTCTTCTTTATTATATGGGACAACTTACGTAATATACTTCTTTTATGATCCCATTACCTTTTCTAAAACTTTTACTGGTCTTAGCTTTTTATGTAGCATAAATTATTATCACTACAAAAACTCAGTTTTTGACCTTGCTCGTCTATCATGGAATCGGCAGCATGAATACAGAGAATTCCTGGAAAAGGCACACCAATATAATCATATTGTATTTTCTATGGAAGTATAGCCTCATGAGACTTCCAGTTGGCCATCTTATCCAGTAGATTACCAAGAAATGATTCATGAAGCTCTCTAGTGCTATGATGAACATCAGAGGATCAAGCAAACAAGAGAAATCAGAGAAAGAGCTGAAAAAACTCGTAATCTGATTAGTTGTCCTGCTCCATCTTCGACACCTCCTGAGACATTGAAGGAAGAATCACCTTTCACTCAATTCAGAAAAGAATTTATTCAACTAGACTATGATTGTGGTTTCGACTGTGTTGATTGTCATATACTTAATGACCTATACTCTTGGCAAGAAAACCAAGGTGATAATGACTCTGAAAGGACCCCATCTAGCTATGATTTAGAAAATAAGCGTGTGAATCTCCATCGATAAAATTCTCCATAATTATCTATTGGTTCAGATGTCCACATCCTACATGTCTTTATTTCTCCGACAAAGCATGCACTAGAAGTTTTAATAATTTTGCTTTGGTATAATAGCATCTTTTACTTGTCCTATAGTGGCCTGACACTTTGGTCCTATTTATGCTTTGTAACGTAAGCACTTATGTAATCTTATTGCATGTTTCTTTTAGCTTCCATCTATATAAGGAAGCCTGGTTCCATTTTGTATCCATCGAATTTTCATTCTAGAAAAATATTCTCATATACCCCCATGTCTCTCTAAGATCTTTTTGGTGAGAGGATGAGGCAGAGTTCTTGGTTTTCCAACTTCTTTTGATATTCTAAGTTATCACTCTGTGAATCCTCTTAGAATCAATATCTTCAAGTTTATATCTATTAAGCTTGAAGATAAATAATGACTTATGGGATTGAATTTTTAAGAATTTTTGTTTGTCTCCAATCCTAATATTTGTAAACATGTGCTTCGATCCCCAATGGTATGTCCTGAGAGTCCATTGATGATTTTTCATGGCACAAACCAAAGCCTTAAAGGTGTGGTCATGCCCTGGAGAACGTCTGTTCAGCCTAGTTGCTTAAAGCCTCTTTTGAAAATTGTAAGGGCTATGACTTAAGGCTATTGTGTGATTCTCGGGTTGTCTCACCTCTAAGGCCTATTCTGAGTTTTCTCTAAATGGTTTTGAATTACCAAAGATCACTGGGTTACCTCAGGCTGTATCACCTTTGAGGCTTATTTTAAGTTTTCTCTAAATGGTTTTAAATTACCAAAGATTACTGGGCTACGATAAATAGCAATGTAAACCTTACTAAAGCTATTGTATTTGAGAAAGCTTACCAAGCTTCTAAAGAAGCAACAACATCCCAAAAAAAAAAAAAGTCAAGGAAAAAAGTACATGAACAGTGCGCTCAACTTAGTTGCTTTGACTTGGACTAACACCAAGGGGTAAAATGGGAAGTTCACTGTAGTTTACTGTTCCATGAACAATAACAGCCTTACAACTTTTAGAATATAGTAGTAATATGCGATCGGGCATTCATGATATTGTCCTTGGTTTACAACCCCTCAATTTCAAGTTCATTGGAGCATTATATTATATCTTAGTAATTTTGAAGTGAGAGTTGAAATAAGGTACTGCAGTAAGTTTATGCACTTATCAAGTCTAGAGATCATACTACAATTTCTTAAGAAAATTAAGGACTGTGTTATAATAATTTTGACATGATAGTGGAGCGAAAAGGAAGTAAAGGGCCAACTAAACCAAAGAGAAGGGAAAAAGGTAGATCAGTTTCACCATGAGGTTGAACAAATTGCAAATATGTTTGCAATCTATCTTTATTTCTAAATAAATTGTCCCCATGAGGGAGGCCATTTGCAAGCCTTCATAAAGGCCCCAAAGTTTAGCCATGAAAGGGCTAGTGAAGCCCAGGTTCTAAGCAAAAGCAATAATAAAGTTCCCCTCATAAATCTTTTATAAGCCCACCCCCGCCTGCCACCTTAGTTATGACATTTGATTAAGGATCCATCAAAGTTCAACTTGAGGGATTGAATATTAGGAGATGCCAATTTCTCAACCATAGGGATTGGAATTTTCTAACTAACAATATATTCACAATTTATTTATTCACTTATACACACATTTTTTACACATCAGAATGATGGGCACATGCCAAAGATCTATCAGACAAACACAATGTACTTTTACACTAAAGAAATTTTTTTACAGGTCATAAATATTACACATGAAGGTTAGTGGTAAAAAAAAAAACAATTTCATAAACTAAGCATGAAGATTGCAGTTTGCAACAATATCACTCTCTCCATCTGTAACGTTTACATATTTAATAAATTACTTTACGATATTTTCCTTTAAATTATCATTTTAATATATAGTTTTTATATTTCTTTATTTAAGTATAAAAAGTTTAGAACACATTGGAAGGTAAAAAATTGAGTCAATTATTCTCCGTACCTTAGCATTTTATTTATGTGGTAGATGTTGTTTAATCTACAGTTAGTGAAGTTAATAACATTCCATCAAAAAACAAAAGAAAAGAAAAGGTATGCAACCTAGCATATATTACAAACACTATGCTGATACTAATAATCTTAATACAAAATATAACTAAGCGACATGTATTGACTAGTACAACATGAGTACAAATCCGATTCAATGTAGAGCAATTTTCCAAATAAATAATATAAATAAGTAACGTGCATCGACTAATTACACCATGAAGGTGTAGACAAGTTTTCCTAATAGAAATTGAAACTGGAAGACCTATGTGCATTACCCAGTTAAAACATGACTTGTAATGTGATTCTAGTGATATTATATTCTCTATTATCATGACCTCATTCAGTGTTTTTCCTGGCAGCTGACATGAAAATGTCCTTTTTGTTATGAAACATTTCTTCAATTTTCCAATATTCCATTTGTAACAAAACAATATTTTTTTATTTATTCGGAATCTCTGGGGTTTTTCCAAGAATGAAGAAAATTTCCTTTGGTAATGCTTCTTCTTTGGAAAATAGTGGCAAGTTTGTTTGTCTTTACATTTAATTGATAACTCCGTTCTTGAGTAAATTTCATGAATGGTTTCTAACTTTTAGTCATTATTTCTTTTTAGTCCATAACTCATTGAATGTTTTACTTTAGTCCTAAACCTATTAAACATGTTTCATTTTAGTCTTAAATCTATTGAAAATGTTTCATTTTGGTTCCAATTTGATTAAATTTATTAACTCAAAGTATTTATCTAATAACAAATTTTTAGATCATAATTTGAACTATCTAGTAACCGCCTTATAATAAATTTAATCTGTATAATAATTTTTTTACAATTAATAAAAATTTAAATCACTATTTTTTCTCTCTGTAAATTGAAATTATTTCATTCAGAAAGAAAAAATAACTAATTTAAATTGTTTATTTACTGTTAAAAAATATTAAACTGGACAGTTACCAAGTATTTAAATTAAAATTTCAAAAGTTTTTATCAAACAATTATTCTAAATTAATTAATTTCATTTGGTGAGAGACTAAAATGAAACAATATTAATAAGTTTAAGACCAAACAGAATATTCAATAAGTTAGAGATTAAAAGGAAATAATGACTAAAGATTATGAATCATTTATGCCATTTACTCTTTCTTTATTGGTAAGATTTTGGAGAAATTATATATGAACAATTGAACACATGGGGAAATTGTTTATGTTGGATTGCTATTGCTAGTTTTGTCTTGCCCTCTCAGCTGCCCTGTAGCAGACATTAGTGGCCACTACTTTACGACAAGTCTTTCGGAAATTAAGTGAAACAATGGTCCCTGCCAGAGACTTCCACAACATTTCCTCCGACTACCTTTTATACCAAGAAAATTTATTCGGTCAAATCCGCCGTCGGATTACTATGACTCCTATAATCCAGTTATAATTCTTGTAAAAACTGGTGCTATTGAATGACTGTCTAGGAAGCCATCAAGGGGCCCGCTGGGCATAGTTTTTATTGTTCGAGGGCTATTTGAGAACCAGTTTTAGTGTAAGGGCTAAAATATCAAATTTGTGATAGTTGAGGGGCCTATTTCTGAGAATGAAGAAGCTGAAAGAAAAATAAAAGCCATGACATTACGGTTCATGTGTTCGTTGATGAGACGACATTGAACAAAGGAGAGTCGTGCAATATTATAATTCTATAAATAAAACTACTTCCTTTCTATGCACCATTATATGTTGTGCCAACTAAGGGTTTATACACCCTTTTTCTATCTCATAATATTCATTTCTTTTATCTATTTTCAATAAAAATTTTGAATCCCTATCATATAACTAATCATATTAACTTTCAACAAATTATCATAATTACAACAGAGAAAATAATCACTACAAGGGAAAAGCCATTTAGCGACGGGCAGCCTTCGCTAAATATGAATTAGGGACGGCAAACCGCTACTAAAATGTCCGTTGCTTAATCACTCGCCGCTAATTTTTAGCGACAGCTAAATGTCGCTAAAAAGACCGTCACAAATTTTCTGGCATTGGTTTCTATCAGCGCGTTAGCGACATTTTGCCGTCGCTAGTTTAATGACGCATAGCCATCGCTACTTAGTGACGCATAGCCGTCACTAGTTAGTGTAGTTAGTGACGCATAGGCGTCGCTACTTAGTGATGCATAGCCGTCGCTACTTAGTGTAGTTAGTGACGCATAGTCGTCGCTAGTTTGTGACGCATCGCCGTCACTAGTTAGTGTAGTTAGTGACGCATAGCCGTCGCTAGTTTGTGACGCATAGCCGTCGCTAGTTTGTGACGCATCGGCATTGCTAGTTAGTGTAGTTTGTGACGCATAGCCATCGCTAGTTAGTGTAGTTAGTGACGCATTGCCGTCGATAATTAGTGACGACTATGCGTCACAAACTAGTGACGCATAGTCGTCGCTAGTTTGTGACGCATCGCCGTCACTAGTTAGTGTAGTTAGTGACGCATAGCCGTCGCTAGTTTGTGACGCATAGCCGTCGCTAGTTTGTGACGCATCGGCATTGCTAGTTAGTGTAGTTTGTGACGCATAGCCATCGCTAGTTAGTGTAGTTAGTGACGCATTGCCGTCGATAATTAGTGACTGGGCAGGTTTTTGTTGCATTTAAAGGTTACATGTTAAAGTTACAGGAAATGGTTGCTTTCGCTGATCCTATTCCTATACTACCAAAACTCTAGAGTGCAATAGACAAGCTACTTGCTTTCCAAGTTACAGTTACCACTTTCCAGGTTTTGATCAATTAATTAACTACTCTGCTTGATTTGTATTGCATGAACTAGTATTATTATGTACAAGATTTGTGAGACATATTTTATTGAGCTATGCATACATTTCAGACGATGGAGTTTACACATTTAAGAGCTATCTCCTTCATTGCTTGAAGCTATGCATCTTATTCTTGAGATATTGTACAGGGCCTAATATCCAAACTAGAAGGGGCTTTTCCCTCTAACATATATATACTTGGTAAAAATATATGAAAAATCTACTCGTTACAATGAGCTGAGCAAACGTTCAAAAGACCAGCACCCACTTCACTTTCTTCGTTTGAATGTGAGTAATCAGGACATGGAACATAGCATGACATGCTTGCTGTTTCGCTTGGTCTTTGCCAGAAGTGGTTCCTTATAGCCCTGAACTTAGAATTTACCATGGAGAGCCCAGCATCTGACAGAAGGTCTTGAACAGCAGTTCTACCCTCAAGCATGCTTACCACTTGTGACATAAAAGGCCTTAGTGTGGGGGATGCATTTGTACATAGAAGAGCAACATTCAACATCACTGTTGCCTCTTCAGATGAGTATTGTATCACCAGTGTAGGATCAACCAACTCTAAGAGACTTCCCCGCTCTTGGAGAACATAAGCCTGATGAAGATAAAAAATGCAGTCAGAACTGCATTGCAACTAATACGAGATTTAGAAGATTCAGAATGCAGGAACAAGTAGAAATACAAGTCATGTAACTAAACCATAAGCAGAATATGCATCCAGAAAAAAAAAAACTTAAACGAAGTTCTTTGGAAGAAAGTCCATATCGATTTGCTTGACACTTAAAGGAAATGAAACACATAGCCCTTACCAGAGATAATAGAGTAAGGAGATCAGCATATCCAAACTGAAGTTGTCTTAAATTTGTACAAAATTTTCCAGTGATTGCAATATGTGGTCATTGAATACTAATAATCAACATTTTATAACAAGAAGCTAGCAAATAAAAAGGAAGAGGGAAAGTTCAAGATGTCAGTTAGCTCAAAATAGATAGAAAATATGATACTAACATGGAAAACCTACAACTTTAATGGAATGAAAATTAAAAAGGAATAGATACCACTAATTCGGTGTGTATCCTTTACCCAGTCAAGAAGATAAACACATTCCTCCTTTGGTCAGTAGTTTGTGTTGCTTTTTCCACTAACAGTTTCCAGTGCAACAACACCAAAGCTATAGACATCTGCTTTGTTTGTCAAGTAACCACGCATGGCATACTCAGGAGCCATATAACCACTGTGAAGAAAATAGACATGAAACTGAAATCCTTTTGGAAGAAATTAAAAGGAAAAAATGTTGCTTGAATTTCTTATCTTAGTCAATGGATATGAAAGATCCATAATCACCAGTTCAGAAACAAGGGCCAAAAGGAACAAGAAATGATCCTGTAAGTTGTTTAATGAATCTTACATAGTTCCGGCAATACGAGTGCTGATGTGTGTTTTATCATCTTCACTTAGCTTTGCCAAACCAAAATCTATAATTTTTGCATTGAGATCCTTGTCAAGTAGCACATTGCTTGCTTTGATATCCCTGTGTACTATTTTTATCCTGGAATCCTCATGTAGGTAGTCCAATCCCCTGGCAATACCAAGACAAATTTTCCACCTGGTTCGCCAGACCAGTTTGAGCTTCACTGTTTCATCCTTCCCTGCTATGATTAAGCAAATTGTTAAGTCTGAGTTTATTCTCAGGATGAGCACGTGATTTAGTAAATACTTGACCTGAACGATAGATGTTCTGAACTCACCAAAAAGAGCACGGGATAGACAATTATTTTCCATGTACTCATAAATTAGCAACATCTGGTTCCCTTCAACACAACATCCATAAAGTTTCACAAGATTGGGATGCTGCAGGGCAGATATCATGCCTATTTCATTCACAAACTCCCAATTTCCCTATTTTGACTTAGAAGAAAGCTGCTTTACTGCTATTACTGTTCCATCTGACAACAATCCCTACATTCAGAATTGGAAATCACATAAATCTTGATGACTGCATCAACAACAGATCAACTTGATTTTTAATATACACATTTTATTTTAGGCAGATCTTCTATACATCACAAAGATTGAATACCCTGTAAACTGATCCAAAACCACCATCGCTGATTTTGTTTGATACATCAAAGTTCTTGGTGGCAGCTTTAATCTGTCTCAGTGTGAACATTCCATTTTGCAGGTCCAGCCCCTTAAGATCTGTTGGATATGCAAGAATGAAACATTGAACAAAAAACTTGATTTTCAAGATGGCATTATGAAATATAAACAGACGGAAAATTTTGCACTATGTCAAATGTTGGTAATAGCATCCTACAAGTCAAATGTTGGTAGTAGCATCCTACAAGTTTTTTTACTCAAAACAGCAACTTCAGATGCATATAGTCTATATATGAAGGATCAAATACAACAAATAAAAGTAACAGTGAAATATAATGCAGTCACAGCTTCAAAGAAGAATTCAACCAATCATATCCTACAAGACCCAGATTCTTTGAGAAAAAAAAAACAAGAGATTAGCCAGCATCCTGGTTGCCAATTTGTTTCTTTCATACATTAAGCACAAAATATGCTCATAGTTTCCAAAGCAATAATGGAATACCTAAAAATTGCTGGTACCTTTATCAGCAGAAATCTTGCTTCCAAGCCATCCTTTTCTCCACATGAGACCAAAGACTGAAAGGATAAGAAATATTGCTGCAGCTGTACATGCAGGTACAACCTTGACAATGATGCCATCTTGATTTCTGTGAATTGGAGGCTTGAAGTCTGTTTAACACATTATTCAGCTCAGCAGATATAGGTCCATAATGATACCAAAATTTGGAAGACCAAAGATGAATCTTCAAATATGTCAAAATGTGTAACTAAAAGATTTGGGCACTCTCATATGTGTCTATAATTATATTTATATAGGATGACAAGATTTAATTAATAGTTTATGAAAGTCGAGATCAATGACCAATGTCTGATACCATTTTAGGAATAAGACCACTGTCCTATTAGAAGTCTGAATCCAGATACATTTGATACAAAAATTTAGTGAATTGTCCTGATAAGTCATAGCAATTTTCTAGAAATGAGAAACTTAAAAAGGTAAGGAATGGTAAGCAATTACTTACTAGGAACTATTGATATGGCCGATATGAGAGGACCATACCCATTAAGGTTCCCCCAACAGTAGCCAAAGTAACCACAATTTGCACCAAAAACAATGGTGGCCTTCGAAGTATTCCTGAAGCACAAGAATGATTATTGGACAAGATGAATAGATGATAGGTGTTGGAATGTTTCAAGCTGGATAACACCAGGTACAGTCATTAAACTAAGAAACTGATTGTACACATGTCCCATATGAACAAACAATTGGCAGTATCACAGAGGACAAACAGAGGAGAAACAAACAATAAGAAGCATCAGAACGACATCCATATAAACTAAACATAGTGGCTTCAAATCCCTATGGAAATTAACAATTGCAGAAACAAACAACATCAGACGCAGAAATGAACAACATCAGACTTACTATTGTAGCGTAGTTCAAATCGCGAAGTAGGAATGGACTTTCCTCGCCAGTCGTCGCTCCTACTGCGGCGATTACAGCTTCAAGAACAACAAGTTGATGTCCGAAACTACCATGGAAGAAAGAATAAATCAAAATCCAACGCAAATGAAACCCTAAATAGTACTAATGATTCGAGCCCAAAATCGATTTCAAGTGAATGTGAGAGTGGTTTACCTGAAATAGAAACGATTTGAACCATGATTTCGAGTTTCAACGTAATCGTGCCGGTGGAGAGGACCGATCGACTCGTGGGAAGCAGAGAAGGGACTTCGTTCTTGCACCGTATGTCGATTCGGGTGAGCCTTGCGTAAGTGAGAAAGCTGAGCTGGGGAAATATACAATTGAAGTTGCGACAGTGTACCCTTGCAACAATAGCAACGGCAAAATGTCGCAAAGCCATTTAGCGAAGTGTGGCCTTTGCTATACCATTGTAATACATTTAGGCTAAATTAGATCCCAATATATTATAAAATGGCTAAGCCTCTTGTGCCAATAAACGTATTAAAATTAATTTAATTTTAATTAACATGATTTTTTATTAAATTACCTAAATTTTCTTAAAAGAGTTTAGCTCAGTAAATAGATAAATAATTCTAATTACTCAAGTTATAATTTGTAAACGCAAAATTTAACCAGGTACTCACATATAACAAAACAAAATTGTGAAAAAATTAACATAAATAATAACTAAATCAAATTTAACATAAACAATAATATTATGTTTATTGATCAAGAATTTAATATTGCTAAGGCCAGGCAAAAATCAATTGAATTTCAATCAATTTTCACTTCTTTTTTTCCTTTTCTAGAAAATTAATTAAGATAGATAATTTTGTTAACCTAAATTATAACCTAAATTTTTTTCCATAAACACATAGATCCATTGATCCATATATCTGAATTAAAATAATCCTAAGTGTTGGAACTAATTTATATGAGTGAGGGTTGCGTGTAGAAAAATTTACCTGATACGTAGTGAAGGGTATAAGGATTTTTGCGAGAGCAAATCGTAAATAAATTAGCCTTCGCTAAATTAGCGAGGGTAACCCGTTACTAGCACTACATAAAATTTAGTGACGGCTAGCCTTCGCTAAATTAGCGAGGGCAAGGCGTCACTAACTTTAGTGACGCCTAACCGTCACTAACTTAGTGACGGCAAACCGTCACTAACACTATCACTAATTTAGTGACGGTTAGCCTTCGCGAAATTAGCGAGGGCAAGCCGTCACTAAATTTAGTGACGCCTACCCGTCGCTAAATTAGTGAGGGCAAGACGTCACTGCCAAGATTCTAAATTAATGACGGTTAGCATTCACTAAATTAGCGAGGGCAACCCGTCACTAAACTTAGTGACGGCTAACTGTCACTAAATTAACGACGGTAAGCCTTCACTAACTATGGCCATAATTTTGTTACGCATACCCTTCGCTAACTTACTCAGGGCAAACCGTTCCTATAAGTTACTGACAGGTAACCATCACTCTTAAAACTTTATTCTTACATTTTATGAAAAATAACTGAGTTAGTTAATAAACATTTTAACCATAAAATAAAATTTAGTAACAATTATAGTTTTTTTTTACACACATATGAATACATCGATCCATACATTTTAATTACAAAGTAAACTGAAAGCAATTAAAATTTATCATTATCAAAACAAATGAAAAAAAAATGAGAATGAAAAATCTCATAAAAAGCTAGTCATAATTAGTCATCGCTAGTCTTTGGAATATTACCAAGGGCAAGCTGCATGTAATTTTTGAACGGCTCACTAAAATTAGCGACGGCTAATACTCACTAAATTAGCAAAGGCAAGTAGTTGCTAAATTAACGACGGCAAATAGTCGCTAAACGTCCGGTGAAAGATTAGCGACGGTTGATAGTCGCTAATTTTTAGCGATGTATTACCGTCGCTAAATTAGCGAAGGCAAGTAGTAACTAAATTTAGCGACGGTTAGCCGTCGCTAAAAATTAGCGACTATCAACCATCGCTAATCTCTCACTGGATGTTTAGCGACTATTTGCCGTCGCTAATTAGCGACTGTTTTTAGCTATCGCTAATTAAACCGTCACTAAATGAGGTTTTTGTAGTAGTGAATGGCCAAACAGTCAATTATTATAACGAACTAATTCGAACCATCAAAATACAATAAGCCCCTAAATCTCAGTTGAGATCACAACAATTGATGATTGGCATCATTATGCTTACAACAATAATCATAATCATAATGAGTCTACAGTAGGAATGATTTATTTGAAAAAAAGATATATAAACATGAAAAGGTAACCAATATACTGTTAAGACCCAAAACAAATAGAAAAATGCAAAAATATTATAGGAAAAATAATATATGTTTTATTATTAGCAGTATGTAGGTGTGAAACCTATAATTAGTAATTGCCAGGTGGATAAACTGCGCGTTGCTATGGCAATTTGTTGTTCATGGGATCCAATCATGAGGAAGCAAAGGGTATGAAGAGGACAAAGACTTGCAAATTAAAGGTGAGGAAAATTTGAGGACCACAAAAGTGAGATGCAATATCTGAGAGAGCTATTTGGGAATTTTGCCATTCATGGCTCAGTTTAAAGCTCATTTAAACTGTTATCAAGCTAATGCTAAATAAAATTTTAAACTCTCGATACAGAACTCAAACAAATCTCAATTTACTTATTACCCGGCTTGGGCAAGCTCAATTTTAGTTTTTTCCCTCCTCAATTTAAGCGAATAGTTTAAGTTCAACTCAAGCTCGATAATTAAAAGCTCATTCATAACTCAGTTATATTATTTTCAATCTAAAGATGAACAAATATCAAGCCTAATAGATGTTCCAAGCCAAATATGATTCCTATATTATTCAGCTCAGTGCGGCTTGTTTCAGTCCTCAAGCTTGCATTATTTTATTTGTTGCCTAAATCTCTATTACTGTACATCTATAGTGTTTTTCAACGCATATTTAGTGCATATGAGGTGCAAAGACAGTGCATTGCGATGGGTTGAATCTATGATAACATTAAGTGTAAATATAACAAAATAATCATCAAGTAACAAAGTTTGGTGGCCAATTGGAAAAAATCAATATGTTAGTATTTTAAAAGTGGAATTTATCCATTGAGACAAAAAAAGAAAAAAGAAAAAAGAGGAAACACTAAGTGCGATGAGTGACCATTCTTCTTTCATAAAAATCAAATAATTAAGATCTAGATGATCTAAAATTAGGGTTTGGTCTTTATATGAAAAATTAAGGGATCAATTGGACAAAGAATGGAATTTTAGTGACTAAAAGTAATGTTTAACAATTGACACATGAGCAAAAAGAAAAAGAAAGAAAAGCAGCAAGGAAAAAGACAAGCATTGTTGGCCAAAAGTTAAAGTAAAGTTCAGGGGATAAAGAGAATAAATGAAAAAACTCTAGGTAAGGAAGGTTTAAACATTAACTTAATAAAAGTATAGTATTTAAAGTTTTGTTTTAGAAGATAAAAATAATATGGGTAAAATATACAGGGGGTTACCTAGCCTATTTTTTTGTCTTAAATGGGTACCTTACTTTCAAATTGTCCTAGCGAGGTACCTTACCTCTTATTGCGTGTCCTGTCTAACTACTTTCCGTTAATTTTAGAGTTATGTCTAATGGAAATTGCTTATGTGGCATTAAAAATATTCAAATAAATTGTAAAATAACATTTATGATCCTTTAATTTTTTTTCTATCAACAATTCTAAACCTTAACATTCTAAATCTAACTCTCACGCGTTTTCTCATTAAACCTCTCTCCCTATTCTATTACTTCTTTCAGCGACTTGAAAAAAATAAAAAAGCTTCAACTCTGTCCATCTTTGTTATATATATTTACACCAACAAATGCAGCAGAGAGAGAAAGGAACAAAAATAATGTGAGATCTCAAATCGCAACAACACAAAGACCCAGAAGATTTTCTTTCCTGGACGAAAATAATGTGGGATCTCAACGACTCGTCGGATCAGCGCTTTGATGATGAATTTGAGGGCTGCTTCTCGTAGAGGACTTCGCTTAATGGAGACGACGACAAGGGTAAACAGGTCAGATCCACATCCAATTCCAGCTCCTCTCCGCTCGTCATCGACGATGGATCCGACACTGAAGAAGAAGGCTGCACCCAGTCGCATTCATGAAGAAGTGCAGCAGCAAGATGTTCGGGTTCTCGGTGTCGTCGGCGGCCTTTGAGCAAGATGAGGAAGCCAAAGATCCGCCCGTGCCCTAGAACTTTTTTTCCGCTTGAGGTCGAGGAACTTTTTTCCCCTCGACATACTATTTTGGGGTTTTGGGCACAATCGGGTTTTCGGGCTAGGGATTCGGGTCGCTTCGTCATAGTGGTGGGAGAAAGAAGCGAACGGTGACGGTGGCGGTGGCGCTGATGAGTGAGAAGCAAGCGGCGGTGATGACGACGATGAAGCAAAGGAACTAGAGACCGCGCGAGGGTTAGATTTAGAATGTTATGGTTTAGAATTATTGATAGAAAAAAACTAAAGGACCATAAGTGTTATTTTATGATTTATTTGAATGTTTTTAATGCCACATAAGCAATTTCTGTTAGAGATAACTTTGAAATGAATGGAAAGTAGTTAGACAGGACACGCAATAAGAGGTAAGGTACCTTGTTAGGATAATTTGAATGTAAGGTACTCGTGTAGGACAAAAAAATAAGTTAGGTGACCCCCGATGGATTTTACCCAAAATAATATAAGAAAGATTGAGACCAAAATGACAAATATATATTGTTAATAGACTAAAATGAAAAAGCGGGGATTGAAATAAATTTAAACCTAAAGATATAGACCAACTGAGAACAACCTGACAATATAACCCTAAAAAAAGTGATAATCCTACGAAAATGCGATCAAGGGTTCAAAAAGGCGAACACTTAAAAGAAAAGTTTTGTTTTAGAAGTAATGACTTATAGTTAAGTAATATTATCAAAGAGAGCTAGTGAAAGCTACGTGTGGGGTTTGGTGCGTAAGATTGAAAAAGTTGGGATGTACGAAGAAATTCAGGGTTTCATCAATATTTGCTGAATCTCTTTTCTTCTCTCTTTTGATCCATCAACAACAAGGAGCAGTCTTCTTGACAGTCTCCGATGTCCTTCGAAAATTAAATTGCAGTCAATTTAGGCGACAAAGCAAGACAAGAAACAATGACTCATATATATGAGGCATGAAGAATAGGTCATTTTCTTCAATCAAATAAGTTGAAAACCATATCATATAAAATTTTTACTAGACTCATCATATGTGAATGTCATAACTCATAAACGTATGTAATGACGTTAAATAAATGGGCCTCACTCAAGTTTCATATCATTCAATGGTGTACACATATCTGTAATCATTACAGATAGTGAATATCTTATTTTTTTATGAAAGAGTTAGTTAATTTAAAAAACAGAAATCAAATCATTTTTATTAGGTGTAAAATTCTAACCGATAATTTGATTGCCAATTATGGATAAAATTTTTGTGGAATATATGGTTATGTATCTATATCAATAGTCAAAGCTTCAAAGCCAATGTTAAATTGAATATTGATGACGACCAAAACTGCGGCTAATATTCGTTGCTAGTACTAGTGCTCATCTGCCCAAAGAATTAATAATGACAGAGAAAATTGCTGC
Organism: Aquilaria yunnanensis; assembly: GCA_039654915.1. Taxonomy (NCBI): domain Eukaryota; kingdom Viridiplantae; phylum Streptophyta; class Magnoliopsida; order Malvales; family Thymelaeaceae; genus Aquilaria; species Aquilaria yunnanensis. The sequence goes on along the minus strand of CM077596.1, from coordinate 92,187,105 downwards.
CGCTCGCGAAACAAAAGAGTTTGTAGATATTTCGTCTCCTCTAGATCTCATTGTCTATGGTGACTAGTCAGCATTACAAAGCCATGCCACGTGTAGACACTAACTAGTCCATCATGGAGCCACGTCAGCAACAACCCTACGTACGGCTTCCAGGAAGGTGGGCTCGTCCCATCCGTTGCCCTGCAGAAAACAGGACCAAACCAGACCATTAGAAACCATTAAAAGTACTTATTTCCAGCTGCGATTGCATTCTCCACCACCACTTCCATTCCATCAGGGACCTACACTTGCCTTTAGCTTTCCCCCTGAAATGGAAAGTCCACCTGCTCGGGTCCCACCAAACAAAGTGTTAGCCTTCTGCCTTTTTGCTTTTTTTTCTTTTTTTCTTCCCTCCTTCTAAATTTTGAATATATACGTCAATTTTTTTCAATTTAATCTAAAATATTTTATTTTTAATTTTACATCTTTTTTATTTAAAATTATTCTATTTAAAATTAAATATTATATAGGTACAATAATCTATCAAAAAATATAATTTTTATAATCTTATTAAATTTTTATGAATTTTTCTGGCTATAGGCATTGAAATATATATTTTTTTTAAAATTTAATAATATCATAAAAATTTATTTTATTAACATAATATTAGTTTTTAAATAAAATTATTGTGAAATAAAAAAATATAAAAATAAAAAAAATTATTTTAAATTAAATTGACTTAATTAAAATAAATTGTCTCGATGCTTTTTGGTTAACCTGTGGATAAAAAAGAATAAGAGCACAAGCCAGGTGGATGGATCTCGTTAAGGTCCCTAAACTATTTGTAAATTCCTAATATAGCCCTTCAACCAAGCTACGTCTTTCAGTTGGTCCAAAAATTGTCCATCTACGAATGCACTATTTTTTATGTAGCTAAAATATGCATTGCTTCATTGAATTTTATATTTTTATGAGGTTGATTGATATCTTTTTTTTTTTCATAAAGTTATATACAATTTGTCACAAATTAAGAGACAACTAATAATTGTATCTAGAAGGTCCAAATTAATTAAAGCAATCAAAGATCATATTTTGCAATATATAAATCGAATGAAATATTTTTATTTCACCCCAGTTAACGTGGACTATTCTGTATATTAGCTTCTATCATAAATTATTGCTCGACACCAACTAATTTGGTTAGGCCAATTAGAGTACTGCCAGTGAAACATTTTCATGCAACTAATAATTAGGGTTGGGAGTTTATTATGGTTTTAGCTAGCTAGGGCTTATATATTCGGGATCTTGGGAATGTGAAATTAACAGAAAAAAGAAAAAGGAACACTAACCTGAATTTTGAGGCGCATGGTAATGTAAGTGAATGGAACAGATTCTATAATCAGGCCGGCTCGAGCCTCCATGGACATCAAGCTCAGGTTAGGGTCAGGCCTGAGCAGGTCGAGCAGGCGAATCATGAGATGATCCATAGTACATTCTCCTCGAACTCTAATCTGCAAGTCGACTAGTCTAGATCCTTCCGATGTGGATTCTGACACCTCACTGATCCGAATATCAAACCGGTCTCTTGATGAAGAACTACTACCCATTTCCTCATCTCCAACTTGTTTCCCTGGAGACAAAAGTTGTGCCTCCAGTAACTCATTTTTCTTGCGCAGCTCTGCCACTTGTTGTTGTAATAAGCTCAACTGCTCCCTTGCAGTCGTTAACACTGCTGATTTATCCTTCTGTTCGTCATGTAATAACATTTTCTATTACCTTCAGTTTTACCATATATAGATAGTCATTTGCAAAGTAAAAGCTAGCAAAAGAAAATCAAAAGTTATTAGAACTCATATATTTGATCCTTTTAACAACACTAGTTCTAGAGTTTGTTTTGTAAACTTATATTTTTGTTGATCATGTTGTATATATTATAGGTTTTAGAATGGCAGCTTGCATGCTTTAAGTTTCTACATGACGCCCGCGCGCGGCCACTACAATAGCTTGTAGTTCTATGTACATTCTAATTGTTTGTACGCGAAGGATTACTTGAAACTGAAATATTTCTAACTGTCGTCATATCTAGAAACTAAGATGCTAATGGCGAATTAAAACAAGGCATCAAGTATATTAAAAACCAGACGTAGAGGAAGATATATACCTTGGTTCCCGGAGGAAGAAGTGACCTAAGTGCTTGGAAGAGCTCATTCTGCTTCTCCCGCCTCTTCCGCTCCGACATCATATGGTGAAGTTGAGTTGCGGTCGACCGGGCGCCAGTTCCGACCCTATACTCAGGCCGACCAATGTTCAACCTTCCGTAATACAAAATGGATCGCTTCATCATGCTTTGCCGCCTCAGCCTCGCCTGCACCTGCGGCTCCGCGGGGCGCAAGGCGGAGGCGTAGCTTTTGAAGGCGCTAGCTCGCTGATGTAGCTGCTGACGAGAAGTAGCTGTCTCATATGGCAAATTCTGCTGCTGCATCGGCTGAAACAGGTGAAACAAGAATTGAGGAGGAGCTGAAGAGGAAGAAGATGGTGAGGTTAGGACGGCGAGGATGGCATTTGTCATGGCACGTTCCTCCGCCTCTAGTGTTGGCAGCTGAGGGCTCCGGAGGTTGGAGAGTGCTTGCATTTCTTCCTGGTGTGGGTCAGTAGCTTTTGGTTGAGCAATTAGGGAGGAGCTTAGGATGGAGAGTGCCTGCATTTCTTGCCGGTGGGGTTCGGCGGTGGCTGCAAGAGCGGCGTCGGTGATGGACTGAAGAGCCATAGCTTCGGGTTGAGCGCGGGGCCCGCTCGGGATGGCAAAGATTAGAGAAGAATCTGGACTTTCTGTGGATAAGGATCTGAGTGATGAGGAAGATGATGATGGCTGGGGAAGGTCTGGGATAGGAGATAGTTGTGGCCAGCTGCAGAAATCGTCCGGGAAGAACTTTTTTAACCCCATTTCGATGTTCATCTGTTAATTAATGGATTTCGATGTTAAACTAACACGAGTAGTAAGGAATCATCTACTAATAATTAATAAAAAGAAAGGAAGAAGCTTACCTGGGGAGGGACATTGGACAAGCCTAATTCGATCTCTCCCCTTCGGCAGCCCATGAACACGGCTGTCTGTATTTGTAAGTAAGAAATTAAACAAGAAAACGATGAACTGTACTGTAATTTAAAACTGCTTTAATTTTAGAGATTAACAAAAAAGCTTCACAAGACCAACAGGCAAAAGCCAAACGAACCTTTATATTTGCTTCCTGCCACGAAAACATAAGATGGAATAGATGTTAATTAATATTTCGATTAGCCTGGCCGCGTTCTAAATCTTAATCAAATGCCATGTATGTAATGAAATTGATGAAATTAAGATTACAAGTTTCATGTATTATATAGATATATATAATATACCCGGTAGAAATGTCGCTGGGTTTGATGGGAAGACAATGCCTGAAGCTGAGGTTGGTTTAGCTCAATGTAAGGCCGGTTGTTCCTGAAAGCGTAACCGGGAACACGAGCAATGCTGCAACCCCATACCATAGAATTTGACATCCATTTAGTTCTTGTTAATCTATAATATATTTCAATAGAATTGCCAGCAACTATACATACATACATACATATATATATATATATATATATATATATATATATATATATATATATATATATATATATATGCCATTATTTTTATATCATGGAATTAATAATGTTCTTACTCATCATCAATGGGGACGACCAGCTCCCTATACGCTACGAACAGGGTGGAGGCTGAGCTCTGAGAAGAAGTGCCTGGTTGAGCTTCATCATAAAATCCATCCAAACTAGTCAAGTGACTGGAAAATTTGAAGACAAATTCATTAAATACGTACATATATATGCATGTACTTGAAATAAACAAGTAACAGAAACGCAACTTTAATGAACAAAGCGAAGAGTGAGTAGTGTGTGTGTGTAATTTATTACTTGGATGGAGGTGGGGAAGGATCGAAAGAGTGGGACCAGAGGCAAATGTAAGTGCCGCCGAACGACTGGGTGATGAGGCGGAGGAAGGTGGCGCGGGCCGCCGGTTCCAGCAGGAACAGCGAGTCCATGAGGTGGAAGGATGCCAATGGTGAAATCAGAACCCTCCTCTTTCATTTCTTTCCACTTCCACCACCATATCCTCCTGCACTTCACTAACACTATATTATATTTTTCTGGCTTGTTCTTGCTTCTGGTTTTCCGCTCATCGATCCCAGATGGATCATAGCCGCTCCATCAATTTCTAACTTCTCTCGCTATTAATATTCGTCACTGTTGAGGGCTGGTTGAAATTCGGGTTATTTCAGGTTCAGCTATGAAGTATGAACCTACTACATATCGTAGTAGGTCCCTGTATGGGGTGGAGGAATTGTCCCGGAAGTGGGAGGCTGGAAAAGTATTTGAGAGAGAGAGCGAGAGAGACCGCAGGTCCGCAGGCAGCCAGGGGCATGGGATGGCTGTGTGCTAGCAATTGAAAATTAGGGGGTGGAATGGAAAAGTAAAGGTCAAAGTCCTCCCTCGTGAAAGTTTATAAAGCGTCAAAGGCAGGATGCATTAGGAACCAGCCAACGACGAGTCTCTCTCCCTCTCTCTTTCTGGCTTTTCTTCCAATATTCTAAGGTCGAGGGCCGTTTTCCACGGTTTAGAACTTTAGATTAGAATCTACAGTAGCGTAGACAATAAGGGTGAAGCAACCCTAATTTTTTTGGGAAAAAAAAATATACTGCTATACCATATTTACAAAGAAAAATTCTTAAGAGAAGAAATTATAATAGGTAAAAGTATCAAAATTGCCACTTGTTGACACCCAATTTCGTCCGGCCTTTTTTTTTAAAATTTAAAAAAAAAACTAATTAAAAAAATTATTATTATTATTATTATTATTGCTAAAAAATTTTAATTATGTTAATTAGTTTAAAATATATTTTTATTTTGAGAAGATTTGATTTAAAATAATATATGTGTGAATATGTATGTGTTTGAAATAAAAATAAAATTTCAGGAAAAAATGACAAAAAAATTAAAAGTTTGAGGTAAAAATGACAAAATTGAGAAGTTTCGGACAAAATTGACAAATTCTGAAAGTTTCAGGAGCTTTGGGTAATTTTTCGCGTCAATTTTGGGCCTAAACGGACGTTTCTGACCCAAATTGACAGAAAACGTTAAAATTGTCAAAATCAGAAGCTTCTGAGCTTATCCAGAGCTGGAGTAACGTAAAGGACTGAAACTGTCATTTCACCAATTTAAAAGATAAGTTTGATATTTTTTATTAATTTATCCGTCCATAGTTCAGCTAAGTTCCTTCTATAAATACCCCCCCAAATTCAGTGCTGAACACATAGAAAATCAGCAAAAAAACTTAGAGCTCCGTTTTAAAAAAAGATAAAATTACATCCCTTAGCCCCAGCCCTCTTCCCTTCTTAACCAGAAAGCCAAAATTTTTTTTTTCTCTCTGTTCCGTCTCTCTTTCTCTCTCTCTCTGTCTCTCTCTCTCTCGCCGTGCCCACCACCGCCGTCCGCCGGCCACCACGCCTCCACCCAACCGTCCTGCCGCCGTCGTCCGGCCGTCCCGCCGCCGTCGCCGTCATGCCTAGCTCCCGCCGCCGCGCCGCCCGAGTTCTTCTTTCTCTCCTTTTTCCTCCGCCGGACACCGCCGCCGCGCCGCCTTGCCCGTCGCCGTCGCCCTGCCCCCGCCACCGTCGCCGTGCCGTCCGCCCTCGCCGCCGGTCGCCCGTCGCCCCCTGCCCTTCCCCTCGCCGCCAGCGCCACCCCCCTGCCTCACGCCGTCATCGTTTCCTGGGATTCAAAATTCAAAACTAAAAGGGTAAACCCTTGTTTCACCCATCATCTTTTCAATTTCTTTCTATTAGGTCACTAACCTTTTTATTTTGTCTTTGCAGAAAATTAATTAACTAACTCATTTATTTTTTTTACTTGTTTATTTATTTGTTTATTATTGTTATTATTACTAACCTTTTTTTTTTTTTTTTGTTATTAGCAACTAACAACTAACTTGCTAATTTTTACTAACCTTTATTATTATTGTTGTTAATAATTAATTAAATTGTCTAACTTTTATTTTTGTTGTAATTAATTAACTTAATTAAACTTGGCTAACTTTTATTTATTGTTGTTAATTAATTAACTTAATTAAACTTGGCTAACTTTTATTTATTGTTGTTAATTAATTAACTTAATTAAACTTGGCTAACTTTTATTATTGTTGTTAATTAATTAACTTAATTAAATTTGGCTAACTTTTATTTATTGTTGTTAATTAATTAACTTAATTAAACTTGGCTAACTTTTATTTATTGTTGTTAATTAATTAACTTAATTAAACTTGGCTAACTTTTATTATTGTTGTTAATTAATTAACTTAATTAATTTGGCTAACTTTTATTATTTTTGACTTAATTAACTTTTATTATTATTGTTAATAATTAATTTAATTAAATTTTGCTAACATTTATTATTTTTTTTTCAAGTGGATGGCCAAAAAGCCCCACTTTATTAATTTTTCTTTATATGATTTAATTTATTTAATTCACCTTTTACCCATAAATAAAAAAAACTAAAAGAAGATTCTTTTGTAATTAATTATTAAGGCTAATAAAAATTTAAAAGCCAATTATTTTTATTTTGGAATACATGTTTTATTATTTCTTTAAAGATAACAAAGTTAACTTTTTGTTAAAATTAATAAACAAACATGATTAAATCAATTCTTTTTAAATATTTTTTAATAATGATATTTAAAATAAAAATTCAAGAAAAATCCAATTAAAATTAATAACTAATTAAATAATTAAAATTTAACAAAAATTAAAAATCCATGACCAAATGATCCGCCAGGATCCATGGCTTGGAAATATTTTTAAATAAAGTATATAAATAAACTTTTCTTTATTAAAAATAAAATTTTGGGACTAATATATTAATTATTTATTAAAATAATAAAATATAATTTTATTTTAGTTTTCTTTATTAATAAAAAAGAATAAAAAGAGTAAAATTTTTGGGTTAATATTTTTTTTCAGTAATATTTTACTTATTTTTATAATATAACTTTTTAGTTTTCTTTATTAATAAAAAGAGTAAATTTTTGGGTTAATATTTTTCAGTAATATTTTATTTATTTCTTTTAAAATAATAAAAATATAATTTTATTTTAGTTTTCTTTATTAATAAAAAGAATAAAAAGAATAAAAATTTTGGGTTAATATTTTATTCAGTAATATTTTACTTATTTCTTTTAAAATAATGAAAAGATATAACTTTTTGTTTCCTTTATAAAAATCTTAGACAAATGATTTCAAAAATAACAAAAAATAAATAAGAAAAATAATTGAATTTCTCTTAAATATTTTAGACTTATTAATTAGATATATTTTCAGAGATATAAATTAAAATTAAAAAAAAAAAGAAGAAAACCTCCGCTTTATTTATTGTTATTTAATTTTTCTTTATTTTATGGTTAAACTCATTTCATTTAAAGAAATTAGCCATAAAAAATATATATATGTAAAATAAATCTGAACCATGTTGTTAAGTCAAAATTTTTTTTTTTAATTCATGGTATATTGGCTGGAAACTGTCTCGTGCCCGCTTTTGAGCTGCTTCACCTGGTGAAGAGGGTCTGGCTGAGTAACAACGCCCCGTACCATGATCAAAGATTTTTATTTTTTTAAACCCTTTGATTCCTTTAAATTAACTTCTTATTAAATAAAAATTAATTATATTTTTTAATTCTTTTATAAATTGAGTAATTCTTTAAATAATAAATATCCTTCATTAAACAAGAAAAATCAGATAAGAAAAATAAAAGAAAGATAAAAGAATAAAAAAAGAATAAAAAAAGAAAAGAAAGATAAGAAAAAGAAAAGAAAGAAAAGAAAAGAAAAGAAAATATAAAGAAAGAAAAAATCAAATTTTTAGATTATTAATAAACCTAAAATTTCCAAATTAATAATTAAACTAATAATTAATTCCATAAAATAATAATTAAATAATTAACTTTAAATTAATTTCCATATCCGGATGATCCGGCAGGATCTACGGTTTGGAAATATCAACCTTTTAAAAAAAAAACTATATAAATTAAATAAAAAGATAAAAATCCATATTTTTACAATATGGATAAAATTATTTAAAATTTCACCAAATTCCGTGTCCAAATGACTCGGCAGAGTTCATAGTTCGGAATCAAAATCTTCCGTGTCCAAATGACTCGGCAGAGTCCATGGTTCGGAAGTATAAAATTTTACCCGAATTAATTACCAAAATCAACATTTTCGACTAATTCAGTTAAAATTTCTAGTTTGAAAATTAACTGAATTTTTTTAAAGCAAAGTAAAATAAAATTAAAATCAACTAAGGTGCCAATTTTGGGCGCTATAACAATATTGTTTTAGCGTAACCGTACTCCCGATCCCCGAACTCTCGCAGACCATATTTTAAGGTATCCAATCGACCTGAGCGAAAACCGATTGGTGGCGACTCCCGAAAACGACCCGTAGGTTGCCACAGCTTGGCGACTCCACTGGGGAGGATACGTTAGTGAGTCGAACCTAAAGTTGATTTGTTTTGATTTACTTTGCTTATTATGTGGATTTTTATATGCTATATTTACTTAGCAAAAACATGCATTATGCATTCACAATATGAAGCTCTATACCCGAGCTTCCTCAAATCAAACACAATTCATTCTAAGCGGAATTGGTGTTGCTGTCCTTGTGAGGCCATGGTCTCCAAGCCTTCACCGGTTTCAAAGTAGCAAAGTAGTGTATTGCCTTCTGAGACGGTTAGTCTCTGCATGGGCCCACGAAAAGCTACGACTCGAATTAATCCATTCCTTACATTAACCCTAGAGGGTAAGGAATTGGGCCGTCACTATAATTTAGTGACGGGATTCGGGAACTATCCCTAGCCTTTTTGATTAACCACCTTCTGCATATAGAATTCCTTACTCTACCGTAGAGCCAGCCATTAAGAAACTCCTATACTTCGGTTCTAATTACCATAGGCCTTGTCTTGTCTATATGTTTGTATGAATCTATGTGTTACCTTTTTACTAACTCTGTTTTTTTTTTATTTTTCCGGCATATACATTTCATCATTAAAGAAAAATATTTGGTGAAAGAAATTACTATCATGGATATTCTCGATTACCTTCCCACGGCTGTCAGTGGATCGTGGAATAACACGGTAATAGAAACTCAGCCCGAAGCTATGGAATACTCCGAGATGGCCCAAAAACTTCACGGAGATTCTCTGATGTCCCACTCTCACGTACAGCTCAAGGACCAGGTATCGGTCCGGATAAATCAGAATGACACCACTGAATTGTTACAAGTGTGGAATAGTTGGAGCCCTACGGATCGCGAAGCATTCACAGCAACGTACGGTCATATTGCTCGCCTACTAAAAGTCACCGTCGACGCACCACTTATCCGGGCTCTAATCCAGTTCTGGGATCCATTTTATCGGTGTTTTTCGTTCGACAAGATAGATCTGGTTCCAACCTTAGAAGAATACAGTAACCTCTTGGGTTGGTCCTCCGACTATCCAATTGAGACGTATCAACATGACAGAAGAACGGAACCTCATCGAGCCCTGGCAAAATTACTGGATGTGCCAGCTTCCAGTCTTCAAGCCAAGTTTGCAACAAAAGGATGTCGGAAATTTATCAGTTGGACCGACTTGAAGCAATTGAGCCATTCTCTTCCTCAGAAGAATCAACGACGCAAGCTTTTTGCATTGGCAATATATGGCCTGGTAGTCTTCCCAAGAATTGTTGGATTCATCGAAGGAGACGTTATCACGCTATTTGAGCAAGTCTGCTACACTCAAGTGAATCCGACCTCAGTAATCTTATGCGAAACTATTAGGGCATTAAACTTCTGTCACCAAAGAGGGGGCAAATTCATAAGATGTTCACACCTTCTCAACATTTGGATTAAAAGCCACCTTCCTTGTGATAAGCAACACTTCGGAAATCGCTTTTCAAAGGACTTCATACCAATCGAAGCTTTTTTGAAAAGTGAAACCACTCACCATGATAGCAAGGAAGCATGGGTTGACTACTTCAGAAACATCACTGAATTCCAAATTGAATGGAGAGCCCCCTGGTCCACCTCCACCCGAGTAGTCTACCGTTGCGGCAATTGCCCATGGGTTCCTCTCCTAGGTGTATGGGGAGGAATAAGTTATGCCCCAGCTCAAGTGCGAAAACAATTTGGGTCCATGCAATTTATACCCATGACGCATAACCTGAGTAAGTTGGAATTCTCACATGAAGATCCAAATTCAAATAAGCTTGCAATGGGTATTTCAATTGCATGGAAAAGACTCTTCATATTAAAGTCGGGCCCTATTATTTCTCCCACTACTTATTATGAATGGAGAAATGACCGGAAAGAAGGAATAGTTCTACCCGACGAGCTTATCAGAAAGTTGGCGAAAAGAGAGCTGGAGAAAGAACTAGATGAAGAAAAGGAGAAAAACAAGAAGATGCACCTCGACATACAACAGCTCGGTCACAAGACACAACTCCTCGAAGAGAAGATCGAATGCCAAAAACAAGTTATCTCCCAACTAGTGGACGAAAATGATCAAAAGGAGATGAGAGCAAGATATTGGGAAGATCAGTACATGCTTTCCCAAGAACAACTACAAATATTTTTGGCAGAAGTCAGAAAAGTTACAGAGCAAGCCCAACTAATGGGCGAAGAAGCCAAGGAGTTAGAAGAACTGAGCTGTCCTACTCCATCAGTAAATGTTCAAAGAATGATGGAGTTCATATCTAAGGCCAAAAAGCAGTATTGTACTTTGGGTCGTTTCTTTTAAGGAAACAAACTTTTGCTGAATGTAATTGAGAAATTCCACTATAGTTATTCTTTCACCAAGTCTTTACAATATTCATGCATGCATCCATCACATCAATCATATACACATAGAATCTAATAAAATAAATATTCCTTGAAAGGGTAAAATTGGACCTCAACACCGATATTCAACTCGGCTCCAAACAAGATTAATGGCAGAACAAGCCGAAGGACGTCCCATAGAGATGGAGTCCAAGATTGAAAGTATGGCAGAACAGATGAAACAATTGATGGAACTAATCAAGGGGAAAGCAACTCAAATTCCCATCAAAGAAGCACAAGATCCCACTTATCCTCCGGGATTCACTCCGCAACGAGTCTCAGTCCAAGAAAACCTGTTTCAAGAACCAGGACAGTCTGCTAGTGTTCACCTGAAACAAGACACCGTACATGAAGAGAAGAAGATGTTACCAAAAGAAGAAGCAGAATCTCAAAAACTCGAAACGATAGAAAAGAGACTGCGAGCCATTGAAGGAGGTACTATGTTCGGATCTGTCTCAGTGGATGATCTCTGCTTAGTGCCAGACGTCGAAATCCCTTCGGACTTTAAGGTGCCAGATTTCGTGAAATACGATGGAACGAGTGATCCCATCACTCACATCACTTTGTTTCTCAGAAGACTACAACCACTTACCAAAGATGAGAAGGTGTGGATCGCACTTTTTCAGGAAAGTCTCACAAAATCAGCATTACAGTGGTATCTAAGCCAAGGTCCAAGAAACATAAAAACTTGGAATGACCTTGCTCAGGCCTTCATCGGCAACTATAAACATGTTATGGACTTAGCTCCGGATCGCCAAACTCTCCAAAACATGGAGAAGAAAAAAACAGAAACTTTTAAGGAATACGCCCAACGATGGAGGGACTTAGCTGCACAAGTACAGCCACCCATGACAGAAAGAGAAATGGTCACTTTGTTTGTCCAGACACTGAAATACCCATATTATGACAAACTTATTGGCAATGCGGCAACTAACTTCTCCGACGTAGTCATGTCTGGAGAAAGGATCGAGCATGGTATCAGGACCGGGAAGATTACTGAGTCCTTTAGTGATCCTATGAAAAGAGGAGGACCATCCAGAAGAAAAGATGAAGAAATACAACAAATCGGACGAGGAAGAGAGATTCCCCTCGTGGGTACTGTGGCTACCGGACCTTGCCTATCCTATTCTGCCAACAGGCCCAATTATTATCCTACCAATAGGCCCAATGATTATCCTCCAAATAGGCCCAGTGATTATCTTCCCAATAGACCCAACAATTATCCTCTCAACAGGCCTAATCAGTTACAGCCACCTGTTCCGACTCCTCCAATGCCTGCACCAAGACCAAGAGAAATTTTCGCACCGATTCCCATGACTTATACTGAGTTGTATCCAAAACTCATCCAGAGCCAACTCATTCGCCCAATTCCCACAAGGCCATTCGAACCCCCATATCCAACATGGTATGACCCTAAACTAAATTGCCCATATCATGATGGTGCCGTGGGCCACGGACTCGAAAATTGCATAGCATTGAAGCGTATAGTCCAACAATTAATTGAGTCAAAGTGGTTGGACTTTTCCGATGAACCAAACGTCACTCATAATCCATTGCCTCCTCATCAAGCCAAACCAGTCAATATGATGGAAGAATACTGGCCGATGAAGAAAACAGTCAATGATATCATAACCCCTCTTAAGCATGTATATTCATGCCTTGTGAAAGAAGGGATTATCATAGGAAAGTCTTCTGGAAATAAAGAAGTCGAGCATGAGGAGTGGTGCAACTTTCATAACAGTAAGAGTCATTCTATCCAAGAATGCCCAGAATTCCGTAAAAGTCTACAAAGTCTCATGGACTCCTCCCAAATCATCGTTTTTATGTCAGATAAAGAGGATGACGTGAATGTGATAATTAAAGAACAAGAAGTCAATATCATGCCAAGACCACTAGTCATTCCAATCTCAAAATCTGCTCTCAAGCCTTTAAGAATTCAAGTTCCAAAGCCATTCCCGTACAAATCAGACAAAACTGTTCCATGGAACTATGGCTATACTTCTAACATCACATCAACTCCGTTAGAAGTTGGGGGCATGACTACAAGCGGTCGGTGTTATTCTCCCGAGCAAATGAACAAGCTCCAACAAGAGAAGAATGTTACGGATCTAGCAAATGGACCTATTAACACATCTAAAGAGCAAGAGATGCCTCGAGCAGTAACAGATGAACAAGCTACTGAGTTTCTCAAACTCATAAAGCAAAGTGAATACAGCATCGTGGAGCAGTTGAACCGTCTGCCAGCAAAGATCTCCATACTTTCATTGCTCTTAAGCTCTGATGCCCATCGAGAAGCTCTTCTCAAAGTCCTGAATAAGGCTTATGTTGAACAAGATATCTCCGTGAACAACTTTGACCACCTTGTCAACAACATCACGGCACAAAATCTCATCACATTCACTGATGATGAGATACCAGCAGAAGGAAGGGGTCACTCTAAGGCTCTACATATTTCGATTAAATACAAAGATCGGATTATGGCTAGAGTTCTGATCGACAATGGATCAGCTCTAAATGTAATGCCATTAGAAACTTTACATAAGATCGGTTTAGACCCATCACACCTCAACAACAGTCATATTGTTGTTCGAGCATTTGACGGAACAAAGAGAGATATGGTTGGAGAAATAGAGCTACCAATTGGGATTGGTCCCTGTCTTTTCCATATCACATTCCAAGTCATGGACATTTCTCCATCTTATACTTGTCTGCTGGGAAGACCATGGATCCATATGGCTGGAGCAATTCCTTCCTCATTACATCAAAAAATGAAATTCATCATTGAAGGAAAGATAATCACAGTCTTTGCTGAAGAAGACATTCTGCTATCTAGACCTGCGGATGCTCAATATGTTGAGGTTAATGAAAATATACCTGATTGCTCATTCAGGTCTTTTGAGATTGTCAATGCTGCTTATGTCAGTGAATATGGAGAAGAACCCGTTCCTAACATCTCTAAAACAAGTCGCATGGTCGCCAAACTCATGATAAAAGGAGGATACTCACCGGGGTTAGGTTTGGGACAAGATTTACAAGGAATCCCAGAGCCATTGAAAATATCCGCAAATGAAGGGAAATACGGCCTAGGCTTCACACCGACAAGACATGATAAAATGAAGGCAATAGCTGAAAAGAGAGAAAAGAGGATTGCACGATTAACAGGGCATCCTCTCCAGGAAAGAAATCTGGATATCCCTGAAATCACCAAAACGTTCGTGAGTGGTGGTCTCATTCCGAAAAATGACAATGAAGGCAAGCTGACTATCAACATCAACAAGTCTTTTGAAAGTCTTTCTATTCAGGCAATCATCAGCGATTCACCTGAAGAGGAGGAGCTCGTTCAACCTTGTGGCCCACGGGATATGCTGAACAATTGGGAGGCGATAGAACTGCCTGTTATAATCGAAATCTTTCCAAAGTAATCTAATAGTAAAAACCTCCTAAAGAAAGGTTCAATCAATAGGGTGTAGTCTTTGTTTAAGTGAACCTTTTAGTTATTGCTTTTTATTCCAATAAAGTTGTGATTTATGCACATTGTAAATAAAGTACCAGTTTGCATCCATCTCATTCGTGCCATTTTTTTTTCTCTTCTCTTTCTTTTCTCTCTGGATAATGCAGACCCAAAACTCTCTTTGATGACAATGAAAGAATGAACTTTGATAATCCTGTAAACACTACCGACTCGGATGACGAAGATCTTCAAGTATCTTTTGAGCTATTAAAAATGATTGAGCGAGATGAAAAAGAAAGAGAAACAAGTCAAGAACCAATTGAGGTATTCAACCTGGGAGATAGTCAGGATGTAAAAGAAGTCAAGATTGGCACTTTATTCCCTCCTGAAGAAAAAGAAGAATTAGTCCATTTATTGAAAGAATATGTGGATGTATTCGCTTGGTCATACCAAGATATGCCCGGCTTAAGCTCAGACATAGTACTACACAAAATACCCTTGAAGCCTGGGGCGAAGCCTGTCAGACAGAAGTTACGAAGATTAAAGCCGGAGTTAATCTTAAGAGTAAAAGACGAGATTCGAAAGCTGTGGGATGCAGGATTCCTTGGGGTCGCTGAATATACAGAATGGGTGGTTAACATTGTCCCAGTCGAAAAGAAAGAAAGTGGGAAACTAAGAGTTTGTCAGGACTACCGGCCTTTGAACGAAGCCAGTCCTAAAGATAACTTCCCACTTCCTCATATTGATACACTGGTGGATAATACCGCAGGAAACTCCTACTTTTCCTTCATGGATGGTTTTTCTGGATACAATCAAATCCAACTTGATCCAGATGACATGATAAAAACTGCTTTTATTACCCTTTGGGGTACCTTCTACTATAAGGTGATGCCTTTCGGGTTAAAGAATGCTGGTGCTACATATCAAAGAGCCATGGTCACGTTGTTCCATGACATGATGCATAAAGAAATTGAAGTATATGTGGACGACATGATCGCCAAAACTTTCACTGCTGGGGGGCATCTAAAAGTGCTAAGAAAACTATTCGATAGACTTCGCAAATATCAATTGAAGTTGAATCCTGCCAAATGTACTTTTGGAGCCTCTTCAGGAAAGTTATTGGGTTTCATGGTCAGCAAGGACGGGATTCGAGTTGACCCGAGTAAAGTCAAAGCGATACAAGAAATGCAACCCCCGAAGACTCCAAAACAAGTAAGAAGTTTTCTGGGTAGAATCAACTTCATAGCAAGGTTCATATCACAATTGACGTCCAAGTGTGAACCGCTTTTCAAATCACTAAAGAAGAACAATCCGATTGAGTGGAATAACGAATGCCAAGAAGCGTTCGAGAAAATCAAACAATATCTATCAAATCCACCAGTCTTGATATCACCTCGATCCGGAGAACCGTTGATTCTATATTTATCCATACAGGATTCTTCATTAGGATCCGTATTGGGTCAACGTGATGAGACAAGCAAGAAGGAGCATGCAATTTACTATTTGAGCAAAAAGCTTACCACATATGAAGCTAAATACTCAATAGTAGAAAAGTCCTGTTGTGCCCTTGCATGGGTAGCACATCGACTACGACACTACATGCTCAACAACACAACATTGCTGATCTCCAAGACTGATCCCATTAAGTACATTTTTGAGAAACCCGCTTTATCAGGCAGGATTGCAAAATGGCAAATGCTGTTATCTGAATACAACATACAGTATGTCACCCAAAAGGCCGTAAAAGGAAGTGTGATCGCTGAATATCTAGCTGATAGAGCATTGGAGGATTATGAGCCCATGAGAATGGACTTTCCTGATGGAGATATAATGACAATAGAACAGGAAGTCGATGAAGAAAATGAAACATGGAAAATGGCATTCGATGGAGCATCTAATGCTTTGGGACAAGGGATCGGAGCTATACTCATCTCTCCAAGCGGAGAGCAGTTTCCCCTCACAGCAAAAATTACATTTCCTTGTACCAACAATATAGTAGAGTATGAAGCATGTGCTATGGGACTCCAAATGGCACTGGATTTGAAAGTCCGAGATCTCCGAGTCTATGGGGATTCCGCATTAGTCATATATCAAATCAATGGAGAATGGGAGACAAGAGATTCAAAATTAATCCCTTACCAAAAGCTTATACTAGACATGACTCGAAGATTTAACAGTATAAGTTTCCATCATCTTCCAAGGGAAGATAATCAAATCCCAGACGCTTTAGCTACTTTGGCTGCTATGTACAAGATAAGCGACCCTGAGCATATTCCTGTGTTCGAGATGAAAATAATAGATTCTCCAGCTTATTGCATGAGCATCGAAGAAGAATTGGATGGAAAGCCTTGGTATCATGATATCAAGAAATACCTCCAAGAACGAACATATCCACTAGAAGCATCAGAAAATGACAAGAAATTTCTACGAAGATTGTCAATGGGTTTTCTTTTAAACCTAGACATACTCTACAAGAAAACCCCAGACTCGATGCTACTTCGCTGTGTAGATACTCATGAAGCACGAAAGATCATGGAAGAAGTTCATTCTGGAATATGTGGAGCACACACTAGTGGTCATACCATGGCAAGACAAATAATGAGGGCTGGCTACTATTGGCTCACATTGGAAAGTGATTGTATTAATCACGTGAGAAAATGTCACAAATGTCAAATATATGCCAACAAGATCCAAGCTCCACCCACCCCTCTTAATGTAACAGCAATACCTTGGCCTTTTGCCATGTGGGGAATTGACGTCATTGGAGCTATTACCCCTAAAGCTTCCAATGGTCACAAATTCATCCTAGTGGCAATTGACTACTTCACTAAATGGGTAGAAGCTATGTCATATGCAAGTGTGACTCAAAAGGTGGTATGCCGGTTCATTAAGAAAGAAATCATTTGTCGCTATGGGCCGCCGGAATGTATCATCTCAGACAATGCCACGAACCTGAACAATGCAATGATGCAGACTTTGTGCCGGCAGTTCAAAATCAAACATCTCAATTCGGCACCTTATCAACCAATGATGAATGGTGCAGTAGAAGCGGCCAATAAAAATATCAAGAGAATTGTTGAAAAGATGATTGTCACTTATAAGGACTGGCATGAGATGTTACCTTTTGCACTACATGCTTATAGAACTTCTACCCGTACTTCTACTGGAGCAACACCTTTTTCCCTGGTATACGGTATGGAGGCTGTATTGCCCATCGAAGTCGAAATTCCTTCATTAAGGGTACTAATGGATACTCGATTAAGAGAAGCAGAATGGATCAAGGCTAGATACGAGCAATTAAACCTAATTGATGAAAGAAGAATGATAGCCCTTTGCCACGGACAGCTTTATCAAAGAAGGGTGATTCGTGCTTACAATAAAAAGGTTCGCCCACGACAATTTCACGAGGGTGACATAGTGCTCAAGAAAATTTTACCCATTCTGCATGATTCCAGAGGAAAATGGACACCAAATTATGACGGGCCATATGTTGTAAAGAAAGCATTTTCAGGAGGGGCACTAATTCTGACAGAAATGGATGGACGAGAGTTACCAAAGCCAGTAAATTCAGATTCAGTAAAGAAATACTTTGCATAATGAAGACATTTTCGGACAGAAGGGAAGAAGTGGATACAGAGTTACCAAAGTTTATTTGATCAAAGTTGTCAAAGAGAGTTTTCTTCCCTTACACTTTCATTATCTATCTGTACCCAAGATTTTTATATTCTCTTACACATAAATAAAAAGCCAATTCTCTTTAGCTTGCCTTTGATTCTCACGTTCAAAATGCTAAAGTCGCTTCTATCCAGTTCTTTTCCTTCAAATCTCACATTCCTACTAGCCTTAAGTGTGCAATAAATTGTGACTCTTGAAGGAAGAATAGTAATAATTAAAACTTAAAAAAAAAAAAAAAAAAAAAACAAACAAAGACCGTAGATTACTTTGATAAGCTTTATGAATTAAAACAGATAAGATTGAGGTCCTGCTTTGCGAGCGGCACAGAACACAGGCTAACAAAGAAGAAGGAGTAACAAATCTTTGGGAGATAGCCTTGGTGCTAGCCTGAATGATCGCTTCAAAAGTCTTAACATGTCCATGTCAGCAAGAAAGAATCATACTCATGAATATCTCAACAGGGACAATTATCCAGAGAGGCATAAAGTACGAGGCGGACATTAAGGAAATTGAAGCCAAAATTTAAGAACAAATCAAGGAAAGAAGATTTTTGAAAAGAGTTAGGCTTTTGAGACAATGGACAATAGCTGGAAAGCGAGACAATGAACAACAGCTGGAAAGCGAAACAATGGACAACAGTTGGAAAGCATAAAGAGATTCAACGATAGAAGGCAATTACAAAGAGGATCCAGTAAAGCAAAGATATAAAAAAATAAATCCATCAGTTACACATGCTCTGCATTCATGCATTTTACATCATGCATGCATGGCATACAGAACAAGGATCAAATGGGAAGCGTATCCACCGCACAGTCACAGCAGTATAAGCTGACGTCTCAGTGACATCCGCTTTTACCAATCTACCGCTGGATGCACAGCTGATATAGTGGACCCAGCCCCATCAGCAATTCAAGGATAAAGTAGACAATATTGTCAAAATCCTGGTAATCAATTCAATAATCGAGGCTACACCGGGATGGACAGAATTGACGCCAGCTTAGTGGTATCCAAGATAAGAAATAGCTATGGTCAAAGATAAGTGCAGATATCGAGAAACATTCTCGTCGAAAGCAGACAATGGATTCAATAATCAAGGACTGGATCAATGTCATGCCTGATGAGATATCAAAGATAAGAAATATCTATGATACTAAAATAAAGTAGGATCCACTTTTCCGGTTAAACGGCGGATACGGTACTCCGTGACTCTCAAGTCGGTTCTCTCAGTTGCCAATAATAACTGATTCCTTCACCCCTTCTTTCTTTTACTTCCTCCTAGAAAATGGATCCTACTTTTTCCGCCTTGCGAAAGTATTTCCCTTCTCTCCCAATGAACATCCTAAAAAAGATCTACCGAGTTCGCTGTGAACGATTAAGAGCTCTGATGCACAAAGGAATACCTGAAGATGTACGGTGGTTAATCGAAGCCAAGGTTCGTCTGGCAGGTGAAATCCCAGAGACATTTGCATCTTACATGCCTGGTGTTGGCAAAAGTTCTTATGCCAGAAAAAGAAGAGCGAAAAGATTACAAGTCTGCCATAAATGTGGTAGGTGGACTTGTAAAACTAGGTGTCGTTCTTTAGGAATGATCTCCAATAATCGAGAAGATAAAATACGGTTCATCAAGAATGGCTTGAGTAAGGACTCATTGGATGATATCCAATTGACTCTTGAGACGCATTCTTGTGGATCTGTGCAACGTGAAATTCTTGATTTATGGAGTATTTTTCATGAAGAACGAGACCGTTACAGTCCCGGGAATCTGACTTTAAACGACCCTGTTTGCCGGCTTGTAAGAAAGCTGGATGGGAAGCAGATCCTCGACTCATAGAAGCCGTTAATGCCATTACTGGACGTAAAACCAGTGGAAGATGTGAGCCACAGTCACAATTACTGTACATACAGTTTGTTATATTTGAAAAAATTTGCATTTTCTTTTGACAGATGTACATGCTCCCCTAAGTGTAATCGACACGTTATCCATTTTCATCACTATAAATGCGTGTTCTTCCTTCTGATTAAACAGCAGATAAGATACCCCGTGACTTCTAAAGTCGGTTATTCCAGTTTCCTGCAATAACTGATTCATTTCCCTCTTCTCTCAAATTCTTCTCTCATCAATGGATTCTACTCTTTCTGTACTGCGAAAATACTTTCCTTCCCTCCCACTAAAAGTCCTTAAAAAGATCTACCTTGCTAGATGTGAAAGAATCAGAGTTTTTACATGCAAAGGCATTCCCGATAATGTGCAGTGGATAATTGAAGCTAAGGTCCGTTTGGCGGGTGAAGTTCCAGATGCATTTATGCCCCGCATGCCCAGTTTAGGTAAAAGCCGTTATGCCAAAAGGCGAAGAGCAAAGAGACTAGGCGTGTGTTATAAATGTGGGCGATGGAATTGTAATACTAAATGTCGCTCTTTAGGATACATCTCCATAAATCGTGAAGATAAAAGAAAACTCATTAAGAATGGCCTGCGTAAGGAGTCTCTGGAAGATATCCGAGAGACTCTTGAAATGCATTCTTGTGGAAAAGTGCAAGGTGAAATTATCGGTTTATGGAGGACTTACCATAAAGAATGAAACCGTTACAGTCTTGGGAATGTGGTTTTAAACGACCCTGTTTGTCAGTTTGTAAGAAAACTGGATGGGAAGCAAATCCCCGACTTATAGAAGGCATTGAAGCCATTACTGGACATGAATCAGTGGAAGATGAGAGTCACGGTCATGATTCCTGTACATATAAGCTGTCATTTGTCTTTTCTTTTGACAATAATGTACTTGCTTCTGTAAGTGTAATTAACGCATTATCCCTTTCATCACTATAAATATGTGTTAGTTATTTTCGTTTCCTACAATCACTAATTTCTTTCTTTGTTTCCTTCATCAATGGAGTCTTCTCTTTCCGCCCTACGAAAGTATTTTCCTTCCTTCCCAATAAATGTTCTTAAAAAGATTTATCAAGCTAGATGTGAACGATTCAGAGTATTTATGCACAAAGGCATTCCTGATAATGTGCGGTGGCTAATTGAAGCTAAGGTTCGTTCAGCTGGTGAAGTTCAGAAGCGTTCTTTCCCCGTATGCCCGGCTTTGGTAAAAGCGCTTATGCCAAAAAAATAAGAGCAAAGAGGCTAGGCGTTTGTCATACTTGTGGATGGTGGATTTGCGGCAATAAATGTCGTTCTCCAGGAGTGATCACCAGAAATCGTAGTGATAGAATAAGATTCATTAAGAATGGCTTGCGTAAGGAATCTCTAGAAGATATTCGAGAGGTTCTTGAAGCGCATTCTTGCGGAATAGTGCAATTTGAGGTTGTTGGATTATGGATAATTTTCCAAAAAGAACGAGATCGCTACAGTCTTGGGAATCTGACCCTAAACGACCCTGTTTGCCAGTTTGTGAGAAAGCTAAATGAGATGCAAATCACCGATCCATAGAAAGCATTGAAGCCATTACTGGACGCAAAGCCAGTGGAAGACGAGGATCAAAGTCACGATTACTGTACGTGCTAGCCGTTGCTTTTGAAATTTTCCTCCCCTTTTGGTAATAATGTATCCACTCCTGACGTGAACCAAAGTCACGATTACTGTACGTGCTAGCTGTCGCTTTTGAAATTTTCCTCCCCTTTCGGCGATAATGTATCCACTCCTGACATGAGCCGTAGTCACGACACTGTACATGCTAGCTGTCGCTTTTGAAATTTTCCTTCTCCTTTGGCAATAATGTACCCACTCCTGACACGAACTACTGTATATAGCTGCCACTTTTGAAATTTTCCTTCTCTTCCAACAATCACGTACCTACTCCTGACGTAAGCTACAGTAGTGACTACTGTACATGCTAGCAGCTATTTTGAAAATTTTCCTCCTCTTTTAACGATAGTGTACCCATACCTGACCAGAGTCGTACTTGTGACTATTGTGTATAGCTAGCAATAATGTATCCATTCTTGAAAATAAAATTATTGCCTTATCTCTTCATCTCTATAAATATATCCTCTTTTCTCACAAGGGTAAAGATAGGAATGGAGAAAACCCCAACTCGTAAATCCCGAAGTATTTGTGTATTTTCTGGGGCTTTTCCTGGAAAAGATGAAGAGTATTTAAAGGCAGCCAACCATTTGGGTAGAGTATTAGCTGAGCGAAAAATACATTTAGTTTATGGAGGAGGTAGTGTCGGATTAATGGGAGGTGTAGCATCAGCAGCATCTCTAGGAGGAAGTCAAGTTCTGGGCATTATCCCTGGACCTCTGAAATTTATTTCTGGGGGCACGATTGGAGAAGAATTAGTGGTTAAAAATTTGCAAGAGCGTGTGTTACAAATGCTTTTAAATGCTGATGCTTTTATCGCTCTACCAGGTGATTTTGGCACATTGGGAGAAGTCTTTCAAATTGCTTCCATGGCCCAACTTAATTTGCATAAGAAACCCATTGGGCTTTTAAATGTTAACAATTTCTTTACAGGTATGATAGCTTTTATGGATTATGCTATGCAGAAGAATTTCATATCAAGAGTGGCACGGTGAATCATAATATCCGCAACAACTGCTGAAGAATTGCTAGATAAAATACAAGCTTTTGTTCCTGAACCAGATCCAGCAATGATTCAGATAGACTGGACACGACAGTCTTTCCCGACCAGTTCACTCCCATAATGGTCCTCTACTCACCCTGTTGAAGTATTGTGGAAGAAGAAGTGATCCGATCCGTTTTGCTTGTCCTTTGGTTTTATTATCAGCATTTTCTTTCGTGTTTTAGTTTTTCTTTCAGGGAATTTCTTTTTTTTTATCTTATAAGATAGTTTCGTCCGTGCTGATATTAAAACCATAGGACAATGCCTTTAGGTTGGAATGGCTGAGTAAAGAGTAATTTTTATTGCTCTTGAGACGCATCCTATTAGGTCTACTAGGCATAACATTTTGGGATAGTTAAGCTTCAACCTTATTTGGATGACATATCTCTCAAGCGAATCTATATTTACTAAAGAAAATATTAGACGAACCTTGGATATTGATTCCAAACATCCGTTCCCTTTACATAATTTGTTAGCGATATTGTCATCATCAAGATTCACTCATTTTATCGAAATCTAAAGTTTCACACTCGCCTATTATGCAAATTCACACTTTCGAAGAAAATTATTCCAATTCTAATTGCTTTCATATAAATTTCGCTCGAGGTTCAAGGAGAGTTCCTTAACCTCATTCAATCAAATTTTCAAATGATAGAAAAGTTCCTATCGTCGAGGTTAAAAGAATTTTCCTTAACCTCAGAATCATCAATTTTCCTTCAAACGATAGGAGAGTTCCTATCATCGAGGTTCTAAGGTAGGACCCTTAATCTCAAAACAATCAATTTTACTTCAAACGATAGGAGAGTTCCTATCGTCGAGGTTCTAAGGTAGGACCCTTAACCTCATTCAAACAATTTTCCTTCAAACGATAGGAGAGTTCCTGTCGTCGAGGTTCTAAGGTAGGACCCTTAACCTCAAAATCATCAATTTTCCTTCAAACGATAGGAGAGTTCCTATCGTCGAGGTTCTAAGGTAGGACCCTTAACCTCAAAACAATCAATTTTACTTCAAACGATAGGAGAGTTCCTGTCGTTGAGGTTCTAAGGTAGGACCCTTAACCTCAAAATCATCAATTTTCCTTCAAACGATAGGAGAGTTCCTATCGTCGAGGTTCTAAGATAGGACCCTTAACCTCAAAACAATCAATTTTACTTCAAACGATAGGAGAGTTCCTATCGTCGAGGTTCTAAGGTAGGACCCTTAACCTCAAAATCATCAATTTTCCTTCAAACGATAGGAGATTTCCTATCGTCGAGGTTCTAAGGTAGGACCCTTAACCTCAAAACAATCAATTTTACTTCAAATGATAGGAGAGTTCCTATCGTCGAGGTTCTAAGGTAGGACCCTTAACCTCAAAATCATCAATTTTCCTTCAAACGATAGGAGAGTTCCTATCGTCGAGGTTCTAAGGTAGGACCCTTAACCTCAAAACAATCAATTTTACTTCAAACGATAGGAGAGTTCCTATCGTCGAGGTTCTAAGGTAGGACCCTTAACCTCAAAATCATCAATTTTCCTTCAAACGATAGGAGAGTTCCTATCGTCGAGGTTCTAAGGTAGGACCCTTAATCTCAAAACAATCAATTTTACTTCAAACGATAGGAGAGTTCCTATTGTCGAGGTTCTAAGGTAGGACCCTTAACCTCAAAATTATCAAATTTTCCCTTCAACGATAGGAGAGTTCTTATCGCAGAGGCTCTAAAAAATTTTTTCTTAACCACATAGTTTAGGCGGCGAGAAGGTTCTCAATGGCTAGCTAAGACGGACGAAATTTGGTAACTACTTTGCATACATCATGTCCCATGAAGCATGCAAAGGGGGGCAGCTGTTGACACCCAATTTCGTCCGGCCTTTTTTTAAAAAATTTTAAAAAAAAACTAATTAAAAAAATTATTATTATTATTATTATTATTGCTAAAAAATTTTAATTATGTTAATTAGTTTAAAATATATTTTTATTTTGAGAAGATTTGATTTAAAATAATATATGTGTGAATATGTATGTGTTTGAAATAAAAATAAAATTTCAGGAAAAAATGACAAAAAAATTAAAAGTTTGAGGTAAAAATGACAAAATTGAGAAGTTTCGGACAAAATTGACAAATTCTGAAAGTTTCAGGAGCTTTGGGTAATTTTTCGTGTCAATTTTGGGCCTAAACGGACGTTTCTGGCCCAAATTGACAGAAAACGTTAAAATTGTCAAAATCAGAAGCTTCTGAGCTTATCCAGAGCTGGAGTAACGTAAAGGACTGAAATTGTGATTTTACCAATTTAAAAGGTAAGTTTGATATTTTTTATTAATTTATCCGTCCACAGTTCAGCTAAGCTCCTTCTATAAATACCCCCCCAAATTCAGTGCTGAACACATAGAAAATTAGCAAAAAAACTTAGAGCTCCGTTTTGAAAAAAGATAAAATTACATCCCTTAGCCCCAGCCCTCTTCCCTTCTTCCCCAGAAAGCCAAAATTTTTTTTTTCTCTCTGTTCCGTCTCTCTTTCTCTCTCTCTCTCTCTCGCTGTGCCCACCACCGCCGTCCGCCGGCCACCACGCCTCCACCCAACCGTCCTGCCGCCGTCGTCCGGCCGTCCCGCCGCCGTCGCCGTCGTGCCTAGCTCCCGCCGCCGCGCCGCCCGCGTTCTTCTTTCTCTCCTTTTTCCTCCGCCAGACACCGCCGCCGCGCCGCCTTGCCCGTCGCCGTCGCCCTGCCCCCGCCGCCGTCGCCGTGCCGTCCGCCCTCGCCGCCGGTCGCCCGTCGCCCCCTGCCCTTCCCCTCGCCGCCAGCGCCACCCCCCTGCCTCACGCCGTCATCGTTTCCTGGGATTCAAAATTCAAAACTAAAAGGGTAAACCCTTGTTTCACCCATCATCTTTTCAATTTCTTTCTATTAGGTCACTAACCTTTTTATTTTGTCTTTGCAGAAAATTAATTAACTAACTCATTTATTTTTTTTACTTGTTTATTTATTTGTTTATTATTGTTATTATTACTAACCTTTTTTTTTTTTTTTTGTTATTAGCAACTAACAACTAACTTGCTAATTTTTACTAACCTTTATTATTATTGTTGTTAATAATTAATTAAATTGTCTAACTTTTATTTTTGTTGTAATTAATTAACTTAATTAAACTTGGCTAACTTTTATTTATTGTTGTTAATTAATTAACTTAATTAAACTTGGCTAACTTTTATTTATTGTTGTTAATTAATTAACTTAATTAAACTTGGCTAACTTTTATTATTGTTGTTAATTAATTAACTTAATTAAATTTGGCTAACTTTTATTTATTGTTGTTAATTAATTAACTTAATTAAACTTGGCTAACTTTTATTTATTGTTGTTAATTAATTAACTTAATTAAACTTGGCTAACTTTTATTATTGTTGTTAATTAATTAACTTAATTAAACTTGGCTAACTTTTATTATTGTTGTTAATTAATTAACTTAATTAAACTTGGCTAACTTTTATTATTGTTGTTAATTAATTAACTTAATTAAACTTGGCTAACTTTTTTTTATTGTTGTTAATTAATTAACTTAATTAATTTGGCTAACTTTTATTATTTTTGACTTAATTAACTTTTATTATTATTGTTAATAATTAATTTAATTAAATTTTTCTAACATTTATTATTTTTTTTTTCAAGTGGATGGCCAAAAAGCCCCACTTTATTAATTTTTCTTTATATGATTTAATTTATTTAATTCACCTTTTACCCATAAATAAAAAAAACTAAAAGAAGATTCTTTTGTAATTAATTATTAAGGCTAATAAAAATTTAAAAGCCAATTATTTTTATTTTGGAATACATGTTTTATTATTTCTTTAAAGATAACAAAGTTAACTTTTTGTTAAAATTAATAAACAAACATGATTAAATCAATTCTTTTTAAATATTTTTTAATAATGATATTTAAAATAAAAATTCAAGAAAAATCCAATTAAAATTAATAACTAATTAAATAATTAAAATTTAACAAAAATTAAAAATCCATGACCAAATGATCCGCCAGGATCCATGGCTTGGAAATATTTTTAAATAAAGTATATAAATAAACTTTTCTTTATTAAAAATAAAATTTTGGGACTAATATATTAATTATTTATTAAAATAATAAAATATAATTTTATTTTAGTTTTCTTTATTAATAAAAAAGAATAAAAAGAGTAAAATTTTTGGGTTAATATTTTTTTTCAGTAATATTTTACTTATTTTTATAATATAACTTTTTAGTTTTCTTTATTAATAAAAAGAGTAAATTTTTGGGTTAATATTTTTCAGTAATATTTTATTTATTTCTTTTAAAATAATAAAAATATAATTTTATTTTAGTTTTCTTTATTAATAAAAAGAATAAAAATTTTGGGTTAATATTTTATTCAGTAATATTTTACTTATTTCTTTTAAAATAATGAAAAGATATAACTTTTTGTTTCCTTTATAATAATCTTAGACAAATGATTTCAAAAATAACAAAAAATAAATAAAAAAAATAATTGAATTTCTCGTAAATATTTTAGACTTATTAATTAGATATATTTTCAGAGATATAAATTAAAATTAAAAAAAAAAAGAAGAAAACCTCCGCTTTATTTATTGTTATTTAATTTTTCTTTATTTTATGGTTAAACTAATTTCATTTAAAGAAATTAGCCATAAAAAATATATATATGTAAAATAAATCTGAACCAAGTTGTTAAGTCAAAATTTTTTTTTTTAATTCATGGTATATTGGCTGGAAACTGTCTCGTGCCCGCTTTTGAGCTGCTTCACCTGGTGAAGAGGGTCTGGCTGAGTAACAACGCTCCGTACCATGATCAAAGATTTTTATTTTTTTAAACCCTTTGATTCCTTTAAATTAACTTCTTATTAAATAAAAATTAATTATTTTTTTTAATTCTTTTATAAATTGAGTAATTCTTTAAATAATAAATATCCTTCATTAAACAAGAAAAATCAGATAAGAAAAATAAAAGAAAGATAAAAGAAAAAAAAAGAAAAAAAAAAAAGAAAAGAAAGATTAGAAAAAGAAAAGAAAGAAAAGAAAAGAAAATATAAAGAAAGAAAAAATCAAATTTTTAGATTATTAATAAACCTAAAATTTCCAAATTAATAATTAAACTAATAATTAATTCCATAAAATAATAATTAAATAATTAACTTTAAATTAATTTCCATATCCGGATGATCCGGCAGGATCTACTGTTTGGAAATATCAACCTTTTTTAAAAAAAAAAAACTATATAAATTAAATAAAAAGATAAAAATCCATATTTTTACAATATGGATAAAATTATTTAAAATTTCACCAAATTCCGTGTCCAAATGACTCGGCAGAGTCCATGGTTCAGAATCAAAATCTTCCTTGTCCAAATGACTCGGCAGAGTCCATGGTTCGGAAGTATAAAATTTTACCCGAATTAATTACCAAAATCAACATTTTCGACTAATTCAGTTAAAATTTCTAGTTTGAAAATTAACTGAATTTTTTTAAAGCAAAGTAAAATAAAATTAAAATCAACTAAGGTGCCAATTTTGGGCGCTATAACAATATTGTTTTAGCGTAACCGTACTCCCGATCCCCGAATTCTCGCAGACCATATTTTAAGGTATCCAATCGACCTGAGCGAAAACCGATTGGTGGCGACTCCCGAAAACGACCCGTAGGTTGCCACACCACTAATATTTAGTTTAAGGCTCGAATTTGTCATTATAGTTTTTTTTTATCTAATCTCTCACTAATGTTTTAAAATGGACTCAAATATACCACAAATATGCCACTGCCGCCAAAAAATAATAGAAAACATAAATAATAAAAAGTTTTAAAATTTCAGAATGATAATCTAACTATAAAAAAATTATAAGAGTTATAGGTAATTAAACTCACCTCTCATGTTAGGGATTTATTCGGCCTCACCTTCAACAACATCGCATCCAGTCTAACCTCATTTCCGGTAACATCCCGTTAGACCGAGGAAGGAGCACCAGTTGAGGGCTACAGGCAAAGCAGCCAGCCAATTATTCTATTGGATTAATTTCATGATTAGAACTGACAAAATCTCGAACACTTCTCTTGATTTAGTCTCTAGTGTAACAATTGAAGTTTCGAGAAGTATTCTCTTTATATTTTATGCTGGGGATTCTGAAAGATTGGTTTCCACCTCTGGCGAAGCAACGAAAAGAAAAGAGAGGAGTAAAAACAACAGAGACAGCAAAGGGAGTGTTTTTGTGTGGAGGAAAGATAGCTCTTTTTCTTGAATCTCACTAGTGGCTATGGGAGGAGAAAAAATTTGAAATTTTTTTATTATTGGCCACCGCAGACAGTGGCCAGAGAAGTTTCAAAAAGCAACGGCAGTAGACGGTCTTTGTGAGAGAGAGAGAGAAAGAGAAAGAGAGATGAAGACTAATTACATAAGATATTTGAAGTTATTAAAACTTATATTATCACTCTAAAATTTTAAAACTTATTATTTTTAACATTTTCTATTAACTGTTTAATAGTAGTGGTATATTCACTCCCAGTGTAAAACTTTAGTGGCATATTTGAACAAATTTTGAAATATTAATGGGAGATTAGGTAAAACAAAACTATTATGGTAGATTCGAGCCTTGACCTAAACATTAATGACCAATTTGATACATTTACCAATTATAATATATCTAGATGGATGAGTCATTAAATTGAAGTAAAAAGGGTTAACCTTTTGTTGGCCCGACCAAGAAAAGATACAAATTTGGAAAAGCTTATGTGGATACGAAAACTAAATTAATTAAAAATTGTGAAGAATAGCAATTATCATAAAATTTGTGAAATGATGATGATGGAAACTTATTTAATTTTTAAGGATTGTTATTGATTGCTAAACGATGTCAAGTTTTAGTAACTATTAAAAAGCCAAGTTATTATTATCTTGCTAATAAATCAATCATCTCATATTGACTCTTCCTCATCTGCTACAATTGAATTGCATTCTTAGCTATGTGATTGTGGAGACTAAATTACATAATAGAATGAATAACAACTTTATAGATGATAATTTGGTTTTGTATATTGAAAAAGATACATCAAAGATATTTAAT
Source organism: Aquilaria yunnanensis (assembly GCA_039654915.1). Taxonomy (NCBI): domain Eukaryota; kingdom Viridiplantae; phylum Streptophyta; class Magnoliopsida; order Malvales; family Thymelaeaceae; genus Aquilaria; species Aquilaria yunnanensis. Next base: position 92,157,411 of record CM077596.1, on the reverse strand, counting down.
TTAGATTCGATGTTTAATAATTTTAGATATCTAAGAGAACATTGTGTTACTTTATGAGTTTCAAAAACTTATTATTTTATTTTTTGTGAACTTTATTTTTATTGTATTTTATAATATTATTAGATATGATCTATTATTTAGTATGATAGTTTTATTTTTTTAGATATTAAACATATGTCGCACCATCAACTCTAAAATTTAGCTACGCCAGTGAGAATCTAGAGAGGAATTTTCTTTTTTTTCTTTTCAGTTTTTATAAAATATTAAGAAACAAAGATCTTTTTAAAAAAATTCATGCTTTAAAATTATATTATACATCATTGCTAAAAAATTCTTTACAAATTTTTTTTTTCTTTATAGTATGATATATGTGGCGAAATTTTTTTTGAAGGATTTACTATTCCTAAATGTAACGCGACTTGATCCTAGCTAGAAACAAACTTGATCGCGTGGTAGTATTGGAAGTTGTTAACGACTTCAATGTTTCTTTTAGTTTAATTCAATATTCCTGGAATTGTCTGGCAGCATGCTTCCATCTTGTTGGATATTTACCCTCTGACCCTTTTATTGTTCCATCGTCCACACTGGTTTGAAACATTTTGGCTTCAATATCCTTAATGTGAGCATATTATTAAAAATATTTGGCCTCCAAGATTCATGGCTCTCTGCTCTTCCAGGCAAACACTAAATGCAACCAGTTTGTCCCATCTCTTCATGTCTGGAATAAGTCTGTCGTTGGTAGTTTGCCCAAAAGAATAATGGAGGTGGACAATCAGATGAAACAAGCACAACTCAATATGCGTGCTTAGCCTTCAGAATCTTTAATTAATTATTTATTTTTCCTTATTTATTTACTGGTGTACTTATCTATTTACTCGCTTGATTATTTATTTATTTTCTTATTTATTTATCTTCTTTGCTTTATTTATTTATTTTCTTTACTTTATTTGTTCATTTCTTATTTATTTATTTTATTTTTATTATTTATTTATTTATTTATCTGTTTATTTTTCTTTCTTTATTTTTTTTTGTTTATTTACTTCTTTATTTATTTACTTTCTTTGTTTTCTTTCTTTGTTTGTTTGATTTGTCATCCATAAAATGTAGTCATTAAATCCACATAAGCATATAACTTGAAGTGTTTATCTTATTTTATTATTTTCTTTAATCTTTTATTAATTCTTTTTATTTTTTTATCTTATAATTGTGATTTTATTTTCTTTTATTTAGATCTCATAATGCATCTTGAAAGTAATAAATATTAATAGTACACAAAAATGATTAGTAAATTAATTTCTCAGGTATGTTTACTGTCCTCATCATCTAGAAATTAGAAAGAAACCATATAGAGCTAATTTTCTTTACTATACAACAAATTTCAAAAAAATCCGTTTTTGCCGATTTGATAAAATCTCGATATGGATTATTTGTTCAAATCCAATTTGGTCTGATAAAATTCTTGGTTTGAACAAAATGTTCCTTCCACATTCTTCATGGATTTAGTAAAGTCCAAAAATTTTAAGGACATCTAAGATTCTATGTCCGGTTGGTCTGATAAGATTCACGGTTTGGAATTAAAAAGAAAATTAGAAATAATTAAATAAAAATTCATAAAATTATCCTAATTAAATATTAGGTTAAGAAGTAAAAATTTAGGAAAATACAAAACCGAATCTCATGGTACCAATTTCCAAACGTTATAATAAGGTTATTTTAGCATAACCGACTTATGATCTTAGAATCTCTTGTAAACCATAATAAGTATCCAATTGACATAAGTGAAACTGATTGGTGGCAATTCCTAAAAAACACATTACTACACGGTGGCTATATTCTGAAACAGAAATTAGGTCACATATCCAGCACTCTTACAAACAACTTTATAATTATTCGGTAGTGGATCAAGAGCATGCCTAGAGAACCATCTACTCTATCATCTGCAAGACATTCTTGCTCTAACAATAGATCTTGTTGTTATCTCTTTTTGCCAAGGAATAGGTTAAGCAAGTTGATTTTTAGCTAGGAAATTTCAAAACCTTAGTCCAGATATCCTTCAGCCTATAGTGTTGAAAAAGTTCTGGGGAATCATTGGCAAAATGGTAATAAAAGATATCTTTGTTTTTTGAAATGGCGGTTTTATGCTTTGTCAAATGAGCAGAACCATTATCATCCTTATTCCCAAAAAGGATGAAGTCCAAACCATTGATGATTTAAGGCCTATCAATTTCTGCAACACCTTGTATAAAATTATAGCCAAAGTGTTTGTCAATCGATTAAAGCCTATACTAGACTCCTTAATTCCATAACGCATTCATTCTAAGAAAACCATACAAGACAATGCCATAATTGCCTATAAGATCCTTCATGCTATCGACAAGACTAATCACAATAGTGGTCCAACGGCTTATGAAGCAGTTCTTAAATTGGATATTCACGAAGCATATGATCATCTTCAATGGTCATTTATTGAAAAAGTGTTCTACTCAATGGCTTTTTTAGATTATTGGATCTATTTGACTATGTAGGGTGCCACCATGGTATCTTACTCAGTCCTAGTTAATGGTTGCACAATGAATTGGTTTAATCTTTCCGCTGGTCTTCGACAAGGTGACCCACTATCCCCGTACATTTTCATCCTTCATACTGAGGCCCTATCCCGCTTTCTCAGCAAAAAACAAGAAATAGAATCTCTCATTGAGTTAAAGCTAACAAAAATGGGTGTTCTATAAGTCGCTTATTCTTTGCTGATAACTATATCTTATATTTTAAGCTCATAAGAGTTGTTTGTAAAACAATTCACAAAGCACTTTCCTTTTACTCGTTGGCTGCAGGTCAAGATATCAATTTCCTTAAATTGGAATGGATGTTCAGTATAAATGTCCCTACATTCGTCCAAGAGGAAGCTTGTCAGATCTTGCCTTTCTAGATAAATAATGAGATTCTTAACTTTCTAAGCCTTCTATTCTTCCAGAACTTAAATAAGACCACCACTTTCTAGTTCTTGTATGATAAAGTCAAACAACAACTAGGAAGCTGGAAATGGAACCTACTTAACAATGCAGGTCATCTAACATTAATTCAATCCACTCTGTCCTCAATACTGATCTATCTTATGTTATTGTTCAAAATCCTAATAACTATGATAGACTCACTCACTGTCCAAGCAATTTATTAAATTCCAGGGGTTTGGCTCTACGAATAAGAAGATAATTCGCATGAAGCACCAAAGAATTATTAAGCTGCCAAAAGCCCTCGATGGCCTTGGAATTAAAGATATGCGACTTTTCAACCAATCTTTATTAGCCAAAACCTTTTAGTGGCTCATTATTGGTAATCCCAACAAGTTAGTGTTGATGATTTTACAAGCTAATAATGGCCATTCTCATTTTATATAGAAAGTGAAGGCTGGACCCAATGCTTCCGTTATGAGGTGCAACCTTTTTTATGCAAAGAACTTTTTCAAAGTCACCATCAGTGGGTCATAAGTAATGACTGGTCTATCAAAGTTTAGGAAGATGCCTATATTCTGGGCATTAGCCCAGCCCAACTTGTTCACCTCAACACCTCAGATATCTCTAATTAAAACTTAAGGGTTTTAGAGTTTATAGACTTTCCAAATGGACATTGGTCCCTTGCCCAATTCTAGTAACACTTCTTTTCATGTATTTTTGATCAGGTTATTCAAATACCCTGTTCATTTACCCCAATAAATAGGATTCAGTGATATGGTTTGGGAATAACTCAAGTACTTTCACTACTAAGCAGGGGTAAATTTTGGAGCATAGGAAATAGTTAGAGGCATTTCTTAACCTTCATTCAAACACCTTGGCATCAGCTCTTCACCCTATTATTTTTCCTATTTTAAAGAAAGTATGGGCCATGGAAGTGCCCCAGAAGTATAATGTTTTCTTATGGAAATGCTTACATAATGCTCTTCCAATTACTGCTAACTTAGCATTTGATGGAAGGCTATTGAGCCAGGCATATCAAACTCATGTAGAAACTCCCTTGTAGTTATTTTAGGAATGCCAACGGTCCCAAGAAATTTGGGAAGACTTCTGCATTTAGCATTCATTAGGGACCTACCCTAGATTTGAAGCATGGCTATCTGATGTATTGGCTAAACAATCTCAATGTCAATTCAATTCGTTCGTTTACATAGTCTCCACACTCTAGCTAATTTGGTTAGCCAGGAGTGAATGTTTGTTTGTCAGGTCGCATTCCATGCCCAATCAATTATAACAAGATGAGATGACCTATGTCATCAGATTTTAGCAGCATGCAAGATTCGAACCAAATATCTAGTCTATGTTTAATTCTCCACACCCTCTTTGCCATACCTGGGGATTTGATGTTCATTAGTCATTATCCTACTTTCTTGAAATATTTTCTATAAATGGAGCTTGGAGACAATTTCTTAAAATGACGGCTATAGCTTGGGTATGGAAAGGAGTTAGTGGGCAACCAAAAGCCCACCACGGAGTTTGGCTACACTACCATTCTTCAACTCAAGAAATGGAACTTCATGCTTTTAGGGAAGCCATTTTAGCAACTTACACCTTTCGTATACCAAATGTTACTTACGTATTGGACTGCACACAAGTCTTATAGGCTCTTTGAGGATTTATCCCTATGGTGCTGGCACTTTAGCAGCTTACTCAACAAGTGAAGTCAACTCTTAATTCTTTCTCTCGATGCTCACTGGTTATTATTCCAAGAGAACAGGTGATTGAGGCTCATTAGCCTACTACCACACTTTTTTCCTAGCTATTTTATTCCTCTATTCTGATTACAAAAAAATATTTCAATCACATCAATTGCTAGAGACTAGACGTCCTTAATTCATGGCTATATCTTTAAAAAAATATATCTTTTCGATCAGAAAAAGATAATATATATTAATAACTAGCAAGAAATTGGAGAACAAATGTAAATGCAGGATTATAGAAATTGATCCAAGCCTATCTTGAACCTCTTATACTTCACAGCTAGAAAAAAGTTTAAGAACCAAGTTGTATAAAAAAAATCTAATTTACTCGACCTTTTTGGTAACCATAAAAAGAGATTGTTGCAAGCTAGCCAAAGGTAGAAAAGAATGGCTTTGGCAATAATTGTTGTGAGTTTTACAACCCTAATCCGCAAGCGCACGGGACGTGTGTAGATAGGGTGAATAAGATATCGTTCCCACGAGAATTGATTTGTATTGTTTGCTAATTACCACTACCTTGAGACTCACTTTAGCTAAACAAGCAATAATTGACGATTTACTCACTATGAAAATAACTAAGTTTGCAACTCCACTTAAATTACTACTAAACAAGAACAACAAACACAATCCAAATTAGGGGTTTTCTAATAAATTAACAAAACACACTTCCTATGGTTTTCACTATTTGACTTGGTTAGCTAGTGAATTAAGGCTAATAGCTTGGTTTTTCTACTTGTTGGTGAAGTTAACTAATTGGACCCTTACTCTCCCAAGTGAAAGGGTACTCTCCCAAGCTTATGCTAGAATAGACTCCCATCCAAATTGCTAGTTCAAGAGGGGCATTACAAGTTCAATTTACCTTCACCTAGTGTCCTAGACTAGTCTCCCAACAAGCCCATGGCCACTACACTCTTCTCTTAATTCCAATTCCTTTTAATCTTTTCCAAGAGTTTAAAAGAAATCTAAAGTGCAATTGACTAGGGCCCTTGATCAATCAACACAACAATAAGCTCAAGGAGAAGAGTAAACAAGCAATTGAGGAAAACCAAAGTTAAATAGCTATTAATCCAACCAACATAACCAATTCAAGTAGCTACAACCATAAAAAGTGTAGAGAAAACTACTCCATAATCAAACTAAACATAAACATGAAAATACATAAAAGAGCATCTATGTCTAAATACAAGATAAAAGAAGGAAAGAAGGAACCCAATAGACTCTAAATGCTTGATTCCTCAAGGCTCCAACAAGTCTTCAAGTCCTCCAAGCCTTCTCCAAGCAAGAATCCATACATGCTCCAAAGGAAGATGAAGAAATGCAAGAAATGGTAATAAAAAACCTAAGTCTAAGATGAGAAGATGGAAATCAAGAATCCCTTCTTCTTGCTAGGTTCCAGGTTATTCTACTCTTGGAGGTGTCTGTTTCACTCACCAAACCATTTGGATAAAAATCTTTGGCCAATAGCAAGCTTGAGTTCAAATTTGAGGTAGGGGACCACTCTTCCGGGTGACTGGCGCCTAGGCCTCAGAAAGAGGTGCTTGGGCGCCTAGGCTTCCAGGCTTGAGGGTGCTCTGGCGCCTAGGCCCGATGAGGGGGTGCCTAGGCGCCTAGGCCTCCAGGCTCGCAGATGCCTGGGGCCTAGGCCTCAGGTGGCACCTAGGCCTCCAGGGTGCGTTTTTTAGGTAGAGAACTTTTGTATTGTGGGGTCTAGGCTTCACAGTTATAATTTTCGTTGACTTTTACGTTCCCGTTTTTCGTTCAGCTTGTCCCGGTGCCATTCCAATGCTATGGTCCGCTTCTTCAACCTACAAAATGAATGATCGAAGCAAGAATCGGTCAAAAATATTGAGTGGTAAGGTAGAAAATTGTTGCCAGAGTTGACAAAAAGTCAACATGTTTGACCACAAAATTAACATTTATCAATAATGTCCTGGGCTTTACGTGTGACTAAAGAACTTGGATAGGAAGGTGGCTGATAAAAAACTTCGAATAAGTTATGCATGTTGCTGAGACTACTCCTCTACCATGCATAAACAGATGTCCAAACTTTCATTGAGAGTTTGTACTTTAGAAGTAATTATTCTATATCTTCTTTTGTCTTTATGCAAAAAGGGCAAGTAATGTCAATCTGAGGTACTCTTTTGCACATCAAATTGCTCCTAGTTAGGATTTTGTCTTGGACTCCATTCTAAATGAAGAAATTGACTCTTCCAAGACATTATGAGTTCCAAACAAACATAGAAGTCTGCATAGCTATCTACATAATTTGAGCATCCACAACTTTGGTCAAAGACTTGATCAAGAAGTCATTATTTTGCTTAAACTCCAAGTCAATTTCTTTGTCAGAAACCTATTTAAAGAAAAATATTCAAATGTAGAACATAGCTCATGTAGTTTCACTCCACATGCTTTCTTGGTTTCCTATTCCAGATACACTTCCACGCCCAAGAGTCCCCTCACCCAAAAGCCCATATCTCAAACCCTTTACTCTGGGTTTGGTATCTGCCTATAAAGTGTAGGAAATTTAGAATAAAATGCCTTATTCTCCACCCATTTATTTGTCCAAAACTTCACCTGTGTCCCATCACCTAAGTTCCATAGAAAGCAATCATTTTATGATACACCCTTGATTGTCAAGCTCTTTGCCACCACCAAGATATGCCCTCACACCAAATTAGAAGTGCAATTCCCCAATCCCTTCCCCTAACAGATAAAACATATCAACTTTCTTCACAAGACATCTTTCTCCAACTTGAACCACCACCACCACTTAGAAAACAAAGCTAAATTCTTTCATTCTAAACTACCCGTAATTATATCCCCTAAGTCTTTGTCTATATTAACCTTACTCTAGAACACCTAGTGTATCTTCCTATAATCCCTTGAACCCCCCAAAGGAAGTTCTTTGAAAGAGGTGCTATTTTTTTTACACTCCAAAAGGGTAGTGAATTAGCAAAAAGAAATACAAAATTAAGGTTAGCATACACGATTTAATAAGAGTGATCCTTGCCCGATAGACATATCCTTTAACTTCCAACTTGAGAATCATTTCATCACCTTATCAACCATAGGCTGCTATGGTGCAAATCTTTTTATTGAACCATTGAAAAGCATGCCAAGATAAGTAAAGGGCAATGAGCCCACCTTGCAAAAAATTAATTGTGCCATCACTTGGGTTTCAGAGTCTGTTGCATTAACTCTTACAAGGCAACTCTTTGATAGATTGATTTTTATACTAGATATTAACTTGGTTGATTGATTTTCACACTAGATACTAATTAGAAACACCTCAACATTCTATAAAACTAAATAATGTTCTCTTTGTCCTATTCCCCAATTAGCAAATTATCATTAGCAAATTGAGGGTGATTTAACTCCATTTTTTTCTCTATCAACTTTAAATGTTTTAATTCCCCTATACCTATAGCTTCCTTAATAAGGCAATGTAGAACCTCAATTGGAATTAAGAATAGGAAAGGGGAAAATGGATCTCCCTGCTTTAAAACTTTCTTAATTTGGAACTCTGGAATGAGGCTGCCATTCATAAGAGTTGTTACATATGCCAATGATAAACACCATCTTATCCAACTAAACCATCATGGTCTAAAGTTCATTTGTTCCATGGCAAATAACAAGAACTTCCAATTGACATTGTTAAAAGCTTTTTTAAAATCTATTTTGAAGAGAACAATCTTACTTTCTTTTTCTTAACAAAGTGCATCAACTCATTTACAATTAGGATGCCATCTAGGATATGTCTGCCATGTATAAAAGTTGTCTGCATCTTATTGATAAGGAGATGGATTTTCTTATGAAGTCTATCAGCCAATATCTTTGAAATGATCTTGTACATGGAGATATAAAACCAATAGGTTTGTAGAACGTCAATATTGTTGGATTAGCCACCTTTGGAATCAATATGATGAAAGATGTAAAGCATCCTCTACCAATCTTGTTTGACATCTCAAATTCCTTGAAATCTACAAATGTCATCCTTTATTGTCTTTTAATGTTTCTTCAAAAAATGAAAGTTACGTCCATCAGGCCCTAGGGACTTAAAACTCTCACAATCCCAAATAGTCCTTTTGATTTTATCCTCTTCAATATGAAGCTCTAAATTTGAGGCATCAAGAAGACTAACTTTCTTCATCCTATTCAAAATAAATGAAGGTCTGGTCTTCATACTCTCCTTTAACTTGGAGCTGAAGAATTAAAAACTTCCTGTTTAATAATAGTAGGTTACCCAATCCTTCTCCCATTGACAAAGATTCCTTTTAAATAATTTTTTTTTTTACTTTCTAAGACGTTAACTGATGAAAGTCGTTTAAGTTTTCATCCTACCTTGGCCCACTTTTCCCTTGACTTCTACCTAAAAAAGGATTTTTTCAATTTTGCATGCTCATAAAATTTGCCTGAGGGTTTTATTTTTTTATTCTAATTTAACTGCAATTAGATCTCTAGATTCCATATGACATCCATACAAAAATATTCTACTTCAAGGTTCGAAGTTAACATGCACATTTTCAAAGATGTTCTCATTCCAAAACTTTAGCCCATCTTTGAGTCTTTTTTCCATTTTCTCTTTTAGAATATATCCACCATTCCCATCAATCATCAATAAATTCCATTCCTTAAAAAAAGATGAAAACTCTTTATGCTCAAACCATGCATTATAGACTTTAAAGGGTATAGGTCCAAAGTCAAGTTATGATTGCTTAAATAGGATAGGATAGTGATAAAAAAAGTCTCTTTCTAACTCTATTATAGGTACTCTTGGCCATAAATTCAAGAAATTCTCATAAATAAGTGCTCTATCAATTTTACCTATCTTAGCGCCTTTAGAATTACTAGGTGAATTTCTAGCACCTAATAGGAGATCAATACCATGAGACTCTAACAAAAAGTCATTGAATGCTTCTATTTCTGAATGACTATTTGAGCACCCCCTTTTTTTCTTTCTAAAAAACAATTGGGTTGAAATCCCCAATGCAGCACCATGACCCCATAAAGCTAGTTAATATCCTACTTATCCTACTTATGTTATCCCAAAGCTCTTTTTTTTGTAATGGACACTGAGGAGCATAAACCTTAATAAAAAATAGGTGTATCCATATCTTCCCAACACCCCACCACCATAAAGACACCATCATAATTGAAAAAGTTAATTCAAAAGAATACCTCTTGATTTCAAATGCTTAACAATCCTCTTGAAAAATTATCTACATTTTTTGCAATAAAGTCAAAATGATTATTTATAGGGTACATATCGTCAGTTGTCCCTAAACTATACCCATGTTGCTTATTCATCCTGAACATATCAGATGTTGCACTAATCATCCTAAAACTATTTAATTGTTGCTATTTCATCCTGCTGTCTACTAAACTGTTAAATATAAATGGGAAAATGATGTGGTTCTGATGTGACACCATTGTTCCATCCATATTTAACGGTTTAGTTGATGATAGGATGAAATAGCAATAATTAAATAGTTTTAGGATGATTGATGCAACACTTGATAGTTTCGGGGTGAATAAGCAACATAGGTATAGTTTACGGGCAACTGGCAATATTTACCCTTATTTATACATAAGGCCCTAATTGTACTTAATGGTGTGTTCTTAGCCTTTGTTTCTTAAAGCATCAAGATATCCATTTTGTTCGTCCTAAGAATTTCTCTAATTAAAGACTTTTTCCCTTCCCTCCCAATACTCTTATCTTGAAACTGAGCACCTTCATTTTTACTTGCATTCTCCTCTAGCTGTACAACAACAGCTTTATCACATATGTCTTTTCTTCTCATATAGACTACATTATGCTTAAATCTTTGTCACAAAGTATTATACTTGTTACAGCTCTCCTAGAACCAGATCAAAACTACTATGGTAAGTATAAATTTTATGCTTAGAAACTCTATTTACACACTAAATGATAGATTTAGTAAGTTAATGTAGCATGACATAAGTGATGTGATCATTTGAACATAGTTTGGCCAAAAAAAGGGTAAAGTAGTAATTTTACTGAAAACCCTAATTTTTATGCATAAATAGGATTGAACTATAGAATTAAATATTTTGAAGTATTCCAATTATTTATAGTCCAATTATATGTGTGTGTGAGACATAGGGCAAAGTTAGCACAAGTTTAAGTTTCTAAGTGCCTAGTTTGTTGTTTTGAAGGTTTGACTTAGAGATAAGTTAGAGACTTCAGTCTCTCTCCATCATACATCCTTCCAATGCCATTTATAAGCCAAGAAGAACCTAAACCATGGTTTCAAATGTCCCTTTAGCAATTAAAGTTCCCAAGAGTTTTCGGTCACATTTTCTTCTTTGGGAGACTTTTGATTTTAGTTGTGAGCTAAGGTAAGTGGTTTATTTGACCAAATGGAATTTTGAGTAGGTTTGTTAATCAATCCATGAGCTTAATTTTTGCTTTTGAAGGGTGGATTTCAAGCTAAGTTAGCTTGTGTGCAGGGTGGTCCTAAGAAGGTTTTGATTTATTTTACAAAGGGGAAATGGTTTAAGGCTTTGGTTAAGCATGTGTTTGCTCAAATTTAAACCATATTACATGTGTTTGATGCATTGGAAATTGGTTTTCTAGGCTAGAACAAATTGCTACATTGGTTTGTAAAGAATTGGTGTTGTTGGGCTTGTGTGTCCATAAGAGATTAGAGGCTTATGATCTTGTGTTTGGTAAGGGATTTTTAGGTTTTAAAGTGCTTAATTAATGCTATTATATGTTATTTGTCACATTTTCAAGTATTGGAAGTGGTTGCTAAGTGGTTTAGTTGAGGTAAGAAGTGAAAAAGGGCAGCACCCAACTGAGCCGCTTCATTGCGGTGCCAAGCCTGGCACTGTAGCACCAAGGGGCTTGAACTTAGGCAGCCCCAAATGGGTGGTGGGAAGGCCCTTAGCACTGTAGTGCTGGCCCATTTAAGTCTGAAGTTAGGGAGGTCCCAAGAGTGCCTCGATGCTATGGTTATGTTCCCCGAACCATTCTAAGACATGTGTGACCTCTGGTCAGGTCTAAGAACTACTTGTAAAGTAAGATTAAAGAATCTATTAGGAGATTTAAGAGGTGGAAAAAGAAGTAACTTAAGGGCTAAGTAAATAAGTCAATTTTGAGCAAGATTATGAGTTCCAAATAAGCAAGGGAAGCATTGTGCTTTTAGAGCACTTTAATTAAGTTACCTAGCTTAATAAGTTGAGCTACCAAGTTTAAGAAGAACTCCTATAAAGTATGAAAAAGGGTAAGTAAAGAAATTACAAGTCACCATGCTTGCTAAAGCTAAAACAAAGTTCTTGCAAAGAAATGTGTTGTCAAACATAAGGTTTTCACTGATTTTGGTATTGTAAAATGTTTGGATAGCTAAGGGTTAATGAGAAAAAATTTTAGGAATTAGTTTAAGAGTTATGTCATGGAATATTATCTGAACAAACAGAATATTTTTACCTTTTAACAATTAGCGGCAAATTGCCCACAATGAAAATGCTAGGGGCAAGTTTGCCTATGAAAAAAATTTAGTGACAAAATTACTCTACTCCCTATAATGTAATGGAAAATTTGCCCTCATTGCCGTTGTAAATTCATATAATAAAAACTTGTATAATAATTATAGGGCTATCATTAATTTAAATAGATTGATAATTTAGTAAAATAAAAATTAAAGTTAAATTAATTATAAAGGAATTTAAAAGTTAATTTAATTCAAATTTTGTGGACTTGAAAAGCAAGTTTGAGCAGCATGCATTAAAGAACCAAAGCAAAAAAGAAGAAGAAGAATCACACCAAAGCAGTGAATGTTGTGAGAAAAGCAAAGAAGAGAATGAAACTTATAATAACTTTAAGAGGTCCAAAACAAGTAAATGATTAGGGTTTAGGAAGCCCATAACAAACGGAGGATCAGGGGCATTTCCACCACTGATTTCATGTATTGAAAATAGTGGCAACCCTTGGGCTTTTTTAAGGCCTACAAAGAAAATGGAATATTTGTGTTGAAATAAGTGAAAATTTCAACACAAGAATTCTTACATAACTGCAGAGGCAGATGATAAGTTGGAGTTGTTGCTTGTGCTGCCAGTGGATGTTAGTATATTTGAAGAAGAGGAAACAAATGAAGAATTTAAGGATAATGATGGAGCAAAAGAAAAAAACATTGTTGAAAGAGGAGAAGCGAAGGTTATGGGTTACAACTTAAGATATGGTAGAGAGAAAGATCTTGCATGTATATAAGGAAGAAGGAGGGGTGACTAAATGATGACTAAAGCAGAGATGGTCACTAAAAGGTGACTGAATAAGAAACATTTGCTAGTAAATGTCGACCAAATCTTTAGTCACTCTTCAGCCACTCAAGAAAACTGCCCTAGTGTCTAGCTCCTGAAGGGTGACTTAACATGCTTAGTAACTACATTTGATATTTCTCTTATAGTGTTTTGCTATTCAAACTATATCATGATAATGACATCATGGAAATATGTGAACATATTAAAATTTGTTTATAAAATTATAAACATAGCGGAATGTTTAAAACTTATGAGATTTATTGTAACGTCACTTGTATTTTCAGAAATCTACATTTAACCTCTTTTTTATTAACATCTACATTGAAACATTTATGTTAGTCCCAAAATCAAGAAAAGTATGTTATTTTTTTCAAGGCAAAAAAAGATTCTCCACCGCTTATCATCTAAATCCCAAATCAAATAAGCATCCCCAATAGGAAGCCACTCTTTTCTTCTCAAATCTTTGTGCCATTGTAGTCTTGTAGAGGGCTAATAGAAACATGGTAGCGGATCGTTGTAGCAATAAAACTCAATGGTTAGGAGTATATAAAATCACCATGGTGACTGTGGTGGGAATTCTTGGTCGCTGCAGCTTCATAATTCTTTGCTCCGAAAAGCATTGTTTGGCACAATCCTTGAGTCAAATTTATATTGCTAAGAACAATTAAAATGAATTTTTTAAGAGAGATCCGATATCAAATCAGGAATCACAAGGAAAGAAAACATGGGGCAAGTCAAGTGAGAAGTAGAAAACAAGACCATTTAGATGGCATTGGGCAGCCATAGGAGGTGGTGTCGGTAGTGCTAGGGTCTGGTAACCAACGCTTTGTTTAGATAATTCATTAAAGGAAAGGGAGGGGAGAGTGAAGCGTAAAAAATATAGGAGAACTCATCATCCCCTCAATTTGAAGGGATTAGAAATTGTATATGATGAGGTATATGAAGGGATGAGAGTGACCCCTCCTCTTTATTTCCTTCAGTTTTTTTATCTAACGAAATAATGGAAAGGTAATTACCCATCCCCTTCTTTTATTCCCCTTAATCCAAACAAGCTAAAAAAAGAGAGCCAAATGAGAGAATAGGGATCCAAGGCGAAGCAAAAAATAAATGTTAGTTGGGTATTAATATTTTTAGGGAGTAAACTCCACAGTGAGTCTTCTTCATTTTTTTTTGTCCTTAATAGGTCACATAACTTTATTTTGTCCTAAGGAGGTCCCTCATCTTTTTTTGCATGTCCTGCTTGGGTTCTTTCCATTAGTTTGGCTATTAATTTTAACGGAATCTTGATAAAAAAAATGAAAACTTTAGTCCCTAAAACACATTCATATGCTCTTATTACCCTAAACTTTATTTATCCTACTTCTAAAATCCTAAGAGTTCTAGATCTACGACATTAACCACTACCTCTCGTATCACGCAACCCAGACCTTCAAAACATCGAAAGGAGAGAATGGAACTCGACGGATCGAGGGACACCGGAGGACTGAAACCCGAAGACAAATGATGAAATAGAGGGACACCAGGGGACAGAAACCTGAAGACAAGCCCCGCCACCATTCATCTAAAAAAAAATGAAATCTGGTAACAGCATCTTGCCTTCACTGGTGGCCATGATGCCATCGCCTTCGCCGAGCCCTAGCCCTCACCTGCCACACACCCTCACCATTGTCCTCACTCTGCCCTTGCCCGTGACACCATCACCCTCACCTTTCTTGAAGTTGAGCAGAGAGAGGAAAAGAATGTGAGATTCGGAAGGAGATTAATGCGGAAGTCGAGGACACCAGAGATCTACGCGGAAGCCGATTCAGAAGGAGATCGACACTGGAGATGGGGCTGCCTGGGAGTAACAGATGGTGAGATCGACATCGAAGGTGAAATCGACGTCAGAAAACGGGGCAGCGTGGGAGCAGCGGGAGACAGGGCGGCAGGGTGAGGAAGAAACCATCTTCTCAAGCTTAGGTCGTGCCAGGAAGATCTTCTCAGGCCCAGATTCGGACAATGAATCGACTGGTTTTTTTCCTGATCTGGTTTTGTTTCCTTCAGCCAAGATAAGTAGTTGGTGCGCGAGGAAGGGAAATGATTGATTAGTTAGATATCTAATTACATATGCTGGGCATGTGTTGAGCCAAAAATTGTGCAACACCTCGGGTGGAGCATTGGAATGGACTTATTCGTGTGCTACAATACTTGAAGGGTTGTCCAGGTTAAGGAATCCTATTAAGGTGAAAAAAATGACATGACTTTGAGAGCATATTGTGATGTAGATTAAGCAGGTTGCCCTTTGACAAGAAGGTCTGTCACAGAAATTTATGTTTTGCTTGGAACATCACCTATATCTTGGAGAAGTAAGAAGCAACCTACGATTTCTCGATCATCCATAGAAGCGGAATATAAGGCGATGGCAATAGTGTCAAGCGGGATCATATGGCTATGTCGATTACTAAATGAGTTGCTTGCAAAACAAATAGTGGCAACAAATCTTTTTTATGACAATCATGCAGCTATACATATAACCAATAATCCGATCTTCCATGAAAGAACAAAGCACATTGAAGTGGACTGTCATTTTGTTCATGAAAAATTATTATCTGGAGAACTTCTTCCATGGTATCTTCAGTCACACCTTTAGTTGGCCAATTTGTTTACAAAGGGTTTGGGTAAGCAACATTTTCGGTTTTTTCTTGGCAAGTTGGGTGTCATGAATCCTCATGCTCCAACTTGAGCGAGAATAAAGACATAAAGAGATCAATATTAATTTTATATATTGAATTTCCTTGTATATATGATTTAGTAGCAGTTATACTAGGAATATCTACGTATTTACTTAAGGGAAGTAGGGTTTGACTCTATGTATATATGCAACTCCTCTACGCGTTCGTATCAATTAAGAAAACCATTCAAAACTTCCTTGTCTTCATTCTCAAGTTTTCCGTCAACCAATAGTGGGAACACCTCAATTACCTTAATCACATACCTAAGCTCACTTACATCTGGGTACTCAAGGAGCTACAACGTCGCCTTTGTCTTCCAATTGTCCATTGCCTATTTACTGAACGACAGTGGTGGTTTAGAACATCGACCTTGCTCTTCGTTGGCTCTAATGCATGAATGTCATTAAGACCTTGAAGACCGGTTAATAGGTAGAGAAAAGAAAGTGGGTTATGGAGATTTTGGTAGAATATGGAGAGATTTACAGGATAAAGATGAGTTGGAGATTGAAAGAGCCATTAATAGAGGGATAAAGAAAGAAAGAATGGCGGCTCTTGGGAAGGAATAAGGAATTTGTTTTGACCAATGGTATGACCATGGATGGTGAAGCGGCAGTGGCATGAAAAATAAGAGAATTGGAGATTAGAAAGAAGAATTTTAGGAATGACAGAAACTTGAATGAAGGAGTTCAATGGGTATGGCTACTACTGGGATTGGGGAAAGGGGCAAACAAGGGGATAAAAAGTGAACCTACTGGGCCTAGGGAAAAAAACATCTTAACTTGCTTAGGTTAAACTTAATCAAACAGGCTGTTAGATCTTTATTTTCATATAAAGGTAGTTTTTTAATCTTATTTATTAGAAAATGTCAAGTTGGCACTGTCTCCCACAACATTGTCCATGTTGTTAGCGGAAACAAAGGCAATAATATACAAGATTGACCAACAATTATCAAACAATTTTCACTTTGATCCTTACTATTTCATTTTTTAAATATTTTTATAGTTGAATGACTCAAATCATCATGAATTGAATATATGCAAGTATAATTGATTATTGCTTCATTTATATTTGCCATTTGATCCTTTTTTTTCTTTTTCTTTTTTCCTTTTGGGGCAGTTGGATGGTAATATCATTAAAAATTAGAATCATCTCTTGATCTCTTCTATATAAAGAAAATGCAATGTGAAAAAAAAATGATGATGAATGTAAAGGAAATTTAAGTGCATAACTAATCTAAATAAAGTAAAGAGTAATTTTTCTAAAGATCATGAATGTGAAGGAAATTTAAATGCATAACTAATGAACACTTTAATTTTCATGATATAAAATAAATGAAAAAAATTAAGGTATACTTGGTTATCACAAAAGAACCGAGTGATAGTCTCTTTGATAAAAAACATTTCTTTAAGTATCTTGCAGAAGATGTGAGTTGTTGTAAACACCCAATATCAGATATTTAATTAACTTAGAAATACAAGTAACTAATTATACTAGTTTATACCCAATACTCAACCAGAATTCTCTTTATGGTGATATAGAAGTGTGTAGGGCGAAATAGAACAAGTAGAGCCTCTAAAAATTGTGTTCGTGACTTGTATATGTACAATTTTATTGCTCTTTATTTATAGGGGATGAATTGGTACTTATGAATGGTCATAATCCTTCATAAAAGAGTCACAACTTTTCATAAAAGATTGTACTACTTCGCCAAGAGATACCTTTATCCACTCATAACTTCTTCCCTTAAAATAAGGCAATAACTACCCTTAAAAGGATGTATGGTTTGGCCATAAACTCACAACTCTTGTAAGAGTTGTGTCTCCTTAAATCAAGGCCATAACTACCTTCTAAAGGTTGTTAAATTCGCCTAAAATATGACCTTTCACTAAAATTTATATTATTTCTCTAACCAAGATAGTTATGGGGTGGTTATTAAGCAATTATCTCATGTGTTAAAGTGTATATATATACGTCACACAATCACCATATGCGAACTTCCTATTGGTTCCAATGTGATGATGTGTCACACATATATGTCACATCATCCTAATTACTTAACTACCTCTAGTTAATGTTAGAAACAGTGACGTAAGTTAATGTGACAACACCAACATATGGTGTGACCACACCAAGCAATTATAAAACACGTATATCTTAGTGCGTTTATAGAATTGAGTAATCACTCTTATGAACTAAATTCCAACAGCTCCCACTCGCACTAGATATACTTTATAGAATCCAGGGATAATGGTTAAGGAACACCTGAACACATTATGCCAAAAGAAAAACCGACATATACAAGTTTGGGCATATGACCCTAGGCATTACAACAAATCTCCTCACTATGTAGTGGTTAAATATACATAGGAGGATTATCTTAACCACAAATCCTTGAACTAATCAAAGATCATGAACAAATCAAGGTTCATTAATTATACATATATTATTAATCATGCTTATATGCCTCAAGACTTTGTTGATACATAGTTTGGCTGCAACCTGTCTTTTTTATGAGTTTACTAATAAACTCTGTGTCATGTACCAAACTAGAGATGCATCCATTTTTAAAGTCACTTTATACTTGAATCATGTAGTATACTAAGTAATGCAATATTACATCAAGTATAGATGCAATTAGATTGTAATTTGCAATAATTTACAAACACATTATAAAGTCTTTTCTATCGCTCTTACTATAGAGTAACTTAAAACCTATTGATTACCCAATAAGAAACATATCTGGCTGTATTATCATAGTCATATGAAGCTCACCAAAATAATACTAGGATTTTAAATTATTAAATACTAGGAGTAGCAGTCAATAATGAGTAAGGGCATAGTGGAAGAAACTCACACATAAGTAAGATAAGAGAAAACTTACTTATTTCCTTTCTATGGATAATTTGACAAGTCAAAAGACACACAAGATATGTATAAGTGCAATAGTATGTTAGTGTACATAATCACAATGTTTGACAAGTGTATATTTTCTTCTTAAACATTGTTTGTGTGACTCCATATGGACTCACACTGCGAGCATATGTCCTTAACAAACCATGAAGTGTCAAACTTCTCACATATGAGAAATCCACTTAGTCATATAGGTTAGGACATATGTGTGGGCATACAAACGTAGTGTAACTAACACCTTATCTTGATCTTAAATAAATAATTTAGGTCAAAATAACCATTATGCTAAAGTTGTCACAAGTTAGATTATGTGACTCCCACTTAGATGTAATTTTTTATTAAGTCACATATGACTAATTTAAGTAACAATTTACATTCAAGACTTTAGGGATCTCATTCTTTTTCAAATTCTAAGAACAAGGGTAGGTTATTTGTGCGAGAAGACCAACCTTCAACCTACGTCCGGAAATATATTTGATTTTTGATATGATATAAGCTATATATATATATGATATGCTTGGCACACATGTAATACAACCATTATATAAGTATATGCACACATATGATAAACATGCGCTACATATATGTAATGCGATTTATCATATCTTTGATATATAAAAAAAAAAGACACAAATATGAAGTTAATCCAACTAGTTAGTTAAACTAACTCTAACTTCATTTCCATTTATTATTCTTTTAATAGTTATATCATGGGCTTTATATTTTCATGAAATATGAATACCAATAATGCATAAATTACTACTAAGGTAGTTCAATGCTAAAGCTATCACTAAGATAGTGCTTAGCTTACATGAATCACTAAGATAGTGCTTAGCTTACATGAGTCACTAATGACCCTTATGTTTTGTGAAAATAAGCTCTTTTGTATGAAAACAAGTACCACACAAATAGATTGCTTACATAAGGTAATTTCTTTTGCACAAAGCAAGATGATATAACCAAATGTAGATGTGTATTCATCTCTAAACTTCACCATATTTTAGTGTAGTAATGTTAACTTAATAACATTTGTCTTTGTCTCATTACATCTGAATGATGTAATATGATATATATTGTATACTAATATGGTTCTTAGGATAGATTCAAAATGAATACTTAAACTAATTATCTTGATCAACTTGGCTAACATTTGATCACGTACACCTCATGATATATGTTAGACTTAAATGATGAACTAATCCAAACTCTTCCATTTCAGAAGAAGTGCTCAGGGGGTTATGAGTAACAACCACACATTAGACTTGAAGTATGGCCCAAAAACAAAATGGCTATTTCTACATTATCTTAAACCAAGTTTAAGATTGCATATAAAGTACTTTGAGACCTTAGTGTTAAAGCATATTATTCTATATAGTCCTTAGACTATTTTTTGAGTTCAAGGCCAAAAGTCATGAAAAATTATATGATTTTCATAGAAACTTCCTCACTATTTGGGGGAAGGTTAAGCTTATCATCTGCTCATATCCAAATCTAACTTTTGTTACTATAATGAACCATATGAATATTAATTCCATTAAAGTGTGAAGTTTTTCACCTATTGATCTTCAACTTTTAAATATGAACACATTGAGCCCCTATTGTTTTCAAAATAAACTATTGATACTTAGAATTCAATGGCTCTCATGTAACCTCTTAGTCTAAATAGAAGATCATCAAATTAATGTCCAGATTATCTCTTTATGATTATTCTGTATTTTTAATTTGGACAATTAAAGAGCCACTTTCACTTATGAAAGTTCAATTGATTTAATACTTATACCAAATTAATAGATTCGATATGCGGTGTATAACCTCATGCTATAAACTCATTTCTTGATTGCCTTGATCTTACACTTATACTAGATACAAAAGCCATTAATATGGCCAACATATGGTTTTGATAAGATACTGAATGAAAGGATCAAATATCTTAATGAGCCTTGGATAATTTCTTCTTGAAATAAAAAATTCATAAGCTTTACGTATATTAAGGTGTCCAAATAAGAAAACTAAAATGAACATTCATAATCACTAGCCTTTTAGAGCTTAACTAAGATGACATCTTTTTAACATTCAAGATTATGATCCTCTGCACATTTCATGTCTATTAACATTCTTCTTTAAATGTTAATTTGTTGCCTAGGAAGACACATTTTCTTCCTCTTAGTACATACATGCTACAAGAGTAGCAATGACATTGAAATTAAACTTTTACAACCCTTGGGATGTTAAAGTTTGTTAAGATGGTCACTTAACCATATCACAATAGGTATAACCTTAACTAATATTGGAAGACATTTTATTCTAACTTTGTGAATGACTATGGACAAGATATTCTCCACAATATGAGATACTCAAATTAGAATATTTCTTATTCACAAAGAATACATCATTCTTGTTAACACTTTCCAACTTAGTTAAGATGTGTGCATGCATTGGCTACCTTTATAACCATATACACACTACTTGAATCTTATTGATAATTACTTCATACTCATAATCAGAACATGAATACATGATCAATCAAGTTCATATTCACATTTTACCAAAATGTTGAGAATCAAGCACAAAAATTGTATCAAAATGCATAACATCAATTTTAGACATTACTTGATTAATCTATATTAAGACAATACCAAGTGTGCTTCCTTCTAAACTACAATCAACAATTTTTCTTGGTGGTATAGTTATATACTTGAACATCTTAAGATAGACTAACAAGAAAAAAACATCTTGATCTTGCACATTTGTATGATCAATTTGGCATTTGAAGGGTATTGAGTCATCGTATTATAAGCCTATTTCCTAATGGTGATCATCAATCTAACAATTATAACCATAATCAAAAAATTTTAATAACCAACTTCTTTATGTTCAAGAAATGGTGGTAGCAATATATTTGCCATGGGCATCAACTATTCCAATACAAAATACATTGCATCCAATGTTCCTTGAGCATTAGATTGTACAAACTCAAAATATCTTCCAATGAACATGTTTTATGATAGAAAGTATGGAATAAAATTTAAGTGATTATATCTATAATTTAATCTAGACTTGATGTTCATTGAACCTCAAAAGATTCTAAGTAAATTGCTTAAAAGACATGGCAATTGAAACATTCTCAAAACATGGTCAATCCTAGTTATTTCGCACATATGCAAATTAAATACATTTGTAAGGCTACTTCATAAAAAGAACCAAGTGAATCACTTATGACACACTAGTACTTTTTCTTAGCCTAAATGTACATTACCAAAAATCACTTTTGTTATCTTAGTAAAAACTTACTATAATTTATGAAAAGATTAGTCATTAAGATCATATGGCCATAATTTAAGAAACAAGGAATTAATATCATTGTCGTTAAGATAAAATATCATGTACATGGAAACTTTACATGGCAAGCAAGATCCGTGCAAATAAGTTAAGAGGAACACATTCTTTTAAACTAAGTACATATTATATAACTAATGTGTAAATTTCACTAAAGAGTCTCATATGACTAACTCTTCATCTTCAAACTTGAAGTTTTGTTCATTAGAGACACATATGTCCTTTTGAACAATGATTCTCACAATAAATGTGAGTTTTGATCCCTAAATCACCAATTTAGAAAGAATGTTGATTCGGCCAAAATGTATATACTACATATAACGTAAAGTTTGAAGATAATGAAAAACTTTGTATATTAATCACTAAGCAACCCTTTTGTTGGGTTTCTTTGCAATTACAAACCAAATACTTAGTTTATTTTTTGTTGCATTTGCCATTCCAAAAAACTTTAAATATGATGAATAATAACTCTATTTCACTTAACACTATCTAAAACATCTTTGTACATGATGACTTTTTTGTCATTATCAAGTTTCAGATCAAAACTTAGTTAATTGATAACTCCACTTATGAAGTTAATAATTTACAACTTGTAGTAGTTAGTACATTAAATAGATGCATATATCATCATAACAAGATAATTTCAAGCACAAGTAAAATAAAACAACGTATCCATGCCAAAACAAACAAAAAAACATGTGAATGCACATGTAATCAAAATTATTTTGACAAGTTTTTATTATTTTAGTTTACGTGTCTTAAATTGCCTTATCACATTTAAATAGCCATTATTGACACAAAGTCAATAATATAATTGGAAAAAAAACATATATGCAATTCAACCTACCAGTATGCCTAGAAAAATTTTAAGCACATAAAGTTTAGAAAAATACATAAATTGCATACACACAAGACCGAATACACAAAAAATAATCTATATGCTCATCACTATAAGTTTTGGTTAACTTAATGTACGTAGCAAGTTTAAACATGCATGTTGATTTTAGATTTAGTAACCAAAACTAAATCCTAGCACATAGATTAAAGTTAAGGTCAATCATATTGGTATCATATGCAAAAAGTTTTTAAACAACCTAAGGCTGTCTAAGGGAGCATGCATATTGAACCTATGGGCTCTGATACTATTGAAGGAAATTTAAGTGCATAACTAATGAACACTTTAATTTCTATGGTATAAAATAAATACAAAAATTAAGATGTACTTTGTTATCATAGAAGAACCGAATGATAGTCTCTGATAAAAAAATGTCTCTTTGAGTATGTTGCGCAAGACGTAAGTTGTTGGAAACATCCAAGATCATATATTTAATTAACTTGAAAATACAAGTAACTAAATATGTTGTCTCGCACCCAATACTCGACCAAAATTCTCTTTATGGTTATATTAAAGTGTGTAGGGTTAAATGGAACAAGTAGAGCCTATAGATATTGTATTCACAACTTCTATATGCATAATTCTTTTGCCCTCTATTTATAAGAGATAAATTGCCAATTATGGAAAGTCATAATCCTTCATAAAAAAATTGCAACTCTTTATAAAAGATTGTACTATTTCGTTAAGAAGTGTCTTTATTTACTCATAATTTCTTCCCTTGAAATAAGGCAATAACTACCCTTAGAAGAGATGTGTTGATTCAATCATAGAGTCATAACTCGTCTAAAAGTTGTGTCTCCTTAAATCAAGGCCACAACCACCTTCTAAAAGTTGTTAAATTTGCCTAAAACATGACCATTCACTAAAATTCATGTTATTTTACTAACCAGGATAGCTATGATACATAACTACATTTCCAATGGTTATATATATTGAGATAGACATATTCTTTTATCTAAAGGTCATATTCCTTTATAATATGAGTAGTTATGAGGTGGTAATTAAGCAATTATCTAATGTGCTAAGACGTACATATATACGTCACACAATCACCATATACCAACTTCCTATTAGTTCCAATATGATACCGTGTCACAGATATATGCCACATTATCTTAACTACTTAACTACCTCTAGCTCTAGTTAATGTTAGAAGCAGTGATATGAGTTAATATGATAATACTAACATATAGTGTGACCACATCAAGTAATTATAAAACAAATATATCTTAGCGCCTCTATGGAGTTTAGTAATCACTCTTACTAACTAAATTCCAACAGAATGCCTATTTTAATCTAGTCCAAAATCTATTGAACATTCTCTCGTGCTCTGTGATTAAACTAGGCTTGTTTGGTGTAGTGTATTGGATTATAGGGTGGATGAACAAGCTATATCTACTTTTGATTAATGGTTTCTTGAGTTAAAGCTAAAAATGAGCTCTAAGGACGTTGAAGGTCAAGTTTTCTCGTCCAAAGTCACTTTTATTTGTTGGAATATTTGGCTTCTTAGGAATGATGCTATCTTTAAGCATATACGTTTGAACCTAGGCCAAGTGAAATATTAAAGCCAGCAAAATTTCTCAGAATATTGGAATGTTCTCAACATGCCCCAAGATTTTCAAAACCAAGAGGTGGACTTGTACAGAAATTTGCCTTCATCTGTCTCATGTCCCTCAGTCCGTACGCACAAATTAAATTGGTGTTGATGTCCATTTTAAGATTTTAGCCTTGTTAAGATATAAAAGGTAATAAAAATAAAAATAAAACTTTTCCAAACAAACAAAAACTGGGTTCAAACAGTTGTACCCACTGACGTCTGATGACGTTTAGATTCCGTTCCTGTCCCACCTCATAAAAAGCAGCAAGTTGAGATGGCATTAGATTCCCTTCCTGTCCCAACGAGAAAAGTGTAGACCAAGCCGTTACTGGTAGTGGCAGCCATGGGGCCCGCAAGTCCCATCCCCACTTCCCCAGTGGGAATTCTAAGCTCGTAGTTGACGTAATTTGTGGTCATTGGTACAAATTCATGAATCCTTAGGGAAGCAATTAATAAGCGAATTGGTCCCAAAATACAGTCCTCCCTCTTTGCTTATACTACTATATGCCCGCCCCTTTGATTTCTTACATCAAGGATTGATCAGCGCTTTCATGTGATGTGAACGACCAATTAATGCTTGAAATTCAACCCATTTGAAATCCCCAATAGATGTAGATCGTTTGTGTTGAAATTTTTAGTATACTACAAATTCAAACCTGATTATAGCGAGCTTAATGAATCAAACTTGTGATTGTCGTTCAAAAAGTAAGATGCATTATATCTTACTTTCGTCTTTCTGAAAAATAATTTGCTAAATCTTACTGTTAGTCCCTAAACTGTATCTAAAATTATATCTTTTTTCTGAAGTAACAAACGTATCAAATATGCCATCATTGTAACATCTTGTTGCAAAATTATCTTCCATTTATAGGCCCCCATCTTGCGTTAAATTGGTAAATATAAAAGTTTGTTCTTGACATTTCTCATATTCTTTTCCTAAAATATATTGAACAAAAATTTTTTTAATCAATATTTTATTTTATATAACAAGCTGCTATCATCAAGTTAAATACTGATAAATTGAATAATTAGTAGAATAATAAATAAAATTTAAAAATTAAATAAATTCTATAAGAAAATGTCGTATTCACATGATCTTGTTTCTTTTTTTTTTTGTTTCCCCATGATTTGTACTCTATTTGAATTGTTTATATTTGCTAAAGGGGCAATTTTAGAACGAATTGTTACTTTAGGGATAGATTTAGTACATTTGTTACTCTAAGGACAGTTTTATAACATGGGATATAGTGCAATGATAAACTGTTAAATTTAGCCAAAATGATATCAATAAAAGCTAAGTTCACATTAAGTCCCAGTTACTTGTATCTGCCCCAACCTTTTATTATTATATTTTTTTTAACCCTAACTTTGATTTGTTACATAGAAAATCTCCAACCTTGTTAAGATGTACCATTTATGTCTTTTTGTTAATAGTAGACATTAAGCTGGATGGAAGAAATAGGAAAAAAAAATAGTTTTAACCCTTGAAAACTTTCCTTTACCTTACAAACCTTGAAAATTTTTCATCTAAGAATCTAACCACCATATTCACATTTGCCACACTTCTTGTTCCTTTTCAGTCGTCATCTTCGTCTGCCCATTTTCTTCTCTTCTTCTTCTTCCTTACTTTCTTATCCCTCACCCTTCACTTTCACCCTTTTCCGGCCCTGTCTTTCTCCCATCCACTGTGACTGTAGCCAAGGAAACCTCCTTGGAACAAAAAAATTGTTACAGTCACACAGCAACATGGTGCCAGTCCATTCCTCATCCTAATCTAACATAGATGAGATTGAGAACCCAATCAACACTAACGCCTATGTTGGGCAGGCTGATTGTTCTCCCCGCACACCCGCCTAGCGCACCTTGAGTGGGACAATAAGTGTGGCAAAAATAAAATGGTGATTGAATTGTTAAATGGAAAGTTTCATGATTTCTAAGGCCAAGTGAAAGTTTTTAAGTTGGAAAAAAAAAATATTTAAAAAATTACTTACTTTCTAAAAATTTATAAGCGAATTGGTCCCAAACAAGAGTCTTCCTCTTTGCTTATACTAACATATGCCCCTTTGATTTCTCACATGTGGGATTGGTTGACGCTTCATGTGATGTGAAAGACCAATTAATGCTTGAAATTCAACCCATTTGATATCCCCGACAGATATAGGTCGTTTGTGTTGAAATTTTTAGTTTTCTAAAACTTCAAACCCGATTATTGATATCAAACAAACTTGTGATTGTCGTTACAAAAAGTTTTACATTCGCATTTGTGAAAAATAATTTGCTAAATCTTACTGCTAGTCCCTAAACTTATCCAAAATTACAATCTATTTCCGAAGTAATAAACGTATCAAATTTGCCATCAATGTGACATCTTGTTGAAAAAGGGTAAATTACATCTGTTAACCCCAACCTTTTAATTATATTTTTATTCTAACCCTAACCTTGAATTTGTTTGTAGTGCCTTCCTAACAAGGGTAAAACATTTCATTTTGGACCTTTTTTTACGATAGTCGTTAATTCAAATAGAAAAAGTCACATAAGCATAATATTGTAAGGGAAAATTCTAATTTTAACCCCTAAAAACTTTCCTTTTAATAAATAATTCTTAAAACTTTGAAATCTAATAAAAAAAACTCCCATCTTCATCTCAACCTTCTTCTCCAGTTAACTCTCTCTTCTGACCGCCTCCCTCACCCATCTCCGTCATCGCTCACCCATCCCCACCACCACTCACCCATCCTCGCTTCCTCTCCTGCATCCCCCGCTTATGATTCCGTCCGATTTTGTTGGGATTCCTCACCTCCACTTGTGATTCTATCGCAATTCATTGCAATTGTTACTCGATTCATCGCTATTTTGTCGTGATTCATACACGATTTGTACTCGAAACACAACCCTAGCTAGCCAATTCCTCAAATTTTGTTTGGAGAAGCTAGCCAACCCCAATGAATAGGAGCAACATATAGGGGACCCTTTGGCTTGCTTGCTCGATTTAACGGCAGTTAGAACCATTTGGATGGTTGCTGGTGATAGGGAACCACAGGCGGTGGCAAATAGGAGGAAAGGGCTTTAATTGATGACGGCGAATGGCCGACTTGTGGATGTCGTTGATTTTTGGGTTGAGCTTATGAATCCAACTCGACAACGCAATGATTCGGTTTCTTCTTCAAACCCGCCTCCAATATCAAAGGCCTCCAATTTGGCAGCCAATTCATCATTAGATCCTTCACGGTCATCCATGCATGTCTTGATTTGGCATCTTGTAATGCGAGGAGGCCGTGAATGGGGAGGTCTAGGAATGGCAAGTTAGTGGTGGTCGGAGAAGGTAGATGGTATGGCGGATGTGAAGACAGTAGTCGGATTGCTAAAGGAAAGGTTTCAAGGTTTTTTTGGTAAATGGAAATGTTTTTAGATATTAAAGCTAGTATTTATACCTATAATCCAAGGTTGATGTAACATTTTCCATCTAAGATAACGATTTTTGTCTAAAAATGGTCTAAAATGAAAGTTTTATTGATGTTAGAGATACGCTATGAGCAAAGTAAAGATTTGGGTTAGAACAGAAAAAATAATTAAAAGTTGGGGGTAGCACGTATAATTTACACAAATGAAAAATTGTGTTCCATTTATAAGCCTCCATCAGCCGTTAAATTGGTAAATATAAAAGCTTGTATTTGGCATTTCTCGTATAGTTTTTTTTTCTAAACTATATTAAATAAAAATATTTGTAATCAAAATTTTATTTTATATAACAAGTTGACATCACCATATTAAATGCTAATAAATTGAATAATTAGTAAAATGATAAATAAATTCTGAAAATTAAACAAATTCTATAATGTCATATTCATATGATCTTGTTTTCTTTTTTGTTTCCCTACAAATTTATACTCTAGCAGCTGCTATGGGAGGTGTTCTTCGGGATCAATATGGAAAGGTACTATGCATTTTTGCTAGAACTGTTAACTTACTAAACATTGAGGAGTTAGAAATAATGGCAATTCATGAAGCTTTGAAGGTTATGGTACAGAGGGATGAGTTAACTGACAAGGAAATAATTGTTGAAAGTGATTCGAAGCTTGCTGCAGATTGGATCAATGGTGTTGGATCGGTTCCATGGAGGCTCATTGATTTAACTAGAAAAGTTGATGGATTGAGGAAGAAACTTGTTAGTTGTAGTATCAGAAATATTCCAAGAGAGGCTAATGAGAAGGCAGATACTTTAGCTAAACTTGGTTTGGGAAGATCTGTCCAATTATTGTTATGGTTTGTGTAATGAAAATTATTATCGTTGTACTGGACTAATCATTTTACTTATGAAATAAATTATCTTCGGCTGTTCAAATACACACATATATATAAAGGAGAAACCTATGCAATATATTGGAATCATTAATTATAGTTAAGATATTTTAGAGATCTTTAATTAAACTCTATTACTTGGATTTTTATTGCATTGACATCTTCATGAATATTTGTTAATTTATAATTTGGTCATCATTTTCTATTTCTATCCATTTTAAACATGATTCCACTGATTAAAGTACACCAATGAATTTATAGTTAATCATTTACTCATATGGCTTATCAATCTAACGATTGATATAATTAGACTCTTTATGAGTTTTTTTTACAATTATTGTTACCAATTAGAGTATTACGATAGTAATGCTATTACAATTATTTATTATTTTATTTAATGTTTCGGTCACTAACATTTACGAAGCAATAATTTTGATCCACTAATTATGCCAAATTAATACATTGAATGTGTAATTTAACTCTTTAAACCAAAACTAATTATATAGTAATTTGGGAAAAACAATCAGTAAAAATTAGCCTAACCTCATCAGCTCAAGGAAGGAACAAAAAACTTTTGAATCTGTATGATGTCCAAATGGTTAGGCATTAGATATATAAATTCAGGTAATTCTAATTTTATCTAAAATCACTTTAATCATTTGTTTCTCTTATTTTATTTTTTTAACTAAAAGAAACTTCTCACACTATCTAATACTTTTATTTTTTTTACATTAGTGGCAATGAATTTGTAATTTTTTTATATAATAGTTTTAGTTGTTTTATAAAATTTTTTGAGATATGGCTAGATGTGATTAATTGTGTTATTTTTAATTTTTCTACACTATTCTTTTCTCTTTTGCTTAGCTAAAAAATAAATCTATCTTTACAATTTCCATTTTATTTTTAATTCTCTTTGCCTACTAACAACTAATTTAAGTAATTTTTCTATTAAATATTTATTAAAATAAAAATATAAAATATAAAATATCATCTCAACTGCACATATTTTATTTTTGGGATAATTACAATTTGCCCACTGAAGTTTAGGTGAAATTACACTTTACCCCATCCTCTTTCAGAAATATACACTTTGCCTCCTGCATTTTTAATCTAGTCCAATAGTAACTTCTAAAATCTTAATTTAGATATTATGATAGCCATCTTCCAGTAATTTCAATCTGTATGGTATTTTTTTTTTAACAATTAATGGATATTTTAAGTTATCAGTTTTTTCTTTCTGCATTTCTTTCAGTTTTTAAAATAATACTTTTTAAATGTCAATTAATTATAAAAAATATTACACATATTGAAATTAATTGAATATGATAATTGTACAGTCTAAATTATGATTTTAAAAGTTGCTTTTGGATTGTGTTAAAAAAGTAAGGGTAAAGTGTATATTTTTTAAATAGGATGGACAAAATGTAATTTCACCAAAATCTCAGGTGGCAAATTGTAATTAACCTTTTATTTTTGAGATTTTAAATTGATCATTATTCTTTAATTTTTACATTGATTTATTTATAAAAATTAAAATAGCTAAATTTTATTAAATATATGAAATATAGATTTATTTTCATTTTTTTAACATATTATTATTATTATTATTATTATTATTATTATTATTATAAAAATTAATTAGACAACTATATATACAATTAAAATATATAAAATAAACCTGTACATTGTACAGGCGAAAAACTAGTTTGAATTGTTTATATTTGCCAAAAAGGGCAATTTTGGAACAAATGGTTACTTTAGAGATAGATTTAGTACATTTGATACTTTAGGTTTAGGGACAGTTTTATAACAGGATGACAAAATGTCATTTAGCCAAAATAATCTCAATAAAAGCTAAGTTCACCCTAAACTTTTATTATTCTACCATTTTTCACCTTAACCCTTCAAGACTTTCTTTTTACTTTAAAAATCTTGAAACTTTTCAATCTAACAATTCAACCACCATCTTCACATCCGCCACACTTCTTGTCCTTCCATGGCCATCATCCTCGACTACCAACTATCCTTTGTCCCCCATTACTTCTGCTTCCTCTTCTTCCTTGCTTTCTTCTCCCTCGCCTTAACTCCCATCTCAGCCTGCCCTTCCGCATTGTCTCCCTTATCTCTTCCATCACCGCAGCTAAGGAAACCTCCTTGAAACAAAAAAAAAAAGTTGCACTCCCACAACGACGCAGTGCGCTTCTTTATTCCTAATCCTAATCTAACATCAATGAGATCGAGAACCTAATCAATGCCAGCCCGACCACCATCCTCTTTGCCTACTTGCCTAGCTTGCTTCGGGCCTCCATCTCCATCGCTTCCCCCCCTTCCAACCTCCCTACCCCACGTCCAGCTCTTCCAACCAAAAGATCTTCTCTGCCCTTGTGATGTTGTTGCTTCCTCCGCCCGTTAAGAACTCCACCAAGCCTAACGTCGACAGCAATGGATTCGAGGCTTTAATGCTTGTTGGTGAAGGTGAAGAAAACATGGAAAGGAGGAAAAAGAGGTAGTGGGCAGCCAAGGATGCTAGCTGGAAATGGACAATAAGTGTGGCAGATGTAAGATGGTGAATGAATTATTAGATGAAAAAGTTTCAAAGGTTTCTAAACCAAATATAAAGTTTTAGGGGAAAAAATTAATTTTCCTAATTCCTTTTGTCCAGCTTAACAGATGTTGTCAACAGAATGGTCTAAGTTGAACATTTTAACAAGGTTGAGGATTTTCTATACAACAAATCAAGGTTATGGTAAAAAAAAATGGTACAATAATGAAAGGTTAGATACCACAAATACAATTAACTCCATTAAGTTTTGAAAATTTTCAGGCATGCATATGTATTTCATTTAAATATGTATAGTTAATTTTTTTGGTATAGCGAGTGCCTCCATTTCCATTCCTTTGTAGTCCTTTCCATTCTTTTCAAGCTCGCAAAAACAATTATAAAACTTTTGCACAATTGTTTTTATTTTTTTAGTTGGAAGGCTTTTGACAAAACTCATCAAAACTTGAAAGGCTAGACAGAATATTATCTTATCGTGAATCTGCCTTTGTGGAGAGAAAACGGAATCATAATCGATGGATTTTTTTTTTCTGTGTTATTTTACGGTGAAAAATGTAAAATTTTCTTAATCTAAATAATGTTGTAGAAAATGGGTACGGAAAAAAATTAAATATAAAAATTACTTATATTTACGTTGTCCGTTAACTGGACAGTATTTTAGTAAGAGATCATTTTATTTTATTTTATTTCATATACTGCTTATTATCATTACAAAACTTTGGAAGATAAGACAGATAATATTTTTCAAATCTAGGTTCTTGGACTCATTTTATATGAATTTGCATGTTTGCCACATAAAAAGACTTTAAATGCAGAAAATTTTAAATGTTATTTTTTTGGCAAATCTAAAATTACCCTTTTATGATTGTAGGGCCAGTGTAAGTTGGGTGTAGACGCATAGAGTGAGAACAATGGAATAGTCGTGGCCGATAACATGATTAAGTAGTGACCAGATCAATAATGGGATCGCGAAGACCTGATTTTCCAGCCGATAGCCCTTGGCCCAACTAAGCATTTTTTACGCATGGGAGTTATTCAGCCCAGATTCAAGAATGCTAGCTGTCGATTTGACAAATGAAAACAATTCTGCGTTTATGAGAAAAATAAAATAATAGGTTATTTGATGCATTATTATCAATTTATTGATTTTAACTTAATTTATACACGAATTAAAACTCTATACTTTGAGAATGTAAAATAATTAAAAATATTTTCTTTAAAAAAATCAAGCATTTTTTTGTTAATTTTTTAAGTTGAATCAGGAAAAACATTCCAAAAAATTAATTAATTTCTGAAAAATATTGTTTGAACGATTATTTCATAAAAAGAATGTTATTTTTCAAATTGAATTGATTCTTAATAAAAGAAATTAACAAAATTGAAATAATGATTTTTAAATGAATTTTTAAATTGGAAAAGAGTATAATCTAATGAGTGATTTGGTGAAAGTGGTGAAACTAAAGTCAAGACATTTTTCATGTAAAATGCTAAAGTAATTTACATAATATTAAGTGCATGCGATTTGTTGATTATATACACACACACGGTAATCAAATGATAACAAAAAGAGGTTGCAAAGTCATGAGCAGGAGAGACATGTCAAGGTACAACAACCACAAGCAACAATACAGCTTATCTACAAATATTATGAGATCTTGGACTAAGTTTACCAGAGATATTTTGAGCTTCCCTTTTCCATGCAAGGCAGCCAACACTTGTGTGTAGTTAGTAAGGATAGTTATATTATATAAACATAGGGTTAAGGTTGAATAGATGATTCCTAAAATGACAACTAACGTTACTTCTAGTACGGATGAAAAATTCTGCCAAAGTTGACCAACCTAAATATCTTAGAGGAGCATTAATGTCCAACCATGACCTTACTACCACTCCAGCATCCAATGATTTATGCTAAGCATCATCAACCACAAAGACTTGTGGTTTTAGGTATGAAACTGTATTTCTATTGTATGAGTTTTGTGCGTTAAAAGTGCATATCATTGGAAATGAAAAGGTATGAAACTCAAATTTCATTGTATGAAGGTAAGAGCCATTTGTGTGGAATTGATTGATTTTTTTTTTTAAATATGGTGTGCAATTACATCGATGAAATCTAAAAGACACACTTAGCATTTCATTTGGTTGGAAAAAAGAGCCATGCACGCAATTTATATCTATAACTGAGTTTCTGTTATATGAAATTGATATGTTGTATACAAAATTGAGTTTCTATTATATAAAACTGGTACCTTATTGTATAAAACTATGTTTGTATAAGTGTGAGAATTTAGATTTCAATGTATGAAACTGAGTTTTATATGATATTAAATTGAAATATTGATGTACAGAACTGACATCTATTAAACAAAAATAGGTTTCTATTAAATGAAATTGAATTTATATTATACAAAAATAAGTTTCTATTATGTAAAATTGAATCTTCCTTATAAAGTCTAGCAAAAAGTCTCCCAACATGAAAATGAATTCTTAATATATTAAAATAGTAATCTATTATACAAATTGATATCCGAATGTATGAAACTCTATGAACATGGTTGTTTCCAGGAAAAAAATGAATAAACAACATCTGTTTTTTAATAATTATCATATTTATCTTATTATCTTTGTATGTTTCCTTAAGATTATCTCTTCAAATTCTCTAATTGTCTCTGATATTTTCCTTTTGAGTCCTTTAATTTTTCTAAATGTAATTAACTTATACTTAAAAAAAGAGTATATGCCACCAATGGTCCCTTAACTTGTTTTTATATCTTAAATAAGTACTCTACTTTCAGGTTATCTTATTAAAGTACCCTACTTAATTATGCATATTCCAATTGAGTACTTTCTGTCCATTTTATTATTAAAGCGAACAAATTTTACTAATATGACATTAATTAACATCAAAATAAATATAAAATAATAATTTTGATCTTTAAAATTTTTTCAATCAATAATTTTAATACTTCCAAACTTTCTAAATATAAAAAATGAGCCCAAATTTCTTATTCTCTCCTTTCAGACACAAGAACAATAACCCAACCGAATAAAACCTAAAAACATAAAACCAGCAGAGAAAAATGGGAACAAATTTGGACAACGATGGCGCGGCTCCTCCTCACAGCAGTGCATGACCGTGGTTTTATTTGTCTTTCCTTTTCGTCTTTCCTAAACCCTTTGATCGAGGTTTGAGTGAACTTGGAATCGTTGGATATGCGAGCAAAACAGAGAGGCAGAGATCGTCGGCCGAGCAAAGATCGTCGGATTTGTAGCGAAGCAGAAGAACGGAGATCATCAACTGAGTGGCGATCGTCGGATCTGCGCGAAGCAGAAGAGCGGAGATCATCGGCTGAGCGGAGATTGTTGGATCTATGCCAAGCAAAGGAGTGAAGATCGTCGGATCTGCGCGAAGCAGAGGAGCGGAGATTGTCAACGAGCGGCAAAGCAGAGGAGCAGTGGAGGCGTGGAAGATGCTGCGGACTTTGGATCTTCTTCCGATTTCAAGATTCAACCGACTTGATACTCCAAAAAAGGCAAAAAGAGTTCTTAAGCTGCCGCCAACAATGACTTTACCATTCATCAACAAAACTTGGTGGACTTGGAACTTGTTACGGGATTTCGCTTCTGATAGAAGCTCAATGATGCTTTAGTATAGTTTTACTAATGAAGGTGAAGACTACAAGGAAGGGAAAGAGATTGAGGTAAGATATGTTAAGACTTATTTCACGTTTCTGGTTTTATTGGTTTGGTTAATGTTCTTGATGTTCTTAATATTCTTATGTCTGAAAGGAGAAAATAAAAAATTTGAGCTCATTCTTAATATTCAAGAAGTTCAAGAAGTTTGGAAAGGTTAGAATTATTAATGTAAAAAGTTTTAAGGACTAAAATTGTTATTTTATATTTATTTTAATGCTTAATTATTGTCAAAGTATCAAAATTTGTTTATTTTAATCATAAAATAGACGAAAAGAACCAATTGAGACACACATAATTAGATAAAGTATTTTGAAAGAATAATCTTAATATATGGTACTTGTTTAGGATACAAAATAAGCTAAGAGACATTTGGTGGAATTTACCCTTAAAACAAGTTGGGCGCCATTAACTTTGACATCTTCCGTTAATTAGGGAACTTACACCATGTGCATTTCAAAATTCTGCCAATAACCCGATCCAATCAATTATTTTGACAAGTTAATACCTGCATGCACAAAAACATTAAATGATGGCCTAATTCTCTATTTGACTCTTGTACTATGGTGACTCGGCTATTCACTTCCCTAGACTTTTCGGGGGGTCATAAGTGAGCCCTAAACTTTAATGATAGGGGCACTTTCCTCCATTGACTTAGAAACTATGATGCTTTTTGTCAGTTACGTAACAAAATTGTATCTGATTGCACAATTTAAAATTTTAGGCCTCTAATTGTATAAACCAATGACTTTAGAACTTAAACTATAATTAAACATGTAGTCATAAAAACTAGAAACTGACGAGATTTCGACACTATTCCATCACTGTTGATGGTCTTAATTCTGGCACAATCGACGGTCTTGGTTTTGATGTGATCAACAATCTCAATTCCAATGCAATTGACAGTCTTAGTTCCAGCGTATTTGACAGTCTTAGTTCCAGCGTATTTGATAGTCTTGATTCTGGCACGATCGACAGTCTCGATTAGAATGAAGAATGGTAAATCGAGGACTGAGCGAGTTGGCAAATCGAAGACAAAGTGAGTGGACAAATCGAGGCTAAAGAATTGAGGAGGGTGAGTCGAGGCTTGCGAATCGAGCAACGAATGAAGGTGAGGGCCAATGGATGACACGAGGACTAGATGAATCGAGGAATGGACAGAGGTGAGAAACGCTAAACGGACGGGCAAGGACCAACCAACGGACGAATCGAGGAACGGACGGGTGAGGACCGATGGACGAGGTTGGTAGGACGAGATGATTGGGAGGGATAAAATTGGAAATGTGTGGAAAACAACCAATTGACTAAAACTGCACACAATCTGAAATGGAGCAAAATAAACGGGACAAATGGAGTACTATTAAGGGAGAATTCAAAACATTAAGATGTAAAAGATAAAAATTAAGAAACTTAAGTGACAATTATGTGGCTTATTTCCTTTTTAAATAAACAGAAGTCAAGTAATTGAAGTAAAGTATCCCGCTCATTTAAGTTCAGGACTCGATTATAACTCCCTATAAAGGGAGAATTCAAAACATTAAGATGTAAAAGATAAAAATTAAGAAACTTAAGTGGCAATTATGTGGCTTATTTCCTTTTTAAATAAACAGAAGTCAAGTAATTGAAGTAAAGT
This sequence comes from Aquilaria yunnanensis, assembly GCA_039654915.1. Lineage (NCBI taxonomy): Eukaryota > Viridiplantae > Streptophyta > Magnoliopsida > Malvales > Thymelaeaceae > Aquilaria > Aquilaria yunnanensis. The sequence goes on along the minus strand of CM077596.1, from coordinate 92,120,789 downwards.
ATCCTGCTCATTTAAGTTTAGGACTCGATTATAACTCCCAAAAGTCTAGGGAGCGAATGGCCGAGTTATGGGTCAAATAGAAATTAGGCCTTTAATTATCAAGTGTAAGTTTTACTTCTAGATTATGTCAGTTAACTTTAAAATTGTTTATTCTATTATTCTTAATAAATTTAAATTAAATTAAATTAAATTATATGTTAGTATTTGTTTGTACTGTTTAATTGCATTAAGAACCATAAAGATTGGTGAAGAAGAGAAGTTTCAGAGCGACAACAATGATATTAGATCAGATTTTTCTTTTAAAAAAGCATATTTCCTCTATTTTTCCTTCAAATTTACCTATCTTTCTCTCTTCTATTCGCCACCCATCCAATTAATAAAAGGTATGACTGATGTCTGAGATATTGATATAAATCATTGACATGGGACGCAAAATGATGAGGAAAAATAGATTGTCATGTTTGCATACTAAAAAATTATCATTGAAACGACACATGATATAGAAGCAAGATCCAACAAAACCGCTTACATTTTGCGCAAAAAGACACAAACCATCTATATTCTGTATTATACATTAAAGCACAAGGGTGGAATAATTCCGTTTTCTGGCCTCAAAGATTTTAAGTTTTGGTAGAGGGATCCTGATGTTTTATATGTGGCAGCTGCATCTGATCTAGCATTCCCAATTTGGCTGTCCTAATTCAGCTGACATCCTGATATATGTTGTCTTGTTGCATTAGGACCTTTGATCTTTTATATGTTGTAATTTTATCCTTGAGTGAAATCATAATATTGCCGCTTTTTTACAACTATTTTTCTTGTGTGGATGAGTTATTGGGCGTTAGAATGGTAAATTAGGAACTTATGTTTGCGGTAGGTTTTTCATTATCATGTACTCATCCGTCCCAAAAAGAATAAAATGTTTTTCTTTTTTGTCTATCCCAAAAAGAAAAATGAAACGTTTCCCTTTTAGCAACTTTTGTATGCTCAATTTCCTATCTTGTCCCTATTTTATCTCGCATGCAACCTCTCCACTCCCTCCACTACTCGATTGCCTTGCTCATCATCTCTCCCACACCTCTCATCTCTCACACAATCTCTTCCTCTTTCTCTCTCTCTCTCCTCGGTCAAATCACGTGTCTTTGTTCTTTCTCTCTCTCCTCAGTCGAATCCCTCGTCTCTACTCTCCTTCTCTCCAATTCGACGACTCAGCCACCACCATCGCATGCGGTGGTCTGAGAGAGAAAGTGGATAGAAGGCCGGATCTGCTGGTGAGTGAGGCCAGCGGCAAGCGGGGAGTGATGAGCAGTAAAGATCGACAGGAATGGATGAAGCAGATGGAAATCAATGCGATGGGCAGACGAAGATCGACTCAATGATGAACGGAGATCAAAGTGACGGACAACGATCAAAGCAATGGATACAAGGCAAGGTGATGACATTAGAGAGGTCTGGGAAGGAAACGAGTAGGTCGGCGGGGATGGCTAGTTGATAGGTACAAGGGTAAACTTGATGACCGGAGGACATATTTTGGCTTGCCTTAGGATGCGTGTGAAACGAAATGTTTCATTTCTATTGGGACAGAGGGATTATTTTTTTGGAATTTTGACATTGATCTATATGTTGTGGGGAAAATGTTAGGGAGTGATGTGTCTAAAGAGTTGTGTTTATTGGGTTAAATCCAATTGTAGTCCTTGGCATGTTGGATTCATCGTAATGTAGGCCTGAATTACTCCAGTTTGACAATATGAGTCCTCCAGTAGCCGGCACATTTGTCTTTATATCGATCATTGCGCAAGAATGGCTAGCTAGTCATCAAAGGCCGCCATTGCGAGGGTTTTTTTTCCCCTTTGTCTCGAATTCGATTCTACGACTGATTCATCCCGTCCGATTGGATTTTTGCATGTCTATCTGTTAATGGATTCGTTCAGTAATTATTCTTTCAGATCTTTCATAGCAATAGTCTGTTTAGCTCTTGTTGATGATCTATTCGTGCATGTTTATGGGGCAGATATTTTTGATCATCTGCGCTAGGTCTTGGGTTTTTATTCATGTAAATCTTAGATTCTCTTTTTATTGTCTTGGCCTGTTAAATATTTTAGATTGAAGAAGAGAGGAGCAGACGCATTGTATTAGTTAGACAGTGAAGAAAATTAGTATCTATTTGCCAAATACCATCTGTTTCCAACACACACAATATACCCTTTTGTTCCTAATTGTAGTCTATGAACTGTGTTAGTGTACGCTATATATCAAATCCCATCACTAAAAGTTACAACTTTATACCAAATTCTGTAATCATCAAGGTACAATTTGGTGCCCATTGCGCAGTGCGGGGTCTCCCCTAGTGTATCATTAATTTGGAAGTAACTATTAGCGAAATAAGAAGTTAGAATGTCGGAAACACATGCAAGTAAAAATCAAAGTATTGCAGTAAAACCAATTTGAGAATAAAAAAAAGTTTAAAAATGGAATAATAGTTGAGGATGAGAAAAGAGAAATAGTCAAAGCAATTCAAAACACACACAAGAAAAAGACATATTGTAGAGTGTCAATTCAGTTTTAATATGAGAGGTCTTAACTCATACAGTGTTATTTGCTAAACGAGAATATTTTGAATCAAGTTGTGTTTATCTCTATCACAAAATTACTTAATTTCATAGCCTTACTCTATAAAATAAAAAAGAATCTTCGAAACGTAAAATATAGAAACAATATTTAAGAAATGATATTTAAATTCTCAGGATTATTCAACATTAATTAATAGAAAAAACACATGCATGATACTACGTTATGGCTTCTAGGTTATTTTTTCCATTTGTATATTTAAAAGATCCGAATGCTTATTACTTGAGTCTTTTTTTTTTTTTTTTTGCCATTATGTGTTAAAATTTTGACTAATTATTCTTGTGAAAAATTTATTTATTCTTTTGTAATAACAAAGATATTTAGTGATACTTGTTTAAAATTTGTTCAACATATCAAATGAGTTTTTATTCTCGACGTTTATTAAAATTTTAATTATTTTTTAGTAATTACTTATATAAAATAAAAATATATAGAATTATTAGTCCATACATCATCGGCCCAAAAGACTAGTCTTACAAACTTTGGAAACCCATTAAAAGCAAAACCATTATAAATAGAAATATAATCTACTTCGAGTGTGATTGAAAATGACTATGATTACATAATGATCTCAACAGTTCTCTTTTAGTTCTAAATTTTTAGAAAATGTTCTTTATTAATTTCTAACAGGATGAAAATTAGTTATCTCAGTTTTTGAAATGATAATTGAAAGTATCTAGTAATTATATTCTAATAAATCTAAACTACTCCATCCGTCCAACACTTTGCTCTATTTCAATTTTTTTTAACTTAAGTTTGATTGAATTTATTTATATTATTATTTGATAATTTTTTAGAAAATATATTTAAAAAGGGATAAAATTCATTTATAGTCCCTTAGCTTTTACATTTCTCCTAAAGTGATCCCTTACCTCTCAAAGAGCCTATTAAGGTCCCCTAACTTGTAAATCGTGTTCCAATTGAGTCTCTTCTATCAATTTCTTCATTATCTAGGAAGGAAATTGATGACATGGCACATTCTAGGCTAACGTTGCAGTTCCTAATTCCATTCTTGGGCCTATAAAATGAAGGTTTCTTTGAAAATGACATGGATTTATACATGTGTGCCTCTATTTTAGTGGGAAAGGGTAAGAAAGATGGTAGGAAAGTAAATCTATGGTGAAAAATTTTATAAGAGGAATGGGGAAAGAAAAAAGAAGAGAAGGAAATACAAAAGGGGACAAGTGAAGGAATGATGCGTTCTTATAGTGGTTTCATTCAATATGGCTAGGTCACAAAAGTGCTTATATGGTGAGGCAGCAGAGCTAAAGATGGCTTGACTGAAAAGAATATCAGAAGAAGGTTTTTGATTGAAATAATATAGTAGGTGAGATAGGGGAGGCTTGAGACACTTAGAAGAAGGAACATGAAAATAAAGTGATATCTGGTTGTGTATTGGGTGTTGGTTTTTTTGCTTCACCCCAACCATCGTTGAAGCCATCTGTTCTCTTCTCATATCCACAATCCATGCCTCCTTCAATACCTTTTCCCCTAACATCTCCACTTTTATGTGCTTTCTCTGTGCATTTTATGGCTATTTTCCTTTTAACCACATTCCCTGTTTGAAGATTAGTTTTAACATTATGACTACTGCCACCCTTAGTGCCAGACAAGCATAAACATCTAAAGGCCCCAATTCTACCCAATTGTTTTCCCCTTACAATTAAAGCATCAACATTCCTTACCTTGCTTCTTGCTTGTTGACCATCAACTTCTTGTATTTCATCCAACTACACTTTTAGAGGAGATAATGATGCTTTAATCTCCTCCACAAATGCCTTCTTTCACTCAATCATTTCTTCAAGAGTTAGTGCCATAATATAAATAGAAATTATGTGCTTATGTGGCAGATTTGAATACACCATATCCATGACATCTTTATCAGTTTTTAAATCCCTCAAGATATCCTCAAGTGGTAAGTTAGGGAAGGGACCATCCAGTAGTAATTTATATACCCACTATACCCTAACTACTCCACCATTTGGTCAATATCCACCATAATGATCTTGTCCATATGATAGAAATCAAGCACATCCCCCGAACCCATAACGTATGCATTCCAAGGCAGTTGTGCAAAGTATTTACCAAGATGGAACTTGATATTGAGCCAAGCATCATGCTCCACTGCCTTTTGTGCAACAAAAACAAATGAATAACACATATTTCACATTTCACCACCCCATAACATTAATACCAAACCTACCCAGCATCCCAAATAATAAATTGCCCCCTAAGCCTTGGTCTTGCATCCTAAGACAAGTATTACCCTACTATCACTTAACCCTACAAACAAATACAAATAGGCACACACAAAACAAAACCCACACCACTCCCAATTCAACCTAGCTTTTATCTAACTAAGTACATCACTAACTTATTCGAAGTAGAGTGACTTATGATAACGTTAGTTGCCTTCAGTTGGTTTCCTTAGTTGCCAGTCTGTTAGACAATTTCTCACTATCACCTATTTTTTTGCCTTCTTCTTCATTGTCTCATGACTACCTTAGAATCATGAGTAATTGACCAAAGTTCAAAATTTCTCAGCTTTTCAGTTTAGGATTAATGGTTTTCATAAAATTCTTAAAGATTTGGCAAAGGAAAAACTGAGAAGGAAAGGGAAGTAGTCACGAAGTAAATGTTATAACAACTTGTTTTCTAATTTTAAAAGTCTTAAAATGGTTTAAAGTATCCAACTTGACTTTGTGAGCCCATGAATGGAGTTAAGAACTACTACGTCAGCCTAGAATGTGCCACGCATTAATTTTCATCCAAGATGATGAAGAAACTGATGAAAAAAACTCAGATGAGATGCAATTTACAAGTTAGGGGACCTTAATAGGTACTTTGAAAGGTAAGGGACTATTGTTGAACAAACGTAAAAGCTAAGAGATTATGAATGAATTTTACCCATTTATAACTGTTGTAGTTCCTAATATAATTTTTTAAAATTGTTTACAAAATACAAATATAAATAAATTTAAGTCAAACTTAACTTAAAAAACTGAAATGGAGCAAAGAATTTAGAATGGATGTAGTATATCATAATTTTTTGATAGTTAATGAAAATTTTAAATTACTTTTATGTGCCAAACATCTATAATTATGTGACAATTTTTGTCTAAGTTAATCATGTCCCTCTAATGTAAGATTTATATGGAGCATTTAAAAAAAATAAAAAATATTTGGAATATTTTTTTAAATCAAGATTAACATGAAATATTTAAATATATTATATTCAAAAGAAAATAATTTATCCTGAGCCTTTAGCATAATGGCTAAAGGCTTAAGGGATTTTAGAGAAATTTAGAGTTTGAATTTAGGTTTCCTCATTTTTTACATCTGATTTGGATTCTAGTCCTAAAAATTAAAAAGTTGGCATGACCCTTTACCTAATTACATAATAGTATTTCTTTAAGGTAAATTCTATGCCGGTTCCATTAACTTATTTTAGTATCCTAAATTAGTATTCTAATTTAAGGTTGGCCAATCAAAATCCCTTATCTCAAATTGTATGTCTCAAATGGGTCCTTTCCTTTAATTAGTTTATTAAATCAGATGAAAATTGCTAATGTGACATTAATCAACACTAAAATATACTTAAAATGATAATTTTGGTCCTTAAACTTTTTCAATAAATAATTATGAACATTCCAAACTTTCTTAAACTCAATAACGAACTCAAATTTTTTATTTTTGCTTCCAGCCACAAAAACATCAAGAACTAATCTAAACTTCCTAAGCATGCTTCATAATCTTTTGAGTTCCATTCTTCAGGAAAATTAGTGAAATAACAGAGATCCCCACTTGCCTAGTCACGCTCAGAAAATCTAAACCGTTTCTCCATTTTTACTTTAAAAAAAATTTAAAATTTATGAAAATCTTAATCATGCCAGATCTGAATCCTAAAGGTCCAGCTCTGAAAGTAACCACATTCGAGCTGAGGGATCCACTGCCCAGGAATGGGTGTCAGTAATGGCTGGGCTGCCTCGCAATGCAAATTTTCATAAGCATTAATAGAGATATCGAAGGCCTCCTTTTTCCTTTGGATATATGAAATTTGTAGCGACAAACACTAGGAACTTGAGTTTGAAAATCGAGATCATCTCTCTTTCATCAATCTATCAAATCCAACAAGCCCCCATAGGATCAGCGGCAGTCCATAACGATGAGTTTGGGCGATGGCCGCTGGTGGTTTTCTTTGGTGATTTGACCCGACAACCAACAAAAAAAGTAGGCTTAAATACCCTACCAGTCTCTTAACTTGAACAATTTGAACGAATAAGTCCCTTAACTAGAAATTGGCTTAGCTTAGCACTCAAACTTGGTAAAATGTGATGACTTAGTCCCTAAAGTAAATTACAGCAACACATGCCTCAAGTGAGATAACGTTGTTAAAAAAAAAATGACCCTACTGTCAAACAAGATACTTTGAGCCCATAAACATATAATATTTTTCACCTAAAATCATGCCCCCCTAAAGCGGTTCTCCTTCTTCACATCCACCGACAAATCCACCTCATCCAGGCCACTGTCCCGTTGTTCGCCTACCACATCATTTTCCTACTACACTAATTTAGCAATTTGTTCTGTTTTCCAAGTACTAATTGAAAATGATTAGATCGTTGAGGCTAGCCACATTAGGAGTTTCACAGACAAACAAATCCAACAGTCCATCAAATCCAGAGTCAATTGAAATATGTAATTCCAAAGTCACCATTCTCTCCACTCGAAACCAAATCCTTATTCCCTAAAGCCCTCTATTGGTTGCCGATTGCACGGCAAAGAAAGGGACGGCCACTAAACTCACTTTTCTATCATAGAGGAAATAGAGTGATTCTGGCTAAATCAACACTGCTTCCATCTCTTGCCATAGCGTCAATGGCCGCCTTTTCGCATGTTTTCATCTCTCGCCATCACGCTAGTAGTCGTCTCTTCACGTATTTCCATCTCTCGCCATTGCACCAATGGCTACCTCTTCATGCACTTCCATCTCTCGCTGCCGCGCCAGTGCCCTACCTTTTTTATTGTCCTCCTTAGTGGCCAACGGTTGTCAATAGCACAAATTGAAATATAAGAGTGAACAAAGTAGAGGACAAAGGCAAAATTTTGGATAAAGGTTAGTCAAAATGTAATCAACATGAGAAGAAAACAGCGTTATCCTACATGAGAACAAGTGCCACTCTAACTTGCCACGGGGATTAAGTCATCATGTTTTGTTAAGTTGAAGGACTAACTTAAATCGATTTCTGGTTAAGGGACTAACTCGTGTGAGTTGGTCAAGTTAAGGGGCCAATGGAATATTTAGGCCCAAAAAAATATCACTTTTGTTGGTTTGAGACCAATGTATTGTGAAGTGGAATGCTCCTGCTAACTCTGTCTTATCCTCTTCAAAATTCGGAGAAGATAAAGTGAACTTCACTTTGGAAAAAGTCTAGAATATTGATTCTCTTTAGTGCTCTGCTTTTACTGAGTCTACAAGTGAACCTCTTTACGGTTCTGTTAAATGTGTTTTATCACATGGTCATTATCCTAGTTATCTAGGTATCTTGTATTTTAGATACACTTGTAAGTAGAGTTTAGATACATACAAAACACCTGTACAACCCAATCACCTATGTTGTTTTCTGTGTACATTTACAGCAGCCAAAAAGCTAATGAATTTAATTTCGTTGGTGCTTGTTGCACATGAAAATCTATTTGTTTACATGGCATCAGAGCACTATTTTTTATCCTTGTACTTTCAATCTCTTCTAAGAATGGGAGATGAAAATAACAACAAATGAAGAAGCAGCAGAAGTGGCTTTGGATCAGGAACGATCAACAGCAGCGATCCTTCTTCTCTTTTCTTTTTGAATGCCTCAGACAACCCAGGTGCTATCCTTGTTACCTGTCTTCTTAAAGGAGACAACTACCCCACTTGGCGTAGGGCAATGATCAATGCTCTCAGGGCCAAAAATAAGGTGGGATTTGTTAACGGGTCCATCAAACAACTAGTAGATGAATTGGAAAGGCTCCAAACTTGGCAGAAGGTCAACTCCATGGTGATTGCCTGGATTTTCAACTCTCTTGCTCCTGAACTTTACAGCAGTGTTTCATATGTTGATTCAGCGAAAAATATGTGGCTGGACCTACAAGAGAGATTCCCCCAAGGTAATGCACCTTGAATTCATGAACGGAAGAGAGAAATCTCACTTCTACAACAGAACAACATGGCTATGATTGAATATTATACCAAGCTTAAGGCATTGTGGGATGAATTGGCGACATACACCAATGTTCCAGCATGCACGTGTAAAGCCTCTAAAGAATTCCTGGTAGAAAAAGAAGGTGAGAAACTGCATCAATTTCTTATGGGTTTAACTGATCATTTTAATATCATTAGATCTCAGATACTCAACATGGAGCCATTACCAACAATCAACAAGGCTTATGCCCTTGTTGTCAAAGAATAAAAGCAACAAAACGTTGCTATAATGAGATCTTCTCCAACTGATGTGGTGGCCTTTGCTGTGAAACCAGTAAAAACTCAAAATCGGCAGACAAATAAAGATCCAAACAAAAGCAAGAATCACTGCAATCATTGTGGAAAGCTTGGCCACTATGTGGAAGAGTGCTTTGAGATAATCGGTTATCCTAATTGGTGGCAACAAAAGGATAAAAGTGCAACAAAACAGAACAAGCCAAATCTAAGTTGAAAGCAATAAAAAATCACAGCCAACTCAGTAGTTCATGAACACAACCACTTGACAGCTTTCACACCCAATTTCAGTCTTACTCAAGAGCAGTATGACCAGTTAATGTCACTGTTGTCAATGCAAAAACAGGAAAGTTCAATGAATTTTTTTTGTGAGACTTCACTTAAGAAATCATACTGGATAATTGATAATGGTGCTTCCGAACACATGACACCATATCCTTGCATATGACTAATGTTTGAAAATTAGTCCCGCAGTCATATGTTTAACTTCCAAATGGTGAGAACATGAAAGTTCACTCGCTTGGCAATGTGGATTTGAGCCCAAACCTAAAACTGAACAAAGTTTTGCATATTCCTTCATTCACTTGTAACCTTTTACCTGTCAGCAAAATAGCCCATGATCTGAACTGTGCAGTAATCTTTTTCCCTACCTTTTGCATTTTATAGGACCTAGTGTTGAGGAAGTTAATTGGCATGGGTGAACAATGTGATGGTCTATATTACTTCAAAGAGCTCAAACCACATTTTGCATCAGTAGTAAAATATGAACAGTCTCCTACTCTTTGGCACTGGCGCTTAGGACATGTTCCTTTTGATAAGTTATCTCTTGTTCCTCAATTGTCAAAATTGTCTTTCAAAAATCAGAACAATTGTTGTGATTCTTGCCTTCAAGCCAAGCAAACAAGAAAGCCATTTCCCTTGAGCTTTAATTGTTCTAAAGCCTCTTTTAATCTTGTGCATGTTGATGTTTGGGTACCGTACAAAACCCCTTCTTTATTTAGTGCTCACTATTTTCTAACAATTGTGGATGATTATAGTCGATGCACGTGGGTGTACCTTCGTAAGCAAAAATCAAATGTGGCAGCATATTTTGCCATCTTCCACGCCATGGTAAAGAATCAGTTTAACAAGATCATTCATCTTGTGAGAAATGATAATGCACAAGAATTTGTTGCTAGGCCTATGCTTGCTTTCCTTCAACAAATGATATTATTCTTCAAACCTCTTGCACTAATACCCCTCAACAAAATGATATTATTGAAAGGAAACATCGTCATCTTTTAGAAGTAGCCCGTGCTTTACGCTTTCAAGCAAATTTGCCTATCAAATTCTGGGGGGAGTGTGTCCTAACTACTACATATTTAATAAATCATACTCCTACACTAAAACTCAATGGCATTAGTCCATATGAAAAGTTGTCCTTTAAAGCCCCTTCACTTGATCACTTATGTGTTTTTGGATGCCTTTACTATATTCATAACAGGCCAAGAGTTTGAGACAAATTTGATAGCCGGTCAAAAGCTTGTATTTTTTTTGGTTATCCAACAGGTCAAAAAGGATACAAAGTCTTCGATCTCGAGTCTCAAAAACTTTTTGTCTCTCGCAATGTCGTATTCTTTGAAACCACTTTTCCTTTTCAGCCTAGGAACATGCATGAAAATGTGACACCAACTCTTGTCGAACCTAACATTTACTTTGATGAAGTCCCAGTTTAAAATAATACTTTTAAGGCTGAAAACCGTGAGGAACCTGAAAATGCCAAAACAAATAAAGTCATAGAAAATCATCCTTCTCGGCATTCTAGGCAACGTCATAGTCCTAACTACTTACAAGACTACATTTATAAGCTTCCTGAAGTAAATACATCATCCCAACCCGCTGCAAATCTATCTTCCTCATGTAACCTTCACTATATTTCACATCATCTCTCCTACTCTCAATTTTCCTCCAAACACACAGCTTTTCTTGTAGCTATTGATGCCCAACAGGAACAAAAAACATTCCATGATGCCATGAAAGATCCAAAATGGTGTGATGCCATGAAAGAAGAAATACATGCTCTTGAGATGAATAAAACCTGGACAATGGTAAAACTACCTCCAAAAAAGAGAGATATTGGTTCAAATTGGGTGTTTCGAATCAAGCATAAATCTGACGGAAGCATAGAAAGATATAAAGCTAGATTGGTTGCCAAGGGCTTCAACCAAGTAGAAGGAATTAACTTCAATAAGACATTTGGTCCTGTGGTGAAACTAACCATAGTACGCTGCTTGCTAGCTGTTGCTTCCATGAAAAATTGGGAACTACACCAATTAGATGTCAGAAACGCATTTCTTCAAGGTAATTTCATTGAAGAAATCTACATGGTGCCACCACCAGGCTTCTCTAGAGAAAACAACAATCTTGTGTGCAAATTGCAAAAATCACTATATGGGCTCAAACAGCCCCCAAGACAGTGGTTTAAAAAATTTTCTACTTCCTTACTTCAGCTCGGTTTTATCCAATCTAAGGCTGATTACTCTCTGTTTACACATAGAACTAATCAAAGTTTCACAGCTATATTAGTATATGTGGATGATATCATCATTGCAGACAATGATCAGTCATACATTCAGAAATTGAAGTAACAGTTGCATGATACGTTTATATAAAGGATCTTGGAAAGTTAAAGTACTTTCTAAGATTAAAAGTTGCAAGATCGTAGGAGGGAATATTTTTGTGACAGAGGAAATATTGCATTGATATTTTGAAAGAGTCCGAAATGCTTGGTTGTAAACCAGCTAAGTTTCCCATACAACAACAACACCAACTTGGTTCAATGAAGAGTGAAGTGTTCAAGCATCCTGAACAATATCGAAGGCTCATTGGAAGATTAATTTATCTCAAAATTACATGGCCAGACGTTACCTATGCTACCAATCTGGTAAGTCAATTTATGAAAGAACCGAAGGAGGCCCAATTTCGAACAGCCATGCATGTCTTGCGGTTTTTTAAGGGAACACCAGGGAGAGGTATATTCTTTCCTTCCAAAGGAAATTTTATTTTAAATGCATTCTATGATGCAAATTGGGCAAGTTGCCCTCAAACCAGGAGGTCAACCACAGGATATATAACAAAACTTGGAGAAGCTCCAATCTCTTGGAAGTCCAAAAAACAATCAATAGTAGCTAGATCTTCTGCAGAAGCCGAATATAGAACTATGTCAGTTGCAGCAAGTGAACTTGTATAGCTTAAAAGTCTTCTTCATGATCTAACTGTTGATCTACAACATCCAATGGTCTTACATTGTGACAACCAAGCTGCACTTCACATAGCCAACAATCCAATTTTTCATGAACGTACAAAACACATTGAAATTGACTACCACTTCGTTCGTGAAAAAATCTTATCAAAAGACATAGTGACAACAAATGTCCGAAGCAAGCTTCAATTGGCTGATGTACTCACAAAGGCTCTTGGTAGAGACCAGTTTCTATTTCTTACAAGCAAGTTGGGTATCTCGGATCTCCATACTCCAACTTGAGGGGGAGTGTTAAACGTGTTTTATCACATGGTCATTGTCCTAGTTATCTAGTTATATTCTATTTTAGATACACTTGTAAGTAGAGTTTAGATACGTACAAAACACCTGTACAACCCAATCACCTCTGTTGTTTTTTGTGTATATTTACAGTAACCAAAAAGCTAATAAATTTAATTTCGTTGGTGCTTGTTGCACATGAAAATCTGTTTGTTTACAGGTTCTCTATGAAGAAGCTCAGATGGGTACTGGACGGAGACTTCTGGGAGTTGGACATCTCTACTCCGGTGACCTTGGAAGGTGTCGGTCCCCCAGTCGCCGGTGGTCTTCTACCCCTCGGAGTCTCTAGAGGCACCAAACTCGCCAGACCCAAGCAGACCGATTTTTTCCAGCTATTCATGGCCACCCATTTTCTTACCTTCATTCCTCCTCCTTTACTTTTTAGCGTGTCTTGACCATCCCATTCTCCGAGAATTGTTAATTACTGTCCCAATTTGTCGTAGCTTCTCTTTTTCCTATTTCTAGGCATTTTTTGTTTTGCTGGTTTTTCATGTTTGTGAGGATGAGAGCCATAGAATTCATTCCAATAAATAACATTTGTAGTTTGAAATGAAGGCTTTTGATATTGAATCGAATGGGTTATGATTTTGGGCTGCGGTAGTGGATCGTGAAGAAGGCAGTGAGCCTTTTAACAAATAGTGGCGAGAGGAAGTTGAGGGCTAAGGGCCGTAAGGCGGATAAGATTATCCCTTATAGATTTAGAAGTTTTGAGGTTTATAATTATTAATCGAAAGAATTTGTGAATTAAAATTACTATTTTAAATTCAGTTGGTGTTAATTAGTGTCATGTTAATGATTTTCATCCAATTTAACAATATAATTAATAAAAAAAACCTCAATTGAGGTTCATAATATGAGATAAAAAAATTTGATAAAATAAGTTAAGGTATTAATTTAATATACGAAAATAAGGTGAGGAACCTGATATGGAATTTACCCTATCTCTTTGTTTTATAAGTTATATAAGGCTTTAGATTTAATGGGACTAAATTAATATGTTATTTGGCATGAGTTGGTGGTGTAGTCCTGTTATTTCCCTCTTTTTAACCCCTAATATTGTGTTTATTTACAATTTTACTAGCCGAAACTGTTCTTTTCAATCTTACCAACAGGCTTTCTACTATCGGAAGGTAGCAGACGGCAATCCAAATTCCGCTCTTCCAAAGTGTCTTCAAAGCACCGCTCTAGCATACTACCGTTGAGTAGGGGCTTGATCTGGATGGTGGGTGCACCGTACAACATGAATAGGAGCTTGGACTATGGAGCAGCGACTGACCTATATGATTTGGAACGGGGCCTTTGTGGGCTAGGGAAGAAATGTGGAGGTGGAGGTGGGCCTGCATTCAAGTCAAGCCTCCACCTCTAAGAACATTTCATTTTGGGCAATGGTTTTCTCTGTAAAAAAGAAAAAGTCTGGGGGTAATTTGGGCTTCACAAAATATGGGTCTTGTGCGATCCACGAAATTGGATGCCCTAACCTAATTTAACTCATTAATGCATGCAAATTAATATCAGCCAAACTAGCTGATAACTTGTAATGGTTCTTCTCAATAACAAGGGGGCAGTTCGACTTGAATTAATGGCATTAATGGGGCTGGATTATTCACAGGTCTAAGACGAGTCAAGAGGATCCACTAGTTGGTTTTAAAAATAGGGCATAAAATTGGTTTTATTTATGTCCATTGCCCCTGCTTAAACAGGTTGCTTCATGCCTTCTTTCCCTTCTCCTACTCAAACGTATCCACGCAAATCATTCGCCACAGTCCACCACTTGATTAAGTTCCACCAGCCCCATAAGCTTAGCTCCGTCTCATCCTACCGCCCCTGCTTCCCAACTAGATCCTTACTCATCCCCTGACCAACATGTCGTTTGAAGCATCTATAATGCATGTGGAATTATGCGCTGAAGCCCTCATATGCCAATCGGACATAAAAAGGTGTAGGTAAGGCTTATTGGAGATTGAACTGACCAAATCTGGTTTGGGTTTTGCGGAGTGAGTTGGGGTGAGGTGCAGGGTGAAGAGCAAGAGGGGCGCAAAACCCAGAGCAGCAACAGGGTTTGGTTGCCTGAGCTGGATTTTAATCGGGTGGTGGGTGGTCGATTGGTAGAGGGCGCGATGTCTGGAGATGGTGTGGAGTGAAAGTGAAGCGGAAGATTGGATCTGGCTTTATGTGGGTGGCAAACATTCATAAATTACTAATAAAACAAGAGACTATTTGCTAACCCATGGGGTGAGTTTTTCTTACCTACACCGTAACCTGCCTAACCAGCAATTAATGCATTCTCATTAACCACATTAACGGGAAATGAATTGGCGTAAAATTATGCCACATATCATACATAACACTTATAAAATACGTTAAAAAACCAAAAAGGTTTTGTCCACTAGACACATTTATTATTTATTTTTGCTAGGCACAGTAATGACAATTTTTTTTAGGCAAAAAGACATTTTTAACACCTGAACTCGCTCGACTTGGACACTTTACCCCCTGAACATGAACTCGGTTCAACTCACCCCCTTAACTTGGTCAAACAATGCAATCAACCCTTCTTGTTATTCATACAGCTCATGTGCCTTTAATATCCTTAATGTTGCTTCTTCCACATCGGGTAAAATGTGCAGGAAAGCCCCTAAACTTCATTTTCACATCTTCTTCCACTCATTTCCTTTTTCTTCTCTCATCTCAAACCTCATGCTTTTACTTGACAACTCAATGGGCCATGGCTACAACTTTCTTTGCTGCCTCTAAGCTCACTGCCTAGCTTTTCCCTTTCAGTTCCATTTTTTCCAGATCCTAAGACACCAAATCTCCACTCAACAACATTGTATCCTTTTTCCTTGGATCCATTCACATGTGCCCTTTCATTTCCTCTATGATGATTAATCACATTGATTCCTAGAGCAAATCCACAGCCATCATTGCCATTTTTGAAGCTGTCAAGGAAGTGAAGACCAAATCTAACTCTCATTTGGTCCTCTCGCCTCTGATCCTTCTAGCCCAACTAGAGACTCATCTTGAAATCTTGGGAAATTGCTCAACCAGGTACGCCTCCATAACCTCAACTCCATCTTGAACCTTAGAATGTCAACACCGCGCTGTTCTGCAACCTTAGCTCCATCTTGAAATCCTACACAATTTCCCTAAAAATCCTCGAGAAAGGGAGTTTTCGGATCAAAACTCAAAAGCTTCGTGCTCTTTTCATACTTCATAATCTCCCTCAGAGCCACCATTCCTAGCCTAAACTGTTGCTCTCCTGGTCACCGATGCCAAGTCAATAAAGTGAAGGCCGATAGCTCCAATCAGTAGTCTATTGTATCATATCCTCACTTTCTAAATATTGTAATACATAATGCAAATTGTTATACTAGAGATTTTTTGTTCAATTGATCATGAAAGAGGAAAGACCTGTGAATATGGCCAATTCTTCAAGTGTTTGAACATGGCAATATTGTGCAAGTTGAGGATTGTGTTTGTTATCAATAATAATTTGTGGGCTATCAGGATGTCACTTGAAAGCAACTTTGGATCTTCAGGTTTATAAGAAGGGTCCTGCTTTTGAGATGCCTGACATTCATGTTGGTAGGATGGATGTCGTAAAGGTAAGAGAGGTGGCTATAAAGTCAATTGGAATGGCTGGGAGATGAAAATAGAATGAAAAATAAAGGTAGGAGACTTCTAGAGCATTTTTCCAAATGGTGCAGAAGTGGCGTTAATGGTTTAGCGAGCACATGATTGGCACAAGGGGCAAAAGGGCTTAAGTGCACCATTTGATGAAGTGGAGGGGGCGAGTTGTATCGAGTTCATGTTCAGGCTGTAAAGTATCCGGGTTGCCAGAGTTCAGGGACTAAAAATGCCTTTAGTCCTTTTTTTATACGCTGTAATGACAAATTGAATAAAAAAGTTGGGAAAATCTGAACCAGTTTATTTCATTGGAAATAGACAAAAATGGGCTTAGAATAGAAAATGTTAATCCAATTCAATCCTCCTCTAATCCATTCCAATCATCTCGTTGCATCAGCGCAACGAAGCTTGAGGTTGAGGATGGCTTACTCAGGCGAGAAGAACCCAGGTCAGCAATCTTTCAATCTGTTGCAGTGGTTTCGGTAACTTCGATTCCTAATCGCGTTAATGATGTGTGGGAGTGGCCCCTTTTCAGTTCTTGTTCAGCAGCAGAAAGTTGTTCTTACAAACAAATATGGTGAAAAGCTGGTTGGCTTATTGCATGAAACTGGATCACCAGAGGTTGTTGTCGTGTGCCATGGTTTTAGATCAACTAAGGTTGGGCTTTTCTTTTGCTTTTGCTTTTTCCAGTTTTACTGATTGATGGGTACCAGGCCAACTGATCATATGTATTACGTATTGTATGATTCGTGAGAATTTAGTGTAGGAATTACTATTATTATCCATTTTGGCTGGCGATAGCCCAAATTCTAAATCTAGTGGTTGCCAATTGCCATGCAGGAGGACAAGACTACTGTGAACCTTGCTACTGCTTTAGAGAAGGAAGGAATCAGTGCATTTCGCTTTGATTTTTCCGGGAACGGGTAAGTGGCATAGTGGAGTGTCAAATTTGAGTAGAAACATGGTTTATGGAGGCTCCTGCCCACCCATTTGGGATTATATGCATATTTTGATTCTAGTTACAAGCGAAAGATGAATGGTTTCTGTTTGTATTGTTTATCCATGGCTTCTTGATCATTCCTTTTGGTTGTTCTGTCCCTGGTTCTTTTCTTAGTGAAAGTGAAGGCACATTTGAGTATGGGAACTATTGTAGAGAAGCTGATGATTTAGGTTCTGTTATCCAACACATCAATGGCACAAATCATGCTGTGACTGCAATTGTCGGGCATAGTAAAGGTGAGTTGCTGAAAATTATAAAGAATATGTCTCGGATAAAGTATCTATTACAGGGCTTGAAAACGTCCATCGGTCTTTTCTACCTGCATTTGTTTTGAAACAAGGTATGGTAACGGCATTACACTCAATCTTCAATTCTTCATTGCATGAAACACACCTTACTCCGACCAAGTTGGTTTTGATTCCCACGGATTTATATATTTTCATTTAATTTCAAAGACATATATTGATATTTTAAATCCATGCAAAAAACCACAGCAGCAAGTTTTTCCTTTATCTTCATGCTGGTATGTCAATTAGTGATTTTGTAGCTAACAGAACTTAATCTCTGGACTTGCTTACATACTTGAAAAATATATGCAAGTTTGGACTGATTTTAATAATTAACGTTCCAGCAGCTAGTACAAATTCCTGTCTTAGTATCAAATTCTAAATTTCCAATTTATGTTTAAAACCAATGAGAAGTTAAACCTATATCTTTGCTTTTGTTAAGGGATATGGAATACTTGCACAATTAACAAGCAATCTCTCGATAATTCTAGTTTAGGATTTTATAGATCAATAGCTCCTATATGATGATTGAGACAATGGTAGATTTGGAGTTCTAGATTGTTTTGTATGGGCTTCTTTCTAAAACCAAATTACTAGTCATTAGCTGTGACTTTGGACTCCTAACTGACCTACTCTCAATTTGTGTTCATTTAGGTGGTGATGTGGTGCTTCTCTATGCTTCTAAGTATCATGATATCCACAATGTGGTCAATGTTTCTGGTCGATATGATTTGAAGAGGGGCATTAAAGAACGTATAGGGCAGGACTGTATGGAAAAAATGAAGGAGGAGGGCTACATTGATGTTAAGAACAAGGAAGGTAAATTCTATTATTTTCCCGAAAGCTTTTCTTCTTTGTTCAATCCATTCATGCAGCGGGAATGATTGTGATCACTATCTTGCTTACCTTCTGGCTTGATAATGTATTTTGTTTGTTTCTCGAAGAAACTGGGCTGGACTATGATATGCCGTCACTCATGAAGCAATAGATGTTTCCCTGTCTTCTTATTACAACATTTGGGTTTGTAAAGTAAAGCAATGATATGAAGCAAGGTTTATGATCTGTATAGAAATTTGAAATTTATGAGATTCATTTGTAAAACAGATTATGGGTCACTAACTGGGCCTCAAAATAACTGCTTGGTGTCAATGCTGCTTCAGAGGAAAAGCGGCAAGGATAAACGTCCTTACATTAGGTGCCTCCTTTGATGTAGGGTGGCGGAAGGCAGGAATAAACTGTTCCACAGATGATCTTTTATGCATTCTAATTGATTTGATTTAAAAATGTGATGAACATAAAAAACAATTACAGTTGAACTGGAATTATCTGAATTTTTAAATTAGATTAGGTTCTCTAAAAAATCTGAGGTTTAACAAAAATGGAACTTAAAAGTCTATCGATCGTATATTACAGGAGAAAGTAGACTTTCCTTAAATGCTGTTTTTGCTTGAAATTGGTCGTGTTGACAAATATTTGCACGTCTCCAATAAGTAGGAAGAACCTAGACACTATTTTCCTTTTTGTTACTGTTTTGGAAGAATATTTAGGTTGGTTGATACACATAGTTGAGTCATATATTACTCTAGTGCCTCCCGTTTGTTCAATACCTGAACTACAGTCAGTAGTTTAATATATTAACCCAAACCAGGCCTACCAAATTGGACATATAACCCATCTTCATACAGAAAGATGGCTGCTCTGTGAACAACTCTATTTTTCTGGTACTGGTGAGGGAAAAACTATATGAATGGTTTCTTACATCATGTTTCTTTTGTTTTTTCTTCCTCGTGGATGTGCTCATAATTTGCTTCTGTTATATTTGTAGGGAAGGTTGAATATCGTGTGACCAAGGAAAGTTTGGAGGAGAGATTATCTACTGATATGCATGAAGCATGCCTTAAAATTGACAAGGACTGCAGGTTAATAATCTCATAGAACCCAACCTCAAACCTTTTCATTGTTTCTCTTATGCTGCATGTGCTTGTCTGAACCAAATTCATAGCAATTAGATGATAATGGAAGTAAATGATTACTTCGATGCTTAGGAAAGTGTTTGGAGTCTTGTAAGGATGAAACTCTGATGTGGACTATAGATGCATATCCCAATTTAATTCAGTCCATTCAAATTTCTAAAATGGAACTGAAATAAAAACGTTGTTCTGTTTATCTGCTATTCCAATCACTCCACGAAGCTGGGCCCCAAAACCTACAGAAGATCGTTTTTTGTCTTTTGATTTATATCCCACACCCACAGACACCTGCTGTCACTGCAATTTTTACTAAAGATCCCTCTCCACATGTTTCACTAATGTACTGCGTGTAGTTTGGGCAAAATTTACTGCTACTGAATGTTTAAGAAAATAATGATACAAAATTTGTTGGAAAGGTCAGTAAGGTACCGGTTTGTTTTCTTTTTTATTATGTTGGGCTTGTGGGGCCGTAACTTTTCATTGCATTGTTGAACTTAGGCTCTTGCTTCATCTGCAGTTTATGTGAAGATCGGATTTAGATGCTTTCTTTGATTATTTGTTTTCGAAACTGGAAACCATTCACAAATTATGAGTTCTATGCCTATAGGGTCCTGACTGTCCATGGATCAGCTGATGAAATCATCCCAGTTGAAGATGCATATGAGTTTGCCAAGATCATTCCCAACCACAAACTACACATCGTCGAAGGTGCAAACCACAATTATGCTTCCCACCAACCCGAATTAGCCTCTGCTGTTCTGCAATTCATAAAGGAAGGACTACAGAATGGGAAGGGTAAGGCAGAATAGGTTGTTTATTTCGAGATTATTTATTTAGAGGCAAATTGCGGGTCTTGCTTGCACACATCAAAGTTGTTAACCTACATCTTGAATGTTATTTCAATGTAATGCTGGTACCAGTAGTAAGGGATCTCAAGCCCTTGCAAATCTTTCCAGTCCACCTACAGGTTGTGCGAAGTAGATCTTGAAAAGCTGGAAGGAAGAGAATTATCTATTTTGTAATTCAACTGAACCTATATCAACCCTCAAGTCTTCATGTGATTTAAAAATAATGGGTAAAACGTACTATTAGTCCTAAATCTTTATTTGTAATTTCAAATTGATCTTCAACCTTCATTTCGTTGCATATCTAGTGGGTTAGAATAAAAATCTGGTTTATAGGGAGAAAAAAGGATAATTTAGATGATCTATTAACTGTTAAGAAATATGATTTACAGAGAAAATAATAATTTAGATGATCTATCAACCGTTAAGAAATTATGACTTAGAATTTATAAGAAGACAATTATTGAATATTTTAAATTTGAATTTAGAAAGTCGATGTGTTGGAATTCGATGAATTATTTTGATAATTGTCTTCCCATAAATTTTATGTATGTTATATTTTTGTTTATAGTTAATGAATCATTTAAGTTATTTTTTCCTTTCTATAAATTGAGTTTTGTTTCAATTCAGATTTCCTTAGAGTTAGGGATCAATATGCAGCGAATTATAAAACTTAAGAAAGATTGTATATCCTTAAATCATATGGTGGCAGAAGTGGGGGAATTATATATCCTTAAATCCTTAAATCATCTAAACTATGAAGTGTTACATATATTGTCTTGAAACTAACTAATTGTTGTTTTGTTATTCAGATGTTTTATGGGGAAGAAGTGACAGAAGTGGGGAAGGGAAGTGTACAGACAGTCATAAAACTTAAGAAACTTTTTTATTTTAGTCCTAAAACTATGAAAACATGAACAATGTTAGTCTTGTTTTTTATAATCCAGATTTCAGTTTCTTTCATTTTTTTTCTTTTGTTGTCACTTTATTTTTAAGTCTTTTTCCCTTTTATGATTTTTTTCTTCTTGCTTATTTTCCATTGCTGCCTCATCCTTCCCACTTTTTTTTTCTTTATTTTTTTTGTTGATCCTTTATTTCCTTTGATTTTCCTATTATTTTCTATGTTCCTTTTGGGAATACTTTTATTTATTTCATCTTTTTTTTTTCATGTTCTGAAAGTCATTATTTCTTTTCATCTTTTTTTTTTCATGTTCTGAAAGTCATTATTTCTTTTATTTACTCTTTTTTTCTACAAATAACTTTTCACAATGAAACATTTGATTTATAATAAAAAGGAAAATATTTATTTAAATAAAACAATGCAAAAAAAGACTTTTAATAATTTGAAAATCTAGCGACCTAAAATAATATTCCCCCTTTTCGTGCCTGTTTGCCACTTTTTAATCTTTTTTTTAATATATTTTTAATTGTGTTATGATTTCCACGATTTTCTACTTTGTCTTCTCGCTTTTCTGTCTTGCTTTCTTCTATTTTTATTATTTTAAGTCCTTCCCCATTATTTCTTTTCCTAATTCATCCATTAGCATTTCTTTTCTTTTCTAACTCAAAGAACAAAAAATAATATAAATTTAAATGAAAGATATAACAGAAAATGGAACTGAAATTAAATAAACATGAAAAAAAGCTAAACAAAACATAACGTTATTTGCAGAAAAAAATTATTCGTTACGTAATTGAATATTCTGGTCAGAATTGTTGATTTGTTTTCCTTTGTTTAATTTTCCGGTTCTCTTCTGTTCTGCAAAAATTTGCAAGCGGCTCTGCTTCGGATCCTAATTCCTGCTTTACTTTTTCTTTTATATATAAAAAAAGGGTAGAGTCCGGGAAGATCTGAAATTAGTACATGAATTTTCCTCATTACAAAGAAGGTTTTAAAAAAAAAAAAAAAACAAAGCCATTATTCATAAATTTTTAGGTTGTTGTTGCAATGTGTTTTAAGAGTTGCTACTAATCTGTTTATACCTAGATCAATTTAACACCTTAAATGATTTATAAGAGTTTAAGAGGTTTAGGAGTATGATTACACTAAAATAACCATATTCTAGCTCCAAAAAATTGGTACCTTAATTTAATTTAAATTTTTTCTTACTTGCTTGAAATAATTTTTCAAACCATGAATTCTATCAAACAATCTGGATAAGGACTCTTAAAACTTTATTACTTAATTTAATTATTTTTGTGTGTTTTAATTATATTTTCAAACCATGGATTCTAATTAAACTACCTGAATAATGATCTCTAAACTTATTCTATTTCTATTTAATTTTCTTTTAAAGATTTTAGATAATTATTAGTCCCAACCATATATTCTATCGAATTACTCAAATATGAGTATTATGACTTAATTAATTAATTATTATTATTATTTAAAGATTTTAAATAATTATCTAAACCATAGATCCTATCAGATCATTCAAATGTGGATATTAAATTTTAATTTATTTAGTATATTTTTATAGATTCTAAGTGATTGTCTAAACCATGAATCATATTGGATCATCTAGATATAGATCTTAAAATTTGTTTCTAATTGATATCTTAAATTCATCCTAAGATTTTATTAAATCTAAGAGGAATGAATTTTCTAAAATTAATCTTTGAAGTGCATCATGTGGGTTAAATTAAAATTAAAATTAAAATTATACTAGTTATAAAAATTATCTATCTAACCCAAACCTGCAATCCTGCCTAATGTTAATGACCAAACTAATTCATGGTTCTAACAAACAAAACAGGCAAATGAAGAAAGAAAATAAACAAAAATTGTGCTGTTGGTGACTGAATTGTAAGACAGAGAAGACTTGGAATTAAAACATATAGAATACAAGAAGACTAGGAGCTGAACTATCAAAAGAAAGAGAGTTGACGGGGCAACTTTGGTTGACTGGTTCGGGTTGTAGGTAAAAAAGAGGGGTTGTGATTAGAGGTGTTCACTATTTGGATAAAACTAAATGGATTATTTGGATTGAACAAAATTGTTCAGTTATTTAATTATTTGGTTTGGATTGGATCAAAACCGAATTTCTTATTTGGTTATTAGATCAGTTATTGGTTCTTAAGCTTAAAACCGAACAAACTGAACAAACTGAAAAGTAATATAAATTTTATAATTATACTCATCAACTCCATATATGTAAGGTCATTTTTGTTAATTTTGGACTATATGTTAGAAATCAAATCTTAATTTTATGTATAGATGGAATATTATCAAAATTTATCATATCTTTTTATTTTACTTTTTCAATTGAATTATAAAAATTGGATAAATTGAATTACAATTTGGATGGTTCGGATAGAAACGAAAAAATCCGATTTATAATTCGGATGGTTCGGATAGATTTTAATATGTAATTCAGATGATTTAGATTAAATTTACAAAAACAAAAAATTAATTGGATTGTTCTATTCAGTTCGGTTCTAAACTGATCCAACCAAATGAACACCTCTAGTCATGATTGTATCTGTGGCAACGTCGGGTTTTCTGGAGTCGCCACCAATCTGTTTCACCTAGGTCGATTGGTCACCTTAAAATTGGTCTGCGAGAGTTCGGGGATTCGGGAGTACGGTTACGTTAAAACAACTTTGTTAAAACGCCCAAAAATTGGTACCTTAGTTGATTTCAATTTTGTTTTGCTTTGCTTTAAAAAAATATTCAGTTAATTTTCAAATTAGAAATTTTAATTGAATTAATCGGATGTGGATTTTTAAATGAATACCGGTTTAAAAATCTTTAGTAATTAATTTGTATAAAAATTTGATATTTCCGAACCATGGACTCTGCCGAGTCACCCGGACACAGAAGTTTTAATTCCGAACCATGGACTCTGCCGAGTCACCAGGACACGGAATTTGACGAAATTTTAAATAATTTAATCCATATCGTAAAATATGGATTTTTATCTTTATATTTATTTTTATTCAATTTAAAAAAATTGATATTTTCCAAACCGTGGATCCTGCCGAATCATCCGGATATGGAAATTAAATTTTTAATTAATTGTTTATTTAATGAATTTTAGTCATAATTTTTATTGGATTTTATTATTATTTTATTATTTTTCTTGAATTTTTAATTATTATTACTTTAAAAATATATTTAAAAAAACAGAATTGATTTTTTGTTGTATTTTTAGAATTATTCACTTATGATTTTTTAATAATTTTAATAAAAGGTTAATTTTTTTTAAAGAAATAAAAATTGATGTTTCAAAATAATGAAGATTTGAAATAATGAAGGATGGGGATTTTTGTTTGAAAAAGATTTTTTTGATAGCCTTAAAAATGAAGAAAGTTAATTATTCACATAAAAACTTCTTTTTTTTTCATTTATAATTAGTTATTATTTACTTATTTATTTTATTTATTATTAAATAAGTGAAATAAATTTTATCATGAAGTAAAATTTTGGCATAAAGGAAAATTAAATAAAGTAAAGTAAAAGGGGATTTTTTTTAGTTTAGACATCCATAAAAAAATGCATAAAATAACACATGTAAATAAATAAAGGGAAAATATATAAATAAATAAAGTGGGGCTTTTTGACCATCCACTTTCAAAAATTAAATAACATATTCAAATAAATAAATAAACAAATAAAAAGCACATAAAGTAAATAAAGGAAAGTTAAAGATCAATAAATAGTAAGCAAATAAATAAAGTGAGGCTTTTTGGCCATCCACTAAAAATAAATAAATAGGAGGTATAACCTTCCATGAATTATTATAATAATAATAATAATAAAGATAATAAAAGTTAGTTGTTAGAATTAGTTGTTAATAACAATAATAATAACAATAATAAAAGTTAGTAAAGTTAGTTGGGTTAGTTGTTAACAATAATAACAATAAAAGTTAGTAAAGTTAGTAAATTAGTAAGTTAATAATAATAATAACAACAATAATTAAAGGTTAGTAATAATAACAATAATAAACAAATAAAAAGTAAAAGAGAGTTAGTAATTAGTTAATTCTGCAGAAATAAATAAAAGGTTAGTGACTAAAATGAATAAATATGAGAAGATGAAGGATAAAAATGGGGTTGTACTTTTTGAAAATGAATTTTGAATTCCGGAGCAGACCGCGGGGGGGGGGGGGGGGGGGGGGGGGGGAGGAACAGTGAGAGAAGGTTTAGGTTTTCTGGAGAGGAAGAGAAGAGGGCCAGGGACCTAGGCTAATTTTTTCCTTTTTTTCAAAACGGAGCTCTAAGTTTTTTTCTCATTTTCTCTGTCTTTCTTTCTGTGTTAACACACAGATTTGGACCCCTATTTATAGGGGAAGGGGTGCTGGACTGTTCAAAATTAAAAATTAATTAAATTCAAACTTATCTTTTAATTTGATAAAATAACAGTTTCAGTCCTTTACGTCTCTCAAACTCTGGATAAGTTCCTGAAGCTTCTGATTTTGACAATTTTGTCGTTTTCTGTTAATTGGGGCCAGAACGGTTACGCTGGCCCCAAATTGATGTGACAAACAACCAAATGCTCCTGGAACTTTCAGATTTTGTCAATTCTTCCCGAAACTTCTCAATTTTGTCATTTTTACCTCAAACTTTTTAATTTTGTCATTTTTATGGAGTTTTCTTTTTTCTTTCAAACATATACACACATATATCATTTTAAATTAAATTCTGACAAAACAAAAATTTATTTTAAACTAATTAACTTAATTAAAATTTTTCAGTAATAATAATAATAATATATTTTTTTTTTAATTAATTTTTTTTTTAGTTTAATTTTTTTAATGGTCGGACGAAATTGGGTGTCAACAGTATCTCACTTCGGTTCTCCGTTCACTAGCGATGAGATAAGGGTGGCAAGGCTTGGGCTTCGGCGGTGGTGAAGCGGTGACCTTGGGGACGAAAGAATAACTACAGACGGCAGTAGATTTGAAGAGGAAATCATGGAAGCAGTGGTGGAGCCACATATGGCAGGGGGTGCTGTTGCCCCTGAGAATTTTGAAAATCTATAAATATTATATACTAATTTGGTTATTTCGTGAGGAGTTAAGGACCAAGTGAGATATTTGTACCCTAAATTGGTGAAGAATATTAAAAGGGTAAATTGCGTCAGCAATCATAAATCTTTACTTTTCATTGCAGTTGTGTTTCTCAACCTCTCAACTATTGCATATTCATCCAAAATCATTGTCTGGTATTACAAATTCGCCACCAACAGTTAACGTTGTTAGTGACCAAATTGAGACAAATATGCAACAGTTGAGAACTTAAAGATGAATTTACAACAAAAAGTAAATAATTTAAATAATTAATTAAATAATTTTTTATAAAAGTTAATTTTATAAATAATTTTTTTCTCCTAGGTTTTGGCCGTTGGTAGTCTTACATCCGTGTAGCCCCCCTAAGTCTAAAAACCTGGTTGCGCCACCGCATGGAAGTGGGGTGACATGACTCGGCCTTCCTCATTTCCCCTTTGATTTGTGTGAACAGAGGGGGAGCGACATCCGAGAATGGCAGTGCGGCATTGGGCGAAATGGCAGCGAGGATGACCGAAGGTGGCTGGGCTGGCAGCTGGGCTTGAATAAGGGCATGGAGCTTCCAGGGGTGGCGATTGCTCAGGGGAAAATTGAGGGTACTAGCGTAAGGTAGCATGAAGTAAAGGGGTTGAAGCTGCAACCTAACCTTTCTGTTGGTTGGATCTTTGGATTATGAATTTCTTCCCATTTTTCTTTGTATAATGGCTCCTATTTATAGTGCAAGTGTGATAAAAGTGATTAAGAACCAAAATTTGAGATTAAACCTTATCAAAATTGAATTTTTAGAGGTTTAAATCTCTTAGGATAAAATCTGGTTTAAATACTAGTCCTGGTCAACAAAAACTCTTAAGCTGTTAAACTAGTCCCAAATTTTACATGAAATTATAATTTAATCCAAAACTTCTAGGATTTGTCAAATTAGCCCAAAGCTTTGTAAAAATAGCCAGATTTTGCCTGAATTTTATAAAATGTCTGACTTGCCTTATATTTGCCACAAAACTACCAATTTTGTCCAAAAATTTCTAAAAAGCTCTATCTTGCCCTCAAACTTTTTGCTTTGCCTAAACTTACCCCAAAATGACTCTTAAGACTCTAAATTAGTGCCTAAACTAAAATAATGCCTATTCCACCTTAATAACCATTCTAAATTCCTAAAAATGCATAGCACAAAATAACAATGTAATCTAAATGTAACTAGACCAACTAATTATGCAAACCCTAAAATGACCCAAATGTCCTAGCAAATGACTAAATTGCCCCTTACAAAACAAAATGCTCCTAGACCAATTTTTCCTACTCTAAAACTAAACAAAAATTAGTACCCGTATAAAATTGGGTGTCAATGGGTGTGATAATCTACTAATTTGAATCCTAATATTGTTTAAGTATGATAATTCATTAAGGAATGCTAGCAACAGCTGTTCCCACCGACTCTCCAACAATCGCTGCTTTTTTATCGTAACACGTGGCAGCTATTTTCACACAAAAAGTTGTAACCGGGTAACAAGGTTAATTGCGTGGATGTAACAATTAAAAAATACATCTACTTTTCTCCACATTTCTTTCTCTTTCTCAGGCCACTATTATTGTCTTCTGAGTTTTAAAAAATTTAACAAAAATTAATCATATAAAAATAAAAATAAAATATTTAGATTAATTTAACTTAAATAAAAAGCATATTAAATCTAAAAGTCTTTAGCTAGAGCAATTAGCATTTAATATTAGCATGAGCATTCTCCACCCTTTGACCTAATGGCTAATTAGCTAAAGGTTTGAAGGGATATGACAGAGGTTGGGTTTCAAACTCCTGACCTCCTCATTTTTCTGTATAATGTCCCAATGTTAGTTTGAGTGCATTATGTATCCTAAAAAAATGGGAATTCCTCTTCCTCTTTATATGTATACCTCCTAAATTATACTTTTTGTAGATACTTTTAATTACAAAAAAAAATGAAAAATATTAGCATGAGGGAATAAAAAATCATAAATTAATTTGTTTCCATTATCCGCTATTATGTAAAAAGATATGAAGAGACACATAATAAACTTAAATAGTCACAATTTGTCCCTAATTTCTTAAATAAATTTACAAACCCAAAAAATGAAAATTTTCACATGGGTACTTAAAAATTCTAATTCTCAACCCGTAACAGAGAATTAGACCTATAAGTATGCATAAAACTAAATAAATATAGGGGTTTGTTTTCTTCAAAAAAAAATTATAGGTATTTATCAATTTTAATTTCCAATTAAGGATATGAAAAAAAATTCTTTTTGTGCTATAAGAAAAAGAGTGTTAGAAATTTTGTACAATAGATCATATGTTATAAAAGATATGGATTGTGAAGTTCCTTAACAATCTACATGGACAATGAAAATTCAAAACTGATATATTTAATTACTAGATGTCTGGTTGAAATATTTCTTTTATTTTATCATCACAAACTATAGGTTTTCTTTTAATTTATCATGGCCGAGGTGATTTTTATTTAATTGATCGTGATACTTTTATATTTTAATGTCATTTTGTAATTTCAAGTTATGTTAATCCTGATTATGTCTTTCACCTATGTTTAAAATAAAACATTATTCAAGAATAGATATAAAAATTATCATTTAGTATAGTTTATTTTGCAATATTTTTAAAATTTACAATTTAAACAATTTAAATGAATTTATTTTTTATTCATCAATAAAAATTAAAAGATGCATCAGACAAATAGTTTGCACATAAACAATATTTACTTCACAGTGCCTGTGTGCCCTCTTTTATTTGCTGCATTTTTTTTTACTAAAAGTTTTTTGTTCAATGGCCGGCGTGAAGTCTAATGGCAGGATGAGACAATGAAGGGGAAAATATCAGAAATTGCAGAGGAGCTAAAACATTTTTACCGGGTTGTACTTTTTCGCAATAAGAAAAATGCCACATGTCATAATAATATGCAGCATCTGTTGAAGCAACTGCTGCTAGTGTTTCCCTAATTCATTAATTTTAAAATTGTTATGATATTTATAAATTTTTATGAATTTATCTTGTTTTAAGTATTAAAAAGGAAATAACATGATAAAAATTTTATATACCTACATAATTTTTATTTTTAAATGAAATTGATTTTAAATAAAAAATAAAAATAAAAATAAATTATTTTAAATTAAATTAATTTAATTAAAAAGAAAGCCGTTAATAGCCATTTCCAACCTTTTTAGCACCGCTCCATCCAACCAGACTATCACTGGCCGAACCATAAAGCCACAAATTGTCAGAGCCATCACTTGTGTCGCCAAAACTCAACGTCCGCAATCATGACCTAACAGCCACTGAGGTTGTTACTTGTAAGTTGTATCTTTATATCACAGTTAAGCCCCTCCAGTTATAATTAATTAATTAAGTTACACTTTTTAATATGACATCGAAACTCAAGTTTCGCTTCTTTAATTTATTTCAGTTTTGCCATTTGTTGCCAATTATACGAAGCGGTTTGATTCCTTGGATCCAAGACTCTACACTTACGTGCACATACATATCATGCCGTTTCTCCTCCTCTCTCAATGTATATGTGTGTGTGTGTATATATAATCTAGGGTTGCTGGAGCCAATTTTATTCGTTTTCCCGGCTACCGATCATAGCCTCATCCCATTCTCCCATTATATTTTTCATTGTGCCCAAGAACTCTCACATTTTCTAGTCCCAAGCAATCAAAGCGGCTTTAAAATTGTACAACAAAGCTGCGCATATACCCAAATGATGGAGGAGCCAAATTGTAGATGATCGAAATGATTTAGGAAGCGAGTACGGTGAATGGCAATGGTTCAAACGTTGATTCCAACAAGATTTGGTGAGCCAGTAAAGGCAAAAGGGTATCATTTGATTGGTGTTCTGTAGTGAGTCAATCAAGTTCAACAAATCATCTGGTGGTGGTGCAAAATATGACCAGAGCAAACGGCGGTGAATGACAATGGTTCACAATTCGCAAAAAAGGCAAAGCATACAAAACAGTTTCAGTACTCTACAAATTGACATTTGTGAAAGAAGAGAAAATATGATATCAAAGTGAATTTTTTTGTGTGTTTTTGTCACGGATATGTATGGATTTAGGGTATGGAGAATTGTTATGTTTGAATTTTGTTTGTGTATGCCCAATTTGTATGGGTATCACCGATTTGTTGGAATCAGGGATAGAAAAAGAGAAGTATGTAACGTATGTGCTGAGGAGAGTTATTTATGGCAATCAATTGTTTTAGCAATTATGTTGTTGGATTTGAATCTCTGACACCTTGATTTTCATAAATAAAAAAAATTAACAATTAAAAAATTACCAAATTATTATGTAAATAAATATTAACTTTGCCCGTTTAATATTTTCCAAACTCAACCCACATCTAACAAAATCACACTCTTAACTAAAGGCATCTATTATGTGTACATCTACGTAGGTGTACACCTGAATTCTCGCATAGAAGCGATCTAGTACTCCTTTTCCCTTTGAGGACCACACTCGTTTTCCTTCATCCATTACTGTTCTCATAATACCAAATCAGGAAACAACAAAATCTGATACGATGCTCCTTGGTTTCCACCAAATTTTTTAGATTAATCATTAAAAATAGGGTAAATATTTTTAGTTGTCCCTAAACTATGTTCATGTTGCTTAATCATCCCCAAATTATCATGTGTTGCGTCAGTTGTTCTAAAACTATTTAATTATTGCTATTTCATTCTGCCGTTAACTAAACCATTAAATATGGACAGAAAATGACGTGGCTACCACTGAATAAAATACCGTGGTGTACCGCATATGGTATATTTTCACATTTTATCGAGCGATATACCATGGTGTAACACGGTATTTTACAGTATACTGCATACTACGCACTTTTTATATGTATTTTGTAAAAAACTGCGGTATACTGCAAAATACTGCGTGGTACGTACCGTGGTATTTTATTTTTTACAGATATTTTTTTTTACATCAAAATATCATAAAAATATTAAACATTAAAATATAAATAATACACATATCATAAAATAAAATAAACATTTACTTTTAATTTTTTTTCTTTTTTTAATTAATAAAAAAAATTAATGAATGATATTATTTATATTTGTAGTATATGCAAAATTAATGGATGCATGGTTAGCTGGTCACAGACTTACAGCTTTTGTATCTATCTCCCTTTTTTTTTTTTTAATTCATAGTTACTTTTCGCACTCTTTTGCATGACGTGAGGTAAATATGTTGCTTTTGCAAAAAAAGTTAGGAAAGAAGCGTCATACTTTGAGCTACCTAGGAACTTAATGTGGTATTAGAAAATGTATTATTATTATTAAAATATTTTTTCCTCTTATATCAATAAATTAGTTTTTTTAGTACTCCATCTATCCCATATTCTTTGAAACACTCACTTTTTAGTAATTAATCTATAATTTTTTATTTTCAATTTTTAGTATATAAATAAAAAAAATTTATATAAATGATAAATAAAAACCTATAGTTTCCAAATATATTTTTTTTATTTTTTTTTCTAACAACCAATAATATAAATCAATTCAAGTCAAACTATGGCCAAAAGTTAATTGTTTCAAACAATATGGGACAAAGAGGGTATTATTTATTGGAAAATTTACAAAAACTCCCTTGTGGTTTGGTCTGACATACAGTTTGCCCCTCTATTTTGAGAAACCTATCCTTTGCCCCTTATATTTTTTACACTGCCTGATAACAACTTTTGAAATTGTATTTAAACTGTATGATAATAATGTTTTAGTAATTTCAAGATTTTTGATATTTTTTTCACAGCCAACCAACCTTTAAAAAATATTGATATATAATTACAAGTGGGAAAGTACATTTACAGAAAGGAAAAACTGATAGTTTAAATTATCTATTAACTATTAAAAAAATACTAGACAAATTGAAATTACTGGAAGATGATTATTGTATAGTTTAAATACAGTTTCAGAAGTTGTTATTTGGTAGTATAAAAAAAATGGGTAAAGTGTAGGTTTCTTAAAATAGATGGGGCAAACTATAAGTTAGACCAAACCACATGGGGGTTTTTGTAACTTTTCCTTATTTTTTTTGTTCCATATATAACATTTTTTTATGTTTTTTGTATTAAAAAAAATATCTTCTATCATATATATTTTATTTATATTTGAAAAATTATGATGAAAAAAATTAGAATACATATAAAATGTGTAAAAGTAAATTATTATACAAATTATGTCATCTAAAAATAATATTCTAACATTTATTTTTTACAGTAACGGTAACGGTATGTGGCACGGTATACCTTAGAAATTCGGGGTGCGGTATATCTAGTGGTAACGATATTTAACATTTTGGTAGTTGCCGATGTGGCATGAAAAATGACATATCTGCTGATGTGGCACCATTTTTCTGTCCATATTTAATGGTTTAATTGACAGTAAAATGAAATAGTAATAATTAAATAATTTCAGGATAAATAGTGTAATACATAACAGTTTGGGGATGATTAAGCAACATAGTTTGGGGACAACTAAAAATATTTATCCCTAAAAATATTACGACTGGAGTCTATAGATACTAACGGGGAATGCGATTCGCCTATACCCTTTACCTTGCCCCAAAAAATGTACCACCAATCTAAAAATACCACGTGTCATCTCAATTACAGTAAATTTTATTCACTGCACGTTTATTTCTCTGTTAGTGTTATTTAACGGAACACGTTTTATGAAATAAAAACACCTAAAATCAGTCAAAACAAAAAAACCTAAATAATCTGAAGATTGAATGAGTAATAGCCAATTGGCGGTGCAGCCTTTCTTCTGAGCTTTGAGAACACCAATAGGGGTTGGGCCCTCTTCTTCCTTCTCGAGGCACACTACTTTTCGTAAGTCTCATCCTGTTTGACTTTTTTTTTTTACTTACCTTCTTTTTCTTCTCTTTGGGCTTTCGTTTCTTCCTGGATTCTTAATTTTACAGTTTGTTCGTTAGTATCTTGGTATTTGCCACCAAGCAATTGCTTTCCCAAAAAGAGCAATTATGAAGTTGACGTTATGTAGCTTGTGAGATTTATGCTTCTAGTCTTTACACTTAAAGAAAACACTAGTAAATATTTTTTTTTCAACCCCATATAAAAACACCAGTAAATATTTTTTTTTTCAATGCCATATAAGTAAACGATTACATATATAAATGGTATAATTCCTTGTGAATGAGAATTTGGTTCCATGAGTTCCATTAGCTCAATTCCAATATAATTACACTCGTAAATATGAGTAATTGTATTAATAAATAATGGTTTTAATAAGTCATTAGTTTTATCATTATTTTTTTCTACTTGCTAATATTTTGTACTACATATTTAATTTGGTTTCACAACTTAGTGTGATTTTGTTTGCTAATATTAGTTTATTGTTGTGAAGGTAAAATGGACAACCGGCAAGTAGCTGCTGAAGGCAAAAATAATTCATGTCGAAAATTGTTTTTAACACATGATGACATATCTGAGCAACATGGTTGTGTTGAGGAAGACAACAGCAATCAAAATAAACAATCGAGTTCAATTGATCCTGAGTCTAATAAGTTTGTAAGTTCACTTCACTCAGACAGCTCAAAACAAATTGTGCCTAGAATCGGAATGGAGTTTGAATGTGAAGAAGATGCTTATGGCTTTTATAATAAGTATGCTAGAGAAGTTGGATTTGGTATTCGAAAAAGTAAGTCACACAAGGATAATCAAGGTAGGCTGTTGGATCGAATTTTTTCTTGTTCTAGTGAAGGAAAGCGAGAAGTTGATAAAAGAGATGAAATGGTCAAACGTCATCAAGCATAAACAAGATTTGAGTGCAAAGCGATGATGAAAATTAATAGAAGGTTTAGCCCTAAGTTTTGTGTTACTGAATTCATTGAGGAACATACACATTGGCTAGCTACTCAGAAAAAAACCATGTTTTTGAGATCTCAGAGAAATATTGAACCTACTCAAGCTACTGAGTTTGAAGTACTTGATCAATCTGGAATAGTACCAAGGTTAAGCATTGAATATATGGCAAGAAGGATTGGTGGAGTTAACAATCTTGGTTTTATTCTTGAAGATTATAAGAATTATTTAAGGTCCAAAAGAACTGAACAGATGAGAATAAGAGATACTGGAGGTGTTTTAGAGTATTTACAGCAAATGCGATTTGAGGACCCTAATTTTTCTTATGCTTTATAAGTGGATGTTGATGACCTCATAACTAATATCTTTTGGGCAGATAGTCGAATGAAATTAGACTATGAGTCATTTGGTGATGTTGTTTGTTTTGACACAACATATCGAAAGAATAAAGAAGGAAGACTTTTTGCTTTGTTTGTTGGTGTAAACCATCACAAACATTCTATCATTTTTTGTGCTGCTTTATTGTATGATGAGACAGCTGAGTTGTTCATGTGGTTATTTGATTCATTTATGAAAGTTATGTATGGAAAAAAACCAAAGACAATTTTGATTTACCAGGATGCAGCAATGGCTAAAGCTCTTCGTTCACAGTGGCCAGAAACTTATCATCGACTATGTGTATGGCATATGTATCAGAATGCAGCTAAGCATCTTAGTTATGTGTTTGATAAATGTGGCACTTTTGCTAAAGATTTTAATAGCTACGTTTATGATCATGATGAAGAGGAAGACTTCTTGAATGCATGGCATATGATTCTTGAAAAATATAATCTTCAAGGTAATGAATGGTTGCAAAAACAGTTTGAATGAAAAGAAAAATGGGCTTTAGTATATGGTCGACAAACTTTTTGTGCCGATATGTCTACAACCCAAAGAAGTGAGAGCATGAATAACTAGATTAAACAATATCTTGGTTATAACTATGATCTGTTACATTTTTTTGGTCATTTTCAAAGGTTGTTGGATGGCATTCGATACAAGGAATTGAAAGTTGACTTCAAAGCTTTGAATAGCAAACCATGTTTGCCATTTCAGGCAAAGATATTAGAGCGGGCAGCTAATCTGTATACTTCTGATGTCTTCAAATTGTTTGCACGAGAATTATATCTCACTTGGGATTGTAAGTTGCATGATATGGAAAAGAATGAAGACATCAGAAGATATATAGTTGTTCCTCCTAATAAACCACATCAGCATGTAGTTTCATTTGAATCATCAAATTCAGCAATTAAATGCAGTTGCAAGAAGTTTGAGTTTGTTGGGATTTTGTGTGCCCATGCTTTAAAGGTCCTGGTCCTGTATAATATTAACCATATTCCTGATCAGTATGTACTAAAAAGATGGACCAAAGATGCTAAGACAGGCATAGCTCCTGCATCTATCTCCCTCAAAACACACTGATCCTAAAATGGATGTGGGTTCACGATATAAAGTTCTATTGAAGTTATATGCTCATTTGGCTGCTCGAGCTGCTCTAAGTGAAGACTCGTTTAACCTTGCTGTTCTTGGTCAAGAAAAGACTCTCAGAGAAGTGGAAGCTAAGATGAAAAATTTACTTGTTGAAGAATATTCTGCTATGAACATTTGTGTTATTGAGGATAACTGTGATCAAATTGTAAAGTCAGGTATTCATGGTAGCATTAAGGGAATCAAGCACAAAGAGACGCTTAACCAGTCTGGATCTGGTAGAAGAAAAAGTGCTTTAGAAAAAGCTATTAGAAAAAAGAAATGTTAGATCAATGAATCAATTGATGAGGTATTGGTTGAAAGTTCAACAATCTTATATAACTTTCTATTATGTTCTTGCATATCAGTTAAATGAGAATGATTTTTTTTTATTTTTTTATAATGTATCTTAATTACTTGTAGAATGGACTTTCTAGAAAAGTCAAAATAGTTACAAAGAAGAATGTAGTAAAAGGAATGGTAAGTGATTGTAATGATTAACTTTTGCCATATTGTTGCTATTCGTAGTTATATTTAAAAAGTAGGTTATAAACTTGACATTTTTCTTTTTTTTTTTAATGAGTATAAAAACAGGGTATTGATACTTCAAGTTCAAACTTAAATCATCAAGAGAATGAAGTGCCCAAGCTACCTTAATTTATACAGGTATTTAGTATATCTCCATTTTATGTTACTCTATTTATCCTTACGTATTTGAACAATTTACATTAACCTTTGTCCCAAATTTTTTAGGGAACTAAATTTGATATTTCGTGCTCAAACTCCAGCACTTTAAATTGGTTTAGTCTGCCTTAAGTTCAACTGGATACGGTATGCATACCATAATTTAATTAAAGTTTCTCTTTTCACTATTTTTACCATGTTCTTTTTAATAATTGCCTATATATATATTTATCAAGTTTCTTTATGCCATTTAGCAGCATCACATTGCTAATTGCACAACAAATATGTCTGAGGCAAGCTTTTCTAGTATGATGGATTTATTAGAGGTGAACAAAAAGATAATATTTTATCTTATATGTTATGGTATTTACAATATATTTATAGTTTTGTTTATATTTTTGTTCAGGCTCAAGAGTTGAGAGCACTGGATCCTAAGGATTAATTTACAAATACCAATTTTTGATGCTACAGTAAAGAGTTGTGAGCACAAAATAGTTTTGATATCTCGGCTTGTGTTGGCCATGCATGAGCAAGGATTAATTTAGAAAGATCAGTTATGATACATGTTACTGTATTTTTTTTTTAGTTTTTTACAAGAATTCTATTGTCTTTTTTTTTTTGGAAACATACAATTTCATACTTGTAGTTTTGGTCACATAGTCAAGTACCATAATATAATATTTATGACAAACAATATTATAATTATTTGTGTTGCTTTGAGCTTTAGATTGTTATCTAAATTTTTCAAGTTTGAGACATGCTTTCCTCTTTATTTTGGTCTTTCATGGAAACCCTTCAAATTTTTCATTTTTTTTAGTCACCTTGATCAAATTTAGGTCCGCTTTACAGAAATAACACCGAATCATTGTCTGATGAGAAATTAATAATATAATTGAATATATGCACATATATTTGTAAAAAAAAATAACTACAAACAGAATTGTGGGTTATCATGTCCATCCTTGTCTTGTCTGGCTTTAATTGAGTGAACCAGCTTGACAACATGATGTGACATATGACGTAGTAAGTTTGATGCAACTAGAAACAATTGCTAAAGGAATGTTTTCCATGTGTTAAACGAAAACTCATCTCAGACAAAAATATTGCAAACAAAAAGACATCAAATAAATCAGATCTAAAGAATGAAATCAAGAGCGAATTACTCCAATTTAAGAAGGCCCCAATTTGATCCAACAGAATTAGAATACCTGTAACACAAAAAGCTTCTCGACAAGACCCAAAGCCAGATTGGAAACAACAAGAAAACAAAACAAATCAGTATTAAACTGAAAAACCAAATGGGAAAGTCCATCAGAGCAGAGTGGAAAGCAAAATCCGAAACACAATAAGTAAAAAAGAAAAAGTAAGAATCCAGTAAGAAACGAAAGCCCAAGGAGAAGAAAAGGAAGGTAAGTAAAAAAAAAAAATATCAAACAGGTTGAGGCTTACAAAAAGTAGTGTGCATGGAGAAGGAAGAAGAGGGCCCAACTCCTATCACTATTCTAAAACCTCAAAAGAAAAGGCTGCACCGCCGGCCAACTATTATTTAGCTTTTTTTGTTCCGACTAATTTTAGGTGTTTGTATTTCGTAAACGTATTCCGTTAAATAACACTAACAGAGAAATAAACGTGCAGTGAATAAAATTTATTGTAATTGAGATGAAACATGGTATTTTTAAATTGGTGGTACATTTTTTTGGACAGGATAAAGGGTACAGGAGAATCGCGTTCACTAACGGGAGGAACAAAAGAAAAGCAAAGCTAGGTAATTAATACTACTGCAATATTATCAGTTAATCATCACTTGGCCAGTTGGCCTTAAGCGCTCGTCGATCCCCTGTAGCGCCGGAGAGAATCTAACCTCTGCAATCTCAGTTGCTGCTTAAACCAGTTGATGAAGTCGTCGGCTTTCGCGTCCACGCCTTGGTCGCCGCCTTCTCCAAATGACCGTGTCCTCTCTATTCTTGCCGTCTGCGGCCTTCTCCTCTCCACTTCCTCCTCCGACTCCTCCTTCCGTCGCGAGTTCTCACTTGATGACGTCTTCATCACCTTCTCAGCCAGCTTCGGCTCCGCCTCATGACCTGGATCCGTTTCTAATGGAGGCGTATCTGTTTCCGGGTCCAGTTTCCCGGAGTCCAATCTGCACAAAAGCTTAACGCGCTCTAAGAATGACGGGGCTCGGGAGAGCAGTTTGGATTCGGGCTGGGAAGACGGGTACTGATCATCAGGTCCATGTTTCTGGAGTGAGTCACTAGGATCTGGCTGGTAACTTACTACTGGAAGGTGGTCGTTGAAGGAGAAGTTGATGGACTTGACTCGTTGTAGCAGCGAGGAGGTTCGGCCGAGCTGCGGTTGATTCAGAGTGAGTTGGCGGGTCTGTGAGTTTTTCGGAGCAAGGAAGCGGGAAGTGAGGAAGATGGTGAGGATGGTGATGTTGACGAGGGCGAAGAGGGAGAACGGGGTGAAGAAAGTTGGTGTCCATATGGTCATGGTCATGGAGGAGGAGGGCAATGGAAAATGGTGGGATTTGTGTGCTTGTGATATGCGGGGATGATGAGAGACATCTCCAAATTTATGTCCAACATTTCTTTTATCACTCACGAGCATATGCACCTACTTTTTTGGACTTAAAAAGACACAAAATCAATGTGGCATTTAAAGGGTAAATGAAGGAGGTGGGATTCAAACTCCAGCCTTTGCTAAGTGCCCTAACCATCGAGTCAAGGCACACCGGATATTTATGTCCATTTTATACTAATATGATGAGTTAGTTAATGTTTTTATTAATTTTTCACTTAACTTATATATCAATTAAAATTTTATAATTTAACAAGCTGAAAAAAATATTTTTTAAAAAAGTAAGCATTTCTTTATTTAATTTAATTTTTTTAGGTTGGTTACAAAAAAAATTCTCATAAAACATTAATTACTTTATAAAAAAATTTTATTTAAGTGATTATTATATAGATAAATTGGTGCAATTTACTAGCGTTAGGAGAAAAACTTGCTTGTAGTGAGTGTTGCATACACCTGGAAATGCTTCGATACTTAAAATTTTAGGTAGCTCTCTGGTTTGACTAAAGAGGTTGAGAGCGTTCGTTGGGCATGGGTTCGATCCCACCAGCCCCCCTTGCTCTTTTTTTCTTCTCCTCGTTCTCTTTTTTTCCCCCTCCTTTTCCTGTCATGTTTTTTTTTTAACTTTTAAAATAGTTTCATTTTTTAAAATTTTATTATTTCCTCGTTTTCTTTTTTTATTTTTCCATTTTATGTATTATTCTTTCTTTTTTTTGTATTTCAATTTTATCTGGCTTTCATAGTTTACTTTTTCTAGCTTTTTTATTTTTGTTTTTTTTCCTTCGTTTTTTTTACTTCTCCTTTTTTCGTCGTTTATTTTTATTTTTATAATAGTTTGCTTTTGTAATATTTTCCCATTTTCTTCTTTGCTTTTTCATTTTATATATTATTCTTTTTTCCGTATTTCAATTTTATCTAACTTTCATAAATCACTTTTTCTTGCTTTTGTTTTTTTTTCCTAGTTTTTTTTTTCACTTTTCCATTTTTTTATTTTCAATTTTGTTTTGTTCTTTTTCTCTTCATTTTTTTGCAATTAAATTTCTTTGCTGTTTTGTTTCTAGTTTTTTTCTTTTTTCTTCAATTTTTTTTAAAATATCAATTATAATAAAAGGGCAAACAACTAATTGAGCCAAAAGAATGAAAAATTTATAGAAAGGAACATGTATGAACTACAAAAATAAAAAACAAAAGAACATATAAAAGCTGAAAAAAGAACAAACAACAGTACATGAGAGATCATATGGGAACTGAAAAAGAAAAAAAATAAAATACATATGATAATTGAAAAAAAAATATTTATATAAGAATAAACAGCACATGTATGATTTGAGAAAAAAAAACATAAACAAAAGAGTATGAGAACAAACAGAACGTTTAATATGTTTTTATGCACCAAGTATATGTTCTTTTATCGATGAAGATATGTGAGATAAATAGTAAATAATAATCAGTTGAGAAAAAAAAAACAGATATTGTTTGATGATAATACAATGGAAAGATGAGAATAGACCAGGCGAAGGAGAATACATAGGAACTAAAACAGAATAAACAATAATGTATAAAAGAATAAATAGTATTTACGAAATAACATATTTAATAAAAGAACACATACAAACTAATAAAAGAACACATGGTGCACACTGTACACCAGTTGCACATTTACTCATGTACTAGAGTTTAAATCTCCCTAGAAACAAAAAATAATAATAAAACTCTCCCCTTTTAAATAAGTTATTCCATCCTTAAGTCCTCTCTCTCTCTCTCTCTATTTTTTCTCTTTGGTAAATAACGCATTAAAAAAAGAAA
Source organism: Aquilaria yunnanensis (assembly GCA_039654915.1). Classification (NCBI taxonomy): domain Eukaryota; kingdom Viridiplantae; phylum Streptophyta; class Magnoliopsida; order Malvales; family Thymelaeaceae; genus Aquilaria; species Aquilaria yunnanensis. The sequence goes on along the minus strand of CM077596.1, from coordinate 92,079,920 downwards.
CAACCCATCAGCTGATCTTAAGGCTGATTACAAACATCAGACACCAAAAACGTTAGGTACCCTTGAAGAGGCAGCACTACTAATCCTAATGTCTCTAAACTTAGTTACACCAACAAAGTCTACCACAAGAACATTAGCAATACAAATCTGGACACCAGGATAAATGTGTCATTATAGTCTTGTTTTGCAACAAGCCTGGTCAGTTCATCCGCCACCACATTTGCTTCTCTGGAGATATGTTGAGGCTGAAGAATATGCTTCATATGTCCCTTAGGTATCTGTATTCACGCAAAATAGGAATTAGATCATAAGAAAAGCATTGAGATGAAAAAAGAAAAAACTGTGCATCATTTATGTATTCTGAGTATGAAAAAAAAATAAAATGAAAATGGTTCAAGTGACGAGAGAAACCAAACATTGTTTTGGTCTGGAAGACTGGAAAAAAAAAAAAAAAAAACTCTGTACCTGTGTGCATCCAAGCATACGCCACGAATTCAATTCTTGTCGTTTTTTACAATGACAAGATAAAGATTAAAATACGTTGACCAAGGAGGACCAAGACTAATATGGTCGTCCGGTAATTAATAGTTTAATAGTACCATAGTACATGATTTTGACGTCCGTTTTGTAATTTTCTGTTTTTTTTTTTTCGGTGGAAATAAGGCATTAACAGAAAGAAACTACACCAGAGGGCCGGGTGTAAGTTCGTAGCAGGCCTACTATGACAGCATAAACAAACCGATCTATTTCTCCTTCAACCTTTCGGTTTGACATAATCCAATCATGACCGGAAAGCTTGATTCTTGAATTCACCCATCTCTTCACTTTCTCTGTTCGTCCCGTTTTGCCCTTCTTTTCTAATGGCCAACATATGGACAATTGCTTGATTGCTCGCTTGATATGGTGGTGATTTTTGTTTTTTGAACTACAAGTGGAGTAATTAAATGTATATATGTCTCCCCTCTTTACTAATTTTGGATTTGATTTTATTTTTTATTTCTTGTTTGATTTTATAGATCTGGTATTAAGTTTGGTGTGTAAACTTGTAGATTCGGTTGTGAGTTTCATTTTGATTTTGTAGATCTGATTGTTTGATTGTAGTTCCGGTTTTGATTTTGTGAAATTTTAGTTAATTTTGTATTTGATTTTTTTAGTTTTTTTTATGAATTTTTAAAATGTTGTGAATTTTTAATTTTTTATGAATTTCAGTAAAGATTTTTGAATTTTGTGAAATTATTTTATTTTTGAATTTTTTTTCTGAATTTTTAAAATTATTGTGAATTGTTTCTGAATTTTCTGAATTTTAGCCTTATTGAATTGTACAATCATCTTTGGATTTATTTCTGTATAAATGAGATCATCAACATATAAACAAACTATAAACAGATTACTTGTACCTTCCTTTTTTACATAAAGTGATAGTTTACTTTGGCTTATTGGGAATTCACTTTGTTGGAAGTAATTATCAATTTTCATATTCCATGCTCGAAGGGCTTGTTTTAGTCCATATAATGTCTTTTGCAATTTGTAAACTTTTTGCTTATTCCTTTTAATTTTGTAACCTTGCAGCTACTTCACATATACTTCCTCTACTAACTTTCCATTAAGAAATGTTGATTTCACATCAAACTGATAAACTGACAACTCCATTTGAGCTGCTAATGTTAAAACTATTTTGATTGTCTCCATGCGCATTACTGGTGCAAATGTTTCAATGTAGTCAGTTTCCGGCTGTTATGAATATCCTTTGGCAACGAACCGAGTTTTATACTTTTGAATTAATCCATCTTCATTATACTTGATCTTGTAAACCCTTTTTAGGCCAATAACATGTTTGCCTTCAGGTAGATCAATTAGTTCCCATGTCCTGATTTTCTCGATTATTTTGATTTCTTTATCTATGGTTTTAGTCCATACTTAATCTTTTTGCAGATTCTTTAAAACTCTAGGATTTGCATGCAAATAAATATAATCTTTAAGTACTTTCATAGATATTTGCTAAAATTTAAACCCTTCTTGGAGGTGTATCATAATATAGTGCAACGTCTTCTGGTTGGTATGAAGTAGATGGATAGGTTCCATTATTTGTCTTGTTCGATCCAATACAATCATCTTCTTGATATCCTTCAGGCTCCATTGTTTGAATTATTTTTTTTCCTTTTATAATTGTCTTTTTGCCATTTCTAAGCTTCTACTTCATTAAAGATAACATCTCAAACAATAATACATTTACTCGTGTATGGATTATATAAGCGATAATCTATTGATTCATCACTATTTCCAGTGGAGATATATTTTTCTCCTTTATGATCAAACTTCTCTCTTTGTTAGGCATTAAAATGAGCATAAGCTATGCAACAAAAAATTTAAAATTATTGCATCTAGGGTTTTCCGTGATGTTATGCTTCACGTGGAGTTATGTTGAGCACTGCTTTTGTTAGAGATCTATTTAGGATGTAAATTGCAGTGTTTACAACTTCTGCTCAAAAGTTGTTTGAAATTCATTTGTCTTTTAACATGCTTCGAGTCATTTCAACAAGTGTTCTGTTCTTCCTTTTTACAACTCCATTATGCTACGGAGTGCATGGAACATTAATTACCTCCTTATTTCATTTTGTTGCCAAAATCTGATAAATTTTGTGGATGTATATTCCCCACCGCAATCCGTCCTTAGAATTTTGATGAATTTACCACTTTTATTTTCTACAAATGCTTTGAATTTCTTGAATGCTTCAAAAGCTTCTAATTTTCTTTTCAAGAAATAAATCCACATCATTCTAGTGAAATCATCTACAAATAAAATAAAATATCTATTGCCATTTAATGATTGCGTTCTTGTTAGACCAACTATATTTGAGTGAACCAGTTCCAGAGTCTTCTTTGTTCTCTAAGATGTCTTTGGAAATGGAAGTTTGTGCATCCTCCCATATATACATCATTCACAGACTTTATTAATTTTGCCCATATTAGCAAACCAATGAGCATATTTTTATCCTTTAACAATTTCAAACCTTTATAATTTAGATGTCCATATCTTAAATGTCATAGAAATGACTCATCTACTATATCACTTTTCAAAGCAAGATCATCAAGTAATTACATAGCTAGAGAAAAAACATTATTCCTACTCATATTAACTTTTGCAGCTATAATACTTTTTTTTCCTTATCTTTAATAAAACATGCATCACCTTCAAAATTCAATTCATAATCTTTTCGCAAAAGTTGCCCAGCACTTAATAAATTTTGAGTCAAATCAGGAACATAAAGGACATCTGTAATAAAATTAGAGTTACCTCCATTATTATCAACTACAATAACTCATTTGCTTTTAACATCATGGAGTTTGCATCACCAGGCTTTACTTTTAAAAAATAATTTTCACCCAATTTTGTAAAATTTTGCTTATCACATGTCATATGATTACTACAACCACTATCTACATACCATATAGTACCTAATTCTTCCTCAACATTTAAACAAAAATAGAATACTTCTCCACCTTCAAGTTCTTCTAAAAAAATCACCTTATTGCTTTGGGGCCAATTCATTTTAACTTAAGTCAATTAACTTATTTTTACTTTAATATCTTTTTTGCCTGAAATTAATTCATTTGAAAGCTAATATTATATAAATGCAATAATCAATTTGAAAGTAAACTTTTATGATACCGTCAAATTTTTATGAATTTTTTTTATTAATTCCTTAAACTAGAAAAATTCATAAAAATTTAGAAAGATTACAAAAATTATATTTTCAATAGATTATTGTATCTACATAATATTGAATTTCAATTAAAATTAGTTCTGGGTAAAAAAGACATAAGAATAAAAATAAGTCATTTTAAAGTCAATTCATTTAAGTTAAGACGAACTCACTCTTGATCTTTGAACCAGCAATATTTATCTGAGTGGTTTGGATTTTTGCCATGTTGACACTCAAATATGCAATATTTTGTTTGATTATTGGTCTTTCAAAAAAATTTGCAATTTGAGTTTGGATAATTTCTTTGGTTCAAATCATTTCGATTTCCTCTACCACAGCCTCGACTTCAGCCTCGATATCCTCTTCCTTTAATTTGGAATAAACCTCTACCTTAATTGTTTTGCTTGATGTTGTCTCCTATATTCATATTTAATTGGAAAGCATGTTCTATTGTTTGGCTTGAAAATCTGCTCATTCTCCTCTTGTATGCTTCTAGAAAGCCATTCAAATCATCAACTGCCAATTTTGATATATCCTTGGATTCTTCAATTGCTGCAACAACATGCTCAAATTTTGCTGGCAGGCTCCGCAACTTTTTCTCATTAATCTTTCTGTCTTCAATATTGTCACTCAAGCTCCTGATTTGATTTATTATTTTTGTTACCCTTGAAGAAAATTCTTGAATACTCTCTGCATCCTTCATTGAAAGATTGTCAAAGTCCTTCCATAAATTTTGAAATTTTATGGAGATAACTTTATATCTTCAATATTGTCACTCAAGCTTCTGATTTGGTTTATTATTTCTGTTACCCTTGAAGAAAATTCTTGAATGCTCTCTACATCATTTATTGAAAGATTGTCAAAGTCCCTCAATAAGTTTTACAATTTTATGGAGATAAATTTTTCTTGGCCACCGAATTGCTTCTTCTAAATTTCCTAAGTATCTTTCGATCTTTCAGCACCCATGATGCATGATAATATTGCTTTACTCAAACCTTGTTGGATATTGAGTAGGCCTTTGCATCCTTTTGCTCATTTTGCTTATATTGTCTTTTCTGTGTTTCAATCCAACTAATATATGCTTTTGAACTAGTTGGTTCTTCGAACCCCAATTCTACCAACTCCTATAAATCTTGAGAGATGAATAATGTCTTTATTTAAATACTTCAAAATTCATAGTTCCCGCCATTGAATATAAGAACGAGAGACTGTGAATAATTGAACATGGTTTCACCGTTTGTGGTCATTGCTTCAACCTATGCTCTGATACCAAATAATGTTGGAGTGGATCATATCACACAACTGCTTGCAATCCGTCTCCACTTCCAACAAAATTTTCCTCATCATTGTAGTCATTCTAAGGCCTTCTAAGAGACCCCAAGCTTCAGCTATGATCAGGGAAGTGGAACCAATCCTCTTGGCAAAAGTAATGACCATATTACCTTCATGATCCCTGATAAGACCCACTACGCCCTAGTTCCCTTAATGGTATTACAAGATCCATCAATATTCAGCTTAAAGGAGCCCATTTCATATTGGAACCACTTCTCCTTTTCCCCAAGAGTGCAAAGTATGCTACAGCTTGTTGGACAATGCAATCCATCACTCTTTGAGGGTTAACATAAACTTCCTAAGAAAAATGACCTTATTTCTAGCTTTCCAAATATTCCACAGGAGAAAAGGAACAATAGTGTTCCAAGGAATATTGAACCACAGGGAATTCCTCGATGTTCTGCACATATCCATCACAGGGTTCACATGAAACTAAAAGAAATTGGTAGGAACACGCAGCGGAGACCAAACTTCAGAAGCAAAACTACAATGTAGAAATAAATTAACAATATTCTCCATTTGGTCCGGGGCACCTAGCACACTTATCAGAATTGGTCAAATTAAGGTCGTAAAGAATAGTCTTCAAAGGCAGTCTACCATTCATGATTTTCTAGATGAAAACCCTAAATTTAGGATGAGAATCAAGTTTCCAGACCTAGTTCCATTCTGAACTATGGTTATTAAGTTGGTAATTCTTAACAACATTGTATGCCCAGTTTAACTTAAACTTACCTTTCTCCAGAAATACACAGTAAAGCTTATCAGGCTTAGCCAGGTTAGGACTTACATAAGTACTATAAATCACATCCTTAACCTCACAAGGAAAATCAAACAAAACATTAGTATGGTCATTGAAAAAATCAGCAAGAGACATATTCTCTTCAAACTTATTAAGAGGCCCTTGTATAAGGGAGCGAATGGGTTTAGACAAACAATAGCTATCCAACCAAAAGTTCACATTATGACCACTCCCCACAACCTAACGAACATGGTCTTGCAGCCAACTCCTGGTTTGTCTCATGTTTTTCCAAAGATAGGAAGCAGTATTGACCATGTGATTAATACGATACTTACCTTTCAACACTTTAGCCCAAATAGAATCTTCGTTGCTAAAGGCTTGCTAGGTGAAATTAGCCAAATGGGATTTGTTTAGGTCCTTGGCAAATGGAATGCCCAGACCCCAAGAGACTTAAGATTGGTAACAATATCCCAGTTCTGCAGATGGATTTTCCTTCTCTTAGAAGTAGAACTCCAAATAAAATTTCTACAAATTCTCTTAATATGGTTTGTAATGACACTAGGTAGCATATTTAAGTGCATATAATAGTTAGGAAGGGAATCAAGCATAGACTTAGTAAGCTGAACTTTACCGGCCATTAATAGACAATTGTTTTTCCAGCCACTAAATTTTCTATTCATTTTATCAAGAGTGAAAGAACACTGATCTTTAGTCCATGCATTTTCCCCCAGACAAAGGAAAACCTAGATAGTTACCTAAATTAAAAGCCTCATTGATCCCAAATATTTCACAAATGGACTATTTATACTCAAGAAAAGTATTATCAAAGAAGATCACATGGGACTTATCATAACTAATGATTTGGCCCGAGGCCTCAGAGAAAATATTGAGCACATTAGCAATAGTAACAGCAGACTTCCTAGTTGCTTTGGCAAAAATAATGATATCATCAGCAAAAAAGATATGTGAGAGAGCCACACCTCTACCCCCTATTTTAAAAACTTCCCAATCTTTTTTCTCACATTCCAAGCATATTTTATAATCCAGAAATTGAAGACAAATGATAAATATGTAAGGAGAGAGGGGTTCACCTTGTCTTATACCGCTTGAAGGAATGACATCATCAGTAAGCTCACCATTAAAAAGAAAAGACATAGCAGTTGAAGTAACACAGAAAAGGATAAACTGACAAACATTTTCAGGAAAATCAAAAAAGTGTAAAGCCTCTTTAATAAAGTCCCATTCAAGTCTATCATAGGCTTTGTCCAAGCCAAGCTTAATAAGCATATTACCAGTTTTCCCTTTTTTACTTTTTAAAGGAATGCAGCGCCTCTTGAACAATTATAGCATTATCAGTGCCCCTTCTTCTAGGAATAAAGGTAGATTGCTAAGGCCCAATTAACTGAGTAATGACAATTCTTAGCCTCTTAACTAAAATCTTAGACACAACCTTGTACTTCGTGTTAGAGAGGCTAATAGGCTTGAAACTCTTAATAGACTCAGGATTCTCAGCTTTAGGAATAAGGGAAACAAGGCACCTATTCCAATCAACAGGTACTTTCTTATTCACAAAAATACTAACAATATCACGTTCCAGAGAGTACTTAATAGTTCCCCAGAATCTTTGAAAAAGGAAAGGATGAAAGCCATCTGGCCTAGGGGCTTTCAAGGGCTTCATATCCCACATAACTTCTTTAACCTCATCCAAGGAAGGAATAACAGAAAGAGTTTGTAGCCCCTGGGGAGGATTATGAAGCTTAACCTTAAGAGACCAGTGGAGTGTCCAAGAAACATAACCTTTGGAGGAGGTAAATAAGGAAGTAAAGTGACATCTAATAAGGCTGATTAGGTCAGCAGGCTGGGTGATCCAGTTACCCATGCTATCCTTAAGTCTAGTTATCTTACTTCTCCTCCTTTGAATTAGGGCAGAGGTATGGAAGAAATGAGTGTTGCGATTCCCCTCCACCACCCAATCAATACGAGACTTTAATCTCCACAAATCCTCTTCTTGCAACAAAGAAGAGTTATACTCAGCAATAACTCTTTGTCAAGTTTCTCTAAATAGGGATTGGGAGAATCTTCAAAAGCCCTCTGAACCCCAGCTAACCTAACTAAGCTCTTTTTTTTATTAGCAAAAATATTGCCAAACACATTTTTATTCTAGTCTTTCAAACAAGTAGATAAACAATCAAGATTCACAGAAGTACCAAGCAAATCAGACCAAGACTGTTTGATAACCTATGGAAGACTAAGATGATGAGTCCAGCAAATTTCAAACCTGAAGGGTCTAGAACCAATGCTAGGACAACAACTAGTAGGTTCCACTAACACAGGTCAGTGATCAGAATTTACCCGAGGTAGATGAAGAACAGAAGCCTCGGGCAAAAGTCTCCTCCAACTATCATTAGCAAAACATCTATCCAATCTTTCTCTAATCAGATTTTTACCTTTCTGAAGATTAGTCCAAGTGAACTTACAGCCTTTATAACTCAAATCAATAAGCCGACAATCATTCAAGCAATCACGGAACAAATTACTTTTAAGACAACTAATAGCACAACCACCAAATTTGTTAGAAAGGGACCGTAATTCATTAAAGTCACTGCCCGTTAACCAAAGGCCATTCAAGTATTCGGAGACAGTACGAAGCTCATCCCATAATAAAAGTCTTTTAGCAGCTAAAAGTCTTTTAGCGTTACCAATTACCTGAATTTGTCCATGAATGGCCTGATGTCCATGTGGGGTGATGTCCACAATCACCTTTGACTTGTCCCACAGAAGCCATATCCCCCTAGAAAAGCCATTCGAATCAATTCGATACACACCGTCGAACCCCAAGTTTTCACTAATATCTCTAGCGTTACCACCAGAAATACAGGTTTCTAGGATCCCCATAACTGGAGGATGGTGAATCCAGATAAGATCCTTCATAATCTTCTTAAAGGAAGGCTTTCATGCCCCCTTACAATTCCGGCAGAGAATCTTCATATCAAAATTGTAAGGAATCTTACCCCCGAGCCACCACTTAGCATATGTTCTGCTATTGGCATGTGTTGCTCTTTCTCCTTGTCCCACAGGACCATATCCACAATGTTATGTCTGTTGGGAAGGATGACCATCTTCCTCCATTTGGGTTCCTGTTGCTCCTCGTCCAACAGCTGACAAAAGTCCAGGTTGCTGTCAAATATAAGATGAAGTATTTTTGAAATCTTCATGAATGGGATGGATCCGGCCTGGCTTGAATTGCCAGTGGGTTGTCCGTCCGGTTGATCACATCACACATCAGCAAGCTGTGAAGCCACACCTCCTTTTCCAACCATCGGAGCTTTTGTCCATTCTTCCAGTGGGATTTGAAGTTGTAGAATTGAGAGTGTCAACCTACAAAATTCACTTGGATACTGACCTTTCAGAACCAAAATAATATTGTTCCAGCTCTCCTCCTTCCACCTTTGATTGGGCTTCGGATCCATGCACAGTGATACTTCCAAGGCTTCGTCTATGGGAATGAAGCTTTCCCCACACAACGCACGAGTGCGCCGAAGTCATCATTTCTAAATAGCAGCATCAGTTCAGTTGATACAAAGATAGTTGGAAACCCTTCATTCATAGCAGCTGCAGTAAAGTTTGTCGAAGCAGAGTTAGACTTTGTTTCCTGGAACCCTAAAGGCTGAGAGTGAGATAGTATTAGGTTTGTCTCTGCGTTCCCCATGAGCATTATGAAGATGCTCGGTTCCTAAGATAGTGTAAGATGTGTTCGCAGATTGGGCCATAAACTTAAAAGGGCCTAAGGAGTTTGTAGCCTGCAGCTCTGTGTTCTTCTGTTTCAGTTGGAAGCGAGTTTGGAACTGTCTGTTAGAGTGGAGTGGCTATTTTGAGGACTGTTAGCCTTAAATGCCCCAATACGGGCAATACTATTTGTAGCGTTCACGCCTGCTACGCTGTAGTTAGATTACTTCTTGAACCACCGCCACAATTTGAATTTCCCGGTACTAAAGCCTTGCCGTTCTTCACCATAGGTTTACGCCTTCGTTGTACTTCCAGCCATGGTCCGTATTTTGCCTCGTCCTCCTCTTCACCGGCACTTTGCCTTGTGGAACCATTCACTATCGGTTTTCCACTCCTCTGTTCTCGATTAATAGAGGTATTGGATGTCTGGGTTCCACATTCAGATTCCCTATGCCCAATACACCACATTTGTAGCACAGAGCCGTGATTCCCTCATAAACAACTCGTTGGAACATTGAATTTATCTTTACCGTAGTAATCAGGGGTTTGGGTAATCAAAGCAACTTGAAGGACAATCCCCAGCTTACTTCCAATTTCCCTCAAAATGTCTTCTTCATCAAAATAAATTGGAAGTTTGGGTAATCCTGCCCAAATAGCAGTAGTGGTTATTTTAGCTTTTTCTGTGCGAAAGTCCCTCTTCCATGGTCTAATTGTGACATAGTATGGTCTAACAAACCAGAGCCCTTCAAATAGGGCTTTCTTGTAGTCTTCATATTGCTAAAATTTGAACAAGAAGAAATCATCTCCCAGGTCTATGCATGTCATTGTTCAACCTGGTTTCCATTGGCTCTTCAGTCTTGGCCACAGGTACCCACAGCCCACACACTTTCCAAACACCTTAACAATAACTGATTGCTGCCATTTTCTCTTGATTCTTCACCTCTGGTCTTTCAATATCCTGATAATTAGAATTCCATCATCTTCTTGAAGCTCCTCATCATAGTCATCATCATCCTCTTCTTCAGGAAAAGTTGCCTCCTATGAAGCAAATTCTCTACCCTGATTTAGTAAGGTAGCCTTATACTAAAAAAAGGTTTGTGGTAAACCTGACGGACTTGCATCATCCATTTTTGACTCGGGGCTGTCCGCTTAGATCCTTTTGGAGCATCCCTTCACCGGCTCCTCCTCCATGGCCACCGTTTCGCCACCGCAGAAACCTCAGGGAATGTCAGGTGGGGAGGTCCCCATGGCCACAAAGGCCGGGGAATTGCGTTGAGCCACCTTAATTAGGGGTTAAAACCTGACCTGAGGCTAGCAGGAGTTCAAAGAAAGAACGAAGAATCAACGAACAATGGTCTTTAGGAGAACAAGCGAGAAGGGAGAGTTTCTCTCTTTAAGTACTACGAAAGCCAGTTCCCGTTTTGTAATTTTCCATCTAGAATTCAACTAACACATTGGCAATAGGGCCGTAAATAAACAGAACGTTTAGTGAACTATTTGTGAACTGTTCGGTGGGAGTTCATTTATATTTGTTTATTAAGCTAAACGAAAGAACACAAATACAATTTTTTGTTCATTTATGTAAACGAACGAACACGAACAGCTTTCGTTCGATTAGTTTATAGTCCTAATTAGTAATACAATAAGAAAAGAGAGAGAGAGAGAGAGATTTTTCATCATCAATTTACTTACATAAAGATGGTGTAAAAATAAGGAACAAATGATAGGAAAAAAAAAAGAATATTAAAAAAATAATGAAAAAAAAAAGTTACAAAAATCCATTCACTTGATCGAGTCTATTGTACATGAGATATTTTTTGCTATATGAACAAATGAAGGCCACATAAAAACACATACATGTTCTTAACAACAATCGCCTTGTCAATTTCTAGTAGAATGTTTAGTCCCAATATCTTAAACTCATGGTTTTTGCTATGTCGGTCCCCAAACTCTCATGCATGGCAATTGACTCACTGATTACTTGTTGTGCATTAAATCCCAAACTAGGGCATTTGAATTAATGTTTTATAAGTTTTGAATGGGGGTAAATGACAGTTATCATCCTTAAACTAACACCTATATTACTTAATCATCTCGTAACTATCAATTATTACATTAGTCATCCTTTAACTATAAAATTTTTATAATAACACTACATTACAGATACAAAATCATGACTAAAAATTTAGTTGCGTTTTAGTCGCAATATTGGGTAGAAGCCACTACTTAGCTACTGTGGATGGCAGTCATATCTTTTCAAGTCACAATTTTTTCACGACTACATCTCAAATATGGAAAGTGACTGAAACACTCAATTAAGCATCAATTGCTAAGATTGTGGGCCACCCTAAATCCTACAACTGACTAGATCAGTCACTATATTAGCAACTATCATGGTCAGTTGCTATATTAGGAATTTTATCTTTTAAACAAAAATACATTATTATTTAATATAATTTTTATTTAATTTAATTGGTTATTTATTTCATTTGTTGTTTACTTGATACTTACATTAAATTCGTATAAATATTAATGTTGAGAAGGCCAAAGAACCATGAATGGCAAGGTGAGGCAAAGTGAGGCTGAAGAACCACTGATAGTGAATGACGAGGGATGCAAACGACGAACGACTAAGCGAGGTGAAGTGAACAGTGAACAGTGAACGGCAAGGCAAGACGAGGCCAAAGAACTACGAACAACAAGGCGAATGGCAATATAAACAGTCAAGGAACCATGAACGGCGAGATGAATGATCGAGGAACCACGAATGGCAAAAAGATTGGGCCTACAGAGAGATGAATGAGAAAAATTGAGAGATGAAAAGGAGAAGAAGCTGTGGGTAATATGAGGGTATATAAATTTAAGGTTAGGGTAAGTTTGGGTTAGGTTAGCCCAATAGGCACTTTTATATGGGCTGGATTATATAGTATATTATTATTATTATTATTATTATTATTATTATTATTATTATTGTTGTTGTTGTTGTTGTTGTTATACATTATAATATATATGGTATGTATTAAATATATTATTATGCATTATATGTATATGATATATAATATATTATAATATATTATCATATTATTACATTCATATATATAGAAATATATTCAAACATATGTATATGATATACAAATATATTATATACATCATACATATGTTCAACATTTTTCCATTTTTTTTACTATATATTTTCATAGTACAAATATATATGTGTGTGTGTGTGTGTGTGTGTGTGTGTATGTGTCTGTGTACACACACATACACGAATATAATTGTACATACGGGAAATTACAGAAACCCCCTAAACCCTAAGACTTAAATCCTTAAACTCTAATGTTATATCTCTAAAACTTAAACTCTAAACCTTGAATACAAACCCTAAATACTAATTAAACCCTAAACTCTAAAACCATAAACCTTAATTCTATAACCCTAAACCTAAAACCTAACCACCATTAATCCTAAACCATAAATACAAATCCTAATTAAACCCTAAGCTCTAATTAAATCCTAAACTCTAAACCCTAAACCTAACTGCCATTAACCCTAAACCCTAAACCTTGAATACAAACCATAATTAAACCCTGAACCTAATTTACCATTAACCCTAAATCCTAAATAAAATCCTAAACCCAAAATTTCAATACCCCAATACTTAATTTAATATCCTTAAACTCTTAAAAACCCTAGCTCTTAATTTTATATCCCCAACCCTACAAAATTCCCAATCCCTAAACCATAAAAATGCTCTAAATTATCCCTAAACAACCATAAAACAAATACCAAAACCCTAATATTGAATTGATTCAATTAATACCCTAACCCTATCTAGCTAATTCGATATCCTTAAACACTAATTTCAAACCCCAAACCCTGAATAAAAATCTCAAACCCTAAACCTATATCTAATGCCCTTAAACCCTTTAAAACCCTAAATCTTAATTCTATATCCCTAAACCCTAAAAAAAATCTCAAACCCTAAACCCAAAAAAAAAAAAAAATTCCCAATGCATATACCGTAAAATCTAAAAAAATTCAAAACCCTAAAAAACCATAAACCCCTAAATCAATTTAGCCGCTAAAAAGGAGATTGTAGTCAAATTGGGTACCTAAGAAACCGACTGAAGGGTGCTGCAGTCAAATCTGAGAAAATTTATCAACTAAAAGGCAATTGCTAGGTGTTTCGTTGGCCAGCAGTCATGATAAAAAGAACACCTTTTTTATTCCAATTGATTAGCGACTATCATGTCTAGCGATCGACTTTTATACGCTATTTTCAGTCACAATTTTGCATTATATTGTTGTTTAACGTTCTACCATTAGGTTAGACCATTAAAAAGTAACAGAATAAACATCTAATGAGGGTGAAAGTGCACAGTTAGTCCTAAACTTAGTAAACCTTTCTATATAAGTTATAAAACTTTATAATTTTCTACTTTAGTCCAAATTATCCAATGATTACTTGATGTTGCTTTCCAAGATCGACAATGAAAACATTAGCCATTTCTTTGGTGCAAAACTTACAACAAGTGGATCTTATCATTCGAGGCGCTCGGATGCCACCTTGCCAGCCATAAAAAGTCAAGGCTAACCGATGGACCAAAAAGACATTTCCAATCTCATCATGCTAAAGCACGATCTGTTTTAGGATGAAAATAAACTAGTTTCTCTTCTTTCTAAACAAGAGCAAAACTAACTCTATAAAATCATTGAGATCCATCCAAATCTCACAAAGGCTCGGCACAACCACAAGGTTATGATTTGGATTCTAAAGGTCAACATTTTTTATACTCTTTCTTTGCTCTCTCTCCTCTTCTCATCGTCAACTATCTCAATCTTTTTTCATTTGCTTTTATTCCTAGAGAAACAAGCCACAGATGACCCAATTTGTAGTTATGGCCTATTTTTCTCTTGTAGCAAAAACCTTTTTTACTAGATTTACAAGTATGTTTAGTTCAATCTTGAAAACTTTTCTAAATCTAAAGTGAGCAGATACAACTTTGTACAATTTCTGGTCAACTTTTTTGTGGGTTATTGATGATTAAGTGATCGCCTAGTTTTCACACTTATACTTAAATTCCGCTGTTACAGATATTAGATTTATGTGTTTCTTTCTTTTTGGGCAATTGGACATAATCCAAACCTGGTTATTGGCCAAATCCCAAACACATAATCATGGTTTTATTAGAGGTTTGATGCTAAAAGAATTTGCTTACAAGAAAAAAAAAAGAAAAGGAAAAATGACAGGATGGAAAAAGAAAAAAAAATATGAAAGAAATTGGAAATTGGAATAGAAAAAAAAATCTTAGGACTCACATTGAAAAGTTTACTAAGTCTTAAGACTAATTGTCTATTATTTCTCTAATTCCATTACTTCTTAATGGTTCTACCTAACCACAGGTTGTTATTGTAATAATTTCATAGTTAGAGAATGATTAATATAATAATTGGTAGTTCTTAGATAATTAAGTACCATGGTATTAGTTTAGGGACAATGAATGTGATTTACCCTTTTGAATTGATTAGCAAGAACTTTTGGATAATTCAAAAAATTTAAGGATGAAATCATGACAAGATGCACATATATAGGACCTCTCATGTAATTTATCCCAAACAATGGACATCATTAGTGCTTGTTAAAAAATAGTGGCAAAAATGCATGACATTAAAATTTGAGAATAAAATGACAAAACCAGGTATAACTTAAGGGCATGTTATGTATCTGCTTTCTGGCTTTGCACATAGGATGATTATTTAGTTATTTTAGTTTTAACTAAAATTGAATTGTCCAAAAAAGTAAATGTATTTATAAATTTTGAGCTTATATTATTTTCTTGTCTCTCTTTTCAATTAAGATCCACTACATAAAATAACCCAATAAGTCGTATATTACAATTATTTCATAATCAAATTTCCAAAACACCTAATAAAAACTGAAATAGAAAAATTGGTTATTCAATTATAATCGAAAATCGATCATCCATTTTATATTGATAATCAAAAATTGATAAAAAAAAATTGATTATTCAATTTTTCGACTATTACTAAATAGTTGCTCACTCAACTTGCGCATTCTACTTGGACTAGGAGAAGAAAATGGTCTATGGCGCTAAAAGAGTATTACTGTAGCTACATTTGTAGCTTATGAAGGGAAACAAGGATAGATATGGCCTAAAAAAGCTGAAAAAAGGTTACTGTAGCCAAACAAAAAATTGTAGTTCCCCCAAAACACTAAGCTCCATTTAGTATTAACTTCAGCAATTAGTGTTATAATTTTGAAAAAGCTATTTAAGAGTAGCTTTTACCTTCTA
Source organism: Aquilaria yunnanensis (assembly GCA_039654915.1). Taxonomy (NCBI): domain Eukaryota; kingdom Viridiplantae; phylum Streptophyta; class Magnoliopsida; order Malvales; family Thymelaeaceae; genus Aquilaria; species Aquilaria yunnanensis. The sequence continues at coordinate 92,064,105 of CM077596.1, read as the reverse complement.
ACTTTTGTCATTTCATCTCCACTATTAAATAAATATTCAAAACTCTAAGACTAATTATAAAATTTGTTCATAAATAGTATCTTAGTTATATGTCATGTAATTGAGAAGAGTGTTAAAAATTTCTAATTCTAAAATTTGAGGACTAAATGATATTAGCATACATAAATAGAGGATCTATTGTGGAATTTTATCAATTTTAGTTTTTTTTTATACTAAAAATTAGCTAGACAAGGCTACATGGTAGAATGAGGTATGTATACTATAGGGAGGGGGTGTCTAGCAAGCATTTGAGACATTGAAAAACAATCAAAGCAACATTGAAGGCATTTGTGGGATTGGGAGAAAGGATCTAGGTTCAGTGTCCCCAACATGTTGCCATTTTTGTAGGTGGGGAAGGGAACAATTTTTTGTTTTGAACATATTCTTGGCCGAGAAGAACAATCTAGTCTTCAGGTAAACAAAATATATAGGTACTATAGCAAGAAAAACATTGTTCTTAATGTTACGTCAAAAGTTTAGGCCTTTAGTTAATACTCCCTCTGTCCTATATTCATTGAAACACTCACTTTTTACCAATTAATATATAATTTTTTATTTTTTATTTTTAGTATATAAATAAAAAATAATTTCTATATAAATGATAAATAAAGACCTCTAGTTTCTAAATATATTTTTTAAATTTTTTTTCTAACAACCAATAATATAAATAAATTCAAGTCAAACTATGGCCAAAAGTCAACTGTTTCAAAGAATGTGGGACGGAGGTAGTACAATTTAACTATAATAGCATGAGATAAAAAGATATATAACATAAACAAATTATGATATTTTGGACATGCTCCTTCGTTAACACTATTCTATTCAATAGGATGAGCATTATTCAAATAAAAATGAAAAAAAAATGAAAAGATTGATTTTTTTTATACAATAGTTTGGTTGTTTTTCTCATTTGCTCAGTTTAGATCAAAATAGAATTTCATGTTTATTTGTCTAATTGATTATTGGGTAATACACTTGAAACCGAAAAAATCAAATAATTTCTCACTAATTTAGAATATATGTTGTTGATCGTTCTTTAATTTTGGGTATGAGGAACCAAATGAACCAAACTGAATGAATTAGATTTGAATAGTTTGAATCAATTCTCACATATAATTCAGATAGTTTGGATAAATTTTATAAAAACAAAAAATTGGTCAAGTCATTACAATTGATTGGTTCCAAATTGAACCAATTGAATGCTTAACTCTATTATTTAATTATGTTAATGGGAAATTGTACCCATGAGATATACCATGCTCAAATATTTATTTTTTTTGGTAACCAGAAAAGAAATAAATTGCAGAGGTGAAATTAACCTAAGGGCCTTAGTGGTCAAGCAGTGAGCTTTGGATACAAAAGATCGGCGAATAACAAGAAAGGAAACCATCCTAAATTGAGTTATCAATTGGCAAATGGCTTCTACCTCCATCTGCACCTCTAAGTGGACCGAGTTATAGTCAGTAACTTAGAGGAAACTTACCAGCCAGTTGGCTAGAATTAGGGGTGGAAACGAGCCGAGCCGCTTATCAAACGGTTCGGGCTCAAGTTCGATTTTTTTCTTTTCGAGCCGAGCTTAACGAGCCTCGAGCCGAGCTTCAAGCTATTAGATAAGCTAGAATATTTAACGAGCCGAGCTTCGAGCTGGACAGTGTTCGGCTCGAATACTTATCGAGCTTAACGAGCCTAGTAAAAAAAAAAATATAATATAATTACTTACCCGGTTACCCCAACCCTAAATCCCTAATTCTGTCGCCTCCAGTCCAGGCGGACCAGGCCCTCCACCAGACCAAAGTTCTTGTGCCCTTCGCTTCCCGAGTCCCGACTCCCACGCACGACATTCCGGTGAACCCTGCCTTGCCTCTTCGCGTCGGACTCTAGATGTTCCGGTGAACCCTTATCCCACCGGCTCTTTGTGCCTACCCTGCCCAGCGCCTTGCCTCTTCGTGCGAATCGTGCCTGCCCTGCCCAGCGCCTTGCGCCTTCGTGCTTGCCCTCCCAGCGCCTTGCCTCTTCGTGCCTGCCCTGCCCAGTGCCTTGCCTCTTCGTGCGAATCGTGCCTGCCCTGCCCAGTGCCTTGCGTCTTCGTGCCTGCCCTCCCAGCGCCTTGCCTTTTCGTGCCTGCCCTGCCCAGCGCCTTACCTCTTCGTGCCTGCCCTGCCCAGCGCCTTGCCTCTTCGTGCCTGCCCTGCCCAGCGCATTGCCTCTTCGCATCGGACTCCAGATGTTTCGGATTCTGTGTGCTTCCAAGATCTCCTAGATTCTGTGTAAGCAAGGGGAAATGGGTAATCCAGTTTTCTCACTGTTTTGTGCTTCCAAGTATTTTCTGCTGACATATTTATGCTTGTGCAGGCGAATTGCTCTTATTGAAGTTTCTGCCATTATGCTTCTTTTGACATTTCTTGGCTTTGTAAGCGAATTGCTCTTACAAAATATTCAACAATAATTCTAGAATATGCAGTTTATCCTTGCTAATTCAAGTTTCACATATTTCATCCAGTGTTCTCATTTTTCGGCATGCAGCTTCTTGTGTACATGTAAATGCTTCATGTGATCAAGGACTTGCCCTTTCTTTCCCTTAAAGTTCTCAAACTCTCTGCAGATTCATCGGTTAGTAACCAACCCATCCTCTTTTAATTATTGCTTTCTACAGTTCTAGAGCTTTTGTCCAGTCTTGTTTAGTGTCATTCTACTGAAAGTCTGAAACTAAAAGGTATAAAAAACTTTTTCGCTTTGCCACACCAATTAGTAACATTAAATAAACAAAAGTCAGTAATTTTTTTCTGTTTGTTCTACAACTCTGTTGTGATCAGCTAAGTGGAAAAATACTTGAATAGCTGGGTTCCTTGCAACAAGTATGTGTCCTTCTTACAGTAATTTGGTTTGTTTATTGCTAGTTGATTCAGTAAGACTTTTTTTCTTTTGGTATGGCGTGAATAAGTTTGAAGTTGGAACTCTTTTGTAACTTATGTACCTATGGAAATGATATCATTCAAAGCCTTTACATTTTTCTACTCAGCTTTGTGGCTAAGAACATTCAGGGTTAATACTGAATTACTAAGGAAAAGAAAAGTTGCTGAAAATATGAGATTATTAGCTACGTTAGTTTGAAACACCTTACAGGTTTTTCCACATCATTTCCAATTCCTCATCTTGCTTCTCCATGTCTTTTTGATTACTGAAATCTAACTTCTTTTTCATGTCAAGACTTTGACCTGAAAAAATCTCTTTACCTTGTTCAGTTTTAGCGCTTCTGGTATTTATTTTCATTTTTATCCCCTTTAGCAATGCACCTTGCTTTCCAAGAACCTTCACATCAGGCTCAAGCTTAGCATCTTCATTTTTCTTATTATCAGCTTTCCCTGAAGCCTGATTTTGCAAATGTTGCACCCAGCATGCTCCTAGTTCCCATCTGATAGACCGGGGGGATTGAGAAGATTCAGCCTGCAACTTCAGCAAGCTGTGCTGTGCTCCAATACATTCTGTACTCTCTAAGGTTGGTCATTTTTAATCCTCATTTCTGTTTTAAGAAGGTTCATTTATTTATCAGAAAAATTATGGTTCAGTAGGAGAAGTCATAAGCTTTCAATTATATGTAAATGTTTTTTACCATTGATTAGTTTTGTCTTCCTTCTCTCTTTTCATGCTATTGCCTTTTGCTATTTGTACATTAGTTAGTTCTCAATGGTAGCAAAATGTTGTCATAATCAAAAGTGTTGGTATTTTGTTGTGCTCATGTGCACGAGAGTACTTATAATGATTAACCATATACCTTTCTGCCTCTAATGGATTTGGGAAGATGATCATTTAGTCTCAGAGAGCATAAATGGATTCATTTGGAATTTGGTTGTTGCTCTCTTATCTTGTGTTTTGCTGAATTTAAGTCTTATCTTATTACAACTTGCATCAGCTCAATTTAGTAGCCCAAGATGTCATCTTCAGCTAGTCAGTATCCATCTGTTGAAGAGTCAAACTCATTAACTTTTATGCAAGATGTTGATGACATTGATACAACAATAGAACATGACAGGAGTGCTAAGGGCTAAAAGTATGTACATATTTTTTTTGTACAAATTCCATCTTCTATCTTGATTCCTTCTTTGTTTTAATATACAAGATTTATAGAAATAATGTATACATTTTGTTTTTGGTACATGAATCACCATTACAGGTATTCACTTGATATGAAGGAGATTCATATGCTATTGCTGGCTGGACAAGAAATGAAGAGAGGCTAACTTTCACTGTCTTGGAATGAACTTGAAAACTTTGAATTGACTTGTTAATTTGAATGATTTATGAACTTCCTTGTTTATTGATCGTTGAACTTGGATTATGCTTAGTTAACTTTATGTTCAGTTGAACTAAATTATTAAGTTGTATGATCTTTTTTTGGTTTTTGTTTGTTATCAAAACTTTAACATGTTTCTCAATTCGAGCTTGATTCGAGCTTCGAGCTTATCGAGCCCGATTCGAGCTTCAAGCTTATCGAGTCAAATTCGAGCTTTTTCAAGCCGAGCTTCGAGCCCATTTTTCTGAGCTCGTCGAACTCGAGCCGAGCTTCGAGCCTAGGGGTGTTCGGGCTCGGCTTGGCTCGTTTCCACCCCGAGCTAGAATAATGACATTGTTTGTATTTCATGATCAAACATCTTTAAAGCAATAAAGATGGCTATAATCTCTGTCCATAAAGGTAAATGACTTTTCCCTAGTTATGCAGGAGTGATCGAATACTACAAATACCATAGATATATATCTAATTAGATATGGCAGACTATTCTCAAATTTAACCCTTCCTAGAATAGGTAATTTCAATCAAAACTCTACCCTAAATCACTGCCACTTCTTCCAGAGAGGATCGATTATTCTAGCCAGTTGAGATTCGTGAGTACAGTCAAGACAGTAGACAACGATCGAGACCATTGACAGGATAATGACCTTACAAGACTTTATGAGACGGGTGGCAGCGATCGAGACGACGCACAAGATCACGACGGCGATCATGACAACGGACTGAGGATGATGATGATTGAAACAATGGCGATTGAGATGAGGACGACCATGCGCATATCAGGTCCGAGATAATGGCAATTGGGACGGTGGCGGCCATGCGACCTATCTAGTCTGAGAATGAGGGAGACAAAGAAGATGAAGATGAGGAAGAGGATGAGAGCGGTGAGAAGATTGAAGCAACAATGAAAAGGAAGAGGTCAAACTGAGATGTCCGATGATGACGATGCTAAGGAGGACGATGAGAGTGTTTGGTGGCCGTTTGGGATAGGGTCGATCAATCTCTTTCCTTCTCTGTTTTAACCATACAAAAAAGAGCACTAAATGCATTTATGCTAGTACTAGTACTAGCGCTAAGGCAAATTCTGAAATACACATATGTGCATATGCACATACTTGATGGCGTTAGAATGAAGGAAGTTTCTGTTTGATTTGAATCATTTATGGTAATTATGTTTGTTAAGGTGGAAGATTTGATTGGATTCTAATTAAGATATTAACTGTAATTAAAATTTTTAGTTATGGAAATTCAGTTTTAAACGTTTCCTTATTTATTTAATTCTATATCTTCATTTCTTCTTCTCCTTCGTGAGTTGCAATAGATTTAAGTTCTCTTTCTTTCTTTTTTTTTTTTCCTAATTGTCCAAACATTAATAGTTTTATTGTGAAAAATTTATGAATTTGAATTCGTTCGGAAAAATAATCTTAGGTAAACAATAAAGATAATCTGGTAAATATGGTAATTATTTAAAATAATTTTATTAATATTCAATTTCGTGTAATAGAAATTTATTTTGTATAATATGTCTTCATATGATGGTTTTGTCACACAGATTAATACATTTCACTTTCAGTTTAATACGTTTCACGTACAGTCTATATATAGCCCACACAGTTTAATACAATTCACTTTCAGTTTAATACATATCTTATACAGTTTAATACATTTTACTTTCAGTTTAACACATATCCCACATAGATTAATAAAATTTACTTTGAGTTTAACACATATCCCATGCAATTTAATACATTTAACTTCTAGTTTAATTATTTAGCATCCAATTTAACACATATCCCACACAAATTAATACAATTCACTTCCAACTTAACACATATCTCGCTCAGTTTCATTCATTTCCCACATTGTTTCCAGATTCATCCTCGCTCTAATCCTTTTGCATTATAGATTTGCTGTCACTTTTTTTTTCTCGTACTCGTCTTAGCACAATTGGCACCTTGTGAGAGGTATCCTCACATTTCATTGTCATATCTGCACATTATGTTCCAAAAAAATTACTTAGTTCTACAGAAACAGTTTGTAGTACCATATAAATAAATCTCAATTTCATACAACTCATTTCTACTTTAATACAATATCGAAACTCAAGACTTAAAACTCATACAAAACCAGAAGCATACAAATAAAACTAATATATATATATATATATATATATATATATATATATATATATATCTATGTCTTTTACAAATTAAAAGCATACATATAGAATCCAAAATTATACATATATATTTTGATATAATTTTTTTACATATATATATAGAATCCAGAAATATACATATATATCTGTATTTTTTACAAATCCAGAAGCACACATACAAAGCCCAAAAGCATACATATATATTTGTGTTCTTACAAACATAGAAGCATACATATAAACAACAGAAGCATACATATATATACCTATGCTCTTTACAAACCCAGAACATACATATAAAACATGGTAGCATACATATGTATAAATTCATATTATTTTGTAATATAAAATACAAATTGTGGATGTTTTTATCATGGATCTAAAACAATGATACGAACCTTCTGTTTCTTTGCATTCATCAGCTGTACTCGCTTCCTAAACCTTTTTGTATGCTTTCCCTCTTCACGAGTTTTGAACCACCGCCGTCCGCCATCTATCATCCGCCATCCACCGCCATCCACCGCCCTCTACTCTAGTCGTTGCCGTCCTTCCCTCGCTCCAAACAGCTTCGTTGCCGTCCTTCCCTTGCTTAGAACACGTTTGCACGCCTTGCCGCCCTCTGAATGGCTTCGCATCGCTCCGAACAGTTGCGTTGCCATCCTTGCTTTTTTTTGCTAGGTTTTTTGGCGGAGGACGCAACCGAGAAGAAGGGGAGATCATGGGTTTTCTCGTGGGATTAAGGTAGAAACTAATTTTGGCTGGTCGTTATATGGTAAATGACTCTAATCAGGTAACTCCCCATTTTTCTCCCTAATTTTTTGCACCTTCCTCTTTGTTTTGAACGGAAGGGATGGAAGAACCGTTAGTAGTGTTACTAGGTGTATAAGCACCTAGGTGGACAGTCTCAGAACTCTAGCGCTAAAGTAATTCTTATAGTCACTTTTATAAATTGGTAGAGACATTTTTGTTTATTGATTCAGATATTTTTTTTAAGATAATACATTATTTGGATATTCCTTCGGATATTATTGTTCAAACATTCTATATATTTGTTACATATTTTTATACATTTTTTCAGACATTTTTGTGTATTCATCTAGACTCTTTAACTTATTCTTTTAGACACTTTTAATTTTGAAGATAATAAATTTTCTACTTATTGTCATAGTTATTTTTTATTTTTCATCAAATATTTTTATATAGTCATAGACACTTTTATTTATTGATTTAAACACTTTCATTTTTTAAGATAATAAATTATTTGTATATTACTCAGACACTTTTATATATTTCTATAAATGCTTTCACATATTTATTCAGACACTTCTACATATTTATATATCATTTGGAATAAAACAAATAGTTTGGATATTATTGAACAAATAATTTGCATATTTTTCAGACACTTATACATACTTGTTTAGACACTTGTTCCAATTTTTTTAGACACTTTGCATTTTTGTCTTTGACACTTATACAGATATGAGTAATGATGAAAGATCTGGAGCTGGCCGTGACGACAGTAACCTTTGCAATGGCAGGATTAAGATTGGATTTTTTAATGAAGAGAGAATTTTAGTGAAGGATAATTTTATCAATTTTTTTATAGAAATGGATTATTTATATAGAATTAAAGGTGAATTAGTATGTCTAATTAGATAAAGTATATAGTATAATAATTAGTGATCCAAAGTGGAATTTGACAATGGATCCTTACAAGTTACAATGCCAGGCCATGCACCCATTTTGGTGGACGGGTTCCATCCCTCGCCCATTTTGGTGGCAGATTAATCTATAACCCAAAACGCAAATTTTATGTAACTCTTAGAGGGCTTTGTTAATTATCTAATGCATATCCTTATATATGTGCTACAGTGGCCAAAATAACCTTACGTCACGTGGGAAAAGTGTGGCGGACTCATGACGGCCATAGGATTTGTGCCAGGCTCAAGTATTCAAATCGCTACCACCCACCATTGGCGGCAAAGAGGATATTTGGCCCATATGAATATGATGGCAGCGGTTTGAATTATTTTCCCTTTTTTCAATTTTAAATAATATATTTGATATTTGTTTGGTTGTTTTTTTATTCAAAAAAATAGATATTTTTACAATCTTAGAAACTATAAATATATTACCTTAAAATTCTATACCTTATAATAATGATTCTGACTATAAAAAATTTGACACATCTGTCATGTGCTTCTCGAGAAAATGTAATATCAAACTATATTTTGCCTTTTCAGGGCTATTGCAGTAGCATCGTGGTCTTTTGCAATTAGAGTACCACTTGTTGAGATACTTTATTAATATTTTTTTATTTGAATTTTTTTAAAATCCTACATATGACATGGTTTTGGTGGTGGTTACAGAAGCAAGTTCCAAATTCCTATTTAGCCCTCAAACTTTAGAAATTGACACATAGACCTTTTAGCTGATAGAATTGTGTCATGTGCTCTCACACTAAATTCATCACTTAACAATTATTTGAATAATATTTTTTGGAAGTACTTCAACTTTTATGAACTTTTTCCTTAGTTAGCTTAAAAATTATGAAAATAATAAAAAAATATATTTTTCCAAAAATATTTTAAAAGTACTCTTTAAGCTTCTTAAATAATAAAAGTTTCTAATTATTGCATTTTTTATTAGACAATTAATATGGATTAAAATAAACACTTTTATACTTTTTTCAGAAATTCTAGTCATGTTGAGTGGTAATCTTAATTAAACTAGTAATACCATGGGGCCAAAGCCCATCAAGTCCAACAAGCTAGTTGAGTCCTCAAGTCACTAAAATTACATCACTTCCTCAGACTTAAAATATTCTTTTTGGTCCAAAACATAAGTCAAAGATAGTTATGGGCCAATTCACACCTCAACCTATATATCTTGTGATTCATATGATTCTCCCACAATCCATGATTGATCATGTACTATCTAAGATTGATTCACTATAATCTATGATACCTAAAATCTCTCCATGTTCTAGCATAATTTTCTGCATGATCCTTGCAACTTTTCATAATAGTCAAAACTATCCAACTATAAGAAGACCATTATTTGGCCAAACCAGGTACCTTGATATTCTTTCTAACTCACTCAGTCTCTCTTCATCCACCATGATTCAACATTGACCTAAGCGTCAGAAGGTCACCCTTGGGGACAGTCACCTTAAAGAACAGGGACGGATCTAGAAATTTTTTTTTTCTGTCCATTATAATTAGTTTTTTCATATACAACATAGTTATAAAAAAAACATGAAATTTTAATTTGATTTCAATTATTTATAGAAAAAAATTAACTATTCATTTTCGTATTTTGTTTTGCTCATTTTCTTAAATTATTGGAATCATTTCATGAATTCCAATAGGGTTCATATAAAAATTGCTTATTATTTTCTAAAGAAATAAAAAAAGTTTGTGGGGTCCATGGACCTTGTAGTAGTGTATGTAAACCTACTCATGCCTAAGGGTCCATCTTTGTTTATAGGTCCTCTTGATACTCAATTAAGTTTTCAAGTTAAGTCAATGATCCAACTGGATGACAAAAGCACTTTACTCATAGCCTTGTAGGACCTCACAATTATGTCCGTAAATCCTTCCATGTCTAAGGACCTCCTACACTATTTTTACTTACAGGTCCTTCAGATGCTCAATTAAGTTTTCAAGTCAAGTCAACAATCTAACTAGATGAGGATGGAACTTTTGCTATCAACTAGCCTGCTAGGGGAGTATAAAAAAAAATTTACAGTCTCAGCTTTTTTTAGTGCATGTGTGTGTATAAATATAACATACTTCATAATTTCAATAATTGAAGTACGTGAGGTTGTGTTAGTGTTATGGTAAGGGAGGTGTGGGAAAGCACAAGGGCCACCAGACAAGGGACCAATCGAGCCAGCCTAACATTCTATTTTAGGCCGACTATGAAGACCACGAATTCAGGCTGCCTCAAGCACTAACAGGCCAGACCCGTTCAACTTCAGAATGTGTTATGCTTCTGAAATAAACTAACTTGGTTCATGTAAAGGAGGATGTTAGCCTAAATATATGAATATGAATATAAGAGAATGAAAGATATTGCTTTTAATAAGAGTAATTTCATTCCTACACATAAATCTTACAAAAAATATTTTGTCTTTGTGAAAATTACAATATTACATATAATTACATAAGGCATGAAAAAAGTGTAGAAACTAAAATGTACGTAGTTATTACTGCAATTACAATCAAGTGCAATCAGATTGGGTATTGAACCCTTGGTTCTTCTTTCTTGAGCTGAAAATTCTTTTTTCATTCTTCTGTATTTTGTTACTAAATTGCAATTAAAACTCAGAAAATTGAGAAAAAAAACATTAATACTCATTTCTCTTTATTATTATTATTACTGTTGTTGTTGTTGTTATTTTTACTATTATTAGTATTAATCTTTTCAAGAAAGAACATCAAAGTATACATTACAACACATGAAACGATGACCATAAGCTACATTTTTTAAATGCTTGGGAATCTGAATAAAAAAAACATGTTTGAACCTTCAATTTATAAAAAAATAAAAGTTTGATGTCTTGTCCCCTTGAATCCGCAAATTGCCTGTGCAGCCATGGTCTGGGACTCTGGGTAATCTGAGTATAAAAGGATTAATAACAATTTTCCCCCCAAGGCTTGGTTGATATTACACTTTATCCCTCATATTTCATAAATATACACTTTGTTATCTACATTTTTTCATTATATGACAATAACTTCTGAAATCTTAATTTAAAATATAAAGTATTTATCTTCTAGTAATTTCAATCAATGTGATATTTTTTTACAATTAATAAATATTTTAAATTATCATTTTTTTCCTTCTTGTATATGTAAAACAATATTTCTAAAGAGAGAAAAGTGTAAGACAGAAGATAAAATGTATATTTCTAAAAAAGAATGAGCAAAGTGTAATGTAACCTAAACTTTGAGGGACAAACTGTAGTTAACCCAAAATAAATTATGTTAATGTCAATATGTCATTAACAAAGCTACCTGCTCGGGTGCCCTTGAAGATTACAAACAGAGATGCACCAAGAGAATGTGTCGAAGGATAACCAGTAGCATAAACTTTTTTATGAATGATGATCCTATTGACAATATTGATTTGGTAAGGCTTAGTGGTTGTCAAAGGAGGTTTTGCACCAGTCAAACAGGTTATTGACAACATGCATGTACTATATTAGACTATAGAAGATCTTGATTTGGTTGAGTTCCTCAATTGGTGACTATGTCAAATTGCTGACCTTAGTGCATATATCTCAAACTCTAGACAGATTTTTTCTATAATTCTTGAAAAGTGATTAAAAATGTTTATTTTTATATATAAGTGATTTTTGCATGAATTTTACACTAATTAAAGCCCACATTTTTTGAGAAACTTGAAAGAAACTAAAAAAATTAAATTAAAAAGGTTAACTATTTCTTATTAATTTTTCAAACCTACGTAAGGAAACATTAAAAGTAATAACTTCCGAAAAAGATTATTAGAAGATAAGATATTATACCCCATTCACCCTAGATTAAAAATGATTATATTTTTGGTATAATTTTTTCACTATTTAAAATTTATTATATCTTGCGGATTATCATTTGAACTTTTTTTAGAAAGAGTAGTCTTTTGAAAAAAAAATAAAGGAGCTTGTTGACCACCTAAAACTGCAAAAAAAAAAAAAAAAAGTATATACAAATAAAAATTTTAAATAAATTTTTAATAACTTCTACCAAATTCACTAACATTGGTTCTAAACGACAAATCAAAATAATAAAAAATATTCTTTTAATAATACCAAAACAAGTCGATTATATACTTATTTACAATACACTAAAAGTTGCATCGAAAATATGCAACTCAAAACAAACAGGCCTAACTACAAAATCAGCCCCAAAACTTGGCCAACTCGACTGAGTTTGTCCAAAACTCAGTAATCATTTAAACTTGGCCCCTGAACTTTGAAAAGCTATATAAGTTAGTCCATAAACTACAGTATTAAACAGATGGCATTAGGGGGAAGATGAGGTGGCTTCCTTGTTAGTTGAGAGATGAAGTTAAACCTGGGTATTCGAAAAAGGCGACGACAACTGAAGATAGAGAAAGAAAGGGGCAAATCGAAGATGGCGACGGATGGCTGAAGTGATCATTTCTATAGGGCAAATCTTCCAGTCTTCCCTCCCCCTTCTCCTCCTCTGGTAACTGGGTCTTTTTACCAGAGCATAGTCGAATAAATAATGAATTCGAGGTGCAAATCTTTGGAAATTGAGGCTTGCAGGGACGAGTATGGAGGCGCTAGTCTTGAAGCTCGTCGCTGTCGGCTCAAACCAGAAGGCAGGCACTTTGTGGCTGCCAAAGAGTTCGCTTTTGGCGTCATTCTCGCCACCAAATTTGTCCACATGCTAGCTGGTGGCATGAAAGCTTTCACGACCGCGACATCATCCCCTTCAGGGAACTACTCTCACTACTGGAACATCACCCGGTCATGCATACAAGTTGAGCAGAGCCGTTATCCCCTGCTTCATCAGCCTAGCAAAAGAGTCTCCATCGTCGTCCCTTGTCATCGATTCCAGCAATGTCATCTCCGACCTGTACCGTTCTACTGCTCTCGAATCAAACATTTTCCCTACCGTGGATCCGTATGGCACCATCCTCGGCCACGCTTCAGTTCCGTCGCCCCAGAACTTGCGGGACACGTCACAAGTCAGATCTGAGTCATGACACGGTCAAAAGAGAAATGGAGGTCTTGCTGGGGGGTGCATTTGCCTCTGGCTTTGGTGAAGATAAAACTTGGCCTTCAGAGTCTGATGGTGGTGGCGATGGCTACAGGAAGAAGAAGGAGAAAATTAGAAGGGTAAAGATAGATGGGTGGAGAAAAAGTGAAGAAAGATTGATGGCTGGAGAAAAAACGAAGAGCCAGACATTATGGAAGGACTAAAACTCTAGTGTTCTTTTGGTTTGAGATCTGAGATTTGTGGCTCTACTTTATTTCAAGTTAGGATCAGAAAGGCTCTGGAGCAAGCGGGAGAAAATGAAAGTGAAATTAGAAAAGTCATTGATGCTTTCTGTGTTGAACAACTTGAGATGGTAAATGGTAGATTGATTTGGTGAGCAAAGGCTCAAAAATGGCCGATTTTAGAGTGTAATCTAGTAGGTTCATGTCTAATCGTAAATTGAAGGATTTGAATTGTGAATTATAAGGGTGAGGAATGAGGGAGGAGAAACACAAGTTATGGGAGAAAAAAAAGGCTAAATCGAGGATCTGGACTATAGAACTGACAACATCAGCAATCCAATTGCCACATCACCCCCACCCTAAATGCCTTCCATTAATTACTATAGAAATTGGACTGACTTATATACATTTTCAAAGTTCACGGGCCAAGTTTTATTGAGTAGTGAGTCTTAGACCAACTCGCTCGAGTTGGTAAAATTTTGGGGCTAATTGTGTAGTTAGGCCAATACAATATAGGGTATGAGGGCCAGGCAGCCTACAAATATTATTCCCACAAGCCGCAACCGCAAAACTCTTTTGCTTTGTCTGCGTTGAAAAACATCCCAAGTCAACATTTGAAGATTACGTGTGCGTGGACATGCTCGAGAAATCGAAACCCGGCAGGGGTCTATGGTTTTATATGCCATCCAACTTCACCCTTCAAATCATCCTCATCCTCACTGACTGTCCCAAACTCAACAACAGTTTATATAACGGGTAATCCCAGGCTTTGCTTCCCTTCGGCTCTACTCACAGGCTACCAAGCGACGACTCCCAAATAATCATCATTGGTATTATCTCGGATAATTGAGTTTACTTACGCACGCTTTAAATCTGAAAAAACATTTTATAATTACCTAATTGATTACACTATGCCTTGAAGCTTACATTTCTCTAGAAACCGGTGAAATTCTAATTTAAATTATTTAATAATTATATATTTTTTTTGGCCAAAGAGAAGAAATTTATTGAAAGCGAAACAATCAAGGGAGCTTATTTACAACATCATGGTGAAGAAAAGAAGCAAGAGGGGATAAGGGACTTGCAGTTCACTCCGAAGATCTCATCGCCCTTTTACATGACTTGTCAAGAAGGTCTGCACAACAATTTGCATGCCTAGAAACATACTGAAAAGTGCAAAAAAGGAAATTCCTGCTAAGACTATGTGGTATGTCTGCTACTATTGGCTTTTGCCGTCTAGTCTATTGGTTTCCCTTGAAGAGCTTCCAAAGCCATCATGCTACCTGTCTTCACTAGGGGGTGTTGCACCCATAATCCTGCAGTGCTTCTGATTCCTGTCCTAATTGCCAGCAGCTTAATGACAATAACATTTAGTGCGGAGATATAGTCTCCTCCTACTAGGATTAAAGAACCATCAACGTCCCTTAAAATCATGCCAATACCACCCTATTTAAGACTAGAACTCCAAGCACCATTAGTATTAAGCTTGGGAGTACCCTTAGGGGGTTTAACCCAATGCATATTTGCTGTGTTAGGTCTAGCACTTACATCTGGCTTGCGCACAGTTTGCCAATACTCGTGAACATCCTTCCGAATACAATGCAGGGCAAATTTAGGATCAGGCTTCCTCCCTTAGAAGATTGCAGCATTTCCGCCCTTCCAAATATGCTAGCAAACACAAAAAGTTTGAGAAAGCAACAGCTCCCCTCCATGGTCTTGGCTATTTTTGCAATTTTGAGCATCCAAATTTGCAGAAGTCATAATAACTGATCTATTTACAATATAGTTAGCTGCTCCAAACCATACTCCTAGAGTCCAATCACACAACAGAATAACATGCTCATTGGTTTCTAGTAAACCATAGAAGAGGCACAAAAGGCTACATTGACATCTTTGTTTGAACAAGTTGTAGTTAGTAGCAATGGCATTCTAGCAGAATCTCCACAAAAGTTAAGGATCTTAGGTGCGCACTTCATTTTCCACATGACTTTCCATAAACTTGGATGAGGCTGGAATGAAGTTGAGGCATGCACTCTAACACTGTTTCTTTGAAAGGCATAGGCAGATTTAACTGTGAGATCACCAGATGTTGTACAAGGCCAGACAATCCTATCATTATTCTGGGCATTACCTATAGGCACCTCTAAAATTGCCTGTTTTGCTTTTCCTGTAAGCCATTCCTCCACAGATTCCAAATTCTAACTAGAACCAGACTGATACATAATATGGCTTACTGGAAGATTCATAAGCTCATCAGGGAGGTTTGCAGGCACTACTAAACACTGACCGGGGATGCTAGGCAACCATGGATCTTCCCAAAGTCTGACTGAGGCCCTATTCTAAACTTGCCAACAATACTTGTTCTTGATGATGTCCTACCTAACAGCAGGCTACTCCAACCCCATGAAGGTCTAGAACCTTTCCCAGCATGGAGAAAGTCAGTGTTAGGGAAGTACAAACTTTTTAGCACTTGGACCCAAAGCTTTTTAGGATTTTTCAGAGCTATCCAGGCCATCTTAGGAAGCAGAGCCTTATTAAAAGTTTCTTGGTTGAGTTAGAGTTTCCCAGCTTCTCCAGTGAATTTTATTCCCATTTTTTGAGTAGCCCCACCAGAAATTAGCAATATGTGCATTCTTCTTATTGCACCATGTTTTTGGGAACTTGAAACATTGCATGGGATACACCTGAATGGACATACCCACTGACTTAACCGAAATTTCTTTGCCAGCATGGGAAAGTAATTTTCCTTTCCAACTTTGCAGCTTCTTGAGTACTCTGTCCCTTACATAAGAAAGAGCTTCATTATCAATTAGCTATAAAAAATATTCAAATATTCATTATATGATATTTTTTATAACTAATTGATATTTAAAAAATATTTTTTTGCATTTTTAAAGAGCAAAAATGAATGATTTAAAATATCCATTAAACATAAAAAAGTAATAAACATAATGAAATTACTGGTACATAGTGTGCTGTAATATCAAACTAAATTCATGAGTAACTGCAAAATTATCTAAATTTAAATATACTCTACATATAATGCAACATTCAGTAATAGTCATCTCCGCATCTTAGCTTGCTTTGCAAGGGCTTTGCTCTGTCATGGTTCTAGTTCAAGTTCAAGACACCTCTCCCCCTTCCCTAACTCTTAAAACCCTCAATTTTATAGTAGGTAGACAAATTTGAGCATAAAAAAGAAGAAAAACATTTTATTTTTTAATATAAAAACATCTTTACAATTTTGAATGATATTGTATGAATAAGTGAAGAAGGCAGGAGTCTGAGTCATGAAATCCTCTTTCCATTTAGTGTCCCTTTACTACTTCTACAAAGCGGATAGGAAAAATAAACATTCAGCAATATTTTATTACATATATTTGTAAACTCATATAGGTAAAAGACATAAGATTTGAAAACAATATTTTATGATTAATACAACAGAAGGAAGTAACTCGTAAAATGCATAGTACGAATTGTAGGCGCAAATTTTATATGAAGAGATAACACTTAAAACTAATTATAATAATATGCTCCAAATTTATAAAGTATTGTACGCTAGCTAGTCTAAAAAATTCTAGCGCTGCTTTCCAACTGGTTTTTTTGGTGTTTTCATCTCATTTCTCCTCCCCTCCCAACGCTTTTAGTTTGGTTCGTAATCCAATCCAAGTCAAACTAATTAATTTATTATCTTTGTTCCACATGATCAACTATCCTTTATCTTATATTTTTTTACTCTTTTTCCTTGATTCTCCTTCAACTTATTTATTACCATTAATAAGAATATCATTTATTTCTTTCATTCTTTTTTACAAAACTCATTTATTACCATTGACAAGAGCGTTTCTAGTTCTTCCGATGCTTTATAGTGGATAAACCATGGTGATTTATTTTTAGTGTTAGTGGGTTAGCCAAAGGTCGGAGGGTGAAAAATAACAGGCATCAATGATTAGATTTTCTGAAGTAATGGATTGAATGATAATGTCAAATTTTTTTAATTCATTATATTAGACTTTATGCTAGCTGATCTACTACTAGGGGTTAATTTGTCTTTTATTTGGTTGGATACTCTATTATTCATTTCAACTATTTGGTCATTTTCTATCCAAGCTTTGTTAAGTTGTCTGTGAGTTATCTATTTGAGATTTATTCTAATTTACATGGAATGTTTAGCTTGAATTAATTCTTTTCCTTTCATTTCGTGTCATAGTAAAAGTAGTTTTTTTAAATGGCCAAGTTTATATTTCATTGTTCCTTAAAATTTTGTTATTGATTTGTAAGATATCATTTGACTCAATTTTGATAAGAATAAAGCATCTTTTACAAAAAAAAAAAAAAAACTAAAATATAAATTACAATATTTGAAACTTGAGACAGAGATTTTGGATGATTGATTCTTTAGTGTGCTTTCCATATACATGATCCTCTAGTGTGCTTTCCATATACATGATCCTCTCATTGATGTTTTAAGCTTTTAGCAGAAATGCGAGGGACTTCCTTGTGATTAGGAACTCTGGACTTTTTCTTGCGCAACCACAAACCGATATTTGTCAATGCTTTTCTCATGCTTGGATTTCTGATTTTTATGTTCCCTACTACTCTTGCTATGTTACTCACCACATTCTTCAAACCTAGTCTTGAAACTAAGATTTGA
The DNA here is from genome assembly GCA_039654915.1 of Aquilaria yunnanensis. Lineage (NCBI taxonomy): Eukaryota > Viridiplantae > Streptophyta > Magnoliopsida > Malvales > Thymelaeaceae > Aquilaria > Aquilaria yunnanensis. The sequence continues at coordinate 92,045,993 of CM077596.1, read as the reverse complement.
TTTTGTTTGGCTTTGTTTTCTCCTCATACTAGGTAGTTGTGCTTGATCAACTGGAATAGTCGGAGAAATTTTTTTTTTCTCTCTCTGGTTTTGCTTCTTTGAATTTTTCATGTGTCTTGCATCTCTAACCTAAGGACTATTTATAGGTGGAAAGAAGAGATGATTTGGTTCAAGAAAATCAAAATGTGACAATTATTGCTTAATTATATCTTATTTTTCTCTTAAAAATAATTAAGATGATAATTATCAATTTTAATTATATAATTATCAACTAAAAAGATAATAGATAAAACGGTTTGTAAGCTTCAAGAAACTTCGGCCATGTACGTTTTTGCTTCTTTGGGTTCTCGTAAGTAACTTGTAAATCCATTGGAAAATGGATCCTAGTAGGCATTTAGTCCAAGTTGCAAATTATGAATTTGCATTCCGGGGGATTACGTTGTGCATTTTTAAGCTCAGAAAATTGAATCGACTTTGGAATTCTATAAATTAATTTTGAATGGGCTGAATTTTAAAATCAAGTTTAATTCATTTTCTTTACCCAATAAATTTTGAATTCTACACTAATCAATTTCAATGCTGCCTTGTTCGTGAACTGTTTTTGTGATGAGCGTTAGAGTTTTTAATACTTTATTGGATTGTGGAAATGAAATTGCTGAAGCCAAAAATTAAATGCTACAATTAAATAACTTTTTCAAAATTTTAATACTAATTACTAACACTAATAACAAACACGGCCACTATATCATTGAAATCGGCTGCATGAATCTTATCTCCTTTTTCAATTGGTTTGCCAAGCTTTTTAAATAGGTTTTTTCATGTGCCAGGTTTTAAAGTAGATTATTAAGAACAAAAATAATTTATTCTGTCCTTAAACTATTTTTTTTCATGGAATGTCATTCATCACACTAACTTTAGACAGAACAGTATCTATGTAAAAAATGAAACATTAAGGTACAGAGGATAGTTTGCTGAATATTAAGCTTTAAAATTTGCCTCGAAGATACTGTACTAGGAAAAAAAAATTCATGAATAATTTAGGAAATCTCAATAATCATGCTTGCAGATCTGAAGAAAGAGACTAAAATAACAAATCAACAAATTAACTAGACGTAGAAATATAATAACTCAAACCATTTTATTGAATGAGGGAAAGATGAGAATGTGGTAAAAATTATTGTACATGGGCGTTAGTCTTGGAGTTCAATTAATCTCATGGGAGATAAGATTGAGTGGTTTATTTCTTATTGAAAGGAAAGTAGTAGCGGTCGATGAAGCAAGGAGAGGCAATAGTATTAGCAAGTAGATGGGTAGGGCTTCTATCTCATTTTTCAAAGAAAACTACAATTGGAGGTTTCTAGAGTTTACAGAAATAAAAAAATCAAATTGATCAAGCATAATAATTTCGAAAAGTGTGAGTTTGCAAGGGTGGCACTAATTTCATCATTTGATTGGTTCTTTGTCTATGAGTGCAAGAGGATTCGATTGTATGTGTGGATGATGTGGTGGGATGGGGTTTATTTGGCATCCAAAAGAAAAGGTCCCAGTGAAGCATAGAGGGGATGGGTTATGATTGTCTGGGAAGGAAGGATGGGGTGAGCTAGGAGGAAGAAAGAATAAGTAATCGTGGTGTGAAAGGCATGGTCAATGAGGTTTGGAGATAGAGTGTTTGTGTTAGAGAGAAGGCGCAGTCAGACGAGGAAGCACAATGGGCTGTGAGTAGGTCATCTAGCAATAGGGTAGACAAGTCAACCTTGACTGGAGTTGCATTTGGTGATGGTAAACCAGGGAATCGAGGCGGCGGTGAGTGTAATTCCTTTATATGACCGTTATAAGGTAAGTAACTAGATTAGGGTTGCTTAAATTAAGTTGGTTGTGGGTTGGAACAATGGTAGAGTTGGGCTAAAAATATTTAAAAACTCCAATGGGCATGATTTGGTCTATGGTAGGCTAGAGAATAGAGTTCCCAGTGATTTCGTTTAGTGGTAGTTCTAGGATTTTTACAAAAGAGTTCGCAACACACACACACACACACACACTAAACCTTATAATGAAGCTTATAAATTAGCATATAGAATATAATGATTGAAAAAAATTAAGGAAGAAAATCTAAAATGTTTTGATTTAGTGTTTATTTTTTCTGCCCTTGGTTGAATTGTTTTAAAGAAATATGGAAAAGATGAACGAGATATTCATATTATATAGAATATAAAAGACAAAAGTTCCCTTTTAGCCCATAAACTTATACATTTATTTTTACCTGGTTTATTGACTTTATCTTGTGCGCAGCTAACTTATTAATTTTTTCATATGTTCGAAGAGAAATGAGGGTGGAAAAAAATATATGAATCCTAGATGGCAATAAATATGAAAGTTCATAGGTCAAAATAGAACTTCTGTCATTCTAATTATTAACAGAGAGAAGACACTGATCCAACTTTTTTATTTTTATTAAGTTAAAAGGAGTATATTGTTTTGTTCTAATAAATATTTTAGAAATTATGGGGATCCACAAAAAATTAAAGGAGGGTCTAATTGCTAAATCATGTATTCTATTAACATATTTCTGGAAAGGGAGGTCCATGGGCCCTGTATTATATATAGATATGCCTTTGATTCTATTGGGTCAAAAGATGTAGAGAAGAATGGGTCTATTTTTCGGTATGGGGGCTAACAAAAACAAGATAAATTCAATGGTAAGGGAAACATGTAATAAGAATTATTCTCATTTAATCTTCCTTGAGATTCTTCTAATTTTGAAAGCAGTGGACAAGCCGTGAGGACAGGATTAAGGGAGTTTTGAGTGGTCTTCAAAAAATTAAGCATTAAAAGATACTGGGTCCTCAAATTGTGTTAAGGAGAGTTTTGGAGGTGTGAGGGCTCGTGCTTGTAATATAGGAAGTAAAGGTTCCAATCTTAATATCAAGTCCTATGATGATTTTGATGAATTAGCATTGGATATGTTTGAGAATCTTGATAAAGTTAAGAAGTAAAGAAAGATGGGAAAAATGATGGGATTGCGGTGAAAAAGATTGGTGTTGAAATGTAAATTGAAAAGAGTGGAATGAAAGTTTAAAGGCTAGTTTTTATTTTTTATTTTTTACTTTTTTGGGGTCTTAGAGGGTTTGAGTATTGGTGTTTTAACTTCTATTTTCTTGGTGTTGCTAGGGAATGTTGAATTTATTTTGGTATTAGAAGTTTTTGAAAGGGATATTGGGTTTGATTTATAATATAGGAGGTCGGTGTACTTTTATATTTTTAGGGTATTCTCGGGGGCGATATGTTCTAATATCTTGTTAGACCTAGAAGTTGTACTTTATACTTATATTTAATAATATTTATTTTTGCTATTAAAAGAAAGGAGTTCAGATAAGTAGGAATTAATACTCGTTGTGAGTATGATGGGTTTATGGTGTAGTATATCCTCTATCCCCATCATCAATACAAATATTATTTCAAAATTTTCAAAATTCTTCTTAACTTTTTCATGTCTAAGGAAAAAAATGTTTATTAATTTTCCCTTTATAGGTAGTCTTGTGTGTGTATATGTATATATGTTTTGGCCATAAAGTAATTTTGTCATTAATTTTTTTTATTATAAATTTTTCATTCACATTTTGTGTAGGAGTAAATCTACCACCATAATAGTATTTTGGAGTAAAATAACCACTTCATCAAGTGAATATTCGATCGAAGGAGAGAATATTTTGTCAAAAATGGAATGTGTGGCATATGATACTTAAAATGACAACCAAGTCATCAAAATGCAAAACATATTGGAAATTTAAAGATGGAAAAAAGTGCAAATTTCCCCCTTTCATTTTGACTGTAAGGCGATTTTGTCATCAAATTTGTTTTTTTGTTACAAATTTATCATCCATGTTTTGTGTTAAGAGTAAATTTAGAAATCAAGGATTTGGGAAGAATGAATTTTGGAGTAAAATAACCACTTCATCAAGTGAATATTCGATTGGAGGTGAGAATATTTTGTCAAAAATGGAATGTGTGGCATATGATACTTAAAATGACAACCAAATCATCAAAATGAAAAACACCTTGGAAATTTAAAGATAGAAAAAAGTACAAATTTACCACTTTCATTTTGATCGTAAGGGGATTTTGTCATCGATTTTATTTTATTTTTTGTTGCAAATTTGTCATCCACATTTTGTGTTAAGAGTAAATTTAGAAATCAAGGATTTGGGAAGAATGAATTGGGGATTAGGAATTTAGGTATCATACCAAATTGGCATTGTATTTCGTGAGTTGAGAGGAAATTCGTGATCGAAGATGAGTTCACAGAGGAGTTGGATGGTTGGTGATGTTTTGCTCTGCTTATGATCCAAAATTGGATGGTTTGAGTTTGGATAGCTGGTGATGGTAAAAATTTATAGGAATTCCCACCAAAGATGGATAGTTATGGCTAATTTAAATAAGAGAAACCTGAGACAACATTCACTGAAAAACGCCTAAAGAGAAGTGATGTTGAAAGTGGAGATAGGTGTATGCTTGGAAACCATGGCAGTTTGAGTCAAAATTTTGGTGCTCGTCACAGCATCGACTAAAGCTCGTAAACACCACCAAAGTCATGACCGAGATCATTGCTACCAGGATGCCCATTATGAACAAACACGCTCAAAATAACATTGCACTCCTTTGACTTTAAATTCTCTTTGCCATGTCACACATTTCGTTATCCACCGTGATGTATTTAATGGATAGTAATAGATTTGCTCCAATACAAAATGTAGATAAAAAATTTGAAAAAAAAAGTTGATAACAAAATCTCTCTATTACCAAAATGACCGTGGTAAATTTGCATACACGTATACCTACATTCATATGTATATATAAAAACTACCTTATAAAAACTCTAGGTTTTATTCTTCTTACCAACACATGAGGTTATATGCAATGAATGAATAAGTAGACAAGTAAAATTTTTGCATATCGGTCTGGCGATAAATGGGTAGAACGTGAATAAACAAAATCATATCGAATATATCGATTATTTAACACACCGATATAAGAATTACACCATTTTATTTGTATCCTGCGTATAAACGTTCTTAGATAACTAACAACTCATCGGATATGTTAATGGATAGTGTGTTTTTTTTTTTTTGGTAAGGTTAATGGATAGTGTCTTTATCGAACAAAGTCATTATCTAGTACTGTAAGCTCTAAACATAGTGGATCTTCTAAACTTGATAAAGCTAAAAAAGAACCTAATGAGAAGCAACTACCAAAAACTGTAATCTAAATTCACAGAAAAACAGATGGCCTGTTTTTAGCTTGTTGGTGACGAATTGACAGCACAAGAATGAAAACATGGGCGGTGACACTTCCACTTCTGTCTAAAAACAAACACATGTAATTATCTGGATCACCAAGGAAAGGTGGCTGACGTGTCAAAAGGAACTCGATGCCCCATCGCTCTCCCCTGAAAAAGAGTCACCATCTCTAACTGGCCAACAGGATCAACTGAAAATCAGCAAGAATTTTAGTGTCAAGCAAAGTAAACCCATTAAAGAAATCCGTTCAATTCCAACAACAGCTAAAAAGGTTTTCTCAAATGCACATTAAAATCTCAATTTATGACTATTAAATTCACCTCCTTCATTGAATATAATAGGACAAGGTTCTGTCTCCCTCACATGTGCTCACACCACCTCTGCTCCAAAACTGGTCTCTCGTTAAGGTGGTTGGAGAGTTGTTTGCTGGCTGTCACTTTGGTAATGGTACTTTAGCTTGTGTGAGTTTGTTTATGCTCCCTTTTTTATGATTTTGGGCTTGTTTTTGTTTTCTGAGTCGGTTTTGATTGAACTCATCCACAGTAGAAACGTTTCTACTTCTACCCAACATGCAAATCTTGAGACTTTCTCAATTTGAGACCTTAAGCGTTAAAAAAGCCGGTTGCTTTGATTCCTTTCGGCAGCGTGAGACGCATTTCGAGATCTTTGTTGGCCACCGCGAATCTACCACCGGCCTCCGTTGGGCTGCTTCTGGGTGTTCTGTAATCTAGCTCGGTTTCTGTTCTTGCTTCAAATTTTTCTGTCTCCTTTAAGAAGTTCAGATTTTGTGATTTATGGGCTGAAAATGGTTGCGCCGACGCTCCTTTGGTTGGTGAAACTCTGTCACATTGGCCTTGCTATTGTCGTTCCTGGTTCGTCAGGTACATTTCTCTAGTTTCACAGCGTTTGCTTTATTATTGGGTGCGTTTGTTCAAACCCAGTTGCTCGATTTATATTTCAGTTAATGGATTCTTGTGGCTCAGTCAACAGTTCTAGGAAATGGGTTGATTATATTTCATGTTTTGTGTTTGTATGATCAATCGACATAGTTGGAGAAGGGTTCACATATTTAGTGATTTGTAGAGTTCTGGGAAATGTAAGAGTAGTTGAGTTCCAACAACTTGAATATAGCATCTTAAATGGGTCAAAAACGTGATCGTAGTTACTGAACTTACAATGCTAAAGGTAACGGAAGCATCAGACAATGCCTCCTCCTCCTAGTCCTTGTATACCAATAGGTACCAGAATTTGCCTCTCCTCTCATGCCCTGGTGACCAGGGCACACTGTCGTTGCCTGTTCCTTTGCTGTTCTTTCATTGAGGGACAAATGTCACCACTTTTTGGTTGCCAATGTCATAATGCTGTCCCCGTTCTAGCTTAGCATCCATTCAGTTTTACTTATTTCAACATGGAATAGGAAACCTTTATGATCTGATTTCTGCAGGTGAATATTGTACAGCAAACAGTGCTGTATCATTTTGTTCTAGAAATTTTTTTTTTTCTCTAGCATTCTGATAGTGAGACCTTTCCCTTTGTGTTTATGTTCTGGTTATGCTGTGAGGAATTAGCATGGTTACATCATCTTTGTTTTACGCTTGATGTAAAATTTATTCTGCTGATCAGGCTGGATTTATGGGACTTAAAGGTGAAAAAAAACATATTTCTAAGAAAGGGCTTTCATTAGTTTCATAAAACACTCTAGAATGGTATTAGGATTTTATTTTATGTTAACCTACAAGTATTTCCTTATGAATTTACATTGATGTCATATCATCCAATTTTCCTGTTCCAAAGATGGATACATCCCACCTTCCCCTTCTTTCATTTTAGGTAAAGAAGGAATGCTAGATCGTGTTCAAGAAAAGAGCACAGCTTATAGGTCACCATTGGAACCAAATGGTAACTTCAATAAACCTATACATGTTTGTTAGTCCTTCACTGAGTTGGCCAGTAAAGCATTTTTTGTTGAAATCAGGATTAGCTTTCAGTCTAGCACCGGGAATGTTACCTGTTGCATCAGCCCCAGTGGCTAAAACTACTGAAGGGCCTGTAAGTTCCTCATCACCTGTGACTTCAGTAGAATTACCCCCTCATACTATGGCTCGCCCTCCATTTGTGGCTCCAATAGCATCACTTCCAGCTCCTCCACCTCTCCATTTCCAAGTACCTATTCCATCTGTCTTACCATCTTCTCCTCAAGTAGTGGCGGTTGACAGCTCTCCCGTTGCATCACCAGGTAGGTACATGATCAGTGGGGTTTTCATTTTTTCTGCTCTTCCATTTCCATGCCTACATTGATCTGAATAAGCTGCTTTTACCATACAAGCAGGTCCAGTTGCATCGCCTCCAAGGCATTCTCCAGAAACTTCACCTTCTGTTGACCAATGTAAGCTTACTAATTTGAAAAACCTTGTGGGAATCTAGTAATGGAGTTTTTAAGGTTATGATTAGCAGTTTTAAGGTTATGATTAGCAGTTTTTGTTTGCTGCAGCCCCTGATCGAATATCATCACACAGTTCTCCACAAAATCCACCTGCTGACACCCAATGGAAGAAAAATGCTACCCCACCAAGTATCAATCTAAATAACTTTATTAACTAATTTAGCAAACATAAAATTCGAGTTCAATTTTGATTTAGTTACTTGTTTTCTAACTTGTAGCTAGTGCACCACAAAGTTCACCAGCCATTCATTCCAGGAGACACAGTGCTATACCAGTGCATATTAATAAGTCAAACATGTCACGTTATAAGGCTCCCATTTCAGCGCCTATTCTTCCAGGTATGTCATAGCACTTCAATTTGTATGTTATTAGGGAACCCATAATCAAGTTCAAGTTGGAATATCTCCACCTATCCTATGTTGGTTTCTGCTGCTTTGCCAATGAGAAATCCAACAGAAGTTGCACCATCTGTTAGCTCCAGTAGTTCAAACTTGGTGACAGTTTGCTAGCGAATCCCTCAAAAGAGTAACACTCCCATGCTAGAGCTGGCCACTTCGGGTGTGTAACTGTTAGTTGAATGGGTCAAACGTAACTATATTCTGAAATTACCTGATCCCTGCTGTTTATGGATGAGATTTTGTATCTGTTTTCTTGCCTCTTCTCCATATGTTATATGAGCTGCATCTCTTTAAGTTAGAAGAAGATTGCACTTGCAATCCACCAGAAGAGGCCTTCATACTACCTTAACAGAGTACATCTGTGTTATTTATTATGTCTATTATCATATATGTGATGTTACTCTTATTTTACATCCTAGAAATTTATTTATTTTTTTCTTGATCTTTGATTCTCTGCAAAGGAAAATGGTTATAACTGGGTCAATATACATTTGAAATTGCATAATTGCTTGCTGTTCTCTTCTTTATATTATTTTTCTCTTTTCTTTTGTTCTCTGAGCAAGCAGATCCTGCTGCATCTCCAATATCAGCTCCACTCAAACCTAAAACTGATGGAGTTCCAGTTGTTTCACCTTCAAATCAAACGCCCAAGGCATTACCACCATCAAACCATTCCCCCAGAAAAGGTGGGTTTAGGAACCACAAATTGCCAAGTGTGCTGAACCTGGTGAACATTTTTATTTATGCCATTGCAGGTTTTGTTACTGCTGAAGCTCCTACACACAAAGCTGTGAGACAATCAAATAATCCCCCTGGTCCTCATTTTCTACCTCCTGACTCTCCTCCAAGTTTGGGATATTATGCTCCTGCCGTATCACCGTCAAACTCATTTCATAAACATCAGGGATTAAGGAATAAATTTAACAGCCCTCATGCACCAGCTTATTTGGCTTCACCTCCTTCAAAACAGCAAGGTCTATCAATATTTCATGCTTTTTAATTTTGCTAGATAGTTTAAGTCTTTTTGTTCACCCTTTTGACATTTTTTTAATGCTCTCCACTCAGGACCAATTAGCTCTCCTTCAGTCTTTCCTGGGAAAAAACAAAAACACTTTGCTCCACCTACTAATCCTGGTAACGTAACAGCACATCCCCAACTAGTGCTTTATACGATAGCATGACTGTGTTGAGATTCTTTTGATTTTGGTTTCTAACATTGTTCCTGCTCTCCATTTTCTTCAGTTTTACCTTCCAAATATCCTGGTCGACCTCAAATTTCACCTGCCCCCTCACCTTCGCTGGCAACTACAACAAGTCCGGCTGAAAGTAAGAAATCTGTGTTTCTTTCGTAGTCATTGTTCAGATTATCCCTTTTTCCCTTTTTATTTAAATCTATATGGTAATCTTACGTCATGAGTTGTTTTCTTTTCTAAAGCACCTGTTATATCCCAAAAAGTATCTCCTTCTGGCATATTGTCAAGGACTCCAAAGGTGCCACTTAGGCCACCAGTCCAGGCTTTCCCACCTCCACCCCCAAATGAAGGTGAGTACCCACTCCCCCAGTCAAGTTTCTGGTGTTTCTGCTATTTGTTTCTGCCTTTTATCTGCTCACTTATCTGATTACATATGCAGATTGTGCTGCAATAATCTGCACAGAACCATTAACAAATCGACTTCCTGGCTCACCATGTGGCTGTGTCCAGCCAATGCAAGTTGGACTGTGCCTAAATGTTGCTTTGTACACTTTCTTTCCCTCAGTCCCTGAACTAGCATCAGAAATCTCTGCTGGTGTTTTCATGAAGCAAAGTCAGGTTCGGGTTATAGGGGCGAATGCTGCCAGTGAACAACCGGAGAAGACAATAGTGCTTATTGACTTGGTACCAATTGGCGATAGATTTGACACAATGACAGCCTTTTTAACTTTTCAAAGATTTTGGCATAAACAAGTCATCATAAAAGCCTCACTTTTTGGTGATTATGAAGTTCTTTATGTGAACTATCCAGGTTTCATCCTCCAGTCTCAAGATTTATTTTTCTTTTAGCCCATTTTTTTTTCATATTTCTTTGATTCTTTAGAAGTTCGATTCTGGGCGCTATTCATTAAAATACATGCAGGTTTACCGCCTTCTCCACCTTCGCCGCCTTCAAGTATTGGTATACTTGATGACGGGCCATATCCCGCTAATGACAATAATGCGGGACTAAAGCCTCTAGGGGTTGCTGTGCGAAAAAAGCTGCCCAAAAATGCTCTTGGTCGTGGAATGATTGCTGTTATTGTTCTGTCAACATCTGCGGCATTGGTTCTATGCTCCGCTGTTGCATGGATCTTTCTTTTTAAACATAGGGATTGCAGTACCCAACTATCTTCAAAGCCACATTCTTTGCAACAGTCGCTTGCAAAAGCATCAGGTATTATTACTGAATTGAGTCGGTTATTCATTGTTTTCCTCATCAAGTTACAGGGTTGGGTCTCTGTTGATTTGCATAAACTACGTGCAGTAATGCTGCCTGTGCATTTATGAATTACACAACTCATGATTGTTCTATTTTACAGTATTAGTTGCATGTTCAAGCATAAAGTTTTGACAGTTCAATTTCCTGATTTTTCTTTTTTAACAATTTGAAGGGCATTTAGCGATAGTGTTTGTAATTTGAGTAGTATTTTAGAATGTGGACAGCTTTTTGTCAAAAAGACCTTTAATCTTAGTACTTAAGATGTATACACATACACATACACATATGCAGACTTCAACTAGAAAAATGTTCGCAGTTTTGAATCGTTGCTTGTTATTGCGCTTCTAAGTGGGCAACATTTATAATTGTAAGCTCATCTCTTAAAAACAATGAAAGGGGCAATTGTACACTTGGCATGCAGCAAACTTTTGATGATTTGCATTTTCAATATGTTAACCTGCTGTCATGGATGGACTGCAGATTCAAGACGACGTTTTCCCTTCTCACTTGATCTAAAAAGGACATGATTTGGCAGGTTCAGGTGGATCGATGATAGGTAGTGGCCTAACTTCAGCTTCCCTCTCATATGGTTCTAGTATCGTAACTTACAGTGGATCTGCTAAGACCTTCAGCGCTAGTGAGATTGAGAGAGCAACGAACAACTTTGATGCTTCCAAAATACTTGGAGAAGGGGGCTTTGGACGTGTTTATAGTGGCGTTCTTGAAGATGGAAGCCAGGTAGCTGTCAAAGTACTAAAGAGAGATGATCAACAAGGCAGCCGAGAATTCTTGGCTGAAGTTGAAATGCTAAGCCGTCTTCACCATAGAAACTTGGTGAAGTTGATGGGCATATGTACGGAAGAACGGATCCGCTGCTTAGTTTATGAACTTATTCCAAATGGCAGTGTGGAATCCCATTTACATGGTGAGTCTAGTGTAACTTGGTAGCTATCTTTTCTCTTTCAAGGCTAATACATTTTCTGTGCCCTTAATGAATGACCTTTTAAAATTGCTTTGTTTTCTCCTCATTTTTAGGAGTTGACAAGAAACTGGCAGCACTTGATTGGGATGCTCGTATGAAGATAGCCCTTGGTGCTGCTCGCGGTCTAGCTTACCTCCACGAAGATTCGAGTCCATGCGTCATACACAGGGATTTTAAAGCAAGCAACATCTTGTTGGAGCATGATTTCATGCCAAAAGTATCAGACTTTGGTTTGGCTCGAACAGCCATGGATGGGACCAGGCATATATCAACCCGCGTCATGGGAACTTTTGGGTACAAAATCTCTTCTAGGCCTTTTCTTCTTTCAGTAAGCTCATCCTAATTCCAGTGCATCTGACATGTGTTAAGAACATGGTGTGGAAGACCATTTTGGTTTACAGCTTTTCTGTACATGTCACAGATTTTTTCTGTTACAAAAGTATTTCTGATTCTCTGACATGTGAATTCCTGCTGAATATTGCATCCAGCTACGTAGCTCCAGAGTATGCAATGACAGGACATCTTCTTGTGAAGAGTGATGTCTACAGCTATGGTGTAGTCCTCCTTGAGCTGCTAACAGGGAGAAAACCCGTTGACATGTCACAGCCACCTGGTCAAGAGAACCTAGTTTCATGGGCTCGTCCACTCCTTACAAACAGGGAAGGGGTGGAATCAATAATCGATCCAACTCTGGGACCAACTGCCCCGTTCGATAGTGTGGTCAAGGTAGCAGCAATTGCTTCAATGTGTGTTCAGCCAGAGGTGTCAAACCGGCCATTTATGGGCGAGGTTGTTCAAGCCCTGAAACTAGTGTGTAATGAATGTGACGAGACCAAAGAGGTAGATTCTAGAAGTTTGACTGCCGATGATGATTCATCCATTGATATGGCTGCTGATGTCAGTATGAGTTCAAGGCAACTAACTCATCCTCCTGAGAGCCATTACTCAGTCCCGAGTTATGATTCGGATCCTGAGACAGAGAGGGGTTTATCAGTATCAGAAGTATACAGTGGATCAGCCCCAGGCAGATATGGTCATCCGTTTGGGTCATTGAGGAGGCACTCTACCTCCAGTCCTCTGAGGACTGCGAGGAGCAGGCAGTTGTGGCAGAAAATGAGAAGATTTTCTCACGGTGCAGTGAGAGATCATGGGGTGATGTTCAGATTCTGGCCGGCTTCTCGCTAACCTTACCTTGTACATACAGAATTCGTCTTCTCAGGCAAGCATCTGGTGCCCGTGCAGCAAGCAGATAAAGTATGTTGCTGCAGTTTGAAATCAGAACAAAGCTTCGAAGATGAGTTATTTGAAAGTGAAAGCTGGTATAAGCTCTCTGATGCTGGTGCTTCTCTAGGTCGATTTGATGGTTTTATCGACCGCTACAGTCTGAAGCCGTGTATGGCATTCGAAGGTAACAACTAACTATTGAGCAGTGGAGATTTGATGAAGCATTCATTAGGCTCACTTGGCAAATGCAAGGATTGTCTCATCTTCAGTATTCTGAATTTGGTTAGGTTTCGGCAGCGGTAATAAGACGTCACTGGACCTCTTTCTTGTTTGCCAAGAATCATCTGTGTCTGCTTAAGGTTAACTCTCTGCAGCCAAAAGCTGCACTTTTCTTCTAAGGAAGCTTAGCTTTGTAATTTCCTTTCCCCTCGACCTCGCTATCATTTTATGTGAAGTCGAATCCAATCTCAAGGATTTTGATTTTAACATTTAGGCTACCTTTTGATGGAAAGAATCAGAAGATCGCAGAGAATCCATCAGCTCAACTTCTACACATCTTCTTATTAGAAAAATTAGTTCAAACCCATAATATATTTGCAATTGTTCTCTAGGATGTGCTTGTCATGACACGTATGATTATATTTGCAAGCTCTATAAACAGTTCTTTTAGAAAAGCACTGTTTATGTTTTGAATATTGTAGGATAATTGAAAGAGCTGTGCCACACTTACAAAAAATTTTACAAAACATGAATTCTTTAATCTTGTGTAATAAACTGCAATTGGACAATTTAAATATAAGTGGATTATACACACAATTCTGTTCAATCGAAAGAAGATTTTATTAGAAATATTTGTAATTCTAGCATTATTCTAAATTAAGTTTAGATGCATGCTAGAATTACAACAATCTTTGCAAACTACTTAACGAAACAGATGGAATTGAAGCTGGAAATGGAAGGAATGTGGTTGCTACAGAGAAGATCTCGAAACTTGTGTAGACTTACAAGCGATCAGAAGGAATGTATTGATGACTTTTGCCAACTCAGCATCCAATGTACATCATCTAACACCCCCGTTTTGCTGCCACATTATCTTTTAACATTGGTAGAAGAATGTAAATGTAATTGAAGTTTTTACCTATCTTGTTATTCAGTAAATACTTCAACAACCAAAGCTTTGACTCAATACTTAAAATTTGTGGTTATTGACAAAACATTCAAAACTCATTTCCTTATTTCTTATGTTATACTGGTTCGGTGACCTTTTGGGTCCTGAAAAAGCAGACATTCTTTCATTCCATTAACTATAATGTACTTCCTATTTTTATAATTATATAAATACTTCTGATTACTAAAATAAAAAAATTTGAGGGGTTAGAGTGGATGACCAAGATGGGGGAGCCTGAAACTAGTCGGAGGGGTTAGAGTAGATGGCCAAGATGAGGGAGCATGAAATTGGGTTGAGAGTGCCATGTACTGGATTGCTATAGTCTAGAAAATTCGGCTTAAAGACCATTTCATCCACTGAACTTTGTTAACTTGAACCTTTTATTTTTAAACTTTAATTCGGGTTTATTCAATTTTCAAATTTTAGAATTTGGTATTTTTTACCCTCTCAGCCCACTTAAATGACTTTGTAAGTTATATGAGATCGAAATAAAAATAAAATAGAAGATGAAGGACTAGCCAACCATTTGACCCGGGCTTTTATGTTATTTTGATTATCTACTTCAACCTTCTTCAAGGAATCACCACCTATATAATCTACATAATTCAACCAATATTTTCATTGAAATATGATTTATTTAATTCTAGTACCTAACTCGTTCACAGAACTAGATCTTTATATAGAAAAAATGACTAGTTAGTACTTCATCTTTCTTTTTATCTTCCTTTCGGTTCTCATATGGCTTAAACATCTATTTAAGTAGAACTACAGATAAAATGTACAAATTTTCAAATTTTAGGGGTGGAAGAACTAATTCAGAAAAGTTCAGGGGGCAAAAGGGGTTTTAGTCCAGAAATTCCCTCTGGGGTCCAGAATCAAAGACTTTGAGAAGTAAAAGGCAGGCAGGCAGGCTCATAGCCATCGGAACTCTCACAGGGCGAGAGGGGCGAAGACAGAGACACAAACAGAGAGAGATATGGTAATCTAATGTATAGAAAGTGAGCCATTTCATTTCTAGGGTTCAAGTGATCTTGTAAATGTGATTTCTGATTCACGCTTTGTTTTGTTCTGTAACAGGCTCCGAAACCGATCACGAGTCCGGTGCCAGATGCAATGCATCCAACACTAGCCTTCACCCTGCTCTCAATCGGCCTTGTCGTCACCGCATCCTTCTTCATGTATGTTGGATCCAATCCGTTTCCTTTGTGCGTTTTTATTTCGCTATTCAATTCAATCTCCCAATCCCAATTCCCAGGCTAGATCTTGCTTACTTTGATCCGAGTTTTTTCGCGTATCTTAGTCCTTTCGTACTACTTATGGACCCTGTTTGTATCACCACATTGCTTATGGCGTAATCGCAATCAGATGCGACCTCACGTAGCTAGTAAATATGACCAAAATTCTTCATGAATGACGTATTACTTGAGTGCCTGCTCACTTGATCTATTACATGTTTCACTGCCTCATGACTGAGGTCATGGCCTTGGGCTTCCTGGTCAGATTTCTGCCGCTGTTCTGTTTGCAATTTATGATTCATTCAAACCAAAAAGATAACGCCTTTCTGCAACCGGAACTGAAATGCCCCAGGTCCATCCATTGTATTTTGAATGAGCAGAACAAAAATTTTTTGTTCTATCTTCAGGGAAAGTCTTACAGTCTGTTTGGGGATTGAGGGAAGGGGAGGACAGGGGAGGAAAATTAGCACAACTCCATTGTTTGAATCGGAGGAAATAGAGGGAGGGGGGGAGGGGGGAGGGAGGGGAGAGTTATTATCTCCCCACTTCCCGCTTTTATACATATTTTTCATCTCTCCAAATCGGGGAGAAATAAGTAATCCCTTCCCTCTGTTTCTCTCCCCTCCTCTCCCCTTCCTTTATTAATTGTATCCAAACAGACTGTTAGAGATTGACTCTAGTTTCAGACTGAATATGTGTTCACCTACTATAAAGTTACGCTCTGCTCAGCAACTTTCTTGTGGGCTTATTGAAGCATTCCTTACATTTTGCTGGGGTTTTGGATTTCAATGGAACGCTGAGGGTGGATGGTGGGTGGAGCTTTTTAAACTTTAGACCTATCAGAAGGTCGAGTGATTGCTTGGCAGGGCTTGAATGATTACATAGAATGACGTTTCACTGGTCTCCTTTTTGCAAGGATCTGATTGAATTTGTGTTGCTTACAGATGTTTGATGGTTTTCGGACTTTTCTGTACAAAGACTTATTCTTGGCTAGTTTATCCAAATGAAACCCTGCTAACTTGTCCAGTAGGACCCGGGGTGTTGGTAGGCGATTCTTTTCTGTGTCTGGATCTTTGTGCACGTTTTCCAGCTTTAGGGCAATAGAATATTTAAATGGTTCCATATTCAGGTTGGCTTTACTTTTGCTAGGACGAGAGCAATGAAGAATCCCTCTTATATTTTGAGACTCCCGTTGGATATTTGAATCATTAATATGGGTGGCTTTGAGGAGTCTTTGGGTAAAAAGAGTAAAGATTTACTTGTATAAGTTTGAATCTCATGCTTAAAATTTCTTGGGTTTTGCATGTTGTGGTGGCCTGTGTGCTGTTGAAATTTACAGATGTTTCTAGTTCTAACTTATATTAAGATTTTCTTTAATGATGTCAAAATATTTTCTCAAGTGTATTCATGTTATTTGTTTCCGACTTTTCATCCTGGGTTGTATCTTTTGCAGCTATGAAGCTACTTCAACCAGGCGCAACCGCAGTCTTGCGAAGGAGATAACAACTGGAGCAGTGGCATCTTTGTTTTTGGTATGGTTCTGAGATCAATCTTTCGTTTTGTCATATGCCCTTTGCTAGTCAAAGTCGATGTTTGATTCAGATGTTAATCTTAGTATTTCTATTGCAGGGTTTTGGGTCATTGTTCCTGCTCCTGGCCTCTGGTGTTTATGTCTGATATCTGCACCCTAAACTGTCTAAAGCTCTGCTAAGTCGGATAGTCATTTGGAAAACAAGACTGCATAGGCTTTACGTGTTTGGCATTGTCAATTAGAGGGCGTATGAAATGCTAAAGATTAGAACATAGCTGGGGTATATGTTTATGACTCTGTTTGAACAAACGTACGGGCCAAGTTTTGTAGCTCCTTAAGCTCACATCAATAGATTAACATCTTATTATGTTGAGTAAGTTGGATGAGAAGTTGTCTGAATTTGATGCCTTTGGTCTACTAGTACTAGCAAAAATAAATCAGTGGCCTTTCTCTTGTTGTGAGTGACTGCAGTTCGAGTATCGTCTTGCTCCATAAAAGAGACTCTTTAGAGACCCTAGGATGAGGCTCAAGTCATTGGGCTGCCGAAACTTCCCGAATTTGCAGAGCCATTCCCAAGACGAGGGATGGTTTTATGACAGCACCTCGATTTCAATTATAGGACCTTTTTAGTAAGAAAGATAAGTTTGATTGACTCTTGAAAAAATAAAAAGTGTATCTGGAATTTATAGGGTTCTTGCACACTGTTTTTAGTATATTTAGTAGAATTCTGTAACAGAAAGCCTTTTAAAAGTAGGTGTCAGCCCAATTGGCTGGGTCTTGGACATTCCCAGACCAAGAGTTGGGTTTGAGTCCCGCCTCTGTTGTCACTTGCCACACTTTCACATTGCATTAATGTTGACAAGGTAATTGATATGTGTAATCGTGGAAGGTACTACACTGTTGAATAATGCAATTTGCTGCCATGATTTACCATTAAGAGCTTTATTGAATGGAATGATATTTAAAGTTGTTTTAAGGCCAATTGCTTTTTAAGTAGCACATACATAAGATTTTCAAGCGTTTTAATCAAACAAACTTGGTTTTGTTTTTCAAAATCCCTCTTCCTTTAAACCTTCCTGTTGTCCTCGCTTTTAATGGTTTTAATTGGAATCTCTTCGAAGTGTAGCAGTTTCAGATAAACCAAAGCAAGGCACACTTCCCATGCACTTCAATCAAGCCAAACGCGCAAGACTTCTCGTTAATATTCTGTTGACAATAGGCCGTAATGTTTGGGGTAAACCGGTTAGGTTGGTGTTTGAATATGTCCATGAAATAAAGATTAAAGGTTTAAGAGGAAAAGTAGTTTTCTTAGATTTATCTAGCTTCATGAGGTAGATATTCTGTTAAAAGTGGCCCTGTTAGACAGGCTTATGATAGGGTATAAATATTATATAATTGTCAATTGTAGTACACTGACAAGTTACCAAATAATGAAGCTATAGTGAGCGTGTTTTAGCTCGAACAAATTATCAAATTAAACTAGGGAAAATTACAAAATCCTCTGTGTTTTGGTCTAACCTATATTTTTTTTTGATTTTTAAAAATTCATATTTTATCCGATACTTTCTTTATAATGTCTCAGAACAACTTTTGAAATCCTAATTTAAACTATCTGACAACCATGTTTTATTAATTTTAAGATTTTTGATATTTTTTTCACAGCTAATCGACTCTTAAAAAATACTGATATGTATTTACAAAGAGGAAAATGAATTTACAAAAAGAAAAAACTGATAACTTAAAATGTCTATTAATTATAAAAAAATATTAAAGGGATTAAAATTCCTGAAGAATGACTATCGTATAGTTTAAATTATAATTTCAAAAGTTGTTATTAGATAATGTAAAAAAAATAAAAGACAAAGTGTAGGATTTTAAAAATAAAGGAAATGAACTATAGATGAGGGTGACAATTGTAAGTTTCCCAATTAAACTAAACATACAAATTACCAAGACAAAATAAAGGCATCCTAGATAATTGGTACACTTATATCAATTATACCCCATAACAGAAATGTACAATTCCGATCAGATGGGTTCGATCGCTAAACAGAGAAAATTGGTCATTAAGATGCCTTTAATGACCGACGTCCTAACAACCGGATTTTTGTCAGTCACCAGTTGATTGCCGAAAACTAAAATATCTACAGATTGACGATTAATTCGTCGGTTAGTTTTTTCACACGTATCTTATAATGATATACTAAGATTAGTTGATAATTAAGTCCCTTGAGTTCTCTTGATCGATTTGTGAGCCAAAAAGATTACTTTCCTCGGAGCCATATTAATTAATTGAGAGTAGCTATATTGTGCACCATGCTACACCTATAGGTTTCTTTTATTTACAACAACACCATCACATTTTATTTGGAAAAAAATACTTTATTCCAATTAAAAGTGAGCAAAACAACATCTTACAAACTAAGAATAATATAAGATTCTAAGAGACAATAGAAATATAAATCAAGCCACAAAAAAACTACTGGTTCCTACGACACTGAATGAAGGGAAGAGAATTAGATCAAGCATAACATTTTAGGTAAGTCAGAATAAATATAAAGTATGTGATGGAACAGGACTCTAGTGCCCTGATTTACTAATACCGGTAGGTTCTTAGGAAACTATGATCTTACTTAAGTTATAGTTGGCTAGTTATTACTCGTGAAGTATCTTAAATCATTATGTGCAACTAATTACTTAGCCTACCATGCATAGAAAATATGCATGTATCATCCTGGCTATGCAATAATAATTAAATTAAAACATTATTGAAATTAGTGCCACGGCAGTTAACGAAAACATAATTCAAAACAAGCCAATACATAAAAACTTTAGTTGCTTTAACTTCAAGTAATAACTATATGCATACATCCCAAACTTATAAGAATCCAAATGTAACCCTAGTGTTATACACACCAATGGACATTAGTAGAGGCAATTTCTTATATGAAAATTTCATATATTTAGAAGAAGTAACTTATATCTACTAAGATCTATTCTTAGCTCTTCATCCAAGTAAGCTAGCTTCAAGTGATGAGCCACACTTTCCTTATATTCACTTAGTCTCAAACTATAAGGCAAACACTTTGATCAGTAATAACTTATGCTATAAGTAACTTAGAAATGTAAATCAAGTCTGTTGCAGACAAGATCACATACAAAAAAAAAAATTTACTAGAACTACACCTAAGAAATATTTTGATCGGCAAATAATGACTTCATTAAAAGGAAAAACCAGCCAAAGGCTGGAATATAATCCAAAATAACAGTTGTATAGTGGTTGATACAAGAGCACAAGTAACCCGACACAAAACAGCTACAAATTCAAAATTTTCAAAGCAACCTGTCATAGAATAAACTAAATATATAAAATAATCACACATAAAAAATATAATTTGTCAACACAAGAAAGAATTGAACACTGAGATAGGGAGCAACATATTGCTGGAACACAAATGAAAGAAAAAACAAAATCAACTTCCAAAGAAAATCGTGTACAGAAAGAAGAAGAAATAAAGTACCGAAGAAAAGGACAAATCCAACAAAAAAAAAAAAAAGAGAGAAAGAGAGAGAGAGAGAATAGGACGAAGAAGAAGAAATTGGATAAAAATTAAAGAGGAAAAAAGCGTACAGGTGCTGGAGTTTTTTAAGGTTCATACAATGGGACAATTCATACAAATTTCAATTTCTAAACAAAATCATGTATAGGAAGAAGAAAAAGAAAAAAAGTATCAAAGAAAAAGACAAATCCAGCCAAAAGAAAAAGAGAGAAAGGGATGAAGAAGAGGAAATTAATAAAGAAAATTAAAGAGGGAAGAAAGCATACAGGTGCTGGAGGCTCATCCATGACTAGCAACCGTAAGAGAACTTTGCAATTTTAATTCAAATTGATTTGAAGAATCCCATGATTGGTATTTATAGAAGTATTTTTGTGCCAAAATCTACTCCCTCAAACCTTCTCATACGACAGACTTTCCTCTAAGATTTCCAAAAAATAATGAGCTCTGAGGATGATTTGGAAGGTAGAAAATTAATTTTAGAGACAGACGCTTACTCAATAACATAAAACTTGGTGACCAAGAGCGATCAAAACTCGGTGTTGAGATCGCCAGTGATCTGATTTGATTAGTTTCTGATTGTCGGCAGCCAAACGAACCTTTCTCAAGCTCAGCGTCCAATGAAAGCGTTTTGCTCCCAAATGCCTTTCCCAATCGAAGCCTCAATTGGAAATGTGTTGGAAGTGCTTTAGCGATTTCAATTGAACTTACAATGCTTCTTGCGTATTTTCTTGTTTTTTTTTACCCTTTGTTTTTTTGGTTTTCTGTTTTCTGCTATACTGTTTGTTTCTTTTTTGAGGTTTTTTTTTTCTTTTTCTGTTCCGCTTCTAGAAAACTTCTCGTTTTTGTTAATTTTTTGATTGGTTGGAGCACTCAAAAGATAAGAAGAGATAAATATTGAACCGTGAGATGAGCATATCATCTTTCAAACAAAAAATATGTCTAAATTTGATCATGTTAATGTCGGTTTCATTTGAGATTATTAATAGTTTACTAAACTATTTGAATTTTATATATAATAATTATTTGTTCAAATTATATATTTATTGAAATCTACACTTTAAAACACATAAAAAAAATTTACTTTAGAATGTTTTATGAAAAGTTAATATTTTTATTTTTTCCACTACTAAAAAAACCCAATTTCCAACAGATAATTTAAGTAGTCAGACTGTTTTGGAAATTTTTTTTCAATAGCTTTGTCATTGGAAATTTTAGATGCCTAAGCTATAGTAAATGCACCGCCAATATTTTCAACAACTATCTGTAAAAAATTTTTAGCAGCTAAGCTGTCAAATACTTTCCGGTGATCATGACACTTGTTTTTATGCCTAATGTAGTATACAAAAATGGTATTTTTTTGAATTAAAGATTTTCGAAGGTTAATTTCCAACAGCTAGTCATTGGAAATTGAAAATTTCCTCTCTACATTATCCCATTGGAATGCTAATTTTTTCATTTTGAAATTTTTGACAGCTAGTTCTCAATTAGTAGCCGTTGAAAAATGAAAAATTTCCCTCTCAATTATCCTCCTAGAATGCTACATTTTGTCACTTTGATATTTTGGATAGCTAGTTTTTTATTACTAGGTGTTGGAATTCGAAAAAAAATTTCCCCTCCTCCCCCAACAATTATAAAAGATCACTCTTTCTTCAAAATCTCATGTTTTCACTACTATCTCCCCCTCTTTCATAAAATTCTTTGATCCATCTACAAAATTTTATTCTTCTTCTTCTTTCCCTCTCTTTCTACCAATATTCTCCATTTTCTTTTGTCTTTTCCACCATGTTCAAGCATTTTCAGCAGAAATGAAAACTAGTGCCTATGTCAAAAATTACTAGTGCCTACATAAAAAAAATTCTCAACCATTTTCAATCAACCTCAATTTTTTTTTTCCAAATTTTTTTTTTCAAACCATTGGAAATTTTGATAGATAAGTAGGAATTAGGTCAAGTTGCCACAAGAAGCTTGTTCCAATGGTTAGCTGTTGGAAATTCCTAATGACAGATATCAGAATTTTTTCCCGATGATTCTAAACCCAAAGGCTGTATTTTTTTACCACATTTGCTGGAAATTGAACTTTTTTTGGTAGAGTTTTTAGGATTTGTAAGTTAAAAAATTCATAACCTTTTATTAGTTTCTAAGAAAATATTATTCAAATGATTATTGGGCATATGTAGTATTAGCTTTCAAACAAAATTATTAATTCCAAATAAAAGGA
Source organism: Aquilaria yunnanensis (assembly GCA_039654915.1). NCBI lineage: Eukaryota > Viridiplantae > Streptophyta > Magnoliopsida > Malvales > Thymelaeaceae > Aquilaria > Aquilaria yunnanensis. The sequence goes on along the minus strand of CM077596.1, from coordinate 92,023,486 downwards.
TAAAAATTGAAATTAATGCCTTTTTAATATGGGGTTAATTGTATCTGTGACCTATAACCTTTTATTATTGTACCATTTTTAGGTCATAATCTCAATTTCTTGCGTAGAAAGTCTCCAACCTCATTTAAGTGTCTTGTTTTGTACCTTTTGTTAACTTTTTCTTCTTCCTTTGCTTTACTTCACCGGTTGCCCACTGGCCACCGTCACTTTGGTGATTGGCAAGGGTTGCTGTTGCTGTTTGCTAGTGGGAGCACGGGAGTGACATGAACAAGGAGAAAGGTTGAGATTTGATGTGGGATGCAAATGCCTCACTGGGCCATCCTTACGGCTGGTAGCCATCATCTTTGGTTCGGTGGCCTTCTCATGATTGTGACAGTTGAAATTTTAGCGCAATGTTCTCTAGCAACGTAAATGCCGTCAAACAATGATAGAACTAGAGTGGTTTTGCTCCCTGAAGGTTGTTGAACACAAAGAAATCAATTCTTTCATCAATTGCGCACACACAACTTTTAATTTCAAAAATCAATGTTAGGGTTCATGAACAATTTTATAAACCCCTGTTGACACCCAATTTCGTCCGGGTGTTTTAAAATTTTGAAAAAAATTTTATTAAAAAAAATTAATTTAAAAAAAATATATATTACTATTATTATTAAAAAAATTTAATTAGTTTAAAATATATTTTTGTTTTGTGAAAATTTGATTTAAAATGATATATGTGTGAATATGTGTATGTTTGAAATAAAATAAAATTTCATGAAAAAAATGACAAAAAATTAAAAGTTTGAGGTAAAAATGACAAAATTGAGAAGTTTCGGGAAAAATTGACAAATTCTAAAAGTTCCAGGAGCATTTGGTAGTTTGTCACATAAAATTTTGGGCCTGCCGACGTTTCTGGCGCAAATTGACAGAAAACGACAAAATTGTCAAAATCAGAAGCTTCAGGAACTTATCCAGAGGCTGAGAGACGTAAAGGACTAAAATTGTCATTTTACCAATTTAAAAGATAAGTTTGAAATTTTTTATTAATTTATCCATCAACAGTTCAGCCAAACTTCCTCTATAAATAGCCCCCCAAATTTTGTGCTGAACACAGAGAAAAATAGAAAGAAAAGCTTAGTGCTCCGTTTTTAAAATAGAAAAAATTACAGGCTTAGTCCCTAGCTCCTCTTCCTTTCCTCAGAAAATATCAAAACTTTTCATTTTGACGATTAAGCCATCTTCTTCCCCGTCCGTCTGTCACCGTTTCTCTCTCTCTCTCTCACCTCTGCACGCTGCCCGTCCGCTCGCCGCCGTCGCTCGTCGCCCCGCCGTCCCACCCCGCCGACGTCGCCGTCCCCCCCTGCCCCTGGCCGTGCCGCCATCGTGCCCAGCCACCCCCCCCCCCCCCTTCGCCTCCCGCGCGACGTGCTTTGTTTCCTTTTCTGCAGAATTCAAAAATTAAAATCTAGGGTAAAACTCTCATTTTGTCCTTCAATTTTTCAATTTCTTTCACTTTGGTCACTAACCTTTTATTTTATTCTTGCAGAATTAATTCCTAACTATTTTAATTTTTACTTGTTTTACTTATTTGTTATTATTACTAACCCTCTTTTTTTTGTTATTAACTTACTAACAACTAACTTTTAATATTATTATTGTTACTAACCTTTTAATTTTTGCATTATTACTAACTTTTATAATTGTTGTTAACAATTAATTAACTTTTTATTATTGTTGTTAATTAATTAATTTAATTAACTTGTCTAACTTTTTATTATTGTTGTTAATTAATTTAATTAACTTGTCTAACTTTTTATTATTTTTGTTAATTAATTAATTAACTTGACTAACTTTTTATTATTGTTGTTAATTAATTAATTTAATTAACTTGACTAACTTTTTATTATTGTTGTTAATTAATTAATTTAATTAACTTGACTAACTTTTTATTATTGTTGTTAATCAATTAATTTAATTAACTTGACTAACTTTTTATTCTTGTCGTTAATCAATTAATTTAATTAACTTGACTAACTTTTTATTATTGTTGTTAATCAATTAATTTAATTAAACTTGGCTAATTTTTTATTATTGTTGTTAATTAATTTAATTAACTTTGCTAACCTTTATTATTATTTATTTTTAAAGTGGATGGCCAAAAAGCCCCACTTTATTATTATTAATTTTCCTTTATATAATTTTTTTTAATTTAATTCACCTTTACCCTTACTTAAATAAATAAATGAAAATTAAAAGAAGATTATTTTTTAATTAATTATTAAGCCTAATAAAAATAATTTTTTAAAAAGCCAATTATTTTTATTTTTCTTTTATAAATTGAATAATTATTTAAATAATAAATAACTTTCACTAAAAAAAAAACTAAAAGAAAGATAAGAAAAAGATAAGAAAGATAAGAAAAGATAAAAAAAGAAAAGAAAGAAAAAAAAAAGAAAAAGAAAAAAAAGAAAAGAAAGAAAGAAAAGAAAGAAAAGAAAAAGAAAAGATAAAAAAAGAAAAGAAAAAGAAAAGATAAAGAAAGAAAAGAAAGAAAAGAAAAAAAAGAAAAGAAAGAAAGAAAAGAAAGAAAAGAAAAAGAAAAGATAAAAAAAGAAAAGAAAGAAAGAAAAGTAAAAAGAAAAGAAAAAGAAAGAAAAGAAAGAAAAGAAAAGAAAATATAAAGAAAGAAAAATCAAAATTTTAAATTATTAATAAACCTAAAATTTCATGAACAAACGATTTCCAAATTAATAATTAAACTAATAATTGATTCCATAAAAATTAAATAATTAACTAAAAATTAAAATAAATTCCATATCCGGATGATCCGGCAGGATCTACGGTTTAGAAAATATCAACCTTTTTAAAATAAATAAATTAAATAAAAAGATAAAAATCCATATTTACGATATGGATTAATTGATTAAAATTTCGTCAAATTCCGTGTCCAAATGACTCGGCAGAGTCCATGGTTCGGAATCCAAATCTTCCGTGTCCAAATGACTCGGCAGAGTCCATGGTTCGGAAGTATAAAATTCTATACAAATTAACTTAAAAATCCACATTTTAACTGATTCAGTTAAAATTTCTAAATTAACTGAAAATTATTTAAAAGCAAAGTAAAACAAAATTAAAATCAACTAAGGTGCCAATTTTGGGCGCTCTAACAATACTGTTTTAGCGTAACCGTACTCCCGATCCCCGAACTCTCGCAGACCAATTTTAAGGTGACCAATCGACCTAAGAAAACTGATTGGTGGTGACTCCAGAAAACCCGCACGTTGCCACAGCTTGGCGACTCCACTGGGGACTCGACGTTAGTGAGTCGAGCCTAAAGTTGATTTGTTTTGATTTACTTTGCTTATTATGTGGATTTTTATATACTATATTTACTTAGCAAAAACATGCATGACGCATTCACAATATGAAGCTCTATACCCGAGCTTCCTTAAATCAAACACGATTCTTTCTAAGCGGAATTGGTGTTGCTGTCCTTGTGAGGCCACGGTCTCCAAGCCTTCACCGGTTTCAAAGTAGCAAAGTAGTGTATTGCCTTCTGAGACGGTTAGTCTCTGCATGGGCCCACGAAAAGCTACGACTCGAATTAATCCATTCCTTACATTAACCCTAGAGGGTAAGGAATCGGGCCGTCACTATGATTTAGTGACGGGATTCGGGAACTATCCCTTGCCTTTTGATAAACCACCTTATGCATATAGAACTCCCCACTTAACCATAGAACTGACCATAGAATTTCTACCATTTTACCAACGCCATAAGCATATCCTTGTTATGCTGTGTTGTTACTCTACACTTTTCTTCGTATGGTTTTAACTTGTTTATCCATAATAGTTCATGAGTTGTTAATTGTTATTTAACTTATTAATAACCTTATCTTTCTTTTCTCGTACTTCTGTTTTGTGCAATTACTCTTCATACATCAAAACCACGCATTAAACTTTGCTAACTTTTTGGTCTTTATAATGACAACTAAAAGTCTTGAAGTTCCATGATATTGGATAAGCAAACTCACTCACTGCATGCATTCCATTACATTAATCACGTGCATATAAAATCTGATAAAAATAATCTCATTGCATGCATTCCATTACATCAATCACACGCATATAAAATCTGATAAAAATAATCTCATTGCATGCATTCCATTACATTAATCACATGCATATAAAATCTGATAAAAATAATCTCATTGCATGTATTCCATTACATTAATCACGTGCATATAAAGTTTGATAAAAACATAATCTCACTTTATATTGCATTCATCCATTACACCAATCACACACATATAAAATCTGATAAAAATAATCTCATTGCATGCATTCCATTACATCAATCACGTGCATATAAATTTTGATAAAAACATAATCTCATTGCATGCATCCATCACATCAATCATATACGCATAGAATCTAATAAAATAAATATTCCTTTAAAAAGGTAAAATTAGACCTCAACACCGATATTCAACTCGGCTTCAAACAAGATTAATGGCAGAACAAGCCGAAGGACGTCTTATAGAGATGGAGTCCAAGATAGAAAGTATGGCCGAACAAATGAGACAATTGATCGAGCTAATCAAGGCGAAAGCAATTCAAGAAGCACAAGTTCAGCCACCCAAGACAGAAAAAGAAATGGTCACTTTGTTTGTCCAGACACTGAAGTACCTATATTATGACGAACTCATTGGCAATTCGGCAACTAATTTTTCTAACATTGTCATGTCTGGAGAAAGAATCGAGCATGGGATTAGGACTGGGAATATTGCTGAATCATTTAATAATCCTATGAAAAGAAGAGGACCATCCAGAAGAAAAGATGACGAAGTACAACAAATAGGACGCGGAAGAAGGATTTCCCTCGTGGATACTGTGGCTATCGGACCTCGCCTATCCTATTTTGCCAATGGGCCCGATAATTACCTTCCAAATAGGCCCAATGATTATCCTCTGAATAGGCCCAATAATTATCCTCCAAATAGGCCCAATGATTATCCTTCCAATAGGCCCAACAATTATCCTTTTAACAGACCTAATCAGTCATGGCCACCTGCTCCTACTCCTCCAGTACCTGCACCAAGACCAAGAGAAGTTTTCACACCAATTTCCATGACTTATACTGAGTTGTACCCAAAACTCATCGAAAGACAATTTATCCGTCCAATTCCTACAAAGCCATTCAAACCCCCATATCCAAGGTGGTATGACCCTAACATTACCTGCCCATATCATGATGGCGTTCCAGGCCATGGCTTGGAAAACTGCATGGCATTGAAGCGTATAGTTCAACAATTAATCGAGTCAAAGTGGTTGGACTTTTCCGATGAGCCAAATGTCACCCACAATCCATTGCCGCCTCATCAAGCAAAACCAAGTCCAAGTTGCTAGGCCCGATGTGATTGATAATTGAAAGTGAAGATTTCGAGCTAGAATTACATTGACTTTGGAAGGCCTCCAAGTCAGATCTGACCTAACAGTTCGCACACATTTTTGAATGACAAGGAATCCTTTGAATAAACTTGTATCTTTGATAGCTTGCCAAAGTAATCTAATAGTAAAAATCTCCTAGATTTAGTCCAGAATCTAGGGTGTAGTCTTTGTTAAATGGGCACCTGGTATTCTTTTTCTTGGTACAACAAAAAGATGTAATGTGTGCATTCTACCACTTTTTACTAAAATTCCATTTTTACATTCACATATTCTACCACTTTCTACCAAAAAATTTCATTTTTCTTACATCTATCTCTCACTCTTTGCCATTATACTATCCATTATTACCATCACACTTTACTTTGTAAACAATACTACTCGTGGGTGAAAATAAAAGTTAAGGGAGATTTGATAGTAATGATCTTCAAAGTGCTACCAAATCTAGTAAGAAGGATTTCATATGTTGCACCTCAACCCTAAAAAAGAATTCACAGTGATTATCAACATCCTTGCAAGAAGTTTGGGGTTAGCTTCCAAAAAAAGGTAGCTCTCATATTAAATGACTTCAGTGGCCTCCCAATTCTCACAAATGCTCAATACAAAAAAAGGTTTTCAGTCTTCCGCAACACAAACTCCAAAAAGAAAAAGTTCATCCCTTCCATCAAAAAGCCATTAAAGGGAAAATCCAAAAAAAAATCTAAAAAAAAAAGAGAGACTGAGAAGCAAATAAAGCCACTTGAGTCATCTCACTTCAAGAAGGCTATGATCTCGGTTCTCCATAACACAAACTCCAAAAAAAAAAAAAAAAAAGGGAAAAAGTTCATCCCTTCCATCAAAAAGCCAACAAGGGAAAATTCAAAACCAAAAAGAACTGAGAACAAGCACGAGCAAGCAAGGCCACTTGAGTCATCTCACTTCAAGAGAGTTATCAAGTATGTCATCACCATAGCTCATACAAAAAACAAAAAAAAAACAAAAAAAAAAAAGAAAAAAAAGAAAACAAAAAAAATGAGCTATGGATTCTAAACTGAAAACCTGCAAAGACGGTTTAGAACACAAAAGCAATTTTCAAGCCAAGCATACATAAAGACCACGATAGTTGGGGGGCAACAGATGAGATCAAACTTTCTGGAAAAGGTGGCAAGTTTGAAGTCATCACTATTGAGTTTTTCACCATAATCAAATCTGCTCACGAGTAGTATTAAAAGACCCTTCTTTCACACCATTAAAACTTAACTTCCTTCAGACTTAATATCCTCATTCAGCTAAAAGACTATAATTGTGAATTATGTTTCTACCTTATTTAATACTGCTCACGAGCAGTGTTAAAAGACTCTTCTTTCACGCCACTCAAGCTTAACTTTCCTCATACCTAAAATTTACCTCTTGATATTATCCTCATTCAGCTAAAAGACTATCATTGTGAATTATGTTTCTACCTTATTTAATACTGCTCACGAGCAGTGTTAAAAGACTCTTTTTTCACGCCACTCAAGCTTAACTTTCCTCAGACCTAAAATTTACCTCTTGATATTATCCTCATTCAGCTAAAAGACTATCATTGTGAATCATGTTTCTATCTTATTACCCTGCACAGTTTATGTCTTCGAGTTGGAAAGGGGAAGAATGACAGGATATTTTAATTAAAAACAAAGACCGTAAGTTACTTGGTCAAGCTTTGCAAATCGATGAAAGTTTTTCTTTAAGGCCAAACCATTATTCATTAATGTGTGTAAACTTAAAAGTGAGGATATAGCTTGAGTCTTTCTTTAATAAGATGTGGTTCTTGTAAGAGAAATTTACGATCAAGTGCCATCACAAAGGTCTAGAAATGCTCGACCTTCTGTTAAATCAAAGGCGAGATGATACATTTTATCCACATAAATACCATATTCAGGGGGACAAAGTAGTCTCTACGAAGCATAAGAAGGGGATTGCCAACAAAGAAGCTCAATAGACAAGGGGGCAAGTCTTATGGATCAAAACATGAGTTCAAGGAAGAGCAATCATTCAGATTATAACATGGGGATAAGTAAGTGTCGGCACGGTCACAAGAAAAGGGGCAAAGCAGACATTCAAAGTAAAGCCTTTGATGGTATCAAATCCATGACAATGGATGAGTACCCGAAAGAGATATAAATTATGAGGCGGGCCAACTTTAAAGAAATTGAGGCCAAAATTCAAGAACAAGTCAAGGAAAGAGGATTTTGAAAAGAGTTGGGCTTTTGAGGCAGCGAACAAAAGCTGGAAAGCATAAAGAGATTCAATGATAGTCCAAGAAGGCCATCACAAAAGAGGATCCAGTAAAACAAAGACATAAAGAACTAGATCCATACAAAAAAAAAAAAAGCCATTAGTTACACATGCTCTGCATTCATGCATTTCATATCATGCATACATAGCATACAGAACAGGAATCAAATGGGAAGCACATCCACGGCACAGCTACAGCAGTATAAGCCGAGATCTCAATAACATCAGCTCTTACCAATCTATCACTGGATACACAGCTAATATGCGGGACCAACCCGCATCAGGAATTCAAGGATAAGGTAGACAATATTGTCAAAAGCTTGGCTACCGATTCAATAATCGAGGCTACACCTGGAAGGATAGGATTGACGCCAGCTAGTAGTATCCAAGATAAGAGATAGCTATAGCCAAGGATAAGGCAGATATCAAAAAGGATAAAGTAGACAATATTGTCAAAAGCCTGGCAATTGATTCAATAATCGTGGCTACACCTGGAAGGACAAGATTGATGCCAGCTTAGCAGCATCTAAGATAAGAGATAGCTATGGTCAAAGATAAGGCAGACATCAAGAAATATTGTCGTTGAAAATTTGTCAAAAGCGGACAATGGATTCAATAGTCAAGGACTGGATCAATGTCATGCCTTACGAGATATCAAAGATAAGAAATATCTATGATACCAAAATAAAGTAGGATCCACTTTTCCGGTTAAACGGCGGATACGGTACTCCGTGACTCTCAAGTCGGTTCTCTCAGTTGCCCATAATAACTGATTCTTTCCTCTCTTCTTTCTTTTACTTCCCTCTAGAAAATGGATCCTACTCTTTCTGTCTTACGAAAATATTTTTCTTCTCTCCCAATGAACATTCTCAAAAAGATCTACCAAGTTCGCTGTGAACGATTAAGAGTTCTGATGCACAAAGGAATCCCTGAAGATGTGCGGTGGTTAATCGAAGCCAAGGTTCGTCTGGCAAGTGAAATCCCAGAGGCATTTGTGTCTCACATGCCTGGTATAGGCAAAAGCTCTTATGCCAAAAAGCGAAGAGCGAAAAGGTTACAAGTCTGCCATAAATGTGGACGGTGGACTTGTAATACTAAATGTCGTTCTTTAGGAATGATCTCCGATAATCGAGAAGATAAAATACGATTCATCAAGAATGGCCTGAGTAAGGACTCATTGGATGATATCCGATTGACTCTTGAGACACATTCTTGTGGATCTGTGCAACGTGAACTTCTTGGTTTATGGAGCATTTTTCATGAAGAACGAAACCGTTACAGTCCCGGGAATCTGACTGTAAATGACCCTGTTTGCCAGCTTGTAAGAAAACTGGATGGGAAGCAAATCTTCGACTCATAGAAGCCATTAATGCCGTTACTAGACGTAAAGCCAGTGGAAGATGTGAGTCACAGTCACAATTACTGTACATACAGTTTGTTATATTTGGAAAAGTTTGCATTTTCTTTTGACAGATGTACATGTTCCCCTAAGTGTAATCGACACGTTATCCCTTTTCATCACTATAAATGCGTGTTCTTCCTTCTGATTAAGCAGCGGATAAGATACCCCGTGACTTCTAAATTCGGTTATTCCAGTCTCCTACAATAACTGATTCATTTCCCTCTTCTCTCAAATTCTTATCTCATCAATGGATTCTACTCTTTCTGCACTGCGAAAATACTTTTCTTCCATTCCAATAAAAGTCCTTAAAAAGATCTACCTTGCTAGATGTGAAAGAATCAGAGTTTTTACACGCAAAGGCATTCCCGATAATGTGCAGTGGATAATTGAAGCTAAGGTCCGTTTGGCGGGTGAAGTTCCAGATGCATTTATGCCTCGCATGCCCGGTTTAGGTAAAAGCCGTTATGCCAAAAGGCGAAGAGCAAAGAGATTAGGCGTGTGTTATAAATGTGGGCGATGGAATTGTAATACTAAATATCGCTCTTTAGGATACATCTCCACAAATCGTGAAGATAAAAGAAAATTCATTAAGAATGGCCTGCGTAAGGAATCTCTGGAAGATATCCGAGAGACTCTTGAAACACATTCTTGTGGAAAAGTGCAAGGTCAAATTGTCAAATTGTGGAGGACTTACCATAAAGAACGAGACCGTTACAGTCTTGGGAATGTGACTGTAAACGACCCTGTCTGCCAGCTTGTAAGAAAACTGGATGGGAAGCAAGTCCTCGACTCATAGAATGCATTGAAGCCATTACTAGATATAAATCAGTGAAAGATGAGAGCCACAGTCATGATTGCTGTACATATAAGCTGTCATTTGTCTTTTCTTTTGACAATAATGTACTTGCTTCTGTAAGTGTAAATTAACGCATTATCCCTTTCATCACTATAAATATGTGTTAGTTATTTTCGTTTCCTACAATCACTAATTTCTTTCTTTGCCTCCTTCAATGGAGTATTCTCTTTCCGCCCTACGAAAGTATTTTCCTTCCTTCCCAATAAATGTTCTTAAAAAGATTTATCAAGCTAGATGTGAACGATTCAGAGTATTTATGCACAAAGGCATTCCTGATAATGTGCGGTGGCTAATTGAAGCTAAGGTTCGTTCAGCTGGTGAAGTTCCCGAAGCGTTCTTGCCCCGTATGCCCGGCTTTGGTAAAAGCGCTTATGCCAAAAAAAGAAGAGCAAAGAGGCTAGGCGTTTGTCATAATTGTGGATGGTGGATTTGCGGCAATAAATGTCGTTCTCCAGGAGTGATTACCAGAAATCGTAATGATAGAATAAGATTCATCAAGAATGGCCTGCGTAAGGAATCTTTGGATGATATCCTATTAACTTTTGAAACACATTCTTGTGAAATAGTGCAATGGGAAATTATGGATTTATGGTGGACTTTCCGTAAAGAACAGGATCGTTACAGTCTTGGAAATCTGACTTTTAATGACCCAGTTTGCCAGTTTGTGAGAAAACTGGATGGGATGCAAATCGCCGATTCATAGAAGGCATTGAAGCCGTTACTGGATGCAAAATCAGTGGAAGACATGAACCAAAGTCACGATTACTGTACATGCTAGCTGTCGCTTTTGAAATTATCCTCCCAATAATGTACCCACTCCTGACATGAGATACAGTTATGACTACTGTATATAGCAGCTACTTTTGAAATTTTCCTTCTCTTCCAACAATCACGTACCTACTCCTGATGTAAGCTACAGTAGTGACTACTGTGTATGCTAGTTGCTTTTGAAATTTTCCTCCTCTTTTAACGATAGTGTACCCATACCTGACCAGAGTCATACTTGTGACTACTGTGAATAGCTGGCAATAATGTATCCATTCTTGAAAATAAAATTATTACTTTATCTTTTCATCTCTATAAATATATCCTCTTTTCTTCTTTTCTCACATGGGTAAGGATAGGAATGGAGAAAACCTCCACTCGTAAATCCCGAAGTATTTGTGTATTTTCTGGAGCTTTTCCTGGAGAAGATGAAGAGTACTTAAAGGCAGCCAACCATTTGGGTAGTGTATTAGCTGAGCGAAAAATACACTTAGTTTATGGAGGAGGTAGTGTCGGATTAATGGGAGCTGTAGCATCAGCAGTATCTTTAAGAGGAAGCCAGGTTCTGGGTATTATCCCTGCATCTCTGAAATCGGTTTCTGGGGGCACAATTGGAGAAGAGCTAGTGGTTAAAAATCTGCAAGAGCGTTTGTTACAAATGCTTTTTAATGCTGATGCTTTTATCGCTCTACCAGGTGGCTTTGGCACATTAGGAGAAGTCTTCCAAATCGCTTCCATGGCCCAACTTAATTTGCATAAAAAACCCATTGGGCTGTTAAATGTTAACTATTTCTTCGCAGGTCTATTAGCTTTTATGGATTATGCTATGCAGAAGAATTTCATATCAAGAGTGGCACGGCGAATTATAATATCCGCAACAACTGCTGAAGAATTGTTAGATAAAATACAAGCTTTTGTTCCTGAACCAGATCCAGCAATGATTCAGATAGACTGGACACGACAGTCTTTCCCGACCAGTTCACTCCCATAATGGTCCTCTACTCACCTTGTTGAAGTATTGTGGAAGAAAGAAGCGATCTGATCCGTTTTTCTTGTCCTTTAGTTTTATTATCAGCATTTTCTTTCGCGTTTCAGTTTTTCTTTTCAGGGAATTTCTTTTTTTATAATATAGTTTCGTCCATGCTGATATTAAAACCATAGGACAATGCCTTTAGGTTGGAATGACTGAGTAAAGAGTAATTTTTGTTACTCTTGAGACGCATCCTATTAGGTCTACTAGGCATAACATTTTGGGGTAGTTAAGCTTTAACCTTGTTCGGATGACATATCTCACAAGGGAATCTATATTTACTGAAGAAAATATTAGATGAACCTTGAATATTGATTCCAAACATCCGTTCCATTTACATAATTTGTCAGTGTTATTGTCATCATCAAGATTCACTCGTTTTATCGAAGCCTAATTCTTTGCGCTTGCCAATTATGAAAATTCACACTTTCGAAGAAAATTATTCCAATTTCAATTGCTTTCATATAAATTTCGCTCGAGGTCCTAAGGAAAGCTCCTTAGCCTCAAAATCAATTTTCATCATCGGGGTTTTAAGGATGGAACCTTTGCCTCGAAAATAATCAATTTTCATCATCGAGGTTTTAAGGATGGAACCTTTGCCTCGAAAACAATCAATTTTCATCATCGGGGTTTTAAGGATGGAACCTTTGCCTCGAAAACAATCAATTTTCATCGGGGTTGTAAGGATGGAACCTTTGCCTCGAAAATAATCAATTTTCATCATCAGGGTTTTAAGGATAGAACCTTTGCCTTGAAAAGAATCAATTTTCATCATCGGGGTTTTAAGGATGGAACCTTTGCCTCGAAAACAATCAATTATCAATCCGAGGTTTTAAGGATGGAACCTTTGCCTCGAAAACAATCAATTTTCATCATCAAGGTTTTAAGGATGAAACCTTTGCCTCGAAAACAATCAATTTTCATCATCGGGGTTTTAAGGATGGAACCTTTGCCTCGAAAACAATCAATTTTCATCATCGGGGTTTTAAGGATGGAACCTTTGCCTCGAAAACAATCAATTTTCATCATCAGGGTTTTAAGGATGGAACCTTTGCCTTGAAAAGAATCAATTATCAATCCGAGGTTTTAAGGATGGAACCTTTGCCTCGAAAACAATCAATTTTCATCATCAAGGTTTTAAGGATGGAACCTTTGCCTCGAAAACAATCAATTTTCATCATCGGGGTTTTAAGGATGGAACCTTTGCCTCGAAAACAATCAATTTTCATCATCGGGGTTTTAAGGATGGAACCTTTGCCTCGAAAACAATCAATTTTCATCATCGGGGTTTTAAGGATGGAACCTTTGCCTCGAAAATAATCAATTTTCATCATCAGGGTTTTAAGGATGGAACCTTTGCCTCGAAAATAATCAATTTTCATCATCGGGGTTTTAAGGATGGAACCTTTGCCTCGAAAACAATCAATTTTCATCATCGGGGTTTTAAGGATGGAACCTTTGCCTCGAAAACAATCAATTTTCATCGGGGTTGTAAGGATGGAACATTTGCCTCGAAAATAATCAATTTTCATCATCAGGGTTTTAAGGATGGAACCTTTGCCTCGAAAACAATCAATTTTCATCATCGGGGTTTTAAGGATGGAACCTTTGCCTCGAAAACAATCAATTTTCATCATCGGGGTTTTAAGGATGGAACCTTTGCCTCGAAAATAATCAATTTTCATCATCAAGGTTTTAAGGATGGAACCTTTGCCTCGAGATCAATCAATCAATCCGAGGTTTTAAGGATGGAACCTTTGCCTCGACATCAATCAATCAATCCGGGGTTTTAAGGATGGAACCTTTGCCTCGAGATCAATCAATTAATCCGAGGTTTTAAGGATAGAACCTTTGCCTCGAGATCAATCAATCAATCCGGGGTTTTAAGGATGGAACCTTTGCCTCGAGATCAATTATCAATCCGAGGTTTTAAGGATGGAACCTTTGCCTCGACATCAATCAATCAATTCGAGGTTTTAAGGATGGAACCTTTGCCTCGAGATCAATCAATCAATCCGAGGTTTTAAGGATAGAACCTTTGCCTCGAGATCAATCAATCAATCCGGGGTTTTAAGGACGGAACCTTTGCCTCGAGATCAATCAATCAATCCGAGGTTTTAAGGATAGAACCTTTGCCTCGAGATCAATCAATCAATCCGGGGTTTTAAGGATGGAACCTTTGCCTCGAGATCAATTATCAATCCGAGGTTTTAAGGATGGAACCTTTGCCCCGACATCAATCAATCAATTCGAGGTTTTAAGGATGGAACCTTTGCCTCGACATCAATCAATCAATCCAGGGTTTTAAGGATGGAACCTTTGCCTCGAGATCAATCAATCAATCCGAGGTTTTAAGGATGGAACCTTTGCCTCGAAAACAAATAATCAATCAATCAGTCCATCTTACAACGATAGGAGCTTTCCTATCGTTAGAGGTTCTAAGGACATTTCCTTAACCTAAAACAAACAATCAATCCATCAGTCCATCTTACAACGATAGGAGCTTTCCTATCGTTAGAGGTTCTAAGGACCTTTCCTTAACCTCAAACAAATAATCAATCAATCAGTCCATCTTACAACAATAGGAGCTTTCCTATCGTTAGAGGTTTTAAGGACCTTTCCTTAAACCTTACTGTTTGGGTGGCGAGAACATTCTCAATGCCTACCTAAGCCGGACGAAATTTGGTAACGACTTTGCATACATCATGTCCCATGAAGCATGCAAAGGGGGGCAGCTGTTGACACCCAATTTCGTCCGGGTGTTTTAAAATTTTGAAAAAAATTTTATTAAAAAAAATTAATTTAAAAAAAATATATATTACTATTATTATTAAAAAAATTTAATTAGTTTAAAATATATTTTTGTTTTGTGAAAATTTGATTTAAAATGATATATGTGTGAATATGTGTATGTTTGAAATAAAATAAAATTTCATGAAAAAAATGACAAAAAATTAAAAGTTTGAGGTAAAAATGACAAAATTGAGAAGTTTCGGGAAAAATTGACAAATTCTAAAAGTTCCAGGAGCATTTGGTAGTTTGTCACATAAAATTTTGGGCCTGCCGACGTTTCTGGCGCAAATTGACAGAAAACGACAAAATTGTCAAAATCAGAAGCTTCAGGAACTTATCCAGAGGCTGAGAGACGTAAAGGACTAAAATTGTCATTTTACCAATTTAAAAGATAAGTTTGAAATTTTTTATTAATTTATCCATCAACAGTTCAGCCAAACTTCCTCTATAAATAGCCCCCCAAATTTTGTGCTGAACACAGAGAAAAATAGAAAGAAAAGCTTAGTGCTCCGTTTTTAAAATAGAAAAAATTACAGGCTTAGTCCCTAGCTCCTCTTCCTTTCCTCAGAAAATCTCAAAACTTTTCATTTTGACGATTAAGCCATCTTCTTCCCCGTCCGTCTGTCACCGTTTCTCTCTCTCTCTCTCACCTCTGCACGCTGCCCGTCCGCTCGCCGCCGTCGCTCGTCGCCCCGCCGTCCCACCCCGCCGACGTCGCCGTCCCCCCCTGCCCCTGGCCGTGCCGCCATCGTGCCCAGCCACCCCCCCCCCCTTCGCCTCCCGCGCGACGTGCTTTGTTTCCTTTTCTGCAGAATTCAAAAATTAAAATCTAGGGTAAAACTCTCATTTTGTCCTTCAATTTTTCAATTTCTTTCACTTTGGTCACTAACCTTTTATTTTATTCTTGCAGAATTAATTCCTAACTATTTTAATTTTTACTTGTTTTACTTATTTGTTATTATTACTAACCCTCTTTTTTTTGTTATTAACTTACTAACAACTAACTTTTAATATTATTATTGTTACTAACCTTTTAATTTTTGCATTATTACTAACTTTTATAATTGTTGTTAACAATTAATTAACTTTTTATTATTGTTGTTAATTAATTAATTTAATTAACTTGTCTAACTTTTTATTATTGTTGTTAATTAATTTAATTAACTTGTCTAACTTTTTATTATTTTTGTTAATTAATTAATTAACTTGACTAACTTTTTATTATTGTTGTTAATTAATTAATTTAATTAACTTGACTAACTTTTTATTATTGTTGTTAATTAATTAATTTAATTAACTTGACTAACTTTTTATTATTGTTGTTAATCAATTAATTTAATTAACTTGACTAACTTTTTATTCTTGTCGTTAATCAATTAATTTAATTAACTTGACTAACTTTTTATTATTGTTGTTAATCAATTAATTTAATTAAACTTGGCTAATTTTTTATTATTGTTGTTAATTAATTTAATTAACTTTGCTAACCTTTATTATTATTTATTTTTAAAGTGGATGGCCAAAAAGCCCCACTTTATTATTATTAATTTTCCTTTATATAATTTTTTTTAATTTAATTCACCTTTACCCTTACTTAAATAAATAAATGAAAATTAAAAGAAGATTATTTTTTAATTAATTATTAAGCCTAATAAAAATAATTTTTTAAAAAGCCAATTATTTTTATTTTTCTTTTATAAATTGAATAATTATTTAAATAATAAATAACTTTCACTAAAAAAAAAAACTAAAAGAAAGATAAGAAAAAGATAAGAAAGATAAGAAAAGATAAAAAAAGAAAAGAAAGAAAAAAAAAAGAAAAAGAAAAAAAAGAAAAGAAAGAAAGAAAAGAAAGAAAAGAAAAAGAAAAGATAAAGAAAGAAAGAAAAAGAAAAGATAAAGAAAGAAAAGAAAGAAAAGAAAAAAAAGAAAAGAAAGAAAGAAAAGAAAGAAAAGAAAAAGAAAAGATAAAAAAAGAAAAGAAAGAAAGAAAAGTAAAAAGAAAAGAAAAAGAAAGAAAAGAAAGAAAAGAAAAGAAAATATAAAGAAAGAAAAATCAAAATTTTAAATTATTAATAAACCTAAAATTTCATGAACAAAAGATTTCCAAATTAATAATTAAACTAATAATTGATTCCATAAAAATTAAATAATTAACTAAAAATTAAAATAAATTCCATATCCGGATGATCCGGCAGGATCTACGGTTTAGAAAATATCAACCTTTTTAAAATAAATAAATTAAATAAAAAGATAAAAATCCATATTTACGATATGGATTAATTGATTAAAATTTCGTCAAATTCCGTGTCCAAATGACTCGGCAGAGTCCATGGTTCGGAATCCAAATCTTCCGTGTCCAAATGACTCGGCAGAGTCCATGGTTCGGAAGTATAAAATTCTATACAAATTAACTTAAAAATCCACATTTTAACTGATTCAGTTAAAATTTCTAAATTAACTGAAAATTATTTAAAAGCAAAGTAAAACAAAATTAAAATCAACTAAGGTGCCAATTTTGGGCGCTCTAACAATACTGTTTTAGCGTAACCGTACTCCCGATCCCCGAACTCTCGCAGACCAATTTTAAGGTGACCAATCGACCTAAGAAAACTGATTGGTGGTGACTCCAGAAAACCCGCACGTTGCCACAACCCCAAATCTGACCTTAACAAAAAATTGAATCAATCCAAGCAAAATCGCGTCCTCAAACCATAGGGCTATTGTTCTGTAGTGTTAATACTACAAAATCAAGCTACATGTGGCAACGTTGGGTTTTCAGGAGTCGCCACCAATCTGTTTATGTTTAGGTCGATTGGTTACCTAAAATATGGTCTGCAAGAGTTCGGGGGTTCGGGAGTACGGTTACATTAAAATAACTTTGTTAAAACGCCCAAAAATTGGCACCTTAGTTGATTTTAATTTTGTTTCGCTTTGCTTTTAAATAAATTTCAGTTAATTTTCAATCTAGAATTTTTAACTGAATTAATCGGATGTGGATTTTTGGTAATTAATTTGTATAGAATTTTATACTTCCGAACCATGGACTCTGCAGAGTCATTTGAACACGGAAGATTTGATTCCGAACCATGGACTCTGCCGAGTCATTTGGACACGGAATTTGGTGAAATTTTAAACAATTTTATCCATATTATGAATATGGATTTTATCTTTATATTTATTTAGTTAAAAAAAGTTAATATTTTCCAAACCGTAGATCCTGCCGGATCATCCAGATATGGAAATTACTTTAAGTAATTGTTAGTTATATAATTATTATTTTTATAGAATTTATTATTACTAATTTGTAAGTCTTTTGTTTATGAAAATTTTAGATTTATTTATAATCTAAAAATTTTATTTTTTTTTCTTGATTTTATCTTTCCTTTCTTTTCTTTCTTTTCTTTTTCTTATCTTTCTTTTCTTTTTTTTCTTTTCTTTTTCTTATCTTTCTTTTCTTTTTTTTTTCTCTTTTTTTTTATTAATTTTTCTTGTTTAATGAAGGATATTTATTATTTAAAGAATTACTTAATTTATAAAAGAATATAAAAAGTAATTAATTTTTTTTAATAAGAAGTTAATTCAAAAAAATTTTGATCATGGTACAGGGCGTTGTTACTCAGCCAGACCCTCTTCACCAGGTGAAGCAGCTCAAAAGCGGGCACGAGACAGTTTCCAGCCAATATACCATGAACTAAAAATTTTTTTAGACTTAACAACATGGCTTAGATTTATTTTATGTTTTTTTTTTAAAAAAGAAATAAATTTATCAAGGTTTTATTAAAAATAAAATAAAGATTCATATTTATATGTTATGTTTATTCTTTTTTATTTAATAAGAGATAAACCAAAAAAAGAAATTATTTAATCAAGATTTTATTTATTTAATAAAGAAAATAAAAACTTATATGTATATTTCAAAAATACAAGAAAAGTCTTAATATTTTTATTTGATAAAAGGCAAATCAAAAAGTAATTATTTAATTAAAATTTTATTTATTCAATGATGAAGGCAAAATTCATATGTATTTTTCAAAAATAGAACAAAAGTCTTAATTTTGTTTTGAATGAATTAAGCAAAAATGATTATTCAAGAAAAGAAACTAAAAAATTTTATGTATATTTTAAACATAAAGGAAAATTTTTTATATTTATTTGTTTTGTTTTTGATAAAAAAATTTAGCCAAAAGTGATTAATAAAGAAACTAAAAAAAAAACTTTTATGTATATAAAAGTCTTGATATTTATGTTTCATTTTTATGTTCTTTTTGTTTGATGAAAGATTTTTTTTAATAATTTTAATTTATGTCTCTGAAAATATATCTAATTAATAAGTCTAAAATATTTAAGAGAAATTCAATTCACTTTTTTTTTATTTATTTTTATTATTTTTGACTAAGATTTTTATAAAGGAAACAAAAAGTTATATCTTTTCATTATTTTGAAAGAAATAAGTAAAAATATTACTGAATAAAATATTAACTGAAAATTTTTACTCTTTTTATTCTTTTTATTAATAAAGAAAACTAAAAAATTATATTTTATTAAATAATTAATATATTAGTCCAAAGTGTTTATTTTTAATAAATAAAAATTTATTTATATACTTTATTAAAAAAATATTTCCAAGCCATGGATCCTGGCGGATCATTTGGTCATGGAGTTTTAATTTTTGTTAAATTTTAATTATTTAATTAATTATAATTATTTTAATTATAATTTTATTGGATTTTTCTTGAATTTTAAATTTTAAATATCATTATTTTTAAAAAATGTTTTTTAAAAAAAAAGAAGTTGATTTGTATATTTTTAGTACTATTTAATCATGCTTGTTTATTAATTTTAACAAAAAGGAATAAAAAGTTAACTTTGTTATCTTTAAAGAAATAATAAAAACATGTATTCCAAAATAAAAATAATTAGTTTTTTTTAAATGATTTTTATTAGCTTTAATAATTAATTATAAAAGAATCTTCTTTTAGGTTTTATTTATTTATTTATGGGTAAGGGTGAATTAAATGAAATAAATCAAATAAAGGAAAAATTAATAATAATAAAGTGGGGTTTTTTTGGCCATCCACTTTAAAAATAAATAATAATAAAGGTTAGTTAAGTTAATTAAATTAATTAACAACAATAATAAAAGTTAGCCAAGTTTAATTAAATTAATTAATTAACAACAATAAAAAGTTAGCCAAGTTTAATTAAATTAATTAATTAACAACAATAATAAAAGTTAGCCAAGTTTAATTAAATTAAAAGTTAGCCAAGTTTAATTAAATTAATTAATTAACAACAATAAAAAGTTAGCCAACTTTAATTAAATTAATTAATTAACAACAATAATAAAAGTTAGTCAATTTTAATTAAATTAAAAGTTAGCCAAGTTTAATTAAATTAATTAATTAACAACAATAAAAAGTTAGCAAAGTTAGTAAAGTTAGATGTTAATAACAATAAAAATAAAAGTTAGTAAGTTAGTTGAGGTAACAATAATAAGGTTAGTAGGTTAGTCATAATAATAATAATAATAAGGTTAGTCATAATAATAATAAGGTTAGTAAGTTAGTTATAATAATAACAATAAAAAGAAGGGTTAGTAATAATAACAATAATAAACAAATAAATAAACAAGTAAAAATTAAAAGGGTTAGGAATCAATTCTGTAAGAACAAAATAAAAAGTCAGTGACTAAAGTGAAAGAAATTGAAAAGATGATGGGTGAAACAAGGGTTTACCCTTTTAAAATTAAAATTTGAATTCTCAGGAAAGAAACAGAGCACGTGAGCACGACGCGTCGCGGGGGGGGCGTGGCGACGGGGCGGTAGCGCGACCAGGGGCAGGGGGGGACGGCGGCGACGGCGGCACGGGACGGCAGGGCGCGGCGGCGCAGGACGGCAGGAGCGACGGCGGTGTGGGGAGGAGCGACGGCGGTGGAGGAAGGAGAAAGGAAAAAAAGATGACGGCGGGAGAGGCACGACGGCGGGGAAGAGTGACGGTCGACGGCGTAACGGCGTGGGGACGGCGCGACGGCAGCCTGGGGGAGCGACGGGAGGCGGCGGGGCGGCGTGGAGCGACGGGCAGCGAAGGAGAAGGAAGAAAGAGAAAGAAAACGGAGGAAGAGGATGGTCTATACGTCAGAAGAGAAACTTTTGAGACTTTCTGGGAAAAGGGAAGAGGGCCAGGGACTAAGTCTGTAATTTTTCTTTTTTCTAAAACGGAGCTCTAAGCTTTCTGTCTATTTTTTTCTGTGTTCACCACAAAATTTGGGGGGCTATTTATAGAGGAAGTTTGGCTGAACTGTTGATGGATAAATTAATAAAAAAATTTCAAACTTATCTTTTAAATTGGTAAAATGACAGTTTTAGTCCTTTACGTCTCTCAGCCTCTGGATAAGTTCCTGAAGCTTCTGATTTTGACAATTTTGTCGTTTTCTGTCCATATGGGCCAGAAACGTCGGCATGGCCAAAATTTTATGTGACAAACTACTAAATGCTCCTGAAACTTTCAGAATTTGTCAATTTTTTCTGAAACTTCTTAATGTTGTCATTTTTACCTCAAACTTTTAAATTTTGCCATTTTTTTTTTTGAGTTTTCTTTTTTTCTTTCAAATACACACATATATTATTTTAAATCAAATCTTCACAAAAATGTATTTTAAACTAAAATTGTTTTTAGTAATAATAATAAAAATAATAATTAATTAATTTTTTTAATTACTCTTTTTTTTAAATTTTTTTTTTTAAAAAAAAAAAATTTCTTTTTAATGGTCGGACGAAATTGGGTGTCAACACTACCCACTGGTGATTTTTACAAAAGGCAGTGATGTAGCCAGGATTTGGTTGTTGAGGGAGTCAATTTTGAGATTCTATGAAAAAATGTTCTCACATGAGCAAAAATTGTTGGATTTTATCAGACATAGATAGAAGAATCCATCCAAATTAATTCATTACTTCATTTCATAGTTACTTATTACATTTCTTAGAAAGCAATTGGCACCAAACAAAATAAGAGATACTGAGGAAATATATTGGTAAGAAGCCAAGTCAAACAATTAATTGCTTACTTTCCTAACTGTAGAAGAAAATCATAGCATTTTACATAATAACAAACATGCCTATTGAAAAAGAAAGAACAATTACATGTTTTTAAATTAATGATTCACATACTAAATTGGTATATATTTGACAAGGCAATTAGCTTACAACTAGAAAACACAATTACTTGGATGAATTTGTCTATTTTAAATATAAAATGTGCAAATGTAAATATGAATAAAGTTTACAATTACTTTATAATTTGACTAATTATAAAAATAACATCTAAATTCTAATTAGTATATATTAAGAGTTTGGTGGAAAGTTGGGGGCGGCCATGGCCCCTTCAAAAGTACACATAGCTCCGCCATTGGACATGGATGTTATTTTAGAAGAAGTGCTTTTACATGAAAAAGATTGACTTTTTTGGATTTAAATGGGTCCTATGGACAATGAAAAGCCAATTAAAATTTGCCTATGTAAAAAAATATGTACATATTGCATTGTCTAACATATATAGGTACTACACATAAAATGACAGTTATGTCGGCTTGGTGGTCTTCTAGGTCATGAAAAAATGCGTATTCACCTCTTCCCTTAACTATAAAGTACCTATTATTGTAATATTTTGGATTTTAACATCGATATCTTATATAGAAAGTCCTTGACCTTGTTTAAGTATTATATTTTGGACATTCTATTAACTTTAGGCATTAACACTGCAATAGAAACTCCCTATGGTGACCGTCCATGGTGACTAATAAAACAGTCGCGTGCCTATTGGTCACCAATTCAGTAGATAAAAGTAAATGCATTTTCCCTAGAAGAATTAGTGACCAATTAGGTGACCATTACAAAATTGGTCACCAATTTTGGTCATTAACTGGTCATCATGTTAGTCGCTCTCCCCTAAAATCGTACGTTGGTAATCCATGAGAAACAAGGCTAACTAATCAGCATCATTGCCCCTGCCTTATAAATTGCCATCCTTTCTTTGTTTTTCCTTATGCTTCTGCCACTCTTTGTTTATTTTTTCCCGTTTTCATTTTCTCCTTCTTCTTTTATGTTGCTTTCTATAAGAGTTTGTTCCTTTCCCAGCATTTGATCTATTCAACACAAGGAAGAAGCCAATGTCTTCTCTGAGAATTATAAGGACTCTTAGAAACAAGACTAAGATTATTGAGTTGAAGGAAGAAATTGTTCTCTTCTAACTTTTTTGTTGTTTGAAGGTCTTCATTATTTTTACATTCAATAGAATATGAAACTGGACAATAACTAAAAATTAGTAAAGAATAAAAGAAATATTAAAAAGAAAGTCTTGAGAAATCTTAAGCTAAAAAGTTTGAACTTGGTTATGTGTAATAATCGAGTGAAATTTTTTGAATATGGCATCTAATTTTTTTTTAATCTAGTAAGTGAATATAAAACAATTGAGCAATGTATTAACCGACGTAATTTGTAACTCTCCTGGTCACCCTAATCGGTCACAAATTTGATCGCTCTATCCTGCTGACCAAAGATTTGGCGACCGCCTACTAACTGCATATTTTAGTAAAACAAAAAAGTGTTTTGGTGACCCATTGCTGATTGATAAGCCAGTCAGTTTTTGCTTTCCCTCTTGTAGTGTAAGTTGGATAGAAAAAAGCAAAAAACAAGTTTTAACACATAAAAAATTTTCCTTTTACCGTAGAAACTTTGAAAGTTTCCCATTTAACAATTAAACCACCATCTCCATAACCCGCTATACTCATGTCCCTCTCTAGCCACCACCTTTTGTTAATGGCAGAGCTATGTATACTTTTGAGGGGCCATGGACTCCCACAACTTTCCACCAAACTCTTTATATATACTAATTAGAATTTAGATGTTATTGTTATAGTTAGTAAATAGACAAAGTAGCTCTAAATTTTATTCATATTTGCATTTGAACATTATATTTTTAAAATAGACAAAGTCATCTAAGTAATTGTGTTTTCTAGTTGTAAGCTAATTGCCTTGTCAAATGTATACCAATTTAGTATTTGAATCATTAATTTAAAAACATGTAATTGTTCTTTCTTGTTCAATAGGCATGTTTGTTATTATGTAAAATGCTATGATTTTCTTCTTCTACAATTAGTAAAGTAAGCAATTAATTGTTTGACTTGGCTTTTTCCTATATATATTTCCTCATTATCTCTTATTTTGTTTGGTGTTAATTGTTTTCTAATAAATGTAATAAGTAACTAGGAAATGAAGTAATGAATTTATTTGGATAAATTCTCCTACCTTTGTCAAATAGGATCCAACAATTTTTGCTTATAGAAGAACATTTTTTTCATAGAATCTCAAAATAGGTCCCCGAACAGCCAAATACTAGATACGCCACTGTGCACGTCTAACATTTTTCTATTATGTACGTGTTAGATTGTTCATAGGCATTATGTTTTTCTCCTTCATGGTATGAGGGTTTTGGGTCTTCTCTAAGTCTTCTTTTAGTCTCTTAGTCAGATAATTCATAAGACACATTTTGTATGTTTTGTTCATTGACCAACACTTAACCATGGAGCATGGCTGGTTAGATAATCATCCTATAATATAGATTTATCTATAACAAAGAGTCCACAGGCATTTAGACGACCTTATTGCCTTCTTATTGTCTCTTAAATACTTTTGTTTTCGTGGTACTTACAAAACATAAAAAGAAAAAGAAATGCTTAATTTAGTTAAGATTATATTATTTATTCAGTAAGACCAAAATCAAGTTTTTTAAATTTATTTTCGCGTATTTATATTTAATGTAATTTCGAGAACCAAATAGATTGATCACAACAACGTATAATTAAAATGAAAGACAGCTTCTTAATTAATGTCATTTAAAGCCTCTAGGGACCTTCACCATGTAGATATTAGTATCGACAAGGGGCGGCCCACACCACTCGTCTTTATCGTCCACAACGAATAAAAGCATACTTTGGAAACGCCGGATTTTTGCCCTTTTTGGAATCGAGGGGCAGAGCACTAGAACCCACTCTGAAAACGACGGGGGGTTAAGAGTCGGGCTGGCAATTTTTTAGAAATCTCAAAATAATAAGAAAATCTCAAATAAAAATCTTCATCAAAGCGAAAAATCTGAAGAAATAAACAAATTCTCTACGTGAAATTTGTAAAAAAAAAAAAAAAATCTCTTGGAAAAAGATTATTGGTTCCAAGGACAACCGAGATATATATCACAACAAAAGGTTCAACCATGTGGGGAAAGATTGTTGTTTTAAAGGGGTAGAAGACATCAAGCTAGCTATCACGAGAAGTGAGAAAATGAAGAAAGTATTTTCTATATCTGTCAAGCTGTTGCCAAACAAAGCATCTATGCTTGAATGATCGGCAGTATCTATAGCAATTATATGACACCAAATCAATAGTTGTTTTCCAAAACTAGACACCACCTAGAGTTTAGGAGTGCAATTAACAAGCACAAAATTCACCAAGGTCAAGGGTAAAGGCACTGTAACAGTCCAAACAAAGAGTTACAGTCCAAACAAAGAAACGTGGATGCTACATACAAGACATCCTATAAGTCTCATATATGGTAGAAAATCTACTAAGTGATCGTCAAATGATAGGGAATATGGATATACTAACCACTTTGAAGTGGCTTACCACACCATCTATGATCAGTGCGACTAAATTTGGTGATTGACAAGATCAAGATGAAGAGAAGAAACTTACTTATATAGTGGAGGTATATATAACCCAAACAGCCATGTAAGTTCAAGAGAACAATTCCCGGTTATAACATAAATGTTTGGCCACTTTAACCGTCAAGGGGTGAAAGCTCTTCAACAACAAAACATGATCAAAGATTGACCAAAGATAGAAGTCACAAAGACACAAATGTGGGTTGTCTATTCGATAAACAAAACCAATGATTATTTCCATCTAGAGCCTCTTGGGGAGCCAAAAAGCCATTAGAGCAAATTTGTTCTGACGACTTGAGTATGGTTCACGAAAAAAAGGTAAAAATTGTTACACACCATCCCCAACCTACTAGCAACTATATGATTTATTTAATGTGGCTGAATTATCATGAAACTATTTGTATGGCCACATATTGCTTTGCTAGTTGTTATTGTCAATTTTGGAAATCTAAATAATTAATCAATTATCTCCCTTAACCTGGTGTTCATTTATGAGATTGTTTAATTAAATTGGCAAGGCCAAAGGAGGAATTAAGATAAGGGAGCATAAGTAGCTCTAAGCCTCAGCTTAGATAGAGATTACGAAGAAGGTTGTTCTCATCCTTTCCCATTGAGGAAAAGAAAAATGCAAATCCAGCTCCTGGGTTCCTTTGATTCTTCATGAAGAATGGCCATACATGTTTCTTCCCTTCATAAAAACATAATTACAAATCAAAACCCTAAGGAATTTCTGTGGTCTTTGAACTAGGGAGCATGCTAGTCTAGTGTGATGTTAAATCTGTACAGCAAGGTGCTTCAGGGTGTATTACTTGTACTAATTGGATTATTGTAGGACAAGGAACATAGAAGATTAATGAGTCTATGTATCTTCAATTCACTAGCTTTGGCTAGACAGAAACCAAAGTCCTAAAGAAACACTGGTCTTATTTGAGATATTGTGGAAAATCCTCTTAATTGAATAATTGAATTTAATGTTTTTTAAGAGTATATATACCATGCTCTAATCGCATATTGACATAATTTTAGTGCAAAGTGTAATTCTCCCGTGTATATTATTCATGCTCCTTAAGTTTATAGTGCATACACTATAGGAGTAAATTGTAATTACTCTCGGTGAGTATACTATTCATACCCTTTATAGGTATGTCTTTCCATACTCTCAAGAGTATATTGTTCTACATTTTTAAAAGCACATTGCACCATTACAAGATAAAATCATTTTGGCGATTGGCAAATTGGTCACCAACCAGTCGTTATTTCACTTTTTGGTGATTGAGAAAGTCGGCCACTCATTGGTCGCCAAGGTGGGGCGACCAGCTAGGGACCAATTCTCATATGTTTTATAGTGACCAATTTTGGTGGTTATCAACCAGTCACTAATTTTTAATTTTTTTTCAAGATTCCAGATACCTAGATTCAAAATTTTTTGATAAATGATTTCAAATACAAAATTAAAAATTTTTCATTCTAGATCTTTCAAAATTTTCTTGATAACATTTTTTTTATTCTTTATGAATTTTTAACTTATTGTGAAGTTTCACATTCTGCCAGATGGAAAAGAAAAAAGGCCTTCAAACAATATAGAAATGAGAAGAACAACACAAAAAGAGAGAGAAATGAAGGCCTTCAAGCTCAAAAAAATGAGAGCCTCATGAATCCTTGTGTGAGATTCTTGTAGAAGAGATCAGCTTCTTTACTTTGGTTAGACTTTTTTAGAAAGTAGCACTCTTTCTTTAATTCATAATCTCCATTTTGGCCTGATCTCTTACTTTAAATTAAATAGAGCACAAAAACGAAAAGAAAAACATAGTGTAGGAGAAGAAAAACAAAAGCATAAGAAAAAAATACGAAGGATGACATTTTATAAGGTAGAGAGCATTGAAGATGCAGTTGATTGGTCAGCCTTGTTTCACATAGATTACTAATGTGGAGATTTTAGGGAAGACGACAAAATAGGGGTGACAGGATTGCTTTTTAGCGACCGAATAAAATTTGGTTGCTAGGTCGGTCACTTTTTAGGTGGCAAAATTGCTTTTTGTCAACCGGTGACCGACTCCGGCCTTAATGATTGAAGCTCCACTAGTCACTAGCTGGGTGGTCCTTGTCATTGGAATATTCGCCTCACTTTTGCCAATCGATTTGAAGACGGGAGGCATTTCGACCTCTTGATCGGTCTCTATGCTCAGTCGCTAAAACCTACTTTTGTTGTAGTGCACATACTAGAATGAATGTAATGAATTACCATAATTGGCAAATTGCTTATACTCCAAGAGTGATCAAATACATTCTTCTGAGTATATTGATTTCTCAGATTCTAAAAGTATAGATTGTAGAACTACGTTGGACCTTTATTTCTTCTAAGGATACGTAGGCAGCTCTTATGGTGGTGCTCATGTCCAGAACCTACTCTAAAGTACGTATTGTTACTATTAAGTATTTGAGTGAAATTGTGTACTTTTGTTACTAGTACTAGCAAGTATTGAAAAAGAGGTGTTGGAACTAGACTGAATCAGATATAGAGGGATTGCTACATGAGTGAACTGAGGCCCAAGATATAATTTTTTTGTTGTAACTACAAAAGCTTTTTTTTATTGGAATTGCTAACTAGTTGTATACACATAAGTATTGATTTTCTTTTAGTAAGACTTGTAGCCACTAGTGTCACAAATGATATTTTCTTAATAAAAGTAAATTAGTTTCTAGATTTTGAAGTTATTAATTCTTATTTTATAAATATTTTTATTTTCTATTACCTCTACATTTTAACTTATTTTGTTATCCTCAAGCTCTGTTTGTTTTAGGTATAAAGTGGGATGTAATAGAGCCCCTACATCATGATCTCCTTCTAAGGCAAGGCTTAGAACCATTATCTTCTCCTTGTTGGTTTACAAAGAAATCATGTTCCCATGACTTAATTACTCTTTTGCCTTGCCAATTTAAATAATCTCATAAATGATAAGAAAGTTAAAAGAGACAATTAATCAATTATTTAGATTTCCAAATTAGCACTAGCATCTAGCAAAGAAACAATTGGCCTTAGAAATAAATTCATAATAGTTAAACTACTTTTAATAAATTTCCAATAGTTGCTTATAGGTTAGGGATGATGTGTAACAAAAAAGTATTTGTAATATCATTAGATTCAAGCATCTAGTGGAGAAATTAAGTGATTATCACATTAAGACTCTAAGAAGTGATAGAGGGACAGAGTACACATCTAGAGAATTTAACCAGTACTATAAGGAAGAAGTAGTTGACCACTAAGTCAACATTGTCTAAATTTTGGACAAATGGCATCTCCATTACCATTTTATATATTCAACAAGTGTTCAATTAGAAATGTACAAGGCAAATCACTAGTTAAAGTAGGGAATAGACAAAAAGCCTTTACCCAAACATCTCAAAGTCTCGACAACATATTTTACATCCATGTTACACAAAAAAAAAGGTAAGGTTGATAACAAGAGCAAAAAAAAATTCTTCAACTATAGCACACAATAAAAAAGATATATAGTCTATAATCTAGACACAAAGAAGTTGACTATTAGCCATAACATAGGACTTGTCAAAGAAACAAATTGGAATTGGGATGGATAAAAGATCGAGAAGAAAGCAGAAACAATATACATGCAGCCACTATCAGCTCCAATTAAAAAACCTAAAGATAACCAAACTAGAGATGATGAAGGAACCCTAACTCAACCAAAAGCTCCATAAACTTCCTTCACCTTTGAATTGGATGACTTAGAATTAAGGCCAAGAAGAACAAGCTCACTTATACAACTATATGAAACTTGGAGCTTCACATTAGTAGAATTTCAAAGTTATGAAGCTACTGCAAAGTAAGAAAGATGAGTGAAGGCAATAAAGGAGGGGAGCAAAATGATTGAGAAAAACCAAACATAAAAGTTAGTGAATTGGCCACAAGACAAGGAAATCATTAAAGTTAAGTGGGTATACAAAACTATACTTAAGTGGGCACTACAGAAGCATAAAGCAAGACTAGTCACAAAGGGCTTCTCACAACTACTAGGTATTGACTATACTAAAATCTTCGTTCCAATTTCAAGATTAAACACAATTTGAGCATTGATTGCTTTGACTGCCAAAAAGAAACAAAAATATATTAACTAAATGCATTCATCAATGGAGTCCTCGCAGAAGAAATCTACATTGAACAACCACTAGAATTTGTGGCTGAGGGACATGAAGACAAAGTCCTTAAACTAAAAAAGCCCTATACAGGTCAAAATAAGCACGATAAGTTAGCATAGTCAAATCGATAGATACTTCATGGATTAAGGATTTAGATGAAGCATGAGTAAGCTAACTTTATACATTAAGACCCAAGGTAAAAAATACTTTTGTTTCTTTCTCTACATAAATAATCATATCTACACATGGGATAGCAAAAGAATGATTCAAGACTTTAAAAACAACATTTTGAAGACATCCAAAATGAGTGACTTAGCTCTAATGCACTATCTCCTTAGTATCGAGGTACTCCAAAAAGAAAAAAGGAATACTTATATCACATAAAAATTACACTAAAAGCCTCCTGAAGAAGTTCAAGATTGATTGTTGCAAGTCCATCATTATCCCTTTAGCCACAACTAAAAAACTAATGGAAGAAGACAAAACTGAAAAAGTAGATGTCTCTTACTACAATAGCCTGATCGGAAGCCTATTATATCCAATAACTAAAAGGCCAAACATGATGTACATTACAAGCCTACTACCAGGGTTTATGCAAGAGCTAAATAAGACCCACTATGGAGCTACCAAGAGAATACTCAAGTGTCATAAGGAGTTAAGGATTTCGGAATCTAGTACTAATATGCTATTAACCCAAACTTGCTTGGGCACACATACAATAATTTGGGAGGATTAGTAGATGAGCTGAAAAGCATATTTGGATATTAATTCACACTTGGATCAAGATCCTTCTCACAGTCTTCACAAAAGCAAAATTGAATGGCACAATCATCTGTACAAGGAGAATACATAACAACTGCGAGAACTGCAAATCAAGCTATATAGCTTTGGCAGATTTTAGCAAACATTGGTGAGTGCAAAAGAGCCAATAGAACAACAAGTCAGCCATACACATGTTAAAGAATCTGGTCTATCATAGTTAGACGAAACACATCGCAGTCAAGCATCATTGTATAAGGCCTAAGAGAGGCATCAACAAATTATGAGATCAAGCTAGAACACTATGTGAAGCAAGTTACAAATATCTTTAATAAGGCACTATCAAGAACAAAGTTCGAGTACATGTGAACCAATCTTAGAGTTTAACAAAATTGCGTTGAGGAGTGTCGTCGAAATATTACAGCAAATTCAATGATAGTTCTATGAGAGATATAGGTGAGGTATTTATGTACATGGGGAGGCCAATAACATATAAAAATGGGCCATTTAAAAAAGTACAAACTATTTTTAATTAAAGAGTAAAATAAATAAAAGAGAATAAACCGTAGAAAACCTAGATATATACATTTATTTATTTATAAAACTTGAGATGCACTTGGCCCTTTCTTAAATCAATAAAATCATCCAAAAATGAATCTAAACTAAAAGTCTCGATAATTTATTTTTAATGTAGAAAACTAGACTATCAATAAGAAATTCGTCATACATTCTATTGTGCAATCTGTTCTTCATAACTTTCATTGCTATTTTCATCTCTCAAAAACCTCATAACACTATTTTTAACAGTCTGATTAACTAGAAGAAATGCGTGAAAAAACGAAGAAACGTTTTAGGTGTTAGTGGAGGCAACAATTATAGAGCTCGGCCCTTGAACATGATAGAAAACAAAATTAAAATAAATGGACCAAATTAAGAAATAAATTAGCAAAAGAATCTCGAAAAAAGCAAAAGTATGGCACCTTTGCAATTTGGTATTGGAAATTGGTGGGACAGACTACAAAGCAACTGAAGTTGATTGACGGCCGCTTGTTCTACGTGCCACCCTGATTTTGGTCAAAATTTTACGGTACGACGCACATGGAGTTGGTAGGAGAGAGAAAAAAAAATCAGGGCTGATAGAAAACGAGGTGACACATGTTTAACTTTTAATTACGAGGATTAAAAAGGCCCAGCCCCTTTAATAAAATATGGCAACATTTTAGGGGGCAATGGTCTCCCTACAATATGTGTTGCTTGCCCCTGCAATAATTTATGAAGTAAAATTCAGAAATATCTTGTTGCAATAAACAGGTGTTTTGTTTGGGTCTTTGAGTGGTGTGAAAGACTTATCCACCAAAGTGGGAGAGAGAAATTTGGGTAAGGGAACAATTACCAAGTTTCTCAACTGTTTGAAGTTGGTCCAGAACCAACATGAGATAAGAGTCTTCCGAAAACTCAACAGTAATTAAATTAATCCGTCGCCTTGGTGAGCCAGAGCGGAGCTCATGGCGAGCAACAATAATCTGTTCAAGTTACCTTGGAAGCTCAGCCTCCAGCTTTCTTTCTTCTCCTTCATTATGAAGTTATGTTGCCGCCCCCACGACACCGTCAACCGCGGTTTGTTTAGATGGTTTGACAGGAAAACGCCTGCCCCAGACACTCTGATCGACAGTGTAATGTCTTCCGACATTGTTGTATATGTCTCTGTTGTAAAAATCGGGCATCGAATAGTGCAAGTTACAGCTGATAAATTGGAGAAATATGGTAGAAAAGATGAAACACAGATTTTACATGGAAAATTCATTTAGAGAAAAAAGCACGAACCCGAATAAAAAAATTTACTATGGAAAAAATAAGAGTTACAACCTCTCCAATTTAAAGATCTCCAATTTAAAGAGAACCAATGATAATATCTCTTAAATTAGAAGAAAAACAAGAAAACCAAATTCTCTATACAAATTACTCCAACAAGCTTCTGAAATGAGATTTAGGGATGGGTTGGAAACGGAGAAATTTATGTCTATTTATAGGTAAACCTTTCCGCGTATTAAGCAGATAAAAGCTACCCTTGCTATCAACTTCCCCCTAAAGATCTAAATTTTCAAACCCATTTGTTTCTTATGTGTAGGCCCTATACTTTTTGTTTGTTTCCTTCTTTTCTTCTCATGTAGTCTCTCTTTTGAGCCAACAATCTCCCACTTGAAGATACTGATTAAGAATAATCATATCTTTACACCATTGTTTCTATCTTGTCAATTTCGTGCTGCTCATATCTCAATCATTTGTTTAGGCAAAATTTCAGCAAGGGAAGTTTCTCAATTGTTTGAAGTTGGTCCACAACCAGCACGGCATAAGAGTCTTCTGAAAACTCAACAATAATTAAATTAATCTGTCGCCTTGGTGAGCCAGAGCACATGGCGAACAACAACAATGTGTCCAAGTTATGTTGCCGCCCCAATGGCACCGTCAATCGTCATTTGTTTAGATCGTTTGATGGGAAAATGTCTACCTTAGACACTCCAATCAACGGTGTAACGTCTTTCAACACTGTTCTAGATGTCTCTCACAGCATTCACTACTAAAATATAAGACTTTTCCAACTGCCATCTACCAACGCGCAGCAGTTGGTACTTGAAATTTACCAACTGCTGCACGTTGGTAAATGGCAGTTGGTATTCGATACGTTGGAAAATTTTTTACCAACGCGCAATTAATAACGCGTTGGTAAATTCCAACGTATAGCCGTTGGTAAAATTAACGTTGGTAATTACCAACGGTCATGAACTAGGCTTGGTTTCCATCGGTTTATTGTAGTTACCAACTGCTAATTACCAACTGCTGGGCAGTTCGTAAGTTACCAACTGCTGGCAGTTGGTAAGTAAGTTACCAACTGGTAAGGTAGTGGGCAGTTGGTACCAACTGCCTGATAGTTGGTAGAAACCCGCGTTGGTTGTTACCAACTTACATGGTAAGGGAGTTGTTATGAAGCTGTTGGTTATTTTGAACTTGCATTCGCGTTGGTAACAAGATGACAGGTAATTACCAACGCGCGCAAGTTGGTAAGTTCCCCGTTTGCACGTTGGTAATGTACATTAAACGTTCTAGGTTTATGTTGTTTCGTATTTTTCCCAGTTTGACTACACATTCAAAATTAAGATATCATTTCAAAAGTTCCCCCAGCTTTACTAAGCAATAAACATTACACAGCTATGCAAACGTAATTAAAATAAAATATTCTCAAAGACAGCATAATTAAAACAATAACATATATGTCTGGAAGAAAACGTACAACATTCAATGGATTACACATTTCAATAACTTCAACTGAGTCTTAATTAGGTCTAAAATTTATTATGTCAGTCTGATAACACAAGAACTTTGGAAATGCGCTAACCTGTTCATGACGCCCATCACGGAGTCCCGACTATCTCCTCATCCTCCGAGTCCGAGTCAGGAGGATACTGTGTCACTGGTTGAGCCGGCGGGCACAGAAGGTTTAGCGAACGACAAATAATCTCCAACTGAGCCCGGTTTGCCTCCAATGCGGCTCTCTAAGCCTCCATCTCTGCTCTCTGTCTCCTCTTAATTCTCTCGAGCTTCCTCTCATACTCCGCATCCCTTCGCGCATTCTCCTCGGCCATCATCTTCTGTACTTGCTCGTTGAATTGCGGTGTCTGTGTGATGTCGATAGGCGGGATGGCACCTAGCTGTCGGCGTCCCGGTATGACACACTGCTCCGATCCTAATCCAAATACACGACCCCTCATTCTACCGCCAGATGCAGTACTAATGATTGCTAGTTCATCAATTGCCTCTATGCCATCCTCTTGTTGTGTATGTTCCTCAATCTCTTCACTGATACGAGTTTACAGAAATATAATAAAATACATTTCAGCTAGTCATCATTTCTAAAACAAGGTAATATGGACCAGAATGAATTGTGAACAAACAGTTATAATACTTACAGCCACTTCTTCACAGCGCTTATTAACATATTTCCCATTCTTCTTTTTATGTGTTGCTTGAAGGACTTTAAACAAGCCAGGGTCCTTCTTCTCAGGATCTCTCTCTCTCTCTCTCTAATTGAATGAAACATAACATTAATATGTTATTTAATTTCATTAGTATCTTAAATGTAAAATGAAAGAACATTACCGAGATACATACCATTTGCTCTCGATGTGCAGACATCAAGATAGATTCCCCTGCATATGTCGCGCTGCAAGACCCCGACTGTGAATCCTCGTCAGTCTGTGTTGCTCGCATTGCCTTGAACCTAGCGGACTTCTGAATGAACTCCGGACTCGCCCAATATGCCTCCATTTCCGCATATGCAGCATCTGACAGAAAGTTTGCCTTCGCTCGACGTTTTACAGGATCTTGCACACGTCGAATTTCTGACATCATGCTTCTGTAATGCTGTGCTCCCAATATATTCCACACCCGATACACCTCATTATGGTGTACCGGATCCCACTCACATCTCCTCTGTGAATGTTAATATGTTTAAATTAACTAATAGAATGGAAAAAAAACAATTCTTAATCTTATAGTCATTATTACATCATTATCATAGTTATATTATTGTTATACCTCAAAAACACGCCACCATTGCTGCAGGTCTGATGAAGAGACGGAGGACCAATCAGAATAGGGTTTGAAATGTGTGGTGAAACATGGTGTCACTAGTCATGTCGCTGCAGCTGGAATGAATCTGTGACGTTGAACTTGTTAGTTACTGAGTTGTTGATGATTCCATGTAAAGCAATTATTCTTACTATTATTAATACGTGTGTCTGGTTTTTGGTTCTTACGTGTTACCATGTGGGGATATCCTCATCCGCGGTCGGCCCGCTGTTTGTGACATTGATGATAGGATGTCATCAATATGTATATCATCATCTGAGGGATGAGTCGTCACTATGGGGTGCCTAACGTGGCGCGCACTAGATCCATGGCCAAATGGCGTGCCTCCACCGCCGTTAGATCGGTGCTCATGTGAGTGGAAATGCGTCGCTGGCACTGTTGTGTCTGGCGTCTCTACACTGACATCCTCGTGTGCCCGGGATGAAGAACCAATCCTTTGTCATTCATTAAGTATTGGCTCCATTACCTCCTTAAACTGAGCAAATGGTCCTTTCCCAGGTCGACGTTTATAGGTGTTATCCCCTTTACGAGGCATCTGCATTTATTATTAGCTAAGTAGGTAAATAAAACATAACATATATTGTCTGACATATATTGTCGAGTATGAGGGGAACATAAATTTACCAAATATTTTCTACACATTAGAAATGACAGGTTATCATTATTCCTAGTACATGTTATCTAATCATTCATTTGACCCACTGCTTCCATTCTCATTAAACTCTTCAGACTCTTCATTCTCACTGTCATCGGAAATAAACTCCTCATCCTCTGTCTCGCCATTAGATCCTGGGTCCTCAAGTACATCCACTTCAATTTCATCACCCACACCCGGGTCAGCTAACTCCTCAACTGGGTCATCTTCAATTCTAGTACAATTCACGGATCCACTGTCTTGATACACGTCATCCTTGTCCAGAATTGCATACTGTATTATCCATCGAGGTTTTATCTTCATAACAGCTGACCACCCGTTTCTTTCACGTGACTTACTCGGATATTGTGTGTAGTAAACTTGGTCAGCCTGTGATGCTAGAATAAAAGGATCAAACTTCTGATATCTGCGGCTATTCTAGATCTCAACTAACCCAAACTCTTTATGCATTCGAGTTCCACGTTCAGGTGTTGGGTCAAACCAGTTGCACCTAAACAAGATGACATTCTTATGTGGAAAGCCCGGATATTCGAGTTGAATGACTTCTTCTAATAACTTAACATGTTGCAATAAGTACTAACTAAAAGCACACTTACATAGTGTCGGACCCAGACATTGAAATTGTTTTCAATGTGTATGTCCATCTCAGACATTGTAATCTCGGGTGCAGTTTCCCTGACCATGTCCACAAACAAACTGTGGCCAATAACAGAATAAATGAAAATATGTTAGTTTTCCTTGATGAGTAGTCCTGAATTTCATCACAATCGAAGTAATAATCCCTTTTCATGAACGATAACTTACTTTAGATATGGCCTGATCTCAGCAAAGTTGAGAAGAACGTATATGGTTGCAAGTCTAAGATCATCATCCGAGAGGAATCTATATCGGCTTGCACCATATGGACGTCCCGGAAAGGTGAATATTGACCACAAGTCACCATTATATGGGACAGGACCACCATCATCATTTCTCGGTACTCGGTTCATCATGGAGGGAACATGAGATTCAAAGTAATGAGAGCAAAAGATGGAAGTCTCCTCTATAAGGTATGCTTCACATATCGATCCCTCCACATAAGCAGTATTAGAAACCTTCATTTTTAGGTCATGCATGCACCGCTCAAATTTATACATTCATCGGTACTGAATAGGTCCTCCAACCCTTGCTTCAAATGGCAAGTGAACTGGGAGATGCTCCATGACATCGAAAAACCCTGGAGGAAAAATTCTCTCAAGCTTACAAATTATAATTTGAATATTGGCCTCCAACGCAAACAAGTGATTTTCATGCAGCTCTGGAGAGCACAAGTCTTTAAAGAATAGGCTTAACTCTGTTAATGGCTTCCAAATATTCTCGGGTAGCGCTTCGAGGGCAATGGGGAGAAGCCTTTGCATCATAACATGGCAATCATGACTCTTCATGCCATACATATTGCAACCAGCTGTATCAACACATCGACCAAGATTTGAGGCATATCTATCAGGGAGTCGTAAAGATTTTACCCAAGCGATCACATCTTGCCTTTGGTTAACATCAAATGTGAACCTCGCCTTTGGTTTGAAAGAACGACCATCATCAAATGGAACCATGGTTAACTCGGGCCGATTACAATAAATTTCTAGGTCCTTCCGTGCTTTCACATTATCTTTCGTTTTGTTCTTAACATCCATCACAGTATTCCATATATTCTCAAACATGTTCTTCTCAATATGCATAACATCAAGATTATGTCGTATTAAGTTCATGGCCCAATATGGTAAGTCCCAGAAAATGCTTCGCTTCGTCCAATTATGTGATTTCCCATAATCGCACGGTCGATGTTGTGGCCCATCATTAGCAACTGATGGAATCCATGAGATTCTTTCAAATATATCTTCACCTGATAAGTGCGGAGGAGGCAATGACTTCTCTGATTTCCCTTTCTTAAAGCAAGTACAATTCCTTCTATATTGGTGGTTCCGGGGAAGGAATTGCCGATGACAGTCGAAAAATGAAATTTTCCCGCCATACTTAAGTTGGAATGCCTTACTTTCGCCCATACAAATAGGGCAAGACAATCGCCCATGTGTCATCCACCCTGATAGCATGCCATAAGCCGGAAAGTCATTTATGGTCCACATTAATGCTGCTCGCAGAATAAAATTTTGTTTCAATGACACATCCCATGTTTCAACGCCATCAAACCACAGATGCCATAGCTCGTCTATTAGAGGTTGTAGATAAACATCAATCTTATGATTTGGGCTACGTGGACCTGGAATCAGCAACGAAAGGAACATATATGGTTTTTTCATGCACATCCCAGGGGGCAAATTATACAGAGTAACGATCACACGCCAACAAGAGTATTGTTTCCCAGATGGTCCAAAAGGTGTAAATCCATCGGCACACAACCCCAGTCTGACATTTCGTGCTTCCGAAGCAAACCATGGGTAGGTCTGATCAAAATGTTTCCAAGCTTCACCATCTGATGGATGTTTTATAACACCTGGGACCTGTGTTTGCTCCTTATGCCACCTTATCTGCTCAGCTGTTGCCAATGACTTAAATAAGCGTTGCAGCCGAGGACTTAGTGGTAAATAATGCATGGTTTTTCTCGGTCGATCTTTACCACGAACTCCCTTTTTTGGCTTATATCTCTCAGCTCCATAGTATTTACAAATACTCAGGCTACTGTCATCTTTCCAGAACAACATACAATCATTCACACAGACGTCAATCTTCTCATGAGACAGACCCAACTGGGAAACTAATTTCTTAGTTTTATACCAATTTGATGGCATCTTACTATCTGTTGGTTGAGTCTCTTTCATCAGTTGGGCAATGCCATTAAAACATCCACGTGTCATGTGATATTCAGACTTAAGGTTGAGAAGACGGACAGCAGCAGATAACTCAGAATGATTTTCGCACCCATCCCATAAAGGAGTTGATGCTGAATTCAAAAGAGTAAAAAATTTTTTTGCATTTTCATTCGGCTCTGCAACATTGTCTTCCGGAATTTGTGAGTAACTAGGGGCAACGACATCTAATACCATCCTTTCATATGGATTCGTCGAACACCCCTGGTCAAACTGATCAAACCCACCCACACTTGGATCAGTATAGGATGCTTCATTAAATGGCTCACCATGAGCGGTCCAATTCAAGTAAAAAGGCATAAACCCCTATTTGTACAGATGAACTCTGACCTCATCAGACTTTTTAAACCGCAAATTCTTACATTTCCGACAAGGACAGCGAATGCATAACCCGCTCATAGTTTCAGGGTGAGCGACAGCAAATGATATAAATTCTTCCACCCTGGACTCCCACTGTTGTGTGTAATCCGTTCGGCTAGGCAAGAAACGGTTACTGTACATCCAACTACGGGCGGAATCCATAACTAACAAAATCTTTTCGTAATCATAAACACCTCAATCTATTAAATCATTTACGTACTAAAGTTTAATATTGAGTTAATAAAAATAACAAAAGTTCATTAATGTTTACGTAAGTAACATAAAAGTCTTGTTAGATAAACAAAGTTTATTCTCAATCATATTGTTCTTATGATTAACGTATGGAAATTATTGTTCTTATTGTTCTCATTATTCTTATTGTACTTAGTACATATCATACCAACGCGCAATTATATTTTATTACATATAGGCTTTATTAAGTAAAAAAGGTGATGAATAAAGAAAGTTTAAGTTTAGGGTATATGTTAAAACTGTGCGTTAATACTTTATGGTTTACGGTTTTAAGGTTAGAGTTTAAGGGTTTATGATTTGGAGTAAGAGTTTATATTTAAGGTTAAGGTTAAGGTTAGACTCTTGGGTTTATGGGGATTAGGGTTCAAATATAATATTTAGGGTTTATAGTCAAGTTAAAATTAGTGTTAAGATTAGGGTATAAGTTTATGTCTATTATAGTTTAGATTTAGGTATACGGTTTATACTGTTAGGATTACACACTTATAGTTTAGGTTAGATTTTATCTTTAGGGTTTTAAATTTTAGGATTAGGGTCTTGGGTTTAACTTTAGATTTTGATCAGACCTAAGGGAAAGGTTAGGGTTAGGATACGATATGCGTTCAAGTCATGTTTGATACAATCAGGGTAGGTGGATTTTGTCGAAGGACGGTGAGTCCTCCTCTTTAGATTATGTCATTTATTACTGAAAACGAGTATCAAACGAAGATATAAGATATGATTTTGTACTTCGGTGTTGAGCTGGTTTGTGACCCCCTATGTTGCATGTCCTTTCCTTTTGTTCTTTTTAATTGTTGGGTTTGTATGCTTCGTTTGGAAGGTTGGTGACAAAGTCGAATGAAAATATCATTTCGAATGCCTCCATTTCGCAATTCTGTGACTTTAACTTTTCTTTTTTCTGAAACTTTTATTTAGGTCCCTATATTATCTTCATTTCTGATATCACACCCTAAGTCTACTAAATTATAGTGTTTTTGTTCAAATAACAATGGTTATTTTTCTTTTAATGTCTTATTTTCCAAAGTCACCATCATTTAATTAATTTTTTCAGTGAAATAAGACTTCTTTTCCTTAACTTTTCCAAAGGCAATTGTTAAACTCTTAAGACCTAAAGATTTTAAATTTTCTCTATTGGTCTCCAAATCAATTTTTTAATTTTCCTACATTATTATTGTCATATTATTGGAACATGGTTTTATTATAAAGATTAACATTGAAATTATTAGACCATGACATTATCTAACCATTTACACTAAATCACTCCAACTAAACCATAACTATACCTATTACCATACACTTATACTAATAATCATTACATAAAACTAAGCTATACAACGCACAAAGAAATTACATATTCACTCTAATCCATCAGAAGAAATATCCACAGATAACAAATAATGTACATAAACTGCAAATTCAAATACGAACAACTATGTTCAAATCACAGTGACAACACATAAGTTTTATTATCAATATTAATAATTAAATACAATGTCCCTTCACAAATCCCGTTTTCAATTCGAAAGGAAAAAAATAGAAACTTACC
Organism: Aquilaria yunnanensis; assembly: GCA_039654915.1. Taxonomy (NCBI): domain Eukaryota; kingdom Viridiplantae; phylum Streptophyta; class Magnoliopsida; order Malvales; family Thymelaeaceae; genus Aquilaria; species Aquilaria yunnanensis. The sequence continues at coordinate 91,983,003 of CM077596.1, read as the reverse complement.
TCGAACGAGTTTAAACTGAGAGGAAAAACAATGGGTACGTCTATTGCCTCACAGATGCAGGGAGGAACTGAAAAAGAGGGGAAAAAAATTAAAATCCTGGTAATATAAGAAATTTATGAAAATGAAAAAAAGAAACGTTAATCTACACGCGTAATTTAAACAAAATTGTAATAATGATTATAAATATTAGTATTATTATTATTAGTATTATTGTAATTAAAATAATTTTTAGTATTATTCAAATTATATGTATTATTATTATTAGTATTATTATAATTATTATTATTTGAATTATTTTGACGCAATATTATTATGAATATTATTTCAACTATCACTAACAAAATTTCATTATTATTATTTTCTAACTTACTTCTACTACTATCTACTATTAATATTTATTATTGTTACTGTTGTTATGTTTATGTTATTGGGTACAAAAAAATTAATAATAAAAATTATTATTATTATTATCATTTTATTATTGGTACTAAACCCCAAGACTAAGTCAGTCAAACTAAATTCAAGTCAACTAATTACAAACTAACGAATATTGTAAAAAACAAATGAAATAAACAATCAGCGTTGCTCAAATTAAATTGGATCCTAATTACATAATAATGTCCTCTAATTATGATTATATATTTTGGTCTACCAACTTTGAGATATGCAAAGTTGGTATTTTTATTATTGTCTTCCAATAAATACAAAAAGACAAAAACATTAGTGATAGAATTGATCTAACTAGTAAACATTAGTGGTTTGTTTTTAATTTTTTCCATAGACAAATTAACCCACAATCTAATTTTATGAGAAGATAATTATAAAGCAGTTTATATTGACACTAAAAAGTACAAACCAGTTAACAAAATTCATACTAAAGTCATAATAACATAATATGATTGGATTGTAGAAAATTTAATAGGCGATGTTTGATTTTTCGAGAACTAATTAGGCTGACCTTCGTGATTTTGTTGAATTTTTTTTTTTGGCACGTAAATAATGTTTTAGAGTAACCCATCCTTCCCTTAGAAAAAATTAGTGAACACTTTATCAGAGGAATGAATAGCGAATAGCTTAAACATGCTGAATAACATAGATAAAAAAAATAAGTATAATTAAATTGATTTCTTTGTTTTTTATTAATCAAAACCCACACCTCGCTGCTTGGCCTTGTATATTTACGTTAACTTCAACATAATAAATACATCGAATCCTTCAAACATACCATCTTTAATTAGACTCTTAAATTTTCTCTATTTGAAGCTAATACCAATAACCTCAAAATAGATCATATAGATGTTATGTTCTTCTCACGGCTCAAATCAAATTGATGATGGATAGAGCTACAAATAGGCTTTAAATTAGCTGGGCTAAGCCTGAACCTACTAGGTTTGAGCTCAAATCAACAATTAATTGCTCCCCTAATGCATCTATGCGAAATCAAACCAAATGCATCTCCTAAAATGTATGACTCGGAAATTTTTCTACCAACTTCCAAGAAATTGGATTCAATCTCGTTCACACACACGGCATAAATCACTCAAGCTAAACATTTTAATTACATAACTAAAATTACCCATAATTAAAAATTAATTAACACAAACTAAATGGGAAAGACCCAACTAAATCACCAGGTAAATGTAGAATCTACAGTCATAATACTAAAATTTTAATTACAACATAAATAAATAAATACAGATTAATTCCAAAAAAAAAGAATTAATTTGGATAATTAAAAAAAATTAATAACTAAACTTAAGCAACTTGCCCAGCCACCGAATCACAAGAATGACAAGATACTCCACCTCAAATAAGAGCTGAAACTAAAAGAATAATGCATAAAAACCAAATACCACAATTTTCCCAACTATATACGTTAAAGTAGAATATAAGTACATAAAAAACCCATACCCGAGCTCACCTCAACCAGATCTATGCTTCGCGGCCACAAACGGCGGAAAACGGCTGGAAATCAGTCGGCTACACGTGCGTCGGTGACGTCGCGAACTGGTTCGCGTTTTCTTTCTCCTGCAACAGACGCGAAATGGCAGCTGGGATGGTTAACGGAGAAGACGATTTAAACACAATTTTAAATTGAAACGCTGCGTTTCACTTGCAAATTTCCAACGTGCAGGCCGTTGGTAAAGTACCCTAAAAAAAAAAATTGAATACCAACTGCTGGGAAGTTGAAATTTTACCAACGGTTAAGACCGTTGGTAATCACCAACGGCTTGGACGTTGGAAACAACACAAAAAATATGCTAAATTAATTTGCCACCCTCACCAATGCGTGCACGTTGGAAAATAAATACCAACGGTTCTACGCGTTGGTAACTACCAACGACGTAGCAGTTGGTAAAATAGCCATTGGAAAAGGCGGTTATTTTAGTAGTGATTTGGTTCAGAGTCTACACACCTTTTGCCGCTCAATCTCTGCATGTTAACACCAGGCTTCTTGCGGTTGTTTACTTCCATGGTGGCCAGCTCGTGTTCTATACACTTGACTTTGATGTTGCCGACACCTTGTGCCGTAGGTTTGCTAAGGAGCTAAATGCTGTTGTTTTCTCCGTCAACTACCGTCTCACACTGAAGCATCATTTCCCATGCCATTACTTTAGTACCAAGACGTGTTCGATGCTCTAAAGTTCATCGACAAAATATTTAGCGATGGTTTTGCCAAAATCTGTGAATGGAAAGGTGGTGGAAACATGGCACACCACATAACGATTAAAGTAGGTGAACACAAATTTCATTGCCTCAACATTGTTGGGCTTATCTGGATCCAGCCCTTCTTCGATAAGAAAGAGAGAACATAATCCAAGAAGAGACTTGAAAAGGGTCCAGTTCTGTCACTGGCTCTAATTAACTGATTCTAGAAGGTGTTCCTACTAGAGGGTTAGGATTGCGAGTACTCGGTTGTGAACATTTTTGGGCCTAAGGCAATGGATATTTCGAATACCAGGTTTTTGGAGACATTACTGGTTATGGGTGGGTTGGATCTGTTGCAGGATCAACAGAGAGGATCTCTGAGTGCCTGAAGGAGGCTTGGAAGAAAGTGAAATTGGTGGAGTACCTGAGTGCACTCCATGGGTTTTCAGGCATCTCCGATTTGCCCGAAACAAGTTTGTTTCTTGAAGAGGTCTGAGAGTTCATGAAGAACACGTCGGAGGAAGCTATTGCTACTAGCTCGAGAACCGGCCAAGCAAAAATAAGATCGTAAAAGACTGAATATTGCCACACAATCACTTAGTAGGGACAAAAAATGTTGATGAAGACGGAAAGGCAATCACTTAGTAGGGACATCCGCAACTTGATCTTGAGTAGAAATAACCCGAACAACAAGATCTTTTTGGGTAACCTTCTCTTGGACAAAGTGAAAATCAACTTCAATCTATTTGTTTGAACATGAAATATAGGATTCGTAGTAAGGCAACTAGCTCTTGTATTATGACACCACAAGATGGGTGGCTCTGAGAGATAAACACCAAGTTCAGAGAATAAGGCTTGTATCCAGATAAGCTTTGTAATGGCCTTGAAACAGTGTGTTGTTTGTGTGAACTCCAAGAGACAAGATTCTCTCCTAGAAAGATAGTAAAGCCACTAGTAGAGTGACAGTCGTCCAGGCACCTAGCCCAGTCAAAGTTTGAAAATGCACTAAACACTTGTGAATAAAACCAACGAATACTGTAAAGGCTCTTTAAGTACTTCCTATGGTTTTAATGTCAAGGTAAGTAAATTCCAAGTTATTTTTCCTCAAATAAGTTTTATTAAGCAAGGCAAGCAAGCTAAGCAAGGTTAAGTTGAGTTCCAAAGAATAATTGGCACTTAAAGGGCAGAAGGGCAAAATGCTAATTTTTTCCAATTAAGTGGCACGACTGAAATTTTTGTGAAATTAGGTTCATGCAAGTATTTTGAGATAAGTAAATTAAGACTATAAGTGTTTCTAGCCATTTGAACTGGAAGTGAAAGTTAAGGGTGAAAAATGCACTAAGTAAGAAATTGAGCTATTATGCCTTATAATGGCTTAAGTGACTTAAGAGCAAAGTGTTTGGGTAAGAAAAACCTTTCTATGGGACCAAGAAGTGATGGTTTGGGAAGATTTTAAGTGGCTTAAGTGATTCAAAGTTAAGTTTGAGGGCCAAAGTGACAAGTAGGGGAGATTTGGGTTAAATGAGAGTAGTTGCCTATATTTTTGGAAGAGATTGGAACTATTCATCATCTCCTCCATCCACCATTTTCGTAGCTCACCTCTCTCCATAGCTCCTCCTCATCAAAAGCTCCCAAATCACCAAAAATTTCATAAAATTTGATGGTCCCAAAACTATCCCAACAAGCCCTTGGCTCTTTTTTGGTGGATTTGGTGCATTTAGAGTTGTTCTTGCAAGTTTTTTGGTCAAAGGCAAAGGTAAGCAGTTTTTATCCTTATGGGTTAGTTCCAAGCTTTTTAAGTGGTTAGAAATGGTCTTAATTTTGTGCCCTTGGTGTCCAATTTGATTGAATTCAAGCTAGGAACCCAAAGAAACTCTATTGAGCTTAAGTTTGATTGTTGCTTACTTCTTGCTTTAAGGATGATTTGAGGTAAGAGATTTAAGTTAATTAAACTCAAATATTGCATAGAAATGTAATATTACATATGGGAATGAAGTATAAATAAGACTTATGCGACTTGGCTTTGGGGATTAAAAGATTGAGCAAGTTTTATGCAAGTTCACACATAGTCGCACAATGCTATAGAGCATTGGCGACACATCGTTGTTGATGATGTTATTTGATGCAGCTTGGTAATGCGTCACTGGTGATCTTCTAGGGAACCTAAGAATTGATGCCTTTGGTGATGCGTCACCGATGGCATCGCCAAGGCATATGTCTCTCAAGCTCGTGGCACCTCAAAGATGTCTAAATCTCTTGGTTATCCTCCCTAGGCCAATTTAAAATATTCCGTCGCCTCGGTTGGGTCAAGAACTCATTCCTAAGTTGAGAATTATGATTATTTAGGTGGTAGCTAAATGGTGTGGTTAAGGTAGCGTAAGTGATGGTGGTTAATGGGGTTAAAGTGCTTAAGTTGCTAATGGGGCACTAAGGGGATTAAGGTGGGGTTTCATATACTTTGTTGGCTTAAGTAGGAGGTCATAGACCTTCGGGCAATAAAAAAGGAAACCTAAGAGAATCCTAACCAAATCTTGCGGTTTGGTAAGTAAGCCACTAAGGAGCCCTAAGCCAAGCTCGAAGAGCTTGGTAAGTTGAACTACATAAGACAGCCACCTTGCACAATAAGTTAAGGGAAGAGACAGGTAAGGAAGGAGTACGCAATGACTTACTCTAAGTAACTCGTCAGTGGTGGGCAAGGGTTGAGTTAGTGATGACTCAACCATATGAGCTCACAGCAAGTCTGGTGCACTTTCAGGTGTAAAGAAGTCCTAAGTGCATTTATATGTGCATGTTTCACTCATCCGTCCATCCATCCATCCATCCATTATTTGCATTGTTTGTTGTTCTTATTCTTGTTTCTAGTTGTTTTGTTGGTTGCTTGTTTTGCTTTGTATGTTATATGTATTTATATGTATGTTTTTGTGCTTTGCATGCTTGCATTTGTTTCCCCCTGTAGGTACCAAATCCATTACTAAGTACTTTTGAGTACTCACCCTTTAAGTGTTGCGCAGCTTTTAAGTAGGCTAGTTAGGCTTAACAGTTGATAAGAGGCAACTGTTGAAGTTAAATTTTATTGGTTTGAAGGTGCTCTATAAGTAGAAGACTCAAAGATTCTAAGTTACTTATGGCATAAGCTAGTACTGACAAAAGTGTTTACCTTTCAGTTTGAGGCTAAGAGAGTACAAGGAAAGTGTGGCTAATCATTTGAAACTAGCTTGCTTGGGTGAAGAGCTAAGGATGGATCTTAGTCGATATATGTTGCTTCTTCTATATATATGATATTTCTTACAAAGAGATTGCCTTTACTAGTGTCCATTGGTGTGTATAACACTAGGGTTATATTTGGATGCAAATAATAAGATTGAGATGCATGCGCAAAGTTGTTACTTGAAGTTAAAGCAACTAGAGTTTTTATGTCTTGGCTTGTTTTGAATTATGTTTTTGTTAACTGTCATGGCACTGTTTTCAATGTTATTTTACTTTATTGTTATCGTATAGTCAGGACAATGCATGCATGTTTCCTATGTAGGGTAGGCTAAGTAACTATTTGGATGTAATGATTTAAGATACTTCACGAGTAATAACTAGCCAATTGTAACCTAAGTAGGATCATAGTTCCCAAAGAACCTATCAATGTTAGTAAATCAGGGGACTGAGGCCCTGTTCCGCCACAAATACTAAGACCAAAGGAGAGCACTTGCTTCAAGTATAGAAGTATTCGTTTGATAGCAGACCAATGAAACATTGTAGAAGCTTGCATATATTGACACACTTTATTCACTACAAAGAAAATATCAAGCCTGGTAGGGGTGACATACTGTATTACTCCAACAATGCTTTAATACAATGTTGGGTCAGGCATGAGATTACCAGCTTTTTTAGGCAACTTTTCTGTTACAGACATTGGTGTAGCAACAAGTTTTGCAACAATCATGTTGGTCTATTGCAAAAGTTCCAAGATATATTTCTATTGAGATAGAAGAATGGGAAGAAGTCATTGCTTTAATACCAAGAAAGAAATTAAGTGAGCCCAGGTCCTTAATTGGAAAATCATCTTGCTAAGCCTTAAAAAGCCTTTTAGTTTTATGTGAGGAAGAGCTTATGACTAAAATATCATCAACATAAATGAGCATAAATAGAATTATTCTGGACTTGTCGTAGATAAAGAGTGAAGTGTCAACCTTTGATGCCACAAAGCCAAGTTCCAATAATCCAAAACTCAAACAAGAGTACCAAGCACGGAACACCTGCTTGAGGCCATAAATGGACTTATGAAGTTTGTATACATGTCCTGGATATTGAGGGTGTTCATACCCTGGTGGTTGTGACATATACAGCTATTCCTTTAGAAATCCATTCAAAAATTTATTTTGAATGTCTAACTACCAAACACTTCATCCTCTGGAAATTACAAGTGAAAGCATGAGTTGAATGGTGGTAGGCTTTACCACGGGGCTAGAAGTATTGTGATAATCAATCCCATATTGCTAGTTAAAACTTTTAGCAACAATGAGGGCCTTGTGCTGTTCAATGCTCCCATTGGCCTTCTTTTTCAGTTGGAAAACCCACTTGTAATCAATGATGTTCATGTTGCATAAAGGTGGGACAAGAAACCATGTCTTGTTTTTCAAGAGAGCTACAAACTCGGGGTTCATTGCATGATGCCAAGACGGATCATTCTTGGCAGTGGCAAAGCTTATTGGTTCAATCTCACAAAAGGATAAGAGAGTTGCCATCAAGACTCGAGATATAGGGAATCAAATTGTGCCATCCGTAAATTGCTTTGGTTTGCTAATATTATTCTATAATTGTGTCTTTATTGGATGATGAGAAGGCACAGGCAATAAAAACGCATTAGCTATGGATTAGGTTAGGCTAAGGGAGACTCACAAAATCTTTCAAAAGATATTGACTTTTTGGCAGAGATGGTGCTTCCAGAGGAGGTGCATGTTGTTGGCTGATATTCAAAAGCTGGAGGAGGGAGAACCAAAAGCTGAACAGGAGTAGAGCTGGACCCGTTTATATGTGAGCCTACATTAGTAGATATATGTGCAAAATGAAATCTTCGTTCATCAAAGATGATATCTTTAGAAATATAAACTTTTCCAGGAGATGGATTAAGGCATTTATATCGCTTGTGAAGACCACTGTATCCAATAAACACACATTTTATTGATCAAAAATTAAATTTGTGTAAGGTATAAACTCGTATGTGTGGCCAGCAAGCACAACAAAAAATCTTAAGGAGCCTATAATCAAGTTATTATGAAATTGACGTTCCAATGAAGAAAGATTGCATTTGACATGGCTCGACATTTAGTTAATAAGATATATGGCTGATTGAAATACATCATCCCAAAATCTCAACGGCATTGATGCATGAACTAAAGGGACTTTCCTGCTTCAATAATGTTGTGATGTTTTTGCTCAGTTAAGCCATTTTGTTGATATGTGTGGGGGCAGGATACTTGGTGATTAATCCTGATAGAGGAGAAGGGAATGTAATCTCTGATATTCACCACCCCAATCTATTTGAACAACCTTTATTTTCTTATTCAGGAGGCGCTCAACATGCTACTAAAATTTTAGAAAAATAGTGTAAACCTTGGATTTGCAAACCATAGGATATAGCCAAACAGATTTACTATAGTCATTAATAAAACTAACATAGTACTAGTAGCCATCAACAGACTTTGGAGCAGGTCCCTAAACATAAAAAAATATCAAATCCAATGGACTGTTTGAAATAAAATTTGAAGAAGAAAATGACAATTGATGACTCTTTGCTTGTCGACTAGCATTACACACCGTCAACTCTTTATTCATAACATAAGGAAACTTGTGTTGACTAAGAACTTGTCAAACCACATTTTGAGATGGGTGGCCGAGCCTGGAATGCCACTACTGAAAGGTAACTCGTTCCCCGGTGAGGGCACTAGCTGAATGAGAAACACCATGAGTATGTGAATGAATTTGGTAGAGTGCATTCTTACATATTCCTTGGAGGAATTTTTCCTTTAAGACTCGATCCTTGACAAGAAAAAATTAGATTTTTTATGATAAAATTCAAGAAACACAGGATTATCAAGAGTGAGCTTGCTTACTGAAATAAGATTTTTTGTGATACTAGGTACTTGAAGAACATTCTTTAATTGTACGGGAACAAAAATTGTAGGAATTTGGATGAGCCAATATTATTAATGGAAAAACTATTAGTGTTGTGCTCAAAAGTCAGTCATGATATTTTATTAAGGCATTAATCCGGCAACTATGTTTGTTGCTTTGTTTCTACGTAACGTAATAAACATTATTGTAACCCTAGAATAATGATATTCTCAAATGTCCCTGGTCTAGTATTATTGTGGAGCGGGTCATAATAATACATAACGACTAGTATATGTGGAGACTAATATGAGATATGTAGTCTACATATGGGTATAAGTTGGAGAACTTGTGTAATGGACTGACCCACCATGAGAACGCTACATAGATCGTTATATGAGTGCTATAAGTGATTCTCATAGTGATCATAGTATATATACTCCTTTGACCTAAGGTCATCAAGGTTCCCTACATGTGAGTCAAATACTTTGATACTTCCCTTTGTTGCTCATAATTGAGTGAACTTGAAGGAGGTCATTGGGTATGTCACATATCATGCGGAAGGATTTGTATGATCAAGATAAGATTTGTATCTCCTATGTAACAGGAGTGATATCTTCGGGTCCATTGATAGAGTGAGACGTAGAAAATGCATGGCCATACTCGGATGAGTTGATATACGATATCAATGTTATCAATTTAAGTTAGTCTACTCGGTAATCAAGAAACCAAAGATTAGGCTATACGAGAATGACACATTCCATGTCTCGTGCTTAGTTTTGATATCTTGGACAAAGGGACAATGGCATATATGGGTAATGATCATAAAGGTTTAGTCAAATCGCCGACAATCTTGTCACTTGGGCAGCAATGATGTGTTGCTAGACACTGCTCATTGCTTATGATCATAAATGTGATTTATGATCATTGCCAACATGGTAAGAGCCTATTGGGTTGCACACATAGAGCTATTTGGATTATTAGAGTGCATGGGCTAATTATTTGGGTTATGGTTTCACGATAATTTTGTGTTAATAATTGGCCCAAAAGTTGAGCCATTATTAAACCCAAAATTAAAACCTAATTGGATTAGGGCTTTGAAACCTATTAGGCCTGGAAGTTGAGTCTTACTATAAATATAACTTTTAGTGAGAAATTCGTAGCCTTGCCCTAGCCTCCCAAAAGAGACAACCATACTTTTCTTTAGCTATTCCTTAGAGGACGCAAACTAGCACTGCGAGCGCAAGAGAAATGGATCTGTAGGGACGTGATGGAAGTGTGGTGATCCTGAGAGGCTCGTGTGGATACCATAAAGAGCCTGAATACATCAACTGTTCAGGTTTTGTGATTCGACTCTACAGTTAGGTGAAAGATCTCAATCGAAATTAGGTATGAAAATTTTGAACATCCGGTTTACGCCGTTCATTTGGATCCTGGAGGTTTTTGGTTAAATTCCACAGTGCTTGTTTGGCTCTCGAAACCCTACAAAAACCTACCCTATTGCCAACTTGAACTCGATCAGAACCATTGTAGCGTTCACTCATGGAGAGATTGTTATGATTTGAAGTAATGTAATCATTGGCTTCTGAATCTGTGTACCAATTTAGGTCAACTTGGTACGAGGGCGTATCTGTTACTACAACAAAGTGGTTTTTCTCCTTCTGATAAGAGTGATTAAAACGACGATAGCACTGAAGTGTTGAATGTCCTAGCTTCTTGCATACTTGGCATATGACTCCTAAATTATTTTCTTTTGTCCTGTTTTCTAATTTGAAGGACCAGATCTCTCGTGGCCACAACCTCATCCATGATTATTAGGACTTCTACCTCTATGGTTAGAATTGTTTCTTATCATTATATTGCCTAAAAGCAACTCTGCTAGAGGATGGACTACTGCATGGTGCTACTCAAGTCGCAGCTCATAACTCAACAAATGCTTATAGAGATCATTGAGGGGCATAGGGTCAATCGTTTTTGTTATTGACATAACAAGTGGATCATACTCAGAGTTGAGTACTGCAAGGATATACGATACAATCTCATATTCCTGAAAAGGCTATCCAATAGCAGCCAAGGTGTTATCAAGGCTCTTAATGTGCTGAAAATTGTCAACAACTTTGAGATCTTTCTTCTTCATGGTTGATAATTGGTAGCGTATCTACATAATACGTGCATTAGATTGTGAGGCAAACAATTTTTCTAGAGCAGTCCATACCTCATATGATGTTGTCATATTAATGACATAGGTTAGAATCTCTTTAGAGAGAGACGAAATTATGGAACTCAAGATCATTTGATCTTGTTGGTACCAATTTTGGTACACTGTATTAGAGGCAAAATCTATGCCAAGCCAAGACTTTGGTCTTCACTACTAGAAGCTGGAGCTGAGATACTTTGTGGTGGTGTTGCAAGCATGCCGTCGGTGAAATGCATCAGGCGCTGTCCACGCAAATAGGGCATAAACTGAGCCTTCCAGAGAAGGTAATTGTCTCAAGTTAACTTAATGTTGATAAGGTGTTCGTGGTTTAAAGATGCAGTAGGCAAAAGAACAGACGGGTTGTTTCCTGAAAAAGAAGTGTTCAAGCAGAGAGGGGAAGAAGAATTTTCAGAGGCCATTGTTTCTTCAGAGATGTAAGTCTTTGAAAGCTTTGGTCCATAAAAAACTAAATATTGCTGCACTAGTACAGGTTGCTCTTTGTGTATATTTATACAAGAGCTATTGGTTTACAGTAGGATACAAATAAACATTAAAATAGATAAGTTACAATAAATGATAAGATAACTTCTAAGCTAAGCTAACTATTATCGCTGGCAGATCGACTCTGCAAAGATGCAAAGAATCTAGGTATTGTGGTTATTGGTGTTTTCATAGTGCATATCATAATCACTCTGAAGTTTGTTAACTAGCCTTATGCATACATTTCCATGTGATTCATCAAGCAAGTCGTTAAGGAAAAACCCATTCACAAATTCTCTCTCTAATTGAGAGCTTTCTCTTTTTCCCTCTGAGAGTGCTCGTAACTACCTTTCTGTTTTTGGTTGTCTGCCATAACTACCATTGCTTGACTTGTTTACAAAGGAGATCTTGCGGACGTTCATCATTTCTTGATCTTCATCAAACTAGAAATGGAATCCATTTGGATGAAGGTGGCCTAATGGAAGGTTTCATGCTAGTCGTTACTTGGTCTTCTTGCTTTTAGTATTCCATAGAGGTGAGATTCATCTATCTTAGGCTGAGATACTGTCTCAATTTGGTCTTTGATTGAGTCAATAAGTTCTTAATTTGACGTGGAGCATCTAGTTGACAAGTTCATGAAGCGGGTTAATCATGCAATACAGAAGAAGAAATCTTGAAAATAAGCTTCGCATGAACCCCAACTTCTGGAGGCCATAACTTTTGCTACAGTTGTAAGAATGACTCTTTGTCACCGCATATTTCAGGGTAAAAATCAATCATTTGAAGAGGTATCCAAGCTTCTAAAGTTTGTGTTAATTTTCTTTCCTAATTATTTTCAATTTTCTTAATTATTTTGGTTTAGGGTTTCTTTGTCAGCCTATAAATAGGCCTCTCTAAGTTGTTGTTAGATAACCAACCTATAATATTGAAGAATTTTCAGAGCCGTTGATTTCTTTATGAGTATATTCTCATTTTTCTTGTTGATTAAGCGTGCTACTTGATTGATTTTTAGTTTCTTGTTCCATCATAATCTTTCTTTATTAGGATAGTGCTCATCATGCCGTGCCCTAAACTGCCCCTAGCCCATTTGGGCCTGATTACTTAAAACATGCAGTGGAAGTTTTCATTACACAGAAGGGGCTTTTAAAACTCACTAAGACTTATGGGCACGAACCCCAGGATACTTATCGGTACTAGCTCGTTAAGTTCTTTAATTAAGGTTAAATTGAAGTGCTCTCAGAAACAAGCTAGCACCTATGTGGATTTCATGTGTTCATTTTCATGGTCTTTACCAAGCTTAGCCAAGAATATGCATGGCAACCAAAACACCAACTTAAGTTTAAAAACTTATTTTCATGCATATGCTTTGCATGCTTATGTGTTTTGGTGTTCACTAGTGCACATAATCACTTAATGCCTTTAGATGCAACTAATGCTTAGGCATGTATTAATTCACATACGTGCTCTTAAATTTCTTATTAGCCAAACTTTACACAAGCATCCAATTTCATGCTTTTTCTAAGTTTACTTGCATGTTCTTTACTAAGTGAGCATACATAGCCAAACATTGCATGCTTTTAACATAGACATGGGCTTATGGGCCTTTTAGTACTTATCAAGCATATGGCCCAAAATTAACCAAGAATAAAATCAAAATTTTTGAGTTCTTATTTAAGCCCAAAACGTACATTTAAGCCCAATTTCAACATGGTTCAAGTTTCATGAAAACATAACCCATAAATTCATGCATGGGCCTTGGTAAGTCCACCAAGCAATAAAAATACCCAAAAATGTTCAAGTCCATAATACAAGCCCAAAGCCAAGTTTGGCCAAATTTTAGCTAAGTCCATAATTTGGTCACTAAAGTTAGACCAACAAAAACATGCTTAAAAGCAAGCCATAAATCCACAAAGCCATGGAACACAAATTTCCACCTTAATAGACCTTGTTCCCACAATTCTAAAACTTCAAGTCCTGCACAGAAAGTCCACATTTTTTTTAGCTTGTTTACAAGCAACTTATATACTTAGAATACTTAGAATATTTTGAGCAATACCATACACAAATCCAACCTTAGAATACAGAAAGAGTACTCAAGACTCTTAGCTTGATCTTTCAAGCAAACCTTTACCTACAAAAGTAGAGTAGGGCGGGTGAGTTATAAAACTCAATAAGGATTCCGTGGCATCCAATGCCTAACTTATGGCCTCCAAGGCCTAAGATATGCCAAGAATGTAATGGCAAAATAATCCTTATTCCTGCAAAGAAAACATAAAGACAAAGAAAACAAAAAGATACATGCATATAGCAATAATATCATAATCGGGGGTTAGCATGCACAACAAATCAAAGAAGCACACAAACACACGCTACTTAACACTTTGTTCACAGAAGGGCAGCAAGCATCCCTCAAGTTTTAATTCATTAATTTCATATACTTAATGTTTTCGGAGAGCTCACTTAGCATAGGAATTAAGGTGGCCGCCTTAACTCCTAGCCCATAATGCTTGCTTACTTAACTTAGCTCATGAGCAAAACAGAATTGCCGAAGCAATAACATAACTTAAGCCCTCTTAGCACTCCTAGGATCACATGGTTCTTTGACCATCACCTAGGGGCCCGAATACTCACATAAAAAGGCCATGGAATTATACCATGCAATAAAGTGAGTATAGGAATCCTTACCCACAACACCGAAAGCTTTAGAAGCTTATTTTCCTTCATTTTCCTTGCTTGTTGACTCTAGAAATTGTTTTCTAGCATAAGAACCAAGATGGGCCAAATTTTATTAGTAACCATAAGATACCAAGAACACTTGGTGATTAACTCAAATAACACAAAATACCAAGAACACTTGGTGTACACTTACAGAACCTCACAGAAGAGGTAAGGCCAATTTCTTGTGCTTGATGTTCTTCAAGCTTCTTCTTGATTTCTTGCTTCTAATGAACTTAGGAACTCAATCACACAAAGAGCTCCTTGAGTGGAGTTTAAAACCTCCAAGAAATGGAAATGGCCGAATTTTCCTCCTTGGTTTTCTTTGAATTCTTCACCTGATTCTTGCTCTTTATGGTCTTAGAGCTTGAATTCAACCAAGAATACTTGGTTTTAATTTGAGAAATGATTATTTCTAGCTATGGACGAATATTTAGATGAGGAAAAGAGTTGGAAATGTGTTTGGAATGGTGAGACTTGGTATGGAAGAAAATGGAGAGAGAAGGAGAGAGTTTGAGAGCAAATGGCTTTGAATGAGTGGGTTGATTATGTTTTAATGTGAGGGAAGGTGATGGCCAGCCATATGGGAAGGAAAATGAGTGTATAATGTGCTTGGAAGAGTGGGAGACAAGATTTAATGGATGGAAGACTAATTGAAAGACTTTTGTGTAAATTGGTAGAAAAAGTCAAAAGTAGGAGACATGTAGGTGAAGAAAGAATCCAAAGTCTTGACTAAGGATGGGAGGTGGATTAAAATAGTAGGAAATTAATAATGTGTTTGAAATGAGTGGGAGACAAGATTAAAAGAAATGAAGACTAATTGGAAGACTTTTGGGTAAGTTTGGTAGAAAAAGTCAAAAGTAGGTGAAGAAAGAATCCAAGGTGATGACTAAGGATGGGAGGTGGATTAAAATAATAGGATTTGGAGGAAGGTGACATAAAATATTGGGAATTGGAGGGGCATGGCTGGCTAAGGCATCCTAGGCCATTAAAATGGCATAATTCCCCCTTTAGTCCTCCAACTTTCTAATTTTGGGCAATTGAGCCCAACCACTAAAAATCTCTTTGTTCAATTTAGTCCCTCATCTTTAAAAACCACCATTTTCATTACTATTTCTCTTGGCCTAAGCCAAGCTTATTTTTAAGATGTTCAGCACTCAATTATGCACATGCCATATTGCCTTCTCAATTTAATTGAGCTAAATTCCCGATTAAGGAAAAATTCTTATGCTCCAAATCCATTTAACCCCGGACCTAATCACTTTGGATTGTCCGGGCATTACACATCAGGGATTATATACTCGGATCATACTGGTCTGGGTTCAGAGTCTAACAGGAACTTGTTTCTAAAATGGCCATCTAGGGCTTTTTTTTTGTTGTCTTCATGTGTCTCACTTCTTGTCGTTGTTTTGTAAATCTATTGGTTGTGATCCTTATTACTCTTGTTGGGAATTTGATTCTTTAAATCAAATTAATCAATAATAAAACCTAAGATCATTTATGTTCATCAAAACCAAAAGTAGAATTGAAGGCATACTTGGCTCCATTTAAGTATTCTGCAATAAGGATCTTGTAGCTTGTTGTTTTTCCAAACCAGTACATATAAGTTTTGTTTTGCTCTCTTTAACGATGGGTACTTAGAGGAGTCAGAAAATTAAAAAAAATAAAAATCTAGTTGGTATGATTTGGAGACCATAGTCTTCTTACATAGACTGACAATTTTAGTTTTGTGTATCTTTTATTTCAGCTTATCATAAAAATAAAATTTATACTTTGGCCTTTATACATTAAAATTGTCTCCACTTTAGAAGATATTTAGAGCCTAAACCTTAAACTTATTAGATTATTTTCAATTTGGCCAAACATTATAATAACATATATGATGCATAATTTGCTCACATATTAGATCATATAAAATACCCAACAGCTCTGAGTTTAATAGTTGGGCATGATGGCTGAATCCAATGGTTTTCCTACTCTTTCCTTGGTTATGAATGGTGAATTTAGCTTGAAACTTGATGGAGATTTAGTTATTAAAGACCAGCCTATTTCTTTGGTTTGTAAGTTACTTACGGTAGATTAATACCCATGCGGTCACAACTATCCTATCCAAGTCTAGAACAAGTATGGTCTAAGGGAGTTAGTATTTTAAATGGCAAGATGTTGCATTGGGACATTATGGAGAACTGTCTATGCTTTTTTTAAATGACAAGACGTTGCATTGTAAGTAGCTTTCTTAATTTTAATGGTGTCATATAGTTCCTTAAAATTCGCTAACTGGTCATGCAGATCCATAAGTGGAGCTCATCCAAACTGATTTGTTTGCACCAAATATATTCAACAGGGAGAAATTTGAAAACTCATTGCATTCACCATCGGCCTTTGAATTCCACGATAGTTATTTGCTATCACTGGCTAGCAATATTCTTTAATGAGTCATTGCTGCTGATAGCCCATGTACTGACCAACTTACCTATTCATGATAAGTTGCTTGCCAAAATTTGGATTTGCTTGCCCTTGAGCCGCCCTTCTCTTTCAGTTCTTACATGCTCAAGTTTATCTCTTTCTAGCAGTTCTCAAGCCAAAGTATATCATTCCAGCCTTTCTCACTCTTGTCTTTCCAACTTAGCTCCTCTTGCTACTTCTGATTGGTCATTTATCCTCCCTTGCTTTCTAAGTGCTTCAATTGTTGATTCCAACTTAGGATTGTATAGTTTTTCTTGCCTTCTAGTTATTCAAGGCATGCATTCGCAACACAGAAAATCTACACAAAAAAATAGGAAGATAAATAAAATGAAAAAAAAACACACATAAGAAATTCTATAAATAAAATAAACAAAAAATAAATAAATTGTAAACTAGCTATAGAAAACTATCGCCAACTAATCCCGACAATAGTACCAAAAAATTGTTGGACACAGCACAAGCATACAATCAAACAAGTAATAAATCCGGTAAGACCAGATTGTGTCCACAAAGATAAAAAAAAAATTGCAAAAAGAAACTAAAAAAAATTAAATGCTTGAATTGAATAAGAAGTGACAAATGATCAGCAAAAATAACTAATTATATCTATTAAAAATTTCCAATTAATTTCTAAAGGAAACTATCACTAATAACAACTCGTAAAGATTAATCAGATAACTATGGGAAAAGAACTCTCCTAGAGTAATTGATCCTCCTGGAATCTACTTTTTGAGCAATTTGCCTATAGCCCTTTAATGTCGATTGACAATTCTTTGTTCACCCAAATTTAAAGGATTTTAAGCTTCATATGGTCTATTAATCTATTAGAGACTTGAGGTTTTGTTCCTCAAGCGATTTTAACACAGTTTACCTCCTTTTTCTAAATTTTTTTTCTTCTCCTAGAGTTAAATGTTGCATCCAAAGATAGACTCACGGTTAAGAGTCTTAATAATCAAGCACAAGGGTAAACCAAATAATAAATTCAATAAATAATGTAGGTTTCAAGAAAACAATCATCAAAGCATCATCCAAGACTCACAATTACTCTAGACGATGGAAAAATCTAGCCTAATATCACCCTTGAAATGAAATAAACAAATAATTGAAAATCCATGCTCAATTGAGAAAAAAGAAAGAAAAAGAATCAGGGAAGATCAAGAGAACTAAAGCTTTTCATCTTTTTCAATCTTCATTCAACGTCCCTTATTTTTTCGGTGCCATCGTGCTCTCTTGTCTCCATCCCTTCATAGCTGCCGATTTATTCTTTTTTTCCCATTTTATATGCTACTGCTCCCTAAAAAATTCCCCCTTTTAATTATATATAGGCTGCTTGGTGTTTTGCTTTATTTTTTGCCAATCTATAGATGTTGCCACACCAAATATTGGAGTGGTTGCACCGTTGCTACCGTTAATCCATTCTTATTTACTGCTCCTTGGTGTAGGAACATCATATATTCAGTGCTATCGAACCAACTTCTAGAAACTCCAAGCTCTTTTAATGTAATCTTTTGTCATGTCTTGAACTATAAAAATACTACCACTTGCAAATATCTCCTCAACCTGCACCAAGATACCAAAACAATGCTAGAACACCACAAATTATTCATAAATCAAAGCTTAATTATGAGATTAAAACACCAATTTTCCTACATTTATCACCTGATTGGATGGTTTCGCCCGACCCACAAGAACCTAAGCCCATCCTGACCTGATTTGATCAGAAAAGTCATCAACTTGAACTTGATTGTACCCAATCCTAACTAAACTTGAACCCGATTGAAGTGAAACTCGATAAAACTGAAACCCAAAATATCCAAACCCAAAGTGACCTAAACTTGAAATAACTTAAACTCGAGATTGAACTAACCTAAACTCGCAATGACCTTATAACTAAACTTGACAAGGCCAGATTTTAACCTAAATCAATATAAAATATATGCATGGTAGACATTTGAAAGATTATGAATTTTTATATATTGATTATTTAGCTAAATTGTACATCAATTATGACCATGTAATTTAAAAAACTAAAAAATTCCTTAAAAATATTTTTTGTTTAGGTATCTTATGAAATTTGGAGAATAAATTAGCAAAATAACTTGTTTTGGTTTACTTAAAGGTCTTTTAGGATTTATTGGTTTGGTATTCTTCTGACTTTATTGGTATAGAGGAACTATATTCTAATTAGCAAGAAATATAATATTTGTTTCCAATTGTTCCTTCAATTTTGGACATAGTTAATGTAGTCAAATGTTTTATTTGACTC
The DNA here is from genome assembly GCA_039654915.1 of Aquilaria yunnanensis. Taxonomy (NCBI): domain Eukaryota; kingdom Viridiplantae; phylum Streptophyta; class Magnoliopsida; order Malvales; family Thymelaeaceae; genus Aquilaria; species Aquilaria yunnanensis. The sequence continues at coordinate 91,964,128 of CM077596.1, read as the reverse complement.
TTTTTATTTGTCTCCAAGGTGTATTCGTTAACCCTAAAATCCTAAACTCCATTTATAACCCTAAACTTTAAAACCCTAAACACTAACCCTAATATTTACCATAAACTCTAAATCTGAACTCTAAACCCTAAACTTAAACCCAAGACCATAATTTTAAACTTAAAATTAACCTTAAACAGTATCCATAACCTAAACCATAAATCTTCAACACTAATTGTAAATCATATACCTAGATATAAATTCTAAACCATACACTTAAACGCTAACCCTAACACTTGCCCTAGCCTTCACCAAAAACTCCAAACCTTAACTCTAACCATAAACCCTCAACTAGAGGTGTTCATGGTGTAGTTTTATGTGATCTATGGTGAAACCACAATTGCATCATACAATAAACATTTTTACAACTTTTGCATAAAAATCTGGAAAAAAAAATCGTACCACATAAATGTAATTCGATTGTGGTTTAGTTGTAGTTTTTCATGTCACAAATCCATTATACTAAATCCAAATAAATTAATACAAGTATATAACATAAACAACAAAGATAAAAATACAATTCAATCTTCAAGCCAACACACATAAGAAATAAAAATATCATGTAAGTTAAATTTATCATCCTAAATGCCTACCTACATAAAAAAGTTAGAAATGCTTTATTTGTTTCCATCATAAACACACATAAGAAAGTCATTATCTACTTTCCAATGTTTCTATCAGAAACATACATAAGAAAGTTATTATTTACTTTTTATAACTAACACATATAAATAAGAAACTTTTTATTTGCAGCATTTCATCACTATCTCATCTTCGTCTACCTTAGATTTACTTTAGGAATTAGGAAAGTAGCAATGCAAAGTAGGGCGGCGAAGCAAACATAGCAATATTGTATTGGACTTTTCGTATCAGGCTCCTTGGACTTCTCTAGCCTTGGGCTTAAGAAATTAATTTTAAATGATAGCAAAAAAAAAAAAAAGGAAAAAAGGATTATATTGGATTGGGCCTTTTTTATCGAATCGGTGTGGTTTTTTTTATTATCAATTATGACATTCAAAACCACAACTGCACCATATAGTGTTTCGTTTTAAAATATCTAAACCCAAACCGTAACTGAAATCACATAAAACCGCATTCTGTTTGCTTTTTTGTGGATCGGTTTATGCGGTTGTGTGAGTTGACCAAGTTCGATGCACACTCCTACTCAACAATAACCTTAAACCCTAAATATTAATGCTAAATCTTAACCCTTATCTTAAACCTTAACTTTTATTCGTTACCTTCCATATAAGTAAGTCCGATATATGGAGACTTTCATATTTAGTAACTTCCATTTTTTGGACCTTTCATATTTAGTAACTTCCATTTTTTGGACCTTTCATATTTAGTAAGTCTCATATTTGGGAGGGTGACTTCCATAATTAATAAGATTCGCTTTTTGGGACTTCCATATTTAGTAACTCTCATATTTTGGGTGGGGACTTTCATATTTAGTAACTTTTAATTTTTTGGATTTCCATATTTAGAAAGTCCCATATTTTGGGATGAGATTTTCATATTTAGTAACTTCTATTTTTTGAAAACTTATATATTTAGTAAGTTCGATATTTCATGAGGAGATTTCTATGTTTAATGAGCCTCATATTTGAGATCTTTCAAAAAATGTAAGTTCCATATTTAGTAAGTTTAGTGATCTTGTTATGCAATTGTCGAAATTACAACATTGGTCCCTAAACACTTAAGCGTGGTGTAATAAAGTATATAAATTTTGAAATATTTCATTTTAGACCCCCATAATAATTATAAGATAGGTCTTAAACTTTTCAAATCTTTACATTTTCACCCAAAATTTTTAAAATTTTATAATTTAGTTTCTAAAAGCGAACTAGAGTTACATTTTGTAGCAATTTTGTAGAAAATTCATTAGAACTGGAGCATAGCAAAATTGTTGCAATGTGTGTGTCTGGATAATAGCTAAGGCCTAATTGAGGGTCTAAGTGGTATGTATTGATAGTTGGGTGAGAGTATGGGTCTATAAAAATAATTAAATATTATAAAGTATTATCAACAATGTTAAATAACCTAAATATATACTCAAATATAATGAAGAAAATTTTTATGAATTTTTTAATTAAACATATTAATTAACTTAAATTAATACACAAATTTTTTAATTAAATATACTAGTTAACTTAAATTAATGCACATCTATAAAGAATCAGATACTTTAATTTAAATTTTAACAAAAATTGAACAAAAAAATTAAATTGATTTAATCATTTCGATCGATGCACTAGTAACCCGAGTGAATCGATAGTTAATCCGAATAACCTGATCTGAAATTGCTTGAGACTAAAAATGACTCGACGTGTATTGAATCTAAACCCAAATAAACATGACCTAATCCAATCCGATCCCAAAGTCTGCTTAACCCGAGATAAACTTGAATCCAAATAACATAACTGGAACCCGCATTCATGCTAACCCGGCTATATCAAAACCATACCCAATTCACCCAGTTATCTTCCCGATATGTACCTCTTTCACACTGCTTTTGGTCTAAAAAATGTTATGTCTCGGAGGCTTCTGCACAACGCACATGGAGTTAGCAGCAGCAAGAAAAAATTAGGGTTTATATATAAAAGCACGCGACACATGTTCGACTTCTAGAAGGATTGAAAAAGCCCAGCCCCTTTGATAAAAATTGGCAAAATTTTTTAGGGGGCCATACATTTAGCTCCCCAATTTGTGAAGAAAAATTCAGAAATATTGGCAACCCGACATTGCGAAGTGGATGATATAATTTTGTTCGCGCCTTCGAGTGGCGTGAAAGACGTGTCCACCAAAGTGGGAGAGTGAGAAATTTGGGTAATGGAACGATTACCCTTGAAGCTTCTCAATTGTTTGAAGTTGGTCCACAACCAACATGAGATAAGAGTCTTCCGAGAACTCAACAGTAATTAAATTAATCCGTCCGCTTGGTGAGCCCGAGCGGAGCACATGGCGAGCAACAATAATCTGTCCAAGTTACCCTGGCAGCTCAGCCTCCAGCTCTCTTTCTTCTCCTTCATTATGAAGTTATGTTGCCGCCCAGACGGCACCATCAATCGCCGTTTGTTTAGATGGTTTGACGGGAAAACGCCTGCCTCGGACACTCCGGTCGACGGTGTAACGTCTTTTGACACCGTTGTAGACGTCTCTCGCAGCCTTTGGTTCCGAGTCTACACACCCTCGGCCACTCAAACTCTGCAGGCTAACGTCAGGCTTCCTGCGGTTGTTTACTTCCACGGTGGCGGGTTCGTGTTCTACACAGCTGACTCCGCCGCTGTCGACACCTTGTGCCGCAGGTTTGCTAAGGAGCTAAACGCTGTTGTTTTCTCTGTCAACTACCGTCTCGCGCCGGAGCGTCGTTTCCCGTGCCAGTACCAAGACGGGTTCGATGCTCTAAAGTTCATCGACAAAATATTTAGCGATGGTTTTGCCGAAATCTGTGAACCGAAACGTTGCTTCCTGGCAGGAGAAAGCGCCGGCGGAAACCTGGCGCACCACGTGGCGGTCAAAGCAGGCCAGTACAAATTCCGTTGCCTCAACGTCGTGGGGCTTATCTCGATCCAGCCCTTCTTCGGCGGGGAAGAGAGAACAGAATCCGAGAAGAGACTTGCAAAGGGTCCAGTTCTGTCGCTGGTTCTAACGGACCGGTTCTGGAAGGCGTTCTTACCGGAGGGTTCGGATCGCGACCACCCGGCGGCGAACGTCTCCGGGCCTAAGGCAATGGATATTTCGAATACCAGGTTTCCGGAGACGCTTCTAGTTGTGGGCGGGCAGGATCCGTTGCAGGACCGGCAGAGAGGATACTCCGAGTGGCTGAAGAAGGCTGGGAAGGAAGTGAAATTGGTGGAGTACCCGAGTGCATTCCACGGGTTTTCGGGCGTCTCCAATTTGCCGGAAACAAGTTTGTTCCTTGAAGAGGTTTGGGAATTCGTGGAGAAGGCGTCGGAGGAAGCTATTGCTACTGGCCCGGCAGTTGGCGCAGCTAAGTAAGATCGACCCTGTAGAGGTGCAGGGAATCTTACGTATAGTGGCTAATTGGTGTTGTTGTAGCGCATATCGTAATTGTTGAACGAATAATTCAAAGCTGTTGAGAAGTTTTAAGAGTTGATAACTCAAGTGTTGAAAGAGTCCTTATTACCGTTGAAGTATGTTGCGATTTGATTTAGTGTTTGTTGCCAACGTGGAAAGTCTATTTCCACTTTTCCAGTTTAATTTGTTTACATTTGTAACAGCTCTATATAAAGAGCTATCACTATCATCAGTAATAAAAAAGGGGAACAAGTTCAACCCATTCTCTCATTCTTTGCATTGTTACTTCTCACATTTAGTATCAGAGCCAGGTTTCCCAACCAAAACCGTTCCAAAACTTGCTTCCGGAAAGTCATTAGCAGAATGGCAAACAACTCAGCAGCAGCGAATGTGGCTCAGCCACAAATCCTAGTATTCAAGGGCTACTCCTACAAGTATTGGAGTATCAAAATGATCAAAATGAAGACTCTCTTCAAATCCTACGACCTTTGGGATCTTGTAAAGAGTGGATTTCCAAAAGCAACGTCAGATGGACAAGCCAGCAAAGAGGTTGTCAAGAAAGACGTAAAAGCCCTATTTTCATTCAACAGGCAGTTGATGAGGCTATTTTTGCAAGGATAGCTAGTGCTACAATGGCAAAGCAGACCTAGAACATTCTTAAAATGGAATATCAAGGCTCGACAAAAGTTATTACAGTAAGGCTTCAATCCATGAAGAGTGATTTTGAGATAGCTACTATGAAAAATAATGAGCAAGTCCAGGAATATTTGGCAAGGGTTATCTTAATTGTTAGCCAAATGTGAGCCTATGGAGGCAGGATTACAGATGAGACAATGGTTGCTAAAATCCTAAAAAGCTTGGCACCAAAGTTCGACCACATTGTAGCCGTCATTGAAGAGTCCAAGGACCTCTCCACCATGACAATAGACGAGCTCCTAGGGTCTCTGTAAGCCCACAAAGCAAGGATCAATCGATCAGTTATAAAAGAGGAGGAGCAGGCCTTCCAAGCCTTAGGAGGAGGCTCATATGAAAATCGAAGGAGAGGTCGAGGAGCATTCAAAGGAAGAGGACGTGTGATAGCCAAACGCTATCGCCTCTATCTGGCCGAACTCCCTGCCACAATGATGGCCAGAAGAAGCTGGCGCTACCCGAGAGAAGGTGCGATCAGGCACCTCGGGAGATAGCCGAAGAGCTCCGAGCCCGGTACGCCAGGAAACGCCGAGGACACTACTCGCCCCCCAAGGTTGTGAACATATCGCCTTCGGAAAAGTGGCACCAGACATAGCGAGCCGAACATGATATCCCCGAAGGCGGAACTCCCTGAAACTGGGAACCCCCAAACTGAGGGCTTGTTTCCCGAAAAGGCTCTGTCCGAACTAGAGGACGACCTCACCCAGGGACCTCGGGAGTACGGCAGGAGCATTTATGGAAGCATTTAAGGAAGCCTCTGACACGTCCTTTCACAGACGTCATAAAGTCACCTGAATAGGCGCTCTGACATACGGACGCCATCAGAATCACATCATGGCCCATCTCAGCACGTGGCTCAGGACAACATGCTACCAGTTATCTGTCTCCTACGCCCAGAAACTCAGGGAACATCCGACCGAACACGTGTCGTGATCTGAACGGGCTAGGCGCTCCTATAAATACCAGGAATTAATACTGGGCAGGAGGCTGGTTGGTTGGCCGAACACTGCTCCCACACTCTGAGAAAACTACCAGGCGAGACTCTTCAGCCCTTTGTGCTATTTCCTCTGCCTTTTCTCAGCCACCACTGACTTGGGCGTCGGAGGCTCCCCCCCCGGAAAAACACTCCGGGGGCCTCCTAACCCTTTGTCTCTGAGCTTTCAGGCACTCTCCTTCGGGCTATCCATTCCACCAGGCGTTCTTCCTCCCAGAAGTCTCTCCACCAGTCACCATGATTATAAACGATGAGGCCCCTGGCCATCATTTGGTGCCGTCTGTGGGAACCCGCTCTGAGATCGCCGTCGTTGAGACTCGGCGTTCTAAGGACAAGAGGCTCCCGAAGACCCCGTCCGCGCCTGAGATATAACCGGCTGCTGAGCAAACACTCCCAGGGACTTCTGCGCCTGAGGAAAACCGCCCTCTGGTAATCACCATGAGCTTCTTGAGGGACTTTCAGCGTTCGGTCGTGTCTGAAATGACCCAGCAGATCGACCGAAGGTGGCCACAGCAAGCACAGGCCCAGAGACCCCCCTCACCGACACGCCCTCGGGAGAAAAGCCCCAAGTCTACACATCGTAGTTCGGGGAGTGGAGACCCTCGCGAAGAATCATCCACAGAAAATATAGCCCTCGGGAAACGGCCTGTGGGACAAACCGGGTCCAAGCGACCGAGAGTCTCACAGCGAAGCAGTTCGTCGCCTGAGCCGAGGTCCTTGTCCCCTCAGCGCCGAATTCGCCCCCCGAAGAGGCGCTGGCGATCTCTATTCCCTGAAGAAGGCCCTAGCGCCATAATGCTGATGGAGAGGATACTAGCACGGCTGGACAGAGTGGAGAAACAAGTGGCCAGAAAACCTGTTTGGGCCAGACTCTCGGGAACATGCTGCGAAGATGACTCACCATTTATTCAGGCCGTTGTTGAGGCAGCCATGCCAGGTGACTTCAGAGTACCTCGGTTGGAGATTTATGATGGCCGTACTGATCCACAGGCCCATTTGACGAAGTACAGACGCAGCATGATAATACACGGTGCTGACGACGCTACCATGTGCAAGTGCTTCGAAGTCACCCTCACAGGGCCAGCAACTGCGTGGTACAATTCATTGCCTTCAGGGACCATCACTGAGTTCCAAGAGTTGTCCACGGCCTTCACACAGCAATTCATTGGGAGCAGACCTACGGCGAAGATGCCTGTGCAGATGTTCGACATAGAGCAGAGGAATGGAGAAACCATCCGAGACTATGTCGAAAGATTCAATAGGGAAGCTCTGAGCGTCCCAGACTTCAGGCCCGAAATCCGCATTCTTGCCATGACACGAGGCCTTCGGCGAGACTCACAGCTGTTCTACGAGTTCTCAAAAGACCCCCCGGAGACCCTCGGAGAATTTTACCGAAGAGCAGAACAGCACATGACCGCTGAAGAACTAAGAATGGCTGGGCCGAAGTCTAATCACCACCGCCCCGAAGAGTCCAGTCAACAAGCTCGGCATCCTACCGAATACGCAGGACGACCTCGGAGGATGCAAGGAAGGAAACCTCAAAGTTTCACACCATTGAGCACTTCATGGACCAACATTCTCATGGCGCTGGAAAGGCAAGGGACGCAGATTCGGCGACCAAGGGCCATGACTGCCGATAATAAGAAGAATGCAAAGAAGTTCTGCCAGTTTCATCGCGACCACGGTCATGACACCGAAGACTGTTTCCAGCTGAAGAAGTACATATAGTCGCTGATAAAACTGGGCCAACTTCGGAAATACCTGAGGATGCCATCCCCGAAAGACAGAAAAATGGAGGAAGAAAGGGCCGAAGATGAGGACTATGACTCCGACAGGCGGAGATATAGAAGTCCAAAAAAGCGCCCTCCGCCTCCAGCAGGGGTTATCTAAACCATCACCACGGGGCTCCCATCCTCGGAAAGAAAGCGGAAAGCCAAAGAAATTGCAGTCATGGAGTATCAAAGTCCATCAAAGAAGCTGGCTCGCAAAGATGGCCCCACCATCGCCTTCCCCCACGACGATCCGCTACTGATTATGGCGAGAGTAGGGAACTGGGACGTCAAAAGAGTATTGCTTGATGATGGCTCAAATGCTGACGTCCTATTCTCGCACCTGCTGCCGAGCTTGGGCATCTCCGGCAGCGAACTGAAGCCTGTCACCTCGCCCACTTTTGGCTTGGACCACCCGAACTCCCCGTCCTCGGATGTATCGACCTCCCACTGATGATGAAAGGGACTTCGGTGAACGGAGCAGCTGAGTTGAACCCCTCCACAATGGCGAGATTCATCGTCATGCACGTCCCGTCCTCGTACAACGCCATCCTTGGAAGGCAGACAATGGGGAATCTGCATATTCGCCCTGATGTGAAGTACTTGACTGTCACATTCGCCACCAGGGATGGAGATGCAGAGGTATTCATAGACCAAGCCGAGGTAAGAAAGGTATTTGTAAAAGCGCGAAAAGCTACGGCAAGCAACTTCGCGCAGACGATGGAGGCAAGGGCACCAGAAAAAGGCGAAGAAGAAGATCTCGCCAAAACAGAAACGGAAACAATAGAGCTTGTCCCAGGTCAATCTACCCGAATAGGGAAGAGCTTGGCAGAAGGTGACAAAGAAAATCTTGTATCCTTTCTGCTGGAAAATAAAGATCCGTTTGCCTATTCGCCAAAAGATATGCCGGGGGTGAACCCTGGCATAATACAGCATAGCCTCAAAGTAAGTCCAGAAGCAACGTGGTTAAGCATGCCTACTCTCCTAGATGCTGAAGTTATTAGGGAGGTCAAATACCCCGAGTGGTTAAGCAGCGTGGTCATCACCACAAAAGAAGGTAGCAGCAAACTCCGGATGTGCATCGACTTCAGAAACTTGAACGATGCTTGCCCGAAAGACTCATACCCTCTGCTGCCAATAGATCAACTGGTAGATTCAACTGCTGAATATGGGCTCCTAAGTTTCCGAGACGCCTTCAGTGGCTACCATCAGATAAGGATGGACCCCGAAGATGAAGAGAAGACTGCCTTCATCACCGAGGGAGGAACATACTGCTATATCAGGATGCCATTCGGGCTCAAAAATGCAGGAGCCACCTACCAGAGGCTGATGAACAAGGTCTTCAAAGACCAAATGAGGAGAAACATGGAGGTGTATGTTGATGATATGATAGCCAAGAGCAAGCTGCCTGGCTACCACGTTGCAGATTTAGAGGAAACCTTCCAAAAGCTCAGAGCCTTCGGGATCCGCCGTAAACCTAAAAAATGCATCTTTGGGGCGACTTCGGGAAAATTCCTTGGGTACATGGTATCTGAAAGAGGCATCGACGCTAACCCCGAGAAGATTAAGGCCCTGCTTGAGTTCCGAACTCCTGGCACTGTCAAAGATGCGCAGAGACTCACCGGAAGAATAACCTCTCTGAGCAGGTTTATTTCCAGGTACGGAGATAGGTGTAGACCTTTCTCCAAAGTCCTCACAAAGGCAACAAAAATGGAAGGCGACCTCGGAAGAAATGATCATCCTTGGGATGAAGATTGCCAAAAGGCCTGGGAAGAAATCAAAGTCTACCTGGCCACCCGGCCGACTCTGCGACAACCTCGGAAGGGAGAGCCCCTCGGACTGTACCTCGCCGTCACAGAAAAAGCTGTGAGCTCGGTCCTCGTGAAGGAAGAAGGGTCAAAGCAATGGCCGGTCTACTATGTCAGCAAGTCCCTGCATGGCGCCGAAGTCAGGTACCCTTTGCTTCAAAAAGCTATATACGCCTTGGTGCTTGCAGGGAGAAGGCTGCGATCATTCGGGAAGGCTCTCCAAGTGGTGCATAGAGCTGGGCGAACACGAAATCACGTATGAGCCTCGGAAGGCCATAAAAACTCAAGCCCTGGAAGATTTTATCGCCGAAATACCCACCACTGAGGAGAGCTAGAGTGGACCTTGCACGGAGACGGAGCCTCGGGGTCCGAACAGCAGGAAGCTGGAGTAATTATCAGGGGCCCCGAAGGCCTGGAGGTAATGATGGCTATCAAGTTCAGCTTCAACGTCACCAACAATGTAACTGAGTATGAAGCCCTTATAGCGGGATTGCGCTTGACCAGAAAGATTGGCGTGATAAAGGCTCACAGCGATTCCCAGCTGGTAGTTCAGCAGACGGCAGGAGATTATGGGGCGAAGGACCCAATCTTGGCAAAATATCATGAGCTACTAGCAAAGCTCATGCAAGAGTTTGACGCCGTTCGGATCGAAAATATACCTCGGCGGAATAACACTGAGGCAGATTGCTTGGCGAAGTCGAAAACATATACCGAGGTGTTAGACCATCCGAGCATCTCAGTGCTGAGCATGACGACCTCGGGAACAAAATGGAAAGACCCAATAAAAAGATACCTCGCAGAGAATTTGCTCCCCGAAGACCCCAGCGATGCTGCAAGACTGCGAAGACGCTCCGGAAGATTCTTCCTGATTGGTGAAGAGTTATATCGGCAGGGATATGCGAATCCGCTGCAAAGATGTGTGGATGAAAAGGATACTGAAATGGTCCTTGAAGAAGTTCACGAAGGCATGTGTGGTTCACACATTGGAACTAATGCCCTGGCAGCAGTGATACTCCCCCAAGGATACTTCTGGCCTACCCTGAGAAAGGACGCAAGACAGTTCACCCGGAAATGTGGTAGCTGCCAGAGACACGCGAAAAACCAGAGGACACCCTCGGAAATGGTAACTTCGGCAGACTGTCCTTGGCCCTTCGCAGTCTGGGGTATAGACCTTATTGGGCCACTCCCCACAGCACCCGGAGGCATGAAATTCTGCGTTGTAGCAGTGGACTATTTCTCAAAGTGGGAGGAGGCGGAACCACTAACAACTATCTCGGCAAAAGAAGTGCAGAAGTTCCTATGGAAGAACATCGTATGCAGATTTGGCATACCGAGGGTACTAGTAGCTGATAATGGATCCCAGTTCACAGACAAAGGATTCCAAGAATTCATCAGCGACCTCGGAATAAAGATGCACTTCGACCCAGTAGCTCACCTCCAAAGCAACGGGCAGGTAGAAGTATCGAACAGGACCACAAAAGATGGCCTGAAAAAGAGACTAGGGGAAGCCAAGGGGAAATGGCCAGGAGAACTCCAAAGTGTACTATGGAGCTACCGAACGACGCCCCGAAACTCCTTTCTCACTCGTCTTCGGAACAGAGGCCATTATCCCACTAGAGGTAGTTCAACCTTCAGTACGGGTGCAAGTATTTGATGAAGGTGGTAAGGACCTCGGCCTGAGAACCAATCTCGATCTTGTGGCCGAACACAGAGAAATAGCCGAGCTGACAAGAAAAGCTTTTCAGCAAAAGAGTGACCGCGGCTGTAAACTTACGGGCCAGGCCAAAAGAAATCAAGAAGGGAGACCTTGTTCTCCGAAAGGCCAACTCCGCACCCCGAAGGCCATCCCATGGTGTACTTCACGCAAACTGGGAAGGACCCTATCTGGTTCGCCACAAAGTACGAAAAGGCGTGTACAAGCTTGGCGACGCTGAAGGCGTAGAATTGAAGAACACTTGGCACTCAGACGCCTTGAAAAAATTCTACGCTTAAGGTTGGGCGGAGGAGTTATGTTGTACAGAATGGCCTTGAGAAAAATTCTTAAGTGTACAGAAATTATGCAAAACAGAATTCCGCAGAGGTGCTCGCCATGATAAATCGTAGATATGACTTTCCGAAGTCCCTTGAGCCATCACGCTCGGGAAAGATGGAAAACAAAAATCTCGCAGAAGTACTCGCCATAGCCAGCGCAGAGATAATTTTCCGAACTCCCTTGAGCGAACATGCTCGGGAAAATGGGAAGTGAAAAATCTCGCAAAAGGTTTTCCGAAGTCCCTTGAGCAAACATGCTCGGGACAACTGGAAAAACAAAAAATTTGACTGAAGGTTTCCGAAGTCCCTTGAGCAATCATGTTCGGGGTAAATTGGAAATGCAAAAGCCTGCAAAAAGACTTAGTCAAATTTTTTCAGGCCTTCCAGAAAGTCTTACGAGCAAGCGCACTCGGGACAAAGGAAGGTAAAAAAGTTTATTTAATTGCAGGTTTTCCGAAGTCTCTTGAGCGAACGTGTTCGGGACAATGGAAATGAAGAAACTCGCAAGAAAAGACTTAGCCAAAAAATCCTCATTAAGAGCAAAGCTGCTTTAAAATAAAGAACTGCCCGAAGAAGGATTACAAAATAGAAGGGAAGGAAAAGGGGCCCTAAAATTGCTAAGGGTTCGCGGCGTCCCGAGAGCCACTCGTCTGCCCGCCCTTTTCCATCACCTTCGGCACTGGAATTGAAGGAGGAAGTTTTAGATGTTCGACCTTGGACCATTTCCATCGAGGTCCCCCAGGAATGTTTAGACCCTCTAGAAAAGAGAGGTCCAGATCTGGGAACCTCTGGAGAACCTGGTGCCGAGCAAGGCAGAAGCCGTCCTGGAACGCGACCTTGCTCATCTGATCAGACTTGTTCTTCTCAAGCTCGAGGTCGTCAAGCTCGTCCTTCAGATCCTCGACCTCCTCCTCCAGCGCCTTTATCTGCTCCTCCCCCTTCGGCTCCTTCTTCAACGACTCGACCTCGGCTCGGAGAGCGTTATTCTCACACGTCAACGACACTATACGGCCGTCAGAACCAGCCTTGTGCTGGAGAAGATCCTCGTTGGTGGCGAGCATCCCCTTTATTTGGTCACCGAGGTCAGCGATCTTCCTGGAGGAGTCCTTTTGAAGTTCTTCTTTTTCCTTCCGGAACTCCTCCCGAAGGGCAGCTACTTCTTTCTCAGCAGCCTCTTTCAGCTGATGGTTTTTGGCGACCGACTCCGCGAGTGCGGTCCTCGTCTCATTCATGGTTTGAGTGGCCGAAGTTCGAAAAGCAACCTCCCTGGCCACCCGAACTTGGAGAAAGGCGGTGTACCCCATCAGCTGCAAAAAATAAACGCAAGGTCAGTAAGAGCCAAAAACCTAGGAAAAAATTGAAGGGAAAGAGCTGTGAAGGATATACCTGAGCAGCATGCTCGGTGATCTTTGCGGCAAGGGTGTTATCCCCCGGGTGGGCCGCCGCTATAGCCTTGAAGGAGGCCTCGGTGAGCACCCCATTCGAAATTTCCTTAGCCATTTGAGGAACGTCCTCGGAGTACATATTCATGTCCTCCGTGAACGTCCAAAAAGGCTCCTTGGGTATCTTCCCTTGCGGGATTTTGGCATCCTGAAGAGCTCGTTTCCGAGCATGATCGGCCACCCACCCTGGGGTAGTCAACTCCCCTGCGTGATAAGAATGAGAAGGAGATTAAAGACAAAGAAGCCAATCCAGAAAAAACAAAGGAAGTACACTTTGTCTGGAAACAAACCTGGCGGAACCTCGACAACATCATCCTCGGATTCCTCGGCCGAAATGCCCTTGCCCTTTCACTTGCGCCGCTCCTCGGCAGAAGGTACTTCTACCACTACATCAAGGAGGGCCTGTGACGCGGTAGGACTCTGAGGAGGGACGTCGGTTGAAGGGACCTCGGAAGCAGCAGCCTCAGACTTCGGAATCTCGGCTGCCCCAGACTCCTCGGCAGTCTCCTCGGGATTTTCCTCTAAAGGAGCCTGGGCAGCTCTCTTTGCCCGTTTCCTCGAAGGTCCCGCGCTAGTAGACTTTCACCTACGGGAAGGCGCCTTGTTCGTCTGATCGCCCTTCTCCACCTGGCCGGTGAAAAGGGACTTGTAATAGGCGGCAGTCGCGTCGCCCATCTCTGAAAAAGGAGAGAAACATCAGCGAGAGTCCGAGGAAAGAACAGTAAAGGAGTAGAAGATAACTCACTTTCGGCAAGCGCTTCGAAAGAAATTTCCTCCTTAAGAAGCTTGACCAACCAGGAATCCTTCCCGGCGATGGCAGGAGCCGGCATCTCGAGGTCAGTCTCGTGCTCCTTTACCACCTTTAGCTCCCGAAGGACCTCTTCGGTCATCAACCTCCAGTTGATTGGAAAAGGGTAAAGGGCGAGCGGAACGACCTCGGGATCCCAGTTAGAGACAGCCCGAATACGGGCGTCAAAATCCGCGAACAAGGAAGCTAACTCTGGGGTCAGCAGCATCCTCGGATCAGCAACGTCCACATCCAGTGTTCCCTGAGCCCATTTGGTCGGAACGTACGACCAGGCCTCGTCCATCTTCATGAAGAAAAACTTCTGTTGCCACCCCCGCCAGCTATCTTTAGTGGCGAAGGTGAACATGAATTTCTTGCCCCCGGATCCCCGAGGTAGCATGAAATAGAAGCCACCCTTCGGGACCACAAAGAGCTTGTAATACTGCATAAAGATTCTGAAATTGGGTTCTATCCCGAAGACGCCACACATGCAGAGGTAGGCGTTAAAATAGCAGAACGAGTTCGGGGGAAGCTGGTTCACAGCAATGCCATGAAATTTGCAGAACTCGCACACCATCTTCGGGGGAGGATACCGAAGACCCGCCTTCAGCTGGGCTCGGAAAATGGTAACCTCCTTACTGCGGTTTGAAAAAGCATAATGGCTAGAACGAGGCAGCCTAGTAATGGCGTAAGAGGGAAGAAAGAATTTTTTCTTCCACCTCTCTAACTTTTCAGGGGTGGTACAACAAGGATGGGCTAAAAGAGGCTGCCAACTCTCAGGAAGGGGCATTTTTGACATAAAACGAGTTTGAAAATGGAAGAAAACAGTTTCCAGAGAAAAACTCAAAAGAACACAGGGATCAAAGCGCTTTGAAAAACAAAAACCCACCGAAAGATTTGCAAAAATCTGAGGACGCCGTTGTGAAAGCTGGCTGGAAAAAAGCTCTGATTAAGGTAGCTCTGCCACAGAAAGCAAGAAAGTGCAAGAACAGGGGTAAAGTAGAGAGAAGAGCAGAAGAGAAAGCAAAAGAAACTCATGGTGGAGTGGGCTATTTATAAGCCAGAGAGGGGTAACCGAAACATCGTCATAAGTACCCTTTGGAGGCGAACCGTCGCCGTAACTGCTCTCTGCACCTGAAAAGGCACGCCCTTTGTAACCGACGCGACTCTCCTCCAATGGCAAAGCGCCATGTGTCAACCGCTGCGCGCAAATGGGGGACACGTCCTCCAAACGTCCCTTGAAAGCTGGGCACGTCTTCTGACATCCCTAGAAAACTGGGACAAAACTGGGACGCGCCGCTCAGACTGACACGCTCAGCCAAACAGACCTGCAGAAACAAAGAGCAGGTCACGTCGAGGACGCCAAGAAACAGGCTATGGCCGAACAGCCCATGACCTTCGGGCAAGAGGTGTATCTTCGGCACAGGCTCCACCTCGAAGACACCAAAGAACAGGCCAAGGCCGAAGAGCCCATGATCTTCGGGCAAAAGGCGCATCCTCAGAACAGGTTAAGCTTCCAAAGAAACTCCCATACACAACCTCGGAAAGAGATGCAAAACCGAAGTCTTCACTTCGGCTTTCCAAAGGGGGGCATGTGATAGCCAAATGCTATCGCCTCTATCTGGCCGAACTCCCTGCCACAATGATGGCCAGAAGAAGCTGGCGCTACCCGAGAGAAGGTGCGATCAGGCACCTCGGGAGATAGCCGAAGAGCTCCAAGCCCGGCACGCCAGGAAACGCCGAGGACACTACTCGCCCCCCAAGGTTGTGAACATATCGCCTTCGGAAAAGCGGCACCAGACATAGCGAGCCGAACATGATATCCCCGAAGGCGGGACTCCCTGAAACTGGGAACCCCCGAACTGAGGGCTTGTTTCCCGAAGAGGCTCTGTCCGAACTAGAGGACGACCTCACCCAGGGACCTCGGGAGTACGGCAGGAGCATTTATGGAAGCATTTAAGGAAGCCTCTGACACGTCCTTTCACAGACGTCATAAAGTCGCCTGAATAGGCGCTCTGACATACGGACGCCATCAGAATCACATCATGGCCCATCTCAGCACGTGGCTCAGGACAACCTGCTACCAGTTATCTGTCTCTGATAGCCAAACGCTATCGCCTCTATCTGGCCGAACTCCCTGCCACAATGATGGCCAGAAAAAGCTGGCGCTACCCGAGAAAAGGTGCGATCAGGCACCTCGGGAGATAGCCGAAGAGCTCCGAGCCCGGCACGCCAGGAAGCGCCGAGGACACTACTCGCCCCCCAAGGTTGTGAACATATCGCCTTCGGAAAAGCGGCACCAGACATAGCGAGCCGAACATGATATCCCCGAAGGCGGAACTCCCTGAAACTGGGAACCCCCGAACTGAGGGCTTGTTTCCCGAAGAGGCCCTGTCCGAACTAGAGGACGACCTCACCCAGGGACCTCGGGAGTACGGCAGGAGCATTTATGGAAGCATTTAAGGAAGCCTCTGACACGTCTTTTCGCAGACGTCATAAAGTCGCCTGAATAGGCGCTCTGACATACGGACGCCATCAGAATCACATCATGGCCCATCTCAGCACGTGGCTCAGGACAACTTGCTACCAGTTATCTGTCTCCTACGCCCAGAAACTCAGGAAACATCCGACCGAACACGTGTCGTGATCTGAACGGGCTAGGCACTCCTTTAAATACCAGGAATTAATACTTTGCAGGAGGCTGGTTGGTTGGCCAAACACGGCTCCCACACTCTGAGAAAGCTATCAGGCGAGACCCTTAAGCCCTTTGTGCTATTTCCTCTGCCTTTTCTCAGCCACCACTGACTTGGGCGTCGGAGGCTCCCCCCCCGGAAAAACACTCCGGGGGCCTCCTAACCCTTTGTTTCTGAGCTTTCAGGCATTCCCCTTCGGGCTGTCCATTCCACCAGGCGTTCTTCCTCCCAGAAGTCTCTCCACCAGTCACCATGACTATAAACGATGAGGCCCCTGGCCATAAGTCTCCTACGCCCATAAACTCAGGGAACATCCGACCGAACACGTGTCGTGATCTGAACGGGCTAGGCGCTCCTAGAAATACCAGGAATTAATACTGGGCAGGAGGCTGGTTGGTTGGCCGAACACTGCTCCCACACTCTGAGAAAACTACCAGGCGAGACTCTTCAGCCCTTTGTGCTATTTCCTCTGCCTTTTCTCAGCCACCACTGACTTGGGCGTCGGAGGCTCCCCCCCCGGAAAAACACTCCGGGGGCCTCCTAACCCTTTGTTTCTGAGCTTTCAGGCACTCTCCTTCGGGCTATCCATTCCACCAGGCGTTCTTCATCCCAGAAGTCTCTCCACCAGTCACCATGATTATAAACGATGAGGCCCCTGGCCATCAACGTGGTTGTAGCACCATCCAATGCATGTACTGCAAAAAATTCGGACACGGAGATGATGCATGTTGGAGCAAGGAAGATTAGGCCAAATTTGTGGAGCAACCAAATGAAGTGGACAACTATTTGTTCATGACCATTGTAAGTTCTCAACCCTCATCTAAAGAACTATGGTATCTTGACAGTTGGTGCTTAATCACCTTACAAGTGAAAAAAGCCAAGTTTAAGGACTTGGATGAAGCATACAAAGCTCAGGTTCATCTTGGCAATGACAAGCAAGTAAAGATAGAAGGGAAAGGCACTGTCAGAATAATGGTTGCTGGAAAGGAGAAGCTCATTAGCAATGTGCATTACGCTATAAGTTTGTCCCACAATTTGATAAGTGTGGGTCAACTAATTGACAGTGGCCTTAGTGTTCTATTTAAGGAAAGCATGTGCATTGTTAAATCAAAGACTGGTGAGGTGGTGTTGAAGGCAGGTATGACTGATAACTGAATGTTCCCAATCAACTTTTCTCATGAACAAGATTTTGTACTGATGAGCAGCAAGACAAGCGACTCAGAATTATAGCATCAACGATACGGCCATTGTATGCTCAAAGGTTGCATTTGCTAGAAACAAAAAAAATGGTGACAGGATTACCATCAATTAAAACCATTGATCACATATGTGAGGGTGTGGCTTAGGGAAACAAGTTTGGAAGTCATTTCCCAGGCGTCAGGCAAGGCGTGCCAGTGAGAAACTAGAGCTAGTACATGCGGACATCTGTGGACCAATGAGAACCTAGTCTCACACCAGGAGCAAGTATTTTTTTGCTTTTCATCAATGACCTAACACGTATAATTTGGGTGTATTTTTTTACAGCCAAGTTTGAGGCTCTTGAAAATTTTAAGAAGTTCAAAGCCATGAGTGAAAAGCAAAGTGATAGCACCTTGAAAATTCTTAGAATAGATAGAGGAAGAGAATTTTATTATAAGGAATTTACAGAATTTTGGGAAAAAGAAGGCATCAAGCGAGAACTTGCGGCACCCTACACTCCAGAGTATAATGGGACTATTGAACACAATAATAGAACAGTGGTCGAAATGGCCAGATTTATGATGAAGTCCAAACGGCTCAATAATGAATATTGGACAGAAATGGTAGCTACAGCGTATGCCTTCTAAACATATCCCCTATGAAAGCTCTGTTGTTTATGAGGCCTAGCATGTTATAGCCCTCCTAGTGGGAAGCACATTTTAGGAAGGTAAAGTATTTTAAATTATGTTTAGAACCTTAATTCAAGTTTACATAGCAAGAATAGAGAAGTTTAGCAAAGTTCACTAAGTTTCGAGAAGAATAAAGCACTAAACGAAGTTCAGGGGCAAAATGGTAATTTTACATCCTAAATAGCCGGGACGAGTCCCGAGTGTTTTAAAATGAATTTTTAGAACTTAACTTTCAACCGTAACTCAAACTTGAAAAATAGACAAGAATTTAATCAAGAATTATTAAGTTACAAAGATGGGGGACTTAATTGTAACAAGGTTAATACTTTGAGGACTTTTGGGTTAAGTGAGGGTTTAAGAAGGGGAAAGTGGACTATGGCTGCCATAATCCCATTTCCAGCTGATGCCCAGCGGCATCTTCGTAGGGTGACATTGAGACTTGTGGAGGGACCTCTTGAGAGGGAGACCGCCGGGAGGCCAGATTGCCCAAGAGGGCGTGCCTGAAAAGCTTAGGGAAAGAGGGTTAGAAGGTCCCCGGGGTGTGTTTCCAGGGAGGAGCCTCTGACGCCCAAGTTAGTGGTGCTGAGAAAAAATGGAGGAATAGCACTAAGAGGCTTGGTGGGCTTGCCTGTTTGTATTTTCTCAGAGAGGGAGAGCTGGATTGTTTGCCAACCGTTTGCCAGGGCTTGTTTCCTGGTATTTATAGGAATGTCCAGCCCGTTCAGATCGTGGTACGTGTTCGGTCGGATGTTCTCTGAATTTTTGGGCGTAGGGGACAAGTAGCCGGTGGTAGGCTCCTTGAGCCTTGAACCGAGACAGGCCGTGACGTGACCTGGATGGCGTCGGCGTGTCAGACCGCCATTTGAGGCAATCTGTAGCGTCTGTGGGCGACACGTCAGAGGCTCCTTAAATGCTCCTAACGTACTCCCGAGGTCCTTGGTCGGGGTCGTCCTCTAGTACGGACGATGCCTCTTCGGGAAATATGCCCGCAGTTCGGGGGTTCCCCAACTCAGGGGTTCCGCCTTTGGGGGATCTTCTTCGGCTTGCACTAGCAGGTGTTTCTTCTCCGAAGGCGATCTGTTTAGCACCTCGGGGGGGCTAATAGTATCCTCAAGTCTCCTGACGTCCTGAGCTCGGGATCTTCGGCTTTGCTTCCGAGGTGTATGATTCCACCTTTCCTTAGGTAACGCCAGGTTTCCAGACCGTTCTCCCGGCAGGGAGTTCGGCCAGATAGAGGCGACAGCCCTTCGGCTATCACATGCCCCCCTCTGGAAATCCGAAGTGATAACTTCGGTTTTGTGGTCTTTTCGAGGATGTTCTTTGGGAGTTTTTCAGGGAGCACAACCTGTTCCGAAGATGCACCTTTTGCCCGAGGTTATGGGCTGTTCGGCCATAGCCTGTCTTTTGGTGTCTTCGAGGTAACCTGCTCATTTCTCTTTGCAGGTTTGTGTAGCGTCGCATCTTATGACCAGGCGTGTCAATCTAAGCGGCGCGTCCCAGTTTTTTAGAGATGTCAGAAGGCGTGTCCCCTACTTTGGCGCGGCAACTGACACGTGGTACACTGTCATTTGAGGGGAGTCGTGTCGGTCACAGAGAGCACGTCTTTTCGGGTGCAGAGAGCAGTTATGGTGACGGTTCGCCTTCAAAGCGTACTTATGACTCCGATTCGACTAGCCACTTTTGGCCTATATATAGCCCATTCCATCATAAGTTCCCTTTTTGCTTTTGCTTCTGCTCTTTTCCCTGCTTGCCACTGTTCTTGCGCTTTCTTTTGCTTTTTGCGGCGGAGCTATTTTAACAGAGTTTTTCCGGCAACCTTTCACGACAGCGACTTCAAACCCAGATTTTGGCAAGTTTTTTGGTGGGTTTTTGTTTTCCAGACTCTTCTGATTTTCAGAGTTTTTTCCGAAACTTGTTTTCTTGCTTTTTCCGAACCCATTTTTTTGCCAATATACCTATTCCTGAGAGCTGGCAGCCTCTTTTATCTCACCCTTGCTGCACCACACCCAAAAAACTAGCAAGATGGAAGAAAAAGTTCTTTCTTCCTTCGTATGCCGTTACGAGGTTGCCTCGTTCTGACCAATTTTGCTTTTCAAACCGTAGTAATGAGGTTATCGTTTTCCGAGCCCAACTGAAGGCCAGACTTCGGTACCCTCCTCCGAAGATGATTTGTGAGTTCTGCCAATTTCATGGCATTGCCATAAATCAACTTCCGCCGAACTCGTACTGCTATTTTAACACCTTCATCTGCATGGTCTTCGGGATAAAACCCCATTTTGTTATTTTTATGCAGTACTACAAGCTCTTCGTGGTCCCGAAGGGTGGCTTTTACTTCATGCTACCTCGGGGATCTGGGAGCAAGAAATATATGTTCACCTTCGCCACCAAGGATAGCTGGCGAGGGTGGCAACAAAAATTTTTCTTTCTGAAGATGGAGGAGGCCTAGTCGCATGTTCCGACCAAATAGGCTTAGGGAAAGCTGGAGATGGACGTCGTGGATCTGAGGATACTGCTAACTCCGGAGTTGGCTCCTATCTTTGCGGACTTCGATGGCCGTATCCGTGCTGTCTCGGACTGGGGTCCCGAGGTCCCTTCGCGCTCTCTCTACCCCTTCCCGATCAATTGGAGGTTGATGACCGAAGAGGTTCTTCGGGACTTAGGGGTAGTCAAGGAGCACAAGACGGACCTCAAGATGCCAGCTCCTTCCATCGCCGGGAAGGATTCCTGGTTGGTGCAGCTCCTTCAGGAGGAAGTTTCTTATGAAACATTTTATGAGAGTAAGTTATCTCTGACTTCCGTTGTTATAGCTTTTGTCTCGGACTTACGCTGATGCTTTCTTTCCTTTTCAGAGATGGGCGATAGCACTGCTGCCTTCTACAAGTCCCTCTTCACCGGCCAAGTAGAGAAGGGCGAGCAGACGAAGAAGGCGGCTTTCCGAAGGCGGAAAACCACTGGTGCTGGACCTTCGGCCAAATGGGCAAAGAAGACTATTCTTCCTCCCCCTTTGGAAAGTATTGAGGAGGAAAATGAGGAGCCCGAGGTTGCTGCCATTCCACCTCCCGAGGTTGTTGCCGACGTCCCTTCGGCCGATGTCTCTCCTCAGAGCCCCACTCCATCACAGGCACTTCTGGATGCCGTGGTGGAGGCTCCTTTTACCAAGGAGCGGCGTAAACACAATGGTAAGGGGATCTCTACCGAGGAGGCCCCGGCTTCTGACGATGACGTCATCGAGGTGCCGCCAGGTTTGCTTTTTTCCACCGAAGTGTAATGCCTTTATTTTCCGAAGTTCTTCTTGTTCTCACCAGCTGCTCGTTTTGCCATGCAGAGGAGTCACTTACTCCAAGTTGGGTGGCAGAACACGCCCAGAAGCGAGCCCTCCGTGATGCCAAAGTCCCGAAAAAGCCTTTCTGGACGTTTACGGAGGACATGAATTTGTTCTCCGGAGACTGCCCCCAAATGGCTAAAGAGATCTCGAAGGGGGTGCTTATTGAGGCCTCCTTCAAGACTATTGCGGCGGCTCATCCGGGCGATGACACCCTCACAGTGAAGGTTACCGAGCACGCTGCCCAGGTATGCTGGTTTGCCCTTGAAGAATTTTTTCTAAGTGTTTGGCTTTTACTGACCTCGCCTTCATCTTTTTGCAGCTGCTGGCGTACGCTGGCTACCTCAGAGTTCGGGTGGCCAGGCAGACGCAGTTCCGAAACTCGGTCTTAGAGACCTTAGAGAAAATGAAGGCTATGTGTTCAGAACTGGCCGTCAAGAACCTGCAGCTGGCTGATGCTGCGGAGAAGGAGGTTGCCGCCCTTCGGGAGGAAAAAGAGAAGATTTTGAAGGACTCCTCCCAGAAGATTTCTGACCTCGGCTCGAGGTGGCGGGACTGCTTTCGGCCAACGAAGCGCTTCTAAAGTCAAAATCAGAGTCTGAATAACTCCTGGTGAGGTTGCTAATTGAGAAGAATGCGCTTCATGCCGAGGTCGATTCCTTGAAGAAGGAGCCTGAGAAGAATAAGAGGATAAAGGCGGTGAAGAAGGAGGTCGCGGACCTGAAGGATGAGCTCGAGGACCTGGAGGTCGAGAAGGATAAATCCGACCAGATGACTAAGGTCGCTTTCCAGGACGGATTTTGCCTTGCTCGGCACCAAGTCCTCCAGAGGTTCCCAGATCTGGACCTCTCTTTTTTGGAGGCTTTGAAGATTCCCGAGGGGCCTCGGTGGTCCTGGTCCAAGATCGAGCATCTGAACCTGCCTTCTTTTCTCCCGGCACCCAAGGTGGTGGAGAAGGATGCAGGGGCTGGTGGCTCTCGGGACGCCGAGAATCCTTAGTCTGTTCTAGGGCCCTTCGCCTTTTTCTCGTTCTTTTTTCTCTGCTTCTTCTTTCTAGCAATCCTTCTTCTTTGTAAGCTGGTTTTATCTTTAATGAAGATTTTTTGGCTAAGTCTTTTTGCAAGTTTTTTCATTTCCCTTTGTCCCGAACACATTCGCTCAAAAGACTTCGGGAAATGGCACCTGCATTTGTTACTGCGAGTATCTTTGCGCGATTCGCTATTTCCCATTTTTCCTGAACATGATTGCTCAAGGGACTTCGGGAAATCATCTGCGCTTTTTTCGGCGAGCACCTTTATGGAATTCTGGTTTGTACTTCAAGAATTTTCTAAGAAACTTTTGTACTTAGAATATTTCTCTAATTTGTACAACACAATTCTTCCACGAAACCTTAAGCATAGAATTTTTTCAAGGCATCTGAATGCCAAGTATTTTTTAATTCTATGCCATCGGCGTCGCCGAGTCTGTACACGCCTTTCCGTACTTCGGCAAGAACCAGATAAGGTCCTTCCCAATTCGCGCAAAGTACTCCGTGGGATGGCCTTCGGGGTGCAAAGTCAGCCTTTCGGAGAACGAGGTCTCCCTTCTTGATCCCTTTTGGCCTGGCTCGTAAATTTATGGCCACGGCTACTCTTTGCTGAAAAGCTTTTCTTCTCAGCTCGGCTATTTCTCTGTGTTCGCCGACGAGGTCAAGCTTTGTTCTTAGGCTGAGGTCGTTTCCATTTTCATCGAACATTTGCACCCGTACTGATGGTCGTACTACCTCGATTGGAATGATGGCCTCTGTACCGAAGATTAGCGAAAAAGGCGTTTCCCCTGTGGCTCTTCGGGGTGTTGTTCGGTAGCTCCATAATACGCTTTGGAGTTCTCCTGGCCATTTCCCTTTTGCTTCCCCCAGTCTCTTTTTCATACCATCTTTCATGGTCCTATTAGATACTTCTACCTGCCCATTACTTTGGGGGTGAGCTACTAGGGCGAAGTGCATCTTTATTCCGAGGTCGCTGATAAATTCCTGGAATCCTTTGTCTATGAATTGGGATCCATTGTCAGCTACTAGTACCCTCGGTATGCCAAATCTGCATACGATGTTCTTCCACACGAACTTCTGCACTTCTTTTGCCGAGATAGTCGCTAGTGGTTCTGCCTCAACCCATTTGGAGAAATAGTCTACTGCTACCACGCAGAATTTCACGCCTCCAGGCGCTGTGGGGAGTGGCCCAATGAGGTCTATGCCCCAGACTGCGAAGGGCCAGGGATAGTCAGCTGAAGTTACCATTTCCGAGGGTACCCTCTGGATATTCACGTGTCTCTGGCAACTACCGCATTTCCGGACGAACTGCCTTGCGTCCTTTCTCAGGGTAGGCCAGAAGTATCCTTGGCAAAGTATTACTGCTGCAAGGGCGTCGGTTCCGATGTGCGAACCACAAATGCCTTCCTGGACTTCTTCGAGGATCATTTTAGTATCCTCCTCGTCTACACACCTTTGCAGCGGATTTGCGTATCCCTGCCAATATAACTCTTCGCCGATTAGGAAGAATTGGCCTGAGCGTCTTCGCAACTTTGCAGCGTCGCCGGGGTCTTCGGGAAGCACATTTTCTGCGAGATACCTTTTTATTGGGTCTTTCCAACCTTTTCCCGAGGTTACCGTGCTCGGCACTGCGATGCTCAGATGGTCCAGCACCTCGGTGTATGTTTTTGATTTTGCCAAGCAATCTGCCTCGGTGTTATTTCTCCGGGGTATGTTTTCAATCCGTACGGCGTCAAACTCTTGGATGAGTTTTGCTACCAGCTCGTGGTATTTTGCCAAGGTTGGGTCCTTTGCCTCATAGTCTCCTGACGTCTGTCGGACCACTAGCTGGGAATCGCTGTGGGCCTTTAAGTTTCTTACGCCGATTTTTCTTGCTAGGCGCAATCCCGTTATGAGGGCTTCATACTCAGCCACCTTATTAGTGACGTTGAAGCCGAACTTGATGGCCTTCATTACCTCTAGGCCTTCGGGGCCTCTGACAATTACCCCAGCTCCCTGGTGTTCGGACGCCGAGGCTCCGTCAACATGCAAGGTCCATTCTGGCTCGCCTTTGTCTAGGTCTGGGTGGCTATCCTCGGTGGTGGGTACTTTGGCAATGAAGTTTGCCAGTGCTTGAGCTTTTATGGCCTTCCGAGGTTCATAAGCGATGTCCTGCTCACCAAGTTCTATACACCACTTAGAGAGTCTTCCAGAATGATCAACTTTCCTCATGACGTCCCGTAGTGGTAGACTACTTCGGACGATAATGGGGTGAGCCTGAAAGTATGGTCGTAGTCTTCTCCCTGCTAGCACCAAGGCATATATAGCTTTTTGCAACAAAGGATACCTGACTTCGGTGCCATGCAGGGATTTGCTCACGTAATAGACCGGCCATTGCTTTGGCCCCTCTTCTTTTACAAGGACCGAACTCACAGCTTTTTCTGTGACGGTGAGGTATAGTACGAGAGGCTCTCCTTCGCGAGGTTGTTGCAGAGTAGGCAGGCTGGCCAAGTAGATTTTCAGTTCTTCCCAGGCCTTTTGGCAATCTTCACCCCAGGGATGGTCATCACCTCCGAGGTTGTCCTCCTTTTTTGTTGCCTTTGTGAGGACTTTGAAGAATGGCCGACACCGATCTCCGTATCTGGAAATAAACCTGCTGAGGGAGGTTATCCTTCCAGTGAGTCTTTGCACATCTTTTATTGTGGCGGGAGTTCGAAACTCGAGCAGAGCCTTAATTTTTTATGGGTTGGCATCAATGCCTCTTTCGGATACCATGTACCCCAGGAATTTTCCCGAGGTCACACCGAAGATGCATTTTTCGGGATTGAGACGGATCCCGAAGGCACTGAGCTGGTGAAAAGTCTCCTTAAGATCCATGACGTGTTTGTCAGGCAGCTTGCTTTTGACTATCATGTCATCGACATACACTTCCATGTTTCTCCCTATTTGGTCTTTAAAGACCTTGTACATCAACCTTTGGTAGGTGGCTCCTGCGTTTTTGAGCCCGAAGGGCATCCTGACGTAACAGTATGTTCCCCCCTCGGTGATGAAGGCAGTTTTTTCCTCATCTTCGGGGTCCATCCTTATTTGATGGTAACCACTGAAGGCGTCAAAAAAGCTTAGGAGTCTGTATTCGGCAGTCGAGTCTACCAATTGGTCTATTGGTGGGAAGGGGTATGAGTCTTTTGGGCAAGCATCGTTCAAGTTTCTGAAGTCGACACACATTCGGAGCTTACTGCTGCCTTCTTTTGTGGCAATGACCACGTTGCTTAACCATTCGGGGTACTTGACCTCCCTGATAACCTTAGCGTCTAGCAGGCGCTGGACTTCAGTTTTGACAAAGTTGTTTTTATGGGCTGAGATGCCCCGTTTCTTTTGCCGGACAGGCTTTTCTTCCGGACTTACTTTGAGGCTATGCTGTATTACGCTAGGGTTTACCCCTGGCATATCTTTCAGCGAGTAGGCAAAGAGATCTTTATTTTCCTGTAGAAAAGATACAAGTTTTTTCCTGTCACCTTCGGCCAAGCTCTTCCCTATTCGGGTAGATTGACCTGGGACAAGTTCTACTGTTTCCATTTCCGCTTTCGCGAGATCTTCTTCCTTGCCTTTCTCTGGTGCCTTTGCCTCCATTGTTTGTACGAAGTTATTTGCTGGAGCTTTTCGTGCTTTGACGAACACCCTCCTTACTTCGCCTTGATCTATGAAGATCTCTGCATCTTCATCCTTGGTGGCAAAAGTGATAGTCAAGTACTTCACATCAGGGGGAATATGCAGATTTCCCTGTGTCTGCCTTCCGAGGATGGCGTTGTAAGATGAAGGGACATCCACGACAATGAACCTCGCCATCGTGGAGGCGTATAATTCAGCAGTCCCATCCACCGAAGTGCCTTTCATCATCAAGGGGAGATCGATCCATCCGAGGACAGGTAGTTCGGACGGTCCGACCCCGAAGGTAGGCGAGGTGACGGGCTTAAGCTCGCTGCTGGATATGTCCAAGTTCAGCAGTAGGTGTGAAAACAGGACATTAGCGTTAGATCCATCATCGAGCAGCACTCTCTTGACGTCCCAGTTTCCTATCCTTGCCATGACCAGCAGCGGATCGTCATGAGGAAAGACGACGGTGGATCCGTCCTTTCGGGCCAGTTTCTTTGCCGGACTCTGATTTCCCATGACTGCTATCTCTCTAACCTTCATTTTTCTTTCCGAGGATGGGATCCCTGTCGTGATTGTCTGAATTACCCCGGCCGGAGGTGGAGGACGCCTTTTAGGACTTCAGTTCCTTCGCTTGTCGGAGTCGTAATCCTCATCTTCGGCCTTTTCTTCCTCATCTTTTCTTCCTTTCGGAGAAGGCATCCGCAGATATCGTCGGAGTTGGCCCAGTTTTATTAGTGACTCAATGTACTTCTTCAGTTGGAAGCAGTCTTCGGTGTCATGGCCGTGGTCGCGATGAAACTGGCAGAACTTCTTTATGTTTTTCTTGTTGTCAGCGGTCATGGCCCTTGGCCGCCGAATCTGCGTCCCCTGCCTTTCCATCGTCATGAGGATGTTTGTCCGTGTGGTGTTCAGGGGTGTGAAAATTGGGAGTTTCCTTCCCCTCAGTCTCTGACCTCGGCCTGTCTGTTCAGTCGGATGCCGAGTTTGCTGGCTGGGGCCTTCGACGCGGGCGTGATCGGACTTCGACCCACCCATTCTGAGCTCCTCGGCAGTCATGTGATGTTCGGCCCTTCGGTAAAATTCGCCGAGGGTGTCCGGGGGGTCCTTAGAGAACTCGTAAAACAGCTGTGAGTCCCTCCGAAGGCCCCGCGTCATGGTGAGGATGCGTATTTCGGGCCGGAAGTTCGGGACGCTCAAAGCTTCCCTGTTGAACCTTTCAACATAGTCGCGTATGGTATCTCCGTTCTTTTGCTCTATGTCGAACATTTGGACAGGCATCTTCGCCGTCGGCCGGCTTCCAATAAACTGTTGCGTGAAAGCCGTGGACAACTCCTGGAACTCAGTGATGGTTCCTGGAGCCAATGAATTCTACCACGCAATTGCCGGTCCCGTGAGGGTGACTTCGAAGCATTTGCACATGGTAGCGTCGTCAGCACCGTGCATTATCATGCTGCGTCTGTACTTGGTCAGATGGGCCTGTGGATCAGTGCGGCCATCATAAATGTCCAGCCGAGGTACTCTGAAGTCGCCTAGCATGGCTACCTCAACTACGGCCTGGATGAATGGGGACTCGTCTTCACAGAAGGTTCCTGACAGTCTAGCCCAGACGGGTTTGCGAGCTACCTGTTTTTCCACCCTGTCCAGCCTTGCTAGTATCCTCTCCATAAGAACCGTGGCGTTAGGCTCTTCCTCTGGGAAGGGAGATTGCCGCCGCCTCTTCGGGGAGCGAGTTCGGGGTCGAGGGGTCAAGGACCTCGCCTCAGGTGATGAACTCCTTCGTTGTGAGACTTTGGGTCGCTTGGACCCTGTTTGTCCCACAGGCCGTTTCCCGAGGGGTATGTTTTCCGTAGAGGATTATTCACGTGGGTCTCCACTTCCCAAACTGCGATGAGTCGATTTTGGGCTTTTCTCCCGAGGGCGTGTTGGTGAGGGAGGTCTTTGGGCCTGAGTTTGTTGTGGCCATCTTCGGTCTATCTGCTGTGTCATCTCAGCCACGACTGAACGCTGAAAATCCTGTAGAAAGCGAATCGTAATGACTAGAGGGCGGTCTTCCTCGGGTGCAGAAGTCCCTGGGAATGTTTGCTCAGCAGCCGGTTGGTTCTTAGGTGCGGACGGGGACCTCGGGAGTCCCTTGTCCTTAGAACACCGAGTTTCAACGACGGCGACCTCAAAGCGGGTTCCCATAGACGGTGCCAAATGATGCCCAGCGGCATCATCGTAGGGTGACATTGAGACTTGTGGAGGGACCTCTTGAGAGGGAGACCGCCGGGAGGCCAGATTGCCCAGGAGGGCTTGCCTGAAAAGCTTAGGAAAAGAGGGTTATGAGGTCCCTGGGGTGTGTTTCCGGGGAGGAGCCTCCGACGCCCAAGTTAGTGGTGCTGAGAGAAAATGGAGGAATAGCACTAAGAGGCTTGGTGGGCTTGCCTGTTCGTATTTTCTCAGAGAGGGAGAGCTGGATTGTTTGCCAACCGTTTGCCAGGGCTTGTTTCCTGGTATTTATAGGAATGTCCAGCCCGTTCAGATCGTGACATGTGTTCGGTCGGATGTTCTCTGAATTTATGGGCGTAGGGGACAAGTAGCCGGTGGCAGGCTCCTTGAGCCTTGAACCGTGACAGGCCGTGACGTGACCTGGATGGCGTCGGCGTGTCAGACCGCTGTTTGAGGCGATCTGTAGCGTCTGTGGGTGACACGTCAGAGCCTCCTTAAATGCTCCTGCCGTACTCCCGAGGTCCCTGGCCGAGGTCGTCCTCTGGTACGGACGATGCCCCTTCGGGAAATATGCCCACAGTTCGGGGGTTCCCTAACTCAAGGGTTCCGCCTTCGGGGGATCTTCTTCGGCTTGCACTAGCAGGTGTTTCTTCTCCGAAGGCGATCTGTTTAGTACCTCGGGGGGGCTAATAGTATCTGATAGCCAAAGGCTATTGCCTCCTCGGTAGTAACTCCCTGCCAGAATATTGGCCGAGGAGTCTGACGTCACCCAAGAGAGGATCTTTTTACTGACCTCGAAAGGTGCGAAGTCAAACACTATGAGCTTGAGACTTCGGTTAGCTCGTCAGGAATTCCGAGGATAACACCGTCTCTATCGAGGGGCCAAACTGACCGTCTTCGGGTAAGAAAGCCATCTCTCTGAAGCAAGGAAGAATCTCCCCCGAAGGCAGAAGCCCCGAAGAGGATCTCCCCCGAACAAGAAACACCTGAACAAGGGAATCACCGGACTATGGGTATAAGTCCCGAAGAAGGTGTTCATCAAGGGAACTCCCAGAACTATGGGATAGATCCCGAAGGAGGTGCTCGCACCAAAAGACGGATAGAATCCGAAGAGGGTGCACGCACCGAAGGGCGACCTCGCCTAGGGGACCTCGGGAGTATGATATGAGCATTTAAGGAGCCTCTGACATGTCGCCCACAAGCCCTACACGTCACATCAGAACGGCGAACTGACACGCCGCAGCCGCCCCAGTCCTGACACAACCTGTCCGGGTCCAGGGCTAAAGGAGGCTGCAAACGGCTGCCTGTCCCCTAGGTCCAAAAGTACAGATCAAATCCGACCGAACACGTGTCATGATCTGAACGGACCAGCTACTCCTATAAATACTAGGAAATGGGACTGGGCAAAGGATGGGGCAT
Organism: Aquilaria yunnanensis; assembly: GCA_039654915.1. Classification (NCBI taxonomy): domain Eukaryota; kingdom Viridiplantae; phylum Streptophyta; class Magnoliopsida; order Malvales; family Thymelaeaceae; genus Aquilaria; species Aquilaria yunnanensis. The sequence goes on along the minus strand of CM077596.1, from coordinate 91,934,357 downwards.
TTTGCTCCCTCTGAGAAAACACAAAACAGGCAAGACACTTGATCCCTCAGCGTTCTTCCTCCACTTTCACTCAGAAAACTGACTTGGGCGTCGGAGGGTCCTCCCCGGAAAAGCAAACCGGGGACCTCCTAACCTCTTCTTTGAGCTTTTCAGGCACACTCAGCTGGGAAACCAGAGCTCCAGGCGCTCGCCTCCTCAGGAAGTCTCTCCACCTGTCAACATGACAGCAAACGAAGATGCTTTGGGGCATCATTTGGCGCCGTCTGTGGGAACCTACTCCCAGGTAGCTGTTGTCGAAACTCGGCGTTCGAAGGAAAAAGGACTCCTGAAGTCCCCGTCCGCGCCTGAGACCCAACCAGCTACCGAACAAAGTCCCCCAGAGACTTCCTTGCCTGAAGAGGAACGCCCTCTTGTCATCACCATGGGTTTTTTACGAGACTTTCAGAGGTCTGTTGTGGCTGAAATGACACAACAGATAGACCGAAGGTGGCCGCAACCAGCCCAGGCGCAAAAACCCACTTCGCCAGCACGACCTCGGGAGAAAAGCCGAAGGGCAACCCATCATAGCTCGGGAAGTGGGGAGCCACGGGAAGAGTCCTCGACAGATAACTTGCCCCTCGGAGCACGACTGGCGGAAAGAGTGAGGTCTGAACGACCCGAAGTCCCGTCCAGAAGAAGTTTGTCGCCACCTCACCTCGGTACCGAAGTCGCTCCCCGAAGAGACGGCAACAGTCCTTTTACCCAAGAACCTCCAAGCACCAGGAAGAGGAGCCCAGTGCTACGCTCCTCCTAGAGAAAGTCTTGGCAAGACTGGAGAGAGTGGAACAGCAGGTGGCACGCAAGCCTGTTTGGGCCAGGCTAACTGAAACCGTCTCTGGAGATGAAACTCCTTTCGCCCGAACAGTGGTCGAGGCGGCCATGCCAAGTGACTTCAGGCTACCTCGGCTAGAGACCTATGAGGGTCGGACTGACCCCTAGGCCCACCTAACAAAGTACAAACGCAGCATGATGCTACACGGGGCTGATGATGCTACACTCTGCAAGTGCTTTGAAGTCACCCTCGCAGGACCAGCAACTGCCTGGTACAATTCCCTGCCTCCCGAAAACATCAGGGGGTTCCAGGAACTGTCCACAGTGTTCACCCAACAGTTCATTGGGAGCAAGCCGACGGCGAAGATGCCCGTCCAGAAGTTTGACATAGCACAAAGAAATGGGGAAACCATCCGTGACTATGTCGAGAGGTTCAACAGAGAGGCCCTCAGTGTTCCGGACTTTCGTCCCGAAATCCGCATCCTCGCCATGACGAGGGGCCTCCGGAGGGATTCGCACTTGTTTTATGAATTCTCCAAAGATCCCCCGGACACGCTGGGAGAATTCTACCGAAGGGCTGAACAACATATGACAGCCGAAGAGCTGAGAATGACCGGACCGAAGGCTGACCATATTCACGCTTGTGGCGAAGGGTCCAGCCAGCAAGCTCGGTGTCCAACGGAACAGTTAGGCCGACCTCGGAGAATGCGAGTAGGAGGAAGGAAGCCCCAAAACTTTACACCTCTGAGCACCACGAGGGCTAACGTCCTCATGGCGTTGGAAAAACAAGGGGCTCAAATCCAACGACCGAGGGGCATGACTGCTGACAACAGAAGGAACATGAATAAGTTATGTCAGTTCCACCGTGATCAAGGTCATGACACCGAAGACTGCTTTCAGTTGAAAAAGTACATTAAATCACTGATAAAGCAGGGCCAGCTTCGGCGTTATTTGAGAATGCCTTCCCCGAAAGGGAAAAAAGAGGAAGAAGGAAAGCCCGATGACGAGGATTACGATTCAGACAGGCGAAGGAACCGAAGTCCGAGAAGGCATCCTCCACCTTCAGCAGGAGTAATACAGACGATCACAACCGGACTTCCATCCTCGGAAAGAAAAAGAAGGGCCAGAGAGATAGCGGTGATGGAATATCAGAGCCCAACGAAAAAATTGGCCCGCGAGGATGGCTCCACCATTGTATTTCCCCATGACGATCCATTGCTGATAATGGCGAGGATAGGAAACTGGGACGTCAAGAGGGTACTGCTGGACGATGGGTCAAACGCAGACATCTTGTTCTCACATTTGCTGCCAAGCTTGGGTGTATCCAGGAGTGACCTCAAGGCTGTTACTTCACCCACGTTCCTTCGTCATACAACGCCATCCTCGGCAGACAGACACAGGGAAATTTGCACATTCGCCCTGATGTAAAGTACTTGACTGTCACCTTCGCCACCAAAGAATGAGACGCAAAGATTTTCATTGATCAAGGCGAGGTGAGAAAGGTGTTCGTCAGAGCACGAAAGGCTCCAGCAAGCAACTAAGCACATGCTATAGAAGCAAAAGAGCTGGAAAGGGGCGAGGCAGAAGATCCCACAAAAGCGGAAACAGAAAAAGTAAAGCTTGTCCCAGGCCGTAGTACCCGAATAGGGAAAAGCATGGCCGAAGGAGACAAGGAAAAACTTGTATCTTTTCTGCTTACAAATAAAGATCTGTTCGCCTACTCGCCGAAGGACATGCCAGGGGTAAACCCTCGCGTAATCCAGCATAGCCTCAAAGCGAGTCCGGAAGTAAAACCTGTCCGGCAAAAGAAACGGAGCATCTCAGCTCACAAAAGTGACTTCGTCAAGACCGAAGTCCAGCGTCTGATAGACGCTAGCGTTATCCGGGAGGTAAACTACCCCGAATGGCTAAGCAACGTGGTAATTGCCACAAAAGAAGGAAGTAGTAAGCTCCGGATGTGCATCGACTTCAGAAATTTGAACGATGCTTGCCCGAAAGATTCATATCCTCTTCCGCCAATAGACCAACTGGTAGACTCAACTGCCGAGTACGGGCTCCTAAGTTTCCTGGACGCTTTCAGTGGCTACCATCAGATAAGGATGGACCCCGAAGATGAAGAGAAGACTGCCTTCATCACCGAGGGAGGAACATATTGCTATATTAGGATGCCCTTCGGGCTCAAGAATGCAGGAGCCACCTACCAGAGGCTGATGAACAGGGTCTTCAAAGACCAAATGGGGAGGAACATGGAGGTGTATGATGATGATATGATAGTCAAAAGCAAACTGCCTGGCTACCACGTTGCAGATTTAGAGGAAACCTTCCAAAAACTCAGAGCCTTCGGGATCCGCCTTAACCCTGAGAAATGCATCTTCGGGGTGACCTCGGGAAAGTTCCTTGGGTACATGGTATCCGAAAGAGGCATCGATGCTAACCCCGAGAAGATTAAGGCTCTGCTTGAATTCCGAACTCCTGCCACAGTCAAAGACGTGCAAAGACTCACCGGAAGAATAACCTCTCTGAGCAGGTTTATTTCCAGGTACGGAGATAGGTGTCGACCCTTCTTCAAAGTGCTCACAAAGGCAGCAAAGATGGAAGGCGACCTCGGAAGGAATGGTCATCCTTGGGATGAAGATTGCCAAAAAGCCTGGGAAGAACTCAAAGTCTACTTGGCCAGCCTGCCGACTCTGCGGCAACCTCGGGAGGGAGAGCCCCTCGTATTATACATCGCCGTCACAAAAAAAGCTGTGAGCTCGGTCCTCGTGAAAGAAGAAGGGCCAAAGCAATGGCCGGTCTACTATGTCAGCAAGTCCCTGCATGGCGCCGAAGTCAGGTACCCTTTGCTTCAAAAAGCTATATATGCCTTAGTGCTTGCAGGGAGAAGGCTGCGGCCATACTTTCAGGCTCACCCCATTATCGTCCGAAGTACCCTGCCTCTACGGGATGTTATGAGGAAAGTTGATCACTCGGGAAGGCTTTCCAAGTGGTGTATAGAGCTTGGCGAACACGACATCACGTATGAACCCCGAAAAGCTATAAAAGCTCAAGCTTTGGCAGACTTCATCGCCGAAGTACCAAACACCGAGGAGGGACATTCGTTTTCGGGCGAAGACGAGCCAGAATGGACGTTATATGTTGACGGGGCCTCAGGATCCGAACACCAGGGAGCTGGAGTGATTATCAGAGGCCCCGAAGGCCTAGAAGTAATGAAGGCCATCAAGTTCAGTTTCAACGCCACCAACAATATGGCCGAGTATGAGGCCCTCATAGTAGGATTACGCCTGGCCAGAAAAATTGGCGTGGGAAACTTGAAAGCCCATAGTGATTCCCAGCTGGTGGTCCGGCAAATGGCAGGGGACTATGGCGCGAAAGACCCGACCTTGGCGAAATACCATGAGTTGGTAACAAAGCTTATTCGGGAGTTCAACGTCGTGAAAATCGAGAACGTACCCCGACGAGAAAATGCTGAGGCAGACTGTTTGGCGAAGTCCAAAACTTGCACCGAAGTGCTAAGCCACCCCAGCATCGCGGTGTTAAGCATAGAGACCTCGGGGAAAGGATGGAAAGAACCAATCAAAACGTATCTCGCAACCAACACACTCCCCGAAGACCCCAGCGAAGCCGCAAAAGTGCGAAGGCGCTCCGGACGTTTCTTCTTAATTGGAGAAGAACTATATCGGCAAGGATATGCAAATCCACTACAGAGGTGTGTTAGTGAAGAGGATACTGAAATGATCCTCGAAGAAGTTCACGAAGGTGCCTGTGGTCGCACATGGGAACCGACGCCCTGGCAGCAGTGATACTTCACCAAGGATACTTCTGGCCTACCCTGAGAAAGGATGCCAAGCAGTTCGTCCGGAAATGTGTTAGTTGCCAGAGACATGCGAACATCCAAAGAACACCCTCGGAGTTCGTGACTTCGGCAGACTATCCTTGGCCCTTCGCAGTTTGGGGCATAGATCTCATTGGGCCACTCCCAACGGCGCCTGGAGGCGTAAAGTTCTGCGTAGTAGCAGTAGACTATTTCTCTAAGTGGGTCGAGGCAGAACCTCTGACAACTATCTCGGCAAAAGAAGTGCAGAAGTTCGTATGGAAAAACATCGTATGCAGATTTGGCATACCGAGGGTACTCGTAGCGGACAATGGATCCCAGTTCATAGACAAAGGATTCCAAGAGTTCATTAGCGACCTCGGGACAAAAATGCACTTCGCCCTAGTAGCTCACCCCCAAAGTAATGGGCAGGTGGAAGTATCTAACAGGACCATAAAAGATGGTCTGAAAAAGAGATTGGGAGAAGCAAAAGGGAAATGGCCAGGAGAACTCCAAAGCGTGTTATGGAGCTACCGAACAACACCCCAAAGAGCCACAGGGGAAACGCCTTTTTCACTCGTCTTCGGTACAGAGGCCATCATCCCTGTCGAAGTAGTACAACCGTCAATACGAGTCCAAGTGTTCGATGAAAAAGGAAATGACCTCGGCCTGAGAACCAAGCTCGACCTCATCGGCGAACACAGAGAAGTAGCCGAGCTGAGAAGAAAAGCTTTCCAACAAAGAGTAGCAGCAGCCATAAACCTACGCGCCAGGCCAAAGGGAATAAAGCAGGGAGACCTCGTTCTCCGAAAGGCTGAATTTGCACCCCAAAAGCCGTCCCACGGGGTATTTCGCGCAAATTGGGAAGGACCCTACCTGGTACTTGCCGAAGTACGAAAAGGAGTTTATAAGCTCGGCGATGCCGAAGGCATAGAATTAAAAAACACTTGGCACTCAGAGGCCGTGAAAAAATTCTATGCCTAAAAAGTTTGGTGGGAAAGTTGTATTGCCACAAGTTGGACAAATTTGTCTAAGTAAAAAATTCTGAGGAAGTACAAAACAAGAGTCTCACGAAAGCAATCACCGAGGAAAGCAAAAGTAAGTTTTTCCAAAGTCTCTTGAGCGAATATGTTCGGGACAAAGGAAAGCAAAAGTAAGGTTTTCCGAAGTCTCTTGAGCGAATATGTTCGGGACAAAGGAAAGCAAAAGTATGGTTTTCCGAAGTCTCTCGAGCGAATTATGCTCGGGACAGTGGGAAACAAAGGGATCTGGCAAAAATACTTAGCCAAATTTTTATCTATTGAGCCAAAGAGTGCTTACAGAGAAGAAAGTTGCTGAAAGACTACAAAAAAGAAGAAGAAAATGAAGACAAAAGGCCCTAGTACTAAGGAACCTCAGCATCTTGAGAACTGCCAGCCTCTGTGCTTTTGTCAGCAGCCTTCAGCGCCGGGAGAGAAGAAGGCAGTTTCAAGTGCTCGATCTTGGACCAAGTCCACCGAGGCTCCTTAGGGATGTTCATGCCTTCCAGGAAGGAGAGGTCAAAATCTGGGAACTTCTGCAGAATTTGGTGCTGAGCAAGACAGAAGCCGTCTTGAAAGCCCAACTTTGTCATATCATCGGACTCCCGCTTCTTGACCGCCAAATCCGCATAGTCCTTCTCCAGAACCGCGTAATCCTTCTCCAAATCCTTGAACTTTCTCTTCAATGCCTTCATCTTCTTCTTTTCTTCTGAAGGCTTCTTCAGAGATGCGACCTCGGCTTCGAGCTGGGCCTTTTCCTCGAGCGTCTTCGTAAGGATTGCGTCACTTTCTGACTTATCCTTTTGAATCGTTTCTACGATCGAAGTTAGCTCCGCCATCCGAGAGCCGATGTCGGAAAGTTTCTGGGAGGTGTCTTTCTCAAGTTCCTCTTTCTCTTTTATGAACCCCTCCTGAAGTTCAGCAATTTCCTTCTCTGAAGACTGCTTCAGCTGAGCATTGTCGGCAGCCAACGCCGAACACTGGGCCTTCGTCTTGGTGTAAAGGTCCCAGAGTGACGCCCTCCTTTCTGACTCTCACGCCACCCGAACACGGAGCAACCCGGCATACCCCATCAGCTGCAAAAAAAGTAAACAAAGGGAAAATGATGCTAAGTAAAAAGCAAAGGCGAAATTGGCACTGAGGAAACAGTGAAGCGTACCTGGGCGGCATGTTCAGTGAGTTTGGCGGCCAAAGAGATGTCGCCTGGGTAAGCCGTCGTAAAGGCCTTGTAAGAGGCCTCAGTAAACACCCCTTTGCACATCTGCCTGGCCATCTCGGGACAGTCCTCGGAGTACATATTCATGTCCTTCGTGAATGTCCAGAAGGGCTCCTTCGGAACTTTCCCTGCCGGGACTTTGGCATCCCGAAGGACCCTCTTGCGGGCGTGTTCGGCAACCCAGTCAGGAGCGGCCACCTCCGCTGCAAAACAAGGCAGAAAAATTGGTTAAGGCCAGAAAACCCTTAAGGATTTACAAGAGAAAAAAAGGTTCTTCGACAAAGTACAAACCTACCGGCACCTCGGTAACGTCGTCGTCAAGAATCGACGTCGCCTCAGTAGAGATCCCCTTGCCTTTTATTTGGCGCCGTTCCTCGGCAGAAGGGGTCTCCTCCCCATCGCCCTCCAGAAGAGCATGCGAAGGTGTAGGGCTTTGAGGAAGGACGTCGGAAGAAGGGACGTCGACAAAAGGAACCTCGGGCAAAGGGGCAGCAGGGTCTTCGGGCTCCTCGCCTACCTCCTCCGAAATTTATGGAAGAGAGGAAGGAGCAGCTTTCTTTGCCCGTTTGGAAGGAGGGCCGGCCGAAGTCTGCTTCCGCCTCCGAGAGGCGGCCTTCTTTGTCTGTTCGCCCCTCTCGGCCTGCCCGGTAAAAAGAGCCTTGTAGAAGGCAGCCGCGTCGTCGCCCATCTTTGAAAAAAGAAAAAGAAGATCAGTGTAAGTCCAAGATGAAGTTATGAAGGGAAAAATGAGAAAGTAACTTACTCTCATAAAAAGTCTCATAAGTCTCATTCCCCCGAAGGAGTTTCACGAGCCAGGAGTCCTTCCCTGAAGAAGCCGGTTTCGGCATGTTGAGGTCTGTCTCATGCTCCTTTACCACCTTGAGTTCCCGAAGGACCTCTTCGGTCATGAGCCTCCAGTTGATCAGAAAGGGGTAAAGGGCACGAGGAGAGACCTCGGCAGCCCAGTCAGAGACGGCCCGGATGCGCCTGCCGAAGTCCTCAAAGATAGGTGCTATGTCGGCGTCTAGCAGTATCTTCGGGTCAACAACATCCATCTTGAGCCTCCCCTGAGCCCACTTGGTCGGGACGTGCGACCAAGTCTCCGACTTTTTCAGGAAAAAGAATTTTTGTTGCCACCCTCGCCAGCTGTCTTTGGTGGCGAAGGTGAACGTATACTTTTTGCTCCCGGATCCCCGAGGTAGCATAAAGTAGAAGCCACCCTTCGGGACCACGAAGAGCTTGTAGTACTGGAGAAAAACTACAAAGTGAGGTTTTATTTTGAAAACGCCGCACATACAGAGGAAGGCGTTGAAATAGCAGTACGAGTTCGGTGGGAGTTGGTTAACGGCAATGCCATGGAAGTTGCAGAACGCGCTAACCATCTCCGGGGGGGGATACCGAAGTCCGGCCTTCAGTTGGGCTCGGAAGACGGTGATTTCATCACTTCGGTTGGAGAAAGGAAATTGGTCAGGACGGGGTAACCTCGTCACAGAGTAAGAGGGTAAGAAAAACTTTTTCTTCCACTTCGCTAGTTTTTCCGGAGTAGTGCAGCAGGGGTGAGAAAGAAGAGGTTGCCAACTCTCGGGAACAGGCATGATGAAAACGAGTTCGGGAAAAACAAAGAAGAATCTTTGAAAAAAGCAGAAGGACTAAAACCCACCAAAGGTCTTGCCGGAATCTGGATTTCTGGAAGCTGTCGTGAAAAGTGGTCGAAAAAACGCCTGAAAAAGGAGAACCGCCATGAAAAATCAGGAGAGAATTAGAAGGCAGAAGAAAGCAAAAGCAGAAGCAAAAAGAGGGTTATGACAGGGCTGGTATATATAGGCCGAGAAGGCCAGGTGAACCGTCGTCATTAGTACCCCTCGGAAGGCGAAGCGTCGCCATAACTGCTAAATGCGCCTGAAAAGTCGCGCCTGCCGTACTCAGTGCATTCCCACCCAATAAATAGTGTGCCATGTGTCGGTCATCGCGCAGCAAACGTGCCACGTGTCGTCCATCACGTCGAGCACACCTTCTGACACCATTTGGTCTAGAGGCGCCGCCCTAGACTGACTCTACTGGACACAGGACGCGACGCATGAGCAGACCTATAAAGGCAAAAAAGTAGGTTACCTCGAAGACACCAAAAGACAGCCTGTGACTTCGGGCAAAAGGTCTATCTTCGGTACAAGGTTATCCTATTTTCCCTCGCCACGAGGACACCAAGAGACAGCCTGTGACTTCGGGCAGAAGGTGTATCTTCGACACAGGGATAGCCTATCTTCTCGCGCCTCGAGGACGCAAAAAGGGCTGCCCATCGCTTCAGGCAGAAGAAGGCGTCTTCGGCGCAGATATCACAACCACAGGACCCGAAAACTGATGAACCGAAGTTTCTCACTTCGGCTTTTCGGAGGGGGGCCTGTGATAGCCAAAGGCTATTGCCTCCTCGGTAGTAACTCTCTGCCAAAATATTGGCCGAGGAGTCTGACGTCACCCAAGAGAGGATCTTTTTACTGACATCGGAAGGTGCGAAGTCAAACACTATGAGCTCGAGACTTCAGTTAGCTCGTCAGGAATTCCGAGGATAACACCGTCTCCATCGAGGGGCCAAACTGACCGTCTTCGGGTAAGAAAGCCATCTCTCTGAAGCAAGGAAGAATCTCCCCCGAAGGCAGAAGCCCCGAAGAGGATCTCCCCCGAACAAGAAACACCTGAACAAGGGAATCACCGGACTATAGGTATAAGTCCCGAAGAAGGTGTTCATCAAGGGAACTCCCAGAACTATGGGATAGATCCCGAAGGAGGTGCTCGCACCAAAAGACGGATAGAATCTGAAGAGGGTGCACGCACCGAATGGCGACCTCACCCAGGGGACCTCGGGAGTACGATATGAGCATTTAAGGAGCCTCTGACATGTCGCCCACAAGCCCTACACGTCACATCAGAACGGCGAACTGACACGCCGCAGCCGCCCCAGTCCTGACACAACCTGTCCGGGTCCAGGGCTAAAGGAGGCTGCAAACAGCTGCCTGTCCCCTAGGTCCAAAAGTACAGATCAAATCCGACCGAACACGTGTCATGATCTGAACGGACCAGCTACTCCTATAAATACTAGGAAATGGGACTGAGCAAAGGATGGGGCATTTTGCTCCCTCTGAGAAAACACAAAACAGGCAAGACACTTGATCCCTCAGCGTTCTTCCTCCACTTTCACTCAGAAAACTGACTTGGGCGTCGGAGGGTCCTCCCCGGAAAAGCAAACCAGGGACCTCCTAACCTCTTCTTTGAGCTTTTCAGGCACACTCAGCTGGGAAACCAGAGCTCCAGGCGCTCGCCTCCTCAGGAAGTCTCTCCACCTGTTAACATGACAGCAAACGAAGATGCTTTGGGGCATCAGTATCCTCAAGTCTCCTGACGTCCCGAGCTCAGGATCTTCGGCTTTGCTTCCGAGGTGTATGATTCCACCTTTCCTTGGGTAACGCCAGGTTTCCAGACCGTTTTCCCGGCAGGGAGTTCAGCCAGATAGACGCGACTGCCCTTCGGCTATCACCAGCCTTTTCACCCTCATTTTGCTCTCAATTTAAGCTTGGAATCAAGAGTTTTTGGTGTCAAGAGGAGTAATTCAAAGTATATAAGCTTGGAGGAGTGCATTTCAAGCTTAAAACCATGTTTTTGAAGCTTGGAAAGGCATTTTTCTACTTCCCCTATTTTTGAACGAGGTGAGCAAAGTGTTCTTGATTGAATTCATGCTATTTACTTGGTTTGGAGCTTGGGTTTTGGTTAGAGAGTGAAGTTTTGATGGTTTGTGCTTTGTTTTTGGATTAAAACTTGTGTAGAACTTAGGACCTTGGTTGAACAAAAAGGGGATTGATTCTTGCTTGTTACTTGGAGTTGAGGTAAGGCAGATATGTTTTCAAGTTCATTTAATGCCAATAGCTTGAGTTTGCTTGAAGAATTCGAGTGGTTTTAGCTATGGCATTAGTTAAAGGTTTTGGTTGAATTATAGTGGACTACAGGAATTGGAAGGAGTGGATTGATGTTACAAGACATCATAGATTGGCTTGTGATAGTTGGTTGTGATCTATGCAACATGTTCTATTTGTATATGAAATTTGGAGGCATTTCAAGCATGTTTGATATGTGTAGGAAGTGTCCAAAGTTCATAGCAGCAAAACCGGAGTTTTTCTGGACATTTTGCAAGTTTGGCGACGTGTTGCCAATCCCCATGAGTTCCCACGACGTGTCGCCAAGACCTCAAAAAATTGGCAGAACGTCGACAACTGTGGCGACGTGTCACCACGGTTGGCGACACGTCACCAAGACAGCATTTGACACCCGATTTTGTTTTCAGCATAACTTTTCGCTCGGGTGTCCAATTGAGGTGATTCAAAATACGTGAAGCTAAGAGCGAGTACTATCACCTCCATGTTTTAAAAACACTTAAAATGCCCCAGTTTTAGATTTATATTAACTCAAAATGAAAGCAAGTTTTAAAGGAAACTATGTTGCAATGATCACAACAAGGTATTACTAGCCCAGGTGAGAGGTTTAGAACCCTTGGCAACCTAGCCATGCCGTAGCCACAAGGTTGCAAGGTGAAACCTTGTTCATCTTGTCTACAACAACGAGGCCCTGCGGCTTAGTCTACAAAGTTCCACCATAATTTCCCTGCATAACGACAATGGGAAGGCTACATGATTGCATCCAGTAAGCTTCGGCTTGCTAGGAGCGGGTTAGTGATCAGAACTCGCTAGGCACGGAGTGATGCACCGTGAGGTGGACTAGTTTTAGGAGAAGTCTTTATTGCCTAGTTATATGTGCATATATCAGACCCTCATACTGTGTGAGCTTGCAGCAAGAGTCCTAGTAATTTTCTTGCAGGTACATTGAAGACCCCTTACTGAGAATTGTCAAATTCTCACTCCCTAGTTTTGTTATGTAGAGCCTGAAGTTGCTGGACCAGTAATCGTTAAGGATTATCGCGGTAGTACTCTTTTGTGTGTACAGGTATGGCAGTTGAGAATCCTTGTGATTCTAGTCTACGTAAGTACTTAGATGGCTTGTTGGTCAGGTAACAGTACTAACGAGTATCTTCCTTTGGCTACAGAGCCTAGTAGCACTTGGCAAAGGACTTTTGAGACTCGCCACTGGGACGTGTATCCAAGGTGGGAGTTAGGTAAAAGAGATCTCAGTAGAGTCTTGTATGTATACAGTACTTTAGTTTGCCTCCATACTGTATGTTATGAGGAGTCATTGACTCTAGAATTGCTTTTGGGTGAGGGCATTGGCCTACTTTATGTATGAATGTTCTCACGAGTTGTTATGTGTAGTAAACTCACATAAATGTTGATTTTTGTGCGCTTTGGCTATTTGTACTTATTTTGTGTAGAAATTACTTGGCCAAGTTAATGTCTAATGTTTTATGGTTTTAATAAACCAAGTCAAAGCATGAGAGCATGCATATTTCATATTCTAGGTTAATCAACTAGTATCATGGGATTTAATCCGCACACATACACAACTAGCCAATTGCAATCCACCGTAAGACCAGCTCTCACAGGGCTTCCTGGGCAGGGGCACGGGCAATCTTGTCAGTGTTTTTGGTATCAGAGCTTAGGACTCATTTCATAGATATTGGAGGCTAAGACTGATATCTAGTTTAGAAAGTCCAAGTGTTAAGAAGTTAGTACTGACCAACATCTGGAAAATGTTGTCTGGCTTTGGTTGCAGCTTGCTATGGTTGGCACTAGGTCAGGAGCTTCAAGGGGAACTAGGGAGCCTGGTGAGGGTTCTAGTGACCCAGTTGTGGCAAGACTGGATGAGATATCTAGAGTTCTACAGGGGTTGACAGAAACGATGGCCCAAGTGGCATAGGGTATGAACACCCTTGTGACAGAGATGTTCAGGGATTATGAGGACAAAGATGTTGTCCAAGAGGAGGATGACCCACATCAAGAGCAGGAAAAGCATGCTGAGCAACAGCAACTGCCTAGAGCTCATGGACATAGAAATCATGTTCATGAGGAGGAAGAGGAACCAGAGGTGATGGAGGCTCCAAGGAAGGGAAACACTCCACATCAGATGAGATTATTGGAGAAGTTTAAGACTGTGGATCCACCGAGCTTTGATGGGATAGGTGATCCAGACAGAGCAGAGGATTGGTTGTCTAGGATGAACAGGCTTTTTACTTGTGGTTGTTATGAGTCAGAGCAGAAGATGACTTTGGTGCCTTTCTTTCTGAGAGAAAGAGCTAGTTTATGGTGGGATGATGTGATGGTATTGTTGAGGGAAAGTAATAGTACCCGTCCAGAGCACAAGAAAAAGGTGCTCAAGTGGTCAGACTTCGAGAAGAAGTTTAGACAGGAGTACATCAGCAAAGCTGCACAGGATCAGAGGAAGATTCAGTTTGAAAATCTGACACTGGGAGAGATGTTTGTGCGGGAGTATGAGCAGCGCTACAATTCTCTTATCCGGTATGCTTTATACATGATGGGCAATGATGAGTTGAAGGCTAAGAAGTTCTTCCAAGGTTTGAAACATATACTCATGAGGTATATGGCAACAGTGGATATCAAGAGCTATCGTCAGGTGGTCCAGAAGGCGTTGGCCTTAGAAAGGGAATTTGAGGACTCCAGAGCATCCAGCAAAAAGGTGGAGGTTAGACCAGCCAACCTAGGAAAGAGTGTCATAAAGCGACCAATGGTGGAGAACCAAGGTCCATCCAAGAGAAGGAAGACAAGTTTATGTCTTAGGTACAGACGGTTCCATGGTGGAAGACCATGTACTCTGGGGACAGATGCATGTAATATCTGTGGTCAAAGAGGACATTGGGCAAGGGAATGCCCAAGGGCTCGACCGATGTCAGGTCCGCCTCAAAATTCACCCCCTATACCCATTGCCATAGGGAATCGGCCTGGTGTAGCAGCAGCAGCAGTTGAGCCGAGGGTTTTCGCCCTGACGAGTCAGGTGGCCAGAAAACCGCCCGCCGTTTGAGGTAATTTTACTTTTCAGAACGGTAGTGTTAGAGTGCCATTTGATACGGGAGCTACTCTTTCAGTGATATCTTCTGCCTTGGTAGATAAGTTTAAATTGCAGCAAGAAATCTCGGGTGAGTTGAGACTCATCACGACTGCAGGGAGGGTTTTATTGTGACCAATGAAGTGGTTACTAGGTATCCCTTGCAGTTAGGCGACCATGATTTCTGTTGTGAGTTTTGGTTGATAGAATTGAGGTCTTATGACCTAGTGTTGGGAATGGATTGGTTGAGTAAGCATAAGGCACAAATTGACTGTGCGAATCACTCAGTCGACATTACTGATACTCAAGGAGCTAGAGTGACTTGCACAGGAGGGTTGGTATCTAGTGCTAAGAGTTTGCACCTTAGACTTATGGATACCATTCCCATAGTTGGTGAAGAAGAGTGTTATTCATTAAATGGAGCGGCTATAGAGAAGGAACTTGGGAAGATTCCAGTAGCCAATCAATTTTCCTGAGGTGTTTCTGGTAGAGTTACCTGGGTTACCACCTAAAAGGGATACTGAGTTTGCAATCCATCTGCAACCAGGGGTTGAACCTATATCCATACCACCTTATAGGATGTCAGCTCCTGAGATCGATGAATTAAAGAAGTAGTTGGAGGAACTGCTGAGGAAAGGCTTTATAAGGCCAAGTGTGTCACCGTGGGGGGCTCCGGTATTATTTGTGAAGAAGAAAGATGGAACTTTTAGAGTGTGCATTGATTATAGGAAGTTGAATGTAGTGACAATCAAGAATAAGTATCCACTTCTTAGAATTGATGATTCGTTTGACAGACTTAGGGGAGCGAAGGTATTTTCAGATCAGAGTTAAGGAGGAAGATATTCCGAAGACTGCTTTCAGGACGAGGTATGGACATTATAAATATACAATTATGCCTTTTGGTGTGAGGAATGCTCCAGCAGTATTTATGGAAGCCATGAATCGGATCTTTAAGCCGTTTCTGGATGAGTTTGTTGAAGTCTTCATCGATGATATTCTGGTATATTCACAGTCTACATCAGAGCATGAGGAGCACTTTAGAACAGTTTTGCAAGTGCTGAAGGATAATCAGTACTATGCAAAGTTGTCTAAGTGTGAGTTTTGGTCCGAGAGGATTCAGTTTTTAGGGCATATCATCAGTGCTTAAGGGTTGTCAGTTGATCCTGAAAAAGTTCAAGCAGTAGTTGAATGGAAGAGAACAACTACAATTACAGAAGTCAGGAGTTTCTTAGGCTTGGCAGGTTACTACAGACGTTTTATAGAGAAATTATCTGTGATAGCTACACCGTTGACAGCATTGACCAAAAAGACTCAGAAGTTTGAGTGGACACTGAAGTGTGAAGAAGCTTACATGAAGTTGAAGGAAAGATTAACTAGTGCACCTATACTTGTCTTACCAGATCCGAACAGAGCCCTTACAGTTTATACCGACGCATCTGGTTCTGGTTTGGGATGTGTGTTGATGCAAGACAGTCAGGTGATTGCTTATGGTTCGAGACAGCTGAGGCCTAATGAACTGAACTATCCTATTCATGATCTTGAGCTAGCAGCGGTGATTTTTGCACTGAAGTTATGGAGACATTATTTGATGGAAAGATCGTTCAGAATCTTCACTGATCACAAGAGTTTGAAATATTTATTTACCCAGAAGGACCTGAATATGAGACAACGGCGATGGATTGAATACATCAAGGATTATGATTGTTCGATTGAATACTGTGCTGGTAAGGGAAATGTGGTAGCAGATGCATTGAGCTGGAAGTACATGGGAGTGATCTTATCCAAGGATCAGGCTACGGATTCCTCTGAATGAGTATTGAGGGACTGTTTCTTAGCTTTGCATAAATTATGAAAAAGTCGAAAAAATCCCTAGTCTACATTTTGGAAGTGCAGTCAACTTGGTTAAGCAGAGTTAAAGAAGCTCAGATGAAAGATCCATTGTTGAAGAAAATTTCAGGAGAAACGAAGCTTGGCACTATAAGGAAGGAATTCAAATACAAGGATGGAATACTACATTATGGAGATCGTCTCTATGTACCGAATGTCAATGGACTTAGGCAGCAAGTCCTACAGGAAGCACATAGTAGCACTTTGAATATCCACCCTGGTGTTAGTAAGAAGTATCAAGATCTGAAGACACATTTTTGGTGGCTAGGATTGAAAAGAGATGTATGAGGACATGTGGCAAAGTGTCTGACATGCCAGATGGTTAAAACTGAACATCAGAAACCAGCAGGCACACTTCAGAGTCTACCTCTGCTAGTGAGGAAGTGGGGATCCATTACTATGGATTTCTTAGTAGGGTTACCGAATACCCGGAGTCAGCATGATGCTATATGGGTAGTGGTTGATAGACTGACGAAGTCGGCACACTTCATACCTATCAAGTTTTCTTATCCATTGGAGAAGTTGGCTCAATTGTATCTCAAGGAGATTGTGAGACTCCATGGGATACCAGATCAGATTATATCTAACAGAGATCTTCGATTTACATCATGATTTTGGAATGCTTTTCAAGAAGCATTGGGGAGCAAGGTTAGTCCTGCTTTTCATCCTCAGACTGATGGACAATCCGAGAGAGTGATTCAGATTTTGGAGGACATGCTACGCATGTGTGTCATTGATTTTAGAGGTGATTGGGATCAACATTTACCACTGATCAAATTTGCTTATAATAATAGTCATCAAACTGTTATTGGAATGGCGCCCTATGAAGCTTTGTATGTAAGGTGATGTATGACACCTCATTGTTGGGCAGATCCTGCAGATAAGGTAGTTATTGGACCTGAAATCATAGCTGACACTACAGCTAAGATTAAGTTGATCCAGCAGAGGATCAAGACAGCCAATGACAAGCAGACCAAGTATGCAAATTTGAGGAGAAGAGACTTGAGTTTTGAAGTTGGGGACAAAGTACTTCTGAAAGTGACGCCCATGAAAGGAGTTAGCCATTTTGGGCAAAGGGGCAAGTTGGCTCCTAGGTATATTGGACCTTATGAAGTGTTGGAGAAGGTAGGGAAGGTTGCATATCGGTTAGCATTACCACCTAACCTGTCTCAAGTGCACACCGTGTTTCACGTTAGTCTACTCCGAAAATGCACAGTGGAATTGGGACAGGTAGTTAATCCTTCAGTGATACCCATTCAAAAAGACTTGACTTACGAGGAGAAACCTGTTCAGATACTTGATAGGCAAGTCAAGAAATTGCGGACTAAGTGGATTCCAAGGGTTAAGATCCTTTGGTCTAACCATAGTGAGGAGGAAGCTACATAAGAGACGGAGTAGGATATGCTGAAAAGATATACTAGTATTTTTCCGGAGTTGCAACGAAATTTGGGGGACTAAATTCAAGAATGAGGGGAGAATGTAATAGCCCTCCTAGTGGGAAGTGTATTTGAGGAAGGTAAAGTGTTTTAAATTAAGTTTAGAACCTCAATTCAAGTTTACATAGCAAGAATAGAGAAGTTTAGCAAAATTCACTAAGTTTCGAGAAGAATAAAGCACTAAACGAAGTTCAGGGGTAAAATGGTAATTTTGCATCCTGAATAGCCGGGACGAGTCCCGAGTGTTTTAAAATGAATTTTTAGAACTTAACTTTCAACCTTAACTCAAACTTGAAAAATAGACAAGAATTTAATCAAGAATTACTAAGTTACAAAGATGGGGGACTTAATTGTAACAAGCTTAATACTTTGAGGACTTTTGGGTTAAGTGAGGGTTTAAGAAGGGGAAAGTGGACTATGGCTGCCATAATCCCGTTTCCAGCCTTCTCACCCTCATTTTGCTCTCAATTTAAGCTTGGAATCAAGAGTTTTTGGTGCCAAGAGGAGTAATTCAAAGTATATAAGCTTGGAGGAGTGCATTTCAAGCTTAAAACCATGTTTTTGAAGCTTGGAAAGGCGTTTTCCTACTTCCCCTGTTTTTGAACGAGGTGAGCAAAGTGTTCTTGATTGAATTCATGCTATTTACTTGGTTTGGAGCTTGGGTTTTGGTTAGAGAGTGAAGTTTTGATGGTTTGTGCTTTGTTTTTGGATTAAAACTTGTGTAGAACTTTGGGAGCTTGGTTGAACGAAAAGGGGATTGATTCTTGCTTGTTACTTGGAGTTGAGGTAAGGGAGATATGTTTTCAAGTTCATTTAATGCCAATAGCTTGAGTTTGCTAGAAGAATTCGAGTGATTTTAGCTATGGCATTAGTTAAAGGTTTTGGTTGAATTATGGTGGACTACAGGAATTGGGAGGATTGGATTTGATGACCAGGGGCCTCATCGTTTATAGTCATGGTGACTGGTGGAGAGACTTCTGGGAGGAAGAACGCCTGGTGGAATGGACAGCCCGAAGAGGAGTGCCTGAAAGCTCAGAAACAAAGGGTTAGGAGACCCCCGGAGTGTTTTTCCGGGGGGGGAGCCTCCGACGCCCAAGTCAGTGGTGGCTGAGAAAAGGCAGAGGAAATAGTACAAAGGGCTGAAGGGTCTCGCCTGATAGCTTTCTCAGAGTGTGGGAGCCGTGTTTGGCCAACCAACCAGCCTCATGCCCAGTATTAATTCCTGGTATTTAAAGGAGTGCCTAGCCCGTTCAGATCACGACACGTGTTCGGTCGGATGTTCCCTGAGTTTCTGGGCGTAGGATACAGATAACTGGTAGCAAGTTGTCCTGAGCCACGTGCTGAGATGGGCCATGATGTGATTCTGACGGCGTCCGTATGTCAGAGCGCCTATTCAGGCGACTTTATAACGTCAGCGAAAGGACGTGTCAGAGGCTTCCTTAAATGCTTCCATAAATGCTCCTGCCGTACTCCCGAGGTCCCTGGGTGAGGTCGTCCTCTAGTTCGGACAGGGCCTCTTCGGGAAACAAGCCCTTAGTTCGGGGGTTCCCAGTTTCAGGGAGTTCCGCCTTCGGGGATATCATGTTCGGCTCGCTATGTCTGGTGCCGCTTTTCCGAAGGCGATATGTTCACAACCTTGGGGGGCGAATAGTGTCCTCGGGGCTTCCTGGCGTGCCGGGCTCGGAGCTCTTCGGCTATCTCCCGATGTGCCTGATCGCACCTTTTCTCGGGTAGCGCTAGCTTCTTCTGGCCATCAATGTGGCAGGGAGTTCGGCCAGATAGAGGCGATAGCGTTTGGCTATCAGGATTGGTGTTACAAGACATCATAGATTGGCTTGTGATAGTTGGTTGTGATCTATGCAACATGTTCTATGTGTATATGAAATTTGGAGGCATTTCAAGCATGTTTGATATGTGTAGGAAGTGTCCAAAGTTCATAGCAGCAAAACCGGAGTTTTTCTGGGCATTTTGCAGGTATGGCGACATGTCGCCAATCCCCATGAGTTCCCACGACGCATTGCCAAGACCTCAAAAAATTGGCAAAACGTCGACCACTATGGCGACGAGTCACCAAGACAGCATTTGACACCCGATTTTGTTTTCAGCATAACTTTTCGCTCGGGTGTCCGATTGAGGTGATTCAAAATTCCACGCGAAGCTAAGAGGGAGTACTATCACCTCCATGTTTTAAAAACACTTAAAATTCCCTAGTTTTAGATTTATATTAACTCAAATTGATGGAAAGTTTTAAAGGAAACTATGTTGCAATGATCACAACAAGGTATTGCTAGCCCAGGTGAGAGGTTTAGAACCCTTGGAAACCTAGCCGTGCCATAGCCATGAGGTTGCAAGGCAAAACCTTGTTCATCTAGTCTACAACAACGAGGCCCTGCGGCCTAGTCTACAAAGTTCCACCATAATTCCCCTGCATAACGACTATGGGAAGGCTACATGATTGCATCCAGTAAGCTTCGGGTTGCTAGGAGTGGGTTAGTGATCAGAACCCGCTAGGCACGGAGTGATGCACCGTGATGAGGACTAGTTTGAGGAGAGGTCTTTATGGCCTAGTTATATGTGCATCTATCGGACCCTCATGCTGTGTGAGCTCGCAGCAAGAGTCTTAGTAATTTTCTTACAGGTACACTGAAGACCCCTTACTGAGAATTGTCGAATTCTCACTCCCTAGTTTTGTTATGCAGAACCTGAAGTTGTTGGACCGGGTAATCATTGAGGATTATCGCGGTAGTACTCTTTTGTGTGTACAGGTGTGGCAGTTGAGAATCCTTGTGATTCTAGTCTACGTAAGTACTTAGATGGCTTGTTGGTCAGGTAACAGTACTAACTAGTATCTTCCTTTGGCTGCAGAGCCTAGTAGCACTTGGCAAAGGAATTTTGAGACTCGCCACTGGGACGTATATCCAAGGTGGGAGTTAGGTTAAAGAGATCTCAGTATAATCTTGTACTTATACAGTACTTTAGTTTGCCTCCATAGTGTATGTTATGAGGAGTCATTGACTTTAGGATTGCTCTTGGGTGAGGGCATTGGCCTACTTTATGTATGAATGTTCTCACGAGTTGTTATGTGTAGTAAACTCACATAAATGTTGATTTTTGTGTGCTTTGGCTATTTGTACTTATTTTGTGTAGAAATTACTTGGCCAAGTTAATTTCTAATGTTTTATGGTTTTAATAAACCAAGTCAAAGCATAAGAGCATGCATATTGCATATTCTAGGTTAATCAACTAGTATCATGGGATTTAATCCGCACACATACACAACTAAGCAATTGCAATCCACAGTGAGACTAGCTCTCACAGGGCTTCCTAGACAGGGGCACGGGCGGTCGTGTCATAGCATAAGACAAAGCCATCTTTTGATGAAGGTAGGTGTTGGACCGGAGAAGCAGTCACTAAGGAGTCTTCTATTGAAATTGAGAATGATGAGACTCCAGTTGAAGTTGAAGCAATCACGCCTCTAGTTAGTCTGCTGCTCAGAACACTTGCATCAAGTACTTCAGAAGAATCATCATCAAAATAGGAAAGGAATAAGACAAAGTCACTGAATGAAATTTATTCAACAACCTATGCATTTTTTCGTTGAATGAAATTTATTGAACGACATATGCACTTTTTCACTGAATGAAATTTATTCATCGACATATGCACTTTTTGCCGAAAACCAATCAACATCCTGGTGGCAATGGAAGACAAAGTGTGGAGAGAGGCCATGAATGAAGAACTTACATCCATAGAAAAGAATTAGACTTGGAATTTGGTGGAACTCCCAGAAGGAAAGGATACGATCAGCCTGAAATGGCTATTTAAGATCAAGCATACTTCAGATGGTCAAGTGGAAAAGTATAAAGCCAGACTGGTGGCACATGGCTTTACATATGAGTTTGGGCTAGATTTCGAAGAAACTTTTTCCCCCATTGCACAATTTGAAATTGTTAGAATAATTTTGGCACTTGCAGCACAACACAAATGGAAGGTGTTCCAGTTTGATGTAAAATTAGCCTTTCTCAATGGTGACTTAACGGAGAAGGTATATGTCCAGCAGCCTGAAGGATTAGTGATCCCGAGAGAAGAGCATAAAGTGTACAAGTTGAGCAAAGCCCTGTATGGCCTAAACCAAGCCCTAAGGGCTTGGTACAGCAAGATCAATGAGTTTTTCATCAACAATGGATTCGAAAGGAGCACAAGTGAACCGGCCTTTTTTGTGAAGCAGCAAGAAGGTGAGGGTATGATAATTGTGAGCCTTTATGTGGATGATATGGTGCATACTGGCTCCTCCATGCAACTTATTTCAGATTTCAAAGATGCCATGATGAGGGAATTTGAAATGACCGATCTAAGAAATCTTCATTGCTTCCTTGGGTTAGAAGTCAAAAAAATTGAGGAAGGGATTTTTATATCACAAAGAAAGTATGTAATGGATTTGATTAATCAATTTGGGATGAAGGAGTGTACTGCTGCAGCAACTCCAATTAATACAAATGAAAAGCTAAAGGCTCAAGATGGAATAAAGGGAACAAATGCAAGGACGTTTTGAAGTTTGGTTGGCCGTCTTATCTACTTAACACATACAAGGTCGGATATTACATTCTCAGTAAATATGGTATCACGCTTCATAAACAGCCCTACTGCATATCATTATGGTGCTGCAAAGTGAATTTTGAAGTACATTGTTGGAACACATGACTATGGAATTTGGTACTTCAACACAACCAAGTTCATGTTGAAGGGTTATGCGAATAACGACTGGGCAAAGTCGCAAGATGATAAAAAGAGCACCACTGGCAATTGCTTCAACTTGGGAACTGGAGCCACCACATAGATGTCTACGAAGTATAATTCCGTTGCATTGTCCTCCACTGAGGCTGAGCACATTGCTGCAACTACAGCAGCATGTCAAGCAATCTGGATTCAAAAAATTATGAGTGAAGTTGGCCAGAAACAAATTGGTGCTACCATACTGTTATGTGATAACCAGTCAGCAATTGCTTTGACTAGGGATCCAATTATGCATGAGAGGACAAAGCATATCAAAATTAAATACTGTTTCACAAGGCAATTGATTAGCAATGAAGCAGTGGAAGTCAAGTTCTGCAAGTCGGATGAGCAAGTTGCAGATATGTTCACAAAAGCACTGCCTCTCGACAAATTCATGAAGTTTCAGAGTATGATGAGCATTACCAGCTTTGAATTACGGGAGGGTGTTGAACGAATAATTCAAAGCTGTTGAGAAGTTTTAGGAGTTGAAAACCTAAGTGTTGAAAGAGTTCTTGTTACTGTTGAAGTATGTTGTGATTTAATTTAGTGTTTGTATCCAACGTGCAGAGTCTATTTCCACTTTTCCAGTTTAATGTGTTTACATCTGTAACAGCTCTATAAAAAGACCTATCATCAATAATAAAAAAGTGAACAAGTTCAGCTCATTCTCTCCTTATTTCTCATAGTAATCACATTGTAGTTTGTTAACTAGTATGGGGCACGCATTGTCTTGTGGTTAATCAAGCAAGGCAATAATTGTTGTGTAGAATAAACTAAAAATCTAGTAACTTTTAATTATTGAGTAGTAACTTTTGAAAAATTTCAGTCACCAACTCGGGAAATGAAAAATATTAGCAATCTCGCAAACATGTTGCACTGTAGGGATGGAACCAGAAAATCTATCCAATGAGTTCATTGAGCCCAACTCCATCATGTTTCCTCTTCCTCACATCTTGTATAGTCTTAATTTGCTGAAGATAATTTCACTACAAGAGCAAGGGTAAAAAATGGCCAGACAAGGTAACTAATTTTTTGGTCACTAGTGTATGTGTCACCTAGATAAAACGGTCACTAAAACATGGGCGTGAGTTATTAAGACGAATTGGTGACTGATTGGCTACCAAAGTTATTGATAGCACTTATTCAATTGCTAGTTGAAATGTCACTACAACAGAAATGGCTTAAGGGTTACAAAAAATTCAGTGGCTAGCTCATCGGTCACCATGTCAGTCACTAAAAAGTGGGCACAATTTATAGGAGATAAGTGGCGACCAACTGGTGACTACGGTGACCAAATGGTGATTGAGGGAAATTAGTTACCCCTATTTGATCACCCATTCAGTTGCTTTCGTGAAAGTCTCCATGTTGACTATCCGTAAGAAAGAAGATTAACCAATCGACTTCAGCTTTAGTGTTTTCTACCCTATAAAATGCCATCTTTTTTTTATTATCATTTTATTTCTCCTCTCCAACACTCTGTTTTTGTTTTTATTTTTGTGCTTTGTTTGATTTGGAGTAAGAGATCTGGCAAAATGGAGATCATGAATTAAAGAAAGAATGCTGATTTCTACAAAAGTCTACCCAAATTAAAAAAGCTAATCTCTTTTACATGAACTTCAAGCTAGGATTTATGAAGACTCTCTTTTTTTTTAGCGTGAAGGCCTTTGTTTCTTTTTCTTTTTCTTTTGTTCCTCCTATTTCTTTATTGTTTAAAGGCCTTTTTCCTTTCTATCCGGTAGAAAATAAAACTTGACAACAAGTAAAAATTAGTATAGAATAAAATAAATCTTATGAAGAAAATCCATTGAGAAATCTAAAATGAAAAAATTTAAACCTAGTATCTGAAATCATCTACATAAAAAAATTTTGAATTTGGGTATATGAAAATTTGAAAGAAATAAGATCTAGCGAATGGTTGGTAACCGCCATAATCAGTCACTATAAAGTATTTGAGAATCAGTCGCCCAGCCAGTTGCTCCACCTTGACAACCGATGTTTTGGCGACCAGTTGGTGATCAGCTTTTTTTATATCCAAAAAGTGAAATAGAGATCAGTTGATGACCGATTTGTCGATCACTAAAATGATTTTTACCTTATATTTTGTCACTGTCACTACTTTACCTGTTTTCCCCTCCTATTTATTCTTTCACCAATTCGGGTGGTCTGAATTCAAATATGGAGAAATGGGTGTCATTTCTCATGCAACTTCCATGGTGACTCAACTCTTATGATCTTCATTTGTACTCCCTCTGTCCCACTTTCTTTGCTCCATTTGACATTTACAAATAGTTTGACTTGAATTTATTCACATTATTATTTGTTAAAAAAAACTAAAAAAATATATTTAGAAACTATAAGTCTTGGTTTATCATTCATATATAAAGATTTTTCATTTATATATTAAAATGTTGAAAATAAAAAATTAAAGATTAATTGCTGAAAAGTGAATTGTGTAAAAAATTTAGGATAAAGAAAATATATAAGATTGTCCTTATACATTATTTTATTCATTTGGGGTTGTCTATAATTGGGTTTATGTTAAAATAGATCTAACATTACAGGAATTTGACGCAGCTAGGATGATTCTCAAATTGCTAAGAGAGTGAATGGAAGACATAGAGGGATAAATATCAAGGAAAAGCTTCACAGAACATATAGGATTTCAAGGGCATGGGTTTTGTGGTGCTAGTTGGAGTTTTGGATTCATTGCCAAAATGTTGGAGTTGATGAAATGGCAAAGATCATTTAGTGCTAAGAAGAATAATCGGAGGTTATGATCATCATACATGTCCATATACAATGTCAGATTCGGCTTCCATGGAAGATGAATCTTCATTGCTAACTTGGTGGTGTAACATTGTTTCCAGGCGGCAGAGGGGAAGTATGCCAAAGGCAGCTGGACTGGAAATTGCCATGTAGGGTGAGAAAGTGAAAATGGAGGGGTGATGGAGCTAGGGACATTGTGACCGTTGATGCCCTATAGAGCAAGGATGAAAGGGTCAACGCCAACAAGGATATAAAGAAAAGGTTTGAGGAGAGGTTTAAAACGGGGAAGAACAAGTGGTTCTTCACCAAGCTTAGGTTTTGATTCTATTTTGGATTTTGTTTTTTGGTGTCTTCTTGATTTAGGACTTGATTCAAAGTAGCTTTGAAGGTGCAATTTGAAGGTGCCGAGGTTGGATTTGAATCTTATTGGATCGACTGCTTCTGGCTTTCTTTACTATCTCCAATAATGTTAGATTAATGTTGCCTTCATAAAAAAGAAAAGGTGGCTTTAAACTTTTTTGTTTCCAGTGTTGTAATAAAGGATGAAAGGGTCAACGCCAATAAGGATATAAAGAAAAGGTTTGAGGAGAGGTTTAAAACGGGGAAGAACAAGTGGTTCTTCACCAAGCTTAGGTTTTGATTCTATTTTGGATTTTGTTTTTTGGGGTCTTCTTGATTTAGGACTTGATTCAAAGTAGCTTTGAAGGTGCAATTTGAAGGTGCCGAGGTTGGATTTGAATCTTATTGGATCGACTGCTTCTGGCTTTCTTTACTATCTCCAATAATGTTAGATTAATGTTGCCTTCATAAAAAAGAAAAGGTGGCTTTAAACTTTTTTGTTTCCAGTGTTGTAATAACTTCTACTTGCATATGGCCTCACTTATTATTTGCAGTGTTCAACAACTTTATCTCTCTTTCACACTTAATCTCCACACCATTATGACGCAGTGAGTTGTGTGAATAATGGTAGAACACGTCTAATCCTAAAATAAGATAAGAAGTTTTAATCACGAAACCCAAAATTTAGAAAGAAAATCTTAACAATTCTATTAGTCAAAGGTTATATCTCTTGCACACATGCACAAGCCTTTATATAGTAAACTATTAAAATTCGAAACCAACTAGAAAAGGAAAAATCAGAATTAACTCTAGATGAGAAATCTAATCCTAATTGATATTTTTTTTTAATAAAGGATCTGTAGGAAAATCCTATTTAATACCATAATTGATAAGGATACTAATTAATCTAATAAAACCCAAAAATAACTTTTAAACTGAGGGAAAAAATATCCCTGATAGCCAAAGGCTATTGCCTCCTCGGTAGTAACTCCCTGCCAGAATATTGGTCGAGGAGTCTGACGTCACCCAAGAGAGGATCTTTTCATTGACCTCGGAAGGTGCGAAGTCAAACACTATGAGCTCGAGACTTTAGTTAGCTCGTCAGGAATTCCGAGGACAACACCGTCTCCATCGAGGGGCAAAACTGACCGTCTTCGGGTAAGAGAGCCATCTCTCTGAAGCAAGGGAGAATCTCCCCGAAGGCAGAGGCCCCGAAGAGGATCTTCCCCGAACAAGAAACACCTGAACAAGGGAATCCCCGAACTATGGGTGTGAGTCCTGAAGAAGGTGTTCATCAAGGGAACTCCCAGAACTATGGGATAGATCCCGAAGGAGGTGCTCGCACCGAAGGACGGATAGAATCTGAAGAGGGTGCACGCACCGAAGGGCGACCTCGCCCAGGGGACCTCGGGAGTACGGTATGAGCATTTAAAGAGCCTCTGACATGCCACCCACAAGCCCTACACGTCACATCAGAACGGCGAACTGACACGCCGTAGCCGCCCCAGTCCTGACACAACCTGTCCGGGTCCAGGGCTAAAGGAGGCTGCAAACGGCTGCCTTTCCCCTAGGTCCAAAAGTACAGATCAAATCCGACCGAACACGTGTCATGATCTGAACGGACCAGCTACTCCTATAAATACTAGGAAATGGGACTGGGCAAAGGATGGGCATTTTCCTCCCTCTGAGAAAACACAAAACAGGCAAGACACTTGACCCCTTAGTGTTCTTCCTCCACTTTCACTCAGAAAACTGACTTGGGCGTCGAAGGGTCCTCCCCGGAAAAGCAAACCAGGGACCTCCTAACCTCTTCTTTGAGCTTTTCAGGCACATTCAGCAGGGAAACCAGAGCTCCAGGCACTCGCCTCCTCAGGAAGTCTTTCCACCTGTCAACATGACAGCAAACGAAGATGCCTTGGGGCATCATTTGGCGCCGTCTGTGGGAAACTACTCCCAGGTAGCTATTGTCAAAACTCGGCGTTCGAAGGGCAAAGGACTCCCGAAGTCCCCGTCCGCGCCTGAGACCCAACCAGCTACCGAACAAAGTCCCCCAGAGACTTCCTTGCCTGAAGAGGAACGCCCTCTTATCATCACCATGGGTTTTTTACGAGACTTTCAGAGGTCTGTTGTGGCTGAAATGACACAACAGATAGACTGAAGGTGGCCGCAACCAACCCAGGTGCAAAAACCCACTTCGCCAGCACGACCTCGGGAGAAAAGCCCAAGGGTAACCCATCATAGCTCGCGAAGTGGGGAGCCACGGGAAGGGTCCTCGACAGATAACTTGCCCCTCGGAGCACGGCTGGCCGAAAGAGCGAGGTCTGAACGACCCGAAGTCCCGTCCAGAAGAGGTTTGCCGCCAGAAGGAAGGTCCCTCTCACCTCGGTACCGAAGTCGCTCCCCGAAGAGACGGCAACAGTCCTTTTGCCCAAGAACCTCCAAGCACCGGGAAGAGGAGCCCAGTGCTATGCTCCTCCTGGAGAAAGTCTTGGCAAGACTGGAGAGAGTGGAACAGCAGGTGGCACGCAAGCCTGTTTGGGCCAGGCTAACTTAAACCGTCTCTGGAGATGAAACTCCTTTCGCCCGAACAGTGGTCGAGGCGGCCATGCCAAGTGACTTCAGGCTACCTCGGCTAGAGACCTGTGAGGGTCGGACTGATCCCCAGGCCCACCTAACAAAGTACAAATGCAGCATGGTGCTACATGGGGCTGATGATGCTACGCTCTGCAAGTGCTTTGAAGTCACCCTCGCAGGACCAGCAACTGCCTGGTACAATTCCCTGCCTCCCGGAAACATCAGGGGGTTCCAGGAGCTGTCCACAGCGTTCACCCAACAGTTCATTGGGAGCAAGCCGACGGCGAAGATGCCCGTCCAGATGTTTGACATAGCACAGAGAAACGGGGAGACCATCCGTGACTATGTCGAGAGGTTCAACAGAGAGGCCCTCAGTGTTCTAGACTTTCGTCCCGAAATCCACATCCTCGCCATGACGAGGGGCCTCCGGAGGGATTCGCACTTGTTTTATGAATTCTCCAAAGATCCCCCGGACACGCTGGGAGAATTCTACCGAAGGGCTGAACAACATATGACAGCCGAAGAGCTGAGAATGACCGGACCGAAGGCTGACCATATTCACGCTTGTGGCGAAGGGTCCAGCCAGCAAGCCCGGTGTCCAACGGAACAGTTAGGCCGACCTCGGAGAATGCGAGTAGGAGGAAGGAAGCCCCAAAACTTTACACCTCTGAGCACCACGAGGGCTAACGTCCTCATGGCGTTGGAAAAACAGGGGGCTCAAATCCAACGACCGAGGGGCATGACTGCTGACAACAGAAGGAACATGAAGAAGTTCTGTCAGTTCCACCGTCATCATGGTCATGACACCGAAGACTGCTTTCAGTTGAAAAAGTACATCGAATCACTGATAAAGCAGGACCAGCTTCGGCGTTATTTGAGAATACCTTCCCCGAAGGGGAAAAAAGAGGAAGAAGGAAAGCCCGATGACGAGGATTACGATTCAGACATGCGAAGGAACCGAAGTCCGAGAAGGCGTCCTCCACCCTCGGCAGGAGTAATACAGACGATCACAACCGGACTTCCATCCTCGGAAAGAAAAAGAAGGGCCAGAGAGATAGCGGTGATGGAATATCAGAGCCCAACGAAAAAATTGACCCGCGAGGATGGCTCCACCATCGTATTTCCCCATGACGATCCATTGCTGATAATGGCGAGGATAGGAAACTGGGACGTCAAGAGGGTACTGCTGGACGATGGGTCAAACGTAGACGTCTTGTTCTCACATTTGCTGCCAAGCTTGGGCGTATCTAAGAGTGACCTCAAGGCTGTTACTTCACCCACGTTCGGCGTAGGACCATCTGAGCTACCTGTCCTCGGGTGGATCGACCTCCCCTTGATGATGAAAGGAACTTCGGAGAAAGGAACTGCTAAGTTGTTCGCCTCTACCATGGCAAGATTCATAGTCATGGACGTTCCTTCGTCATACAACGCCATCCTCGGCAGACAGACACAGGGAAATTTGCACATTCGCCCTGATGTAAAGTACTTGACCGTCACCTTCGCCACCAAAGGAGGAGACGCAAAGATCTTCATTGATCAAGGCGAGGTGAGAAAGGTGTTCGTCAGAGCACGAAAGGCTCCAGCAAGCAACTTAGCACTTGCTGTAGAAGCAAAAGAGCTGGAAAGGGACGAGGCAGAAGATCCCACAAAAGCGGAAACAGAAGAAGTAGAGCTTGTCCCAGGCCATAGTACCCGAATAGGGAAAAGCATGGCCGAAGGAGACAAGGAAAAACTTGTATCTTTTCTGCTTGCAAATAAAGATCTGTTCGCCTACTCGCCGAAGGACATGCCAGGGGTAAACCCTTGCGTAATCCAGCATAGCCTTAAAGCGAGTCCGGAAGTAAAATCTGTCCGGCAAAAGAAACGGAGCATCTCGGCTCACAAAAGTGACTTCGTCAAGACCGAAGTCCAGTGTCTGATGGACGCTAGCGTTATCCGGGAGGTAAACTACCCCGAATGGCTAAGCAACGTGGTAATTGCCACAAAAGAAGGAAGTAGTAAGCTTCGGATGTGCATCGACTTCAGAAATTTGAACGATGCTTGCCCGAAAGATTCATATCCTCTTCCGCCAATAGACCAACTGGTAGACTCAACTGCCGAGTACGGGCTCCTAAGTTTCCTGGACGCTTTCAGTGGCTACCATCAGATAAGGATGGACCCCGAAGATGAAGAGAAGACTGCCTTCATCACTGAGGCAGGAACATATTGCTATATCAGGATGCCCTTCGGACTAAAAAATGCAGGAGCCACCTACCAGAGGCTGATGAACAAGGTCTTCAAAGACCAAATGGGGAGGAACATGGAGGTGTATGTTGATGACATGATAGTCAAAAGCAAACTGCCTGGCTACCACGTTGCAGATTTAGAGGAAACCTTCCAAAAACTCAGAGCCTTCGGGATCCGCCTTAATCCTGAGAAATGCATCTTCGGGGTGACCTCGGGAAAGTTCCTTGGGTACATGGTATCCGAAAGAGGCATCGATGCTAACCCCGAGAAGATTAAGGCTCTGCTTGAATTCCGAACTCCTGCCACAGTCAAAGACGTGCAAAGACTCACCGGAAGAATAACCTCTCTGAGCAGGTTTACTTCCAGGTACGGAGATAGGTGTCGACCCTTCTTCAAAGTGCTCACAAAGGCAGCAAAGATGGAAGGCGACCTCGAAAGGAATGGTCATCCTTGGGATGAAGATTTCCAAAAAGCCTGGGAAGAACTCAAAGTCTACTTGGCCAGCCTGCCGACTCTGCGGCAACCTCGGGAGGGAGAGCCCCTCGTATTATACCTCGCCGTCACAAAAAAAGCTGTGAGCTCGGTCCTGATGAAAGAAGAAGGGCCAAAGCAATGGCCGGTTTACTATGTCAGCAAGTCCCTGCATGGCGCCGAAGTCAGGTACCCTTTGCTTCAAAAAGCTATATATGCCTTAGTGCTTGCAGGGAGAAGGCTGCGGCCATACTTTCAGGCTCACCCCATTATCGTCCGAAGTACCCTGCCTCTACGGGATGTTATGAGGAAAGTTGATCACTCGGGAAGGCTTTCCAAGTGGTGTATAGAGCTTGGCGAACATGACATAACGTATGAACCCCGGAAAGCTATAAAAGCTCAAGCTTTGGCAGACTTCATCGCCGAAGTACCAAACACCGAGGAGGGACATTCGTTTTCGGGCGAAGACGAGCCAGAATGGACGTTATATGTTGACGGGGCCTCAGGATCCGAACACCAGGGAGCTGGAGTGATTATCAGAGGCCCCGAAGGCCTAAAAGTAATGAAGGCCATCAAGTTCAGTTTCAACGCCACCAACAATATGGCCGAGTATGAGGCCCTCATAGCAGGATTACGCCTGGCCAGAAAAATTGGCGTGAGAAACTTGAAAGCCCATAGTGATTCCCAGCTGGTGGTCCGGCAAATGGCAGGGGACTATGGCGCGAAAGACCCGACCTTGGCGAAATACCATGAGTTGGTAACAAAGCTTATTCGGGAGTTCGACGTCGTGAAAATCGAGAACGTACCCCGACGAGAAAATGCTGAGGCAGACTGTTTGGCGAAGTCCAAAACTTGCACCGAAGTACTAAGCCACCCCAGCATCGCGGTGTTAAGCATAGAGACCTCGGGGAAAGGATGGAAAGAACCAATCAAAACGTATCTCGCAACCAACACACTCCCCGAAGACCCCAGCGAAGCCGCAAAAGTGCGAAGGCGCTCCGGACGTTTCTTCTTAATTGGAGAAGAACTATATCGGCAAGGATATGCAAATCCACTACAGAGGTGTGTTAGTGAAGAGGATACTGAAATGATCCTCGAAGAAGTTCACGAAGGTGCCTGTGGTTCGAACATCGGAACCGACGCCCTGGCAACAATGATACTTCGCCAAGGATACTTCTGGCCTACCCTGAGAAAGGACGCCAAGCAGTTCGTCCGGAAATGTGGTAGTTGCCAGAGACAGGCGAACATCCAAAGAACACCCTCGGAGTTCGTGACTTCGGCAGACTATCCTTGGCCCTTCGTAGTTTGGGGCATAGATCTCATTGGGCCACTCCCAACGGCGCCTGGAGGCGTAAAGTTCTGCGTAGTAGCAGTAGACTATTTCTCTAAGTGGGTCGAGGCAGAACCTCTGACAACTATCTCGGCAAAAGAAGTGCAGAAGTTTGTATGGAAAAACATCGTATGCAGATTTGGCATACCGAGGGTACTCGTAGCGGACAATGGATCCCAGTTCATAGACAAAGGATTCCAAGAGTTCATCAGCGACCTCGGGAAAAAAATGCACTTCGCCCCAGTAGCTCACCCCCAAAGTAATAGGCAGGTGGAAGTATCTAACAGGACCATAAAAGATGGTCTGAAAAAGAGATTGGGAGAAGCAAAAGGGAAATGGCCAGGAGAACTCCAAAGCGTGTTATGGAGGTACCGAACAACACCCCGAAGAGCCACAGGGGAAACGCCCTTTTCGCTCGTCTTCGGTACAGAGGCCATCATCCCTGTCGAGGTAGTACAACCGTCAATACGAGTCCAAGTGTTCGATGAAAAAGGAAATGACCTCGGCCTGAGAACCAAGCTCGACCTCGTCAGTGAACACAGAGAAGTAGTTGAGCTGAGAAGAAAAGCTTTCCAGCAAAGAGTGGCAGCAGCCATAAACCTACGCGCCAGGCCAAAAGGAATAAAGAAGGGAGATCTCGTTCTCCGAAAGGCTGAATTTGCACCCCGAAAGCCGTCTCACGGGGTACTTCGCGCAAATTGGGAAGGACCGTACCTGGTACTTGCCGAAGTACGAAAAGGAGTTTATAAGCTCGGTGATGCCGAAGGCATAGAATTAAAAAACACTTGGCACTCAGAGGCCTTGAAAAAATTCTATGCCTAAAAAGTTTGGTGGGAAAGTTGTATTGCACAAGTTGGACAAATTTGTCTAAGTAAAAAGTTCTGAAGAAGTACAAAACAAGAGTCTCACGAAAGCAATCGCCAAGGAAAGCAAAAGTATGGTTTTCCGAAGTCCCTTGAGCGAATATGTTCGGGACAAAGGAAAGCAAGAGTATGGTTTTCCGAAGTCCCTTGAGCGAATATGTTCGGGACAAAGGAAAGCAAAAGTATGGTTTTCCGAAGTCTCTCGAGCGAATTATGTTCGGGACAAAGGGAAACAAAGGGATCTGGCAAAAAATACTTAGCCAAATTTTTATCTATTGAGCCAAAGAGTGCTTACAGAGAAGAAAGTTGCTGAAAGACTACAAAAAAGAAGAAGAAAATGAAGACAAAAGGCCCTAGTACAAACTAAGGAACCTCGGCGTCTTGAGAACTGCCAGCCTCTGTGCTTTGGTCGGGAGCCTTCGGCGCCGGGAAAGAAGGAGGCAGTTTCAAGTGCTCGATCTTGGACCAAGTCCACCGAGGCTCCTTCGGGATGTTCATGCCTTCCAGGAAGGAGAGGTCAAAATCTGGGAACTTCTGCAGAATTTGGTGCCGAGCAAGACAGATGCGACCTCGGCTTCGAGCTGGGCCTTTTCCTCGAGCGTCTTCGCAAGGATTGCGTCACGTTCTGACTTATCCTTTTGAATCGCTTCTACGGTCGAAGTCAGCTCCGCCATCCGAGAGCCGATGTCGGAAAGTTTCTGGGAGGTGCCTTTCTCAAGTTCCTCTTTCTCTTTTATGAACCCCTCCCGAAGTTCAGCAATTTCCTTCTCCGAAGACTGCTTCAGCTAAGCATTATCGGCAGCCAATGCCGAACACTGGGCCTTCGTCTTGGTGTAAAGGTCCCAGAGTGACGCCCTCCTTTCTGACTCTCGCGCCACCCGAACACGGAGCAACCCGGCATACCCCATCAGCTGCAAAAAAAAGCAAACAAAGGGAAAATGATGCTAAGTAAAAAGGAAAGGCGAAATTGGCACTAAGGAAACAGTGAAGCGCACCTGGGCGGCATGTTCAGTGAGTTTGGCGGCCAAAGAGATGTCGCCTGGGTAAGCCTCCGTAAGGGCCTTGTAAGAGGCCTCAGTAAAAACCCCTTTGCACATCTGCCTGGCCATCTCGGGACAGTCCTCGGAGTACATATTCATGTCCTCCGTGAACGTCCAGAAGGGCTCCTTCGGAACTTTCCCTGCTGGGACTTTGGCATCCCGAAGGGCCCTCTTGCGGGCGTGTTCGGCAACCCAGTCAGGAGCGGCCACCTCCGCTGCACAACAAAGCAGAAAAATTGGTTAAGGCCAGAAAACTCTTAAGGATTTACAAGAGAAAAAAGGTTCTTCGACAAAGTACAAACCTGCTGGCACCTCGGTAACGTCGTCGTCAAGAATCGACGCCGCCTCAGTAGAGATCCCTTTGCCTCTTATTTGGCGCCGTTCCTCGGCAGAAGGGGTCTCCTCCCCATCGCCCTCCAGAAGAGCATGCGAAGGCGTGGGGCTTTGAGGAAGGACGTCGGAAGAAGGGACGTCGACAGAAGGAACCTCGAGCAAAGGGGCAGCAGGGTGTTCGGGCTCCTCGCCTACCTCCTCCGGAATTTGCGGAAGAGAGGAAGGAGCAGCTTTCTTTGCCCGTTTGGAAGGAGGGCCGCCCGAAGTCTGCTTCTGCCTCCGAGAGGCGGCCTTCTTTGTCTGTTCGCCCCTCTCGGCCTGCCTGGTAAAAAGAGCCTTGTAGAAGGCAGCCGCGTCGTTGCCCATCTCTTAAAAAAGGAAAAGAAGATCAGTGTAAGTCCAAGATGAAGTTATGAAGGAAAAAATGAGAAAGTAACTTACTCTCGTAAAAAGACTCATAAGTCTCTTTCCCCCGAAGGAGTTTCACGAGCCAGGAGTCCTTCCCCGAAGAAGCCGGTTTCGGCATGTTGAGGTCTGTCACATGCTCCTTTACCACCTTGAGTTCCCGAAGGACCTCTTCGGTCATGAGCCTCCAGTTGATCAAAAAGGGGTAAAGGGCACGAGGAGAGACCTCGGCAGCCCAGTCAGAGACGGCCCGGATGCGCCTGTCGAAGTCCTCAAAGATAGGTGCTACGTCGGCGTCTAGCAGTATCTTCGGGTCAACAACATCCATCTTGAGCCTCCCCTGAGCCCACTTGGTCGGGACGTGCGACTAAGCCTCCGACTTTTTCAGGAAAAAGAATTTTTGTTGCCACCCTCGCCAGCTGTCTTTGGTGGCGAAGGTGAACGTATACTTTTTGCTCCCGGATCCCCGAGGTAGCATAAAGTAGAAGCCACCCTTCGGGACCACGAAGAGCTTGTAGTACTGAAGAAAAACTACAAAGTGAGGTTTTATTTTGAAAACGCCGCACATACAGAGGAAGGCGTTGAAATAGCAGTACGAGTTCGGTGGGAGTTGATTAACGGCAATGCCATGGAAGTTGCAGAACGCGCTAACCATCTCCGGGGGGTGATACCGAAGTCCGGCCTTCAGTTGGGCTCGAAAAATGGTGATTTCATCACTTCGGTTGGAGAAAGGAAATTGGTCAGGACGGGGCAACCTCGTCACAGAATAAGAGGGTAAGAAAAAAATTTTCTTCCACTTCGCTAGTTTTGCCGGAGTAGTGCAGCAAGGGTGAGAAAGAAGAGGTTGCCAACTCTCGGGAACAGGCATGATGAAAACGAGTTCGGGAAAAACAAGGAAAACGAGTTCGGGAAAAACAAAGAAGAAGCTTTGAAAAAAGCAAAAGGACTAAAACCCACCAAAGGTCTTGCCGGAATCTGGATTTCTGGAAGCCGTCGTGAAAAGTGGTCGGAAAAATGCCTGAAAAAGGAGAACCGCCGCGGAAAATCGGGAGAGAATTAGAAGGCAAAAGAAAGCAAAAGCAGAAGCAGAAAGAGGGTTATGACAGGACTGATATATATAGGCCGAGAAGGCCAGGAGAACCGTCGTCATTAGTACCCCTCGGAAGGCGAAGCGTCGCCATAACTGTAAGAGCGCCTGAAAAGTCGCGTCTGCCGTACTGAGTGCATTCTTACCCAATAAAAGTGCGCCATGTGTCAGCCATCGCGCAGCAAACGTGCCACGTGTCGTCCATCACGTCGAGCGCGCCCTCTGACATCGTTTAGTCTAAAGGCGCCGCCCTAGACTGACTCCGCTAGACACAGGACGCGACGAATGAGCAGACCAATAAAGGTGAAAAAGTAGGTTACCTCGAAGACACCAAAAGACAACCTGTGACTTCGGGCGAAAGGTCTATCTTCGGTACAAGGTTATCCTATCTTCCCTCGCCACGAGGATACCAAGAGACAGCCTGTGACTTCGGGCAGAGGGTGTATCTTCGGCACAGGGACAGCCTATCTTCTCGCGCCTCGAGGACGCAAAAATGCTGCCTATCGCTAGAAGCAAAAGAAGGCGTCTTCGGCACAGATATCACAACCACAGGACCCGAAAACCGATGAACCGAATTTTCTCACTTCGGCTTTTCGGAGGGGGGCCTGTGATAGCCAAAGGCTATTGCCTCCTCGGAGTAACTCCCTGCCAGAATAATGGTCGAGGAGTCTGACGTCACCCAAGAGAGGATCTTTTCATTGACCTCGGAAGGTGCGAAGTCAAACACTATGAGCTCGAGACTTTGGTTAGCTCGTCAGGAATTCCGAGGACAACACCGTCTCCATCGAGGGGCGAAACTGACCGTCTTTGGGTAAGAGAGCCATCTCTCTGAAGCAAGGGAGAATCTCCCCGAAGGCTGAGGCCCCGAAGAGGATCTTCCCCGAACAAGAAACACCTGAACAAGGGAATCCCCGAACTATGGGTGTGAGTCCCGAAGAAGGTGTTCATCAAGGGAACTCCCAGAACTATGGGATAGATCCTGAAGGAGGTGCTCGCACCGAAGGACGGATAGAATCTGAAGAGGGTGCACGCACCGAAGGGCGACCTCGCCTAGGGGACCTCGGGAGTACGGTATGAGCACTTAAGGAGCCTCTGACATGCCGCCCACAAGCCCTACACGTCACATCAGAACGGCGAAGTGACACGCCGTAGTCGCCCCAGTCCTGACACAACCTATCCGGGTCCAGGGCTAAAGGAGGCTGCAAACGGCTGCCTGTCCCCTAGGTCCAAAAGTACAGATCAAATCCGACCGAACACGTGTCATGATCTGAACGGACCAGCTACTCCTATAAATACTAGGAAATGGGACTGGGCAAAGGATGGGCATTTTCCTCCCTCTGAGAAAACACAAAACAGGCAAGACACTTGACCCCTTAGTGTTCTTCCTCCACTTTCACTCAGAAAACTGACTTGGGCGTCGGAGGATCCTCCCCGGAAAAGCAAACCGGGGACCTCCTAACCTCTTCTTTGAGCTTTTCAGGCACACTCAGCTGGGAAACCATAGCTCCAGGCGCTCGCCTCCTCAGGAAGTCTCTCCACCTGTCAACATGACAGCAAACGAAGATGCCTTGGGGCATCAATCCCTAAAAATAATTAGAAAAATTTCAATAGAATAACAAAATATTAAATTTCCCATTCACTTCATTCTCCTCTTGAAGAAAACTCTTCATTGAGTTCCTCAGTTGAAATTGAATTATTCCATGCCATGTAGACAGTTCGTGGGATGTAGCAAACTTACTCCCTCTTTCACATGTGCTAAACAATGTGAATATTTTTCAAGTTGCTTTAGCTTGAGAAAAAGTCTTCAACACCAAAAAGATCTACACATACAAATTTTGGCTTAAAAATATCCTCATTGACCACTAATTCAATTGCCCTAGTCTCTTGACTTCCAATTGCTTTTTTTTCCTTGTTTTAAAATTCAATTTTTGCTTCTCCATCATCTGTTTCTTTCATTTCCTCCTATTTTTTAGGCACGTCTTCTATTGCGTTGCTCGCATAATATTTCCCTTGCTGAAATACTAGTTGATGCCCGGGGGCTTCATCGTTGGTAGTCATGGTGACTGATGGAGGGACTCCCTGATGGCCAGGGGCCTCATCGTTTATAGTCATGGTCACTGGTGGAGAGACTTCTGGGAGGAAGAACGCCTGGTGGAATGGACAGCCCGAAGAGGAGTGCCTGAAAGCTCAGAAACAAAGGGTTAGGAGGCCCCCGGAGTGTTTTTCCGGGGGGGGAGCCTCCGACGCCCAAGTCAGTGGTGGCTGAGAAAAGGCAGAGGAAATAGCAAAAAGGGCTGAAGGGTCTCGCCTGATAGCTTTCTCAGAGTGTGGGAGCCGTGTTTGGCCAACCAACCAGCCTCCTGCCCAGTATTAATTCCTGGTATTTAAAGGAGTGCCTAGCCCGTTCAGATCACGACACGTGTTCGGTCGGATGTTCCCTGAGTTTCTGGGCGTAGGAGACAGATAACTGGCAGCAAGTTGTCCTGAGCCACGTGCTGAGATGGGCCATGATGTGATTCTGATGGCGTCCGCATGTCAGAGCGCCTATTCAGGCGACTTTATGACGTCTGCGAAAGGACGTGTCAGAGGCTTCCTTAAATGCTTCCATAAATGCTCCTGCCGTACTCCCGAGGTCCCTGGGTGAGGTCGTCCTCTAGTTCGGACAGGGCCTCTTCGGGAAACAAGCCCTCAGTTCGAGGGTTCCCAGTTTCAGGGAGTTCCGCCTTCAGGGATATCATGTTCGGCTCGCTATGTCTGGTGCCGCTTTTCCGAAAGCGATGTGTTCACAACCTTGGTGGGCGAGTAGTGTCCTCGGGGCTTCCTGGCGTGCCGGGCTCGGAGTTCTTTGGCTATCTCCCGAGGTGCCTGATCGCACCTTTTCTCGGGTAGCGCCAGCTTC
This sequence comes from Aquilaria yunnanensis, assembly GCA_039654915.1. Classification (NCBI taxonomy): domain Eukaryota; kingdom Viridiplantae; phylum Streptophyta; class Magnoliopsida; order Malvales; family Thymelaeaceae; genus Aquilaria; species Aquilaria yunnanensis. The sequence goes on along the minus strand of CM077596.1, from coordinate 91,896,076 downwards.
TTCTGGCCATCATTGTGGCAGGGAGTTCGGCCAGATAGAGGCGATATCGTTTGGCTATCACATGCCCCCCTTTGGAAAGCCGAAGTGAAGATTTCAGTTTTGCATCTCTTTCTGAGGCTTGTGTATGGGAGTTTCTTTGGAAGCTTAACCTGTTCCGAGGATGCGCCTTTTGCCCGAAGATCACGGGCTCTTCGGCCTTGGCCTGTTCTTTGGTGTCTTCGAGGTGGAGCCTGTTCCGAAGATACACTTCTTGCCCGAAGGTCATGGGTGCCATAGCCTGTTTCTTGGCGTCCTCGAGGTGGCCTGCTCTTTGTTTCTGCAGGTCTGTTTGGCCAAGCGTGTCAGTCTGAGCGGCGCGTCCCAGTTTCATCCCAGTTTTCCAGGGATGTCAGAAGACGTGTCCCAGCTTTCTAGGGAGGTTTGGAGGACGTGTCCCCTATTTGCGCGCAGTGGTTGACACGTGGCGCTTTGCCATTGGAGGAGAGTGGCATCGGTTACAGAGGGCGTGCCTTTTCAGGTGCAGAGAGTAGTTACGGCGACGGTTCACCTCCAAAGGGTACTTATGACGATTTTTCGGTTACCCATCTCTGGCTTATAAATAGCCCACTCTGCCATAAGTTCCTTTCGCTTTCTCTTCTGCTCTCCTCTCTGCTTTGCCCCTGTTCTTGCACTTTCTTGCTTTCTGTCGCGGAGCTACCTTAATCAGAGCTTTTTTCCAGCCAACTTTCACGACGGCGTCCTCAGATTTTGGCAAATCTTTCGGTGGGTTTTTGTTTTTCAGAGCGCTTTGATCCCTGTGTTCTTTTGAGTTTTTCTTTGGAAACTGTTTTCTTCCATTTTCAAACTCGTTTTCTGTCGAAAATGACCCTTCCTGAGAGCTGACAGCCTCTTTTAGCCCATCCTTGTTGTACCACCCCTGAAAAGTTAGAGAGGTGGAAGAAAAAATTCTTTCTTCCCTCTTACGCCATTATTAGGCTGCCTCGTTCTAGCCATTATGCTTTTTCAAACCGCAGTAAGGAGGTTACCGTTTTTCGAGCTCCGTTGAAGGCCGGTCTTCGGTATCCTCCCCCGAAGATGGTGTGCGAGTTCTGCAAATTTCATGGCATTGCTGTGAACCAGCTTCCCCCGAACTCGTTCTGCTATTTTAACGCCTACCTCTGCATGTGTGGCGTCTTCGGGATAGAACCCAATTTCAGAATTTTTATGCAGTATTACAAGCTCTCTGTGGTCCCGAATGGTGGCTTCTATTTCATGCTACCTCGGGGATCCGGGGGCAAGAAATTCATGTTCACCTTCGCCACTAAAGATAGCTGGCGGGGGTGGCAACAGAAGTTTTTCTTCATGAAGATGGACGAGGCCTGGTCGTACGTTCCGACCAAATGGGCTCAGGGAACACTGGATGTAGACGTTGCTGATCCGAGGATGCTATTGACCCCAGAGTTAGCTTCCTTGTTCGCGGATTTCGACGCCCGCATTCGGGCTATCTCTGACTGGGATCCCGAGGTCGTTCCGCTCGCCCTTTACCCTTTTCCAATCAACTGGAGGTTGATGACCGAAGAGGTCCTTCGGGAGCTAAAGGTGGTAAAGGAGCACGAGACTGACTTCGGGATGCCAGCTCCTGCCATCGCCGGGAAGGATTCCTGGTTGGTCAAGCTTCTTAAGGAGGAAATTTCTTTCGAAACGCTTGCCGAAAGTGAGTTATCTTCTACTCCTTTACTGTTCTTTCCTTGGACTCACGCTGATGTTTCTCTCCTTTTTCAGAGATGGGCGACGCGACTGCCGCCTATTACAAGTCCCTTTTCACCGGCCAAGTGGAGGAGGGCGACCAGACGAACAAGGTGTCTTCCCGAAGGCGGAAGTCTACTGGCGCGGGGCCTTCGAGGAAACGGGCAAGGAGAGCTGTTCTAGAAGAAATCCCCGAGGAGACCACCGAGGAGCCTGGGACAGCCGAAGTTCCGGCGTCTGAGGCTGCTGCTTCCGAGGTCCCTTCAACCGACGTTCCCCCTCAGAGTCCTACCGCGTCACAGGCCCTCCGTGCTGTAGTGGTAGAAGTACCTTCTGCCGAGGAGCGGCGCAAGCGGAAGGGTAAGGGCATTTCCGTCGAGGACTCCGAGGACGATGTTGTTGAGGTTCCGCCGGGTTTGTTTCCAGACAAAGTGTACTTCTTTTGTTTTTTCTGGATTGGCTTCTTTGTCTTTAATCTCCTTCTCATTCTTATCACGCAGGGGGGTTGACTACCCCAGGCTGGGTGGCCGATCATGCTCGGAAATGAGCTCTTCGGGATGCCAAAATCCCGCAAGGGAAGATACCCAATGAGCCTTTTTGGACGTTCACAGAGGACATGAATATGTACTCCGAGGACGTTCCTCAAATGGCCAAGGAAATTTCGAAGGGGGTGCTCACCGAGGCCTCCTTCAGGGCTATAGCGGCGGCCCACCTGGGGGATAATACCCTAGCCGCAAAGATTACCGAGCATGCTGCTCAGGTATATCCTTCACAGCTCTTTCCCTTCAATTCTTTCCTAAGTTTCTGGTTCTTACTGACCTTGCGTTTATTTTTTGCAGCTGATGGGGTACACCGCCTTTCTTCGAGTTCAGGTGGCCAGGGAGGCTGCTTTTCGAACTTCGGCCACTCGAACAATGAATGAGACAAGGACCGCACTGGCAGAGTCGGTCGCCAAGAACCATCAGCTGAAAGAGGCTACAGAGAAAGAAATAGCTGCCCTTCGGGAGGAGTTCCGGAAGGAAAAAGATGAACTTCAAAAGGACTCCTCCAGGAAGATCGTTGGCCTCGGTGACCAAATAAAGGGGATGCTCGCCGCCAACGAGGATCTTCTTCAGCACAAGGCTGGTTCTGACGGCCGTATAGTGTCGTTGACGTGTGAGAATAACGCTCTCCGAGCCGAGGTCGAATCGCTGAAGAACGAGCCGAAGGGGGAGGAGCAGATAAAGGCACTAGAGGAGGAGGTCGAGGATCTGAAGGACGAGCTTGACGACCTCGAGCTTGAGAAGAACAAGTCTGATCAGATGAGCAAGGTCGCGTTCCAGGACGGCTTCTGCCTTGCTCGGCACCAGGTTCTCCAGAGGTTCCCAGATCTGGACCTCTCTTTTCTAGAGGGTCTAAACATTCCTGGGGGACCTCGGTGGAAATGGTCCAAGGTCGAACATCTGAAACTTCCTCCTTCAATTCCAGCGCCGAAGGTGATGGAAAAGGGCGGGCAGACGAGTGACTCTTGGGACGCCGCGAACCCTTAGCCAATTTTTAGGGCCCTTTTTCCTTTCCTTCTATTTTGTAATCCTTCTTCGGGCAGTTCTTTATTTTAAAGCAGCTTTGCTCTTAATGAGGATTTTTTTTGGCTAAGTCTTTTCTTGCGAGTTTCTTCATTTCCATTGTCCCGAACACGTTCGCTCAAGAGACTTCGGAAAACCTGCGATTAAAGAAACTTTTTTACCTTCCTTTGCCCCGAGTGCGCTTGCTCGTAAAACTTTCTGGAAGACCTGAAAAAATTTGACTAAGTCTTTTTGCAGGCTTTTGCATTTCTGTTTCGAACATGATTGCTCAAGGGACTTCGGAAACCTTCAGTCAAATTTTTTCTTTTTCCAGTTGCCCCGAGCATGTTTGCTCAAAGGACTTCGGAAAACCTTTCGCGAGATTTTTCACTTCCCATTTTCCCGAGCATGTTCGCTCAAGGGAGTTCGGGAAATTATCTCTGCGCTGGCTATGGCGAGTACTTCTGCGAGATTTTTGTTTTCCATCTTTCCCGAGCGTGATGGCTCAAGGGACTTTCGGAAAGTCATATCTACGCTTTATCATGGCGAGCACCTCTGCGGAGTTTTGCATAATTTCTTTACACTTAAGAATTTTTCTCAAGGCCATTCTGTACAACATAACTCCTCCGCCCAACCTTAAGCGTAGAATTTTTTCAAGGCGTTTGAGTGCCAAGTGTTCTTCAATTCTACGCCTTCGGTGTCGCCAAGCTTGTACACGCCTTTTCGTACTTCGTAACGAACCAGATAGGGTCCTTCCCAGTTTGCGTGAAGTACGTAATGGGATGGCCCTCGGGGTGCGAAGTCGGCCTTTCGGAGAACAAGGCCTCCCTTCTTGATTTCTTTTGGCCTGGCCCGTAAATTTTACAGCCGTGGCCACTCTTCGCTGAACAGCTTTTCTTCTCAGCTTGGCTATTTCTCTGTGTTCGGCCATAAGATCGAGATTGGTTCTGAGGCCGAGGTCCTTACCACCTTCATCAAATACTTGCACCCGTACTGAAGGTTGAACTACCTCTAGTGGGATAATGGCCTCTGTTCCGAAGACGAGTGAAAAAGGGGTCTCCCCTGTGGCTCTTCGGGGCATTGTTCGATAGCTCCATAATATACTTTGGAGTTCTCCTGGCCATTTCCCTTTGGCTTCCCCTAGTCTCTTTTTCAGGCCATCATTTGTGGTCCTGTTCGATACTTCTACCTGCCCGTTGCTTTGGGGGTGAGCTATTGGGTCGAAGTGTATCTTTATTCCGAGGTCGCTGCTGAATTTTTGGAATCCTTTGTCTATGAACTGGGATCCATTATCAGCTACTAGTACCCTCGGTATGCCAAGTCTGCATACGATGTTCTTTCATAGGAACTTCTGCACTTCTTTTGCCGAGATAGTTATTAGTGGTTCTGCCTCCTCCCACTTTGAGAAATAGTCCACTGCTACCACGCGGAATTTCATGCCTCCGGGTGCTGTGGGGAGTGGCCCAATAAGGTCTATACCCCAGACTGCGAAGGGCCAAGGATGGTCTGCCGAAGTTACCATTTCCAAGGGTGTCCTCTGGTTTTTCCCGTGTCTCTGGCAGCTGCCACATTTCTGGGCGAACTGTCTTGCGTCCTTTTTCAGGGTAGGCCAGAAGTATCATTAGGGGAGTATCACCACTGCCAGGGCATTAGTTCCAATGTGTCAACCACACATGCCTTCGTGAACTTCTTCAAGGACCATTTCAGTATCCTTTTCATCCACACACCTTTGCAGCGGATTCCCATATCCCTGCCGATATAACTCTTCATCAATCAGGAAGAAGCTTTTGGAGTGTCTTCGCAGTCTTGCAGCATCGCCGGGGTCTTCGGGGAGCAAATTCTCTGCGAGGTATCTTTTTATTGGGTCTTTCCATCCTGTTCCCAAGGTCGTTATGCTCAGCACTGAGATGCTCGGATGGTCTAGCATCTCGGTATATGTTTTCGACTTCGCCAAGCAGTCTGCCTCAGTGTTATTCCGCCGAGGTATATTTTCGATTCGAACGGCGTCAAACTCTTGGATGAGCTTTGCTACTAGCTCATGATATTTTCCCAAAATTGGGTCCTTTGCCCTATAACCTCCTGTCGTCTGCCGAACTTGGTACCCTTCACTACCTCTAGGCCTTCGGTGCCCCTGATAATACGCCTTGAGCTTTTATGGCCTTCCGTGGCTCATACGTAATTTCGTGTTTGTCATGCTCTATGCACCATTTGGAGAGCCTTCCCGAATGATCACAGCCTTCTCCCTGCAAGCACCAAGGCGTATATAGTTTTTTGAAGCAAAGGGTACCTGACTTCGGCGCCATGCAGGGACTTGCTGGCATAGTAGACCGGTCATTGCTTTGGCCCTTCTTCCTTCACGAGGACCGAACTCACAGCTTTTTCTGTAACGGCGAGGTATAGTACGAGGGGCTCTCCCTCCTGAGGTTGTCGCAGAGTCGGCAGGCTGGCCAGGTAGACTTTGAGTTCTTCCCAGGCCTTTTGGCAATCTTCATCCCAAGGATGATCATTTCTTCCGAGGTCGCCTTCCATTTTTGTTGCCTTTGTGAGGACTTTGGAGAAAGGTCTACACCTATCTCCGTACCTGGCAATAAACCTGCTCAGAGAGGTTATTCTTCCGGTGAGTCTCTGTGCATCTTTGACAGTGCCAGGAGTTCAGAATTTAAGCAGGGCCTTAATCTTCTCGGGGTTAGCGTCGATGCCTCTTTCGGATACCATGTACCCAAGGAATTTTCCCGAAGTCTCCCCGAAGATGCACTTCTCAGGATTAAGGCGGTTCCCGGAGGCTCCGAGCTTTTGGAAGGTTTCCTCTAAATCTGCAATGCGGTAGCCAGGCAGCTTGGTCTTGACTAGCATATCATCAACATACACCTCCATGTTTCTCCTTATTTGGTCTTTGAAGACCTTGTTCATCAGCCTCTGGTAGGTGGCTCCTGTATTTTTTAGCCCGGATGGCATCCTGATATAGCAGTACGTTCCTCCCTCGGTGATGAAGGCAGTCTTCTCTTCATCTTCGGGGTTCATCCTTATCTGATGGTAGCCACTTAAGGCGTTTAGGAAACTTAGGAGCCCATGTTCAGCAGTTGAATCTATTGGTGGCAGAGGGTACGAGTCTTTCGGGTAAGCATCGTTCAAGTTTCTGAGGTCGGTGTACATCCGGAGTTTGCTGCTACCTTCTTTTGTGGCGATGACCACGTTGCTTAACCATTCGGGGTACTTGACCTCCCTGATAGCCTCAGCATCTAGGAGACGTTGGACTTCGGTTTTGGCAAAGTTGCTTTTGTGGGCTGAGATGCTTCGTTTTTTTTGCCGGACAGGCCTTGCTTCCGGACTTACTTTGAGGGTATGCTGTATTATGCCAGGGTTCACCCCCGGCATATTTTTTGGCGAGTAGGCAAACAGATCTTTATTTTCCAGCAGAAAGGATACAAGATTTTCCTTGTCACCTTCGGCCAAGCTCTTCCCTATTCGGGTAGATTGACCTGGAACAAGCTCTATTGCTTCCATTTCTGTCTTGGCGAGATCTTCTTCTTTGCCTTTTTCTGGTGCCCTTGCCTCCATTGTTTGCGCGAGGTTGTTGCCGGAGCTTTTCGCGCTTTCATGAACACCTTTCTTACCTCGGGTTGGTCTATGAACACCTCTGCATCTCCATCCTTGGTGGCGAATGTGATAGTGAAGTACTTCACATCAGGGCGAATATGCAGGTTCCCCATTGCCTGCCTTCCAAGGATGGCGTTGTATGAGGACGGGGCGTTCATGACGATGAATCTCGCCATTGTGGAGGCGTGCAACTCAGCTGCTCTGTTCAGCGAAGTCCCTTTTATCATCAGCGGGAGGTCGATCCATCCGAGGACGGGGAGTTCGGATGGTCCAACCCCAAAAGTGGGCGAGGCGACAGGCTTCAGTTCGCTGCCGGAGATGCCCAAGCTCGGCAGCAGGTGCGAGAATAGGACGTCAGCATTTGAGCCATCATCAAGCAATACTCTTTTGACGTCCCAGTTCCCTACTCTCACCATAATCAGTAGCGGATCGTTGTGGGGGAAGACGACGGTGGAGCCACCTTTGCGAGCCAGCTTTTTTGATGGACTTTGATATTCCATGACTGCAATTTCTCTGGCTTTCCGCTTTCTTTCCGAGGATGGGAGCCCCGTGGTGATGGTTTAGATAACCCCTGCTGGAGGTGGAGGGCGCTTTTTTGGACTTCTATTTCTCCGCCTGTCGGAGTCGTAGTCCTCATCTTCGGCCCCTTCTTCCTCCATTTTTCTGTCTTTCGGGGATGGCATCCTTAGGTATTTCCGAAGTTGGCCGTTTTTTATCAGCGACTCTATGTACTTCTTCAGCTGGAAGCAATCTTCGGTGTCATGACCGTGGTCGCGATGAAACTGGCAGAACTCCTTTGCATTCTTCTTATTATCGGCGGTCATGGCCCTTGGTCGCCGAACCTGCGTCCCTTGCCTTTCCAGCGCCATGAGAATGTTGGTCCGTAAAGTGCTCAATGGTGTGAAACTTTGAGGTTTCTTTCCTCGCATCCTCCGAGGTCGTCCTGCGTATTCGGTAGGATGCCGAGCTTGTTGACTGGACTCTTCGGGGCGGTGGTGATCAGACTTCGGCCCAGCCATTCTTAGTTTTTCGGCGGTCATGTGCTGTTCTGATCTTCGGTAAAATTCTCCGAGGGTCTGCGGGGGGTCTTTTGAGAACTCGTAGAACTGCTGTGAGTCTCGCCGAAGGCCTCGTGTCATGGCAAGAATGCGGATTTCGGGCCTGAAGTCTGGGATGCTCAGAGCTTCCCTGTTGAATCTTTCGACATAGTCTCGGATGGTTTCTCCATTCCCCTGCTCTATGTCGAACATCTGAACAGGCATCTTCGCCGTAGGTCGGCTCCCGATGAACTGCTGGGCGAAGGCTGTGGACAACTCCTGGAACTCAGTGATGGTTCCTGAAGGCAAGGAATTGTACCACGCCGTGGCTGGCCCTGTGAGGGTGACTTCGAAGCACTTGCACATGGTGGCGTCGTCAGCACCGTGTATTATCATGCTGCGTCTGTACTTCGTCAAATGGGCCTGCGGATCAGTACGGCCATCATAAATCTCCAACCGAGGTACTCTGAAGTCACCTGGCATGGCTGCCTCAACAACGGCATGAATAAATGGCGAGTCATCTTCGCAGCCTGTTCCCGAGAGTCTGGCCCAAACGGGTTTTCTGGCCACTTGTTTCTCCACTCTGTCCAGCCGTGCTAGTATCTTCTCCATCAGCACTGTGGTGCTAGGGCCTTCTTCAGGGAATGGAGATCGCCGTCGCCTCTTGGGGGGGCGAGTTCGGCGCTGAGGAGACAAGGACCTCACCTCAGGTGCCGAACTGCTTCGCTGTGAGACTCTCGGTCGCTTGGACCCGGTTTGTCCCACAGGTCGTTTCCCGAGGGCTATATTTTCTGTGGATGATTCTCCGCGAGGGTCTCCTCTCCCCGAACTGCGATGTGTAGACTTGGGGCTTTTCTCCCGAGGGCGTGTCGGTGGGGGGGGTCTCTGGGCCTGTACTTGCTGTGGCCATCTTCGGCCGATCTGCTGGGTCATTTCAGACACGACCGAACGCTGAAAGTCTCTCAAGAAGCTCATGGTGATTACCAGAAGGCGGTTTCCCTCAGGCGCAGAAGTCCCTGGAAGTGTTTGCTCAGCAGCCGGTTGTATCTCAGGCGCGGACGGGGACTTCGGGAGCCCCTTGTCCTTAGAACGCCGAGTCTCAACGACGGCGATCTCAGAACGGGTTCCCACAGACGGCGCCAAATGATGGCCAGGGGCCTCATCGTTTATAGTCATGGTGACTGGTGGAGAGACTTCTGGGAGGAAGAACGCCTGGTGGAATGGACAGCCCGAAGAGGAGTGCCTGAAAGCTCAGAAACAAAGGGTTAGGAGACCCCCGGAGTGTTTTTCCGGGGGGGGAGCCTCCGACGCCCAAGTCAGTGGTGGCTGAGAAAAGGCAGAGGAAATAGTACAAAGGGCTGAAGGGTCTCGCCTGATAGCTTTCTCAGAGTGTGGGAGCCGTGTTTGGCCAACCAACCAGCCTCATGCCCAGTATTAATTCCTGGTATTTAAAGGAGTGCCTAGCCCGTTCAGATCACGACACGTGTTCGGTCGGATGTTCCCTGAGTTTCTGGGCGTAGGAGACAGATAACTGGCAGCAAGTTGTCCTGAGCCACGTGCTGAGATTGGCCATGATGTGATTCTGATGGCGTCCGTATGTCAGAGCGCCTATTCAGGTGACTTTATGACGTCTGTGAATGGACGTGTCAGAGGCTTCCTTAAATGCTTCCATAAATGCTCCTGCCGTACTCCCAAGGTCCCTGGGTGAGGTCGTCCTCTAGTTCGGACAGGGCCTCTTCGGGAAACAAGCCCTCAGTTCGGGGGTTCCCAGTTTCAGGGAGTTCCGCCTTCGGGGATATCATGTTCGGCTCGCTATGTCTGGTGCCGCTTTTCCGAAGGCGATGTGTTCACAACCTTGGGGGGCGAGTAGTGTCCTCGGGGCTTCCTGGCGTGCCGGGCTCGGAGCTCTTCGGCTATCTCCCGAGGTGCCTGATCGCACCTTTTCTCGGGTAGCGCCAGCTTCTTCTGGCCATCATTGTGGCAGGGAGTTCGGCCAGATAGAGGTGATAGCGTTTGGCTATCACTCCCGGAGAGGAAGAACGCCTGGTGGCCGTTTCGCCCAAGGGAGAGTACCTAAGATACTCAGAATAAGTGGGTTAGGAGGTCCCCGGGTTGTTTTTCCGGGGAGGAGCCTCCGACGGCCAAGGCAGTGGTGCTGAGAGAAGGCAGAGGAAATAGCACTAAGGGGTTCAGTGAACTCGCCTGGTAGTACTTTTTCAGAGTGAGAAGTCAGGATCTCAGCCTCCTGCAAGGGTGTATTCCCTGGTATTTATAGGAGTGTCTAGCCCGTTCAGATCTTGACACGTGGACGGTCAGATGTTCCTGAATTTCTGGGTGTAGGGGCCAAGTAGCCAGTGGCAGGCCCCTTGAGCCTTGTGCCGAGACGGGCCATGACGTGACTTTGATGGCGTCGGCATATCAGGGCGCCGTTTGAGGCGACTTGTGATGTCTGTGGGCGACATGTCAAAGGCTTCCTTAAATGCTCCTACCGTGCTCCCGAGGTCCCTGGGCGAGGTCGTCCTCTGGTACGGACGGTGCCTCTTCGGGAAACATACCCTCAGTTCGGGGGTTCCCAGCTTCAGGGAGTTCCACCTTCGGAAAGATCATGTTCGGCCCGCAATAGCTGGTGCCTCTTTTCCGAAGGCGATCTATTGACAACCTTGGGGGCTAGTAGTATCCTCAGGTTTCCTGGCGTGTCGGGCTCGGAGCTCTTCAGCTATCTCCCGAGGTGTATGATCCCACCTTTTCTCGGGTAGCGCCAGTTTTCTTCTGGCCATTCTTGTGGCAGGGAGTTCGGCCAGATAGAGGCGATAGCCTTTGGCTATCACATGCCCCCCTTCGGAAAGCCGAAGTGAAGACTTTGGTTTTACATCTCTTTCCAAGGTTGTTCTGTGGGAGTCTATACAGATTAACACCTGTGTCGAAGGTACACCTCTTGCCCGAAGGTGTGGGCTGCCCGGCCTTGGCCTGCTTTTTGGTGTCTCCGAGGCAAAGCCTGTGCCGAAGATACACCTCTTGCTCGAAGGTACGGGCTGTTCGGCCATAGCCCGTCTTTTGGTGTCTTCGAGGTAACCTGTTTCTCTGCTTTTGCAGGTCTGTGCAGAGTCGCGTCTGATGGCCAAGCGTGTCAGTCTGAGTGATGCGTCCCAGTTTTTTAGGGATATCAGAAGACGTGTCCCCTATTTTGGCGCGGCGGTTTGACACGTGGCACTCTGTCGTTATAGGAGAGTCGCGTCGGTTGCAAAGAGCGCGTCTTTTCAAGCGCAGAGAGCAGTTATGGCGACGGTTCACCTTCAAAGGGCACTTATGACGACGTTTCGGTTACCCACCCTTGGCCTATAAATAGCCCATTCCGTCATAGGCCCTTTTGCTTTTGCTTCTGCTTTTTCCCTACTTGTCCTTTTCTCTGCGCTTTCTCTTGCTTCGGCGGAGCTGTCTTAACAGAGCTTTTTGCCGGCAACCTTTAACGACGGCGACCTAAGATTTTGGCAAATCTTTTGGTGGGTTTTTGTTTCCCAGAGTGTTTTGATCCCTCTGTTATTTCGAGCTTTTTCCGGAAACTGTTTTCTTATCTTTTTCGAACTCGTTTTTCTGTCCAAAATGCCTATCCCTGAAAGCTGGCAGCCTCTTTTATCCCATCCTTGTTGCACTACCCCTAAAAAATTAGAGAGGTGGAAGAAGAAGTTCTTTCTTCCTTCTTACGCCATTACCCGGCCGCCACGACCTGACCACTATGCTTTTTCAAACTGTAGTACCGAGGTTACCGTTTTCCGAGCCCAGCTGAAGGCCGGACTTCGGTATCCTCCCCCGAAGATGGTTTGCGAGTTCTGCCAATTTCATGGCATTGCTGTGAATCAGCTTCCCCCGAACTCGTACTACTATTGTAACGCCTTCCTCTGTATGTGTGGCGTCTTCGGGATAAAACCCCATTTTATAATCTTCATGCAGTACTACAAGCTCTTCGTTGTCCCAAAGGGTGGCTTCTACTTTATGCTACCTCGGGCATCCGGGAGCAAAAAATTCATGTTCACCTTCACCACCAAGGACAGCTGGCGGGGGTGGCAACAGAAATTCTTCTTCCTGAAGATGGAGGAGGCCTGGTCGTATGTTCCGACCAAATGGGCTCAAGGAAGGCTAGATGTGGACGTCATTGATCCGAGGTTGTTGCTGACTCCAGAGCTGGCTTCCACTTTTGCGGACTTCGACGGCCGCATCCGCGCCGTCTCTAACTGGGCTCCCGAGGTCGCTCCGCGTTCTCTGTACCCCTTCCCTATCAACTGGAGGTTGATGACCGAAGAGGTCCTCCGGGAGCTAAAGGTGGTTAAGGAGCATGAGACCGACCTCGAGATGCCGGCTCCTGCCATCGCCGGGAAGGATTCCTGGTTGGTGCAGCTCCTTCGGGAGGAAATCTCTTTCGAAACGTTTGTCGAAAGTGAGTTATCTTCTATTCCCTTGTTGTTTTTCCCTCGGACTTACGCTGATGTCTTTTTTCTTTTTCAGAGATGGGGGACGGGACTGCTGCATTTTACAAGTCCCTTTTCTCCGGCCAGGTGGAGAAGGGCGATCAGACAAAGAAGACGGCTTCCCGAAGGCGGAAGTCTACTGGCGCTGGGCCTTCGGCGAAACGGGCAAAGAAAACTGCCCAGGTTCCTCTGGAGGAAATTTCCAAGGAGGCTGATGAGGAGCCTGGGGCAGCCGAGATTCCGCCGACCGAGGCTTCTGCCGAGGTCCCTACCGCTGCCGAGGTTCCCTCCACCGACGTCCCTCCCCAGAGCCCTTCTGCGCCGTAGGCCCTTCTGGAGGCCGTGGCAGAGGCTCCTTCTGCCGAGGAGCGGCGCAAGAAGAAAGGCAAAGGGATTTCGACCGAGGAGTCTCAGGACTCCAAGGACGTCGTGGTCGAAGTACCGCCAGGTTTGTTGTTTTTCAGAACAAGTATGGCTCTTTTGTTTTTCTGAATTTTCCTTTGTCTCTGACCTTTTTCTCATTTTCGCCATGCAAGGGAGTTGCTTACCCCGAACTGGGCGGCCGAACACGCGAAGGCGCGGGCCCTTCGCGACGCCAAAGTCCCGCAAGGGAAGATACCAAAAGATCCTTTCTGGACATGAACTTGTACTCCGAAGACTGTCCTGAAATGGCGAAACAGATTTCGAATGGGGTGCTTACAGAGGCCTCCTTCAAGGCTATTGCGGCGGCCCATCCGGGCGATGACACCCTCGCCGCGAAAGTCACCGAGCATGCTGCTCAGGTATGTTCTTCACACCTTTTTCCCTTCAATCTTTCCTAAGTGCTTGGCTCTTATTGACCTTGCGTTCATCTTTTTGCAGCTGCTGGGGTATGCCGGCTTTCTCCGAGTTCGGGTGGCCAGGCAGACGGCGTTCCGAGTTTCGGCCTTAGAGACCTTAGAGAAAGCTAAGGTCACGCGCTCGGCATTGACCGCCAAGAACCAGCAGCTGGCAAATGCTGTGAAGAAAGAAGTTGCTGCCCTTCGGGAGGAGTTCTGGAAGGAGAAGGAAGATCTTGAGAAGAACTCCTCTCTGAAGATTGCTGACCTCGGCGATCAGGTGAAAGGGATGCTTGCTGCCAACCAAGACCTTCTCAAAGATAAGTCAGATTCTGACAATCTCATTCGGTCGTTGGTGAGTGAGAAGAAGGCTCTCGAAGCCGAGGTCCAGTCTTTGAAGAATGAGCCCGATGCGAAGAAGAAGGTGAAGGCGCTGAAGAAGGAGGTTGCAGACTTGAAGGACGAGCTCGAGGACCTTGAGGTTGAGAAGGACAAATCCGACCAAATGACCAAGGTCGCCTTCCAGGACGAATTCTGCCTTGCTCGGCACCAAGTCCTTGAGAGGTTCCCAGGTCTGGACCTCTCTTTTTTGGAAGCTCTCAACATTCCCGAGGGGCCTCGGTGGTCCTGGTCAAAAATCGAGCACCTGAACCTGCCTTCCACAATTCCGGCGCCGAAGGTGGTGGAAAAGGGCACAGAGGCTGGTGGCTCTCGGGACGCCGAGAACCCTTAGGCTGTTTTAGGGGCCTTTTCCTTTTTTCCTCTTCGTTTTTGTGTTCCTTCTTCGGGCACTTCTTCTTTGTAAGCCTGATCATTCTCAATGAATATATATATATATATATATATATATATATATATATATATTTTGGCTAAGTCTTTTTGCAAGATTTTGCATTTCCATTGTCCCGAACAAGTTCGCTCAAGAGACTTCGGGAAACCTGCAATCACCAAAATTTATTATCCGCTTTTTTCGACGAGTACTTTCGCAAAATTTTTGTTTCCCTCTTTCCCGAGCATGATGGCTCAAGGGACTTCGGAAAATCACATCTGCTCTTTTGGCGGCGAGTACTTTCGTAAAATTGTTGTTTTCCATTTTCCCGAGCATGATGGCTCAAGGGACTTCGGAAAATCACATCTGTGCTTTTTTATGGCGAACACCTTCGCGGAATTCTGTCTTGCACCATTTTGTACACTTAAGAATTTTTTCTCAAGGACATTCTGTACTTAGGATATTTTTTGCACAACACAATCCTTCCTCCGCTCCATCTTAAGCGTAGAATTTCTTCAAGGCATCTGAGTGCCAAGTGTTTTTCAATTCTATGCCTTCGGCGTTGCCAAGTTTGTACACGCCTTTTCGTACTTCGGCAAGAACCAGATAAGGTCCTTCCCAGTTCGCGCGAAATACCCCGTGAGATGGCTTTCGGGGTGCAAAGTCAGCCTTTCGGAGAACGAGGTCCCCTTTTTTTATTTCTTTTGGCCTGGCTCGTAAATTTATAGCCGCGACCACTCTTTGCTGGAAAGCTTTTCTTCTCAACTCAGCTATTTCTCTGTGTTCGCCGACGAGGTCGAGCTTCGTTCTTAGGCAGAGGTCGTTTCCACCTTCATCAAATACTTGCACCCGTACTAATGGTCTAACTATCTCGATAGGGATGATGGCCTCTGTTCCGAAGACGAGTGAGAAGGGAGTCTCCCCTGTGGCTCTTCGGGGCGTCGTTCGGTAACTCCATAACACGCTTTGGAGTTCTCCTGGCCATTTCCCTTTTGCTTCCCCCAGTCTCTTCTTCAGGCCATCTTTTATGGTCCTGTTAGATACTTCCACCTGCCCGTTGCTTTGGGGGTGAGCTACTGGGGCGAAGTGCATCTTTATTCCGAGGTCGGTGATAAATTCCTGGAATCCTTTGTCTATGAATTGAGATCCATTATCAGCCACTAGTACCCCCGGTATGCCGAATCTGCATACAATGTTCTTCCATACAAACTTCTGCACTTCTTTTGCCGAGATAGTTGCTAGTGGTTCTGCCTCGACCCATTTGGAGAAATAGTCTACCGCCACCATGCAGAATTTCACGCCTCCGGGCGCTGAGGGAAGTGGCCCAATAAGGTCTATACCCCAGACTGCGAAGGGCCAGGGATAGTCAGCCGAAGTTACCATTTCCGAGGGTGCCCTCTGGATGTTCGCGTGTTTCTGGCAACTACCGCATTTCCGGACGAACTGCCTTGCGTCTTTTCTCAGGGTAGGCCAGAAGTATCCTTGGCGAAGTATCACTGCCGCCAGGGCATCGGTTCCAATGTGTGAACCACACATGCCTTCGTGGAGTTCTTCAAGGATTATTTCAGTATCCTCTTCATTCACACATCTTTGCAGTGGATTCGCGTATCCCTGTCGGTATAGTTCTTCACCGATCAGAAAGAAACGACCGGAGCACCTTCGCAGTTTTGCAGCGTCACCGGGGTCTTCGGGGAGCACATTTTCCGCGAGGTATCTTTTTATTGGATCCCACCAGCCTTTTCCCGAGGTCGATATGCTCAGTACTGAGATGCTCGGATGGTCTAGCACCTCGGTGTAGGTTTTTGATTTCGCCAAGCAATCTGCCTCGGTGTTTTTCTGCCGAGGTACGTTTTCGATCCGTACAGCGTCAAACTTTTGAATGAGTTTTGCTACCAGCTCGTGGTATTTTGCTAAGGTTGGGTCCTTCGCCCCATAGTCTCCTGCCGTCTGTCGAACTACTAGCTGGGAATCGCTGTAAGCCTTTAAGTTTCTCACGCCAATTTTTCTGGCCAGTCGTAATCCCGTTATGAGGGCCTCATACTCAGCCACATTGTTAGTGACGTTGAAGGTAAACTTGATAGCCTTCATTACCTCTAGGCCTTCGGGGCCTCTGATAACTACCCCCGCTCCCTGGTGCTCGGACCCCGAGGCTCCGTCAACATGTAAGGTCCATTCTGGCTCACCTTTGTTCAGATCCGGATGACTGTCCTCAGTGGTGGGTATTTCGGCAATGAATTCTGCCAGTGCTTGAGCTTTTATGGCCTTCCGAGGTTCATAGGTCATATCATGTTCGCCAAGCTCTATACACCACTTGGAGAGCCTTCCCGAATGATCCACTTTCCTCATAACGTCCCGTAGTGGCAGGCTACTTCGGACGATGATGGGGTGAGCCTGAAAGTATGGTCGCAGCCTTCTCCCTGCAAGCACCAAGGCGTATATAGCTTTCTGTAGCAGAGGGTACCTGACTTCGGCGCCATGCAGGGATTTGCTTACATAGTAGACCGGCCATTGTTTTGGCCCTTCTTCTTTCACGAGGACCGAGCTCACAGCTTTTTCCGTGACGGTGAGGTATAATACGAGGGGTTCTCCCTCGCGAGGTTGTCGCAGAGTCGGCAGGCTGGCTAGGTAGATTTTGAGTTCTTCCCAGGCTTTTTGGCAGTCTTGACCCCAAGGGTGATCGTCCCTTCCAAGGTTGCCTTCCTTTTTGCTGCCTTAGTGAGGACTTTGAAGAAAGGCCGACACCTATCTCCGTACCTGGAAATGAACCTACTAAGAGAGGTTATTCTTCCGGTGAGTCTCTGCACATCTTTTATCGTGGCAGGAGTTCGGAACTCGAGCAGGGCCTTAATTTTTTCGGGGTTAGCATCGATGCCTCTTTCGGATACCATGTACCCAAGGAACTTTCCCGAGGTCACCCCGAACATGCATTTTTCAGGATTGAGACGAATCCCGAAGGCTTTGAGCTTTCGGAAGGTTTCCTCTAGATCTGCAACGTGGTTGCGAGGGAGCTTGCTTTTGACTATCATGTCGTCTACATACACCTCCATGTTTCTCCCCATTTGGTCTTTAAAGACTTTGTTCATCAACCTTTGGTAGGTGGCTCCTGCATTTTTAAGCCCGAAGGGCATCCTGACGTAGCAGTACGTTCCTCCCTCGGTGATGAAGGCGGTTTTTTCTTCATCTTCGGGATTCATCCTTATTTGATGGTAGCCGCTGAAGGCGTCTAGGAAACTCAGGAGCCCGTATTCGGCAGTTGAGTCTACCAGTTGGTCTATTGGCGGAAGAGGGTATGAGTCTTTCGGGCAAGCGTCATTCAAATTTCTGAAGTCGATGCACATCCGAAGTTTGCTGCTGCCTTCTTTTGTGGCAATCACCACGTTGCTTAACCATTCGGGGTATTTGACCTCCCTGATGACTTCAGCGTCCAATAGGCGTTGGACTTCGGTTTTCACAAAGTTGCTCTTATGGGCTGAGATGCTTCGCTTCTTTTGCCGGATAGGCTTTGCTTCCGGGCTTACTTTGAGGCTATGCTGTATTATGCCAGGGTGCACACCTGGCATGTCTTTCGGCGAGTAGGCAAAGAGATCTTTATTTCCCAGTAGAAAAGATACAAGGTTTTTCTTGTCACCTTCGGGCAAGCTCTTCCCTGTTCGGGTAGATTGTCCTCGGACAAGTTCCACTGTTTCTGTTTCCACTCTTGGGGGTTCTCTTTCTTTGCCCTTCTCTGGTGCCTTTGCCTCTATTGTTTGTGCGAGGTTATTTGCTGGAGCTTTTCATGCTTTCACAAACACCTTCCTTACCTCGGCTTGATCTATGAAGACCTCTGCATCCCCATCCTTGGTGGCGAATGTGACAGTCAAGTACTTCACATCAGGGCGAATGTGCAAGTTTCCCTGTGTCTACCTTCCAAGGATGGCATTGTACGAAGAAGGAACGTCCATGACGATAAATCTCGCCACTGTGGAGGCATACAACTCAGCTGTTCCGTCGACCGAAGTTCCTTTTATCATCAGGGGGAGGTCGATCCATCCGAGAACAGGGAGTTCGGACAGTCCAACCCCGAAGGTGGGCGAGGTGACAAGCTTGAGCTCACTGCTGGAGATGTCCAAATTCGGCAGTAAATGCGAGAATAGGATGTCAGTATTTGATCCATCATCAAGCAACACTCTCTTGACGTCCCAGTTCCCTATCCTTGCCATGATTAGCAGCGGATCGTCATGGGGGAAGATGACGGTGGATCCGTCTTTGCGAGCCAGTTTCTTTGCCGGGCTCTCATATTCCATGACCGCGATCTCTCTGGCCTTCCGCTTTCTTTCCGAGGATGGGAGCCCCGTGGTGATGGCTTGTATTACCCCTGCAGGAGGAGGAGGGCGCTTTTTCGGACTTCTGTTTCTCCGTCTGTCAGAGTCATAGTCCTCGTCTTGGGCCCTTTCTTCCTCATCTTTTCTTCTTTTTGGGGAAGGCATCCGCATATATTTCCGAAGTTGGCCGAGTTTTATCAGCGACTCAATGTACTTCTTCAGTTGGAAGCAGTCTTCGGTGTCGTGGCCGTGGTCGCGACGGAACTGGCAGAACTTCTTGATGTTTTTCTTGTTATCAGCGGTCATGGCCCTTGGCCGTCGAATTTGCGTCCCCTGCCTTTCTAGTTCCATAAGGATGTTTGTCCGTGTAGTGCTCAGAGGTGTGAAGCTTTGAAGTTTGCTTCCCCGCATCCTCCGAGGTCGGCTTGCCTGTTCCGTTGGATGCCGGGCTTGCTGATTGGACCCTTCGGTGCGGTTGTGACCGGACTTCAGCCCAGCCATTCTCAGCTCCTCCGCAGTCATGTGCTGTTCGACTCTTCGGTAAAATTCTCCGATGGTGTCCGGGAGGTCTTTTGAGAACTCATAAAACAGCTGTGAGTCTCGCCAAAGGCCCCGTGTCATGGCGAGGATGCGTATTTCGAGCCGGAAGTCCGGGACACTTAGAGCTTCCTTGTTGAATCTTTCGACGTAGTCTCGGATAGTTACTACGTTTCTCTGCTCTATGTCGAACATCTGAATAGGCATCTTCTCCGTTGGCCGGCCTCCAATAAATTGTTGCGCAAAGGCCGTAGACAACTCCTGGAACTCAGTGATGGCTCCTGGGGGCAATGAGTTGTACCACGCAGTTGCTGGTCCCGTGAGGGTGACCTCGAAGCATTTACACATGGTAGCGTCATCAGCACCATGCATTATCATGCTGCGTCTGTACTTGGTCAGATTGGCCTGGGGATCAGTGCGGCCATCATAAATCTCCAGCCGAGGTACCCTGAAGTCGCCTGGCATGGTTGCCTCGGCCACGGTCCGGGTGAACGGGGACCCATCTTCGCAGAAGGCTCCCGTGAGCCTGTCCCAGACGGGTTTGCGAGCTACCTGCTTTTCCACCCTGTCTAGCTGCGCTAGTATTCTTTCCATGAGAACTATGGCATTAGGCTCTTCTTCTGGGAAGGGAGATCGTCGGCGCCTCTTCGGGGAGCGAGTTTGGCGATGAGGGGATAGGGACCTCGCCTCAGGCGACGAACTCCTTCGATGTGAGACTTTCGGTCGTTTGGACCCAGTTTGTCCCACAGGCCGTTTCCCGAGGGGTATATTCTCCGTGGACGACTCTTCGCGCGGGTCTACACTTCCCGAACTGTGATGAGTCGACCTCTGACTTTTCTCCTGAGGGCGTGCAGGTGAGGGAGGTCTTTGCGCCTGTGTCTGCTGTCACCATCTTCGGTCGATCTGCTGTGTCATTTCGGCCACGACCGAACGTTGAAACTCCCTCATAAAGCTCATAGTGATTACTAGAGGGCGGTCTTCCTCGGATGCAGAAGTCCCTAGGAGCGCCAAATGATGCCCGGGGGCTTCATCGTTGGTAGTCATGGTGACTGATGGAGGGACTCCCGGAGAAGAAGAACGCCTGGTGGCCGTTTCGCCCAAGGGAGAGTACTTGAGATACTCAGAATAAGTGGGTTAGGAGGTCCTTGGGGTGTTTTTCCGGGGAGGAGCCTCCGACGCCCAAGTCAGTGGTGCTGAGAGAAGGCAGAGGAAATAGCACTGAGGGGTTCAGTGAACTCGCCTGGTAGTACTTTCTCAGAGTGACGAGTCAGGATCTCAGCCTCCTGCCAGGGTGTATTCCCTGGTATTTATAGGAGTGCCTAGCCCGTTCAAATCTTGACACGTCTACGGTCAGATGTTCCTGAATTTCTGGGCGTAGGGGGCAAGTAGCCGGTGGCAGGCCCCTTGAGCCTTGAGCCGAGACGGGCCATGACGTGACTTTGATGGCGTCGGCGTATCAGGGCGCCGTTTGAGGCGACTTGTGATGTCTGTGGGCGACATATCAGAGGCTTCCTTAAATGCTCCTGCCGTGCTCCTGAGGTCCCTGGGCGAGGTCGTCCTCTGGTACGAACGGTGCCTCTTCGGGAAACATACCCTCAGTTCGGGGGTTCCCAGCTTCAGGGAATTCCACCTTCGGAAAGATCATTTTCTGCCCGCAATAGCTGGTGCCTCTTTTCCGAAGGCTATCTGTTGACAACCTTGGGGGGCTAGTAGTATCCTCAGGTTTCCTGGCATGCCGGGCTCAGAGCTCTTCGGCTATCTCTCGAGGTGTATGATCCCACCTTTTCTCGGGTAGCGCCAGTTTTCTTCTGGCCATTCTTGTGGCAGGGAGTTCGGTCAGATAGAGGCGATAGCCTTTGGCTATCACTAGTCATCAATGATTTGCTCATATTGTCCCATACTTTCCTCATACTTTTCATCTTATCCATCTGGCTCACAAATAATCTCATTTTTCTCCTCTTTACATGGACCACTACATGTGAAGTCATTGGAAATTAAAGTAGTCTTGCCACCATAGATTTCATAAATTTTCTCATTGTAATTATTGCGAGTATAATCTTCAAGTTGGTGATATTTTTTGAACAAGATCTCTTCATATTCCAAAGGAAGAAAATATTCTTGCATCAACCACTTCATCTGATGCCATGTTTCAATTGGATATTTCTCTTGACGATACATTTTGACCTATAATCTCTCCCACCAAGCTAAAACTCGTCCATTTAATATCTAAGCAACATGTTGCACTTTTTTACTTTTGGACATCATATTATACTAGAAAAAATTTTCAACTTCGGCAATCCATTCTAGAAAATCTTCTATATCTAATTCTCCATAAAAGAAAAGGGTGCCCACGTTTAATAATTCTTTAGCTCACCACCCACATCTGATGTGTCCTTTACACTCAATGAGAAATATAGTCATTATCACCTGATTCAGAATCCTACATGTACCACCTTGATTTAATAGGATAGTCATTTTCATCCAACGATTCATTCTCAATGTAACTTTGATGCTTATGCTGATACACAAGAAGTGATCTTCCAATAAACTGGCGGAGGGTGACATCCTCCCAAACTCGCAATCAATCGTTACTCCGATTCTTATTTGATTGATAATTTTGAGTATTAAAATGATCTACAAAGTATTCATTAAAATGCTGATATTTGTGATCCATCTATTGCTTCCAAGATCTCAATGTACCCTTTGATCTTGCAATCTCAAAGGTCTCAGTCCCATGATCAACATCATCAAAAATGCCATTTCTTCGACTTTGCCAACTACCAAAAGAAATTGGTGATTCCATCCTTTTTCATACCACCCGACGCTTCAGGTTACGTGAATAAGGATATAACACATCTAGCCCCAAAATAATATAAGGAATTTCAATGAAGCAACCTAAAATTTAGAGCGAAAATCCTAACAATTCTATTAATTGAAAGTTTTATTTCTTGCACACATGCATAAACTTTGCATAGGCAACTATTAAAGTTCTAAACCAACTAAAAAAGGAAAAATAAAATTAGGTCTACCTAGGAAATCTAATCCTAATTGATATCTTTTTTCAATGAAATATCTCTAGGAAAATTCCATTTGATATCATAATTGATAAGGACTCTAATTAACTTAGTAAAACCCAAAAATAATTCTTAAACTAGAGAATAAAATATCCCTAAAAATAATTATGAAAATTACAATAAAATAACAAAATATTAAATTTCCTGTTCACTTCACTTTGCTATCAAATCTTGCTGACAAAAGGCGACCAATAACTTTGGTGGGCAATTTTTGTTGTCCTTCAATTGCCTATTCCTAGCGACCAATGATTTGAAAATCGATTGATGAACAACACATTCGGTTGCCAAAAAACTAATTATTGATATATTAGAATCCATTTCTCCAATCAGTTTCTTTTTTTTTTTCTTCTGTAATGTTTGGCTTGGGGGCAAGGGTAAAAGTGAAAATACGTGAAAAGTTGGGCAGCTTAGGGATAGGGAAGCGAAATTTATGGGACTAGATTTTTTTCTTCTTGCTCATGTTTTATATTGGCCATCTTTAGTATTAATGTTAGTGGTTAGGTTTAGAGTTTTAAAAAACTTATCTATTAGGTTTTAGTTTTTAGATTCAGCTGTTTGATCTCTATGTTTAATTAATTATCCAAATATTTAATGCCAACTACAAAAGATATTTCTGAACGGTGATTCAATCCTTGCCACCTATTAGCATGGTCAAAAATATTGAGGTAACCCATGGGGTACCAACGTTACCATGTACCTCTAATATGTCTTTATGTGTTATACATATTTTTGTATTTTGTTAATTTATCATATGTTATTTCATAGTATTGTGCATACTGATGCATTTTGGTAACCTGTTTTTCAATTTACTACAATATATCATGTGGTGTGCCACAATATACGGTGACACATAGGAAAAAATGATTATTTTATTTTATTTTAAATCATATATATCAATGCATACATATACAAAATAACAAAATATAATTTAGGGACCAACAAAGCAAGTCTACGTATAGCAATGCAATATAAAATGATATTGTAAGACGAAATGATTTTATGTGGGATTTTAACTTTGCGGTGAAACAATAATTCAAGACCAATGTGTGGGGTTGCAACCAAAAAATGCGATGAAATGAAATAACCTATCACAAAAAGTGACCGCTTGGAGCTCTATGGTTAGAAAGAAAATTGCTTTGGTGTTACTTCAGTTACATGCTACCTGATGGCCAGGGGCCTCATCGTTTATAGTCATGGTGACTGGTGGAGAGACTTCTGGGATGAAGAACGCCTGGTGGACTGGACCGCCCCGGGGAGAGTGCCTGAAAGCTCAGAAGCAAAAGGTTAGGAGGCCCGCGGAATGTTTTTCCGGGGGGGGGGAGCCTCCGATGCCCAAGTCAGTGGTGGCTGAGAGAAAGGCAGAGAAAATAGCACAAAGGGCTGAGGAGTTTTGCCTGGTAATGGGAGCCGTATTTTGCCAGCCAACCGTCCTCCTGTCTGGTGTTAACTCCTAGTTTTTATAGGAGTGCCTAGCCCGTTCAGATCACGACACGTGTTCGGTCGGATGTTCCTGACTTTCTGGGCATAGGGGACAGATAGTAGGTTACCTTGAGCCATGTGCTGAGGCGGGCCATGATGTGATTTTGATGGCGTCAGCGTGGCAGAGCGCCTTTTGAGGCGGATTGTGGCGTCTGTGATTGGATGTGTCAGAGGCTTCCTTAAATGCTTCCGTAAATCTCCTGCCGTACTCCCGAGGTCCCTGGGTGAGGTCGTCCTTTGGTTCGGACAGAGCCTCTTCGGGAAACAAGCCCCGAGTTCGGGGGTTCCCAGCTTCAGGGAGTTCCGCCTTCGGGGATATCATGTTCGGCTCGCTATGTCTGCTGCCACTTTTCCGAAGGCGATTTGCTCACGACCCTGGGGGGGCGAGTAGTGTCCTGGCGTGCCGGGCTCGGAGCTCTTCGGCTATCTCCCGAGGTGCTTGATCACACCTTTTCCCGGGTAGCGCCAGCTTCTTCTGGCCATTCTTGTGGCAGAGAGTTCGGCCAGATAGAGGCGATAGCGTTTGGCTATCACATGCCCCCCTTTGGAAAACCGAAGGAAGACTTCGGTTTTGCATCTCTTTCCTAGGTCGTCTATGGGAGTCTCTTTTGGAAGCATAACCTGTTCCGAGGATGTGCCTTTTGCCCGAAAATCACGGGCTCTTAGGCCTTGGCCCGTCCTTTGGTGCCTTCGAGGCGGAGCCTGTGCCGAAGATACACCTCTTGCCCGAAGGTCATGGGCTGTTCGGCCATAGCCTATCTCTTGGCGTCCTCAAGGTGGCCTGCTCTTTGTTTCTGCAGGTCTGTTTGGCTAAGCGTGTCAGTCTGAGCGGTGCGCCCCAGTTTTCTAGGGATATCAGAAGACGTGTCCCAATCAGGGGACGTGTCCCGGATTTCAAGGGACGCTTGGAGGACGTGTGCCCCATTTTTACCTAGCGGTTGACACGTGGCGCTTTGCCATTGGAGGAGAGTCGCGTCTGATACAGAGGGCGCGCCTTTTCAGGTGCAGAGAGCAGTTGCGGTGACGGTTCACCTCCAAAGGGCACTTATGATGATGTTTTGGTTACCCACTTCTGACATATAAATAGCCCATTCCATCATAAGTTCCTTTCGCTCTCTGCTTTGCCTCTGTTCTTGCATTTTTTCTTGCTTTCTGTGGCGGAGCTTCCGTAATCAGAGCCTTTTTCCAGCCAACTTTCACGACGGCGTCCTCAGATTTTGGCAAATCTTTCGGTGGGTTTTTGTTTGCCAGTGCGTTTTGATCCCTGTGTTCTTCTGAGTTTTTCTCTGGAAACTGTTTTCTTCCGTTTTCAAACTCATTTTTATGTCGAAAATGCCCATTCCTGAGAGCTGGCAGCCTCTTTTAGCCCATCCTTGTTGCACCACCCCTGAGAAGTTAGAGAGGTGCAAGAAAAAATTCTTTCTTCCCTCTTACGCCATTACTAGGCTGCCTCGTTCTAGCCATTATGCTTTTTCAAACCATAGAAAGGAGGTTACCATTTTCCGAGCCTAACTGAAGGCCGATCTTCGGTATCCCCCCCGAAGATGGTGTGCGAGTTCTGCCAATTTCATGGCATTGCGGTGAACCAGCTTCCCCCGAACTCGTACTGCTATTTCAACGCCTTCCTGTGCATGTGTGGCGTCTTCGGGATAGAACCCCATTTCAGGATTTTTATGCAGTACTACAAGCTCTCTGTGGTCCCGAAGGGTGGCTTCTATTTCATGCTACCTCGGGGATCCAGGAGCAAGAAATTCATGTTCACCTTCGCCACTAAGGATAGCTGGCGGGGGTGGCAACAGAAGTTCTTCTTCATGAAGAAGGCTGAGGCCTGGTCATACGTTCCGACCGAATGGGCTCAGGGCACACTGGATGCGGACGTTGCTGATCCGAGGATGCTGCTGACCCCAGAGTTGGCTCCCGTGTTCACGGATTTCGACGCCCGTATTCGGGCTGTTTCTGACTGGGATCCCGAGGTCTCTCCGCGCGCCCTTTACCCTTTTCCAATCAACTGGAAGTTGATGACCGAAGAGGTCCTTCGGGAACTAAAGGTGGTAAAGGAGCACGAGACTGACCTCGGGATGCCAGCTCCTGCCATCGCCGGGAAAGATTCCTGGTTGGTCAAGCTTCTTAAGGAGGAGATTTCTTTTGAGACGCTTGCCGAAAGTGAGTTATCTTCTACTCCTTTGCTGCTTTTTCCTCGGACTTACGCTGATGTTTCTCTCCTGTTTCAGATATGGGTGACGACACTGCCGCCTATTACAAGTCCCTCTTCTCCAGCCACGGGGAGAAGGACGATCAGACGAAGAAGGCGGCTTCCCGAAGGCGGAAGTCTACTGGTGCGGGTCCTTCGGGGAAACGGGCAAAGAGAGCTGCTCAGGTTCCTCTAGAAGAAATTTCCGAGGAGACTGCCGAGGAGCCTGGGACAGCCGAAATTCCTGCGCCTGAGGCTGCTGCTTCCGAGGTCCCTCAACCCGACGTCCTTCCTCAAAGTCCTACTGCGTCACAGGCCCTCCTTGATGTAGTGGTAGAAGTACCTTCTGCCGAGGAGCGGCGCAAGCAGAAGGGCAAGGGCATTTCCGCCGAGGAGGCCGAGGACGTTGTTATCGAGGTCCCGCCAGGTTTGTTTCTAGGCAAAGTGTTTTTCCTTTGTTTTTTCTGGAACGGCCTTCGTTTCTGACCTGCTTCTCTTTTTCGCCCGGCAGGGGAGCTACTTACCCCGAACTGGGCTTCCGAGCACGCGGAGGCGAGGGCCCGCCGTGATGCCAAAGTCCCGCAAGGGAAGATACCGAAGGAGCCTTTCTGGACATTCACGGAGGACATGAACTTGTACTCCGGGGACTGTCCTGAAATGGCCAAGCAGATTGCGAAGGGGGTGCTCACCGAGGCCTCCTTCTAGGCTATAGCGGTGGCGCATCCGGAGGATAACACCCTCGCTGCGAAGATCACCGAGCATGCTGCTCAGGTATATCCTTCACAGCTCTTCCCCTTCAATTTTATCCTAAGTGTTTGGCTCTTACTGACCTTGCGTTTGATCTTCTTTGCAGCTGCTGGGGTATGCCGGCTTTCTCCGAGTTCGGGTAGCCAAGCAGACGGCATTCCGAGCTTCGGCCTTAGAAGCCCTAGAAAAGGCGAAAGCGACGTGCTCGGAATTGACCGCCAAGAACCAGCAGCTGGCAAATGCTGCGAAGGAGGAAGCTGCCACCATTCGGGAGGGGTTCCGAAAGGAGAAGGAATTCTTGATGGCGGACTCTTCCCGGAAGATTGCCGACCTCCGTAATGACGTGGCGGGGCTGCTTGCTGCAAACCAAGACCTTCTTCAAGACAAGGCAAGAAAAGAGAATATCATAGTCACGCTCTTGTCTGAGAAGAAAGCCCTTCAAGTCGAGGTCCAGTCTTTAAAGAAGGTGCCGAAGGGGGAGGAGCGGATAAAGGTGCTGGAAGAGGAGGTCGAGGATCTGAAGGACGAGCTCGACGACCTTGAGCTTAAGAAGAACAAGTCTGATCAAATGAACAAGGTCGCGTTTCAGGACGGCTTCTGTCTCGCTCGGCACCAAGTTCTCCAGAGGTTCCCAGGTCTGGACCTCTCTTTTCTAGAGGGTCTAAATATTCCTGGGGGACCTCGGTGGAAATGGTCCAAGATCGAACATCTGAAGCTTCCTCCTTCAATTCCAGCGCGGAAGGTGGCGGAAAAGGGTGGACAAACGAGTGGCTCTCAGGACGCCGGGAACCCTTAGGCTTTTTTAGGGCCCCCCTTTTCCTTCCCTTATTCTGTACTCCTTCTTTGGGCACTTCTTTATTGTAAGGCAGCTTTGCTCTTAATGAAGATTTTTTTTGGCTAAGTGTTTCTTCAAGTTTCTCTATTTCCATTTCCCCGAACGCGTTCGCTCAAGAGACTTCGGAAGACCTGCAATCAAAGGAACTTTTTTACCTTCCTTTGTCCCGAGTGCGTTTACTCAAGAGACATTTGGGAGATTCTGAAAAAACTTGACTAAGTCTTTTTGCAGGCGTCTGTATTTCCAATTTGTCCCGAACATGATCGCTCAAGGGACTCCGGAAAACCTTCAGTCAAATTTTTGCTTTTCCAGATGTCCCGAGCATGTTTGCTCAAGGGACTTCGGAAGATTATCTCTGCATTGGGTATGGCGAGTACTTCTGCGAGATTTTTGTTTTCCATTTTTCCCGAGTATGATGGCTCAAGGGACTTCGGAAAATTCATATCTACGCTTTATCATGGCGAGCTTCATTGCGGAACTCTTTCTTGCACAATTTCTGTACACTTAAGTACTTTTCTCAAGGCCATTCTGTGCAATCATAACTCCTCCGCTTAACCTTAAGCGTAAAACTTTTTTTTTTTTTTTCAAGGCGTCTAAATGCCGAGTGTTCTTCAATTCTACGCCTTTGGCGTCGCCAAGCTTGTACACACCTTTTCGTACTTCGGCGAGAACCGGATAGGGTCCTTCCCAGTTTGGGTGAAATACGCCTTGGGGTGGCCTGCGGGGTGCGAAGTCAGCCTTTCGGAGAACGAGGTCTCCCTTCTTGACTTCTTTTGGCCTGGCTCGTAAGTTTATAGCCACGGCCATTCCTTGCTGGGAAGCTTTTCTTCTCAGTTCGGCATGATGGCCATTTCTCTGTGTTGGGCCACAAGATCGAGATTGGTTCTTAGACCGAGGTCGTTACCATCCTCATCAGTCCGCCAGTACTGAAGGTTGAACTATCTATACTGGGATACTGGCCTCTGTTCCGAAGTCGAGTGAGAAAAGAGTCTCTCCTGTGACTTTTCGGGGGGTCGTTCGGTAACTCCATAATACACTTTGGAGTTCTGCTGGTCATTTCCCCTTGGCTTCCCCTAGTCTCTTTTTCAGGCCATCTTTTATGGTCCTGCTCGATACTTCCACCTGCCCGTTTGCTTTTGGAGGTGAGCTACTGGGGCGAAGTGCATTTTTACTCCGAGGTCGGCGATGAATTCTTGGAATCCTTTGCCTATGAACTGGGATCTGTTACCAGCTAAGTATGCTGAGTCTGCATACGATGTTCTTCCATACGAACTTCAGCACTTCTTTCGTCGAGATAGTTGCCAGTGGTTCTGCCTCTACCCATTTTGAGAAATAGTCCACTGCTACCGCGCAGGATTTCACGCCTCCGAGGTCTATGCCCCAGACCGCGAAGGGCCAAGGATAGTCTACCGAAGTTACCGTTTTCGAGGATGTCCTCTGGATTTTTGCATGTCTCTGGCGAAGTAACACTGCTGCGAGGGCATCAGTTCCAGTGTATGCCTTTGTGGACCTTTTCAAGGATCGTTTCAGTATCCTTTTCAGCCACGCATCTCTCCAGCGGATTCGCATATCCCTGTTGGTATAACTCTTCGCCAATCAAGGAGAATCTTCCGGGGTGTCTTCGCAGTCTTACAACATCGCGGGGGTCTTCGGGGAGCAAATTCTCTGCGAGGTATCCTTTTATTGGATCTTTCCACCCCATTCCCGAGGTCATCCTGCTCATCACTGAGATGGTCGGATGGTCTAGCACCTTGGTATATTTTTTCGAATTCGCCAAGCAATCCGCCTTACTGTCTTTTCGCCGTGGTACATTTCGATCCGTACGGCGTCAGACTCTTGAGTGGGCTTTGCTACTAGCTCATGATATTTTGCCAGGATTGGGTCCTCCGACCCATAATCTCCTGCTGTCTGCCGAACTACCGGCTGGGAATCGCTGTGAGCCTTTAGGTTTCTCACGCCAATCTTTCTCCAGGCCTTCGGGGCCCCTGATAACTACTCCAGCTCCCTGGTGTTCGGACCCCGAGGCTCCGTCTACATGCAAGGTCCATTCTGGCTCACCCTCCTTTGGATCTGGATAGCTCTCCTCGGTAGTGGGTATTTCGGCGATAAAATCTGCCAATGCTTGGGCTTTTATGGCCTTCCGAAGCTCACACATGATTTCGTGCTTGCCCAGCTCTATGCACCACTTGGAGAGCCTTCCCGAATGATCAACTCTCTTCATGACATCCTTTAGTGGCAGACTACTTCGAACGATGACGGGGTGAGCCTGAAAGCATGGTCGCAGCCTTCTCCCTGCAAGCACCAAGGCATATATAGCTTTTTGGAGCAAAGGGTACCTGACTTCGGCGCCGTGCAGGGACTTGCTGTCATAGTAGACCGGCCATTGATTTGGCCCTTCTTCTTTCAGGAGGACCGAGCTCACAGCCTTTTCTGTAACGGCAGGCTGGCCAGGTAGACTTTGAGTTCTTCCCCGGTTTTTTGGCATTCTTTATCCCAAGGATGATCATTCCTTCCGAGATCACCTTCCATTTTTGCTGCCTTAATCTTCTTCGGGGTTTGCGTCGATGCCACTTTCGGGTACCATGTACCCAAGGAACTCTCCCGAGGTCACCTCGAAGATGCAATTTTCAAGTTTTAGGCGGATTTCGAAGGCTCTGAGTTTTTGGAAGGTTTCCTCTAAGTTTGCAACGTGGTAGCCGGGCAGCTCGCTCTTGATTCTCCCCATTTGGTCTTTGAAGACCTTGTTCAGCAACCTCTGGTAGGTGGCTCCTGCATTTTTGAGCCCGAAGGGTGCTTCTCTTCATCTTCGGGGTCCATCCTTATCTAATGGTAGCCACTGAAGGCATCTAGGAAACTTAGCAGCCCGTTTTCAGCAGTTGAATCTACCAGTTGATCAATTGGCGGCAGAGGGTATGAGTCTTTTCGGGTAAGCATCGTTCAAGTTTCTGAAGTCGATGCACATCCGGAGTTTACTGCTACCTTCTTTTGTGGCAATGACCACTTTGTTCAACCATTCGGGGTACTTGACCTCCCTGACCACTTCAGCATCTAGGAGACGCTGGACTTCGGTTTTGACAAGGTTGCTTTTGTGGGGTGAGATGCTTCGTTTCTTTTGCCGGGCAGGCGTTGCTTCCGGACTTACTTTGAGGCTGTGATGTACTATGCCAGGGTTCACCCTTGGCATATCTTTCGGCGAGTGGGCAAACAGATCTTTATTTTCCAGCAGAAAGGATACAAATTTTTTCCTTGTCACCTTCGGCCAAGCTCTTCCCTATTCGGGCAGATTGTCCTGGGACAAGATCTACTGCTTCCGTTTCTGCTTTGGCGAGATTTTCTTCTTTGCCTTTTTCTGTCGCCTTTGCCTCCATTGTTTGCGCCAGGTCTATGAAGACCTTTCTTACCTCGGCTTGGTCTATGAAGACCTCTGCATCTCCATCCTCGGTGGCGAATGCGACAGTCAAGTACTTCACATTCGGGCGAATATGCAGGTTCCCCCTTGTCTGTCTTCCAAGGATGACGTTGTACGAGGATGGGACGTTCACGACGATGAATCTCGCCCTTGTGGATGCGTACAATTCATCTGCTCCGCTTACCGAAGTCCCTTTCATCGTCAACGGGAGATTGATCTATCCGAGGAGGGAAAGTTCGGATGGTCCAACCCCAAAAGTGGGTGAGGTGGCAGGCTTTAGTTCGCTGCTGGAGATGCCCAAGCTCGGCAGCAGCTGCGAGAATAAGACGTCAGCTTTTAAGCCATCAAGCAACACTCTTTTGTCGCCTCAGTTTCCTATCCTTGCCGTGATCAGCAGCGGATCATCGTGGGGGAAGGCGTCGGTGGGGCTATATTTGCGAGCCAGTTTCTTTGATGGATTTTGGTACTCCATGACTGTAATTTCTCTGGCTTTCCGCTTTCTTTCCGAGGATGGTAGCCCCGTGGTAATGGTTTGGATAACCCCTGCTGGAGGTGGAGGGCGACTTTTTTGGACTTCAACTTCTCACTTGTCGGAGTCATAGTCCTCATCTTCGGCCATATGTTCCTCCATTTTTCTGTCTTTCGGGGGTGGCATCCTCAGATATTTTCGAAGTTGGCCCTGTTTGATCAGTGACTCTATGTACTTCTTCAGCTGGAAGCAATCTTCGGTGTCATGGCCGTGGTCGCGGTGAAACTGGCCAAACTTCTTGTCATTCTTTCTGTTATCGGCGGCCATGGGAATGTTGGTTCGTGAAGTGCCCAATGCTGTGAAACTTTGAGGTTTCTTTCCTCGCATCCTCCAAAGTCATCCTGCGTGATCGGTTGGATGACGAGCTTGTTGACTGGCCTCTTCGGCGCGGGGTTGATCAGGCTTCGGCCCAGCCATTCTTAGTTCTTCGGCGGTCATGTGCTGTTCTGCTCTTCGGTAAAATTCTCCGAGGGTCTCCGGGGGGTCCTTTGAGAACTCGTAGAACAGCTGTGAGTCTCGTTGAAGGCCTCGCGTCATGGCGAGCATACGGATTCCGGGTCTAAAGTCTGGGACGCTCAGAGCTTCCCTGTTGAATCTTTCGACATAGTCTCGGATGGTTTCTCCGTTCCTCTGCTCTATGTCGAACATCTGCACGGGCATCTTCGCCGTAGGTCGGCTCCCGATGAACTGCTGGGTGAAGGCTGTGGACAACTCCTGGAACTTAGTGATGGTTCCGGAAGGCAAAGAATTGTACCATGCCGTGGCTGGTCCTGTGAGGGTGACTTCGAAGCACTTGCACATGGTAGCGTCGTCAGCACCGTGCATTATCATGCTGTGTCTGTACTTCGTCAGATGGGCCTGTGGATCAGTACGACCATCATAAATCTCTAACCGAGGTACTCTGAAGTCACCTGGCATGGCTGCCTCAACGACGGCCTGAGTGAAAGGGGGGTCATCTTCGCAGGATGTTGCCGAGGGTCTGGCCCAGACGGATTTTCTGGCCACTTGTTTTTCCACTTTGTCCAGCCGTGCCAGTATCCACTCCATCAGCACTGTGGCGCTAGGGCCTTCTTCAGGGAATGGAGATCGTCGGCGCCTCTTTGGGGTGTGAGTTCGGCGCGGAGGGGGCAAGGGCCTCGCCTCAGGCGACGAACTGCTTCGCTGCGAGACTCTCGGTCGCTTAGACCCGGTTTGTCCCACAGGCCGTTTCCCGAGGGCTATATCTTCTGTGGATGATTCTTCGCGAGGGTCTACACTCCCCGAACTACGATGTCTGGACTTGGGGCTTTTCTCCCGAGGGCGTGCCGATGAGGGGGGTTTCTGGGCCTGTGCTTGCTGTGGCCACCTTCGGTCGATCCGCTGGGTCATTTCAGACACGACCGAACGCTGAAAGTCTCTCAAGAAGCTCATGGTGATTACCAGAGGGCGGTCTTCCTCAGGCGCAGAAGTCCCTGGGAGTGTTTGCTCAGCAGCCGGTTGTGTCTCAGGCGCGGACGGGGACCTCGGGAGCCCCTTGTCCTTAGAACGCCGAGTCTCAACGACAGCGATCTCAGAGTGGGTTCCCACAGACGGCGCCAAATGATGGCCAGGGGCCTTATCGTTTATAGTCATGGTGACTGGTGGAGAGACTTCTGGGATGAAGAACGCCTGGTGGACTGGACCGCCCCGGGGAGAGTGCCTGAAAGCTCAGAAGCAAAAGGTTAGGAGGCCCCCGGAATGTTTTTCCGGGGGGGGAGCCTCCGATGCCCAAGTCAGTGGTGGCTGAGAGAAAGGCAGAGAAAATAGCACAAAGGGCTGAGGAGTTTTGCCTGGTAATGGGAGCCGTATTTTGCCAGCCAACCGTCCTCCTGTCTGGTGTTAACTCCTAGTTTTTATAGGAGTGCCTAGCCCGTTCAGATCACGACACGTGTTCGGTCGGATGTTCCTGACTTTCTGGGCATAGGAGACAGATAGTAGGTTACCTTGAGCCATGTGCTGAGGCGGGCCATGATGTGATTTTAATGGCGTCAGCGTGGCAGAGCGCCTTTTGAGGCGGATTGTGGCGTCTGTGATTGGATGTGTCAGAGGCTTCCTTAAATGCTTCCGTAAATCTCCTGCCGTACTCCCGAGGTCCCTGGGTGAGGTCGTCCTTTGGTTCGGACAGAGCCTCTTCGGGAAACAAGCCCCGAGTTCGGGGGTTCCCAGCTTCAGGGAGTTCCGCCTTCGGGGATATCATGTTCGGCTCGCTATGTCTGCTGCCACTTTTCCGAAGGCGATTTGCTCACGACCCTGGGGGGGCGAGTAGTGTCCTGGCGTGCCGGGCTCGGAGCTCTTCGGCTATCTCCCGAGGTGCTTGATCACACCTTTTCCCGGGTAGCGCCAGCTTCTTCTGGCCATTCTTGTGGCAGGGAGTTCGGCCAGATAGAGGCGATAGCGTTTGGCTATCACTACCAACTTTAGGTATAGACAATTCAACTAACTCATGCTACCAAATTTAGAAACAACATAATTCGAACAGGTTCTAAAAGGTGATTAAAGTATTCACTTTGATACATGACTAGTCTTTTGAAAACTCATGCACTTTAAGGGGCCTTTTTGGTGAGTAGGAAATGGCCTCGATATCTTAATCTAGCAAGATAACTAGCTACCTGGAAAACATACTAAACCTTTAATAGCCACTGTCTCAAGTACAAAACACTGAAAGATGTGGCATCTAATCAATCATACGAAGGTCTGATATTGGAAGTACAATATCATTGATGTGTTGCTTCACCCTTCTAATGCCTAGCTGGTGAAGTCGATCCCATTGATCCCCAGATTCCAAAAGGATGTGCTAACTTGGGGAATGTGCGATAACGGTTAATTTAAAGTTAAATCAGCCCACTATCTCACTTCCGAATGCATATATGGGCAAGATCCTCTAATAAGGTCAGACTTTTAGGTGTAGATGTGAAGCTTGGCATTGCCTCCATGAGTACACATGTTCTTTTGGCACTTTTGTCATAAAGCTTTTATGACTATAATTAATCTCCAAAAGAGGCGCATAAACATTGAGCTTATGGGCCCAGTTTGTGGTGACCATAATGAGTCAGTGGTGCACTTGATCTTCAAGTGCTCATTTTCGATTTCAATCAGTCAAGTGTTAGGGCTTGCATTGCTGAATGTGAACGGGAGATGGTAAAAAGACTTACAAGTAAGTTTGGCTAGAAATGATGACTAGGCTTTACTATTTGCTATTTTTGTGTGGTTTGTGTGGCATAATTACAATAAGGTCATTCACGAAAGTTATTATCAAAGGCTGATTAAAGTTGCTCAAGCCATTTCAAATTGGGTCGATCACTAGAAGGCAGAAGTCAGAACATCTTTGATGTTAGTGTTATGTTCAAATGCCAATCATGAGATGGTTATATTTTTCACATTAAGTCATGATATTTTATTGAGGCATTAATCCAGTGATTGTGTTTGTTGTTTTATTTCCGTGTGATATAATCAAACATAATTACAACTCTAGAATATTAGTATTCTTAAACATTTCTGGTATAGTTTTATTGTGGAGTAAGTTGCAATAATACATAAAAGACTAGCATGTGTCGAGGCTAATATAAGATATGTAGTCTACATATGGGTACAAATTGGAGAACTTGTGCACTAGACCGATCCACCATGAGAACGCTACATGAATCATTATATGAGTGTTATAAGTGATTCTCGCAATGATCATGGTATATGTAATCCTTTAACCTAAGGTCACCAAAGTTCCCTACATGTGAGTAACATACTTTGATACTTCCATTTGTTGCTCATAACTGAGTGAACATGAAGGTAGTCATTGGGTATGTCACATATCATGCAAAGGGTTGTATATGATCAAGATGAGATTTATCTCTCTTATGTAACGAGAATGATATCTTTAGGCGCCTTGATTGAGTGAAAATTAGGAAATACATTGCCATACTAGGATGAATTGGTATGGGATATCAATGTCATCGGTTTTAGTCAGTTTACTCAATAATCAAGAAGCTTTAGATTGGGTTGTACGAGAATGAAACATTCCATGTTGATGGTCCAAGACATCTTCAATGTACGACATGTTTGGCCTCCAAAAGGACTTCGCCTAAGTGATATCTACAGCACTTCAAGAACGAGGGTTAAGCAGTTCCTCGGAATGTTTTCCGGGAAGTGACCTCCAATGCCTAAGTTAGTAAATGAAGGAGAGATCACTGATAGTAGAAAGCGGAAAGAATGTGTCTCGCATGTATTACTTAGGAGCTTCCCAAACATTTATAGGGAGCTTGGCTAGAGAGGCGTTTTGCCTGAGTTCAAAGGATTAAGGCACGTGTTCGGTTGGATTATAAGAACCTTCGATCTGTACCTTGGGAAGAGTGCCCCCAGCTGGCATACACAGTTATACTTGGTTACCATTCAGAGAACGTGTGGGTGATTTCTGTCAGTGGTCCCTAGACTAGGCCTTTGTTGTTTTCCTTTAGAGGTCCTTAAAGGGGCTTGTCGAAGGAAAAATTATGTTCAGGAGATGTACATGATGCCAAAGGTGGCAGGCTGTCTTTTTGAAGTCGGTTAGGTTATCATCTAAGGGTGGTAGGTCAACCTTCCAGAGTTTGGCTGGGTTGCAAACTGAAAGTGGTTATACGCCTTTTTCCAAGGTTGGTCGTGTTACCTTCCGAGGGTGGTGTTGACCATTTTTCCGAGGTTGGTCGTGTTATCTTCCAAGGGTGGTGTCGAACACTTTTCCAAAGTTGGTCGTGTTACCTTTCGAGGGTGGTGTCGACCACTTATCTAAAGGTCTTCTGGATGATAGCCTTTTGGCTATCACATGTCTCGTGCTTGGTTTTGATATCTTGGACAATGGGACAAAGACATATACAAATAATGATTATAGAGGTTTAGTTGAATCACCAACTATCATGTCACTTAAATAGCAATGATATATTGTTAGACACCGCCCATTGTTTATGATCATAAATTTGATTTATGATGATTGCCAATGTGATAAGAGCCTATTGGGCCGCGTACTAGAACCAATTGGATTATTTGAGTGCATGGGCCAAATTGTTTGGCTTTGGTTTGATGATAATTTTGGATTAATAATTGGCCTAAAGGTTGACCCATTATAAAGTCTGAAATTAAACTTAATTGGATTAAGGTTTTGAAACCCATTAGGCTTGGGAGTTAAGCCTCACTATATATACATCATATAGTGAGAATTTTCACAGCTCTGGCCCTAGCCTCCCAAAGGACAAAATCAAAAGGGTTCTAAAAGGTTCCAACCACATTCTCCTCTTGTCTTTCCTTGGAGAATGCAAGTTAGCACTGCGGACATAAAAGGAACACACCTGTAGAAACATGGTGGAGGCATGGTGATCCAAAAGGTTTACGTGGATACCATAGAGAGCTTAACACGTCAACTGTTTAAGTTTATTATTCGACTCAACAATTAGGTGAAAGATCCTAGCCAACTAGGTATAAAAAATTTCGAACACCCGATTTACACTGTTTCACTTAGATCCTGGGGGGTTTCGGTTAGTTTCCACTATATTTGTTCGATGCCCAAAACACTACATTTGCATACTGCTAATGCGCAACACTATAGGACCCAAGCTTGGCATCCTTCCCTGAGCAGGTACTTGAAAATAAATTTGGATGTGGCACTTGATACTAAGAATAACAAGAAAATTGTTGGGGTAATATGTAAGGATGTGGGCGGTGCCAAGGATGTGGGTGGTGCCATGCTTTTAGCATTGTTAGTTGGCATGCATTATTCTAGACAGAATGGCAAGTGCTTGGACGCCTTAGGAATTCTATGGGAAATCAAGAAGGCTAGAAGACATGAAGTTGAGCATGTTGAGATTAAATCTGATTCACTAGTTCTTATTTCTAAACTTCAAAAGGGAGTGTCACTTTCTTTCTTTTACTTCGGAGCCCTCATAGACGAGGTCCACACTTTAGGTAGTTGCTTTTTAGATTGCTCTTTTTCTTTTGTTAATAATTTTTCAAACAAAGCAACCCATTTCTTAGCTGGGAAAGGCCTTTATTTTGATGGAAGGGTGGCTTAGGAGACCCCCTTTCGGGATTGGTTATTGTCTTCTTTGGTTTAATTTATGATATAATCTTTATTGTAAAAAAAAAAAAAGAAAGAAAACTCATGCACTTGATGTTGAAGACACAATTCAGGTTTGAAACTTCTCCCCGAACTTACGTTGTAATAACAAGTATTTTTGTATCAAATGTGATTTGATACCTTCTAGGATTTAGAAAACAAACACTCCAACTCCTAACTCTTCAAGTACTCTTTAATACCCTTCCTTGTAAATGATTCTGAGTATTAAGGGTAAAAAAAATCATGCACTCAATTGGGAAACTCAAAACATTGGGGAAGTGCTTTATAATAATTATTATTATTATTTGAGAAACCATATATTTTATGATTTTTTATTTTTGAATATAAAAACATGAAAATTTCATTAACATTAATTTTTTTGGAAAAAATTCTAAATTAGTTTTTTTTAATGAATAGCAAATAAGAGAAAATTAAATTAATTAGAAACCAATTACATAAAGAAACCCCACTAAGCAGGTTGCTTGAGGAGACAGAACCTGCACAACCTCAACTGCACTCTTAACAAAATACAGAGATAATGATGCCACCAATTTGTTGACCTCTGTAGCGCACCTACCATCTTATGTCAGCCGGTTGAATTCAATATTGCAAGCATCGGGTTATGGGGAACTTTCTACAATACCCGCGGGTACCAATGCCCCCCTAATCATAACCGTTGATCTCGGCTTGGCAGAGAAACGGGAAATCGTGTGACTGGGATAACAGGTGAGGGAGGGGAAAGAAAAAAAGTGATAAAAAATTTTAAAATACAATAAATATTTCTAAAAAGTAAAAAAAATTAAAAAGTGAAATTTCTTTTAAAAAAATGATTAACTGTAAAAAAAAGTGATAAAATTTAAAAAAGTAAGAAATGTTAAAAAAAGGGTAAATTTTTTTAAAAACCTATTAAAAATAAAAAAAGTGATAAATAATTATCAAATGTAATAAATAATTTTTTATTTGCCTTTTAAAAATATTTGTCAATTTTTTAACATTTATCACATTTTTTTATCACTTTTTTATACATTTAATCACTTTTTTTTTTAATTTTATCATTTTTTTGTACATTTAATCGCTTTTTCTTACAGTTTATCGCTAAAGTTACCTTCGTTGTGACCGGGTCATGTTCAAGGTACCTTAGATGTGACCCAGTCACTTTGAAGGTAACCGAAAAATGTAACCAGGTCACGTCGAAGGTACCTTCGTTGTGACCGGGTCACTTTGAAGATAACCTAAAAAAGTGACCGGGTCACCTCGAAGGTACCTTCATTGGGACCGAGTCATGTTTAAGGTAACCTTCGATGTGACTTGGTCACATTTTTAGGTTACCTTCAATGTGACCTGGTCACAACGAAGGTACCTTTGATGTGACCCAGTCACTTTTTTAGGTTACCTTAAACGTGACCCGGTCACAATAAAAGTACCTTCGAGGTGACCCGGTCACTTTTTAGGTTACCTTAAATGTGACCCGGTCACAACGAAGGTACCTTCAAGGTGACTCGGTCACTTTTTTAGTTACCTTCAAAGTGACCCAGTCACAACGAATGTACCTTCAAGGTGACCCGGTCACATTTTTAGGTTACCTTCAAAGTGACCGGGTCACAACGAAGGTACCTTTGAGATGACCCGGTAACATTTTTAGGTTACCTTCCAAGTGACCCGGTCACAATGAAGGTATCTTGGAGGTGACCCGGTCACATTTTTAGGTTACCTTTAAAGTGACCCGGTCACAACGAAGGTACCTTCCACGTGACCCGGTCATAACAAAGGTACCTTCAACGTGACCCGGTCACATTTTTAGGTTACCTTCAAAGTGACCGGGTCACAATGAAGGTACATTCGACGTGACCCGGTCACATTTTTAGGTTACCTTCAAAGTGACCCGGTCACAATGAAGGTACCTTGAAGGTGACCCGGTCACATTTTTAGGGTACCTTCAACGTGACCCGGTCTCAACGAAGGTACCTTCGAGGTGACCCGGTCACATTTTTAGGCTACCTTCAAGGTGACCCGGTCACACCTAAAGTACCTTCAACGTGACCCGGTCACATTTTTAGGTTTCCTTAAATGTGACCCGGTCACACCCAAGTTACCTTCAACGTGACCCGGTCACTTTTTAGTTTACCTTCAGTGATATTCAGTGATAAAATGTAACAAAAAGCGATTAAATATAAAAAAAGGTGATAAAATTTTAAAAAAAAGAGATTAAATGTATAAAAAAGTGATAAAATAAAGAAAATATGTTAAATATTAAAAAATTGGTAAATATTATTAAAAGGCAAATAAAAATTGAAAAATTGAAAAATAATTTAAAATTTTGATTAAATAAAAAAAGTGATAAAAAACTAAAAAAAGGAATCCTTTTTTTAGAAAATCAATGAAATAAATAAAAATCGATTAAAACTACAAAAAGTTATTAAAGATAAAAAAATGATAAAATATAAACCAACCTGATAAATATTAAAAAATGGGAAATATTTAATCACTGTTTTTTATATTTGCTAATTTTTTTAAGAATTATTTCCCCTTTTTTCAATTTTAATTAGTTTTTTATTTTTAATCACTTTTTTATTATATTTTTCAAATTTTTTTATGTTATTTCGCTCATTCTTTTTCTCACTCCCGTTTTTTATATTTAGGGAATTGTATACGTTTGGTATCAATGTTTAAGCATCCATAAAATTTTTTATTTATATTTTATCAGTTTTTATATATGTAATCACTTTTTTATATATTTTTTTGCCTTTTGAATTTTTTTTTTCACTTTCCCCATTACTAAGCGCTTTGTTTCTAATTTCATTCATTTTTTTAATTTTAAGCACTTTTTAATTTTTAATTGCTTTTTTTCATTTTAAATCACTTTTTTTGTTTTCCAAACACTTTTTTTACTTTTTTATCATTTTTTCATTTTCTTCTATTTAATAACATTTTAAATCACCTTTTTTTCCAAACACCTTTTTTTTTCTCCAAACGCTTTTTTTTTTACTTTTTTTTTAATTTTAATATATTTAATAACATTTTCAATCGGTTTTTAAAATTTTAATCGCTTTTTAAAATTTTTAATGTTTTTTTAAAATTTCTAATCACTTTTCTAAATTTTTAATCTCTTTTTAAAATTTATAAACGTTTTTTAAATTTTTAATAGCTTTTTTGAATTTTTAATTGCATTTTTAAATTTTTAATCACTTTTTTTAAATTTTTAAACACTTTTTTTAATTTTTAATCTTTTTTTCCTAACACTTTTTTTTTCTCCAAACGCTTTTTTTTTTCAAACGCTTTTTCCACTTTTTAATCACTTTTTTTTTCTTATATTTAATCCCATTTTTAATCATTTTTTTTCCAAACGCTTATTTTTTTCTCCAAATGCTTTTATTTATTTCCGAACGCTAAATGTTTTTCCAAATCGATATAAAACTAAAATAAAGTGAATTTTTTTCAAAAAAGTGATAATTTATTCAAAAAAGTGATTAAATATATTTAAAAAGTGATTAAATATAAAAGAAGTGATAAAATATATATATATATATATATATATATATATATATATATATATATATATATATATATATATATATATATATATAAGTGATAAATGTTAAAAAATTAGCTATTAAAAAAAAAGTGATAAATAATTCTAAAATGTAATAAATAATTTAAACAAATGATTAAAAAAAAGTGATAAAAAACTAAAAATATTGGAAATTTTTTCAAAAAAGTGATTAAATAAAAAAATGAGTAAAACTAAAAAAATCCAAATTTTCTTCAAAAAAATGATACTTATTTATTTCAAAAAAGTGATTAAATTTATAAAAAAATTGATTACATCTAAGTTATACTTATTTATTTTAATAAAATATAAATTCATTTTCCTAAATTAATTTACGTTAACTTAATTTATTGTAGTTCACTTAAAATTTTAGGTATCAATGTTGTAATTTTAACATTTACCTGCTAATATCATTAAATTTACTAAATATGAAAATAACCTATAAACTCAAAACTTAACTTTATCCCTAAACCCAACTTTATTTTTCCAAACGCTTTTTTTTTCCAAATGCCTTTTTCTTTTTCCAAACGCTTTTCTTACGTTTTTAATCACTTTTTTATTTTCTTATATTTAATAACAATTTTAATCGCATTTTTTAATTTTTAAATCGCTTTTTTTTCCCAATGGCTTTTTTTTATTTCCAAATGCCTTTTTTTTCCTAAACGATTTTTTTACTTTTCTAACACTTTTTTCATTTTTTTCATATTCAATAACATTTTTTATATTTAATCGGTTTTCAAATTTTTTTATCACATTTTCGGTAACTGCTCGTTTTTTTAAAATACCCTAACATACTGTCTCCTTCTCTCACTTCATACATATACATTCCCTTAAATATAAACTATCCAATATATTTACCAGTAAATTTATCAATTAAAATGTAAATATGACAATAAATTTACTAACATAACAGTAAATTTGGCACTTAAATTCGAAATAATAAAATTACAGTAAAATATAAACTCACTAGATGCTCTGGATGAGAAACGTGAGACTCTGGTTCAAAGTAGATAGTTGTTGAAGGAAGAAATTTTTTTCGAGGAGTCAGTCTCTTGATCATTGATGTCCTGAAATCGCATGACAATTGCTTAATATAATCACCGGCACCATTGTGAGACATTGTTTGCTTCTGTATGAAACGCAGAAATAAGGAAATTGAGGAGTGGGAAAAGATGTAACTTGCTGTAATTGTAAAAAATGAGGAAGATTAAATAATGTTGTTATAGGATAGGTAATAAATGATGAAGTTAAAAAGTTAGATAGTAAAATTTATTAATTGTAAATCCTCTTTTCAAAAATATTATCGCTTTTTTCAATTATATCACTTTCTTGATTGTAATCGCTTTTGTTTAAGATGTATATGTGACCGGGTCACCTCGAAGATTACCTTGGTAGTTATCGGGTCACTTTTGAGGTAACCTAAAAATATGATCGGGTAATTTTGAAAGTACCTTCGTTGTAACCGGGTCACTTTAAATGTACCTTCATTGTGACCGGGTCACTTTGAAGCCAACCTAAATATGTGACCGGGTCACTTTGAAGGTAACCTAAAAATGTTTGTTTTTTTAGTTTTTTTATCACTTTTTTTTTATTTAATCAAAATTTTAAATTATTCATTGCATTTCAAAATTATTTATCACTATTTCAGTTTTTATTTACCTTTTAAAAATATTTACCAATTTTTTAACATTTATCACATTTTCTTTATTTTATCGCTTTTTTATACATTTAATCACCTTTTTTAAAATTTTATCATTTTTTTAAACATTTAATCACTTTTTCTTACATTTTATCGCTAAAGTTACCTTCGTTGTGACCAGGTCACGTTGAAGGTAACCTAAATAAATGACCGGGTTACGTTGAAGGTGCCTTGGGTGTTACTGGGTCACATCGAAGGTAACCTAAAAATGTGACCGGGTCACCTCGAAGGTACCTTCGTTGTGACCGGGTCACGTTGAATGTAACCTAAACAAGGGACCGGGTTACATTGAAGGTGCCTTGGGTGTTACCGGGTCACATCGAAGATAACCTAAAAATGTGACCGGGTCACCTCGAAGGTACCTTCGTTGTGACTGGGTCTTCGAGGTGACCCGGTCACATTGAAGGTAACCTAAAAATGTGACCGGGTCACCTCAAAGGTACCTTCGCTGTGACCGCGTCACATTGAAGGTAACCTAAAAATGTGACCGGGTCACGTTGAAGGTACCTTCGTTGTGACCGGGTCACATTGAAGGT
Organism: Aquilaria yunnanensis; assembly: GCA_039654915.1. NCBI lineage: Eukaryota > Viridiplantae > Streptophyta > Magnoliopsida > Malvales > Thymelaeaceae > Aquilaria > Aquilaria yunnanensis. The sequence continues at coordinate 91,853,145 of CM077596.1, read as the reverse complement.
AACCTAAAAATGTGACCGAGTCACCTTGAAGGTACCTTCGTTGTGACAGGGTCACATTGAAGATAACCTAAAAATGTGACCGGGTCACCTCGAAGATACCTTTGCCGTGACCGGGTCACATTTTTAGGTTACCTTCAAAGTGACCCGGTCACAACGAAGGTACCTTCAACGTGACCCGGTCACATTTTTAGGTTACCTTCAATGTGACCCGGTCACAGCGAATATACTTTTGAGGTGACCCGGTCACATTTTTAGGTTACTTTCAATGTGACCCGGTCACAACGAAGGTACCTTCGAGGTGACCCGGTCACATTTTTAGGTTACCTTCGATGTGACCCGGTAACACCCAAGGCACCTTCAACGTAACCCGGTCCCTTATTTAGGTTACATTCAACGTGACCCGGTCACAACGAAGGTAACTTCAGCGATAAAATGTAAGAAAAATCGATTAAATATTTAAAAAAGTGATAAAATTTAAAAAAAGGAGATCAAATGTATAAAAAAGAGATAAAATAAAGAAAATGTGATAAATGTTAAAAAGTTGGTAAATATTTTTATAAGGTAAATAAAAACTGAAAAAGTGATAAATAATTTTAAAATGCAATAAATAATTTAAAAAATTGATTAAATAAAAAAAGTGATAAAAAAATTTAAAAAGCAAATATTTTTTTAAAAATCAATTAAATAAATAAAAAGCGATTAAAACTACAAAAAGTGATTAAATATAAAAAAAATGATAAAATATAAAAAAACATGATAAATCTTAAAAAATGGGAAATATTTTTAAAAAGTGATTAAAAACAAAAAAAAGTGATAAAAATTCTAAAATGCAATAAATATTTTTTTTACTAAGTTGATCAATATACATAGATTTTATATTTTGAGAATCATTGATATATGTATAAAAAAGTATTTTATTTGGTATATTATTCAGCAATTAATTTTTTTTTGTACCCAATAACATATATTCTCTTATTTTTTTTCCTCTCATTTCTCCCCTTTCCCCATTTTTTATTTTTCCTATTTTTTCTTCTCTCTCTTCCCTCCTATAAACGCTTTTTCTTTTTTTTTTTTCCTTTCTATTTTCTTCTCTCCTCTCGCCTCTCTCTTTTTTCTTTTATTTTTGCCGAGGCTGGTCTGCCTGTCTATATTCTTCTTTCTCCTCCCTCTTCTGTCTTTTTCTTTTTCTTTTTCTCTCCCCTAACCGGCTTGCCCTGTCCCCCGTTTCCATCAACCAAAATGGACGGCTAAGATTGGGAGGTACCATTACCCCCTTTTCTTGGGTGGGTATTATAGATTGTTCCGGGTTATGGCACATAACAGATGAAAAATAAAATAAAATAATATACCATAATTAAATGAGGATGAATTCACCCTTATCCTTTACGGTTTTAAATTAATTGGTAAAGTCTTGTAAGGGATCTACTGGTACCAGCTGAAACATCGGAAGGCACTTTGATCGGACCGAATACCATGTCCTTGCCCATTTAGGGAATGACGTCGCCTTGTTGATGCATTTGCAAAACGTCTAGCAATTTTGCTGGTTTTCAGGTTAAGTCGACTGGAGTATAGGTGATAAATTGGAGACTAGTGTTGTGCCTGCATATATAGCACTTCCTAGAAAGGAAGAAGCTTCTACTTTTCTATGTAGGTTTTTCTTTTAAGCACTTTTGGAAGATTGTAACTTGAAGATTTCTTCCTAGAGTCTTGGAGTTGGAGATCAAGGCTTAGGCGTTGATTTGGCTTTTTGATTCATTTTCCTTGTTTTTTTTTCCAACATGTTCGTGTGGATATTGTAAACTTAGATTTGTTTATGGTGGCAATGAGTATGGAGTAGACTTCTCTTCTTTCTATAGTATAGCTCTCAACTTGCTTCGTGAATGTTTTGATTGAGGTGTTTGGCTTGTTAGCAATAGATTGTTGCTTTACCTTTGTGCTTGCTTCTTTGGTGTGTGAAATTGACTCACACACACATAAATTTTTTGTTCATCCTTGTGTAAAGGGAAATTAGAGATGGAAAAGAGGGTTGCATAGAGGGTTAGACAGACTAGAACTTTCTAACTTAACCCACTAGGAGATATAGAGTTTACTTTTTTTTATCAGCAATGAAAAATTTTTATTAAAAATCAAAACATACAAGATTCATCTTAGGGAAGAAGATGAAGATACAAGGACCCTAAATCCAAGAGCCCAACCACTAAAAAAGAACACAAATTCAGCTTGGGTCGAAAAAAATAAAGCCACACCTAGGCCCAAAAGAGAAGCCTACGTTATGGTTTTTAAATGGCTAAACTCCATCAATCGTTCCTAAACTATATCCTATATTGCTTAATGATTCCAAAACTATCAAATGTTATACCAATCATTCTCAAACTATTTAATTATTGTTGTCTCGTCCTACCGTCCATCACATTGTTAAGTGTTAAGGCTGGATGAAAATGTGACGCTTCATTAGCAGCCACACAATTTTTCATAGCTACATCAGCGGCCATGTTATTTTTCAATCCATACTAATTATTGTGATAGACGACAGGACAAACCAACAACAATAAAATAGTTTGAAGATGATTGATGCAATATTTGATAATTCGAAGATGATTAGGCAATATGAGATATAGTTTAAGAACGATAGACAAAGTTTAACCTTTTTAAATTTGTACTATACTAGCTGGTATATACCGTCGGGTTTGAAATGGTATGGGACATCTGGAATAAAAGGTTGTCCCATGTATCAGACTGTACTAGGTGTATTGGCCAACTCACCCCGTACTGGTCATACTCTCTTGAAGGGGTGAAGCTAAGATGAGGCTCGAGTGTGTCTTACCCCCCACCCTTAATATTTTTCTTAATTATATATATATGATTTATATTTTATGAATTATTTTAGAAAATTAAATAGTAAGAATATATATATATATATATATATATATATATATATATATATATATATATATATATATATATATATATATATATATATATATATAATAACATATATAGTAAAGAAAATAAAAAATACTGACTTTGGCTTTTTCATGTAAAAATTTATACCCAATATTAATGTATTAGCCTCATTTTTTAATTGTAGTTCAAAATCAAATTAGTTTTTGGATTTTTATTGCAAAATTGGAATTGGCTTATGATGTGAGGAAAAGATAAATTGTCATATTGGCTCATATATAAAAGCCACATAATTAGCTTTATTTTTGGGGCATAAGAATTAAGATTGAGACAATGCACAAAATAACAAGAAAAAGAAAGAGCTTGTGGCAACAAAGTTGTCAAGCATCACGTAGTACTTTTTTTTTCTTTTGTGATTTTTTAACTTGTATACTTATCAATTTTATCTAATAGAATTGATAGTGATTTTTTTAGTTGTCCAAATAGTACAGAATCTCTATTGTTGTGCTTGACAAAAAAGAGTATCACTGATGCCACAAAAATTTTTGTGAGTCAAAACTTGTAATTGCAATTTCTTCATAATGCACGACGCCTACCACCCAATTTTCATGATTTACTTTTTTAAGTTTTTTTATTTCTTTATATTTTTATTTTTTATTATTGACTTCAGTAAATTTCATGCTAAAATTACTATATGACTATGAAAATTGAAATTAGTAAGCTAAATATGTTTAGTTGCATGGCTTGAATTATAGCTGAATAAATATATATATATAATATTAAAAATTCTTAAATCCCACCTCGCCCAATCTAAAATCTTGCCTCGGTCCCTGTTGTCTTGGTACCAATCAAATGTAAGGCCTCGTTTGACATTAACGTCAGCGATTAGTGTTAAAGTTTTGAAAAAGCTATCTAATGGTAGCTTTTAGCTTTTAGCTTCAGCATTTTCATCTCAACTATCAAAATAAATTATCTAAAACTCTAACGCTGATGACAGAAGCTGTTCCCAAACAGGGCCTAAGTATGTGTAACTGATTACTTTTACGACAAATATTTACTATTTTTTGAAACAAAATTTGTACTTTTATTTTTTTCATACCTTAAAAATAATGGTTTAAATATATATATATATATAGTAGAATATTTATATAATAAAAACTCTTAATTAATCTACATACATATAATCTAGACCTAAATACCCCTTTAGCCTTTGAACTCGGCTGACAAGGACATTTTCCCCCTAAACTTTAACTTTATCCAACTCAGCTCCTAAACTTGCTTAAATGCGTCAGTCAACCCCTTTTTCTCATGGTGTTCGTCATGAGATGGATGGAAGTAGACGCAATTTACCCAATTTTTGGCATCCCTTCTATTGACCCTTGACCGCCAAGGCACCACCCAATATCGATTTCACCATTGCGGCATCGACGAGGTGTTTGGTGTTCTAGGAGTTCCAGGCCTCCGAAGCGAAGGGGCACCTTTGATCTAGGAAATGGATGATTAGCGTGATAATGAGGACGAGCACTCAAAGGACTACTCTGCGGCAGCTAGCATGTAATCAGAATCAGATACGTGTTTAAGAACGGCAAATATGTGGTTGGGGCCATTTTTCTACTGTTTGGCTCTCTTAGGCACTCAATAGGCGGAGAGCATAGCCTTGGCTCTATTCCTATTTCTTGCTCAAAGAGTAGTTGATTTTATCAGATAGTTGTAAAACTAATGTCATTTTAAGACTTAGGGTCAGTTTTATTGGATGTATCAGGAGAAGGTAGAGATGTCTAATGAGGATTGTAGCTTGTTTGTAATGTTTATAAGATCAAGATAAATCAGTAAAATATCAGGAAGCTTAGGATATATTATGTTATTTTTTCCATATCTCATTATACTATAAAATAATTCCACATTTACTCCCTATAGTTCTTATGAAGTTATATTTGTAACCTTAAATATTTGCATGAGTCATCAAACCGCATGTTTTGTCCTCTCTCATGGTTGTAGCAGGCGAAGACGAACAACATCAATGAGACGTTTATCACGTGACTTACACATGGAAATCAAAGGGGTTGACCGACCAACTTAACAAAGTTTAGGGGCTAAGTTAGACCGAGTTGAAGTTCAAGGAGATAAATGTCCTGGTCAACTGAATTAAAGGCCCAAAGGGGTATTTAAGCCAATAATATGCACTTTACACTCTTACAATCTCAAATTTTGGTATGTTCCATGTGTTGATATGTTATAATTATATATATTTTATTTTCTTATATGTCTTTATACATTAAATATTTAAAACCAATACATCGGAGACAATATGATATAGTATCGATACTGTAATGTGCCATTAAAAAAATGGTACAATATCTAGTATAAGATTTAAAATTTTGACCCACATAGAATCTTAATCCATAAACATTTGAAGACAACTCTATCTTGGAGGAAAAAAAAACATTGGTTAGCTCTCGTGGCTTCTTTTCATCAACAATATTTCCAAGGATGTAGATACAACCCCCTTAAAAACTATGTTCTCCTTACCAGAACCCTTTTCCTATTGCCATAATTTATATTGCTCTTCAATCTTTTAGGTTGTGACTTACAATGTTTCCTTTCCTCTGCACAACTTGGTAACTTTGTGATGTACCCTTCGACATTTCATTTTTCCTATCAACTTCCTTGACAAATTTTGTGGTTATATCTCCAAACTTCTCAAAAGTGAACTGTGCTGATTTGCATGTACACTCTTTTCAAAAATCTATCAGCCCAAGTAGGTGAACTTGTTTGTAAAGATTCTTCACCATTTCCATCACGACTACCCTCAACAAGATGAATCACATATAAAGAATTCACTTCATTCCCAATTTCTAAGCATTGAACTTATTGTTTTTCCTAAACATTGAACCAACATCAGAATTAAAACCTGCAGTCAATTGAAGCTCCATGTGATCTTCAAATCCTTCTGCTAAAGAATGAAAGGCCACAGGAATCACACATGGTTGTTGTGCTTCCATTCCATTGTCTAATTCATGCTTTTATTCTAACAAATTGCAATCACTTGTATGCAAACTTAACCCTAAAACAAATTATAGTTCTTTTTGAACCTGAGAACCTACTGTCAAATTATGAGGAGCCACTTCAGCATCAACATCCTGGGAACTACAACTTCATTAACCTTACCATTGCCTGAAGAACTACCACCATCGCTGACGAAAGTCAGAGTACCAATGTCTTCTATAAGAATCATATCAAAACCCACAAATTGGCTAGGCTCAATAGACAAGCCCATAAGCCCAATTTTATTTCCATTTAAATTCTCAAAAAAATTTAGGATAAGAGTTTTGAATTTTTAGAGTGAAGCTAGAGCTTATCTATCTAAAATTGGGGCATTAAACAGTTTATGTCAAAGGTGTGTATGTGTCTAACTTACTCTTTAAAGCTTAACCCACCTTAGGTTGGTGAATATATTGTGCTTTACATTGCTAATTCCAAAATGAGCTAGCTAGATCTTGAGAATGCCTAGTTTAGATGTTTCAACCCCACCATAATTCTATATCTAGCCTTTGAATCTCACTTACCTTCACTGATAAGTTAGAGAGTGAAACTCTAGGAAGGCTTAGTAATTGATACTTACACATCCTTAGTTGTTAGTGTTGAGTTTAGTAGCATTTGCATCCTATATTGCGTTAGTTCACCCAATTTCCATAGCTTTAGTTCTTGGTTATAATCCATTAGATTTTACTGAGTTTACCTCCAATATTAGTGTAGTCTATCTTAGATCAACTTAAAAGCTTGGCAATTAAGCACAATTACATTAACTTTCGTAAAAAAAAAAAACACAATTACATTATATAGTCCTTGTGCAATTGACACCTTTTCACCACTCTACAAGAGGCACCCTTGCACTTACAACTAGGAGTTCTTGCATACCACATCATAAACCCTTTGATGAAGTTCTAAAGAAAATCAGAAACTCAACGGAGCATCCAGTCAGGAAACCAAAATTTTATTGGAACCTTCTTATACATATGCGCTGCATCCTCCGATCAGAGAATAATTGTTGCTTTTCCCAAGATATATCAACCTAGCTGTTACAAAAATCTCCATTACTTATTATTATTATTATTATTATAAAAGTTACTTGAGACACACACTACACACTCCTCACACTCCTCCACATGTTGTACGTGTTGTTTTGCTTCTTTTAGGATTCTTATCTGATAAGGTTTATACCTTTACTCTAGATTGGATAAGAGCCGAATGTATCCAGTAGAGTAGGAATATATCTCTTTTACTTGGCTCCCCACCTGTATATATGTTTTGCTTCGTACATGAGTTTTATATACATGAAAAATAAGACTTTGTCGCCTTCTTCATGGTATCAGAGCAGGAAAAATCTAGAGTCGAGCCATGTCAGAAAATCCACCACAAAAAGCTTCAGCCATAACCTTTTTCCAGGATCCTAGTTCGCCGAATTTCCTTACTTCGGCAGACTATACGTGTTCGTCCCTCGTTCCCATTGTATTAGATAGAGAACATTATTCTAGATGGAAGCGCTCCATTCTGAATGTTCTTCGAAGCAAGAACAAAGTAGACTTCGCCACCAGAAAGCTGTCAAAGCCGGAAAAGGAAGAAGTGGAGATCCTTACTTAGAACAAGTACGACGGCTTGGTAATGTCATGGCTGATGAATTCGATCAGCCCCAACCTACACAGTTCAATTGCTTACAATGATTCGGCGTACCAGATGTGGCGCGACCTCAAAGAGAGATTCGGACATGCTAACGAGCCTCGAGCGCACGAACTGAGAAGGGAGATAATGTTGATGAATCAGGGCAATTCAAATGTTGCGGCCTACTACACTAAACTAAAAGGTTTATGGGATGAATTAGATGCTTTCTCACCAATTCCTGTTTGTACGTGCAATGCAGCAAAGGAGTGGCTAGCCGAGAAAACAAAAAGGAACGACTACACCAGTTCTTAATGGGTTTGGACAGCAGGTTCACGTCCATTCGCTCGCAGATTCTAGCGACGAAACCCCTGCCTTCCTTGAACCGAGTCTACCCCATGATGATGGCAGAAGAGAAGTGGCAAGAAGTCACACGGTCTGGCAACTTAGAGTCAACAGGGGCTCTGACTGTTCAGACACAATGGGACAGACTCAAGGAGAGGCAAGCCGGAGAGCAATCAAGGCCGAAATGCTCACATTGTGGTTGAATGGGATACAGAAAAGAGAAATGCTGGGAGATCATAGGCTATCCTGAAGATTGGCAGCCCAAAGGAAGAAGGAAGCCAAGTAAACCTAGGACGAACGCGTGTGTTGGTAAACCAACAGGCGGACCGAGCACCAGTAGCAACTCTGTTGGCCAGACAAGTGATCAATTTGAGCAGCTTTTGAGTTGGTTGGGTAAGAAGAAGGGTACGAATGCAGTCGAATTCACAGGTAAGATTATATGTTGTTCCTTTTCTAGCCCTAAACCACAAAGCTCATGGATCCTAGACACAAGAGGCACACATATAACCTTTCAAAAAAAATTTTAGCCGAGATTGAGTACATACCCACCCAAAAGGTTTACCTACCAAATGGTACCATTAAGAAAATTAACATGTATGGAAAAGTTTTTTCGAATGACCATCTAACCTTAAAAAATGTGTTACTTGCTTCAGATTTTAATTTCAATCTCTTATCGGTACCCAAGCTAACCGAAGAGCACCAATGTGTTGCCCTATTCTTCCCTGATTTTTGTGTTCTTCAGGGCCGAACCTCGAAGAAGCTGATTGGAGTAGGTTAAAAGGATGGGGGGCTATATCATATGAGTATGGAGGAGAATGGCTCGGTTGGCCTCTTGGCTCTTGTTGGAGGAACCAGCTCTGGGTCTGCTGTTTTGTGGCATTAAAGACTTGGACATCCCTCACATGAGCTCCTCTTCACGATAACCTGCCTACCTCACCTTGATACCAAGAGTGTTTGTAATGAATGTTTAACTTGCCCTTTAGCAAATGGCACGAGGTCATCTTTTCCATCTAGTAGTAATCTAGCTAGTTTTCCTTTTGAGTTAGTGCGTATTGATACTTAGGGACCTTATAGTACGCCTTTGATAATTAAGTGGGGCACGTTATATAAGGACAACTTGGACTTTTTTTATGGAGAATAAGAATGATACTCCAATGGTTTTTGAAAATTTTTTTAATCTCGTGCATAATCAGTTTGGGGCAAAGATCAAAATAGTTAGAAGTGACAATGCACTGGAACTCACTGAAGGTTCTTTATTGATTTTTTGCAAAGAAAAGTGCATTTTAAGCCAAACCTCATGTATAGGAACGCCACAACAAAACGGAACTATTGAAAGAAAGCACTAAGACAGCTTGAATGTAGCGCGTTCCCCTAAATTCCAAGCTCACCTACCCGTCAAGTTCTGGGGGGAATGGATCCTTACTTCAACTTACCTCATTAACAGGTTGCCAACAAGCAAGTCAAGGGGACGAACTCCTTACAAAGTACTCTATGGTAAATCACCCAAATATAGCCACCTTAGAGTTTTTGGTTCATTATACTATGCCACAAACCCCATGCATGCAAAAGACAAACTTGAACCTAGAATGCGCACATGCATTTTTGTTGGGTGCCCTATAAACCAAAAGGGCTATAGAGTTTATGATCTAGAAACTCAAAAGGTTTTCACCTCCTATGATGTCAGATTCTATGAGAATTTATTCCCTTTCAAAATACAAGCCAAAGGTTTAAAAGAAAAATCCTTCTTTAACAAAACCAATGAACAAGAAAATCAAAGTTTCTTTCTGGAGGATAAGTTACAAGTGCCGCAATCACCAACAAAACTGACAGTTCAAACACAAGAACCTCCGGAGACCCGTATGAACATGGATCAACCAAGTACCGATGATGCTCTACAATTTCCTAAAAGGCATAACACAAGGAAAAGGAGAATGTCGATATACTTAAAGGAGTAGGATTACAGCCTCCCTGGAATGAACACCCACTCTAATGCAGTGTCTTCATCCTCATGTACTTCTTACCCCTTGTCCTTCTATCTAACCAATAAATCTTTTTCCATGGCCAACCAAACCTTTCTTGCAATAGTGTCGACCAGCTTTGAACCCAGTTTTTACACTGAGGCTCAAAAGAACTCAGATTGGCAACTTGCCATGAAAGAAGAGATTAAAGCGCTTGAGGCAATCACACATGGGATCTAGTCCCACTCTCGGATGGAAAGAAACCAGTAGGCTGTAGTTAGGTGTACAAAATTAAACACAAATCTAACGGGAGCATAGAACGCTACAAGGCCAGGTTGGTAGCTAAAGGCTACGCTCAAGTTAAAGGGTTGGATTACAATGAGACTTTTGCACCTATAGCTAAACTTACAACCATGAGGTGTCTTTTAGCTGTGGCTGCTTCCAAGAATTGGGAGCTTTATTAACTTGATGTTAATAATGCCTTCTTACATAGTAATCTCCGTGAAGAGATCTACATGGAAGCTCCACCAGGATACCTAAAAATGGGAGATAATTGAGTCTGTCAAACGAAGAAATCACTCTATATGTTGAAGCAGGCATCAAGAGAATGGTTCACCAAATTGTCAAGTGTACTAAAGCTCTATGGGTTTCAACAATCACATGCAGATTCTTCATTGTTCACTAAGTCTTTCAATGGCATTTTCCTAGTTGTCTTGGTTTATGTTGATGATATGGTTATTTCAAGAAACAATGCAAAAGCGTGCAGCAAGTTGAAAGATTTCCTTAGCAACAAGTTCCATTTTAAAGACTTAGGATGCCTAAAATTCTTCCTTAGGTGAGAAGTTGCACAGAATCAAGATGGAATTTTGATGAGCCAATGAAAATATGCACTTGAGATATTGGATGACACAGGACTAATGGGAGTAAAACTAAGTCCAGCACCGCTAGAGCAGCAACACAATCTTACTGAAGCAATAGGACCAAAGCTAACTAATCCTTCACGATATAGAAGACTGGTGGGACGGCTTTTATACCTTGGTACCGCAAGGTCAGACATTGCCTATGCCACCAATATTCTTAGCCAACACATGCAACAGCCCACAGCCAAGCATCATGAAGCAGCATTACGAGTACTTCGGTATATCAAGAGTGCCTCGTGGCAAAGGTTGTTCTTTCCTTGCACTAATGATCTTCGACTCAAAGGTTATTGTGATGCAGATTAGGGTGCTTGCCACACCACGAGGCATTCAATTACAATCTATTTTATGTCACTTGTCAATGCTCCCATCTCATGGAAAACCAAGAGACTGACGACTGTGAGTCGATCCTCAGCCGAAGTAGAATATAGAGCAATGATTGCAGCAACTAGTGAGCTTATGTGGTTGCCTGCACTACTCAAAGATTTGCCACTTAAACATCTTGAGCCCAAGCAACTTTACTATGACAATCAGGCAGTACTTCATATCGCAGCTAATCCTGTATATTCCACGAAAAAAAAAACACATTGAAATGAATTGTCATTTTGTGCAAAAAAGAATTCAGTTAAGGATCCTTGAGACACGGTACCGTGTCATTCCCTTACAACTTCAACTGGCAGATGTCTTCACCAAGCCTTTAAGTTTTGACACTTTCTCTAGACTCATACGCAAGTTGGGCATCATGAACCTACATGCTCTAACTTGAGGGGATGTAAAAGTTACTTGAGATACACACCACACACTCCTCCTCATGTTGTGCGTGTTGTTTGGCTTCTTTTAGGATTCTTATCTGATAAGTTGTATATCTTTACCCTAGATTGGATGGGAGTCGAATGTATCTAGTAGAGCAGGACTATATCTCTTTTACTTGACTCCCCACCTGTATATATATGTTCTGCTGTGTACATGAGTTTTACATACATGAAAATTAAGACTTTGTCGTCTTCTTCAATTATTATTAAATTGTTTTTACTTACTTAAGGTTCACGTTAAACCAAATAATATAATAGATGTGGGACAAGGGAGTATATTCCATCAAACACTAAGGTCTATTCTATGTCCAAATAGTCTTCTCTTTTGCCTTGTTTTCTCTTTCTATTTCTGTTCCTTAAAAAAATGTTACAAGCGTTTATGTCTTTGTTTGATAATAACGTTTAAAATTATCGTTAGAGATTTAAATAAATTAACTATTAGCAGTTGTGATAGTTTTTCTAGCCTTCTAATACTAAAAGGTATTGTTGGACAATTTTTTTTAATCTCTGTCTAAACACTAACGTGGTTCCTAAATGAAATCTTACATCCTTTGCATATCATGATAAAAGAAAAAGAAAAAATATATATACGAGGCACTCAATTAATTCCAATGCAAGTCTCGTGTACTGAAACAAAAAGAGTTTTTATTTGGGAGAGTTTCTGCTAAATGGACTTTAGTCAAGGTACAATTTGATTATCAAGCATAATATTTGACAAAAAACAAAAACAAAACAGTGATAAATACGCATGTGGAGATAATGTACTGCGGTGTGGTGGCAGCTAGAGGTGGGAACCGGGTCAGCCTAACCCGGGACTGGCCGGTCCCGCTCTTGGGTCACGAGGATCGGCCCAGTTGCAGGGGGGGCGGTCCAGAGCCAGGGTTGCAGGCGGGGTGGTCCCCGACCCGGGTCCGGGGCAGGGCAGTCCCGAGCTAGGTCCGAGGCGGGACGGGGCTGTCTCGAGCCGGGTCCGGGGCTGAGTGGGGCGGGTTTGAAGTTTTTTTTTTTTTAAAAAATTAAAAACATAATTAATTATACATGTCATAAATATTTTTAAGAAAAAACACTACCTTTGGTGTAAGTTTTATTAAGTTAAAAAACCAGACGACACTTACAAATAATCAGAACGGGTCTTACATTTTGAAATGGCAAAAATGTTCCGAAAATGATAAATAATAAAAACTTGTGATCGTGATCTATGCTGAACAGTATAATCAGATCAAATACAAACTACATGTATGATTGAAAAAGAAAATTTCAAGTCTCCGTATTGAATATTACCTCCTCATCTGAACTCTTTTGGTCTTGCTGTCGGAGTGCTGTGAGGCCCCAATCTCGGTTGCACACGCATACTTCTACCGCGTCGGGTGTCAATCTTGATCGTTTCTCTGATATCCCCCGTTTTCCGACACTAAACGATGCCTTGAATGAGACGGTCAATAATGGAACAAAAAACCGTTGAAGGGTCTGCTGTGTAATTAACCAATTAAAAAAGAATTGTTTTTGCAGGTTTCCGTTGCGTGCAGAAACGGTTGGGCGCCAGGCCCAGACCGGTACTGTTCGGTCATGCGGGGCGGTTCACGGGCCGGGTCCTGGTCCGGGGCGGTTCGTTTTGCACCACCTCCTTCTCTCGGATCCATATTCGGCCCATATCTTTGAGGGCTTTTGCCGGGGAGGGGCGGGGTGGGTTTGACCAGGCCAGGCCGGGTTTGACTTCCCATCCGGTCTGACCCGGCCCAGGTCCCACCTTTAGTGGCAGCACAGTTTTTAAATCCTTTCAACTCCTCTCATTAATAATGGGGAAAGAATAAATTTAATCCTAAAACTTTGACCTCATTTCCATTTATGTCATAAAACTCTGTAGGTTTTTATTTGAGTTATCACACTTTCAAAACATGTAAATAGTTAATTTTAGCCACCTTCTGGAGTTAATTTCAGGATTAATTGTCTATGCATTTTTCTTGTTTTAATACTCAAATAAAAATTTGCAAATTTTTAGAACTTAACTAAATATTCACAAAGTTTTAGGGGTTAAATAAAAAAATTTATAAGATTTAGGATTGAAAATTGTCTTTCCCCCAACTTTTGTTCTTGTTGGCATTTCAAAACCTTTTGGGAAAGTACTACTTTATCTTTTGGGTAAATAGCACTCATCATCCCTGAACTAGGACCTTTGTTGCAGATTCATCCTAAAACTACAAAATGTTACAATGTTTGTCCTCTAACTATGAAAATATTACATCATCCGTGCTGCTATTAACTATAACTGTTAAAATGGACAAAAGAAACTGAAAAACTTGTTTAAACCCCTGAAAACTTTCCATTTAACTTGGAAAACCTTAACTTTTATGTCTCACAATTAAACCGTCTTCTTAGTTCTTCAAGTGTTAATCGATATTTTTCTAACTCATTTGTGGCCTTTTTTCCATTTATTTTTTTGTGTCCTAGTGCTCGGCTTATGACGCTAGTGCATAGTCATAGAAGACGTGGACTATGCGTACAACCTTCCCAGAATATGTTGATGCTTAGCACCTCTGTTCTTTTTGCGGTATTCAGGATGCAAATGTTTGCAAAGTTCAGTTAGGTTTTTGTTGTGATGAGTCAACTTTTGCCTGAATCTAATTTGGAAACCCTTTCTAATAAAAAAAAAAAAGAATTCTAGCTAGCAGCAATATACTTTCTGTTATGTGTCATATAGCATCACTGATTGTTAAAATATTTCAGATATTTGGTGGTGTAGGTATCGCTTGGTTTCTACTTGGACTTATATTTTCATTCTTCCAGCGCCCAAAGGCTTTTATGGAGAAAAAATGTCAAGTCAGCAGAGAAAGTATGTTTTACTATCCTTGTAAATCAAGGTAAATTGTGGTTGATGTAGAGTGAGGTGTAATTGAGAACACATAACAGGACAGGATGGTTAGAGAAGCTTAGAAGAGGCAAGAGATGGCGAGATTAGCTCATGAGCACTGCGCCACTGCTGCTTCTAAAGACGCTGCCATTGTTTCATTTCTTCATAAAATCACCAAAAAAAAGAAAAAGAAAAAGAAAAAACAAAAGCGTGAAATTGATCTTTGATGGTATTTATATAATTTGGGCGTGAAATGGAGAATCGATTAACGCTTCAAGTCTTGAGAAGGTGGTTTAATTGTGAAATGTAAAAGTTCTGAGATTCCTAAAGCAAATGAAAAATTTTCAAGGGTTAAAACTAATTTTCTCAATGTTTTTCTGTCCATTTTAACAATTGTGGTTATTTGCAAAATAAATAGTGTAACATTTTCAAGGTTAGAGGATGAGCGATATAACATTTTATAGTTTTAGGATAAATCCACAATGTGTGTCTTAGTTGAGGGATGATGGGTGTTATTTACCCTTGTCTTTTACCATTTTTTCTTCCTAAATGCTTTTCAAAATTGATCTTCCTTTTTTAAATTTTTCCAAAGAAGATACAATATTTTTTTGGTTTATGCAAATGATAAAAAAATCACACTTTATGGATGATTTCTTTATTAACATCATTTAAATTAATACAATGTTAACTTGGCATGAAGCACACCTTGTACACAAAAATCGATCTTGTTCAATAGTTTTTATTAATATTTTTTTTCAGTTTGGAGAAACTGTTATCTTATTTATCATTTTGAAAAATTTTCAAACTCATTAATAAGCTTCCTATTTTTGTATAAATTTGGTGGAGATTATTTTTAAATGAATAAAAGTATTTATTTTGAGATATATTTTGGTTTTTTTAAAAAAATTTTAATCATTATCTAAGATCTTAGAATAGTTTTTTAATTTTTTATTTTTCCAAAAAAAAATTTTTTTATTAAAAAAAAAGGTCTCAAATGAAAATTAAAAATTATAAAAAAAATTTCTTCTGAAAAATTATGTTTCAAGTTGGAGGGGGAAAGTCCAGTTTCAATAAAAATATTTTGTAACTTTTCTGTTTAAAAATTCTAAAACTCTATGAGTTTGCATTTGAATCCTAAAACTTTCAAAAAAATGTAAATAATTAGTCCTAAAGTTGGCCTCAGAATACATGGCTAACGATTTATGATTAATGGTTTATATGTTTTGAAAGTTTGAGAACTTAAATAAAAGCTCACAAAGTTTTAGTACTTAAATATAAAAGTGAACAAAATTTTAGAACTCCCTGTGATATTTACCTCATTGATAATTTTAGGTAACTCGCTTGGCTTGCGGTGCAAGTTTTGGCACGTTTTGTGGGCTTCCAACACAACAGCTAGCCTGTTACTACAAAATGAAGAAAAATGTTTGCCAAAATAATAAACAGAAAAAAGACTGTTTAAGATTTAGATAAATGAAAAACTGGTAAGTTAAACAGTTAAACCACAATAAAACAATTAATAAATTTTTTGCATTTACTGAAAAATAATAGGTGATTAGGTAATTTATATTAGAAATGGCACATTCTGGACAGAGTAATCTTTCTTTCCCACACATCTCTTTTCGATTCTGGTGCTAAGTTCTCCTACTCATTCATTCGCAATTGATTTTTCCCCAAATCCTATAGGGTTTGGGAAATTTTGTGTCTTGCATGTCCTTCGGTCAGTTCGCTCCGTAAATTTGTATTCCCCCTTCCTTACTTCTTAGTTTTGCCTTTCGTTTTCCTTTTCTCTAGATTTTTCATTCTGAGTCATGTCTGTTTTCTCCTCCGCCGCGGCTTTGTTCTTCGAATTTCCAATTTCTTGGTCTTTGTCTGGTCGGTTCTTTTTTTTCTTATAATTCTGCTAGTCATTGTCTTGCTCGGGCATTTTAGCGTTGTTTCCTGCTTTTCTGTTCCTCTTTCATGGGATCACTTTAGCTCTCTCCAAGTCCACCTGTTCATCGGTTCTCTGGCATTTTTCAGTCGTTTCTCTTTGTGGCGGCTGTCTGCTACTTTGCTCCTGCTCTTAGGTTCAGTTCGTGTGTTAAAACTCTCAGTTTTTGAGTCTCTCTCTCTCTAGTCTATTTAATCTGTACTGCTTTTGGTTAGTTCTAAGCATGTTTGGCCTTCAAAAAGTATTTCTTACTGGTAATAATAAGGAAATGCATTCGCAAATAGTCCGTCCTAAAAAGAAACGATTCCAGACTTTGTTTCAAGGGTTGAGAGTTCTTCCACCCTGCATGAAGGACCTTCCATGGTTGAACCTGAGAACGAGGTTGATGGAACTCCATGGTATCAAATTGGCGGAACATACAGTCTGTTGCCAACAATTCAGGTTCCTCCACGCCATCCTTCCAATATAATCCTTTTTAAGTGTGGGGAAGAAACACTTCCCTGTGGCCTTTCAATCTCTCACAAACCAGGCTCATAAGTCAAGATTTGATCAGCTGCAAAATGAAATCTCAAACCTCAAAGTGCAACTGGGAGATTGCCAACATGAACGTGATTGCAAGGTGAAAGATCTAAGCTGGGAATTTAATGACAGACTTGGAGAACCATAACTTGAACATGCTTCATGAGTTAGCTGAAACCAAGGAAGATAAGAGCATCTTCTTCAAGTTTAAAGTTTACAAGTGAAGATAAATAAGTTGGAGTGTGAAAATCAAGCTCTTCATGAAAGCTGTGTGTGAGCGCGAGTAGCCAATAGGGACACCTTCAAGCTTTTATAAACCAACAAGTTAGCACTTTTGATTCCTTCCTCTAATGTTATAGGGTATTATTAGTTGAGTTTTCGTGGAGGGAAGAAACAAGCCATTTGCCTCTCATGTGGAAATTCCGTGCACAAAGACTCAAGTTGTATGAACCCAAGAATATATTCTCCAGCTAAGACACGTAAGTTAGTTTGTTACATATGCAAGAGCCACATCCAAAAGAGGGTGGCAATAGATCCTTTCAGATAATTAAGGATCTTGGTTTGATCTAGTCTCTTTTATAAGGGGCTACTTTCTGCTCGAACTTATTATTTGCTTATAAGCTCAGCGCGTAACATAAATTAGCACTTTTGTTTAGAGAAAAATCAAACGAATTAATCTCAACTAAACTTGTTCACATGTAATGATCAAAACCTAGTAGTTTCTCCACATGCCAAGTATAATGAATTCATGGGGATAGTTTATATTTATTCTGCAGAATGGTTATAATTAGGGATGGCAAAATCAAACTCGATCCGATGACCTGGCCCAATCCACCTGAACCCAAGCCCGACCTGACCCGATTTGACTAAAAAAGTCAACGACCTGAACCCGAACCCGAACTCGATTAAAAGGAAACCCGAGAAAATCTGAACCCAAATGACCCAAACCCGAAATTCCCGAACCTGAAATAACCCGAGCCTGAATTGACCCGAACCCGAAATGACCCAAACCCGAAACTGGCCTGACCTGAACCCGAGATGACCTAATAACTAAATCAGATAATACCCGATTTTAACCCTTACCCTAAACCTTAACTTTCCTCTTTCATTATTTTCCATATTAAGTCAGTCCTAAATATGGAGGTTTCCATGTTTAGTAACTTCCATTTTTTGAGACTTTCATATTCAGTATGCCTTATATTTAGGAATGGTGATTTCCGTTATTAGTAACTTTCATTTTTTGGTACTTCCTTATTTAGTAAGTCTCATATTTGGAGATGAACTTTCATATTTAGTAATTTTTTTTTTTAAGATATTCATGTTTAATAATTTTCATATTTTGATAAAGGATTTCCATATTTAATAACTTCTATTTTTTTAGGACTTCTATATATTGCCAGTATCTTATTTGGGGAAAACATTCATATTTAGTGAATCCCATATTTGAATTTTTCTAACAGAAGTAATTTTTATATTTAGTAAGTTTAATGATCTTAATAGACAATTATTAAAATTACAATATTTATCCTTATACTTTTAAGTATAGTGCAATAAGGTACCTAAATTTTAAAAAATTTATTTTAATCACCCATAATAATTATAACATGGATCCTAAAATTTTTAAAATCTTTGCACTTTCACCCAAAATTTTTTAAATTTTACAATTTAGTCATTGATAATGAACTTGATTTGCATTTCATTGTAATTTTAAAGAAAATTCATTGAAACATAAGCATAATAAAATTGTTATTGTGTATGTCTGAATGATAGCTGAGTGAAGATCTGAATAATCTATATAATGATAGTTAAAGGGTATGGGTTTCGAAAAATAATCAAATATTACTAACAATGTTAAATTACTTAATATGTACTAAACTATAATGAAGAAGATTTTTATGAATATTTTAATTAAATATACTAAAAAATGAAATTTTAATTTAAATTAAATCACACAAAAAATTAAATTATTTGATTTAAATTTTAAAAAAAATTAAATATATTCAATCATTTTGACTTCACACTAGTAACCCACGTGAACATAAAGGTTGACCCGAATTTGCTCCGAAAGTTGGCCTGAAGTTACCCGAGACTAAAATTGACCAGACCTGAAGTGAACCCAAACCCAAATAAACCTGACCCAACCCAACCTGAACCCGAAATCAACTCAACCTGAAATCAACCCGAACCCAAATGACATGACTTGAACCCGACCTGGACCCGAATTCATGTTAACCCGACTAGACCCGAACATGAATGACCTGACCCAAACCTAACCCGACCCACCCAATTGTCATACCTGGTTATAATTAACTGTGATTGGTTAGTTAAGCAAGATTATAGCTCCCACTAATTAATTGTGCCACGCTTGGCTATCTGACAATGGTTACAAGTCTATGACAGTTATGAACTATCATGAAATTAATAAATCACTATCTATTGATAACTAGGATATACATCCTCTTAGGGATAAAGGTGAAGTAATTCTGAAGATTGATGTACTGCTGAACAATTAAGTTCTGAATCCTTTAAATGCTAATAAAAGTCCTCAAACTTTTAAGCATTTATTTCTATTAGTCCTATACTATACTTTCTGTCTATTAACAAATATAAATGCTTAAATTAGACAAAGACCTCCAAATTGATTTTGTTGCATCAAAGTAATGAGCGTTGGTTTAAGCTCAAAGTTGTTGGCATTCACCGCCAGCCTCACAAGCTCAGAATAGTTATTAGTCACTATAGGCCGTAAATGCTCCCTTATAGATCTTTCACCATTTGCCCTATTACCATTTCCATTTGGATCATAAACTCCTTCTTAGTGTTCATTGTGTTGACCACCATTCCCATTTCCATTTCTATTAACTCCATTGTAGCCATTGTTGTTTTGCCCATGCTTTTTAAGATTTTCCTCAACTTCTTCTATGGTAAATGATGTAAAACCAGCCACTTACAAAGTTGCTTTGAGCTTCTTAAAATGTCTTTCGATTTCCGGAACAATAAGTAATAAATTAACACCTTGAGAACGGATCATGCACCAAATTACCTACAAGAAAAATAGATACAAGGCACGGTCCCACAAGTGAATAAAAGGAATACAAGTTTAGTCTAAAATCAATTGTCTAACAAAGATATTCTTCAAAACAATCAAACAATCTCTGGCAACTGTGCCAAAAACTTGTTGCATGTGCACAATATGTCTTAAACCCACATTTTACCACAAGTGTAGAGGTCGTACTGTAGTATGGGAGAGTGAATGTCCATCCAATGAGGATTGTAGAGAGGTTTGAATAATTACCAAACTTTGCACAATCAATCTTAGCTAAACCAACAACAATAACAAGAATTAATCTATGAACTACCAAAAGTTACATAATTCCTAAATTATCTAATTACCCAATTCAAATCTCGCACTGCCCTACCTCACCAACTCACACTTTTTAAAAGTTTTCTTAACTTGACTAAACACACTTCCTATGGCTTTCATAACTTGAATTGGATTAATGGTAAAACAATCTTAAGTCCTAGTTTCCCTTACTAGTTGGTGTTGTATGTTCCTTGTTACCTTATTTTCCCAAGCTAAAGAATTCTCTCTTATTTAACATAGTAAGGATTTCCATCTCTAATACTATCTTACGAAAATGCATTGTAGGCCCCATCTAACAATACCTTAACACTTGAAACAAGTCTCCCCACTATGTCCCAATGTACCAACTTCCATGCGTTGGTCCAACTTCTCTCTCACTTTCCCAAGCATAAAGAGAAATTCAAGGCCTTAATTGTTTATGGCTATCAACCAATCAAGCAACATTCATGAACAAGGCAAGGAATAAACAAGGATTGAAGAAATAAACTAGATACTCATTCATGAAATCAACCATCAACACCAAGTCACTGCAAGCATTAAAAGTGCTAAATAAACTACTTTATAGCTAATGGGAAAAGAAACACCATTATTGGATTCAACACAATATCTAAGAAATCAAAGAAGAAAAAGAGAAAGGAAGAAACTAGAAACCCATTGTAGAATCAATATCTTGATCTCCATGGCACTCATAGCTCTTCCTCCAAAGTAGCAAGAATTTCAAGATGGTGATGAACATAAACCACAAGAATAACCTTGGTCTCTCCGAAAGGATGCTACAAAGATGAAAAGATGTGATGTATGTCTAAAAACCTAGCTAAAACCCTTCAAAAATGCAAGGCTTGGGCTTAGCCTCTTCCATTTTCTTCTTTTCACCAATAACATTGAGAGTAGGTGAAGTTGTGGTCATTGAGCTCCAAGATTGCTTCTTTGAGAATGTGATCCCCAATCCTATCCAGATAGAAAGTGCAACCGCACCTCTCATTGTGTGGTCACACTTTGTGCGCACATTTTAAAGTGTGATCACACATGGTTGCCTCTGGTGAAATTGTTCTTTCAAAAGTGCAATCGCATTTTTTGACCCTTCAGCTTCTCTTTGCTCCTTGCTCTTCCATCTTTGCTATTTTGACCAATTTAGCCCTTGATGTATGTTTCTTGGTCCTTTAAGCTCTCTAAAGATGCAATGTGATATACAAAACTAAAAAATGATACTAAGTACTAGCAAAATAAAGTAAAATAAGCACAAATGTTAGGAAAATATATAGGAACTCATATGACTATCACAAAGTATTTTATAGAAGTACAATTCAGAATTGGCTTTATATTCTGAAGCATAACGCTATAGTATAGATGTTACAATTTAGTGACTTATCTACCCAACACAGGTTATATTGATGGACATTCAAGAAGTAAACAGATGTCACTTATTTTGAAAAAATATGGAGACTCCCAATCATCTATTCTTCAAATGCGAGTTCTCTTATAAGGTGTGGATTGGGAAATTGTCGATTTGGCTAAAACTTTGCTGGAAACCGCTTGGGTGACATGATAACGTCATTTGGTATAAAAATACAATAAAAGGAAAATTGAGGGTTTGCCAGACCAGTCTTGTGGTGTTAGTGGCGTTTGTCTATTATCTTTGTTGTGAACAAAATAACAGAATGTTTGGGAAGGATAAGGAAATGGTAAAGAGAGTAGTGGAGCAAATTAAATTTGATATTTATGCTCTCCATGAACAAACTTTTTCATTATTGGAAATTCTTTATTATCCAAAAAAAATATTTTATAAAAGTAATTTATTTTTTTCTTTTATACTCAAACTTATTTATACAGGTATCTAAGAGAGAATATCTATGATGGTATATCAAGAATATGAGGTCAATTACATACTTCTTAAAACCTAGGAAGTATCAAACTACTATTTGACATTTATTCCCTGACTTCTAGCTCTAGCCTAGACTCATGTCCTTGATGTCTCGATACTATCACGTTATTAAATTTGATTGTTATTAACCAACTATTTGCTTTTACCAGTACCTCATGTAGGGATGATATGTAAAAATTTTGCCAATTGGTCACTTTTAATATTAAAAAAATGATGATATTGATTTTCCTTCGAGCACTACAATTGTCAAATGACTAATCATTTTTTTCTTTCCAAAAAATGATAGCCTTCATCGTTAATTTACGGCGAAAGTACTTGTTTGTGGACGAAAAGTTCTTAGAATTTTAAGTGGTGCGACAGCTTACGGTGGGTAGGTGTAGGATTTAGATATTATAGGATGCACTTCCAACATTAACAACGCAGGTTGTTGCAACGTACGCTCTCAAATAACTGTGCATCATATAAAAAAAAAACAAAGAGAGAGAGAGAGAGAAAATTACCAGGACCCCCTCTAGGTTGGGTTCAACTTACAATTGTGTCTCCCATTTTTCAAATACCAATAGTTACCCCCTTAAAAAATTAACACCGTTATTCACCGTTAAAAGAGAAAAGAGCAAATGCGTATTTTTGTCCTCCTAACCTTGTCTCCGAGAATCTTTGACCCCAACTTATGCATTAATACAATTTCGTATCCAAATAAACTCTTCTCCAGTTCTCCGATTGTCTGCTCCAAATCTGCCTGCTGGCAACCCCGATTGCCTGCTTCGAATCCGACTGTCGGCGACTCCGATTGCCCCCTCTCTTCCCTTTCTCCTTCTTCTCCAGCTGCTCCGCTTTCTTTTCCATTTCTCCTTCCCCAACAATCGCATGCAGCAGTATGACAGTGAATCGATGAGCAGCCGATTGGGATCGATCGGCGGCAATTCATTAGCGTCGGGTCGTTTGTGTCGGGTTCGTTCGCTATTCGTTCAACAGGGACGATGATTCGATCGCCCTTTCTCCTCGCCAGTTGGTTGCTTAGAATCACATCTGGTCTCGCCAGTGATTGGATTGAACGGTGAAAAGAACGAAGATTGCTGACACTAACGACGACATTGTTCGCGATTCCCAAGCAAGATTTCCAAGTGGCCGTTTGCGATTCCCAAGCGCAATTCCTCACTGTGTTCGCCAAGTTGGATTAATGTGGATTGACCGAGGAATGCACGTCGTCGGTCAATGTCCGCGTATTTTAGAATTTCCAGGCGGCCATGGGTGATTGTGGACGGTAGGGCATGGTTTGAACGTCTGGCTTGATTGCGGCAAACGGAGGAGATCGAATTGAAATCGGCCAAAACCCGACGATGAATCTGGTTCAAAGTGGAAATCAAAGTAGAACCAGGAAAATCTAGCTTGGCTCCAGCCACAACCCGACAGCGACGAGGATGACGGTATGTTGGCGAGGAGAAGATGAGGCTGACGGTGGAGTCGAGGAGGAGGAAGTTCAAGTTGTGAATCTGAATTGTATTGATCTGAAAGTTGGGAGGTAAACTTTCCACGGAAGAAGATTATGAAGACAAAATCAGATTTTTTACCTTTTTCTGTCTATCGAGCAACGACGGTTTTAATTTTTTGATGGGGTAACTATAGATATTTAAAAAATGGGGGACACAAGTGAGTTCAACTTAACCTCGGGGAAGTCCCGATAACTTTTCCTAAAAATGAAAAGAAAAAGTTTGAAATTTTATAATTTGTGGGGTAAATTACACCCGTGGCCTCTAACATTTTATTCTTGTCCTATTTAAACCTTAACCTCAAAACTTCGTATGGGACATCATCAATCTCAATTTTTTGTTTCATTTTAGACCTTTAAAAAGCGAAAAATGTTAAAAATAACAGAAATGACTACGTAGTATGCCAACTTGGGGCAGATACCCAAAATTGACCAAATTAGACGTTTTGACCCTATGTTACAAAAAAATGAAGAAATTCAAGGCCTGTTCAGGGTAAGCCCACATTTATCCTTCCTCTTCCCTCCCCTGCCGCCTCCAGCCCTCCTTTATCTCCTCCGGCCTCAACTGATTGCTATTGCTACCCAATTTTCTCCGATTCCAGCTCCTGATTTCGTCTGATTCCAACCCTTGATTTTCAGCCAAGAGTGCAATTTACCCAAATGCTTCGCTAGGTTAACGGTGAGAGACGGCTTCATGAAATTGGTATGACCGGGAGTAATGGAGGCAGTCGACGAACCGGAAGCAGGCGAGATGGATGCAAATCGTCCTTCCCTTCTTCTCCTTCGGCATGGTGCGAACAGCAGAGGGGCAATGTTTAGAATGTGTGGTGCAGCGTTGGGCAGATCGAGGGCGCCCAGCTAATAGGGCTGATGGCGGTGGATGGAGGCTGGAATGCATTGGAATGTCTTGCAATAGAAGGAGACAAGGAAAGGTTAGAGCGGCGGAGGAGGGAGGAGGAAGGAGGAAAGAGAGATGTGGACTAATCCTGAATAGGCTTTAAGTTTCTTCATTTTTTGTAACATGAGCCCTAAATATCTGATGTGGCTAATTGTGGGCATCTATAGCTAGTGATTTATTGTGCCACGTGGGCAATTACCCCAAGTTGGCAAGCCACATAGCCATTTTTATTATTTTTAATACTTTCTATCATCGAAAGATCTAAAATGAAACAAAAAATTAAAATTGAGGACATCCTATGTAAAGTTTTGATGTTAGGGTCTAAAATTGAACAATAATAAAAGGTTAGGGGCCACGGGTGTAATTTACACCTAGTTTGTGATATGTTTTCGTACAATAAAGAGTGCTTACATGTACATTCCAATTATCTGAAGTACCGTTTTGGTAGCACAACTAATTAAGCCCAACAAAAATGTGAGATTTTGGTCTTTAAATAACTGCTAGCAATTGCCATTAATCTTAGTCATTAAGTATTGCTTGATAGAGAAAAAATAAAAAAAAAATCGTCAATATAATAAGCTATGGTTAAATGACATCAAATACGCCTAAATTTGGCCCATGTTATTTATTTGTCTTTACACTACTAATTGTTATTTATTTATTTTTCAACTATCACTAATGTTGCATCATTTCGTCCTTTATCACCCTTCCTGAAAGAGGAATTTGACTATAAACATTAAAACTTTTGTACTTTAAAATTTGAGAGGAAGGATTTGGAGGTGATGAACTGATATTTTGAATTTAGTATTTTAATAAGAGTTGCAAAGGAGACTGGGAGAATAGAGCAGTGGAAATATTATAAAATCTTATTTTTTTAAGGTTATAAAAAATCTTAAGATTTTGGATTTGGTGGCCAGTAATGATTTTTCATGTTGATCGGCAGCCAAACGCTTCAGATTTTCAAACTTTTATATGTGGTTGGAGTCATCTCACTCTTCTACAACTTTTATCGAAACCTAAAATTTAAAATCTAGTCTATATCCTCTAAATTCTTAGTGAAACTTTTAAACTCAAAAACGTTTTCCTTCTAATTTGGAGTGAATAGCAAAAATTTTTATAATCTGTACTTAGGAAAATGTTGTACTGAAAAGTGAGAGGAATCAAACCGTATAAAAAATTTAAAAAAATCTGTAACTTTTTGTTGGCAATTGCAATGGCGGTTCGTGGCCACCGTTTGGGATAGAAGCAATAAAAAATTCAGTTTTTTTAAATTTTTCTACGGTTTAATTCTTCTTTTACTAAGGTACCAATTCAAAAATCTTATTTTATCATATTCAAATCCTTACAAAAAACTCAAAAAGTTTTCATATTTGTTGTTAAATTTCTTCTTTAGATCCAGTTCAATTTATTTCCTCAATTTCACTCATTCCAACAGTTTGACCGACCTAAGACAAATGATGTAACATTAACGATAATTTCTGAATAAATAAGTAATAATTGATAGTTTAAAGATGAATAAGCAATAAATGTCATAGTTTGAAGACATTTGGTGTAATTTACCCTAAAGTATACGATGGCACATGTTATTTGGAAAAGAAAATTTGCTGCAGCGGGAAGGGTAAAAATGTAAATAGGGGGATTCTAAAAGTCTGCTGGAAAAGAGCGTCGTACCGTACCTCACACTCAAGTACTGACACTGAAAGGCCAGTCCCATCTATCGCCCAGCCCCGACACCAAGACAAGTTCCCGCCTCTTCCTGCCACGTCACTCCTCATCTACTTCCACCGTGGCACTCCCTCACTCGCCGTGTCACATCTAACGGCTCAGATCAAATCCTCCAAAGCGATCCTCGGCGGGCCCTGCCACGGTCCCCACCGCCCCGATTCTTCCCCCACGCTCACGACTTCCCTCAAATCCTCATTTATATATCCCCACCAACCCACCTCTACCCAACACTTCCTACGCTCGCTCTCTCTACATCATTTTCCGGTATCTCTCTCCTACATGGCGGAAGAGGACTCTACGGCCAAGAAACGGCCGAGAGCGGCCGACACACAGTTAATATCGACCGGTGATTTTTACGAGGACGACGTCATGGCGTGGCTGTCAACCGGCGAGGAAGAGGCCGGCTCGACGGACGAGCTGTCCAAGCTTCTCGACTCCCCGGCGGACTCGTGCTCTTCCGTAGACCCGACGACGGCGGCGGGAACGAGGGTTAGGTTCATCGCGTACCCGTACTCGTCCCCGCTGATATTTCAGTCATCGACGGCGTACGTGACCATCAACGGCAACGAAGAGAGCTGCGGGTCGTCCTTCTCGGAGGGGGAGTCGAGCGTGATGGCTAGTGTGGACACGCGAGGGATGGTGAATTTGGGCGGCGGCCTTCTCGGCAGCGGCGTGGCGTGGGGAACAAGCGAGAAGGGAACGGACGGCTGCGATGGGTTTGATTGGGATTGGGATGAGTGTGGGTTGAGTGAGGCAGAGGTGGCCAGTTTTCTGGGTGAAGAGCTCTTTGACCCAATTTTTTAATCAAGGTTTAGAGCTCTCTTGTTTGTGAATATCGTTGGGCTTGGGGATTAACAAATTGTTGATAAGAGTAAATAGGTGAGATTAGAGGTGGATTAGTGGGTGATTAGGGGGAAGGTAAAGATATATTATCTTGAGATAGAGATGGGGAAGCGTACGGCGTTGTTTGATTTGCTCCCTGGTTTTTGTCTTTTACTGGAGAGAAAAGTGACAGTGGCAGAACAGCAAGTCATCAGTAGGCAGAGCAGGAAACGGTAGTCAAAATTTGAACCTTTTGCAGCTCGTCTTTTGTCGTTTTTCTTGTTGCTTGCTTCTGATGCATTTCCGTAGGTTATTCAAATTGAAAGTGCTCTCAACAACTGAGGATGACTTTTTTGGTTTCTCTTGGGCAACCAAAGAAAACTGATCAGCTCAAGTGTCTAACTCTATATATTGAGACAGTTCATCTCAATTTAATGGGTGAGATTAATGAATCTAAACGTTACGAGCCGGATAGTGAGTGGCCAGGTTCCAGAAAAGATGAAATCGCCGTTTAAGTGGTTGGATCTGATGCATAATTTATGGGAATGAGAGTATATGGCCTTTTGAATTGCATAGGCCCATATTAATCAACGGTTCATGATAGATGACGGTTGCCACGGACCTTTATATAATATGGCCTCATAATTTATAGGGTTTAAAGGTAGTTGTCTCTGCATTTGCCCCCGAATCTAGAAACAAACCTTTCAAATAAAGTTAACCACCAAGTAAGTCTTTAAAAGTTGTTCAATCCTTCCGATTTTTCATGTTGGAATATCCAGAGTCACCTTCACTTTGTTTGTGTTGGCGTCGATTCTTTGTTCCGAGATCATATATCTCAGGAACTTGCTATTATGGTTCCAAAAAGGCACCTCATAAGGTTGAGATGCTTGTTGTATTGGAGATGATAAAAGGCTTCCTTGAGATCATTTGTGTGCTATTCTGGAGCTATACTCTTGACGATCATATCATTAAAGTAAAATTTGATGTTTCTTCCTAGCTAGTCTTCAAAGATTTTGTTCATGAAACCGTTTGTTGGCCCAAGTGCAACCAAGAGGGGGGTGAATTGGTTGAATCCAAAAATATCACCGAAAATGAGCTTTTAATCTCTTGAACCAAAATACAATTCAATGAGATCAAATAAATTTATTCTATCCAAAAAATACTACCACAATGATCCTAAATTTTGCTTTGAAAACTTGCTTTGAAGTGTTTTTGAAAATAAACAACTTCAACCAATGAATGAAAACAAATCATCAAGCAATAATCAAGCAAGTAGAGGGAGAGAAGCTTGCACACAAGGATTTATAGAGGTTCGGTCTCTCCTCTTGAGAGCCTACTCCTCTCCTCAAGTTTACCACTTGAGAGTTTTCTTCTCCACTATAAATCACAAGAGTACACACTCCTTTGGTAGTTTTCTCTACCACAACCACTCACTAGTTTTCCTAAAGGCTAACTAGAAACCTCACCAACAACCTTTCCCTCACTAGTTTTCCTAGAGGCTAACTAGAAACCTCACCAACTCAATCTCACCAAATGGTGTTTACAAGGTTACAAAGTGGTAAGAACAATAGAAGCTCTTAAAGCTAGATAAACAAGTGAAGGCACAAGTTCTTGACAAATATCAAGTTTGAGCTCTTTGATGATAAATTCTCTTTTCTAGTTGCCAAGTATGTGTTTCCTTGATGATTCTTGATGTTTTTATACTCCAATGGATGCCCAAGAGACGTTGAAGACCGTTGGAAGGATCAGAAAAAGGCTCCTTGAAATCTAGTGAACGTTGCTGTCAATTTTGACAGAAATTCGCGTCTGTCACCAGTTTCACTCAGGTGAAATATTTTCACTCGGTTGAAAGTTCTGTCTAATACCAAAATTCAACGTTTGACTTCCAACGGCTATATTTGTAATTAATGAGCTGTCAGTGCTTTATACACGTGGAATATGACGTGGCATGAATTTATATTTATTTTTCAAAGTTTTTTCGAACGAGAAACTCGCGCGCATGTCCGGAATCCAAGTTTCACCCGGTTGAAAGTTTTTCATTCGAATGATTTTCTTGTCCAGAAATGAAATGCTCTCGGGTGCGAAAACTGAGTCCAATTTCACTCGGTTGAAAAAATTTCACTCGAATGATTTTCTTGTCCAGAAATAAAATTCTCTCGGGTTCAAAAACTGACTCCAGTTTCACTCGGTTGAAAATGTTTCACTCGAATGATTTTCTTGTCCAGAATTAAAATTCTCTCGGGTTCAAAAACTGACTCCAGTTTCACTCGGTTGAAAATGTTTCACTCGAATGATTTTCTTGTCCAGAATTAAAATTCTCTCGGGTTCAAAAACTGACTCCAGTTTCACTTGGTTGAAAACATTTCACTCGAATGAAAGCGCAGTTTCAGGATTTTCTTGCTTCCAGACATCCAAACTTTAAAAAGGTTTTTCTCCAAAATGATTTCTTCCTTCACAAGCAATGCTTGAATCAACATAAATACTTCAAATATACTTATGAAATAATTTTCCTTCCAAAGATCAAAGCTTTATCAATAAAAAAGCAATGTATAAATCTTTAGGTAAAGCTTTGAAACACATAAAACAAATATGTTTTGTTATCATCAAAATCAAATAAATGTGAGCCATGAATGGAACAAATCCAACACTGTTGGTACGTGATGCCTATCTTCTTCAATCCAAAGGGCATCCTTCAGTAGCAGTAGACCCCATTGCCAACTGTGAAGGTAGTTTTTTTATCTCATTTTCAAAACTTATTGGCATCTAGTGATAATCATTGAAAGCATTTATGAAGGTCAAAATGTTAAACTCAACTATGGAGTACACCAATTGCTCAATGGATTATGGCGAATATGGATCCTTGGGGTAAGCATTATTCAAGTCTGTGTAACATGCACTCTATAGGATCTGTTCTCTTTTAGGACCAAAATGATGTTGGCCAATCATTCTGGGTATAACACGTCATGGATGATCTTTGTTTTCAATAGCTTTTAGACCTCTTCTTGAATGAACTCCTGCCATTTGGTGCTCGTTACCCTATTTTTCTACTTTACAACCTGAGTGCATAGGCTTACCCCTAATTCATAGAATGTCAACTTTGGCTTTATTCTTGTCATATCACTTGAAGACTAGGTGAAGATATATGTATTAGCTTTCAAAAAGTCTAAATGAAGTTCTTTTACCTCTTCAAGCAAATCCTTTGCCACCAGGGTACTGTGTCCGAGGGCTAGTCCCATGCATTCTGCTTCATCCTTAAAGGTAAAGCATTATAGCTTTTCCGTTGGCCTACTTTTTTTCAAAGGCCTCTCGGTGTTCAAAAGAGAAATATTTTAGCATTTTTACGAACCAAGGGTCATGAAGACTCGCAACATATGTCTTCCTGGCTGATTCTTATGACCCATATATCCTTATGTTTTCCCGTAGGCTTGCAAAGATCAAGGCAAGTGATTGAATATTAGAATGAATCTGAAACTACACCTAAGCAAGTCGACCTAGCAAGGCATTATAAGGAGATAGCACATCTAGCACCTTAAATTCCATTCTTTGAGAGTGTCGTAACTCTTTTCTAGTCTTTGGAATGGCCCTCATCAACATTAGGGGCTGGAGTGAGGATCTTTGCATGTTGAGGGGCTATAGAGCATGGCTAAAGATAACATTGATGTTAGCCTTTTTGCTATTGTAAACTTTTTTTGCCTTGTAACTATCTATCCAAGCTGTGACCAACAGTTGATTGGTATGCGTGGCCAAAATGTAGGACCCATCCTCACACTCTATTATGCACATAGGATGAATCCTTTCAAGCTGGGCAACCTCATGCTACTTTCTTTTTTCTCTCAAAGGACCATTCAGTCCTAGTAATCATCTCGATGACTTTGAAGGGTGTATCACAATCTAAATTCTTTATGTTAAGAGACTTCCCTCCATGTGCTCCTTTAGGCTCAGTGGTTTGCTCAATCATGTCATTGCAATGGCTTTCCACCACTTCTTTTGATATATAAGGGAAAGCCTAACAAGCTCCCAACCATAGCAGCTCTCACAAACCCTCTAATGAGGCATGTTTTGGAGCATTAAACTACTCGTTCACCATCGCCATGAGAGGCAAGTATCATACCTTATCCTTGCATAGGCCTAAGGCTAAAAGGGTAGTTGAGAAGGTAACTTGTTAAACAAGTTGGAAAAGCATATAAGATTAATTTGAAAATAGTAGAAAGGTTATTGAACAAAAAAAAAATCCATCTATCTCATTATCTTTGCTATATTTCTATTTGGCAAAAAAATTAAGGTTTGCTACTATCTCCACATCTTTCAATTATACCCCTTCCTTCATCATCTCTCTTTTTCTATCTCTTCATCCAGATCACTGCTATCCCCATCAGGCCGGCCTCGTAGTCACTCCTCCTTGACTACCATTCCATGCTGCTCTGCTGCCACATGATCCCACCCTCTGCCATTAGCTTCTTCTACACTGAGCACCATAAGTCGCCCTTCATACACCAAATTTTGACTACACCCGCTTCAAGTTCATTCTTAGTGAAAGCTCTGCCCAACCCTTGGAAGTAATTTCAGCCCAATCACAGGATCCTTGTTGTCATAGGCATTTGCCACTCATTTCCTCCCCTGATTTGGATGCAGTCATCAATCAATTCAGTGCTATCTACAGATCTTCCACCTATTTTCTCATCCAACGATGCTTCACTTTTTCTCTCTCATACTCTTGCCCTAAACCAAACTATTTAAGCCTCCTCGCCCTCCATGCCACCCATTGGTGAATTAAGATTAATGGGAAATGGTTACCGGTGATCGAGATTAATGAATCATCAAGTCCATGCCAGTTGAGCTTGAGAGAAAACGATCTGTACTAGAATCGGTTGTCCCATATGGAGGCATTTATTAGCTTTTTGGTTGGAAGATGGTAGAAATAGCAATTTTGTTGCTAAAACTTACTAAAAGAAGAAATGGTGCAAAGAATTTTGGATAACAAAAAAAAATGGTGTAAAGAATATGAGACGGATGAAGCAATTTTTACTTTCTTCCCTAAACCCTAACTTTAACCCCAACCACCACACACCAAGTAGGTTGTAGGGGGGGACCCACTCCAATGTGGATGAGTTCTATCAAGGAGGAAAGGCCTGTGGTTTTCACCATGAATCACGTCACTGCCAATGATGCCCTAACCGAGGCCCAACAACAACAAACTTTATAGCAACAATTTATAGAAAACCCCTAAACTTGAACCTACTACTATCGGATACTTTGTTACAACCTACGTCACTCAAATAAAGGAAGGATAGGGACATGTCAAGAATTATTAATATTAAGTAATGACAAAACGGTAATTAACTATAAGAATATGGCATATATAAGATAATTACCTTAGAATTCATTGAACAAACATTTAAAAAAAAGTTGCTACTAGATCCCATTCCTCTCCAACTGGCTCTCATCGTCACCGTTAGCCCACTCTAATGTGGACAAGTTCTATCAAGGAGGAAGGGCCTGTGGTTTTCAATGTGAATCGCATCACTGCCAATGATGCCCTAACTAAGCCCCAACAACAACATACTTTGTTGCAACACTTTATAGAAATCCCCTCTGCTTGAACCTACTACTATTCGATACTTTGTTCAACCCACGTCGCACAAAATAAAAGGAAGGATAGGGACATGTCAAGAATTATTAATATTAACTTAACTACAAGAATATAACAATATATAAGACAGTTACCTTAGAATTCATTAAACATACATAAAAAAAAAGTTGCTACTAGATCCTGTTCCTCTCCAGCTAACTCTCAGTCACCGTTAACCCACTCAAATGTGGATGAGTTTTGTCAAGGATTAAGGGCCTATGGTTTCCAGTGTGAATCGCATCACTGCCAATAATGCCCTAACTGAGACCCAACAATAACACACATTGTTGCAACAATTTATAGAAAAACCCTAAGCTTGAACCTACTATTATCAGATACTTTGTTCAACCCATGTCACACAAATAAATAAGGGATAGAGACATGTCAAGAGTTATTAATATTAACTAATGACAAAATGGTAATTAACTACAAGAATATGACATATATAATAGAGTTACCTTAGAATTCATGAAACAAACGTTAAAAAGAAAAAAAAGTTCTGGATACCGTTGCTCTCCAACTAACTCTCACCGTTAGTCCATCACCGTCAACCAACTCCAATGTGGACGAGTTATGTCAAAGAGAAAGGGCTTGTGGTTTCTAGCATGAATCGCGTCGCTGTCAATAATGCCCTAACCGAGACCCAACAACAAAATACTTTGTTGTAACACTTAATAAAAACTCACGTCACACAAATAAAGGAAGGATAAGGACATGTAAAAATTATTAATATTAACTAATGACAAAACAGTAATTAACTAAAAGAATATTGCATACTTAAGATAATTACCTTAGAATTCATTGAACAAACATTTAAAAAAAAAAATAGTTGCTACTGGATCCCGTTGCTCTCCAACTGACTTTCACCATCACCGTCAACTCGTCTTCGGTTACTCCCAGTCGTCTTCCCATAATCCAATCTGAAGAAACCGCCAAACAGAACCAGAATCTCTTCCAACGTCTTCCCCTGCGTCTCCGAAAAAAAGCCATAGAAGAACCCCCATGCCACCATCGCAATTCCCGCGAACAGAAAAAATGCACTGCCGATTGTAATCCTTTTCACCAACGAAATAAACATCATCGAGATCACGCCACTTATTACCCGATTCACCGCCACGCTTAAGCTCGTCCCCTACGCCCATAGCCGCAAAGGGAAAATCTCTGAGGTATAGATAGCTGTGATCGGTCCTAGCCCGATCGAGAACATCACCACAAAATAGAGAACCGTCACGACGATCGCCCAAATAATCTTCTTGTCTGATTTGTCTATGATCGTTAACGCTGTTGCTAACATAGTTAACGAAATAACCATCCCGACAATGCTGGTGAGGAGCAAACGTCGCCGCCTAATCTGGTCAAGTGGAAATGTCATGACTCATGACGAGGATGAAAAGGACTTTCAAGAACCCAACCCCAATGGTGGCTAGAAGCTTGCCGTTAGAGGAAGTGATCCCAGCTTTGTGGAAGATCTCCAGCGAGTACAAAATAACGACGCTGACGCCGGTTGCTTGCTGGAAGAAATGTATTCCGATCCCAGCGATGAGGACGTGGTGGACGGCAGGGCAGGGGTAGATGAGTAACTCTTACCAGATGCCTTGGCCGTAGCTACGTTCGGGGACGTGGACAGTCCTGCCGGGGCATTCTTCGAGAATGCCGAGGACGGCTTTGAAATTGGCGAGTCGTAGAGAGGCCTCAGCTTGGGAATCAAAGATTTTATGGAGGACTCTCTTGCCTCGCCGAGTTGACCCCGTATTACCAGCCAACGCGGCGAATCTGGCATCCTCAAGGGCAAGGAAGATGGAGGGGATGGCGCCGATTCTGAGCATGAATCGCCAACTCAAGTAAGTCGGGAGCTTCGACAGTGCATAGTTGGACACAGCCTAACAGTATTCCAGTGTTGATGAAAACCTATAGTGACGTAAACAGAATCCGCTTAAGAGTAGAGGTGGGAACCGGGTCGGCCCGGCCGGTCCTGGGCCTGGGAACTGAGGCCCGGGCACGGACCGGTTGTAGGCGTGGCGGTCCGGAGCCGGGTCCGGGGCGGGGCGGTCCTGAGCTGGGTCCGGGGCGGGTTTGGAGTTTTTTTTTTTAAAAAATAAAAAACATAATTAATTATATATGTCATAAATATTTTTAAGAAAAAACACTACATCCGGTGTAAGTTTTATTAAATTAAAAAACCAAACGGCACGTACAAATAATCGGAATGGACCTTACATTTTGAAATGGCAAAAACGTTTTCGGAAATGATGAATAATAAAAACCTGTGATCTATGCTGAACAGCATAATCAGATCAAATACAAACTACATGTATAATAGAAACCTGCGGGGCGGGGCGGTTCGGTCTTGCGGGGCGGGTCGAGGCGGGTCCTGGTCGGGGGCGGTCCGTTTTGCACCACCTCCTCCTTTCGGACCCATATTCGGCCCATATCTTAGCGGGCTTTTGCCGAGGCGGGGCGGGTCGGGTTTGACTTCCGGGCCGGGTTGACCCGGCCCAGGTCCCACCTCTACTTAAGAGTACACTGAACTTTTCATGAAACATATACTCACAAAAATATTTAGGGTTAATTACAATTTTCCTCCTAAGGTTTATGTGAAATTATACTTTACCCCTGTTTTAAAAATAAACACTTTACCCCTACCTTTTTAATATAGTCTAATAGGAATTTCTAAAATCTTAATTTAGATTATACGGTTGTCATCTTCAAGTAATTTCAATTTGTATAGTAATTTTTTTATAATTAATTGACATTTAAAAAATATTGTTTTAAAAATTGAGAGAAACACAGAAACAAAAAAATTGATAATTTAAAATATCCATTAACTGTAAAAAAAGTACCATACATATTGAAATTAATGGAAGATAGCTACCGTAGTGTCTAAATTAAGATTTCAAAAATCATTATAAGACTGTATTAAAAATGTAGGAGATAAAGTGTATATTTCTAAAACAGAAAGAGTAAAATGTAATTTTATCTAAACCTCAGGGGACAAATTGTAATTACCCCAAATATTTAACGCAAGACTTTTTCAATATTGAGAAACTAGCTAGCTAGCTTATGTTTTGTTGCATAAGCCATTGTCTTTCTTCCATGCATTCTTCTTTAATTCCCATCTAAATATAATCCATAAACGCTTCAAACAATATGAAAAGGAGGTAGTATCATCTCCATTATAGTTCAAAAAGAAAACAAGTGGCCCAACTTGCTTGCTAAATGCTGGCTTAATTAAGAGATTGGCAGAATTATGATAACAGTGATGTATTTTCCTCTGGGTTTATGCATGACTTCGAGGTTTTGCTCAATGGAGGATTATATATATACAAATACAATATACATACATACATACATACATACATACATACATACATACATATGAATTGAAAATAAATTTTATTGTATAGCAGTTTCTAACTTTATTTGAAAAATCTCAACACCAGTTAATTAGTTGATTGCCTTAATTTACATTGAAATGAGAACTTTTTAATAATTAATTAATTAAGAAAATTACCACATCACACACAAATTTAGATAGAAAAAACTTGTATATATAAAATATTAACACCCAAGTAGAGAAAAAAATTAGTACTTCCTCCCAATTTGTGCGTTAGTTCCATCTTTTAACTTTTATTTTTTTAGATGTAAATCAAGAAAATAAAAAAAAATTAATAAATATTAAAATAATAATTTTAGAAAAATAAATATAAAAAAATTTACTAAATATAAAAATATTGTAAAACTTTTGAGATATTGCTAACTAGGGTTGGTAATGAACTACCAAATGGCAAACCACCAAGTTCCTGCAGCCATGCAATTGTTCCCTTAATCTTTGAAAACTTGTAATATTAGTCTTTCTCTCTCTATATATATGACTAGGGTTTTTAACATTTTATATGTAATCGCGAGAATTGTATCATGGTTAGAATAGAGATGGGCATCGGGTCAACTAGACCCGGGACCGGCCAGTCCTGGGCCTGCGTTAAGATGGACCGGTCCCAAGCAGGGCGGTCTCGAGCCAGTTTCAGGGCTAGTCTAGGGGCCAGGGGCGGCGGTTTCGTGGTTTTTTTGATTTTTTTTAAATTAGAAACATAATTAATTGTATATGTAATAAATATTTTTAAGAAAAAACACTACATCGGTGTAAGTTTTATTAAGTAAAAAAGCCAAACGATACTTACAAATAATCAGAACGGGTCTTACATTTTAAAATGGCAAAAACGTTTTGGAAATGATGAAAAGTAAAAACCTATGTTTAATGCTTAACAGTATAATCGGATCAAATACAAATTACATGTATGATTGAAAAAAGAAATTTTAAGCCTCAGTATCGGATATTATCTTGTCATCCGAACTCTTTTGGTCTTGCTGCCGGAGTGTTACGAGGCCCAAATCTTGGTTGCACACGCATACTTTTACCACATCGGGTGTCAATCTTGATCGTTTCTCCGATATCACCCATTTTCCTACATTAAACGCTGCCTCGGATGATACTGTGGAGACTGGAATGGCAAGAATCTCTTGTGCGATTATTGACAATATCAAAAACCTTGATCTCTTTTGTTTCTACCACTCCAATATATCGACGTCGCTTGACTTGAACGATGTGTTGAGATAGTCATCAACCTTAGCTAATCTCGATGTCGTCGGTCGGGGTCATTTGAGCATTTGGAAGGTCGGGTTGAATCTTGATGAGATTGATCTCCTTGGAGGCTCGGTTTGAAAAGCTTCGGATCTTACCTTATCTGAATGCCGCTCACAATATAACTTGTATAAAGAATGCAAATACTCGGAAGCAGTAGCAGACATAGCCAAAACATTTATATGAGATATTTTTAAATAAGTATGAAAAATTCCTTCAAGCAATATTGTTGTTTCTCTTAATTTAACATATGGGTCAAGCAAAGAAGCAACTAAAAAGACAGGCAGAATGTTTTCGAAAAACTAAAGTCACTTAGCCCATATGGCTTCGACAGTCGGTTTTAACAACTCATCATTTTTAAATTGATGCAAAGCATATGTAATATTCACTAAATGAACCAAAACTTGATGAATGGTAGGATAGTAAATACCAAAGAAAAATTCAGTAGTCTCGTAAAAAAATTTAAGCAATGCACTGATTTTGGAACACTTTTCCTAAACTTCAGTCATAAGAAATCACAACCCATTTTTAAATTTATGAAATGTGTCAACAAATTTACATACGAGAATGCATCTTGTAACATAAAATATGTGGAGTTTCAGCAAGTTGGGCAATCCAATTTAAACCGTTTCCAAGAAAATTCTTTTTGATTTTCAAAACAAAACCTTTTAAATTCACAAAACACAGCAGATCTTGATTTCAAATACATCAATGAGTTTCGAATAGGCAGAATTTGATTCTGGAGAACTTCTAAACCCTTTTGCACACAAAGGTTTAAAATATGACACATGCATCTAACGTGAAAAAATGCACAGTTAAGAAGTGGTTTAAATGATTGACTTAAAAGGTGAGCGGCAACATCATTGTTTAAAGCATTATCAAATTAAATGCACAAGATTTTATCAGCACAAAAATAATTATGTAAAGCTTTTAAGATGCAATTGAATATGTGATAACCAGTATGATCCATTTCAATGACCCTAAATGACAAAATTTATTTTTGCATAATCCAATCACAATCAATCCAATGATTGATCTATAGGAGTGGCAACATCATTGTTTGAAGAATTATCAAATGAAATGCACAGGACTTTATCAGCACAGAAATAATTATATAAAGTTTCTAAGATACAATTGAACATGTGATAACTAGTATAATCCGTTTCAATGACCCTAAATTATAAAATTCATTTTTACATAATCCAATCATAATCAATCCAATGAGAAATAATACAATAAAATGATTGACCTATAGGTAATGTCCACATATCATAAGTGAATGCCACACAATGATCAAGAGTAGAAAAATAGGCTTACAAATCTGATTTTCCGGCTTCAAATAATCTAAAGTTTTTTTTCCTAACGGTTTTCCTAGACATTTTTTTAAATGCAGAATTTAATTGTGATTTTATCTAAGATTTTAGGTACACATTTTTAGCTTGTGAAAAATATTTTTCAGTAAGCATCATCCAATTTATCATGCCTTCTCTACAAGATTATTGGTAAAAATGAAATATAATTGGACCGCCAGCGCCAATTGTAGACCCAAGTTGTGTTTGTCCTCTAGAACTAGTCCTGGTACTGGGGAAAACATTAGGATGCTGATTTTCAATATGTTGCTTTTAGCGTTCCGGTGCCGGAATTCTTTTTATGCACAAATTTTTTCCCACAATGTTTGCATTTCTCGTACCTCGACTCCCCTTCATGTATGAGCTCCTAATGCTCCTAAACCCAAGCAGTTAATCTCGATGATTTACCTTGTCCTTGGGTTTCCTCTACAACGGGTCTATGACTTGTTGACGTCAGTTGTGTTGACGAATCCCCAACTGCCGTTGCATCAAACTCTTCAACTTCATCATTCGATAATTGATCATTGAGTCTCAAATCGTAATTTGTCATATCGATTCCGGCATCATTGTCGTGCAACTCTTCAATTGATATACTTTTATCGGTAGGCCAAGAACGGTGATTGAACAAGTCTTGGAGGTCGGTGTTGCGGGAAGATGAACTCTCCGTCAACTTGCCTTTCCTCTTGAAGCCATGAATCATAAACTAATAGTAGTGATTAATGAAAAATTAAGAGAAATTTATGAAAATATTAGGTAGAGATTAGTATGAAATTTGGAAGAGATTAAGAAAAAAAAAACAAAAAAGCTCGAATGCTTAAGAGAATATAGTAGATGAAGAAGAGATATTGAGTGATGGTGTGAGGATAGAGTGAAAATGGCGTTGGTATTTATAAGGGAGGGCCAAAAATTATTTGGACCAAAAAGTTCTTAAAATTTAGTTGTTAAGAGGGGTAAAAATGGAATTTTGGGCGCTAAAATGAAGCAGAAAACAGTTAGAGGACATACTTTGAATTAACCCAATTTAAAAAAAATTTTTTTACAAGTGTCCGTTGAAGGAGCCAATGGGGGGCGATCCATGCCCGAACCAATTCGGTTCAACGGGGGCAGGTTGGGTTTGGTATTGGCTCGGACCGGTATGTTTTGCATAACTCTTAAGGCCCATATTTTTTACGGGTTTTTACCAGGCCGTGCCGAAGCGGGTTTGACTTGTGGGCCGGTCCCGGTTTGAGCCTGGTTGAACCGCCCTATATCCTACCTTGAGGTTGGAATGCTTATTCTTGCCTACATCAGCTTTCACCAGATTCCTGGCCTAACATTCCTAACATTTGGACTATTGCATAGCCTTGAGAATTTCTTCTCTCGAATTGTCGTTTTTGCCACAACCTTTTATTTTAGTAAAATATTCCCCGGTTAATAAAATAAAGCAAAATGCGTCATTCCTCTAATGTATTATCATCATCATCATCATCACTATTATTATTATTATTATTATTAATGTGCACGCTACCTGTATTACTTTTCCTAGGTATTGATGTGAATTTTATTCAAAGTTGTACTCCACTATCCTAAATTTTTTGTAGCATTTATTTTTTAGCAATTAATTTATAATTTTTTATTTTTGATATTTTAGTATATAAATGAAAAATCTTTATATATGAATGATAAATTAAGACCTATAGTTTCTAAATATATTTTTAATTTTTTTTCTAACAAACAATAATATGAATAAATTCAA
Source organism: Aquilaria yunnanensis (assembly GCA_039654915.1). Classification (NCBI taxonomy): domain Eukaryota; kingdom Viridiplantae; phylum Streptophyta; class Magnoliopsida; order Malvales; family Thymelaeaceae; genus Aquilaria; species Aquilaria yunnanensis. Next base: position 91,812,730 of record CM077596.1, on the reverse strand, counting down.
GTCAAACTAAGCAAAAATATCAAATGAAGGAAAGAAAGAACAGAAGGAGTATATCCTAAATGTATATAAAAAATTATTATTTTGAAGCAAAAATATTGTTATGTACGGTGTTATCTTTGTTAAAGAAAACTCAGTTATTATATACATGATTTTGTAGTAATAAATTATCTATCCAAATGGAATATTTCGTAATGCACTGTCCATGCAGACATTGTTGTTATTCATGTCAAATTTTGACGTTCTTTTATCAATTAAGCGATGAATTTGATCGAAACAAAAACTGAGTGACGAAATTGATATTTTGACGTTCTTTATAACACAGAACTCCAAACTAAACCAAGCCAAACCTGTCCGGTCACATAATTAAGAAAATGACATGTTCGATTCAGGCCATCCACAACACATGCACTCAGAATTCTCCTTGCACTTTCTTTTACTAGGATTTTTTGTAGCTAAAGAGTTCTGGAAAGGGCTCCATAGAAAATTCAAAACTTTTGGGAACATTTCATTTTCTGAAAAAACTCTGCACAAGCTGCAGGACTGCCTGTTTTTCTTCAACAGAGAGCCATTGGTTAGTAGCTGATAAATCCACCTATATGCTTCTGAATCTAAAATTTGGTTAACCTTCTTGTCCAGAATCTGGTCTGGGATATTAGATGGGGTTTGTATACGATGCTGAGGCAAGCTTTGGAGGAGCCAAGGCCATACCCTAACAGAAGTACCAGTTTGAATTTGCCAACAAGCATGTTGCTTCTGTTGGGACCGTGCGTAGCGGGTGATAACTTCGAGAGCAAGATGATTAATAAAAATGGCACCAGAAATTTACGTGGTTCACCCTTAATTTTAGGGCTATGTCCACGGGACAAACTCCGAGATTTTCTTCCATTATAAAAATAGTAGGCTTACAGAGAGAGAATCTTCTCTAGACAAAAAATTCTAGAGGTATGAGATAAACCCAAAATAGTGGCATTCATGTGTTTCCCAAATACCCCCAAAAATTATCTCACTATTTTGTTACTCCCCAGAAATAAATCTCTCTATCTCACAATTTTCTTTTGCTCTTTAGAAATTATGAGCAAGCTACCAGATGCACTGAAGGAGGAGAAAGCATGGCTATTTATAGGAGAAATAGCCGCGTTGCACCCTCCGCGTTGCTAGCTGTTTCTCTTCTATTTTCCAATTTTGCTGCTATAATTGCAGCTATTTCAATTTTGTCAGCCGCTTTGTTAACTTAGGAGAAAAGAAGACAGAAGAAAGATAAAGGAGAGAGAAAGAAAGAAAAGAAGAAAAGAAAGAGCCAACCACATGGGGGGGAAGAAAAGTCAATAATCTCCCCCTCCCGCCTCATGTGGGAGTTCCATCATTCCTGCTGCCAGTCGACAATATTCAAACTTTTCTTTCGGTAGATTCTTGGTCAACATATCAGATCCATTTTCATCAGTATGGATCTTCTCAAGCTGTAATACCTTCATTTCCAATGCATTCCTTATCCAGTGATATCTTACGTCAATATGCTTGGATCTTGAATGAAAGGAGGAGTTCTTACCAAGGTGAATTGCGCTCTGACTGTCACAGAACAATTCATATTTATCTTGGTGGAAACTAAGTTCTTTTAAGAACTTCTTCATCCACAGCAACTCCTTACATGCTTCCGTTGCTGCAATAAACTCTGCCTCTGTTGTTGAAAGAGCAACACATTTCTGTAATCTTGATTGCCATGACACAGCTCCCCCTGCAAATGTAATCAGGTAACCTGATGTAGACTTTCTCGAGTCAACATCGCCAGCCATATCGGCATCTGTGTAGCCAATTAACACAGGCTTTGCATTTCCAAAACATAAGCACATTTTGGAAGAGCCACGAAGATACCTGAAAATCCATTTCACTGCAGCCCAATGTTCCTTACCAGGATTTGAAAGGAACCTACTTACTACTCCAACTGAGTAAGCAATATCTGGCCGTGTACATACCATGGCATACATTAAACTTCCAACTGCTGAGGCATATGGAACCTTTTCCATTTCTTCCTTCTCTCTGTCAGTAGAAGGGCATTGTTTGGAATTTAATCTAAAGTGATTAGCAAAAGGACAACTAACCGCTTTAGCCTTGTCCGTATTGAATCTCTGAAGTACCTTGTCAATGTACTTCTCCTGTGACAACCACAATTTCTTGGCGCTCCTATCTCTTGTTATTTTCATGCCAAGAATTTGCTTTGCTGGTCCCAAGTCTTTCATAGCAAAAGACTTACTCAATTGCTTCTTCAAGCTGTTGATCCTGGAAATATTCTGGCCAACAATCAACATATCATTCACATAGAGCAATAGAACAATGAAATCATCATCAGAGAATTTCTGCACAAACACACAGTGATCTGAAGTAGTCTTCTTGTAGCCTTGCTCCCCCATAACCGACTCAAACTTCTTGTACCACTGCCTAGGTGCCTGCTTCAAACCATACAAGCTTTTCTTTAGCTTGCAAACATGATCCTCTTTTCCTTTGACGTCGAAACCCTCTGGCTGCTCCATGTATATTTCTTTTTCCAAGTCACCATGTAGGAAGGCAGTTTTTACATCCATCTGCTCAATCTCCAAGTCGAGACTTGCTGCTAGTCCTAGGACTGTACGGATGGATGTCATTTTCACAACTGGTGAAAAAATCTCATCAAAGTCAATACCTTTCCTTTGGCTGAAACCTTTGACAACTAATCTGGCTTTGAACCGTGGTTGTGAATTGGATTCTTCAGACTTGATTCTGAATACCCACTTGTTTTTCAAAGCCCTTTTTCCTCTTGGCAACTTCACCAGCTCAAATGTTCTGTTCTCATGCAAGGATCTCATTTCTTCTTGCATGGCGTCAATCCACTTTCCCTTGTGTTCGTCATCCATAGCTTCATCAAAGCTTTCTGGTTCTCCCCCGTCAGTCAATAACACATACTCATTTTCACGATATCTAGTAGAGCGTTGTCTGACTCTATTAGATCTCCTTAAAGCTGGAGAACCCACTGGTGCTGGTGGTTGTTGATGAACATCATTATCATCAACATTATCTGGTTCATTCTCAATGGGAGCATCATGATCACCTTCTTCCGGTTGATCGTTTTGTACATCTTCTCCAACCTGTCTTTGTACTGCCGTTGGAGGAATCAACTGTAAATCTGTTGAACTACCATCAGATCCTGAAGCATCCTTCTCAGCTTTCACAATATCTTCAATGGTCTGATCTTCAACAAATATAGCATCACGGCTTCTGACAAATATAGCCTCTTTGTGGCTGGATCATAAAATCTATAGCCAAATTGATCTTGGCCATAGCCAATAAACACACACTGTCGTGTCTTGACATCAAGTTTAGACCTCTCATCCTTCGGGATATGCACGTAGGCTTTACAGCCAAACACTCGCAGATGGTCATAGGAGACATCCTTTCCTGACCATACCTTCTCTGGGACATCATACTGTAGAGGGACACATGGTGAAAAATTCAACGTGTGAGCAGCTGCTAGCAATGCTTCACCCCAGAACATCTGAGGTAACTTTGCATGTGAGAGTAAACATCTTACTCTTTCCATCAAAGTCCTATTCATCCTCTCAGCTAAACCATTTAACTGCGGTGTCTTAGGAGGTGTTGTCTGATGTCGAATCCCATGCTCTTTGCAGTAGGCATCAAATGGTCCAATGTACTCTCCACCATTGTCTATTCGTATGCACTTCAGCTTCTTGCCGGTTTGTCTTTCAACCATGGTTAGAAATTGTTTGAAAACTTCTGACACCTGATCTTTTGACTTCAGAGTGTATACCCATGTCTTTCGAGAATGATCATCAATGAAAGTCACAAAGTATCGAGCATTACCAAGTGACTTCGGCATTGGCCCACACAGATCTGAGTGTACCAGATCTAACACATTCTTCATTCTTGAAGGAGGGGAACTCTTGAAAGACACTCTATTTTGCTTTCCTGCCAGACAATCAGCATATTTCTTCAAATGGACCTGATCCAGTCCAGATAACGTCTTCTTTTTGGCAAGATGGGTCATGCTTTTCTCACTCATATGACCCAATCGTTTATGCCATAACTCCACTGTACTGTCATTCTCCACTGCATTCACAGCATCCTGGGAGAGCTTTGCCTGCATCATGTACAGTTTTGAGTTCTTTGTTCCTCTGGCCACCACCAGGGTTCCTTTGGTCAACTTCCACTGACCATTAAAGAAGGTGTTGTAGTAACCTTCATCATCCAGTCTGCCTGTTGAGATCAGATTCAGGCGTAAATCTGGAACATGCCTGACATCCTTCAGGACTAACCGTGTGCCATTCTGGGTCTCCAGGGAAACATCTCCCTTTCCTACAACTTGTGAAAGACCCTCATTTCCCATTCTCACAACGCCAAAATTCCCAGGTGTGTAAGATGAGAAGAATTCTCTTCGAGAAGTGACATGAATGGTAGCACCACTGTCAATCACCCAACTTGTCTCATGGGTTGCAAGATTGACAATATCATCATCATGGACAATGTTGAACTCACCGGCAACATTTGCTTGCTCATCATCACTGTCGTTATCTTTCTTCGGTCCTTTGCCTTTCTTTTGGTCTTGTTTGAGTTTTCGGCAAAATCTCTGGATATGACCCTTTTTCTTGCAGTAATGGCATTCAATTTTTGCATATTTGTTTGACCTTCCTCTACTCTTATCTCTTGGTTTTGGCCCCCTGGTCTCACTTCTCCCCCTAGAATCTGCCACGAGGAGATCTGACTGTGATGAAGAGGATCCTTGCGATCTTCGTCTCATCTCTTCATTCAGTATTCCACTTTTGACAAATTCCACATTTACTACACCATTTGGTGCAGAATTTGTAAGTGAAATTCTCAAAGTTTCCCACGACTCTGGTAATGAAGCCAGCATTATAAGAGCGAGTACCTCTTTGTCAAACTTTATGCCCATCGTGGATAACTGTTCCACGATTCCTTGCAAATCGTTCAGGTGATCTGCCATGGATGAACCTTCCCGGTATTTTATCTGAAGCAATCTTGTCAGATAAAATAATTTGTTGTTGCCGGTTTTTGAAGCATACAGCTCCTCAAGCTTGTTCCACAGTGTCCGTGCATGAGTTTCTGCATATATGTGGTTGTAGACATTATCTTCGACAAATTGTCGAATGAAACCACATACTTGCTCATGCTCGAATGCCCAATCTTCTTCTGATCTGTCTTCCGGTTTGATTGTACCAAACACGGGCAAGTGCATCTTCGTCACATATAAGAGATCCTTCATCTTGCTTCTCCATATGTGGTAATTCGAGCCGTTCAGACTAATCATCTTGCTGGTCTTCGCCTCCATGATGCTAATAAATACCCAGTATCAAGCAAAAAATGGTGAATAATAATCTAACTTATTTTCTGATGTGGAGGATCCACTTTTCAGCGGCAACCACAGTGCATACGATAAGTAGATATAAACACCGGGCCTCACTCTAATACCAGTTGTTGGGACCGTGCGTAGCGGGTGATAACTTCGAGAGCAAGATGATTAATAAAAATGGCACCAGAAATTTACGTGGTTCACCCTTAATTTTAGGGCTATGTCCACGGGACAAACTCCGAGATTTTCTTCCACTATAAAAATAGTAAGCTTACAGAGAGAGAATCTTCTCTAGATAAAAAATTCTAGAGGTATGAGATAAACCCAAAATAGTGGCACTCATGTGTTTCCCAAACACCCCCAAAAATTATCTCACTATTTTGTTACTCCCCAGAAATAAATCTCTCTATCTCACAATTTTCTTTTGCTCTTTAGAAATTATGATCAAGCTACCAGATGCACTGAAGGAGGAGAAAGCATGGCTATTTATAGGAGAAATAGCCGCGTTGCACCCTCCGCGTTGCTAGCTGTTTCTCTTCTATTTTCCAATTTTGCTGCTATAATTGCAGCTATTTCAATTTTGTCAGCTGCTTTATTGACTTAGGAGAAAAGAAGACAGAAGAAAGATAAAGGAGAGAGAAAGAAAGAAAAGAAGAAAATAAAGAGCCAACCACATGGGGGGGAAGAAAAGTCAACAGCTTCATCAGATCTCTTTTAGTGCAGACATTCTCTTTTTATAATGATTCATCTCTGCTGTGGCACTGCACCAAGTGGTAAAACAACCTACGCTATTGCTCCCATGAAAAATAGAGGCATGTGTCAATCTTGATTTAGTTGTCCTGCGTTAGTGTGTTATGGAACTTCTTCTTTGTTCTATGCTTACGAGCTATGTGATGGTTGGGCCCGGAATAATCTTTGGCAATTGGAATGGAGTTGAGACCAAACTACAGCTGCTGTATCCGTCTAAACCATGTTTAAACTTGTCTGCTATGAGAATGCTCCCACAATCAGTTGTTCAAGTAACTTCTCACCCATCCTTGGCCGGTTGCCCCCCCTTGTTGCCTGTATGGTTGGAGTTAAATAATGTGGCTCTTCATGTGTTCCTTTCCTCTGCTTCTTGAGGTAAGCATTATTTGTTTCTGGATAAAAAGCTTTAATAGTCCAATTAGAGGCCAGTGCATAGATAACTGTAACTAGATAACATCAACTTTTTGGTTTATTATGTTCAGTTGTATGATGTATGTGAACTGCTGATGCTGATGCTGTAGCACAGCATTCACAAACATTTGCTTGTCACTAAAACATGAACCTCAATGAAACTTTGGTACCTTTGACTTTGATTCCCACTTGAAAAGTCCGTTAACAAGTAGAAGGAGAAAAGATCTGCACACTTGTTGGATGCAGTGAGAACTAGTGGTACAAGATTTGGGCAGTTGGCATTTGGACTCGGATGGACTTCCATGTATAAACACCACTTGCTTTTGCCAGGAAACAGAACTTGTACGTATGGGCGGCACAAAAAGAGGTGGAGGTTTCTATGCCGTGTGTCTTCATATATAGTGCCAATAAATAATAAACGAAAGATTGTGTTATTGCTACTTTGGTAGCGCAATAATTTTATGCTTTTTTGTTTTTTCAGCTTTTTTTTTTTTTTGGAACACAAACAGAACTCCTAGCAACTTGTGATGAATTTGAAATACTTTATGATTGGTTATTTCTATTCATCCAAATTTCTCTGCATTTTTTACTTTATTAACATAAAAAAATTATAAATTACAACATGGGAGGAGAGCTAAAGCAATCAAACCCCCCATACGTGAGAAGATCTGCAGGAGGGCAAGGAAAGGCGGGAAAAGAAAAAATGGAGGCGGAGAGGAGCATTGAAACAAAAGATCATTCAAAGACTAAAATGTGCTGAATTTGGTTGCATAATCGGAGAAATTGTCAGGCAAACCCTGTCCAGGTTATGAAAGTTTATGTTAGAGTTAAATCTAGAAAAGTTTACACTATATTGAATTCTAACTTACTCTGTTATCATAGGGAAGAAGAAGTCAACATGAAGGGCAGCAACAAACGTCATGGCCAGCGACATGGCCAGGATTCATGCTTAGGGGCGAGGCGAAGGCGTGAGTGTGAGCATATTATTCGCTCATTATTTATTCTACTAAAATTCAAGAAACTTATAATTACCTATTGAGGTTTATCTTAATTTATAATTTGCTCTACTTTATTTTTAAAAGCTTACACTTTGTCTCATGTTTTCTTTACACAGTTCAATAGCAACTTCTAAAATTATAATTTAAATTATACGATAATTTTCAACAATTTCAATCACCCTAATATTTTTTTATAGTTAATAAAAATTATAAATTATCAGTTTTTTCTTTCTGCAAATATATTTTTCTACTTGTAAATACATATCAATATTTTTTCACAATCAGTTCACTGTAAAAAAATATCTAAAATCTTAAAATTTTTTTAACATTAATATTAGCCAGTTTAAGTCAGGGTTTTAGAAGTTGTTGTTAGATATTATAAAGGAATGAGGGTGTAATGTGTAGGTTTTTGAAAATAGAAGGTACAACGTATAGGCTAGACCAAACCACAGGGGGGTTTCTGTAATTTTCTTACTAAAATTTCTAATTTGCCAAGACATTTAAAAAGGATAAAATCCACCAAAGCCCATCATTAATTTTATAATTTACAAATAAGTACCCAATTTTAAAATTTTTACAATTTTATACTCCATTCGTCCCAAAAGTTTTGCTGCATTTATTTTTGGCAATTAATCTAGTATTTTTTATTTTCAACATTCTAAAATATAAATAAAAAATCTTTATATATGAATGATAATTTAAGGTATTTAGTTTCTAAATATATTTTTTTTATTTTTTCTAACAAACAATAATATGAATAAAATTGAGTCAAAATACAACAAAAAGACAAATGTATCAAAACTTCTGGGACGAAGAGAGTATCATATTAACTACCACTAATAAATAATTTAAAAAAATCTAAGGGGGGCGGGAACCCCTCCCTATTCCTACATAGCTACGTCCCTAGTCAAGGCTACCATCAGCAAGGGTAGCAACAAGAGACAAGGTCCATGCACTAGCAACAGGGGTAGCCTTGTGCAGCATGGAGAAATAAGAGGTAGAGGTTGGCATTTGAATAAATAGGCCTACAGATTGCAGGTTTATGAAATGGTTGGATGCTTCTGTCTATGGTAAAAGATCAAATCCTGGATATGAGGCGAGTTGTAGTGAGGGAAAAAATATGATGATGCTTTTAAGAAAGGGTTGAAGATGGAAACAACAGAGATCCTTTTGGATGACATTACTATGGGAGTTGCAATTTGGTGAGGCCACCGAGGATTCTGTATATCATTGTTTTTTTTCAATTGCAGTGGCCAGTGGGGTGGTCCATGGTCATCCTTTTTATTTTATGTTGGTCACCCTCTTTATTTTATGTGAGGACATACTCTTTATTCTATGTGAGGATGTAGAACTTGGAATGTGCTATCTATAATTTGTATAAGGGTGACCCAAGTCTCCATTCTTTGTTGCACATTTATATTATATACTACATATTGGTCCCAAAACCTATGTATAATCAAGTCATCCCAAAAGTTTAATTAACAGAGAGAAAAATCAGTATGTTAACCATAAAAATTTTGTGGCTCGATCTAGATTTATGGGAGACAATTATCGAATAGTTGAAATTAGAATTTTTGTTGCATATTAGTTTGAATCGCTAATTTAAACTACTCAATGAATGTTCCTAAAAATTCAAATCATGTAAAAAAATACTTCATCTGTCTTATATTCTTTGAAACACACTTTTTAGCAATTAATCTATGATTTTTCATTTTCAATTTTTAGTATATAAATAAAAAAAATTGTATATAAATGATAAATAAAAACCTATAGTTTCTAAATATATTTTTTAATTTTTTTTTCTAACAACCAATAATATAAATAAATTCAAATCAAACTATGGCCAAAAGTAAATTGTTTCAAAGAATATGGGACAAAGGCAGTATAATTTTTTTACGGCAAGATAACCATTTAAATTATCAATTTTTTTATATCTGTAGAAAGGATTTCTGTACTAACCCATACTAAGGACCAATATGCAACACATTGATTATAAAAGCTTTAAGGAGAATTCCCAATGAATGAAAGATCTGAGATGAATTTGCAATGAAAAGTATGTCATTGAAATTGAATTGTTTGCTTGCATTTAATTTTATGTCATCGAGACATTGAGTAAGGATATTTCAAAATGGTCCACATCCACAGGCCACATTTTACATTATGGCAATGACATTGAACCTGAGTCATGCAAAAACTAGGGTGATAAGAGGATTCCAAGCTTTGCAGCATTGCTCTCAAATAAGCACACAGGCTTCAAAAAATATTCCGATTCTTGATCTGAAAGTCAAAGAGCAGCAGTTTTAGCCATAATCTATTCTTATAAACCTTAAAATTGATTTGTCATTCCAAGTATGGGGCAAAGCATAATTCACCCAAAAACAGTCATTGGCCAACCCTTTAACAAACAATGGGAAGTATAAAATTAAAAAGTAAATTATACTTCTGCTCACCAACAAACTCAGCCCCTTCACCAACATCTTTACCAATAGACTCATCCCCATTAGCGTCATCAGCTTCACCCTCCTCCTCGTTGCCATCACCGGATGCCTCATTTGAACTTTCATCTTCGTCTATATCATATAGAGGATTATTGAATTTAATCCTCTTAGTTCCCATGCAAACTCTTGCAAACCATTTGTCCCCCACTTTGGCCCCCATGAGTTCACAATAAGTAGAAACCTTCAGCCAGTTGTCGCATCAATTCCAAATCCAACAATAGTCACCTCGTGCACAATAGGATCCACAAGGGTGTCTTGAAGACCCATATACAAATCCTAATTAAACAATAACCCAATCAACGCCAACATAATAAAAAAAATCATCGCTAGCTGGCAAACTAAACATTTTTCACATGCATATATACCAAACAACAAATTCACAAAATCAAAATAACAATACCTGACCCAGGAAATTTTCAAATTCTTTGCAGATGGCAATTTGCGCAGTCAAGCAATGGTGTTCAAGCACACGAGAAACTTTGTTGCTAAAATCACCAATTTGGTAATAACCACAAATCTTAAACACCTCAGTGTCCTTGAAGCAAAAAATAGAAAAAAAAAATGGAGCATGAGATTATGACAGTACAAAAAAAAAAACATTTAAACAAATAGAATAAAAGAATCAATTCAAACCCACATTGTTGTGCACTTTCTTTTTTAGATCTAAACAATTCAATTTCCATGTCTGAACGTAAGGGTAAGCAACTATTCGGTTTCAATTGAAAAAACTAAAAAATTGAAAAAAATTTTGTTACAATTATTCGGTTTATAGTTCGATTTGTTTTATAATCAAACTTATATATCAGTATTCGATTTGGTTTTTTGTCTTATAAGTTGAAAATTCGGTTATTGAAACAACCGAATTACATATAAGTTTACATGCCTCAATTATTCTACACGTAAGCCCATTTTGTTCTCAACTCAAAAGCCCAACCTGTCCAACTTCTCATAATCTTAGTGTAGCCCAACCCGCCTTCCTCTTACTGTGTAGCCCAAGCCAACAAGAAGTAAAATGCTAGACTAAAAGGAACAAAGTAATCGGCCTCTTTCAGCCTTTTCTTCTTCGGCTATAAACCTTAGCAAACAAATGTTGGAGAATCGAGTGAACCAGGCAAGGGAAGGTGGCAGCGTGGCAGTCGTGAGCGAGGCAAGGCAGTGAGTGACTTGGAAAAGCCGATAGGCAATAATCGTGAGTAAGGCATGGCAGCGACGCAGCACACCAACAGGCGACAACGAAGGTTGTCAAATTTACTAGAGTTATCACTGCTGTAAAAGGAATACGAGATGGAAGAAAATGTAAGTGAATTTTTTATTAAATTTATGCGTTTGATTTGTGATTTTGTGAGTAGAAGAATGAAGATGGATGGAAAATGAATAATAGGTAGACCGGATTAATGAAGTTGCTATGTTTGGCAACCTGTTTTTTGTAGATCAATTTTCATTCAAAGATTAATGAAATGGATTTTGCTTTTTGGTTATTGTTGATAGATTCTTGCAAATGGTGTGCATCAAAGATCAATTTTTAGTCAAAGATATATTCCAAAGGTTAAGGAATTTGCATGACAAATTATTCTTAGTGAATGCTACATTTGTTAGTTTTGGAGACCTAATATGTTTTTTCTGAAACTTGCATTTTCAAATTCTGCTTGTGGATATTGTCTAACATATTCATAGTGATGGAAGAGTTGTGTTTTCCCTCTTTCCTTGGGTGAATTTCTAAGAGCAATTTATGTTCTTTGTATAAGTGAATATGATGCACAAATATTCATGAGCTTGTTATCTATGTATTTATTGTGTTTTGGTTAGAGTAGAACTCTTAGATCCTTAGTGGGTGATTGGTATAAGATTTAAAAGTATACATAGTATTTTAATTTTCTTTTACATAATAAACAGCCTAGTGTATTGTTAGGAAAATTTAATTTTCTCAACTATTTCATGCTTTAAAATGATGAATTGTTCGAATTTTATACATGTACGTTATGTTTGTCACCTTATTTATTGACTTGCTATTTATTATTCATATAGTTTAAATCCCAAGGACATAGTAGTGGTGGTGATGATTCTTTATCTCAGCTTCGTGCCATGAATGACGGAATGTTCCCTCCCCAACCACAAGCAGTAGCCTCTGCATCAAGTTTGAAACTTGAAAAATGCAAAAGTCATGACCAAGTAAAGAAAAAGGCAATGGCACCAAGGTCAACTATGTGGCTTCACTTTAATAAGGTAATAAATAAAAAAGGGGAACATAAAGCTAAATGTAAATACTATGAAAGGTTGCTAGCAAGTCATCCAAAGGATAATGGCACCGGTTCCCTTAATCTCATAACAATTCTTGTCTTACATGTGTTGCTTTAAAATCTAAACAAAGTGAATTGGTATTTGCTACTGGAAATGAAGAAAAGGATAAGGGACTAGGTTGTTGAAAGTTTGATCAAGAATTAATAAGAAAAGGGTTAACTTTCATGATTATTGAGGATGAATTTCCTTTTCAGTTTGTGGAGAATGAAGGATTTAGGTACCTCATGTCTGTTGTCTGTCTTGGATTTCATGTTTTCTCACAACATACAATTGCTAGAGATTGCTTTAAACAGTATTCAATTGAGAGGAAGAAACTGAAATAATATTTTAAGAATACACGCTAACGGGTTTGCCTCACCATAGATACAAGGACTTATTTATAGAAAGTCAACTACATGTGTCTTACTGCACATTTTATAGATGAAAATTGGAAATTGCATAAGAAAATTTGAACTTTTATCCAATAACTAGTCATAGAGGTGAGATTGTTGGTAGGGCAATAAAGAATTGCCTTCTTGATTAGGGTATTGATAGGGTATTCACAATTATAGTAAACAACGCTAATTCTAACGATGTGGCAATTAACATCTTGAAAAAAAAAAATCAGCAATTGGGGAACGGGTATTGTTGGTTGTAAGTACTTGTATATGAGATGCATTGTGATGCCCCAAGGCATCTTCGTTTGCTGTCATGTTGACAGGTGGAGAGACTTCCTGAGGAGGCGAGCGCCTGGAGCTCTGGTTTCCCAGCTGAGCATGCCTGAAAAGCTCAAAGAATAGGTTAGGAGGTCCCCGGTTTGCTTTTCCGGGGAGGACCCTCCGACGCCCAAGTCAGTCTTCTGAGTGAAAGTGGAGGAAGAACACTAAGGGATCAAGTGTCTTGCCTGTTTTTTGTTCCCTCAGAGGGAGGAAAATGCCCATCCTTTGCCCAGTCCCATTTCCTAGTATTTATAGGAGTGGCTGGTCCGTTCAGACCATGACACGTGTTCGGTCGGATTTGTTCTGTAGTTTTGGACCTAGGGGACAGGCAGCCGTTTGCAGCCTCCTTTAGCCCTGGACCCGGACGGGTTGTGTCAGGACGGGGGCGGCTTCGGCGTGTCAGTTCGCCGTTCAGATGTGACGTGTAGGGCTTGTGAGCGACATGTCAGAGGCTCCTTAAATGCTCATACCGTACTCCCGAGGTCCCCTGGGCGAGGTCGCCCTTCGGTGCGTGAACCCTCTTCGGATTCTATCCGTCCTTTGGTGCGAGCACCTCCTTCAGGATCTATCCTATAGTTCCGGGAGTTCCCTTGATCAACACCTTCTTCGGGACTCACACCCATAGTTAGGGGATTCCCTTGTTCAGGTGTTTCTTGTTCGGGGAAGATCCTCTTCGGGGCCTCTGCCTTCGGGGAGATTCTTCCTTGCTTCAGAGAGATGGCTCTCTTACCCGGAGGCAGTCAGTTTAGCCCCTCGATGGAGACGGTGTTGTCCTCGGAATTCCTGACGAGCTAACCGAAGTCTCGAGCTCATAGTGTTTGACTTCGCACCTTCCGAGGTCCGTAAAAAGATCCTCTCTTGGGTGACGTCAGACTCCTCGGCCAATATTCTGGCAGGGAGTTACTACCGAGGAGGCAATAGCCTTTGGCTATCACAGGCCCCCCTCCGAAAAGCCGAAGTGAGAAACTTCGGTTCATCGGTTTTCGGGTCCTATGGTTGTGATATTTGTGCCGAAGACGCCTTCTTCTGCTTGTACCGATGGGCAGCATTTTTGCGTCCTCGAGGCGCGAGAAGATAGGCTGTCCCTGTGCCGAAGATATACCTTCTGCCCGAAGTCACAGGCTGTCTCTTGGTATCCTTGTGGCAAGGGGAAATAGGATAACCTTGTACCGAAGATAGACGTTTTGCCCGAAGTCACAGGCTGTCTTTTGGTGTCTTCGAGGTAACCTACTTTTTGGCCTTTATAGGTCTGCTCATGCGTCGCGTCCTGTATCCAGCAGAGTCAGTTTAGGGCGGCGCCTCTAGACCAAACGGTGTCAGAGGGCATGCTCGACGTGATGAACGACACGTGGCACGTTTGCTGCGCGATGACCGACACATGGCGCACTTTTATTGGGTAAGAATGCACTGAGTATGGCTGGCGCGACTTTTCAGGCACCCATAGCAGTTATGGCGACGCTGCGCCTTCCGAGGGGTACTAATGACGACGGTTCTCCTGGCCTTCTCGGCCTATATATATCAGTCCTGTCATAACCCTCTTTCTTCTTCTGCTTTTGCTTTCTTTTGCCTTCTAATTCTCTCCCGATTTTCCGCGGCGGTTCTCCTTTTTCAGACGTTTTTCCGACCACTTTTCACGACGGCTTCCAAGAATCCAGATTCCGGCAAGACCTTTGGTGGGTTTTAGTCCTTCTGCTTTTTTCAAAGATTCTTCCTTGTTTTTCCCGAACTCGTTTTCATCATGCCTGTTCCCGAGAGTTGGCAACCTCTTCTTTCTCACCCCTGCTGCACTACTCCGGCAAAGCTAGTGAAGTGGAAGAAAAAGTTTTTCTTACCCTCTTACTCTGTGACGAGGTTGCCCCGTCCTGACCAATTTGCTTTCTCCAATCGAAGTGATGAAATCACCGTTTTCCGGGCCCAACTGAAGGCCGGACTTCGGTATCCCCCCCCGGAGATGGTTAGCGCGTTCTGCAATTTCCATGGCATTGCCGTTAACCAACTCCCACCGAACTCGTACTGCTATTTCAACGCCTTCCTTTGTATGTGCGGCGTTTTCAAAATAAAACTTCACTTTGTAGTTTTTCTTCAGTACTACAAGCTCTTCGTGGTCCCGAAGGGTGGCTTCTACTTTATGCTACCTTGGGGATCCGGGAGCAAAAAGTATACGTTCACCTTCGCCACCAAAGACAGCTAGCGAGGGTGGCAAAAAAAATTCTTTTTCCTGAAGAAGTCGGAGGCTTGGTCGCACGTCCCCACCAAGTGGGCTCAGGGGAGGCTCAAGATGGATGTTGTTGACCCGAAGATACTGCTAGACGCCGACGTAGCACCTATCTTCGAGGACTTCGACAGGCGCATCCGGGCCGTCTCTGACTGGGCTGCCGAGGTCTCTCCTCGTGCCCTTTACCCCTTTCTGATCAACTGGAGGCTCATGACCGAAAAGGTCCTTCGGGAACTCAAGGTGGTAAAGGAGAATGTGACAGACCTCAACATGCCGAAACCGGCTTCTTCGGGGAAGGACTCCTGGCTCGTGAAACTCCTTCGGGGGAAAGAGACCTATGAGTCTTTTTACGAGAGTAAGTTACTTTCTCATTTTTTCCTTCATAACTTCATCTTGGACTTACACTGATCTTCTCTTCCTTTTTTCAGAGATGGGTGACAACGCGGCTGCCTTCTACAAGGCTCTTTTTACCGGGCAGGCCCAGAGGGCCGAACAGACAAAGAAGGCCGCCTCTCGGAGGCGGAAGCAGACTTCGGGTGGCCCTCCCCCCAAACGGGCAAAGAAAGCTGCTCCTTCCTCTCTTCCGCAAATTCCGGAGGAGGTAGGCGAGGAGCCCGAAGACCTTGCTGCCCCTTTGCCCGAGGTTCCTCCTGTTGACGTCCCTTCTTCCGACGTCCTTCCTCAAAGCCCCACGCCTTCGCATGCTCTTCTGGAGGGCGATGGGGAGGAGACCCCTTCTGCCGAGGAACGGCGCCGAATAAGAGGCAAGGGGGTCTCTACTGAGGTGACGTCGATTCTTGACGACGACGTTACCGAGGTGCCAGCAGGTTTGTATTTTGTCGAAGAACCTTTTTTCTCTTGTAAATCCTTAAGACTTTTCTGGCCTTAACCAATTTTCCTGCCTTGTTGTGCAGTGGAGGTGGCCGCTCCTGACTGGGTTGCCGAACACGCCCGCAAGAGGGCCCTTCGGGATGCCCAAGTCCCGGCAGGGAAAGTTCCGAAGGAGCCCTTCTGGACGTTCACGGATGACATGAATATGTACTCCGAGGACTGTCCCGAGATGGCCAGGCAGATGTGCAAAGGGGTTTTTACTGAGGCCTCTTACAAGGCCCTTACAGAGGCTTACCCTGGCGACATCTCTTTGGCCGCCAAACTCACTGAACATGCCGCTCAGGTATGCTTCACTGTTTCCTTAGTGCTGATTTCGCCTTTGCTTTTTACTCAGCGTCATTTTCCCTTTGTTTTGCCTTTTTTGCAGCTGATGGGGTATGCCGCGTTGCTTCGTGTTCGGGTGGCGCGAGAGACCGAACGGAGGGCGTCACTCTGGGACCTTTACACCAAGACGAAGGCCCAGTGTTCAGCGTTGGCTGCCGACAATGCTCAGCTGAAGCAGTCTTCGGAGAAGGAAATTGCTGAACTTCGGGAGGGGTTCATAAAAGAGAAAGAGGAACTTGAGAAAGGCTCCTCCCAGAAACTTTCTGACATCGGCTCTCGGGTGGCGGAGCTGACTTCGACCGTAGAAGCGATTCAAAAGGATAAGTCAGAAAGTGACGCAATCCTTGCGAAGACGCTCGAGGAAAAGGCCCAGCTCAAAGCCGAGGTCGCATCTCTAAAAAAGCCTTCAGAAGAGAAGAAGAAGATGAAGACATTGAAGAGAAAGCTTAAGGATCTGGAGAAGGATTACGCGGATCTGGAGAAGGACTATGCAGATTTGGCGGTCAAGAAGCGGGAGTCCGATGATATGACGAAGTTGGGCTTTCAAGACGGCTTCTGTCTTGCTCGGCACCAAATTCTGCAGAAGTTCCCAGATTTCGACCTCTCCTTCCTCGAAGGCATGAACATCCCGAAGGAGCCTCGGTGGACTTGGTCCAAGATCGAGCACTTGAAACTGCCTTCTTCTTTCTCGGCGCCGAAGGCTGCTGATAAAAGCACAGAGGCTGGGAGTTCTCAAGACGCCGAGGTTCCTTAGTTTGTACTAGGGCCTTTTGTCTTCATTTTCTTCTTCTTTTTTGTAGTCTTTCAGCAATTTTCTTCTCTGTAAGCACTCTTTGGCTCAATAAATAAAAATTTGGCTAAGTATTTTTTGCCAGATCCCTTTGTGGCCCTTTGTCCCGAACATATTCACTCAAGGGACTTCGGAAAACCATACTTTTGCTTTCCTTTGTCCCGAACATATTCGATCAAGGGACTTCGGAAAGCCATACTCTTGCTTTCCTTTATCCCGAACATATTCGCTTAAGGGACTTCGGAAAACCATACTTTTGCTTTCCTCGGCGATTGCTTTCGTGAGACTCTTGTTTTGTACTTCTTCAGAACTTTTTACTTGGACAAATTTGTCCAACTTGTGCAATACAACTTTCCCACCAAACTTTTTAGGAATAGAATTTTTTCAAGGCCTCTGAGTGCCAAGTGTTTTTTAATTCTATGCCTTCGGCATCACCGAGCTTATAAACTCCTTTTCGTACTTCGGCAAGTACCAGGTACAGTCCTTCCCAATTTGCGCGAAGTACCCCGTGGGACGGCTTTCGGGGTGCAAATTCAGCCTTTCGGAGAACGAGATCTCCCTTCTTTATTCCTTTTGGCCTGGCACGTAGGTTTATGGCTGCTGCCACTCTTTGCTAGAAAGCTTTTCTTCTCAGCTCGGCTACTTCTCTGTGTTCGCTTACAAGGTCGAGCTTGGTTCTCAGGCCGAGGTCATTTCTTTTTTCATCGAACACTTGGACTCGTATTGACGGTTGTACTACCTCGACAGGGATGATGGCCTCTGTACCGAAGACGAGTGAAAAGGGCGTTTCCCCTGTGGCTCTTCGGGGTGTTGTTCGGTAACTCCATAACACGCTTTGGAGTTCTCCTGGCCATTTCCCTTTTGCTTCTCCCAATCTCTTTTTCAGACCATCTTTTTTGGTCCTGTTAGATACTTCTACCTGCCCATTACTTTAGGGGTGAGCTACTGGGGCGAAGTGCATTTTTGTCCCGACGTCGCTAATGAACTCTTGGAATCCTTTGTCTATGAACTGGGATCCGTTGTCCGCTACGAGTACCCTCGGTATGCCAAATCTGCATACGATGTTTTTCCATACGAACTTCTGCACTTCTTTTGCAGAGATAGTTGTCAGAGGTTCTGCCTCGACCCACTTAGAGAAATAGTCTACTGCTACTACGCAGAACTTTACGCCTCCAGGCGCCGTTGGGAGTGGCCCGATGAGGTCTATGCCCCAAACTGCGAAGGGCCAAGGATAGTCTGCCGAAGTCACGAACTCCGAGGGTGTTCTTTGGATGTTCGCATGTCTCTGGCAACTACCACATTTCCGGACGAACTGCTTGGCGTCCTTTCTCAGGGTAGGCCTGAAGTATCCTTGGCGAAGTATCACTGCTACTAGGGCGTCGGTTCCAATGTGCGAACCACAGGCACCTTCGTGAACTTCTTCGAGGATCATTTCAGTATCCTCTTCACTAACACACCTCTGTAGTGGATTTGCATATCCTTGCCGATATAGTTCTTCTCCAATTAAGAAGAAACGTCCGGAGCGCCTTCGCACTTTTGCGGCTTCGCTGGGGTCTTCGGGGAGTGTTGGTTGCGAGATACGTCTTGATTGGTTCTTTCCATCCTTTCCCCGAGGTCGTTATGCTTAACATCGTGACGCTGGGGTGGCTTAGCACTTCGGTGCAAGTTTTGGACTTCGCCAAGCAGTCTGCCTCAGCATTTTCTCGTCGGGGTAGGTTCTCGATTTTCACGGCGTCGAACTCCCAAATAAGCTTTGTTACCAACTCATGGTATTTTGCCAAGGTCGGGTCTTTCGCGCCATAGTCCCCTGCCATTTGTTGGACCACCAGCTGGGAATCACTGTGGGCCTTCAAGTTTCTCACGCCAATTTTTCTGGCCAGGCGTAATCCTGCTATGAGGGCCTCATACTCGGCCATATTGTTGGTGGCGTTGAAACTGAACTTGATGGCCTTCATTACTTCTAGGCCTTCGGGGCCTCTGATAATCACTCCGGCTCCCTGGTGTTCGGATCCTGAGGCCCCGTCAACATATAACGTCCATTCTGGCTCGTCTTCGCCCGAAAACGAATGTCCCTCCTTGGTGTTTGGTACTTCGGCGATGAAGTCTGCCAAAGCTTGAGCTTTTATAGCTTTCCGGGGTTCATACATGATGTCGTGTTCGCCAAGCTCTATACACCACTTGGAAAGCCTTCCCGAGTGATCAACTTTCCTCATAACATCCCGTAGAGGCAGGGTACTTCGGACGATAATGGGGTGAGCCTGAAAGTATGGCCGCAGCCTTCTCCCTGCAAGCACTAAGGCGTATATAGCTTTTTGAAGCAAAGGGTACCTGACTTCGGCGCCATGCAGGGACTTGCTGACATAGTAGACCGGCCATTGCTTTGGCCCTTCTTCTTTCACGAGGACCGAGCTCACAGCTTTTTCTGTGACGGCGAGGTATAATACGAGGGGCTCTCCCTCCCGAGGTTGCCGCAGAGTCGGCAGGCCGGCCAAGTAGACTTTGAGTTCTTCCCATGCTTTTTGGCAATCTTCATCCCAAGGATGACCATTCCTTCCAAGGTCGCCTTCCATCTTTGCTGCCTTTGTGAGCACTTTGAAGAAGGGTCGACACCTATCTCCGTACCTGGAAATAAACCTGCTCAGAGAAGTTATTCTTCCGGTGAGTCTTTGCACGTCTTTGACTGTGGCAGGAGTTCGGAATTCGAGCAGAGCCTTAATCTTCTCGGGGTTAGCATCGATGCCTCTTTCGGATACCATGTACCCAAGGAACTTTCCCGAGGTCACCCCGAAGATGCATTTCTCAGGATTAAGGCGGATCCCGAAGGCTCTGAGTTTTTGGAAGGTTTCCTCTAAATCTTCAACGTGGTAGCCAGGCAGTTTGCTTTTGACTATCATATCATCAACATACACCTCCATGTTCCTCCCCATTTGGTCTTTGAAGACTTTGTTCATCAGCCTCTGGTAGGTGGCTCCTGCATTTTTGAGTCCGAAGGGCATCGTGATATAGCAATATGTTCCTCCCTCAGTGATGAAGGCAGTCTTTTCTTCATCTTCGGGGTTCATCCTTATCTGATGATACCCACTGAAAGCGTCCAGGAAACTTAGGAGCCCGTACTCGGCAGTTGAGTCTACCAGTTGGTCTATTGGCGGAAGAGGATATGAATCTTTCGGGCAAGCATCGTTCAAATTTCTGAAGTCGATGCACATCCGGAGCTTACTACTTCCTTCTTTTGTGGCAATTACCACGTTGCTTAGCCATTCGGGGTAGTTTACCTCCCGGATAACGCTAGCGTCTATCAGACGCTGGACTTCGGTCTTGACGAAGTCACTTTTGTGAGCCGAGATGCTTCGTTTCTTTTGCCGGACAGGTTTTACTTCCGGACTCGCTTTGAGGCTATGCTGGATTACGCAAGGGTTTACCCCTGGCATGTCCTTTGGCGAGTAGGCGAACAGATCTTTATTTGCAAGCAGAAAAGATACAAGTTTTTCCTTGTCTCCCTCGGCCATGCTTTTCCCTATTCGGGTATTATGGCCTGGGACAAGCTCTACTTCTTCTGTTTCCGCTTTTGTGGGATCTTCTGCCTCGCCCCTTTCCAGCTCTTTTGCTTCTACAGCATGTGCTAAGTTGCTTGCTGGAGCCTTTCGTGCTCTGACGAACACCTTTCTCACCTCGCCTTGATCAATGAAGATCTTTGCGTCTCCTTCTTTGGTGGCGAAGGTGACGGTCAAATACTTTACATCAGGGCGAATATGCAAATTTCCCTGTGTCTGTCTGCCGAGGATGGCGTTGTATGACGAAGGGACGTCCATGACTATGAATCTTGCCATGGTAGAGGCGAACAACTCAGCAGTTCCTTTCTCCGAAGTTCCTTTCATCATCAAGGGGAGGTCGATCCACCCGAGGACAGGTAGCTCAGATGGTCCTACGCCGTATGTGGGCGAAGTAACAGCCTTGAGGTCACTCCTGGATACGCCCAAGCTTGGCAGCAAATGTGAGAACAAGACGTCTGCGTTTGACCCATCGTCCAGCAGTACCCTCTTGACGTCCCAGTTTCCTATCCTTGCCATTATCAGCAATGGATCGTCATGGGGAAATACGATGGTGGAGCCATCCTCGCGGGCCAATTTTTTCGTTGGGCTCTGATATTCCATCACCGCTATCTCTCTGGCCCTTCTTTTTCTTTCCGAGGATGGAAGTCCGGTTGTGATCGTCTGTATTACTCCTGCCGAAGGTGGAGGACGCCTTCTCGGACTTCGGTTCCTTCGCCTGTCTGAATAGTAATCCTCGTCATCGGGCCTTCCTTCTTCCTCTTTTGTCCCCTTCGGGGAAGGCATTCTCAAATAACGCCGAAGCTGGCCCTGCTTTATCAGTGATTCAATGTACTTTTTCAACTGAAAGCAGTCTTCGGTGTCATGACCGTGATCACGGTGGAACTGACAGAACTTCTTCATGTTCCTTCTGTTGTCAGCAGTCATGCCCCTCGGTCGTTGGATTTGTGCCCCCTGTTTTTCCAACGCCATGAGGACGTTAACCCTCGTGGTGCTCAAAGGTGTAAAGTTTTGGGGCTTCCTCCCTCCTACTCGCATTCTCCGAGGTCGGCCTATCTGTTCCGTTGGACACCGGGCTTGCTGGCTGGACCCTTCGCCACGAGTGTGAATGTGGTCGGCCTTCGGTCCAGTCATTCTCAGTTCTTCGGCTGTCATATGTTGTTCAGCCCTTCGGTAGAATTCTCCCAGCGTGTCCGGGGGATCTTTGGAGAATTCATAAAACAAGTGTGAATCCCTCCGGAGGCCCCTCGTCATGGCGAGGATGCGGATTTCGGGGCGAAAGTCCGGAACGCTGAGGGCCTCTCTGTTGAACCTCTCGACATAGTCACGGATGGTCTCCCCGTTTCTCTGTGCTATGTCTAACATCTGGACGGGCATCTTCCCCGTCGGCTTGCTCCCAATGAACTGTTGGGTGAACGCTGTGGACAGCTCCTGGAACCCCCTGATGTTTCCGGGAGGCAGGGAATTGTACCAGGCAGTTGCTGGTCCAGCGAGGGTGACTTCAAAGCACTTGCAGAGTGTGGCATCATCAGCCCCGTGTAGCACCATGCTGCGTTTGTACTTTGTTAGGTGGGCCTGGGGATCAGTCCGACCCTCGTAGGTCTCTAGCCGAGGTAGCCTGAAGTCACTTGGCATGGCCGCCTCGACCACTGTTCGGGCGAAAGGAGTTTCATCTCCAGAGACGGTTTCAGTTAGCCTGGCCCAAACAGGCTTGCCTGCCACCTGCTGTTCTACTCTCTCCAGTCTTGCCAAGACTTTCTCCAGGAGGAGTGTAGCACTGGGCTCCTCTTCTTGGTGCTTGGAGGTTTTTCGGTAAGAGGATTGTTGCTGTCTCTTCGGGGAACGGCTTCGGTGCCGAGGTGAGGGGGACTTTGCCTCTGGCGACAAACTTCTTCTGGACGGGACTTCAGGTCGTTCAGACC
This sequence comes from Aquilaria yunnanensis, assembly GCA_039654915.1. Classification (NCBI taxonomy): domain Eukaryota; kingdom Viridiplantae; phylum Streptophyta; class Magnoliopsida; order Malvales; family Thymelaeaceae; genus Aquilaria; species Aquilaria yunnanensis. The sequence goes on along the minus strand of CM077596.1, from coordinate 91,790,037 downwards.
TCACTCTTTCCGCCAGCCGTGCCCCGAGGGGCAAGTTATCTGTCGAGGACTCTTCCCGTGGCTCCCCACTTCCCGAGCTATGATGGGTCGCCCTTGGGCTTTTCTCTCGAGGTCGTGCTGGCGAAGTGGGTTTTTGCGCCTGGGCTGGTGGCGGCCACCTTCGGTCTATCTGTTGTGTCATTTCAGCCACAACAGACCTCTGAAAGTCTCGTAAAAAACCCATGGTGATGACAAGAGGGCGTTCCTCTTCAGGCAAGGAAGTCTCTGGGGGACTTTGTTCGGTAGCTGGTTGGGTCTCAGGCGCGGACGGGGACTTCGGGAGTCCTTTGTCCTTTGAACGCCGAGTTTCGACGACAGCTACCTGGGAGTAGTTTCCCACAGACGGCGCCAAATGATGCCCCAAGGCATCTTCGTTTGCTGCCATGTTGACAGGTGGAGAGACTTCCTGAGGAGGCGAGCGCCTGGAGCTCTGGTTTCCCAACTGAACGTGCCTGAAAAGCTCAAAGAAGAGGTTAGGAGGTCCCCGGTTTGCTTTTCCGGGGAGGACCCTCCGACGCCGAAGTCAGTTTTCTGAGTGAAAGTGGAGGAAGAACACTAAGGGATCAAGTGTCTTGCCTGTTTTGTGTTCCCTCAGAGGGAGGAAAATGCCCATCCTTTGCCCAGTCCCATTTCCTAGTATTTATAGGAGTGGCTGGTCCGTTCAGACCATGACACGTGTTCGGTCGGATTTGTTCTGTAGTTTTGGACCTAGGGGACAGGCAGCCGTTTGCAGCCTCCTTTAGCCCTGGACCCGGACGGGTTGTGTCAGGACGGGGGCGGCTGCGACGTGTCAGTTCGCCGTTCAGATGTGACGTGTAGGGCTTGTGAGCGACATGTCAGAGGCTCCTTAAATGCTCATACCGTACTCCCGAGGTCCCCTAGGCGAGGTCGCCCTTCGGTGCGTGCACCCTCTTCGGATTCTATCCGTCCTTTGGTGCGAGCACCTCCTTCGGGATCTATCCCATAGTTCCGGGAGTTCCCTTGATGAACACCTTCTTCGAGACTCACACCCATAGTTAGGGGATTCCCTTGTTCAGGTGTTTCTTGTTCGGGGAAGATCCTCTTCGGGGCCTCTGCCTTCGGGGAGATTCTTCCTTGCTTCAGAGAGATGGCTCTCTTACCCGGAGGCAGTCAGTTTAGCCCCTCGATGGAGACGGTGTTGTCCTCGGAATTCCTGACGAGCTAACCGAAGTCTCGAGCTCATAGTGTTTGACTTCGCACCTTCCGAGGTCCGTAAAAAGATCATCTCTTGGGTGACGTCAGACTCCTCGGCCAATATTCTGGCAGGGAGTTACTACCGAGGAGGCAATAGCCTTTGGCTATCACATTGCACATATCATCAAACTTGTTATTGTTGATGAATTAAAAGAGATGCATGATTTTGTGGTTTGTGTTAGAGCTGCAGTTAAATTTATGAAGCAATCACCGGCAAGATATGTTAATTTCAAAAAATGCATTGAAAGAGAGAATATTAAGAGGGAGAAGATTAAGAGCAAGGCTTTGTTGTGCTTAGATGTTAGCACTAGGTGAAATTCCATGTATTTGATGTTGAATGCAACCTAGAAATTAGAAAAAGCCTTTTAGTCATATGTTACTGATGATCCTCATTTTGAACTTGAATTAAATGAGTTGACTGGTGGAATACTTACGTTTGATGATTGAGAAAATGTAAGAAGATTAGTCACTTTTATTGAGAATTTGTATGACCTGACTTGTAGGATTTCACGCTCCTTATATGTTTGTTTCAATACCCTTTTTCATGAGATTTTTGAGGTTGATGGTCTTTTACACGAGTGGGGAACTAGTGATGACTTAGAATTTTCTTTTATGGCAAAAAAGATGAAAGAAAATATGAAAAATATTAGGGTAATGTCAAGAAGATGAATATGTTGATATATGTTGTAGTGACCCTTGATCCACGACATAAACTGAAGTATGTTGAGTTTGCATTGAATGAGATGTATCAGTCAAAGAAAGATCTATGAATTAAGTTAGCACAAAAGGCCAAAGATGCTACGAATGAGTTGTTCAGTTGGTATAAGAAAATGTTGCAACCACAAATTTGTGGTGAGTCAAGTGGAATTAACCAAGCTTTATCCGTGCCATAATTTGAAATCCAAAAGAGAAGATGTCAAATTTTGAAGGAAAGGAACAATAAGTTCAGGTCACTCATTGGTAGTGATGAAAGTAAGTCTGATTTGATTAAGTATTTAAATGAGGAGTGTGAATCTGATAAGGATGATGTAGATGTGTTACAGTGGCGGAAAATGAATAATGGGTGTTTTCCTATCCTTAGTCAAATGGCCCGTGATGTCTTGGTTGTTCCTGTCTCTATAGTTGCATCTAAATCTGCATTTAGCACTGAAGGAAGGGTTCTTGATGCATTTAGGAGTTCATTGACTCATAAGATTATGCAGGCTCTCATATGTTGTCAAGATTGACTTAAGAGATCAATGTATCCTATTGGTGTTGAGGAAGATTTGGAGGAGATTGAAAAATTGATGGAGGTACAATTGTAGATATTTAGAATCTGATATATGTTTTTTGTTTAATATACTTGTGATTCTTTTTTTGTTTATATCTTTATTTTTTCCCTCAAATTTGACAAAAGTGGCATTGGCTAATTCAATCATAGATATTTGGATAAGAGATTTGGTTAGTTGTTTGTAGGAGACCAACACTTATTCCAGGCAAGTACGTTCTTTAGTTGTTAATTAAATTGTTTATAAACCTCATTAAGTAGTTCACTTAGAGATTTACTTCTTTTTTGTTCAAGCAACTCATCATTTCTCACATTGTTTTCTTGTAGGCATGTTGGAATGGGATGGCTAACACATTTTAGCTTGGTTGTTTGTCGCATATTTTGTAGCAAAGCAGTACTCTTGTCTTTTAACTTGGTTGTAAGTTTGAACTTTGAAGACAAGAAAGTTGGACTTTCCTATGTATGTTTTGATATTTGTTTTATTTATATTGTAATTTGAAACAATTTATGTTCTGTAGCATGGTGAATTTATGGACAATATATGTTGTGATGATGTTATGAATCTTTTGATGTTGCATGATGATTTTTAAGCCAATTCCATTCATATACGTGCTGCAGCTAGAGAATCATACAAAATTTGGTTATTTCGGTATAAAACCAAAAAATCGAATATATATTTCAGTTTCAATTTTTTCATTTTAGGGGCAACGATCAGTTATTTTATTTACCAGCGTCTCAAATCGAAAATCAACTAATTTTAGTATTTCGGTTTTGGTTAATCAAAATAGCCGAATGCTCAGTCCTATCTGAACAGCCCTATTCCTTTTTCTGCATTTACATGCACAGGGGTAGGTTGTGTGATGCACAACTTCATGTTTCATCAAATACCTTATCATCCTAGCGTAAGAACCAGATGGATAACTATCCTCATCAACCTTCCTTGATCTATAGTCAATAAGCTGCTGGGGGCACAGCTCATCACTCTTGTTCAATGCCATCAATTGTGAAATCTTAACAGATTTTGGTGAAACCTAGGTATAACAACTTGTTGAAACATTAATTATAAGATGGTAAAGACAAAAAAAAAATGTAAAAGACAGAGAACAAATGAACAAGCAATAACAGAAAATGGCAGATTTCCAATAGAGTAAACATTTTCTATAAAAACTTAAAACACGTACAAAACCCAAATACCATAGAACATGTCGAAGAAAGAAAGTTATATATAAACCTAGTTTGTTCGTAAGGTATTGTTTGGTCAAAGCTGTAGTCAACATTCAACAAAGCAAAGAAAACAAATCGACATGACTAAAAAAAAGGGAAAAGAACATGGAAGAAACTTGAAGACTCTTGCAGAGGCTAGCAACCGCCGTGACGCCATCCTTTTTGGTCTGGACACCATCTCTTGTGTAGATAGGGTAGGGTATCTTTTCTCTACACGTACGCCCATGTGTGGTGTGGCCTTTTTTAGGCCAATCCAACCCCCTCCCCTAAGACATTCCTCAGCATAATCATTTTACGCACAGTAATCATAGTTAAAAACGAACACATGCAGTTAAGGAGAAACTACCACGTTAATCCCAACACATGCAACTAAGGATTTCTATGTTTCTTTATCCACAAGTTCCTTCCCCGCTATTATCAACAAATTACATACCTAATTAGTATTATTATCAAGATTATTCCTTTCTTAAATTTGTTGCATATCTGGCCTATTGGCCCAAATAAATTAATCACAAAAGAATTATTTTATTGTCAATTGTATTTCTTTTTTTTAATGTTATTTAAAATTTAATATTCTATATACTTAATGAACCACTTGAGTAATTAATTTCTATGAATTTCTTTCCTTAAAGATTAGGGGAAAACAAATAATAATATTCACATTTCGGAACAATTTTTATAAAAGTGGTTTTTGAGCTTACTAAAACATGAAATTTTAGTTAGTATACAAGTTGTGCAAATATTCACTATATATTAAAATATTTATTTATTAGTACCCAAATATGCATCCTAAACCATCGACATTCTGTAAGAAATAACTGATCCACACTTTAATATTAAATTTGACCCCATGCATCATTGCATTGTCACAAGTACTAGTACTTATAAAACCATTACTATCATTAAAGAAATTGTGCAATTTTTATATGGCTTCTATTTGCTATGCAAAAATGCATATTTCTTTATGACGATAAGTTTTCCTTTTTTTTTCTTGTTTTTTTTTCGGTTTCACAAGAGATTCAGAGACACTCATCATGGCATGGTTTTTTCTAACCATGTTATCCGACAGCTTTTATAATGTAGAACCTTTTTTTCTTCTTATTCTTTTTGTCTTATAAGAAGTGCCAAGGTTTTTAAAAAAAAAATTACGACATAGCCGCTCATATCATAAGAAGATCTACCTATTGACATGCAAATGCTGCTATCCCAAAAAAGCCTATGCATTTGCTCAATTATGTTAGAAAAAATATGAGAATTTGAAGTGTCTATTAGATCTATGATGTCTATCTACCTAATCATCATTTGATTTGTTTGAAACTGGAATTGTTGCCAGTAATTACAAGAGTTGAAATCCGTTGATCATTTCCCTACTTGAAAGCTCTAAGTCCGCCAGTTTTCTTATTCTCTATTCAACACGGTGCCTCTTACTTTAATTTTGCTACTAAAAAGACATTCTATAAAAATCTTATTGTACTTTGGTATCTTCGAATAGCCTACAAAGTTTGCAATACATTACATTTTGTAACCATTGGATGTAATAAAATACACTTAAGAATGCGTTTTCATGACAATAGGAACATGGTATGATTCATCATCAAAAGACTAGATCTCTAGTCCTGTCCAGGTTTTATTTACCGAGCAAATTAATGTTGTTTAGATGTTTGTTTTCCGAGCAAGTAGTTTATGTTGATAATTAATGTAGAAGACATCGATCTCTCGAATCAAATCTATGTTAATTAGATTAGCTAGTAGAAGCCCTAAAGGTGTCTATTAAAATCCACCAGCAAGAATGTTTCTTTTCATCAATTTGAAAGACTTGCCAACCAGACACAGTGATGTTCTTTCTGAAAATGGTTGTGAAAAATGTTTTAAAAAGACAACGGCACATCTTAATGCTTGCTTTTGAAAAAAGCTTAGAATAATAACTTTATTTATAAAACCAATATAATGTTGATTTTTAAACCTTCTTCATAGTTTGTTGAAAAATGGAAGGAAAAAATTACAACATTTTGTCCATAGTCCTTGAAGAATATAAGGAAAAATGAAATGTGTTTGTTTGTCGGAATAGGTGATAAATCTAAGAATCAGTCTGGGGAGGAAAATTTGACTAGCAATTTGTTTTAAAGATAAAAAGTCTTTAAAAAGAATATTATCTCATATATATGCCCACTAATAATAATAATAATAATAATAATAATAATAATAATAACAATGTGCATTGACTTCTAATAATAATAATAATAATAATAATAATAATAATAATAACAATGTGCATTGACTTCTCAAAGAAACAAACAAAGGTTAGAGAAACGAGCCCACAACATTAATATCATATCATTCACACACTGACGAAAATAAAAGCATTCACCTTCTTTATTCTATGTAAGGACATAGAACTTGCAATGTGCTCTCCATAATTTGCATGCAATCCTTTTAAAGGGTGACCCAAGTCTCCACTTTTTGTTGCACATTTATATTTTGTACTACATATTAGTCCCAAAACCTATGTATGACCAAGTTGTCCCAAAAGTTTAATTTATAGAGAGAAAAATTGATACGTTAACCATAAAAATATTTTGGCTCAATCTAGATTTATGGGCTACAATTATCGAATAGTTGAAATTAGAATTTTTGTTGCATATTAGTCTAAATTACTAATTTAAACTACTCAATGACTGTACCAAAAAATTCAAACCATGCAAAAAAATAATTTTTTTACTGCAAGATAACCATTTAAATTATAAGCTTTTTTTTATATCTGTTAAATAGATTTCTGTACCAACTCATGCTAAGGACCAATATGCAACACATTGATTATAAAAGCTTTGGGGTGAATTCCCAATAAATGAAAGATCTGAGATATAAATTTCCAATGAAAAGTAAGTCATTGTAATTGAATTGTTTGCTTGCATTTAATTTTATGTCATCAAGACATTGAGTAATGACATTTTGAAACAATCTACATCCACAGGCCACATTTTACGTTATAGCAATGACATTGAACCTGAGCCATGCAAAAACTAAGGTGATAAAAGGATTCCAAGCTTTGTAACATTGCTTTCAAACAAGCATACAGGAGCAACAGTTTTAGCCATAATCTGTTCTCATAAACCTTAAAACTGATTTGTCATTCCAAGTATGGGGCAAAGCATAATTCACCCAAAAACAGTCATTGGCCAACCTTTTAACAAACTATGGGAACTATAAAATTAAAAAGTAAATTGCACTCCTCTTTACCAACAAATTCATCCCCTTTACCAACATCCTCACTAATAGATTCATTAGTTTCACCCTTTTCTAGGGTGTTCACAGTGCGGGTTTGACTGGGTTTACCCTAAACCCAAACCACACCTCATAGGCGACCGGGTTACATAATATAAAACCAAACCACATCGCTTATCACAAACTCCGATTAAAACCCAAACCACATAGAATGCGGTTCAGTGGGGTTCAATTTGACCGATTTTAACTTGTCTATCCTGTAAAACAATTTAAGCTACTTCAAAGCACTTGTATTAATGTTAATATGTTATTCTGAAAACTAAATAGTTTTATGAAATATCAACAATTATATACTTTAGAACATCACAAGCACAAGGTAGAATTTTTGTTACAAAATACAAAGATAATATATAAAGTCCAAAGCTCCTACTACACAAGGTTGCCAAAGCTCATGCTTAATTAGAGTGCAAAATTACTTCAAAACATTTTAGCTTCTTATATGTAATAATCTTGACTTCACCTGTATGGAACCATTAAGTGTGAGTTACAAGACATTCAAAATGAATTAAAATTATGAACAATAAATTCTTAAATATGAGAACAAGTTTACATAGAAAAAATATGCATTGAATGAGCGGTCATCAATCAACACTAACAACAAATGATGTCTGAGTTCCCCAAAAAAATTCTGTAAAGTTGTAGAATAATAAATTACAAATTAGATATATCATTTTGTGTATATTATACAATATACTAACAATAAATACAAAACAAACTATTGCACCTGATTCAATTTGTTTAAGCTCATCAATTCTTTCCCCAACCTCAAACAGAAGTTTCTATGAGGTTATTAAATATGCGGTTCGGTTCAGATTTACAGGGTTTTAAAATTAAAACCTGAACCGCACCACATATACATCAGTTTTTAATTTTTAAAACCCAAACTACACCATAACCCGCATAAACCTACATAGCTAACAGGTTAATTCAGTTCAATCTATACGGTTTCATGGATTGAGCGGGTTGGATAAACATCTCTACCTTTCTCCTCATTGCCATCACCAAATGCCTCATATGAACTTTCATCTTCGTCTATATTGTAGAAAGGATTATTGAATCTAATCCTAATCTTAGTTTCCATGCAAACCCTTTGTCCCTCCACTTTGACCCCCACGACTTCACAATAAGTAGAAACCTTCAGCCAATTGCTACATCATTTCCAAATCCAACAACAATCACCTCGTGCACAATAAGATCCATTAGGGTGTCTTAAGGACCCATAGACAAACCCTAATTAAACAAAAACTCAATCAACGCCAACATAATAAAAACAATCACGGCTAGCTGACAAACTAAACACTTTCTCACACATATATACCAAACAGCCAATTCACAAAATCAAAAAAACAATATCTGACCCTAGAAGTCTTCAAATTCTTTGCATACGGCATGTTGTTCAGTCAGGCAACAATGTTCAAGCACACGATAAAGTTCGTTACTAAACTCACCAATTTGGTAATAACCACAAATCTTAAACACCTCAATGTCCTTAAAGCAAAAAAACAGTAAGAAAAAAATGGAGCATGAGATTATGATAGTACAAAAAAACATATAAACAAATTGAATAAAAGAACCAATTCAAAGCCACCTTGTTGCACACTTTCTTTTTCACACCAAGACAATTCAATTTCCAAGTCGAAACAGCCCTTTTCCTTTTCCTGCATCTACATGCACGGCGGTAGGATGTGTTATGCGCGACTTCATGTTTCATCATGTACCTCATCATCCTCACGCAAGAACCAGATAAATAACCGTCCTCATCAACCATTTCTAATCTGCAGTCAATAAGCTGCTGGGGAAAGGGTTCATCACTCTTGTTCGATGCCATTAATAGTGAAATCTTAACAGATTTCAGTGAAGCATAAGCATAGCAACATGCTAAGACTTTAATTATAATATGGTAAAGACAAAAAAAATGTAAAAGATGGAGAACAAATGAACAAGGAATAACAAAAAAAGAAAGATTTTGCACTTTTACGGTAGTCGCCTTGATTCAAGACAACACCAACATATTTAGTATGCTCTACCAAAAGTCCATTAGTTGATGACAACGAGAGGAGGTTTACCATGACTGAAAACCAAATAGAACAACAATAAGAAGCAGATAGGATGCAAAACCTTGCAAAATTTGCCAAGAAACAAAAATGGAAGAAAATCCACGGGAGAGAAAATCCAATAGTGTAAACATTTGCTATAAAAACTTAAAACACGTATGAAACCTAGGTACCATTGAACATGTTGAAGAAAGAAAGTTATCTATAAACCTGGTTTGTTCATCGAGTATTCTTTAGTCAATGTCGTAGTCAACATTCAACAAAGCAAAGAAAACAAATCGACAAAACTAAAAAAACAAAAAGGGAAAAGAACATGGAATAAACCTGAAGACTCTTGTAGAGGCCTGTAACTGCCATGACACTTCTGTTTTTGGTTTGGACACCTTCCCTTGTGTGGGCAGGGTAGGGTATTTCTTCTCTACACGCACGCGCATGTATGGTGTGGCCTCATTTAGGCCAATCCAGCCCCCTCACCCGAGACAATCTTCAGTAGAATCATTTTACACACAGTAATCACAATTAAAAGTGAACACACACTACAAAGGAATAAGGCATTTGAGATGGGAAAAAATGTAGGAAAACCTTATAAAATGGTCATTTCCTACAATTAAAATCGTCGGACAAAATTGTAAGAAAAAGTAGTATTGGAAATAAAAACCGTCGGATAAACGTAAAATGATCCTATGCTTTTGTGATATCTGTGGACCCCAGCTTATCCGATGGTTTTAAGATGAATTAACTCCTACATTTTTCTAACAAAATTATTTCCTACAGTTTTGTGACCCCACTTGTCCTACGGTTTTGTGACTTTCAATGTACTACGCATTTGTGACAATTTATGTCCTATGGTTTTGTGACAGAATACTTCTACACTTTTTTGACTAAACTATCTCCTACAGTTTTCTGACATTAATGCATTGTTTCTATGATTTTGTGACAAGTTAAAGATTTTAGTAAATTAATTTATACACAACTGTTCCTATGTATTGTTCCTACAAAGGCACTCACTTTCGCTTTTATTCTATAAAATCTGTTATTACATTTGCGACAAGGGCATTTAATCATTTCTGACTCCTTCTAACTACATGCAAACTGTAAAAACTCATTAACACCAGCCATAAATCCAGAAGTCATATACCCATCTGTATCTGTCCTCTGGTACATCCACTCACGTCCATTACCAACCATTTAGTTCCCTTGTAAAATAAACAATAAAAACCATCAACATAAATACGTAATAAATTTATTACATTTCATATAATATAAATATAGTGAAAATGTAAATGAATTACTTATATATGTCATGCATTGAAAGTTGCATAAGCAGTAAAGCATTTTAACTGTTCCATTTTACGAGCATTTTATGTAAATTTCGGCAGCATTTCCCTTCAGTTCTTGTTCATGATGTTTCTCAACAATATAAACTTATTGAGAAACACACGACGGGAACAATTTAGAAAATATTCTACCAAAATTCACAAACTGCTACTATGAAATAAACACATTAACTACAATACTGCTTATGCAACTTTCAACTGTCTAACTTGGACAATCCATGATTATGTTAATCACAAATATAACTTAATCCAATAGATTTTGTTTCCCCACAATCTGAATTGAACCAATATTATATTTGTCATCAACACAATCATGGATGGAGAATCTAAAGTATAATAAATAAATACTTATTATGCAACAACATGCTATCATATAAGTCAGCTACCTAAAACAACATAACTAAATCTTCTAAAAAACAAGTAATTACCATATAAATCCCTAATCTTTAAATTATTTTAAAACACCTCGATTGAGTTGAGGAAGATTTTGAAACAGAAGTGAAAATGGATGGCGAAAGAGTAGCACAAACGAACTGGAGAAGAGGCAGGAAGGGAGGTATTTATAAGCAAAATCTGTAGCAAAATCGTAGGATACATATGAAAAGTCAAATTGCAAGACTGTTGTATCAAATGTGTAGTAATTTATGTCAAAAAATGTAGGAAAACTAAACTGTAGGAAAATCGAATGAATAAATTTCCTACATTTTTAATATGCCTGTATCCTCATTTGTCTCAAAAGTGTAGGACAAGGATTTGTAGGAAAAGCGTCGGATAACATATCAAACACTTTTCTCGCATATGTGGTCCCTACCCATTTAATTCGCATAAAAAGCGTTAGATGCTTTGGTGCCATAATTTCCTGCCATCCTATTCTGACAGATATCCTACGGTTTTATCTATCACAGTTTTATTGAATGAAAATCGTCAGATAGAATTTTTTGTCTGACGGTTTTCTTGCAAATTTTTTTCCTATGATTTTTTTCATAGGAAATTGATGTAGAAAATACTCTTTATCCTTGCAGTGACATGCAGATAAGGAGAGACTACCACGTTAATCCCAACACAAGCAATTAAGGATTTCTATCTTTCCATGTCCACGAGTTCCTTCCCCACTATTATCAATGAATTACATCTCTGATTAATATTATTAGTGGGATTCTTCCTTTTTTCAACTTGCTACATATTGGGCCTCCTGGCCCAAATAAATTAATCACGAAAGAATTATTTTATTGTCAATTGTATTTTTTTAAAAAGTTATTTAAGATTTAATATTCTTTTTACTTAATGAATCACCTGAGTAATTAATTTTTATGAATTTCTTTCCCTAAAGATTAGGGAACAACTAATTAAAATTTTCACATCTCGCAAAAATTGTTATAAAAGTGGTTTTTGAGCTTACTAAAACATAAAATTTTTGTTAGTATACAAGTTGCACAAATATTCACTATATATTAAAACATTCACTTACTAGTACCCAAATATGCATCCCAAACCATCAACATTCTGTAAGAAATAATTGATCCACATTTTAATATTAAATTTGACCCAATGCCTCATTGCATTGTCCCAAATACTAGTACTTATAAAACCACTACCGTCATTAAAGAAATTGTGCAATTTTTTATATGGGTTTTGTTTGCCATTCAAAAATGCGTATTTCTTTACGATGATAAGTTTTGCTTTTTCCTCTTTGTTTTTTTTTTTTTTTTGTTTCACAAAAGATTTAGAAACCCTCATCATGGCATGGTCTTTTCTAACCATGTTATCTGGCAGCTTCTGTAATGTAAAACTTTTTTTCTTCTTCTTGTTTTTGTCTGCTTAGAAGTGCTAAGGTTTTTAAGGAACAAATTATGACACAACAACTCATATCATAAGAGGATCTACTCACTGACATGCCGATGTTGTTGCCCTAAAACAAATCTATATAATTGCTCAATTATTTTAGAAAAAAATCTGAGAATATGAAGTGTGTATTAGATTTATGATGTCTATTTAGCTGGTCATCATTTGATTTGTTTGAAATCGGTCTCTTGTTGCAAGTAATTATAGGAGTCAAAATCTGTCGACCATTTTTCTACTTCCAAGTTCCAAGTCCCAATTTTCTTGTTCTCTACTAAACACTGCACCTTTTACTTTAATTTTGCCACTAAAAAGATATTCTATAAAAATCTTCTTATACTTTGATATGTTCCCATAACCTGCAATGATTACATTACATTACAATTTGTAACCATATGTAATAAAATACACTTGGGAATGCGTTTTCAGGAATAAGGTTACAATAGGAACATAGTATGATTCACCATTAAAAGACTAGATCTCTAGTCCTGTCCAGGTTCTATTTACCAGGCAAATTAATGCTGTTTAGATGTTTGTTTACTGGGCAAGTAGTTTATGTCGATAATTAATTTAGAAGACATCAATCTCTTGAATCATATCTATGTCAATTATATTAGCTAGCAGGAGCCCCTAAAGGCATCCATTAAAATCCACTAGCAAGAATGTTGCTCTTCGTCAATTTCAAAGACTTGCCAGCTGAACACACTGATGTTCTTTCTGAAACTAGTTGTGAGGAATGTTTTGAAAAGACAACGGCACATCTCAATGCTTGCTTTGGAAAAATCTTAGAATAATAACTTTATGTATGGAACCAATATAAAGTTGCTATTTAAACCTTCTTTATAGTTGGTTGAAAAATGAAAGGAAAAAACTACAACAATTTCATTGCATAAGCTTGAAAATGCATATCATTGATTGTCAATTTCCTAGTTGTTCTATTACATGACGAGGATCGAGAACTGTTAGTTCAAGATGTTTTTGTCCATAGTCCTTGAAGAATATAAGGAAAAATGAAATGTGTTTGTTTGTCAGAACAGGCGATAAATGTAAGAATCAGTCCGGGTGGGAAAATTTGACAAGCAATTTGCTTTAAACATAGGAGCCTCTCTAAAAGAATATTATCTCATATATATGCCCAATAATAATAATAATAATGTGCATTGACTTCTCAAAGAAATAAACAAATGTTAGAGAAACGAGCACACAACATTAATATCATATCATTCACACACCGAAAAAAATAAAAGCATTCACCCTCTTTATTTAATGTGAGGACATAAAACTTACACAGCTTTCCTTAACAGTGTCATAGTACCGCTTCATTATTGCAGGTGAAGGCTCCTTAAATGGGAACATTTCATTAGAATAAATCCTCCCCGAACGAAGTTATGGGAAGAAAGGTCTGGGCCCGTATAAAACTTCCCTATATGCTCATCCACTTCCTCGGCTGATAGTTTTGGATCACGAACGAAACTAGGGCTTTCCTTGACACTCTCAATGAACTCCCTCTTTTCCCGTTCATAATCCAACTCTGGACAAATAACAAGTTTCAAGTCTTAAACTCAAGGTAGAAACAAAACATAAAGGTAAGCAACAGCCCCTACATTAAACCCCTGGGGCCTAATGACTGGAAAATTTACAAAAGTTCAAATATATTTCACACAAAAGTCGCAATCATGATCATGAAGCACATGTAACCAAGATTTCTCCTAGAAGACCAATATTAGTGGCAAAAAAAACTCTTCACCTTATCTTACCAAGGTGCATTTCAAGCTTCCTTTTTTGGATAAATAAAGCTACAGCAATCTCTAGTTACAGTGGCTCTTCATAGAATTTGAAACTACAGTGTCACATGTTAACATCACAAAAACCCTTGTGCTCAACAGTTTTGGAAAGATTACAAAGCTAGTACAACATTTTCCAAAACAACGTCTGATCAAATCTCCAAGTTACAAGTGTCACATTACTATCTCCTTCATCATTTTGGACTGAAGACCTATGGAAAACAAATGGTTTCTGTTTTCATCCTTATTACAGATTTGTACATAGTAGACTGGTTTTTTGTATCACCAAACATGAGAATGTGAAGCACTGCTTCATTTCTTATTTCTAGTAGGAGACCCGAGTTTTGAACCATTACAATCAGAAGCAGCAGTCAGTTGAGAGCTATGCAAACATGGTTTCCACGTGAAACGATTCCACAGAAGTTTTTCATTGCCTTCATTCCCTTTCACTTTTTTCCCTTTCTTATAGTCTTGCCCTTTCTGTTGCTTTTGTGGCTTTGTTGCCGCACCAGCTTTTGAAACATCAACAGCAGCATTTTGGGCATCCATCACCTTTGAAACAGATTTTTTTGGGGCACCAAAAACTGAATAACTAGAGGGATATAGAGAGGGAAAAAACACACGCACGCACACAAATGTTGAATATTGAAGTACAAAGCAGAGGAGCAATCCACCATGGTTCAAAAACTATGTTCCTATGGTTCTGTTAGTCGTTCAGCATACAACTCAGCTTAAATAGTCATCAGTCAGGATTGAGCTTGCTATTTATTTATTTAAATATCCATTAAAGAAACATGTTGAAGATTTCATCCCCCACCTGAAAAAATGAAAGGGAGACTCGTTTGTTCTATAGGTGATTCTGTGAAATAGTAGTGAACTGGGACAGGATAGACAGAGGCACAGCGGTTTCCTTAGATGTGGGTAAAATCAAATATATGTCAACCTCCGCTCAAAGAAAATCAGACAATCCAAGCCTACCTAGGCGAAAACAGGGCACCGGCAACCCGATAAGTTTCAGTGGCTATAGAACTTAATCAACCATCCTACCCCTGGAAAAAAATAAGGGGAAGTCGGATCTACAAAAGTGCGGTTCCGATCTTACCAAGCAAGATGGAATCGACCGATGTCTCTGCGGGCCGAGGAACTGTTAGACGGCAACGGCGCCGGACATAGCATGAGGGGCGGGCATTCAGGGTTTGGAGAACAATTAGTTTGATAGATTAAAGGAAAAAAAATATATATGCTAGTCCCAGATCTTACCACCTGTTGCATTACAATTATGATATATCTGACGCACAAGTGAGCAGTGGTATTGTATTAGTCTAGAGGAACCTTAACATCTTTTTACTTGGTTTTCTTGGGTACAACAATGATTTTGGTTTTTCAGGGTCGTGCTCAAAAAGCTTGGCGGGTTGGCAGAGCTCAGCAGCTTCTCGATGTTTGATCCATTGTAGCTGAAAATGACAAAGTTAACTGATTTTTTATAGAGAAAATGAAGTGGCAGCAATGGAACAAAGTTGTTCAAGTTTGTAAGAACGGCATAATTTCTTGTCTCTCCATTGCACGCAGCTGTATCTTGTGATGTTTCGCTCTTTGTTTACATCGTGAAACTGTACCCATGCCCATGATATTTGTGCCTCAACTTTCGTGGAGAGAGGAAAGAACCCATGTCTCATGGGCCATGAGATTAGGTCCCAGATGACATGAAAATAGTACCTTGTCCGGTGTCGAGGCACCAGATGTCACACCGATTCTGATTGGACCTTTTGGCAGCCAGTTCTCTTTCTCAACCAGCTCCCCATGCTGGTAGAACACAAATATCACATGAATAGAACAAACTTTCAAAGGTAAAAATAGATTCTTTTTCACCTCCAGGTTTCTGACTTAACACAATGATGAGCAGGAGAGTAACGAATAAACATCCATATATACCAGCAACTTGCAAGCTATTTTGTTTCCAGCTGGACCAATTCTCTATTCACTATCTATCCAGTACGACGGGATTCCACGGAGCTCTCCAATCTCTTGAAGGTGTGAGGTGTTACTTGCGTTCCATCCACCAATTACTAACAAAAGATCTATACATTGTAATCACAAACATATTTTGCCTAATTAAGAGTAAATTAGTTGCGGGCATCAATATAATGTCAGGAAATGAGCACATGAAGATGCACAAACATAAAATATACAAAGAAAGCATATAACAGATTTTGTTCCAGTAGATGATTAAATAATATAATAAGGTTTCGCTAACAGAGAAACTGAATGCTGGAGTCCATTATATCTCAAATGAAGGGTAAGCACATGTGACAGATTAAACATACCTCTTTCATGTTCTTCACAATTATGTATTTTTCTGCAAAAGAATTGAGGTGTAGTCTCCCTTTCTGTGCTTCTCCACAGAATTCCAAACCTTAAAGAAAAATTTAAGCATAAAGGAGAAAGGGGAGTTACCTGAGTTCATGAAAACATAGGACCTAAAAATAAGCAAAGAAATCACTGCCAGAGATGCCTTGACTACCCAAAGGCAAGTCATATCAACAATTTTCACATTTTTCTCATTCAAAGACACCATTTCCTCCACAGCAGCTCCAAAAGCAGGCAAGATCACAACATCACCTGTTGGCGTTAGTTGTATTGGATGAGGTTTAGCTATTTACGTTATTGCATGTATACTCTGTGCGAGGTCTAGGTTGATACAAAACTCTTCTTGTAACGTATCTGATAGACCTTGTGGATGTATATATGTATTGGCAATACATAATGAAAGTACAGAGAAGAAAAGTCCCAAAACTCTATTGCCTTCATGGTATCAAAGCAAGATTATTGCTTCACCAATCAACCAACCTAAAAACCAACCCAAAACTCCATGGAAGACCATTTCAGAAATTCATCTACCAACCTAACAGAGTCTAGTCTTGGGGACTGGACTATGAAACTAACTGAAGCTTTCAACAAAGCTACCTCCTTCACTCCTGAACCATTTGCCATCCTAATTGGAGTTAAGTTGGATGGTTCCAACTACGCTTTATGGTCCCAAGTAGTCAAGATGTACATCTCGGGGAAAGACAAACTGGGGTACATCAACAAAGATTTACCTCAACCCTTGGAGATGGATCCTTTGTTTCGAAGATGGCGAACAGAGAATGCCATAGTCAAAGGATGGCTAATCAATGCGATGGATCCATCCCTGGTAAGTAACTTTATCCATTTCCCAATGGCAAAACAAGTATGGGACATCATTGCCACAACCTATTTTGATGGAGCAGACACTTCACAAATGTATGAGCTTTGATGTCGGGTAACCCACACCAAACAAGCTGGTGGGCCAATTGAGAAGTATTATAATGACTTGCAGGGTTTATGAAGAGAAATTGACTTTCGTCGCCCTAACCCTATGAAATGTCCTAATGTAGCTGTAACCTTTTCCAACAATTGAGCAAGCCTATGCTTACGTTAGACGAGAGGACATTCGACAAGCAGTAATGGCCTCTGATGGTGATACCCTAACAGGTGCCATGATGGTACCTAAACGGAGCAAAGATGAGGGCAAGACTGGGTACAACATCCAAATCCAAGACCCAGATAGTTGGAGGGAAGTGTACTAACTGTGGAAATCCCAAGCACACCAAGGATGATAGCTTCGAAGTGATTGGGTATCCAGATTAGTGAGAGGAATATCAAAAAAAAAAAATGCAAATGAAGCACCGCAAGGGATAATACCGAACGTGCTACCGTAGCCTTTGGAGAACCCCAACTATCCCTTCTTCCCCAAGATGAGGCACCGGATGACTCTTGGGAACAGCATCATCAAGGCAACTATGGAAGTATGTTTGTTAGCTCTACGTCTTGTGAGATTGGTGGTTGGATTATTGACTCAGGGGCAACAGATCATATGACGTTTAATGCTTGTGATCTTTCTCACACTTATAAACCTAGAAGAACGTGTATTGCAAATGCTAATGGGGTAACATACCCAGTTATAGGAGCAGGAACTGTAAAGTTGTCTTCATCCCTCTCGCTCTCACTCACATTACTTATGCCATCTCTCTCAAACAAGTTAATGTCTGTGAGTCAGGTTGCTACAGATCTTAATTGTGTGGTTTTAATGTACCCTACATTCTGTCTTCTCCAGGACATTCTCATGAATGAGATTACTGGGCGTGGTACTAAGAGAGGAGAGTTATACTACTTGGATGGCTTCAATGTTAGCAGAGTTAACCATACAATAAGCAATAAGGAGAAACAAATTTGGTTGCTGCATCGTCGACTAGGACATCCCTCGTTTGGCTATCTGAAACATTTGGTTCCAAATTTATTTTCAAGCACTTAACTCTCTGACTTTAAGTGTGAGACTTGCATTATAGCAAAAAGTTATAGAGTATCGTATCCAATGAGTTTGAATAAAAGTAATGTTCCATTTGCGTTGATTCACTCTGATATATGGGGCCCCTCACCTATAACCGCTCTATCTGGAAATAGGTGGTTTGTGTTGTTTATTGATGATTGCACACGTATGACATGGTTGTGTTTGATGAAATGCAAAAATGATGTCTTTGATACATTTCAGGCTTTTTACAAAATGATCCAAACCCAATTCTCAGCTAAGATACAAGTTTTCTAAACAGACAATGGAGGTGATTATGTTAACAAAAAATTTGAGGTATACTTCGAACATACAGGCCTTATACATGAAACCTCATGTGCACAAACTCCCAAATAGAATGGTATTGCTGAAAGGAAGAACAGGCATGTTCTTGAAACTGTAAGGTCATTGCTCATTGAGTCTTACATTCCTGGTTGTTTCTGGGATAGTGCAGTGTCAACTACAATACACCTCTTGAATAAAATGCCATAAAAAATCCTGAACTTCAAGACTCCACCACAGGCCTTATCAACGTATGCCTTGTTACTTTCCATCTTGATAATACCTCTTTGAATTTTTGGTTGTGTGGCATTTGTCCATTTACATAGAAATCAACGTACCAAGTTGGACCATAATGCAATTCGTTGCCTATTTTTGGGATATGCCACTCATAAGAAGAGGTATAAATGTTATGATCCTACTACTCGACGAACATATATTACTATAGATGTAACTTTTCTGGAATCAGAATGTTTTTTTTAGGGCCCGTATCTGCTTCTTCTCTTCAAGAGAGCTTGGGAATGAAGAACAGAATTGAAGCTAGTTGAGTACCATAAAGTCGAAGCTAGAACTAAGTGGTGGTCTAGATATACATAGACCAAAGGAGTTGGCAGCTGAAGTAGCTGAAAGGCACACTAGGATCGACGAAACCACACATATTGCCAGGATTGAGAACGATGAAACTGAGAGTGACATGGAGGTTAACCATGTTGATCCCGACCTTCTCTATCCTACCACGACCACTTAAGTACCAGCCTTAGATGAATCTAGTGAGGTATGTTCTCCATTAGTTACTCCTTCTACTACTAACTCGGTTGGTATATATGCTTCCACATAGACACAATCGTGGGAAGCCACCAAACAGATACTCGCCGGACATTGATGGTAGGAGGTCAAGATATCCAATAGCCAACTACATAAGTACCCAAATCTTATTGGAACCACTGAAGGCTTTTGCGTACCAGTTTTCCTCATCAATTATACCCAGGAACGTGGAAGAAGCTCTGAGGGACCAAAAATGGAGACAAGCCATAAAAAAAGAGCTAGAAGCACTAAAGAAGAACGACACTTGGACACTAGTCCCACTACCATAAGGAAAAAGGGCGGTAGGATGCAAGTGGGTCTTCTCTATTAAATACAAGGCTGATGGTTCGATAGACAGACACAAAGCTCGTTTGGTGGCCAATGGATACACACAAACCTTCGGCATAGATTACCAGGAAACATTCTCCCCGATGGCAAAGCTAAATACAATTAGAGTCTTGTTGTCTATTGCAGCTAACCTAAACTAGCCATTGCATTAGTTCGACATGAAGAACGCCTTTCTTCATGGTGACTTAGAAAATAAGGTATACATGGAGATTCCGCCTGGGTGTGCACCATCATCAGTAGGGGAGATAGTGTGCAAACTGCAACATGCCTTGTATGGACTTAAACAATCCCCACAGGCATGGTTCGGCAAATTAAGCATGGCTATGAAGAAGTATGGCTATCAACAGAGCAATACAGACCATACTTTTATCTTGAAACATCGATCGGGGAAGGTGATGGCGCTAATCGTATACGTAGATGACATGATCATTATAGGGGACGATGTAGAAGAAATCTCGAGTTTACAAATCCAATTCTTTATTGAGTTCGAAATGAAAAATTTGGAAGGGCTTAAATATTTTCTGGGAATCGAGGTATCGAGATCAAGGTAAGGCATCTTCTTGTCATAAAGAAAGTACATTCTTGATTTGCTCACTGAGACGGGCATGCTTAAAAGTAAGCCAGCTAGCACTCCAATGGTCCAGAACCATCGACTTGGAGAATGTGCGGATTAAGAACCAGCAGATAAAGAAAGGTATCAGAGGATGGTCGGGAAGTTAATTTATCTATCTTATACTCATCCAGGTATTGCATACGTGGTTGGAGTAGTGAGTCTGTTCATGCATCACCCAAGCAAGGAGCATATGGACGCACACTTTGCTATCTGAAGTCTTCATAGGAAAAGGTTTTTTGTTCTCAAAACATAACCACATAAATGTTACTGGTTACACGGATGCTGATTAGGTAGGGAATATCTTAGACAGGAAATCCACATTTGGTTACTTCACATTTATGGGTGGAAATCTTGTTACTTGGAGAAGTAAAAAGCAAAAAGTGGTAACATTATCCAGCACTAAGGTAGAGTTTCGAGGAATGGCAGAGGCTTATATGAATTGCTATGGCTGAAGAATCTACTAATTGAGATCGGTTATCCCCTGAACTCTACAATGAGCTTGTTTTGTGATAATAAGGCCACCATTGAGATTGCCCATAACCCTATCCAGCATGATCGCACTAAGCATTTCGAAGTCGACTAACACTTTATCAAACAAAACCTTGAGGAGAAGATCATCCAATTCCCTTTTGTCAAGTCAGAAGATCAGCTTGCAGATGTTCTCACAAAGGTTGTGTCCAGCATAAACTTCCACAACTCACTTGACAAGTTAAGTGTCCGAGACATTTACACACCAACTTGAGGGAGAGTGTTGGCGTTGCATTGGATGAGATTTAGCTATTTACGTTATTGTATGTATACTATGTGCGAGAGTTTAGGTTGATACCAAACTCTTCTTGTAACCTAGCTGATAAACCTTGTGGATGTATATATGTATTGGCAATACGTAATGAAAGTGCAGAAAAAAAAAAGTCCCAAAACTTTATTGCCTTCATCACCCTTATTAAGGTCACTATGTATATATCTTTGTATACATCTTATACATTTTAGTTCTGTTATCTTGCAAACTAAGTCGTAGGTGATTAGAGTTTCTATGTTATCCAAACTCTTGTACTCCGGCTGTATAAACTTGCACCAACGTAATGAGAATTGTGTGTGCTTCACCATAAATCTGTTGCCTTCCTACTTTTTACATGGTATCAGAGCAAAGATTGTTTAACCATGTCTGACAGTGGCAACAAACCCACCACTTCAAATTCAACCTTGACCGACCCTAACTCTCATATCTTCCTTAGCACTTCAGATAGCCCTGGACTCAACTTGATTGGTTGTCTTCGAAAAGGAGATAACTATCCAACATGAAAGAGAGCTATGTTAAACGTCTTGAGAGCAAAGAACAAAATTGGTCTAGTTAATGGATCGATATAGAAACCAGCAGCTGGTGACGACAATGAATAGGCCTAGGAGAAGGCTAACGCCATGGTAATCTCATGGCTGTTCAATGCGCTAGCAACGGAACTTTATGGAAGTGTAGCAAACACAGAAAGTGCTGCAGAAATTTGGATTGATCTTCAAGAAAGATTTTCTCAAGGTAACGTACCTCGTATTCATATATTGAAACAAGAAATTGCTACGTTGCGGCAACAAGGTATGTCGGTTGCTTCCTATTATAAAAAAATGAAAGAATTATGGGATGAACTTTTGACATACTCGAGAGTTTCGATCTGTACATGTTGTGCAGCCCAGGAGATGATTGCTGAAAGAGAAATTGAGAAGTTGCATTGCTTTCTTATGGGTCTCAATGACCAATTTGGTGTGGTTCGCTTTCAGATCCTCAACATGGAGCCCCTACCAAGCATCAGCAAGGCATACACACTCGTCACAAAAGAAGAAAAGCAGCAATCAATTACTGCCACCATGAACATTATCAATGAGGCGGCTATCTGTGCTGTGAAGCCAAGCCGAAGTCAAACACACCAAATGAAGCCTGACAAATCCTTGCTCCTTTGCACCCACTACGGTAAGAAAAGTCATATCTATAATGATTGCTTTGAATTAAAAGGCTTTCCTGATTGGTGGCAGCAGCGTAAAACACAAGGAAGCAAGGGAAACTCAACAAAAAGGCCTAACAGAGCAATTAGAACATAGCCGACACCGGTAGCTGCCAACAATATTATGCTCAACCAATCACAATACGACTAATTAATGGCTCTCCTGGCTAGTAAAAAATTGAAAGAAAATCTCGAATCAGCTGGTAAGACTTTTAATAATTCTATGGGATGGATTCTGGATAGTGGAGCTTCATACCATATCACATGTCGTCAAGATGCTTTAACCTGCCTGAACGCAGGAAGCAACACCCCCACTGTTAGATTGCCGAATGGAAATTGCCTTAACACACATGCATATGGAAAAGTGCTTCTCACACCAAACTTAATTTTAAATGATGTGCTATTCGCACCAAACTTCACGTGCAATTTATTGTCAGTGAGCAAATTAACGAAGAATTTGAATTGTTCGCTCACATTCTTCTTTGACCGTTGTATCTTGCAGGACTTACACTCGAGGAGGACGATTAGCATGGGTGAGCAAAAAGATGGCCTATACTACTTCAAGCGCTTCAAAGAACATACTGTTGCAAATGTTCACTCTCTTGCCTCCCAACAAATCTGGCATCAACGCCTAGGTCACATTCCCTTTAAAAAATTAGCTAGCCTTCCTCAATTGTCAAATTTACCTTTAAATAAAGTCGATACACCTTGTGATTCTTGCCTGCGTGCAAAATAAACAAGGAACCCTTTTTCTTTAAGTTTAAGTATTTTAAAAGAACCTTTTGATCTAGTTCACATGGATATTTGCGGACCATACAAAACATGTTCTCTTTCAGGTTCACAATACTTTTTGACACTTGTGGATGATTTCAGAAGATGCACTTAGGTGTATTTACTTAAACATAAGTCTGATGCCTTCACTAGATTTTCTACCTTTCTTGTCATGGAAAAAAATCAATTTCAAAAAGGCATTCGACAGATGCAAAGTGATAATGCATAGGAATTAACTGCCGGACCAATGCTTGCTCTTTTCCAAAACAATGAAATTCTTATGAAAACATTTTGCCAAAAAACACCACAACAAAATGGTGTAGTTGAAAAGAAGCACAGACATCTTCTTAAAGTGGTTCGAGCCTTACGATTTCAAGCCAATCTTCCCATCAAATTTTAGGAAGAGTGTGTGTTGACAGCGGCTTATCTCATTAATTATATGCCCTCTCCAAAATTAAATGGACAAAGTCCCTATGAAAGACTTTTTGGTAAAGTTCCCTCTCTTAATCATCTAAGAGTTTTTGGCTGCCTCTACTGTGTACATTCTAGTGCCAAAGATAAATTTGAGCCCCGTTCCAAGCCATTCATATTTATTAGCTATCCTTTAGGGCAAAAAGGATACAAAGTATATGATCAAAAGTCACATAAAATACTTGTTTCTAGGGATGTACAATTTTTCGAAAAGAACTTCCCCTATTGTTCAAGCAATCACCCAAATGGACATCACTATTCTCCAAGTAACTAAATTCCTGTGCATGATGAAACTATCCACCCCATTAATCCCACTGCTGAAGAAGACCCTGATCAAGACATCAATCCAAATTCTGAAACCTATAGCCCTCAACCAAACTTTCCTCCAAGAACTCGACCTGAAAGAGCTCGACGTTTGCCCAACTACTTGTAAGATTATGTTCATGAACTACCTCAAGTAGATATGCCATCCTCATCTGCTACAAATCGTGTCTCCTCAGGTAAGCCTTACTCTTCGGTGCATCATTTGGACTATTCTCGCTTTAACACTCAACATAAAGCATTGCTTGCAGCTATAACAAGTAACAATGAGCCGACAAACTATCATGAAGCGAGCAAAGATCCAAAGTGGCATGAAGCCATGGACAATGAAATCGCAGCACTTGAGAAAAACAACACTTAGAGTCTAGTGAAACTACCACGAGACAGAAAAGCAATTGGGTCCAAATGGGTGTACAAAATCAAATATAAAGCAGATGGGACAATTGAACGTTATAAGGCTCGGTTAGTGGCAAAAGGGTATAATCAAATAGAAGGTATTGATTACACTGGAACATTTGCACCTGTTGCAAAATTAACAACTGTGAGATGTCTCTTATCAGTAGCTGCAGCCAAAGGATGGCAACTACACCAGTCAGATGTTAATAATGCCTTCCTTTAGAGGGAGTTAAATAAAGAAATTTACATGAAGCCCCCCCCCCCAGGAATTACTAACGACGGTGATGATAGAGTGTGCAAATTGCACAAATCTCTTTATGGCCTAAAGCAGGCTCCCAACAGTGGTTCGATAAGTTTTCTAAATCCCTTTTACGGCTTGGATTCAAGCAATCTAAGTGTGACTACTCACTCTTTATCTAGGGCAGTGGACTGAGTTTTGTTGTTGTCTTAGTCTATGTGGATGATATAATTATTACAGGACATGATACAGAACAAATCCATTGCTTAAAGAAGAAGTTGCATGAGCAATTTCACATAAAGGATCTTGGAATGCTCAAATATTTTTTTGGACTTGATGTTGCTCGATCTTTACATGGCATCTTCCTGTCCCAACGAAAATATACTCTGGACTTGATCAAAAAAACTAGAATGACGGGCTACAAGCCATCTTCTTTTCCAATTCCGCAGCAACTACATCTTGGGAAAACGGCAAACAAACCTTTAACGGATCCAAGAGAGTATCGTCGGTTGGTGGGTAACCTCATTTACCTCATAATCACCAGGCTGGATATCAACTATGCAGTGAATCTTTTTAGTCAGTTCATGCAGCAGCTGTGTGACATTCATCTCCATGTGGTAATGGACTTGCTTTGATACTTAAATAGTACACCTGGCCAACGTCTATTGTTTCCTTCTAAGAATGACATGAGGCTAGAAGCCTTTTGTGATGCGGATTGGGCTGGCTGCCCAACAACACGGCATTCCACCTCTACCTTCATTGTTAAGCTGGGTAACTCTCCTATCTCTTGGAAATTGAAGAAGCAAAGTACTGTTGCACATTCTTCAACTGAAGCCGAATATAGAGCTATTGCCACCACAACTAGTGAAGTAATGTGGCTCAAAACTCTACTCAAGGACTTGAACGTTGAACTAGCACAACCAGTGCAAATCCATTGTGATAATCAACTAGCAGTTCACATTGCCATGAACCCAGTATTTCACAAAAGGAAAAAACACATCGAAATTGATTATCACTTTGTTCGAGAAAAAATTTAGTCTCAAAATATCTTTCCATACCGAGTTTCCAGCAAAAAACAACTGGCAAATCTTCTCACCAAAGCACTTGGGTGAGATCAGTTCTATTCTGAGTATATTTGATCCATACGCTCCAATTTGAGAGGGAGTATTAAGGTCACCGTGTAAATATCTTTGTATACATCTTTTATGTTTCAGTCCTGTTATCTTGCAAACTAAGTCTTTGGTGATTAGAGTTTCTATGTTATCCAAACTCTTGTACTCCAGCTGTATAAACTTGCACCAATGTAATGAGAATTGCGTGTGCTTCACCACAAATCTACTGCTTTCCTACTTTTTACAACTCTCATGTGTAACATCAAACTTTTTCTTCCCTTCCTTGATAGGACTAGTTTGATTTCCATTTCCTCCATCGGCTGCCAAGATAAAGAAAACATTTCTGTGACCAACATCGAGTAAAAAGGTGTCAAAAAGCGAGCAAGCAAGCAAGAAGATGGCATCCCGTAACATACCTTATTAACCGTGGGATTATGAATAATCTCATCAGTAACCCATATTTTTTCTTTTAGGAACTGTTTTCGAACCTCATAAACAAATCCCTTTCAATCCCCCAACAAAAACCATATGCTTCTGCTAGTTTCACTGTGACGTTCCCCCAAGTGTACTCAAGCCCATTTTCCTTCAGTTTTTGAAAAATGTCGCCTGAAATATTCAAAAGAGAAGTATTTTACAATCAATATGTTCCTTAACAAAAAAAAACAAAAAATCAAGTCAAATGGATCAAAGACTCAACTGAACAAAACTGTATGAAAAAATAGGAACAAGACAAGACATGCACTACAAGAGAACTAGGTTTTGGTGACCATTCACGGTGACCCAAAAAACAGTCACTAAACTTTTGATCACTAAATCAGTCGGTAAAAAGTGAATAAAAAGTGAATTCACATCCCAAGGCAATTGTTGACCGAATAGTGACCGATTTATATTGGTCACCAAATTTGGTCACTAACCGATCAGTAATCGGTCAGTGTAGTGACCGATCTAGTGACCAACTATAATCGGTCACCAAAAAGCTTCACCAAAAACCTTTGCCACCATCCCCTCCGTGTAAATATATACACGTCTTTGGTTCTCTTTTCTCTTATGTATATCTTTTTTCACTCTTCTTCTTATTTTCTGTCTTTCTCCATCGATCTCCTTTGTCAGTAAGGAAAGGAAGTATTATCTGGAGATCAACTCTTTGCAGCTAAAGATACAATATTACAGTTCAGGTAAATGTTTTGTACGATATTAGCCAAATATTTTAAAAGTTTATATACAAACAGGCATTAACGTGTATATGTAATATTGTTATATTATATTCAAACCATATAATGCCTGTCTATGATTACTGTTGTCATGAGATATATTAAGGATGTACGATGATTTCAATGACATGAAGTCTTTGTATGCTTAATATTTTTTATGTTCAGTAGTCATGGATTGTCCAAGTTGGACAGTTCAAAAATATACAAGTCATTTTTTACTGCAGTATATATATGATTTGTTTAAATGATGTATAAGTTTCGGTGTTGTGGATCCTTGTTCCTCAGAAGCTTGTTTTGAGATACATTTCTTAAAACTGTATATTCTGAGGAACTAAGGGGAAATGCTGCTGAACTTTATACATGATAGTTAGATAAATCACAACATAAAAGTATGGATTGACTTGCACTTTTCGAATAGGCTAGGACCATTCCCTTTAGAGATTGTAGGATGGCATGCTTTTTAGTACATTATTAAAAAAATGAGGAATTTAATTAGTGGTTATATATATTTTTTTTTTTTTGTAGGAGAGCATTATGGATGATGGGCGTGGTTGGATGTATAGGCGATTACTAGAAGATGGATACATGAATCCAAAATTCACAAATGGTGTAAAGGAATTCTTATCTATTGCTTGTAACAGTGAAACAGATATGATTAAATGTCCATGTCGACGTTGCCGTAATAGATATTATCGAGTACAAAATAATGTTGGAGAGCATTTGTGTCAATTTGGCTTCGTTGATAATTATTATGTGTTGTATTGTCATGGTGAGAAATATAATATGGGAAGCCAAAATTTTTGTAGGGGAGAAACATCAAATCCGTCATCATCGAGAACAAATTTAGGAAACCATAATGGGTTACACAATAATATAAGTGAGTCTGAGCAAATGGCGATTGATTCAATGAGACCGATATTCGATAATATTCCATATGCTGGAATAGATTTTAATGCATGCAATGAAGAGGATACGGATGAGGAAGGTGATACCTTTAATAATGAGGAGGAAAATGATTGTGGTAATGCATTTAACTTTAATGAGGTGGAACGCGAAATTCCAAATCCGAGCGTCCAAAACTTTTACAGTTTACTTAGCAATGCTTTAACACCTCTATGGGAAGGATGTATGAAACATACACGGTTATCAGCGGTGTGCCAGTTATTGAGCTATAAAAGTCAGTTTAATATGTCTGATGCTTGTTTCAATAAGGTTATATCACTTGTCAAAGAAATGACTCCAGAAGATGACCAATTGCCAGAAACATTATATGACTCAAAGCAAATGATGAAAAGATTGGGTTTACCATATTTGAAAATAGATGCATGTCCAAAGAATTGTATGCTCTTTTACCGTGAGAATGCACAGTTGATGTATTGTACAGTTTGTGGCCAGTGTAGGTATAAAGAAGAGACAATGAACAAAGATAAAAAAAAACCCAATACCAAAAAAAGTCCTTCGGTATCTACCTATAACCGATCGGTTAAAGCGTCTATTTATGTCAACAAAGACAGCTGAACATATGATTTGGCATGCAAGTCATCATGGTACAGATAATAAC
Organism: Aquilaria yunnanensis; assembly: GCA_039654915.1. NCBI lineage: Eukaryota > Viridiplantae > Streptophyta > Magnoliopsida > Malvales > Thymelaeaceae > Aquilaria > Aquilaria yunnanensis. The sequence continues at coordinate 91,761,514 of CM077596.1, read as the reverse complement.
ACAATGGGACATCCATGCCAAATAGATGCTTGGAGACATGTGGATCAAACATACCCGTCATTTTGCTCGGAAATTAGGAATGTAAGGCTTGGTTTGTGCACTGGTGGGTTTATGCCAAATTCTGCAACAGGTGGTACATATTCAATTTGGCCTGTATTCATAGTAGTATACAACTTACCGCCGGATATGTGTATGAAGGCACCATACATATTTCTTTCATTAGTAATTCCAGGACCAAGATCACCCGAGCGAAATATTGATGTGTTCCTTAAACCTTTAATTGATGAGTTAAAAATGTTATGGATTGATGGTGTCGAAACATTGGATGCATTTCGTTGTCAAAATTTTCAGATGAGAGCATACTTGTTATGGACGATCAGTGATTTTCCAGCATATGGAATGCTATCAGGGTGGAGTACCCATGGTAAACTAGCATGTCCATATTGTATGGATTGTCTTGAAACTTTTCAGTTGAAGCATGGAAGGAAGCCCTGCTGGTGGGATTGTCATAGGAATTTTTTGCCTGATAATCATCCATTCCGAGCAAACCTTATTGCATTTAAACCAGGCAAAAGAGAACGATCTGTCGCGATTACACCAATGTCTCGTGAAAACATATTGCAAATGCTTGAACAATTTCAATTTCCACCTTTTGGATCTGATTGGGATAATGATCGTGTCATTGGATTTGGAAATAACCATAATTGGTTGAAACGTTCTATTTTCTAGGAGCTGCCTTCTTGGAGGAATTTATGAGTGAGACGCAATCTTGATGTTATGCACATTGAGAAAAATTGTTTTGAGAATTTGTTCTATACAGTGATGGATATAAAAGGAAAGACAAAAGACAATCCCAATGCATGAAAGGATCTGAAGAAATTAAAGATGCGCCCCGAACTATACTTACAAAAAGTTGGTCAATCGACTATTAAACCTAAAGCATCTTATGCTTTGAATAGGCATCAAGTTGAACAAATATGTATGTGGCTTAAGGGTTTGAAATTTCCAGATGGATATGCATCAAATTTGGCTCATAATGTGAATATGTCAGATAATAATTTTTACGCCTTCAAGAGCTATGACTGTCATGTTTTTTTGCAGCGTTTACTACTGATTAACTTGCGTGGGCATTTACCTAATGCTATATGGGAAACAATATGTGAGTTTTGTTCTTTTTTCTGACAACTATGCTCAAGCAAACTCCATTTGCAAGACATTGAAAAATTGGGACATGTGATCGTTATCACGTTATGTAAGCTAGAAAAGATTTTCCCACCATCATTCTTTGATTCAATAGAGCATCTATCTGTACACTTAGCATACGAGGCCTATCTTTATGGACCCGTTCAATTTCGTTGGATGTATCCTTTTGAGATGTTAGCATATAACCTAAGTATATATTTATCTCACAAACGGTTTGTGTTATGTCATTATGTTAATTGCTTGTGCAAGTAATTTGTTGTTTGTGTAGGCTGATGCGATCCCTTAAACGGATGGCTCGTAACAAAGCTAAATTATAGGGATCAATTGTTAAAGCATATTTAGTTTAAGAGATGACAGCATTTTGTGCACACTATTTTGGTGATGAGACTAATACAAGGCTAAATCATGAACCGCGAAATACTTATACGAATCCGAGTACAAATTCGGAGAGTCTCATAGTTTTTCGCAATGAGAGTCTAAACTTTCCTGCTCGTGACTTTCGACAGGTGATTGATGAAAATGAATTACGCCAAGCTCATATATATTCTATTCAACAGTGTGGAGGTTGACCCTTTTGTCCAGTAAGTAATCAAGAAGGCTATTTCATAATTTAATAATTATTTTTTCTAATTTATGTCATTTTGTCATGGTTTCTATTTGTAATTACAGAATCTTCTTGGATGTCATGTGACGTAAGTTTCCTCAGGTAAATAATGGACAACTTGAAACATTTCGCATTCAACATTTTGCACGATGGTTTCGTGAATATGTAAGACTTTACAATAATATTGATATGTTAAATATCCGATTGGTTCCTCATTTGAATATTAGCTAAAGTATTGTAATTTTTGTTAGGGGGAACGATCTCCAGAAAGTTTAAGCAACAAACTTATCGAATTATCTCGCGGACCCCTATACAATGGAACATGCTATAAAGGATGCTTGGTAAATGGATTTCGATTCCACACGCACACTTATGGATCTACGAAATCAACAGCAAATTGGGGTGTTTGTGTAAAAGGTGACACATGGAGTTCAGGGGGTTTCGATTTCTATGGAATTGTGGATGATATCATTGAAATACAATATTCAGGAGCCAAGCGCAACTTTGTAACATTATTCAAGTGTACATGGTTTGATCCAACACGTGGAGTTCGTACACATACAACATCCGGTTTAGTAGATGTGAAGTGGAAGTTGAGATTAAGTCCACCCGATCCTTTTATTCTTGCATGACAAGCTGAACAAGTATATTATACTCAGTACCCCTATCCCTCGCTACAACAATGATGGGCGGTGGTCAAAATTAAACCTCGTCAATTAATTGACTGTGACATTACTGGACTAGAGCAATCAGGCAATAGTTCTGCTACTACATTAGAAGATGAACCATTTCAACAAATTAATATTGAGAATAAGGTTATTGTGTCTGAATCGCCAGAACTTGATGGTGTGAACATATTGGTTGTCTTGAGTGGATACAGGGAAGTTGTCGAACAAAATCCGAACGAAGACTCAGAGGACTCCGAAGATACCGATGAAGAAGACACCGATATACAATTGTCGAGCTCAGAGGATGATGTATAAGTTATTAATTTTTAATTAATTTACATGTATTTTTTAGAATATTGCAAGCTTAGATTACTAATATTAATTCATTGTATTTGTAATCTATAATTGATTATTTTAGTAATGTGAGGGAAACCTTACTTTAACAGATGTGCAATTTAGTCCCAATACTTCCAAGGGTCATACATAAATCATCTATAGAAAATTTAGTCGAATCTCAATTTGACAAACGTAGAGTGGGAATCACAAAAAACCATGATACACCAAATTCAAAAATTTTCTATCGTCTACCCAACTATGCAATAAAAACGGGTCACTATTTAAAATGACCAAAATACCCTTCTTGGTCCGGTTTACTTAAATGACCAATTTAAATATTCTAAGTATATTAAATTACGAAAATAATTAAAATTATCTTAATAATTAGTAAAAAATATCAAATTTGCTACTAATATTTTGGGTAGAGAGTGAATATGCCAGTATAGTTTTTTTTTTGCTCAATTTTCCACTAATATTTTAAAATGTGCCGAATATGCTACTGTCGGTTACATTGCAAATTTGATATTTTTTTTATTATATTAGTAATATATTTCAAGCTTAGAGTAATAAAATTAAGTAATTTAGAGTTTTGCAAGCTTACATTATATTGGTAATATATAATTATATTAGTAGGATATTATTACATTAGTAATATATAATGACAAGAATATAGCTTCACGCTATAATTATATCATTATGTGAAAATATAATTATAGGCAATATTATAAACAAACGAAAGAACCACAAAATCCTAAATTTCATAAAGAAAAAAAAGGTAAAGGTGCATTTAAGACAGAAGTTCATTAAAACGGCCGCAAAGCAAAAGTGAAATTTAATGGGGTTAATTTTGTTTTTTGGTCCAAAATGGGTAGCTGGTTGAAATGACACGGCGGGAAAAGTACATGAAGGAAATAATGCGCGGGCTCGGTAAAAAAGGTCCCTATCTTCTTTTTCCACTCAGACTTTTGCGCGTAAAGTCAAATTGTTCACTTTTCATTTACTTCTGATTCGTCTTCCACTGGCTTAAAATCCATGTCGTCTTCCATCGACCCCGCCCCAAATTAGCTTCCCTTTTCAGCGTTTTTCTTTGATTGGTCCCCGCAAGTCTACTCTGCTCTGATTAATTTTGCTCTGCATTCTCTCTTTTTCTCTCCCCTACGGGCATATCTAGTACATTTTCTCCCCCTTCTTTTTTTATATTGTTCTTTACTTTCTCTTAATTTTTACATGTTGGTGCCTTTTGTTGGTTTATTGATATAAAATAAACCTGTGTTTGTTTTGTTGTTACATGCAATTTTTTCGTTTTTAATCTAGAAGCCGTTGACTCTTTGTTGTTTTTTTTGTCTTCAAATTTTTTCCTGTAATGGGGTTGGTTCCTTTCATTGGTTTTGTTCTGGTTTTTTTTTATATTCGTCATACCGTTTTCTTTTTTTTTTTTGTTGATATCTGATTTTGTTTGTTTCACCAACAACATTGGTTCCTTTTATTGTTTCTTTTGTTGATTTATTTTGTATCTGCCGTCATGATGTTTCTATTTTTTTGGCTGATTTTTTATTTTGTTTTTGTTTCACCTACAATATTGTTGATCTAAGTCCAAATGAACCTTTAACTACTCTCTTACAATTGTGATACTTTTTTAAAAAATGGGTAGGAAAATCATATTTAATCACATAAGTATACCAGAAATTTAATAATTTATTATTAATGATATTCATGTGAATTTTACAAAATTGTAAAATTCATTTTCTATTTAGTATGTACATTAACATTTTGTTGAAAATTTATATGTCAAGTTGTGAAATTTTTTATAGTACTTTGCACAAATTGTAAAGTGGTTTTATAATTTATAGGTTATGGCCCGTGTGTGACGGCTCTCCTAGTTGATTAATCAAGTAAGTGTTCATTTTACTTTGATTAAGTGTTTATTAAATTCAGTACCTCAAGTTAGCACCTTGTTAAGCAAGTAAGGTAAGCTTAATTAAGTAAGTGAGTTCCTAAGTGTGATTTGGCATAGTTAAATCAAGACCATTAGTTATTCTAGCTTTTAGAATCATCCTTGTGAGTTTTGAGAACTTGTGGCACTAAGTGTTCTTTATGAGCCATTTAGAACTTAAATGGCTAAGGTGTCCAAGAAAATCAAGTTTGAGAAGCTTTAAGCATCCTTTAGAGCAACGGAAAGTTGGTTTTAAGTGTGAGTTTAGTGACTCATTTGAAGCTTTTGAGAGTATGAGGACTTAAGTGCAAGGGAGGGAAAAGTGCCTTATATGCTTATAAGCTAAGTTCCTTCATCCTTAGCCATTAGTTTCTAAGTTCCAATTTCGTAGCTCCCTCTCCTCTCCCAAATTCACAGCCCAAAGCTTCATTTCCTTGCAAGTTTTCATCGAATTAAGGGTGCCCAAGGTGTTAGAAAGAATCACCAAGCTTCTTTGCTAGTGTTCTTGCTCAAGTTGCTCTTTGGAAGCTAGTTTGGAAACTCAATTTCGTGGGTAAGCTTCTTGGGTTCGTTTGGATTGATTCTAGGTTGTTTATAGAGCTAGAAATGGTCTTAGTTTGATTGGGTTGGATGCCAAATTGCATTGGTTTTAGGTGTGGAACTCAAGGAAGCCTAATTGAGCTAAGGAGGCCATGTTTCAATGCTTGCTTTGGTGGCTGAATTGAGGTAAGGGTTCAAGTAATTAAGCTCAAATAATGCATGGTTTGGTAGTTTTGTGTGTGGGAATGAGTTAGGAACAAGACCCATTTAGTTTGGATTAGAAATGAGAGAGTTTGAGCAATTGGCGTGCAAGAACGCAGCTGTCGCGCAACGCAGAAAATTGCGTTGGCGCCGCAACGCCAGAGGCATGTACATTGGCGCTGCGGCGCCAGAGGGCGATTTTGCCCACAAAAGGTTTTGTTCTTTGGCGCTGCGTCAGGGGGCTCTGGCGCCGCGGCGCCAAAGGCAACTTCATGAAATGTTGGCCCATTTTTTCGGCCATCTTAAGAACAACTTAGACTCTCGGTTTCTATTCCTAGGCTATTCTAAGACGTTCCATAGCCTCGGTTGGGTCTAGAATTCATTCCTAGAGCGGGAATTGTGCATTATTTAAGAGGTAGTCAAGTTGTGTGGTTAAGAACAAAAGTGTGACTTGGTGGCTAAGTTATTCAAAGTGCTTAAGCTTTTAAATGAACTCTAAGGGGATTAAGTGGATTTTTAGACTCTTTATTGGCCGTATAGAGCGTCATTTACATATGGTCAATGAAGAGAAAAACCTAAGTCGATCCCAACCGAACCATTTGGTTTGGTAAGCAAGCCACTAGTAGTGTTCTGAGTTAAACCTTGAGGGTTTGGCTAGTTAAACCACATAGGAAGACTACCCTGTACAATAAGTTAAGGGTAAAGGCGGGTAAGTTTGAGATAGGTGACGACCTACTCTAGAACCCGTAAGTAGGACTTAAGTGAGGTAAAGCATTCGGGATGCGAGGGCCAGTATCTCAAGTACCTCCGCCGTTTGAGCTCACGGCAAAGTTTTAAGGCACCTAGAGTGCAGAAAGTCCCAAGTGCATATATTGTGTGCATTTCATACCATACATCCATACATTGCATACCTTATATATTGTTGATTGATTGAGTTGTTTGTTGATTGAATTGCTTGTTTGGTTGCTTGGTTGCCATATTTGCATAGTTTGCTGCATTTTTCCTTGCAGGTATTCAAGGGATCCTTACTGAGTACTTTCAAGTACTCATTCCCTTAAGCTTATTGTGCAGGTTCTAACTCCGGGCCTAATCACTAAGTGATAGTCGAGGCCTAAGCTTTCTGTTTTGCAGGTATTTCTCTTGAGAATCCTAGTGATTCTAAGTTACTTGCGATATAAGTTATGTGCTAACCAAGTTGTGCCTTTACAGTGTAGAGGCTAAGAGTACACAAGAACAAGATCTAGTGAAGGGTTTACACTTGGAGCTTGGTATAGCTCAAGGTGGGACTCAAGTAGTTGATCTTAGTTAGTAGTTTTTGTCTCTTGTACATAGTACTTTGTGTACTAAGTAAGTTGCCTCTAATAGGATACATTGTGATGTAAATCCATCTTGTTACTTTTGGGTGCATGCTAGAGATGTAATGTATGCACAAACTGTTACTTGTAGTTAAAGCAACCAGTATTTTCAAGGTCTTGGCACGTTTTATATATATTTTAGTGAAATGCTCGAGCAATGTTTTTAATCCACGATTTATAAAATTTGTTTGCATTGCCAGGATAGAAGCATGCATAACTTAAACTGAGTAGGCTAAGAAACTAGTTGCATATAAATTGTTTAATTTATATTGACAAGTAATAGTTAGCCAATAGTAACTAGTGGGATTCATAAATCCCTAAGGCCTACAAGGTTATGGGGCACTGGGGCCCCGTTCCGCGACACCGTGGACCTCCTCCTGCTTGACAAGGTAGTAGTCATGACTCACCACGTGACTATACTGGTCGGGGATCTAGGCCAGACCAATTTTCTCAGCAGAATCATTCGTCGACTGTTGAGTCTCATCCTTCTGCTCGTAGAGGTAAGGGACATTCGGACAGTACATTTTTCCCAGGGATATGACTAGTGGAGGGGCAGGAGGCTACTTTTACCCACAGGTTTCTACTTCATTCCAGCTTGGTGGACCGATATATAGATTCCCCCAGTTCAAGTTTGGGGATTTTCCTGGACGATGGGCTCCTCGATTCCAAGATGGTGTTTCAGAGTCTAGTTCAGAGAATCAACCAGAGGGTTCACACCATACAGGTGGTGACCACCACGAGCCACCACTACCGGAGCAGTAGCCTTTCGCAAGAGAGACTGAGTGGATCCATATTGTTCCATCTGAGTAAGTAGTACTCCCTCCGTCCCAAGTTCTTTGAAACAGTTGACTTTTGACTCTAGTTTGACTTGAATTTATTTATATTATTGGTTGTTAAAAAAAAATTTAAAAAAATATATTTAGAAACTAGAGGTCTTTATTTATCATTTATATAGAATTTTTTTTATTTATATACTAAAAATTGAAAATAAAAAATCATAGATTAATTGCTAAAAAGTGAGTGTTTCAAAGAATATGGGACGGAGGGAGTATAATTTTCTTAATAATAATTTATTTAGTACTTTATATAATCATTTAATAATTTATTACTAATGACATTGTCGATTTTAATCAATGTAGTTTTTTGCGCAACAATCAAGTGCGCAATAGAGTGCGCGAGATTTCCCATACACTTTTCAGAGGCGAGGTTAATGATTTCAAAGATCTTTTATCAAACAGAAGGGAGGAGTATTTAGTGCAGCTACAGGTATGACTATTTCATGTCGTTTAATACTTTTTCTTATGCCACAATTTTTGTTAGACATATAAGTCTATTTATGTTCTGCATGTTTTAGCAAATGCACCAGTGGGATTCTGAAGATGACTTAGCAGTGAAGAAAGCTTACTTTAAGCTCTTAGGCAGAGGTTACAAGAATAGGCTTCATAAGTTTTGGATGGATGCGATAAAAAAGGTGGGACATGATTTCTACCCTGTAGAGGATTACTCCCGTATCATTCATTTTCGCCCACCTCAGATTGCTAGTGAGAACTGGCAACGGTCATGTGATCATTGGAACACCCCTGAGTGGAAGTGCAAAAGTAAGCTCGGGAAGAAGAATAAGGTATGGAAGGACGCTCTACCAAGTGCAGTTGGTCCAAAGCATTCCTTCAGGCCTTAGACCAAGGAGATTCTTTATGATAAGATGGTATACCAATTTTACTATATTCAATTTCCAAATAATAATTTAAATATAATTGTTATATTTCACTTAACTACATTTTTTATAATAGGTTGCTGAGAATCAGGGGAACCCTGTCAAATGGCATGAATTCTATTAGCGATCCACTACTAAAAAGGGAACAAATCAGAGGTTTTTGGATTCACAGAGACAGTTACAGGTACTAATTCATGACACTTTAAGGACTAAAGTGTTGAAAATTAAAAGTTAGGACATAGTTGAATAGGTTAGATAAGTTAGAAGGTAAAATGAAAATAAGGATCAAATTAAGGGCATGCTTGGTAAAAAAGTGAAACTCCTAGTGAATTTGAGATTATAATAAAAATTTAATGGCTTAATTGTGCAAATTGTAATAGATTATAGTCCATAATGACATAAATTAAAAAATTGAGGGTATAATTGCAAGAGTGATAGATTTGGAATAATCCAACCTAATTTGTTCAACAAAACAAAATAAATTTAAAAAATGTTGGCATAATTTACTAAATTCTAACTATAAAGGATAGATTAAACAAATTGTTTAATATAGGTAAGTATAGAATAATATATTGGTTCTCGATAATAAATGCAAATGTCATTTAGGAAAGGTACCTAGTTGAGGTCTGCCGTCATCATGGGGATGATCCTAAGAACCATCCCCAATTTGATATTGATGCATAGAGGGTTTCTACTGGTGGGCCAAGAAGAGGAGAATGGATAGGTGTCCCAGAGTTTCTCATTATTCCTGATAGATCTCGACATGCTCGATCAGAGGTATATATACTATGTTTACCATAATTTTATAATATAAATTGTCAAATAATACAAGTAAGTTGTTTATTTGATTTTGACAAATTTTGTCTAACAACATTGTAGGGTTTCTCGGATGATCGCTCAGAAGAGCTATCACAGTAATATCAGGAGCAATGTGCTATAAATGCCATGCTTATTTCAAAGATATCTCAATTATAGCAGGAGCTTACTCATATGCAACATACTGCTTATTTGGCTCAAATGGAGTATAACAAGACAGTGGGCATTTAGCAGTCAAAAATAGAGGACATGGAAAAAACAATGAAGCATTTTCAAGATCGTGCTGGACGTGACCTTCAGGCTGCCATGACTTTTGCTCTTGGAAGACTACAGTCAGTTGGCGGTCTCCCCATAGGAGTTGACCTGGCTTGGGTCGCTGGAGGATCCAGCACTACATCGGCCCCCCATGTTGGTGATGATGATGCGGAGGAGGAGGAGGCATCTGATGGAGAAGATGATAGTTAGTATAGTTAGTATTTAGGGATAATTTGTTATGTAGGCTGTTTTGATAAAAAAAAAATTTGGATATATATATATATATATATATTAAATTAATGATATTTATATTAATTAACTTGAAATCACAATATTTTTGTTACATGTATTTTAATTATAATAGATGGCTAATTAAATTATTAATTTTAATATCAAAAATTTATAATTGATAAAAATAAATTAATTAAAATAGTATCAGCTTCACTAACCGACTAAATTTGTCACTAAATCAGTCACCTTCCTTGACCGATTAAATCGGTCACTAAATCAGTCATCCACTCTGACTGCTTGCTGACCGTTTTTTCAGTCACTAAATTCTGTCACCATATGGTCACTAGCCCTGATGACCAAAGTTTTACTGACCATTTGCTGACCGCATATTTCAGTCACCAAAAAGTGTTTTGGTGACTAATTACTGACTGATATGCTGGTCAGTTTTCGCGATCTCTCTTGTAGTGATGATCAAAAGGAAGGAGAAAAAGATTCAAGTCAAGCTCTAAAAAAGCTCAGATCGGACCAAACTACGCTGAAATTTTCCCTTTTTTCGACAAATCAAACTGTTGAAAGATTATGTTGAAAATAACGCTTACTGGTGTACTCTCGATTCATGAGCTCAAGTGTCTCCTCCTTGCGGCCGAAGCCTTTTCGATTGTAATCCTCTCCCTTGGTCAGATTGCTCCTGAAAACCTTGGCGTCGAAGTTCTCGGAACCGTCCGCCATGGAAGCAGGATCAGCAGAGCACCTGATCGAAACAGGCTTCCGGAACGGGGAGAGAGGCGGACCTCACTCCGACCTGAGCGGGACCGACCGGCGCCGGCCGGAAGCAGATTCGGCAGAGCTGAATGGAGACCGCCATGGAAGCGCGCACGTTAGCAGGTGGAGTATAGGATTTTGCTGAAAATTCCAGGAATCTGGAGCATTTTATCGTGGTGGATTTGCTGCTTCTTGTTTTGGTAATTGTTTATTGTTACGAGCTATTGGCGCCATATTTGGCAGGAACGTTTTGTTCGGGTAATCCCCCCTGATTCCTGCTGGGGTCCTTTGTCTGCTACTTGTTTGAATTTAAGGAATCAATAAAGAAAAGATGTCTCGTTGTCATGGAGGTCTGATGAGTCCTACTAGCTCTATATCTCACTTTGAGGAAGAAACAACTTTCCATCTTTCCTGGGGTTGTACATGCTTTGCTGATGTGATGTTTGAGGCACTTTCTTTGATAATCCCATGCAACAAATATTTCATCTCTTGAAGCTTGGCTATTATCAATCCTAGCATCCGGGATAAATAACATTTGAATTGAATTGGCTATCATTTCTAATATATACTTCCTGGGGCTATCTGGCATTGATCTCTTATAGCCATAAAAGATAAGCTAGTTTCTCAACTTGCTACTACTAGAGACTTCTTTACAAACACTTCCGCCTTTCACTACAAACGCTCCAAACCCTATACGTCGCACTCGAGGATGTAAGAGATTTTGTAGGCAGGTTGGTAACCCTGAGATTTTAATGGTTGATGCTACTTGGAGCAAATCCTCTAGTCTTTATGCTACAGCCTTGTTAGCGATGGGCATTAATGCACCCTTCTTCATGATAAAGAATGGTGCACTTTGGCCACAACGCATTTTAGTATTACATGCAGATTTGGTAGCCCTACTAGGAGTTCTTCAAGCCAATTTTGTTTTTCTCTTGCTGTTCATTACCATTCTAATAGATTGCTCCTAGGTTTTAGCTACTTTGTAGAGAAGTATGGCCATTGGTCCACGTATTGTAAGTTTAGTTCAACAAGTATTGAGTTATTTGTAGAAATTTGGTCATTGCTCGATGATGATTGTAACTGGCAGCGTATATCTCCGGCTCGCGACATTACGGCTTCTTTGATCCGTAGACCTTTTTATGCTTGCTACTGAATACCCAAAAAGAAATCATTTTTTTTTATTTTAAAAGGCATATGAATTTTTTTTTATTCTATTTGTCCAGTTTATTTTGATTGTTTTTATTTTTGTTACTTAGATTGCTACTGTTGCATATTTAAGGGATTTAATAGATGTCACGCATTTGGAATAATTCCAAATCATTTTTATTTAAGTTGAATTAATCCAATATAACTTATTTCTCATTTTTGCAGTTTTTTATTTGGAGCCAATATCATTTCAAAGCTAAGAATGTGTAGGTTTAATAATCCGTTAAATAGCTTTTTTTTAATGATGTTAGTATATTTTTATTAAATTTTATTTTTAGGTTGAGTAAATAAAACATTCATAAAAATTTAATTACATTATTAAAGAATATCATTCAATAAATTATTACTATCAAATGACATTGATTCTTGAAAAATATGTAAAAAAAAAATGAATGTAAATCATTTCAACTTGATCCAATAAATATAAATGAATTGGAACTATTTCGTCTGTATTAAGCTATAAAGGTTTACACTTTGATGCACAAAATCAAAGACCATGAAAATGATGAGCTACCTAAGTGTACATTTAAGGGTGCTAACGTATTTTAATGGTCGCCAATGCGGATCACACTAAAAACATACAAATACTATACATTTTCTCAATAAGCGTATAGTTTTGGAACTTATCTAAAATTCCAAGTATACATATCGGTTTTTTGAATTTGGCCTTGGATATGTTTTCATATTTTGTTTTATTTCGATGAATTACAAGATTATACCTCTAAAGTGTCAAGCCATCACTTCAAAATTAACATAGAAAAACTTTTTAGCTTGCAGCTCATAATTTAGAAAAGTAATAACAAACAAGTTTTAATGATAAATCAAAACAAGATACCATAAAAAATCAAAATTCCTTGAAAAACCCAGAAGGAAAAATTATGCATGTCCGTACAGTTTTTGTTATTTCAATTGAATTTCCATCAAACAGTGCGTTGTGAATAAGTGAAATTGTGCGTCTTGGGTTTGCTCAATATGCTGCGTTTTGGGTCGTCTGCTTCGACGGCATCAACGACAGCCCCGTTTGGGAACAGTTTTTGTCATCAGCGTTAGAGTTTTAGATAAATTATTTAACGATTGAGATAAAAACGCTAAAGCTAAAAGCTACCATTAGATAGTTTTTTCAAAACTCTAATACTAATCGCTGACGCTAATGCCAAACAGGGCCGACTTAACCACCAAGGCTGTTTCCAGCTCAGCTCTTGGGGCTTTCGTTGTTTTGATTTTCTGTTTCTGGTTTGTGGTTTAGTTTGTTATAGATTGTTATGCTGGCATCCGATGACAGGGGAATTTTGAATGTATTTAGTTGGCCTCGAATTCGTTAGGAGGCAGGCCAATTCATGAATGAAGTTTTTCTCTGAGAGCTTCCTCTCTCCATCTAATCTTCCTCTCCCTTTCGTTCTCTGTTTTCTTCATCTTCTCCTCTGTTTCTTAACGATTCGACATTTCCTATACTGAGCTTGCGTAAAAAAAGCGGGGAGATTTTTCCTCTACGGCAGCCATGGAGTTAAATACTAAGTGGTTTGTGGTATAAATATTTTCATATTTTGTCATTTGAGTGTACAATATATAGCAGTATTTTATGATATTTTACATACCGCTCACTTTTTATGTACATTTTATCTAAAAAATCGTGGTATATCACAAATACCACGAGGTGCATACCACAGTATTTTATTTTTCGCATATGCATGTAAGATTTTTTTTTATCATTTCACATCAAAATATCATAAGTATATAAAACATTAAAATATACTCCCTCCATCTCATATTCTTTGCATCATTCACTTTTCAGCAATTAATCTATGAATTTTTATTTTCAACATTTTAGTATATAAATGAAGAATTTTATATAATAATGATAAATCAAGACATATAGTTTCTAAATATATATTTTTTTAAAATTTTTTGAACAAATACTAATATAAATAAATTCAAGTCAAACTAAGTGAAAAAATCAAATGGTGCAAAGAATATGAGACGGGGAGAGTAATTAACTCATATATCATAAAATAAATATTTACTTTTTTTTTTGTTACTTTTCTTAGTTAACATAAAAATTTAATGGTTACTTTAAGCCACCTGGGAACTTAATGTGGTATTAGAAAATATATTACTATTATTAAAGTATTATTTTTTCTCTTATATCAATAAATTAGTTTCTTTCTGAGTATTATTTATTTTGGTCTATATACATAACATTTTTTTATGTTTTTTTATTAAAAAAATATTTTCTATCATATATATTTTATTTATATTTGAAAAATTATAATGAGAAAAATTAGAATATATATAAAATATGCAAAAAAAAATTATTGAATTTATGTCATCTTAAAATAATATTTTAATATTTATTTTTTTACAAAAACGGTAACGGTATGTAACATGGTATACCATGCGATATACCTTAAAAATTTAAGGTGCAGAATACGTAGTGGTAACGGTATTTAACACCTTGATAACAACAACTCTAGCATCTTCCCATGGAAAAACCCTAATTGTAGAAATTCAAAGCTCAAAGAGCCATTTCGTAGGAGTTTCTCTAGAAAGCCATTTGCTAAGCCTTCCGTGGGAAGGATTCCCAATTCCTAGCCCTTAAGCTCCGAATCCGATCACCCCTTCTTTCCTTTGGTCTGGAGGATTCGTCTTCTTCTTCTTCTTCTTCTTCTTATTTTTGGTGTCATTTAATTTTCAATTATAGTGTTCTTTAGTGCACATGCTAGTAGTAATAATCTTACAATCACTTAGGAAACCTAGAGTTTTTTATTTTCTTTTTTATTTTTGTTTGGTTTGGTCATCAAGAATTTGGAGCAATTTTGCTCTCTGTTGAACTTGCAGGCTTGCCTCGAACACATTCCATAAGTAGAGTGAAGTTCACTTCTTTAGGTGACTTTGACAACAAGGAAAATAGAAAAGATCAGAATGAATCAAGATAGTGGAGATCAGTTAGGTCACCAGTTTCTTATTCTTCGAAGGCTAAAAGGAAGTTCATGCCACCCACCATCTCTATTGCTTCCAGGATCGTTACCTCCCTAAGAAAGAACATATTGGTGGAGAGAAATGGCTCTAGTTCGATCTTCCCTTTCATCCTTTAGCATAAAAGGTTTGGAAGATACTGAATCAAAAGAAGAAGAAAATGTTAAGGAGAGAAATGTGGATGGGTGTTTACTAGATTGCTTGAGGTGGTGTAGATGATGATTCTAAAGTGTTCAAAGATGAATCTAACACTGATGATGAGTTGGCTACCTTTCTTTTAAGATCAGCCTTAAAGTTTCTTTTTTAGCAATTTTAAAGGTATGGCCACTGATTGATACAGATCAATTTCCTTCATCAGTGCCTCCTTATCACCCTAAAGTCAATTATCTTTCGCCAAGGCCTTAGTTTTTTCGCTACAAACTGAAACACAAAAACAAACTGTATATTGGAAAGAAAAGTTACAAGTTAAGGAAAGTGTTCTATCTGAAAGTTCTTTAAAGACTGATTTTGCTTAAGAATCAAAGTCTGAGGATTTGAAGAGAGAACTAGAGTTGGAGGCCGCTTCTTCAAATGAAGTAATAGAAGAAAATGAAGGGGAGTCGTATCTCCATGTATCAGAGCCACCCCGCATTGTCAATAACATGGCCATGGAAAGTGTTGAGGCTAAAAGAAAGACCAAGCCATCATTTTTTTAAAGTCTAAAATTCATTATTTTGCTTAGTGCTTTGGCCTTTACTTATTTGTGTATTTCATCCAGTAATTTAGCAACCTTTGCCCCTCCTTAGTTTGAAGGATTAAGTAAATATAATTTTTAGATTTCGATTAAAGTTTCTAAAATTACAAAAGCTAAGTTTGATCAATTTATTCAAAGACTACATTACTGGTTTGCTGATGCTAGATATTGTATCCTTAAGATAATTTTTGGTTTAAGCAAAAAGTACACACCATTTCTTAGTCAATACGCTGATTTGAGCAGTCTTGTTGAATACAACATGATTGATACCAACCTTAAGTTCAATGTATTGGTGCATACAAGTATCAAAAAATTGATAATTAAAGCTGTGGATACTCAGGAGGCCATAAAGGAAGGCAAAAACATGGGACTCGAGGAAGGCCCAAAAGCAAAAGACAATGAAACTAATAGCTTTATTGAGCCAATAAACTATGAGGTAGAACTTGTTAAAGCATACCAGGCAGCTAAAGTTTATTGAAAACCATGACACTACTTCAGAAAGGTAAGTAATCAGATCTAAGCAAGAGTAGTGAGGAGCCGAAGCTGAGGAAGTTGAAGTAATAAATCATCCTACAGCAAAACAAGTCCAAGGAAAAGATGAATTTGTTCCTATATAGATTGATATTGTTTTTCAAAGTTTATATTGTTTTTCAAAGTTTGGTAGTTCTTGAAAACCTGCGGGTAAATTATTAAAACTAAGATTATGGGGCTTAAGTGAAGCATGCAAAAAGGATATAGAACTAATCCTAGTTTAGGTCACTAATAGAGACACTTGGCTAACCGGATGGCATTGCATGCCTTTCCCTCCATTACTAGTTGCCTTGCACTGTTCTTTATTGAAGAAGAATGAGGAAAACTAGAGCCATTGTTAATCTTGAGCTAGGCTACAAGGATGAAGGATTGGCTTGGGTTTACAAGGGAAGCTTAGATTTCCTCATCAATAAGCAATATAAAGTGTTGCATGAGGTAAGGGTTAGATTATGCATATTTTTTTTCAAGGAATTATCTCTGTGTAACCCTTGATAAAGACTATGATAAGAGTTTAAAGTGATGGCTTTAGCCGTGGGATATCTTAAGTGACATATGTGCTATGTATGGCACCATGGGATACATATGGTTTAGCTAGCTTATGATAGGTTAGCAAGTGATTGGAGACTAACTAGTGGTATCGCCGACCCTTTTTGGTCTCTAAAGCTCTATGAATCATGAATATAACTTAAGAAACTAAGATCTTAAAGATAAAAACCAACATATGTTAATCACTTGTCAAGGCCACAAGGCTAAATGGTTGTGTGTGTGGGTAGGTGTGCTTCTATGTTTTGTTTGCATGTGTTGACCTTTAGTATGTAGTGTTATTGGTTATTTATTTGTTATATGCCTTGTATTTGCATTGTGCTTTCCATATTTTCTTTTGGATGCATGGTTTCTTTGTTAAAGTTCAAGAATGTGATTTAATAGGAATATTTACCCTTACTAAGTTACTAGGACTCATTCCCCTTATTTTTTTTTCAAGGAAAGGTTCAGTTAACTAGTTTCTGTTATGGTTGGTGTAGGTTTTGTTGCACTCATGCAGGTATTAAACTTACTGGTCATTTATTTAATGGCACTGCTCAATGTATATAGTTTAGTCCTGACTCCTGAGTTGATCTTTAGATGCAGGCACATGTTGCTGGAATTTAGATGTGGGACTAGCTCTGGAAAAATGGGCTCATAATGCACTACATGTTGATGTTGTTGTATGTGTATGTTATATTCTGAACTAGGACCTATGAATATATGTTGATGACCTAGGAAGAGCTTATGTATAGCTCTTGTTGTTGTATGAACTTTTTATAAATGTACTTATATGACTATTATGGCTGTTAAATCTAGATATGTTTGCTAGTTAGCACTTTCAGTACTATTCTATCATTGAATTAAGGAGGCACTAATACTAAGCACAAGTCTTAGCACTAAAATTTTGACATAATGTTTTTAGCTTCGACCTATAGTGCATTTTGCATAACTTGCATAAATTAAGCCTTAGCCTATTTTTATCTTGTTTCTTCATGAAAAACTAGCATAAAATCTAGGAATTGGGCCAAAACAAACTAATATAACTGAAGTTATGAATTTCTTTAGTTTCAGGAGCAAACTAACATCAGAACTTTAGCTTTGACTAAATATAATGCTTGAGCCCATCAAGCCATGCCCTAATACTACCTAATGAGTTATTTGTTGCTTTGATCATCATATTCTGAGAATTACTAAGCCAAGGGTAGGTTAGGGTATGATAAAAAATCTGCTTCTTGCCCTCCAAGGCTCTAGAATTTATAAAAGGCATTTTTTCCTCCCTTGTCCAGTTGTCAGCTCTGACTCTCTTTAGGCTAGTTTCATTTTTTAGGTGTCATCTCCTGGTCTCAACCATTCTTCATCGTTCTTACAAACGGTATGTTGTATGAAAAGGGGTTCGATTATCTAATTCCCTTTAAGCCAATTTCAATTTTCAGGTGTCATATCTTGGTCTCAACCATTCTTAGTTGTTCCAACAAACTATGTGTTTAGTGAAAAAGGGTTTCAAATATAAAGTGATTTACAATCACAACAATGTCTTATGTTTATCCTCTTTTTCACCAACAAGTGCATGATGCCAATAGTGTAGTGGAGAGTGAAGGTCAAATCCACAAGGACAAATATAAAGTAAAAGTCCAAAATTGCTAGGGACTAGAATAACGTGATGTCCATTATTACTATTAAGGTTCAAGGAAATAAGAGTAAAGATTTAGTACTAAGTGTGAAATTCATATTAACAAAGCCAAGTGGAAATAAAGGAAACAACCACTAAACAAATCGAGCAAGCAAAGACTTCTACAAATGGTAAAACAACTATACTACCTAAGGAAAAAAGTTCGTTTCTTGCAATGCTTGTTCTAGAGGAATGCTAACTTACTAGGGTAAAGGTTTTACTGACTCCACCTAAATCTATCTAGACATAGAATTTCTTCTAGACTAAGGCCAAAGTCACTCTCATGCCTTGCACCTCAACCTAGAGCATGAAGTCCCAACCTTTATCTCACCAAAAATATTCACTTGAATCTCTCAACCTAAGCCAAGCCTTCCTACTTAACTTCTTTGCCCTATGCTCTAAGGAATCTTTCTTAAATATTTTTACGAGTACCGTAATAAACCACCTAAATGATAAAAGCATAGTTTAAGTACTAATTAAGACATTAATATGCCCATCAATGAAGACAGATCATGCAATCCATAAATCTCCTAACTCTAGGAGGCTTAGGGTAACTACTCACACATATAAAAAAAAATGAACAAAGAGAAGAGAAAAAAGTGATAGAATCCATGGAGATAATTAAAAAGATGTAGAGAAATTAATTAATTAGAAGAATATTAAGTGTCCAACTAAGATGAACCTCAAACAACATAAAAGTGAGAGCTTTTTCCCAAAAAACTCTTCCATGAAAAACTAGAAAAACAAAACAAGTCTAGAACGTGTTCAATACTCTTTAGATAGAAACAAAATTCTTAATTTCCATCCAAATATATCATCCAAAAACATCCAAATTGGCTCTACCAATCACAAAGGGGATTGGTGAGCTTCCTTGGCCTACAACAAAGTGAAAGCGCAGTTACTGCTCTTGGACTGCACCACTGCCACATACACTTTGCTCCTTGAATGGGGCTCCAAAGCTCTGGTGCACTACCACTACACTCACTATGGATGGCGTGCTTATGGGCTCCGACAAGTATCTTCTCCATTTTAAGCACCACGTGTGCAGTACTTGCACGATAAAGTGTTGTCTTTGTGCTTCAAATGCCTCTTCGAGTCGAGTCCTTCAAATGCTTTATCATGCCTAACCCAAACAACTCTAATTTTGCCTTGTTATGGGCTTTTTTGTCACCTTAACCTTGCCATCACTGGAGTATCTCAAAAACTGTAAAAACACAACTAATGACTAATAGTGTAAGAGAAATAAACATCAACTGAGGGTAAAATATATATACACTTTATGCACTTAACTTGGTACTAAGTTGATATCCAATGTACTTGTATGATACCCGAGCGTCTTATAGTTAGATGGACTTCAAATTAAAGACAAGGTTAAGTGCCCGGAGTTGTGTGTGTAGGGAACACCCTCTGATGATTAAGTCAATAAAAGCTTGAGAGAGGTATCTAACTTAGTGAAAGTTGTAAGCTAGTCAAGACAACATACTTCACCCATATGCCAATAAGGCCCTGTCATATTACCTAGGCCATGGTAATCATGAGGGGAAGCTCCCTTGTTATGTGATATACCCTATGATTTGAGGGATCTATTTAGGACGCATTCCCGGCTTCCTAACATTCAACCGTTAATCTATTATCCAATGGGCTCTTCATTCAGGGTCCATATGTCATCTTTAGTGGGCCTTTCTAATTAGTAGGCGAAGCCCATTATAGTATTAAAATGATTTTGAAATCTAAAAGATGAATGTGTAATCATAAGAGATCAATATAATTGGCCATGTATCATAATTTTCAAAGACTTGATAAAACTTACGCTTGATCAGGCTCAAGTATTATAGACTTAAGCCTAGTTTAAAAGCAAACTTATATGTAAGCGATAAAGCGTGAGCCAAGCCTTGCATCGAGCTACTCGATATAAGCTCGGACTATTTACACCCTTACTAGAGCCTTCAGTACTAAGTATGGTCCACATTTTGCTATAACATGCATTTTTTTTTCTCTTTTTCTTTCTTCACATATGTTATAAAAAAAGTTATGCCAATATTTTTATATGAAAAGACAAGTAATATAATAAGTTTGCTTTAGACAAAAATGTATTAGTGATGTAGGAATGTGTAAACCACTTCAAACATTTTGTAGGTCTAAACCAAGGTATTTAATATCATTGAAGGCCAGACATATATTTTACCTCATAAATTATAGGTATACAACACGCTATATTGCACCATATATAATTAACATTAGTTAAGAATAAAATTTTATTTGTTAATAAAAAATAAAAATGATATTTTATATCAAAATATGAGCATTGATTATATGTTGTCATTTTTTTTGTACTTAAAATGTTATAAGAGAAATGATACAATAGATATTTTACAACCTAGTCAACTCTACATCTTACCTGACCTAACCTAAGCTCACCCACTAGCTGCAAAAAGAAGTAATCTATTGCATAAGTAAACATTCGAACCCTGGCCAGCCATGTATTATAGTGGCCTGCATGCCAATTGGATTATGTTGTCATTTCATATATGTACGTATGTAGGGGTGAAAAAAATTGACCCGACCCAAAAACCTAGACCGACCCACCTAAATCCAAACCTGACTTAACCTGATTTAACCATAAAAGTCAATGACCTAAACCCGGTTGTACCAAACCCGACTTGAACTTGAACCAGATTAAAGTGAGACCCAAAAAAGGCCAAAATCTGAATGACCCAAACCAAAAATACCGAAACTCAAATTGGACTGAACCTGAAATAACCCAAACCCGAGACTAACCTGACCCAAACCCAAAATGACTCCGAGTCTAAACCCGACAGTACCTGATTTTCTAGGATTTGTTGAATTAGCCATGATTTTATGAGATCATTAGATTTTTCCTCATAAAATTACTAGATTTACCTCAAACTCCCGAAAGTTGACAAATTTACCTCAAAATTTTCAATTTTGCCTAGAACTTTCTAAAACCTTTAATTCATACCCAGATTCTTTCATTTCGTCTACAATGAAGTCAAATGACCTCTGGGACTCGAAATTAGTATCTAAAATAAATTAATTCCTATTTTGACTCTAAATAATGAGTCTAAATTTCTAAAAAATTATAACTCGAAGTGAACATAATTTAAATGCATCTGATCCTACTAACTTCTTAAGTTCTAAACTGAACGAGTTTATATTTTCATGAATCGAATTTGCAAAGTTTTGAATTAGGTATTTTAATTAAAATAATTGTACATTAATATATTTATATCTAGTTAAATTAATTTTTTTAGATTATTTTTTATGCCTAGTAATTTTTTAGTTATAAGGTACTTAAATTTTGAAAATTTCATTTTAGTCACTCATAAAAATTACAACATGGATCTCTAAACTTTTCAAATATTTGCATCAAAGATTAAATTTTTAATTTAAATTTTAGCAAAATCTAAATAAAAAATTGAATTAATCCAATTATTTCAGATTATGCACCAATAACGTGATGAGACTTGAATATCAACCCTAATTTGACCCGAAACCCAAATAACCCAACTTGAAGTTACCTAAAACTGAAATTGACCCGACATAAATTAAACCCGAACCCAAATATGACTAACACGAACCCGAAACCTACTTAATCCGAAGTCAACCCGAACCCAAAAAACTCAATATGAACCCGACCTGAACTCGAATTGATGCTAACCTGACTAAATCTAAACCTGGATGACTTGACCAAAACCCAACCCAACCCATCAAATTGCCATCTCTATATGTATGATACTTTTATCATTTTATGTAAGCTAAAAAATATCTCACATAAATATAGTGGTAAATCACAAATTGCGGATGCATCATGCAGCATACCACAGTAAAAACAAAAAAAATAAACAAAAAATATTATCATATGAAATACCTCAAAATATAGCAGTATACCGTACAAAGAATGACAAAAAAATTTTTTTTAAAAAAAAGACTTTTGTTTTACGTACTACATACCACACTAAATGAAATATCACATGAGATTTCACGATTTCGTACCAAATTAAACACCTTGATATAAACTGAAATTCGACTCGATCCACACCATGACACCCTTTGAAAATAAACGCCGTTTTCAATATTTGGAAGGTCTGTGTAAAATTTAATTTTTATTTTAAATTAATCAACCGAGCCTTAATTAATTTTATTTTATCGCTATACGATACTACATCACACAAAATAATAAAGACAGAGACACACGGTCCATGGCTCCTGTCCAACCATAACCCTTTATCGTTTAAATTGACATTTTTAGGTAGCGGAGCCTTAAATTAAATGCCGTACTGATTCTCTAACATGGAAATAGTCATTTCTTGTTTCGATAACCTGCACCAAGGACCAGCCCAAACTTTTTAATTTGGACAAAATTGATTTCGAACCTATCATTCGTTTGGAATTACTCCTAAAACCGGTAGTATTTAATTCGTCTGGTTTTATTGGTGGAAGTGGCACAATCGTGGAGCCTGAAAACGTTGCAATTAATTAGTAGATGCATTAATCATTCATAACATATTATTTGTACATATTTTGATATTTGATTTGTTTTTATTGTGGTGGTGTGCCCTACACTGTTCTGAAGGTTAATTACATCTATCCATATTCCATATTTCGCAGCTTTAGTAGGGTCCCACACTTTTACTTGTAGGGGAATGTGGACCCAAGCCATGTGGAAGATTTTGTGGCCTAAGATAAACTCTCAGGGAACCTTGTTTTGTTTGTTATTGTTTTTGTTTTTTCTTTTCTTTTTTTTTTTTAAAAAAAAATTCTACTTAATGTACTTTAGCAATTGTTTTTAATGTGATCTCTTAGCTTAAATGGTTTCATTATAAACCTTCTACCTCATATGCCGTACTATATATGTGTCTTTTCAGTCAACTTTTTTGTTATCTTTGATAAAATTTGCCAATATAGTAGTATCAAAATCACATTACCAGGCTTTGTTCTTAACATGAACAATTCAACACTTGCTCTCTGTTACTTTCTTCTCTCATCATCTTTTTATTGTCTTCTTTGCATTTCAATTTGATAGACTGACTAACTAATTAATCAAAACTTGAAGCTCCTCACTCTATCTTTATTCATGCAACAAGCCTTGTGTCTTTCTTCTACTAATTTTTTTCCCTCTTCCTTCTCCCCCTTCACCTTAACTGCTTTGTGTTCTCCAACATGCAAATCTCTCACAAGCCTGCCAAAAAATGTAAGACTTCCACTTTGTCTCCATCTTCTCCAATTAAACCAGATAAGTACCTCTTTTTTCTTTTTTAATCTCCGATGTATCTTCTCTACCCCTAATCTTGCAAAAAACATCACTACTCAACCAAGCCCAAAGCCACCACACTTCTTCTGCATCAGCTACTACCTAAGTGATGCTACCATCCACCATGCCTTTCCTAATGAAAATGCCATCATGCTCGTCCCACCATCGCCAGTGTTAAAAACCTCTACAGCAGCCCACCATCGATACTCACTAATGATGTTTATCGCTAGGCCTTCAACCCAAAAGGCGCCACAACATGTAACTTCATTACTATGGGTAGTTATAAGGCTCAACAACTTTGCCATTATGGGTTTCAGCTTGAAGCCCCTCCATTTCTATAACTAACTGAGACATACGAGTGCCAATGGGTTCCAAAAATGGGCCCAATGTCACCATCGTAAAGTCCCCAGTGAATGCTATAATAATATGCTTGGAGAAGTGACGTGATCAACATCACGAACGTGATGTTATTGTTGTCAGCCATAGCCTTGCTTTTGTTAATGCATGTTGCAGAATGGTTGACTTCGATGCTGATTGGAATAATAAGTCATGGTCAATTTGGATCATAACCTTTATCGGATAGTTTTTGGAGTTGAGCTTTTGGAAGAGTTGTAAAAGTTTAGGATAATAGCTATGGCGTTGGTTCTAGGGGTTGTGGTGAGGGCAGTGGAGTTGAAAACAAGGATGTTTTTGTGGCGAAGGAAGGCGGTGGCTATGACATTGTTGATTCTGCACTTTAGCAGTTATAATTCAAGTGAAAATTGTCGTAAGTAGTAAAATATTGGGAGTTTAAGTGTCGAATGAAGTAAATTAAGAAATACAAATTAAAAATTTTTAGCAATGAAAGTATTTGTGCAAGGCATTAACAAGTGTTGTTTAAAACTCAAATTCAAATAAATGGCTAAGGTTAGGGGATCCAACTTTAGTATATCAATTATGGTTAATTTTAACCCGTCTTACCATTCAATTAAAATCCACAAATAAAGGAGGTCCTAATCAGAAAATTTAATAATCAAATTCCAAAAACATTATACATGAGTTAGAATTAGCCTTCACTAATCTTATAACGCCAACACTTGTAAATGAGTTCAAGTATCCATCATGTCAATCTTTATCCACAATAACTCAACATTCAAATGTAGCCGACGGAGCTATGCTTTATAGAAGGAATCAAGTAGCTTTTTGTACCAATGATTAATTATGATGAATTAAGGCTCCCACTTAACAAGGAGGGTGGCTAAATTGATTAAGAAAGTTAATACCAATAATGTTAGGATCCATTCAAATCAACCATAACATTTATACCAAAAGCTTCACCCTTTCACCTTAGCTAAAAAAAATTAGTTAGTCATGGTAAAAGTAAACAACATGTATAAAAATTAAATAAATATAGATTAAAAGATCAAAGTAAGAATAAGAAGAAGACACCTTGAACAGAGCTTCAAAATTGAAAACTAAGAATAAAATCAAAGAAGAAAAACTAGATTTGATACAAAAATACTAAAATTGCCTAGAAACAAACTTAATTTAATCCTCCTCAAGCTACCTATTTATAGAGCTTTGGGTTAGGCAAAATAGTAAATGATAGGTTAAAATAGTAAAAGTAGGTGAATACAAGTCAACAAAGGCGGCTCAAATGTCTTTTAATTTTTTTACCATTATACACATTGATTTAGCTCTTCCTCAAAGCACAAGATTGCAGATCTCTTTTTTCGTTTAAAAACAATAGCTTAATCATTTAAAACTAACATATGTAGCCCAAGTTATGATTTTTATACCAAAATTGTTCTTCAGCACATGGCAGAACAAATAGTCTCATTTATAATCGGATTTTGGTAATGAAAACAATCAAAATGGTTTTTAGCATGTGAAGCAAAGTTGAAGATCTATGCGCTGGCTTTCAAATGAATTTGGAATCAATTAAGTTCGACATCCACAACTCCAAATATGATTTTCTCGTGAAGGATCGCCAAGTGCACGAATGCTAGAACTAATTCTATTTACAATCCAAATTTGGTATCCTCTATCTCTGAATTAAGCTGGACCACGAACTAAAAATTGTATAGATTTAAGGCCCCGATCATTGGTCCAAGAATTGTGAAATATCATGACTTTATCCACCTATAAAAAAAACAGTTATTTAGCACATTTTGTAAATATGGATGAATAGTAACCCAGTGAAATAACTTCTCAAATTAGAGAAATTAATCATATTCAAAGTATATAGTGATAATTTAAACCCTTAATAGCTATACACTTATGAGTATTCATCAGTTGACAACAATGATAGTGTTCATGAATAGGGAGATGACGATGAAGAACGTGTTGGTAAAGTGGGAAGCGATGAGGTCGGTATTAATGGTCTAGTTAGGGATAAGGAAAAGGGCGCTAATGACGAAGGGCTACGTGTAAAAGGCAATTTGTGCTAATTTTATATCTTTTCCCGCCAACAAATTTCTTGAAGTGCAAAAAATGAATTTCAGCCCAACAGTCACTGGCTCTTGTCTCTTTTTTTAGATCAACACATTCAAAAGGATGTGGGTACAAACATACATTCAAATGGACTAGATACATCACTTTCCTCATCACATAGCTTGGACTACTTAAATTATTAAAGAATATTAAGGACTCATCATATTTGACAATTGATACGTATTTGTTTTAAATGACTGGCTAACACCTTAGCTAAAACGAATGAAATATTCAAAGCATATTCCCTATTTATTTTTGTACTACCACAAATATCCTAGTTCAATGGGACAAACTATTCAACCAATTAAATATGTGTCTGATTTTGCATGCACCCTGTGTACGAACTTAGTCTCAGGGCTTAGAACTATCAATTTGAATATGTGGCCAGGGTCTAGTTTTGCCTTGTGAGAATTTTGTTATAGAAACAGAGAACAAAAAGAAACATACTATGTACAAATAATAGTATATTTATGCATAGTTGTAAGCTAATTTGTATAATTGTATATCAACGTATAATATGTATATATTTTATAAATAGAATCATATAAACATATAATATATGCACAAAAAAAACTCCTATCTACAAATAATATCATATGTATATAACAGTTTATTCATTTGTACATATGTTGCTAGATATGTATATATATTTATTCATATCTATATATATTTTAGAAAAATGGAACTTTGGCCTAGTGGAAAAATCTAAAAATAAAAAATGCAATAATTAAAAATAAGCAAGACAAGGGAAAAAATAATTAAGCAAACTTGAAATTAGATTAAATTGAGAGAAAAAAAATAAATCCAATATAAATTTGCCTGACCAGGCAAATAAATTTGTATTTGTTTTATACATATATCTGATTTTGATGAGAAACAAGTTTTAACATTGTTTGCATATCTTTCTAGCTTCATGGTTTCACTTGTACATATTTGTCATTGGAGGTTATATATCTTTGGTATTATGTATACATCATATCCATACATATCTATCATATGATATGTTCATATCATTACTATATTACTACTAATTAAATTGTTTTCCCTTTATTTTTTGGAAAACTCCAATTTTTATTTGATTTTTGAAGATATAAATTTATGCATGAATTGTATGAAAGTAATTGTGTTCAAATATGGATAAATTTATGTGCATATAATATAGATTATAAGTTATGAAATAATATGCATAAAAATATTTAAATGATTGAAGGAATATATATATTTGCATATATTAAAAATGATTTTTAGGATTTCATTTGTGCATAATTCTTCCAAGATTTGTACATATCTCTTACTATTTTTTAATTGAAGTTTCTCACTTTTTTTTTGTATATTGGGTTCATACATATTAATTATCTGATTTACATACATCTCTGATTTTGATATAAATCGTGTTTTGAAGTATTCACACATGTTTTTAGAATAAATGATTGAACTCGGACATACAATTAAATATATTAGTAACGGTTCTTTGATTTCATATGTGTGTGTCTGTGTGTCACATAATTTGTATATACATTTCTCATTTTTTTATACATCAAATTTATGCATGTTTATTATTTGATATGTAAATATCTTTAATTTTGGGAAGAAATGAAATTTAACGTGTCCACATATACTTTGGGTTTATGCCGTGCACCATCCTTGGAAAATTCAACAAATGTCATTTTGACCCCCTTTTTCAAGAACAGCCAATCATGCCACCGCAACAACTTAATAGTACTTATAATATATCTGCGAAAATTTTACAAATACCAGTTTTTGGAAGAGTGGTTACAGAATGGATGTAAAAACCCGGGCTTTATGGTTCGAATCGCCTTGGGGGAGGAGGCCTGGGGTATTTTATCTCTTTTCCAGTTTTTTTTTTTTTACTTTTCTCAATTTTTATTTTTACATGGCTTTTTTTTTCCTATTTCTCTTTCATTTTTTTATTTTATTCTTCCAACTTCGTTTATTTATTTTTTTTCCAGTTTTTTAATTTTAATTTGCTTATTGTTCCCCTTTTTTCTTTGATTTTTCATTTTTTGTTTTATTTCCAATTTTGTCTCTTATTTTATTTCTAGTTTTATTCCTTTCTTGTTTTTATTAATTCTTATACCTTTTATTTTTATTTTTATTCCTTTTCTTTTTATTTTTATTGTATTTTTCATTTCTTATATTATTCAAATTTTCACTTGATTTGTTTGTTTCAAAATTTTCAACTAATGAAAAAAAATCACTATTTGAGCCAAAAGAACAAACAATCACTGGTAAAAGAACAAACATGTGTTGATAAAGCCAAAATTTGATTCTCTGAAAAAACTAATAGATACTTATAAAAGAACAAATAAATAACAATAATAGAACAATAAGAATTGATAAAAAAATAAAATATTAAAATAAAAAATAAGTAATAATAAAAGAATAAATAAAACTGATAAAAGAATAAATAAAAAATTATAAAAGAATAGGTACAATTGATAAAAGAACATATAAAAATTATAAAAGAATAAACAAGAACGGATAAAAGTACAAATAAAATTGTAAAAATAACATAAAAAAATGATAATAGATTAAACAACAATTGATAAAATAACAGGGAAAATTAATAAAATAACAAATAAGAACTGATAAAATAGTAGATAAGAACTAGTTGTTCTTTATTAGTAACTATTTCTTCTTTTGAATAAAATAGTTGTTCTTTTGCCACTAACTATTTTTTTTATGTAAAAAAAATATTTGTTCTTTTCAATTGAAAAAACAAAAAAAAAGAAGAAATGAAAAGTGAAAAAAAAAGGAATATGAAAATAAAAAAATAAACTAAAAAAAGAATATAATGTAAAAAAAAATGAGATTTTCTATCTATTTTTTTATTAGTATCTATTTGTTGTTTCAGAAGAACTAGTTATTTTTTTACAAATAACTGTTTGTTCTTTTAACTCAACGAGATGCTTGTTTTTTCATTAGTTGACAAATTTAAAACAAAAAAAATGAATTAAAATTAATTTTTAGAAACGAATAATATAAAAAATCCAAAAATGAAATAAACTAAAAAGAAGATGCAGATAAGTTAAAAAACTAAAAAATAAGTGATAAAACTGGAAACAAAACAACAGAGAAAGTTAGAAACAAAAATAAAATGGAAAACTGGAAAAAGGATTGGAATATGAAACAAAACGAGAAGAAACGGAAAAAGAGAAAAAGCTTTAAAAGAGAAGAAAAAATGAAAAAGAAAGGAGTAAAAAAAAACAAACCAGAGAAGGTGAAAAGAGGAAAAATAAAGTGAGAAAGAGAAGAAGGAGACGGAAAGTGAAAAAGAAAAAATAAAAAAGGGGAAAAGGCTGCGAAAGAGAGGGAAAGAGAACAATAAAAAAAAGAAAAAAGAAAAGAATAAGAAGGACAGCAAGCTGGCTTTCCAGCTACTCGAATGCATGTTGACCTATTTAACTCTATAGGACCATAACAGCTAACCATTTTACCAAATAGAGAACATGTCTGGGACTCGCATATTTGTTAAAAATGGACTTTCTCTGGACGCATAGATTACCGTATGAGTTTGATCCTTCTCTTTTTTGGTTTATGGTTACAGTTGATTCAAAAGTATTTTTATAC
Source organism: Aquilaria yunnanensis (assembly GCA_039654915.1). NCBI lineage: Eukaryota > Viridiplantae > Streptophyta > Magnoliopsida > Malvales > Thymelaeaceae > Aquilaria > Aquilaria yunnanensis. The sequence continues at coordinate 91,731,924 of CM077596.1, read as the reverse complement.
TTAAGGGTCACATGGGAATTCAAACCCCTCGACCTTATTAAAGTGAATTTCGCTTCCTTTTATTCACTTTTCTATTATTTATGCAATATTGAATTTAAATAAGGCAACGTAAAAGCGTATGTACTAGTAGTTGTCACAATAATATAGACACCTCAACCTTTCGTCCAAAGTGGGTCTTTTTAATTTCATTGTTTCCATCCATTAGAAAGAAATGGTTTACATCTAGCTATCTAAACGACAGACTTTCACTTAATTATGTACTCCCTTTATCTAAATTTTTGTAATATTTTTATATTTAGTAAATTATTTTAATATGTTATCTTCAAACTATCATTTTAGTATCCACTTTTGTTTTTTATTTTTTTTTATCTACATATAAAAAGTAAAGAGTAAAATTGAAAAGAATATATAAATATTTGGAAAATTGTAAAAAACTTCCATGAGATTTGGCCTAACCCATACTTACCTTTATTATTTTGAAAAGCCTACACTAACCTACATTTACACCCCTTAATCATAAGTTCCATTACACTTAGGAATGATAATTGGGTGGGATGGGTCGGGTTTGAGTCAGGTCATTTAAATTCAGGTTTAATCGAGTTAGCATCAATTTGGGTTTGGGTTGGGTTATTTGGATTTCGGGTTAAGTAGATTTTGGATTCGGGTTAAGTAGATTTTAGATTTGGGTTTAATTTAAATTGAGTAAATTTTAGTCTCGGGTAACTTTAATTTGGGTTATTTAGGTTTCAGGTTGATATTTGGGTCTAATCAGATTATTGGTGCATAAGTTGAAATAACTTGATTAATTCAATTTTTTATTTAGATTTTGCTAAAAATTTAAATTAAAGAATTAATTTTTTATACAAATATTTGAAAAGTTTAGAGACCCATGCTGCAATTTTTATGAGTGACTAAAATGAAAATTTCAAAATTTAGGTACCTCATAGCTAAAAAATTACTAAGCATAAAAAATAATCTTAAAAAATTAATTTAACTATATATAAATATATTAATATAAAATTATTTTAATAAAAATACTTAATTCAAAACTTTGGAAATTCTATTCATGAAACTATAAACTCGGTCATTTTAGAATTTAAGAAGTTAGTATGATTAGATGCATTTAAATTTTATTATCACTTTGAGTTATAATTTTTTAGGAATTTAGAATCATGATTTAGGGTTTAAATAAAAATTAATTTAGTTTATGTACTAATTTGGAGCCCTAGAGGTCGTTTAAGGTCAATATAGATGAAATGGAAGAGTCTAGGTATGAATTAGAGGTTTTTAGAAAGTTATAGGTAAAATTGAAAATTTTTTGGCAAATCTATCAACTTTTAAGAGTTTGAGGTAAATCTGATAATTTTATGGGACAAAATCTGATGATCTTATAAAGTCATGGGTTAATTCAACAAATCCTAGAAATAAGGTCTTGTTGGGTTTAAGCTCAGGTCTTTTCGGGTTTTGGTTAGGTTTGTCTCGAGTTTGGGTTTTTTTAGGTTCGGGTTATTCTAGGTTTAAGCTAATTCAGGTTTAGTCCAATTTAGGTTCGGGTTATTCCAATTTCAGATATTTCGGGTTTGAGTCAGTCGGGTTTGGGGTTTTTTGGATTTCATTTTAATTAGGTTTGAGTCACTGGTTTTTCTGGTCAAATCAGGTAAGATGGGCTTTGGGTTTGGGTGGGTCGGTTCAGGTTTTTTGGTCGGGTCAAATTTTACCACCTCTATTCACACTCCGTTAACCCAAAAAGAGAAAAGGCCAGCTTTTACATTGCCCTTCTCCATCTAGGAAACCTAACTCCTTAAACTTCCACATCTAACAAAAATAGCCACCATCCCCATTCAAGGCCACCCAGGTGTGGCTCGGCACCTTTGACACAGCTAAGGCAGCCACCCATCCTTACGTCAAAGCCACGCTCCACTTTCGCGGCAATAAGGCCAAGCTCGATTTCCCTGAGAACGTCAAGCTGCGGCCGCCGATCGAAGATCAGAAGCCGACGACGCAGATACATATCTCAGACGTTGGCCACACCCTTTTGTCGATTCTAATGACAACGGAGCCGATCGTTCACGCTCAACCCCTCGGTCATTATCCGTACATTCGTAAACTTTGTCGTCGTCGGCAGCTGCTTCTCTTCCTCGCATTTTACCCGGTCAGGCATTAGATCAGTTCAACTTGGTCGGAAGGCGATGGCGAAAGCGGAGGGCTACTTCTTCAAATCTTCTTGGGCCCGGGGCCGGGAGGCCTTGAATGGGATGGTGGCTATTTTGTTAGATGTAAAAATTAAGGGAGTCAGGTTTGCTAGATTGAGAAGGGCAATGCAAAAGCTGGATGTTTTCCCTTTTTGGCTCAACGGAATGTGATGAAACTTTCTATTTAGGGGTAAGTGTTGGTTTCTGAAAATAAGGAGGTAATAGTATGTTAGGCCAAATCTCAGGGATTTTTGAAATTTCCCTAAATATTTTCTTCGTTTTTAGTCTCTGTACAAAATATAATTATTTTAACCATTTCAGGACTGAGAGAGTATGCGATAGCCAAGGAGGGTTTTGGCACAGTTTTCTTGCTGTTATTGTTTTTCCCCAGCAGCCGAAGGGGGTCGGGGGGCAAGATTGTAGTGTCGGGAAAATCCTCTGAAACGATTCCCATCCACGGGCCCTAGCCCGGTGAAGCGGGCTCAGCCCAATGGAGCCCTCCAAGCCCCGACTTTGCTCCTTACCGACCCACTCTGTTCTAGACCTATTGTTCTAAACCCTAGCCCACAGAGCCCAGAGGTTGCGGTCACAACTCCTCCGCATTCCGCCGCCTCCGCCATCCGCTGCGCCACCGGTGCAATTCCTCTAGACTGGTGCTGCCGCGTCAATCCCCGGCCCTATGCGTGGCGGATCACAGCCTTGCTCGTTAGTCATGACAACTCCCTCTTTGTTTGTTTCATACTTTTCTTTTTCCATTCTTTTCATGCTGAAGGTTTTTTTCCGCTGCCGTAGTAGCAGCAACTGGACTTGACGGGGTTGAATTGAATCTGAATTAATTAATATATATTGGAATCATGTTTCTTAATGTCAACTGCTCTATCTGTTTTTTTTTTCTTGTTGAATTCGGGGCTGAGTTTGGATCTGGGTACAATTTTTTGCAGCGTATTTTGACTACGAATACGTTAAGATTCAAAAACTTGCTAGACTCGGGTCACACTAGAAAACGAAACATCAACAATTAAGACTACAATGTTGCCTACTAAGAGGACAGATGCCGGTAGCCTGGTAGTATTATATAAAGTAAGTCAGAAAGAAAGGAAATATTAACACTGCCCAAGACAAAAGAGATTCATTTGGGATTTCCTTCATCGTTTTGTTTGGTAGGTAAAGGTTTAAAGAAAAGGAAAAGCATAGAGAGAACAATAGGTCAAGCCCAATTCACTCATTGTATTAATAAATTGACCATTCAATGGATGCCCTCTCATGTTCATTGGCGAGCAGACTCTAGACAGTCCACAGCTAGCTCATAGCTAGGCTGCTCTTTCATGTTCTTTGTTTTGAGGTACACAACAAAAATGAAGATTGGAAGGATTCATTTTTGGTATTATCTAGTAAAATATACTCCCCTTCGTCCATTTGACCCACTTTTTCTTATTTTCATAAATTCTTTATAATGTTTTGCCATGTCATATTTTTAAGTGTAGATTTACTTTTCTCTTCTTTAACCATAGTAATAGATATTATATTGATTGGTGCTTTGCTAGTACAAAAATACGCTTGTAACATTCATGATGAAGTGGAAGTATGGAACACAACCGATTTTTTCAATAATATCACTCCTTTTGGGATAGAGAGAGGCCTCTACTAGGCCCCAACCTCACCCCCCCCCCCCCCCCCCCCCCCCCCCCCCAAATATTTTTGAATTTTTTTGAACTTTTTTAAGCTTTGAACATATTCAATTTTGCTCTTTCATATCCTTTGCTTCCCTTTCCTCCCCTCTTTTTCGTAGAATCTTTTGAATTCTTCCCAACCGCCAATCTCTTATCTCTTCTTTTCTTCTTTCTTTCTTTCTTTCTCTTGTTAATAAATTCCTTATCAAATGTCCAACCTCCTGATGTATCAATCAATTAGCACACATGCCTCTCACATTGTTTCCTCTCTCTCTCTCTCAGACACAGACACATGGTTTATCCTTGCTTACAGAAGATTCAGTTTAATTATAGAGCTTCTCTTTTTCTATAAGAAAAGGTATTGCTGTCACACTTACATATCTGCACTGCCTTTGATGAAGATTTAAGGTGAAAGTTTTAAGCTTTGAAAAAATGGTAAGGAATCATTGTTAAATGGATTAAGAAAGTACATATGCGCAAGGATGTGTCTGTAAAATAATAACAAAGGTAGGGGTCATTTGCCATAGTGCTTATCTCCACCAGAATTCATAGGTGGCTTTGGAGAGAATCATCTATTCTCTGTGGGCCAACCTCTCAAAGGCTCAAATGATTGCATCAGTTTATGGTTAACAGTCATTTTATTGCCACATACCACTGTGTATTTGTAGGGTCAAAAGCAAACCCACCTTGCTTATCAAGTTAAAGGGGAGGTAAAGAATTTGAGAGTAATCAGTGGAGAATTTTTTTAAAATTTAATTTTTCTGATGATATTGTAAAATAAGATAGTGTTTTATTTCTATAGGGATGTATTGTAACAGATACTTGACATTTCTTGCTTAACTCCAATACCTGATAAGTTGAAAGAATAAAAAAATTAATAAAAAAAGAAAGAACACGAGTTGAGTAAGTATCTTAGACTCCATATTTTTGTCAAGTATTGGACACACAGGTCATACTAAAACTACTAGTTGTTGTTAATCCGACTCAGGTTCTCATTGGTAAGATTTAAGTCACTTACTAGAAGAGAAAATAAAAGAAAAAACAGTAAAGAAAGGTGGATCAAGCAGAAAAATGACAGGAGATCTTCTCCAATGAAATAAGGTGAATCTTTAAAGTATTTTATCAATTAAAGATCAAGCTCTTTTAGTCCTGCTTGCTTAACTTTTTCTCTTGTTCTCCATCTGTCGTTCTTTCTTTTTTGTTTGGCTGGCATAAAAGTTTGAATTGATTGATAAGCACAAGCAAATAATTTCTAAGTGCAGATATGATTTGCATCATCAGTAATTCTAATCCGTGCAATCAAACTGAATTTTATTTCAGCTGATGTGATAAATACTGATTTGGAATGAAATTCTATCCATGGTTGCTTTCAACTTAAACTATTTACGTAGCTACTTGTTTGTTAGAATTCTTTTGTAGATTTAGTACTGTGGCTAAGGCGAAACAGTGGTGGGAATGTTTCCCATGGACTCTCCATCGAAAGGTTTCGTCAATCTACATTTGCTTGCACTGTTGAAAAGCAAAGTGTCAGAATTGGTGACAAGAAGTTTACAAATTATTCTAACGAGTTAATGGTCCATAGTTTTCATGCACTCTGTACTTTAGTTGATTGATATTTTAATTGAATCGACATAGATAGGTGGAGCTTTTGCCTGAACTCATAAGTTTATTTAATTGTAAATAATTAATTGATGGTGGTAGATAGGTAGAGCTTATATTTTTGTTGTATGTGTTGTATATTAGTTTTAATAAGAAGCTGTAAAATTTAAGCTGGACTGGAGTAATAAATTAGAAGGAAAGAGTGAGGGTAGACATGAAAGCAAAAGTATGTCGCATATGCCTCAGGACAAGATAATCCTCACACTGTTAGAAACGATCTCAGATACACGTTGATGCATAAAAAATTGCGCCTTATCACTACAAAACATTGAATTGCCCACTTGTCTGCATCCTTCAGTCCATCAAACACAGACACACACCTTTATGTCGATCCTTTACTTCAACTGAAACAACAACTATTTTGTTTGTGTATGTGTGTGTATTATGTATTTGTATGTACATGTATAGATGTAGATGTATACATGTGTTTATTTATGTGGTGATGGGTGATTTCATTATTTAAAGTAATGTTGTTCAAGGTAGCAGGAGGAGTGGCAGAAATGTACTCGGAAGCCAAAATGGCAAATCAGCTGATCAAAGGCCAGTGAGTCATTCAGCTGGTGGGCCGTTACTCATTAAACATGTGAGGTTGGTGAAAGGCACTGTCAACCTTTTTATTGTCCTTGATTCAATAATAATTGGCCTAAAACCCCTTTTGCCTCCTGAACTTTGTCAACTCAGACCTTTCTATCCCTTGGGTTTCAACTCGGTCTGACTTGTTTTTCAAATTTTGTAAACTGGGATCTTTTACCCCTCGATCCAATTAAATAAAGAATGTATTCTAAAATGAAAATAAAAGAAAAATTGAAAGGCTAACTAAATCATTTGTCTAATGGTTGAACAAACAATAAAAATTCTTAACACAAACTTATAGGCAAAGATAAGGAAAAAGTGAATAATCTCAAATATGAAATTGAAGCTTTATGCTTATTGTTTGCTCATAAGAGTCAACTATTGGATAAATGATTTAATTAGCCCTTCAGTTCTCCTTTTATTTTTATTTTAGTACAAATTCTCCATTTAACCGGGCTGAGGGGTAAAATGGTCCCAATTTGTAAAATTTGAGGGGCAAGTCGAACCGAGTCGAAATTCAGGAGGTAAAAGATCCAAGTTGGAAAAGTTCAGGGGGCAAAAGGGACTTTAGGCCAATAATAATTCTGTTTTCTGTAGAACAACAAAAAAAATTTCCACATATTTTATCTGGAGGATTAAATTCACTATTAACCACTCAAGTTTGAGTGGATTATAGATTGGATCACTGATGTGCCAATCCAGTTTCATAGGTGAACTCTAATAATGTTACAATTGAATCAGTTCGTCTTGCGTTTGTGTTCCAAAAATTGGAAAAAAGCTGAAATGACGCTTGCACTTGCCTCTCCCAGCTCTTCCATTGACAATAAATTTCTAAAAATAGGTTTTTGTGATCTTAAAGACTTTGGAATCAGGTTAAGAAGAGAAAAAAACTCGAGGAACTTTTCGCTAGATAAAGGGATAAGTGAGATATTTGTGAGTGTTCTGACTGCTTTCGTTAACATATGAGAGACAAAAGTATGACCAACTGATCTAATTGTAGAACCTGGGGCTATAGTTAGAAGAAAATAGAGAATCATGGTCCAATTGAAAGTTGACTCAAGCTCGAATGACTAATCATGCACTTTAGCCAAAACAAATGTTAATTGCAAGTCTATCTCTCACGACTGTGATTATGTTACGGCGGTGAGTTTGAGGAAGACTGGGAGTGGGGGAGGATGAGAAAATTGCCTTTGAAGTCCTTATCTATGGATACTAGTTGCTATTTGGTTTGCTAGCAGAGTTTCAAGAAAAGAAGAGGCATGTCTTTATTATAAAAATTAAGTATTATTTGTAAAAGAAATAAGGTACTAGTGTCTGTATCTCAACTCTCAAGAGTCAAGCAGCCACTCATTTCAATTCCCCTTATAAATTCCTCGATCAATTCACAATCTCTCCCCAGTCCTCAGTCCTCACAGTCACAGGCTTTTCTTCACTCTTTTCCCTCTGAAATTGAATACACATATACATATTTTTCTATATTCCCCTTGCCTCGCCTGATTTTTCTAGCTTCCAGCTGCTGCTCTGAACTTGTTGAAGTTAGCAACAATGGCCAGAAAACCAAGAGTCGTAATAATTGGAGCAGGAATGGCTGGCCTCACGGCAGCAAACAGGCTCTACAACTGCACAGCCTCAAGGGACTTGTTTGAGCTGTGTGTTGTAGAAGGTGGCTCAAGGATTGGAGGCAGAATCAACACTGGAGAGTTCGGTGGAGAGAGAATAGAGATGGGAGCCACCTGGATCCATGGAATTGAAGGAAGCCCTATTCACAAAATAGCCCAAGAAATCCAAGCTCTAGACTCTGAGCAGGCATGGGAGTGTATGGACGGGTTCCCAGAAGAGTCAGAGACTGTTGCTGAAGGTGGGTTTGAGCTTAGCTCTTCTATTGTCAGCCCCATCTCCAATCTCTTCAGCAGTCTCATGGCTTTTGCTCAGGGCAAGAAATTGGTCAACTTCCACAATCGTGCAGCTCAGGAAGCTGCAGCATGCAAAAGTGAGGGTTTGGAAAAGCTCAGTCTTGGTGCTTTTCTCAGAAAAGGCCTTGAAGCTTACTGGGATTCCATTGAGGAGCAAGAGGAGCTTAAAGGGTGTGGGAATTGGAGCAGGAAAACGCTTGAAGATGCCATTTTTGCCATGTTCGAAAACACCCAAAGGACTTACACCTCAGCTGGTGATCTCTTCACTCTGGATTATGCGGCAGAGAGTGAGTACAGGATGTTTCCTGGTGAAGAGATCACCATTGCCAAAGGTTACTTGAGCATTATTGAATATTTAGCATCCCCACTTCCACCTGGTCTGATCCAGTTACGCCGCAGAGTTACCAGAATCGACTGGCAACCGGAGCATCAGAGACCTGCTTCACAAGTGGAAAATGGGTCTGATCCAAGGCCTGTAAAGCTACATTTCAGTGATGGATCGGCAATGCTGGCTGATCATATTGTGATAACAGTTTCTCTAGGTGTACTAAAAGCTGCAATTTCCCAAGATCCAGGTTCGATCCAGTTCAATCCCCCACTCCCTTCTTTCAAGACTCGGGCCATTTCGAGGCTTGGATATGGTGTTGTGAACAAGCTGTTTCTGCAACTGAGCCCGGACAGCCATCTACCCGGCAAGTTCCCAGCACTGCAAATGGTGCTCAAGCGGCCAGAACCTGGTTCAAGGCAAGAAAAGATCCCATGGTGGATAAGAAGAGCAGCTACCCTTTGTCCAATACACCAAAATTCAAGAGTTCTCCTCTCATGGTTTGCAGGGGATGAAGCAGCTGAGCTTGAATCTCTCTGTGACGAAGAGATCAAAACTGGGGTCTCTGCAGCAATTTCTGAGCTCTTGCCACCAGAATCCCACAAAGAACTGGATGGATTTTGCAATGGCAATGACAGCAAGAGTGGATCAGTGAGATTTGCAGAAGTTTTGAGGAGTAAATGGAGCAGTGATCCTCTGTTTCTAGGGTCTTACAGCTATGTTGCTCTAGGGTCAAGTGGTGATGATTTGGACACCATGGCAGAGCCATTGCCAAAAGCTGAGAGCTCTGAATCTAAAGGATCAATAATTCATCAACTTCAAATCCTCTTTGCAGGAGAAGCAACTCACAGAACCCACTATTCTACTACTCATGGTGCTTATTTTAGTGGGCTTAGGGAAGCTGATAGGCTTCTTCAACATTATCAATGTCTTGGAGCTTAGCATTTGGAATAGATATTGAATTTAATTTGATTTTTTGTCCATACCTATTTTCCAGATATTATGTCATGAGATGAGATAGAGATAGCAGCTATTTTTCTTAATTTTCTCCCTTGTTGCTTAATTATATAAAGTGAGAATAATGACGAGCGATTGAAAGAAATGAAAAGACCATGATTTTGGGATTATTTTTTGTTGGACGGATTGAAAGATTTGGATGGGGACACAACGATTAGATGAAGTGAGTAGCCAAAAGAAGAAAAAAAATGGAAGATTATATAGCCTACAGTGCCTGTGAATTGCGTTCGGAGTTCAGATTTTAATATTTTTTACTGATACAAATTATATATATATATATATATATACTCAGAAAAAAGAGTAGAGAAAATTAAGAGAGTATAGTAAGAGTTTTTAAAGTTAAAGGAAAGTTATATTGTCAGGTCGCATGTAAAAACACTTCGAACGATCTTACTTTAAGCTTTTCTAGGTTACATGAATTTGTCCCCGTGATTCCTAGCAATTGCAAGAGACACGAGTGGAGGTTGGGTCTCACATGTCAATATTGTTAGTTTGGTAATTTTTTTAAGTCTCGGAAAGATAATGACTCCCTCCATTCCTCCTTTTACCATGCAATAATCTCATACCTCATAAACTTATAAAGATGCTTCTGTGTTAAAAAAAAATGTATGAATTTTCTCTCATTTCCTACCTCAAACTTTTAACACTTATAATGATGTCAGCTTTAAATCCTTTCTCATTGTTGAGCTATCTATAAAAGTGTTGCTCTCAATAATGATATTTGACGTAAGATATTAGTGTTCTTATTCTTGTTTGCTTTTCTTTTTTCTTTTTTTCACATTAATATATAAGATCACAATATTTTCTAATCTGGCGTCTTAAGAATCTTTTAAATATGCTTGTGATCAAATAGAAGCAACAACAATAACTCCATCATTATCAACATTTCGACTTGTCGTTTTCGAGCATAAAAGTTTTGCTTGCAAGTGTTGCTCCAGATTTGCCAAACCAAACACAAGAACAGGTTCTTTGGATCCTGAGAGAGATGACTCTCTCTGGCCTCCAGAAGCATCCGTTAGTGTGCGTGTGATGTGTACGTCTTACAACCTTTTGTTTGTGGTTGGTAAGGAGACTCTGGTCATGACACAGGATCCGGTAAAGCCGGCTCATTAATTACAGCATCCATGTGAAAAACCCAAACACGCCCCCGAGTCTCTTTTGTTGCCGTTTATCTTCCGTTAGTTTAGATGAGAGAAATCGAAGTTAGTTTTAATTGTGATAGGTCACAGACTATATCGCGATAATTTATCAGTAACTTCCTTTTTCAAATTCTTTTATTTGATAATTAAGAAGAAGAAATTTTTTTCATCTCAAATAATCGCGTTGAAATCAAAACTTCCGTTTCAAAATTTATTTCGTATCAAACGATTCCCCTTTCCTAAAATTTTCATTACTCTTTTCGCATCGACAATTCCTTCTTCAACTCTTTTTGTAGCAACAAGAATTTTCGCTATGGTGCTTTAGCGGCATCTTGGTCTTCTGCGATAAAGTGGAAGATAATCAGGTTGAAACGAGCCTGTGAGACAAAGAAGGAAAGACTAAGGGGGTTACCCAGATTATTTCCAAAAAAGAAGCCCTCGATACTCAAGTCAGAGGGAATATAGGAGAGAAGTGTAAGCAAAATGGGTGGATAGTGTACTCTTACATGGAAGATCCTAGGGGTATTTATAAGGTGAGACAAGGATGGGCCGTTGAGCCTGCCAAAAGGAGGGCTGACCTTGTGAATGACCAACTCTAAGGGTCTGGAGGTCGTACGCTAGAAAGAGTGCCATTAGCTAGCCTAGTTGAGCTGGTAGGTGGTTGGCCTCTGACATAGGCCCAGAACAGTGTGGTAATGGCTTTGCCGGTTGTCCTAGGTGCCACGTGTGGGCCTTGCCCCAGAGGTCCCTAAAATGTAGCCCCGAAGGGCTTAAGGGGTTTGGTCAGCCTTCTTCCTTCCAAGGTCCATTCCCCATATTCCAAGGGTGCCTGGCTTGGGTATGGCCAAAGAATGCCTTCTTCTTATTTACAGTGAGTTCGACTATTAGCCTGGTGTTTACCCTTTGACCATCACATCCCCCTCCCCCCCCCCCCCTACGCGAACTAGACCACAGTGGGGTGGCACTTCAGCCTGGATTATACTGAGTTGGCAATTTTTTGTCTTTTCGGGGTTTTGTGGTCAAACTTTTAGGGTTTTCCTACCACGACTTTAGGTTCAGAAGGAAGCTTTAGAAAAAAGACATGTTTTCCCATTTTCCTTAATCCTCATGACACGGTGGATATTTTGTCAAAAGTTTGTCATTCATTTCTAGAAGTAGAGGCGTGCCCTTGATCTGTGTTTGAAGGTGACATGTGTCACTTTGTCATTTACTGTGTTTGCATAGATGCATCACTTCAACTCAGAGGGGTGGTTTGGGTATTAAATGTTTCACCATAATTGTGACCCTTCGATTACCTTGTTCGGGCTATATATCCCCTCTCTCATTCAGAAGTTCCTCACTTCTCATTTCTTTGCTCTTTCTTATTCTCGAGTTTTCTCTTTGTTCTCTAGCTTTTTTCTTTTTTCGGTGGTAGTTAGTAAGGCGATACAATTTCTAATAGGGGTTTTACGGCGTTCTGATGGTTTTTTTGTTTGTCAGTGAGCACCCAAGTGGTAACTTCACTCGAGGTCCTTTTTCTTTTCTTTTTTATAGCCGAAGTAGGTTATAGTTTTTTTAACATTAGGATTATGGTCCTTTAACCCCTGATCTTTGAGGTTCCTAAAACTCCAATCGAGCAAAGTTAGAGCTCCCTTAATACTCATCTGAGTTGTACCACCTCAAAGAAGGTACAGAAGTGGCATACCAAGTATTTCCTACCTTTGTACGTGAGACTCCATGTTCCCAAACAAGGCTAGTTGAGCTATCAAGCTTGAGAGAGGGAGATTATGATTTTTAAGACATAGATAAAGGTGGGCCTCCGATATCCACCCTTGAAGATGATCATTGATTTTTGCGACTTCCACGGAATAGTAGTGAACTAGCTTCCCCCAAACTCGTACGCATACTTTAATGCTTTCTTGTGTATGTGTAGGGTTTTTAAGGCGGATCCCTACTTCATTCTTTTTATGCAGCATTATAAGCTTCATCCCCACCCAAAGAACATCTTTTATTGCCTCTTTCCTCAAGGCATAAGAAGCAAAAAGTATATGTTTACTTTTGCCACTAAGGATAGTTGAAGCAACTTGTAGAAGAAGTATTTCTCCATAGAGTTGCCAAAATCTTGGGGAATTTCAAACAAGTGGTGTTCAGGGTCACTTGTAGCCAACTTGGGGGATCCGTCAAAGTTACTATCCGAAGACCTTTTGGAGACCTTAAAAAAAAAGTTTGCCAAATATAACTCCCAAATTCAATAAGCGGCAAACTGAAATGATGCTCCAATCGCTCGTGATCCATACCCATTCCTCATCAGGTAGGATTTTATGATGGAGGAAATGTTGAAAGAGCTCGGTGTCATGAAGGAGCATCTGACCAACCTCAATATGCCCAAGGCCAAGCTAGATGGAATGTAGTCCCCTTTGATGCTGCTCCTTCAGGAAAAGCTTTCCTACTTCAAATTTTTGGAGAGTAAGTTTTTGTTTCAATTAGGCTTTTTGATCGATTTGTACTTATACTGATGTCATTCTCTTTTTGCAGAGATGGCTAATAGATCCATTGAGTTTTACAAAGGAATGTTCCTCGAGCAAAGCAATGAGGAGAAAGAAAAAAAAAGCCTCATAAGAAGAAGAAATAGAAAAGTGTTGGGGAGCCTATTTCAAAGAAGACCAATGAGGCTCCCCCTTTGGCCCCAGTAGTCATTGAGACAATCCCCATTGAGGATGTCAAAGTTGATGTCCTTGACACGCCCCTCAGCTACAAAATGGCTATGGAGACCTTGGGCACTTCAATTAGCTTAGTGTTTAAGGCTAAACGGTGTGAGCAAGAGAAAGGAAGATGATCCCCACAAAAATACAAGGGGTGAATGACTTTAAAGGCATTGCTCCTAATAAGGTTCCCCTAGGTTCGGTCCCTAACTTTTCATCTATGAGTTTTGGTTTGTTTGACATAGTAAGATTTATAGATGACTAGTTGGGGACCAAGCCCATAACGGAACTTTGGCATGATCGTGCTAGGGAAATGCCTAAGCTAGAATTGGTTGCTAATCATGAACATAGGTGGTGGTTGAAGGATGCCAAGATCCTTCAGGGAAAGGTTTTAAGGGAGCCTTCTTAGAGGTCAATGGAGGACATGTACCTATTCTCCGAAGATTGCTAGAAAATGGTCCCCCAAATGGTAAGAGAATCATGACCAGTGCCACATTCCATGCTCTAACAGACATGTGTCCGAATGAAGAGATCTTAGCAACTTATCTTACCGAGCTTGCTGTTAAGGTAACACTTAAAATTTTTTTGTCAACTCAGTTTCCTTTATTTATTCATTCTATTTTGACTTAGGGCTTTTTCCATAGATGCTCGCAATGTCAGGGTACTTCTGAGTATGGTCAACCAAGCAAACAGAAATTCATTCTAACATGGAAGAAGCCCCTGCAAAAACAAAATATACCTTGGTGACCACTTACTAAAAGTTCAGCCAGCTGAGGAAGATAGTCGGGAATGATGTATCTTTGCTTTGTTAAAAGATTACTGGGGCGATGAAGATGTTATCCAAGGACTTCTCCTCAAAGACGGCCAACCTGGGGAATAGGCTCGTGGAGAGGACCTCGAAGTGCGAGGCCTTTTGAAAATAGAAGAATGACATGACTTTTCACCTTGTAGAAGGTTTGCAAGAGAAAGAGAGGCTTGAGGGTGAGATCAAGGCGATGAAGAAGTCTTGCAAAAAGAAAAACAAGGAGATGGAAAATTTGGTTAAGGCCAAATACGAGGTTGAGGAAATGGTGAAGACTAGCTATCGGGACCGGTTTTGCCTGGCCCGTTCTCAAATCCTTAGCCATTATCTTGACCACAATGCCTTATTCCTCAAATGCCCTTGACATTCTGAAGAGGTTCTCGTGGTTTAAGTGAGAGTTCCTCGTCATCCCTAAAAAGAAGAAGCAATATGGGGATGATGAAGGAAAGGCCAGTGGAAGTACCTTCGAGTATTAGCTAGAAGATCAAGCAAATAATCCCCAAAAGTAGCTTAGGATTCTTCCTTCTTCTTTTTTGGGCCCCCCATTTTGTAAAAATTATCTCAAGCAATGAAGTTCCTTTTTCTGAGACTTAGCTTTTTATAAACAATGTCTCAATTTTGCTTTCACGTGTTTGGATTCTGCTTGAGTTCATAAAATTTGAAACCATAATCGTTTCCTTTTTTGAATTCATCTTTAGGAACTTTGTAACCTAAGTTCTTCTTTTGATGTCATTGGACAAACTACTCATTCTTTTGCTAACCTTTTTCCCTGCTTAAGTTGAAAATTTGCAAAAATTTTTTAAGTGCCAAATAGATTTCATTCATTCTAGAGAGCTATATTAGTGCCAATTACAATTGTTTATCCAAGCAACTTTGCCCAAGCACTTCATACACGTATTATTTTCTTAGGGAGTTAGAATGTTAAGTATTTTTCAATTTTACTCATTCGGCGTCATGGAGTTTGTAGACTTTTGGTTTAGTTTCTTCACTGATGAGGTAGGGGCCTTCCTAATTCGTCCAGAGGATTTCGTGGGAAGGTCGTTAGGTTTTACCACGGAAGTAAAAAGTACCAAATCTCCAGCTTTTATCCTTTTATGCTTGACTCTTAGGTTTGCAGAGGCTACCACTCTTTGCTGGGAGGCTTTATTGCTTAACTCTGTAATTTCCCTATGCTCTTTAAGCATATCTAATTTGGTTTTTAAATCAATTTCATTTTGTTCTTGATCAAAGATTTTTACTTGAATAAAAGGGTTCGCAATTTCAAATACTTTCAGTGTTTCAGTACTGAATGCGAAAGAGGAAGAAGTTTCTTTCATTGCCCTCATAGGCCTTGTTTGGTAACTCCATAATATGCTCGAAGTTTCCTTCATTGCCCTCATAAGCCTTGTTTGGTAACTCTATAATATACTCGAGAGCTCTCTAGGCCACATTCCCTTTGCTTTCCTTATCCTTTTCTTCAGCCCATCCTTTAAGGTCTAATTAGATACCTCTCTTATTACTCCTACTTCCAAAAGTCATTGCATCTATTTTTTAACAAAGTCGCTCTTATTTAGAGCAAGGTATGTTTTTTCTATCTAATGGGCCTAGCTTTAGGACTTATTCTAAGACTATGTCAAATTATGTTTGGACTTATTCTAGGCATGTCCTTCGACAAGTAAGCAAATAAATCTTTATTTAAAAGTAAAAAAGTTACAAGTTTAGCCTTTTTCTCTTAAGGTATATTTTTCCCCTTTTGAGTACTACGCCTTAGGATCAATTTTAGGCCTTTGGTTTCTACTTTCTCACAATCATTTTTGTCACCCTTTGGCAACTTTTCTTCCTCCATGATAGTTTTGCCCCAAGTCTGAGTATAAATCTTTACAGGTGCTTAACTTGCTTTGACAAACACTTTTCACACTTCGGCTTGGTCGATGAAATTTTATACATCTCCTCCAGTCGTTTTAAAGGTCAAGGTCAAGTACTTCACATCTTATCTCATATGAAGGCTACTTTGCATATGTTTCCCAAGGATAGCGTTATAAGGGGAAGGGACGTTGATAACTATAAACTTGGTCATAATGGATGCAAAAAGCTTAGATCCATTTTTGACCAATATCCCTTTCAGTATCAGAGGGAGATTAATTCATCCAAGGATGATGAGTTCCCTTAGCCTAACGTAAATGTAAGCGATGACGTTGGCTTGAGTTTGTCTTCGGGGTCTTCAGGGATTCCCAGGCTCAACAATAGATAGGTGAATAGGACATTGGTGTTGGAATCATCACTACATGGGACCCTTTTTACACCCCAATTTCCAATTCTGGCCGTGATAAAT
Source organism: Aquilaria yunnanensis (assembly GCA_039654915.1). Lineage (NCBI taxonomy): Eukaryota > Viridiplantae > Streptophyta > Magnoliopsida > Malvales > Thymelaeaceae > Aquilaria > Aquilaria yunnanensis. The sequence continues at coordinate 91,715,642 of CM077596.1, read as the reverse complement.
AAGGGGTCATCATGGGGGAACTTAACTGATAATCCATCTTTTCACATCAACCTGTTTGTAGGGTTATCAAAGTCTATTAGAGTAATTTCTCTCTCTTTCCTCTTTCTTTCAACCGAAGGTATACCAGTAGTAATGGTATGTATAACTCTGGCTAGTGGGGGTGACTACCTACGAGGGCTTTTATTACTTTGGCGCCTATCAGAGTCATACTCTCTGTCATCACACCTTTAATCCTCATCCTTTTTGTCTTGGGTCTTCGGTAAAGATAGGCGAAGATAGTGGCGAAGTTGCCCTTGCTTAATCAAGGACTCAATGTTTTTTCTAAGCTGGAAACAGTCTTCGGTATTGTGACCATGGTCCCTATGGAACTGATAGTATTTCTTCATATTCTTCTTGTTGTCCAAAGTCATGGGTTTTGGATGCTGGATTACTGCTCCTTGTTTTTTGAAGGCCATCAAAATATTGGTCCTCATGGTGTTTAGGGGTAAATGATAGTTGCTTTCTTCCTCATTTGTTTTTAGGTCAGCTATTCCCCTCCCCTTGAAACCAAGGTTAAACAGGCCAAGACTTAGGTGCTTCATTGTCATATTTCAATCCTTTCTTCTGAAGTTCTTTTACAGTCATAAGTTGTTCGACTTTTCGGTAAAATTCTTGCAATGTTTTTGGGGCACCTTTAGAGAACTCGTAAAATAGCTGAGAATCTCTCTGAAGGCCTCTAGTCATTGCCAATATCCAAATCTTAGGGCAGAAGTCAAGAACACTCAAATCTTTCTTATGAAATTTTTTTGATAGAATCTTTGATGGTTTCACCATTTTTCTAGGTTATGTCGACCATCTGAATATGCATCTTCGTTGTCAGGTGACTCCCAATAAATTGTTATATGAAAGCTATGGAAAGCTCCTGGAACCTTGAGATGGATCTTAGTGTTAATGAGTTATACTACACCGTACCTGGCCCTAAAAGCGTGACCTTGAAGCACTTGCAGAGGGTGTCATCATCAGCCTCGTGCAGCATCATGCTTTTCTTGTACTTTGTAAAATGAGCCTGTGGATTACTTTGGCCATTATAGTTTTCTAACCTAGGCAATTGGAAGTCACTAGGCATGGGTGCCTCGATGATGGTACAGACAAATGAAGATTCCTCGCACATAAGGTTTTTGAAAAGTCATGACTAGACAGGCTTCTGAGAGACTTGCTTCTCCACCGTATCATGCCTTTCTAGAAGCTTCTCCATTTGGGCCATGGCGGACTCCTCTTCTCCCCAATAGTGGTCATCTAGTAGCAAGGAATAACATATTTTTTTAGGGGAATAACTCCTCCAATGTGAAGAGAACTCATTTTTTTAGGAGGGGGACTTCTTTGGTAAGAAGATAAATGCTCCCTTGAACTTGAGCACCTTCCCTTTTGTTCCTAAAGAAGTAGGTCTTCAGTTGAAGACTTACCATAGTGACTCCCATTTAAAGTACTCCGACAAGGTGATTTATGGCCCTCGTTAGTGGGCCATTTTAGGGAAGTTGTCTTCCTAGTAAACTTCACTTAGGACAAGCATTGATCCACTTGTTAAGTCATGTTAGTCACTATGGAGCACTGGAAATCATACAAAAAGCCTATAATGATCATCATGGGTCATTCCTTCTTAGGAAGTAAGGTCTTTGGTGGCAGAAATGTGTTTTTTATGGCTAGAAGATTCACCGTAGACTGGGGGTTAGGAACCCCTTGTCCTTAGAACGGTGACTTGGGACTGGGTTCTCAATAGATGCTCTAGCATGTCTTCGATGTATGACATCTTGGTCTTCTATGATGAAGAGGATGATACTCAAGTTGAAACAAACCTGCGAGATATAGAAGAATAAGGGACTATGGGGGTTCCCCAAAGTATTTTCGGGGAGTGAGCCTCCGACACCCAAGTCAGGGAGAATGTTGTAAAAGAATGTTGTAAAAGAGTGTAGAAAGAAAGTTCTTTTACTTGGAAGGTCCCATGGGTATTTATAGCGTGAGATGAGGATGAACTGTTGTGATGCAAATCCCATTGGTATATGACTAAAAAATTCATGAACAAAGTTGTGCAAGTACAAGAACGTCTATTTCAGATCAAAAATCCTTATCCCAACTCAACCTATAGCTTAAAACGAAAGATATAGGATGAACTATACTAGGAAATCCACCTTAGTTTCACCCAAATAATTAAGTTCCTAAGAACTTAATAAATTGTGGACAAAGTCTCCTAAGAAATCATATTATTGAATGAACTTGGCTATGTTACAAAGCAAGAATTTGTCCCTTTAAAAGAGCAGCTGGTATGCATGAATGAACTAGTTCTAATATAAATAGAAATATACTTTTAATTAACTAAAAGACTTAATTTACCTAGAATAAATAATAATAAAATATGTAGGCTTGTTGTAACAAATAGAAAACCTAAAAAAATAAAAATCAAAGTTTAATTGAAAAAGAAAAAAAATGTCCTAGTCAAACTAAAGTTGAACACATGAATCATGACAATTGCTCCAATACATATTCAATGGGTATGATTGCTGCTGGGCCAATTTCATTGGCATTTCTTAGGTTGCAAGCATATAAAAAGGCTAGAATGTAGTATGGGAAACATCCTTAAGCTCTATAAACAACTCCTAGAACAAGTGGTAGCTCTAAGATGATCATTTAGGCTTCATTTATGCATGATGAGAGTGCTAGTGTCCACATCAATCTTAGCCTTGGATGTTGTTAAAAAATGGTCTTCCTAAGAAAATAAGAGCAGTTAGGTCACTATTCTCCATATCAAGAACGTAAAAATCAGCAGAAAAAATCAAATAATTTACTTACACAGAAACATCCTCAACTACGCCCCTAGGATAGGCATTCGATCAATCATCCAATTAAATCACAACAACAGTTTCATTCAAAGGTCTAAGTTTTAAATAAACATATATAGAATATGGTATGACATTAATTTAAGTTACTAAATCTAACATAGCTTTTTCCACCTTAAAATTCCCTATTACACATGGTATAGTAAATATACCAAGGCCCTTACACTTTTGAGGTAACTTCCTTTGAATTATTGCTGACACATTCTCCCCAACTTTGATCGTTTTATCAGCCTGTAGCTTCTTTTTGTTAGTGCACAACTCTTTCAGAAACTTGGCATACCTAGGCACTTGCTTGACTACATCCAGTAAGAGTATGTTGATTTCAACGTTCCTAAAAGTCTTGAGAATTTCCTGCTCGGTCTCCTCCTCATTTAATTTTGCGAACCTACCAGGAAACTAAGGTGGTATCAAAATTTTTGACTTTGCAAAAATTGGCTTGTTACTTATCTCCTCAGTTGGTGCATCAGAAGTTGCTGGTTTTGGGTTATCTTGTTCTTTTTTAGGTGCTGCCATTTTTTATGTGGTGGTTTGCACCTCCTTGCCATTTCGAGGTTCACGACATTAACATGCTTTCTTGGGTTTATTTCAACTTAAGATGGCAGCCTCCCTTTTTAGCTTCAATTTTATTCAATAAGGCTGCCAGTTGTGAAATTTGGTTTCCTAAGTCTTTAATGCTAGCCTTTGTTTCTTGCTAAAACATTTGAGTATTAGTGGCTAAAGCTTCAATAATATCCTCTAAAGCCATACCTGAACTTGGTTCTGTTGTGGAAGGGCTAGTTTGTTGTAACCGGCAAATGCGTACGGTGGCCGGTTGTTTGACTGCCCATATCTCAGATTCGGGTGGTATCTCCAACCAGGGTTATATTAATTGGCATGGGGGTCATACCTTCTTGGTTGGTCAACAAACCCGTTTACCACATTCACTTGAGGTGTTGTATCTTCTTGCAATTATGGGCACAAGTCAATAAGGTGTCCTTGAGCATAGCAAATGCCACAAACTCTAGGATTTTGTACCTATCCCAAGGCAACTTGTCTAACAAGAGAGGCTAGTTCAGAAAGTTAAGCTTCAATACTAGAAGTTCTTACCTCATTTACCTTATTCGGCACATGGTTTACTCTTGTCCCAAATTGCTGCAAGTTGGCTGCCATTTTATAAATCAAGTCATTGGCTTCTTCGAGCGTCCTTTCTACAAGTGCTCCTCCACTTGCAGCATCCAACATACTCTGATCCATGAACAATAGCCCTTCATAGAATTACTACAACAACAGTTGATCAAAAATCTGGTGATGTGGGTAGCTCACAAATAGCTGCTTGAATATTTCCCAGTACTCAGAGACTCTCTCCGTTATACTGCCGAATCCTGCTGATTTCCTTCTAAATTGTTCCAGCCCTTGAAGCTGGAAAAAACTTCTTCAGAAATTTTCTTTTTAGTCATTCCAGGTTCTGATTGAACCGGATGGAAGATAGTACAGCTAGTCCTTTTCTTTATCCACTAAAGAGAATGGGAAAGCTCTCAGCTTAATTTGTTCTTCTATAACTCCTTGTGGTTTCATGGTTGAACAGACAATATGAAATTCCTTAAAGTGTTTGTGGGGGTCCTCACCTACAAGACCATGAAAAGAAGAAAATAAATGAATTAATCCAAATTTTAAATCAAATGCTACCTCAATATCAGGATAGTCGATGCACAAGAGTTGCTGGACAACGTCGGGAGTTGCCAACTCCCTTGGTGTTGTTTGTGCTACCATCTCTACAATTACCATCTCTACAATAACAACTGCTTCATTTTCACTTTCTGAGTTGCTATTCATAGATGTCAAAGCTGAAAAATTAATTGTTTGGTTGTTTACTTTTCTGGTCACCTTTGCTGTCTTCTCAATCTTTGGATTAAATACTAATTCACTTGTACAAGAAAATCTTGGCATAAGTCAATTTGCTGAAGAGAAAAAAATTTAAGAAAAACTTTAATAGAAAAAAAACTCATCGACAATAACACCAAATTTTTTGTCGATCGTCAAAACCACCAAAATAATTCCGGTCTTACTAACAACTCAGAATAAATAAATTTGTACTATAGTAGTGAAAACCAGGTCAAATTCCAAAGGAAATTTTTTAACCGAAAACTTCCTGTTAGAAAACTAAAATAAAAGATTATGGGGAATTGTTTGCAATCAACAATAAAAGTAAAAATAATCAGAGAACAAAAATTGAGAAACCTATCAAGTAAGAAATAAAATGAAACAATCAAGAATGAAAACCTTGGCATCAATCAACATCCATTATTGAATTCCTACAACTGATCATCGATACATAAATGGATCAATCAAGACTTTGAATATTCATCGTTTGAGCTATCTTCCTACCTCTCCTTAGTCATAGTTAATCAAAAAACAAATGATCCAATTAACCCTAACTGCTAAACAACCTAAGACAAGCTGTTCGATTTAATTTAACAATTGCATTAAAAATTAAAGAGAACGATGAAACAAAATAACACAAATACAAGTGGTTGCATTAATTTAGTTGAATATTCTCTCTAAAACCTAATAATTTCTAACGCAGCAAATCAATAAACCTTAGTTGCTTCACAGATTAGAGAGACCAAACAATTACGGATTTGATTTCTAATCTAGCAGTAGATTAAATTTGAATAACAACTAGTATGTCTTCTAACATATAAATGAAGCAATCATGAAATTAATCATAAAAGAACACCTAGTACTCAAAATACTAATTGAATAAATAAAAACAACTTTGATCTCACAGTACTGAAGAATTCAGGGTTTTAGTTTCCTTTAACCAAAAATAAAATAAATCAGCCGAATATGGCCATTAAAAAAAACTAAAAAGAAAATAAAAGAAATAAAAAAAGAACGCGGGAGAGTTGGGGAGAGAGGGGGCCAGCCACGCTAGAGAAAAGATGAGCTGATGTACTCTAATTCTAATAAAAACTAACTAGTGTGCTAAATTCATAAAATTTCCCTAAAATTTCTATATTGTTACAAAATTACCCCACCCAAAATAAAAAGATTCAAGATAACTAAAAGGTTTCAAAGTTGTGAGCTAAACAATTCTCTAGAATATTAATAGTAACTTCAAGCTAAATTTTGACTTGATTCCGTCATTATATCTCAAAACTCAAATGATAAAAGTTGTAGATCTATTTCTTAGCTTCGAAACGATATATGAATCATATAAAACGGACATCTACAGCCAAAGATATACCCAAAATACCACAACTGCTTCTGAACCAGTGATGACGCGCAAATTGCAACTTTGAAGACGAATTTGACCCCATTAACGTGAAAAATGGTTTTTATGGAATTCATATGATTTGTAGCTCCTGATATTAGCTTTCCAATGAATCAAGAATCACTTCATTTCGATATCTGTAGCTCAAGATATTATTTTTCTACTATAATATCGCCAATCTATCAAAATCCTAAAAAAATACAATCAAATTAAAACTTGTAAAATTGCAAATTAAGTCCACTTTTGATCAATTGAATCTAGATATTCTCTAAGCTAGAAAACATGCTAAAAAGAGATCTTTAAGGTTCAAAACACATTAAAACATACTAAATATAAGAGAAATAAATATAACAAATGTAAGCTTATCAATGATATATCATGCACTTAAGAATATGACGTCCTTTCAAGTAGGTTGCCATCTATTGGCCTAAATAGCTAGGAAATGTCATAATAAATGCATAATGACTTCAAATAATTCCATTTGAATGTCCATAGAACCTTTGAGCTTGAACATTGGCATAGAAGCTCCATGAGGGCTCTTAGGTGTGCCATGGGGGCTTGGGCAAGGGCCAGTTTAGGCTAGCACCTTTTGGTTCCTTAAGTACCTCAAGAATATTATAAGAATGTCTTTTAAAACTCCAAGAAACCTTCTTTAAGCTTGAATTGGCACCTTAAATGCTCATTTTTATCAAGTTCCTTAGAAACTTTCAAAAGGCTTGTGTTGAAGCTCCTTAGGATACATCATGTTGGGTCTGCCAAAAGGAGGGTTGACCATGTGGACGGCTAGATCTAGGGATTTGGAGGCTGTATTTTATAGAGAGTGTCACCAACTGGCCTAGTTAAGCTGGTATGTAGTAGGCCTTTGACAGATGCCTAGAGCAGTGTGGTAACTGCTTTGTCGATGGTCCTAGGTGCCACATGTGGCCTTGCCCCAAAGGTCCCCAAGATGTAGCCTCGAAGGGCTTAAGGGGGTTCAATCAGCCTTCTTCTTTCCAAGGTCATTTCCCCTTATTTTGAGGGTGCCTAGCTTAGGTATGACAAAAGAACAGATTCTTCTTATTTAGGGTAAGTTCAACTATTGGCCTAGATGCTTGCCTTTTGGCCATCACAATGGATCCTTATGAAAGATTTAATTTTATGCAATAGGAATCAGTTTTATATTGTAAGAATATAGTTTTAAATAATAAAAACATTGTTTCATACAATAAAAACTCATCTACATACAATAAGAACTCAATTTTATATATCAACATATTAATGTTCTATAATAAGAACTTAGTTTCCTAGATTTACATTTCAATTTGGTATAATAGGAACTTTATAGTTCTATAACATGAACTTAGTTTTATATAATAGATTGCAAGTTTCATACAATAAAATCTTACTTTTGTACATAACATATTAAGTTCATACAATAGAAACTCAGTTGCATCTGTGGATTGTCTTTCAAGCTATATTTCCTCACCAACTGAATTATTAGGAATGTATCCTCAAAGTTCATTGTTGTTTATTCACTTTATATTTCAAAAAATTTACTCAGTTCTATACAACCAATTTCTAGCTTCCCACTAATAATTCATATTTTAATACCATATTAAAACTCAAAACTCAAAGAAATGCATATGTGAACCTAGATTCATATAATTGCAACTCAAACTCGTACAATAGAAACTCAGTTTTCTACATTGAACTTAACACCTTCAAAACTCCATAATTATTTTGTGTGTGTTTATATATATGTATATATCATTTCATACAATCACAATCACTTTTATGTAGTATCAACCTAGTTTTCTACATCAGAATTCATACTTTCAAAATTTCACAACTACATACTACCATATCCAATTTTATACATATGTAAGTCAATTTTGATCAAACATATGCACCACTTTCAAACTCCACACTAATGACAACTCTACAAGCCCTTTAAGTGCACACAAGGATCCATTGAAGGTCTTGGGTGGTCCTATCACTAGGAGGCATGCTAAGGATCTTAGAATGGTTTTACAAGGCTTAGTGAAGCAGTGTTTTGATGAGCATGGAGCTGGAGCACCAAATGGAGCACTTGGAACCCATCTTGGGCACATGCCGCACCCAAACATGCCATGGTGCACACTCTTGGAGTTCTAAGGCCCACATGCACACTTGTCCGTAAGAATGCTTAAAGGATGAGCACCTTAGAGCTCCATATACATTAAGTGGACTATTGAAGGTTGGATGAACCATGCTAGGCACAACCCAAGTGCCCGAGAGCCCCAAAGTGCATCCAGGTGTGCCTAAATAAGCCCCAACATGCCAATCTTTACTTTACTAAACCTTTTATTTACCAAAATTTGGCATTTTGTTATTTGACTTATTTTACATATGACTTGGCTGGAAGTTGTGAACTTAGGCTCATTTTGTGTGGGAAGGGCACTTAGGCCGTGTCTAGGGCATGTGTTTGTGTGCCATAAGGACTCCTAGTCCAACTAGAGTTTTCCTAAGGTCTATTCTTATTTTAATGTGTTTTAAAACCCTAAAGCGTGCATGCTACATAAAGGCCACTTATCTTATGTAATATTTAGATTCCAAGATTAATACTAGTTGCTTGATAAGTATTTTCTCCTTAGTTCTATGTGAACTTTTCTAGGTGCATAAAGGACTATGTGATCTTTATGAATCAAGTCTTCCGTAAGCTTTGTTTCTTTCAAGTTGGTAAAGCTCGAAGCCATTCCTTGACTATTCCTAAGTGGTTTGTCATCAAGTAGTATCAGAGCCTGGCTAGTTCCAAAGGATAAAGCTCTCATACTCTTTATTGTTCATTCATTATTTTCATTATTCCTTACTATTTTTGTTCTATTTTCATCCATTCTAAGTTGATCCTTTGTGTTTTAGGTGTTCTTAAGTCATCCTCAGCCTTTTTTCAGGTTACATCAAAAACCAATATGAAGTTTCCTTCTTGGTGTCCTTGGTATCCTTACATCCCATCATATCCCTTCTCTTTGTTTCTCTTTCTTTACATTTTGACATTTTTTCCTTCATTTCTTGTCAATTTTATTTAGTTCTTAGTGTGTTTAACTTGTTGCATTCAGTTTTCATTGATTTCAGGTCAAAGTGTGCAAAATTCAATAAGACAAGCACATTTTTCCCTAATTTGTCCAAGTTTGTGTCAACTTCGTTCAAATCATCTATAGTTGCCTTATCCTATTGCATTTCATTATCCTATATCCAAAAACAAGAAAATACCAAAAAGAAGGTTCCAAAATCAAGCTGTTTCATTTTAACACAAGTTCATTACAAAGTTGTGCAAATTAGGGTTTCATTACCTGTGTTGCAAGTTTTGATTCATATTCTTTCTTTTAGAATAAGAAACATGCTTGGACAATGTAAATAGCAAGAAAACATTCAAAAAATTGTTCTTACCAAAAAAAGATTTGATTTTGGATGTAAAATCCTTGAGTTTTTATGGTTTGAGAGCAAGTGTGCACTAAACACTTCAAGAACCCAATTTGAGCAAGAACTGTTTCTTTGTGTCTTCCTTGATTCTAGCAATCTAATATTACTAGAATTTCGTATATCTTATGTCCTTTACTTGATTTGATGTGTTTTCTTTTAGAATTACTTGGTTTTAAAATGTTTTGTAAGATTTTGTGTGCTCTGAGTGACTAGTTCTCTCAGAACCTAAGAAATGGCACTTTGATAGCAACTTTCACTAACAAATTAAGTGTAAGTGCTATTACTTAAGTTAAACACGTGAGGAAGTACTATAAGGATCTTTGTTTTCAGTTAAATATGGCTAAATGAGATGAAAGGGGGCCACAAAACACACTATTCATAGAGGCATTCCAATCCATCATGCAAAAGTTGATGGAAAGGTTAGAGGATATTGAGCTACAACTTAAGGAGATAAGTTCAACTACTAAGGAGGCTTCTACATCAATGGTGTAAAAGAAAACCAACCTCATCTATAGGATAGATAAATGAGTCAAGATAGAAAACTTAGATCATAAGGAGGAGGCTTGCAGTGCAACTAGATAACAAAGGAGGGGCGAGACTTGAAAAATGACAACATGAACTTCATCAAACTTAGCATACCATCCTTCCAAGGAAAGAGTGATCTAGATGCCTATTGGGAGTAGGAGCAAAAGATAGAGATAGTGTTTGATTGCCATAACTATTCAAATGAGAAAAAGGTAAAGTTAGCCATTGTTGAGTTCATTGACTATGCACTTGTTTGATGAAATTAGCTGGTTACTTCTAGGAGAATGATTGATGAGGAGCCAATAAGAACATGAAGGGACCTTAAAGGAAGAGGTTTATCCCCACTTAGTGTTATAGAGACCAATATTTGAAGCTACAAAGGTTGGTTCAAAGGAATAAACCTGTGAAGGACTACTAGAAAAAGTTGGAGATGACTCTTATTTGTGCCAATATTGTGGATGAGGAAAAGACTACCATAGCAAGATTTTTTAATGGCTTGAATCCTGATATTGCCAATAGAATGAAGATGGTGCATTATATAGATATGGTTGATTTGTTGCATCAAGTCAACAAAGCTAAGAGAATCTTCCAAAGGTCATAGGCAGTACTCATATCACAAGGAGTTGGTGCTAATTGGAGAGGAGCCATGCCGAAGGAGCCAAGGAAGGAGACCCTAAAACCTAAGCTGGAGACACCCCAAAAGGCCTCTATAGCACTCATGCAACCTAAAAGTAACCGTAACCCTCAAGACCTTTTAGTTACCAAATTTGGACATTTTGTTATTTTACTTATTTTACAAATGACTTAGCTGGAAATTGTAAACCTAAACCCATTTTGTGTGGGAGGGGCACTTAAGTAGTGTCTAGGGTATGTGTTTATGTGTCATAAGGATTCCTAGTCCAACTAAAGTTTTCATAGTGTTTTTTTCTCTTTTTTTTTTTTTTTTTTTTGTGTTTTAAAACCCTAAGGCCTGCATGCTATGTAAAGTCCACCTATCTTATGTAATATTCAGATTCAAAGATTAATACAAGTTGCGTAAGAAGTATTCTTTCATTAGTTTTATGTGAACTTTCTTTGGTGCAGAAAGGATTGCGTGAAATCACGTCTTCCTTAAGCTTTATTTTTTTTGAGTGGTGAAGCTTAAAGTCATTCCTTGACTATTCTTAAGTGGTTTGTTATCACATACTCATATAATAAGTATTCATACTCATGTACGAACTAAACAAACTAAGGTTTTAAATCAATTAATTATTTTTACCACAAAATCAAACAAACACAATAAACTACAATACAAAATGATTTTGCAAAAGAAATTTCTGAATCTTACCATTAACTCTAGGAATAAAGCCTTCTAAATCATTAAATTTGCAACAAGTCCATACCTTTCTATGTGAACCCAAACTAGCTTCAACCTCCATTCCTGTTGCTCTGCTATTCAAATACAAAAAAATGTTGTTTCTTGATGACAAGGCGATAATAGAAGACAAGACAAGTTAGTTGAATCAACACTACATGGCAATGGTAAGAAGTGATGATGCAATGTTAGGATTTGACCAAGAATAGAAGCCAAAAGTCAAGAGTGACATGATTTGTATAAAACGAGAATAGGGGTTGAATTAACAGGTATGGATAGTTTTTGATTTCAAGACTTAAATTTAGTTGGATAATTAGGGAAAATATCCGATTTGTATAGAATAATAGGTTTCGATTCTATATCCCAATTTTTTCCCTAAAACTTTGTAGTTCCCATATTGCTTCAAATGAGGAACAACTAGGTTAAGTGAGCATATTTTATAGTTCCCATATTGGTTTTATATCCCTTTTTACGTTTGTTAAGTAAAGCATGTGTTATGGGTAGACAATTTCAAAACCTCTTTACTCCAATGTGACAACTTTGAGTGAATCTAAATTATGGAAAATTTACCACAATAAATATGCCAAACGTACAGATTTTCCATCATATTTTCATTAGCCTAAATTTATGAACAATTATTCTATTAGTGCAAAAAAGGCTACTCTTCCAATAAAGGACAAGTCAATTCCAGTTTTTTGCCCTTGAAGTTAGGCAACCTAGACAAATAACTGCATGAACATTTCACATTGGCAGAAAAGCTACTATTTTCGTTGAATTTTTCCAAATCCATTAACTTCCTCAAACTCTTCCTTTATTCTCTTATATCTTTTCTTCTAATCGAGAAATAATTTTCCTAAAATTAGCACCCTAATGGAGTACTCCTCTGTCAATGTTGATTATCATGCCTTCACCATTAAATTCATTGATATTTTCTAATTCAAAGTCCACGTACTCAACCTTTTTGGTGCCTATTATACTATTTTCTATGACCTCAATTTACACATCCTTTTCATCTTCCAAAATAAACTCAATTTTATCCTCTGCAACCTTACCAACCATGGCACTTATGTCGATACTACCGACACTTGATGTCATTTAGGTTTGATATCTTATGGGCATCAGTGAATAAGTGAGGGATTGAAATAAAGGCCTTAAGTGTTTGGGGTTGACTGAGTTCAAGGGGTCATTGTTGATTTATATAGTAGATTCCAAAATATTTTAACAAAATGTTTTGTCCATTACTCAGATAGTTGGTTGAGTAACAAATTTAGGTCAATGTAAAATACAGTAGCAAATATGCATTTTTGGCACATTTTTTTAAGGCAATTTTTCTATTTCTATCTTATATTTTTCTATTTTTAGTTCAAATTCCCTCTAAAAACCAAAAATACCATTGAACTACTATTTGATTCTACTCTACTAAAGACAAGTTGGGATTTGTACTATATATAAAAAAGGGACAAGTTAGACTCATCAGTGGAAATAGGGTAATATAGAATTGGGCATTTATCAAGCTGTTCAAGCTCAAGCTCAAGCTAACTTTGAGGTTCAAATCTCTTACCAAATTGTGGCTGAGCATATTAGTGTTTAGTTCAATAGGGTTTTCGAGCCTATCAAACCTTATACAATATCAATATAAATACATTTTGTTGTCAATTATAACCACTGAATATCATTAACTAATACTAAATATAATTATTTCTAACAAGCTCAAACTTGAGCATGTCTAATTGATCTCAAATCATTAATCGAGTTCTATGCATTGAGTTGATCACCTGAACATCAAGTCTATCAAATCATCGAACCGAGTCTGAACATCTACAGTCTAGCCGATCCTCATTATAGTGAGCCTGAGCCTACCTCTCTACATATATCAAGTTGAGCTCGAATCAAAGGTGTTTGGGCTCTACTTGGTTCATTACCACCCGTAAGTGGAAAACACCTATTTTGCTCATACATGATTATTATGGATGGAATTGGTTGTCATGGTTTCTTAATTAATCTTAAATTATTACTCATTAATTGGAAAAAAAAAATAGAGTACAATTCCCAACCAATCTACATGAACATTTACTCTATTTAAGGTGAAATTTTCAAATTATTAAGTAACAATTTCAACAACCAAGGTAGGAAAGTATAAATTTTAACAACCCGTAAAAGAAGTTACAATTCCAACTAAAACTAAGGGGATTTGCTGTAATTTTAACCTTTTTTATGTAAATTCATGAATCTATTGTCCTAGCCTTTTTCTAATGATATAAATTCATGATTTCTAAGCTCCTAATTATGTCATAGCTATGCTATCTGATGTTAAACTCTCATATGACCTGTTCATTGTGGTTTTAACCATCTTCTAATGTTCATCTCTTAATAATGTCAAAAATATGCCATCCTATCTTAAACTTTCACGTGACCTGAAAATGTTATGTGTAACCTTAAAAACATCTCCCAATGCGAGTCATATGCGCATATTTCTCATTCCATTGTGCATTGTATGAGGATGTGTAACAGTTGTATTTTTAGTTAAGGAATTTAACATCAAGGCAGAAAGCCTTATAAAGTTCCTTGAAACAAGGCCAAAAAGAGGATTGGTACACAATTCGAATATATGTAACACTTATTTATAAGCATAAAAAGAAAATTTATTTTCCTTCTTTTTTTTCCCTAAAGTATGATTGATGCTTTTTAAAAATTGTTGTCCCGAATGAATGGTCATTTTATATTTATACAAGTTTTTTAATTTCACACATGTAAATGAGTCATATACTCATTTTTTCTTGAGTATTTAGAAGCATTACAAGTACATGAAGTATATTAGGAAAGTTATGGGGGCAAATTGCTGCACCATGAGAGGTAGAGGACCTCGGCTACATTTTACCACTGTTAAAGTCATGGCCGGAGAATGTGACGTTTGCTCCTCAAACCTAGGCTATTCCTGTGACATTCCTCGTTCTTTATTAGCTAAGTTGGCTGTAGTAACCATCCATATACTTGAATTACATTTTATTGTAATATTATGAATAAATGAGGACTATTGTTTTTATGGTACTGAACTTTTGATATTGTTTCTTTTTTCTTGCCAGCATCAAATTTTTCTTAAACTAATTGAATTTTTAAAAAACTAATCTTTTTTTTTCTTTTTTGCTATACTCAGAATTTTTTATACAAGTTGAGAGATTTTTAAAAAGAAAGGACTTGACATATCTCAAAACTGGGCAGTGAATATGGAAGGGCAAAGTGTTTGCCACTCCACCTAGGGTTGCCAGACAAAAATTGCTTATTTTGGTTATTCTCTAGTTGCATTTAGTATCATGAAAAAAATAGTTCTTGCTTTAAAAAATAACAAAAAAATGAAAAAAAAATAGCAACCGTAGAATAAATTATCAATTATCATGGATATGCGATATGTTGTATATAAGTAAACGTAATTTGTCAAAATACCGCATCGTATATTGCATTTACCGCTAATTTTTAAATTGTTTTTATCAATTTACCACAATATACCATGATATACCCTGCTTAATGTAAGTATACCCAATATCGCGACTTAGAAATCTGTTCTTTTTTATTTTATATCAATGTATCGCAAACATATATATATTTATGTAATAAGAAAATAGAATTAATAGACATATATAATTAACAAACACAGGGCAATTGCAAAAGAAAAAAGGAAAATGACATAGAAATTATGGCTTTATGAGTCAATTTGAATCAATGAAGAAGAACACTGAACAAAATTCAAGTGCTCTGAATTGAACATGAGTTGAATTGATGATAATTATTCTATGGTGTACAGACCATATGAATATCCACAACAATTATCATCATCATGAATTGAAAGTTCATCATCATCGACTCTAAGCTTTTTCAATTACATATTTTTTTATAATCGTAACTTTTCAACCACAATGTGGTGTTGGTTAATATCCCTCAATTGGATTTCTGGTTCATGTTACTCCAACTAAATATTACTCACTTGCAAAATTTCATGATATAAGATGAGTATGTTGAGAGTTTCATGATATAAGATAAGCATGTTACTTTTACAGAACAAGATAGGATAGAAGTATTATGCTTTGAGCCATTTAGAAGTTTAATGTGGTATTAAAAAAGTGTGCTATTATTATTAGAGTGTTGTTTCTTTTTTCTCATGTACTAGTAAATTAGTTTTTTACTGAATAATATTTATTTTGTTCTATATATTTCATTTTTTGTGTTTTCGTATACAAAATATCATCTTTTATATATTTTTTGTTTATATTAGGACTATTATGTTAAAAATAATTAGAATAAATATAAAAATATTAAAATATATATATATTTGATTTTTTTATCTTAATATTTTTGTGAAAGTGATAATGGTATGCAGCACTGTAAGGTATACTTATAATTTACAAGGTGTTATATATCTACCAATAACGGTATAAATTCCTTGCTAGCAACTATAGGTCATCACATTTATTATATAACTTCCATATTATGCTTAGGAGTGAGCACTTGGTTGATTCTATATTTGAAATCAATCCAAACATAGTGATCCGATCATTTTTTTTATTTTTATAAAATGTGTCTAAATCATCTGAATTACATGTCAAAATCAATCTAAACCACCCAAATTAAATTTTTATTTATTCAGTTCGCATTATTCGATTATTCTTTCTAAGATCAATACGCTATAAATATTCAAGATTTTACATCTGGTCCCCAAACTTAAAGAATGATCAATAATATATAGTCCAAAATTAGAGAAAAATAGTTTAATGCATATAGAGTCAATATGGAGTAGTAAAATATTTATTAATATTTAGTTTATTCGGTTGATTTGATTTCAATTATAAGAACTAATAACTAATTCGATAACTGAATATGAAATTTAATTTTAGTCCAAATTAACCAAATCCAAAAAATGACCTAACTATTAATCAAAATATCATCGATTCTTTTGGTCTTGTCTAGATAATGTTCAACTCTAATGCTACCACATATGCCCCTTACCTTTGTGAAGCAGCAACATTCTTTGCAATGTGCCAGGAAAGGCGGAGCTTCAAAGTTTTTATAGTTATCCTACTGAGTGCTACCAAAGGTCCACAACCCTAAGACCGTTAACGACCAATCATGTACTTGACATATAAGTGTCTAAAATAAGATTGTAGTATAAGAATGAAATATGAAGTCATGTCTAACATGCTTAATTCAGTATTCAGTTATCGAAGGGTTTAGAAGAATTTGAAATTTGAACAGCCAAGTACCCTAGAGGGGATTCGATTTGGTGGTGCACATTTTGTGAGAACAAACTCTTAACCTATGTTGTATAAAAGCTTATAACTTAGTGACGAATTGTGTTCTTGAAGGAAGAAGTACCTCAAAAGCACTCTCCCAGTTCCTTAGGTTGTGATTTCGAAACTCCACTATTAGCCAATAGCAATACAATTGAAATTTTCATTCACTAAACAGATATTTCTGGTCCTTTTCATAGATTGATTCCAACTTATCCGTGCATCAGCAATCCCCCAAAAACAAAGATCAAAACAATATGAGTTGAATTATACATATTTAATTAATTTTTGGTAATTGACTAGTCTTATTTCAAGAATTGAAGAATTACGCTAATAAAGGTTAGTGGCCGTAGCGTGCAGCATGCCGGAAAGCGCATAAGCACATTAATTAAAGATATTTTGAGTATTCACATAAACAATACTGGTGGTGGGTGCTTGGAAGAATAGATCCACCCAACCAAGGATTATTCACCAAATAATTTTTGTTTTTTTCTTTTCTAATTCTAATATTTGCCTTTTGTTCATCGTTTCAAAAATCTAGCACTCGTATAATTCTTTCGATTGAATAGTATTAATCTGTTCATCTTTGCCGCCTTCAGTTCCCTACGTGGGAGAGTTTGTTGTTCTAGTGCTCCATCTCAAAGTTATATTCATTTTCTCGATATTTTTAATACCTACAACAAACTTGCCGCTGCCGAGCTCTGGTTTTACGTAATTGAATATAAGTGTTTTTCCATGTTCTGACGAGGCTTGATGAGACTTAAAATATCAAGGTGGAAGGCGAGAGTTGGAACCCTATCTTTACAAAGGTTTTCATAAATTTCAATTATACTGTTTTGATGGTCTTCCTTTCCGGGTCTAGACAATACTTTGGATATTATAAAGTATCTCTTACTTTTTAATACTTCTAAAAATACTTCTGTGCACCAAAGAAAAAAAAAAGAATGTAAGTTTTTTATGGTACTCCTTTCTCTACTAGTACCCTAAACAAGTGTTTTTAGTGTAGTTACCACATGATAAATCATGCAATGGGTGGAAGTGAGCCAAGCCAATACCAAATACCACAAGGTCAAAGCTCGGCTCCTTAAGAATTAATTCGTCTTGGACTCAAGCTCAACAAACTTAGAAAATAGGACTCAAAACTCAACTAAAAAAAGTTTGAATTTGGTTTGGTACATGGCTCGATAAACTGGAAGCTCAATTCAAAATTTGAGCTCGATTCAAACTCAATTCTCAATTCAAGGCTTCAAGTCCAATTTAAATAATAGAAATTAGAAATTTAGGATTTAGATATTTTAAAAATAAAATTAATATTAATTTTATATTAAAAAACTATTAGAGTACTCATTAGGCTCGATTAGAGTCCAAGCTAAATATTGACAAACTCAAAGCTTAACTTATTAAGAGTTTGAAATTAAAATTCAACTTGAAGCTCAATTAAAAGCTTGTTAGACTTGGTTCAATAACCAAAATTTTGAATTTGAGCTCAAACTATTGAATAAGAGTATTAACTCATTTTCACCCCCATAGCATGCTAGTTCTGCCTCTATGCTGGATCAAGGGTTTTTGAGCTGAATGTCTGTTGGGGATAATGTTAGACGAACAAACCATTAAACCAAATAAATTGAGCTAATTAATATACAAAAAATAATACTTCATCCATTCCATATTCTTTGCACCATTTCAATTTTTTGACTAATGTTTGAGTAAATTTTATTTATATTAATATTTACAAAAAAATTTCTAAAAATTTTATGTTTAGAAATTACAAGATTTATAGTTTTTAAATATAAAATTTTTAAAAATCTTTTTACAAGTATTAATATAAATAAATAAATGTCAAATTTAAGTTAATAAACTAAAATGATGCCAAGAAACAGTGGTAGAGCCACGTATGGCTAGGGGATGCTACTACCCCCCCTCCCCAAGAATTTTGGAAGTTTATAAATATTATATACTAATTTGATTATTTTATGAGGAGTTAAAGACCAAGTGTTATATTTGCCCCCGGATTGGTGAAGAATATTAAAAGGCTAAATTGTGCTAGTAGTCATAAATCTCTACTTTTCATTACAAGTTGTGTCCTTAACCTCTTAACTATTACATATTCATCCAAAATTATTGTTTGTGTTGACACCCAATTTCGTCCGGTCCTTTTTTTAAAAATTAAAAAAAAACTAATTAAAAAAATTATTATTATTATTATTATTATTGCTAAAAAATTTTAATTATGTTAATTAGTTTAAAATATATTTTTATTTTGAGAAGATTTGATTTAAAATAATATATGTGCGAATATGTATGTGTTTGGAATAAAAATAAAATTTCAGAAAAAAATGACAAAAAAATTAAAAGTTTGAGGTAAAAATGACAAAATTGAGAAGTTTCAGACAAAATTGACAAATTCTGAAAGTTTCAGGGGCTTTGGGTAATTTTTCGCGTCAATTTTGGGCCTAAACGGACGTTTCTAGCCCAAATTGACAGAAAACGTTAAAATTGTCAAAATCAGAAGCTTCTGAGCTTATCCAGAGCTGGAGTAACGTAAAGGACTGAAACTGTCATTTTACCAATTTAAAAGATAAGTTTGATATTTTTTATTAATTTATCCGTCCACAGTTCAGCTAAGCTCCTTCTATAAATACCCCCCCAAATTCAGTGCTGAACATATAGAAAATCAGAGAAAAAAGTTCAGAGCTCCGTTTTAGAAAAAGAGAAAATAGAAGCCTTAGTCCTAGGCTCTCCTCCCTCTGCCAAAACAGTCCCAAAATTATTTTTTCTTACGTTTCGACTACCTTCTTCCTCCGTTTTCTCTTTCTTTCTTTTTCTGTCACCGTCCTATCCCGCTGCCGCCGCCGTCTCGCCGTTGCCGTCGTTCCTACGCCGTCGCCGTCGCCATCGCCGCCACGCCCAGCAGTCCTGCCGTCTCGCGCCGCCGCACCCAGCCGTCCTGCCGCCGTCGCCCCGCTCCCTCGCCGCCGTCGTCCCGGCCGCCGTTACCCTCGCCGCCGTCGCCCCGCGCCCTCGTCGCCGTCGCCCGGCCGCCCTGCGCCCTCGCCGCCTCCGCCTGCCCAGCCCCGTCACCCCCCCCTCCTCCCTCGCGTCGCCTCTGATTCTTTCTCCAGATTCAATTTTAATTTTTAAGGGTAAAACCTCCTTTCAGTCCTTCATCTTTTCAATTTCTTTCTATTAGGTCACTAACCTTTTTATTTTGTCTTTGCAGAAAATTAATTAACTAACTCATTTATTTTTTACTTGTTTATTTATTTGTTTATTATTGTTATTATTACTAACCTTTTTTTTTTTTTTTTGTTATTAGCAACTAACAACTAACTTGCTAATTTTTACTAACCTTTATTTTTATTGTTGTTAATAATTAATTAAATTGTCTAACTTTTATTTTTGTTGTAATTAATTAACTTAATTAAACTTGGCTAACTTTTATTTATTGTTGTTAATTAATTAACTTAATTAAACTTGGCTAACTTTTATTATTGTTATTAATTAATTAACTTAATTAAACTTGGCTAACTTTTATTTATTGTTGTTAATTAATTAACTTAATTAAACTTGGCTAACTTTTATTTATTGTTATTAATTAATTAACTTAATTAAACTTGGCTAACTTTTATTTATTGTTGTTAATTAATTAACTTAATTAAACTTGGCTAACTTTTATTTATTGTTGTTAATTAATTAACTTAATTAAACTTGGCTAACTTTTATTATTGTTGTTAATTAATTAACTTAATTAAACTTGGCTAACTTTTATTTATTGTTGTTAATTAATTAACTTAATTAATTTGGCTAACTTTTATTATTTTTGACTTAATTAACTTTCATTATTATTGTTAATAATTAATTTAATTAAATTTTGATAACATTTATTATTATTTTTTTCAAGTGGATGGCCAAAAAGCCCCACTTTATTAATTTTTCTTTATATAATTTAATTTATTTAATTCACCTTTTACCCATAAATAAAAAAACTAAAAGAAGATTCTTTTGTAATTAATTATTAAGGCTAATAAAAATTTAAAAGCCAATTATTTTTATTTTGGAATACATTTTTTATTATTTCTTTAAAGATAACAAAGTGAACTTTTTGTTAAAATTAATAAACAAACATGATTAAATCAATTCTTTTTAAATATTTTTTTAATAATGATACTTAAAATAAAAATTCAAGAAAAATCCAATTAAAATTAATAATTAATAAATAATTAAAATTTAACAAAAATTAAAAAATCCATGACCAAATGATCCGCCAGGATCCATGGCTTGAAAATATTTTTAAATAAAGTATATAAATAAACTTTTCTTTATTAAAAATAAAATTTTGGGACTAATATATTAATTATTTATTAAAATAATAAAATAATTTTATTTTAGTTTTCTTTATTAATAAAAAGAATAAAAAGAATAAAAATTTTGGGTTAATATTTTATTCAGTAATATTTTATTCCTTTTAAAAAATATAACTTTTTGTCTCCTTTATAAAAATTTTAGTCAAATAATTTCAAAAAAAATAAAAAAATAAAAATAAAAAAATTGAATTTTCTCTTAAATATTTTAGACTTATTAATTAGATATTTTCAAAGATATAAATTAAAAAAAAAAATCTTTCATTAAACAAAAAGAAAACAAAAAAAATATAAATATCAAAACTTTTGTTTTAAAATACATATAAATTTTTGGTTAAATAATCTTTTATTCCAAAACAAATTAAATAAATATCAAAACTTTTCTTCTTTTGTTTAAAATATACATATAAATTTTTAATTTTTTTTAATTAAACAATTACTTTTGGTTAATCTTTTATAAAAAAAATTTAGTTCATGGTATATTGGCTGGAAACTGTCTCGTGCCCGCTTTTGAGCTGCTTCACCTGGTGAAGAGGGTCTGGCTGAGTAACAACGCCCCGTACCATGATCAAAGTTTTTTTTTATTTTTAAACTCTTTAATTCCTTTAAATTAACTTCTTATTAAATAAAAATTAATAATTTTTTCAATTCTTTTATAAATTGAGTAATTCTTTAAATAATAAATATCCTTCATTAAACAAGAAAAATCAGATAAAAATAAAAGAAAGAAATAAAAGATAATAAAAGAAAGAAATAAAAGATAAAAAAAGAAAGAAATAAAAGAAAAGATAAGAAAAATAAAAGAAAAGATAAAGAAAGATAAAAGAAAAAAAAAGAAAAAAAAAAAAAAAAGAAAGATAAAATAAAGATAAAGAAAGATAAAAGAAAGAAAATTAAAAAAAAAGAAAGTAAAAATAAATTAAAAAAAAGAAAAAGAAAGAAAGTTAAAAAAAAAAGATAAATTTTTAATTTGTATTAAAAATCATTCATGAACAAAATTATCATTTAAAAATTAATTTCATGATAATAAGAATTAAATAATTACGATAAATTAAATCAATTTCCATATCCGGATGATCCGGCAGGATCTACGGTTTGGAAAATATTAAACTTTTTTTTAAAAAAATAAATAAATTAAATAAAAAGATAAAAATCCATATTTTTACAATATGGATAAAATTGTTTAAAATTTCACCAAAATTCCGTGTCCAAATGACTCGGCAGAGTCCATGGTTCGGAATCAAAATCTTCCGTGTCCAAATGACTCGGCAGAGTCCATGGTTCGGAAGTATAAAATTGTACCCGAATTAATTACCAAAATCCACATTTTTGACTAATTCAGTTAAAATATCTAAATTAACTGAAAATTTTTAAAAGCAAAGTAAAACAAAATTAAAATCAACTAAGGTGCCAATTTTGGGCGCTATAACAATATTGTTTTAGCGTAACCGTACTCCCGATTCCCGAACTCTCGCAGACCAATTTTAAGGTGACCAATCGACCTAAGTAAACCGATTGGTGGCGACTCCAGAAAACCCGACGTTGCCACAGCTTGGCGACTCCACTGGGGAGTCAATATTAGTGAGTCGAGCTTAAAGTTGATTTGTTTTGATTTACTTTGCTTTACTATTATGTGGATTTATATATTATATTTACTTAAGTAAACATGCATAATGCATTCACAAAATGAAGCTCTATACCCGAGCTTCCTTAAATCAAACACGATTCTTTCTAAGCGGAATTGGTGTTGCTGTTCTTGTGAGGCCACGGTCTCCAAGCCTTCACCGGTTTCAAAGTAGCAAAGTAGTGTATTGCCTTCTGAGACGGTTAGTCTCTGCATGGGCCCACGAAAAGCTACGACTCGAATTAATCCATTCCTTACATAAACCCTAGAGGGTAAGGAATCGGGCCGTCACTATGATTTAGTGACGGGATTCGGGAACTATCCCTTGCCTTTTTGATAAACCACCTTCTGCATATAGAATTCGTTACTCTACCTTAGAACCAGCCATTAAGAATTTTCTATACCTCGGTTCCCATTTCCATAGGTTTTGTTTTATCTATATGTTTGTATGATCTTATGTGTTACCTTTTTACTAACTCTGTTTTTCCTTATTTTTCCGGCATACACATTTCATCATTAAAGATAAATATTTGGTGAAAGAACCATTATCATGGATATTCTCGATTATCTTCCCACGGCTGTTACTGCATCATGGAATGACACTGTAATCGAAACTCAGCCTGAAGCTATGGAATATTCCGAAACAGCTCAAAAGCTTCACGGAGATGCTCTGACATCCCACTCTCACATACAGCTTAAGGACCAGGTATCGGTTCGGATAAACCATAATGACACCATGGAATTATTACAAGTCTGGAATAGTTGGAACTCTGCTGATCGGGAAGCTTTTACGGCAAAATATGGTCACATCGCTTGCCTACTAAAGGTTACCGTTGATGCATCACTTGTCCGGGCTCTAACACAATTTTGGGATCCATTTTATCGATGCTTTTCTTTCGATAAGATGGATCTGGTTCCAACCATTGAAGAATACAATAACCTCTTGGGTTGGTCCTCCAACTATCCAATTGAGACGTATCAATATGATAGAAGAACGGAGCCTCATCGAGCCCTAGCAAAATTATTGGACATGCCAGCTTCCAGTCTTCAACCCAAATTTGCAACAAAAGGGTGTCGGAAATTTATCAGCTGGACCGATCTAAAACAACTAAGTCACACCCTCCCTCAGAAGAATCAACGACGCAAGTTGTTCGCCTTGGCAATATATGGCCTGGTAGTCTTCCTAAGAATTGTCGGATTTATTGAAGGAGACGTCATCACATTATTTGAGCAAGTCTGCAATGCCCAAGTAAATCCGACCTCAGTGATATTATGTGAAACTATCAGGGCATTAAACTTTTGTCGCCAAAGAGGAGGCAAATTCATAGGATGTTCACATCTCCTCAACGTTTGGATCAAAAGCCACCTTCCTTGTGAGAAGCAACATTTTGGAAATCGCTTTTCAAAGGACTTCATCCCAATTGAAGCCTTTTTGAAAAGTGAAACCACTAATCATGATAGCAAGGAAGCATGGGTTGACTACTTCAAGAACATCAGCGAATTCCAAATTGAATGGAGAGCACCCTGGTCCACCACCACCCGCATAGTTTACCGTTGCGGCAATTGCCCGTGGGTTCCTCTCTTAGGCATATGGGGAGGAACAAGCTATGCTCCAGCCCAAGTACGTAAACAATTTGGGTCCATGCAATTTATACCCATAACACATAACCTGAGCAAGTTGGAGTTTTCACATGAAGATCCAAATTCAAATAAGCTTGCAATGGGTATTTCAGTTGCATGGAAAAGACTTTTCATATTAAAGTCAGGCCCTATTATTTCTCCTACTGCGTATTATGAATGGAGAAATAATCGGAAAGAAGGAATAGTTCTTCCCGAAGAGGTCATCAGAAAATTGGCAAAAAGAGAGTTGGAGAAAGAGCTAGAGGAAGAAAAGGAGAAGAACAAGAAGATGCTCTTCGACATACAACAGCTCAGTCACAAAACACAACTCCTCGAAGAAAAGATCGAAAGCCAAAAACAAGTCATCACCGAATTAGTTGATGAAACCGATCAAACAGAGATGAGAGCAAGATATTGGGAAGATCAATACAGATTTTCTCAAGAACAACTTCAAATATTTTTGGCAGAAGTCAGAAAAGTGACTGAGCAAGCCCAACTAATGGGCGAAGAAGCCAAGGAGTTAGAAGAATTGAGCTGCCCTACTCCATCAGTGAATATTCAAAAAATGATGGAGTTTATTTCAAAGGCCAGAAAGCAATACTGTACTTTGGGTCGTTTCTTTTAAACAAACCTTTTGCTGAATGTAATTGAGAAATTCCATTATAGTTCTTCTTTCACCAAGTATTTACAATATTCATGCATGCATCCATCACATCAATCATACACACATAGAATCTAATAAAATAAATATTCCTTTAAAAGGGTAAAATTGGACCTCAACACCGATATTCAACTCGACTCCAAACAAGATTAATGGCAGAACAAGCCGAAGGACGTCTCACGGAGATGGAGTCCAAGATTGAAAGTATGTCAGAACAGATGAAACAATTGATGGAATTAATCAAAGGGAAAGCAACTCAAGTCCCCATCAAAGAAGTACAATATCCCACTTATCCCCCGGGATTCACCCCACAACGAGTCTCAGTCCAAGAAAACCTGTTTCAAGAATCAGGACCCTCTGCTAGTGTTCACCTGAAACAAGACACTGTACAGGAAGAGAAGAAGACATTACCAAAAGATGAAGCAGAATCTCAAAAAATCGAGACAATAGAGAAAAGACTGAGAGCCATTGAAGGAGGCACTATATTCGGATCCCTTTCAGTGGATGACCTCTGCTTAGTGCCAGACGTCGTAATCCCTTCAGATTTTAAGGTGCCAGATTTCGTAAAATACGATGGAACGAGTGATCCCATCACTCACATCACTTTGTTTCTCAGAAGACTACAACCACTTACCAAAGATGAGAAGGTGTGGATCGCACTTTTTCAGGAAAGTCTCACAAAATCAGCATTACAGTGGTATCTAAGCCAAGGTCCAAGAAACATAAAAACTTGGAATGACCTTGCTCAGGCCTTCATCGGCAACTATAAACATGTTATGGACTTAGCTCCGGATCGCCAAACTCTCCAAAACATGGAGAAGAAAAAAACAGAAACTTTTAAGGAATACGCCCAACGATGGAGGGACTTAGCTGCACAAGTACAGCCACCCATGACAGAAAGAGAAATGGTCACTTTGTTTGTCCAGACACTGAAATACCCATATTATGACAAACTTATTGGCAATGCGGCAACTAACTTCTCCGACGTAGTCATGTCTGGAGAAAGGATCGAGCATGGTATCAGGACCGGGAAGATTACTGAGTCCTTTAGTGATCCTATGAAAAGAGGAGGACCATCCAGAAGAAAAGATGAAGAAATACAACAAATCGGACGAGGAAGAGGGATTCCCCTCGTGGGTACCGTGGCTACCGGACCTCGCCTATCCTATTCTGCCAACAGGCCCAATTATTATCCTACCAATAGGCCCAATGATTATCCTCCAAATAGGCCCAGTGATTATCTTCCCAATAGACCCAACAATTATCCTCTCAACAGGCCTAATCAGTTACGGCCACCTGTTCCGACTCCTCCAATGCCTGCACCAAGACCAAGAGAAATTTTCGCACCGATTCCCATGACTTATACTGAGTTATATCCAAAACTCATCCAGAGCCAACTCATTCACCCAATTCCCACAAGGCCATTCGAACCCCCATATCCAACATGGTATGACCCTAAACTAAATTGCCCATATCATGATGGTGCCGTGGGCCACGGACTCGAAAATTGCATAGCATTGAAGCGTATAGTCCAACAATTAATTGAGTCAAAGTGGTTGGACTTTTCCGATGAACCAAACGTCACTCATAATCCATTGCCTCCTCATCAAGCCAAACCAGTCAATATGATGGAAGAATACTGGCCGATGAAGAAAACAGTCAATGATATCATAACCCCTCTTAAGCATGTATATTCATGCCTTGTGAAAGAAGGGATTATCATAGGAAAGTCTTCTGGAAATAAAGAAGTCGAGCATGAGGAATGGTGCAACTTTCATAACAGTAAGAGTCATTCTATCCAAGAATGCCCAGAATTCCGTAAAAGTCTACAAAGTCTCATGGACTCATCCCAAATCATCGTTTTTATGTCAGATAAAGAGGATGACGTGAATGTGATAATTAAAGAACAAGAAGTCAATATCATGCCAAGGCCACTAGTCATTCCAATCTCAAAATCTGCTCTCAAGCCTTTAAGAATTCAAGTTCCAAAGCCATTCCCGTACAAATCAGACAAAACTGTTCCATGGAACTATGGCTATACTTCTAACATCACATCAACTCCGTTAGAAGTTGGGGGCATGACTAGAAGCGGTCGGTGTTATTCTCCCGAGCAAATGAACAAGCTCCAACAAGAGAAGAATGTTACGGATCCAGCAAATGGACCTATTAACACATCTAAAGAGCAAGAGATGCCTCGAGCAGTAACAGATGAACAAGCTACTGAGTTTCTCAAACTCATAAAGCAAAGTGAATACAGCATCGTGGAGCAGTTGAACCATCTGCCAGCAAAGATCTCCATACTTTCATTACTCTTAAGTTCTGATGCCCATCGAGAAGCTCTTCTCAAAGTCCTGAATAAGGCTTATGTTGAACAAGATATCTCCGTGAACAACTTTGACCACCTTGTCAACAACATCACGGCACAAAATCTCATCACATTCACTGACGATGAGATACCAGCAGAAGGAAGGGGTCACTCTAAGGCTCTACATATTTCGATTAAATACAAAGATCGGATTATGGCTAGAGTTCTGATCGACAATGGATCAGCTCTAAATGTAATGCCATTAGAAACTTTACATAAGATCGGTTTAGACCCATCACACCTCAACAACAGTCATATTGTTGTTCGAGCATTTGACGGAACAAAAAGAGACGTGGTTGGAGAAATAGAGCTACCAATTGGGATTGGTCCCTGTCTTTTCCATATCACATTCCAAGTCATGGACATTTCTCCATCTTATACTTGTCTACTGGGAAGACCATGGATCCATATGGCTGGAGCAATTCCTTCCTCATTACATCAAAAAATGAAATTCATCATTGAAGGAAAGATAATCACAGTCTTTGCTGAAGAAGACATTCTGCTATCTAGACCTGCGGATGCTCAATATGTTGAGGTCAATGAAAATATACCTGATTGCTCCTTCAGGTCTTTTGAGATTGTCAATGCTGCTTATGTCAGTGAATATGGAGAAGAACCCATTCTTAACATCTCTAAAACAAGTCGCATGGTCGCCAAACTCATGATAAAAGGAGGATACTCACCGGGGTTAGGTTTGGGACAAGATTTACAAGGAATCCCAGAGCCATTGAAAATATCCGCAAATGAAGGGAAATACGGCCTAGGCTTCACACCGACAAGACATGATAAAATGAAGGCAATAGCTGAAAAAAGAGAAAAGAGGATTGCACGATTAACAGGGCATCCTCTCCAGGAAAGAAATCTGGATATCCCTGAAATCACCGAAACGTTCGTGAGTGGTGGTCTCATTCCGAAAAATGACAATGAAGGCAAGCTGACTATCAACATCAACAAGTCTTTTGAAAGTCTTTCTATTCAGGCAATCATCAGCGATTCACCTGAAGAGGAGGAGCTCATTCAACCTTGTGGCCCACGGGATGTGCTGAACAATTGGGAGGCGATAGAACTGCCTGTTATAATCGAAAGCTTTCCAAAGTAATCTAATAGTAAAAACCTCCTAAAGAAAGGTTCAATCAATAGGGTGTAGTCTTTGTTTAAGTGAACCTTTTAGTTATTGCTTTTTATTCCAATAAAGTTGTGATTTATGCACATTGTAAATAAAGTACCAGTTTGCATCCATCTCATTCGTGCCATTTTTTTTTTTCTCTCTTCTCTTTCTTTTCTCTCTGGATAATGCAGACCCAAAACTCTCTTTGATGACAATGAAAGAATGAACTTTGATAATCCTGTAAACACTACCGACTCGGATGACGAAGATCTTCAAGTATCTCCTGAGCTATTAAAAATGATTGAGCGAGATGAAAAAGAAAGAGCAACAAGTCAAGAACCAACTGAGGTATTCAACCTGGGAGACAGTCAGGATGTAAAAGAAGTCAAGATTGGCACTTTATTCCCTCTTGAAGAAAAAGAAGAATTAGTCCATTTATTGAAAGAATATGTGGATGTATTCGCTTGGTCATACCAAGATATGCCTGGCTTAAGCTCAGACATAGTACTACACAAAATACCTTTGAAGCCTGGGGCGAAGCCTGTCAGACAGAAGTTACGAAGATTAAAGCCAGAGTTAATCTTAAGAGTAAAAGACGAGATTCGAAAGCTGTGGGATGCAGGATTTCTTGGGGTCGCTGAATATACAGAATGGGTGGTTAACATTGTCCCAGTCGAAAAGAAAGAAAGTGGGAAACTAAGAGTTTGTCAGGACTACCGGCCTTTGAACGAAGCCAGTCCTAAAGATAACTTCCCACTTCCTCATATTGATACACTGGTGGATAATACCGCAGGAAACTCCTACTTTTCCTTCATGGATGGTTTTTCTGGATACAATCAAATCAAACTTGATCCAGATGACATGATAAAAACTGCTTTTATTACCCTTTGGGGTACCTTCTACTATAAGGTGATGCCTTTCGGGTTAAAGAATGCTGGTGCTACATATCAAAGAGCCATGGTCACGTTGTTCCATGACATGATGCATAAAGAAATTGAAGTATATGTGGACGACATGATCGCCAAAAATTTCACTGCTGGGGGGCATCTAAAAGTGCTAAGAAAACTATTCGATAGACTTCGCAAATATCAATTGAAGTTGAATCCTGCCAAATGTACTTTTGGAGCCTCTTCAGGAAAGTTATTGGGTTTCATAGTCAGCAAGGACGGGATTCGAGTTGACCCGAGTAAAGTCAAAGCGATACAAGAAATGCAACCCCCGAAGACTCCAAAACAAGTAAGAAGTTTTCTGGGTAGAATCAACTTCATAGCAAGGTTCATATCACAATTGACGTCCAAGTGTGAACCGCTTTTCAAATCACTAAAGAAGAACAATCCGATTGAGTGGAATAACGAATGCCAAGAAGCATTCGAGAAAATCAAACGATATCTATCAAATCCACCAGTCTTGATACCACCTCGATCCGGAGAACCGTTGATTCTATATTTATCCATACAGGATTCTTCATTAGGATCCGTATTGGGTCAACGTGATGAGACAAGCAAGAAGGAGCATGCAATTTACTATTTGAGCAAAAAGTTTACCACATATGAAGCTAAATACTCAATAGTAGAAAAGTCCTGTTGTGCCCTTGCATGGGTAGCACATCGACTACGACACTACATGCTCAACAACACAACATTGCTGATTTCCAAGACTGATCCCATTAAGTACATTTTCGAGAAACCCGCTTTATCAGGCAGGATTGCAAAATGGCAAATGCTGTTATCTGAATACGACATACAGTATGTCACCCAAAAGGCCGTAAAAGGAAGTGTGATCGCTGAATATCTGGCTGATAGAGCATTGGAGGATTATGAGCCCATGAGAATGGACTTTCCTGATGGAGATATAATGACTATAGAACAGGAAGTCGATGAAGAAAATGAAACATGGAAAATGGCATTCGATGGAGCATCTAATGCTTTGGGACAAGGGATTGGAGCTATACTCATCTCTCCAAGCGGAAAACAGTTTCCCCTCACAGCAAAAATTACATTTCCTTGTACCAACAATATAGTAG
This sequence comes from Aquilaria yunnanensis, assembly GCA_039654915.1. NCBI lineage: Eukaryota > Viridiplantae > Streptophyta > Magnoliopsida > Malvales > Thymelaeaceae > Aquilaria > Aquilaria yunnanensis. The sequence continues at coordinate 91,685,161 of CM077596.1, read as the reverse complement.
AGTATGAAGCATGTGCTATGGGACTCCAAATGGCATTGGATTTGAAAGTGCGAGATCTCCGAGTCTATGGGGATTCCGCATTAGTCATATATCAAATCAATGGAGAATGGGAGACAAGAGATTCAAAATTAATCCCTTACCAAAAGCTTATACTAGACATGACTCGAAGATTTAACAGTATAAGTTTCCATCATCTTCCAAGGGAAGATAATCAAATCCCAGACGCTTTAGCTACTTTGGCTGCTATGTACAAGATAAGCGACCCTGAGCATACTCCTGTCTTCGAAATGAAAATAATAGATTCTCCAGCTTATTGCATGAGCATCGAAGAAGAATTGGATGGAAAGCCTTGGTATCATGATATCAAGAAATACCTCCAAGAACGAACATATCCACTAGAAGCATCAGAAAATGACAAGAAATTTCTACGAAGATTGTCAATGGGTTTTCTTTTAAACCTAGACATACTCTACAAGAAAACCCCAGACTCGATGCTACTTCGCTGTGTAGATACTCATGAAGCACGAAAGATTATGGAAGAAGTTCATTCTGGAATATGTGGAGCACACACTAGTGGTCATACCATGGCAAGACAAATAATGAGGGCTGGCTACTATTGGCTCACATTGGAAAGTGATTGTATTAATCACGTGAGAAAATGTCACAAATGTCAAATATATGCCAACAAGATCCAAGCTCCACCCACCCCTCTTAATGTAACAGCAATACCTTGGCCTTTTGCCATGTGGGGAATTGACGTCATTGGAGCCATTACCCCTAAAGCTTCCAATGGTCACAAATTCATCCTAGTGGCAATTGATTACTTCACTAAATGGGTAGAAGCTATGTCATATGCAAGTGTGACTCAAAAGGTGGTATGCCGGTTCATTAAGAAAGAAATCATTTGTCGTTATGGGCCGCCGGAATGTATCATCTCAGACAATGCCACGAACCTGAACAATGCAATGATGCAGACTTTGTGCCGGCAGTTCAAAATCAAACATCTCAATTCGGCACCTTATCGACCAATGATGAATGGTGCAGTAGAAGCGGCCAATAAAAATATCAAGAGAATTGTTGAAAAGATGATCGTCACTTACAAGGACTGGCATGAGATGTTACCTTTTGCACTACATGCTTATAGAACTTCTACCCGTACTTCTACTGGAGCAACACCTTTTTCTCTGGTATACGGTATGGAGGCTGTATTGCCCATCGAAGTTGAAATACCTTCATTAAGGGTACTAATGGATACTCAATTAAGAGAAGCAGAATGGGTCAAAGCTAGATACGAGCAATTAAACCTAATTGATGAAAGAAGAATGATAGCCCTCTGCCATGGGCAACTTTATCAAAGAAGGATGATTCGTTCTTACAACAAAAAGGTTCGCCCACGACAATTTCACGAGGGTGACATAGTGCTCAAGAAAATTTTACCCATGCAACATGATTCAAAAGGAAAATGGACACCAAATTATGACGGGCCATATGTCGTGAAGAAAGCATTTTCAGGAGGGGCACTAATTCTGACAGAAATGGATGGACGAGAATTACCGAAGCCAGTAAATTCGGATGCAGTAAAGAAATACTTTGCATAATGAAGAAATTTTCAAACAGAAGGGGAGAAGTGGATACAGGGTTACCAAAGTTTATTTGATCAAAGTTGTCAAAGAGAGCTTTCTTCTCTTACACTTTCATTATCTATCTGTACCCAAGATTTTCATATTACTCATAAATAAAAAGCCAATTTTCTTTAACTTACCTTAGATTCTCACGTTCAAAATGCTAAAGTCGCTTCTATCCAGTTCTTTTCCTTCAAATCTCACATTCTTACTAGCCTTAAGTGTGCAATAAATTATGACTTTTGAAGGAAGAATAGTAATAATTAAAACTTAAAAAAAACAAAGACCGTAGATTACTTTGATAAGCTTTATGAATTAAAACAGGTAAGATTGAGGTCCTGCTTTGCGAGCGGCACAGAACATAGGCTAACAAAGAAGAAGGAGTAACAAATCTTTGGGAGATAGCCTTGGTGGTAGCCTGAATGATCGCTTCAGAAGTCTTAACACGTCTATGTCAGCAAGAAAGAATCATACTCACGAATATCTCAACAGGGACAATTATCCAGAGAGGCATAAAGTACGAGGCGGACATTAAGGAAATTGAAGCCAAAATTTAAGAACAAATCAAGGAAAGAAGATTTTTGAAAAGAGTTAGGCTTTTGAGACAATGGACAAGAGCTGGAAAGCGAGACAATGAACAACAGCTGGAAAGCAAGACAATGAACAACAGCTGGAAAGTGAAACAATGGACAACAGTTGGAAAGCATAAAGAGATTCAACGATAGAAGGCAATTACAAAGAGGATCCAGTAAAGCAAAGATATAAAAAAATAATAAATCCATCAGTTACACATGCTCTGCATTCATGCATTTCACATCATGCATGCATGGCATACAGAACAAGGATCAAATGGGAAGCGTATCCACCGCACAGTCACAGCAGTATAAGCTGACGTCTCAGTGACATCCGTTTTTACCAATCTACCGCTGGATGCACAGCTGATATAGTGGACCCAGCCCCATCAGCAATTCAAGGATAAAGTAGACAATATTGTCAAAATCCTGGTAATCAATTCAATAATCGAGGCTACACCGGGATGGACAGAATTGACGCCAGCTTAGCAGTATCCAAGATAAGAAATAGCTATGGTCAAAGATAAGCGTGGATATCGAGAAATATTGTCGTCGAAAGCAGACAATGGATTCAATAATCAAGGACTGGATGAATGTCATGCCTGATGAGATATCAAAGATAAGAAATATCTATGATACTAAAATAAAGTAGGATCCACTTTTCCGGTTAAACGGCGGATACGGTACTCCGTGACTCTCAAGTCGGTTCTCTCAGTTGCCCATAATAACTGATTCCTTCACCCCTTCTTTCTTTTACTTCCTCCTAGAAAATGGATCCTACTTTTTCCGCCTTGCGAAAGTATTTCCCTTCTCTCCCAATGAACATCCTAAAAAAGATCTACCAAGTTCGCTGTGAACGATTAAGAGCTCTGATGCATAAAGGAATCCCTGAAGATGTGCGGTGGTTAATTGAAGCTAAGGTTCGTCTGGCAGGTGAAATCCCAGATGCATTTGTGTCTTACATGCCTGGTGTTGGCAAAAGTTCTTATACCAGAAAAAGAAGAGCGAAAAGATTACAAGTCTGCCATAAATGTGGTAGGTGGACTTGTAAGACTAGGTGTCGTTCTTTAGGAATGATCTCCAATAATCGAGAAGATAAAATACGGTTCATCAAGAATGGCTTGAGTAAGGACTCATTGGATGATATCCAATTGACTCTTGAGACGCATTCTTGTGGATCTGTGCAACGTGAAATTCTTGATTTATGGAGTATTTTTCATGAAAAACGAGACCGTTACAGTCCCGGGAATTTGACTTTAAACGACCCTGTTTGCCGGCTTGTAAGAAAGCTAGATGGGAAGCAGATCCTCGACTCATAGAAGCCGTTAATGCCGTTACTGGACGTAAAACCAGTGGAAGATGTAAGCCACAGTCACAATTACTGTACATACAGTTTGTTATATTTGGAAAAATTTGCATTTTCTTTTGACAGATGTACATGCTCCCCTAAGTGTAATCGACACGTTATCCCTTTTCATCACTATAAATGCGTGTTCTTCCTTCTGATTAAACAACAGATAAGATACCCCGTGACTTCTAAAGTCGATTATTCCAGTTTCCTGCAATAACTGATTCATTTCCCTCTTCTCTCAAATTCTTCTCTCATCAATGGATTCTACTCTTTCTGTACTGCGAAAATACTTTCCTTCCCTCCCACTAAAAGTCCTTAAAAAGATCTACCTTGCTAGATGTGAAAGAATCAGAGTTTTTACACGCAAAGGCATTCCCGATAATGTGCAGTGGATAATTGAAGCTAAGGTCCGTTTGGCGGGTGAAGTTCCAGATGCATTTATGCCCCGCATGCCCGGTTTAGGTAAAAGCCGTTATGCCAAAAGGCGAAGAGCAAAGAGACTAGGCGTGTGTTATAAATGTGGGCGATGAAATTGTAATACTAAATGTCGCTCTTTAGGATACATCTCCATAAATCGTGAAGATAAAAGAAAATTCATTAAGAATGGCCTGCGTAAGGAGTCTCTGAAAGATATCCGAGAGACTCTTGAAACGCATTCTTGTGGAAAGGTGCAAGGTGAAATTATCGGTTTATGGAGGACTTACCATAAAGAACGAAACCGTTACAGTCTTGGGAATGTGATTTTAAACGACCCCGTTTGTCAGTTTGTAAGAAAACTAGATGGGAAGCAAATCCCCGACTTATAGAAGGCATTGAAGCCATTACTGGACATGAATTAGTGGAAGATGAGAGCCACAGTCATGATTGCTGTACATATAAGCTGTCATTTGTCTTTTCTTTTGGCAATAATGTACTTACTTCCGTAAGTGTAATAAACGCATTATCCTTTCATCACTATAAATGCGTGTTCTTCCTTCTGGATACGGTACTCCATAACTCCCAAATTCAGTTATTTCCATTTCCTACAATCACTAATTTCTTTCTTTTTCTCTTAAATGCCTCATTCATCAATGGAGCCTTCTCTTTCCGCTCTACGAAAATATTTCCCTTCTTTCCCAATAAATGTTCTTAAAAAGGTTTATCAAGCTAGATGTGAACGATTCCGACTATTTATGCACAAAGGCATTCCTGATAATGTGCGATGGCTAATCGAAGCTAAAGTTCGTTCGGCTGGTGAAGTTCCAGATGCGTTCTTTCCCCGTATGCCCGGCTTTGGTAAAAGCGTTTATGCCAAAAAGAGAAGAGCAAAGAGGCTAGGCGTCTGTCACAATTGTGGATGGTGGATTTGCGGCAATAAATGTCGTTCTCCAGGAGTGATCACCAGAAATCGTAATGATAGAATAAAATTCATCAAGAATGGCTTGCGTAAGGAATCTCTGGAAGATATCCGAGAGGTTCTTGAAGCGCATTCTTGCGGAATAGTGCAATTTGAGGTTGTTGGATTATGGATAATTCTCCAAAAAGAACGAGAACGTTACAGTCTTGGGAATCTGACCCTAAACGACCCTGTTTGCCAGTTTGTGAAAAAGCTAGATGAGATGCAAATCACCGATTCATAGAAAGCATTGAAGCCGTTACTGGACGCAAAGCCAGTAGAAGATGGAACAAGGTCACGATTACTGTACGTGCTAGCTGTCGCTTTTGAAATTTTCCTCCCCTTTTGGTAATAATATATCCACTCCTGACATGAACCAAAGTCACGATTACTGTACGTGCTAGCTGTAGCTTTTGAAATTTTCCTCCTCTTTCAGCGATAATGTATCCACTCTTGACATAAGCCATAGTCACGATACTGTACATGCTAGCTGACGCTTTTGAAATTTTCCTCCCATAATGTACCCACTCCTGACATGAGCTATAATTATGACTACTGTATATACCTGCCACTTTTGAAATTTTCCTTCTCATCCGACAATCATGTACCTACTCCTGACATAAGCTACAGTCGCGACTACTGTACATGCTAGCAGCTATTTTGAAAATTTTCCTCCTCTTTTAACGATAGTGTACCCATACCGGACCAGAGTCATACCCGTGACTACTATGAATAGCTGGCAATAATGTATCCATTCTTGAAAAATAAAATTATTGCCTTATCTCTTCATCTCTATAAATATATCCTCTTTTCTCACAAGGGTAAGGATAGGAATGGAGAAAACCCCAACTCGTAAATCCCGAAGTATTTGTGTATTTTCTGGGGCTTTTCCTGGAAAAGATGAAGAGTATTTAAAAGCAGCCAACCATTTGGGTAGAGTATTAGCTGAGCGAAAAATACATTTAGTTTATGGAGGAGGTAGTGTCGGATTAATGGGAGGTGTAGCATCAGCAGCATCTCTAGGAGGAAGTCAAGTTCTGGGCATTATCCCTGGACCTCTGAAATTTATTTCTGGGGGCACGATTGGAGAAGAATTAGTGGTTAAAAATTTGCAAGAGCGTGTGTTCCAAATGCTTTTAAATGCTGATGCTTTTATCGCTCTACCAGGTGGTTTTGGCACATTGGGAGAAGTCTTTCAAATTGCTTCCATGGCCCAACTTAATTTGCATAAGAAACCCATTGGGCTTTTAAATGTTAACAATTTCTTTACAGGTCTGATAGCTTTTATGGATTATGCTATGCAGAAGAATTTCATATCAAGAGTAGCACGGCGAATCATAATATCCGCAACAACTGCTGAAGAATTGCTAGATAAAATACAAGCTTTTGTTCCTGAACCAGATCCAGCAATGATTCAGATAGACTGGACACGACAGTCTTTCCCGACCAGTTCACTCTCATAATGGTCCTCTACTCACCCTGTTGAAGTATTGTGGAAGAAGAAGTGATCCGATCCGTTTTGCTTGTCCTTTAGTTTTATTATCAGCATTTTCTTTCGTGTTTTAGTTTTTCTTTCAGGGAATTTCCTTTTTTTATCTTATAAGATAGTTTCATCCATGCTGATATTAAAACCATAGGACAATGCCTTTAGGTTGGAATGGCTGAGTAAAGAGTAATTTTTATTGCTCTTGAGACGCATCCTATTAGGTCTACCAGGCATAACATTTTGGGATAGTTAAGCTTCAACCTTATTTGGATGACATATCTCTTAAGCGAATCTATATTTACTAAAGAAAATATTAGATGAACCTTGGATATTGATTCCAAACATCCGTTCCCTTTACATAATTTGTTAGCGATATTGTCATCATCAAGATTCACTCATTTTATCGAAGTCTAAAATTTCGCACTCGCCTATTATGCAAATTCACACTTTCGAAGAAAATTATTCCAATTCTAATTGCTTTCATATAAATTTCGCTCGAGGTTCAAGGAGATTTCCTTAACCTCATTCCATCAATTTTCCTTCAAACGATAGGAGAGTTCCTATCGTCGAGGTTCTAAGGTAGGACCCTTAACCTCATTCAAACAATTTTCCTTCAAATGATAGGAGAGTTCCTATCGTCGAGGTTCTAAGGTAGGACCCTTAACCTCAAAACAATCAATTTTACTTCAAATGATAGGAGAGTTCCTATCGTCGAGGTTCTAAGGTAGGACCCTTAACCTCAAAATCATCAATTTTCCTTCAAACGATAGGAGAGTTCCTATCGTCGAGGTTCTAAGGTAGGACCCTTAACCTCAAAACAATCAATTTTACTTCAAACGATAGGAGAGTTCCTATCGTCGAGGTTTTAAGGTAGGACCCTTAACCTCAAAATCATCAATTTTCCTTCAAATGATAGGAGAGTTCCTATCGTTGAGGTTCTAAGGTAGGACCCTTAACCTCAAAACAATCAATTTTACTTCAAACGATAGGAGAGTTCCTATCGTCGAGGTTCTAAGGTAGGACCCTTAACCTCAAAATCATCAATTTTCCTTCAAATGATAGGAGAGTTCCTATCGTCGAGGTTCTAAGGTAGGACCCTTAACCTCAAAATCATCAATTTTCCTTCAAACGATAGGAGAGTTCCTATCGTCAAGGTTCTAAGGTAGGACCCTTAACCTCATTCAAACAATTTTCCTTCAAATGATAGGAGAGTTCCTATCGTCGAGGTTCTAAGGTAGGACCCTTAACCTCAAAACAATCAATTTTACTTCAAACGATAGGAGAGTTCCTATCGTCGAGGTTCTAAGGTAGGACCCTTAACCTCAAAATCATCAATTTTCCTTCAAATGATAGGAGAGTTCCTATCGTCGAGGTTCTAAGGTAGGACCCTTAACCTCAAAATCATCAATTTTCCTTCAAACGATAGGAGAGTTCCTATCGTCGAGGTTCTAAGGTAGGACCCTTAACCTCAAAATCATCAATTTTCCTTCAAACGATAGGAGAGTTCCTGTCGTCGAGGTTCTAAGGTAGGACCCTTAACCTCAAAATCATCAATTTTCCTTCAAACGATCAATTTTCCTTCAAACGATAGGAGAGTTCCTATCGTCGAGGTTCTAAGGTAGGACCCTTAACCTCAAAATCATCAATTTTCCTTCAAACGATAGGAGAGTTCCTGTCGTCGAGGTTCTAAGGTAGGACCCTTAACCTCAAAATCATCAATTTTCCTTCAAACGATAGGAGAGTTCCTGTCGTCGAGGTTCTAAGGTAGGACCCTTAACCTCAAAATCATCAATTTTCCTTCAAACGATAGGAGAGTTCCTGTCGTCGAGGTTCTAAGGTAGGACCCTTAACCTCAAAACAATCAATTTTCCTTCAAACGATAGGAGAGTTCCTATCATCGAGGTTCTAAGGTAGGGCCCTTAACCTCAAAATCATCAATTTTCCTTCAAACGATAGGAGAGTTCCTATCGTCGAGGTTCTAAGGTAGGACCCTTAACCTCAAAATCATCAATTTTTCTTCAAACGATAGGAGAGTTCCTATCGTTGAGGTTCTAAGGTAGGGCCCTTAACCTCAAAATCATCAATTTTCCTTCAAACGATAGGAGAGTTCCTATCGTCGAGGTTCTAAGGTAGGACCCTTAACCTCATTCAAACAATTTTCCTTCAAACGATAGGAGAGTTCCTGTCGTCGAGGTTCTAAGGTAGGACCCTTAACCTCAAAATCATCAATTTTCCTTCAAACGATAGGAGAGTTCCTATCGTCGAGGTTCTAAGGTAGGACCCTTAACCTCAAAATCATCAATTTTCCTTCAAACGATAGGAGAGTTCCTATCGTCGGGGTTCTAAGGTAGGACCCTTAACCTCAAAACAATCAATTTTACTTCAAACGATAGGAGAGTTCCTATCGTCGAGGTTCTAAGGTAGGACCCTTAACCTCAAAATCATCAATTGTCCTTCAAACGATAGGAGAGTTCTTATCGTCGAGGTTCTAAGGTAGGACCCTTAACCTCAAAATCATCAATTGTCCTTCAAACGATAGGAGAGTTCCTATCGTCGAGGTTCTAAGGTAGGGCCCTTAACCTCAAAATCATCAATTTTCCTTCAAACGATAGGAGAGTTCCTATCGTCGAGGTTCTAAGGTAGGACCCTTAACCTCAAAATCATCAATTTTTCTTCAAACGATAGGAGAGTTCCTATCGTCGAGGTTCTAAGGTAGGGCCCTTAACCTCAAAATCATCAATTTTCCTTCAAACGATAGGAGAGTTCCTATCGTCGAGGTTCTAAGGTAGGACCCTTAACCTCATTCAAACAATTTTCCTTCAAACGATAGGAGAGTTCCTGTCGTCGAGGTTCTAAGGTAGGACCCTTAACCTCAAAATCATCAATTTTCCTTCAAACGATAGGAGAGTTCCTATCGTCGAGGTTCTAAGGTAGGACCCTTAACCTCAAAATCATCAATTTTCCTTCAAACGATAGGAGAGTTCCTATCGTCGGGGTTCTAAGGTAGGACCCTTAACCTCAAAACAATCAATTTTACTTCAAACGATAGGAGAGTTCCTATCGTCGAGGTTCTAAGGTAGGACCCTTAACCTCAAAATCATCAATTGTCCTTCAAACGATAGGAGAGTTCTTATCGTCGAGGTTCTAAGGTAGGACCCTTAACCTCAAAATCATCAATTGTCCTTCAAACGATAGGAGAGTTCCTATCGTCGAGGTTCTAAGGTAGGACCCTTAACCTCAAAATCATCAATTTTACTTCAAACGATAGGAGAGTTCCTATCGTCGAGGTTCTAAGGTAGGACCCATAACCTCAAAATTATCAAATTTTCCCTTCAACGATAGGAGAGTTCTTATCGCAGAGGCTCTAAAAAAATTTTCCATAACCACATAGTTTAGGCGGCGAGAAGGTTCTCAATGGCTAGCTAAGACGGACGAAATTTGGTAACTACTTTGCATACATCATGTCCCATGAAGCATGCAAAGGGGGGCAGCTGTTGACACCCAATTTCGTCCGGCCCTTTTTTTAAAAATTAAAAAAAACTAATTAAAAAAATTATTATTATTATTATTATTATTATTATTGCTAAAAAATTTTAATTATGTTAATTAGTTTAAAATATATTTTTATTTTGAGAAGATTTGATTTAAAATAATATATGTGCGAATATGTATGTGTTTGGAATAAAAATAAAATTTCAGAAAAAAATGACAAAAAAATTAAAAGTTTGAGGTAAAAATGACAAAATTGAGAAGTTTCGGACAAAATTGACAAATTCTGAAAGTTTCAGGGGCTTTGGGTAATTTTTCACGTCAATTTTGGGCCTAAACGGACGTTTCTAGCCCAAATTGACAGAAAACGTTAAAATTGTCAAAATCAGAAGCTTCTGAGCTTATCCAGAGCTGGAGTAACGTAAAGGACTGAAACTGTCATTTTATCAATTTAAAAGATAAGTTTGATATTTTTTATTAATTTATCCGTCCACAGTTCAGCTAAGCTCCTTCTATAAATACCCCCCCAAATTCAGTGCTGAACATATAGAAAATCAGAGAAAAAAGTTCAGAGCTCCGTTTTAGAAAAAGAGAAAATAGAAGCCTTAGTCCTAGGCCCTCCTCCCTCTGCCAAAACAGTCCCAAAATTATTTTTTCTTACGTTTCGACTACCTTCTTCCTCCGTTTTCTCTTTCTTTCTTTTTCTGTCGCCGTCCTATCCCGCTGCCGCCGCCGTCTCGCCGTTGCTGTCGTTCCTACGCCGTCGCCATCGCCGCCGCGCCCAGCAGTCCTGCCGTCTCGCGCCGCCGCACCCAGCCGTCCTGCCGCCGTCGCCCCGCTCCCTCGCCGCCGTCGTCCCGGCCGCCGTTACCCTCGCCGCCGTCGCCCCGCGCCCTCGTCGCCGTCGCCCGGCCGCCCTGCGCCCTCGCCGCCTCCGCCTGCCCAGCCCCGTCACCCCCCCCTCCTCCCTCGCGTCGCCTCTGATTCTTTCTCCAGATTCAATTTTAATTTTTAAGGGTAAAACCTCCTTTCAGTCCTTCATCTTTTCAATTTCTTTCTATTAGGTCACTAACCTTTTTATTTTGTCTTTGCAGAAAATTAATTAACTAACTCATTTATTTTTTACTTGTTTATTTATTTGTTTATTATTGTTATTATTACTAACCTTTTTTTTTTTTTTTTGTTATTAGCAACTAACAACTAACTTGCTAATTTTTACTAACCTTTATTTTTATTGTTGTTAATAATTAATTAAATTGTCTAACTTTTATTTTTGTTGTAATTAATTAACTTAATTAAACTTGGCTAACTTTTATTTATTGTTGTTAATTAATTAACTTAATTAAACTTGGCTAACTTTTATTATTGTTATTAATTAATTAACTTAATTAAACTTGGCTAACTTTTATTTATTGTTGTTAATTAATTAACTTAATTAAACTTGGCTAACTTTTATTTATTGTTATTAATTAATTAACTTAATTAAACTTGGCTAACTTTTATTTATTGTTGTTAATTAATTAACTTAATTAAACTTGGCTAACTTTTATTTATTGTTGTTAATTAATTAACTTAATTAAACTTGGCTAACTTTTATTATTGTTGTTAATTAATTAACTTAATTAAACTTGGCTAACTTTTATTTATTGTTGTTAATTAATTAACTTAATTAATTTGGCTAACTTTTATTATTTTTGACTTAATTAACTTTCATTATTATTGTTAATAATTAATTTAATTAAATTTTGATAACATTTATTATTATTTTTTTCAAGTGGATGGCCAAAAAGCCCCACTTTATTAATTTTTCTTTATATAATTTAATTTATTTAATTCACCTTTTACCCATAAATAAAAAAACTAAAAGAAGATTCTTTTGTAATTAATTATTAAGGCTAATAAAAATTTAAAAGCCAATTATTTTTATTTTGGAATACATTTTTTATTATTTCTTTAAAGATAACAAAGTGAACTTTTTGTTAAAATTAATAAACAAACATGATTAAATCAATTCTTTTTAAATATTTTTTTAATAATGATACTTAAAATAAAAATTCAAGAAAAATCCAATTAAAATTAATAATTAATAAATAATTAAAATTTAACAAAAATTAAAAAATCCATGACCAAATGATCCGCCAGGATCCATGGCTTGAAAATATTTTTAAATAAAGTATATAAATAAACTTTTCTTTATTAAAAATAAAATTTTGGGACTAATATATTAATTATTTATTAAAATAATAAAATAATTTTATTTTAGTTTTCTTTATTAATAAAAAGAATAAAAAGAATAAAAATTTTGGGTTAATATTTTATTCAGTAATATTTTATTCCTTTTAAAAAATATAACTTTTTGTCTCCTTTATAAAAATTTTAGTCAAATAATTTCAAAAAAAATAAAAAAATAAAAATAAAAAAATTGAATTTTCTCTTAAATATTTTAGACTTATTAATTAGATATTTTCAGAGATATAAATTAAAAAAAAAAATCTTTCATTAAACAAAAAGAAAACAAAAAAAATATAAATATCAAAACTTTTGTTTTAAAATACATATAAATTTTTGGTTAAATAATCTTTTATTCCAAAACAAATTAAATAAATATCAAAACTTTTCTTCTTTTGTTTAAAATATACATATAAATTTTTAATTTTTTTTAATTAAACAATTACTTTTGGTTAATCTTTTATAAAAAAAATTTAGTTCATGGTATATTGGCTGGAAACTGTCTCGTGCCCGCTTTTGAGCTGCTTCACCTGGTGAAGAGGGTCTGGCTGAGTAACAACGCCCCGTACCATGATCAAAGTTTTTTTTTATTTTTAAACTCTTTAATTCCTTTAAATTAACTTCTTATTAAATAAAAATTAATAATTTTTTCAATTCTTTTATAAATTGAGTAATTCTTTAAATAATAAATATCCTTCATTAAACAAGAAAAATCAGATAAAAATAAAAGAAAGAAATAAAAGATAATAAAAGAAAGAAATAAAAGATAAAAAAAGAAAGAAATAAAAGAAAAGATAAGAAAAATAAAAGAAAAGATAAAGAAAGATAAAAGAAAAAAAAAGAAAAAAAAAAAAAAAAAGAAAGATAAGATAAAGATAAAGAAAGATAAAAGAAAGAAAATTAAAAAAAAAGAAAGTAAAAATAAATTAAAAAAAAGAAAAAGAAAGAAAGTTAAAAAAAAAAGATAAATTTTTAATTTGTATTAAAAATCATTCATGAACAAAATTATCATTTAAAAATTAATTTCATGATAATAAGAATTAAATAATTACGATAAATTAAATCAATTTCCATATCCGGATGATCCGGCAGGATCTACGGTTTGGAAAATATTAAACTTTTTTTTAAAAAAATAAATAAATTAAATAAAAAGATAAAAATCCATATTTTTACAATATGGATAAAATTGTTTAAAATTTCACCAAAATTCCGTGTCCAAATGACTCGGCAGAGTCCATGGTTCGGAATCAAAATCTTCCGTGTCCAAATGACTCGGCAGAGTCCATGGTTCGGAAGTATAAAATTGTACCCGAATTAATTACCAAAATCCACATTTTTGACTAATTCAGTTAAAATATCTAAATTAACTGAAAATTTTTAAAAGCAAAGTAAAACAAAATTAAAATCAACTAAGGTGCCAATTTTGGGCGCTATAACAATATTGTTTTAGCGTAACCGTACTCCCGATTCCCGAACTCTCGCAGACCAATTTTAAGGTGACCAATCGACCTAAGTAAACCGATTGGTGGCGACTCCAGAAAACCCGACGTTGCCACAGTTTGACATTGTAAATTCATCATTTTACCAACAGTTAACATTGTTAGTGAACAAATTGAGATAAATATACAGCAGTTGAGAACTTAGAGACATATTTATAACAAAAAGTAAACATTTTAAATAATTATTTAAATTTTTTTATAAAAGTTAATTTTATAAATAATTATTTAAATAATTCTTTTCTCTTAGTTTTTGGCTATTCTTAGTCTTACATCCGCTTAACCCCCAAGCTTAAAAAGCTGGGTCCACCACTGCCAAGAAATGCAGTATAATATATTTCCATTGGATTCAATTTAAACAAGCATGAGCCACAGACTAGCTAGCGTGGGACGACTCCAATCGGTGTAGCTATCACCGGATCGAATTCGATTCTCAATGTTTCGATTTGATTTCGAAGAGACCTGCTGGGATATCGGTTCGTGGGCGGGGGACCCAAAATGGAAACGGACTTAAGGCAATGCGCATAAATTTATAAGACATGAAGGCAGACATGGATGAAGACAGTTAGCCTTGGCAACACATTACCCAGGCCATTTTGCCCTCCCCACTTGGTATACCCTACCCTACGATCTTACATTAGATTCCTCTCCCATGTCCCAACACTAATAATCCTTATTTTTCGTACGTTTTCTTTTCCACTTGCTTGTAGATTGTTGTTTTCGTATCCTTTTATTGTAATTAAAAGAGGTTATTTACCACACAAAAAAAAAATAAAAGAAAGGAAAATTCTATGCACCATCTTACACAGTTTCTTTATATATATAAAGAAGCACATGTTGGAAAAAGTGAGGAGGTTGGGATTTGAACATGAATTTTCCCTATATTCCTCCAAATTCTTACTACTAGGACAAAGGTTTGGAATTTTAAAAATTATAAATCACTTATATGAGTTAGGATTTGAAACCTACCCCTTATAAAAACTTGTGTGTGATTAGCGGACAATTTGAATTGAGTTACCATGGTGAATTAGGTATTACATTAATTTGAATTAAATTATCCTAGTGATATTGAAAACTAATGCCACCGTATGTAAACTTCTATTATATATTTTTCTTCTAGTCTTTTGCTTACTTTTAATCAATTTTTTTAATTATAATTTTTTTTGCTTACTATTTAATCGAACCCACTTGGAGGCCGGAAACTTCCAAGTCTTTTCCACTCTTTCTGTGGCTGCGGAGAATTATTATTATTATTATTATTTTCATGCTATAAAACATCTACAAATTTATAGGATAGAATCTGCCTTATTTCTTGAAACCTTGAGAATTTCAAGCCACATGTTTATTTTGCTGTCCGCACCTTTTTGCCATCATGCCGGCTTGGCGAAGACAATTGTAATTGCTTTAAGTGTATGATTTGTTGGAACTTCGATGAGTCGCCAAAGTAGTAGGGCAAAGCTTTTGGCTTGCTAGAATAGAATAAAGTCTACTTGGTTTTCTCTGAAATCTTTTTGGTTGTCTTTTAACCTGTCCCAAAACGCATGTTCAGTTTGCTTGTTTCCGCAGGATTTAATGCTTCTTTATTGACCTAAATTTGAAATATTTGTTTACATTTTTATAATTGTTGATCAAAATATATACCTCTATTTTCCAAGCTTCTGTTTGATTTGTTTACAAATGAAAGAGAGATTATGCAGTTAAAATTAGGGTTGGAAAGGGTCCAAGTGCCTAATAATTGAAAAAAAATATCCACCAAATCAACAGATAACAAGAAGACAAAATCGACTAAGGTTTTTTGCATCAATTGTGTTAGTGCCTTTATGTTCATTTTTAAGGGACGGGAACGGGATTGGGACACCTATTAATTTGTTTAATCCAGAGAGAGGTATTCGAAATTCCAATAGACTCCATTATTGTATTTACAGGCCCACCCTCTCCACAAATGGACTGGCCCACTTCCTGTCTCTTTAGTGGCTCTTATGGGCTTCATTCAATCACCCTTTTAATCGTTCTGCATGAATTAGAGAATTTTCTTAATTTTCATAATACTCATATTCTTTATCACCGGTCGTTTCTCGTAAGGCATTTTCAACAATTTTGGTTGGGTATTTCCTGTTTCGTGGGTTAGCATTTATAGAAGTCGATGACTTTATCTCACTTGCTCAATTGAGTTGGTCAACGAACACAGGTCGAAATCTGGAATTTGATTTTGGTCTCCAATATTCTTTCACATAATATCACCAGATACTGGTTCAAGTATCTTTCATTTTCTGACGATGTTGACTCTACTTCTTTCTTTTGTACTACAAGGTGTCTCATTATTCTATACCTTATAAAGTATAAGATGTTAATGCGTGCAAAAAAATTAAAATCTCTCCAAAACTCAATACTCGCTCACTTGCCTTTCTATTAGAAAACTTTTATTCCAACGGTAAAGCCTTTAATCGTGAATTCTAAACAATCTAAGTTTTGATTTATTTAAAAACATACATATTTAGTGCGTAAAAAAATTTATCATAATCCGAAAGCAAATTATTTACCTTTTTCTTTTGTATTTATTTGTTCTCCGCTTCAATATGGAGGGAAAATTGACTTTGGCCTTCTTTCACTCCCCATAAGATCGCCAATGCCTCCAAATACAACAACAAATATACGTATACGTATTAACAAGCATCTAAAAACCAAATATCATCAAATAACAAATTAACAGCTATGATAAAATCAATGCTTGCACTATGGTGAAATTTGAACTTAAGAACTTTTGTCCGGTTTAGGTTTTAATATACGTTTTATTTTACTCTGTCATCTCTCCCTACCTATTCTCTTATTCAGAAATTTTATAAGAAAATGGTACAACATATATATACTATAAGACAAATTATAGTTATGCCTAAACTCTTAATTACCTCTCTCTCAATTTTAAAAATCTACAATTACCTCTGCTTTTTAAGTAATAATTTTCTAACGTTGTATGTTAGGCATCCATTGGAGCCAAGAGCACTAGTCCGATACAGTAAAAGTAAGGAAAATGGCCTTTTTTTTGCCTTTAAAACGAATAAATTCCCAAGTTAGTTGGGCAAAAAAGTTCGACAGACATAATAAGAAGATGCAAGCAAAATCAGGCTTCTTGTCGTTCTAATTGCTTTATTACCTTCACTTGTGAATCCTTTGCCAACTAAAGCCCCGCTTGGTCGGTCAACACATTTCTTTTCACACAATTGACTTAGGGCTAACCATACTATATATTTTGTTGGTCCTAATTTCTTTGAGCCAATTTTTCAATGAGAATGTCTCCAAAATAATAAATCACTTTTCTAAATTAGTGGTAATTTTTTTAAAAGAAATAACAATATTCAGAAGAATAATTTTCTATTTTGTCCATAAAGATTGATGTATGAAAGGTAATGATTACTTTTTAGAGGGTAAAATTTAGAAAGGTGTTAAAAATTAAAAAATTATCTAAAACTATGGACGGGGAGTATATTTTTCAAAGATGATGGGAAGTGTTTGCCTATTGATCACAGTTTAAGGGAAAGTACTAAGCCTATAGTACTATAAACTCGAACTACCAACACTTCATAAACACACTCACTAATTGCAAAATAAAGTGTTTGTTTAGCATTAACGTTAGTAATAATTAAGTATTAGATTTTTCAAAAACTATCTAAAAATAATTTTTAATTTTTAATTTTAGTGGTTTAATTTCTACCGTAAATAAATAATCTGAAACTATAACATTAAACACAAAATTATTTCCAAACAGATCAAAGTAAATTATCTCTTGCACAGGTCTAAACTTGATAAATATGCCAATCAGGGTAAGACGATGGTATTCATGCCAAATCGATTTAAAACGGGAGGCTTTATTTGCCTCTCTGTGAAAAATTGCCATATATTAGTTATTTAAGCGAAAGTTGGAAAAAAAATGAAGGAAAAAAAAGAAGTTGATAAAAAAAAAAAAGAACATTAGAAGCAGTAGTTATTTTTTAAGGAAAAAAAACGAAGAACATATGATGAAGATCAACCAACAATCTTGGAAGCCAATTAACCATTGGTGAGGAGTGACGTAATTATAGTCCACTTATTAAGATTCCAAGTAATTAATTATGTCTTTTTAGAGTTAGTTAGCGAAACGCTAAATTCAGATTTGTTAGTTTGCTTCGGGTAGGTGCAAAATCCAATTGTTGAGATTGTACATGTTAACAGCTTACAACTGCTAGGATCTAACTGGTCGAACAAGAACACCTAGCTTTGTTGTTGGGTTCGTCAACCAATACATTTTTGTATATTTTGCGTGGACCATTCGGTAGTGATAATTATACCCTTACTTTTACTAATTTAAAATTTTGATAATTATAAGCGAATCAAGATTATTCTTATTAAAATAAACATAAACAAATAATTATATTGTGACTGTAGTAATATTTATTTTGAACCATAAAAATTTAAAAATCATGACATTCTAAACTAATTTATGTATGTATAAATATTTTTCTTGAAAATCATATTGTAACATACAATAAACTCGATATATCCATCTGAGCCATCCATCTCTATGAGACCTATTTAGATCTCACTAAAATGAATGCTATAAATTATTCTCTCCGTTCCAAAAGTTTTAATATATTTAACTTTTTATTGTATTTTGATTTAATTTTATTCATATTATTGTTTGTTAAAAAAAATTAAAAAAAAAATTTAGAAATTACATACCTTAAATTATCATTCATATACAAAGATTTTTTATTTATATATTAAAATGTTAAAAATAAAAAATCCTAAATTAATTTTTAAAAACAAATAAAATAAAACTTTTGGGGCAGATGTAGTAGTCAGTTATGCCTATTGTTTGTTATGTAATTATAATCCTATTTGCTTTTACTAAATACACAAAAATAACTTTTATATTTATATAAACATATAAATTCTGGTTGAGTTAGGCGGGTCAAGCACCTGCCGCCGTTACAAGCTCCGCCCCTAATGCTACCAAAGTCATTAGTCCAATCAAAATTTTTTTGACGGTCACAAACATTTATATAAGTATAAGGGTGGGAGGTATGACATAGTTAAGAAAAGTGGGAATATAGTAGGAGATACATTATAGTTAAAAAAAAATAAAGAAATGCCTTCTTTTCTAGATATTAAAAAGTTACCGTACCAACATAACTAATATTTTATGAGACGTTTAGAGGAATAAGGTTCAAACCTCTAACATACACATCTTAAATCTCAATTACTTGAGTTTAGATTTCAGGACAATTCAATCAAATCTTGCAATACATATGATGTCCCTGTTTACGTACAACTGGGAATAACTTCTGATGGCGTATAACAAAAGGTATGAGAAATGATGTGCCCACATATCAAACGCATGTGCGTAACATTATATTAACTAAAGTATTCGGAAATAAGAATGATATTGACGTTATGAACAGTAATCGTCCACTACAGTATAGCTTTTTTGGTTGAGGCCCAGTCTGAGAAAGTGTTCATAACAAAAAAATGGTACAATTACGTAATAGGTCCTCTGTTTGTATGGTTTTTGCTCACAAAACAAGCTGTCAAATCTGTTTAGCCTAATTGTAACTGTTCTACGCTCCTGCAAATCTAACAGTTCAAAACTCGCATGTCTGGCTTATTCATGAAAAAATAAAGGATAAATTTTCAGGAAACCCTCCTATGGTTGTCTAAAAATTACATTGACTCGCCTAAAGACCTATTTCATTTAATTACACTGCCATCCTTGAGGTTTATGCGGACAAGTGACAATAGTTACACTTGTCTCTTTCCTTCTTATATATTCAAATAACTACATTTCCAAATTACTCCATTTATCCACATTAAAAAATAGGTTTCAAAAGCTCGAGGCAGACAGTGTAAGTTTCAGCAAACACCAAGGGATTTCTGCAGTTTGCGCGAAAACAAAAAAGTAAAGAATAACAGCTTTTCTGTCTGTCCCCAAGCCGGTCAATTGGGTCCTCCAAATTTGAAAGGTTTCAATTAATTATCAATTGGGTCCTCCAAATTTGAAAGGTTTCAATTAATTATCTTATCATATGTATGTTGCAATCTTAATTCTTTTCATAAAGATCTAGTTATGATAGGACTTAACACCCCTTTTACAAGGAATAGACACATACGGCCTTGTTCAAAAATTTATGTAAAAGTAACCCACGGTTCCACTAATTGATTTAAGGGATAATTATAATTTATCCTATGAGGTTTAAGTAAAATTATATTTTGTCTCTGCTTTTTTAATATAGTTCAATAGTAACTTCTTAAATCTTAATTTAGATATTATGGTAGTCATCTTCTAGTAATTTCAACCTATATAGTATTTTTTTTATAATTAATGGACATTTTAAATTATCAGTTTTTTCTTTATGTATTTCTTTCAGGTTTTAGAACAATATTTTTAAATGTCAATTAATTATAAAAAAAAAGTACTATACAAATTGAAATTACTTGAAGATGACAAGCGTATAGTCTAAATTAATATTTCAAAAGTTATTATTGGACTATATTAAAAATGCAGGGGGTAGTGTATAATTTTTAAACCTTAAGAGGTAATGCTTAATTTCACCTAAACCTCAAGAAGTAAATTATAATTAATTTTTAATTTAATAATACAACAATTGGATCTTCCTCTTAAAAAATACAACAACTCTGAGGGTCTAATTGAGGCCTAACGCGTTTCATATTAGTTCCAAACAGATGTCCTTCTTTTACTTTTCTTTTTAGTTCTATTATTAGAAGAAAAAAAAAACCTACATCAAGAAAAGCTTGAATTGCAAGTCGGTATCTTGTTGGATTTAGCGTGTAGAGATGATCCATATATGAGCTTTGGGTATGATCAACAGTGGGGAAACCAATTAATCTACATTATTGGGCTGGAAGCTTTTGTGATTGAAAACAAATAAGGGGAATTTCTTTTCTTGTTAAACTAAAGAATAACAAATTGCCTCCCAGTTTAGCCCGATTGGTTGGGACATTGGGTCACCTTATGTCCCTCTCGGATTCAAGGTGCACCATCTTCCTTTTTTTCTTTTACTAAAATACTCATAAATTATTATTTATAATGCTTCCGGATATTAGGAAAGAAAGAAGATTTGATATTTGTTGAGATATGCTATTGAGACCTATTCTCTTGCAGACGAGAGTGAATGATGGCTCGAATGAGACAGGGGGGGCCCGGAGGGTTAAATGATTCTACTCATCCTGCAGCAATTGTATTAAAGGAGAAGGGAGAGGTGTAAATTTGTCATTAATGTTGGCCTTTTTTGTCAAAGATAATTTTTTTTTGTTGTTGCAGATTTGCTAATGATCATTGATGTTATCTGTTGGGAATAATTTTACCATCAGCCATTAAAATTACTGGTGTGAGAAGAGAAAAGTTAAGGAAAGAAAGGTAATTACGGTGAGGGTTTAATAAGTTAACAAGGGAATAGTAAAGGTGGATTTAAGATTAATGCAAGATGTGCCTCACAAATCTTGACCAATGATCATAATGGGCTAGGCTTTTGGTGCATGTGTCAGGGAGCTTAATCCATATAAGAGGAATTCTATATGAAACTGGATGTATTGTGTTTGTATGTATATGTATAGAGCATAATGGTGACTTTGATTTGTTTAATACAAAATTATTTATAGCACATTAAAGTATTATGCCTGTGATAACTCAGTACACTAGGATTAGCCCTTATTTTAGGGTTCAAGCAAGATACGTGTTGTTGATTGGTTCACAAGGCCGGGTCGAGAGGAGGGAGAGGCCCAGAAATTAATGACCCATATATTCACATTTTAGATTTGGGCTGAGCTGACAGATGACCCTGGGCCAGGCTAGGCTCGGAAAAGCTCAATGCAATTAGAAATTTAAATTTAAAATAAAATAACAAAACTTTCGTTAGATTGCACATTTATTTTTGAAAAGGAAAAACAATCAGTAAAGGAAGACATGCCCGGTAATGAGCCCATATACAAAGTGGGATGGGTTGGGTTGGGTTTGACAAGAACTTGCCTGGTCTGACCAGAACTGGGCCTCATTGGGCCATACCCCGTTCCCATCTCTATTTCAGGCCTCCGTGATACAAAAATAAAATGGCATGAAACCCTTTCACCCCCTAAACTTTGCTAACTTAGGCCTTGTAGCCATTGAGATTTGAATTGGGTTCACTTACCCCTCAAACTTTGGAAATTTGTATCTTTTACCGCTTTAACCCATTTAAATGACTTTGTAAGTTAAATGGTGGCTGAAATGAAAGATAAAGGGATAACTAGCTATTTGACTTAGACTTTTACATTATTTCAATTATCTACTTACCTTTTCTTGATTCAAATAATTAAGGGAACCATCAACCCTGTATAATCTACACGATCTAACCTACATTTCTATATTGAAATATAATTCATTTAATTCTTGCACACAAGTCATTTACAGAACTAGAAGTTTATATGGGAAAAATGACTAGTTAATCATTGATCTTTAATAGGCGAGTAAACCTGAGTTAAAGTTCAAGGATAAAAGTTTCAAGTTGGCAAAGTTTAAGGGGCTAAAGGGGTTTTTGGCCAAAATAAAAGTGCGTGTGTAAGAATATGGCAAATTTTAGTATTAAAATTTTGCTTTTTTTTTTATTTCAGTCCTAAAGGTTTTCACTTTCTAAATGATCTAAAACATTGCAAATGCAAATAGAAAGCACTAAAAGTTTTTACTTTTCTAAGTAAGTCATATAACTCTACAGATACCTAAATAATTATCTTATAACTGCTTACTTTTCTAACATTAAAATGTTTTGAAATTTTAATTTAAACTTGATCTCCTATCGGGCTTTAACCCACTAAACATATGGGTCTCATATGAGGAGCCCATTGGAAAGCAAGCTAATAGGTTGATCGCCAAAAGATTGATTTGAGAACACATCTAGAAGATATCCAAAAAATCACGGGGACGATCACGTAATAGGGGAGCTTTCCCCATGATCACCACAACCTAGACTCTATAAGAAGCATCCTTAATTTGTAGAGTGCGAGATACGCTCTCTTGACTATCTTACAACTTTTACTAAGCTAGACATTTCTCTCAAGTCTTTACTAACTTATGTATCAGAAGGTCTCCCCTTGACATACAACTCTAGGCCCCTTAGCTTCGTCTTTAATTTCAGTTGTAGTCATCTCTAAAGGTCTCGGATATCCTACCAAGTGCTTTGGATATAAAAAGTAAGATACCACATATAGTTATGATTTCACACATATTCTCAAAAGCTTAAGTTAATAGGACAAAATACCACTATTGTATATATTATATATATGTATCCTACTTTGGACAAAACTTTCAACCATACGAGACAAGTCTCTTATACATATCCTCAACAATCCCTCCCTCCTTCAACAAATGACTCCATTACACATAGTCACAACATTGCTCCTTGAGCGGAAGCCTTAATGCATCAAGAGCATACTCAACTACAAGCACACATGCACATATCTAGAGCAAACACTCTCCACATCCTGCCATCATGAGAGTTATAAACACTCTTGCACTTGCCAATCATGTGGGTCAAAGGTCAGAAAGGGCTAGGATTTGAAACTTTTTGTGATTCTCATATTTTGTAATTGTGTGAAGGTAAGATAATGAGGTTATCAATAGTGTATACAAGATCCATAGGACAATATGAGCACTAAAGGTGTATATCTACCATAATATTTATATTTTATTCAAGTGGATTTCTCTTATTTGTAGATTTAGGTTAGTTAAGGGCTAAACCAAGCTAAATTTGTATATGCTTGCTAGATTATGTTTGTTATTTCACTGTGCGTGATGAGTGTTTGGAAAATTTTTTCCTTACAAGTGGTATCATAGCCAATGTTTCAACTAAGAACAACACTAATGTGCAAGTTACAGACTCGTTTGACAATATAAAGTGTTGCCTAAACCCTCATATATTGTTTTTTCACAACAATTAATTTTTTTCTCATACTCAAAACCTTAATATAACAAGCCCTTTAATAGGCCACTCACAAACCTAAATCACATCATAATAGGAAAACTAAATTATAAACAAATACCCAAACTCAATCCTAAAATAAATTGGATTGCCAACAACTTCAAATCCTTTTCTTCTTTGAATTTAAGTCAATAACCCCAACAATCTTCATCTTAACTCAAATTCACCAAAGCACAAACATAAAGACGAATATAAACATCACATAACGAACACCAAACACAACAAAAAGTGTGAACATCTATGAGTATCACTATGAACATCAGCTCCACCATATCACAAACACACCATAGCTTCACTATGTCAAGAGTTTTGAACTAAGGAGATCCATTAAGTGATATATCATATATAGTCATGGCTTTATATATGTTCCCAAAAGCTTAAGATAGTGGGATGAGACTATCACCATATATATGTATATCACTTTAGACAACTTTCAGCATATGAGACAAGTCACTTGCGCACATCTTCAACAACATAAAACCTAAAGCTTCCATTACTAGGGTGTTTGTTTTCCACATATATTCTGTTGTTTATGGTAAACAAAGATATAGACTAGAAGGGACTTGTATTCCCTTTAAATAGCGTTCTAATGAACAACTTTTTACTCTAATGAAAGTTTTAAAAATAGTAGAAGATACAAATAACAAAAAATTATAAAATATTCAGGGGTTGATAACGTCTTCCTTGTCTATTTTTATTTTTAGTTTTCAAGAGAAAATTTGTTTAGTAATTATTTCTGCTTTTTGGTTTTGAAAACTTTTTTACAAATAATTCTTTATTCCAATTAAGAGTAAGTCAAATGACACCTTACAAACCAATGACGGGATAAGATTTTAAAGAACAACAAGAATATAAAAAAGCTACTCGTTCTTACGAAACTGAATAAAATGAACAGAGTTAAATTAAGTTAAACCTTCTATATAAATCAGAATAAATCTGGAGTAGAGAGCCTACCAATAAAACAATCTAGGCCAAAATGACAATAATTAAATTGTGTTATAACCTACTGTTTTTGAAACTAGAAGTAAAATTTTAGAATAAAAAGTAAGAAGTATGAAAATCTTGTTTTTTAACGTTTTCTAAAACAGATTCAGGACTGAGAAATATATTGCTTCTATTAGATTTCTACTGTAAAATTTTAATAAAAACACATTATTTCAATTTTTGGAAACATGGAGATAAAACAGGAAGAAAACTTTTAAAAACAGAAAAACGTCAAGTTTACCGGACGAGCCAATTTTGACTGTTACATGGGACAATTTTAATTTTAATATGTTATATATCACAGTTAGAAAAACCCAAATTATAAATTCCAATTTTCAATTTTTAACGGTTTCATGATAAAATTTCACTTTATGAGAGATGGGTGCATCACATGCGTGTAAGTACGTTTGTTCACCTTTGCGGGTTTCAGCTGTTTATGGAACAAATGAGTATTGATCTTTTTAACAAAGATTTTCATCTTCGCTCCAATTCAACTTCTAAAACTTCATTGAATCTTGACATTTCTTTTCAAAGGGACCAAATTTCTTTGATCCACACAATTACAGGCACATTTACTCTATGAAATGTATGAATAATGCTTTGTTTGACAAAGTAATGGCTTCTCTGTGTCCCCAACTTATATTTGCTTTAGTTCTGGTATATTTCCCCCTAATCTGTTCTCTACTGAGCCTTAGAGAGCCATCGCTGTATCAGCTTCACAGATTTCGGATTCTAAACTTGAACTGCTCCAAATTATATATAAAGGTGGTAGAGATTGCTGTAGACTGTGTGTATGTACCAAAGAAAAATTCACCTGGGACTTGTCTGGTTGCTTCAATTGCAGATAGCCTCAACTGAGAGTTTCTTGGGTCTGTATGGACATGGATCCCCTCCGAAAACTTCAGTAGCCACGGTCACTGCACATGACTTCTTCCCAATGCATTTCTGAAAAAGATCTTCTTTCTTTTAGTGTTGTGATCACAGGAACAATGGCAACTAATGATCAAAACAACTTTGAGATGTTGGTGTTTATGCATACCTTCTGAAAGGCATCATAAGACTTATGCGCGTGACAGCTTCCCTCCCGGTAACTTCCACAAGTTCCCTCTGGAATTCCATAGCTAGCAAACTTTATTTGGGTGATTTTCTGTTCTGGAAGGCACCCCAAATGAGCCTTGGGTTTGCTACTTTTATCTAAACCTGAGGCACGCCCATTCTTCAAAGTTGGTTGCCCTTCAAAGATATCAGCACAAACACGTCCTATGGTTCGCTTCACCAACAAGGCACCGGTTGGATCACCACCCCATTCTTCAAACACAACCAGGAAGTTTCCAGTTGGAGTTAACCATGACCGTGGAACATGATACCTGAAACCGGTGAAGTTTTATACTGTATCCATCGCTCTATTAATCAATGCTAACTGATACAAGAAGACTGCTCACCATTTCTGCGAAGGCTCTCCACAGTTGGTGCGGCATTTCTTATCGGTGTAAGTTCCCGCATAATTGCAAGCACTGCAACTGCCGTGAGCTATATAAGCAGGCCAGTGGCGCCCAATGCTCTGGCCGTTTATCCATACTTGACCTTTCCCCATGCTACTCATATCTAGAGCTAATGGTTCATTTCCTTCGGGTGCATCAAAAGTTGTCTGTGAACAACAAAATATAGTTAAAATTTGTTGATCTTCTTATAAAACTGAAGTTATTGGCTGAGAAGTCAGTTCTTGCCTTGTACCAACTAAGAGGTTGTTTCTGTGCCAGTTGTGATCCTTCTAACCATTCCACTGAAGAGCTTCCACTTACTGTATGAAGATTCAAAGACTCACCTTTCAGACCAACCTGCACATGATCATACCATAATAACAATATTAGCAAATGCAGGGGTTACTACATTCGGGGGTGGTGGCACTGGCAGGAAAGAAAAGACCTTATAAGACCATTTCTGCTTAGAAAGATCTCGTGTCCCTTCGTTGAGGCCCTTCAATGTTACTACTGGTCCTAGGACTCCAACATTCCATGTCTCGAAATGCAAGCCAACATTCTGAAATAGGATAAAGGAAAATGAATACTACAAAGTCACCCTTGATTACATCAAAGTATAGAAATGCAAACAGCAAGAAAGTGAGAGAACTAACTGCAAGGCCCATGGCGATACTTAGTAAAGAAATCTTGTTAATGCCAGCTCTTAGCCTGACATTGTTGTTAAATGTTAGTTTTGGATTTTCCAATCCCCCATATACGGTCCCTGTAATAAGAACAGAAGTGAAAGTAGTTTGCTAAGATTGCATGCACAAATAGGTTCGATTCGTGTCTGAAATCTTTCCATGATTGAAGCTATGGATGTACCTGATAGTTGACCATTAATGAAAACATGCAAAGCATGACCAGCAGACCAAATTGTCAGAAGAGGATCCAGTCCACTCTTCAAAAATTCTTCATCTGGATCTATGTTTACACTAAGAAAGCAACGGGCTTATTGAAACCAAACTCGGACGATGTTACCTTAATAAGATTAACAGTTGTTGCTACTTGCTAACAGATGACTTGAATAGTACAATATAAGTTGGGATTACTCACTCAGTCATATACCACAAATAGTCTGTAGAATCTCTTGTGACATTTAATTGTTCCCATAACCCTTCATTTGCAAGGGTGTCAGGATCATCAGCAGAGGGGCTCTCTTCATTGTATGACTGCCAAGAAAACGCAGTGTTTACAGGTATCATCTTTTTCAGTGAACTTTGAGCACCAATCTGAGAAGTAAATAGAACAAGAAAACAAAAGGATCAGATTTAAGATGCTGGAGATATTCTAATAGGAACAACACTTGATATTTTTACGTTGGATTCAAGTTATAGAGCAGGTTATGGTAACGATTATGAGCTTATACGTAGCTGGAAGAGTAAAAAAATTTTCTCCCAACTTACCCTTGCAGTGTTGAAGACAACAGTACTGCAGTCTGGAAGAATGCTGATGGACCAATGTGGTATGTCATACTGCATATTTCGAAACATTACTTTTGCAGAGGACTTGGCATCATAATTCGCGAGAAATGCAGCGCAAGAGGATTCCGACTCAAACACATGAACCTAGATGGATTCCATGATTAAAACAAGAGTGAGAAGACCTTCATGGAAATGTATGCTAACAAAAGTTGGACTCAAAGCCTTACCTCCTGATTGTTTCCAAGCTTTGTCACAGTAGGATCTACAGAAATTAGAGATGGTTCACATAACTTGATGGCTTTATGCAAATCTCTTAGATGACCCCATTTAGGTTCCCTCGGTAACCCTGCAATAATATCAAAAGGGCTACTTACTTCAGCATCAAGTATAGTCAATTCTTAAGCTGGCTATTTACTTGCTACGCAAGAATCAGGAGGACCAACTTTGACAAAGAAAGTAAACATGTAAAAAGACACATACCAAATTCATCAAGAGGGGCATCGTAGTCATAGCTAGTTGCAATGAAAGGGCCACCAGCGGTCCTACCAAAATTAGTTCCTCCATGGTACTGAAACAGACAAGCGAATACAGAAAAACGTTACATCATTGAAAACATATGAACAGATTAATTTAAACCTCACAAAGAATTAGAGGATATTATTAGCTTACCATGTAGTAGTTGACAAATGAACCGCCATTCTGTATGAATCTTGCAACTGAGAATGCCAAGTCTTCCGGTGGCCTAGTAGGAACTGCACCACCAAAGTCTGTGAACCTTCAGGTTAAACAAGGTGAAATTACACAACTGTTTAAGATAATCATTTTTTGGTTGTTATCAGTAAAATTAATGACAAGAAACAAAGTTCTGCTGAAAAGAGGTTTGGTTTGGAGTATAAAGTACCAGCCAGTCCAGTTTTCTGTCCACAGTTTGGGCTTGTATTTCTGGTTTGGGGTGAAGTTTTCACAGTAAAAACCATTGCAAGTGTTTATCTGTCACAGTAAATCACAAGTTAGTTAATTGATAAATTCACCCTGAAGGGAAGTTTCTTTTAAACTGACATAAGATCACAATAATAAGAAAATAATAGGAGGATAAGAGCCCCTCTGAAACTCCTAACCCCACCAAGAAAAAGTAAGGTTACAGTAAATGTGAAGATAAAAAATACCTTCTTCCCCTTCTTTATTCAGATGAAAATGACAGAAGGAAAAGGTAAAAAAAAGGGAGATAAAAATTGTTGTTGGAGAACCCAGGAAAAAAAAGGAAGAAGATAGAGATAAGAAACAAAAAGGATGTATGGAAGGAAGGATATGGTAATGAATACCACAGGGTCAGGGGCATCATCTTGCTTGCACATAATCCATGGGACACCTGTGTTAAGGTTTACTGCCATTTCTGCTGCCCATTTGGTGTATGCTTTCCCTGGTGCTCCAATCTCCCATTCCACTGGTCCAAACTCATTCTCTATCTGCCATTTTCCAGTTCAATGAGGACACATGCACACCCACAAGAATAATAGTACAAGATTTCTCTTAAGAGTAAAAGGTTTGACGAATTGTTCAACAAACTTCTATTTTTCATTCTGCAAGCTATAAAAGATTAGTCTTAGCTTAGCTTTGGAGATTGGGAGATGTTAGATTCATCGTTAAGAAATTTGTTGATTTGGAAGTTCAGAAAAGATGAAAGGAAAGATTAGAACCTAATTTGAGAAGTAAAGATAAAACAAAATCCATAAGGGTTTCTTTTTCTATTTTATTTTTTCCCTGTTGTGTTTTGTCCAACCTGAGACAAAATAATTGGACCTCCTTGGGTTTGGAACAACCTCTCTGCCTTCATCATGCTGACTATCTTCTCTGTGAATTTCTGCATTGCAGCCTGTCAGCAATAATGGTCAATCATAAGTCAAATTTCACAAACATTAATAAACAAGAAAAAGATTAAATAAACTATAATATAGAAAACAATAAAAAATAAAAAATTAACCAATCATAAACAAATATTTGGAAGTCCTAAAGCAAACCTTAAAAGGCCCATTATCTGTCCTGAATTCAATTCCAGGAACATACTTGAGCCAAACCGGGAATCCCCTGAATCAGAAAACAGAGCACATGAACCGAATCCGATTATGATGTTGGTGCCTCTTTTGCCAAAAGACAAAGGTTTATTACCCAAAGTTCCATTCAGCACAAACGTAGGGACCAATCCGGAGATGAAGATAAAGGCCAGCCTGTTGCACCAGCTTAATGAACCGAACCAAATCATATCTACCCTCAAAATAATACTGCCAAAATGAATAAATGAGTTGGTGAATGCTTAAAATTCCTAAACTGGTAGTCCGATTATTTCAATATGATCAATTTAGGATACCTCGTCTGGCGACGGCTCGTGCCCATTCCAGAAAACATAGGTCTGAATCACGTCCAGGCCTCCTTCTTTCGCCTTTGCAATAAGGTCAGGCCACATCTGCCAAAAAAAATGCAAGAAGTTAAGTGAAGAACTCCAAATATTTTGTTAAATGAGAGAAAGAAAAGACCTCGGGAGTGCTTCTTGGGTAGTGAATTGACCCAGAAATGAGAATCCTTCTCTGGCCATTAATGGTGATGGCTTTGTGATCGTAAGAAACACTGGCTGCAACAGAGGAAAACCATGAACAGAGGAAAAGGCAAAATGACATGGACACAAACATGCTGACCCTCCACATTTTTAGCTGTTGTCTTTCGGTCCCCTAACTTTGTCACTAGCCGTCTCTCCAGTTTCCACTTTCCTCAATTAGTTGGTAACTGGTACCACTGATTCAGAGAGAGATACAGAACAGGTTTTTTGACTTTTGGCCCTTAAAAAAAGAGTTGGTGCTTGTTTTGGGAGCCAACAGGAAGACATGGGAGGGTTGTAGAGATGCCCTGCAGATGCCTGGTTATATACGAACATTGGACACAGGGGCGAAGGGGCCCCATGTTTTCCCTTTGGTGAAGACTCGCCCTTCCTGTCACGGAAACTTGTTGCCTCCTTTTGATTTGTTTTGCCTTAAACGTTAAAGGTTTATTTTAATGGAGTACCACCAGCTACCAGAGAGGCAACCACTAAAAGACAAGCACACTATTTTTTTTTTCTTTTCGCTTTTTATTTTTTTGCTTATGAACCGGTTAATCACTTGATTGAATTGTAAGAGGTATATTTGCTCGTGCGTTGCAATGGCTGGGTAGCATTTAGTGTAAATATAGTAAAATAATTATTAAATAATAAAAATTGATGATGAAAAAAAAGTAAAAATTAGAGTTCTAGCTAGATATTAAAAGTAAGTTTAACCATTTACATAAAAAAAAAATTTCATGAAAAAATAAAAAAATTAAATTGGGAGTTAACATAAAATCAGGACCTAATCTTTATACAATAAAGTTTTATGATTGATAGAGTGAACAGCGGGATCTTAGCAACTAAAAAGAGGTATTTAACCATTGAAAGAGAAAGAAAAAGAAAAAGTAATAAAAAATTTGTACAAACTGGGAGTTTAATCCAAAAAGTTTAAGTAAAATTTAGGAATAATTTAAGCAAAATCTGAGAACAGTCCAAGTTATAATCAAAATCAATGACCAAAGTTTTCTTTAAAAGATATAAATAATTTCTCTCACTAAAAGTGATACTTAAGCATTAACACATTGACATCAAAGATAAAGTAAAGTTTCAAGATCAATAGAACAAATAGAAATAATATAGGTAGTAAGAGTTTAACATCAACTTAACAAAATAAAATAAAAAAAAGACCAAACTAGCAAACAGATAGGATTTAGGAAGTAAATGAAATTGGTTGAGGAAGGAAATGAATCAAAGCAAAAGAAAAAAAGTAAAAGAGAGAAAACCTAGAGAAAGTTCTTATTTTTTTTCTCTTTTGCAACTTAGTCCCCAAACTTACAGATTTGTTGACCTCACCATTGCTCTCGTACTATCTCTTAAGGCTTGATCATCAGATGTAATAGCTAAGACACCAAAAATGGAAGAAATGAAATCTACAGAGGCTGGAAGAGGAGTTAGACCATTATATAGAAAAATGTGAAAAAAAAGTACATTGTTCATAAACAATGACTTTGTTGGGCAATTGGTATATGGTTAAAACGATACATTTTCACCTCTAAAATTTTTTTGAGTTCTAACAAAGTAACAAGTTAGTTCTACAACTCTTGTGTTTATTAAGGAAATCCTAAAACATTTAAGTGGTTAACCCTTTTAATCCCAAAACTACCAAATGCTAGTACAGCTGCATAGATGGCTCCAAATGTCGTTTTCTTCCAAAAAGAGGAATAAATGCATATGTAGTACCTAACCTTTATTTTTCGTTCTATTTTCATTCCTAACCTTCAAGTCGCTTCACCGAGATCCTTAACATTTGAAATACGTTCCATATTCTTGAGTACCTTTTTTAATGGAAAACATTAAATATGACAAAATCAACCTCAGATTTTTGGGGATGTAGCACTTTTTTCATCCTCATCCTTATCGTTTTTTTTCTTAACTAAGGCCTTGACTTTTAGTTTTAGCACACTGAAATCCCTATTTCTGGTCCAAAAAACTTCTTCATTTCAAACTTTTGATTGTAGAAAGAATTACTAATCAAATCACAAGTACATGATAATCCATCTATAGCATTTTTTAGGAATTATAAAAAATAATAATTAAATATTTTATAGGTCTTAAAGATAACTTAAAGGGTTAATTAATTCTCTCTTGAAAAAAAAGTTAAGTAAATAAAAATTAGCGGGACTATCTTTTTAGCCAACACTTATTTCTTCAATTAATTGTGAATCCAATAAGTGTTAATAGTAGTTAATTACAAAATAATTAATTAAAAAACCTTCCTGAAAGAAAAGGCAAAAACCTCAGTTATAACCCCTTAATGTTGATCGCCACAATTGAAAATGTAGTATTTTTTAATTTTTTTCAAATGTCAAATTTAAACAAAATTTTACTCTTCTTCACTTTGGCCAACATGAAGCAATAACAATGCCTATTCCTGCCCCCCGGCTTTAGGCCAAATGGACCCTCTTCAACAAATCAACGCCCAGTTCATTTTAACTTAACTCAATTGACTCTAATATAGCTTATTTTATTCTTATATATTTTTAACCTGGAACTAATTTTAATTAAAATATAATATTATGTAGCTACAATAATCCATTAAAAATACAATTTTTGTAATTTTACTAAATTTTTATAAATTTTTCTAATTTAGGGTAGTTAAAAAGAAAAATTCATAAAAATTTAACAAACATCATGAAAATTTACTTTTAAATGAATTATTACATTTACGTAATATTGACTTTCAAATAAAATTGATTTCAGATTTAAAAAAATGCAAGAGTACAAATAAGTCAGTTGACTTAAGTTAAAATAAATTGGCTACAAATTGCCAATAAGTGTACAAATTAGGGTGTAATGGTTCTCCAATACCAAGGACAATATTTCTAAGGTAAGCATGAAAATTTTATGCTTAGAAGCTCTATTTGTATAGTAAGTAAAGGTTTATTAAGTTAGTGTAGCAAAAATAGGTAGTGTGGTCATTTGAGCAAAGTTTAACCATAAAAGACAAAATGCTAATTTATCAAGAAATCCCAAATTTTATATACTAAATGAAATTGAACTAAGGAATTATCGATATCAATTTTTTTATAATGATTCTTAGTTCATTTTCATTCATGAAGCGGTTAATTAAGTCATTGTGAGACAATTGGGACCAACTTAGCATAAGTGAGAAAGATAGAGGATTAAAGAGCATCAAGGAAGGGATAAGAAGCTATACTTGGCTTCCTTCTTCATTTCTCATCCCTAACCCATGCCATTTTTTGGCCTAAAAAGCTTCCAACTCCATCCCAACCAATTTCTTGTGAAATTGAAGCTTTCAAAGCAAGTTTCATGGAAGTTATGACTAGTTTGAGCTTGAAGGAGCTTAAATCACATTTTCCTCCATAGTGAGCACTTGTTCTTAGTTTTGGGATAAAGTTTGACTATTTATTAAATTAAACAAGGCTTAGGTATGTAGTATAATGAATCCCTAGCTTGATTCTTGCTTATGAAGGTTGAATTTCAAGCTAAGTAGTTTAATGTGCAAAGTGGTCCAAGAAAGTGGAGTTTGTGTCTTAGAAAAGGGAGTAAAGGCATGGCAACCTAGTTAACCCTTTTTTCATTCAAATTTTGGTGATATTACATGTTCTCGATGCTTTGGCAATTGGTTTGCCAAGCTTGAACAAGTGAAACATTGGTTTGCAAGTGACTGGTGTTAATGTTGCTTATGTGTGCATAAAGAGTTCCAAGCTTGTGATCTTGTGTTTGGTAAGGGATTTTTGTGTTATCAAGTGCTTAATTGATGCATATACATGTCATTTATCATGTTTAAAAATATGGGAGTTGGTTGCCAAGGGAATGAGTCCAAGTTGTATGGCAAAAGAGGCAAACTAGACATAAAGTTCACAAAAATAATGGAGGCCTGAAACGTGCCCCAAAGCCTCAGCCTAAGAATTTAAGGCCACAACCCTAAGAGGAAATATGAGGGCAATAGCGACTTGAGCCCCCTAGAGCAGCGGCCCAAGTTTTTTGGGCCACAGCCCTAGGTCTGACCCAAAGTTAAGGGCATTCAAAGAGGACCCTAATGCCTCGGTTTTGTTGTTCGGACCATTCGAAGATATTTTAGACCTTTGTTTAGGTCTTAAAACCACTTCCAAAGCCTTGAAAATGCATTTGTTAAGGGAGTTAAAAGGTGGACAAGAGAAGGCCTAAGGTAGCCACACTACTAAACTTGGCAAAAGTAGCCACCAAGTTTAAGTACAACTTCTATACAATATGAGAAGAGTAAGAAAAGTGGCAAGTCACCATACTTGCTAAGGTAAGAATAAAGCTCTTGCAAAGTAGGATTAGGTTGAGGATAGGTTCCTACCACAGAATGTAACTAGTGGCCATTAGTTAAGACTTCAGGGCATAATATTTTTGTAAGCTCATGCCAAGAATGCATATATATATTTGATATATATTGCTTTGTCCTAAAGATTTTCCTTGCAAGTTTATTAATCCCTTATTGAGATTTATTAAATTTTCATTCATTTAAGTTCATATTGTGTAGATATAATTTAATAGGCGTAACACCGTGTGCGTGTGTGTGTGTGTGTTATGTTAAAATTTCTGATACAGGCATATAAGTTTATATGTAGAATCTTGGTTGATTCTAGTAGTTTGTCTTTATTTAAGACTAACTATCAATCTTTTCATGGCCTTGATGTTAGCTAAGTAAAGTTATGCACAAGGAAGGTAAGAATCATTCCAGCTTTGGGGGCAAGCAAGCTCAATTTAGAGCTTAGTCATGTTCTCAGGTAGCTTATTTAGTTAGGTACTTAACTGTACCAAGTTAAAGTTCTAGTAATGACAAATGTATAAAAACTTTAATATGTATTTTATATACAGTGGTCATTTTTTTATGTACATTAAGAGCTATTGATGTACTTTCAATCAATACTTGAAGACACATATACTTGGTTGTTTTGCTTCGATTATGGTTTATGTTAAAGTATTTATTCAACTGCTGGAAAAATTTTAAAGATTTATTTGTTTTGTTTCCTACTTAACACCAAAGTTATGCATGCATGAATTCATGTTCTAGGTTAATATACTAATTGCATGAAAGTTGTAAAGAATTTGTAAGTATTTATTAGCCAACTGTGACTAAGTGTAGGATCACCATATCCAAATTTAAAAGAGATCCTAAGTAGCAGCCCTTACAGTGGTATCAAAGCATGGTTTTATAAAAATCTTGAATTATCTTACTAGAGGATCAAGTGTCTAAGATCAAGGTGAAAGGTCTTGTGCTAGTAAAAGAAAAATGTTTTAAATGCTTCTGTTGTTGTAATTGTAGTATATTTCCTGGGGATGTTTTTTTGTTTTGGATATAGAAATATGATCCTAAAAAGGTTCCAAGTGAACCTGTAAAGGGTAAGTCACTCAATAAAGAGTGTGTGTGTTCCTATGAGGGATAAGAAACCCAAGAATGGGTAAGACTCTTCAGTGGGGCAAGA
The DNA here is from genome assembly GCA_039654915.1 of Aquilaria yunnanensis. Taxonomy (NCBI): domain Eukaryota; kingdom Viridiplantae; phylum Streptophyta; class Magnoliopsida; order Malvales; family Thymelaeaceae; genus Aquilaria; species Aquilaria yunnanensis. The sequence goes on along the minus strand of CM077596.1, from coordinate 91,649,563 downwards.
TGAGATTCTTAAGAGACTCAAGACCTCGAGGAATCAATAAATAAACCTAAGATTTAAAAGGGGTTAAGGCCCAAGTGTTTGAGTTGAATCTAAACACCAAAGTTAAGGAGGCTATGGGTTTTGAAAAAGACCAGAGTTGGGTTAACACCTTTCAATATAAGATGTGAAGTACCCTATGATGGAAGAACACTATAAGATTGTAGAGTACATGAATTTCAAGGGTATCAAGAGCATGGAGCTGAAAAGAAAGGCTAGGGGCATTAGAATTTCAAGTGCACCCATGCTAAGAATAAGGTCAACCCTAAGGCAAAGGCAAGGCCCAAGGATGTAACCTGGGCAAGTGAATGTTTATGGTGGAAACCAAAAGTTTGCCAATAAAGGAGTAAGAAATTTAAGTAAATTAGGCTTCATTAATGCATATAAGTATGGTACATGGTTGTGATCAAGTTACCCTAAGTGTATGCATTAATTGTGGCTAAGTTATATGAGTAGATTTTTAGAATAACTAAAAGTATAGATTGTGCATTTTATGTACATGTTTGATGCCTAAGTGAGCATGGTAAGTGGTACAATGGTGATGGACAACACCTAAGAGAGGTACCAAAATGTCCAAATTATGCCTAAGTGTAGTGGCATAAATGCCTAAGAGGATCTTATGGGCATAAGGGACTGCTGGACATAACTATGCATAAGGTGTTTTGTTAACGCTATAAGGCATGGTTGGGAATGAACTAAGGACTTGAGTCAAAGCTAAGAGATGCCAGAAAGTATAGGAGAAGCAAGGCAAATGCATATGCAAGCCTCCAAAGGTATCAAGGGGCTACAAGACACATTTAATTAAAGTGTAGCATATGCTGGTCATTTGGAGTGCAGCAGAGTGCATAAATAAACTACAATAATCTACAAGGTCTAGAGCATAAAGTGAGGTGACTTAGGGTTTCCAAAGGACCTAAGTATGTGTATAAAAAATTGTCAAGTACTCAGGTCTTGTGAGTACTCAGGTCTTGTGAAAGTACCTCAAATTTATACTGTCAAGTCCTCAGGTCTTGTGAGTACTCAGGTCTTGTGAGTACTCAGGTCTTGTGAAAGTACCTCAAAGACATTAAGTTGCATAAGGTGCACATGAACAACAGCTAAGTGTTTGAATAAATTGCTTTAACCCAAACGGCTTGGAGCAAAAATGAGTGATTCTAAGGGTCAATTAGAGATTAAGTTGTGAAAAAAATCACTAAATGCCCAGACCAAGTAGAATTCCAAAATAACTAAGGGCACTAGAGGAACGCCAAACCTAGGTCAAGTAAAAGGGAGTCTTAGGCCCAAGGGCCAAGCTGTGACAGCCTTTAAAGCTATAAATCTAATTAGCTAGGTAATTAGTTAATTTAATAAATTAACACTTTAGATAATTTATTTGCAAGCCAAGTCTCGGTATTAAACGATTTAGTAGCTTAAAAAAGGTAAAAAAATTGATTATTTAAGCGGGCCGGACCAAGAAAGACATTCTAGTCATTCCACATAGCGACATATTTTATCGCACGGTTGGATAGAGTATGAGAAAATATTGAACTTGAGGTATCACGGTTTTTCGTTATTTCCGCTTTATCATCGTGAATTTTTGGATTGACTAGATTGTCCATAAGTAGGGGTGTTCGCGGGGCGGGTAGGACCGGGTTCGTGCTCAACCCAACCCTACCCGCATCATTGATCGGATTTTACATTTTACTACCCGACCCTACCCGTATACTTCAAAATTATATAAAAAACCGACCCTCATGAAAACCGGGTAGGGTCGGTTCGGTATGAACGGTTTTTTACATTCACTCTAAAATCATTCAAAAGACTGAAAACTAATCATGCATATGCAAAAATTAGGCTTGACGAATAAATAATATACTTGGACAAAGACTGAGCTAAAGCAAGCAAGGAACCAGCCACTCCGCCAGAAGCATGTACAGAAGTTTTAAGTCTTTCAAAAAGGCCACGCATCTTCACAGCAGATGCTCGCAATGCACTATATTCAGCTGCTCTCCTATCAACAGCACAACGATGACTTTGGGCTTCCTTTCTCGCCTCATGCAAACAATTCTCCAAATGAGCACAGTTCATCTGTCGCCTAGAGTTTAGGAAAATAACTATCAGAAACAGAGGCTACTGCAGATAAGCCAATTAACACAGCCACAAAAAAATAGGAGAGCACAAAAATCAACTTTTACATAGATTGAAAGCAAGAGAGTGAATTTGTCTTTGTTATGAGTGCTGCAACATGTAGCACAAGTTTTCTTTCCAACTACCTTTGCCTAACTTGATGCAACATTAATATCAGCTCATGACATGACCTTGCCATGTTACCTTTCAGATGACTTCAGAGGTGCAATATGTTCTTTACCAATTAATACTAAATGCTGGGCTAGATAAATTGTTGGTGCAAGAATAGTGGCACAGGAGGAAAGAAGTTCTCTTTCATTTAGGAAAGGGGATACAACACCAAAAAATGAGAAAGAAAATCATGCATAAAAAAGTGAAATCTAAACAAAGCTCATTGCAGTGGATAGCATTCTCACAGTAACTGATGTGAACACAACGAGTTTTCATCAAGCTACTATTCCACACCATGAATCAAAGCTCCCTTGCCACGTGAAACTAAAGGAAAAAAATTATGTATTGAAGTTAATAAGAACTTACTATTATGATACCATTCTTGTCCTTCATAACTGCCTCATGCTTCACAATCAACATTAACCGATGTTTGTTTTGATGCCCCAGAAAATTCTGTAAAATTTAAGTTGTAAAATAAATTATATGCATCATTATTTTATACACATATAATACAATATACTGACCATAAGCAAAAAAAAACCATTTTACCTGATTCAATTAGTTCAAGCTCATCAATTCTTTCCTCAACTTCGGATAAAAGTGGTGCAGCTCTAAACCAATCTTGTGCACAAATTAAAGCTTCTACAGTCAAAGGGGTCAAAGAGCTACGGAAAGTATCAAGTACTCTCCCTCCGGTACTAAATGCCGACTCAGAAGCAACAGTAGAAATTGGTACAGCTAAAACATCTCTCGCCATTATTGAAAGAACCCGATATCTGACACTATTGACTCTCCACCAATTCAATATGTCAAACGCATCATCATCATTATTATCATCATCAAAGTTTTCAGTAAGATATCTCTCCAACTCAGATTTAACACTGGAACCCTTTTCTTGAAATTTGTGCTTCTTATACAATTTCTGTATCTTATAGGAATTGGTACCAGAAGAAAGTAGTGTAGTGTTTTTCTTTTGTTCCTCACCAACATCAACAACCATGCTTGTTTGCCCCATTGAGGATGTAGAATTTGTGCTATATTCTTCAAACATTGCAAACAATTTACACTCCACTAACTTAGTCATTTCAGCACCCTTTTCAACTCCATAAGAATTCTCAAAATTCCACTTCACATAATCAAACTTGTATCGAGGATCAAGAATCACAGCAATGAAGAGCATGACATTCATATTTTTGACATTTCCCCAATACTTTTCATATTTGCCTTTCATTTTCTCAACCATATATTTCAAGTGAGCATCATCACCGTCTTTAATCTCATTCAACGCTGCCTCAATCCCATAAATTTCATGAAAAAAATTATTTGCAGTCACATACAAGGAACCAGAAACACGAGTTGTTGTTTTATAAAAATGTTGCAAGAAGTGCACCATTATCCTAGCATGTGCCCAATCCTCATCAGTAGGAACACCATCCTTATCCATAAGATCAAATTTATACTGAAGATCATGATCTCGTAAGTTATCAAATGCCTTTTGAAACTTACAAGCTGTATCTAGCATCAAGAAAGTTGAATTCCACCTAGTCTCAACATCTAGGCAAATGAGGCTCTTACAGTCAATTTTTACAGCAGCTACACTGTCCTTAAATTTTCTTGACCTAGAAGGAGAAGACCTTATATATCTCACAGCACCTCGAATGCGAACAATCGAATCATCAATCTCTTTTAAACCATCTTTCACAACTAGGTTAATAATGTGTGCACAACACCGCATGTGAAGATACTCTCCATTTAAAACACTTCCATCTTTCATTTTCCTTTTCAAGTACGAAAGACTAACATCATTAGAAGATGCATTGTCAACAGTTATGGTAAAAACCTTGTCAATCCCCCAAGCTTGTAGACATTTTTCAATTGCTTTACCAACTTCTTCACCTTTATGACTATGAATAGGACGGAAGTTTAAGATTCTTTTATGCAAATTCCATTCTTCATCAATAAAATGGACAGTTAAACACATGTAGCTAAGATTTTGGATTGATGTCCATGTATCAGTTGTAAGACATACCCTATAAGCCTTTTTGTTTAAGAACTTCCTCATGCTTGCCTTTTCTTGCAAGTATAGCTTAAGACAATCCCTAGCCATAGTAATACGAGAAGGCACTTGAAATTTGGGTTGAACAACACTCATAAAATGACGAAAACCATCACGTTCAACCATTTTAAATGGAAGTTCATCAACAATGATCATGCGAATCAAAGCCTTCCTACATGATTCTTGATCAAATTTCCAATTCACAACACCACCAGAACCATCCCCACTAATTTGTTTCTTGAAAGATAGAGATTGTTGCTTTTTATCATCTGTTGAATCAAACCAATTTTTGTAACACCTATCAACATGATTTCTTAACGATGTTGTGCCATTCCTAGGAGGACATTTCAACTCATCACCACACTTGAGGCACCTAGCAACTTGATCATCTTTTTTCTCACAAGGCAATTTTTCAAAGTATTCCCAAACTATTGATGGATTTCTACTGCCTTTCCTCTTACCAGTAATATTAGATGCTTGAGTTGAACTTGAAATGTTAGCTGCAACATTTGCCTCTTGTTCCAGTGATGGACTTTCATGATCTCCGTTTGAATCCTTTTGAGTGGAATTGTTTTGTGCTCCTCTTGAATCAGCCATCTGCAAAGGGAAAAATTTTGCAATACCTATGAGATAACTGCACCCTACATATCATCAGAAGACTTATTTTTTCACTGTTGCGTGCATGTCACTGGAAAATAAAAACAATCTAAATAATAATGTCCGAATTCTTGAACTCAAATGTCTATTTTCTGAAAATAAAATAGAAAAGTACTAATTCACAAATAAGCTAACACGGCAGTGCTGAAAACTCTTTTGTGAATTTTCGTTGTGTTAATATATTCCTTTGTCTTGCTGTTAAAAAAAAAAGCTGTTGATGGAAAGAGGAAATGGAAGACAAACAGGAACATTGTCTCAGAAAGAAATGGAAGACAAACAGGAAACTGACATCAAATTGCAAACTTCAAACTGAAACATAGAAGCATTGACACAGAAAAGTATTGAAGGAGATTAAGAAAAAAGGATCAGAACAATAGCATCCGTAATTGCCAAAACTGATCCAATAAACGCGAAAAAACAAGGAAAAGGGGATTTACTTCAGCAGCAGAGCGAGGTAGCAATCGGGATTCACGGCAGCAGACGATTCACGGCAGCAGACAGCAGCAGAGCAGCCGGACGAGCAGCAGAGCGAGGTAGCAGTCGCTGAGAGTCTAGGATAGTTGATACAAGGACGACGCCGCTGCGCTGGGATTCACGTCAAATTGCTGGTCCTCGTCGCCGGGATTCACGGCAGCAGATGATTCACGGTAGCAGACAGCAGCAAAGCAGCCGGACGAGCAGGAGCAGCAGATGCCGAGAACAGCACAAGGTTGTCGGACTCAGACGATGAGGACTAGTCGACTAGAGCACTGGAGTTTGGAGCAGCAAAGGCGGAGACGAAAGAGCAGGTAGGGATTTGCGATTTGGTCCCAATTTGGATTTGGGTGGCTGCTGGGTGAGACGCCGTCACGCAGGTGAGTAAAATAAAGTAATGTCATTTGTCAATAGTGCGGGTCGGGGCGGGTTTTGCGGGTTTCAATTGTAAAACCCGACCCGCACCGCATAACCTATCGGGTTTATGTTCTTACTACCCAATCCGACCCTAACCCTCATATAACCCGCATTCCTTGCGGTTAGGTTCGGTTCGGATTAGCCGGATTTGCGGGTTATGTGGGTTGGATGAACACCCCTATCCATAAGTGGTTTAAGTATAATCTTGAGAAAATTAGGGACAAAAAGGAATATAAATAAAAGTATGGGACTGGCTGTGTAATTAATATGTGAAGACACTAGGCGCGGCGTAATGCCAACTTTGGTCCTCAATTTTTAATCATGTTACAAATATACCCAACTTTACTGGATAGTACAAAGAGGGCACTAGCACATGATTTTTTTTAAAGTGAGGTGGTGGTGTCTTATTTAAGTCAACCGGGTCATTTCTTCCAGCCTTAGCCACCCGAAACTTCACTCCTCATCTCAGAAACACCATGGGCACACCTGCTTAAGCTCCCAATAGCCAAATTCTCTCAAATTAAACAAAAATTAGAAAGGATTTGGGGTTGAAATCATGTATTCTTACATAAGGATCTAGAGTTGAGCTCAATTGTTGCAAGTAAGTAAACAAATTATTTTTCCCTAATTTTTCTGGTTCTGTTTCAGACTTGAAGTTGCTGGAAACTGTGTTCCATGTACGTTTATTAAATAAACTAAACATGGGAGGTTGAGAAATAACTTAAATTACAAAGAAATGAAGTTCGGTTATGAGGCTATGGATTGATGTTGTTTTGCGTAGCTTTTCCTATGTAGTTTTGGTGTTTGTGGCTAGAGGAAGGGGCTGAAATTAATACTGCTTGATTATTGCTAAGTATAAAAGACTAACAAGCAAGGAAAAGGACAATATTGGGTCTAAGTTTTATTAAGGGGCCAGTTATGTGGAGACCAACGTAAAAGTTAATTTAGTCATTTAAACCATATGTGGCTTTGTTAATTATTAACCTAAATATGGGTTATTTATGTGTTAAATGATCAATATAGGTCTTGAGCATAAGCTACTAAGAAAAAACCTAAGTTTGGCTTGAAACTAAGACAAAAAGAATCAAGTGCCTTGAGCTTGCAAACTAAGTTGTCTAAGGTAAGAGTTATTTAATTTGTATGCTTATTTGTTAAATAAATTTGGCTATGATACTTGTATATCAAGTGACTGAATTATTGATAAATTTTACAAGCATATGATTTGAGTATTGATGGCTATTTAAGAAGCTTATATGATTAGGTTTAGTAGGAAGTTAAACCATGAAGTGCATATGAAGTGTGTAAGTGCATATTTGTAAATTTTCATCAATAGGCAAAAAGGACCTTAATATAGTCTAATTTACTATGAGTATGATGGGTTAGGATCCTATGATACCTAAGGTCACCATGATGGACTAAGACCTAGATGGACCTAAGAGAGGGAAGTGTCCTTAACCACTCATAAAACCTTACAAAGGTTGCACTAGCACATGTACTAAATAAACAAATAGTTCACTTCTGTACATAAAATAAGGGATATTGGCAAATATCAAGAAGCTTTCAAAGTAGTATTTGTATAGATAAGTTGGACTTGTCAATTGCAGGACAAATGGGTAAAGGAATTAACTACTCCTATAATTATTGGCCAATAATACGAGTTCCTAACACTATGACTTGAGCTCAAGTGCACTAGACATATATCAACATCCTCATGGATAATATGCACAGTCCTATATTGTTGTTTTTTTTACAAGTTATAATATCTACTAGGAACTTTTTGTTCTCACATCCCTTACATATTTTGTGTGCAGACATTGATGGACCTAGGGCTAATAACCAATAAAAGAATTGGTTGTTAGTATTTTGATACCAGATGTGCAGAAGTTAATTACTATTGTGCATTGTTGTTAAGTTTCTTTCTTGCAGGTTCCTAATTACTAGAATACTAACTTATTGGCCTTTTTTGTATAGAGGCAAGGAACAAGGAATACCTAAACACTATAGTGATCCATTTTTTGCAATGTAGCTCAAGGTCGGATTGGATCCCAAGATTCTCAGTGTGTAGTATATACATGACACTTTTGTATATAATGTATATATGTGTGTCAAATTTATGCCTCTGGTAAATGCTATGGAACTATTTGTAATGTTCCCTGGTAGCTTGTATGGATTCGCAGTGCATAATAGTATGTTTTATATGAATGCATATTTTGAAATGCTGGCCAGCTGCACCAAGTATATATTATTTTTATGGTTATTGACCTACAACCATAGTAAGGTATAGTATAAAACAATAATGCATTAAGGATTTAATTAATTAACAGGCCCATTAAGGAACAACTTGTGCATGCCTAGTACTAAATTAGTGTAAGGTTCCTGGGGTCCTATATGACTTAAATAGGATTATAGGTAAAGGCCTATGACACAAAGAATAAGTAAAAGAGATTTCAAACACCATAAGGCCTTATATTAAGTAATAATGACTTATAGGAGCTAAGGGACAAAGTATAGACAGGCTACATGGTTGTTTAAATGTGCCTAAGTGAAGCAAGACCAAAAGACACCTAATAGGGTTATAATGCCTAAGTTGTGGTGTAAGGGTTTTTTTAAGTATTTTAGAAGTTGTAAATGATTATTTCAAAGTTAAACCTACATGCTAAGAGTAAGAACAAGCACTTAAAATTTGTGAGTTATGAACTCACTAAGTGTAGGAATAAAATCCCTACATGAATACAACCAAGTACACCTTTAGAATTAGATTTTTGAATCAAGGGAAAGATCCTAAGAAAATGGAAACTAGGGTTTAAAAAAATCTTTTCAAACTTCAAAGGAAAGTTTTGCTCACTCATGGGAATCAAGATTCAATAAAAGAAGTCCATGACAAACTAAGAAAGAGTCATGAACTACAAGGCTGGAGAAGGTAGTCCTAAGTGGACTATAAAGAAATCTTAAAAGAGGGGAAATAAGGTTCCAAGTAAACTTTATTGTTGAAGGACTTCAGTCTAAGTAAAAAAAATTTGTAAAAGAGTATGCCACATATACCACTAAGATTTGGGGTCACTAATGACCTAAGTCCCTCAAAGGGAACTAAGTACAACTTAAAAAAAATATATTCAAGAGCTCAAAAAGCCTAAAAACGTATCTAGAACTCTATCTCAGGGGATAAGTAGGGTAACTTTATTTCTTATGAGTTTAAGTACAAGTCATGAAATGAGCAAAGAAACTTCTAGGAAGCAAGGTGACCAAGAAGAAGAAGCTAAATGGGCTATGATAGCTGAAGCTACTAAGTGAGTTCCAAAAGCCAAGTTATGGATTGTTGAGTTCAACATTTCAAGTGCCCGAGCACTTAAGAAACCTTGAGTACCTAAGTGTAAAAAGAATCATAAAAGACACTAAGTAAGTTCTCCATAAGGCATAGAGGGTTAAATCTCAGGTGGCCAAAAGTGAACACATCGTGGACTAGAGGTGTGCAAAGTAGGCTAAATGGTCAAACAACTAAAGCAAGGCTAATGGGAACAAGGTCAAAGTTGTTGAATATAAAGGCAATGTAAGTTGCCCAAGGTGCCTAAGTAAATAAATTTTGGGTACCAAGAATGGGTTCTAAAAGATCCAAGTGACCTAAGAGAAGGGCTATAAAGCCAAAAAAGATTTTACTATCAAAGAGAATCAATGTGGTAAAGGAAACCCCTAAGTAAGAAAAGCTCAAGAGGTGTACCTTCATAGTATGAGAGTCAAGGGCTAAATTTTGACCATGTGACTCATAAGGAGTCAAAGACTTTATACATGCTAAGGAATTACCTAGAGGAGTCAAGTAACAAAGTTGGAGTAAATATAGGTTACACCTAAGAACACCAAGTGTGAAAAGGCCCATCTGAACTAAAGTGTGTATAGTAAAATTAAGAGTGTTAAGCCATGGATACTTTAAAGCCAAGAAAACCATTGGTAGCAAGAACATCAATGGTGTCAAATAACTACCCAATGAAGACAAAACAAGCTGCCAAGAAAATATGTGCTTAATAGCACTAAGAGGCAACAAGATCAAGGCATATTTAAGAAGGCTAAGTACTTCAGTCTGGTGTAAAAAATCAACAAGATTAGTTAAACTCACCAAGAACTTAAAGGTGAGAATTAATGGTAAGCCAAAAAGCTTACCAAGGTAGAGATAAATTCTCTACAAGCTAAGAGTAAAAGATGAAGTACTCTTCACAATAACCCTTATAAAAAAAATTATCAATTCCAAAAAGCTCCAAGAGACATAAGGGCTAAAATAGGCTAAGTAGAAGGGGAAGAGTTTTGAAAGATTACCTTACAAGTGATGTCTCTAAGAAAGAATTTCTTAATAAAGCATCCTAAAAAGATTTATTGACCAACAAGTTAGAGGATTAAAAGTAAAAATGTACACATGTTTAGGTGTTATGGTTAAACCATAATAAAAAAGAGCTTATGAAAAAAATTGAGCAGGATGCTCAAATGTGGCATTGAAGTATGATGTTTAATTAAGCCAAAATTTGGAGGACCAAATTTCTGAAGAAGGAGAGAATATAATGGTTCTCCAATACCAAGGGCAAGATTACTAAGGTAAGCATGAAAATTTTATTCTTAGAAGCTCCATTTTAACATTAAGTAAAGGGTTTAGTAAGACAGTGTAGCAAAAATAGATAATGTGGTAACTTGAGTAAAGTTTAGCCATTAAAGGCAAAATGGTAATTTTATCAAGAAACCCTAAATTTTGTATGCTAAATAAGATTAAAATAAGAAATTATGGATATTAAAGTTTTTATAATGATTCTTAATTCATTTTCATTTATAAAACGGCTAATTAAGTCATTATGAGACAATTGGGACCAATTTAGCATAAGTGAGAAAGATAGGGGATTAAGGAATGTCAAAGAAAGGATAATAAGCTAGACTTAGCTTTCTTCTTCATTTCTCATCCTTAACCTACACCATTTTTAGGGCAAAAAAGCTTCCAACTCTATCATAACCAATTTCTTGTGAAATCGAAGCTTCCAAAACAAGTTCCATGGAAGTTGTGGCTAGTTTAGGCTTGAAAAAGCTTGAATCACATTTTCCTCCATGATAAGCACTTGTTCTTGGTTTTAAGATAAAGATTGGCTATTTATTAAGTTAATCAGGGCTAGGTATGTAGTATAATGAATCTCTAAGCTTTATTTTTACTTATGAAGGTTGAATTTCAAGCAAATAGCTTGTTGGTGGTTCATGAAAGTAGAGTTTACATCTCACAAAAAGGGGTAAGGGTATGGCAGCTTGTTTAACCTTGGTTTTGCTCAAATTTTGGTCATATTACATATTCTAGATGCTTTGGCAATTAGTTTGCTAGGCTAGAGCAAGTGCTACAATGGTTTGCAAGTGGTTGGTGTTGATGTTGCTTGTGTGTGCATAGAAAGCTCCAAGCTTGTGATCCTGTGTTTGGTAAGGGATTTTTATGTTATCAAGTGCTTAATTAATGCATATACATGTCATTTATTATGTGTAAGAATGTGAGAGTTGGTTGTCAAGGGAATGAGTCTAAGTTGTGTGGCAAAAGAGGCATACCGAACAAAGGTTTACAAAAATAGGGGAGGACTAAACGTGCCCCAGAGCCACAACCCCACAATTTAAGGCTGCATCCCTGAGAGCAAATCAAAAGGTAGCAGCGACCTGAGCCCCCCTAAAGCCGTAGCCTAAGTTTTTGGGGCCACAGCCCTAAATCTAACCCAAAGCTATGGGCATTCGAAGAGGACCCCAATGGCTTGGTTTTGATGCTCAGACCATTATAAGATATTTTAGATCTTTGTTTGGGTCTTAAAATCACTTCTAAGGCCTTGAAAATGCATCTGTTAAGGGAGTTAAAAGGTGGACAAAAAAAAAGCTTATGGTTCAAGTAAGCTAAGAGAGGCCTTTCGCAAGCATATGGGCACCAAGTGTACAAAAGAAGCCTTGAGCCTCAAGGGTACCTTAGTCAAGCTACCAAACTTGGCAAAAGTAGCTACCAAGTACAACTCCTGTACAATATGAGAAAAGTATGAAAAGTGGCAAGTTGCTATACTTGCTAAGGCAAGAATAAAGCTCTCACGAAGTAGGACTAAGTTAATGATAGGTTCCCACTTTAGAACCTAACTAGTGGCCATTAGTTAAGACCTTATGGAATAATATTTTTGTGAGCTCATGCCAATAATGCATATATATATATTTGATATATATTGTTTTATCCTAAAGATTTTCCTTGTAAATTTATAAATCTTTTACTGAAAGTTATTAAATTTTTACTCCCATAAGTTCATATTGTACAAATATAGTTTAATGGGCCTAACACCAAGTGTGTGTGTGTGTGTGTTATGCTAAGATTTCTGATACATGTATATAAGTTTATATGCAAAATCTTGATTGATTCTAGTAGTCTGTCTTTATTTTAGACTAACTATAAGTGTTTTCATGGAGGAAGGTAAGAAGCTCTCCAACTTTGAGGGCAAGCAAGCTTGATTTAAATCTTAGTCATGATCTCAGGTAGCTGATTCAGTTAGGTACTTAACAATACTAAGTTAAGGCTCTAGTAATGACAAGTGTATAAAGACTTTAAGATGTATTTTATATACATTGGTCGCTTTTGGATGTACATTAAGGGCATGTGATGTAAATTCGATTAATACTTGAAAACACATATACTTGGTTATTTTGCTTCAATTATGGTTTGTGTTAAAAGTGTTTATTTAACTGCCGGAAAAATTTTAAAGATTTATTTATTTTTGTTTCCTACTTAACACTAGCATGCATTCATGTTCTAGCTTAATATATTAGTTGCATGAAAGTTTTTAAAGAATTTGTAAGTATCGATTAGTCAGCTATAACTAAGTGTGGGATCATCACATCCCAATTTAAAAGAGATCCTGGGTAGTAGCCCTTACATAGGGTCCCCAATCACACCATAGGTGCGAGGACTAGTTTCATGGCTGTTGGAATTGTTCTTGGTAGCGGGATAATAGAAGAGTTGTTCTTCCAAGGGATAGAATCGGCAACCTAGCGACAAAGATAAAATTATGAAAAATTGAGAATTATGAAGTTTGAGATGGAACTAAAAGAAATTGGGTCTAGGTTTTCTAGTGAAATATTGGAAACGAAGAGAGATGAAACTTTGGAGTAGGGTTGTAAACGAACAGAACGTTCGGTGGGAGTTCGTTCATGTTCGTCCATTAAACTAAACGAATGAACACAAACACAATTTCCTGTTCGTTTATTTTGAACAAACAAACACAAACAAACCTATGTTCATTCGTTTATGTTCACGAACAGTTCAATTATTGTTTATTTATATTTGTTCGTTTATGTTCACAAATAGTTCGATTATTGTTCATTCATTTATTGTTTGTGTATATGTGTACGTGTGTGTGTGTGTGTGTGTGTGTGTGTGTTCGTTCGTTCATTACTTCATTTATGATCGTTTATTTATATTCGTTTAAATCGTTCACAAACATATTCTATTCATTGTTCATGTTCGTATATTGTCTTTCGTGAATGAGTTTATTCATTTGGTTCATTTATTGTTATTCATAAATATAAACGAACAAACACGAACAACCATTTTACACTAAACGAATGAAAGAACACGAATAAGCCTTGTTCATATTTGTTAAAAACCTAAACAAACCAACACGAATAGCTATCGTTTGTGTTCATTCGATTTATTTACAGCCCTACTTTAGAGGTTACAGTTTGGGGTGGGGAGGGACAATCAGGAGAAGCATAGTGGAAGTACTTTTGGGGGTCGAAGCGGTGATGTGGTAAAGGAGTATTGACAGTGTAGAGGGAAGCAAGGACCTCATGATGAACGGCGATAACAATGAGGTTGCAGCAATAAAGGAGGAATAGAGGACATGACCTAGATTACTAGATGTTAAAGTTTATAATATTTTTATCTTTTTATGGGTTAGTCAATTAATAGATTGGATAATCAAAAGGACAAAGTGTACAACAGTTCATAATTGGAACTAAGTTATACCGTACTAAAATTTTGAAACTAGTATTTTTTTGCGAGTTGACATATTCCGAAGAAGTAAAGGTGATTTTGACGCTAACCAAACTCGTTCGCATTTGTCACGTAGCGGAAAGGATGGACTAAGAGTCAAGGGCAGCGGGCCCAAGTGATAAAAATATTTGGCGGGAAGCAAAAGTGTAAGGTGAGGACAGAAACAGATACGTTGGCCAATTTCAAAGTCGCCGGGCCCCGCCTTCAGGACCTCCTGTGTTCGTGACCTATTCCTTTTATTCCAAGACTGACCCTCACCCCTCCTCCACTGACACATTGCCACGTCTCCTATCCCCTAATCAATGCAAGTACTTTTTACCTACTCGCTTGTTTTTTCCTAGAGCTGCCTTCGTGTAGATGAATTTTTTCATCGATTTCATAATAGAATTCTTCGACCATTCGCTCAAAAAGAATTAAACAAGGCATCTCTGGAAAGACAAAATTAGGATCACGTTTATTTGCTTTAACATTCCCAAAATTCTTATAAAGTAAGATTGCAGTAAAGTGATCTACTTTCTCCATCTTATAAAGGACAATACATTTATGTGAAAATGAAGATTAAGATGTGTATAATTTATAATTTTTTATATTTTTATTCTAAAAAATAAAATTAAATAAAATTTTGTTAGATTATTTGTATTAAGAATTTAAATGATGATTAAAAAATTAATTTTTTTTAAAATTTTATGTAATAAGAGTTTTAATAAAGATTAAAAAAATAAAAGATTCCTTTTATAGTTTTGTGTCATAAGAGTTTAAATGAGAGTCGTAAAATAAATTAAATATTAAAACTTTCTAAAAACGGAAATGCTTTATCCTTTTTAGGATGATAAAAAAAGTATATTTCATCCTTTTTGAAATGAAGGGAAATATTAAAAAGTAATGATTTAAGTTTTTTAAAGCACAATAACAGTTGAATATCAATAGAGGAAAAAATAATCTAAACAATATTTATTTGGTTAGATTGAGAAAATGATTTCTTAGATTTTTATTTTCCAAAAGAGATATTTTATTTATAATTTGTTTTACTTGTGTAGTTGAGAAAGTTACTTTCCAGAAATTATTAATGGATAACTTCTACTAGAAAATGGGAAACCAGAATTCATCCTTGACTAATCTAATCAAACACAACATTATTTGGATTTTTTCTTACTATTGGTATTCAATAATTTCTATAATTTAAAAAATCATAGATCGTTGCATGTTATTCTCATATAATCGTAGTTTCAAATGATTTTAAGAATTCTTAAACCAAATTCCTCCTTAACGTTGATCTCCAAAATAGTATAATATTTATAGGCTACCAACAAGACAGCATATGCAATTTACACAAACTTTTATGTGTTTAGGCTTAGAGGGAAGAAGGTACTTCCTCTGTTCTAAATCTTTTGTTATTATTTACTATTTACAATAATTAATTTATGGCTTGTTATCTTTAATATTATAATATGTAAATAAAAAAATTATATACAAATGATAAATAAAGATTGATAGTTTCTAAATGTAATTTTTTAAAATTTTTTGTAGCAAATAATAATATTAATAAATTTAAAATCAAAATTAAGTCAAAAAATGAAAATGGATGAAAAAACATGGGACGAAGAAAGTATTATATATTGCAAAATTAAAACAACCTATGTTTTTTCAAAACAGAAACGAATGGTGGTCACAACAATAACATGTTTGCAGAACAAAAATTAGGCTATTGCACAACATAGTATGGTTGACTCGTGGTTTACACTACAGAGGTCATGGACAGTGGTCGCATGATTATGGGAACTTTGAGCAAGCCTCTGCAGACCATGCACACAGGAAACAGATTAGAACCACAGAATCTAGAGGTTGTTTCCCCATGGAAATTCTCTAATGCCTAAAGTTAGCAAATTTCTTAAGAGTACTGTAGAACAAGAGTAGTGAGAGATAAATAAAGGAAAAGGATTTTTTTTTTTTTTAGTATGCTTAGAGCATGCTTGTAAGTATCAATGCAGAGATCAATCCCCTCAAGCAAGTCTCTTTAAATGAAAGACACTTATATTTGTATTGCCAGCTTCCATTACAATAGAAATCATAGTTTTAGTGCCAATCTCAAAGCCATGGAAATGGAATACTTACCAGTCTTAATCGCAAGTTTATTAATTTTGAACCATCTCATGATTTTGGTCTGGGCATTTTACGGTTTACCATTGAGCTTACATTGCTTCAAAATCAGCCGATTAAAAGCCAGTCGTCGCCGATCCATGATCAAAGACAATGGGGTGAGCAACCATGCATTCTCCGTCTGATTCCAGTTTACGCTCGATCCACCCATCAAATCTCCTTCCACGTGCGCACGCCATCTGCCGTCGCGTCGTCGGCTCCAAACCGCCGCCATTTTCGTGGTCCGTGCTCTCCTTTACCTGGTACGAGCACCTCTATCAGTTATTTTTCCCAATGGCTGCTCAGCCACCTAAAACCCATGTCCGAGCAATCCCGCAGCCGTTTCTTTGACTGAGCACCGCCGTCCTCTACTCTCATTACTCCGCCAGTTCTGTGACTTCTGTCCCCAGTTCCTGGACATTGCCAGCCACCTTGTTTGAGACCCTTTTGTAGACACTGCCGTCACGCTGGTTATGATCAGTACCAGGTTGAAGTGGGAGTGCCCTTTAATCATGAACCTGATCTCTGATCTTCTTCGGCACGCCACCCTTCTGTACTGAACAGGACAAATTCCAGCTCTGTATCTACCGATGCGCAGGATCATCTGGGAATGAGTTTTAGGTTCGATTTTCATTATTTTTAGGGGAATTAGTTAGGATTTCGGGCTATGCCCTAATTTTGGAGAATGTTAAAGAGGATGCCAAGAAGAAAGCGCATGGAGTTTTTGTTTGTTTTCCGGCCGGGAACTGGGTTATGGGGCGGCGGCGTTGTTCGGCGGGTAAGAGGAGGCGGGCGGTGGGCGTGGCAGGATTGGAGAACGGGAATTCGTAGCTAGAGTGGCGCAGCTCGTAATTTTCAGCACTTGTTTGGCAGCACCTCTCAAATGCATTTTTTTATGGCTTAAGTACCCCAGCAGTCCCTTAACTTGACCAACTCACCCGAGTTGGTCCCTCAACCAGAAATCGTTCTGTGTTAGTCCTGAAACTTGGCAAAACCTGTTAAGTTAGTCCCTGATGCGAGTTAACACGGCAATGTTGTCAAATACCATAACGGCGTCACTTTCCCACATTTGCTTTCTACCCTGGGTCATGTACTTGCGTGTGGCAGGAATGAAACATGGTCTCCTGCGTGTTTTTTTGCTGGATTGAATAGAGGATGAATTGATCAATAAGGAAAATAGGCTAGAGAGATGAAACGAAAAGGTTCGAACAGGGCAGAATTCAGAAAAACAGAAAAGGGGACAAGTGGAAACAGCATCTATTGCTTTTCATGCGAAAGGCAAGATTTCACTTGATGTAATAGAAAAGGTATTTTTGTTTGTTTGCTTGTGGCTAGTTTGTTCAGTAGAGGGGACAAACAGAAAAGTTATATTATTGTTTGGTAGAGGGGTTGTTGTATAGATAAATGTTTGCCTTGAATATATGTTGCTTTAAGGAGTAAATGGTAATGGCCGTAATATTTCAGGGGTGGGCAACGTGGGTGTTGCATAGTTTATATATATATATATATATATATATATATATATATATATATATATATATATATATAGTACTATGATACTTATTCTCATCTTTAAAAAATTCGTAAGTCTTATGCCCAATTTTGTATTGCAGTTTGGAAATCTTAATGGCAGAATTTACATTGTTGATTCATCATGGTGAAAGGTTTATTGGTGAAGAGAAGAGTAAATATGTCGAATATAATATATGGAACTATAGGTTCGATAAAGATATGATTTCTTTTTTGTGTGTGAAAGAAGAGTTGAAGAAAATAGGTTATTGTGGTAGTGATGTGAAGACAATTTATTATAGGAAACATGGGGAAGCTAGTGATGATGGGCTGGGTGTATTATATGATGACACATCAATAATGGAAATGGTGGGTAGTGCTGATAAAGAAGGCAAAATTTTTATATATATTGAGCATGATAATAATGGGCCCTGCAGGAAAAATGAGGAAGTGGCCACTGTGGTGTTTCGACATGAAAATTTAAGTGAGAATTTAGAAGTGGGAAATGCTATGCCTTGGTCGCACGCTGATATTAATAAGTATTTTGAGCAAGTGGTTGCAGAACTACACACAGGAAGTGGAAAGCATATTGAAAAACAAGATACAACTGATTGTTTCAAAGAAAATGAAGCTGTTGGTTTGGAACAAGATAAAACTGGTTGGAGCGAACAGAATACAGCAGCTGGTGGTATTGAATCTGAAAGTGAAAATGGAAATGAAGATGAGGGTGTTGATTTAGATGAAGAGCGTGATGTGGAATTAAGTAAACTTGACCTTGCTTTACAATCTGATGAAGATGAAGAATTTTTAGATGCAATAAATGGATTAAAAGAGTACTATGAAAAAGGTTTTATAGAGCATTCTTTTGTTGCACGGATTAATCAATACAAAACAGGACAGGGGCAGGGGCAAGGGATAAACAAGAAGACATGTAGTGGCAAAACTGAAGGTGACGATGAATATGACAGTGAATATCTTGCTGATTCTGATCCTAGAAGTTCTATGAGTGAAAGTGATGGTAAAGGTGCGAAGGTTGTTGTAAGAAAAAAGAAGAAATGGCCAAGGTATGATGAGGAAGCAAAGGTTTGTCACATTGAGCTTGGTATGGTTTTCAAAAATCACCGTCAATTTAGGCGCGTTTGCAATCCAAACTCAACGAGACTTTGCTTATGTGAAGAATGATAAAACAAGAATAAGAGCAAAATGTAAAGATAATGGTTGTCCATGGTTGATATTTGCATCTGTTGAACGAAAGAAAAAATATTTTCAAGTGAAAGGATTTACAGAACAACACACTTGTTATGCAAACCATAACATCAGCCGGGCAACTTCTGTTTGGATGGCTGATGAATATAAAGAGCTGATTGTAGGTCATCCAGGGATTAAGCCCAGCTACATAAAGCATCACATCAATACTGATTTTGGTTTAAAGTTCTCTGTCAACCAATGCAGGAGAACTAAGGTGAGGATTATGAACAAGTTAGAAAGAAATATGAAAGAAGAATATGCCAAATTGGGAGACTATGCAAATGCTCTTAGACTTGCTAACCCAGGGAGCACTGTGGCAATTAAAGTGACGGATGGGAGTGTTGGATGTACTCCAATTTTCAGCGAATGTACGTGTGTTTAGCAGCAGTGAAAAAAGGTTTTCTTGAAGGGTGTAGGCCTTTTGTTGGCCTTGATGGCTGCTTTCTAAAAGGTGTTGTGAAAGGTCAATTGTTGACAGCAGTTGGGAAAGATGGAAGTAACCAGATGTACCCTTTGGCATGGGCTATTGTTGAAGTGGAGTGCTGGGATTCATGGATGTGGTTTCTACAGAAGTTGAGAAGTGATCTTGAGATTAGTAATGCCAAAGATTGGACATTTATGTCTGATCAGCAAAAGGTGTGCACCTACCTTTATATCAAGATTTTTTATATTAGTTTCATTTATTATTTCCTGTATAAAGCATTAAATTAATTTGTTTGTTGTATGTTATTATTTGTAGGGACTTATAAATGCTGTTCAAGAAATTTTTCCACAGGCAGAGCACAGATTTTGTGCTAGACATATATATGCTAACTGGTATCCTAGGTTCAAAGGTGATGAACTGAGGGCTGCATTTTATGCATGTGCTAAGGCAACAAATGAAGTAGTTTTTAAGTGTAATCTTAAGGAGTTAGAGAAGTTAAAAGAGGGTGCAATTAGAGCTATAACTAGAATTGATCCTCAGCCATGGTGCAAAGCTTATTTCAGCACTACATTTAATTGTGATTCGGTTGACAATAATTGTTGTGAAGCCTTTAACTTTGTTCTTATTAGTGCCAGGAGTAAGCCTATAATTTCCATGTTGGAGGATATTAGAACTTATGTCATGGATAGGCATCTAAAAAGGAGATTTTTTTGTAGTAAGTGGCACAAAGGATATAGCAAAAGAATTTTGGACAAGCTACACAAAAACATTGATGAAAGTTTTAGGTGGCGGTGTAGAAGTAATGGAAATGATGGGTTTGAGGTAATCTGTGGTCGAGCTCAATTTGCTGTTCATCTAAACTTGAAGTGCTGTGAATGCAGAGGCTGGCAGCTATCGGGCATCCCATGTGCTCATGTTTGTCGAGCATTATTGTTTAGTGGTTATAATCCTGAGGACTATCTTGCTCATTGGTATAAGACAGATATATTCATGAAAGCATATGCCTATTCAGTAGGCATAATGTCAGGTGAGGAGATGTGGGAGAAAACTGGTTTTGGTCCAATTCAACCTCCAGCTATAAGAAAAATGCCCGGAAGACCTAAAAAAAAAAGAATCAAGTCAAAAAATGAGCCAAAGAAGATAGGAAACAAGTTGACGAAAGAAGGAAGGAAAATGACTTGCAGTACTTGTAACCAAGTAGGACATAATAAGAAAGGATGTAATGCTGCTATTGCAAGTAACTTTCAGGTTTGCTCCACATTTTTCCGGTTTAGAGCATTTTTATTTAATATCTGCATTTGTGAAATTGATGTACAAATATGCTTTAGGGGAAGGAGCATAATCAAATGAGAGAAAATGAAGTTGGGATTCCAATGGACTATGTCCATTCTCAACAGTCTGCTACTTCCACTGTTCAAATTGAAGTAATAAGTTGCACATTAATATGCCATGCAAAATGGTCATTTGTTTATGATATGCTTATTTGCCAAAATTTGTTTATGATATGCTGGTAAAAATGGTCATTTTTTCTTAATATGCTCATTTATTTATTCCTGTAGCCTGGAGGACACAAACATGGTGCCAGAACCGATAATAGAGGTATAGGTAGGGGCAGGGGCAGGCGCAGGGGACGTATCAACCAAAGGAAGAGGCCTCACGGAATAGGAGTTTACATAAATTCAATCACAGGCTGTGAAACTTTAGATGTAAGAGTCCATTTAACTTTAGATGCATTAGTTCACGTAAGTTTTTCTTAACTAAGTTTGTGTACAAGTCTTGCTTGGCTGAGCGTATATGTAGTTCGTTTCAGTACTTAATAAAGGTAGGTGTATATATAGTTTGCTTCCATCCATTCACTGCCTGGAAATATTACAGAAGCTGCTAAATGAGTCTAGCAGAGTGCTTGTGCTTGGATTTTCTTGTTTCCGATGCTTTGTTTTATCTGCAACTTTCTGGGAATGATGAAAGATTAGGTTTCGTAGGGATTCTTTTTTTAATACACTAATATTTTTCAGTCATTTTTCTTCCATGGCAACACAAGAACTTTACCTCATATATTTTGATTTTCAGCCTGGTTTGCCTTCAGAAACAAGGCTATGAGTTGCTGGCAGCTGCTTCATTCCAGCTAATTTTGACAGGTTTTGGATACCAAATAGGCAAAGCCTGCTGATTCTGCCAAATCAGGTTCTTGTTGGAGCTGCTACTGATTCTGCAAAATCAGCTACATAGGAATAGTTCTATTGAATAGCAGCTGTAATTATTTTCAAACTTGTATTTTGGAACTTTCATCAGCTCCTATTTTGTTTCAAAGCCAGCACAGAATATGGTTCCCTTGAGGTGGAAACAAACTACCATTTATGGGCAGCAAACATAGTTCCTTCATGTTTACTAATTCTGCACATATCCCTTTATACTCTTCATCTAGAAAATCATCAACCAGAAAATTATGACATCAATTGCAAACTAAAACCGAACAATTAGTATTGGTCAACCAAAAGCCATTTTCGGCTACTTCATTGCAACAAAAAGGGGTTGCCCCTCAAAATACATTTAGTTCAACAATTGCATATGGCATTTGCCAACCTTAAACCTCAAAAGAAAGTAAATTACAACCAAGAAAATGGCTATCAATATCACTACAACAACCATAAACATTTTGCAACAATAATCATTTCTATTTGCAGCCTTTATCTCATATAGGCTTCTAACTATAACAGCAAGCTCATCCTTAAATGCACATTCACCGTGGCCTTGATAGTTTCCCAACTGGCTCTTCAGATGTCCAATCTCAGCTTCCTTCATTGCCAACTTCTCTTCCATTTGGTTAATCACAACAAGTTTCCTTTGAAGTTCCAATTCCTTTCTTTTCTCTTTGTCACGAATTTCTTTAATAACTGCCTTTGCACGATCATAGAACTCATCATCAATCCAGTGCAAATATCGACATCCCTTCTCTTTCTTTATCTCTGTCGCAGGCTACACAACAAAATGTACAATATCTCATTAACAGTTCTATGTTCAATCCACTACAAACAACCTCATCAATTCTATGTTCAAATCAGTACATTTCATGAAACACTAACATTGTTCAAACCAATACAATCGAACACAGACCAACACATAACATAGAGCAAACCAGGAACTATTGAACACATAATCGATGAGGAAAACCTGCAACATTGGACAGCAATCGAAAAAGAGCAACCTACAAAATCGAACACAATCTTTCCAATACCACCACGCAACATAGAGCAATAGGGCAACACGCAACATCAAGCAGAAACTACTGAACCAAACCAAACAAACCTGCAAAATGTATTGCAACAGGGCAACACGAACCATAAACCTGCAACATTGGACAGCAATCGAAAAAGAACAACCTGCAAAATCGAACACACAATCTTTCCAATAGCACCACGCAACATAGAGCAACAGGGCAACATGCAACTTCAAGTAGGAACTACTGAACCAAACCAAAGAAACCTGCAAAATGTATCGCAACAGGGCAACACGCAATATAAAGCAAGGGATCAAACAGATTTAGCTCGAATCGCAACAGAGCAACACACAAAATCCCAACAAACAGGACATTCATTACCGAAGAAACAAGACAAAACATAGACAAAGCAAATACCTGGTAATTGGGGCAGCCATAGAACCTTCTCCCCGCATTGTCTGTCTCCTTCCAAGCAGTATAAACGTGATCAACGAACCCACATAAACATAGGTGTCTCTCATCGGTATCACGCCCCAATTTCGTGTTGCTTGGTGATCTCAAATTACCTGAGGAATTCGACATTGTGGTTAGCAAAGGAAATTAGCCTCACTAAGCCTAAATCCCTAGAATTGTTCGAACAACTTGATACGCCTAATTTGGGGAAGAGAACAAGAGCTTCTCTTTTAAAAGACGGAAAATAGACTCCATTACCCCACGTGATCCCATGTTCCATTCTGACTCACCCCAGGGACTAACTTAACACATTTTGCCAAGTTTCGGGACTAACACTGAACGATTTCCGGTTAAGGGACCAACTCGTTCGAGTTGGTTAAGTTAAGGGACTGCTGGGGTATTTAAGCCTTTTTTTATCTACTTATTTAACCGTACGAGCGTAAAGAAAGAGATAAAAGATCATTTATTTTTAATTTTACTTTTTCCTAAAAATCTAAAATTTAATACAAGTTGTCCAAGAAAGAGTTTCTTAATTTTTTTTTCCAGCTGTTTTAAAACAGGTTCCAAGAAAAAAAAAACAAAGGCCTTTATGATTTTTTAGGGAATCAAAATGTCATTCTTTATCCACTGCAGCTTTGAGAATAAAAGTTGTTCGTTTTGTTTATATACGTAATTCAAGATAGATACTTGTGTTCATGTCATCCAATTCTAATGTGAATTCGGGAGGTCACTACCCATTCTTACTATTGCAATTCTATTTTTTTTCCTAGTTGTATTTATATCAACAACAGAAGCTACATTTCTAATACGATATCTACAATATGAAAAAGCGATCAAATTAATGAAACTTAAAATGAAACAGGTTTCTGCAATAGAGGCAGGCAGGCAGGCAGCAGGAGAACAACAGATGGAGCCTTGCTAGAAGGGATTAGCTGTAGCTTATATTCAGAATCTGTCTAAACCCATTTATGTCATTCAGCGGAACTATTTCTATCCCTCGTTTCATCTTCATCATTTTGCTGTCTTCTGGGCTTCTTTTTATGGTCCTCCAAGATCCTCTTCATGGATAATACTCGAGAAGCAGGATTCTGCGTGTAGACTTTCTTGTGAAGCATTGTCCTCAACAGCTGTTAATTAAAACATTCTCCTAATCTAATCAAACACAATTATTATTTGGATGCAGTTGCCAATCTTTGTCCAGATAAAAGGCAGGCCCAAGGACAACCCAAATACATTTGAGCTGATTTTAGACTAAAGTTTAAAGCCCATGCCCAGGAAGGCTGGCCCAGTTAGCTCACTTATACATCTCTACTCCCACCCTGTACTTGATGGGCCTTGAACCACCAAGTCCTTAACCTAAACACATTTCAAGCTCGTTTGCTTCGCGTTGTTGCTTGCTGGTTTGTTCCGTCAGCCATCGAATCGAAGCATCTCGGAGAGGCCACTGGCAAATGGGAATGGGAGGGAAGAATCGAAAGTTTCTCGAGTGACTTCGGAAAAGTTTCCCTTCCAAACCCACAGGCAAGAAAGGAACAAGAAGCTTGCTTTATTAACACACAGTCGCCGGACGGATGAGTCGACCGATCGAAATGGAGCCTCCGAATTCCCAACCCCAAGTTCCGCAGCCATTGCCGTCGAGGGCCAGACTTGTCAAGCCCATGTGGCGTGTTCTAATGATCTGCAACCTCGCTTTGGGAGGTAAATTGCTAAGTCTCGGATGTGTTCATTGGTCATTTGAGTGTTCTATGCGCGTTGCGCTACCTGTTCGACGAAATGACTAGCTGAAGTCGTGTTTGCTAGTTGACGCATGGCCGTGGTCTTGTTATTCCAAGTGTTTGTTTCTCCTCGCTGCAAATTCCGAGTTTCCTCCAGATTTTTCCTTCTTTACTTTTGACATGGCCAACTGGGTCTAGTTCATTTTGGCTGTGGTCAGTGAAATTGTCTTCTTCATTGATTGTTTTGCCACAGCTTATATGTTTTCAAGAGTGAAGAAGAAGAATTCGGCGGCCGAGGAAAGTAAAGCCCCAAAGACACCGGTAGAGGTGAATGTGAAGGAGACGGAGGAAGTTTCTGCTGCTAAAGATGTTGATCCTTACAGCGACCCATACGAGTCGATTCCAGAGGAATTTTTCACTCCACCTGTTTCATCAGAGCCTACAAAGGTTGGGGAACCCATTTCCGAAGATCAGCAGCGGCAACTTTTCGAGTGGATATTGGAGGAGAAGAGGAAGATAATGCCCAAGGATCGTGAGGAGAAGAAGCGGATTGATGAGGACAAGGCCATTCTCAAACGCTTCATCCGTGCGAACCCCATTCCGAGAATATGATTGTGATAGAGATATATGTGCCGTTAGTATAAGATGGGCACTTTTGATTTTGCTAACTTGATTCTTCTGATTTGTAGAGAACAATTTGTAAAGAGGGTGGAGATTCTGAATTCTTGGAGAGATTCTGGCTTTTGGGCTGATATTACTTGTACAACTTTGGGGACTTCTGGATTACTGGAGTGGTACATCCCCAAAGTTGAATGAACAAACTTTGGCTAATTCGACATGAAGAGATTTGTTAATTTCTTTGTACTTCTTTTCTCTTGATACATAAAGAAGCATAGGGAACACAAAGTTCGCGTTGGTTCGATTTCGATTTCTCTTGATACATTTCCAGTAGCTTGGAAACAGTGAGAGAGGTCAAAGCTTCTGTTGTGCTTGTGCACTTTTACAAATGCGACAAAAATTAACACAACACAGAAAATAAAATGAAATACGACAGGAGGCTTATAGATTTGAGAACCACAAGCAGCCTCAAGATTTTAGGATTTTCCTTTGATGAAGAGTACTTGCTGTTTGGAGCTACGTAGCCATGAACATTTTTCCAAATTTACCCGGTTCATTGAAAAGCAGATGAAATTTTGTCCCGGCCTCAAACTTAAGAGAATCAGAATTTTGTCTGGAACCAGAACCTAACTTCATCCATGTATGAGTCTTTTGTAGCTATCTCAAAACTTCAGGACCCAAGTCCAGCCATTAGATTGCGTAGCAACCACTTTCCTTGTTATCTTATCCCCCGTCCGTTTGTCGTAATCGCAAGTGTAGTGGGGTCAGAGTGGCAGCGACACTGCTTGACTTCCAACCACAAATGGTTCTTTCCATCGACCACTCTTGCTTGCTTGTCTCATCTCTGTCTTTCCCGGCCACATATAATTTTTGTCTTTCTAGCCGTACTCCTATTTCAAAGGACCAGCTTGTAAATTGCTTTCGTGAATCTGTGTTTCATTCCTTTCAGCTCTTTAGCTCCATGCAGGTGATTCAACCCAATTCTCCAATGCCAGGAACCATCCATGTTTCAGGTACTAAGATCGCTCCTCTTGCAGCAATATCGGACTTAGCGGTTTTTGGGCTATTATTTATTGGTTTGGTTCATTACAGTACTGGGTTTTGATGCTCACCATTTATCACCAACCTCCTCCATTATATCAGTAAAGAGTAAGCAATATGTCAGTTTTCGTTGTCTTTGTTTTCTTCAATAGCTTTATCATGTTAAAATGTCGACTGCTGTTATGTATTTGACCGTGTAGTTTCTATGGGAAAGAAGGAATTTAAGACTCTGGCAACTGGTGACTTCAAATTGTAAGGATTCTGTTCCATTCGCCTTCCTATCTTATTACATTTTTTTGTCAAATTTTAGCAGATGTTTTTGATGATGCTCTGGTATGATTGGTTCATGTGATTTTTCATAATGTCGAACAGCCCCCTGACAACCCTTCGTGATAAGCTAGTTGTGACACTTGAAGATGCCGAGGGAAATGTGATTTCGCATGCAGGTTTGTCTGAACTGGTGTCTGTGTGTGACATTGATTTCCATTTGAGCTTTTAGAGTGATTGCGGTTGACAAAATTGTTTGTTGGCCAGGCATTGAAACCAGGGAAGTGGTTGAGAAAAGGGTTTGGGATGAAAACTTTTTCCTGGATGGAGGTGGATGCGTACACTTGAAGCTGCAATTTGTCCTCAGTGATGAGGAACGCCACAAAATCTGTGTTATTGTACATCTTTTTCTCTGCCAGTTTTGACATTTAATTCTTGTTCACTTGATAATGGATAGGAAGGAGTCTTTGCAGTTCTGTAAAGATTCCAAAATTAAATCCTTTTCTGCACCAGAACTTCAGAACTGTGATTTTGGTAGGTGCATTTGCGTGCGATGTAATTGTTTGCTTCCATTTCTCTGCAGAGAGAATCTGCCTTGAAGAAAAAGCAGGATGAACTCTTTAATGGCACTCATAGAATACCTCGACGTGCTTCTGCTGGATTCGAAGTGCAAGGTGTAGTACTGCTTCCTAATTTCTGTTCTCCTGAGTTGAAGAAAGAAAGAGAGAAGAATGATGAAAAAAGATAAACTAAACAACATCAATGGAAAGGAATGAATTTCCTTTAGTGATGCAAAAGCTTCAATTTTGGTATTACTTAATTTTTCCGTACAAGTCTTTGTAACTATTCTGTTTCATTTGGAATCTGTAGAATATATGGTTCAAAGATTCCAATTGTTCATTCCATTGTCTTTAGGGTGGTTCAGATGAAAAGGGTAATCTGTCAGCCAGAGCCAATGACATTTCACGCGTGATCAACAGTCGTCTAGCTGAATCACCTCATCAGAATTCTGTTGAAATGCCAACATCTGGTGGCTCCATGCTAGCAAAGGCTGGTATTTTCTCGAGCAACATGCAAAGGGCTGATTGTGTGAATGAAGATGAAGTCAATCATATCAAGAATGTCGGACCTGCAGATACAGGTCATGGCAGTGTAAAGAAGATGATATGTGCCTTTGAAAGCAATCACATTCAGGTGAACGAAGTGTTTCTACCTGCAATTTATTTTGTCACATGAAATTTCTGGGATTACAATCTATGGAACTCAACTACAGGATGCTAAACCTACTGCAAAACCACCTCCAATAAAGTGTCAAACTAGAAAGACTGACGCAGGCCTTCCTTTAGAAACATCATCAAGTGCACATTTTGGGATAGGAGAAAGGACCCTAGATGATGCCAAAAGAGAGGTGGATCTAACGGTAGGTTTCTGGAGTGAACCAATACCAATCAGGAAATCACTATGAAACATTATACATCCAAATTATCTAATTTCTGTTTCTTCTGTTTGTATCATTAGCCTGTCCCGTTACTTTTTAACTACTTTCTTCTATTCGCATAAACAATTCCAGTGTCATATACATGCAAGCACCGGTGCTGATTCCCATGAAGTTGAGAAGAGTTATCAAGATGTGAAGAACCAGAAGCCTGAGAAAGCAGTAAATTCAGAGGATCGCAGAGGGCCAGTCGGGCAGGTCTGATTTTCTTTCTGTTCTTTGTAACAAGTACCTTTTCTTGGTAATGCTGGAACAAGAGATGAAAAACTTGATAGGCCATGTCAGACGTTTACAAGACAACTCAAAACGGACCTGAAGCAGGTAAAATATAAGGTAGACCTTATGAAAATTAAACAATACAATGCCCCACCTGTACCGATGCCTGACACCCTAACATAACGTTGCTCACATGTGTATTTTTCTGATACTTGGGAGTATAAGTGCATTTCCCTATTGTCATTTTTTGGAATACCCGACGTGCTTGCCATTTCTCAGTTGTTTGATCAGCAGTTTTCCTCTTGGTCACAGGTGGTGAAAATTGCAATCATGATGGGCTTTGCCTCCCTGGTTCTCCTGACGAGACAAAGAAAATAACGGTATGCAGCTTTATATGTTTCAATCAATTCACCTTATGCTAGGATTGCTTCTCATTTGGAAGTTCCATCACCTGGTGATGATACCAGGAACTACCATGAAGCCTCAAAAGGTACTTACAATATGAAAAAAGGGCCTGAGAGGATGAACGGAGCTCGTGCAGTCTCCATTCAATACTCATGTCAGGGCTGGTAGGAAAAGACCCTTCTTTGAAGAAAGAGAGTCCTTATATAGGACCTATTATACCCCTCAAATTCTTAATTTTGAGTTCCAAAGGTGCCACAATTAAGACCCTCTAAACTAGGTAAGTAAGACATCATCACTGGCTTGAACGCCTAGCTTGCATTGCAGCCAAACTATGCCATAGCAGCTAACATGAAGGTACCCGAAATTTGACCCCTTAAAGGTTCAATGCCAAAACCATAACGGAATGAGTCTGGTGAATACCTCTCTGTCATCTACTCCTCGATGTCAGCTCAAGCCTCAACAATAATATTCCAGCTACATAATATTACGCAGAACTCACCAAGCAACACCTTCTAGCTTTCTTCACATGATTGAAAATGAACTGCTTCACTTTTGGCTTTAACTTGATCAAACTGTCTAGTTCTATGCGATTTGTACACAAACATGCTTCCTTTTTTCTCCCTTTCGACTTACTAACCTTCAGGGCTACAATTTGCAATTCGTCTTTAATGTGTTTCTTGGATGCGAAGGAACAATATGCTCATTTTAGTGGTTGATTTTTTTTTATTTGAAATTGCAGAAAGACCAAGCGTCTGAAGCACACGGACAAGGATTGGAGGGCTTAGATCTTCTCTTCATCTCAAATTTATTATTTTGAAAGTGTGTTTTTGCTTGTATACAGTTTGCTTTTAGAGTAAGTGAAGGAGCCTGAAAACTTGGCTTTTGTTGGTGTGCGCTATGTACAGTTTAGAACTCTTTCTCAGAGTTTTAAGCGTGTACTAGTTTTTCATTTAATAAAATGCTCTTTCCTTTACAAAAGCAAAAAAAAAAAAAAAAATCCCACTTTTTATACGCAAAACTTAAGAAAAGAATATTATAAAAGATAAATATACTCAAACTTTTTTATTTAATTTGGACTTATTTAGGATAGAAATTATCGTCTATTTGCTAAATATTTGAAAGTACGTTTCACCTCTTTCAAAAAATTTCTCAACCAATAATGGGTTTATGCTTGTAGCAACTAGTAGCAAGTGAAGAGATGTGATTCTGCGAAGGCTTTGTCTTGTAAAGATAAATCATATAAGAAGTTGTTGCACTTGCATGCCCAAGCGTTTCATATTTTTTTTTAAATTCAGATTCTTTACAAGAGCATTGAAAATTAATGGGAGTGGTTGATGAAATTCTCTTCAATCACCCTCGAACCAAAATCCTAGACTCAATGTTGTGTAAATTTATAATTTTGCTACTTAGGATTTAAGCTTTGAATTATCATAGGAAAATTGACAGAAAACATCCTATGATATGCCTTTAACCTACACTTACCTCCTCTTTAGCTTTACTTTGTGAATAGTCTGTTATGATGGGAAGCCCTATACCATGTTAGAAGTTTATTAAAATGAAAATGACCTTGAGAATTACATTTATGGATTGAATAGTGTAAAAATCATCTATAGTTACTTGTGGACATTCTAAGAAAAACATATAGTTGCCCCTGCACTTAGATTCAATAATAGCAACACTAATGGCAATATTCCATTATTGTTATCTATGGCAACTACAACCAAATATATCCCACCATAAGGATCCTTAAGGAAATACCCTTCCAAACCAATAAATGAACTATATCCTCTTAAGAACCCCTTGATGCAAGCATCAAGACGTACAAGTATCTTTTTGAATTGTGGCTATTGAGCTCTTGGATCCAGTTAAAGGCAAAGCTCCATTTTCACAATGATTCCAGAGTTATGCTCCATAACAATTAGTAATTTTCTCAACTTTGCATGACCCTATGTATGTAACCTTTTATTTTCATCTCTCAACCTCTTCCTAGCTCTATAAAGCTGCATTTCCCCAGCATAAACCCCATAATCAATTTCCAAATTCTTTGACACTAAAGCAAAACTCATGTCAGTTTTAGTTCTCAGGTATACATTAAGGTTCTAAACAATCCATTTTCAATTTGCCTTTGAGTTCTTGTTAACCTAATGCATTGATGCTCATAACCTATTATCTTCCCCTTGAATGTTTTTATGTTGGGAAGCTTAGAAGCAAGGACCTGCTAGCTACATCAATCACCTATATATTTAACCCAAACCTTATATGAATCATTTTTCACCATTTTAATCTCATGGCTCTCCCTGACAATGTAGCTCCATGATACTTTCTCAGAAAATGTACACTTCCCTAAATACATGGAATCTCTCAAACACAATTTTTTCTTTTTAATTTCTCTTAAGCTTTTTAGCAACAATGTTAACATACTTGTCAAACCGCTTACCCTTCCTCTTGACGAATTCCTTTAGTTGCTCATTAGTGGAATATCCATCATGTGAATAATCACTTCCACGATCACTTAGTTTATGTTCGTCCTCATATCTTTTGGGCTCAACAATACCTTCATTGTCATCCTTTGAACTATTATTCCTTTACTGACCTTGCTTTTTATTAAACCACTCCTCATCATTATCATTTGAGAACTTATATAATTCACTACTCAATTCAAGCCCCTCATCATTAAATAGACTCCTCTCTTATTCATCATGATCAAATTAGTTCATCTATTGCTATGTCCCTTACGTTTGCCTGTCCCTCTCCCATTACCAAAATCAACCACAGTCTCATTTATGTTTGCTTCTTACTCAATTTCGTCTCTTTCCAATTACATAAAAATAGCCCAAAATTGTTCGATATTGACATTCCTCTTCATCTAAATTAATACACCCTTCCTTCTTTTGCTTTTTAGACACTCATTGTAGTAGAGACCGGTGAGCTACAATTAAAGAAAATTGTTTGTGGTTTTTTTTTTTGTTTAGCATTTGGAGGGAAAAATATGTGCATCATCATAAGGTTATCTTAGTCTTTTCATAGACACTGAATAAGACTAGTCATGAAGTAAGCTAAATAGGGAGGGTAAACGTAAGTTTCCAAATATATGAGATAAGTGTAGGTTAAGACACACCACAGACATTTCTATAAATTTCTCATTATCAGAGGACGTTAAATGAGATCATCACACCTGGTTATTTGAAATAGAGTAAATGACACATTAATCCCCAACTTTTTTTATTAATCATAAACAGGTCACTAACCTAAAGTTTGTACTAATTAAGTCCCTAACTTCCAATTTTTTTTCCAAATTAAGGTCCTTTCATGACTTTCACAGGTAAATTTGATGAAATCTCGATAGAAAATGTCATCTTTGATCTCTAGCTTTCTTCCTCCTATTCAAAATACCATCAAGCCAATGGATTTAACAATTCACTATTGCCAATGGCAACCATTTGACCACTAGAAAATTTACCGTGTTAAAACAATAAATCACCACTACCGTCAAATTCCTCTTGTTGTCCTCATCTCAAATATACCAATGATATCTCTAGCTCTCCTATTTTCACTATTTTTTGATGGTTTAATTTTCCTCAGTCTACTTTCTCTCTTTCGAACCAAGTTCAAATGAACAATCTACTTTTTTTTTTAAGCTTTATTAGCCTTTCTCAAGCTTTGGAACTATGCTCTATTCATTGAAAAACCACCAAATATTCACCAATTAGAACTTTCTCTCTCCTTGAAGAACCTCTAGTGATCTTGACAACATATGGAATATGATTCAAGATTAAGGGAAGTTGATGAAGAGTTAGCAAATGTCAGCTCATGATTTTTTTGAGCCTTGGTTTTAGAAAGAGAAAATAGAGTGAGAAAAAAAAAAAAGAAAACCATCAAAAAATGGTGAAAATGAGAGAACTAGCTAAACCAGTGGGGATGTCAGGCATGAGGATGATAAGAACAATCCAATGGTTGTGCTGATTTGTTGTTTTGGTTGGATGGCAGTGACTGGGGATGGTGAGGAAGACCAAAGGGCGAAGTGGTAATTGAAGTGTTATAGGCTTGAGGATACTTTGAGTGGGGAAGAAAATTTAGGGACCAAAGTTAGTATTTTCTACCAGATTTTCATCAAATTTTAACCATGAAAGTGATGAAAAACCTTAATTAAGACAAAATTTCAGAAGTTGGGGACTTGATTAGGACAAACCTTAGGATAAGGACCTACTTAGGACAAATAAAAAAGGGAAGGGACTAACGACGCCATTTACCCTTGAAACACGTGTTAACATTTTATACCGGACTCAGCAGTGACAGCAGAGGAGCGGAGCTGGGTCGGAATTGGTACTGGCATCACAGACCCAAAACCCTAGCTTCTGCCAAAACCCTTAACCGCTCTCTACTGCTGCTTAACGGTGCGGACCTATACAGACCCAGAAAATGGCTCGAAGCATAAAAAATCCTAAGAAGGCTAAAAGGAAGAACAAGGTACAATCAATTTTCTAACTTTCGTGTTATTGTTTACTGTACTTCGAGTAATTGTGCTTTGTGCCTCTTAATTTGTTGTCAATCATGGCCAGGGCTCTAAAAAAGGTGATGGGTCATCATCGTCTTCGTCGGTCCGATCGATGCCGACGAGAGTCTGGCGGCCGGGCGTTGACAAGTTGGAGGAAGGAGAAGAGCTTCAGTGTGACCCCTCGGCTTATAACTCTCTTCATGGTTTTCATATTGGTTGGCCCTGTTTGAGGTGCTTCAATCTTTTTCTTTTTTCTTTCTTCCATTAGTGTTTATTCTATTGTTGCGTAGATTGGTGAGTTGGTTGCGAAATAGGATAAATTAAATTGTGCAAAGTTCTCCAGGAAGTGTAGAATGATTTGTAACACGTAGATGCTCTTCCAATTACACAATGTCCAGAGTGTTTTAATGTTTCATGACGTTTGCATTTGAATTCTCTCATGGTATTTGCCTTTTTTTTTTTTTTCAATCCTCTGTTAGCTTTGATATAGTACGTGATGCGCTTGGGTCAGACCGAAGAGACTTTCCGCATACAGTTTATTTTGTTGCAGGAACTCAGGTTGGTTACCTTTTTGTTTAACCAGTCAAAAACTTTACACTACTGCTGTTGTTGGCATATTCATCTTTGTTAGTACTAAAACTCATTAGTGTCTGCTGTGATTTTTTTTCTTTTTTTCTGTGCAGGCTGAGCAAGCTTCCTTCAACTCCATTGGAGTATTTAAAGTAAAAAATATCACTGGAAAACGCCATCAGCTTGTTCCCCCTGCAGATGATGGATCAGACATGGATTCTAATAGTAGCGATAGTGATAATGATGATGATGATGCAGATGGCAACAGGAATCCGGTTTTGCAGGTATTATACTGTAGTAATTGACATTTTGTGTGCATCAGAGACAATTTTAAGTGAATATGCATTTTGACCAGCTTACTTTTGGCAGCTGCGGAAGATAGCCCATCATGGATGTGTTAATCGTATTCGTGCAATGACTCAAAATCCCCACATATGTGCATCCTGGGCTGATAGTGGTCATGTTCAGGTCTGTGATGAAGTTGAGAGGTTCATTTTTCTGTTTTTTCTTTTATGTGCGTGAATTTAGCTTACTGCTAGGTAACCAATTCATTGACTGGAGGTTACACAATGAAAGGACTATTTCTTTTTATAGGAAATCTGTGAGAATCTTTTCTTCATGAAAAGGTCGAGTGGCATCTAAAAGTAACTACCGGGACCTCACATGACAGTGGTGAAATCTGGAAGTGAAATGAAAATCATGAATGCAAAAGTAACTGGCGGAACATGGGAGAGAAAGTTTAAGAAAAAGACTTTAACAACAAATTGGCACCTGGGGAAAAAATTAATACATATAACTTAGAAGACAATTGACAAAACGGGAAATTGGCACCTGGGGAAAAAAGTGATACATATAACTTAGAAGACAATTGACAAAACAGGGAATGTATGTGCCATCAAATTTCGTTTGACCTTCTATCATGCCTGCTTCTTTCCTGTAATAAAGGATCATTAAGTTTGCAAATTCAGGTCATATATGTAATTCATGCCACTTGTTGGTTTGTGTTCCTCATGTGATTAATTGTTATTTTAGGTGTGGGATGTCAGCACCCATCTGAATGCTTTGGCAGAGTCTGAAACTGAAGGCATCGTGGGATCTTCCTCTGTTTTTAATCAGGCTCCACTATTTAACTTCCGTGGCCACAAAGATGAAGGCTATGCCATTGATTGGAGTCCTGTTGTTCCTGGAAGGCTTGTGACTGGTATGCTCAAATTAAAGTGCCCCCCACCCACGTCCTTGCCTTTTACCAATATATTTACTAGGTGTGAAGAATCTAAAATGATATCTGCTGCTGTTTCGTGGATCTTGTTTCATCTCTGATAACATATGTCCTTTGCTTTCTCAAGGCGACTGCAAGAACTGTATCCACTTATGGGAACCGACATCTAGTTCATCATGGAATGTAGATTCTAACCCCTTTATTGGACATTCAGGGAGTGTGGAAGATCTACAAGTATGTAACTTGATATATTAATTGGGTATTTTCAGGGGACATTTTGTGATTAAACATGAGTAGCTTTTCTTAATTTTCTTTTCCTAAAGAACCCTTTCTTACCCCAATTTCAAAACAGTGGAGTCCAACGGAGCCAAATGCATTTGTGTCTTGTTCTGTTGATGGGACCATTGCTATCTGGGACACCCGAGCTGGGAAATCACCAGCTGTTTCTTTTAAGGCGCATGATGCAGATGTGAATGTCATCTCATGGAACAGGTACTTAAGAAATCTGCATTCCTCAAAATAGTCTAGAATCATGTGAAATTGTTGATTTCGTATATTCTTGATCTTGATCAGGCAGGCTAGCTGTATGTTGGCTTCTGGAAGTGATGATGGCACGTTTTCAATCCATGATTTTAGATTGCTCAAGGTGTGTTCACTTTTACTATAATATATATGTAGAAAACTCAGCTTTCTGCTAGATAAGTGAGTCAGTTGGCTGATAGTACTTATATATGGTTATGTATGTGCAGGAAGGGAATACGGTAGTAGCTCACTTTAAGCATCATAAATATCCTGTGACCTCGATTGAGTGGAGCCCATATGAAGCCTCAACTTTGGCGGTTTCATCATCTGATAATCAATTAACGTGAGTTCCCAGACCCAGTTTGATTGATATCCAAAGGAAAACCCCCCTTCATCATTATATGAAATTGTTTGTAATTCGTGCCCTTATCTTTGATTGGCAGAATATGGGACCTTTCTCTAGAGAAAGACGAGGAAGAGGAGGCTGAATTCAGAGCTCAAGCAAAGGAGCAAGTAAATGCTCCTGATGATCTACCTCCTCAACTTCTGTTTGTTCATCAGGTATTCTTGTTTGGAATTTTTTTGTTTTTCAAGAATGACAAACTCAGAATTTCAACCGAGTATGCTATCCCTTTTCTGGTGGTATCTTTACTGAGCTGTTTGGAACTCAACAGGGACAGAAAGACTTGAAAGAACTCCATTGGCACTCACAGATCCCGGGAATGCTTGTATCAACTGCAGCAGATGGTTTCAACATCCTGATGCCTTCCAACATTCAGAGCACTCTTCCCTCCGGTGGTGCCTGATTCGAGTTGCACACTCTGGTTTCACTTACTGAAATCCTTCTGTCCCCCCCGAGATTTATGGTGTTTATTTTATGTTCTAAAGGCTGTTGTTTTCCCTTTTCTTTTGCTAATTCTTGTTAAAGTCATTTTTTAGTTCAGTAAGTCCTGTTTCTTGGTGAACAAATTCGAGTATATACAAGTCTTTCTTGCAAGTACATAGAGTGATCATTACCTTGATTGATAAATTGTGGCATTTTCAAAAACTTGTTCTTCCGCAAATGGAGGCATTACTGTTCGTTTACTATTTAATCGTTGTTTCTCTGATGCTGCTTTTCTTCCTCCTATGAGTATGACTAACCGCAATCTGGAAAAGCAGCATATAAATGGGCTGAAAGAATTTTTGGAACTCCTTAAAAGGACAGAGTAATCAGAAGGAGATGCTAAAACATGTGAATGGAATCGTGGCGAGGAAGTGGAACTTTTTCGACCTTTATTTGGGAGATTTAAGGTCCTAGCGATAGTAATAGTATTTATAATTTAACCTACCCTATTAAAACACGTAATTAAGTGGTATTGAACCTAATCTTGTGTTGGTTTTAAGTTATATGAAGCAGGAGGGCTTCTGGTTCTGTCTCAACCTGAAGTCGCAGCCAGACCGGTAAATCCACATAGAAGAAGACACTATGAAGATGGATTACATCAGCTGCAAGGCCTGGAGATGGATCAGACAGGGATTGATCCAAGAAACGGGTGCAAGGCCTGGAGATGGGTTACATCAGCTGCAAGGCGGAGCCTCTACTTTGGGAGATTCCCTGGCTTATCCAGGGAGTAGTGCCTGGACACGAGCTTCCCAAACATTGCCACTGCCACCAAAGGATACTGGACAAATTGGAGCTTTTAGGGTGCAGTTGATTTAGCCCTGAATATGCGGATCATCCCAAGAGTGGCTTCTGGTGAGGCAGTCCTCAACCCTACGGCTTTCACTGATGGTGGTAATTTCCTGCTAAACCCTCACACAGGAAGAGGAATCTCCGTACCATCCACCATCAACATGACATAGCATTTGGGTGTGGTCCTCCGTCCCTCATTCAGCTGCAGATGGTAATGGACTTGTGGTAGCGGCATACTTTCTACGTGATTGGTCTTACTACTGGAGGTCACTAGCTAGATAAGCATTGGACGAAAATAGCTGGAAAACTAGAAGAATTGGACATAAGGGCATCATGTATGCCTTCGACAATAACTGTGGACTTCTCGTTATGGATCCGATGACTTCTTGGTGGTGGAGAGATGCATGCCTTCTGGCTGTTATTACCGCAAAGATATATATATATGTGTGTGTGTGTGTGTGTGCGTGTGTGTGTGTCTTCAAATTCAATCCAAGTCGTAAATGTTGGGACTAAGCCACCTCCATCCACTCCTTAAGAGTATGACTCTGAACCAAGTTGACGAATTAGGGTTTTCAATCTAAGGGAAGAGTTCGGGTTCTTGGCTCCGTGCAAGTATGCAAATTCACTACCCTTACGAGTGTTGCAACTTTCCCAAGTACATGCTTCATGCCTTGCCTTAGATAGGGTGAGTTTCTCGTTTGCCTACGCCTAGCCAACTCGTGCCCTACCGCACCAAGGCAGCATGCACGCTTTCTTTCCTTTTTTTTTTTTTTTTTCTCCTCATTTTCTTAACTTTGTTTAGTGGTCTTTTTGGCATGATTAATACTAGTTGTTTGAACTTTGGAGGCATTTTAGTTCAAAAATTAAACGTTTGGGCACAAATCAGAATCAACCTCAAATTTGCTCAACCACCATCCCAAATTCCAAGCTTATGGAACAATGGAATCATTATACAACAATGGGAGGTCCAGCAGCATCGACAGATTGATGTCACTATGCCAACTGGACAGCTTCATGTATCATTGATTTAATAATTACCCTAACCTGTCAAGTTAAAAATCATTACAGGAAGCTGCTAATCTATGAATTTACGGGCTTCCCGTCCAACTTGGGAAAAGGATCTTGTTTGCTTAGAACGACTACCTTGCTCTTGTGAGCGAAGTACCCTTTCATTAGATTCTTGTGTATCAAAATGGTCATGATGCACTCCACCTGAAAAACAGACACCAAATAAACAATCCAGTCCCCTGTGACTGAAATTGAAATGTAAAAGAATATAGCTACCTCATCAACATCCATGTCCATCGCAAGCCATCTCAACGCCTTCACAATCACATCCAATTTCAATTGATGAGCCTTGCTTGGCTCCTTTTGCTTTTGGATGATGTAACTGCGACAAGAAGATAAAATAACTAATGAATGCCCACTTCTGGCAGCAACTACTTTGTTCAACTGGGTCATTTAATGAGGAGTGCTACTCACATTTTCTTTAACAATCGTTGATAAACTTGGAGCTCCAGCTTTTCTAGAACAAGATATACACCAGACCTCAAGAAACTGGAAAAAACCGAGATTGAGTTTCCATAGAATAGCTTGCAGGTGAGAATTCGATTATCAAATGCAATATACACACCGGTCTTCATGCTCTTGAAGCGCAAGCCGTAAAAGTCGGAGATCGCCTCTTCTTAGAGCTTGTACAACATTGCTGTACTGAGACATAAACCATGGCCAATTAGATAGCAGGTTGTCAGACATAAAAATCTAGAGTGCATAGCTTGTTGGTAACATTTCCCAGTTGCTCCATAACATGTATGCATTAAATTAAATGTCACTCATCGCTGGAGCAAAGACATAAGGACGGACAGCTACTAGTGCACGAGACCTAAGAAACATACCTCAAGTAAGTTATACTTCTCCAGAAGCCAATCGTTAGGTAATATGCCAATTGAAAGCTTCACTGGTATCAAGTACATTAAGATCATCCTACTCCAGTGGAAACAGAAGAAATAAAAACCAGAAAAATGATTAAAATCTAGTTTAAACTATTGTGTCATAAGTCTGATAAGGAAAACATAAATATTATCCATGAAACTAAAGGAACAGCGGGCATCTTTTTTCAATTTGGATGTTAGTCACGCCAAAATCAAACCTTTACAAAACAAACAAGGAAACCATGTAACCATGATCCGTTTGACAACCCACAATGTATTTATCCACAATTGTAAGAGTCTTTTCCTTTACATGGCCCAACAGAATTTTCCTAGCATGCACATGCATGATATGTAGCAAACACGCATCAACAAACCTGATATTTGCTTCTCTTTCAGGGTTGCAATGCGTCAAGGCGTATGACAGCTTATGATCAGCCTGCCATGTCATGTCAAGTAACAACATTAGCATTCATCTCAATGCACACTCACAATTAAAAGAATTCAATGATAGAGCTTTTGCATGTCAAATTTTCTTATCCCAAAAAGACAAAAAAAGAAAAAAGAGCTACATGTGAATGAATATATGCTATGAAAGAGTTTTCTAAGTCTAAAGTTTTTGAAAATTTTAGTAACAAAAAGTTGGGAAATTGTGAAAAACTGGACAGAAAATGGCACATCTAAACAAGCCAACTCAACAGAACAAGCATTCCCTTAAGGAGGGCTTTTGATCACTTACGGCAGGAAAGTTTTCATTGTACACTTCCAAACGACCAGTATAATACATGTATGTAACCTGAAAAAGGTAGCAACAAATCAGGCAGACAGATGATGCAGCCTCTCAGGGAGGGAAAGTGATTTTATTGAATCAATGTCAACCACACCTTATCTCTTCTTGGGAATTCCTCAAAATCGAAAATTCGTGCAGTTTCAATGCTTCTAATCACACTTCTGCAAAGGTGAACTGTACCAAGCTGCGAAGAGGTAAAAGATAGATTCCTAGTGCATTAGTACACCTGATGCTTCCTAAGCTCTGAGCACATAGGATAACTAAATATTCTATTTGCAATGGCCAACTAATAACACTGATTATTGTCAAGTATTTTCTGTGTGCATGTGTAGTATACACTCGGCAAGATTAATAGTGCCTCATTCATCTTTAATTATCTTTTGAGGAAATGAAAAGGTCACTAAGCAATTCACTCCAAAATACCTAACTAAAGCCAAAAGAAACAAACACATTACCTTGAAGTAGATCTTAAAAAGCTGGCAAGTCACATATAATGCTCCCACACGTTTTGGGCCTTTACCCTGTATATATCACACTCAAAGTTATGACAAGGGAACGCACTCCAGTTTTAGAAGAACAAAAATCGGACACTCCAATATGCTCTTTTGTTTAGGTTCAGCCTCAATGAGAAATTTAAATGGAGCACCTAACAACGTATTTTTTTCCCTGCTGGACTGATTGAACAGGCACGTTTCAATCATCAAGAAAAAACAGAAAAGTAATGCAAATATGAGGAGACATACAGCAAGAACACCGAACACTTTCATGAGAAACGAGCCAGCACCCTTCAGTTTCTCTGGGGACTTCCCATTGGATGCCAACTCTCTATCGGCCTACAACATAAAGCACTTCACAGCTTAGCAATTGAACCAAACGCCAAAAACCCTCCAGCGCAAAAAATCACTGCAAATGAAAAACCATACCCTTTCCGCAAGAACCCTAATTTCATACGCTATCACGTATAGGGCCTCCAGCGCCCAAGCAGATTCCCAATTCCGAAACTCCTGAATAAAGGCACTGAACTTTAAACCGTCACAGGAAGTCCCAGACACACAAACACACCAAAAAAAGGGGGACTAAATACAACTCTTTTACAGCAAACGAAGTAGCAGAGAAGATGAGCTGACTTGGCAGATTTCTCAAAGGCATGATAAGACTCGACCAAGTTCCCAAGTCGATAGCTTTGCAGAGACCGAAAGAGAGGAGCAATAATCTCACCCAGCTGCGAGAACCTGTCAGATTGCTTGATCAATCGATTGGCGTCCTACACCCAAATCAAATAAAATCAGAAAACAGTGATCAAATAGATCAAAATTTTTCGTAATGAAATCATAGGAATAGACCTGGAAGACGTTGAGGGCGTCGGCAAGGGAAAGGAGGGAGTGAGAGTTGGAGGAGAAAGAGAGGAGGCGAGCGAGGGAGGGTCCGTCCTGGGACGAAACGGCGTCGGAGAAGGAGTTGAGGTAGTCTAGGATCCGCCGGTGAGCTTCTCCCATGCTCAGATACGCCATTGAAGAAGGTTCTAGTAACAGTTGGCTACTGCTCCGAGCCGCTTCCTTCTTCTACCTACTTTGATGCTTTGCTTTGGCGTTCCAAATCGTCGGAGTCGACTTCTGTTCACAGAGCAGTGTTTCCCCACTTTCAGGTGGAATCACAGCGTCCTGAGGCGACTTGAAGATCCCTAGTCACGAATCACGGGCTCACAGCTTTTGGGTTCCGGCCCGTTTGATTTGCCCGTTACTCAAAAGCATCTGTACAATTGTACAGAGCTGAGAAGGTACGTGAATATATAAGGAAAAAGTAGTGGAGGTGAGGTTGAAGCCCCAACCTCCACCAGTGTCCCTCACATCTTAATTATTAGACTAAAGCTCTTAGAACCTAAAAAAAATATATTAGAGAACAATAAAAAACTTTAAAAGAATTAACTTCGACACATGATGGCTAAAGATTTTTAATTTCATTCCTGTGCAGAAATAAATATATATATTTGACTATCTACATGTTACAATTTCATATATACTTTTTCTTTTTTTACTTAAATTTGATTTAAATTCATTTATGTTATATTTTCTAGAAAAGTTTTAAAAAATATATTTAAAAATAGCTAAAAGCCTCTTTTTCCCCAATAAAACTTTGCCAACTTAGATCTTTTACTCATTCAATTTTCACTCCGATTCACTTGCGTATCAAACTTTGTAAATTGATATTTTTACCCCATATGCCCACTTAAATAAGACAAAAATGACTCTTCGGGTTATATGAGAACTAGAAAAAGATAAAAGAAAAGATGAAGAGTTAGCTAATCATTTGCCCCACAGAAAATTCTAGTTTTACTATTTTCAATAGTAAATAAAAGGGCGTTCTTGTTTCAAACACTTTATTCATAATCTTTTGAACCCTATCGATCAGCTTAAAAAAATTCTTCGTTATGAGTGCCAATTAAACATGTTCTTCAACTTCAAGATCTGATATAATTGGAAGTGGCTTGTGAAACTAACAAAAAAAGACAACATCATAAGTTGCTAGATTTTTTATGGGTAAAATGACTTAAGTTAATTTTCTTTAGGCAGTAGATCTAAGGTTAATAAAATTGCTATAATTGTAAGGTAACCTTTTATTTTCTGTTAAAAAAATGAAAGAATTAGAGCTTTTATGTGAGGAAAATGATTAGTTAGCCTCCATCTTTTTTTGTTTTTTAATCTTTGTTTCATCTTCATATCACGTAAGGAGCCATTTTTTGTTTCACTTAAATGGCAAAGCTTTAAAAGATACCAATTTGTTAAATCCAAAAGATGAGTGAACTCAAGTTAAAATTTAAGGGTAAAATGTAGAGTTGGTAAAGTTCATAGGCAAAAAGGGCTTTAGGCTATTTAAAAACTATAAGTCTTCATTTATTATTTATACAAAAATATTTATGTTTATATAATAAAATATTAAAAATAAAAAAGTCATAAACCAATTGGTGTAAATTGTAAATAGTGCAAAAAAATTGGGACAGATAAAATATAAAAATGTAGAAAAAGTGTGACAAGTCCATTATTATTTATGTTGCTATAGATTGTACAAAAACGTTTAAACTTATCTGAAATAAATACACTGTTACCAGTTGTCAACTATATTTGAAGTCAAATTTTTTTAAATCATAACCATGAAAAATAATAAAAAAGAAACTTTTAATTTTTTTTCAAATTTTTATGCAATCAGGGAATTTGCATTTGTAATAATATTGGGAAAGAATCTATTTATACTATAAAATTCATTATTCAATAGTTATTAGCAAATATTATTGGCCATTAAATCAAACATTCTAACCATTGAGATCATCATATATGAAAATTTTAAATTTGATTATATTTTTAGGTGTTTTCATTTACACCACTATATAAAATATAATAATATTTATAACAAATGTTATTAGAGCCTTAGATCAAACATTCTTAGAATGTAACTATTAGATGAAAATATTAGAGATCTTCAATTGATCTTAAAATTCGCTAGCATAATATACATAAATCGTTTTTTTTACCTAATATATAACTCCCAGCTGCCTCCTATTTCTTTCTTTTATATGTTTTTTCAACTTTTGAAATTGGGGGAAATAATTTATCATTCCTCTTCATTTTCCTTCTCATCCCTCCCATTCCCTTATTAAGTATATCCAAACAGAGGCTTAAGCTCAAATTCATCAAAATTAAGATTCCACATGGAATCTTTTGTTATTTTTTATGAGTGATAGTCATACAATCAAATCAGAATTATAGACGTACAATCATATTAGAATTATAATTATAAAATATAATCCAATCATTTACTCTATTTGAGGCCGTAAAATCATAAAATTCTATAATTCAGATGGAAATTTTGATAACCTTGCTTAAACCGCTCAAGACAACATGAATGTATTTAACAGAAGTGGATAATATATAATCTTAAATTCTAAGTTTAGATTGAGACCTCTTTTTTTTAATGGTGAAGAATGTTTGTTTAAGAAAGAAAAAAAATCAAGATCAATTGAAAGCTTATTTTCAACATGTATTTAACCATCTCATGCCTTTCATTTATTGGTTTTTTTTCGTGATCCGTTGCTATGCTTTTCTTCTCCCTTTTCTTCTTTTTCGTTGGACATTGCTATGCTTGTTTATATGCTGACCTAATGGGAAGAAAAAGGTTACACTAAAGAATTGCTTGTTTAATTCTCTTATTCAACTACAATTCACATAATTTGGTTCAAGTGTGGCAGATTTTACATATACAACTTATATATTTCTTAGGTCCATCCTATTGAAATTATACCAAAATTAATCAGTTTAAAACTTTAAATAGAAGTAATCCAGATCAGAAAATATGGTCAGTTCCGATTAGGTGTTTGCGTGGTGCTGGAAAATCTGCCAGCAGAGAATCCATCTCTTCAATAATTGGTGGTAAGGTAAGGCCCAAAAAGGGAATGTGCGTCGTACACGTGTACCCCGCAAACCTGTTGTGACCGATGGATCGTCCCAGTATTCCCTGCAACACGCTACGGTATCTAATCTATCGTCTCCTTCACCAGCAGCAGCAAGTCCACTTGTCTTGGTTACTTCTTCAAAATTAAATCCAAAAGGATCCGATTAATCGAGCTTCAGAATCTCCATTAATCTCTGCTTTCGAAACCTCCGGTTCGTCGACTCCAAATCATACATTGGGAGCTGAAATGGGCCCCGATTCTTTGCCGCAGACGAAACCATCTCCCGTACGAGCACACGATCTCCCGACTCACTCCGCTGCTCTCCTTTCCTCTGAAGCCGAGCCCTCCTCCAAGAGCTCTCTCCAAACACGACACACAACCATCGTGTTCATCGCTCTTGTTCTCCTCACCTGCACA
The DNA here is from genome assembly GCA_039654915.1 of Aquilaria yunnanensis. Taxonomy (NCBI): domain Eukaryota; kingdom Viridiplantae; phylum Streptophyta; class Magnoliopsida; order Malvales; family Thymelaeaceae; genus Aquilaria; species Aquilaria yunnanensis. The sequence goes on along the minus strand of CM077596.1, from coordinate 91,604,819 downwards.
GCTCTCGCCGCTGCCTTCGCCTTCGCCTTCCTCTTCCTCTCCAGGTCACACTGTCATTCTTCTTTCTCTTCCAATGTCTTTGTCTCCGAGACCGTAGCTCGGCCGCTCAAGAAATTGGACAGGCCTGTCGTTCTGTTGATTTCTTCAGATGGGTTTCGGTTCGGGTACCAGTTCAAGGCCCAGACTCCGAACATAGCCCGTTTGATCGCCAATGGGACTGAGGCGGAGACGGGCTTGATTCCGGTTTTCCCTACTCTTACCTTCCCTAATCATTACTCTATTGTTACTGGTCTTTATCCTGCTTATCATGGAATTATAAACAACTACTTTGTTGATCCTCAAACTGGTGAGGCTTTCACCATGAAAAGCCATGAAGCCAAGTGGTGGTTGGGGGAGCCCTTGTGGGAGACGGTAACGAATCATGGGTTGAAGGCTTCTACTTATTTTTGGCCAGGGAGTGAGGTCAAGAAAGGATCTTGGAACTGCCCAGAAAAGTTCTGTATGCCTTATGATAGGTCTGTGCCCTTCGAAGATAGAGTTGACACTGTTCTAAGTTTCTTTGATCTGCCTAGTGATGAAATGCCTGTCTTTATGACCCTGTATTTCGAGGATCCTGATCATCAGGGTCATCAGGTTGGGCCTGATGATGATGAGGTAACGAAAGCTGTTGCGAGAATCGACGGGTTGATTGGGAGGTTGATAGATGGGTTAGAGAGGAGAGGGGTTTTTGAGGATGTTACAATGATTCTGGTGGGTGATCATGGGATGGTTGGGAACTGTGACAAAAAACTGATCTTTCTTGATGATTTAGCTTCTTGGATAGAAATTCCTGCGGACTGGGTTCAGTACTATACACCGTTGGTTGCAATCCGTCCACCTAGTGGTGTGGCGCCATCCAATGTTGCCGCGAAGATGAATGAAGGATTGAGCTCAGGGAAAGTTGAGAATGGGATGCACTTGAAGGTTTATCTCAAGGAGGAGCTCCCTGATCGTCTACACTATGCGGCCAGTGATCGTATTTCACCGATAATAGGGTTGATTGATGAGGGTTTTAAGGTTGAGCAGAAGAGAACGAACCAGCCAGAGTGTGGTGGGGATCATGGTTATGATAATGCCATTTTCTCTATGAGGACTATTTTTATTGCTCATGGTCCTCAGTTTGCAAGGGGACGGAAGGTACCTTCCTTTGAAAATGTTCAGATATACAATGTAATTACATCTATTCTCAAGATCAAAGGAGCTCCCAACAATGGATCTGCATCACTCGCTGAATCCATGATCCTGCCTTCCGAGTGATTCTTATTCCTGAGGTGGTGTTGGGTCCAATCTTAGCATCCGAAGTTGGCACAGGAAAGATGGTGGGATGGTTGAGCTGCAAAGTCGTATGATCTTATCCAAATGTATACGTACGGTGATGATTACCTGCAGATGAGTCGGTGGAGAAGGTAATTTATCTTGTGTGATTTTAGTTGCCTCGGGGATGAGATCTTCAGGTCATGTTCTGTGTTGGTTACTTTTGTGCCTTTGAAATTGCCCAGCTTGACACTACGAATCGAATGAAATATCAGTTAATTCTGTGTTCTGCCATTCTCCGGTGGATCTAATGCAAACATTACACAAATTGGACTAGGATGAAGATTCAGTAGTCATATATGCTGGCCTTGATTTGGAATTGAGGTTGTTTAGGGATTCAAATCTAAGCAAATACTCCCAGTTTAATTGAAACATATTCCTTTTTGGGATGTCCTAAAACGTTGAAACGTTTCCTTTTTTGGAAAAGTTTAAACAATTAAATAATCTTTTTACACAAAACTCAATAAAGACTCTTTTTTTAATATTCACTCAATCTCTCACAACACAAAACTCAAAAAAGAATCTTTTCTTTTTTAATCATTATTTAAACTTTTACTACATAGAAAATTAACACAAATTACATAAACCTTAATCTCTGTATCCAGTCAAATATTTCAATTTATTTGGGACGGAGGTAGTATCAAATGGAATTCCAAGTCCCAAATTCATCAATCCAGATCTAAGATCAACAATGAGGTTGAAGCAAGATGTTGATTCTAGTTGAAAATTCTGAAATGATTCTCTAGCTGCTGGGCATAAAAGATGCTTCTTGGTAGTGTTTCTCCACAAATTTGATTTGTATCTGGGTTTTGGTCATATGACTGGTAAGTTCATTGATGCTTGCTGCCTCAAAACTTGGTGATGTCCAGGACAACAACAAATTCTTTGAAGTTTCCCAATCGAATTTGGTCGAAATAGTTGATCCTTATTTTGTTTTCTGTTACCATTTTTTCCTCAAAATTTCTGCAGTTCGACCGCCGAAACCCTTATTCTGTCCCACCGTTGAATATTCCTGTGTGAAATGTGGTACGAGTCTGGTGGATTGGTGACATCTCGGCAGTTTCTAGCCATCCCCTAGTTAGCGGTGGGAAATGCATGCGTTGCTCACCGCCCATCACCTTCCTCATGGGTTGGAAGTGGAAGCTTCCAATTTCCAGTAACTCGTCTTCTTCTGCAAGGAGAAGAACAAATTAAATAGCAGCAGAATTTATTGCTTTTTTCCAACAAGTATCGAAAAAGAAAACGTGCTTTTGAAAATCTCAATCGTAGAGGAACGGGAAGTGGCTGGCGTTTAGTGGCAGCATCTGCTTACTTCAAACCCATCAGACATCAGTTGTGTGTAGGTGTTATTATATGGACGAACCTCCTTCGCTCTATGTTCCTTCTCTGTCTTAAAGCGAGCATTTGACCGTGCGAAGCCCAATCAAATTTGTGTTCTCACTCGAAAAGATCTAACCATAAATAGGCTTCCTTGGCTTAACGAAATTAGAAAGAAAAGAAACAAAAATCTTCTCAAAAGAAGAACCAAAATCCTCTCTTCTTTTATCTGTCTGCCTCCAAGTTACAATCCTTTCAATGGCAGACTTAATTCACTTATCATCTCCTTCATCATCGAAGTTGTTCTCCTTGACGTCTTGCTTGAGTAATTCGCTGGCGTCTCAGAGATCAGGCAGAGGGCGGGCTGCTTCTGTATCTCTGCCAGCTTCTGCATTCTCACGTTCCAGTTCTGGGAGCCGCTTACGTCTTTCTAAGGTCAATTAACTTACCCTTTTCTTCAAACTGTTCTCTGTGTTTCATGGCTGATCTTTATTCACCTGCAAAATGGTTACAAGTTTGTTCTTTATATTTTCGCTTCAGGTGCATGCAACTTCGAATATTGCAGAGACCAAGCAACCAAAATGGTGGGAAAAGAGCGGTGGGCCGAATATGATGGACATCCATTCTACGCAGGAGTTTTTCAGTACCTTGAATCAAGCCGGAGACAGATTGGTCATTGTCAAATTTTATGCAACCTGGTGTGCCTCTTGCAAAGCCTTGCTCCCCAAGGTACCTAATCTGTTTCCACCGGTTTAATATGTTCCGAACTCCAACGCCAATTATAAACGCTATTCCTAAATAGTGGCAGAATGTTTGAAGCTTCGAGTAGATTCTAACCTCTTAGGTAATGATCTTTACCTCGGATTAATAATGAAATGGATCTGGCAGTTGTGCAGGACAGCTGAGGAACACCCAGAAATTCTGTTTTTGAAAGTGAATTTCGACGAGAACAAGCCAATGTGCAAGAGTTTGAATGTTAGAGTGCTTCCCTATTTCCACCTGTACCGTGGAGCTCATGGACAGCTAGAGTCCTTTTCATGTTCGCTTGCCAAGGTATCCAATCACACTTTATTAGGAGAAGAATCAAGCCTATACGCAAAAGTTCGAATGTTTCTAAAGCATTATCTTTATGCATCGTCTTCTCTTCGATCTGCAGTTTAAAAAGCTAAGAGATGCCATCGCCTTGCACAACGCTAGTGGTTTCACCATAGGACCACCCAAGAAGACTGGAGAGCTTACTCTTGAATCTTTGTCAGCTCCAATCAGCAACAGTCCAGCTGAATCAAATTAATAAAGTGTTTTGTATAATTTTGTTGTATGAGTTTCTGCAGTGATAGACTCCATTTATCTTGCTCATATGTAGAATGGAATTCTTTGTTCGAAGTCTTTTTGTATATTGGCAGCTTCATCAGATAAAGAAATACCATTCTTTTTCATACAGTTATGGTACAGGAAGCTTCAAGTTCAAACTATGTTGAGAAATTCTGATATTTGACAAGGGCTTCAAGCAAAGTGGCACGATCGGGGAACAAGTTCGGTTGATGCTCCTTTGTGTTTGTCTGAAAGTTTAGCAAACGAATCGAACAAAAATTCAAGCTTATTCATGTGAACGAATAAAGGTTGAATAAGTAGATGCTCAACTCATGTGGCTCGTCTATATATAGCTCAGAGGGGTGAAGTGAATTGTCCTAAATTAATCAAATATGAGGGCTGAGTTCAATATGGACCAAGTTTAGTGGCTAAATGTCGTTCCTGACTAAGTTCAGGGGCTATATGTGGATTTAGGCGAAATAAAGTTTAGCAAATGACCACCACTGCCTCCCTCCCCCCAGGCCTAGCTCGGTGGCTCTCCGTTCACCTCCGGCCCCACGAGCTGGAGGCACAGCCAAGACCCGAAAAACCGAAAGTCAAGTCCTTTAAACCGGAAAGATCCATTGAGCTGTAGTATCCCCATCGTATACAGAAACGTGAAATCCGAACCTTAATTGCAATACCCTAATGGAGAGATCGTGAAAGGCTGTCCAAAAATGGCGAGCTATCTGTTCAGAAAATACTCCGACTTCACTTACACAAGATGGGAGAGGTCTCTGTTGTGGGATATGATTGAACCCTATCGGCGGCCCAACTCCTTCACTCCTCTAATCACTCTCTACATCGCAGCTTTTTACACAGGTCTCGTCGGCTCCGCCATCACCGAACAGCTTTACAAGGTGGCTCCTTTCCTTTGGATTCTTTATCAAGTACTTTTGTTCTGTATTTCTTCAAATTTGTTCATTTTTCCCATTTTGTTCAACGTAATCCAAATTTATCTGGGTTCTGGGAAATGAGTCGGCTTTTCATTGAGCTGTGTTTGTGTTGGTTGGCAGGAGAAACACTGGGAAGATCACCCTGGTGAAGCAGTGCCACTAGTGAGGCCCAAATTCTATGGTGGACCTTGGAGAGTTCTCAGAGGAGAGACCTTGCCTCCCAAGCAGTAATGTCCATTAATTTCTCACTTCTAAACAATGCTTGTTGCTTTCGATAATTATAATTAACTTTAATCTATTTTTAGTTAACACTAACATTAGAAAACCAAATTTAGCACAAGAAAGAGTTGTTAGTTTCAAGAAAAAACCAGAAGTTGAAGAACACAAAATAGAAAATCACCATGTTGGGAAGGTGTTTCATTTGCAGTCATTCAAGGATCCTTCCTACTCCTAGTTTTCGCTTCGTCCTCCTTTGTCTTTCCAGAGAATGACAACATATGGAACTATCCCAACAGAGCCATTGCCAGGAACACAAAGCCTCTTCCTACGGGTTAGAGAGCGGTTCATATCAGATGTTGGCGCTCCAAGGCCATGGATGGAGATGTTCCAGATCGAATCCCTCAACCTCCCCCCATCCCTCCCCGCCTCCTTCGAAAGGATTGGAACCAACATTACATTTTTCCGGAACAACTACATCATCATCATCCTCTTCTCCCTCTTGATCAGCCTCCTCTGGAACCCCTTCTTGTTGGTTGTCTTTTTTGTCATGGTGGCTGCCTGGACCTTTTACTATTACCTCAGGAATGAACCCATCTTGTTGTTGGGGGTCGTCATCAGTGAAAATGTTGTCATGGCTGTTCTGTTGTTGACAACATTGGCAGCGCTGTATCTTACAGATGTGAAGGATAGCATCATCTTCGGACTGTTTCTTGGCGGTGCAGTGGATTTGGCCCATGCAGCTTCGAGGAGGACAGATGATTTAGCACTTAGTTGATGATGGAGAATGGCTTGAATTGCAATGAACAGCCCCCCTACCTGTAAAGCATAAAGCTCCTTCTTTCTCTTCCTCGTGGTTCCCATTTGTTGGTGATGCTTCCATGCAAGGGTGTCAATATTGAAGGATCTAGGTTAAGAAAACGAAGAGTTAGAATCACATAGATGAAGTTAGTCTACTGTAACGATGAGAGGGATCAAACATTTACGAAGAGATCAGGATTAACAGCATGAAAATTTAAGGAAACTCATGACCATGTGAAGTTATGGGAACGAGAATCCTTATGTGAATAGTTCTCAGGATAATTTAATGGAATGTCTCTATCCTCTTCTCTCTTGATACTGGATTGTTTGTTATTCCCTTTTCTTTGATGCAATTACTTGTTCAATGCCAGAAAGCTTAAATACATGGTGGTCCGATCATGTTTTCTTGGTTACATTTCATTAAAAACTAGTGAGAAATTGTGACGATGCAACAATATCGACTAAACTAGGCCTTTGTTTTCTAATTTGAACAGAAGTAATTAAAGAACTGATCCTTGAATGGAAAACAAACCAGGAACCCATTACAGAGAAAGCTATGCTGGTAGGAAGTAAATTTGTGTGTGTTGAAACAAGTTGTTCTCCAACAGATGATGGTTCAGTTCCATTTAACATGTTAAGGCGGAATTGCTTCATAAAGTAGTAAACCCATGCTGAAGTTCAAAGTCCATTTTCTGTCTAGTGTCAAACAAGTACATATTCCCTCCCATCTAACAATTGCTACTGTCGTTAATAGCTTTTGGAGATGGAAGTTTCTATATGGCCTTTGGAGGGTGGTTCAGAAAATGTTTCTCGTTTTTGAAAAGAGGGCCCGCTACATTAAAATATTTTGCAGTATTATCTAACAGTTGTAGATGTCGTAGGACTACTAGTGATGTTTGGAAAGGTATGTAATTCTATACTTTAAAATCATATACTATAATACTACATGCCCTCGTATGTTCTACTGAGCAAGTGTTTTTGCTTGGGGGATTTAAATTTGTAGGGTTGTTGTTTCATAATTTTCGATCGAGTAATAAAACTTCCCTAAAGAGGTCTTTCCTTCATAGGCTCTACGGAATCATTTTCTTACTTCAAAGTTTAGTAAATTCATTTTAAAAAAATATTCCTTTCAAGAATTTTATTTCCATAAGATTTTGAAAAATGATTAAACGTAAAAATAAAAAAAATAAAAAAAAAAGGGCGAATTCATAGCGATGGACCACTTTCCCTGAGAGGAAAACCGTTGCTTTTATCGGGTTTTGTCTTGTCTCCACGACGTGACAAAGCAGTTAACTTATAGTGCAAGCTATCAAACTTCTTGACCCCAATCAATGAATTTGCTCATCCTAACTTGACCGCAAGTGCACTCATAACTAAATCTGGCCAGCACCCAGATTTCTAAAAGCAAGAGTTAGTTTTCTTTTTCTTTTTCTTTTTCATTAAAAACAATTCATTATTCTCTCTTTTTTTTTAATCTTTATCTAAAATCAATTTCATTTGAATAATTAATATCACTTGATTAAGACTTTCTTAAAAGTAATTAAAATTTTTTATAATTTTTCCGTACCCAACTAAAAAAAGGAAAAATCAATAAAAAAAACCTAAATTTTCCAAAAGATAGTAAAAAAAAAAAACTTTTTGAATTTCTTTATGCCTAGACTATATATTGTCTCACCACCTCAATTAGAGTGACAAACGAACATTAGATCTCCAGCCTTGGACAGGAGCCAATTCCTACCTCCCCAACATTCTTGCAATGTGTTGATAATGAGTTTGGTTACCTTTTGGTGCTGAATAAATTAACATTCTCCTACTATAATTGTAACTCTTTAAACCATATATACCTTCTACTATTGATCATGTTAAAAAAAAATTACTATGTATAAAAATAAATCACTAATAATTCATTTTTAAAAAATTACCACGGAACACCTACACTAATAACGAAATCTAGCTAGCATACAACTATTTTTTAAAAAGAAAAGAGTATTTCCTATTATTCTTAAATTGTTTCTTCTTGGAATTTGATATTACAGAGATGTTGTTAATGACAAAATTTAAGAGTCTATTTTTCTTATTTGTGTGATTTACAATTAATGAAGAAGTACCATTATCCAAAAATCAAAGGAGAGAATAATAACATGGAAAGAAATGGATTTTATCTCAAATAAAATAACACGACAAATGAACAATTCATCCCTAAACTTCTGGTAAATTACAAATCAGTACAGGATTATATCCAACAAAACAATTTGATCCTTCACAAAATGCTTCTATAGAAGAAAGAAAAGAACATCAATCTAATCTTCTCTGTTTCTAAACTTTATTGGACCCAAGACAACGGAACACTTTGAACTCGCAATTGGGCGCGATGCATTGCAGCAGCATCCTCGCCGTGGGCTCCTGCTTCACCACGGCGTCCCTCTTCTCAACCAGCGCCGCCGCCACGATCCTCTCGTAACCTCCACCTCCCCCCGCCACGTACGCCACCAGCGCCGCCTGAACAGGGCCGATGCTCGGATTATACGCGACCGACTCCATGTAAGATCCCTTGAACACCATGCCATCCGCATCCACCAGCGCTACTCCCGACGGGCAACCGCTGTACGGCGCATGCGACGCGTTGGCCGCCTCCAACGCCGCAATTTTAGATATTCCTCCGTCGGGGGCGTGGTCAAACGACAACCCGTTATTATGGGGCTCCAGAATCAGAGGCGACTCCTTCTCCAGCAAATCCTCCGGACCAAACCGGCTAGGCAAGAAATGCGCCAAAGGGTAGAACATCTCTGTTTTCCCGTTCTCTGTTTTACCGTTTCCTTTTTCGGGCCCTGTGATGAGGATCTGGATGTCGGAAGCGCCGCGGATTTCCTGGAGGAACTGGCGGCAATGGCCGCAGGGGGCTGAGGAGACGGCGAGGTAACGGAGGTGGGGCTCCGCATTGAGCGAAAGGTTAGTAACGAGGAACTGCTCGGCGTGGACGGATTGGTGGAGCGGGAGGCCCGGGAACTCCAGGTTGACTCCAAAGTAGATCCGACCCGATGATCCAAGTCCGACAGCGCCGACGTGGTAGTTGGAGATCGGAGGGCGGGCCAGGGGCCGGGCCGATTGGACCAGGCTCGCAACTACCTGAAGCACCGTTTTGCCTGACTTCTTCGCAATCCGCTCCGCCTCCGCCGGTTCGATGACGAATCTCGTGCTCTCCATTGCCGAAATCAGATCAATGGGTTGACCCGGTTGGTGATCGAGATCTTGGAAAGCGGATTGTTCCGGGAAGCAGGAAACGAGGAAGAAGCAGGCCGAAGGAGATGAATCGGGACCATTTTATGGTGAGAATTTTGGAACGGTAGTTAAAATAATCAGTCTTTACGTCACAAATATTTCTAGCTTTTTCTAAATTCTAAGGCTGTAAAAGAAATTAATTATTGTGCTGTAGTTTTCGAAGGCTGAATTACACAAACCGATTTCTTGGATTTTCTTCCATAGGCAACATTGTGTTGTTGAATAATGATGCAATGTTTTTTCAAAAAAATGTACTGTATTTTACAACTTGGTTAATATTAGTAGTTATACTTTTTAAATTTGGAAATCTTCATTTTTCTCAAATTTTTATACTATTTGACAATTACTTATAAAATCATAATTTCAATTGTATAATAATTAGTATATTTTAGTAATTTCAAGTTATTCGGTATTTGTTTTATAGTTAATTGATATTAAAAAAAATCTATTTTATATTTATAGATAGGATAACCATAATGTAAAATTTTCAGTAACTATAAATATGATACTGAACTAACTAAAATTACTATTAGATAGTTTTTTATGAATATTAGTATATAGTTACTAGATAGTTCAAACTAAAATAAATTTGGGATATTTACTCACAAATAACTGGAAAAAAAAACTCAAAAAGAGAATTGTTGAGGATGTGTATAAGTGAATTGCTCTACATAGTTAAAAATTGTTCAAAATGAGATACATATACATAGTAGTGATCTATTTTTCCATTGACTTAAGCTTTTTGGGAACATAAGTGAGATCAATATTAGTGATGTGGGTACCCGTTGGATAGGGTTTTCTTTCAATTGGACTAGTTTGGGCAGGGTTTTGATATTTTTTGTTTTTATACCCACCAGGTATGAGGTGGGTATGAGTTTAGGGGCTTATCCTCCTCGAACCCGGCCCGTATGCTACTTGCATATTATGGGTAAATTTCATTTAATGTCCATAAGCTTTTGGAAATGTCCAAAACGAGTCCCTAACCTTTATTTTATCCTCTTAAAGTCCCTAACTTCCTTATTTTTTTCATAACCATGGTCCTTCTATTAATTTCACATTTAAATGTCACAAAATTATAGGGAAAAATAACAACATTCATCATACATTTTCTTATTCTCACTCAAATCACCAAGAACCTAGTAAATCTAACTCTTCAACCACTATCTCTCCCCATCCTTTCTCTCTATCCTTCACCATGCCTGGCCACCAACATCAGTGACCAGCCCCTTCCCTACTTTCTTCAACCATATCTGCAGCATCCACTGTTACTACTAGCCCTAAAAGGGCTGGCCACATTTGCAACTCCTCCACCTTCCTCCACACGACTGTCGAAACAACAACGATGATGAACAATTTGTTGAAAAAATGGATGATCTATTTCAATTGACAAACAAATAGCTATCGATGATGCTAATGAACATGGTCCTGACTTAGATGGCACTTGATTTGGGTTTTAATGGTGGCAATTTGGGCTCCGATGGTTCTAAATCTCCATTGCCAAACCCCAGGCACTTGATTTCAGCTCTGATGGTGGCTAGACAGATCACGGGATCCTGAGACATTGTTGAAGGTCATGGCGGAGTGAGGTGTGATGGGGCAATGGAAGTTATAGCCAAATGCTTTGAACGGTGATGCGCGAGGGGTGACATGCGATGATGGAGGCAGATGGTGGCAGCGGCACTTGGGAAAGTGGAATTGGGGAAATGCATGACGATGGAGGCAAATGGTGGTTTCTAAGGATGGTAAAGGGGGGAGAAAGAGGGAGATAGTGATTGAAGAGTTAGATTTATTAGGTCCATGGTGATTTGAGTAGGAAAAAGAAGGTGTAGGATGAATTTTTTCATTTCCCCCCGCAATTCCATTACATTTAACTATGAAATTAACGAAATGACCACTATTATGATAAAAATAGGGAGGTTAGGGACTTTAAGAGTATAAAATGAAAGTTAAGTGGGTTTAAGACATTTTCAAAAGGTTAGAGATCATAAATAAAATTTACCCATTATATTATACATAGCATATAAGTATCTAAAATATTACAAATATTATATATACATATCAAATTCTAGTTCTATACAACTCAAATATATAATATAATTCTAACATAATAAATCCTAAAATTCACATTCATATGACTAGGCTACTTTGTTTTTGGTTATGCTGTATATTCAAACATGTTATGCTTTTTTTAGTTTCAATTTTATATATTATGATCACTTGTGTGGGTATTTTGGATACAATACCCGATCCTGCCCACCCCAATGCTGGGAGGGTTTAAGCGAAGAAAATTTTCCCATTGCAGGTTGCAGGAAGAGTTTGGGTAGAGTTTTTATATTGCGGGTAGAGTTTAGGAATCACTATACCCTCCCCAAACCTGGCCTTTTGACATTCTTAGTCATTATCATATATGATATCTCACTTAATAGATCTCCTTGGTCTAAACCTCCCCGACAATAATAAAGTTTACTAGACATCAACACTTGGTTGAACTAACAAATCATCCAAGTAAAGATCGTGAATGATGACTCAAGTAGACAAAAAGAATGAAATGACATCATTACCAAATCCATCATTCAAAAATGTCTTACCTACATATGCCATGACACCATCACCAAATCCATTACTTGGAAATGCCTTGCCCACATATGTCTTGTCCTTTTTCACGCTTAGCTTGATCCACACAAAATATGTCATTCGTAGAGTGTCGGATAAGTCAGCTGACACTTTTACTAATGATGATATATAAAGTTTTGTGGAGAAAAAGAAAGAATAGTGAGAAACGGGATAAGGATATTAATAAACAACAAAAAAAAAACTAATAGTAATATACAAAAAGATAATATTAAAGTCTAGGTAATTTGGAAGAATGACTAATATACAAAAAAATAAGCATTACTAATGCCAGCATGCTAGCTCACTCTCTTAGGTGAATAACTAACAACGTAAATTTTACTCCTCATCCAATAGTTGATGAAGCATTTCTCTTGACACCAAGATTAAAGTACTTACAATTTATGTTGTTCTTTCTAATTTTTATCCCTGATAGAAAAATTAAAAATAAATTTTTTAAAATTTGTGCAGTAAGAGCTTGTTAGCGAATAGGCCGAATCTTATTATAGCATGGAAAAATTTGTCAGGAGTAGTTGGCTGGTGAGCAAGCTCAAATTAATGCATGAAGGCTCTGGGGTTGCTGAATTTTACCATGTGTTGTTGCCGAAGCTTTGTTTTTACATTCATATGCGAGCAAGTCATTTCCACTTTGCCTAGAAATAAGCATTGGATGCCGAGCTAAGTGTAAGACAATTTTCTTATCTTGGACCATGGGAACTTGAGTGAGTTAAAGAGAGTTGTTTTTCTCCATTTTAAAAGTGATTAGTTATGTGTCTCCTTAAAATAGAGAGGGGTTTTTCATGTAAAATTTGCATGCCCAGTTCTTTTATATCGTGAACTCTTTAATTTATCAGTTGTAACTTACTATACTTGAAACCCAATTTTACAATAAAGTTTAAATGAGGATTAAAACAAGAAAAAATTTCATTTGGAATTTTGTGGGCCGAAAGTTTGATTAAGAGTAATAAGCTTAGATGTAAAATATTTTCCAAAAAAAAGTAATACAACTCATCTTTTTTCGAAACGAATTGAGTAATTTTTAATGTGACAAATACTAAATAAGAATAACATATAGGAGTATATTTTAATGATATTTATTTGCAATAAAATAGAATTCGTCTAATAAAATAAAGTCACTTCGTCTTCAATATTAAAATGTCGGGTCATTGCCATAAAAAAAAAAATTGCGGATCATTACTCATGATTATCATGTTTGTGGATAGTTTCACGTCTACAACAACTCTATCGTGTTTGCGGCTTGCGTACGATCAATATGATTGAAGAATAATATATTTATATAGTAGTTTTTTTTTATATATATCATCATAACAGTTGTCTTTCATAGATTAACATTAATTTATCATCTTATAGTATTGTTAAATGGTAATTTAATCATTTACTTAATCAACTGCTGGAAATATTATTAACACCTGGCATCAGTTTTTATAAAAGACATTAGTTTTGACTTGTAAAAGGTGAATAGCTACAATTTGGAGCCCGCTGGATAAAGACCGTGGAATGAAAGAGACCGTTTTGCAATTAAATTTTGATCCACGAGGAATTGCGTTACGTAGAGGTGATGATTGGACTAATTGGTACAAATTGCCCAATTCATTTGAATCTGGACGACAATGATTGATGAAAAACTAATGTATGTGTAGAATTATCACCCCCTCCCCCTTTCTTCTTGTTAAAGCTATATATAGCTTCTGTTTTAGAAAATTTTAGTTTTAATTTTTATAAAGACAAATCCTAGAGGAAAAACGAAGCTGAATTATGTTTTTTATCAGTTTTTTTTCTTTTTCTTCGTAAAACTCTTTTAGGAGAAAGAAAACGCAGAAGAACACTCCAAATTCATATAATCCTAGCTGCTCTGCCTCCACTCGTTCGTAGTGTTTCAAACTTATTCCTCAATCCACGTATATTTAGCCGGGCTTGGTTTTCAATCCAAGTTTTGTCAGCCGATCTACTATCATATGTTGTCTTATCTCATTCATTGTGAAGGTTTCATTCTTGTTTGCTTCTTTTCCTAGTGACCCATTACTTTCTAATGTTGAACTTGTTGATGGACCCTGAGCTTCTAGTACGACAAAACTAGGTTTTTAGTGATTGGGAATGATGACCGATGAAGCAATTAGAGGGAATGGGCCGATCGGTTGATGATTAATTGAGACTTGGTCGCCATGGCAGGTTGCCACTTGGTCGACAATGGCGACCACCCTAGCGACCAAGTACTAAGGCCCGCCAGTTGGTCACTCCTTTAGTCACCAAAAGGCCAATGCTTGTCACCATCTAGTCAATAACTTTGTCACCCAGCTTAAATAGCACATATATATTTGTTGCCCGACTTCCTCCTTTTCCTCAACTTTTTTTTTAATCTTTTCTGCTGACCTGTTGCATCATAGAGGAAGTGTTTTCTAGAGTTGTGATTATTTGTAGTTGGAGATACATACATACTTCTTTTCTACCCTGTAGAGGATTATTCTCATATCATTCCTTTCCACTTACCTCAGATTGCTAGTGAAGACTAATAGTGGTTGAGTGAACATTGGAAGAACACCCTTGAGTGCAAGTGTAAGAGCAAGCTCAAGAAGAGTAATAAGGTTGGGAAGGATGCTCCACCAAGTGCAATTGGCCCAAAGCTTTCGTTGGGTAGTAAAACCAAGGAGATTGCATATTATAAGATGGTATGGTAACCTTACTTTCTTTAATTTTGAAATCATAATTAACACATAATTTTTATATCACAATTACATTTTTTTGTAATAGATTGCTCAAAATTAAGGGAATCCGATCTAAGGGCATGAGTTCTATAAGCGATCCACAACCAGAAGAGGGACCAATCAGAGATTTTCTGGATTCATGCATACAGTTGTAGGTATTAACTGCACCTTGAAACTTTAGGGACTAAATAGTAACATTTAAAATTTAGGGCATACTTGAACAAATTAAACAAGTCAGCGACCAAAATGAAAATAATTATCAATTTGAGGCATACTTTAAAAAAAAGCTAATTTCAACTTATGGTGAAATTGACCTTATTAACAAAACTCCAAGGCTTAATTGTACAAATTGAAGCATATTACAGTCAATACTAAAAAAAATTGTAAATTTGAAGGTATAAAATCATAATCTTAGGGTCAGATTAAAAAACCCAAGATAAATTATTCAACAAAGTAAAACAAATTAAGAAGATGTTGGCATAATTGACTAAAACCTAAATTTTATGGCGACATTGAACAAATTGTTTAAGATAGGTAGCAATATGAGAGAGACTTAACAACTTTAATGCTTAATTGAAATAATTGTAAAAGCTAGGTAGTGAAATGTAGGAAATCAAAAAGTTGATAGTATGTATAGAATAACAACATGATTCTTAGTAATAAATGCAAATGTTGTTTTAAGAGAGGTATATCGCTGAGGTTCAATTGAGCCATAGGGTTGATTCGAGTAAACATCCCCAATTCAATATGGATGCATAGCAGGTCACCAATGCTGCCAAGAAAAGGAGAATGGATGGGTGTCCCACAGTTTCTAGTTTACCAATCGTTTGAATCGGTTGCTGCCTACATACTGATTCCCTCAGTGCACTTTTGGCTGCTTGTGACTGCTTTTGTTGGTTGCCTCTTTTAGTCACTGTACCGGTCACTCATTTATGGTAGCCAAAGATTTGGTGACTGCTTGTTGATCGCCCGATATTAGTCACAAAAAAAACATATTAGCAACCGATGGCCAATTGATAAGGTGGTAGGTTTTTCCGTTTTCTCTTGTAGTGATCGCGGATGGCTTTGCAATGGATTGTGATTTGTTGTTTCATAAAATGGTGGTTTGGTTAAGCTAAAACAAGATGACATAGAGTTTATATTGGCTTTACGCAATATATGAGTAATAGATCAGGGTTTTGTGTTTTGCTTTTATTTTATTTTTGTGTTTTTGTTTTCTTTAGCACTCATTCAAGTGTTATGCTTGGATCGTGGTGCATTAGTCTAATTTTATGTTGGTTACAATCAGTTTATTGGTTTGCCCAGTCACATTGCTGGTGTGTTTGTTTTTTTTTTTTTCCCGTCTTTTGGTCTATTTCTTCAAATTTATAGACATAAATATTAGAATTATTCAAATTATTTATTGATGTTTTGTTTTTGATATGGTATTTTTTGAACATGTTGTAAGGCCTATAATTGAGCCATATATCCTCTATCCCTCAGTTTCCTTTTGTTATTATAGTGGTACATGTCTATAGTTAGTGAGATAAATAAAATTTCATTTAAAGAAAAAAAAAAAGAGGAGAAAACGAAGTGCAAGCTTAATATTTTGGGGAAAGGTAACATGTTTTGTGATTATGGAATTAGAAATATGCCACATGCATGAGGTTGAGTAAAGAATTGTTTAAGTAGGTGGAGAGTCTAATTCTTTAAAAATGTGTATAGAATTTTATCCGATTGTGTGAATGTTGATTGGATGAAAATAAAAATAATCACTCCTACTTGTTTTTTAAAGAACTAATGCAAATGTAATATATAAAATTTACCAGAATTCGCTAAACGTCTCTGTCGTGATGTTTGATTGCCAATTTTTATGAACTGATGATACCCAATAGATGTACTTTTGCATGCTGCCAACTAACATGTGCTAAATAATTAATGTTTATGTTTTATTTTTCCAAATAGACCAATTTTGAGTAATATCAAAGTTTTGGCAATAGACTACTAATGCGCTAATTAATTACAGAGATATGCTCTCCTACGAAATGTAGCGACCAACAACTTCTTTTTATTCTTTTTTATTTTTTCAAAAATAAAACTATTAAAACATGAAATGTACTTGAGACAAATGTGTAGTTAATATTTCTTTCTTTCTTTTTTTTGGAAATAATTTAGTTAATATTTCAATTATATGGTAAATTATTAATGGAGGCCAAGCCAATCTATAGAATATTGGAGATAGAAACAACAAAAGGAATGAGAAAGGGGTTAATTATATTTTTAATCCATTTTCAAAGAGGTATTTCTTTGATGCTACGGCTCTTGAGTCCCTAGCGCACCATTTGACATTTTATTTTAAATATTTAATTTGACATTTTTATACCAATTGTCTCATTTACTTGACTTTTTTTTTTCTTATCATTTCTAGATAATTAAGATATCATATAATGTAGGTTTGTAAATTAATTCCATAGCAATGCAAAAACTTGTTTACATCTTTTTGTGGTCGTCTATGTTATATAAATTATATGGACATAGAATATTTATGATCCAACAAAACATGCATATTAGTACTTCAAAACACAAAAGAACATGAACCATTAATTGTTTCTAGAAAAGATTGCTACATTATATTTAGGCAAAAGTATCAAATTTGCTACTAATGTTTAGGTTAAGGTTCGAATCCACCACTATAGTTTTTTTTTGTCCAAACTCCCATTAATGTTTTAAAATTTGTTGAAATATGCCACTAAAATTTCAGATTAGGGGTGAATATGCCACCGTCATTAAAAAAAGTTAACAAAAAATGTTAAAAATAATAAGTTTTGAAATTTTTAGAGTGATAATACAAGTTTTAACAAACTTCAAATATCTTATGTAATTAGTCTCTCCCCCCCCCCCCTTTCTCTCTCTCTTTCTTTCTCTCTTTCTCAAATGCCGTCTACTGCTATCGTCTTTTGAAGCTTTTCTAGCCACCGTCCGCGGCAGCCGAAGACAAAAAAGTTTCTAACCTTTTCTTCTCC
The DNA here is from genome assembly GCA_039654915.1 of Aquilaria yunnanensis. Classification (NCBI taxonomy): domain Eukaryota; kingdom Viridiplantae; phylum Streptophyta; class Magnoliopsida; order Malvales; family Thymelaeaceae; genus Aquilaria; species Aquilaria yunnanensis. Next base: position 91,587,272 of record CM077596.1, on the reverse strand, counting down.
CATCGCCACTTGTAAGATTCAAGAAGAAGAGTTGTCTTTCCTCCATACGAAAGTACTCCCTCCGTCGCCTTCGATGCTTCCCTTCATCATCTCCAATATTTTTTCTCCTCTCTTTTCTTTTCACCGCTCCACTAAATGTGGAAACCAAGCTTCTAGAATCTCCAATACAAAATGTGAAGTTAATGCTATTGGAAGCTTCAATTGTTACACTAGAGACAAAATCGGGAGAAATCCTCAAGATTTCATCAGTTTTGATTCTGAAATCAATCCAATGGAATAGCTGGCTAGATGCTTTAGCTGTAGCCCTCTGCTGATGCTTCTTCCTCAGCTTGGCGGGATGTTACCAGAGGTAAGACTAGATCAAATATGATGTCACTAGAGGTGAGGACGGAGAAATTTTTAATATTGGAGGTAGGTCTAATTACCTATGACTCTTGTAGTTTTTAAGTTACATTATCATCCTAAAATTTCAAAACTTTTTACTATTTACATTTTTTGTTATTTTGTAATAGTGGTGGCATATTTGAGCCCATTTTGAAATATTAGTGGAAGATTGGAAAAAAAAAACTATAGTGGCAGATTCGAACCCTAATCTAAATATTAATGGCAATTTTAATACTTTTGCCTTTTTTTATGTTACACGGGGAATGCTATTTTCAATTATGGAGGATACTGTGTGTACACTACTAAAAAATGGGATTTTTCCAACATTTTATAAATTGAGTTTTCCAACGTGAAGTGTTGGAAATGGGGCTGTTGGTAAAATGTGCGTTGGAAAAAAAATTTCGAACGGCTCATTTTTTGACCATTAGTATTTCCAATGGCCAGCTGTTGGAAAATGAGCCATTGTAAATTTCCAACAACCAAACTTCACGTAGTTCAGGTAAGAGGTTTTCCAATGGTCTAGCTGTTGGAAACTATGCCAACGAAACTTTTCATAAGAAAATTGAAAAAATATAAAAGATATATTTTATGAATTACTAAATTATATTTTATATTTTATAATATGAAAAAAACATTTTAAAATAATTATATCTTATATTTACAAAAGAAAATTCAAAAGCAAGAGGGCAAAAAACCACAAAATTACAAAAATATAGAAATTAAAAAATTAAAAAAATTACATAAACTATGAAAAATTATAAAAATCATACTAAAATAGATCTCACAAATATAACATAAAACACAAAAAAATACAACAAAACTAAAAATAATAATCAGATCTGCAAAATTTCAAACTAATGTACAAAAATTCAAAATGAACAGATTTGGAGAGGATTTGGTGTGGATCTGGAGCGGCAAACGGCAAGCAGATGGTCAGTGAGCGTATTGAAGCCAAGGCGGAGCACGGGCGGATCTGGTGCGAAAGGGGAGCCAAGGCGGACAATTGGTGAGCAGGGAAAGGTGAAGTAGACGGTGGGCAGAGATGAAGAGCAAAGAGAATGAGGAGGCGTGAGCAAAGAGAGCAACGGAGCACAACAACGAAGGTGACAAAGAACAACGACAAGAGGGAGAGAGGCGAGTAGGCAGCGAGCAGAAAAAAAAAAAAGGCCAAAGTCGAAAAGAGTAGAGGGAAGAGCAGAGAAGTAGAGAACAGAGAGAGTAGAGAGGCGAAAGGTGAAGAGATGCAGTGGGTGAGAGACAAAAGTGGGAAGAGAAGTATATATAGTTATGGTGATTAGGTCTGGTTAGTTTTGGGCTAATTTATTAGGCCTAATAAGTTAGGTTAATTTGACACTTTTATATGAGTTTTATATATGATATATATTATTATTAGTTGATATATATTAAATATATTATTATACATTATGATATATTACATATTATTAAATATATTAATGATATCATTATGCATTATATAATTATTGTTATTATTATCATAAATATATGCACGCACACACACACACACACACACACATAAATATGTTTATATATTTGTATATGATAAATATCATAGATAAGAAATATTACAAAAAATAAATAAATATAAATAAATTAATTTTATTAAAATATTAATTTATTTTCTAAAATTGTAAAATTCTATGGGCTTTTATTTATATATTATGTATGTGTGTGTGTGTGACACACACACACACACACACACACACACACACACATATATATATGAAATATTAATAAAATATAAATATATATTATATGTATATATAAAAATGTATAAATAAAATAATTTCCAATAGCTCTTTCACATTGGAAATAACAGCTGCCACATTAAAAAGTTTCCAACAGCTTTTGCATTGGAATTTTTCCAATGGCCTGGCCGTTGGAAACTACTGTCTTCAAAATTTCAAACTGCCTGGCCGATGGAAAATAGTCTTCACTATTTCTAATGGCTGTTGGCATTGGAAATTTCCAATGGTTTGACCGCTCGAAACTTGGCCATTGAAAAAAACTGTTTTTTTAATAGTTATATATGCGTGAGTAGATATAACACACAAAATGACCAACTTACCTCTGTCCATCTAATTATCATTATGCGCTCGATCTAATCGCTCTTCATCTTCTCCAGTAGCTGGCAGCAGGAGATCACTAAACTTTATCTTCTATATCTGCCACTTTCAACAACGTCTTTGAGACAATGAAGCATACTTGAGAATCCAATAGATGTAATTAATTTTCACGATTATTCTCTTCTTCAGATCACAAACTTTGTATTCGTCAGATCATAGATATTCTTCTTTTTCGTACCACCATTGTCATTTGTGAATAAATATTCTAATGGCTCTCACGACACTTTATTGTGATTGAAGTTGGTGGTTATCTCGCGACATCACTTCTGTGAGATTCAAAGATATGATCTGCGAGATGCATGTTGTGAAGAAGATGATGCGATCCAGAAACTAGAGTTTGGAAATCGATGAGGAGATCGTGTGGTAGTAATCTCTTATGCCGAAGAAATAAATTTTGTATACTGTTTAAGATAGTTTTATATATCACTTTAAACACTTTTAAACATTTATTTAGACACTTTTTTAAACATTTATTTATAACTTATTTATTTATTTATTCATACATCTTTATTTATGAGAAAAAAAAAATTATTTGCATGTTGTTTAAGATACTTTTATATTTTTATTTAGATACTTTTATATATTTCTATAGCCATTTTTACATGCTCATTTAGATACTTTTACTTATTAATCTAGACACTTATTTTCTGAATAGAATAAATTATTTGCATATTGGTTCAGACACTTTACATATTTCTTTAAACATTTTTTATATTCATTCAAACACTTTTACTTATTGCTTTTGATACTTTTATCTAGTCATGATTATGATTTATCAACATAGTAGTCTAAACACTTTAATATATTGCCATAAACATTTTTACATATTACTTCAAATACTTTCTATATTAATTCAGATACTTTTACTCATTGCATCAAATGGTTTCATTTTGAAAGGGAGTAAATTATATTTATATTGATTCAAACGCTTTATATATTGCTCTAGATATTTTACATTTTTACATATTGTTTGAATAAAACAAAATGTCTGCATATTGCGCCATATACTATGATATACTTTCTCAAACACTTTTACATATTATTATAGACATTTTTGTAATTTGTCTTTGACACTTTTCCAATTTCTTGTTGCACACAAGTCATTGGCAGAGATGAGGGAAGAACAGCCTAGCAGTGTCCTAAACTTGCAACAACCAAGGAGAAAATGAAAGGTGATAACCGGCAAGATTTGAAGGCGATGGTTGGCAAATATGGAGCTAAGTGATGACGGCGCGATAAAAGGTGATCAACGATAATGCATGATCCAAACATAAGCAGCTATGGTGCAGGCAGTGATAATAGCGATGCGAGGATGAATGACCAGATTGTGAAGGTGTGCAATGATCGAAGCGATCCAGAGGCTAGTGGTCGCAGTGAGGTTCAGATGTGAGTAACAATCGTGTGATTTAGAGTAAGAGTGGCAATGGTAAGATCAAGAGATGACGATTCGGAGTTGCGAGATCTGGAGGCGATCACAGTTTGATGGAGGTGACGACAATGGTGGCGATGATGACAGTAGCGAGGTAAGGTTTTTAGAAAAAGAGAGATTTTTTCTTGGGGCAATTTTGTCATTTGTTTTGGGTTTGTTAATGTTATATATATAGAGGATTAAGGACGGGTTATTGTGTCCAATTAATTAGACATATGCGTATAATATAATAACTACTTCTCATATAGGTTTTCAAATTTGATACTACAAGGTTATGTCGGTCTACACGTTGTGGTGTGTTTTGTTATAATAAATTTATCATTAAAAAGAATAACAAATAGTTAAAAAATTTTACTATAGAATTTACATAATCAACTAAAGTTTTATTTTCTTTCAATTTTATGTTCAGTGTTACGTTTTTATCATTAAAAAGAATAGTTATCACAACATAAGATTGTGAAACACAATACTGTATGTGCTTTGAATCCATTGTTATTTTTTTTCCTTAAAAGTAATTCACTAAAAAAATTCCATCTTTCATCAACTTATATTCCAATTATTAATATTGAGGAGAAATTTATTAATAACTCGGTTTCACTTTTAACAATTATGTTGCTAAATTGTTTTGTCAAACCATATAGCTTTTGAAGTGAATGTCCTAAGCCGATCATCAGTAATGAAAAGATGTCACTAAAACACAAATTGTGTTTAATTTAGGTTAATAAATTAACAATGTAAACATTAACTTAATAAAGAAAAAAATAAATTAACCAAAGCCAAATCAACTAAAACCCTGCTAATATAGACAAACCATAGTGATTAAAGTTTTGTTTGAGAAAACAATAATGAAGAAAAGCAATGAAAATGACTTTGAAACCAAGAGAGAATGGAAAAACTTTAAGTATTAATGGCTTAAAAATTGATCTAAAAAGGTTAGAGAGAGAGAGAGAGAGAGAAAGAGAGAGAGAGAGAGAGAGAGAAATATTTTGTTAAAAAACAAACAAACCATGGCAACCAATATTTTACTTAGAGGTAGTACATAAAAACAAATGAAAAAAAATGGGGACAAAGAGAACAAATATAAATACTATAGTTAAGTATACTAAGGGACCAAAACGCCAAATGAATCGAATAGAGGGACTAAGATGGGAAATAAAACAAACGTATTTTAGAAAGTGTGGGAAAACAGCGATGCAAGCCCTAAACAAATATTATCTTTCAAAAAACTAGCCAAGCTTCTAAAAGAAGCAACATCATCCAAACAAAAAAAGTCAAGGAAAAAGTAGATGAACAGTGCAAGGCCGAACACTAACCGCTTTAGCCCGGTCTAACCTTAAAAGAGGCAAAATAAAAAGCACACTGTAGTCTATTGTTCTATGAACAGCACCTTTTCACGGTAATTAGAATATAATATAATAAATCTTCTGTTTGAGGTTGTTGTATTTCAGGGTCATCACTTTCTTACTAACCTTTAAAATGTGGTATTTTATCGATCTCACTTTGACGTCCACTTTGTGTCGCTTGCCTTTCAAATACTAACCTTACAAATACTAGTTGACAAGTCTTTATGCGACACACATGAAGGTTGAGAGATTGATATGGATCATTGTGATAGTACGTCTTGTAAAACATTAGTGGCATAACATGTCAATTTGTTTGCTACAGTTTTTCAGAAAGTGCAATCAAATACACAATTATTGTAAGTAATACTAAGCTGATATCAATACATGGCTGACATATAAACAGAAAAGTCATTTTCAATTGCTTTCTTTCTTGTTGAATTTGGACAATTTTCGAACATTGTGCAGCCAAGAATTTTTTATAGTTGCAATCATTAGTCTCTGTATTGTGTGTGAATCACATGACTATGACTGTAGATTGTCTTGGCTGCAAATTAATGAAATTTATTAATTGCTTTCAATCATTTTAATCTCTTTATGCTTACATGGCATAAAATTGAAAAAAAACATCTGCAAGATCAATGCTTAACAGTTCATCAAATCTAATGGAATTATTAAGAAAAAGATCCAAGATTAGAAGTTTAAAGAAGGTTAGGAACCTAATTAACACACTTTTAATCTAGCTTCTAGGTTGAGACAACATTGCACTAATATATCTATGAGATCTTGACGCCTTTTTTTAGTGCTAAAACTCTCAAGTTCATGAAGTATATTCTACTGAGTGAGGCTTCCAAGTTCCAACGTAGAGGTGGGCACGCCTCACCCTGGGGTGAACTATCCCAACTTTGCTTAGCCCGTCTATGGTGCGGATGAATATTGGCCTACAAAGGAAGTCTTATTAATTGGGCTGGGCCTCTCCCCCAAATTGATTGAGTCATTTATCATTTTTTTATTCAATTTTGTTTTGAATTTATTGTATTATTATTTTTAAAAATAATAAAGAAATTACATGTAAAAACTAAAAAAAATTGATTTATTATTTATGAATATAAATTTTATATTTATATATCAAAATGTTAAAGATAAAAAATTTTACACTAATTACTGTGCATAGTTTGATGAAAGTTTTGTTCTTTTTACCAAATTATATTAAAGTACAATTATATAGTTATTATTGTTAATAGTTGGCGGACGAGGAGGATGCGACTCATATTAGTCGTTTAGGTTAGCATAAGGTATAATAAGAAAAAGAATTCTTTCCAAGATAGATGAGAGGCAGTGCAATTATATTATAAAGGTTTATTTTTATTTTTGAAATTTAAATTTTATTTTTGTTGGGCCAAGGACCAAGCTTGGCTCTACAGAACCTGAGTAATGATGGGCCTGGTCGTCCAAATCTCTTCTTGGCCCAGGCCAAGTGGGCCTCGGCTAGTTTGGCCCATGAGCCACCTCTATTTCCAAAGTCCACCTTCTCATTGGTAACTTGTGTAAAAAGAAAGGGAGAGGAGAAAATAACTATTGGCTCCTATGGCATAATATTGTTGGATGGCAGTGGCACCATATTCATTACAATACTAACTGATGTCCTTGCTTGGATGGGGATAATAAGTTTCCTCTATTTTGCCGCTGCATCGTTCTCCCGTTTCAATCACAAACATCAAATTTTCTATTAATATTTGCTTTGACAAAAATCAATCGAGTAGAACTGAAAAACTCACCGCCATGGAAAAGAAGAGGAGCATGATGACGAAGATGATAAAGCTAGCTTTCCAGCTAGCCTCGACGGCCATTACAGACACACAATCTTAAAGCCCGAACTTGAAACTATTCCAAGGTAAAATTTTAGGACAATCCCTTAGAATTTGATCACTATGACGAAAGTAATTGGGTTTTACTGATGTTCAATACTCAACTATTTTAGCCCAGGGCCAATACCATTGACTGCCACTTGTGTTGCAGGCAACCTAGAATGGCTGCAGATCCTATGCCTGCATTTGTCACCTAAGCTCTACTACCTAAGTTCTCCTCCCATCCCACTGAGGTTGCGTTCCTTTGACAGTTATCTAGAGCAACTTTTACATGTTGGGCTTGCACACATTATCCCATGGAAAATTAGATTGTATGGATCATGAAAAATTATATTATCACGATTCACAGATGTGACAGCTCAATTTGAGCCGTCCATTTCTATTGGCCCATATGGGAACCTGTAGAAACTAATAAGCCAAATAAGGCCACCGTGTTTGTGATTTGTCACAAAATTTTAGTTCTTATCTCAATTCTCAACTTTCTCAGCTGTATATGACCCTTGTTGATAATATGCAATTTGAAAAAAATTGTATGACATAAGTTAAAAACTTGTTTTCTATTTTTATACAAGTTTTAAGGCTACAGGCTACAACGGATCGAAGTTGGGAACTTGCTGTGTTGCTTTTTTACCCTCCATTGCAATTTCGGCTCTCACTGAAAACCAGTTCATTATTGTAGTCGCTACTCATTAGTAAGGAAAAAAAGAAAAAGAAAAAAAGAACTTAGAAAACAACTACTTCTTAATCCTTTTGTTGATTGAGTAATTCATACAAAACTTCCTTGCCAAATTTCTTTTCTATAAAAGACAAAAGAACATGATTTGTTTTTTTAAATGCTCATCAAACGAGAGAAGATGGTAGTCCTATTCTGTCACTAAAGATATATGAAACTTATAAATTACTAGCAAGCAAGGGGTAGCTGAAAAAGTTGTATGGCTCACACCTCACACCCATTCAATTGTTCCTGGAGGCTTCGAGGTGAAGTCCTGACCCACCCGACTTACACCTCGTACATTGTTCATTATCTTGCTTTCCACTTCTTGGATGAATTTAGGTTCAAAATAGTACCTGAGACAGATCAGAATGCAAACTTGTTTAAACAAGAAAATTAAAATTGTTTACTTGGAGAGCAAGGTAACGAGAGACTACTCACGATTTGGCTGTCATCCCATCTTCACTAGTAACAGCCCGAAGAAACACAGCCCGATCACAAGTCCTCTTATCACCTTGAACTCCAACAGGCCTTGTGTCAGGCAAACACACCCCTGCTAGCCATATCGAGTCATATAACCCAGCGTTTCTGATTAACTGGATAAAGATCTCATCCGCCTACACCATACAACAATGTGATTAAGCTATATATATCATTAGGCCGATCGAAAAGGGTGAACTGATGCCTAATTCTTGATAATTATGTACCTGACGTGCAATTTCCAAGTCATTTCCTGCTGTTACATCTCCTTCTATGCGAACGGCAAGGCCAGGCCCTGGAAATGGGTGTCGCTTCAAAAATGAATCCGGCACATTCAACACCCTACCTAATTCGCGCACCTGCCGCGCTCGCACATGTATTAATATTGTGTACAAATAGATTAGAAAATTTGAAAGGAAAGGGAAATAATTAGATCACAAAACCTCATCTTTGAACAGAAGCCTGAGTGGTTCGATGAGCTTCAACCTCATATTCTTGGGAACTCCTACATTATGATGGGTTTTGATCTTGTTAGAATGAGCCCCATCTCCTCCAGATTCAATAACATCTGGATACACGGTACCCTGCACCAAGAAAGCCGGCTTCTTCCCAATCTTGAGCTCCAGTTCTTGGGCAAACTCATCAAACACATTGATGAACTCTGCTGCTATTTTCTTTCTCTTTGCCTCAGGATCCGACACACCTTTCAGCTCGTCAAGGAACCTCTTTGTCTCGTCGCGGCATGTGACAGGTAAATGCAATTCCTTTTCGAAAGTTTCCATTACCCTTTCCCTCTCTTTGTACCTCAGTAAACCATTGTCAACAAAAACGCAATGAAGCCTATCTCCAATTGCCTTGTGGACTAGGGTAGCGGCAACCGTGGAATCGACGCCACCTGATAAGGCACAAATGACGTGATCATCAGGTCCGACGGTTGCTTTCACTTGCTTGATTTTTTCTTCCAGCAAATCTTCCATCTTCCAATCAGCAGACATCCCACATATATCAAACAAGAAATATCGTAGGGTTTCAATACCATCTTCTGAATGCGTCACCTGCAAGTATAAAAAATAATTTTTTTGCACAAACCAAAATGAGTCAGACAACAATGTTTTGGATCCAAAATCACCTCTGGGTGATACTGGAGCCCGTAAAATCTCCGGTTTCGGTCCTCCGCAGCTGCCACCAAGCCCTGCTGGCTCCTGGCCACAATCTCGAACCCTTTCGGCAACTGCGCAGCCTCATCGCCATGGCTCATCCAGACAGTCTGCTGATCACCAACCTTCTTGTTCCCAAATATCCCAGAATTGTTCTCTACTTCGATTCCCATTCTCCCGTACTCCTGCTTCTCCCCAACTCTAACTTCACCTCCAAGTCTCTGTACCAGTAGCTGCATTCCGTAGCAGATCCCGAGCACGAAAACGCCGTTGGACTGAGCCCATTCGAGGAAACCTGGATCAAAGGAAGGGGAGTTCGGCAAGTGGACGGAATGTGGTCCGCCGGAGAGGATGACCACCTTAGGGTTGTGTTCGGCGATGGTTGCGAGCGGAGCGGTGCCGGAAACGCAGAGGGACAAGATCGAAAGAGAGCGGATCCGGCGGGTGATTAGGTGAGTGTATTGAGAACCGAAATCCAGGACAACGACTTTCTCCGACTTCGCAGCATTAGTATCCATGGCGGCTCAACTCAACTTCTCCGGATTTCTTCGAGGGTTGATTTTTGCTTAGTTTGCTATGCTTTTATAGAGTCAGACTTAAACGGCCCCACATACCGCATCCAGCATTACTATATGCGTAAATTACAAATGTGGTCCGTAATCTCTTATTATTATCCTATTTTGGGCCATAACCTTAAAAGACGTCTTCAACTTCAATAAATCCGGTTTCCCTTTGTACCAAATGCTTCTCCATGGAATCAAGAATCCTAAAGGAAGAAAGAGAAAAAAATCTGATGTCAATTCTTGGATTCTTTTGTGTTTCTTGTTTTTAGCGTCATAAAAAAGTACAAATCAATTTACTTGTTGTAAAATTGATTTTTAATCTGCTCTTACATGTATCTGAAACTTTAGTAAGATATAAGTTAGTTGGTGATGCTGATTTTGTTCTGGTCCAGAGCCAGAAAACCCTGCTAGTGAATGCAAAGCTAACCATAAGGTCTTTCAATCATAGCGGAGAGTATAACATCAATAAATACAAATCAATTTGTATAAATTGATTGACTAAAGTATTCAGAGTAGGTTAAGGTAACTATATATTGAATCGTCACAAAAAATGTAGTAATTAATCATAGTATTAATTTCTATACCTCTTTGTTCCAATTGATTATGTAAACTAATCTGGAGAAAGATAGTACGCATTTCTAATGCTGTCCCTCGCAATATTCAATTCTAATGAATCCCCGAAATCAAAGCATATGATGTATTATTAATTACAAAAATAAAAGAGAAGGATAATTTATTAAGACTATAATGCTTAATAGAACTAAGATTTCAAGACTAGAGAATTATGAAATATTCGTAACTATTGGAAGAGATATATTGGCTAAATTACTTTGACACCCAGATGAAGGTTGTAGCCAAATATAAGGCCTCAAAGGAGTTCTAACTTCAAAAGTACATTTGGGAAAGTAGCTACTTGATATCTAATTTCAGTAAGAATGACTCTTAGGGTTGTTATCTTGTGTTAGGAATTTTCATTTGCTTTGTGCCATGATTACTCTTATATGAAGGAAGCATTCTAAGACAAAACAGTTTTAAGGCTTGGCTGGATTAAACAGTGGAGGTTTACCCTAACACAAAGCTCCACATAGCAGTGAGGGAATAACCAGGCGTGTACTTGACCCGCCTAAACTGAGACCGTTTGGAGCAACAAGCTAGAAAGCCTATGCAGTTAGCCTAAAACCGTATTTGTAACTGATAAAACAGTCATTTGACAGGGAAAATGAGGTCAATACAGTCTTACCAAATTTAAATCAAATCACAGAGACAGCCTCGAAGAAGAAACTGATGATTTTGACAACCATAATATCATTACTTGCGTTGGTACTTAGAGCAGGCATCTAACCTGTGAATATCCTCCATACACATTCATCACAGAACAAAAAGTTAAAGCCAAAATACATCATTCCCAACCACAAATATCATCTGCCCGTTGAAAGTCTTGCAGGTCATAAAGTAGTAGTCTTAAAAAGAATTACATTTGACAGTCAAATGCAATAAAATTCCTACCAAGATGGTATTTGCAACTCCTGCCGCGATGAGAGGAGGGTAGAGAGAGAAACAGAGCGGCAGCATGAAAGAGAAAGAGAGAGATAAACGGTTTGAGAAAAAAAAAATTAAGGTAAGGAGTAAAAATGTAAAATCAATAATATGTCTAATTAGACATATGTCTACCATATCCATACTAGTGTAGAGGTAGTTGTTTTAAACCATAAAAAAAATGTCTTTTTAAGAATCTTATAATTTTTTTTTCATATATAGGATATTTATGAATCTTAATTCCTAATTAAGAATATTTGATACCATAAGTTGAAATTAAAATCTATAAATGCCATCAATTTTAAATTTTTTTATAAGAGTTTGTTAGATTTTAGAATGTGTAGAAATCTTAATTCACAATTATACATGGCAATTTGTTGAAAAGATGGAAGGTGAATACGAAGATAGGCACAAAAGAAATATTTTGCAGGAGGTTCAACCACATCAGAAGGTAGAGGAAATTACATCTTACAACAAAATTCAGCAAAAATGCTTGTCAGGGATGAACAAACCAATTCCATGTCGCCTTGAGTCGTTGCTAAGCAGGAGCAACTACAGACAATAATATAGCTTGTATAAGATTTGCAAAGACCTTTATATTTAGAAAACAAAAATAAATTAGTGTAGAAAGATTATGTAACAAAACCTATATCATATCAATTTCTTTTTTTTTTCTTTCCGGATTACCTGTAAAAAAATATAAAGAATTATATATGATTAATAGTATAGATCTAATGTAATTACAAAAAAATAATTTTTAATGCTTATAATAAACAATTGGATATAAATATAGTAAATGTTATTTACTGTCTTTCCAAGGAACTAGAACTCTTACAATAAACATAACAATATAAATGACACTCAAATTACAACCAACTTATTGTAAATTAAAACCAATATATAAAACCAAGATATATAGAAATCAAAAACAGTAAAAAATCACATCTTTCAGCACCAATAACCAATAAAAAGCAAAGCTACTCCTCTGCGCCAACAATAAACTTCTTATCTCCTCTATATATAGACGGAGAACAAGAAAGTAGCAAGGCTTTATTTCGACCTTCTTCTGCTCCTAACTCACTGCGAACTCATTCTCTTACTCCCAGTTACAAACATGGACAACACCACCTATTTCTTCACAACACCGCCAGTTCCGACAATCTTTGACGAATGCATCAACAAGATAACAACCTAGGAGACAAAAAATGATGAATTAGAAAAACACAGAAACAAAGCGTTGGTTGGAGGGACATGAACAGCACTTAACCAACTTTTTGTATGTAAACAGCATAAAATAACAAAAGGAGGATAACTAATGTAATTGTGACAACAGAAAGAAGACAAGTGTCACAAGGTTCATACTAGGAGTGTTAGCAAACCTAACTTTAATCGAACTATTCAAGCTCAAGTTTGAAATCATTGTCAACAAACCGAGTCTTTCAAACTTCGAGCTCGAACTCAAGCTGATTATACTATTCGAATCCCTTATCAAATCGAACATGTTAGTGTTTGGTTCGATAGGTTTTCAAGTTTATATATTACACCTTATATAATATTAATATAAAAATATAAATATTAATATTATAGAGGAAATTGCACAAATGGTCCATAACCTTTTGTCATTGTTTCCTTTTAGTCCCTAACCTATCGAATGTTCTGTTTTGGTGCTAAACCTATTAAAATTGTTTCATTTTGATCCCTCACTAGATGAAATTTATTAACTCAAAATAACTGTATGATAGAAACTTTTGAAATACTAATTTAAATATTCGGTATTTGTCTTCCAGTAAATTTAAATAGTTTAATATTTTTTAACAGTAAATAGACAATTTAAATTAATATTTTTTTCTTCATAAATGAAATAAGTTCAATCTACAGAGAGGAAAAAAAAGGTGACTTAAATTTTTTATTAACTATAAAAAAATTATTTTACAGATTAAATTTATTGTAAGATAGTTACCGGATAGTTTAAATTATGATCTAAAATGTTCTTATCAGACAAATACTTTGAGTTAACAAATTTTATCAAATTGGGACCAAAAAGAAACATTCTCAATAGATTTAGGACTTAAACATAATATTCAATAGGTTAGGGACTAAAAGGAAACAATGACTAAATGTTAGAGACCATTGTGTAATTTACTCTAATATTATATAATAAATAATTAATACATATTAAAAACTAAAAACCTAAAAACTAAAGGTAAAATGCGTTCGGCCCTCCCCTTAGCATTAGCCATCAACCCTTAAAACTTTCTTATCTCAGCCAATAGGACAGCCGACAGCCTATTCGCTTAGGTCGCTCCGCTTCTTCAATGGTTTCACGGTGGGCTTCCGTGATTCGAATCCATCAGACACTCTAGTAAAACTATTTGCTCAGGTCACTCTGTCCACGATAACACTGATCTAGTACATTAAACCCTTCGATCAGGCCGCTTCATCTAGGATTTGCCAATCTTCTTCATTAGATGCTTCGATTAGGTCGCTCCATTCATCCAATGGTGTTACAGTGGGTTATCGTCCATGATTCGGCGCCTCCATAGTCTGCCATACTTTCCCCCAGCCTCTGACTGTCGTGCCAATCTCCTTAGCGTGTTACCATCGTCGTTCAGTATATTGATGAACTAAAAAAATTACTAATCTTTCTCAAATGCAGATTATAACCTAGAATGAGTTCTACATTGCTTCATGTTTTCCAAGACAAAGCTCTTACCCCATCAAAAACATTAAGAACTACAAATAAAATTTATCTCATTGTTATGCTATATTTGATTACGATGGATAACATGAACATATGTCTAATTAGATATATTTGTTATTTTACAATTTTTCCCTTAAACTTAACCATCCCCAAACACTATTTCTCGATTCTAGCAATCAAACCTACCAGATCTAACTTGAAATCTGGCTTGCAAAGAAGTCGAGGAGGCTGAGCGACTCCGCTGATGGTGAGAAACGAATGGCCGACACAACCAAGCAAAGAAGGCGGAGGACGTCGAGGAACCACAAATGGCAAGGCCCAGGAATGCCGAATGCCAAGCACTACTAGAAAAACCGCATTTTGCGACGGCAATTAGCGACGGCTTGCCGTCGCTAAACATGATATAGAGATGGCACACCGTTGCTAAAACGCCCGTCGCCAATTCACTAGCCGCTAATTTTCTAGCGACGGTGACCGTCGCTAATTAGCGACAGCTAAACGTCGCAAAACAGGCCGTCACTAATTTTTCGGTAATGGTGTCCGCCGGCTGGTTAGCGATGCGTAGGCGTCGCTACTTAGTGACGCGTAACCGTCGCTAGTTAGTGACACATAGCCGTCGCTAGTTAGTGACGCGTAGCCGTCGCTAGTTAGTGACGCTTATCCATCGCTAGTTAGTGACGTATGGTAAGTAGTGACTTGTGGCCGTCGCTATTTAGTGATAATTTGTGACTAATAGCTGTCACTACTTCAAAAACTCTTGTCTAGCACAATTTCGTTACCAAACCTCCACTATACGCATCCATTCCATACAACTCCAACAACAAAGAAACAAAACTAGTTCCCATTAATCCAAAGTAATACCATACACTTCCGAAAATCATAAACATAAGTTATTCCCATTAATCTGAAATATTTTACCCATACACACGCATACAGTATCAGAATGTATTTTCACAAATGTACAATCTTAATAATAGTAATACAAGTACATGTGAGAAAATACTATCCTAATGTCACCCAGTTTGGTGACGAATAGTACCTAACCATCAGATTCTGGTGCAACTGGTGGAGTCTTCCCACTTGCTTTCCATGAGGATGCCATCTGATCTTGGTAGCTCTCTTCAAACATAAAATGTCTAATTTCTTAAATGCTATCCTTGATTGTAATATGTTTAGCACATAATTCATCTTTAGAACTTCTTGTTGACTGTCCCTACATGCAGACAACATAATTCAATCGTCAATGGATGAAAAGACAGCAGAAATATATGAACTAAGGCACAACTCCTAAGTCACTAAGTGGACTTCAAAGTTCAGGAAAACACTACTCTGTACAGCATCTCAACCTGATCATTATCAATTTCACATACTGAAAATCAAACATCTCATGCTGTTTTACCATCAATTTGAAGCAAGTGTGTCAACAGGACAAGAAACATTTACTCATTTTCTGGATGAAAAAGAAATATTTCATAACTTCGATGAAATTATTCAATTAATCAATTTCTATAAATCAGTATGAAACCAGAAAATGGAACCGAATCAACATCATACCATACTATGGCAAAATCATCACAAACAAATTTGATATTATCATGCTTAACAGAACCATACCGCAAGCTTCTTCAAGAGTATGCCAGTTGTACAGAATATAAGAACTGATATAAATCCCAGGGCTTGTTTATTTATCAAAGAAATATATCTAAAAGGGAATGCACCTGGTATTTCGGCAGCTTTCTCTTTTTCCCTAGTTCCTGCTTTAGGAAAAAGCTTTCAGCATCCTTAGCAGATCTTACTTCTACAGCAATAATTCACAAAATTCAATAGATTGATATAGAACAACAATAATATAAAGTAGGAATAATAAATTCAATTGCTTCCCTCCTACAAACATATTTGTCTGTTCAAAGGCTTTGATCAGGAAAATAGCATGGCATACCTCTCTAACAGATCCAAACTCTAAATGAAGCTTTGGAATTGAAATATGTGAATTCTCATTGACTATAACTTACAATCACTTTGTCTCCATGCAAGATATGCTTGAAGAACCTCTATTGATGCACAACCTATAACCTATGAACGAAATGAAGGAGGATATTTCAACTCCTTATGTGGAAAGAACTCTTTCCATTTCATGACATACAGGGAAGAAAAAAATGAAACAACGATGGACGATATTTTGCTGCATGGTCACAAAGTGAAGAGTCAGTGCATAATTCACTAGATGAAAACAAGAAATCATTGAAACCAAATTTTAATTACAGTAAGGTACAGAAAAACAATGTCAACACATTCAAAGAAAACACAAAAAGACTAGCCTTGCTATCATATGATATTCAGAAGAAAAATAAAAGATTATGAAAATAATAACTACATATGAAAATGACCTTTTGTTCATTTCAACAGCCTCCTTCTCGAACCTCTCAATGACACGCTTGTCTATTCCACCAAGCTTGTAGATCAAGTCACCGGTAGTGGTCGACTTTCCAGAGTCGACATGGCCAATAACCATAATGTTAATGTGAAACTTCTCCTTACCCATTGCAGGAACTAGTTAAAGAACCTGAAAGTCATGAACAAAGACAGAGGAAAAACAAAGAAATTATGCGAAAAACAAAGCAAATCTAAAAGTTCTAGCAACTTAGCAGGCTTGGACCACTGATGTTGAATAGATGTGGTTGTATATTATCAGTAAAAAACCTGCATTAATACTAAATACAACTAGCCTTAACAGATGGGAAAGCAACAAATATGCTCATCATAAATCGACGGAGGCACTTTAACCAACGTAATGCATGAAACGTGAATTAAGCATGAAAAAAAAAGATTAAAGAGCGGCTGCTGGGACTAGCTTAAAACATTCCTAGTTACTTGCACAGAAATTTATCTACCATCTCACATTTTATATTCTCCAAATTTTCCTCCACACAAACACCAGTAAAACTAGCTGGACAACCACTAGAAACTAAAGCAATTTCCTTACATAGATTTCAATTCTGTCATTTTCTAAAGGGCCCTTCTCCATTAAAACAAATTTGAAATTGCCAGGAATACTCTATTAGATCCCTGTCCTCAACAATGCCACAATTTTCCAAACTGCGACCTACCGAGTTAAAATTACTTCAAATGAAACAAGATTCCGATACCTGAAAGCAATAGCGATGTTGTCTCCGAATTTCTCTAGAGCCTTATCAATTATTTCAAGAGGAGAAACATTCTCGAGCTCCTCGCCAATCGCTTGTAATCCTCCACCTCTAATTTCTCCGCCACTTCTGCAATTCCAACACATATCAGAAACGTACATCTAAAAAAAATCCAATCAAATGACCAAATTCAACCAAATCCAATATTAATCATACATTGGAATCCAATTTTCTGGGTCTGGGGCAATAACTAATTTTCCGTAAACCTAAATTTCAATTAAAAATTTGAAACTTACAGTTTCAGTTAGTTACTCCATCTTGGACCCTTGCTGTGACTCGTGAGCTGCTAGTAGGAAGATTCGATGAGCTGGTGGTGGCGAATGGTAGCCTGTGGCGGTGGTTTCGACCATTTGGCGTGCATGAGGTCCGCTGCTTTAACTCGTGACGGTGAGAGTGCGACGGAGGTAGCAAGGCGGAGGCGGCCGAGCAGGATAGGCGGGCGGGACGGCGGCTGCAGGTTGTGTTCGAATCGACGGAGGCGGAGCAAACTTCGAGCAGAGCAGCAGATGCAGAGGCTTAGAAATCTGAGAGTGCGTCTGGAGAAGAGAGAAGACGCGATGATTTAGAAATAAAAGACATAGCGACTTCTAGCCGTCGCTTAAACTAGCGACTTCTAGCCGTCGCTTAAACTAGCGACTTCTGGCTGTCGTGGTTCTTAACAGATTAACATATTTCCAGTAATATTAGGTCACAATGAGATGATAAAATATTAAAAAAAATGGTTAAGTTTTATGTGCGAATAAATCAATTCAAATTAATTTAATTTTTATTAAACATATTATTTGTTAATTACTTAAAAAATATTTAGAGATTTATAGGCTTAATTAATCAAATTAAATTTAGTGACGCATAACCGTCACTAAACTAGCGACTACCTGCCTTCGCTAAATTAGTGAAGGCAAGCCGTCGCTAATTTTAGCGACTACCTTTAGCGAAGGCAAGCCGTCGCTAATATTAGCGACTACCTGCCTTCGCTAATTAGCGATGGCTTGCGACTACTGGCTTTCGCTAAATTAGTGATGGCAAGCCGTCGCTAACAGGAGAGAAAACTTGGTGCTTAATTAAGTAGCTCTATAGCGACGGCTATAAGTCGCTTAGGAGTAGCGACTAATGGCCCTCATTAGTATAAAAATATGATTACTTAAAAAATATTAAGAGATACCATAAAAAGAGTATAGTGACTATATTTTTTGTTAATTACTTAAAAACAAATGAAAAATCTTGTAACCGTAAAACAAAATTTAGTCTAAATTATAGTTTTTTTTTATACACACATGGATACATGGATCCATACATTTTCATTGAAAAATAAACTGAAAGCAATTAAAATTTATCATTATCAAAACAAATGAAAAAAAAGGAGAATGAACAATCTCATAAAAAGCCAGTCATAATTAGTCATCGCTAGTCTTTGGAATATTACCAAGGGCAAGCTGTATGTAATTTTTGAACAACTTAAAGCCAATTAGCGACGGTTAATAGTCACTAAATTAGCGAAGGCAAGCCGTCGCTAACAGGAGAGAAAACTTGCGCTTAACTAAGTAGCTGTATAGTGACGACTATAAGTCGCTTAGGAGTAGCGACTAATGGCCCTCATTAGTATAAAAATATGATTATAAAAATATGATTACTTAAAAAATATTAAGAGATACCATAAAAAGAGTATAGTGACTATATTTTTTGTTAATTACTTAAAAACAAATGAAAAATCTTGTAACCGTAAAACAAAATTTAGTCTAAATTATAGTTTTTTTTATACACACATGGATACATCGATCCATACATTTTCATTCAAAAATAAACTGAAAGCAATTAAAATTTATCATTATCAAAACAAATGAAAAAAAAAGAGAATGAACAATCTCATGAAAAGCCAGTCATAATTAGTCATCGCTAGTCTTTGGAATATTACCAAGGGTAAGCTGTATATAATTTTTGAACAACTTAAAGCCAATTAGCGACGGTTAATAGTCACTAAATTAGTGAAGGTAAGCCGTCGCTAATTTTAGTGACTACCTGCCTTCGCTAAATTAGCGAAGGCAAGCCATCGCTAATATTAGCGACTACTTGCCTTCGTTAATTAGCGACGGCTTAGCGACTACCTGCCTTCGCTAAATTAGCGAAGGCAAGCCGTCACTAATTTTAGCGACTACCTGCCTCTGCTAAATTAGCGACGACAAGCCGTCACTAAAAATTAGCGACTTCCAGCCGTCGCTAAACTTTCACAGGACTTTTAGTGACTGTTTGCCGTCGCAAATTTGCGATTGTTTTTAGCCGTCGCTAATTAAACCGTCACTAAATGCGGTTTTTCTAGTAGTGAAGGAATTGCGAGATTTAGAAGGCCGATCAAATCGCCGATCACCGGATCGAATCGCCGCCTAATCGAATCAGCGCTCTAATCTTTGATCGACGTCTCATCTCCTCTCCGACACTTCGATCTCCTACCTCGAGCTCCCCACCGTCGATCGGATTCTTGGCTTACTTCCTAGATTCCCGACCTCTTCGATGCTTCAGTCTCTCGCCGAGGACATCCGATTTGTCCAATCTGCCCGGTAGCCACCTCCTCGACGCTTCCACCTACTACCGAGGACCTTATGCGACGATAGCGGTGGTGCAGTGATGATTTGAGGTGAGGCAATCCGAGGCAAGATGAGCGGCAATGATGAAAGCGATGACTATGGAGATGGTGGCTGTGGATGGAGGGTGGCAACTATGGAGAAGAGATGAGAGACGAGAGGGATGAGAGGGAGAAGAGGAAGATGAGAGATCTGTGAAGGGGAATTTGATTGTCAAAAGAAAAATATTTTTTTTTGTTGATTATAAACACTTTTATATTTCACTTTAGACATTTTTATACATTTATTTAGACACTTGTTTATTCATTGGATCGAATATTTTTATTTGAACACTTCTTTAAATATTTAGACACTTTGCATTTTTATTTAGACACTTTTATATATTTAGTCAGACACTTATTTTAATAATTTTAGCCACTTATTTTCTAAAAATAACTAATTATTCACA
Organism: Aquilaria yunnanensis; assembly: GCA_039654915.1. Lineage (NCBI taxonomy): Eukaryota > Viridiplantae > Streptophyta > Magnoliopsida > Malvales > Thymelaeaceae > Aquilaria > Aquilaria yunnanensis. The sequence goes on along the minus strand of CM077596.1, from coordinate 91,566,731 downwards.
AGTTATTTAGCCAGACACTTTTACCTTTTTTTTTTGGACATTTTTGAATATTTAATTGGACACTTTGTCTTATTTATTCAGACACTATTTTTATTATTTCAAATAATTATTTTCTAAAGATCTAGAGGTTGTGATGGTTTGTCGGAGGAGGAGGCGGCGGCAGAAGCGGTGGTAGAGGTAGTTTAAGAGTGATGGTAAGTTATTTAGCTAGAAAACTTTACTTATTGATTCAGACACTTTAGACACTTATTCTCATAGCTTTAGGCATTTTTAATTTAACCTTATAATAATTTGTCTTATATACTTTTGTAGACACCTCCACATACTATATTAGACACATTTATATTTTATTGCAGAGACTTTTGCTGTTCGGAAGCAACAAGGACGCGCTTGAAGGAAATGATCAGAAGCAAGATCCAGCGGGTGATTGACGAGATCCGGCGGCCAATTGATGAGATCCGGTGGGTGATGACAAGATCCGGAGGGTGACGACGAGATCTGGCGGGTGACGACGAGATCCGGCGGCCGATCGATGAGATCTGTCACCGCCGACGAGATCCTGCGGGTGATTGATAAGATCTGACGAGATCCGGAGCCAAGCAGCTGCAAGATTTGGAAGCGGATGATGACTATAAGATCTAAAGGTGGTGACGGTTCATCGGAGGAGGAGACGGCGGCGGCGGCGACAAAGGTGAGTTTTCAAGAGTGAGGGTGAGTTTTAGCCAGAGACAAATTAGTCAATTTATTTCTTGAATTGTGGGTTATATATAGAGAATTAGAGCTAGATTAGTATATCTAATTAGACATATGTTTACAATATAATAACTAATATTTGATATATCCTAAAATTCAAGAAGCAAATTAAATTGAGTCTATATTATAATGTTATTTATTTTATGTTACTCTCGCACCATACGGCGACAACAAATTATTTTTCTCATGGAGATCATTTTAATTTAATCTTTTCTTAAAGGTTTTGATTTTCTCTCATTAAGTTTTTATTGTATTTGATTTTTGTTTCTTTATTTTTTATTTTTCAACTTCAATTTGACTCTTTCTATCTTCTTGCTATTCTCCAACCGGTTAAGATTAAGAATTATTGTTGTTCACAAAAGTTCAATCTATACACTTATTAGATCACTTAAGTGATTTTAAGAGATTTTTCTATTAAGATTTCCATGTGTGTATTTTCTTTGAAAAAAAAAAGAAAGATGAAACCATTTGAAAGAAAATAAATGAAATGGTAAATTATTTTCATAATTTTTTACCAATATGTAAAAATAAAACGTAAAGAAATTAACTAGCCTTTTAGATTTTTTTTAAAAAATGTTTAAGATCGAAGCGAAACTTATTTTTGCTTAGAATGTCACATTTCAAAAAATAAAATTCATTATGGCCAAGGAAAGGAAATGTATAGTGGGTATTTAAGAATAAATATAACTAATAAATCAAAAATAAAAATAGCAACTCAAGTTTTATTGCATTGTAAAAATCACTAATCTATTGGAAAAGCTCATGCATATAATTATCTAACAAACACTCCATTTGTAAATACTAGTTATTGATAAGTTCTTTGAACATAAATAAATTGAATGTAATCAGAATAAACTTATTTAAATTTTTTTCATATTAAAATTTTTATCAATAAAATAAATTATATTTAATAATATATTTCAAAATTAATTTTTTTTATAAATTTATTAACAATAATAATAGAAATAAAAAAAGAAAGAAAATAAAACACACACCATTTATATAAAAAATTAAAGCACAACTTAATGTTAATTATACGATTAGTTTTTATTTGAAATAAAATATATAATAGGAGTACTATATTTTTATCCAAGTTTAAAAAATTGCTAACATAAAAAATATGGTAAATTTTGTAGATAGCCTTTCACCTTTAATTTATATATATTTTTTTCGTTCTTAACATTTTAGTATTCTCTTTTCGTTCTAAACTATTTAAATTATTCCATATTAGTCCCCGATTGGATAAAATCTGTTAACTTAAAGTAATTGTGTCTATGTACCATCAGTTTTTCAAAATTATTTTAAACTATCTAATAATTTCTTTCTTATAAATTTTAACTGGTAAATTATTTTTTTACAATTAAATAAACTCTTTCATTATCAATGTTTTCCATATATAAAATAGTCATTGTGTACGGTGTATGTACATTTTATATAACAACTTTTGGTTGGTTACAATGTGTACAATGAAATTTTAAATTTTATAAAATATTTAGAAGTACAAACTTTAGCATGAGTTTTACCATATATTTAAATCTTTTATTCAAATAAAATATTTAGATATAAATTTTTTGAAATGCTAATTTTGAAATTTTAAATTTTACAAAATATTTATTGTATTTGAGGTATTATTTGATAATAATATAGAACCAAGGTGAACAAAATTATATTTTGGATAAAATGAATGAAATTTTGATCCAATAAATGTAGTACCAGGGAATTTTTTTTCTCCTTCTAAAACTTATCATATGTTCTCTTAAGAATCCTTCAACTTCTTCATATGTTATATATACAATCCCCTATGTAGTTAGAACTTGCAATTAGAACCTAAAAAATATGTAATTTAATTATAATTTTTTAACATATAAATCTCCAAAGTTTTTTTACTTATTATACTTAATCTCAGATAAAATAAAAATTTGCAACTAAAATATAAAATTATTAACTTCATCTCTTAACAACTCAAAAACTACTTTCAGGCTATGAGACTCTACCATGAAATATAATATTAAAAAAATACCTACTAATTTTTTTAAACAACTTATAAGATTTGATTGGCTCTAAAAAAATTAAAAATAAAAATAATATTTTAATATTATTTAGTACCAAAAAAGAGTTAAATACTAAAAATAAAAATTTATGTTACAATGTTAAAAGGGATGACCATGTGACAAAAAAAATTCTTACAATTTTTATACCATTTTAAAACAATGAAAAATGTAAATTATAATATAAGTAACTAATTCTAATAGCCAAGAACTTTTTTCTCTTAAAAGTTTTCCTAATCGCCTTTGCTATAATGATAATTTTTTATTTTTTATAATAGGTGCTTGAGTCATATTTGAATTATATTACTGCTCTAAGATGGACTATATACATAAGATTTTATATAGTGTATATTCATCTAACTTGCAAAAAAAAAAATTAATTAAAAAAAAAATTAAATTCATTGACAATTTTTATAGTAGAACAAACTTAGGCTATACTTGTAAAGTTGAAAATTTAAGTTCTATAGAAAATTTATTGTACTTGATATAATTATTCGATAGAAATATAAAACTAAGGGCAGCATGTTTGATGCAAAAAAAAAAAAAAAGAAACAATTTTAGTGGTAATCTATGAGTTGTAGCCATTAAAGGTAAGATTAACGAAAAAAATTTACATGTAATACTTGATTTTGTAAGATAGAATCAAGCATGTGCAAGTTTATAATAAAAAATAAAATTTAGAGGTAGGTGAAGTGTTCATTTTAGTGTTCTAGTGCTAATATAACTCCAAATAAGTAGATAATGATAAAATTAGATTTCATTAAGGAAATAAAATAACTTATAATGTAAGGGTAAAAAAATTATTCTATATTTGTGCATCTTCATACTTTTTATATATTAAAGATAAAGATAACCCACAAATTCTATCCAAAAAATAAACAAGATAACCAACAAAATACTAAACATTTTTTCCCTTCATTGGACGAGATTAAACATCTAGCTAGTGTTTATGAATTTCTGAACTTTCTCTTAGTATTTATGACGACAGAGAATATCCAAATACTTATTGGTAGAATAAATAATCGGAAAATTTAACCGTAGATTTGATTTCAAAACATTGGAATATCCACACCGAGAAACTAACATTTTAGAAGGAGAAGACTAAAACATTTTAGATAGAGAAGGAACAGAGCATGATGAGGCAACAACATTGTTGCTTATTGATTGGTCATACCTGAAGGCTCTCTAATCAGTTGATGAAGAGGCAGTTCAATGTTGCTGCCATAATTCTCCCAATTTGATGACAGAAAAGGCCTCCCCTAATGAGGGACATGGAGACGAAAAAGCCGAAGATACCTGTCGCAATGTCGGTCGGCACTGAGGATCGGCATCCACACAGCCCAACGCCAATTTTGCAATCAAGACCACTTTCTCTGCGACTCGTTCTCTTGGAGGAGGAAGCCTCTGATCAACCACATCACTCAACAATGTTTCTTCAGTGACTTGCAGTGACGAAGAAGAAGATGCTGCTGAAAATCGAGCGGAGAGAAGCTCACTTGGGTGCTTGCCGCATAATATTTCAAGTGCTAGTACACCGAAACTGTAGACGTCGCTTTTCTCATTCAACTTCCAAGTATAAGCTAGTTCTAGAACCAAATACTACATGTTTAGTTCGCAAAAAGAAGATGTGTATTTGTATACCAGATAAATTAACGACACTACTTGTACATGCACAAATATACCTGGAGCCATGTAGCCGAAGGTGCCAACTGGTGAGGTGAGGTAAGACGATGAGTCAGGATTTAAAAACCTAGCAGTGCCAAAATCAGACACATGAGCTTGGTATTCTAAATCCAGAAGAACATTGTTGCTGGAGATATCGCGGTGGATCACTGGAGGTGAGCACTCATGATGCATATAAGATAAGGCATCCACCACATTCTTTACCACATTGACCCTTTGAAGCCAATTAAGTTCCGATCCATGGCTGCTCAACACATCCCTCAAACACCCTCTCTCTATGAACTCGTACACCAAAAAAGTGTGATCCCCATGTGAGCAGCAACCATAGAGCTTCACAATATTCCGATGCTTGGTACTCATCAAAGCTCGGATTTCACTTTTGAAGGCCTTGAGATCAATCGAGTCCTTTCCATTTTGAGCTGAGTGAAGTTTCTTTATAGCAAACACGTGACCATTGGGCAAAGTAGCTTTGTAAACAACAGCTTGTCGTCCTTCTCCAATGCAATACTTAGAGCTAAATCCATCTGTTGCTTGAATGATGTTCTCATACATAAGCTCCCCGTCGTGGCCCCATATTGCAAAAATGTCCATTGAAGACTCTTGGCATGTTTTTTTTTTGCTTCTTAACACCTTTAATCGTACATATATCACAACCAAGAGGAGTAGTAGACATAGGATGCCGATGGTAGGAAGTAACGTCAGAAGCAACTTTCTGCTACTGAAGTTGCTCTTGCTTGCGGGGGGAGCACAAGGCTTCAAAACTTTGACATTGCCGCATAAAGCCTTGTTGTTCCTCAATTGCTCAAAAGAAGCCTCAGAGAAGGCTTTGGCATTTGGCATTGGGCCCTCTAATTGATTAAAGGATACATCTACAGTCGTCAAGCTAAACATGTCAGCAAAAGCTATAGGAATGGAGCCGGAGAGCATGTTATGAGATATATTTAGACATTCCAACCTCAACATATTTTTGAGCTGGCTTGGTATATCTCCGGATAACAAGTTTTGACTCATATCTAATTTTTCCAAAGATTTTAGTGCGCCCATCTCAAGTGGAATGCCTCCAGTAAATCTGTTCTTACTGAGATTTAAGAACAACAAGTTGGAACACTCTCCAATCTCTTTGGGAATTGATCCGCTTAAATTGTTCAATCCCAGATAAAGTTGTTGCAGACTAGGGATCATTTTAACCTTTGAGGGTATTTGACCATGGAGCTTGTTATTCTGGAGTGAAAGCCAAAATAAATTTGGCAACCTTGCTAGCTCTTCTGGAATATCTCCAACAATATGATTTGAAGAGAGATCAAGTTGTTGTAGTTGAGTTGCCTTGAAAATCTCATATGGTATCTTACCAGAAATGTAATTACTTGCAATATTTAAATATGTCAGATTATGGCATTCCCCCCAGCTAGGTGAGACCTCCCCAAAAAAATGATTATGACTCAAATCCATGTAAATCAAGTGGGGATATATGCCAAAATCCTCTGAAATGTTCCCCGTAAGTTGATTATTTTGAAGTCTGACTCTAATCAAGCTCGTGCAATTTCTCAAGCATTTAGGAACTCGGCCCATGAAACTGTTGTTAAAAAGGATCAAATCCTGTAAACGTCCACCTTGGCAAATATTACTTGGTATGGGCCCTTGCAACATATTAGCAGATAGGTCCACAATTTCCAAATTGGTCAAGTTATTCATTTCAGGAGGAAGAAACCCTGCATCAAGCTTGTTATTAAATAAAAGAAGAAAAAGAAAAGTATGTCAAATTTCCAATGATAGCTGGGATCTTACCTTGGAACATGTTATGGTCGAGATTGAGTGCTTTTAGATTCTTCAAATTACCAATCTCAAAAGGAATTGAACTAGAAAAAAGATTTGCGGACAGGTCAAGCTCATTCAATGATGTCAAAGACCAAAGCTCTAGAGGAATAGAGCCAGATAAATTGTTACTCCGGAGGTAAAGAATGGAAAGATTTGTTAAGTTTCCAATGGTAGCTGGGATTCTACCTTGGAACATGTTTTGGTTGAGTTTGAGACTTTTCAGATTCTTCAAATTATCAATTTCAAAAGGGATTGGCCCTGTTAAAAGATTTTTCGACAAGTCAAGCTCATTCAATAATATCAATGACCAAAGCCCCAAAGGAATGGAGTCACACAAATGGTTACCCCAGAGGTAGAGAATGGAAAGGTTTGTCAAGTTTCCAATGGTAGCTGGGATTTTACCTTGGAACATGTTTTGGCTGAGTTTGAGACTTTTAAGATTTTTCAAATTACCAATCTCAAAAGGAATTGAACTAGAAAAAAGATTTGCGGCCAAGTCAAGCTCATTCAATGATTTCAAGGACCAAAGCTCTAGAGGAATAGGGCTAGACAAACGATTACTCCAAAGGTAGAGAATGGAAAGGTTTGTCAAGTTTCCAATGGTAGCTGGGATTCTACCTTGGAATGTGTTTTGGCTTAGTTTAAGACTTTTCAAATTCTTTAAATTACCAATCTCAAAAGGAATTGAACTAGAAAAAAGATTTGCGGCCAAGTCAAGCTCATTCAATGTTGTCAAAGACCAAAGGCTCGGAGGAATGGGGTTAGACAAACGGTTGCTCCAAAGGTGAAGAATAGAAAGCTTTGTTAAGTTTCCAATCTCAAAAGGGATGGAGCCACAAAGAAGATTCTGGGATAGAATAAGGGTGCGGAGTTGGGTTAGAAAACCGGTCTCAGAAGGGATATTCCCAGAAATATTGTTGTAAGATAGATCAAGGTAGGTGAGTTTTGAAAGGTTACCTATGTTGGTGGGAATGCTTCCATGGAAAGAATTAAGGCGGAGGTCGAGAGTTGTGAGTTGGGGAAGATCAACGAAGCTGAGATGATGGAGTGAGCCGCTGAGACCGAAACTGGAAAGATTAAGCGAGGCAATGCTCCCAAATGGATCACAGCCGACTCCAACCCAAGAACTGCTATTGTCACAAGGGTTAGGATTTCGAACAATATCCCAGGATGACAGCTGATTGACTCCTCCATGGAGGGTAGCCTTCCAGTGGAGAAGTGCCTCCACTTCATCATTAGTAGCGCAATGGACAACAATAATGCAAATGCCGTTGAAATGGAACAGGAGGAGGGGAACAAGGAAGAAGAGCAGCGAAATTCTAAGATTTTTAAGGGCCATTTCGGTTTGGGACTGCTAGCTAGGTAGATGGTGGTATGCTAATCTATGAACGTGGGCTCTTATTATATCGACGCAGGCGCAGACTTATCCGTTATTTGCTTGCTTATAAGCAACTTGATGGAATTGACTTGGGAAGGTTGCTGATCTGCCCACTTGGTTCTTCAAGTTTGTTTCCGTTTGAATTCTACATTTGCATAAATAGCGTAAATCACGCTAGTGTCATTTTCGCCAAACCATACCAAGCAAGTGTCAATTCCCCCTGATTAATTACCTTCTTCAAGAGCAATACAAAAATTATTGCATACCTTTTTTTTTTTTTTTTTAATAATTGAGCGGTTGCTAAGACTGAAAATTTGTCAATATTAATTTTATACTGCTTAGTACTCTGTAAGTTTTTAAATCTTGAAAATCATGTTTTTCATGTAGAATTTTAGAAATTTTCAGGTACGACACCCAAAAATTTAATAGGCACAATTTTATGGACAAAATTAAAAAAACATTTTATAAATTAAATGGCATATTTGTGAAAGTGACAGTCATATAATGATTTTATGCACAATTGCTTTCTTTCAAATAAAATATGGGAAAAAAAACAAAGGAATAAGGAAATGCTTTTATGAGGGCAAATTTGGCCCTCCAAGTGTTCTACCGTAGATGACGAGCAATGCTTGAGTTGTCATTGTTGGACGGTTGCTTGTGTCGCAAGGGAGAGACCTTGACGAAGCTCTTGGTCTTGGGAAGCCAAGTGCCAAAGACCTTGACGATGACCATAAAATGCTTTTTTATGGTCTATAAATCAGCAACAATTACCTTGCGGAGACTTGACTATAAAATAAAAGTTCCAGAAAATTATTATTACGCTTCTCCGGTGTTATTTCTTTACCCTTCTCAAGTCAATTTTGATCTATGTGACACTTGGGAAGGAGGAAATTATTGTTTTTGGCCTCTCATTTGGTTGAGGTTTGCAATTGCGTCTGTGTTCTCCTAAGTGCTTCAGCTGGATCTACATTTGTTGGTGGACACCTGTTGAGTTGGCCAGCCTTAATTTATTTGCATAGTTTAATTTCTTCAGTTTTTTGTCTTTCGGTCATCAGTTATTAAAGGTTTACAGTTATAGCCCTGCAATAAATTGTTAGTCTATGGGAGTGTTTTGACCGTTTTCTTCTCACCATGTATTATTATTTTGTGGGGATATCGTGAGGTGGGTTTTGTTTTTAATTGTTGGTTTGCCACTGTTGCCTCGCTGTTGGGTGATGTTATGGGGATGTGTTTGTAGCATCGAAAACTTAGAGAGTTTGTTTTTCTTTTAGAAGTGTTTTTATTGGATTAATTGAAGTCGAGTCATTTACAAGTTTATTTCTGTTTGATTTAGGCTTACATTATCGCGGGTTTACAAGTACTTTCTAATTTTTTGCATAATTATCGATCTTCTCTCCGGCTCGCGAGTTTACAAGTACTTTCTAATTTTTTGCACAATTATCGATCTTCCCTCTGGCTCTATATTCCCTGCATGTGTGATTTTCCTATTCGCTTACATCATAGAAACTCCAATCTTACGATATTGTTGTTCTTACATCATATGATCTACTTTTCTTAACCAGCAGAATATATTTGTGTTATGCTTCTATCACATATTATAGACAAAGTAATGTATACATGCAATGAACAAATATTAACAACTTTCTATGAATAATAGCACAAGAAAACCTCAATTTTACTTAAACAATGTATTTATTTTTGAAAAAAAAAAACAAAATAAAAAATTAAATATGAAAATATTCATTTTTGCTTAGAAAGTTATATTTAAGAAATTTTAGTTTAACTTTATTCATTGAGACCAGAAAAATGTATAGTGGGTAATTTAGAATAAATAGAAATTTTAAAACAATAAAAATAGCAATATAGATTTTAATATTTGAGGAAATCACTAATCAATTCGGAAAGAATCACGACAACTTTATCATAAGTTTTATCATATTCATTTCTAGCAAATTAAAACGTTATAGTTAACTTCAATATTTTTGTCAAAAAAGTTAACTTAAGTATTAAATTATATACATCAATATAATCACTAGCTAACAAAAACAAGTTTTCGCCGTCCATTGGACGGGTTAAACATCTAGTATATAGATAAAGTTGAAAAATGATTGTTTTCATTTGGGCAAACATTATTAATTCACCTTTAAAACTCATTCTCCATTTGAAATTAATTTAGAGTCGTGAAATTGAATTAATGATATAAATTAGATCAGTTGGTGATTTGAGGGCCTTATCTTTTTCTAGTTGTGAGCATTGAATTTTTATTAGTCAAGTGAGTTAAGTTTTATTTGGGAATAGCATCAGCGTTTAATGTTATAATTTATAAAAATTATCTAACAGTAATTTTTGGTGTTAATTAAATGTCTATAAAAACTATCACAACTGTTAATAATTTATTTTAATATCTAACATTAATTTTAGACGCTATTTCCAAAACAAAACTGTCAATAGTCTGGTTAGGGGATGAAGTTCAGCCTTCAGCTTTTTGGATTGCAAGATTTTGGTTAAACCGCTTAATTTCAAGAGAAAAAAAAATTAAATGTTAAGTTTCCATCTGATCATGCTTAGCATGTGTAATTTTTCTCAGATCAAAGCAGGGCAATTACACACACTCATTTATGTGCCCTGCCACCAGTCATCAATTTTTTTTTTTGGAACAACAAGAAAAATGAATTTTATTGACTAGAGAAAATAATTACAAATCTAGCACGAGAATAAATTACATCAATTATCATGTTCAAGTTACTTTTTACAGAAGAAATCCTAGAAGTGTTAGATCCAATTTTTAATTGCCTCTTTAAAACTAAGAAACTATTCAACCCTACCATCATTTAATTTTGAGCAGCTTCTAACCAATACACAATAAGAAGGATAGCACTTGGATCATATTGAGCAGTAGCATCACCGATTGAACATTGGTGAAGACTACTCGATTCGTACTTTCTTATACTATTCATGATCCCCAATTTCTATCATTAATGTCCAATTTCTACCATCGAGGCCCACTCATTTTTGTGCCATTGCCTCCAGTCAAGACATAAGGTACTTTCTCTGCGCTCCTAGCTCGGAAAAAAAATGTCTTCCTTTTTTTTGGGGAAGTTTTGAGTTGTGGTTAAACCCATCTTCATTTGCTAAAGGGAGAATTACAATTTGACCTTGACATTTACTTGAATGACACTTTACCCCTTGTGTTTCAAAAACCTCTTAAAAGCACCATGAGGTTTTAATGAATCCACACTAAGCCCCTTGCACTCACTTTTTGAATATTAAAATAAAATGATTAATTACACTTTAAAACCGCAATACTGGTTGTTGTTTAAGTTTTCTCCTTAACATATGAATTATTTCATTACTTGTTTTTTCAAATAATATAATATAGTACATTTTTATATACATTGTTCCTTTCAACTTATCATCCCCAATTACTTTTTTTCTCATGATTGTTTTTTTTTAATTTTTCATTGTCTGTACATTTTTTATCTTTATATTTTAAATTTTTATATATCTCTAATTAAGGAAATCAATCCTATTTTAAAATTTTTTTGTATTCTTTTATTTATTTATTTTGTATTTAGAAGCTTTATGAGTTCCCAATCTTTTTGTTCAAAACTTATTATGATAACTATTAAATCTAAACTCGAGTAAATGATAAGGCTTATATTTACAATAATATAAAAAATTCAAAATCAATTTTGTTTGAATTAATAAATAATTGGTCACTTTGTTATAGTTTTAGTTTTATATACTTATTCATTAATTAATTATTTTGTAAGAAAGTATATATTTTTCACAAAATGCTTCCGTAAAATCTGTCGATGATCCCTTAGCTTTTCAATTTGTCCTAAAATAGTCCCCTTACTCAATCTATGTCATCATAAAATCCCTTCCCTCATGATATCCATCCCACCTAACTAAGTCCCCTCCATCAATTTTTTCATTATTTCAAACTTAAGTTGATATGTGCCGCTTCTAGGTTGACGTAGTAGTGTTTTAATGTCACATGACCTCTTCTTTCGTAATAACAAATGTCCATATTAAAAAAAAACCTTTAGGCTAAAATTGGCACATAAACTCAAAATATAAATTAACTTAAACTTCATCTTTTTCCTAATTTCTCTCTACTGAAAACGTAAGCGTATCTCAGGAAAGCAAATCTCAGCCAAATCCCAACAAGCAAAGACGCAAATCTCAGCAAATCTCAAATTCGTTTCCAGTTCACTTTCATCCCCAGTTGCAAAACTCAAGTCCAATCCTTCTCGTTGTCCCTCGGAATCGCCTAAAATTAACCGGCGATGACAGTTGGGAAGCTGCGACTGCAGTGCCGAATCCTAGAAAAGAGACGACAACCAAGGTTGCAGCGTCGACCCTCGTCCTCGGTCTGCAGCCCGCCACCCTCAACGGCCTCCTCGCTCACATTGGCTGGTTTATATATTTTTTTCCTTTGTGACCTTATTAGGCTCAACAAAATCGAGCAGACAATGTGATTATTCGACCCTAGAATGAGAGCTTGACAAATGAAAATTTCTAGCTCTAAGATTTTTTAGTATGTAGCGAAGAGGATTTTTTAATTAATAAAACAAATTCGATTGTTCGATTTATATATTTTTATTTGATTTCTACTTTAATAGTTGCCACACAAGTTTAAAAAAAAATGAGGGCATAGAAAATAATAACCAATTTTAAAAAGCAAGATGACATTATTAGCTAGAGGTGATTAAAAATTTGAAAATATAAAAGAAAGTACATGGAAACAATGAAAAGTAAATAAAAAATGAATCATAAGAAAAAAAATAGCGTAAGTAAAAATGAACAATACATATAAACATATTATGTTATTCAAAATGAAAAAACAAGCAATAAAGCATTTTATATGTTAAGGAGAAAACTTAAACAAGAACTAAAAGTTGGGTTCTCAAAGTGTAATTAATTCATTAATTTTAAATTCCAAAACATGCAATTGGGGGATAAGTATAGGTTTTTCAAAACCTAGAGGGACTTTTAAGAGGTTTCTAAAACAAAAATGGGCAAAGTGTAATTCAGGGTAAATGTCAGAAGACAAAATGTAATTCACCATTTGCTAAATTCTCTAGCCTTGGACAAGTTGGTGCCCAAACTTTTGCAACTCTTGCTCGGTTGTGGGGATGACAATTGGGTGGGTTGGGTTGGGTTTGGGTCAGGTTATTCAGGTTTGGGTTTAGTCAGGCTAGCATCAATTCAGGTTGTTAGCATCAATTCAGGTTTAGGTCGGGTTATTTGGGCTCGGGTTGATTTCGGGTTCGAGTTGGGTTCAGGTCAATCTTATTCAGGTTCGGTTTAATTCAGGTCAGTTCAATTTTCGTCTCAGGCAAGTTCAGGTCAGGTTATTTGGGTTTCAGGTTAGATTTAGGTTGATATTCGGGTCTAATCGGGTTTATTGGTGCATAAGCTGGAATAACTGGATTAATTCAATTTCTTTATTTAGATTTTTCTAAAATTTAAATTAAAGAATTTGATTTTTATGCAAATATTTGAAAAGTTTAGAAACTCGTGTTGCAATTTTTATGAGTGACTAAAATGAAAATTTCAAAATTTAGGTACCTCATAATTAAAAAATTACTACGTATAAAAAATAATCTAAACAATTTAATTTAACTAGATATAAATATATTAATATATAATTATTTTAATAAAAAAACCTAATTCAAAGCTTTACAAATTCGATTCATGAAACTATAAACTTGGTCATTTTAGAACTTAAGAAATTGGTAGGATCAGATGCATTTAAATTATGTTATCACTTCGAGTCATAATTTTTTAGGAATTTAGAATTATTATTTAGGGTCAAAATAGAAATTAATTTAGTTTAAGTACTAATTTGGAGGCCTAAAGGTTGTTTGAAGTCAATGTAGGTGAAATGAAAAAGTTTGGATGTTAATTGAAGGTTTTTAGAAGGTTCTAGAAAAAATTGAAATTTTAGAGCAAATCTGTCAACTTGCGAGAGTTTGAGCGAAATTTGGTAATTTTATGAGACAAAATCTGATGATCTTATAAAGTCATGGGCTAATTAAACAAATCTTAGAAATTAGGTTTTATCGGGTTTAGACTCAGGTCTTTTCGGATTTGGGTCAAGTCAGTCTCGGATTTGAGTCATCTCAAGTTCGGGTTATTTCGGGTTTGGACCAATTTGAGTTCAGTTCAATTTGCGTTCGGGTATTTTGAGTTAAAGTTTTTTTGGGTTTCATTTTAATCAGGTTTGAGTTCAGGTTGGGTTGGGTACAACCGGGTTCAGGTCATTGGCTTTTCTAGCCAAAGAGGGTCAGGTTGGGTTTGGGTTTGGGTTCGGGTGGGTCGATCCAAGTTTTCAGGTCAGGTCAAATTTTACCACCCCTACTCAGTCGCTTTATTCTCAATTTAACTATTTTTTTTCTTTAGTTTCATTGTTTTGGGTCATGGTTAACCTCAGGTTTAAGTCCACCAAATAGTCATTTTCATTTACAAATGGATTCGGCTTGTCAATTTGAACAGTTATAGCACACACACGGTGCACTAGCTTACATTCGCAATTTCACATTATTTACAAACATATCATAGCTCTTGGACAACACATTTTACTAACATGAACAACACTTTTTATAGAACAGAACAACATATTAGAGAACAACACAATTGTATGAATGAAATAATTATTCTTACTAAGTGGAACAACACTATTTGTGAATAACATATATTTTACCAAACAACATATTTGTATGAATGGAACAACACTTCTACGAAACAGAACAACATTATTTACGAATAGAGTATTTTATAAAATGAACAACATAATACATAATAACATATTTTTATGAATGGAACAACAATTCTTATTAAATGAAACAACATTATTTAGAAATAGCACATCATACAAAGTGAATAATATATTACAAAACAACACAATTGTATAAAAGAAATGTTGCATATTACAAAGCAGAACAACACTATCTGTGAAAAGCACATCTTACAAAATGGATAGTATATCACAAAACAAAATATTTGTATGAATGAAATAATACTTCCTATTCAATGGAACAACATAGATGCCGCCGAAGGCAAGGAAGCCTACTCTTCTTCCAATGGGGCATAGACAATGCCAGAGGGTGGAATGAACAACAAAGTGTATTGCAGAACAACACCTTTTTATGACTAAAACAATACTTTTTATTGAATAGAGCAGCACAGACGCTGTTGAAGGCAAGGATGAAAGTTCTTCCTTCAAAGGGGCATAGACTCCACCAGAGGCTAGGAACAACAAATAAAGGTCAGCAAAGGGAGTTAGGCTTCACCTTCCTTGTCACCACCATCGAAATGGTCTCCAACTGAAACAAGATCTATCAACAGGTAGCATCCTCCTATCTCTGACAATGATGAAAAAGAATCGGAGTTATGAGATCTAGATAGAGAAAATGAAAAAAGATGAGGAGAAGTAGGATAAGGATCTGAGCAACCTTACTTCTGGTTCTAGAGAAGAAAGAAGCAAAAAAGAAGAACTAGAGAAGGAAGAAACGAAAAGAAGAACTGGAGAGGGAAGAAACAACTGGTAAAAATAGTAAATAACATCAAAGCATGAGTATTCTGTGTGGTTTTGGTGTATTTTAGCCTCAGCCTATCAATTTACTTCAGGGGAAAAAAGCTAAACTTGAGCACAAGCCTTCAATGTATTTAATTTAATACATCATTCCCTAACATTTTGGAAATTGTCATATTTCCTAGTGAAATGGATATGAAAAAAAAAAAAGGAGCATTGTATACACTATTTGAAGTCCTTCCTTGTTGACAAAAATCATGGGGTTTTGAGCCATTTTGCCCACAAAGAGCGAGGGTCCTTGGGATTTAAAGAAGGGAAGAAATGAGTGCACGTGCCATAAAATGTCATGAGACTAATTTTGATTGCTTTTCTAAGATCAAACCACTTTAACACTCCACTTGGTTACAAGAAATTCAACTTGGCTTGAGCTTGACATTGATAATCCTTTTCTGCACGGTATTGGTAAGTGCTACTGGCATCGTTGTGTCCATTTATATCAATTAAACATGACACGATTAAGCTTTGCTTGGCAATAGCATTTGGGATTAAGTTCAAAAAGGTGTACAAGTTACATAAGTGAAAATAATATATCCAACCTGTAATGTTTGTTCATTCAATTCCCTAACAGGAATTGGGATTTCTAGTTGTCTGAAAGGTAGTCTAACCCTGGTCTTTTTTGAACCAGAGAGGCGGAGACAACGAGTCCATGGTAGAAAAATGCTGTTGGATTTGTTCCTCTCATGACTTATGTTCATTTAATTTTGATGATAACAAAACACATTTGTTTTTGTGTCTCAAGGCTTTACTTAAAGATTTACATCTTGACTAGTCATTCATAAAGTCTTGATCCTTGCTAGAAAAAATATTTTCTCAAGTACATATCAAGTCTTTTTAGTGATTAAAACATTACTTGTGAATGAAGAAATCTCTTTGGCAAAAAGTTTTTTAAAGTTTGGATGTCTGGAAGCAAGAAAATCTTGGAACTGTGCTTTCATTCGAGTGAAATGTTTTCAACCGAGTGAAACTGGAGTCAATTTTTGAACCCAGGAGAATTTTATCTCTGGACAAAAAAATCATTCGAGTGAAATGTTTTCAACCGAGTGAAACTGGAGTCAGTTTTTGAACCCGAGAGAATTCTATTTCTGGACAAGAAAATCATTCGAGTGAAATTTTTTCAATCGAGTGAAATTGGACTCAGTTTTCGCACCCGAGAGCATTTCATTTCTGGACAAGAAAATAATTCGAATGAAAAACTTTCAACTGGGTGAAACTTGGATTCCGGACATGCGCGCGAGTTTCCGGTTCGAAAAAACTTTGAAAAATAAATATAAATTCATGCCACGTCATATTCCACGTGTATAAAGCACTGACAGCTCATTAATTATAAATATAGCCATTGGAAGTTAAACGTTGAATTTTTTTATCAGACATAACTTTCAACCGAGTGAAAATATTTCACCCGAGTGAAACTGGTGACAGACGCGAATTTCTGTCAAAATTGACAGCAACGTTCACCAGATTTCAAGGAGCTTTTTTTCTGATCATTCCAACGGTCTTCAACGTCTCTTGGGCATCCATTGGAGCATTAAAACATCAAGAATCATCAAGGAAAACTCTCTTGGCAACTAAGAAAGAAAATCTACCATCTAAAGCTCAAATTTGTTACTTTGCCAAGAACTTGTTCTTTCATTTGCTCATTTAGCCTTAAAAGGTTCTATTGTTCTTACACCTTGTAACCACGAGATTATTGAGCTTGCCTTGAGTGGTTGAGTGATTTCCTTGTAAAGGAAAGAGAGTTAGATAGGTTTCTAGTTCGCCTTTGGCAAAACTAGTGTGAGGTGAAGGTAGAAGGAACTACCAAAGTGTTGTATGCCTTTGAAGGCTATTGTGTATCTTTGTGTTTCATAGTGGAGAAGAAAACTCTCAAGTGGTGAACTTGAGGAGAGGAGTAGGCTCTCAAGTGGAGAGTTCGAACCTCTATAAAAATTCTCTTGTGCAAGCTTCTCCTTCTCTCTACATACTTGAGCTTTAGTTTGTGTTTTATGCTACCTATCTTGATTAAACTTGTTTGTTTTCAAAACCACTTCAAAGGTAGCTTTCAAAGCAAAATTTAGGTGGATTGTGGTAGTCATTTTCTGGTCAAAACTGAGTTATTCATTGTACTTTGAGTTCAAGTTTAGTTTGAGGTTTCAAGAACTCATTTGGGGATTGTTTTTGGAATACAACCAATTCACCTCTTCTTGGTTGCACTTGGGCCAACAAATGCAACCCAAGATTTTTCACAACAAAGGTTAGTGAAGCCGATTATATCTAAATCCAGTTCATGAGAAGAGCAATCGTAAATGATCTCGTCATCCTCATTGCCTTCGAGGGTGGCGCACACCATTGGAATTGCATCCGCCACACCTGGGCCATCTTCGATCATCTGGCTCTACGGCCCCCTGTTTGGCCTCCTCATACAGCCCATCGTTGGGCGACCGCTGCCTCTCCCGCTTTGGCCACCACTATCCCTACGTCACGGGAAGCGCTGCCTTAATCATCTCTGCTATCTTCATCATCGGCTTCGCCAAGGGCATCGGCCACAATTGTGGGAATCCCCTCGACAAGCCCACCAAGCCCCGCATCGCGGCCGTTTTCATGGTCTGCTTCTGGGTTCTGGACATCGCCAACAACATGCTCAACACTAAGAGTTTGAGGAGGAGGATCAGTAGGGACAATTGGGCGGTGTCGGTAGGGGTTTCACTAAGGAGGACGAGGAAAAGAAACAAAAATGAAAATATACACATTTTCATATTTTTAGAACTGAACTAGAAAATAATAAAATTTTATAACTCAAATAAAAAATTTTACTAAGTTTAGGACTAATTGTGTAATTTTTCCCTTATACTGTATACGTTTTTTGTGATGCTTCATTGTTCACAAAAGGAAAAAATAACAAATAAACCACTAAAGTTTCGAGTTGGACCGATTCGGCTACTAGTGTTTTTTTTAGTCAAATAAACCACAAATATTATTGAGTTAGTCCGATTCACCCATTGCCGTTAAGATTAATTAACTTTTAGTCCTAAAACTTTACTAACTTTTCTATTTCATTCTAAATGAACCCTTGACGTTGTCTACCTCTGCTGTCCACCTCTTCCGATTCGTCACCGACGTCTTCTCCATCCTCCCACACACCTCCTACCCTGAGAACATTGTCTTTTACTTCATCGTCACTCGACGCCCTACTATTGAGCTCTCCCACATAGTCACCTCCACCTTCCTTTACCTCAACTTCCACCGCTACCACTTTGACGCAAATTGGGTCAAGGGCAAGATCTCGTCCTTTGCCTGCCACGCGCTTGAACGACCTCTCAATTATATGCGGATCTACCTCGCTGGTCTGCTCCCCACCGGAGTCTGCCGGATCGTTTACTTCGACTCTGATCTGATCATCATCGACGATGTGGCGAAGTGGAAGGAGTTGACTACCGGATCTACGAGCTCAAATCGCTGCTGCCATTTCTGCTAGTTTTCATCGGAGAAGTGGAACAACTAGAGCACAGGTAGAACTAGCATAGCCTTGGCGGCAACAATTTGAACGGCCTGTTCTTCCAAATTGGACGGGATGTAAAGTTATGGACTAATATAGAAAATTTAAAAAAGTTTAAGGACTAAAATGGTAAATTTTAATGGAATATTCTCTATTTTGAAACGGAATATTCGGCAAGTTAGGGACCAATAGCCTATTTAGCCTAATTTTAAAACATTAGTGGTTTATTTGGCCCAAAAAAAACATTGGTTGCTGAATCGGGCCAACTCAGAAACTTTAGTGGTTTTTTTTTTACCTTCACAAAACTCACGGGGTTCTGAGCCATGGACGCTATAAAGACCGAGGATCCTTGGGTTTAAAAGAAAGGAGAGCATGTGCCATTAAAAGTCACGACATGAGACTAATTTTGATGTCTTTTCGAAGATCCAACCACTTTTAACACTTCACTCAATTACAAGATAATGCAACTTGGCTTGAGCTTGACATTAACAATCCTTTTTGGCATAGTATTGGTGAGTGCTACTGGCAGTGGCGGAATCAAGATTTTTGGTTCTTGGGGGGCAAGCCCGAAGGAGAGTTGATGGAGCCCAGAGGAGAGGGACGACATCACGGCTAGGCAAAGCTGGAGATTGAGACTAATTCGCACTAATTCAAAGCTCAAGGAGCAAATCGTATGAGTTGAAAACGTTGGAGGACTAAAGTGCATTTAGGCCATGTTAGAATATCCCTAGAGGGAATAATTACTTGTTGGGTCCCTACTTTCTTTAGTGTCTACCTTACTGGCCCCATCTTTATATTCTTCTATCATTTTGTGAGGGGTAAAAATACATATCTAGTCCCTAATTTCTCTTAAATTAACCAATTAAACACCTATATTTAAATCTTTTCAAAATTTTCGGGGACAGCAGCATCCCTGCCCCTACTAAGTTCCGCCACTGGCTACTGGCATCGTTTTGTCTGCTTATATCAATAAGCACGATCAAGGCTTTGCTTGGCAATATCACTTGGGATTAAGTTCAAAATGGTGTACAGGTTAAATAAGTGTAAATCATATCTCTAGCCTCTGATGCCTGTTCATTCAATTTCTAACGTTAATTGCTAAATATTTTAATAAAATTCTCTAATCTTTTATTAATAAGACTTAACAAGTGTAATTGGATTTCACACGTGCATTAGTTTTTCTTTCACCCGAGTCAAATAAATATTAATTGCAGAAGGCTGATTTCAATACCAAATCAGAAGGTTGATTTCAATACCGATCGACCTCAACATTAAATATCACCCCAGTATATAATATTGCAGCATGCACACGGATTTGTGCAAAGCTTAGGAGAGATAAAGAACATAATCCAAAGAAGGACGAAAGAAAATGCTTTTATGTGGCAAAATTTGGCCCTCTAAGTAGTCTATTATCGGGCACCGTATATGATGAGCGGAGCGTGAGTTGTCATTGCTGGACGGTGGCTTCTGTCGCAAGGAAGCGAAGACCTTGGATGGAAGCAAAGACCCAAAGACCTTGCTGAAGACCATAAAATGCTTTGATTTCCTGTTCCCCACTACAATCAATTAGCAACAGTCGATTCGTAGAAACTCACTACAATTGCCTCGCGAGGACTTGACTATAAAATAGTAAAAGTCCCAGGAAATTAAAGTTCCAGAAAATTATTAAGCTTGTCCTGTAGTTCTTTACCCTTTTCAAGTCAATTTTGATCTATTTGATACTTGAGAATTAAGGAAGATATACAAATTAGGCTAAAGAAAGATTGTTTTCGTTTCGGCAAACATTATTAAATCACCTTTAAAACTCATTCTTGTTGTAAAATTTATTTAAAGCCGATAAATTGCATTAACTTCTGCCTTCTTTCTACCTCCATTTCTTGATTAAGCAACAGCATAACAGGCTTTTGTAATATATCCTATTAGTAGGCGCCGACGGTGGGTAGTTCGTTGGCTTGACAAATTGAAGAGTTATTTGTGTGATAAATTTTACTTGAAAGACCTGGGAAAATTGCAGTTTTTTCTTGGCTTGGAGCTAGCTTGGTCTCCAGCAAGAATTTTCCTTTCTTAAAGGAAGTATACTTTTGATATATTGAAAGACACAGGCATGATGGGCTCTAAGCCAGCTTACTTCCCTATTCAGCAACAACATAGACTCGGTTCTATTGAAGGACCAAGTTTGAAGGACCATGGAATGTTTAGGAGGCTCATCAGCAAGCTTATCTATCCCACCATAAGTAATTAACCGGAAATCACTTGTGTGCTTAATCTACTGAGCCAGTTTATGAAAGAGCTTTGTGTTCAACATTACAATGTGCTTATGAATGTTCCACGATACCTGAAGCACACTCCAGGACAAGGCTTGTTCTTTTCTTCCAAGAGCTCCTTCACTTTACATTCCTTTTGCGATGCTGACTGGGCAGCCTATTCCAAAATGAGGAGATCCACCAATGGATATTTAGTCAGACTTGACAGTGGACAAATTTCACGGAAGTCTCAGAAACAATCTACTGTTTCTTAATCCTTTGCTAAGGCTAAATATTGTTCTATAGCTGCAGCTACAAGTGAGCTCACTTGGCTCAAAATGATGCTTAATGATCTAACCGTTGTTCAACCTGCACCCATGAACGTATCAGGCAACTATCCACATTGCAACCAATCCAGTATTCCATCAACGTACAAAGCATGAGATCGATTGCCACTTTGTGCGTGACAAAATTCTGTCCAAGGACATTGTTCCTCAGCATGTCTCTAGTCGATTACAGCTTGTAGACATCTTAACAAGGTGTTAGGAAGAGCACAATTTGAATTCTTAGTGAGCAAGTTAGGTGTGTACAATCCCCATGCTCCAACTTGAGGAGGAGTGTTAAGGATAAAGCTGTTGTACATATCTTTTACTACTACTTAGCTTAGCTTTTATCCTAAGTTATCTCATTGGGATAGAACTCTAAGTAGTCTTCTTGATCCATACTTTTTGTACGCCTTGTATAAAATGAAAATATCAATGAATACAAAGTAAGCTTGCAACAAATAATAAGTTTTCACAAAGCCATGCTGCAGCAGCCAAACTTGAAGATCTCCTCCAAGCACTATCCACCAAAATGATTTGAGGAGTATCCAGTGGCCTGTCCCATTTCTATTTATCCTTTACTTGAGAAAGGGCGTCTGGAGGGTTTGCTCTAAATATGGAAGAATGGGAGAGGAAATATCTTGCCGAATAGAGCTACTGGATAATATCGTTATGCCTAGAAATAAGGGTTGAAACATTAAAATTAGTATTATGAAAGACTGCCTTATTCGATCCCAGCTAGATGGTCCATAGAGTAGCAACTAGAAAAAAAAAAAGCAAATCCAAGTTCCATTTCTTCTGGGAAGCTAGAAGGCTTAGAATCCAACCTTCAAAATTCGGAACATTGAAGCCTTAAAGGGTTGACACAAAACTGACCCAAGATTCCTTTGAGCCTTAACATCCCCAAAATAGGTGCATAGAGGTTTCCTCATGGGAATTACATCTAAAACAATTGGAATTTACAAATCTCCATGAAGAAAGATATAATTTGTTGTTATAGGTAAAGCATTCAAAAGGCATTTCCAAATGATGATCTTATGGTTTTTAGGGAGACATGAGTCCCACAGCTGCTTAACAACACCAAAAAATTGGGGGTCTTGAAGAGGCCATTACTGTGCATTTCCATTCCTCTGATTGGATTATCATTCTGGAGAAGATGAAAAACATACCCTTTTTTTGTTGTGTACTAACCCGACAAGTTACCTTAGCAATGAATTTTATCAAAACCAAAATTGACCGAAGGGGTTGGGATTGATAAAATGCGATCCTTGATTTGAACTAGGAATAAAATATCTAGCAACTCCTTATTCCAGCCCTGGTCATGGCCTAAAGAGACCTCCGAAACTTTCAGATCCTTATTGGCATGAAAAGCTCGACACACAGCCCTGATAAAAGCTGGAGCCAGGAATCCAAGGATCATATCATACCCATACTGAGGAACCATTCCCCAATACTCATGTATACGCCTGACCAATAACACTGCAACCATGGAGTAAACTTCTCCAAATGGGACTGGCATTACTTTTCCTCACAGAAGACCATATGGATTGGGAGGTACCATATTTTGCTATTATAACTTGATAAACTAACTTATCAGTGTTCCTAACAAATATTCTCCAGAAAGTTTTGGCCAAAAGGCATTGATTGAATAATCTCACATCCTTGATTGCCAAGCCACCCAATCCTTTGGGCAACATTAGAAGACTTTTTTGCTTAATAGGAATGCCCCGTTTGTTCGAAGCTCTTGACCACCAAAATCGAATAAATTTCAAAGAAATGTTGTCTAAGACTATGACAAGAACTTTGAAAAGAGACATAATGTAAAAGGTAAGAAAGTTAATGTAGAGTTGATTAATGTAAGTCTGCCCACATTATTTAGCATCTTCTACTTCTAGTTAGTCAGGTGCAAAGAAATTTTGTCCACTAAGAATTGAAAGGAGGACAGAGGGATGGGATATTAAAGGGACAAAGAGTTTGGGGACAAAAGATTTACGTTCCCCAAATGTTGCTTCCAAAAAATTTTAAAATCTCAAATTTGAAAAAAATCTTTTGGGATGGGCTTAAATTTTTCATTAAAGTTTTTTTTATGTCTAAATCTACCACTAATATTTTGAAATGGGCTCAAATATGCCACTACTGGTTAAACAATAATGAAAAATGGTAAATTAGCTGATTTTGAAATATTAGGGTGATTATGCAAGTTTCAAAAATATTAGGGACTTCAAATAATTTTTTCTCATAGGAAAAAATATCAAATTTCCCACTAATATTTTGAAGTAGGCTAAAATTGCCCACTAATTTTTTTTTATACTTACCTAGTTATCCAATTGCCACCAGTAGGCAGCAGTTATGCCATCCCTCACAACATGGAAATCATGTTCCCCCTGCACCACCGTGTACCAGCTTAGTAAGCAATGACGTCTAGCAGGCAAGAGCCTATCCAAGCTATTCTCCCTCAATCCTGCTATTAAAGGAGCCGCATGAACTCACGCACAACCATTAGTGACTGAGATACCATTACCAATCAAAGCTGAAGCCTTATCTCCACACTGAGAACTAAACCTTCAAAAGGATAAATAAAAAAATGAAACTGATAACCCAAAAATTAAAACAAAAGTTTAGGAATTTTTTTTAATTTTAAACCTCAATCTACAAAAATCTTGTAGAAATTTTAAAATATGACTTTTAAAAAGTTCAAAGAGGAGAAAAAGAAAAATCAAACTATGTAAAAGTTTTCAAAATCTAGAAATCTTTAGCATTGGTCACCATAGATGGTGACTAAAAAATAGGGGTGATCATTATTCGGTTAAAACCGAAAAAAATTGAAAATTCGGTTTGGTTAATTCGGTTTTTCGGTTCGGTTTCGGTTGAAACCGAATAGAGAGAATATCGGTTTCGGTTCGGTTTCGGTTATGAGTATCGGTTATTTCGGTAACCGAAAAAATTGAAATTTCTTTATGTCACATTTGAGATTTTGGTGGGCCAGATAACAGATTTAAAAGTAAGAGGGTTTGATTGCAAGGTAGATAGAAGATTGATGGCTATTTTGGGGTTTTGTCATCAGAAGTTCTGAAGTTCATCCTCCTCATCGGCTCCACCCATCGCTCGACTCTGTACTACCACCTACGGCCTCGCCTCCGCCCTCACCCCCACCGCCTGCACTCCTTTCCCCCTTTGCCCCCGCCGTCTGACATCGCCTCCGCCCTAGCCCCCTCCATCTGCCCTCGCCTTCCAGGCCTCCACTCCCCGACGCCCTCTCCCCTGCCATCAGACCTCGCTTCCATCCTCACCCTCGCCGTCAGCCCTTTGCTCCTAAACCGAGAAGACTCCGATGAGAAAACGCCTGCACCGGCCAAGGAGAAGACGTCTGGTCACGAGGACGACCGAACTAATGTAACTCTTGGCTAAACCCCAAACTGATCCTCTATTTCTCTTTAAATAGCCTAACAAGGTACACAAATACTAAATTTTATATTTTATTCACTAGAGCAGAAAAATCAGAATTAGTATTTCAGTTATTTTGGGTTGAAACCGAACCGAACTGAAAAATTCAGTTCGGTTTTACTTTGGTTCCATCCTTCTATTAGGTTAATTCGGTTTGTTATAATAAAAAACCGAAAACCGAAACAACTGAAAATTTTGATTCGGTTTTAACCGAAAAAACCAAACGATCACCCCTACTTAGTAAAAAATCTACAAATGGTGGCAATAGTAGGGCTGGTCAAGATCAAAGAAAGAAAAAGTCTAATTACATAAGGGCTTTAAAGTTTATTAAAAGTTTCATTATCACTATAAAATTTCAAAATTTTTACTTTTAATATTTTCCATTGGCTTTTTAGTGGATAGTGATATATCCACCCCCATTTTAAAACATTAATGGCATATTCAAGCTCATTGTAAAACATTAGTGGTAGATCCAGACAAAAAAAAAAAAACTTAAGTGGTGAATTTGAGCCTAACCCGAAACATTAGTGGTAAATTTGAGATTTTTGCTTCAAAACCTAGAACAGCTCCTTTCTCCCTCTCTCCCTCTCTCGCAAACCAAGTTGCTCTCCAACTGACCCATTTCAATTTAGCACCGCCTCGATGAGGCATAACGCAATGGAGCCCAACGATCTCAGGACGAGGGAGTGTTCAAAGCTCTCACGTTTGAGGGACACAGTTGGGCAGGGCAGCTGCTCCAAGACGGCAGATATGGCAACACGTAGCTGGTTTCGTTGACATGGGTTGGTAGCCAATGCTGTGGATGCCTCGCCATTTCCCCGAAATGCCACCCAGCTGAATTAGGTCCTTTGAATCCTCATTGTCCTTACACGGGCGGGACTCAACTTCTCTGGGAAGTGGTGGACCTGGCCATGTATAACTGGATTTGGTGATTGGAGCTGGCGGTGTTTCGAACTACCATATTTGACTAGTGGATGGTCTGGTATAGGGCATAAATAACTGAAAAACCGGATGTGTTTCCATTTTTAACCCGATACTTACATTGACCTGCCTTTGCCTTAGAATAATGTAAGCGCATTAAACGCTTTAACTCTAAAAGAACTGCCCTGTGCGACAAAGATCAGCCTTTAGCTTTTGGATTGCAAGATTTTGGCTAAATTGCTTAATTTAAAAAAAAAATGTTAAATTTCATCGGATCATGCTTAGCATGTGTAGTTTTTTTCATATCAAGTGGGACAATTACACACTTATTTGTAAAGCATTAGGAGTGAGCATGAGTTGGGTAAAAACAAAACCCAACCTGAACCACCTCATTAGATTGTTGGGTTTCGGGAGCCAAACAGTACAGTGGAATTTAACCGAAACTCTCTAAGATCCAAGTGAAACGGGGTAAACTGGGTGTTCGAAAATTTTCATACCTAATTTTCGGTTGAGATCTCTCACTCAACTGTAGAGTCGAATCACTAAACCTGAACAGTTGACATGTTCAAGCTTTCTATGGTATCCACACAAGCCTCTCGAGATCACTACGCTTCCACCGCGTCCTGGCAAATGCGTTTCTCTTGCGCTCGCAGTGTTAGCTTGCGTTCTCCAAGGAATTGCAAAAGAAGAGTGCGGCTGTCCTTTTGGGAGGCTAGGGCAAGGAGACCTGCGAATTTCTCACTAAAAGTTGTATTTATAGTGAGACTCAACTTTCAGGCCTAATGAGTTTCAAAGCCCTAATCCAATTAGGTTTTAATTTCGGGCTTAATAATGGCTCAACTATTGGACCCATTATTAATACGAAATTATTGTGAAACCAAAACCCAAATTATTAGCCCATGCACTTTAATGATCCAAATAACTCTATGTGTGCGACCCAATAGGCTCTTATCACGTTGGCAATGATCATAAATCACATTTATGATCATAGGCAATGAGCGGTGTCTAGCAACACATCATTGCTACCCAAGTGACAAGATTGTCGATGATTCGACTAAACCTTTATGATCATCACCGATATATGTTATTGTCCCTTTGTCGAAGATATCAAGACTAAGCACGAGACATGAAATGTGTCACTCTCGTATAGCTCAATCTTTGGTTTCTTGATTATCGAGTAGACCAACTTAAACTGATGACATTGATATCGTCTATCAACTCATCCGAGCATGGGCATGCATTGATGACATTGATATCGTATATCAACTCATCCGAGCATGGCCATGCATTTTTCTAAGTCTTTCTCTATCAAGGGGCCCGAATATATCACTCCCGTTACATAGGAGGGACAAATCTCATCTTGATCATAAAAATCTCTCCGCATGATATGTGACATACCCAATGACCTCCTTCAAGTTCACTCAGTAACGAGCAACAAAGGAAAGTATCAAAGTATGTGACTTACATGTAGGGAACCTTGATAACCTTAGGTCAAAGGACTACATATACCATGATTACTGTGAGAATCACTTATGACACTCATATAACGATCCATGTAGTATTCTCATAGTGGGTCGGTCCAGTACACAAGTTCTCCAACTTGTACCCATATGTAGACTATATATCTCATATTAGTCTCCACATATGTTAGTCGTTATGTATTATTGCAACCCGCTCCATAATAATACTAGACCAGGGACATTTGAGAATATCATTATTTTAGGGTCATAATTATGTTTATTACGTTACACAGAAACAAAACAACAAACATAATTGTTGGATTAATGCCTTAATAAAATATCATGACTCAATGTGCAAAAATACAATCATCTCATGATTGGCTTTTTGGGCACAACATTAACATAGATCAAGTTGGGTTGGGTAAAAATGGACAATAGTTCACAGGTTAGTTCCACATATATAGGAAAACTGATGGTTTTTCTGTTGGTTCTGGTTTCATATGGAACAAAACCTAAGTATATATACAATTATATAATAAAAATTATAGTATTACTATATATATGTATGTACGTATGTATGTATGTATGTATTTCTTTGAAGAATTATGATAGTCATCTTATGCTTTTATATTAAGGGAAACATACACTTTACCCCTTATTTTTTTTAAAGTGTCTAATAACAACTTCTGAAATTGTATTTAAACTATATACTAGTCATCTTCCAGTAATTTCAATCTCTCTACTATTTTTTTTATAGTTAATAGACATTTTAAATTATTTTTTTTTTATTTTTGTAAATGTATTTTTCTTCTTGTAATTACATATCAGTATTTTTTACAGGTTAGTTGGTTGTGAAAATAATAAAAAAAATCTTAAAATTACTAAAAAATTATTATTAGAAAGTTTAAAATAAGGTTTTAGAAGTTGTTGTCGGACACTATAAAACAAACATAGGGTAAATTATAGGTTTTTTAAAATAGAAGGGGTAAAGTGTAGATTAATTTTTGTATTTTTCCCCTATATTAAACCCTTAAATTGATGTTCTAAAATTGAAATAACATGAAAGTTGTGGGATCATTCACGAAATTTCTTCATATTATTTGAATTATTTCGCTTCCCAAACCGGCTACCTTTAGGTCATTTCGTGTTTTTTCTCTCTACTCTAGACTACTCTTTATGATACAATCCTCATATTTTTTTCATTTATGAGCCATGTGAAACTGAAAATTCATGACACTAACATATTTCAGGTTTTGACCCGAACCCAAATTGAACTTAACGCAAATTAGTCTGAACCCAAAATGACCCAAACCCAAGATTGACCTAACCCAAACCAGAAAAAACCCGAGTCTAAACCCGACAAGACTAAATTTTAACCTAAATCAACATAAAATATATGGTCAGCAAATATTTAGCAATTCATAATTTTTTATATATTGATTATTTATGTAAAATGTACATTAATTATGACCGTGTAATTTAATAAATTCAAAAAGTACTTCAAAAATATTTTGTTTATTTAGGTATATTATTGAATTTAAAGATCAAATTAATAAAATAATTTGTCTTGGTTTGTTCAGAGGTCTTCTACGATTTATTGGTTGAGAGGACTTAATAATTTTCAATATTCTCAAATTTGGTAATCTCACCAATAGTGAGTAGCTTAATTTAACAATTTTAATTTGAAAGGATTTAATTTAGCACAATCCTATAAAACTCTCGAGAGTTGACAGATTTGCTCCAAAATTTTTAATTTTGCGTAGAACTTTCTAGAAAGATCCAATTCACACCTATACTATTCTGTTTTGCCTACATTGACCTCAAACGACCTCCAAGGGCTAGGTCTCAAAATTAGTACCTAAACTAAATTAATTCATTTTTTGACCTTAAATAATGATTCTAAATTCCTAAAAAACTATAACTCAAAGTGATAACATAATTTAAATGCATTTGATCCTACCAACTCCTTGAATTCTAAAATGACCGAGTTTATAGTTTCATGAATTGAATTTTCAATGTCTTGAATTGTGTATTTTTATTAAAATAATTGTATATTAATATATTTATATCTAGTTAAATTAATTTTTTTAGATTATTTTTTATGCCAAGTAATTTTTTAGTTATGAGATACCTAATTTTGAAATTTTCATTTTAGTCACTCATAAAAATTGTAACATGGGTCTCTAAAATTTTCAAATATTTGTATCAAAAATCAAATTCTTTAATTTAGATTTTAGAAAAACCTAAATAAGAAATTGAATTAATCTAGTTATTTCAGCTTATGCACCAATAACCCAATTAGACCTGAATATCAACTCAAATATGACCCGAAACCCAAATAACCAAACCTGAAGTTACCTGAAGCTGAAATTGACCCGATCTAAATTAAATATGAACCCGAATAAGCCTAACATGAACCTAAAATCTACTTAACCCGAAATCAACCTGCATCCAAATAACCTAACCTGAACTCGAATTGATGCTAACTTGACTAAACTCAAACTTGAATGACCTGACCCAAACCTGACCCGACCCACCCAATTGCCATCCCTACATTCTTTGTTCGCGCTTTCGTTGCTTTTTTGCTTTTTCTGTTTCTTTCTAATTTGTTGCTATTTTTCCATTTGTTTCTTTGTGTGGATCATGGTAATTATTTTTATTTTATTTTTTATTTTTGTATGTAATTCTTTTAAAAAATACCTATTTTTTTTAAAAAAATTATAAACTAATAAAAGAACAAATAACTAACTACGCCAAAAAAATGAATAATTAATAGTAGAAGAACATATAGGAACTAAAAAAAATAGAAACAAAAGAACATATATGACCTAAAAAATAATAGATTTATAAAAGAATAAACATCAATGCATAAAATAATATATAGGAACTGAAAAGAACATAAATAAACGAACATGAGAACAAGTAGTCTAAGAAGAAAGAGAACATTCAATATGTTCTTTTGCACTAAGTATATGCTCTTTTAAATAAGCAGATGTTCTTTTACATATGAATGTAAGTTGGACAAATAACAAGTAATAATCAATCTAGAACAAAAAAACATATATTGTTCAATGATAGAACAGTGGAAATATAAGAACATACCATGTATCAAGAAGAACATATAGAAATTCAAAAAGAGCAAACAATAATATATAAAAGAACAGACATTATTTATAAAAAGAAACATATTTGGCACATATGAACTGATAAAAGATTATATGGTGCAATCTGTGCTCTGGGTGTATACTTACTCTTCAAAGAAAGGGGTGCCCATGCCATTAAAAGGCACGAGACTGCTTTTGATCAGTGTCTAAGATCAAACTAGTTTAACACTGTTACAAGCCAATTTATGCAAGTTGTCTTGAACTTGACAATCCTTTTGGCATAGCATTGGTGAGTGCTACTAGTATCGTTGGGTTTGCTTGTATCGATAAACACCAGTAATGCTCTGCTTGGCAATAACATAGGGTAAGTTCAAAATTTTGTACAAGTTATAAGAATGAAAATCATATATCTAACCTCTAAAGTTTGTTCATTTAATCCCTAAGGTTAATATCTAAAGATTTAAATAGAGTTTTATACTTTTTTATTAATGAGACTTAACAAGTCTAATTGGATTTCATAGCAAAAAAATAGGGGCATTTTTTTTTCTTTGAGTCAAGTCAAATATAAATAAGAGAATATTGATTTCAACACCAAATGATTTTAACTATTTCAAGTTATGCCAAGCTGAACATTAAATAATTACTGGAGAAGAGCACAAATGCAACTAATGGTAGTTTGTGGAGCAATTTTGTCATCTATGTTTTTTTAATGTAAAATTGCCACTAATGCTACTTGTTGAAGTAATTTTATCAATGAAGTTGTATAGGCTTGTGAAGTTTAGTTCCCCTAGTTTTATCTATTTAGTTTATATATTGATATTCTAAATATTATAAGACATGACAATAAAAATTTACTAAATATTAAAAAAAAAATTGTACAACCTCATGATGTTAAATTTTCACCCTTTGTTTAGATTGTTTAGATTAATTTATGTAAATATTTTGAAAACTATATATTTAGGATGTGGAGTTTATTTCTTGTGCCACTTTATCGGGCATTTAGGGGCATTTTCATTTATTAACTTTCTTGTGCAAAACAGTTGGGTTTTGCCAGTTCTCTTGACTAAGAAATTAAATACTATTACCGCTAAGTATATCGCACCCTATAAATCATATGTTTATTGTATGGTATACCATACTGCATACCATTTCTAATTTCACAAAAAATATTATAATCTTTTCTTAAGATAAAATACATTAAATATTGGTCCAAACGGTTTTACTACAGTGTTTTTTCATTATGATTGGGAAGATTATTGGTCCTAATGTCATTGCTGCTATTACTAAATTCTTTCAACATGGTGAGATCCCTCCTACACTTGATGCTACTATTTCGTATCTTATTCCTAAGCATGTGCATGCATCTATAATAGTTGATTTTAGACCAACTTCCTGCTGCTGATTATTCTATAAGATTATTTCCAAAATTCTAGCTTCTAGATTGTAGCTTCTATTGTCCAAATTAGTTAATGAGAGTCAGGGGGCTTTTATTAAAAAGCATTATATAGTTGATAATGTGATGCTCTGTCATTAATTAATCAGTGGATATAATAGGAAGGAGATCAAGCCTTGGATGTGCTTTAAATTTGGCTTGAGAAGGGCATATGATATGCTTAATTTGAGGTTTTGAAGCATTTCATGTGAAAACTTAAGTTTCATTCTATATGGATTGAGTGGATTATGGCATGTGTTGAATCTCCTTATTTAATCATAGTTGTTAATGTTACTTTATATGGATATTTTAAAGGTCAATGGGGTGTCAGGGTGATCCAATATCACCTTTATTATTTATTTTGGCTATAGATTACTTATCTAAAGCCCTGAGTAAGATGTTTGATAAGAAATATATTTTGTATCATCTGAAGTGTAAATGAATTGAGTTGCCACATTTGCTATTTGCGGATGATATTATGATCTTTGCCAAAGTTAGTATTCCTAATGCTAAAGCCATCCGATAATGTCTTGATGTGTTCTCTGATGCTATTGGTTTGATGATAAATGATGATAAAAGTCTTGTTTTCTTTGGAGGTGTTGAGAGTAACTTAAAAGCCCAAATTTTTAGTGAACTAATGTTGCCTAAAAAAAGCCTGCCAATCAAATATTTGGATGTTCCTCTTGTGGACCAAAGCTTACAGATCAAGCATTATAAACCTTTGGTTAAAAGGATCTTGCAAAGTTTGGTGAGTTGGAGCACCTAAATTTTATCTTATGTTGGTCGTGTTCGGCTTATAAAAGCTATTATCTTTAACATTCTGTCTTATTGGTCAAATATATTTCTTCTTCCTAAGTCTGTCTTGGATCATATTGAGAAAGCATGTCCTTCTATTAGAATGGTTCTATTATTGGGCGTAAATTTCTTGTTGCTTGGGCTCGGTTTGTGTGCCAAAAAACTAGGGGGACTTGGTTTATTCCAATTGAGAGCTTGGAATTTCGCTGCCTTGGGTAAGAAAATTTAGAGGCTCTTGGTGGATAAAGATAATCTTTGTGTTAAATGGATCAATGCATATTACATTAGAGGTGAAGATATTTGGCAATTGCGTGTTGCTGTTACGTTTCGGGAGCCAAACAGCGTAGCGGAATTTAACCGAAACCCTCTAGGATTTAAGTGAAACGGGGTAAACTGGGTGTTCAAAAATTTTCATACCTAATTTTCGGTTGAGATCTCTCACTCAACTGTAGAGTCGAATCACAAAACCTGAACAGTTGACGTGTTCAGGCTCTCTATGGTATCCACACGAGCTTCTCGGGATCACCACGCTTCCACCACGTCCCGGCAGATACGTTTATCTTGCGCTCGCAGTGCTAGCTTGTGTCCTCCAAGGAATTGCAAGAGAAGAGTGTGGCTGTCCTTTTGGGAGGCTAAGGCAAGGAGACCTATAAATTTCTCACTAAAAGTTATATTTATAGTGAGACTCAACTTCTAGGCCTAATGGGTTTCAAAGCCCTAATCCAATTAGACTTTAATTTCGGGCTTAATAATGACTCAACTCTTTAGCCCATTATTAATACAAAATTAAAGTGAAACCATAACCCAAATAATTAGCCCGTGCACTCTAATGATCCAAAAAGCTCTATGTGTGCGACCCAATAGGCTCTTATCACGTTGGCAATGATCATAAATCACATTTATGATCATAAGCAATGAGCGGTCTCTAGCAACACATCATTGCTACCCAAGTGACAAGATTGTCGATGATTCGACTAAACCTTTATGATCATCACCGATATATGTTATTGTCCCTTTGTCGAAGATATCAAGACTAAGCACGAGACATGAAATGTGTCACTCTCGTATAGCTCAATCTTTAGTTTTTTGATTACCGAGTAGACCAACTTAAACTGATGACATTGATATCGTATATCGACTCATCCGAGCATGGCCATGCATTTTCTAAGTCTCACTCTATAAGGGGCCCGAAGATATCACTCCCGTTACATAGGAGGGACAAATCCCATCTTGATCATACAAATCCCTTGGGATGATATGTGACATACCCAATGACCTCCTTCAAGTTCACTCAGTTGCGAGCAACAAAGGAAAGTATCAAAGTATGTGACTCACATGTAGGGAACCTTGATGATCTTAGGTCGAAGGACTACATATACCATGATCACTATGAGAATCACTTATGACACTCATATAACGATCCATGAAGTGTTCTCATGGTGGGTCGGTCCAGTACACAAGTTCTCCAACTTGTACCCATATGTAGACTACATATCTCATATTAGTCTCCACATATGCTAGTCATTATGTATTATTGTAACCCGCTCCACAATAATACTAGACTAGGGACATTTGAGAATATCATTATTCTAGGGTTACAATTATATTTATTACGTTACACAGAAACAAAACAACAACCATAATTGCTGGATTAATGCCTTAATAAAATATCATGACTCAATGTGCAAAAATACAACCATCTCATGATTGGCTTTTGGGCATAACACTAAAAGTTGCTAATGATGTTTCAAATGTTTAGAGCCATATTTTGAAGGCTCGAATGAAATTTTCTGACTTTGTTTCAGGGGCTGATTAGAATTGTGTCTAAAATGGCATATTTTTCATGAAATTGGCATATTTGAATCTTATGGAAAATTTTGATAAGGTAAGTTGGCAAAAAATTGTTTACTATCTAATGAATGTTCAAAAGCATTCTATGATTTGATGGTTTGTTGTTTAGAATCATCTGCTTACTTATGACCATCTCAAACACTTTATGGTTGTGAATTCTAATGTTTGTCCCCATTGTTTGAATGTAGATGAATCTAGAGACCAGCTATTTTTTTCTTGTGTTTTCTCTAGGTAGCGTTGGAAGGATCTTACAGACTGTTTGAAGTTTAGAAGTGTTCAATTTCATTGGCTTGGCTGTGAGAGTGGTTTGGGTGATCTAAGAGAGGGAAGTGTATAGAGTCTCAGGCGTGTAGGGCTAGCTTGGTTGGGGCTATCTATTTTATCTAGAAAGAGAGAAATGGGTGGCTTCATCAACATAAGATTCGAACTCTTAAGATGTTAGTGCTACAGATTGTGCATGCAGTCCATAATAGGATAGGTATGGATTTTTCAGGTGTTTTTTCTTAGGTTGTAAGAATCTGATTTTGCTTGTGAAGCACAGATGCCATGCTTCATTTTTTTTATTTTTATTGTGGATCAGGCTTAGCCATTTATGTGATGTAGACCCCTAATCTAGTCTTTGTAAGTGCCGTTGGGTTTATTTGAGTAATAAAAATGCGCACCCACAGTGGTGTTTAAAAAAAAAAAGAAATACATTAAATATAATTTTTTCACCTTTTATATGTATTATAATATTTTCATCTTAATTTCCAAAATATAAATAAAATATATATGAAAGATAATATTTTTTTATATGAAAAAACATGAAAAATGAACTATATAAAACAAAATAAACAGTATTTAGCAAAACAACTAATTTATAGATAAATGAGGAAAAAGAAAAAATTTTAAAATACCTTTTGGGTTTAATTAAAACTTCAGTTACCTTCATCTTGTTTCCAAAATTTTTAAAATACCTTTTAGGTTTAATGAAAACTTCAGTTACCTTTATCTTGTTTTGGAATCCTTCACTTTACCCTTTAAGGTTTAATGAATCCTTCACCTACACCACTCCCATAATAGTAAGAACCGAAAATGTTCTTTCATGGTCTTTCTAGAGAAGTTGAATTGACCATAATGCCCCTAAGAGTTAATAACACATTGCTAAATTAACTAAAAACTTGTATAAAATTTATGTGATGAAATCATTATTTCAATTATCATTGAAAATTTATTCGTCAAACTTAGTATATATAACACTTCTCTTTGAGAATTGCATCTCAATTGTATCATTTGAAATTTAGTAGCTAGACACTGTATGTTATTAAATATCAAATATGTTTGATAAATCAACAATTAAATATATTTTTTAATAACTAAAAGTGTTTAGCAAAATAATTATTCAATTAAGTGGGAAATAAATTGTACATTAAGAGCATAGCAACACCAATAGTAGTAGTAGTAATAATAATAATAACAACAACAATAATAATAAGGCCGATTAAAAAGTTGGCCATCAAACAATGAGTTAATTCGGTTTTGGCCTTTGACAGAAAATAAGATAGCTGATTAGATCGATCCTATAGATCTTGTTTGACAGAAGGCATACAACAAGGTCAAATCTCATTGAAAATTACCAATTTCAAAATCTAGATATAATGAGAGATCTTGAATGATATAGTGATTAGATTTATCGGAGATAGAACAAAGTCGATGAAGAGCAATGAAAAGAGTAGAATTAGGATTTTGATAGGACTAAGGGATAGAACAATCGTTGTGTCAATTGAAGATAAGATGTATAGGGGAGAAAAAGTAAATCTGAGCACAAAATCAAATACCATAGTAAACTGCATGGTGTATTGCCTACTACGGACATGTGGTATGCAAGTTATTGCGGTATGTTAGATTCCGCATAGTTTACCAGGATATATTGCGCTTATCATAGGTATACCACATACCACTAACTTTTAAATTGTTTTAGATAATTTACCAAGGTATACCACGCTTATCGCAAGTATACTTCATGCTACGGGTTAAAAATCTTTTATTTTTTACTTTAAATTAATGTACCATACACACATACACACATAAAATTTCTTGACTCAAAACTAGAGTTTCGTGGCATGGGATGAGCATGTTTTTTTTTTTTTGTGAAACAAGTTAGGATAGAAGCATTATAGTTTGAGCCAACTTAGGAACTTAATACAATTTAAAAAGTGTGCTATTTTTTTATACTCAGAATTAACTATATTACAAGTTTTAATGGTTTATGAGCAAGGGAACGGGAGGAGTGTCTCAAACCCCCATTTGGGTTGTAGAAGGGCAAAGCCCTATCTACCCTATAAAGGGTTCAACAACAAATGTATCATATATTAATAAATAATAAAATAGTTTTTATTGAATAAAATCTATTTTGTTTAAGAAATTTCTCTTTTGTGTTTTCGTATAAAAATATTATCTTTTATATATATTTTATTTATATCAGAACAATTATGTTAAAAATAATTAGGATACATCTAAAAATATGCAACAAATTTATATTTAATATTTATCATCTTAAACTAATATTTATTTTTGTTGTAAAACAATAACGGTATGTGACACGGATATCATGTGGTATATTTATAACTTATAGGGTGCGGTATACTTAGTGATGCCAGTATTGAATACCTTGGATATGAGAAAGAAGAATGAAAAGACATGGAAACTAGGGAAAAAACAAAAAAAAATTAACATGCTTAGAATTAACATGTTTTAATGAGTCTTTTGCACTTATTTAATGGCTACCCCTTTTCCAAATAGTTAGAATCTTTCTAGTCACATTGTACACTCAATATTGCTAATTGCGATTTAATGTTCTTTGATTTTTAAAACGCAGTTAGATCTTTACCTAACTTTAATAGATAGTCTCTCCTATCCTAATATACTTATAAAAATACTTTTAAGTTGAAAAAAAAGGACAAAATGCATCATTGATCCCTCAACTTTGTTGGCTCAAATAAGTTAGTCCTTAAAGTTTGACTCAATCTGATTTAATCCTTTAAGTTTTTAAAATTGTGTGAGTTAGTTCCTTAGCTACTAAGGAAAATTACAAACTAGCCCTAACTTATCTTGTTTCTTTAAAAATAGCTCATTCACACCCAGCTTATGTCATACCCCAAACCACATATGGTCTGGTAACTTCTTTTGGCTTAACACTAATTAGGCAAAACATTAGGAAGTAAAACAGGAAGAGTATTGGAAAAGAAACTTGAAATTAAGCTTTATTAGCCAAACAAAATAATTTCAGGTTTAAGACAACAAAGCTAGTTTATACTTTAGTATGTGGCCTAAGATACAATAATCTAGCTAGGATCTAGGACTAAGAAGTCTCATGCCTAGTCCTTAGTCTGCGAGCTAAGCAATTTAGAGAGCCTCTTCCTTCAGCTTCAAGGTGAACTAACCACAATAGCAACTAACAAACAACTGAAAAGAAAGAAAAAAGGAAAGGGGTGTGTTTCAAATAAAACTCAATAAGAGACATCAACAACTTTATGCTTATAAATAATTGAACAACATAATGTCTTAGTTATAAAGCCTAGTACCTGCATCCAAAGATAAAACAAAGGAATGTAGGAAAATCACAACAAAACAATATCCAGGTCAATTTATATAACACTAGCATTAAACTTTAAAAACAATAGCCTAACACAGCCAAAACAACCAAGTTAAATAGGTAAAGCAAATAAAGCAAAACTTAACTAGGATGCAATGCATGAATGCAAAGAATAAAATAAACCATAATCCCTTTTTAGATTTGGTCCCTTATAGACCCAGCAAAACATCCTTTTCTATCTAACAATTATACAATTAATTTTACCTTACATAAAGCTCAATCCTTATTAGATAGAGAGTTCATGTTTAATTTTATTTTTTGCCAAATTAAATTAAAAATATTCATAAGAAAAATCACATTTCATTTTCTTAATTAATTGTCTTAGATTCATCAGTTATTTTGAATGTGATAATTTGATTTTATTTTTCAAATGATAGTTTTTTAAAGCATTTATTACAAAATGAAGGTAGTTTTGATTTTACATAGTTTCCACTTCACAAATTTTCATTGAAATTAGAAAAAAAAAGCTTTTTTATTTGCTCAGAATACCTGAATGTTAAATCACTTACAGAGGTTGAGCAATATCATTCCACAAGCAAAAAGAACTTGATAATTCTTAACCAAAAGTCAACTAATGACCCACCCATAGGGCTTTGGCGCGAACCTGCTTCCTCATTAGATAAATAAAAAATGCATTAAAAGGGGACAAGTGAGGCAAACAATGACGCAACTAATGGCAACAAACTGGTCTAATACCCATTGCATTAAAAAGTTGACCATCATGTGGGATTCGAATGATATTGGCTCGACAATAGTGGTAATTATGCCGAAAATACAGGGGCAACAAGATCAAATAATGCGAAAGAAAGGCCAGATGAAAGAAATGAGGCGTGAAATTGTTTAAATCATGGACTCCCAATCTTGATTGGCAAACCAAAACTAGTAGTAGGGTAGAAGCAATAGAGAAAATGATATATATGAATGGCAAGGGATTGGTTGAGTATTGAAGAAGATGTATTTTTGTTATTTTATAACTTTAAAAATGAGCAAAAAATTAATGATGTATCAATTCATCATCTTTAATTTGAAAATAAAATTGAAATCATTTGATTATTGAAATTTAAAACTACAATTATGAAGGAAAAAATATAACTTTCTTCTAATAAATATTATTTGTATACATAGTAGATCAGACTTTTAATCATATAGTGATAAGTTAATAACATTTCGAAAGGAAAAAAATTATCCTTATAAATATCTATATTTATTTAAAAGGAAGGATCATGTTTATAATCAAGTCATATTATTGAATTTTTACCAAAATTATCTCCTATACTGTTAGGTCTTCAGTAAAATAATCTTTGAAGGAAAAAAAAATGAAAAAAACTTAAACCTCTAATGATGGGGTGATATTTTATTTTTTTAAAAAAAAAGTGAGAAAAAAATGTATAAAAATGACCTAAGTAAAAGTGGAGTAAATAAAATAGAGATTTTTTTCTTTATAAATAGATTATTTAAAAATAAAAAAAATTAAGTTACTTGATAATATATATAAATTTTTTAAAATTTTGTATATAATTTAATTATTTAATTATGTAGTTAGCTAGATATTTAGTGAAATTTATTAATTCACAAGCTAGGTGCGAGTGAAAGTTTCTAAATGACGTGGTGCTTTTGATGAAAGATTGGAAGTTTAGGACTACGGTTCAGTCATCGGGAGGGTGGGCCAAATTTATGAGCGAACGAAAACAAATAACCTTCCTCGAAAGAATAAACCTGTTATCATGGATATCGATCGGTTATATGTGGCTAGGGTCCACAGATGAAATCCAAAGCATCCCTACACTCATGGGCCTTAAGAAGCCCAAACTTGATTCAAATGATGAGTTCCTGGACCATTTTAATCATCCATAGTGGTGCATTACAGCAATGTAGTTCGAGCATTTAGTTCTACAGTAAATGTAGTGAGGATGGCCATTAGTTCGTTTGGCATTGCCAAGTGTAAGAGGTTTGCATTATTAAACGACCTCTCTCTGGTGCTCCTAAGGCACAATTGAAACGACCTCTCCTAGGCATGTGTGATCTCCATGCTCCAACTTGAGAGGGAATGATAAAGAAGAATTTCACTTCTACTACTCTTTGTACTCGTAGGATATATGAGATATCTTCTAAGCATCCTAGGATTAGTTTTTAACAAAGTTGAGTTAATCTCTAACTCTTGTATTCCCTAGCTTATATTCGAATCATTCACAATGAATGAGAAAGAAGCAGAAATTGCAAACACATCTTTTCTTTACACCTACACTCAAGGGCCTTAAGAAGCCCAAACTTGATTCATATGATGAGTTCCTGGACCATTTGAATCATCTACAGTGGTGCCTTATAGCAATGTAGTTCGAGCATTTAGTTCTACCCTAAATGTAGTGAGGATGGCCATTACTTGGTTTGGCATTGCCAAGTGTAAGAGGTTTGCATCATTGAACGACCTCTCTCGGGTGCTCCTAATTAAGGCACAATTGAAACTTTATTTTTGCATTAATTTTAGTAAATTATTGTGCATTATTTTACTATAAAGTGATTATTTGCCGAAATTTCTAACTTATTGGAATTTTCCACATTAAGAACTTTAAAAAGTAACTTCAAGATATTTTTCTAGCACGTAAGTATTTATTTATTCATTTTTTTAACCTATACAACCTAAAAAGCAAAAATTAATAAAAAATATTTATTTTTTATAAAGTTTGTTGTCTGTTAGACTTCTTAAATAAATTGATAATTTTTTGCTAATAATCACTTTATATGAGAATAATCTATAATAATATTATTGAAAATACAATTATTTTGAGCTATCCAAATGGACCAAATCCCTACCTTGAGAACAATGTCCCAAAGGTTTTGTAGATCAGATGACTTGGAAACGAAGGGACATTCCATAAACTTGAAGGTTGAATCCATTCAGAAATCTACTAGGCGATGTCGCAGAATTTCAAAATGAGGAGGTCGTCAGGGCATTT
This sequence comes from Aquilaria yunnanensis, assembly GCA_039654915.1. Lineage (NCBI taxonomy): Eukaryota > Viridiplantae > Streptophyta > Magnoliopsida > Malvales > Thymelaeaceae > Aquilaria > Aquilaria yunnanensis. Next base: position 91,525,818 of record CM077596.1, on the reverse strand, counting down.
AAGTTAGTTATGAGATAAATAGAGCTTCAGGAATTTGACGTCACTTTGGGAGTGGCTGGTAAAGGTGCCAGCATGCTCATGGCGGGATGATATGTGCTAATCCTACGTCAGCCGCCTATCTTTTTTTTTTTTTTTTTTGTTTTACTTAATTCTCGAAATTTGAATTTCCTCATGATACATGCATGTACCATGATCATTTGAGGTATGAAATGAATTGTTATCTTTTCTCTCTCTCATCCTTCTTCCCTAGAATTTTCTCAACTTTCCCTAAGAAGTAAGTCTCTACTACCTTCAGATCTTCTACATTTCTTCAAACCTCTCTGGGTTTAGCGTATCTCAAATTCTCTCATGTATCTTTTTTGGTATCATAGCCTCGACCGTGGCACCTGTGATGGCTGACGGAATGAGTAATCAAGAATGGAAGAAGTATGTTGAGGAGTTTATATATGGCCTTCTATCGGTAGTAGACGGAGAAAAGCAAGTACAAATTGGCATCATTTAAGGAGATTGTGACTGGCTTGGCACTCATGATATATAATTCTCAAAATCAGTCCCCTGTCATTGACGAATCTGGCATTAGTCAGGCTTCATCGGCAAACACTGCAGCACCACCATTAACGGTGGTTAATTCCAGCTGCGAATTTGAATTTCTTTTGACTATCCCACATTGATTTCCCCCTTTTCATAGGTGACGATGTAGATTGTTGGTTATTTCACTCCCACTAGTTCTTCTCGATTGACAATGTACTGGATCGAGATTCTTAAGGTACCATTTGCCTCGGTACTTTTAAAAAGAGAAGCACTTTAGTGGCATCACGCTTCCTCAAGGTAAGAGGTTCTAAAACCCCTCTTATCTAGGATGAATATTTTAAAGCTATATGTTCCCGATTTGGGAATGCATATGATAATGCTATGTTTGATCTGAAAACTTTGAAACAAAATGGCTTTATTGCGGTTTATCAGAAGGAATCCGATGGGCATTGATTACAAAAATTTTGCATCCTCTCCATGAGAGTCTGATAGTTTGTTTCTAGGGGGATTGAGTGAAGAAATCCATTTACCTATTCAAATGTTAAGACCTAGAACTCTGATGGAATCTTGCGGGTTGGCTAAGCTCCAGGAGGTTACTAATATAACAAAAACTCACCGGCCACCTTAGGAGAACACTAAAGGGCTACTACTAACTCCTCCACCTTGTCCAAATCATCAAGCACTACCTTCCAGTTCTTTAGGCAACATGCCCATCTCCAGAAGGGTCAAGCAACTCATGGTGCAAGAAATGGCAGATAAAAGGGCTGAGAATTAGTGTTTTTGGTGTGATCAGCCCTTTTCTTCAGGACATTGATGCAAGCGGGGACAGCTCTATAAGATTGAAATTTTGATTGATGACATCAGATAAGTTGAAGTTGAAGTGACAATGAATAAGTGGCAGAGAAAATAGAGGAAGGGAAGACACCCCAGATTTCTTTGAATGCCATCTTAGGGATGTTGGGGTTTAGCACCATGAAGGTCACAGGCTATGTTGGGAAATGTCCACTGCAAATGCTGATCGACTTGGGTAGCACCTATGTTTTTATGGATATTGATCCAAGAAATTAGGCTCCCATATGGGGCAAGTCACCCTTATTGAAGGCAAGGTTGCCAATAGGAAAATTTGGAGGAGTGTAGCCAAGTGTCTGGCTTTTACATGAAAGTTGCATGATACTGAATTTATGGTAGTTGTCTGTTTAATTCTCTTTGGAGGTTGTGAATTGGTGTTTAGGGTTCAATAGCTCAAGAAACTGGGAGACAAAAGTTGGAATTTTGAAAAACTAAAGATGGCCTTCATGCACGAAGGGAGGAGAATAATCCTCAAAGGCTCAGAAAAGTCACAATTGACCGTAGTTCTGAAAAGTGAATCCACAGGCTTCTGAAAACATGCAGAGAGTAGAATAAGTGGCCAAGCTTATGCCCTGCAGCTGTTTGGGTGGGTGGAAGAAGATGCCTTTATAGAGGACCTGGCTACTTGTTGGGAGCTAGATCTATACACCACATATGATCCTGGTGAGTTGGACACCTTACTAGAGCAATTTGCAAACCTTTTCAAGGAGCCTACTACCCTTCCTCTGCATAGAGAGTGTGACTATAGCATTGTTTTGAATTAGTAAAGCACATCCCCAATCAATCTATGCCCTTACAGGTGCCCGGTAGGTAAAAAGGATATCATTGAAAAAATGATCGAGGAGATGTTGCAAGCTAGAATGGTTTGACCGCAAAAAAGTCCATTTATTCTTGTTAAGAAGGAGGATAGTACGTGGTGAATGTGGATTTTTATCGGGAGCTAAATAAATGGATTGTCAAGGAAAAATTTCCAATTCCTATAACAAAAGAGTTGCTGGATGAATTATAGGGAGCTAAGTTTTTACCAAACTTGACCTAGGATTAGGTTATCATTAGATTCATATGGATCCAAAGGATATCGGCAAGAATGCTTTCAGAAGTCACCTTTCAAGCCTTCATGAACAAAATGATTAAAGAAAACTGGGAAAGTACGTGATGGTTTTCTTTGAAGACATATATGTGTATAGCGTAACTACAAATAACACATTCAACTTGTCGAGCATGTCCTTACTATCATGAGGGAACCTTCTCTTTTCATCAAAAAGAGCAAAAGTTGTTTTGGGACTCAGCAGATTGATTATCTCGAGCATTGGGTTGGTCGTCGAAACCGCAAAAAATAATTCTGGTATCCCTAACAACACAGAATAAATAAATTTGTAGTCTAATAGTGAAAACCAGATCGAATTCCAAGAGAAATTTCTTAATTGAAAACTTCATATCAAAAAACTGAAATAAAATGTTAGGGAGGGGTTTTCTTGAATTGAATGCGGAATTAAATTAACTGTAGAATCAAAATGAGATTAACCAATTCTAAAAACGCTCAATTCAAGGTTAATTATCCATTTCAATCACGCAGTTGATCATCGAAAGAAAATATTTCTTCAATCCAAGCAAATAAACAGGACTCTCTTTAAAGCTAAAAAGAACTCTAAGAATTCAGCAGTAAAATTAACCAGAAAAAGCTTTAGATTAATTTCTTAATTTTGAGTAACCAGATATTGAAAAGCAATTTCTAATAAACCCAAAATTAGTATTAAGAACAATGAATAAAAGTTTATTTCAATCAGTAATCCAAAAGCTTGAACAATTTAACCTGTCTTACTTCTTCGTATGAACTAACCAGAAATGAAAGAAATCTCCAATCAATTCATTTGCTTCTAACTGAATTCTTCACCTAAGCGGTTAAAAGAAAATCAGGCAGATTTGCAATTGCATAACCAATTCAACAAGTGAGAACAGGAAAATTAATTGCAATAAATCTGAACAACAAAGAAGTAAATACTTGAATTTAAAGAGCATTTAAATAAGTAAAATCAATCTCACAACCGATATTGACAATGGAAATTGATAGCCAAAGGCTATTGCCTCCTCGGTAGTAACTCCCTTCTAGAATATTGGCCGAGGAGTCTGACGTCACCCAAGAGAGGATCTTTTTACTGACCTCGGAAGGTGCGAAGTCAAACACTATGAGCTCGAGACTTCGGTTAACTCGTCAGGAATTCCGAGGACAACACCGTCTCCATCGAGGGGCCAAACTGACCGTCTTCGGGTAAGAGAGCCATCTCTGTGAAGCAAGGAAGAATCTCCCCGAAGGCAGAGGCCCCAAAGAGGATCTTCCCCGAACAAGAAACACCTGAACAAGGGAATCCCCTAACTAGGGGTGTGAGTCCCGAAGAAGGTTTTCATCAAGGGAGATCCCAGAACTATGGAATAGATCCCGAAGGAGGTGCTCGCACCGAAGGACGGATAGAATCCGAAGAGGGTGCACGCACCGAAGGGCGACCTCGCCCAGGGGACCTCGGGAGTACGATATGAGCATTTAAGGAGCCTCTGACATGTCGCCCACAAGCCATACACGTCACATCTGAACGGCGAACTGACACGCTGCAGCCCCCTCAGTCCTGACACAACCTGTCCGGGTCCAGGGCTAAAGGAGGCTGCAAACGGCTGCCTGTCCCCTAGGTCCAAAAGTACAGATCATATCCGACCGAACACGTGTCATGATCTGAACGGACCAGCTACTCCTATAAATACTAGGAAATGGGACTGGGCAAAGGATGGGCATTTTCCTCCCTCTGAGAAAACACAAAACAGGCAAGACACTTGATCCCTTAGTGTTCTTCCTCCACTTTCACTCAGAAAACTGACTTGGGCGTCGGAGGGTCCTCCCCGGGAAAGCAAACCGGGGACCTCCTAACCTCTTCTTTGAGCTTTTCAGGCACACTCAGCTGGGAAACCAGAGCTCCAGGCGCTCGCCTCCTCAGGAAGTCTCTCCACCTGTCAACATGACAGCAAACGAAGATGCTTTGGGGCATCAGAAATCGTCCCTAAAACTGAACTAGAAAATTACTCAACCATGATCGGAAGAGAAACAAAGAACAATTAAGAAAAAAAAAACACTAAAAAGAGAAAAAGAGAGAGAGCCCCCCCGAGGTATGCGGCAGCCACTTTAAATACCTAACCTGGTGAGCTAAACTCATAAAAAATCCATTAACTTTTCATATTGTTACACAAGTACCCCAAACAAATAAAAAGATTCAAAATAACTAGAAGGTTTTCAAGTTGTGAGCCAAGTAATGCTCTAGAATATCAGCAGCAACTTTAAGCTGAAATTTGACTTTGATGTAGTTACTATTTATCAAAATACAAAGCATGAAAGTTGTAGACCTATTTCTTATCCTCGAAATGACACCTGAATCGCATAAAACGGATATTTACACCCAAAGATATGCCCAAAATACCGCAACTGGTTCTGAACTAGCGGTGACTTGCAAATCGTAATTTTGAAGCTGAATTTGACCCTCTTAACGTGCAAACTAGGTTTTATGGTCTGAATGTGATTTGTAGCTCCAGATGTTAGTTTTCCAATGAATCAAGAATAACTTAATTCCGACCTCTATAGCTCAAGATATGAGTTTTCTACCGGAACATCGCTAATTTGTCAGAATCCTGAAAGAACACAACCAAATTAAAACTTGTAAAATTGCAATTAAATCCACTTTCAATCAATTGAGTCCATATGTGCTCTAAGCTACAAAACAGACTCAAAATATATCTTTAAGATTCAAAACATATTAAAACATACTAAATATGAGAGAAATAAATATAATAAATATAAGTTTATCAAATTCCCCCACACTTAGCTTTTGCTTGTCCGCGGGCAAAAATCAAAATAGAAACATACTTTTGAGCTAAACTGAGTAAGATAATTTTACATCCAAGGGTCTTGAAAAACTTAACAAGAGGAATTAAGCACGCAATCTACTCGGCAATAGCAACTCAAAACTAAATAAGTCCTTAAAAACAATTTCTTCTCAAACTAGCAACAATCAACATTGAAAATCTGAAAAAAAACATCAAACTTTTGCACGAAGTAAAGAGAACAAACCAGGTAGATAAGAACTCAAAAAGCATAACCGGTCTTACCACAAACCCATGGAAAATAAGAAATCAGTTGAGAATTTACTTTTTTTTTTCTTTTCCTTGATTTTTTTTCACTTTTTCTTTTTTTTTTTCTTTTTATTGTTTTCCGCCGTTTAGCTAGTGTATAACAGGGGCTCTACCATACCCAAGCTACTAACTTGACACAACTCCAAAGTGGTCTTTGACTATACTCATGTTCTTAGTACCTTTTCGGGCAGTGATCGACTCTTGCCTTAGGAGAAGACCCCAACCTACTTCAATACCTAGAACAGCGAAGTAGCAAATTTTTTTATTCTATCAGACTGCAACAATCCAGACAACAATTTTTATTTTTTTCTCAAGTGATTCAAATCAACCATCAACCGAACAAACCACATATTCAACTTAATAAGCTCATAATCTCACAAGGTTTAAATCAATGTACTAAGTACACAAATTTGATAAAAAAAATCAATTTCTTAAGATAACCATCAACTAGCTTAATCAAAAATTGTAAAAATAATTTAAAAATAAAATTTGAGAGTTACATAAAGACTAATAAATTACTAACTCAACACTCAAGCTAAGCATTCAAGAACTAAAAAGGTGAAATCATCTAACAATTCAGATCAATGCTCAAAAGTATGAATCAAAAAAGTTTAGTTCAAAATTTTTGAAACCTAAGAAAATTAGGGCCCAAGCTACTCACTCCCCCACACTTAAATCAAACATTATCCTCAATGTTCACAATAAAAGCACAGCTGAGGAAAAGTAAAGGTACCGCCTTGAGAGTGATTTCACAATGATTCGTAGCCCAGAATTTGACTTCAACTCGGTGCCCCATATGGGTCGGTTAACCTCCAGCTTGAAAGAGATATTACTTGGGTTGCCTCCCAAAAGCGCCTTTCTTTATTGTCTTTGGCTAGAAGTCCCTTCCTGCATCAACCAGGGTGCTTTGAGAATCTCTCATGAAAAAGCTTCAATTTATGCATCTCAGTGTTGAACACTTTATCTGTTTTCAAACTTTTAAGCTCGACTGCATCATGAGTAGAAATATCAGTAATAACAAATGATCCAATCCAATTATGCTCAGACTTACCAGATAACTCTTTCCATCTTTTTCTATGTTTGTGAAATACCTTTTGTCCAACCACAAATGACATCTCATGTTCTGGGTGCAACTTGACATTTTTTTCTTACCTTTTTGTGCCAACCTTACTTGGTTTTCAAACTTTGTTCCTGATTCATTCTACACCAAAGTATCAATTTTTTCAACAAAAGAAATATAATTATCCTTGTCAATTTCCTTCAATGTGTCAAAAATATTGAACTGTGCAATTTTTCCATCAAATTTCATTGTGAGAGTGCCAGTATCCACATCAATCTTGGTCTTGGATGTCTTTAAAAATAGTCTTCCTAACAAAATAGGAGCAGTTAAGCCATTATTCTCCATATCAAGCACATAAAAATCAGTAGGAAAATTTAAATCACTTACTTGCACAAAAACATCCTCAACTATGCCCCTAGGATAGGCATTGGATTTATCAGCTAATTGCATCACAACACCAGCTTCATTCAAAGGTCCAAGTTTCAAAGAAGCATATATTGAATATGGCATGACATTCATTGAGGCTCCCAAATCTAACATAGCTTTTTCCACATTAAAATTGCCTATTACACATGGTATAGTAAACATACCAAGGTCCTTACACTTCTCAAGCAACTTTCTTTGGATTATTGCTGACACATTCTCCCCAACTTTGATTGTCTCATCAACCTTCCGCTTCTTTTTATTGGTGCACAACTCCTTTAGAAACTTGGCATACTGTGGCACCTACTTGATTGCATCCAGCAAGGGTATGTTGATTTCGACCTTCCTAAGAGTTTCAAGAATTTCCTGCTCGGTCTCCTCTTTCTTTGATTTAGCCAACCTGCTAGGAAAAGAAGGTGGGATTAGAATTTTTTGTTTTGGAAAAATTGGCTTGTTGCTTACCTCCTCAGTTTGTGCATCAAAAGTTGATGGTTTCAGGGTATCTTGTTCCTTTTTAAGTGCTGCCATTTTTTATGTGGTGTTTTGCACCTCTTTGCCACTTTGAAAGGTCATGGCATTAACATGCTCTCTTGGGTTGATTTCAACTTGAGATGGTTGCCTCCTTTTTTCAGCTTCAATTTTGTTCAATGAGGCTGCCAGTTGTGAAATTTGGTTCCCCAAGTCTTTAATGCTAGCCCTTGTTTCCTGTTGAAAAATTTGAGTGTTAGTGGCTAAAGCTTTCACAATATCTTCTAAAGCCATACTTGAATTTGGTGCTTGGTTCTGTGGTGGAGGAGCTAGTTTGTTGTAATCGGCAGATGGATATGGTGGCTAATAGTTTGGTTGCCCATATCTCAGATTTGGGTGATCTCTCCAACTAGGGTTGTATTGATTCGCATAGAAGTCATACATTCTTGGTTGGTTAACAAACCCGTTTGCCGCATTCACTTGAGGTGTTGTATCCTCTTGCAGCTGTGGGCACGAGTCAGTAAAGTGTCTTTGAATAGAACAAATACCACAAACTCTAGAATTTTGGACCTGTCCCAAGGCAACTTGTCTAACAAGATAGATTAGTTCAGAAAGTTAAGCTTCAATACTCGAAATTCCTACCTCATTTACCTTCTTCGATACCTGGTCTACCCGTGCCCCAAACTGTTGCGAGTTGGCTGCCATTTTAGAAACCAGGTCTTTTGCTTCTTCGGGCGTCTTTTCTACAAGTGCTCCTCCACTTGCAGCATCCAACATACATCGATCCATGAACAGTAGCCCTTCATAGAAGTACTGTAGCAACAGTTGATCAGAAATCTGGTGATGTGGGCAGCTCACACATAGCTGGTTGAATCTCTCCCAGTACTCATAAAGACTTTCTCCATTGTACTGCCGAATCCCGCTGATTTCCTTCCTAATCGTTCCAACCCTCGAAGTTGGAAAGAACTTCTCCAAAAAATTTCTTTTCAGGTCATTCCAGGTTCTGATCGAACCGAAGGGAAGGTAGTACAACCAGTCTTTCGCCTTGTCCGCCAAAGAGAATGGGAAAGCTCTTAGTTTAATCTGTTCCTCTGTAACTCCTTGTGGTTTCATGGTCGAGCAGACCATATGAAATTCCTTCAAGTGTTTGTGGGGGTCCTTGCCTGCAAGACCATGAAAAGTAGGCAATAAATGAATTAATCCAGATTTTAATTCAAATGCTACCTCAATATTAGGAAAATCGATGCACAAGGGTTGTTGGACAACATCGGGAATTGCTAGCTCCCTTAGTCTTCTTTGTGCCGCCATCTTTACAATAATAACTGCTTCTTCTTCGCTTTCAGAGTCACTGTTTGCAGATGTTGAAGCTGTAAAATTGACTATTTGCCTCTTTACTTTCCTGTTTGCTTTTGTTGTCTTCTCAATCTCCGGATCAAATACTAGTTCACCTGTATAAGAAGACCTTGGCATAAGTCAGTTTACTTGAGAAAGAAAGAAAGAAGAAAAAATAAATAAATAAATAAAAAGGAAACTTTAATAGGAAAAAAAATTTCCCCGGTAACGACGCCAAATTTTGGGTCGATCGTCGAAACCGCCAAAACTAATTCTGGTATCCCTAACAACTCAGAATAAATAAATTCATAGTGTAGTAGTGAAAACCAACTTAAATCCCAAGAGAAATTTCTTAACCAAAAGCTTCTTATCAGAAAACTGAAATAAAAGGTTATGGGGTTTTTCTTAAATTAAATGCTGAATTAAATTAACTATAGAATTAAAATGAGATTAACCAATTCTAAAAACGCTCAGTTCAGGGTTGATTATCCATTCCAATCACGCAGTTGATCATTGAAAGAAAATATTTCTTCAATCCAAGCAAATAAACAGGACTCTCTTTAAAGCTAAAAAGAACTCTAAGAATTCAGCAGTAAAATTAACCAGAAAAAGTTTCATATTAATTTCTTAATTTTGAGTAACCAGATATTGAAAAGCAATTTCGAATAAACCCAAAATTAGCATTAAAAACAATGAATAAAAGGTTATTCCAGGCAATAATCCAAAAGCTTAAACAATTTAACATGTCTTACTTCTTCGTATGTATTTACCAGAAATAAAAGTAACCTCCAATCAATTCATTTGGTTCTAATTGAATTCTTCACCTAAGCGGTTGAAAGAAAATCAAGCAGATTTGCAATTGCATAATCAATTCAACAAGCGAGAACAGGAAAATTAACTGCAATAAATTTGAACAATAAAGAAGTAAATACTTGAATTTAAAGAGCATTTAAGCAAGTAAAATCAATCCTCACAACCGGTATTGGCAACGAAAATCATCCCTAAAACTGAACTAGAAAATTACTCAGCCATGATCAGAAGAGAAACAAAGAACAATTGTGAAAAAAAAAAACTAAAAAGCGAAAAAGAGAAAGAGAGCCCTCGGAGGTCTGCGGCAGCCACTTTAAATACCTAACCTAGTGAACTAAACTCATAAAAACTTCCTAAAATTTTCATATTGTTACACAAGTACCCCAAACAAATAAAAAGATTCAAAATGACTTGAAGGTTTCCAAGTTGTGAGCCAAGCAATGCTCTTGAACATCAGTAGTAACTTTAAGCTGAAATTTGACCTTGATGTAGTCATTATTTCTCAAAATACAAATCATGAAAGTTGTAGATCTCTTTCTTATCTTCGAAATGAGACCTGAATCGCATAAAACGGACATTTACACCCAAAGATATACCCAAAATACCGCAACTGCTTCTAAACCAGCGGTGACTTGCAAATAGCGATTTTGAAGCTGAATTTGACCTCTTAGCATGCAAACTGGGTTTCACAGTCTGAATGTGATTTGTAGCTCCAGATGTTAGCTTTCCAATGAATCAAGAATAACTTAATTCCGATCTCTGTAGCTCAAGATATGAGTTTTCTACCGAAATATCGCTAATCTGTCAGAATCCTGAAAAAACACAACCAAATTAAAACTTGTAAAATTGCAATTAAATCCACTTTCAATCAATTGAGTCCATATGTGCTCTAAGCTACAAAACATACTCAAAATATATCTTTAAGATTCAAAACATATTAAAACATACTAAATATGAGAGAAATAAATATAATAAATATAAGTTTATCAAGCATATTATCAAGTGTAACTAGGCTTCCACAGTGTTGACACCCAATTTCGTCCGACCTTCATTAAAAAAATTTTAATTAAAAAAATTAATAAAAAATAATAATATATATTTATTGATAACAATTAGTTTAGGGGTGGGCATTTTGTTTTATAGGTATTTATATATATCTATACGTGTGTCTAAAAATAAATAAATAAAAAAATGAATGATGATGAAAAGAAAAGAAAATTAAACTAAAAAAAAAATTTAAAAAAAAGAAAAATAATTAATTAATTAAAAAAAAATTAATTAATTAGATAAAACCCTCCCCCAGTTGAGCCTGCCGAGGCCTTATCCAGAGACTCTCTGGATCCTTCTCCTGCCTTCTTTTCTTTTATATTTAACAGGCTGGCTTCTGTGTCAGGCAAAAAAAACACACACACCATCTCCAGCTTACAGACAACTCATTCTCTCTCTCCCCGAGCACACCAGAAACAGAACAATCAAACTCTCAGCTCTCTCTCTCCTTTAAAAAAAAAAATCCCTCAGCTCTCCCTCTCTCCCGGGCGGAAGCTAGTTCCTCTCTTCCCTCTCGGTTTTGATTTTTCGCTGCTCCTCTCTCGCTCCTATCCTCTCTTTGCTCCACTGACGTCTCCAGCCACCGCCTGGCTGCTACCCTCCACCGTAGTCAGCGACGCCGTCGCTCCCCTCCCGTTATTATCTCTCACTCAAAAACGCCCTCTCCCTTCCTCTCTCTCCCTCTGTTTCGACCTTCCCCCCCCCCCCCTCTGCCACGGCCCGCCTCTCTCTTCCCTCTCTTCCCCCTCTGTTTCGGTCTTCCCCCAACTCTCCATCCACGCCATCCAGACACCATCAGCGGCGCCGACCTCCCTGTTTCCTTGCCGACGCCACCGCAGCCCTCCAGTTCGCGCTTCGCCCTCGCTGTCTCGCACCTCCCCGTACACTGCCGTCCCGTCAGCCTCAGCGTCGCGCCACCGCCTCACCTCCGTCGCGACCCCCCCAGCGCCACCTAGGCGCCGTCCCCGACGCTGGAGAAACCAGAAAACGCTGAAGACGGAAAAAAAATAAATAAATAAAAAAACAAAACGCCAGACGCGTTTTTTTTTCCGTTTGACCAAGTCAAAAAATTAATTAATTATTGGTAAAAACTCTTATTCAATCCTCCATTTTTTTATTTTATTCATTTAAGCTACTAACCTTATTTTCTTTGCAGATCAATCATTGACAGCATTGTTTTTTATCTATAGTTTTGTTTATTTTTGTTCAATTGCTCGTCTTATTATTTTGGATCATGAATTTGTTGATGAGTTAATATAAAATTGTATGTTTAAATTAGATCAGATATTTATTTATATATTGATTTTAACTTTTCATTGTTAGCATAAGTTTAAAACACATGTTTACATAACATATTTGAAAGATCATCTTTACGAGATTCAATTCTGAACGGGTTTTAATAAAATTCTAAAAAACTGAATTTAGGACGATAGTAAATCACAAAATCCATGTCCAGATGATTCGGTTAGAATCCATGGCTTGGATATTAACTGAAATTATTTAAATTAAAATTTAATAACGAAATCCCGATGGCGAACCGACTCGTAGTCCGGATCTGTTATGAAAGCCTATAATTTTGACATAATTTTAATTTTTGCTCATGAATTTATTGGATTTGTCTAATTGATACTTTAACTTAGTTTTAATTTTTGCAATTAAGTTATTAATTCACTTATTTTCTATTATACTTTTGTTTGTTCAGCTAATTAAAAGCATAAATTAACTTAGGAATTGACATTAAGCTTAATTATATGATTAAGTTAAATAGGTAATTTTAATAAATAATTTGTCCTTGGATTTATTTGATTTATTCATCTGAACTTTGAGTTTGTTTTGATTTACAATTCGCGCATTGATTTCCTTTTATTGTCTTTTCGTTTGCTCAAATAATTAAATGTGTAAATTAACTGAGGAATTAATGTTAAGCATAATTATATGATTAGATTAGATAAACTTTTTTTTAATTAATCTAAAATTAGTTTGACATAATAAAAATCACACCTAGGAAATATTCAGTCTACCTGTGCCATTTAATAATTAATTAAATAGCTAATAATAAATTAAATTTAACTTAAATTCCATGACCAGATGATTCGGTTAGAATCTATGGCTTGGATATTAATTGAAATTATTTTAAAAAAAATAATAATAAAATAAAATAAACATTTAACAATGAAATCCGTTCGCGAATCCTCAACTCGATTAAAAGTCGATTCAGAACCTCGGTACAATTCTTCTCTTATTCTCCATTTTTTTATTTATACAAGTCACTAACCTTTCTTATTTCTACAGAACTAACAATAATCTTTATATGTTTATTATTATTATTATTATTGTTATTATTATTATTATTCTATTCAGATTACTAACTAATTTTTTGCATAAACTAATTACTAACTCAACTAACATCACTAACTTTAATTTTTGCTATACTAACAATTAACTGTACTGACCGCTAACTTTTATTATTATTGTTGTCACTAACCATTTAATATTTGTTATACTAACCACTAACTTTACTAACTTTATTAATAACTAACTTTAATTATTATTATTATTATTATTATTATTATTATTATTATTACTATAATGGAAGGTTATGCCTCCTATTTATTATTTTAAAAAAGTGGATGGCCGAAAAGCCCCACTTTATTTATTTATATATCATCTTTTGATATTCTTTTGTTTACTTTATGTGTTTTCCCTTTATCTATTTGCATGTGTTATTTAATTTATGCATCTCTTTTTTTTTTAATGGATGTTCAAAAACAAAAAAAAAAACAAAAACAAAAACAAAAAAAAGAAGAAAACCTCCACTTTATTTATTGTTATTTAATTTTTCTTTATTTTATGGTTAAACTCATTTCATTTAAAGAAATTAGCCATAAAAAGAAATATATATGTAAAATAAATCTGAACCATGTTGTTAAGTCAAAAAAAAAAAATTTTTTTTTAGCTCATGGTATATTGGCTGGAAACTGTCTCGTGCCCGCTTTTGAGCTGCTTCACCTGGTGAAGAGGGTCTGGCTGAGTAACAACACCCCGTACCATGATCAAAGATTTTTATTTTTAAACTCTTTGATTCCTTTAAATTAACTTCTTATTAAATAAAAAAAATAATTTTTTTAATTCTTTTATAAATTGAGTAATTCTTTAAATAATAAATATCCTTCATTAAACAAGAAAAATCAGATAAGAAAAAGAAAAGAAAGATAAGAGAAAGATAAAAATCAAAAAGATAAAGAAAAGAAAAGAAAAGAAAGAAAAGAATAATAAGATATAAAAAAAGAAAGATTTTTTAAATCATTAACAAATTTAATAAAAAAGACTTATAAGTTAAACTAATAATTAATTCCATAAAATAATAATTAAATAATTAACTATAAATAATTTCCATATCCGCATGATCCGGCAGGATCTACGGTTTGAAAAATATCAACTTTTTAAAAATTAAATAAATAAAAAGGTAAAAATCCATATTTACAATATGGATTAATTTATTTAAAATTTCATCAAATTCCGTGTCCGGGTGACTCGGCAGAGTCCATGGTTCGGAATTAAATCTTCCGTGTCCAAATGACTCGGCAGAGTCCATGGTTCAGAAATATCAACTTAACTTAAAAAATCCACATTTCGACTAATTCAGTTAAAATTTCTAGTTTGAAAATTAACTGAATTTTTTTTAAAGCAAAGTAAAACAAAATTAAAATCAACTAAGGTGCCAATTTTGGGCGCTATAACAATATTATTTTAGCGTAACCGTACTCCCGATCCCCGAACTCTCGCAGACCATATTTTAAGGTATCCAATCGACCTGAGCGAAAACCGATTGGTGGCGACTCCCGAAAAAGACCCGCACGTTGCCACAGCTTGGCGACTCCGCTGGGGAACTGGTTAGTGAGTCAAGCCTAAAAGTTGATTTATTTTGTTCTGTTTTGCTTATTTTTATGTGGATTTATATGTTATATTTACTTATTCTAAACATGCATAATGCATTCACAATATGAAGCTCTATACCCGAGCTTCCTCAAATCGAACACAATTCTTTCTAAGCGGAATTGGTGTTGTTGTCCTTGTGAGGCCATGGTCTCCAAGCCTTCACCGGTTTCAAAGTAGCAAAGTAGTGTATTGCCTTCTGAGACGGTTAGTTTCTGCATGGGCCCACGAAAAGCTACGACTCGAATTAATCCATTCCTTACATAAACCCTAGAGGGTAAGGAATCGGGCTGTCACTATAATTTAGTGATAGGATTCGGGAACTATCCCTTGCCTTTTTGATAAGCCACCTTATGCATATAGAACTCCCCACTTAACCATAGAACTGACCATAGAATTTCTACCATTTCACCAACACCATAAGCATATCCTTGTTATGCTGTGTTGCTACTCTACACTTTTCTTCGTATGGTTTTAACTTATTTATCCATAATACTTCATGAGTTGTTAATTACTATTTAACTTGTTAATAACCTTATTTTTCTTTTGTTATACTTCCGTTCTGTGCAATTATTCTTCATGCATCAAAACCACGCATCAAATTATGCTAACTTTTTTGTCTTTATAATAATAACTAGAAGTCTTGAAGTTTCACAATAGTTGATAATCAAGCTCACTCATTGCATACATCCATTACATCAATCACATGCATATAAAATCTGATAAAAATAATCTCATTGCATGTATTCCATTACATCAATCACGTGCATATAAATTTTGATAAAAAACATAATCTCATTATGTATTGCATGCATCCATTGCATCAATCACATACATGTAGAGTCTAATAAAATAAATATTCCTTTAAAAAGGTAAAATTGGACCTCAACACCGATATCCAACTCGGCTCCAAACAAGACTAATGGCAGAACAAACCGAAGGACGTCTCATAGATATAGAGTCCAAGATAGAAAATATGGCAGGAGCAATTCCCTCCTCATTACACCAAAAAATGAAATTCATTTTTGAAGGAAAGTTAATCACAGTCTTTGCTGAAGAAGGCATTCTGCTATCATCTATATCAATAGTAGCAAAGACCAAGTGACCTTCTCTTCCAAGTTGGTGTGACCCAAATCCCAAATGTAACTGAAAATTCTGTCATATTGAAACTCAAGGTCTAACAGTTGGTCGAGTCCAAGTTGCTAGGCCCGATGTGATTGGTAATTGAAAGTGAAGATTTTGAGCTGGAATTACATTAATTTTGGAAGGGCTCCAAGTCAGATCTGACCTAATAGTCCGCACACACTTTTGAATGACAGGGAATCCTTTGAATAAACTTCTATCTTTGAAAGCTTGCAAAAGTAATTTAATAGTAAAAATCTCCTAGATTTAGTCCAGAATCTAGGGTGTAGTCTTTGTTAAATGGACACCTGCTATTCTTTTTCTGGTACAACAAAAAGATGTGATGCGTGCATTCTACTACTTTCCATTTTTACACTCTTTGCCATTATACTATCCATTATTGCCATCACACTTTACTTTTCGACAACCGGTAATTCTTTTTGTTCTCTAACAAAAAGATGTTGCGTGTGCATTCTACCACTTTTTAATTCCATTATTACATCTACACATTCTACCAATTTTTACCAAAAATTCAATTACTACACCTACACATTCTACCACTTCTTACCAAAAATTCCGTTTTTATATCCATCTCTCACTCCTTTCCATTATACTATCCATTATTGCTATCACACTTTACTTTGAAAACGATACTACTCGTGGGTGAAAATAAAAAGTTAAGGGAGATTTAATAGTGGCGATCTTGAAAGTGCTGTCAAATCTAGTAAGAAGGATTTCATATGTTGCACCCCAACTCTAAAAAAAAAAGAATTCATAGTGGTTATCAACATCCTTGCAAGAAGTCTGGGGTTAGCTTCCAAACAAGGTAGCTCTCATATTAAATGACTTCAGTGGCCTCCCAATTCTCACAAATGCTCAATACAAAAAAAAAAGATTCTCAATTTTCCGCAACACAAATTCCAACGAAGGAAAGAAGTTCATCCCTTCCATCAAAAGCCATTAAAGGGAAAATCCAAAACAAAAAAAAAGAGACTGAGAGTAAACACAAGCAACTAAGGCCACTTGAATCATTTCACTTCAAGAGGGCTATGATCTCAGTTCTTTGCAACACAAACTCCGAAAAGAGAAATTCATCCCTTCCATCAAAAGACAACAAGGGAAAATTCAAAACAAAAGAGGACTGAGAACAAGCACGAGCAAGTAAGGCCACTTGAGTCATCTCACTTCAAGAGAGTTATCAAGTATGTTATCACCATAGCTCACACAAAAAAAAAAAGGGAAATAAAAAAAAAAGAAAGGAAAAAGGGCTCAAGTTAGAGCAAAAGAAAGAAAACAAAAAAAGTGAGCTATGGATTCTAGACTGAAAACCTGCAAAGGCGGTTTAGAACACAAAAGCAACCATCAAACCAAGCATGCATAAAGATCACAATAGTTGGGGGGCAACAGATGAGGTCTAACTTTCTGGAAAGAGTGGCAAGTTGAGGTCATCACTATTGAGTTTTTCACCGTAATCAAATTTGCTCACGAGTAGTATTAAAAGACCCTTCTTTCACACCACTCAAACTTAACGTTCCTCGGACCTAACACTTACCTCTTGATATCATCGTCATTCAGTTAAAAAGCTATTATTGTGAATCATCTTTCTACCTTATTGCCTTGCACAGTTTATGTCTTCGAGTTGGAAAGGGAAGAATGGCAGGATATTTTAATTAAAAACAAAGACCGTAAATTACTTTGTCAAGCTTTGCAAATTGATAAAAGTTTTTCTTTAAGGCCAAACCATTATTCATTAATGTGTGTAGATTTAAAAGTGAGGAGATAGCTTGAGACTTTCTTTAAGAATATGTGGTTCTTGTAAGAGAAATTTACGATCAAGTGCCATCACAAAGGTCTAGAAATGCTCGACCTTCTGTTAAAGGCGAGGTGATATCTTTTATCTACATAAATACCATATTCAGGGGGGCAAAGTAGTCTCTACGAAGCGTAAGAAGAGTACTGCCAAGAAAGAAGCTCAATAGACAAAGGGGCAAGTCTTATGGATTAGAACCTGAGTCTAAGGAAGAGTAATCATTCGGACTGTAACATGGGGGTAAACAAGTGTCGACACGGCCACAAGAAAAGGGACAATGAAACATTGAAAGTTAAGCCTTTGATAGTATGAAATCCATGACAAGGGATGAGTATTTGAAGAGATATAAAGTATGAAGCGAGCGAACATTAAAGAAATTGAGGCCAAAATTCAAGAACAAGTCAAAGAAAGCGGACTTTGAAAAGAGTTGGGCTTTTGAGGCAGCGAACAAAAGCTGGAAAGCATAAAGAGATTCAATGATAGTCCAAGAAGGCCATCACAAAGAGGATCCAGTAAAACAAAGACATAAAGAACTAGATCCATACAAAAAAAAGAACCATCAATTACACATGCTTTGCATTCATGCATTTCACATCATGCATGCATGACTTTTACATGATAGGAATCAAATGGGAAACACATCCACCGCACCGTTACAGCAGTATAAGCTGAGATCTCAATAACATCAGCTCTTACCAATCTATCACTGGATACACAGCTAATATGCGGGACCAACCCGCATCAGGAATTCAAGGATAAGGTAGACAATATGTCAAAAGCCTGGCAATCGATTCAATAATCGAGACTACACCTGGAAGGACAGGATTGACGTCAGCTAGTAGTATCCAAGATAAGAGATAGCTATAGCCAAGGATAAGGCAGATATCAAAAAATATAAAGTAGACAATATTGTCAAAAGCCTGACAATTGATTCAATAATCGAGGCTACACCTGGAAGGACAGGATTGATGCCAGCTTAGCAGCATCCAAGATAAGAGATAGCTGTGGTCAAAGATAAGGCAGACATCAAGAAATATTGTCGTTGAAAATTTGTCAAAAGCGGACAATGGATTCAATAATCAACGACTGGATCGATGTCAGCTGGATGGAATATCAAAGATAAGAAATATCATTCACATCAAAATAAAGTAGGATCCACTTTTCCGGTTAAGCGGCGGATACGGTACTCCGTGACTCTCAAGTTGGTTCTTTCAGTTGCCCATAATAACTGATTCTTTCCTCTCTTCTTTCTTTTACTTCTCTCTAGAAAATGGATCCTACTCTTTCTGTCTTACAAAAATATTTTCCTTCTCTCCCAATGAACATTCTTAAAAAGATCTAACAAGTTCACTGTGAACGATTAAGAGTTCTGATGCACAAAGGAATCCCTGAGGATGTGCGGTGGTTAATCGAAGCCAAGGTTCGTCTGGCAGGTGAAATCCCAGAGGCATTTGTGTCTCACATGCCTGGTATAGGCAAAAGCTTTTATGCCAAAAAGCGAAGAGCGAAAAGGTTACAAGTCTGCCATAAATGTGGACGGTGGATTTGTAATACTAAATGTCGTTCTTTAGGGATGATCTCTGATAATCGAGAAGATAAAATACGATTCATTAAGAATGGCCTGAGTAAGGACTCGTTGGATGATATCCAATTGACTCTTGAGACGCATTCTTGTGGATCAGTGCAACGTGAACTTCTTGGTTTATGGAGCATTTTTCATGAAGAACGAGAACGATACAGTCCCGAGAATCTGACTGTAAACGACCCTGTTTGCCAGCTTGTAAGAAAGCTGGATGGGAAGCAAATCCTCTACTCATAGAAGCCATTAATGCCGTTACTGGACGTAAAGCCAGTGGAAGATGTGAGTCACAGTCACAATTACTGTACATACGATTTGTCATATTTGAAAAATTTACATTACCTTTGGACAATAATGAACTTGTTCCTGTAAGCGTAATTAACACGTTATCCTTTCATCGCTATAAATGCGTGTTCTTCTTTCCAGTTAAGTAGCGGATGCAATACTCTCTGACTCTCATAATCGGTTATTTCAGTTTCCTACAATAACTGATTTCTTCATCTCTTCTCTCAAATTCTTCTTTTATCAATGGATTCTACTCTTTCCGCCATGCGAAAATACTTTCCTTCCATCCCAATAAATGTTCTTAAAATGATTTACCAAGCTAGATGTGAAAGGATTAGAGTCTTTATGCACAAAGGCATTCCTGACAATGTGCGGTGCTTAATTGAAGCTAAGGTCCGCTCGGCTGGTGAAGTTTCAGACGTATTTGTGCCCCGTATGCCCGGCTTAGGTAAAAGCGCTTATGCCAAAAAGCGAAGAGCAAAGAGGCTAGGTGTCTGTCATAAATGTGGACGATGGAATTGCGATGCTAAATGTCGTTCTCCAGGAGTGATCACCAGAAATCGTAATGATAGAATAAGATTCATCAAGAATGGCCTGCGTAAGGAATCTTTGGATGATATCCTATTAACTTTTGAAACACATTCTTGTGAAATAGTGCAATGGGAAATTATGGATTTATGGTGGACTTTCCGTAAAGAACAGGATCGTTACAGTCTTGGAAATCTGACTTTTAATGACCCTGTTTGCCAGTTTGTGAGAAAACTGGATAGGAAGCAAATCCCCGATTCGTAAAAGGTATTGAAGCCGTCCCTGGATGTAAAACCAGTAGAAAACGTGAACTACGGTCATGACTACTTTACAGGCTAGTTGTCACTTTTCAAAATTTTTCCTTCTCTTCTGACAAATGATGTACCTGCTCCTGACGTGATCCACAGTCACGACTACTGTACAGGCTAGTTGTCGTTTTTGAAAATTTTCCTTCTATTCCAAGAATAATGTACCTATTCCTGACGTGAGCAACAGTCACGATTACTGTACGTCCTAGTTGTCGCTTTTGAAATTTTCCTCCCCTTTTGGTAATAATGTATCCACTCCTGACATGAGCCATAGTCACGATACTGTATATGCTAGCTGTCGCTTTTGAAAATTTCCTTCTCCTTTGGCAATAATGTACCCACTCCTGACACGGACTACTGTATATAGCTGCCACTTTTGAAATTTTTCTTCTCCTCCAACAATCACGTACCTACTCCTGACGTAAGCTACAGTAGTGACTACTGTACATGCTAGCAGCTATTTTGAAAATTTTCCTCCTCTTTTAACGATAGTGTACCCATACCTGACCAGAGTCATACTCGTGACTACTGTGAATAGCTGGCAATAATGTATCCATTCTTGAAAATAAAATTATTGCCTTATCTCTTCATCTCTATAAATATATCCTATTTTCTCACAAGGGTAAGGATAGGAATGGAGAAAACCCCAACTCGTAAATCCCGAAGTATTTGTGTATTTTCTGGGGCTTTTCCTGGAAAAGATGAAGAGTATTTAAAGGCAGCCAACCATTTGGGTAGAGTATTAGCTGAGCGAAAAATACATTTAGTTTATGGAGGAGGTAGTGTCGGATTAATGGGAGGTGTAGCATCAACAGCATCTCTAGGAGGAAGTCAAGTTCTGGGTATTATCCCTGGACCTCTGAAATTTGTTTCTGGGGGCACGATTGGAGAAGAATTAGTGGTTAAAAATTTGCAAGAGCGTGTGTTACAAATGCTTTTAAATGCTGATGCTTTTATCGCTCTACCAGGTGGTTTTTGCACATTGGGAGAAGTCTTTCAAATTGCTTCCATGGCCCAACTTAATTTGCATAAGAAACCCATTGGGCTTTTAAATGTTAACAATTTCTTTACAGGTCTGATAGCTTTTATGGATTATGCTATGCAGAAGAATTTCATATCAAGAGTGGCACGGCGAATCATAATATCCGCAATAACTGCTGAAGAATTGCTAGATAAAATACAAGCTTTTGTTCCTGAACCAGATCCAGCAATGATTCAGATAGACTGGACACGACAGTCTTTCCCGACCAATTCACTCCCATAATGGTCCTCTACTCACCCTGTTGAAGTATTGTGGAAGAAAGAAGCGATCTGATCCGTTTTTCTTGTCCTTTAGTTTTATTATCAGCATTTTCTTTCGCGTTTCTGTTTTTCTTTTTAGGGAATTTCTTTTTTTATAAGATAGTGTCATCCATGCTGATATTAAAACCATAGGACAATGCCTTTAGGTTGGAATGGCTGAGTAAAGAGTAATTTTTGTTACTCTTGAGACGCATCCTATTAGGTCTACTAGGCATAACATTTTGGGGTAGTTAAGCTTTAACTTTATTTGGATGACATATCTCACAAGGGAATCTATATTTACTGAAGAAAATATTAGATGAACCTTGAATATTGATTCTAAACATCCGTTCCCTTTACATAATTTGTCAGTGTTATTGTCATCATCAAAATTCACTCATTTTATCGAAGTCTAAATTTTTGCATTCGCCTATTATGAAAATTCACATTTTCGAAGAAAATTATTCCAATTTCAATTGCTTTCATATAAATTTCGCTCGAGGTCCTAAGGAAAGCTCCTTAGCCTCAAAATCAATTTTCATCATCGAGGTTTTAAGGATGGAACTTTTGCCTCGAAAACAATCAATTTTCATCGGGGTTTTAAGGATGGAACCTTTGCCTCGAAAACAATCAATTTTCATCATCGGGGTTTTAAGGATGGAACCTTTGCCTCGAAAATAATCAATTTTCATCGGGGTTTTAAGGATGGAACCTTTGCCTCGAAAACAATCAATTTTCATCATCGGGGTTTTAAGGATGGAACCTTTGCCTCGAAAATAATCAATTTTCATCATCGGGGTTTTAAGGATGGAACCTTTGCCTCAAAAACAATCAATTTTCATCGGGGTTTTAAGGATGAAACCTTTGCCTTGAAAACAATCAATTTTCATTATCGGGGTTTTAAGGATGGAACCTTTGCCTCGAAAATAATCAATTTTCATCGGGGTTTTAAGGATGGAACCTTTGCCTCGAAAACAATCAATTTTCATCATCGGGGTTTTAAGGATGGAACCTTTGCCTCGAAAATAATCAATTTTCATCATCGGGGTTTTAAGGATGGAACCTTTGCCTCGAAAACAATCAATTTTCATCATCGGGGTTTTAAGGATGGAACCTTTGCCTCGAAAATAATCAATTTTCATCGGGGTTTTAAGGATGGAACCTTTGCCTCGAAAACAATCAATTTTCATCATCGGGGTTTTAAGGATGGAACCTTTGCCTCGAAATCAATCAATCAATCCGAGGTTTTAAGGATGGAACCTTTGCCTCGAGATCAATCAATCAAGCAATCCATCTTACAACGATAGGAGCTTTTCTATCGTAGAGGTTCTAAGGACCTTTCCTTAAACCTCAAACAAACAATCAATCATTCAGTCCATCTTACAACGATAGAACCTTTCCTATCGTTAGAGGTTCTAAGGACCTTTCCTTAAACCTCAAACAAACAATCAATCATTCAGTCCATCTTACAACGATAGAACCTTTCCTATCGTTAGAGGTTCTAAGGACCTTTCCTTAAACCTCAAACAAACAATCAATCATTCAGTCCATCTTACAACGATAGAACCTTTCCTATCGTTAGAGGTTCTAAGGACCTTTCCTTAAACCTCAAACAAACAATCAATCATTCAGTCCATCTTACAACGATAGAACCTTTCCTATCGTTAGAGGTTCTAAGGACCTTTCCTTAAACCTCAAACAAACAATCAATCATTCAGTCCATCTTACAACGATAGAACCTTTCCTATCGTTAGAGGTTCTAAGGACCTTTCCTTAACCTCAAACAAACAATCAATCATTCAGTCCATCTTACAACGATAGAACCTTTCCTATCGTTAGAGGTTCTAAGGACCTTTCCTTAAACCTCAAACAAACAATCAATCATTCAGTCCATCTTACAACGATAGAACCTTTCCTATCGTTAGAGGTTCTAAGGACCTTTCCTTAAACCTCAAACAAACAATCAATCATTCAGTCCATCTTACAACGATAGAACCTTTTCTATCGTTAGAGGTTCTAAGGACCTTCCCTTAACCTCAAACTTTCAACGATAGGAGAGTTCCTATCGTCGAGGTTCTAAAGAGAGTTCCTTAAACCTCAAACAATCAATCATCAATTTTTCTTCAAACGATAAGAGAGTTCTTATCGCAGAGGTTCTAAGGTAGGGCCCTTAACCTCAAACTTTCAACGATAGGAGAGTTCCTATCGTCGAGGTTCAAGGAGAGTTTCTTAACCTCATTCAATCAATTTTACTTTCAACGATAGGAGAGTTCCTATCGTCGAGGTTCAAGGAGACTTCCTTAACCTCATTCAATCAATTTTACTTTCAACAATATGAAAGTTCCTATCGTCGAGGTTCAAGGAGAGTTCCTTAACCTCAATTAATCAATTTTACTTTCAACGATAGGAAAGTTCCTATCGTTGAGGTTCAAGGAGAGTTCCTTAACCTCATTCAATCAATTTTACTTTCAACGATAGGAAAGTTCCTATCGTCGAGGTTCAAGAAGAGTTCCTTAACCTCATTCAATCAATTTTACTTTCAACGATAGGAAAGTTTCTATCGTCGAGGTTCAAGGAGAGTTCCTTAACCTCAACCAACCAATCAATCAAATTTTCCCTACAACGATAGGAGAGTTCCTATCGTCAAGGTTCTAAAGAGGATTCCATAACCTCATGATTTAGGCGGCGAGAAGGTTTTCAATGCCTAGCTAAGTCGGACGAAATTTGGTAACGACTTTGCATGCATCATGTCCCATGAAGCATGCAAAGGGGGGCAGCTGTTGACACCCAATTTCGTCCGACCTTCATTAAAAAAATTTTAATTAAAAAAAATTTATTAAATTAAAAAAATTAATAAAAAATAATAATATATATTTATTGATAACAATTAGTTTAGGGGTGGGCATTTTGTTTTATAGGTATTTATATATATCTATACGTGTGTCTAAAAATAAATAAATAAAAAAATGAATGATGATGAAAAGAAAAGAAAATTAAACTAAAAAAAAAAATTTTAAAAAAGAAAAATAATTAATTAATTAAAAAAAATTAATTAATTAGATAAAACCCTCCCCCAGTTGAGCCTGCCGAGGCCTTATCCAGAGACTCTTTAGATCCTTCTCCTGCCTTCTTTTCTTTTATATTTAACAGGCTGGCTTCTGTGTCAGGCAAAAAAAACACACACACCATCTCCAGCTTACAGACAACTCATTCTCTCTCTCCCCGAGCACACCAGAAACAGAACAATCAAACTCTCAGCTCTCTCTCTCCTTTAAAAAAAAAAATCCCTCAGCTCTCCCTCTCTCCCGGGCGGAAGCTAGTTCCTCTCTTCCCTCTCGGTTTTGATTTTTCACTGCTCCTCTCTCGCTCCTATCCTCTCTTTGCTCCACTGACGTCTCCAGCCACCGCCTGGCTGCTACCCTCCACCGTAGTCAGCGACGCCGTCGCTCCCCTCCCGTTATTATCTCTCACTCAAAAACGCCCTCTCCCTTCCTCTCTCTCCCTCTGTTTCGACCTTCCCCCCCCCCCTCTGCCACGGCCCGCCTCTCTCTTCCCTCTCTTCCCCCTCTGTTTCGGTCTTCCCCCAACTCTCCATCCACGCCATCCAGACACCATCAGCGGCGCCGACCTCCGTCGCCGACCTCCCTGTTTCCTTGCCGACGCCACCGCAGCCCTCCAGTTCGCGCTTCGCCCTCGCTGTCTCGCACCTCCCCGTACACTGCCGTCCCGTCAGCCTCAGCGTCGCGCCACCGCCTCACCTCCGTCGCGACCCCCCCAGCGCCACCTAGGCGCCGTCCCCGACGCTGGAGAAACCAGAAAACGCTGAAGACGGAAAAAAAATAAATAAATAAATAAACAAAACGCCAGACGCGTTTTTTTTCCGTTTGACCAAGTCAAAAAATTAATTAATTATTGGTAAAAACTCTTATTCAATCCTCCATTTTTTTATTTTATTCATTTAAGCTACTAACCTTATTTTCTTTGCAGATCAATCATTGACAGCATTGTTTTTTATCTATAGTTTTGTTTATTTTTGTTCAATTGCTCGTCTTATTATTTTGGATCATGAATTTGTTGATGAGTTAATATAAAATTGTATGTTTAAATTAGATCAGATATTTATTTATATATTGATTTTAACTTTTCATTGTTAGCATAAGTTTAAAACACATGTTTACATAACATATTTGAAAGATCATCTTTACGAGATTCAATTCTGAACGGGTTTTAATAAAATTCTAAAAAACTGAATTTAGGACGATAGTAAATCACAAAATCCATGTCCAGATGATTCGGTTAGAATCCATGGCTTGGATATTAACTGAAATTATTTAAATTAAAATTTAATAACGAAATCCCGATGGCGAACCGACTCGTAGTCCGGATCTGTTATGAAAGCCTATAATTTTGACATAATTTTAATTTTTGCTCATGAATTTATTGGATTTGTCTAATTGATACTTTAACTTAGTTTTAATTTTTGCAATTAAGTTATTAATTCACTTATTTTCTATTATACTTTTGTTTGTTCAGCTAATTAAAAGCATAAATTAACTTAGGAATTGACATTAAGCTTAATTATATGATTAAGTTAAATTGGTAATTTTAATAAATAATTTGTCCTTGGATTTATTTGATTTATTCATCTGAACTTTGAGTTTGTTTTGATTTACAATTCGCGCATTGATTTCCTTTTATTGTCTTTTCGTTTGCTCAAATAATTAAATGTGTAAATTAACTGAGGAATTAATGTTAAGCATAATTATATGATTAGATTAGATAAACTTTTTTTTAATTAATCTAAAATTAGTTTGACATAATAAAAATCACACCTAGGAAATATTCAGTCTACCTGTGCCATTTAATAATTAATTAAATAGCTAATAATAAATTAAATTTAACTTAAATTCCATGACCAGATGATTCGGTTAGAATCTATGGTTTGGATATTAATTGAAATTATTTTAAAAAAAATAATAATAAAATAAAATAAACATTTAACAATGAAATCCGTTCGCGAATCCTCAACTCGATTAAAAGTCGATTCAGAACCTCGGTACAATTCTTCTCTTATTCTCCATTTTTTTATTTATACAAGTCACTAACCTTTCTTATTTCTACAGAACTAACAATAATCTTTATATGTTTATTATTATTATTATTATTGTTATTATTATTATTATTCTATTCAGATTACTAACTAATTTTTTGCATAAACTAATTACTAACTCAACTAACATCACTAACCATTTAATTTTTACTATACTAACAATTAATTGTGCTAACCACTAACTTTTATTATTATTATTATCACTAACTTTAATTTTTGCTATACTAACAATTAACTGTACTGACCGCTAACTTTTATTATTATTGTTGTCACTAACCATTTAATATTTGTTATACTAACCACTAACTTTACTAACTTTATTAATAACTAACTTTAATTATTATTATTATTATTATTATTATTATTATTATTATTATTATTACTATAATGGAAGGTTATGCCTCCTATTTATTATTTTAAAAAAGTGGATGGCCGAAAAGCCCCACTTTATTTATTTATATATCATCTTTTGATATTCTTTTGTTTACTTTATGTGTTTTCCCTTTATCTATTTGCATGTGTTATTTAATTTATGCATCTCTTTTTTTTTTAATGGATGTTCAAAAACAAAAAAAAAACAAAAAAACAAAAAAAAAAAGAAGAAAACCTCCACTTTATTTATTGTTATTTAACTTTTCTTTATTTTATGGTTAAACTCATTTCATTTAAAGAAATTAGCCATAAAAAGAAATATATATGTAAAATAAATCTGAACCATGTTGTTAAGTCAAAAAAAAAAAAATTTTTTTTTAGCTCATGGTATATTGGCTGGAAACTGTCTCGTGCCCGCTTTTGAGCTGCTTCACCTGGTGAAGAGGGTCTGGCTGAGTAACAACGCCCCGTACCATGATCAAAGATTTTTATTTTTAAACTCTTTGATTCCTTTAAATTAACTTCTTATTAAATAAAAAAAAATAATTTTTTTAATTCTTTTATAAATTGAGTAATTCTTTAAATAATAAATATCCTTCATTAAACAAGAAAAATCAGATAAGAAAAAGAAAAGAAAGATAAGAGAAAGATAAAAATCAAAAAGATAAAGAAAAGAAAAGAAAAGAAAGAAAAGAATAATAAGATATAAAAAAAGAAAGATTTTTTAAATCATTAACAAATTTAATAAAAAAGACTTATAAGTTAAACTAATAATTAATTCCATAAAATAATAATTAAATAATTAACTATAAATAATTTCCATATCCGCATGATCCGGCAGGATCTACGGTTTGAAAAATATCAACTTTTTAAAAATTAAATAAATAAAAAGGTAAAAATCCATATTTACAATATGGATTAATTTATTTAAAATTTCATCAAATTCCGTGTCCGGGTGACTCGGCAGAGTCCATGGTTCGGAATTAAATCTTCCGTGTCCAAATGACTCGGCAGAGTCCATGGTTCAGAAATATCAACTTAACTTAAAAAATCCACATTTCGACTAATTCAGTTAAAATTTCTAGTTTGAAAATTAACTGAATTTTTTTTAAAGCAAAGTAAAACAAAATTAAAATCAACTAAGGTGCCAATTTTGGGCGCTATAACAATATTGTTTTAGCGTAACCGTACTCCCGATCCCCGAACTCTCGCAGACCATATTTTAAGGTATCCAATCGACCTGAGCGAAAACCGATTGGTGGCGACTCCCGAAAAAGACCCGCACGTTGCCACACACAGATCCTTTGAAGATTGAAGCAATGACATCGTAGCATGAACCAACAACTATCCTAAGAGAAAGGCTGTCGAAGATAGTTTTGATGATCAACATCATTTTATGAGCATCAGATTAAAGATTTCTTAAAGAAGAGCAATTCAGCCATAGATTTTTTTTTGTTTTCTTTTGATTTTATTGTGTTTATTTTATAATACTATGAGCTAGACTTTTCCTAGTCATGCTTAGAGTAGATAAACCCTAGGATGATTTTGTGACTATAGTTTTTTTTTGTTTAATATGATTATGTGTTGTTTTACGATTTATCTAATGTGCTTGTTGCATTGATTAATAGTAGCTAGCCTGTTAATTCAATGTGGGATGATGAAAATGTGTCTGAAAGTATCTGGTATATTGTTATGGATCATCATTGAACAGAAGGGATGTTATCGTAATCAAGAGTAATAGGTGCGATGTAATTCCTCCAGACTAGTGTAAAACCTAGAGGTGGGTTGAAGAACTTGTAATGCATTCTTAAGAAGTATGGTAGGCCTAGACAGCCTATCGGTAACTTAATAATAGGGTTAGTATAACGGAAATAATAGCTAGCTAATCTGCATTAGGTAGTACTCCATGGCCCAAGTTAATCACAATCTTATTAAACCGAAGTAAAAGCAGTACAATAGAATTTCTAGTAGGATTCAATTCTAAGTATAAGGTTTCTTATTGTTGTTTGTCTTAATTTTTTTTCTATTGTCATTTGTTAGCTATTAGTCTATTTTACTACGTTAGTTTAGTTTAGTTAACTCAAGGTGGTTACTTAAACAAAGTCTTTTAATTTCTTGTTAGATAATAGAAAGAGGTAGAGTAAGGTAGATAACCTCTGTTTCTTGGGAAAAATGATCTTCGTACTTGTCATTGCTATACTTTGATGATAGGTGCACTTACTTGTGAGTTCACATATTTTTAGTATAGAGAGATTTGACACATTCATATTAGTTACTAGCGTAATGGAAAAGGTTTGTTATGTACTACAAACACACTAAATTTTCGGCCCCATTGTCGGGGAACATTTGTTGAGTTTGCTATTTGAAAAATTTATTTTTATTAAGCTAGCCATTTATTTTATTGCAGTAATTTTCTTTGGATTTTTAGTTATTTTTAGTGTATTGATTTGTTTCATCATTTCTTGCAGGAATTTCAGTGTATGATTCATCACCATCATGGTGAAGTTGTTGAAGCCGATCCAGAAATCAAGAGAACCTTGAGGAAACTCTTATCTTCAAGGGGTATCAAGTCACAACCGTCACGTTTTGAGTTAGCGTAGAAAAGAGAAAATCTTGAACACTTAATCATGGAAGACCTTCCCTTAAAGGGACAAAATCGAGAATTGCTAGACCTTCAATCAATTTCAAAAATTTTGAGATCAAGTCGAACATTATTTAGATGGTGCAGATTTGTGTTTAATTTGATGGCTTGGCAAATGACGATCCTAATGCTCACATTTCTAGTTTCTTGGACATATGTGATACTTTCAGAATTGATGGAGTTAATGAAGATAGCATCCAGTTAAGGCTATTCACGTTTTCACTAAGAGGAAAAATAAAGCAATGGTTGGCTTCACTTTCAAAAGGTTCTATTGCCGCTTAGAATGCTCTTTCCAAGAAGTTCTTACTGAAGTACTTTCCTTCAGCCAAAACTGTGAAGTTCCATTATGGTATTTCTGCTTTCAATCAGATGGATTCAGAAACATTGTATGAAGCTTGGGAAATGTTCAAGGATCAATTAAGAAGGTGTTCACGCCATGGACTACCTATGTGGATGCAAGTGCAAATATTCTATGATGGTATGAGTTATGCTTCCAAATAAATGATCAATGTAGCAGCTGGTGGTACTCTTAATAGCAAGACACCTGAAGCAGCATAGGAATTGATTGAGGAAATGGCTATGAACAATTATCAATGGCAATTATCGTCTAGGATGAAGCCAAACATAGCCATGGCAGTTTAGAATTTGGATTTTTATTCAGTATTGGCAAATCAAGCTGAATATTTGATAAAAGAATTCAGAACTTTCTCGGCTAGTTAGAAGCAAGCCATGATGCAATGCAAAGTTTACTGGGAAGGACTTTCAAGTACTGATTGTCAGATGTCTAATTTGTTAAACAAAACCAAGTAAGTAAAGTTTGTTGGAAATCCACCAAGGCAATAGAACAATCTCTACAACAATAGATATAATTCAGGGTGGAAGAATCATCCAAATTTTTCTTGGAATAATCAGAGGCAACAACTGACTGGCTTTTAGCCTCAACCACAACAGTAAAAAAGCTTGATTCTGGAAAAATTGATTTCTAAGTACATGCAACATTTCAATGCTAGGATTGATGCGATGAAATCCGAACTGTAGAATATGAGAGCTAGTATTTAGAATTTCAAGACCTAGTTGGGTCAACTCTCTAAGTTGCTTTCTAAAAGGCCGTAAAGAGCTTTACTAGTGAATATCGAGCAGAATCCTAGAGGAGTTTAAATTCTAGCTTTATGCCATAGGGCGGATGGTCATGTAGCTGTAAATTTCATAAAGAGGAAGGAAGAACCTCCTTGAAAAATCAAGGAAGATGTCGAGCCAACAACGTTAAACCAAGTGCTTCTTGGTAGGGAATCCAAGCGTTAAATTTTTTGTTTAGCTTTGTTTTTGTTTATTTGGTTGATTAATAGTAGCTTAGTGAGCTTTTGTTTGTCCTATGATCTTATGATTTGCATTGGTGATGCAGGAATCTAGAGTATTTTGAGAAGAATTTTGCACTCAAAGTGGGAGAAAAAGGGCTAAGTTCATTCTGGGTAAGTATGCAAAATTTTTCAAAGTCCAAGAGTTAAACACATTTTTATACAAGCCCATGTTTAGGGCTGCATTCACTAACATGGTTTTAAACACAACCATATTTTTTTTATTAAAATAATTTTTCACGAAGAATTTTTATTTGAGCTTCAGGAGCAAACCATGGTTTGTGTTACAACCGTGTATTAAAGCATGTTTATCTTACATGGTCTTATCCATGCCTATGTTATTACCCGTGTTTTCAAAAGCAAAAATTTCTTGATTTTAAGCTCTTGCATATACATGCCCATGTTCTAAAACATTTTTATGATACATGATCTTTTACACCCCCATGCTTGAAAATGTGTTTCATCTTTAAACTTAAGAACTTTTTGTTTTAAAGCACATACACAATCCCACACATGACCATTTAGTTCATTGTGTTTAACTAACATAGTTTCAACTATGCCCATGTTGTGATCCATGTTCTAGACTTCAAACACAGTCCATTACACACCCTTATTTAAAGTCGGGTTAACTATAGATGGTTGTTTACACGCCTCGTGTTTCATCCTATGTCTCAATACTGTGATTTAAAATTTTTAGGGTTCAAACCTGATACATGGCACATGTCATGGCCGTGTTCAATAGCATGTTAGGGAAGTTTTAAGTAACACGGTTTCTTGCATGGCCATGTTACTAACCGTGTTTCGCATATATATATATATATATATATCCAATCACAATTTTCATTCCTCATTTCACACGAAACTCACTCAAACTTCTTCCCTAAGCCTCCAAACTCAAACCCTATGTTCCTTGCATCCTGAGTAAGGTTTTCCATCACCGAAGGACTTCATTCCTTGCTTGGATTCTTGTTTTTCATTCTCACATCTTTAATTTTCTCTCTCTTGAGGTAACTTTCTCTCTTTCTAAGTTTATTTGAAGTTTTTGGAAGATTAGCTTGATTTCTTACTATGGGTAGGTTTCATATAAGTTAGTTGATTGATTTGTCAGCTTATACATGTTAATTTTGAGTTGATAGTGTGTTTTATGAAGATTGAAATTTTTGGATATTGTGTTTGGAAGAGGAAGGGTTGGAATTGCATGCTTGATGGATTTATTGTTTTATATGATGATTTTATGAGTTTTATGATCTAAATGAATGATTACAAGATCTATAGATTTTTTTAGAATGCTTTGGTTATCTTATTTGCATTGGAATTTCATGAATTCTAGGAATTAGTTCTTTTTTTATGTGTTAATGGATAGGTTTCTTGCACACCAAGAAAGAGCCTAATTGTAGGCTATGTTATTTGAATTCTTATATCTATCATGCTTTTAGCTTAGGTTGTTAAGCCAGATCACATTAATACCTAATGTTAAATTTGATTTCTTTTATATGAGGAAATTTTATTGATTCTCGGATAAAGCTCTTATTCTTGGATATATTGTGTTTGAGATTATCAATGAATTGGGAAAAATATTCCACATTTTTCAAGATGGCAAAGCATTAGGAGAAGCTACCCATTCGTACTAAGAGGCTGGCAAAGAAGCCGACGAAGTTGAATCCTCTTTTCGACTTCAAGGAGGATTCACAGCGGAAGAGATATGATATCCTGGTGGTGAAAAAGTTCAAGCCCAACAAGGTGATTGATTGGGAGACCTTAACACAGATTGGTCTGGCCAATGAGGTCCCAATGCTTATGGATTTTGTTGGATGGTTGTCAAAGTCCGACTACCAGAAGCCTACATACAATGAGCTCACCATCTAGTTTTTTAGCATGCTCGACTTCAACATAACCAACATCAGCTGGGGCTAGTTGGATGTGGTAAAGTTCCAGTTAGGAAAGTATGATTTTGAAATGAGCTTAGATGAGCTAGGGTGGCACCTTGGTTTCTACACCTGGGAGTTCATTAACTCTGAAGAGCAGAAAGGCTCAATTCATGGGTTTGGTACCTGCACCCCTACTCCGAAAGAGTTCTAGTGTGAGATTGTTGAGGATATAGTGTTTACCAGCCCACGACATCTAAAGTAGTATGATATGTGCATTATTTGATTATCCACTCCGTTGTTGATAGAAAAGGAACCTCTTCTACTTTTTTTGCATCGTTCATGAAGCGTGCTGTCACTTGGGAGTAGCTTTTGCTTGGTGGGTGCAAGACATTGCATGCCATGTAAAGACCGGGGCAATATGTGTAGGACCGTACGTGAGAAGGTTCTCTCAAAAACTTGAGAGTTGCCAACCAGAGAGATTGTTTACAGAGATGATGAGAACAGGGCAAACTATCTTGGACTCATTCAACGCTCTGAGGATGTTGAGGAAGACCAAGCTTTCTGATGGCTCGACAAGGTTTATACTAAAGACCCAAGAGGAGATTCAGGAGGACTAGATATCTGCTACTAAAGCCCAGGCCGCATCTACGATTATTTCTCATTGTTAGCTCTCGTGTCTTTGTTGTTGAGGCAATGACCCTTAAGTTGGGGAAGATGATATGCTTATGCTTCCCCTAATCCAATGATGCTTGTACGTCGGGTTATGCATACCAGTTTTCCTAGCATGTTGATGATTCAATCAAATACATCATTTTTTTAGTGAGTATGGATGGCTAGGACGGTGTTGATAAGGTTCAATAAGCCGTTAAGGTGAAAGATAAGGCCACAACCGATGGGTTACTAACTGAAGGAGTTAAGGAGGCGATAGACGAGAGAGTCAAGCTTAGTGGTGTTATCATAGAGGAGAATAGCTTAGACTACTACTGTTACTACTAAGTAGGTTAGAAGGACCAAAGTTGATGTCATGGTTGTAGACTATGGTACTGAGGTCGAGGTTAGTAAGGATCTCACTACACCCACACAAATAATGACGGCTCTGAGCACTTTTACCAATCCATCATCTCTCAGGGATACTTAATCCTTTGCTACCTAGGACATTCATTTACTTTTTAGTATCACACTTTCTTTTATGGATATTGCTACTCTTTTTGCTTTATAGTTCCGTATTATTTTTGTTAGATATGTTTAACCTTGTTATTAGAGCATCTTGGATTGTGTTGAGAATTAAATTAGGTATAGAAAGAGTTGCTACCGTGTACACTTGCTATCAATATTTCTAGTACATGGCAAGAATTGAAAAAACAAAAAGAAGAAAAAAATTGAAAAAGTCAATTAATTGCGCAATCCATGGTTTGTGGTTTGAAATGTTGTGCATAATAAGCTTTGGTTTAGTGTGGTTTATGGTTTTTACTTTCCATGAAAAATTGATGTTACCCTTTTAATTTTGAGAGATATGCGTTGTCAGTATGAGAATGAATTATTTCCACTAAATTATATTTTGAATAAGTGTTAGATTGAAGGTGTTGCAATTTTGGTAGTCTTGTTAATTTCTTAAAACCCTTAAAGTCTCAATCTTCTTTATACTTCTATGCTCGATAGAATTTATTCAATGTTTCAATGATTTTAAGGTTTTTATTCTTTAGACTTTTTTGTTGAGTTTTTGCTTGAGAGCAAGCAAAAGTTCAAGTATAGGGAAAAATATGATATGCTTATACCCAGTCTTGTTCTCAATATGTTTTTCCCTTGTATTCGTTTGTTTATTGATATGTTTAAGCTAGGATATGGTACTTAATTGGTTTAATTGGTACAAATTTCATTTTCAGGTTATATTTCAGCTTCATTTGAGTTATGAAAGATTTCTGCAAATTTTAGAGCTTAATTGAAAGTTTTCCTGCAGTTTTAAAGCGGACACACCTTGCTATGTGCCCATGTAGTACCTTACATGCCCTGCAACACGCCCGTGTCTAACTTACTTGCCCATGTTCCAAACCATGTTTAATTTGACGAGATTTAAAGTTCCAGAGGCATTACATGGCCTTGGACATGGCCATGTACCAGACTATGTTTGTCCTATTTATAAGGTTTTTTGGGTTATTTTAGAGAAGAATAGAAGGAAAATGGAGGAGGCAAAAAGTACATAGAAAAAAAAGAGTTTTTCATAAAGGAAGGTTATTAAAGGCATTTTTTATGATTGATACCGTTTTATGAGCGCTAGACCTAAGATTTCTTGGAGAACAAGACATTCAACCATGGATAATTTTTTTCTTAATTTTTTTATTCTATTGTGTTTATTTTACGACATTATGAGATAAACTTTTTCTACTCATGCTTAGAGTAAATGAAACTTAGGATAATTTTGTGACTGTGATTGCCTTTTGGTTTAATATGATTATGTGTTTTTCTTATGATTTATCTAATGTGCTTCATTGTGTTGATTAATGGTAGCTAGCCTATTAATTCAATCTGGGATGATAAACATGTGTCAGGTAATATCTAGTATGTTTGCTGTGGATCACCATTGGATAAAAGGGATATTATCATAACAGGGAGTAATAGGTGTAACATAACACATTCAGACTAGGGTAAAACGTAGCAGTGGGCCGTAGGACTTGTAATACATTCTTAGTGATAGCCGAAGTGCCTATCACCCTTCAAACCCGCAGGCTCGGGTAAGGCACCGCCCTTGGAAAGGAAAGCACCGACTTCAGAAAGGAGGGTGTCTGGCCCCTCTTACATCTGACCTCGATAATTCTTCATCATCCCTGGAGACGACAGTACCAACCTCAGGAAAACGGTCCATCATCACCATCGGTAAGACGACCGAACCACCTTCGGCAAGGAAAGACATCCCTGAATGGGACCACCCTCAGCGAGGATATTCCTGGATTACTAAAGTGATCTCGGGAGATAGTTCTCCTGCTCCGAAGAGCTCTCTTCTACCGAAGGGACCTCAGGAGTATGGCAGAAACAATTAAGGAGCCTCTGACACATCCCCGACACGCCGCCCCCAGACATGCTTTGACACGCCACCCTCGCGCGGCCTAGGCTCCTGGCCAAGCGGCCTGTGGCCGGCTAAATGTTCCCCTTCTCCCTAAAGGTACGGATCGCATCTGACCGGACACGTGTCATAGTCTGGGCTGGCCATGTCAAACGGGCTTCTACTATTCACCTCCCTATAAATATTCGGTAAGCACCCCGGGTAAAAGGATAGGACTTCAAAGGGGAAATTTCTCCATTTTCTACTTATTCTCCAATTCCAAACACTAACTTGGGCGTCGGAGGCTCCTCCCTGGAAAAATACTCCGGGGACCTCATAACCCCGGTTTTTTCTGAAGTCATTGCAGTCCTCCTCCCACCAGCGCTTCCTCACCCAGGCGTTCTCTCACCGGCAGTCCTTGCTCCGGGCTCACCATGTCACACAACGATGATGCAGCAGGGCATCATTTGGCGCCGTCTATGGGAACAATCTCCCAGGTTGCCGTCGTGGAGACTCGGTGCTCAAAGGACAAGGGGCTCCCAAAATCCACCTCCGCGTTGGATGCTCAACCAGAGACCCAACAGCCTACTGTAGAGACTTCTACGCTGGAGGACGATCGCCCTCTTACAGTAACAATGAACTTCTTGCGAGACTTCTAGCTCTCCATCGTCGCTGAAATGACTTGGCAGCTCGACTGGAGGTGGCCCCAGCCTCCACCTGGCCGAAGGACCTCCCCTTCGGTAGTACCCCGAGAGAGAAGTTCGAGGTCCACCCACTAGAGTTCCGGGAGTGAGGACTCTCTCGACGCATCTTCAATGAAGGACGTGCCCCCTAGGGCACGGCCTGCCAAGGAACAAGCCCCAAAGGAAGTCAGGACTTCCTCTCGGGGGAGTCCATCCCCGCACCGGAGGTCTCCGTCTCCTCGTCGCCGAAGTTATTCTCCGAGAAGGAAAAGAAGTTCGCCATTGCAAGAGGCCACCAGCCAGCAAGGGGAAGCCAACATGGCTGCCCTTATGGAGAAGATCCTCAGAAGACTGGAAAAGGTTGAGAGGCAGATCTCCCGAAAACCAGTCTAGTCGAGGTTGTCTGACACTTATACCGAAGAAGAGTCACCCTTCGTGCGGGAAGTGGTGGAGGCACCCATGCCTAGTGACTTCAGGGTGCCACGCTTAGAAACCTACGATGGGCGTAGTGACCCTCAGGTGCACCTCACAAAGTACAAACAGAGCATGGTGCTCCACAGCGCCGATGACGCCACCCTTTGCAAATGCTTCGAGGTGACCCTTTGCAGTACGGCGACGGTGTGCTACAACTCCTTGGCCCATGGAACCTTGCTAAGTTTCCAGGAACTATCTACTGTTTTCACCCAGCAGTTCAATGGCAGCAAAGCAATGGCCAAGATGCCAGTACAAATGTTCAACATAGCATAGCGGACTGGGGAGACCATCCGCGACTACGTCGAAAGGTTCAATCGAGAAGCACTGAACGTGCCAGACTTTCAACCCGAGATCCGTATCCTCGCAATGAGAAGAGGACTTCAGAGGGATTCCCAGCTCTTCTACGAGTTCTCTAAGGACCCTCTAGACACCTTGGGAGAGTTCTACCGAAGGGCCGAACAACACATGACGGCCGAAGAACTCAGGATGGGGGGACCAAAGCTGGAACACCCTCGGTCCAAAGGACCAAGTCACTAGCCTCGACACCAGAATGAGGTTAGAGGAAGACCCTGAAAGCAAATGGGGGAAAAGGCCGATGACGGTCACTCCTCTGAATGCCACAAAAGTCAGCATTCTTATGGCCATGGAAAGGCAAAGGACTACAGTCCCAAGGCCAAAGGCTATGACCTCAGAAAATAAGAAAAATATGAAGAAATTCTACCAATACCATCGAGATCATGGCCACGACACTGAAGATGCTTCCAGTTAAGGAAGTACATTGAGTCCCTAATAAAACAAGGCCAACTTCGCCGGGACCTACGGATGCCTTCTCCAAATGGAAGAAAGGAGGAACAGGGAAGAGGGGATGAGGAGGACTATGATTCTGACAGACATCGGGACCGAAGTCCTCGAAAGAATCCACCACCGTCGGCAGGGGTCATCCAAACCATCACCATAGGGATGCCCTCAGCCGAAAGGAAAAGCAAGATAAGGGAGATCTCCGTAATGGAGCACGGGAACTCGCCGAACAGGCTTGTTCGCAGAGACGGGTCTACGATAAAATTCCCCCACGATGACCCACTCCTCGTCACGGCAAGGACAGGGAGTTAGGATGTCAAAAGAGTACTCCTGGATGACAACTCCAACATCAATGTCATCTTCTCGCATCTACTGCCTAAGCTAGGCATCTCAAGAGGTGACCTCAACACAGTCAATTCCCCCACCTTTGGGGTTGGACCGTCCGAGCTCCCAGTTCTTGGATGCATCAATCTACCTCTAATGTTGAAGGGCACCTCGATTCAAAATCAGGAAGAACTATTTGCCTCTGTTATGACGAGATTCATCGTCATTCATGTTCTCTCGTAATACAACACTATCCTCGGGAGGCAAACTCAAGGCAACCTCCACATCCACCCCGATGTGAAATACTTAACGGTCACCTTCGCAACCAAAGAAGGAGATGCAGAGATCTTCATCGACCAAGCCGAAGTCAGGAAGGTCTTCACCAGGGCCAGACAATGCCCGACCAAGGTCCAAGTACAAACTTTGGCTACGGAAAAAGCTATCACGACAGGCGAAGCGACCACAAGAGAGGAAGTAGAAGAACTGGAAAAAGTCGAGACGGAAGACATAAAGTTGATCGCTGGCCGGAACACCCGAATAGGGAAAAAATTGGCCAAGGGTGACAAAGACAGGCTTGTATCTTTCTTGTTAATGAACAAAGATCTATTCGCCTACTCTCCGAAAGACATGCTTGGGGTTGACCCCAGCATAATCCACCATAGTCTCAAAGTTCGGCCGGATGCTAAACCAGTTCGGCAGAAAAAACGGAACCTATCATCTCATAAGAATTCCTCCATTAAAGCCGAGGTTAGGCGCCTGATTGAGGCAGGGGTAATAAGGGAAGTTAAATACCCTGAATGGCTTAGCAACGTGGTCATCACCACAAAGGAAGGGAATGAAAAACTCCAAATGTGCATTGATTTTTGGAACCTGAACGATGCTTGTCCAAAAGACTCCTACCTTTTGCCAGCCATAGACCAACTGGTGGACTCGACCGCCGAATACGATCTTCTTAGTTTCCTCGATGCCTGCAATGGGTATCATCAAATTCGGATGAACCCTGAAGATAAAGAGAAAACCGCCTTCATTACCGAAGTGGGTACCTATTGCTACGTCAGAATGCCCTTCGGGCTTAAAAATGCAGGGGCTACCTATCAGAGGTTAATGAATAAAGTGTTCGACTCTTAGATTAGGAGAAACATGGAGGTATATGTCAATGATATGATAGTTAAGAGCAGAATGCCTAGTAATCATATTGATGACTTAACCGAAACCTTTCAACGACTTCTTGAATTTGGCATTCGCCGTAATCCCGAGAAGTGTGTGTTCGGAGTAAGTGCAGGGAAGTCCCTTGGGTTTATGATATCGAAAGGGGGGATAGAAGTTAACCCCGAAAAGGTCAAAGCCCTGCTAGGTTTCCGAACACCTACAACCATCAAAGATATACAAAGGCTTACAGGAAGAATCACTTCCCTTAGTAGGTTCATTTCCAGGTATGGCGACTGATGTAGACCGTTCGTCAAGGTGCTTACTAAAACACCTAGAAGCGAAGGCAACTCCGGAGTTCAAGAGCACCCTTGGAACCTAGAATGTCAAAAAGCTTGGGACGAGCTTAAAGGTTACCTAACCCGTCTGCCAACACTTCGGCAACCACGGGAAGGAAAACCTCTCATCCTCTACCTCGCAGTCACTGAAAAAGCTGTGAGTTTAGTCCTAGTGAAAAAAGAAGGTGGGAGGCAGTGGCCAGTATATTATGTGAGCAAGTCCTTGCACGGTGCCGAGGCCGAGTACCCATTGCTCCAAAAAGCCATCTATCCCTTAGTACTTGCAGGCAGACAGCTACGGCCCTACTTTTAGGGACATCCCATCATTGTCCGAAGCAACCTACCTCTACGTGACATAATGAAAAAGGTAGAGCATTCGAGAAGGTTGTCAAAATGGTGTATCGAGCTCGGAGAGTATGACATCACTTATGAGCCAAAAAGAGCAATAAAGGCCCAAGCATTGGCAGACTTCATTGTCAAAATTCCAGGAATCGAGGATGCTGAAGTCACCTCGGAAGATCTGATAAGGATTGAACCTGAGTGGAAACTCTTCATCGATGAAGCCTCGGGCGCCGAACACCAAGGCGCCGGTGTGGTCCTTCAGGGACTCGAAGGCATGGAAGCCACCAAAGCCATCAAATTCGGTTTTGATGTCACCAATAACATCGCCGAATATGAAGCCTTCATAGCGGGACTAAAACTGGCCAGAAGAGTCGGTGTAAGAAAACAGCGACTCGCAGCTAGTAGTCCGGCAGACAAAATGAGATTACGCTGCAAAGGATCCAACCTTGGCAAAATACCACGACCTCGTCAAGGAGCTCGTTAAAGAGTTCGATTCAGTGCAAATAAAAAATGTACGCCGAAGAGATAACGCTCAAGCCGATACCTTGGCCAAATCCAAGGAACTCATTGAGGTGCTAAAACAACCTAGCATGGAGTTAATGTAGCAACCTCGAAAGCGGGATGGCAAGATTCCATCAAAAAATACCTGGCAACTTCGGTACTACCCGAAGACCCTACCGAGGCGCAAAGGTGCGAAAGCGCTTCGGGAGATACTTCCTCATCGGGGATGAACCATACAGACAAGGGCATGCAAGTCCCTTGCAGAGGTGCGTAAGTGAGAAGGACGCCAAAACGATCCTCGAGGAAGTTCATGAGAGGGCATGTGGTTCCTATATAGGAACAAATGCCCTCGCCGGAGTGATACTTCGCCAAGGTTACTTCTAGCCTACCCTAAGGAAGGATGCAAGACAATTTGTCCGAAAATGTGACAAGTGCCAAAGACATGCCAACGTCCAGAGGTTACCCTCGGAGTTAATAACCTTGGCTAATTATCCCTGTCCATTCGCAGTATGGGGCATTGACCTCATCGGGCCGCTCCCAACTGCACCTGGAGGAGTGAAGTTCTGCGTAATTGCGGTAGACTACTTCACTAAATGGGTCGAGGCAAAGCCCTTGGCAACAATTTCTGCAAAAGACATGCAAAAATTTGTTTGGAAGAACATCATATGCCGATTCGGCATATCGAGGGTAATAGTGGCCGACAATGGCACCCAGTTTATGGACAAGGGGTTCCAAGAATTCGTGGCTGGCCTCAGCATTAAGCTACACTTCGCCCTGGTAGCCCATCCTCAGAGCAACGGGCAGGTAGAGGTATCCAACAGAACCATAAAAGACGGCCTGAAAAAGAGATTCGAGGAGGCAAAGGGAAAATGGCCAGAGTAATTTCCTAGTGTGCTATGGAGTTACCGGACAATGCCCCGAAGAGCCACAGGTGAGACGCCTTTTTCACTTGTCTTCGGCGCAGAGGCCATTATCCCCATCGAGGTGGTCCAGCCATCAGTCAGGGTACAAGTGTTCAACAATGAAGGGAATGACCTCGGATTGAAAACTAAACTCGACCTAATTGACGAACACAGAGAAGCGGCCGAACTCAGGAGAAAAGCCTTCCAGCAAAGAGTGGCTATGGCCGTGAACTTACGCGTCAGGAAAAAAGAAATCAAAAAAGAAGACCTCGCTCTCCAAAAGGCTAAGTTTGAACCCCGAAGATCATCTAACGGAGTACTTCAAGATAACTAGGAGGGACCTTATCTGGTCCTGAACGAAGTTCAGAAAGAAGTCTACAAGCTCGCCGATCCTGAAGGTGGAAAACTGAAAAATACCTGGCACTCGGATGCCTTGAAGAAGTTCTACGCTTAGAAACTTGTCTGAAAATTGTACAATTAGAAATTTTTCTAAGTACAGAAAATTTTTGGAAAGGATAACTCCACCTAAGGAATCCTATCGAACAAAAAGCAAATAAGCACTCGTGAAAATGACATTTTTTCTCCAAAGTTTGTTGGGTCATTTTCCCCGAAGAATGCATCGGCCGAACACTTCTGTTGAAAGTAAGTCAATTACTGACTTAAGGAATTTGCCGAAGTTAGCATTCTCACGAAGTTAGTATTTTATTGAGGGCCCCAGACTGAAAGTGGTCAAGACAACCCTTGGAGACAAAGTTATTGGGGACTTAGCCAAATTTTGAAAAGAAAGTATTATTAAGGAAGCCTTATTACAAGGAGGAAGTTACAAGAAAAAGACTATGAAAAAGAAGAAGAAGAAAAAGTAAAGCCCTAAGGCATCTAAGGGAACCCGGCATCGTGAGATGCTCCTTCCCCTTTGTCCTTAACCGCCGCCATCAATGCCGAAGGAGGGGCAAAAGGGATGT
Organism: Aquilaria yunnanensis; assembly: GCA_039654915.1. NCBI lineage: Eukaryota > Viridiplantae > Streptophyta > Magnoliopsida > Malvales > Thymelaeaceae > Aquilaria > Aquilaria yunnanensis. The sequence goes on along the minus strand of CM077596.1, from coordinate 91,483,426 downwards.
TCAGGAACTCAATTTTCGATCAGGTCCAGTGAGGTCCCTCGGGAATGTTTAGGGCAGCCAGGAAGGAGAGGTCGAGGTCTGAATGCTTGGCCAAGACTTGGTGTTGGGCTAGGCAGAAACCGTCTTGGAAGCCAACCTTGGTTGCCTGGTTGGCCTGATCCAGTTGGACCCCCAGCTCTCCACCTCATTTTCCAGATCGGCCACCTCTTTCTCCAACTTCTTCGTCTTCTTCTTTTTCTTTGTTTCCTTCTTCAAAGCCTCAACCTTGGCTTGAAGGGCGATGTTGTCAGCGAGGGCCTTCGCCAGGAGAGCAGAGTCTTCCTCTTTCTCCTTTTGATAAGCTTCGTTCGCCGAAGTCAGGTCGACGACCTTTGTACCGAGGTTGGACATCTTCTGGGAAAAATCCTTCAGAAGCTCTTCTTGGCCCTTCAGGAATTCCTCCCGAAGCTTAGCGACCTCCTCCTTGACTATTCAACTCAACTCGGCGTTCTTGACGATCGAGTTGGCGGAGAAGACCTTGGCCTTTTCCAGGCGATCTTCGGCCCAGGCTAGGACTGAAGACTGTTTCGCTGCCCAAGCTTGAAAGTATCCACTATACCCCAGGAGCTGCAAAAAAAGGGAGGAAAACACTTAGTGAAAATTACACAAGGAAAGCCAAACACTTAGAAAAAGTTGGGAAGAAAAATTCATAAACGGCCTGAAGGATACCTGGGCAGCATGCTCAGATATTTTGGCGGCGAGAACTTCCTTGTTCACGCATTCCTCGGCGACAGCTTTGAAGGAAGCCTGAGTGAGAACCCCCCTCGCCATCTGAGGGGTCATCTGCTGGCAGTCATCAGAGAACAAATTCATGTCCTCTGTGAAAGCCCAGAAAGGCTCCCTCAAGACTTTATCCTTTGGGATATAGGAGTCCCGAAGGGCCCGCCTCCGAGCATGCTCCACCATCCATGATGAGGGCGCCATTTTCTCTACAAAGTCAAGGAAAAATTCCATTAAGGCATTGATCCTCAAATCACAAGAATGAGAACACTGAGGATTGACTAAGGAGCAAACCTGGCAGCACCTCGGCTATGTCGTCGTCGAAGTCTCGGACCTCCTCCACCTCGGCAAGGATATGTTTTCCCTTACTTCTTCGGCGCTCCTTAAGATCCTCGGCAGAAGGACCTTCTACCAAAGAGCCCAGAAGATCCGGCGAAGCGGCGGGACTCCGGACAATGGAGCTGACGGCAGGCTCCAGTGGAGGAACTGCTTGGACCTCAGGCAGATCCTCGGCCTCTACAACGTCCTCGGGGGGAGGGGGAAAGGCGTCCACCTTTGGCTTTCTTTGCCTTGGACAGCTTTCCACTGGTCTTCTTCCTCTTCGCGGGCGCCTTCCTCCACGTCTGCTCTCCCTTCTCGGCCTGACCAAGAAAAAGGGACTTGTAAAAATCCGCAAATTGATCGCCCATCTCTGAAAAAGGAAAAGACATCAGTGTAAGTCCAAAAGGAACACATGTAAGCAAAACCCGAAAGATAACTTACTCTCGGCAAAAGCCTCGTACGAAATCTTGCACCAAAGAAGCATCACCAGCCATGCTTTCTTCCCCGGGAGAACAGGCACGGGCATGTACGGGTCAGACTTGTGTGCGTGATCACTCCCAGTTCCCAAGGGACCTCTTTAGACATGAGGTCCGATTCTCCCAGTCTGCAACTGCCCGAATACGCCGATCGAACTTGGCGAACTCGGCAGCCAATCTCGGGGTCAGGAGATTCCGAGGGTCAACAACGTCGATCTTAAGTGTGCCAGAAGCCCACCTGGTCGGTACGTAGCTCCAGAATTTGGGGACTGACAGGAAGAAGAACTTCTTCTGCCACCCCCGCCAGCTATCCCTATTGTCGAAGGTGAAAGTGAATTTTTTGCTCCCGGACCTTCGGGGAAGCAGGAAGTAGAAGCCACCCTTCGGGACTAGGTGGAGCTTGTAGTATTGTAAGAAGAAAAGAAAGTGGGGCTGTATCTTAAAAACCCCCCACATGCAAAGAAAATAGTTGAAGTAAGAATAAGAATTAGGAGGGAGCTGGTTCACGGCAATTCTGTGAAACTTGCAGAACTCGCATACCATCCGAGGGGGAGGGTACCGAAGGCCGGCTTTCAATTGGGCCCGGTAAACAGTGATTTCATCCGAATGGGCACTATAGCCATACGAACCCGAAATAGGGAACCTCGGAACGACGTAAGAAGGGAGATAGTATTTTGTTATCCACTTCGTCATCTTCTCCGAAGTGGTACAGCATGGATGAGATTCAAGGGGGAGAAAGCTTTTGGAAGTAGGACAGACGGTCACCAATGGAGTAGGATTCGACATTTCGCAAGAAAGAAGAAAGGCAACCTCAAGAAAATTGAAGGAAGAGAATCGAAGGACTTCAAAAAAACAAAACTTCAGGAAAAACAACCTCGGGAGAAAGAAAGAACTATGGAAGGAAATACCCACCGAAAGTTTTGCCGAAGTCTGGATTCTTGGACGCCGTCGTAAAGGTTGCCAGAAATCGCTCCACTGCTTTACACCGCCATGAAAAATGGAGGAAGAGAAGGAAAAGCTCAGAAACAGATGAGAGCAAAAGAAGAATAAAAGAGAGCAAATGAGGGGAAAAAGGTTTTATATAGGCCGACAGGGGTAGCCGAATCATCACCATAACTACTTTGCGAAGGCGAACCGTCGCCATAATTGCCCCTTGAAGATGAAAGGACGCGGCTGGTGTAACCGACGTGATTGCCCCCAACCATCGCGTGCCACGTGTCATCCAACGTGAAAAACTAGGACATGTTTTCTGACACCGCAAAAACCTAGGCATGTCTATCCATAACTGACATGCCTGGTTACGAGACGTGACGGTTCACTAACCTGCTGTAGAAAAAGTAAAAATAAGGAGAGTACGCACCCCTAGATCACCAAAGGACTGGGTGATGACACCTTGACTAGGAAAGAACACCTTTGGACAACGAAATGCCTCCTTGAGCAGTGTCCCGCTCGAAGTCCGGCAAAATGTCCTCCGGGAGACTAGAGCCGAAGTCTCCACTTCGACTTTTCATGGGGGGCATGTTATAGCCGAAGTGCCTATCACCCTTCAAACCCGTAGGCTCAGGTAAGGCACCACCCTCGGAAAGGAAAGCACCGACTTCGGAAAGGAGGGTGTCCGGCCCCTCTTACATCTGACCTCAATAATTTTTCATCATCCCTGGAGATGGCAGTACCAACCTCGGGAAAACGGTCTATCATCACCATCAGTAAGACGACCGAACCACCTTCAGCAAGGAAGGATGTCCCCGAATGGGACCACCCTCGGTGAGGATATTCCTAGATTACTGAAGTGATCTCGGGAGATAGTTCTCCTACTCTGAAGAGCTCTCTTCTACCAAAGGGACCTCAGGAGTACAGCAGAAGCAATTAAGGAGCCTCTGACACATCCCCGACACGCCGCCCCCAGACACGCTCTGACACGCCACCCTCGTGCGGCCTAGGCTCCTGGCCAAGCGGCCTGTGGCCGACTAAATGTTCCCCTTCTCCCCGAAGGTACGGATCGCATCTGACCGGACACATGTCATAGTCTAGGCCAGCCATGTCAAACGGGCTTCTACTATTCACCTCCCTATAAATATTCGGTAAGCACCCCAGGTAAAGGGATGAGACTTCAAAGGGGAAATTTCTCCATTTTCTACTTATTCTCCAATTCCAAACACTGACTTGGGCATCGAAGGCTCCTCCCCGGAAAAATTCTCCGGGGACCTCCTAAACCCTGTTTTTTCTGAAGTCCTTGCAGTCCTCCTCCCACCAACGCTTCCTCACCCAGGCGTTCTCTCACCGACAGTCTTTGCTCCAGGCTCACCATGTCACACAACGATGATGCAACAGGGCATCACTTAGGAAGCATAGTAGTCCTAAACACCCTTTCGGTGACTTAAGAATAGGGTTAGCATAATGGGAATAATAGGGAGCTAATCTATATTAGGAAGTACTTCACGATCCAAGTTAATCATAATACTATTAAATCGAAGTCAAAGCAATACAAGGGAATTTCTAGGAGGATTCGATTCTAAGTATGAGGTTTTTTATTACTGATTGTCTTAATTATTTTTCTGTTGCCATTTGTTAGTTGGTACTTAGTTTTACTGCATTAGTTTAGTTTAGTTAATTAAAGGTAGTTAGTTAAACAAACTTTTTTAATTCTCAGTTAGATAATAAAAAGTGGTAGAGTATGGTAAACAACCTTCGTTATTTGGGGAAAACAATCTTGGTACTTACAACTTCTATACTTTGATGATAGTTGTACTTGCCTATGAGTTCACATATTTTTTTAGTATAGAGAGATTTGATACATCTAGATTATTTACTAGTGTAATGAAAAAGGTTTGTTGTGAACTATGAACACACCAACCCCTTACTGAACAACTAAAAAAGAATAACTTCAATTAGGGACCTAAGGTCCGAGAAGCCTTCATATCCATGAAGCAAGCTATAAGTACTACCTCAGTGCTCACCTTGCCCAATTTTGATGAAGTGCTCATGATAGAGACTGATGCACACAAAGAAGGAATAGGGGTGGTTCTATAATAGCAAGGGCACCCTCGGTCATATATTAGTAAAGCCTTATCATTGTGGCACCAAGCATGGTCAACGTATGAGAAGGAATTCATAGTAATGGTGTTGGCAATGGAGAAATGATGACCTTACTTATTGGGAAGGCACTTCATCACCAAAATGGACCACAAGAACTTGAAACATGTATTGGAGTAACATATCCTCACCCTTCTTCAAAAATAAGTTTATAGTTAAGCTATTACTTTATGATTTTGGAATGCTATTCAATAAGGGAAAATAAAACCTAGTAACTGATGCCTTGCCACAACTTTCATAGGTAAACTTGAATATGCTTGTCTGCCCGCATGTGAATACCCCTTTACTATAAGAAATTATGGAAAGTTGGGAACAAAAGGCAGACTTACAGGGTATCATCTAAGGCAAACCGGTATATGATAGTTCCTACTCCAAATACATGTATCGACAAGATCTATTAAGAAGAAAAGGCAAAATTTTTGTTAGGAAAAATTATACACTAAGGCAACAACTGATTTTGTTAAGGCATGATAGTGCTACTTGGAGGCACTCGCAGGTAGAAGTGACTTGGAGAAAGCTCAAATAGTGTTGTTATTGTAAGGGATGCAGAAAGACATTCACAACTACATTTGCAGCTATCACATATGCCAAACGAACAAGCCCGACCATGTTGTGAACCTTTGGTTGCTGCAACCTCTTCCCATTCCTAACATACCATAAGTAGACATCTTCATGGATTTTATCGATCAGCTCATTAAATCCTATGTTAAGGAGTCTATCCTAGTCGTTGCTAATAGGTTTAGCAAATATGGCCACTTTATAACACTGGGGCATCCCTACACAAGCATAGATGTTGCTAAAGTTTTAATGGAGCAAGTTTATAAGTTACACAGAATGCCATAGCTAGTCATCTCGAATAGAGGCTTAGCATTCGTCAGTCATTTTTTAAAAGAAGTTTTCAAAAGACAAAGGGTCAAGTTATAGTTATTAACTGCTTACCACCTCAAGAGATGTGTAAACCGAATTGGTCAATAGATGTTTGGAAGTCTATCTAAGGTGCATGGTTGGGGACAAACCAAGAGAACGAGTGTAATGGTTAAACTTAGCTGAATGGTGGTATAATACTTTCCTACAACTCTTAAATACTGTTCTTACGAGGCACTTTATGGTTGCCCTCATCCCGTTCACATTCCCTACATCTTAGAGGACTTTGTAGTAGATGCAATGGACTAGCAGTTAATGATGCAAAGGGGCATGATGAAAGGATTGAAGCACAATGTGAAATCTACTTAGAATCATATGAAGCAATAAACGAATAGGCAAAGGTTTGAAATAAATTTTGAAGTTAAGACTAGGTGTATCCCAAAATAAGAAACTATCATAAAAGTACTCTAAAGGGCCCACTCAAGCATAAGATTCCTGCAAAGTACTGTGGGCCATTTAAGATTAAAATAAGGATCAGGCTTGTTGCTTTCCAACTGGTTCTACCTCTAGAAGCCATGGTTCATAACATGTTTCATATTTCACTGTTGAAGAAAAAGGTGGGAGATGTTGTGGTTATGCCTAGTTGGCCCTTTGTAATGAAGGAAGTGACCTCATTTCCTATGGCAAATTTTGGTAGAAAAATATATAAAAAGGGGAGCTAAGCCATAACAAAGATATTGGTGCAGTGGTCAAATTGATTTGTAGTGGATGCTACATGAGAAGAGTATGTGGCCATCAAAGCTAATTTTTCTCAGCATATTGACCTTTGAGGACAAGTGTCTTAAAAGGGAAGGCATTGTTGCAGAATTGCAAAATAAGCAGGTTGTTGGGACAGTTAAGTTACTTACAAGATAAATAGAGCTTTAGGAATTTGGCACCGTTTTAGGCGTGGCTAGTAAAGGCACCAGCATGTTCATGGTGGGACCATAGTTACTTGAAAAGCGGTATAGTAGGATTCGCAGTACAGGTATGGGTACGCGGTACATTAACTTCTATGGTATGCAGCATAGCTACCAGATTCAGAGGCAATGCCTCCATACTCCATTTCCTGCAGGTCATGTTACCACTCTGAGTGCTTAAATACATTGACTATATTTAGTGTATCCAAGTCCCAAGGCAATGCGTGTTCTGTAGGCCATCAAAACATGTACACTGTATTTATCCAAGTGGCTCTCTTGGTGTTTATGCAAAGATGCGTATATTGGTCCAACCATCACACACATATTCACATACAATTTCAATTGGTAGCATAGACAATGATCAAAACCTTGTCTCATGTCAATATTCATGCAAAATTTCATGTACTTGCACAGTTACATGAATACTTGGTGCACTTAAACCGTGTCCAAACTTTGATACCGTGTCCAACTCAGATTCTACCTATGTCCTCTTATGCCCTAATGGTTTTAAACCCATTAATACACTTAAACCTTCATAGGGAAATAGGTTTGAGACATTAAATCCATCTAGGATTGCAATTATGGATTTTACACTAAACTGGTTAGAAATGGCCATATAAACAATACACAGCAATATTAGCCAACTTTGATAGTCTATAACTCATGTTACAGGGCACCAAATCTGGTGATTCAAAAGCTAAATTCTTCACTAGTTGAAGTGTTCTAACTGTGGTCAACATTTCATAGCCAAACTCATTATGTGCAACAAGTTATGTTAGTTGGGGTACAAGGTACCAAATTTTAGCCACTATTGACCATTATGCCCATACAAAATTTTATAGTATTCAAAATCTTTATTTCTAGGTGCAACCATTTTGTAGTGACCATACATGTCTTAGAAATATGGGGAAACCATTCCCTTAAATTTACAACCCTTATAACCATCATTCATAAAAATACCATCAAAATAGCCCATAAACACCAGATGGACAACATTGTACATACACTTCAACTACACTCCATTGCTCCATATATCACTCATACACTATGCATGCAACACTACTAGATTATTTCCATGCAGTTATGAACTACATACATTCCATAACTTAGTTGATACATACACTAAGCTTCTTGGAGAACTTCTAAAGCACTAAGCATTTCAGAAACTTGAAGGGACCAACTGCTATGTAAGGCCGAATGTACCATTACTAAATATAGCTATTGTGCTCCAAAAATCATAAGACATTCCAGTTCACAACTAGACATGTGGAAGTTTATTTACCTAAAATTTCATAGGAAAACTAAAACTGCAAGTGTTAGTTTGAATGCTCCCTTTCAGGTGTTCCAAAAAATGGATAGAAACTTAATAAGGGCATATCATTAGAGCTTGATTTTCCAGTAACAAACCTAAAATACAGAGACACTAAGACACAAAAACACAACACATATACACAGATATAGCCATCCAAATGCACAAACAAACACAGCAACAAACATATGTAATAACACATTAGGGTTTATCCATAAACATTCACATAATCAATATGTAATCACTATGGCAACCCTCCTTAAGCTAAATCTTCATCTTATGAGGTTATTAAGTCTTAGTTAGTACTAACTTGGGCTTTAGAAACCCTTTAATATGATGTTATCTTTGTGTATGAAAAATAGCAAGGTTGAAACCATGTTCATGCATTCCCCCTTAACCTATACTTAGTTCATAGAGATTTTTGCTCTCTTCCAAGCATAGTCTTAGCTCTTTAGATGTTTGATCATCATCATAGAAAACTAAATAGCTATGAAACCTAAAAATAAACCCTTACTCGAACTGTGAAAAACCTGAAACCCTAGATGAACCCGAAAACTAGGGTTTTTGTGCTCTTTGTTGAATTTTCTTGCTTTCTCTTGATTTCTTGAGGTATGGTGACTATGAAAGAGGGTGCAAGAGATCAAGGAAGAACCCCAGCTACTAGGGGCTGAATATGAAGGAAGAAATGAAAGAAATAAATATTTTTCTTTAGTTTTTCCTTATTTATTCAATCTTTGACCTAAGTCCAAGATAATTACATGGCAAACATTAAATTTTAACAACTTAAGTTCACATTTGGATAGGGTCATGGCCAGCCATTTGGGATGTGAAAATGACAAATTTTGACCTCTTTTAACCTTTTCAAAAAATCATTATAACTTTAGGCAAAAATGTGGACACTTAGGCACCTTAGCTGGTATTATACGATAAATGGCAAAGCTTGCCTCTTTGAGGACTTTGGTCCCCAACAATATCTTAAATTCCATCCATATCCTTTCTTCATAATTCCATCCATTTCCTTTCCATAGTCATCTTTGGAAATTTGTGCAATTAAGTACCCAACCTTTGTAACCTTACAATTCAGTCCACAGGTTACTTGAGAATTAGACAATGTATTAATGCTTTCTTAAGGACCAAACTATTGCCATGTAGGCCACTTGAAGGAGTGTATATTGAATATTTTACACTTCACAAATCGTATACTATGGTAAAAATTAGCATATAAGTTTAGGTCCTTATGATGTAATTTTTTCATTTTGTAAAGCTGGTAACATGTCATATCGAATCATGGTATAGAAATGTACCAATTCACCTAGATCAGCGAATCCAACCAATCACCGGTGGGTGACTCCAACTTATTGAGGTTGGGGCCAATTGACGTTGGAAAGATTTAGAAAATGAGATAGAGTAGAGTTGTTTCAGATATTCCAATCCAGATAAGCATAGCCATTGACTGCTTCAAATTGGCCAAATTTGAATTTTGGAAAAAAGGATTAACTTGGATGGAGATGGTCAAAAAGCGGCTGTCAGTGAATATTCACAGAAAATTGGATAGAGCCATGGTAGTGCTGCAAGCCTGTAACCTTGTGATGTTATAGAAGCTATCGAGAAACTAGAGTTATGTTGGATTGAAAGTGGACTTATGAGTCTGGTCAGGAGCAAAGAGAAGAAGACAAGATTCAATAAATTGAAGGGACCCTACGTGTTAAAGAGTCTTTAATAAAGACTTAAAGTACAATAGAAAAAGGCCAAAGAAATTAATTTATTAATTCAATTTATTACTATTGTTTAATAAAAATATAAAATAAAAGTAATAAAATCCTACTATTCCTAGTCCTAGACGACTAGACTCCTAGCACTACTTAAATTTAGTTTTGCTTAGGTTTAAAAACATGTTAAATACGCTGGCTGCTGCCTCCTGCTGTAGTTACAGAATGACCCATGAGAGTTGAAGATTGAGAATCACAAAACACAAAAATTCAAGTTCAAGTATTTAATCATGGTGTTTTGCAAATGTAAGTATGTTAAAAAAATTCGTTCCAAGACACAAAATTTAGCAACAGAAATAGGATCAAGTAGGGATGAAGACATACAAGAGGTGGAAACTATTGAAGAACATCAATCTCAATCATCTAAAGTAGAATCTCATTTGGTCATGCAATCATTGCAAAAAACAATTCAAGAGTTTGTATACTAGAATTCAATATCTTCTTTTTGGTGCTCCTCCGGACAAAAAAGCAGAAATTGCATGTTGTAACGTGTTAATAGTAAACCTAGAAGCATATAAGAAATTAAGAAGAATGGTGGTCATAGCTGAGAAATTAGGTGTTTCCTTATCGCTAAAAAAATTTGTTCTTGCAAAGATTAATCCACAAAGTAAAAAAATTGAGGAATCTTTCCACATGATGGACCAAGATGCTATTGATTTGAAAATCATGCGAGCATTGTGTGCTAACCGAATTTCATTTAATGTATTAAAAAATCATGAATCTAATGAAATGGTTTCTGTAATAAAGAAAGCTCCTAATGATTATAAAGCACCATCTTTCGAGAAAGCAAGAAAAACTTTGCTTGATGAGTGCAAAAGAAGTGTTAAGAAATATTTATATCTTATAATGGACACTTGGCATGCAAAAAATGTTTCAATTGTGTCAAATGGATGGTGCAACTGTAAGAATGAACTATTGATCAATGTTCTAGCAGTTAATAGTCATGGAGCAATGTTCTTATATGCTGATAACATTTCTGGGACTGAGAAAACTGGTATAAAAATTGCAGATTATTTATTGAAGGCCATTGAAGAAGTGGGGCCTTCTAATTTTCTCCAAGTTGTAATTGATCATGCTGTTAATTACAACTTTGCTAGTAAAGAGATTGAAAAGATATATAAGCATATTTTTGGGTCTCCTTGTGTTATTCATACTTTGAATCTTATCTTTAAGGATTTTGCTAGAGCATTTAATTGGTTGAGATATAGTATAAAAGGGCAATATAAATTGTTAAATATTTCTTGGATCATTCTCATGCTTTAACTATATTCAAAAGCCAGTTAAAGTTGGAGTTATTAAAAGTGACTAAAACAAGATTTATTTCCCACTACATATTGTTAAAAAGACTTGTTGATTGTCAAGAAGCCTTAACCATGACTATTGTTACTAATGCATGGAGAGATTAGGTGATAAAGCAGATGACCGAATAAAATTCATAGGTATTTTGGTTGCTGATACTATTGGTGACAACAATTTCTGGGATGAAGTTGAGAATATTATTCGTGGCACTAAACCAATTTATCTATTGATAAAATTTTCGGATCGTGAGGGAGCCAAAATGGGTAAAATTTATGAAAGAATGGACAACATGCTTGGTGAATTAAAAGATATAATGCAAAATAACAAGTTTGTCTTAACATTTACTTTTTGTGCTTATTTTATTTTAGTTAATTCTAATTTTTAAATATATTTATTTGAACTTCCACGAAGTTCAATGGTCATGCTTATCATTTTTCAAATACATTATAATGATTGCGATAATGGAATCATTAATTTCTTATCATTTTTTACAACATTCGATTATTTTTTAAATGCATTATGGGATGGAATCTTGGTTCTAGTTAAAGTCCTGGGAATAACGAGAATTCTATGGTGCTTGGCAGTTTATGTCCTTTATTAAGTGTAATTTGAAAATCCGATGGTTTATGGGAGTTGTTGGAAATTAGGCTACTTTTTTTCAAATATATTCAACATATTTTCAATCATGGTAGTCCTATTAGAATATAAGCACTTCAAATTATTTTTATAATTAATTTTTTTCTTAAAATTTATGAATTGAATATCATTTTGTCCTTATATTGATAGACATAAGGATTGCACTTCTGAAATGGAAAATCTTGTGCTAGAAAGATGAACCAAAATGAATTGGAAGATTCATTGTCTCGGCTTTACACTTACACCAAGATTTTATGATCATGAATATCTTACAACACTTGCTCTAGGAGGCATGGTGAAGAAGGCTCTAAATGAAGATAAAGAAGTGATGAAGGGGAATTTATGAAGCATTTGATAAAATTGCAGAGAACACCAAAGAGACAAAGTTGTTACAAGAACAATTCACTACTTTTCATATGCGCAAAGGGCTTTTTGCTATGGTGGCTGCTCAACCTAATGTTCTAACAATGGATCCAATTGATTAGGGGGCTTCATATGGATCAGAAACACCAGAGTTAGCTGAAGTCACCAAGAAGGTACTATATCAATCAATTATTAGTTCATTTGCTGAGAGAAATTAGAGTACCTACTCTTTCATTCACAATGTCAAGAGGAATCGTTTGAATTCTACTAGAGCTGATAAATTAGTATTTATTCACTCAAACATTCGTTTGCTATCCCACTTCACTAGAAGTTATAAGAATGGACCATATAAGAAGCAGGATGTTGATCCTAAGGAAACTTATGTCAATGACTCTAATGTTAGACCACAAGAGATGAGATGAAATTTATTGGATGATGACAACACAGCCAAGTCAAATAAATCGATGGGTGGTGAGAATTTGTAGGATAACTGTCACACCCCAAAACCCACCTTAGGAGTCTCGGGACGATGATACGCCGCATACTCAAGAAAATAATTTCCCTAAGCATGCAAAGCTACATATTCCAATTAATTCCAAACTTATAAAATTCTCTTCTAAGAATAAGTGGCAGAGCAACTACAATTCTTGAAACTGGGGCATAATCCAAAAGATATTAAAGCTCTAAAGAATGAAACAAAATCCAAAGAGTTTTCTAAACATAAATAAGTTTCTAATAGTAGTACTAACGAAATGCTTTTAATTGTCTTGAACTGCTGCTGGTCTTGTAGTCGCTCCCGCTAGCTAACTTGAACTACTCCTAATCTGTGTGAGGGGGTGAAAACGGGGTGAGCACGAATGCCCAGCAAGTGACAGATTTTGAAAACAGAAATACAATATACAAAATATATAGGGATCAAGCAGAAAATAATTCTTATTAAATAATAACATAAACTTTAGTAGAAGATATTTAAACAGTCAGAACATAATCAATGTAATAACAATTTTGAGAGCTGAGCAAATAATATTTGTAAATAAAATCATTAACCAGAATAGAGCAGTTCAGAGCAAAATAACAGAACAAAAATTCAAAGCAGAGTGGGTGGGTGATCACTGTGACTACACTTAAACCGCTGTAGTGCGTCCAGAATCGTCTAAGAATCGCCAACGATCGAGCGCCCTGAAGGACTAGTCCTAAAAACAGTGCACTACGGAAGAGAATGGAACAGAATACCCTATGTGGAGGGTCCAAAACTACACTTTTCCAGTAGTACGAGCACAGAACCAAACACCCACCAAAACGGAGTCAGAACAGAAATTCAAAGCATTACGATTGTTATAAAATTTCAGTACAAAATATCACAATCAAAACATACCTGATCCCAGCTTATTTAATCAAACATAATATATTGCATAAATAAGATAAAATTTGAATAAGCAAATAAAAAAGTAAATTAATAAAACACTTGGAAAACAATTTCAGAATAAAACTTGTAATTGAAAACTCTCATTCTGATTAAAATTTATTTAAATGAAAAATAGCTTTAAATTGAAATATTGAAAAATTACTAAATTGGAAAACTTAGCACTTTGAAGAAATAATAGATATATATATACATAATATCAAAAAATTTTAATTTTTTTGGAATAGTAATAGCCACTTACCTCAAAATGCAACTTTCAAACTCCTGAAATAATTCTTTAGCTGTCTAAAATAATTATGTAAAAGTTTATGTTAAAACATAATCAATTCAAGAAATAATCAAAAATCTCTTGCTGATAGTGACCTAAATGAATGTTTCTGGAACCTAAGAATTTATTGAAGTATTGTTAGAAGCCTTAGGGACTAATGTTGTAATTAACCCGATTATTTTCAAAGACAAAAGCTTTGCGGTGACCAAAATGTAACCATTTAAACTATAGGATGGCAACAAACTCTCCTCAAAACCTAAAGGACCTACACTGTTATTAGCCCAATTTTTTTCCAAAAACACGATTTGTCGTCTTCCCCAATTCGCACTTATGCTACTCTCCAATTTCCACCATGCCCAGCCAAAATCTCTCCAAATTTATTTATAATCCATCCTAAATAATCCTAATAATTAATTGACCCTTCGAATCATCGAAATAAATTATCAATCAACCATAACCTTAACTCAAATCTCTCTTCAATTTTAAAGAAAAGCTAGCCTATGTATTGAAAAATAACTAACAATCACTTACCAAAGATTTTTCCTTTGCTGAAAAAATTCACAAGTTGCTTTCACTTGATCCTCGATTGATGATCTCTTCTTCCACTCCTTCAATACAAAGAAATAGGTAGACGAGAAAGTGAGAAAACTACCCAACCCTAACTTTTTCTTATTCCCCCCTTTTAAAAACTTCTTTCACGGCTCTGTTTCCAACTTTCTACTATTTGTGCCGTACAAGTCTTTTTTTGTTTTTTTTCTTCTCTTGGGCCTTAACCTACATACCCAAAATCATAAAATGGACTAAATTTGGTTGGGTCATTACAATAACTCAATGTGGAGACCACATTATAGTGCTCCAAGATTTACCTCAAGTGTTGGAACAAGCTCTAACAAGTCTCATGGCCATCATTTTTCGTTACAGTAGACAATTATTTCTCATTTTACTACTAGCATGACATCTCAAATGAGTGGGAATGATTAAAATGTAAGGATATACATTTTTTGTATTTCAAGGTTGTTGATGCATTTTTCTTAAGTTTGATGTTTTAGATTGTTTGAATATTTAAATACTCTTATTGTACTAGTAATACAAGTTTTCTACACTTTACCTATAAAACTTCCTCCTCCTTGCCACCCCGTTATTTTCTACACTTTTTTTTTCTTGCTAGAGTGAAAAATCACCATCTCCACTTCTCTTCTAATCGGATTCTTAACCAATCACTTTGAGAGTGTGTGAATGCGCCCCCAAATTGAGAACCAAATTTGGAAATTTTTGCATCTTCATTCAAATCACGAATAGAATCTTCAAGCATTTGCATGGGCAAAATAATGTCATTTTATTTATTTTTTGCCTATCATAAATAGTACATTAAAAAAAAAAACACATCTTGGCACATACCTCAAAAGCCTCATTGGCTTCAAATATTTCTTCAACCGATAAAGTGCAAAAGTCTCTCTTCAGTAATGCTAATGTGTCAACCAAAGTACTAAGCATTTTTTTGCAAATTTCTTTTGCTTTGAATCTTCCTGGCAGAAAAGAAATCACCTTTTACATCAAAGATGGCCTATAGGTAATGATGATGTAACTTTGTCACTTGAATGCCAAAAAATTCAATAAGATCAGCTTCTACAATAGTAATTGTGTCTCCCGCCGAAGCTGGGGGGAAGAGTAATGCGTTTGGTAGATCAATATTATGGTCAAGTCGTAAGTCCATGCCAATACTAGTATTTGACTCAGGTGGCAAGCTTGTGGATTATGTTAATTTGCCTCCTTTCAATGTAGAAGAATTCAAGCTAAGTTTTGCAAGTGATTTGCCAACAGTGATTCGCCTTCTACTCACTCCATGTTTCAGTCTCAACCTTGAAGGGCCAATCTCCAGGGTAGATAATAATACCATAAATAGTGTTTGTGCCTGTGTCTGTTTTTAAAAAAAAAATTAATGGTGATAATACCATAAATGTTGGTTTGTTTGAATGAGATATCAATAAGTAATGGTGTAAAAATTTTTTGGCCTACCTGAGTTACGGTAACAATTGGGGACATATCCTCACAATCATCTAGTGGTACATTGGTATTATTTTCTTTAGTCTCCAAATTAGTATCAAGGCCAATCTCAAGTTCAGGGTTAGAAACTTCAGTGTTATTTTCATCTGGCCCTTCTAACTCTATAAGCTTATTAGAGGTTTTAGCCTCATTTTCAGCACCTTCTGCTTTAGTGTCATCATTTGATCCTTCGGCCTGAAATATATACATGTATAAGAAAAAAAACCTATGAAAGTGTTAGGGGGTTACATCAATTACCTCTATATAAATCATCATCTTCTTGGTTTTCTTAATGACTGGCCTCTCACTTAAGTTTGCTAGCATCTTTTTTTTTTTCCCTGAAGTGGGAGCATTTCCTTTGTTATGGAATAATCTTAGAGAGACATCATGATCATCCACAATAGGGAAGGACTTAGTTATGCCCTTAGTCTGTTTTTTGAATTCCAAAAAAGCTTTCATGGTAGATAAAAAGTGAGATAACCACTTTGGACTCTAGTAGCTATGTCTTTTTATGCCTGGAAAGTATACATTCTTCTCATGTGGCTAATTCTTCAAGGCATTCATAGTAAGAAACTAAGCCTCGCTTTGCTGGATTGTCATATCTTTGAAGAGCCTGCTAGCATCATGGGGAATTTCTTGGTCATACCCGAATTGCTTGGCCAATCGGTGTGGATTATAAGCAACTAGCTTCTTATTGTTTGGACAATATGGCGATGGGTGGAAGTTCATCAAGCCGACCAACATGGTCAGGCCTGACCATGTGAACAACAATAGAGCATTGTTTCCCCATTTTTTTCCCGCTCTTCAATTGTTCTTGTATTTGCTGTGTAGCCTTGTCTTGGATAGAAAATTATCGAGGAAGCCATCCCATTTATGTCAGTCAAGTAAGGCCGAAAGTCAAAGGCTAACTCTTCATCAATGAAGAACAAAAAATTGCTCGAAGGACAATTGTTCCAAGCCAATGCCTGAAAAGGATTCTCTTTTATCCCAGTGACAACTTAAAGGCTACAAAGCCTGAATCTCTCATTGAGGAAAAGTTGTAAGAACACAAAATCTATTAATGTCACCTGGTCAAACCTGTTGAGGATGCGTTAAAGCATTGAAAAAAAAATTGAAGAAAGTGCTAATACCTGCTAATGGAATAGGATGCGGCATGTGAGTCCTAATCAAGTCTCATGTATAAAGTACCCAAGTACGATGGGCCAAGTGCCAGCTTTTTCCCCTATGCTAATTTGATGGTGAGAAGAAAACCTCTAGCAGAAACTCCATCTTCAATTGTGCCAGACAGAAAAATTTTGGACACCCAAAATGTAAGAAAGGCTTCTAATTTGTAATCACAATTTGCCCCATCCCTAGGAATTATAGAGTCATTAGTGTTTGGTTGCCAGAAGTAAAAATTCAGTCATATGTCATAAGGGCAGAATTTGGTCCCGATTTTTGTTGCCTTCTTGACCTCACTAATATCCTCCGTTAAGCACTTGTAAAGGCATGCCTCATCATCGGCCAACTCATCTGACATGACTTCTGTGCCAAAAGTACTCTAGGCTAAAAGAACTTTAACATCTTCTAAAGTTGTTCTGAATTCCTCCCAGGCTGTGACAAAGGTATGAGTATCAATACTCCATCTCGCGAAGAGATTCCTCCATATTGAGACCTTCTTGGAAATGCAGTAATTCAAATCCTGCGATATTCTAACTGCACGAATGATATAGGCGCCTTTCAAAATGTCATAGCACTTCTTATTGTGAAGAATTTTTCAACCCATTCTGACCAGTCGGTGACATATTTATCTAGCACACCAAGCCTAGTGTTCGAGAAAGGTACTTTTTTCCTTTCATTCTTTAATCGTAACACTAACTCTGGTGGAATGAATTTAGGTAGGTCTAAACTATCCTGCACCACAAATTTCCAGCAGCTTGAAGATAAAATTTCTCTACCCTTTGTCCAGTTAAGCCAGAAGCTATCCTCAAGAAACATTGGATCAATCCAATTTATCTCATCTACTGGTAGTGGGAAACGTCCATTATGATGAGTCAGTGGTTTGGGCAAATTTTTTTATGCTTCTTTGTTCATCTCCCTTTTCTTTTTGCTTGACTAGATACATGACTTTTCTTTTTTGTATTGAACCATGGGGATATCTACAATCAAGTAAGTACAAAATATAAATTATTGATATTTTATAAATTCATGCAAAATTATGTCAAACACTAAACACTATTGCATGTCTAATTGTTATTCCACTTACAAGAAACTAACATATCTATCCACTATAACTTTTGCAATAATAAAAAAAAAAAAAAAAAAGAAGTTACCGTACAAGTTCAATTAACACTTACCCCACAATTGCTTGTGACTCCCAAATTTGCTCTAGCGTATGTGGATGAGAAGGCTGTAAGCTCCGTTCACTGTAAAAGAGGTGAAGAAAAGAAAAGCCGAAAAGCTTGAAATAAAAAAAAAATAAAAAAAAAAAAAGCGAAACGAAAGAAACAGACAGAAAAGAAGACGAAAGAAAATCGGAGCAGGAGAATTGGTTTGATGACCTTTTAACCTTGCGCAAGTGTGCGCACAAATAAGAAAAGCATCTTTCCATCTTTTTGTTTTTTTAATTCATTTGGCTATGGAAACATAGCCATTAAAGCAAGATTCCACCACTAAATAAAAAAAGATATTAAATAAAGAGAGAGATATTTATTTAATTAATATTAGTATTTATTTTTTCTTTATATTATGATTTGCTATTCATATATATAGATATTATACTAACAAAATTAAATTGCAAGATCTTAAATTTTGCGTTCTTAATTTATAATGATGCAGGTTTCAACCACTACCCATCAAATTATTAAAGTTATTCCATGTTCATGCAATAATCAAACGATAACATTTATCTTATATTTTTAATGCATATGAATCATTTTATGCTCCATATGCAGAGGGGCAAAATGTAATTGTGAAATTTGGTTATTTAATATTTATCTATTTATTTATTATTTATAAAAAAAATCTTGCTGACCATTTGATTGTTTCAGGTTAGACGATATTAGATTTAAAATTTTAGACAGGAATTTTAGTCCGACATCAAAAGGGAATGATTTTAGGGAATTCTGGCTTAGTGAGCTTAGAGTAAAGGCCGTTGGATTTTTCAACCAATCTAGTAAACCCAAAAGCCTAAAAAATAGTCTTTACCCAAAGACAACCATTACACTTTTCTTTACCGTTGATTTAAAGACAAGTGGCATAATCCTATGCGCCTGACTTTCTTATAAATAGCCTTTACTTTCCTTGTGGAAAAAAGGCCATAGTTTTACAAAAAGTTCTCATACTACTTCATTTTTCCCTACACTCTTATTTGCGCCGCTAGGCCTTTTATTTGATATAAGCTAATATTTCATTTTGCCTAACATTTTATTTTGCCCGGGTTATTATTTATTATTTTGCCTTAGATCTTTTCTTCTGCCAGTCCCCTGAGTTTGTTGGGTTGCTTGCTCCTCCTCCATGTCGGTCCCTAATAATCTTCTTTCCCCACTCGTGTGTAACACTTTGCCTTCTTCCACAAATAACTATTACTTACAGGTTTCAATACCCTCTTCTGAATGCGTCACCTACAAGGATAAAAAATAGTTTTTTAGTTTATTTCACTACTCATGAGATGTAGCTAATCACTAAAGCTCTCGTCAAATAGAGCCAAACCAAATTGAGTCAAACAACAATGTTTTGGATCCAAAATCACCTCTGCGTGATACTAGAGCCCGTAAAATCTCTTATTTTGGTCCTTCACAGTGGCCACCAAGCCCTTTTGTGTTCGGTGATTGTTGAGAGTGGAACGTGCCGGAAACGCATATAGACAAGATTGAGAAAGAGCGGATCCGGCAGGTGATTAGGTGAGTGTATTGAGAACTGAAGTCCAGGACAAGGATTTTCTCTGACTTCACAGCATTAGTATCCATGGCAACTGAGCTCAACTACTCCGAATTTCTGAGGGTTGATTTTTGCTTACTTTGCTATGCTTTTATAGAGTACGACTTGAATAGGCCTAATAATTTTGTTCCAGAAATACCCTTGCACTTTCTCGGCACACCTACCTTCCTCATCTCTGCTAATTGAAGTTTTAACAGCTGCTCAACATTGACAGGAAACACCAATAACGAGCAGCACTAGGTGGCTACCAGTGTAGCAGTCCACCAGTGCTGGTTGTTTTGACGACGGGTCGCACAATGAGCGAGACAAGGTTTGGTTTGATGATCAGCAGATCAGATGGATCGATCAGTGGGACGGATGCCAAAAGGCAAAAAATCTAATTAAGAAATCTAATTTCCAGAACTTGTTTGAGCCATTTAAGGGATATAGCTTCGCAATTTTAAGATTCCCAAGCCTTCTTGAGGTCGGAGCTTTCTACAATACCCACAAAAACATGGAGTTAGTGAGAGAAAAGAAAAATGAGAAAATGGAACCTACATCATTGGATAAAAAGATTGGGAGATAGTTTTAACAAATGAGTAGTACATAAATTTATGTAACTTATATCTTAACAAAATATTTTTAAAATGAGCACTGCAAAAATTTATGAATGCTCCACAAATAAATTACACTAATTCATAATATTATATTTTTTTCCTGGATCAATGTAATTTGAAATCCAATATTATATAACTGTAATAATTAATTGAATGACAAATTTTGTAATATTATTAAATTTTTATTGGTTGTTTGAAATTAAATTTATTTTAATTGATCTTTTAAAACATTTTTTTAAAAGGAATAGTGCAAAAATATATGAATGTTAGAAAAATATAAAATTCTTGTCTACTCAACTTAAAAGCAAATGAAAAATAATTGTTTCCACAAAAGTAAGTTCAATTTATTGATTTTTCTTCCACAAAAGTAAGTCAACTCACTTATACCACTAGCACTTATCTTTTGTTGGTTATTTACAAGTTTTTTTTATTTAATCTCATGTCTACTACGAAGTCAGACAAGGAATGATGAGAAAACTTTATAGTGTTCTGGTGTTTGGTCATATTTGTTTTTTTGGATTATTCAGTTTATATATGAATATTTTCGACATAATGAGATATTTGAGAAAACGGAAAAATTGACCAGCTTATAAATCACCAATTGGTCATCAATATGTTTTTTGGTGACTGATACTTACCATCAACAAACGATTGTCAAATCATTGGTCTCTAGATTTGAGTGACCGGAGGACCGGCTGCATTGAGGAACTTTAAATATTAGCTATCTATAATATAGTTAAAATATATATAATAACAATAAGAAGAATTTTAAATAATATAATTTTAAATTAATTAATTTAAATATCATTAATTTAAAATATGTAAATCCAAAAATATCCAAATCATCCTACAATAACAAATTGTCCCTAAATACCAACTCTTGTCCAATCCCACACTATCCTCTATATCTAATGTGTTCTCCTCTTCATTCCCTACATTATCACTAGCAAGGGGGCAGCCCTAAAGCCTGATCTCCTGCCGAGCCAAGCTATGTCAACTCTTGGTAGAAGGGTGCCAACTGACTATAGCCTACTAAAGGTAGCAATCAAGGCAGCCTGGAGATCATGACCAGCATAATCTGATAAGTGTATTCTTTTTTCCGTGGCTTGCATTTACAACTCTTGAAGCTCCATGGATTTCTGTGTAATCTCCATGATCTTATTATACTCCATTAAATGCATCACCAGTCTATTTCCTCCTCATTGCCTTCATTCACATCTGTTCCGGTATACAAAATATCAAGGTTGTCAAGATCAGGATCCTACTCAGGATCATTTTGCACCATTCAAAATCGAGGTTATAAGATCTGATCGTAGATCATAAAATCCTACTAAAAGCTCATAATTTCTCATCTAAATAATAAAATTCATATAAAAGACCAATTATATTAAAAGCTGAAGTAAAGTTTAAGTGTCATAACAATGATTCAACATAAGTATTAATATAATACAAGTAAAGTTCAAGCTTTAATAAAGTATACATCAACATAACCAACAAAATAATCAACACAAGTTGGAAAGAAATTTATAAACAAACATATCATTGACAAATAAAATAGAGTATAGTATCCATAATTTTTCCTTAACCTATTGGATGTTTTTTTTTGTCATAAACCTATTAAAATTGTTTTGCTTTGGTTCTCAAAAAATGAAATTCATTACCTTAAAATAACTGTTTGACATAAGTTTTAGAAATTCTAATTTAAATATTCAATAATTGAATTTCAATAAATTTACAATATATAATATTTTTTTACAATCAATAGATAATTTAAATTGGTAGTTTTTTCTTCCTTGATGAAATAAGTTCAACTTATAGAGAGGAAAAATTGAAAAATTGAATATCCATTAACTGTAAAAAATATTATCATACACATTAAATTGACTGTAAGATAGTTATCAAATAATTTAAACTATGCTCTAAAAAATTGGTGTCAGACAGTTACCTTGAGTTAACAAATTTCATTTAATTAGGGACCAGAATGAAATGTTTTTAATATATTTAGAACCAAAATAAAATGTTTTAATAGGTTTAGGATCAAAATAAAACATTTAGTAGGTTAGGTATGTAAACAAAATGATAATTAAATGTTATGAATTATCTATACAATTTATTCTTAACAAAAATCAATACCTAGGTAAGATGTGTAGGATCATTCGATCCTAGGATCCTATGATCCTAGTCACGATCCTACCACGATTCTACCATGCCTTCAATCCTACAATGTTTTAACAATATTTTCTATATTAAGATCGTAGTATTGCACCATCCTATGATCAGGATCGTGATTTTAATAACCTTGCAAAATATTATCTAATATCAGCTTTATTGAATCAATCACCACTTACTCAGACTCACTTTCATTATTGTATAAGTCGTTATGATTTCCTAAATTTGTTCTTAATGATGACTGGTTGATGTATCTCACCTACAAAAGTTTTGGCCTTCTGCATTATATTTCTCACCAACAAATCCAAATTGACACAAATGCTCTCCAACAACTTTTTCTTCTTGATATTATCTATTACAAGACTGCCGACATAGATATTTAGGAAGTGTTTTCTATAGTTCTAAATGTTCGTCGTTGGAGATACATTTCAGTTTCATGTAATTATTCTTTAAATATATTAGTTAATTGTTTAAACTATTTAATATAAGAATAGGCTATAATGTATGTAATAATATTGTATTACGTTCTATCCTTATAGTGCATGTTTATGATTGTTGTTATCGTGAGAAATAATAAGGATATACAATGATTTCAATGACCTGAAGTCTTAATATGCTTAATATTTTTTTGTTCATTAATTGTCTAAGTTTGTCAGTTAAAAAATGTGGAAGTCATTTCGTACTGCAATTGTTGTGATTTGTCTTGGTGGTGCATAAGTTTCAACAGGTGGATCCTTATTCCTCAAATTCTTGTTTTGATATTTATTTACCGAAACTGTATATTTTGAAGAAGTAAGGGGAAATGCTGTTGAAATTTATACATAACAATTGGACAAATCATAACATGAAAGTATGAGTTGACTTGTATATTTCTCAATAGGCGAAGACCATTCCCTTTAAAGATTCTAGGCTGGCATGCTTTTTTGAACATTATTAAAAATTGAAAAATTTATTTAGTAATTGAGATATTGTTTTGGTAGGTCAGGAGTGTGGCTGATGAATGTAACTGGATTTACAAGCAACTACTAGAAGATTGATGCATGATTTCAGGATTCATAAATAGTGTAAAGAAACTTCTATTTGTTGTATGTAACAGTAAACATATATGATTATAAGGTATTGTTGGGTGCTAAAAAATTTAGCACAAATTTTGAGGAGAAAGGTAAAAAGTGGTACAAAGAAATGCAGAGAAAAAGATAACAGCTCTTTGCTTATATTTTAATTCATGGAGACAATACTCATACAATACAACATACAACAACGTATATGGGTATTTATAGAATTGTTTGCCACCTCAAGCTACAAGAATTCTAAGTGGAATTGTTATCCTCAGGGGTGATCAGTAGTTGGTTTAAACCAAAAAAATTGAAAAACTGAAATAATTTGAAAATTAAGTTCGGTTAATTTGGTAATTCAGTTCGGTTTGGGTTAAAACCGAATAACAAAAGTTTCAGTTTCGGTTTTGGTTTTGGAATTCGGTTAATCCGATAATCGAATTAACCAAAATCTTTATACCAGATTTTTTTTTCATGAACAATAAAAGCTACCAAGTAACCCAAATTAGCTAGGATTCTTATTTTCTTTCTTTCCATGGACAATGAATTTTCTATATTGAATGAAATTTGAAAAGAAAAACAATATCTCTCTCTCAATTCATCTCTAATAGAATTTCACTCCCATTTTTTGGTTAATTCAGTTTGAACTGAACCGAACCGAAATATTTCGGTTCGGTTTGAATTCGGTTTTATAGACTAATTCAGTTAATTCAGTTTCTTATCATTCAAAACCGAATAAACTGACTAATTCGGTTCAGTTTAAGCCGAATAATCACCCCTAGTTATCCCAGCCGCAATTTTGACCCCAAAAAAGTTAAGTATACAACTGTAGGTTTTTTTTTACTCTTAATAAACTAACCAATCACTAATTTTTTACATATTTACTTAATTACTAATTTTTTTTACTCTTAATAAACTAACCAATCACTAATTTTTTACATATTTACTTAATTACTAAGCAAAGAAAAAAGGCTGCTCCACTTGGTAAAAATTACCCCCGCCATTATCAAAGTACAGCTGAGTATAACCAAATTTGTTGAATCCTTTTGCAAATAACTTCAATCTTGCCACCTCCATGCATGCTTTCTTCATTAAAAAATTACAAATTATCTTTTCAACACCTCCTCTTAATTTGTAAATTTTTGCTTTTTCTTGAAACTTTAATAACTTTTCTATAGTGACAGTCTTCATAAAAATATTTGCTAATTGATCTTTTGAATTAGTATACTTCAACTAGATCTCTCCTTTCTGTACCAAGTCTCTAATGAAATGATACCGTAATTCAATATGCTTTGTCCGTGCATAAACCACTAGATCTTTTGTCAAAGTTATTACTGACATATTGTCACAATAAATAATTGTCAGACCATCTTGTTTTTGTTCCAAGTCAGCCAGAATTCTTCTTCACCAGACTGCTTCACATGCAGCATCTGTTCCAACTATATATTCTGCTTAATGGATGATAGTGATAAATGATTTTGTTTCTTGGATGCCCATGATATAATTTTTGTTCTAAGATTGAATATATATCCTAACGTGCTTTTTTGTTCATCTGATGAACCTGCCCAATCACTATCTGTATATCCGACTAATCTGTTGTCGGCTTCTTTGACATATTAGATCCTGAGCTTCTTAGTACCTTGTAAATACCTAAGAATTCTTTGTGCTGTTGCAAAGTGTAACTTACTTGGTTGATTCAAAAATCTTAAAATGAGACTAACCGGATAAACTATGGTTGGCCTTGTATTTGTCAAGTAGATAAGTGAACCAGCTAAACTTCGGTACATATGTGCATCTACCTTTGGTACTCCGTCATCTTCTTTCCGTTTCTTATTCACCGAAAGTGGTGTAGCTATAAGATTACAGTTTCTCATTTGAAATTTTTGAAGTATATCTTGCGCATACTTTTCTTGTGAAATAAATATTTCACCTTTTGATTGTTGTACCTGAATTCCTAAAAAATACTTCATGAGGCCCAAATTTGTCATCTCATATTATTCCATCATAGCCTTTTTGAACTATTCAATCATCTTTGGATTTGTTCCTGTATATATGAGATCATCAACATATAAGTAAACTATAAGTAGATCGCTCGTACCTTCCTTTTTCACATAAAGTGATGTTTCACTTTGGCTTCTTTGGACTCCATTTTGCCGGAACTAATTATCAATTTTCATATTTTATGTTCGAGGGGCTTGTTTTAGTCTATATAATGTCTTCTGCAATTTGTAGACATTTTGCTTATTCCCTTTAATTTGTGACCTTGTAGCTGCTCCACATATACTCCCTCAACTAAATCTCCATTAAGAAATGCTGATTTCACATCAAGTTGATAAACTAACAACTCTATTTGAGTTGCTAATGCTAAAACTGTTCAGATTGTCTCCATGGGCACTACCGGTGTAAATGTTTCATTGTAGTCAATTCTTGGCTGTTGTGAAAAACTTTTTGCAGCTAATCGAACTTTATTCTTTTGAATTGATCCATTTTCATTATACTTGGTCTTGTAGACCAATTTTAGACCAATAACATCTTTGCCTTCTAGTAGATCACCTAGCTCTCATGTCTTATTTTTCTCAATCGTTTTAATTTCTTGATCCATTGCTTTAGTCCAAACTTCATCTTTTGCTGCTTCTTCAAAACTTTGGGGTTCGCATACAAATAAAGATAATTTTTGAGTACTTTCATAGATATTCATTAAACTTTGAACCCTTCTTGGAGGAGTATCATAATCTAGTGCAACATCATCTGATTGTTATGAAGTAGATGAACCGGCTTCAGTATTTGTCTTGTCAAATCCAATACCATGATCTTCTTGATATCCTTCAGGCTCCATTGTTTGAATTATTTTTTGTCCTTTGTAACTGTCTTCTTGCCATTTCCAAGTCTCTACTTCATCAAAGATAACATCTCGAGCAATAATAAATTTGCTTGTATTTAGATTATATAAGGATAACCTTTTGATTCATCGATATATCCAGTGAAGCTATATTTTTCTCCTTTATGATCAAACTTTTCTCTTTGTTGGGCATCAATATGAGCATAAGCTATGCAACAAAAAATTCTAAATTATTGTACCCGGGGTTTTCTGTGATGTCAGGCCTCATATGATGTTTTGTTGAGCACAGCTTTTGTCAGAGATCTATTCAGGATATAAACTACAATGTTTACTGCTTCTGCCCAACAACTATTTAGAATTCCCTTATCTTTTAACATGTTCCGAGCCATTTCAACAATTGTTCTTTTCTTTCTTTTTGCAACTTCATTCTGCTGCAGGGTGCATGAAATCGTTAACTGCCTCTTTATTCCATTTTGTTAGCACAATTTGACAAATTCTGTAAAAGTATATTCTCCATCTTAATCCGTCTAAGAGTTTTGATGGATCTTCCACTTTCATTTTCTACAAAAGCTTTGAATTTCTTTAATGCTCCAAATGCTTCTGATTTTCTTTTCAAGAAATAAATCCACATCATTATTGTAAAATCATCTACAAACAAAATAAAGTATTTGTTGCCATTTAATGATAGAGTTTTGGTTAGACCAACAATGTCTGAATGAACTAACTCTAGAGGCATCTTTATTCTCCAAGATGTTTTTGGAAATGGGAATTTGTGCAACTTCCCATATATATATATCCTTCACAAACTTTATCAATTTTGTATATATTTGGCAAACCAATGACCATATTTTTGTATATATCCTTTAATAATTTCAAAACTTTATAATTCAGATGTTCATATCTTAAATGTCATAGAAATGACTTATCTTCTATATCACTTTTCAAAGCATGATCATCATGTAGTGACATAGCTAAAGGAAAAACATTATGTCTAGTTATCTTAACTTTTGCAACTGTGAAGCTTTTCTTTTTATCTTTAATAATATATGCATCACTTTCAAAATTCAGCGCATAATCTTTTCACAAAAGTTGCATAACACTTAATAAATTTTGAGTCAAATCAGGAACATAAAAGACATTTGTAATAAATTTAAAGTTACCTTCGTTGCTATTAGCTGCAAATAACTCATTTTCCTTTAACATCATGGAGTTTGTCATCACTAAGCTTTACTTTTGAAAAATAATTTTCATCTAATTTTGTAAAGCTCTACTTATCTCCTGTCATGTGATTGCTACATCCACTATCTACATACCATACAATACGTGATTTTTTCTCAGCACTTAAGTAGGAATAAAATACTTCATTGTCTTCACACTTTTCTAAAAAATTCATGTTGTTACTTACATCTTTATATCAGCAATCTTTATCTTAGTGGTTTGGATTTCTACAATGTCAGCACTTAAATCTGCAATCTTTTGATTGATGACTGGACATTTTATAAATTTTGTAACTTGAGCTTCGATAATTTTTTTGTCTAAAATCATTTTGATTTCCTTTGCTACGGCCTCAACTTCGAGCTCAATTTTATCTTCCTCTGTTTTGGAACGAACCTCTGCCTTAGTTATTTTGTCCTATATTGTCTCCTATATTCATCTTCGATTGGAAAGTCTGTTCTACTATTTGGCTTGAGAATCTACTCATTCTCCTCTCGTGTGCTTCTAGATAGCCAATCAAATCATCAACTGTCAATTTTGATAGATCTTTTGATTCTTCAATTACTGCAACAATATGCTCAAATTTTGCTGGCAAGCTTTGCAAAATTTTCTCATTAATCTTTCTGTCTTCAATACTATCACCCAAGCTCCTGATTTGATTTACAATTTTCATTGCCTTTAAAGAAAATTCTTGAACGCTCTCTGCATTCTTCATTATCAAAATGCCAAAGTCCTTCTATAAATTTTACAATTTTATGGAGATGACTTTTTCTTGGCCACCAAATTGCTTTACTTAATCCTTGTTGGATATTGAGTAAAGCTTTTGCATCTCTTTACTCATTTTTCTTGTATTGCCTTTTCTGTGATTCGGTCTAACTAGCATATGCATCTGAACTAGATGCTTCTTCAAAGCCAGATTCTACCAACTCCCATAAATCTTAGGAGATGAATAATATTTCATATGGATGCTCTAAAATTCATAGTTCTTGCCATTGAATATAGGAACAAAAGCCTGTAAATAATTGAACATGGATTTGCCATTTGTGGCCATCGCTTTAACCTATGCTCTGATACCAAATTTGTTGGGTGTTAAAAAATTTTAAAAAAAAAATTGGGGAGAAAGGCAGAAAGAGGGATGAAGAAATGCAGAGACGAGGATAAGAGTTTTTTGCTTATATTTTACATCATGGAGACAATAGTCATACAATACAACATATAACAACATACATGGGTATTTATAGAATTCTTTGCCGCCTTAAGCAACAAGAATTCTAAGTAGAATTGTTGTCTTAGCTGCAATTTTGACTCCAAAAAAGCTAAGTATATAGCTGTAGGTTTTTTTTTTACTCTTAATAAACTAATCAATCACTAATTTTTTACATATTTACTTAATTACTAAGCAAAGAAAAAAGGCTGCTCCACTTGGCAAAAATTAGCATCACCTTTATCAAAGTACAACTGAATAGACCAAATTTGTCCACTCCTATTGCAAATAGCTTCAATCTTGCCACCTTTATGCATGCTTTCTTCATTGAAAAAAATTACAAATTATCTGTTGAGAAAATAAAAAAAAACATATTTAGAAACTATAAGTATTGATTTAACATTCATATATAAAGATATTTCATTTATATACTAAACTATTAAAAATAAAAAATCATAGATTAATTGCTGAAAAGTAAATGGTGCAAACAATTTGGGACAGAGAGAGTACTTTCTTTTATTTTATTTGAGTTTCTATTAAGTCAATGGATATGCCACTAATTGATTAAAATAAATTAAACACAAATTTTTCCATTATATTTTTTCATTTTTGGTAATTGAGTTTTGTAGCATGAGCTATTTAATTCAAAAGTTCTATACTTTAATAGAGTAAATTGGTTTACACTTGTTCAAATTGAAAGTGTGTTTTTCTAAATAAATTTGTCATTGATATTGAAAATTGGAAGTTAAGTGATAAAGGATGAAATTTTTTAGTGAATTATTTTTTTAATGACAACAAAATTAATAATGATTTAACTATATTCTTTCTATTTGCTCTGTTGGTCACAAATTTTTTTGTTTATTTTTTTTTTACAATCTTCTAAAGTAAGACATTAGTCACCATCAATTGTTAAACTTTTAATACCTAAAACTTTTCCATTTTATTTGTTAGTTCCTAAAATTTTCAAGAATTTTTTTCTTTTAATCTTTATGAAGTTAATGGTTATACCGCTAATTGATTAAAATAAATTAAAAAGAAATTTAGTGTTTCTGTTATATCTTTTCATTATTGATAATTGAGTTTTGTAGCATGGGTTAATTAATTCAAAAGCTCTATGCTTTGATAAATTAATTTTGTCCATATTCTAACCTGTTACTAAATTTATTCTTATCTTATTCTTTCATTTTCTCAAGCAATCTATTTTTTCATGCATCAAAATTATATATTAAGCTATACCCACTCTTAACTTTCTTGTCAATAACAAGTTTTGAAGTTTCTTAGTAGTAGATAATCAAGCTCATTCATTGCAAGCATACATCATTAGTCACTTTCATGCATTCATGGTATGAAATGATCACTTCATTTAAGGTGCAAAATTTTCATCCCAAGTCCATACATCTACAAACGACATTAGCAAGGCAAATGTAATCTTCAAGGAGACCTCATGCAATTCTTGGATAAAGGAAATTTCTATGCCATTTTTTGTGGATGGGAAAGGCATCTCCTTAAGATGAATTTTTGACCTAGATCTAACATAAAGGTCTACACACATTCATTAATGACTGGGAATCCTTTAAGTGAATTTGTATCTTTGAGAGCTTACCAAAGTAACTTAATAGTAAAAATCTCTTAGATTTAGTCCAAAATCTGGGGTGTAGTCTTTGTTAAATGGACATCTGTTATTCCCTTTTTTTTTTTACAATAAAAAATATGTGACATGTTCACTTCACCGCCATTCAATAAAAACCCACATTTTACATTCATTTCACCATTTTCGCCATTACACCATCCATTTTCACCTTTCTTGCCATTATATTATCCTTCATAAACAAACACAAATGTGACAATGCTGCTCGTAGGTGGAAATGAGAGTTTGATAGTGGTGACTTCAAAAATTCTACCAAGTCTAGAGAGAAGGATTTCAAATGTGACACCTTGGCTTTTATAAGGATGGGATACCTTAACCTCAGTACAAAAGGTTTTTTTACTGGGTTTTGGAGAAAATAGTCCTTATTGCATTAAATGGCTTCAGCATAATCTCATAATTACTTAACCAGAAAATGTTCGCGATTCCTTAAAAAACAAACAAAGAAAAGTCCCCCAAAATAGAAGAGGAAACAAATGCAAAAAGCCAAATTCAAAGGAAAGAAAAGATCGGGAACAAGGTGAGCTACAAATGTCATTTAAGTTATCTCATTTAAAGATTGTTTCATGCAAACACTACAAAGGGAGCTATTAAGCACATCATAAATGTTCTTCTATCGCATGCCCCCAAGCCATAGCTCATAAACAAAGAAAAAAAAAAGCAAAAAAAGAAAAATGTCTTGCTGGGTTGTAAACCTTTAACAAAACCAAGGAAAAAGTTAGAGCACAAAAAAATAAAAAAATATATAAAAAAAAAAAAGGAAAAGTGAGCTATGGATTCTAAATTAAATACCTATAAAGACAGTTTAAAAGAAACAAAACAGTATTCAAGGCAACTTCGTAAGAATCAAGTTCTTAAGCAAGATTTGGATCAAAGTTGTGTGATTAGGGCTATTTTCCATTGTGTTTCTCAAAAGCAAACCATTACGAGAGTTGAGGGGCAACAGATGAGATTCGACTCTTTGGAAAAGGTGGTAAGTTTGGGATTAGCATTATCGGATTTTCTGAGACAATTGAATTTACTCATGGGTGGCATTAAAAGGCCTTTCTTTTACACTATTAAAACTTGACCCTATTCTTTTATATTGTTCAAACATGACCCTCCTCTTTTACCTCAACAATACGACTCATAGAAAGACCAACATCATGTTTCTACCTTTTACCCTGTGCATTTTGCATTTTTTGGTTAGAAAAGGGAAGAATAATAGAACATCTTGTTCAAATACAAAAACCGTAAGTTATGTTATCACGCTTTGCAAATTCATAAAATTTTTTCTTTAAGCCTAAACTATTATGCATTAATGTGTGTTGATTAAAAGTGAAGAAACAGCCTAAGACTCTTCTCGAAAAGATGCATTTCTTGGACACATTGGAGGGGGGGGGGAATTAAGCATTGAACATCAATATGGTCATAAAGGAACAAAGGATGCACATTCTTGGATCATGATCCCCACAGTGAGGTAAGGAATAAGAATAACCTTAAAAGGGAGGTTAAGGGAGGTGAATATGAATAATAGTTACTCATCTCTCATGCATCGCGGTTTTCATATAACTTATGCATTTCACTTATTAAGGTTCATGTCGATCTTTTCAACGTCATTCATCGTTCATTATGAGTAACATAACTATCATACATAGTGCGTATTCATTTGAAACAGTTCTAAAGACATGTCTTATGAAGGTAGGTTTCAGGAATATCCATAAGCATCTTCAAGAAGGAAACTTTTAGGAAGCACAAGTTTGAAGCATTACAGTGCACAACAGAGCTTAGTTATTAAGAAACGGTTCAATTTTCAAGGGTAGCAACAATTCAAGGTAGGTTTCATTAAAGTAAGATCAAATGACATCAACAACGACATTCAGCAAGGACTTTTCAAAGATCAAAACTAAAGTAAGTTTTCACTATCAAAGAAATCATCGTATATTTCATACTTGAGGGGCATATTTGAAAGGTGGACATCCATGAGTTGTTATACCATTTTCTAAAGCAAGTTTCATCATAAAGACATATTTGGGTGGTTTTCTCAAAGCTAATTTCAAGACACTTCTTAAGGTATTTTAAAGTATCTCAAGACATTTTCTACTTTCAAGGTTTCTCATAGGATAAGCTATATTTGAGAAATTCACTCATTTTGTAGAATTTCACACTTTTAAGATTCACTCATTTTGTGAAATCTTTGACTTTTTTTAAATTCACTCATTTTATGAAATCTCTCACTTTTAAGATTCACTCATTTTATGGAATCTCCAGCTTCTTAAGGTTCACTCATTTTATGGCATCTTAGGCTTTCTGAAATTCTCTCATTTTGTGAAAATTTTCACTTTCAAGGTTTACTTATGTTATGGAATTTTTAACCTTTTTAAGATTCACTCATTTTTTGGAATCTTTGGCTTTTTTTAAATTTACTCATTTTGTGAAATTTCTTATTTTAATAATTCACTCATTTTTTAGATTTTTTTATTTTTTTCAAATTCACTCATTTTGTTGAATTTCTCACTTTTAAGAATCACTCATTTTGTAGAATCTTTAGCTTTCTTGAAATTCACTCATTTTAGAAAATTTCTCACTCTTAAGATTCACTCATTTTGTGGAATCTTCGACCTTTTTTAAATTTGCTCATTTTTTGGAATTTCTCACTTTTAAAATTCACTCATTTTGTGGAATCTTTATGCTTTTTTTGAAGTGCACTCATTGTTTGAAATTTCTCACTCCTAAGATTCACTCATTTTGTGAAATTTTCAACCTTTTTGAAATTCACTTATTTTGTAAAATTTCTCACTTTTGACATTCATTAATTTTGTAAAATCTTTATGCTTTTATTGAAATTCACTTATTTTGTGGAATTTTTCACTTTTTAGATTCACTCATTTTGTTGGATCTTCAGCTTTTTTAAATTCACTCATTTTGTGAAATTTCTCAATTTTAAAATTCACCCATTTTGTGAAATCTTCTGCTTTTTGAAATTCTCTATTTTGTAGAATTTCTCACTTTCAAGATTCACTCATTTTGTGAACTCTTTATACTTTTCTTGAAATTCTCTCATTTTGTGAAATTTCTCACTTTTAAGATTCACTCATTTTGTGAAATCTTTCAATTTTTAAATTCACTCATTTGTAAAATTTCTCACTTTCAAGATGCACTCATTTCATGGAATCTTCAGCTTTTTTGGAATTCACTTGTTTTGTGAAATTTCTTATTTTTAAGATTTGCTCATTTGGTGGAATCTTTGGCTTTGTTGAAATTCATTCATTTCATGAAATTTTAAGTTTTGAATTCACCCTTTTTGAAAATTCACACTTTTGATGGAATTATTATAAGTTTGGTTGTTTTCTTGGAAATTTTTTAAGGTTTCTCAATCTCACTATAAGACAAAATTGAGGTTTGAAAAAAAATGTAATTCCTTTCCTTGTCATTTGGGTCAAACCAAGGATTTAAATGAGAAAGATTTCTCTACCTTGTCATATTTAAAGAAAAGCTAAACTGAGGTTTCAAAGAGAATGTAATTCTCTTCCTCATAACTTGGGTCAAAATTAAGGTTTTAAATAAGAAAGATTTCTCTGGGTCAAAATTAAGGTTTTAAATAAGAAAGATTTCTCTATCTCGTCACATATAAAGGAAAGCTATACCAATGTTTCAATGAGAAGGTAATTCTCTTCCTTGTAACTTGGGTCAAAACTGAGGTTTTAAATGAAAAAGGTTTTTCTACCTCATCATATCTGAAGGAAAGCTAAATCAAGATTTCAAAGAAAAGGTAACTCTCTTCCTCATAACTTGGGCCAAACCGAGCTTTTAAATGAGAAAGGTTTCTCTACATTGTCACATCCACTGTAAAGGTAAACCAAGTTCTCAAAGGCAAAATAATTATCTTTCTCATAATATGGGTTAAATCAGATGTGGTAAAAAGTTAGGGTACTCTACCTCAAAGAAATTTAGAATTGGTTAAGAGATAGAGTTTTCTACCTCAAAGGTCATCAATGATGGTAAGGAGCTAAGGTGCTCTACCTCAAAAGAATTTAGAGGTGGTAAAAGACAGGGTTCTCTACCTCAAAGGTTATCAAATGTAGTAAAGAGTCAGGGTGTTCTACCTCAAAAGAATTTAAAGGTGGCAAAAAGACATGGTTCCCTACCTTAAGGATCATTAGAGGTCACAAAGAGTCAGGATACTCCACTTCAAAGGAATTTAAAGGTTGTAAAGAGATAAAGTTTTCTACCTCAAAGACAATAAGATGTGGTAAAAAGAGGGTTCTTTACCTCTTAAATTATGATAAGAGAGAGTTCTTTGCCAAAGGTAAAAGGAATAAGAAAAGAGTTTTTCTCTTCCATAGAAAGGTTTTTATGGATAAAAAGGGTAAGGAAGTTCCTTAACCCCTCAAGAAAATAGGAAAGAGTTTTTCACTGTGGTTTAAAACAATAGGAAGGTTTTTATTGCCAATGGCAAGAAGAGTTCCAAGGCCTGATATACAAGGAGAAAAAAGCTTTTCTCCCTATATTCTTAAACGGTTGGAGGGTTCTTATCGTAGAGGTACTAAAGAAGATTCTTTCACCTCAAAGTGAGAAGAAAAAGGTTTTTTCTCTCAAGATTGTTGACAGTGAGAAGGTTCTCATTATCAAATGGAAAGTTAGACAAAATTTGGTAACAGCTTTGCATGCATCATGTTCCATGAAACATGAAAAATGGGCCAATTATTGACACCCAATTTTGTTCAAGTACAAATTTTTATTTAGTTCTAGATTAGAAAAAATTAATTTAGGGGGATTTTTGTTTTTATGGGCAATTTGGTTATTTTTTAGAACATGTGGGTCTTTTTGGTCATTTTATAACTTAACATGTTGGTGGGATAGGTCCACTTAGATTATGCTATTATTTCAGGTTATAAATCTTTTAGGAATTTAGAATAGGTGATTTATGGTCAAAATAGGAATTAATTTGGTTTAAGTACTAATTTGGGGTCTTAAAGGCCTTTTGGGGTACTTTAGGCAAAAGGAAAGAGTTTAAGTGTGAATTAAGAGATTTTAGAAATTTTCCTGGCAAAAATGCAAATTCTAGGGCAAAATTGCCAACTCCCAAGAGTTTAGGGAAAATCTGGTAAATTTATAAAGAATTGGAAAGATTTGAAAATTTTACAAAGTTTTGGGCTAATTTGACAAATTTTAGAAGTTTTGGGTTGTATTGCAATTTCATATAAACTCTGGGCCATATCAACAACTTAAGAGTTTTTGTGGACTTGGATTAATATTTAGACCAAATTGAATCCTAGGAGATTTAAACCTCTAAAACTTCGATTTTTGAGATGGCTTAGGATCAAAATTGTTTGTTAATCACTTTCATGAAACTAGCCGGCTATTCGTTTTGTATTAACCAAGACGTGTTAACGTGTTTTTCTTAATGGCCACACAACCCACTTTTACCAAATTCCAAATCTACCCTAAAGATCCCCATATTTATAAGTTCTACCTCATCCTCTCCATTTCTCTTTGTCGCTAGCTTTTGTTTTTCTGGAATTAAAACCAGGGAGAAAAGTTTTAAGTCTGTATTTGGAATTTCAACTTGAAGCCAGTGAAGGCTATTTTGCCAACCAATGCCACCATCTTCTATCCCTGTCATCACCGGAATAGCTCGTATCCCTGCACCTCCATTTACCGTCTGGCCCTTGGCCAACCTAAATAAATCCATTTCCGATCGGGTGAGCATGATTCAAATGCATTGCCGATTCAACTGCCTCCGTCTGGCCCACGGCCAACCTAAACATATTCATCTTCGACTAGGTGAGCACAATCAAATGCAACGCCACATCAAACGCAACGCCGATTCAAGTCTTTTTCAATCTGTTGACATGATTTTCTCGCTATCGTGCTCAAAATTCTAGGTGATCAGTACTAGATGGCTCTGGGTGAGCACGCTTTTTATGGATCTAGATCCTACCATATGCTCAATAGAATGAGACATCGACGGAGATCTGAGTCTTCGTGTTCTGAGTTCTTCGATTTCAGTTGTTGGCC
Source organism: Aquilaria yunnanensis (assembly GCA_039654915.1). Classification (NCBI taxonomy): domain Eukaryota; kingdom Viridiplantae; phylum Streptophyta; class Magnoliopsida; order Malvales; family Thymelaeaceae; genus Aquilaria; species Aquilaria yunnanensis. Next base: position 91,447,203 of record CM077596.1, on the reverse strand, counting down.
TTTGGTGGCTAGGAATGATTTTGTCTTTTTTTTAAATCGGGTAATAGGTGTGACCCGGCCCAAAACATAAAAACGCGTTAATTAGGCCGGGTTAACTTGAAATGAATTGGTCCTAGTGCTATAAATAGAAGTCATTATTCACAGGGAAAAAAAAAGAGAAAAGAGCTAAAAAATTCAGAAAGACTAAGGTGATGTTTAGTTATAAAAAATTTTCCCATCTCTCTTTCCCAAATATTCTTTAATGAAAGTTTGAGTGTATAGCATGCTTTAAGAATGTGGAAAATTTTATTTTCTAAACTTTGGAAACTCATGTGTTAAAATGAAAAACATCTAAAACAAGGTTTTCTATTTTATAACATGAGTTTTCCAAAATGTAGAAAACAAGGTTTTCTATATTTTTAAAGCTAGCTATGCATTCAAATTTCTATCAAAAAAAATTTGGGAAAGAAAAATAAGAAAATTTATCACATTCAAACATTAGTTTTTTGTGAAAAAGAAAACTGCAGCCCAAGCCCTCATTTTATCGCAACCCTTCACCCTAGAGCCCTAAGTTTACCTTTCACCCACCGCCACTCCTGGAACCGTCCCTGTCGTCACTCGATGCCTCCAGTCCCCGGACCCGCCTCCGACGGCACATGACTACCACGCTCGCTTTGCCCAACGCGACGCCACCCTCTCCAGTGGTTTTACCATCTTCGTTCGTGCCATACCAGAGGAGAGAGGAGAACAGCCAAACTGCATCCATCCCCAGCCGTTCCCGATTCGTCGACCGCCGCTTCCTCCTACAGCCTTCGGGAGTGTGTCGCCGTCGTTCCGCTGTGATCAAGTCCCCTGATCTTCCCGAGGCTGCGGCCGCAACGCCGCTGGATTCGAAGGTTGAAGGCGAATCGGTTTCCCAACCCGTGGCACTTTGGATGAAATTGTTATTCAGCCCCTAAACTTTTTATTTTGTTCATCTAGGTCCTTAACATATTTCTATTTTACAGATCGGTCACTAACAGAAAGCCTTTTATTGTTTCTTCTTGTATTGTTTTTATTTATTTGTTTATTTGGCCATGCATTAAATTTAAGTACTAAATCCTCATAGGAATATAACTTAGGATATTTATTTGCTGGGTAAAGTCCACTGGGGATACATTTAGCTTTTATTCTTGTCTCAAATGGGTACTCTACCTTTATATTTGTCCTTTCAAACTACATAAACTCATATAGCGCGTCCCAATCAGATACTTTCTGTCAATTTTGTCATTAAATTCAATGAAAATTAATGACATCGCATTAGATAACATTAAAATAAATTAAAAATAACAACTTTGAATCCTAAATTTTTACAATCACTAATTCTAAGTCTTAAAACTTCAACTAAAATCAATTTTGCTCTCCAATGTCAATCTACTCGTCTGATGTCAGTATCTCTCTCTCTCTCTCTCTCTCTCTAATATCGCCCAACCACCACCATCATCATCCACCATACGCAGCCCTACAACTGCTCCCCCTTTGCTTCTACACCATATAGTCATCATCCACACCTTGCATCGAGCAAAAATCACAATCACCATCATCCCATCCTTGAATCGATTGAGAATCGATCGTCATTTTTTGAATCGAACATCTAGTTGATTGATGGTTTTAGAGGGAACATAAATGGTCGAGTCAATTGAGTGAGAATCGAAGACAAGGGTTAAGGTGATAGTCGGAGGAAGAGGTTAACAATGCCGGCGGTGAATTGACACCCACGGAGGTGGCTTTAAGGGAGATCAACAGCTTTTAGTGTGGTGGGCTCCCCTGGAAATCATGGTCACCTATGGCGGTTAGTAGCACTAAATTGAGGCGAGCATGGATGGAGGCCATCCTTTTGCCCTTCATTTTTTTGTCACCAGTAGGGCTAGGTTGGGTGGATGACCGTGGCAGCCATTGCTGTGGTAGCAAATTTAGGCTGGCTTCGGGCAAATGTGGCAATGACATGGAGAGCCGGAGGTGGGCGGAGGCTAGGGAAAAGAGAGAGAAAGAAGGAGAAAGAGTAGATTTAGGCTAGGAAGAGTAGGTTTAGGAATTTAGAGTTTATAATTATTGATTGAAAATGTTTGAGGACTAAAATTGTCATTGAAACTTTATTTTAGTGTTATTTAATATCATGTCATCAATTTCCATCCAATTTAACGGCAAAATCGGCAAAAAAGTATCTCAGTAGAATGCGCATTAAGAGATTAGGTATCTCGCTAGAATAAATGTAAAGGTACAGTACCCATTTGAGATAATAATAAAAGTTAAGGTACTCCGGTGGACTTTACCCTTTATTTGCTTATCTCTTTAATTTTTAGAAAATTGTTTGATTTTAGTTTTATTTAAAACTCATGACGCATATCTAAAAAAAAATAATTAAAAAATTATTGATTAGACTAAGTACTGAATTGTTTGGATACGTTTTTTTCTCATCTTCTAGAAATTAGAAAAAAAACTAAATTAAGATAATTATAAATTACTTAGTAAATTTTCAAGAATTTGTTCGTGATGAATTTTATAAAATTCAATTCGAATTATTCATTCAAATTTGATTGGTCTGATAAGACTCACCATTTTGAACAAGATATTTGTTTCAAATTCTTGGTGGATTTGGTAAAGTCTTAAGATTTTAAGGACATCTGGGATTTTATATCCAGTTGGTCTGATAAGATTCACGATTTGGAATTAAATTAAAAATTGAACATAACTAAATAAAATTCATAAAATTATTTTGATCACTGATTAGGTAAAGAAATAAAAATTTAGGAAAAGAGAAAACTAAAACCCTTATAGTACCAACTTCTGGGCGCTATAATAAGGTTAATTTGGTATAACCGATTTACGATCTTAGACTCTCTCATAGACCATAACAGGTGTCCAATTGAAACTGATTGGTGGAAACTCCTAAAAGCAAGTTGTTATAAACTTATTTAAGTGTTGTGGAAGGTTTGGGAGACTAGGGGCAAAGGAGAAAATTTTGAAGGACTAGTTTAAGAGTTGTATCATTGAATATTTTTTGAACAAACAGAATATTTTTGCCATTTAACGGCCCATTGCAAAATTGCCCATAAAAAAATATTAATAACAACTTTTCCTGTAAAAAAAATTTAGTGGCAAAATTGTTTTACCCCCATAGTTTAATGACAAATTTGCCCTTTTTGCTAAGTTAGAAAAAAACACATGTTCTAATGATATGACAAACCTAAAAGCTACCAACTCGTACAAGTTGCCAAAATTGAAGGACCAATGCTGCATTAGGCCAAAAACACATTTTCTAATGACATCACACTTAAAGTACTGTTCAGTTTTGCAGGCTTAATAGATCACGCCGTACCAAGCTTCAGTTCAGGCACACGGCTTTGTCTCTCTTCTTTGGAAGCCTTATTCTCTTCCAACATCCGAGAGCGAGAAGGTCGTTCTCGACCCTCCAAAACATGATTCCGGCAATGTCTTGTCGGAAGGTCTTCGTTCTGATTGAATTTTCGCCGGAGCTGCTCTGTTTCGCGTAGATCTGGACGTTCCATGGCTTCTGTACTGCTGCAGGTGAGAATCCTCGGACGTTCTCTAGATCTGATTGTTTGTTGGCCTTCTGAATTGCTGTTACTGAAAATCAAAAGCGAGAAAAGATTTCAATTCTGAGTTTGATTCTTGGAACTAATTGGCAATAGTTTATTTTCTTCAACTTATGACTTCTTGTGCCCTTGAAATCAATTCGGATTGGTTTCGACCTGTTTTCAATACTCAATTTGTTAATTCGGTTTCTCTTTATGCCAAATTCTTCTTCATGGAATCAAGAAAATAAGAACCTCCTGAAGGAAGGAAGAGAAAAGAATCTGATGTCAGTTCTTGGATTCTTATTGTGTTTCTTGTTTTTGTGTCATAAAAAAGTACTAATTGCCTTGTAAAATTGCAGAAATGCCAATCGAAATGGAGCCTGGCTGTTTGAAAGACCCAAGCAGTGCAACCTTCTCCTTGGCTGATGAGGATCACACACTAGCAAATGCTGTAAGATTCACGTAAAATTCTCTCTGTTTTTAATTGTTAATCTGCTCTTGCATTTATACGAAACTTTACTAAGATATGAGTAAGTTGGTGATGCTGATTTTGTTCTGGCCAGAGCCAGAAAACCCTGCTAGAGAATGCAAAGCTAACCATAAGGTCTTTCCATACTAGTGGAGTGTATAAAATCAGTAAATACAAATCAATTTACTTGTTGTGAAATTGATTGATTAAGCTGTTAACAGTAGGTTAAGGTAACTGAAGCGTCACCAACAATGTAGTAATTAATCATAGTATTAATTTCTTTACCTCTTTGTTCCAAGTGGTTATGTAAACTAATCCGGAGAAAGATACTATGCATTGCTAATGCTGTCCCTTGCAATGTTCAATATAAAATCCCCGAAATCAAAGCATATGATGTATTATTAATCACAAAAATAAAAGAGAAGGATAATTGATTAAGACTATGATGTTTAATAGAACTGAGATTTCAAGACTAGAGAATTATGGATATTGGTAACTATTGGAGGGGATATATTGGCTAAATTACTAGGACACCCAGATGAAGGTTGTAGCCAAATGTAAGGATGAAGGTTGTAGCCAAATGTAAGGCGTCAAAGGAGTTCTAACTTCACAAGTACATTTTGGAAAATAGCTACGTGATATCTCATTTCAGTAAGAATGACTATTAGGGTTGTTGTCTTGTGTTAGGAATTTTCGTTTGCTCTGTACCATGATTACCCTTATATGAAGGAAGCATTCTAAGGCAAAACAGTTTTAACGCTAGGCTGGATTAAACAGTGCAGGTTTACCCTAATACAAAGCTCCACATAGCAGTGAGGGAATAACCAGGCATGTACTTGACTTGCTTAAACTGAGATCCTTTTTAGCAACAAGCTAGAAGACATATGCACTTCGCCTAAAACCGTATTTGTAACCACTAAAGCAGTCATTGACAGGGAAAATAAGGTCAAGACAGTCTTACCAAATTTAAATCAAATCACGGAGACAGCCTGGAAGAAGAAACTGATGAGTTTCACCACCATAATATCATTACCGTCTTTGGTACCTGAGCAAGCATCTAGCCTGTGAATATCCTCCATACACATTCTTCACAGAACAAGAAGTTAAGGCCAAAATACATCATTCCCAACCATGAATATCATCTGCCCGTTGAAAGTCTTGCAGGTCTTAAAAGTAGTAGTCTTAAAGAGAATTACATTTGACAGTCAAATGCAATAAAATTCCTACCAAGATGGTATTAGCAACTCCTTGTGGTGACCTCGCCAATCCTACCTGCACGTTAACACAACATCAAGCTGCCAGATATGGGATGACTCTAGGAACCTAATCACCAAACTTAGAACTATGAAATCTTACCTTTACTCAGCCCAATAAGAAATCCACGAGACACTGTCGAAGGGCACTGTTGAAGCTAGTTGCCCTGAGAATCTCCATCAGGTGGCTGGCTTCATAAGCGGCCCTCAGTAGAGCAAGCTTTGAGTGCCCTCTTTTCCTGTTCAGATCAACATCAATCAATAACAGTAAACCCATCTGTCTGTATTCTGCCTGAAGTGCCAAAAACTCCCTTCGATGGTGGAGGATAGCAGCATCTCTTGCGCTGCAGACTGCATCCATGAACTTCTGCTGCAAGATTGACATGACAAGAAAGTTTGTTGGTTAAATGCGGAACTAATCCGTAAGATATTGCTGACATACTCTGTAGAATGATCAATTTTAAAGTTGAGCAGGGGGATTGGAAGGGTTTCAAAATTGTGCTGAGTCATGTATATTCTTTTTGCTGATGAATGATCTGATTCTTACTTTTGAGGCTACAGATAAGTACTGCATGGCCATTAAAGCACACACTGTCCACCTGCTGTGAACTTTCTGGTTAAACTATCAATTTCAGAAATCCAAAGTTATTTTCAGTAAAAGCACTGGTGCTGATGTCAGGAATAAATGTGCTTCTGCTTTTAATATTGCTGAAACTAGTGATTTTGGTAAATGTTTACGTTTTCCTCCCTATAACAGAAAGTGAAATAAACAAGATTGTGCTTTTCTGCTTGGTAAAATGTGTAAAAGGCTTGCTGGTTTGGGAGGTAGTTGTATTTCCTTTGCTATCCTGCGATTCCCACTTATTATATGCAAGCTAGGCAGCTTCCTTCCTGCCCTTAACAAAGTTGATGAGTTAGATGTGGATTTCATTTCGGATTTGCTTCTGAGAAAGGGAAGATTAGCCTAGTTGTCTGGGACGCTATAGAAGGCTGCAGTTCATGTGCCCATCCTATAGAGGATACTATATTTTCTTCCGCTTAATTCTTCACATATGTTTCAAACACCTGGGAAAGCATCTGTATGAGCTGTCTTAATGACAAAGGGAAGAGAAAGAATGTCATTAGTGGGAAGCAAACTCTATAGTAGTTTTGACATCTGGTGTGGAATTGGTCCTGTCAGAAAGACCATCTTTGGTCCTCTTACTAAAGCAGGGCTTTAATCATTTGAGGATCTTGTTGATTCTATTAAATATGACCTGCTCTGTCCTAAACAAAGTTGATGGGTACGGATTTCATTTGGGGATCTTGTTCTGAGAAATGGAAGATTAGCCTAGTTCATGGGATCACCCTGTAGAAGATTCTAGATATTCCATGTTTTGTTCCACTTAATTGTTAATGTATGCCATATATACTTGCTCCTAGGACTTTGAGAACTGATGCAGATGATTTTTCATTGCAGGCAACTCATGTCTTGAGGGTTGCTAGAAAGATCTTCCGGAAACAATGTTCTTAGCTTAGCGGTGAAGATTTGTGATGCCTTTTTCCTTTTTTTATCTAATGGCAAATCATGACGCTTATTTATGTACTAATTTGGATTTGGCAGCCAAACTATGTAGTGCATCTGAATCCAAAATATCAAGAACACAACAAAAAAAAACGAAGATCCCTGAAAGGAAATCGATAACCGAAAGTAATATTTAATGAAGTACTGGCGTGAATCTGAATCCAAAAGTTCAGGAATAAAATAAGGACTAATCCCCTCAAAATCGAGAATGGAACGTCATAAAATAAAGAGATTTAAATGGAAAACTGATCCAAAAAAAATTGGAAACCGAGAATGGAAAGGAAGAATTCCTCACCAAGCATGAGGTCTCGTGGCGGAGACTCACACTGTCCACGTTTTCCAAACAAAATGGGCAGTAGACCGGCATTTTTGCTTAGGATTTGAGCTGCTTCTTTGCTCCTAGTTGCTTTGGGTTGCCGGAGATTGATCTAGCCTCAGCAAAGGATGATGATGCTAATAGGATTTATTTGGCAATATTTTCTATCACTTGCTTTATGGCCCCCTGTATTTTTCAGCATCTGACACATTGCCACCTCAACTTTTGTATTACTGTATTTTATTCTTGCAACTAGTCACCGTACGACATTCATCTGGCCTACGAAGATTAGATGAAAAATGGTTAAGAATTTTTTTACTTTTTGTGTCAGGAGCTAGTAATAAAATGGTTGTATTATTTAAGTAATTCCAATCTCATTTATTGGGTAATGATATAGAATCGAATAGGTGCATAATATAGACAAAATTCAAGTTTCCAAATCTATATATAATAGATGACGGCCTGTGCTTCACTGTGGGTTTTGTTAGGCATTGTTGTGTATGTGTGTGACATATAAGAAAAATTTTAATTGTACATATGCATGGTAGATTGATTGAATTGATATCTTTATAAATTACTTGATGAATCATTGAAATCCCGAAAAATAATAGAGCAATGGGAATGAGTGAGTGTAAAGGTAGTTGTTTTAAAACATAAAAAAATTTCCTTTAAAAATCTTATAATTTTTTTCATATATAGGATATTTATGAATTTTAATTACTAATTAAGAATATTTGATACAATAAGTCGAAACTAAAATCTATAAATGCCATGAAATTTTAAAAAAATCTATAAGAGTTTGTTAAACTTTAGAGGACTAATTGCCCAGATGACCCATGTACTATACTGGCTTGGCCAATCGCTCCCCCAAATTTTTTGGAGGTAAGAATGAAACCTAGAACTATGATAACCAGGACATTTTGCCTGCCTGACTCAGTAAATCAGATATTTTCCATTAGTTATGTAAAAAAATTACATCTGATTGCATAAATTAAAATTTTAGGCATATAATTGTACAAACCAATAAATTTGGGCTTAAATTGCAATTAAACATAGTCATCTAAGTTTTTTATTTTAATCATTTGCACCCCGAACTTTTCCTCTTATTATCCAAGTCCTCATCCTTAATGTAGCCCCACTTACACTTTCTCATCTGTAAGATTGTAGTAGCCCTGATTCGAGCTAAACTTCACATCCACCATTGATCACTTAGGTCTTTGAATTTTCAACAGAGCCTAATTTAAATTCCAAAAGCCTTGGTTCAACTTAAATGCCATAATATCCATCTTACCCTGCCACTAAAAAGACTAATAGAGTTGCATACTTCCACGAGAATGTCCATAACTCTTTGTAGAAAACTCCAAATTGCAATCCGTAAAATTCCTATAAAACTAGACTTTTCAAACAATAATATATATTTTATTCACAATTATTAATTTACCCAATTGGCACGGTTTATTTCTCAGGTTTCAGATTCACGCGATGTCTGTCATTTTAACGATATTTTGTGAGAATCAACATAACTCCTTACTCAAGCCTCTAAATCGAATTTCATTTCTTCTATGCTAAAGTAAACTCATAGACTATTTCAAAGATATATTATAAGCCTAGGTTCCATTCACATTTTAGCATAGAACCAACTGAAATATCTTAATCTGCCGCTGAAATTTCTCAACTTAAAATGGTGTACAAAAATTTGTAATCTTTCTTAATTTCCTCTTAATCTAATCTCTTTTAATTACCGAGATACATCCTTATCATAGTCTTTTGCCTTTATGAGTACTGTACAATCATCAATTCTCAAGAAGTAACTCATAGACAATTACATCTTAAGAACAAGATTTGATGAATTACATAAATCTCGTTTATAAAGTTACAAGATTAATAATAATAAAGAATGCTGCATCTATGTTTCTCTCCGGTAAAAATGTATTAATAGTCAATTTGGTAAAAGTCATAGTATTAGTTTCTCTTTGGTAAAATTGAAATTTACCCAATTTTATATAGCACAAGTTAATTTCTATAGTTTTGAAAAAATTTCAAATTGCCTTTTAACTTTGCCAATCAAATTATAAATTGTAGAATTTTATCTTTGCAGTGTTTTTAATTATTTTTTTTTCCAAATAACTTACTTTTTTCTATTATAATAAAATAAAATTTAAAAATTAATTACTCTCTTTGTTCCATATTATTTATACCACTTTTCTTTTTGGGTTATCCTAAAGCACCATTTCTTCTTTTAGTAAGTTTTAGCAAGTGAATGCAATTATGCCCCTATTTGTTTATCCCTTATCTCTTTCTTTTCTTCTGTCTTTCCTCCCCTCTATGTACGAATTAGAAAGATCAACACAGAGCCCAAAAAATTAAACAACTTAATTTCCATTTGGAGCTACAAAACTTTAAAAAAACCAACATATTAGAGCCCTTTGCCACTTTGATGATTGTATCAGGCTACTGGAAATCTGAAGAGGGTGGGAGGAGGAGCGAGCGGAGGAGACAGTGGAGGAGGAGAAGGAGCGAACGGCAGAAAAACGGCACGATGAGCGGCATTGATGACTTTACTCGTCCTTCTTTGGCGGCTACAAAAGGAGCTTTTTTTTGGATGAAGCTAATGGCATTGGAGTCGCGGAGATGCGATAAGGTGGCTGGAATTGCAGATGAGGAATCGAAGCAACGGAAATGACGAATCGACGGAGGAATCGAAGCAACAGACAATGTAAAGTGAGGGGCTGACAAAGATGAGGAATCGAAGAGACGGAGATGAGGAATTGAAGCAATGGAGATGATGAATCGAAGCGACGGGGATGAGGAATCGACAAAGGAATCAAAGCGACGGACGACGTGAAGCAAGGAGCTGATTGAGGCGTGAAGCAACGGAGGAAGGAGCCAGGTCAGATTCCGGTAAACTTAGTAAAGGAAGCTGCAACAGAGAAGATGCGATGGACGATTCTGATTAAGGGGCAAAACTGAAAAAAAAAAATTAAAAAACAATGGAATGCCTAAAACTTTGCGCAAAATGGAATGGTGCATATATTCCGGGACAGGGGGAGTACAATTTGTATAATATGCATTTCAAAAAATGAATCGAAGGTGAATAACTTGAGAATAGAAGCTGTATTAGTGGCAATGGAGGTGGCAAAAAGGGAAGGTGGTGATCTTGAAAAAGTTGGAGACTTGGATAAAGATAGTGGCCTAAGTGGAGGAGATAAAATATTAGGATGGAAAAGATAAAAATTTTGAAACTTAATTGCCATTATGTGATTTTCCCCCTTTTAAATAGACAGAAGTTATGGCACATGGGCGAAATGTCCTAGTTATCAAAATTTAGGGCTCGATTCTTACTCCCAAAAAGTCTTGGGGAGCAATTGGCTGAGTCACTATAGTACAAAGGTCATCTGGATAATTAACCCAATTTTAGAATGTGTATAAATCTTAATATACATGGCAATTTGTTGAAAAGATGGAAGGTGAACACGAACAAAGGCACAAAAAAAAAAAAAATTTGCAGGAGGTTCAACCACATCAAAAGATAGGGGAAATGACATCTTACAACAGAATTTAACAAAAACGATTTTCAGGGATGAACAAACCAATTCGATGTTGTCTTGAGTCATTATTGAACACGAGCAACTATAGACAATACTATTGCTTGTGTAAGATTTCCAAAGATCTTTTTATTTAGAAAAAAATAAATTAGTATGGAAAGATTATGTAACAAAACCTAGATCACATTACGTTTTTTTTTCTTCCAGATTCCCTGTAAAAAATAGAAAGAATCTACTATTATATACTAAAGCAAAATTATTTTTATGCCTAGAAATGTTTTTTCCTTAACTCTTACTTACGTGTCTTTACTTTCACATTGTCACCTCTCATCTTTTGTAACAATGTTCCAATCTTATCCTTTCATTAGCTACAAAATTACATTTCTTCTTTACCATATTTACTGGGACCGTGTTGACTTTTTTAATTACCATGATGTTTAAAATGAAAGTCAACTATATATTTACTATATATTGATTCTGAAATTTCTACATATCATTTGAATTTGAAAACTCATTCTTTTAAATATATAACTTCCATAAATAAATACTATATTTATTTTATTAGTCATATATCATGTAGCCTAATTTGAAATTTTGATGTTTTTCCTTTCACATCTCTCTCTCTCTCTCTCTCTCTCTCTCTCTCTCTCTCTCTCTCTCTATATATATATATATATATATATATATATATATATATATATATAATCTTACAAAACCTATAAAAATATAAGCATCTCTCATCTTTTCATTTAGAAAAATCATATTTTTCAAGATTGAAATTATGCATGATTCTCTGTCATTGATATCTTGGATTTAAGCTTCTTCTTCTTCTTCTTCTTCTTCTTCTTCCTCTCTCCCTCTCCACACACACACACACATGTATATATGTATATGTATGTATGTATGTATGTTTGTATGTATGTATTCTTTTATTTTGAGAACCTATTTTGATTGACATAATATTATTGTATAGTGATACATTTTAGTCATATGAAATTCTTATTTTATATGTTTTCAGTCATATTGCGACGATGCAACAATATCGACTAAACTAGGCCTTGGTTTTCTGATTTGAACAGAAATGGTTAAAGAACTGATCCTTGAATGGAAAACAAACCAGGAGTCCATTACAGAGAAAGCTATGCTGGTAGGAAATAAATTTGTGTGTGGTGAAACAAGTTGTTCTCCAGCAGATGATGGTTCAGTTCCATTTAACATGTTAAGGCGGAATTGCTTCAAAAAGTAGTACACCACCCAAGCTGAAGTTCCAAGTCCATTTTCTGTCGAGTGTCAAACAAGTATATATGCTCTCCCATCTAACAATTGCTACTGTCGTTAATAGCTTTTGGAGGTGGAAGTTTCTATATGGTCTTTGGAGGGTGGTTCAGAAATGTTAATCGTTATTTAGGGTTAAAAGAGGGACTGCCAGTTTTTCAGGTATGTAATTCGATACTTTAAAATCATATGTAATAGTACACGTCCTCACATGTTCTACTGAGCAAATGTTTTTACTTGGGGGATTTAAATTTGTAGTGTTTTTGTTTCATAATTTTTGATAGAGTAATAAAACTTCCCAAAAGAGGTCTTTCCTTCATAGGCTCTACGGAATCATTTTCTTATTTAAAAATTTAGTAAATTAATTTTTAAAAATATTCCTTTCAATAATTTTATTTCCATAAGATTTTAAAAAATGATTAAACGTTAAAAAAAAAAAAAGCAAACAAATGGCGAATTCATAGCATAGCGATGGACTACTTTCCATGATTCACCAATCCCACTCATATGCCAATAGCAAGCAAAGCTGAGAGGAAAACCGTTGCTTTTAATCTTTTATCGAGTCTTGTCTCCACGACGTGACAAAGCACTCCACTTTTAGCGCAAGCTATCAAACTTCTTGACTTAGTTTTGCTTTTCTTTTTTCCATTAAAAAACAATTTATTGTTCTCATTTTTTTTAATTTTATCTAAAATCAATATTATTTGAAAGTCTAAACTCTATCTAATTAATAATCCCTTGATTAAGACTTTTTTGAAATTAATTAATTTTTTAATAATTTTTTCCGCACCCAACTCAAAAAAGGAAAAATCAATTAAAAAAACCTAAATTCTCCAAAAGATCATTTAAGAAAACTTTTTGAACTTCTTTATGCCTAGACTTTAAATTGGTATACAAGATGATCTAATAATTACTATGTATCACGTCACCACCCCAATTAGAGGACAATGAACATTAGATCTCTAGCCTTGGCTAGGAATTAAATTCTCCCTCCCTCTACCTCTCCAACATTCTCGCAATGCGTTGATAATGGGTTCCTTTGCCTTTTCGTGCCGAATAAGTTAACATTTTTCTATTATAATTATAACTTTTTAAACTGTATACATTGTACTATTGATCATATTCAAAAAATAAAAATTTTCATGTATAAAAAAATCACTAATAATTCATTTTTGAAAAGTTATTGCCAACACTTACACTCTAACAACTAAATCTAGCTAGCATACAACTATTTTCTAAAAAGAAAAGAGTATTTCCTATTATTCTTAAATGTTTTTCTTCTTTTGATTTGATATTACAGAGATGTTGTTAATGATATAATTAAAGAGTCTATTTTTCTTATTGCGTGATTTACAATTAATGAAGAAGTACCATTATCCAAAAATCAAAGAAGAATAATGACATGGCAAGAAAAAGCTTTTATCTCAAATAAAATAATACGACAAACGAACAATTCATCTTAAACTTACGGTAAATTACAAATCAGTACAGGATTATATCCAAGAAAACAATTTGATTCTTCACAAAATGCTTCTATAGAACAAGGAAAAGAACATCAATCTAATCCTTATTGGACCCAACACAATGGAACACTTTGAACTCGCAATTGGGCGCGATGCAATGCAGCAGAATCCTCGCCGTGGGCTCCTGCTTCACCACCGCGTCCTTCTTCTCAACCCGCGCCGCCCCCACGATCCTCTCGTAACCTCCACCTTCCCCCACCAAGTACGCCACCGGCGCCACCTGAACAGGGCCGATGCTCGGATTATACTTGACCAACTCCATGTACGACCCCTTGAACACCCTGCCATCCGCATCCACCAGCGCTACTCCCGACGGGCAACCGCTGTACTGCGAGTACGACGCGTTGGCCGCTTCCAGTGCCGCAATTTTGGATATTCCTCCGTCGGTGGCGTCGTCAAAAGACAACCCAATATTATGGGGCTCAAGAATCAGAGGCGACTCTTTCTACAGCAAATCCTCCGGACCAAACCGGCTAGGCAATAAATGCGACAGGGGTAGAACATCTCTGTTTTCCCGTTCTCTGTTTTACCGATTCCTTTTTCGGGCCCTGTGATGAGGATCTGGAGGTCGGAAGCGCTGCGGATTTCCTGGAGGAACTGGCGGCAATGGCCGCAGGGGGCGGACGAGACGGCGAGGTAACGGAGGTGGGGCTCCGCATTGAGCGAAAGTTTAGTTACGAGGAACTGCTCGGCGTGGACGGATTGGTGAAGCGGGAGGCCCAGGAACTCCAGGTTGACTCCAAAGTAGATCCGACCCGATGATCCAAGGCCGACGGCGCCGACGTGGTAGTTGGAGATCGGAAGGCGGGCGAGTGGCCGGGCCGATCGGACCAGGCTCGCAACTAGCTGATGCACCGTTTTGCCTGACTTCTCTGCAATCCGCTCCGCCTGCGCCGGTTCGATGACGCATCTCGTGCTCTCCATTGCTGATATCAGATCAATGGGTTGATCCGGTTGGTGATCGAGATCTTGGAAAGCGGCTAGTTCCAGGAAGCAGGGAGAGAGGAAGAAGCAAGCCGAAGGAGACGAATCGGGACCATTTTATAGTGAGAATCTTGGAACGATAGTTTAAACAATCAAACCTTACGTCACAAACGTATCTAGCTTTTTCTAAGGCTGAAAAAAACATTAATTATTGTGTCTGTAGTTTTCGAAGGCTGAATTACACACATTCGATGCCGCCTTGGATTTTCTTCCACAGGCAACGTTATGTTGCTGAATGACGATGCAATTTTTTTTTTAAAAAAGTAACTGAATTTTACAACTTGGTTAATATTAGTAGTTATATTTTTTGAATTTGAAAATCTATATTTTTCTCAGATTTTATATTATTTTTTGACAATTATTTCTGAAATCATAATTTAAACTGTATAACTAGTATTCCCCATGTCCCAAATTCTTTGCACTATTCATTTTTTAGCAATTAATATATAATTTTTTATTTTTAACATTTTAGTATATAAATGAAAAATATTTATATATGAATGATAAATCAGGCTTATAGTTTCTAAATATATTTTTTTAAAAAAATTTCTAACAAATAATAATATGAATAAATTTAAGTCAAACTATCAAAAACAAGTTAAATAGAGCAAAAAAAAAAAAAAATGGGATGGAGGGAGTATATTTTAGTAATTTCAAGTTATTCAGTATTTGTTTTACGGTTAATTGATATTAAAAAAATTCTATTTTGTATTTATAAATAGAAAAACTAATAATTTAAAATTTCTAGCAACTATAAATATATAAGATACTATACAGACTAAAATTACTAATAGATAATTTTTTATGAATATTAGTAGATAATTACTAGATAGTTCAAACCAAAATAATTTGGGATATTAAATCACAAATAACTGAAAAATATCCGATCTAAGAGTAAGACAATTTTCTTCTCTTAGAGCATGGCAACTTGAGTGAGTTAAGAGAGTTGTTTTTCTCCCTTTTTAAAAGTGGTTATTAGTTATGTGTCTCCTTAAAATAGATAGGGTTTTCCATGTAAAATTTGAGTGCTCAATTCTTCTATATCATGCACTTTCTAATTTATTAGTTGTAATTTGCTGCACTTGAAATCCAATTTTACAACAAAATTTAAATGAAGATTAAAAAAAATCTTTTAGAGTTTTATGTGTCAAGAGTTTAATCAAGAGTAATAAGGAAAATTGGATGTTACTCATCTTTTTTTTTTTTAACGAATTGAGTAATTTTTTACGTGACAAAGGCTAAATAAGAATAATACATAGGAGTACTATGTTTTGATGATATTTATTGCAATAAAATAGAATTCGTCTAACAAAATAAAGTCACTTCGTCCGCAATATTAAGGCCCTGTTTAGTTGTGGAGAATTTTCTAATTTTTCTAGAAAAATTTTCAAAAATTATAAAATGAAAAGAGAATGTGTTCAGTTTAATAATTTTCTTTTCCAATTTTCTATGTTAGTAAGAAATGGAAAACTTGGGTTTAATGGTTTTCTATTTTCCCGAAAACGGGAAATTCATTCGGCGCCTCCCTTTGTCTCGCGAATCGCAATCGACCTTCTCCCAATGCCTTCGACCTTCTCCCTCCCGGCGACTTTGGACTTCCCGCTCCCGGCGCCTCCGTTCATCTCCCGAATCGCGATCGACCTCCTTTTGATACCTTCGACCTTCTCCCTCTCACCGCCTCCCTTCGTCTCGTGAATCAATCCATCGGAAGCAACAACAGTGACATCGGAGCTATGTGACAGTGGAATTGGCGGCGAGTGTCACGAGTTTGGGAATGACGGAGATGGTAGCATAGATGTAAACGATATAAAAGTTGGGAGCCTAAGTTACAGAGAGCAAAAAATCTTGGAGCAGGCTTTGGATTTTTTTGTTTTCACTTTTGAAGCTAATAGACTTGGGAAGATCTGCAATTATAGTCCATAAGCTTTCTTTCAATTTTCAACTAAGGCACACAATTTTTTTCAATGCAGTGTATGTATATGTAGTTATCTTTAATTGTTTTAAAACAACTAAACATGTTTTCTAAAATACACTTTGAAAAACTGTACATAGAAAATGAAAACAGACATCAGAAAATGAAAATGAAAATGAAAATTATTTTCTACAACTAAACGACACCTAAGATTTCCAATCTTTGAATGGACCCTAAAATGTCGGGTCATTACTCATGATTATCATATTTGGGATTAGTTTTACGTCTATAACAACTCTATCGTGTTTGCGGCTCGCGTATGATCAATCTGATTGAAGAATAACATATTTATATATAGTAGTCTTTTCGACATATATCATCATAACTAGTTATTTTTTCGTAGATTAACATTAATTTATCGTCTTATAGTATTGTTAGATGGTAATTTAATCATTTACTTAATCAACTGCTTGAAATATTATCCCCATCAGACATTTTTTTTCTTTTTTTTTTAATAAAAAGACGTTAGCTTTGACTTGTAACTTTGTGAGAGCTGAAGAGCTATAATTTGGAGCCTGCTAGATAAAGATCCTGGAATAAAAAGGAGACCAGTTTGCAATTAAATTTTAAGCTATGAGGAATTGTGTTACGTAGAGGTAATGATTGGACTAATTGGTACAAATTGCCAAATTCATTTGAATCTGGAAGACAATGATTGATGAAAAACTAATGTATGCGTAGAATTATCCCCCTTTTTTGTTAAAGCTATAGCTTCTGTTTTTGAAATTTTCATTTTTAATTTTTATAAAGACAAATTCTAGAGGAAAAAAGAAGTTGAATTATGATTTTTTTTTTCTATCAGGTTTTTTTTTCTTTTTCTTGGTGAAATTCTTTTAGGATAAACAAAACGTAGAAGAACAGTCTACTCATCTAATCCTAGCCACTCTGCCTCCTCTCGTTCTTAGTGTTTCTCAGTCGAAGCCTTGTCAGTAGATCTATTATCTTATATTGCCCGATCTCACTCATTGTGAAGGTTTCATTCGTGTTTGCTTCTTTCCCGGTGATCCATTAGTTTCTGAAGATGAACTTGTTCACGGACACTAAGCATCCAATACAACAAAATTAGGTTTCAGTGATTAGCAATGATGATTGATGAAGCGATTAAGAGGTAATTTGTTGCCAAACTGATCGGAAAAATGTGGTTGGTTTTTCAAGGAAATGGGCAAACCAGCTGGCAACCGATGAAGACCCGATCGCCATGGCAGGACGCGCATTTAGTTGATAGTGGCAACCACCCTAGCGATGAAGTACTAGGGCTTGACAGTTGGTTGCTCCTTCAGTCACCATAAGGATAATGCTTGTCACCATCCAGTCGGTAACTTTGTTGCCCAACTTAAATAGTGCATAAATATTTGTTGCCCGACCTCCTTTTCTTCACTTTTTTTTTTTATCTTCTCTGCTGACCTCTTGCATCATAGATCTGGTAGTGTTTTCTAAAGTTGCGACTGTTCGTAGTTGGAGGTACATACATACTTCTTTTTTGCGCCATGTAAAGGATTACTTTCATATCATTCCTTCCTACCCACCTCAGATTGCTAGTGAGGACTGTCAAAAGTTAAGTGAACATTGAAACACCATTGAGTAGAAGTGTAAGAGCAAGCTCTGGAAGAATAATAAGGTTGGGAAGGATGCTCCACCAAGTGCAATTAATTTGAAGCATTCACTGGGTAGTTAGACCAAGGAGATTGTATATGATAAGAAGGTATGGTAACTTTACTATCTTTAATTTTGAAATCATAGTTTACACATAATTATTATATCACACTTAATTACATTTTTTTGTAATAGGTTGCAAAGAATCAAGGGAATCCGATCCAATGGCATGAATTCTATAAGCAATCCACAATACAAAAGGGATCAATAAGAGATTTTTTAGATTTGTACAGACAGTTGTAGGTATTAATGCACCTTGAAACTTTTGGGAGTAAAATTGTAACAATTAAAATTTAGGGCATATCTGAGCAAATTAGACAAGTCAGTGACCAAAATGAAAATAGTTATCAATTTAAAGGCATACTTTTAAAAAAGCTAATTGAAATTGCTTGTGAAATTAACCATATTATCAAAACTCTAGGGCTTAACCGTACAAATTGTAGCAGATTGCAGTTAATAGTGAAAGAAATTATAAAGTTCAGGGTATAATTGCAAAAATCGTAAACTTAGGGTCAGATTGAAAAACCCAAGATAAGTTGTTCAACAAAGTAAAACAAATCAAGAAGATGTTGACGTAATTGACTAAAACCTAAATGTTATGAAGAAATTAAACAAATTGTTTAAGATAGGTAGCAATACGGGAGAGACTAACAACTTTAATGCTTAATTTAAATAATTGTAAAAGTTAGGTAGTAAAATGTAGGAAATCAAAAAGTTGATAGTATGTATAGAATAATATCATGATTCTCAATAATAAATGCAAATGTTGTTTAAGAGAAGTACCTAGCTGAGGTCAATGAGCCATAAAGCTGATCCAAGTAAACATCCCCAATTCAATGAGGATGCAAGGCGGGCCGCCAGTGGCGCAAAAAAACAAAACAACGCGGAGTTGTTGAAATCGAGTAAACACAGTATGAGTACCTTCAATCGAGTTCGTTGAAATCTCTTAGGAACAATGAGGAACTGTAGGACACCTATCCATTCTTTTTTTTTTAGCTTTATGATATAAATTATCATTTAAAAAAATAAGTTCTTTAATTAATTTTGATACATTTTGTCCACCAACATCATAGGGTTAATAAAAAAAGTGCATAGAGGAGTTGTTGCAACAATGTGAGGAGCTGTTTATAACAAATGCCATAATTTTTTCTAATGTGTCTCAACTGTCACAAGAGTTTACACATACGAGACACACTAGGGGTAAGCATAGGTTGGGTAAACCCGAAATCGAAACCAAACCACTCCCATTGGGTTGGGTTGGGTTGGGTAAAAATTGATCATAATTCTCGGGTTGGTTCCACATATAGGAGAACCGACGGTTTTTGGGTTGGTTCTGGTTCCATATGGAACCAACCCAAGGTGGAACCGAACCCGAGATATGTATATATATATAATAAAAATTATAGTATTACTAATATATCTATACACACACACACACACACATATTTCTTTAAAGTATTATAATGGTTATTTTGTGTTTTTATATTAAACTCTTAAACTGATGTTCCAAATTGAAACAGTATGGAAGTTGTAGGATCATTTACGAAATTTCTCCATATTCACTTAAATCACTTTGCTTTCGATCTTTTATTCCAGACTACTCTTTACGACACAATTATGATATTTTTTTTTCATTTGAGTCATGCAAAATTAAAAATTTATGACATCGACATATTTTAGGTTTTGATACTGAAGAAGATAGTCTTAAAGGCTCAGTTTTCTATATTGAATGTCATACCAATATTAGAATTACTAAAATGAAGTAAACTAGTTGAGATAAAAGATGTCCCACAACCAACTCTTTTGAACCATTTTTGTAAGAACAACATTTTAAACTCTTTTGAATGTATCTAAGTATGTATATTTAAATATTAATTTAATTGTATATTATGTTGAATATGTCATAAAGCTGATTATGAATGTAGATTTATTGAAGTTTTGTGTTGTTATAGGTATATGGTATAAACCGAAAAATCCGAGAACCAGAACCGAGAAACCCAGAACCATGGTTCTAGTTCTGTTCGGTTCTCGGTTCTAGGTTGGGTAGAAAAATTTTGGAACCGATGCCATTTTGGGTTGGTTTGGTTCCACCATAAAACCGAACCAACCCGACCCATGCTCACCCATACAAGGCACAATACTTATCTGGTCCACTTAGAGTATAAGAAGACCATGGAGGTTCACCAGTCACAAATGAAGGCTATGGAGAAAAAATGAAGCATGATCAAGATCATTCTGGCCATGACCTCTAGGCTACCTTGACTACTGCCCTTGGTAGGCTATAGTCAGTTGGTGCCCTTCTAGTAGAAGTTGACTCGGGTTGGGTTGCCAAGGGATCGTGCTCTAGGGTTACTCCCCCTATCGGTGATGATGCATGGAATGATGAGAAGGACACATCAGATGTAGAGGACAATGAGGGATCAGACTAGAATCAATATCCATGGCTAATTTGTTGTAGGATTATATGGATATTTTTGGATTTGTTTGGATATATTCATATTTATTTATTTGAAATTAATGATATTTAGATTAATTAATTTAAAATTATATTATTAAAAATTCTTTTTATTGTTAGTACATATATTTTAATTATATTATTGATAGCTAATTATATTGTTAATAGTAATAATAAAAATTCATAATTAATAATTTAAAATTAAGATCAATTTACAACTAGGTCATTAGTCTACTAACAGCTTAAATCGGTTACTGCCTACATATCAATTTCCTCGGTGCACTTCAGACTGCTTGTGACTACTTTTGTTGGTTGCCCCATTCAATCACTATATCGGTCACTCCTTCATGGCAACCAAAGATTTCAAGACCGTTTGTTGATCGCCTGATACCAGTCGCCAAAAAGCATATTAGTGATTGATTGCCAATTGATAAGTTGGTAGGTGTTTTCATTTTCTCTTGTAGTGATCGTGGATGGCTTTGCAATGGATTATGATTTGTTGTTTTGTAAAATGGTGATTTGGTTAAGCCAAAAGAAGATGACATGGAGTTTGTACCAACTTTGAGCAATATCCAAGTAATAGATCATGGTTTTGTGTTTTGCTTTTATTTTATTTTTGCATTTGTGCTTTCTTTAGCACTCATTCAAGTGTTACGATTAGATCGTAGTGAATTAGTCCAACAGTATATTGGTTACAATCAATTTTTCTATATGTCCAATCAGTTTTTTGGTGTGTTTTTTTTTCTTCTTTTGGTCAATTTCTACAAATCTATGGGTTTGAACATTAAAATTACTCAAATTATTTATGGAAGTTTGTGTTTTGTTATGGTATTTTTTGGCCGTATTGTAAGGCTTATAATTGAGCCATATGTCCTCCGTACCTCAATATCCTATTTTTTATTATAGATGCTGTATGTCTATAATTGGTGAGATGAAATAAATTCCATTTAAAGAAAAAAGAGAAAGAGAAGGAGAAAACAAAGCGCATGTTTTGTGATTACAGCATTAGAAGTATGCCGCATGCATGAGGTTCAGGAGAGTCTTAATTCTTAAAAAATGTGTATAGAGTTTTATTCGATTGTGTGAATATTGATTGGCTGCAAAAAAAAATAAAAATTAATCGCTCCTACTTTTTTCTTCTAAAGAATTAATGCAAATGTAATATATAAAATTGCTAGAATTAATCTCATATTCGCTAAACGCCTCCCTCGTAATGTTTGACTGCCAATTTTTATGAACTGATGATACCTACTAGATGTACTTTTGCATGCTACCAGCTAACATTTGCCAAGTAATTAATTTTCAAGTTTTATTTTTCTAAATAGACCAATTTTGAGTAATAACAAAGTTTAGGCAATAGACTACTAATGGGCTAATTACTTACTGAGATATGCTTTCTACAAATTGTAAAGATCAACAACTTCTTTGTATTCTTTCTTGTTTTTTCAAAAATAAAACTGTTAAAACATGAAATGTACTTGAGACAAATATGTAGTTAATTTTTCTTTTTCTTTTTTTTTTGAAATAGTGTAGTTAATATTTTAATTACATAGTAAATTATTCATGGAGGCTAAGCCAATCTATAGAATATTGGATATAAAAACAACAAAAGAATTGAGAAAGGGGTTAATTATATTTTTATACTCCACTTTCAAAGAGGTATTTCTTCGAAGCTACGGCTCTTTTGGGGCCCTAGCGCACCATTTGACATTTTGTTTTAAATGGTCAATTTGACATGTTTATATCAATTGTCTCATTTACTTGACTTTTTTTTTTATCATTTCTAGATAATTAAGATATCATATAATGTAGGTTTGTAAATTAATTCCATAGCAATTCCAAAAAATTGTTTACATTTTTTTGTGGCCATCTATGTTATATAAATTATATGGACATAGAATATTTATAATCTAACAAAACATGCATATTAGTACTTCAAAATAGAAAAGAACATGAACCATTAATTGTTTCTAGAAAAGATTTCTACATTACTTTTAGGCAAAAATCATAAAAAAAACTACCGATGTTTTAGCGCGGCCCAAATCACCCATTCATGTTATTTGCAAATCAAACAAACCATCAACGTTATGTTTACATGCCAAAGAAGTCATCCTCCGTTAAGTTTGTGCTAATGTGGATCCAAGGAGTTAAACTGCCGGTGAATTGGCATTAGTAAAGGCAGTTTACGAGGCTTTTATGCTAATTAGGTGTAGGAGGAAGTAGAACGCGGTAGGGGCATAGCTTCTTAGGGGCGGGAGGGGGTAATGGCCCCCCAGAATTTTAAAAAATTTTATTAGGTTGTTGAAAATGTGATAAAATTGTAGAAAAACTAAAGTTAGGTACATATTTGTAAGTGTTGTAATTAATAAGGGATCTAGTATATTTTATCCTTTTAAGGTCTCTCATTTTTATATTGAGTAAATTGCGTGATAGTCCCTTACCTTTAATTATTATTTTATTTTAGTCCATATCCTATTAAACATTATGTTTTTGTTCCAAACATATTAAAAACATTTTGTTTTAGTCCTAAATCTATTAAAAATGTTTCATTTTGGTTCAATTACATGAAATTTGTTAACTCAAAGTATTTGTTTAATAACAACTTTTTAGATCATAATTTGAATTATCCGATAAATGTTATATAATAAATTTAACTTGTATAATAATTTTTTATAATTAATATAAAATTTAAATAACCATTTTTACTCTATAAATTGACCTTATTTTATTCATGAAAAAAACTACTAATTTTAAATTAAATTTTTGAATTGAACTTAATTATTGTAAATTGTCTATTAAATTTTGAGTTGTAAACTTTTGAAATGAACTTAATTATTATAAGCTTTGAAATTTCATTTTTCTATATTTAATATTATTTAATATTTTCTATTATTGATTGTAAATTTATACACGCTAACAACCCACCCCATGCTACACCCTAGCCCCCCCAAGCTAAATTTTTTACTACGTCCCTGGCAGAAAAAGAAGGCCTCCAAGTGCCAAGTCTTTCCAAGTCCCATTTTCCTAAAAAATACATGATGTTTCTATTGATCTAAGAAATAGGAAAGAAGGGAATATATTTTGTCTAGAAGAAATCAATGGTACAGGTTGAATCACAGTAAGGAAAAGTGATTAAAAAATTGTGGTAATTGACTTTGATAAGTAAGTTTTTGTCCACATCTTAGTTATGGATGAATATCATATTGGTGCATTGTCTTTTTTATTGTCTTTTTTTTTATTCTATTGAAAAAGAAGAATTCATTAGTTGTATGGTATTTTACAAAATGATAGTGGTTGTGTGTGTTTATCGAATATAAGCCTAATTTTCATTAGTTGAAATTATGCATATAAGAAGCTTGATTTTCGTTATTTGAATGAACCAATTTTTTGTTAAATGCTTAATTTGATTTTAGTTAGCGGGAATCCAAAGATATATTTGCATGGTCAAATTCATTTGTTCGGGTGTGCTTAGAATGTGGAATTTATTATATATTGTCTGTGTATTTTAGAATAGGGGACCATGAATCTTTGTAATGAGACAAAGAGGGACAACTAATGTGGAAGTACATAGTCAACTATAATGGTTATTTTGAAAAAAATTCTTTGGCTATGTTGGTGGAGAGATGGATGTATTAGTGGTAATAGATTATTGGGATGGATACCATTCATTTCTCAAATTTATAAATGAGAGGAAGTACAAGAAAGCAAGCAAGATATACATTAAAATTAGTTGCAATGAATTGTCTACAGCAGATGACATCAGACTTGTGTGGGATGATGGGATCCACATTAGACCTACTTGAGTTAGTGATGGAGATGGGTTCAGTTGAGCTATATTTAGAACATAAGGATGAGTTAGAAACATTAAGGTGGGGCTGGTGCAACAATAAATACATCTTTGGAGCAACTAAAAAAATAGGTTCCTATTGTACTACTGCCAGGAGGTCCAAAACATTATACACAAAATTTAAATGCTGATGGTTATAAAGACAGTGAAGAGGATGGGTAGTTCAATGATGAAGAATATATATCACATTTCGATGAAGAGATAAGAGGGAGTAGGAAAAATTTGAAGTTGTTTGAATTGAAGGAAAAAATGAAGAAGAAGAGTGGTTGATTTGAATGCAAGTGATGATGAGGAATTACTTGAGAAAGATAAAAATGAAGATAATGTTTCTAATGACCAGCGGGGGGTTGAAGGAAATATCAGTAGAAAGCTAGATAAAGATGAAGTAAATAATGAAAAAGGAGAAGACTATAGTAATGGAGAGCACACTGAATATCTAGACTCAGATGATGTAGATAGTGTTGCTTCAAATGATTCAGAACATGGAGATGGTGAGCCTAATCTGAGGTTCAAAAGAAGTAAGTTTTCTTACTATAGTAAGAACACTAGAGTCCTTTAGTTTTGCCTTCGCATTCGTTTTAATGACTTTCAACAGTTTAAAAAGACTTTTGCAAAGTATGCTATAGAGACGCATTGGAATGTTTACTTTAAAGTAAATGAGCCAAAAAAAGTGGAAGTTCTATGCAATAGCACTTGCTCTTTCAAGGTTTAGGCCTCAAAAAATAGGAAAAATGGCTGTTTCGAGATTAAGCATTAGAGGAAAACACATAATTGCAGACACTAGAACAATCTGAAGATAATTAGTACTAAACTTATTGCTGAAAGATTTGCTAAGGTGATTAAGGATGAACTTTATTTATCGAGTAGCCAGTTGAGGGGGCTGGTTCAGGGACATCGGAAGATTAATGTGTTGAAGAACATGGTGAATAGAGAAAAGGAAATTGTTAAGAAGAAAATTGTAGGCAACTACAAGAATGAGTTTTTATTATTTTAGGGGTATGTTTCAGAGCTTCAAAAATGTAATCCTACTAGTTCTTTCGTTCTTGAGGTGCAGCCTTCTATGGATATGAGTGTTGCTATTTTTCAAACACTTTATATTTACTTTGATGCTTGTAAGAAGGGTTTCTTAAGTGATTGTAGGCCAATTTTTGGTGTAGCTAGCTACTTTCTAAAAGGATTGGTGAATAGAGAGAGGTTAATAGTTGTTGGGAGGGATGGTAATGATCAGATGCTTCCAATTAGAGATGGGAACCCGTTCAGCCCGACTCGGGATCGGCCCGGGCCCAGCTGGTCCTAGTCCTAGGTCACGAGGATCGAGCTCGGCCAGGTTGCAGGCGAGGCGGGTCCGGGCGGGTTTGGTGTTTTTCTTTTTTAAAAAAATTAGAACAATAATTAATTATATATGTTATAAATATTTTTAAGAAAAAGCACCACCTCTGGTGAAAGTTTTATTAAGTTAAAAAACCAAATGACACTTACAAAATAAATGGAACATGCCTTACACTTTAAAATGGAAAAAACGTTCCGAAAATGATGAATAATAGAAATCTATGATCTGTGCCGAACAGCATAATCAGCTCAAACACAAATTATATGTATGATTGAAAAAAAAAAATTCAAGTCTCTGTATTGGATATTACCTCCTCATCCGAACTCTTTTGGTCTTACTGCTGCGAGGCCTTAATCTTGGTTGCACATGCATACTTTTACTGCGTCAGGTGTCAATCTTGATTATTTTTCTGATATCACCCATTTTCCGGCACTAAACGCTGCATCAGATTAGATGGTCGATACTGGAACGGCAAGAATCTCCTGTGCGATTATCGACAAAATCAGAAACCTTGATCTTTTTTGTTTCCACCACTCCAAGATGTTGAGGTCGCTTGCCTCGAACGATTTATTGAGATAGTCATCGACCTCAGCTAATCCTGATATCGTTGGTCGGGGTCATTTGAGCATTTGGAGGGCCGGGTTGAATCTTAAGGAGATTGATCTCCTTGGAGGCTTGGTTTGAGGAGCTTCGGATCTTACTTTATCCAAATTCCACTCACAATATAACTTATTTAAAAAATGCAAGTACTTGGAAGCAGTAGCAGACATAGCCAAAACATTTATATGAGACATTTCTAAATAAGTATGAAAAATTCCTTTAAGCAATGTTGTTGTGCCGTTCATTTGATATATGGGTCAAGTAAAGAAGCGACTAAAAAGATAGGTGGAATGTTTTCGAAATACTGAAGCTACTTAGCCCACATGGCTTCGACAGTCGGTTTTAACAACTCATCATCTTTAAACTGATGTAAAACATATGTAATGTTCACTAAATGGAACAAAACGTGATGAATGGTTGGGTAGTTAACACTAGAGAAAAATTCAGTTGCCTCCTAAAAAAACTTAAGCAATTCACTAGTTTTAGAACATTTGTCCAAACTTCAGTCATAAGAAATTTACAACCCATTTTTGAATTCATGAAATGTGACAATAAATTTGCATATGGGATTGCATCTTGCAACATCAAATATGTGGAGTTCTAACGGGTGGGCAATCCAATTTAAATCGTTTCCAAGAGAATCCTTTTTGATTTTCATTACAAAAGCTTTTAAATTCACAAAAAACAGCAGATTTGCACATTAAATATTTTAATGAGTTTCGAATAAGCAGAATCTCATTTTGGAGAACTTTTAAACCTTTTTGCACACAAATGTTCAAAATATGACACATGCATCTAACGTGAAAGAATGTACCATTGAGAGGTGGTTTTAAGTTTTGACTCACAAGACGAGCGGCAACATCATTATTTGAAGTATTATCAAATGAAATGCATAGGACTTTATTAGTACAAAAATAATCACGTAAAGTTTCTAAGATGCAATTGAATATTTGATAACCAGTATGATCTGTTTTAATAACCTTAAATGAAAAAATTTGTTTTTGCATTATCCAATCAAAATCAATCCAATGAGAAGTAACACAATATAATGATTGACCTATAGGTGATGTCCACATATCAAAAGTAAATGCCACACAATGATCAAAAGTAGAAAAATAGGCTTGCAAATCTGATTTTCCGGCTTCAAATTGTCTAAAGCTTTCTTTCTTAGCAGTTTTCCTAGATACTTTTTTAAATGTAGGATTTAATTGTGATTGTATCCAAGATTCTAGGTGGACATCTTCAGCTGATGAAAAAGGTTTTTCGGTAAGCATCATCCAATTTACCATACCTTCTCTACAAGATTGTTGGTTAAAATGAAATATACCTGGCCCGCCGGTGCCGGTTGTAGACCCAAATTGTGTTTGTCCTCCAAAACTAGTTCCGGCACTGGGGAGGACGTTAGGATGTTGATTTTCAATATGCCCCTTCAACGTTCAAATGCCGGAATTCTTTTTATGGACCAATTATTTCCCGTAATGTTTGCATTTCCCGTACCTCGACTCCCCTTCATGTATGAGCTCATAATGCTCCCAAACCTAAGCGGTTTGTCTCGTGGATTTACCTTGTGTTTGGGTTTCCTCCACAGCGGGTTCATGACTTGTAGGCGTCGGTTCTGTTGACGGATTCTCGGACGCCATTGCATCCAATTTTTCCACTTCATCATCGGATAATTGATCGTCGATACCCAAATAGTAATCGTCATATCGATTTCGGCATTATCGTTGTGCAACTCTTGAATTGAGATGCTTTTATCGACGGGCTGAGAACGGCGACGGAACAAGCCTCGGAGGCCGGTGGTGCAGGAAGATGAACTCTCTGTCAACTTACCATTTCCTTTTGAAGCCATGCCTCACGAACTAATAATAATGATTAATGCATAATCAAGAGGAGATTATGAAGAATTAGGGGGACATTAGTAAGAAATTTGGAAGAGTTTAAGAAAATAAGGAGAATGCTTGAGAGAATATAGTAAAGGAAGAAAAGAAATTGAGTGATTGTGTGAGGATTGAGTGAAAATGGAATTGGTATTTATAGGGGAAGGAAAAAAATTAGTTTGACCAAAAAGTCCTTGAAATTTAGTTGTTGCGAGGGGTGAAAATGGAGTTTTGAGGGCTAAAATGGAGCAGAAAATCGTTGGAGGGCATGCTGTGTAATTACATTTTTTTAAAAAAAATTTTGCAAGTTTCTGTAACTGCCAAAAGAGCCGTTGGGCGCCATGGGCTGGTTCGGTCCAATTCGGGGCAGTCCGACGAAGGTTGTCGGGTTTTCCCTAGTCTAAGGCGGGTTGTTTTGCACCTCCTCCTCCTCTCGGACCCATACTCGGCTCACATCTTTACGGGCTTTGGCCGGGGCGAGCCGGGGCGGGTTTGACCAGGTCGGGCCAGGGTTGACTTCCGGTTTGGTCCTGGTTGGCCCTGCCCATGTCCCACCTCTACTTCCAATAGCCTGGGCTATTGTTGAGGCAGAAAACAAAAATTATTAGACATGGTTCCTAAAATTGTTGAAGGCAGACCTTGGAATAAAAAATTCTAGTTGATGGAATATTATTTCTGACTAGCATAAGGTTAATCTTGTTAGTATTATTTCTTTGAAGAATATTATTGCTTTTAAACTAATTCATTACGTTGTGTCATAGGGATTACTACCAGAATCGAGGAGTTACTTCCAAACATTGAATATAAAAAGATGTGCAAGGCACATATGAGGAAATTAGGGGAAAAAACATTCTGGAGATGTTCTTAAGAATCTATTTTGGAAAACTGCAAAAAGTACTTCAATGAAGGAATTCTATGACACCGTGGAAGTCATTAACAAATGGGAAAATTCCTACTTAAGTTGATCTAAAATACTGGTGTAAGGCATTTTTTAGATCATTCCTTCAATGTGATGTAAACCACAGTAACTTGTGTGAAGCTTTCACTGGAGTGAAAGCAATGCTTGTAGCACATCGTAAGCCTATTTACTCAATCTTGAAGACATTATACTGTATGTAATTGAGAGGTTTGTTGAAAAGAAAAAGTTCTTGAATAGGTGGAGTAGTGAGTATGGGAAGATAAGCTTGTATACATTGGCCTAATCAGGAAAGAACAGCAGTAAGTGGGATGTAAGGTTTACTAGTGATGATGCTTATCAAGTTAGGAATGGTCCATATTATCATACAGTTAACATAAAGTAAAAGAGTTGTTCATCCAATTGTTGAAATCTTTCTGGAATTCCTTGCTATCATGCCATTGTTGTTATAGATGATGTATGTGGCAACATTTAAGACTATCTTAGTCCGTGGTACAAGAAGATCAATTCTGAAATTGCATATGCAGGTTCTATTCAACCAATTAGTGGACCAAACAATTGGGTCATCTCATATATGACCCATATTATTCCACCTAAAATTAGGTCAATGTTAGGTCAACCAAAAAAGGAAAGGAGAAGAGAACAAAATGAATCCAAAAGCAACACAAAGTTGTCATAGAAAGGGCAACTGAATCAATGCTCTATGTGCAAGAAGTCTAGCCACAATAAGACAACTTGTCCAGAAAAACATGTTACTATTGAAAATCATGCGTATACTACCTAAGATATTTATTTCTTCTTATTATATTGAAATAGAGTGAAGGGGGTGCTGGAAGCTCAACTGATGGACCATATAGACCACTAGAAAGGCAAAAAAAAAAAAAACCAAAAACTACCACAAGGATCAATCCTAGGCAAAAAAAGACAATTGTTGTCCCACTTGTTGTAAGTTTTTCTCAAGTTCTTTGATTTATATTAGATTAAGGTGTGAGTTATATTAAATAACTATCTTGCAGTTTTATGTATTATGTAGGCAGGAAAGCCCGAAAGCATACTCTTGGATACATTAGTTTCTAGTCAAACTAGTACTTCAAATTCAGGTGCCATATTTTGTGTTTATGTCTAATATCCATAATGAGAACAGCTGATAAATTTTCTATGTCATTTATAGGTCAAGGAAATAATAGTGGCATTGAGACAATTTCCTTATCTTTCCCTGTTTAACTTGGTGGTAGTTTAGCATCAAGGTTGTTCTCATCATGTGCCACATTTCGAAGGAAAATATAGACAATGAGACAAATGCACTCCATGCCACTTTCTTTGTTTGTAAGCCAAAGTAAACAGTAATCATGTTACATTGAAGACTATGTTAGTTCAATGACAGTTAGAGATGACTTTAAGTGAAGATGTTTTTTCAGAAAAGCTAGTTAATTTTGGGAAGTTAGTTGTAATCTGTTTTCCTGTTGAGTTTTAGTGGCTCACTAGGTCGAATCCTCTATTTACTATCCAATCCTTGTGTAAGTTATTTGGTGTAATGTAGCAAGTTTAATTCCCGGTGCAATTCTTTTGCAACATAAAGCCTGTTTATGTGGAATCAACGGTACATTAAGCAGTAGTTAAGTTCAGCATTTTATAGTCCTTATGTAAGGGGCATATTGCTTTTTTGGTATCCTGCAAACAAATTCCAGCATACACATTCCAACAACCTCATTCCCACTTACGTAATGTAGAAAGTTAATGACGTAAACTCAGCATAAGGTATATCTAAAATAGAGAATAAAACATTTCATTCATAACCATTTCAATCCACATTACAAAAACCATAACCCTTACATTAGCATTCTCACCATCCACATTACAAAAACCATAACCCTTACTTTACCAATTTGTAGCAAACTCAATACCTGATCAACATATTATTTCAGCACCATCAATAACAACCCAATCAAAACAACAAAAAAAAGTCCATTAAACAGTAAACTCATAATCAACCATTCCCTTTTTCTTAGTAACATACCCTCAAGTTTATTTATTTTCACGCGTAAATGGTTAACAAAAATAAACAACTCATTTTTCTCTATGTGAGTATTTTTGTTCAAGTCATCCTAAACCACCTCATTCTTTCCTAAAGATTGTCCAGCCATGTTCTTTTGTACCCCTGTTTAAATCAAGTTTTTTGGCAAACACAAATCCCAAAAACCATATTTCTTCTCAACACAAGCGTAATACAACTCGTTCAGATTTTTCTCAGATTCATAGATCTTCACAGTAGCTCTACGTCCACAACCATATATCTTGTTTTCATAAAGTTGTCTTTCAATTCTAGTGTAATTGACACTACTTGAAGACATTATACACAGATAAATATCAAATTATGGCCTTCATTTTGCCCAACCAAAATGAAACAATTCAAGATAAACTGGTTATAACAGAATCACAGACAAGAGAAGAAGAAAAGGGCACATATGCACAAACATCATCTTTAACGCAACACAATCCAATCATCGCTGCTTGTTTTTGAAACCAAATGTGAATCAACACCTAATAGGGCATCAATTTTCCACCATAACCAAAATCCCCAAAATTTACCTAAACCCTAAATTAAAACCATGCAAAAATAAAGTTCGAGTCTTACCTGATTCTTGATTCTAGAACAACAATCCATAACCTTGGAATCCAAACTCCTTGCTGCGTGAAGCCTAATCTGCTATGTTTGGATACCCTGCTGCCCAGAACCCCTCTGTTCTTCTAAACCTTCTACGTATTTTCTATTACGCCATTGCCACTATTTGTCTAATCTTTTTTTTTTTTACAGGCTCTGTTCTTCTAATCCTTCTCATTTTATATTATGCCATTGTGTCACTTGGTTTTGGCCTAAACCAACATAAATGGAATATACTTTATGTCACTTGGTTTTGGCCTAAACCAACATAAATGGAATATACTTTATGTCACACAGAATATTCTAACACTGGAAGGCAGAATGGGCATATGGCTCTGTTTCCAAACTTCGGTGGTTTGTTTGATTCACAAATAACATGAGTTGGTGATTTGGGCCGAGCTAAAACATGGCGGTTTTTTCATGATTTTTTATTTATTTTATATTACATAGGGAATGCTCTTCTTAATTACGGAGGATACTGTGTGCATATGCGCGAGTAGACAATACCATGCGAAATGACCAACTCACCCTATTTCTACCCATCTAATTATCATCATGCTGCTCGATCTAATTGCTCTTTGTCTTCTCCAGCAGTTGGCATTAGAAAATCACTAAACTTTATCATCTTTATCTACCACTTCTAACAACATCTTTGATTACAACAAAGCATCGTACTTAAGAATCCAATAGATGTAATTATTTTTCATGATTCTTCTCATCCCCAAAATGCACACTTTGCATTCATTAGATCAAAGATATATATTTTTTTTCCTGCCACCATTGCCGTTTGTGAATGAAGATTCTAGTGACTCTCATGACGCTCCACTATGATTGAATTTGGTGTTTATCTTACGCCATCGCCTTTGCGAGATCTAAAGATATGATTTGCAAGATGCAAGTTGTGCAAAAGATGACGTAATCTAGAAACTAGATTTTGGAAACTGATGAGGAGATTGCGTGATAGCAATCTCTTATGCCCAAAAAATAAATTTTGTATACTATTTTAGACAATTTTATACGTTACTTCAAACATTTTAAACATTTATTTAGACACTTATTTATTTATTTATTCATAAATCTTTATTTATGAGAAAAACAAATTATTTGCATGTTATTTAAGATACTTTTATATTTTTATTTAGACACCTTTACATATTTCTATAGCCACTTTTACATGCTCATTCAGACATTTTTACTTATTAATTCAAACACTTATTTTCTGAATAGAATAAATTGTTTACACATTGGTTCAAGCATAATACATATTTCTTTAAACACTTTTGATATTCATTCAAACACTTTTACTTATTACTTTGGACACTTTTATTTACCCATGATTATGATTTATCTACATAATAGTCAAGACACTTTAATATATTGCCATAAAAACTTTACATTTTACTTTAGACAATTTGATGTATTAATTCAAACTTTTCATTTTGAAGGGAGTAAATTATGTGAATATTGATGCAAACGCTTTTATATATTGCATCAGGCACTTTTATACGTTTATATATTGTCTGAATAAAATGAAATGTTCGTATATTGCCTCATATAGTTTGATATGCTTCCTCAAACATTTTGCATATTGTCATAAGCATTTTCACAATTTTTCTTTAAAACCTTTTCAATTTCTTTCTGCATATAGTTCATTACAGGGATGAGGGAAGAACGACCTAGCAGCGTCCTAAACTTACAACAATGAAGGAGAAGATCAAAGGTGATAACTGGCATGATTTGGAAATGATTGCTGGCAAATATGGAGGTAAGTGATGATAGTGCGATGTGGAGGAAATCAACGATCACACGTAATCCGAACATGATCATCGAAAGTAGCAATGCGAGGATGAACGAACAGATTGTAAAAAGGTGCAATGATCGAAGCGATCTAGAGGTTAGCAGTGGCAGTGAGATCTAGATGTGAAAAACCGCCATATGATTTGGAGGTAAAGTGATGATGGTAAGATCAAGAGACGATGATTTGGAGGCACGAGATCTGAACGTGATCATAGTTCAATGGAGGTGACGGAAGTGGCGATGGCAATGACAATAGTGAGGTAGGGCTTTTGGAAAAGGAAAGATTCTTTCTTGAGGCAATTTTGTCATTTTTTTAAGACTGTTAATGTTATATTTATGGAGGATTAAGAATGGTTAGTGTGTTTAATTAATTAGACACATGCGTATAATATAATAACTACTTCTCTCATAGGTTTTCAAATTACATACTACAAAGTTATGCTGGTCCGCATGTTGTGATGTGTTTTTTTATAATAAATTTATCATTAAAAAGAATAACAAATAATTAAAAATTTTCACCCATAAATTTACATAATCAACTAAAATTTTACTTTATTTCATTTTTATGTTTGACATTATGTTCTTATTATTAAAATGAATAGTTATGATCACAACATAAAGCTATAAGACACAATACTATATGTGCTTTGAATCCGTCAATATTTTTTGTCATTAAAAAATAATTCACTAAATTTTTTTTATCTTTTATGAGCTTATATGCCAATTATTAATATTGAGGAAATTTTTTTTAATAACTTAGTTTCACTTTTAACAATTATGGTGCTAAATTTTTTCGTCAAACCATATAGCTTTTGAGGTAAATGACCAAAGTTACAAAACTCGATCATCAATAATGAAAAGATATCACTGAAACATAAATTGTGTTTAATTTATGTCAATAAATTAACAATGTGATTGGTCGTCAAAACCACAAAAAATAATTCCGGTATCACTAATAACTAAAGTATAACAGTGAAAACTAGGTTGAATCCCAAGAAATTTTTTTTTATCAAAAGCTTACTGTCAGATAACTGGAATAAAAGATGAGAGGTTTCTTGAATTGAATGCTGAAATAAATTAATTGTAGAATTAAAATAAAATTAACCAATATTAAAAATGCTCAGTTCAGGATTGATTATTCATTCCAATCACGCAGTTGATCATTAAAGGAAAATATTTCTTCAATTTAAGCAAATAAATAGGACCCTCTTTAAAAGTAAAAAGAACTCAAAGAATTTAGCCTTAAAATTAAAAAAAAAAAAACTTCAAATTAATTTCTTAATTTTGAGTTACCGGATATTGAAAATTAATTACTAATCAACTCAAAATTAGCATGAAAAATAATGATGAACCAAAAAGTTTATTCCAAACAACCATCCAAAAGCTTAACTTGTTTTACTTCTCTCGTATGAACTAACCAGAAATAAAAATAATCTCCATTCAATTCCTTTTCTTTTGAATTGAATTCTTTTCACCTAAGCAGTTTGAAATAAAACCAAGCACATTTTTGCAATCTCAAAATTAATCAAACAAGCGAGAATAGGAAAATTAATAACAATAAATTTAAACCATAAAGAAGTAATTACTCAAATTTGAAGAAAATTCCAACAAGCAAACTCAATCCTTATAACTGGTGTTGGCGATGAAAATCATCCTTAGAACCAAACTAGAAAACTACTTAGAAATGTTTTGAATGAAAGACAAAAAAAAAATTAAAAAATAAACCACAGTGCCAAGAGGGAGAGAGATTGGCGGCAGTTGCTGCATCTCTTTAAAAACCTAAAAAAAAAAATTTACCTAGTGTGGTAAAATCCACAAAATTTCCTTAAACTTTATATATTGTTATGAAATTACCCAATACAAATAAAAGAAGATTTAAAATAGCTAGAATGCCTTAATACGATTAGGAGAATTGTGTCTTTAAGTTGAAATTTTTACCCACATGGTTTAGAGGCCTTTGAAATTAATCCACATCAAAACCGGTTTCAAAGTTGTGAGCCAAGAAATGCTTCAGAACATCAGTAGCAACTTCAAGCTAAAATTCTACCTTAATGCAGTCATTATTTCTTAAAACTCAAAGCATGAAAGTTGTAGAGCTTTTTCTTAGCTTCAAAATGACACCTGAATCACATAAAAAGGCCATCTACATCCAAAGACATGCCCAAAATACTACAACTGCTTCTGAACTAGTGATGACGTGCAAATCACGACTTTAAAGATGAATTTGACTCTCTTAACGTGCGAGCTGGGTTTCATGGCCTGCATATGATTTGTAGCTCTAGATGTTAACTTTCCAATGAATAAAGAATCACTCAATTTCGATCTTTGTAACTCAAGATATGATTTTTCTACTGGAACATGACCAATCTGCCAGAATCCTGAAAGACAACCAACAAAACTTGTGAAATTGCAAATTAAATCAAATTTTAATCAATTAAGTCTATATATGCTCTAAGCTATACAACATGCTCAAAATATATCTTTAAGGTTCAAAACACATTAAAACATACTAAATGTGAGAGAAATAAATATAGAAAATATAAGCTTATCACAATATAAACATTAACTTAATAAAGAAAAAAAAAGAAATAAATTAACCAAAGGCAAATCAATTGAAAGCATGCTAAAATGGACAAACCATAGTGATTAAAGTTTTGGTTGAGAAAGCAACGATGAAGAGGAGCAACAAAAGCGGTTTTGAAACTGAGAGAGAAAATGGAAAAACTTTAGGTATTAATGGCTTAAAGTTAATAGAGAGAGAGATAGAGAAAGAAAGAAAAATATCTTGCTAAAAAATAAATAAACCATGATAACCAATATTTTACTTAGAATGTAGTACATAAAAAAATGAAAAAAAAATGTGGACCAAGAGAACAAATATAAATACTATAGTTAAGTACATTGAGGGACTAAAAAGCCCAATGGATCAAATATAGGGACTAAGATGGGAAATAAAACTATCAAGGACTGGAAACGTATTTTTGCCAATGGGAAATAATGAAAATAGGAAAATAGCGATGCAAGCCCTAAAAAAGATATTATCTTGTAAAATGCTAGCCAAGCTTCTAAAAGAAGCAACATCATCCAAACAAAAAAAGTCATGGAAAAAGTAGATGAACAATGTAAGCCCTAACCCTAGCTGCCTTGACCCGGCGTAACATAATGGGGTAAAATAGAAAGCACACTGTAGTATATTGTTCTATGAACAGTACCTTCTCAATGGTAATTAGAATATCGTATAATAAATCTTCTATTTGAGGTTATTGTATTTTAGGGTCATAATTCTCCTATCTCTTTACGTACAATAACAACGTATACAAAGTATTTATAAAACACTAATTACAAGTAAGATGATGTATGTGTTATCTTATTAGCCGCTCCCCCTATTTCTATAATATTTTTATTTATTTAAACTTTAAAATGTGGTCTTTTATCGATCTCACTTTAATGCCAACTTTGTGTCACTAGCCTTTCAAATACTAGCTGACAAGTCTTCACGAGGCTCACATGAAGGCCGAGAAATTGTGATGGATCTTTGTGATAATACGTCTTGTAAAACATTAGTGGCATAACATGTCAATTTGTTTGCTGCAGTTTTTCAGAAAAGTGCAATCAAATACACAAGTATTGTAAGTAGTACTGAACTGATATCAATACATGGCTGACATATTAACGGTAAAGTCATTTTCAATTACTTTCTTTATTGTTGAATTTGGACAATTTTCAAAAATGAGAAAATTACAAATATCCCCCATATAGTTTGGTCTAACCTACATTTGCCCTCTCTATTTTCAAAAATCTACACTTTGCACCACTTCCTTTATAGTGTTCGATAACAACTTCTGAAACTCTAGTTTAAACTATCTAATAATTATGTTCTAGTAATTTTAAGATTTTTGATGTTTTTTTCACAACTAATCAATCTTTAAAAAATATTAATATGCATTTACAAATAAGAAAATGTATTTAAAAAAAGAAAAATTTGATAATTTAAGATGTTTATTAATTATACAAAAAATATTACAGAGATTGAAATTATTGGAAGATTACTAATATATAATTTGAACACAGTTTTAGAAGTTATTATCGGATAGTGTAAAAGAAATAAGAGACAAAGTGTAAGTATTTAAAAATAGAGAGAACAAACTGTAGGTTAGGACAAACCTTAATAGGGTAATCATAAGTTTCCCTTCAAACATTTTGCAACCAAGAATTTTTTACAATCGCAATCATTAGTCTCTGTATTGTGTAAATCCCATGACTATGACTGTAGATGCTCTTGGCCGCAAATTAATGAAATTTATTAATTGCTTTCAATTTATTTTCATCTCTTTATGTGGCATAAAATTGAAAAAACATCTGCAAGATCAATGCTAGCATTTCATCAAATCTAATGGAATTATTAAGAAAAAGATCCAAAATTAGACGTTTAAAGAAGGTTAGGGGCCCAATTAACACACTTTCAACCTAGCTTCCAGGTTGAGACAACATTGCACTAATATATCTATGAGATCTTGACACCTTGTTTAGTGCTAAAACTCTCAAGTTCATGAAGCATATTCAGCTGAGTGAGGGTTCCAACGTAGAGGTAGGCATGCCTCATCCTGGGTGAACTATCCCAACTTTGCTTAGCCCGTATATAATGCGAATAAATATGGGCCTACAAAGGGAGGCTTATTAATTAGGTTGGGGCACTCCCCCAAATTGATTGAGACATTTACAATTTTTTTTGAATTTATTGTATTATTATTTTTTAAAAAATAATAAAGAAATTACATGTAAAAACTAAAAAATTTGATTTATATTTAGGAACAAAAATTTTATATTTACGTCAAAATGTTAAAAATAAAAAATTATACACTAATTACTGTGAATAGTTTTATGAAAGTCTTGCTCTTTTTACCAAATTAAATTAAAGTACAATTATATAGTTATTATTGTTAATAGTTGGCTAAAGAGGAGGATGGGGCTCATATTAATCGTGTAGGTTAGCATAAGGTATAATAAGAAAAATAATTCTTTTCAAGATAGATGAGAGACAGTGCTATTATATTATAAAAGTTAATTTTATTTTTGAAATTAAAATTTTATTTATTTTGGGCCAAGGACCAAGCCTGGCTTGACAGAACCTATGTAATGATGGGCCTAATCTTGGATCTCTTCTTGGCCCAGGCTAAGTGGGCTTGGCCAGTTTGGCCCATGGCCCACCTCTAGTTTCAAAGTCCACCTTCTCATTGGTACCTTGTGTAAAAAGAAAGGGAGAGGAGAAAATAACAATTGGCTCCCATGGCGT
The DNA here is from genome assembly GCA_039654915.1 of Aquilaria yunnanensis. Classification (NCBI taxonomy): domain Eukaryota; kingdom Viridiplantae; phylum Streptophyta; class Magnoliopsida; order Malvales; family Thymelaeaceae; genus Aquilaria; species Aquilaria yunnanensis. The sequence goes on along the minus strand of CM077596.1, from coordinate 91,408,315 downwards.
AATATTGGTGGATGGCAGTGGCAATACATTCGTTACAATACTAACTGACATCCTAGCTTGAATGGGGATAATAAGTTTTCACTATTTTGCCATGCATTGTTCACCACAAACATCAAATTTTCTACAAATATTTGCTTTGACAAAAATCAATCGAGTTAGACTGAAAAACTCATCCCCATGTAAAAGAAAAGGAGCATGATGACGAAGATGATAAAGCAGGCTTTCCAACTAGCCTCCATAGCCATTACAAATAAACAATCTAGAAGCCCAAACTTGAAACTATACCAAAATAAAATTTTAGGACTGTCTCTTAAAATTTGATCATTGTTGACCAAAATAACTGTCATTCAATACTCAACTATTTTAGCCGAGGGCCAATACCATTGACTGCCACTTGTGTTGCAAGCAGCCTAGAATAGTTGTGGAACCTATGCCTACGTTTGTCACCTAAGCCCTCCTCCCATCCCACTGAGGTCGCGTTCCTTTGGCAGTTATCTAGAGCAACCTTTACATGTTGGGCTTGCACACATTATCCCATGAAAAATTATATTATAATGGATCATAAAAAATTATATTATTACGGATCATGACAGCCCAATTTGAGCCATCCATTTCTATTGGCCTCATATAGATACTCGTAGAAACTAACAAGCCAAATAAGGCCACCATGTTTGCGATTTGTTACAAAATTTTCGTCCTTACCCCAACTTTCGCAGTTGTATATGACCCTTGTTGATAATATGCAATTTGAAAAAAAAAATTGGGTGACATAAATTAAAAAATTGTTTTCTATTTTTATACAAGTTTAAGGCTACAAAGGAAGTTGGGACCTTGCTATGTTGATTTTTTGCCCTCCATTGCAATTTCGGCTCTCACTGAAAACCAGTTCATTATTGTAGTCGCTACTCATTAGTAAGGAAAAAAAGAAGAAGAAAAAAAGAAATTAGAAAACAACTACTTCTTAACCCTTTTGTTGATTGAGTAATTCATACAAAACTTCCTTGCCAAATTTCTTTTCTATAAAAGACAGAAGAACGTGATTTTTTTTTTTAAATGCTCATCAAACGAGAGAAGATGGTAGTCCTATTCTGTCACTAAAGATATATGAAACTTATAAATTACTAGCAAGCAAGGGCTAGCTGAAAAAGTTGTATGGCTTACACCTCACACCCATTCAATTGTTCCTGGAGGCTTCGAGGTGAAGTCCTGACCCACCCGACTTACACCTCTACTACTAAAAAAAATAGATTTTCCAATTGCCATTTCCAACTGCCAGCCGTTGGAAATGGACTGTTTCCAACGGCAGGCAGTTGGAAAATAGTCCGTTGGAAAATCATTTGTTGGAAGTTAATTTTCCAACTGCCCAGAAGTGAGTAGTTGGAATTTACAACTGTCAGCTGTTGGAAATTAAGCAGTTGGAGAATTTTCCAACGGCTTTATTAATTTTTTTATTTTTTGGTTTTCCAATTGCCTTGGCAGTTGGAAAATTTGCCAGAGCAGTTGGAAATGAAGGCAGTTGGAAAATATACTAGACAGTTGGAAATGAAGGCAGTTGGAAAATATACTAGACAGTTGGAAATGTGGCAGTTGGAAAGTTTTTAAGCCATTGGAAACATTTCCAACTGCTAAGCAGTTGGAAAATTTTCCAACTGCCCAAGCAGTTAGAAAATTACACATTTTCCAACTGCCTCAGCAGTTGGAAAATTTTCCAAATTTTATTTTTAGCTTCGAATTATTTTTTTATTTATATTATTTATCCCTATACTGTCCATTTCCAATTGAATGTTTTGTTTAAACGTTAACCTCGTATACTGCCGATACTGATATCGTTTGTAGTCAATTTTTAAAACTCACAAAATTTCATAAATTAAAATTACTAAGTGAATGTTTGTTAAAACAAACATACAGAATTAAAATTACTAAGTCAAGTTGGAAATTTACTACTAAATCCACATGAGCTCCAGTAGAGTTTAAATTACATGCTTTCATAATCCAACTAAGTGAATGTTTGTTAATAAATACATATAGTAGGATGATATACCTGATCTATGCGTCATCCGATCCCGAGTCATCATCATCATCTGCAGGTGGTGCGGGCGGGGGAATGCCAATTGAATTGCATATGAATTTTCTATTTGTAAATATTTATTTAGTTAGTAATACAAATTTTTTTGTAAATATACGAACTACTTTTACACATAAAATTACTACCTAAACAAATTAGTTAAAACTAATTACTAACTATTTTTAATAATACTAAATAAATTCACACATAAAGAAAGAGGTGAAACAATTTACTTTAAACTAATTATTTACTACCTCCGTCCCATATTTTTTGCACCATTTGACTTTTACGCTTAGTTTGACTTGAATTTATTTATATTAGTATTTATTCAAAAAAATCAAAAAAAAATATATTTAGAAACTATATGTTTTGATTTATCTTTCTTATATAAAATTTTTTTATTTATATGCTAAAATGTTGAAAATAAAAAATCATAGATTAATTACTGAAAAGTAAATGGTGCAAAGAATATGGGACGGAAGGAGTATTATTTTTAAAATATACATACAGAATTTAACACATAAACATACTATCTAATCAATTTAATTAAAACTAATTAGTAACTATTTTTAATTTGACTAACTAATTTCACACATAATTATACTACATAAATAATTTAATTAAAACTAATTATTTGTAATTTTGTAACTCATTCCAAAATTAAAAAAAAAATAGTTAGAAAATGGAAAAAAATGTACAATTACAATGGGTACTCCAAATACTTCACATCCCATCATCAACATCTACACCTCAAATACTAATCACATATTTCAACCCAAATAACCATGAAAAATTCGGATTTAAACTAATTCATAGGAAAAAAAATTAAACGTTCGGATTAAGCAAAAACTAACCTCAAATCCGTAATAGAACTTGCTTCAAATGCCTGGGAATAGGTTCGAATCACCTATATTTTCCAAGAAATCGAAACTCACAGTAAAAAAAAACGCATCTTCCAAAAAAGAAATTAACGAAAACTCTCTAAAATTAGGTATTAACCAGCAAATCGAGGAAAATGAGGCCAGATCCACATTAAAATCAGCTTCAGGATGTTGATAAACCCCTTAATCGAGTAAAGAAACGTGCTGTGTGTGCGTGTGATGTGCGAATGTGAGAGAGAGGAGAGAGAGCTTCTGTGATGGTTCCGTTGGAGGAAGAAGACGTGAATGGTGCTGGAGGGGGGGGACTTTTAAAATTTAATTTCCAATGGCTTTAGCCGTTGGAAATTTTTTTTTGAAACTCACCGTTCCATTAAATGATTTTCCAACGACTTTAGCCATTGGAAAAATAATCCAATTAAAAAAAAAAAACAAAACTCACAACTTTTTACGAAAATAACCGTTGGAAAAATTATCTAATTAAAAAAATATTCAAAACTCACAAATGTTTAAGAAAATAAACTTCCAACGGCTTTAGCCGTTGGAGAAATTATACAATTAAAAAAAAATATTCAAAACGCACAAATGTTTAAGGAAATAAACTTCCAACAGCTTTAGCCGTTGGAGAAATTATACAATTAAAAAAAATATTCAAACGGCCCAACTGTTTAAGAAAATATACTTCCAACGGCTTGAGCCGTTGGAAAAATTATCCTCATAAAAAAACCTCACAACTGTTGAAGAAAAAATATATATATATATATATTACCAATTATACAATTGATTACCAATTATTATAGATATAAATTTATCACCATTTGTGAATATGTTAGCTTTTTCCAACGGCCATAGCCGTTGGAACTTTGATATATATATATTTTTTGTTTTCTGTCCCATTTTCCAACGGCTATAGCCGTTGGAACTTTGAACTATATATATTTTTTGTTCTGTCCCATTTTCCAACGGCTTTAGCCGTTGGAACTTTGATATATGATATTTTTAAATTTTCTGTCCCATTTTCCAACGGCCATAGCCGTTGGAACTTTGAACTATATATATTTTTTTGTTTTTTGTCCCAGTTTCCAACAGCCATAGCCGTTGGAACTTTGCTATATATATTTTCCTGTTTTCTGTCCCATATGGCCGTTGGAACTTTGATATATAGACATTTTTGGTTTTCTGTCCCATTTTCCAACGGCTATAGCCGTTGGAATTATTATAGATATAAATTTATTGAAATTTGTAAATATGTTGGTTATTTTCCAACGGCTATAGCCGTTGGAAATATTATCCAAAATTAGTTTATTCATCTTCCAACCGTTAAGCCGTTGGAAACTTCGATGTTATACTTCCAACGGTTCCAACTGCCTAGCCGTTGGAATTTAGGGCAGTTGGAAATTTGTGATTTTTTAGTAGTGCTCGTACATTGTTCATTATCTTGCTTTCCACTTCTTGGATGAATTTAGGTTCAAAATAGTACCTGAGACAGATCAGAATGCAAACTTGTTTAAACAAGAAAATTAAAATTGTTTACTTGGAGGGCAAGGTAACGAGAGACTACTCACGATTTGGCTGTCATCCCATCTTCACTAGTAACAGCCCGAAGAAACACAGCCCGATCACAAGTCCTCTTATCACCTTGAACTCCAACAGGCCTTGTGTCAGGCAAACACACCCCTGCTAGCCATATCGAGTCATATAACCCAGCGTTTCTGATTAACCGGATAAAGATCTCATCCGCCTACACCATACAACAATGTGATTAAGGTATATATATCGATCATTAGGCCGATCGAAAAGGGTGAACCGATGCCTAATTCTTGATAATTATGTACCTGACGTGCAATTTCCAAGTCATTTCCTGCTGTTACATCTCCTTCTATGCGAACGGCAAGGCCAGGTCCTGGAAATGGGTGTCGCTTCAAAAATGAATCCGGCACATTCAACACCCTACCTAATTCGCGCACCTGCCGCGCTCGCACATGTATTAATATTTTGTACAAATAAATTAGAAAATTTGAAAGGAAAGGGAAATAATTTGATCACAAAACCTCGTCTTTGAACAGAAGCCTGAGTGGTTCGATGAGCTTCAACCTCATATTCTTGGGAACTCCTACATTATGATGGGTTTTGATCTTGTTAGAATGAGCTCCATCTGCTCCAGATTCAATAACATCTGGATACACGGTACCCTGCACCAAGAAAGCCGGCTTCTTCCCAATCTTGAGCTCCAGTTCTTGGGAAAACTCATCAAACACATTGATGAACTCTGCTGCAATTTTCTTTCTCTTTGCCTCAGGATCCGACACCCCTTTCAGCTCGTCAAGGAACCTCTTTGTCTCATCGCGGCATGTGACAGGTAAATGCAAGTCCTTTTCGAAAGTTTCCATTACCCTTTCCCTCTCCTTGTACCTCAGTAAACCATTGTCAACAAAAACGCAATGAAGCCTATCTCCAATTGCCTTGTGGACTAGGGTAGCGGCAACCGTGGAATCGACGCCACCTGATAAGGCACAAATGACGTGATCATCAGGTCCGACGGTTGCTTTCACTTGCTTTATTTTTTCTTCCAGCAAATCTTCCATCTTCCAATCAGCAGACATCCCACAGATATCAAACAAGAAATATTGTAGGGTTTCAATACCCTCTTCTGAATGCGTCACCTGCAAGTATAAAAAATAGACTTTTAGCTTATGTCACGACAACAATGTTTTGGATCCAAAACCAAATTGAGTCAGAAAACAATGTTTTGGATCCAAAATCACCTCTGGGTGATACTGGAGCCTGTAAAATCAACGGTTTCGGTCCTCCGCAGCTGCCACCAAGCCCTCCTGGCTCCTGGCCACAATCTCGAACCCTTCCGGCAACTGCGCAGCCTCGTCGCCATGGCTCATCCACACAGTCTGCTGATCACCAACCTTCTTGTTCCCAAATATCCCAGAATTGTTCTCTACTGCGATTCCCATTCTCCCGTACTCCTGCTTCTCCCCAACTCTAACTTCACCTCCAAGTCTCTGCACCAGTAGCTGCATTCCGTAGCAGATCCCGAGCACGAAAACGCCGTTGCACTGAGCCCATTCGAGGAAACCGGGATCAAAGGAAGGGGAGTTCGGCAAGTGGACGGAATGTGGTCCGCCGGAGAGGATGACCACCTTAGGGTTGTGTTCGGCGATGGTTGCGAGCGGAGCGGTGCCGGAAACGCAGAGAGACAAGATCGAGAGAGAGCGGATCCGGCGGGTGAGTGTATTGAGAACCGAAATCCAAGACAAGGACTTTCTCCGACTTCGCAGCATTAGTATCCATGGCGGCTCAACTCAACTTCTCCGGATTTCTACGAGGGTTGATTTTTGGTTAGTTTGCTATGCTCTTATAGAGTCAGAATTAAACGGGAATAACAAATTACAATTGTCGTCCCTAATCTTTTATTATTATCCTATTTTGGACCATAACCTTAAAATCTTGAATGAGATATCTTCAACTTCAATTTTTTGTTCTATTTTAGACCTTTGGCAGATAGAAAATGTTAAAATGGACGGAATTAGCCACATAGCACACTAGCATGGGCAATTTGCTACGGTGTCACTGACGTGGAAAATGAAGAAAAAAAGCATAAAATGTAAATAGCAGCCTAGGTCCTTGAGTTTTTAGCTTCCCTCCATCAAAATCCTAACTTTTCCTCAATTGCCACTGTCACCCCTGGACTACCGCTCCCTTTGCCTGATGCCATTCCAGCCACTAGCCCTAGCATCATTAACGATCATAGCCCGCCGTCTTTGTTTCACTGTGCCATCATCCACTGTTAAGCTACGCCACCGTCCCCCGTCGAATTTGCCTGTCCTAAGCCACCACCATCCCCTGTCTCCCTCTTCAAACCCTAAACCCTCATAAATCCAAGGAACTGACGATGATAGATGTGATGCCGGTGAGGAAATGATGAAAATGACGATGGATGGGATGGTGTGGCTAGGATTCAAATCGCCGGTCTGATTCGAATCAAAGGTTGGGAAGAAAAGGTTAATTGGTTGAGGAGGCACGCACAATCAATGGGGGAATAAAATGATGAGCAAAATTGAGGACTTTGGAGGCAAACAAAGAACAAAATCAAACGAATCGTGGGCTGAATTGGATGAAATCTCACCGGATTGATGAAGAGGGATTGACGGATGAGGGAATGGGGGAATGAGGGGAGGAGGGAATGAGGGAATGAAGGGAGGAGAGAAGGAGGAACGGCGGATGAGGTCGAGGCCAGAGGCGGTGGGGGAGGGCTAGAGGCTGTAGGGAAGTGAAGAGAAAGGAGAGATGTGGGCTAACCCTGTATATGTCTTAAATTTCTTCATTTTTTGTAACATAAGCCCTAAATTTTTTATGTGGCCAATTGCAAGCATTTATAGCTGGTGGTTTATTGTGTCACGTGGCCAATTGCCCTAAGTTAGCATGCCATGTGGACAATTATGTTAATTTTAACACTTTTCATCCGCCAAAGATCTAAAATGGAACAAAAAATTGAGGTTGAGGATGTCTCATGCAATGTTTTGAGGTTAGGGTTCAAAATAAGACAATAATAAAAGTTTAAGGGCCATGGGTGCAATTTACTCATTAGTATATACAACTATTTGAGGATTGCATCTCAATTGTAGCATTTGAAATTTAGTACCTAGACATAGTTCGTAATTAAATGTTAGATATGTTTGATAAATTAGTAATTAAATATATATTTTAATAACTAATGTTTAGTAAAATAATTACTCAATTAAGTGGGAAATAAATTGTCCATTAAGAGCATAGTAACAACAATAGTAGTAGTAGTAATAATAATAATAACAACAACAACAACAATAATATGGCCAATTAGAAAGTTGACCACATTTGGTTTTGGCCTTTAACGGACAATAAGATAGCTGATTAGATCGAGCCTATAGATCTTGTTCGACAGAAGGCATACAAGAAGTTCCAATCTTGTTGAAAATCACCAATTTCAAAATCTAGAAATGGTGAGAGATCTTGAATGATATGGTGATTGGATTTATCGGAGAGAGAACGAAGCTGATGGAGAGCAATAAGAAGAGTAGAATTAAGATTTTGATAGGACTATGGGATAGAACAATTGTTGTGTCAGTTGAAGATGAGATGTATGAGGGAGTAAAACTAGATTTAAGCATAGAATCAAATAACACAGTATACTGCATGGTGGATTGCCTACTACGGACATGTGGTATGCAAGTTATTGCGGTATGTTAGATTGCCACATAATATACTACGACATATTGCGCTTAACATAGGTATACCACTTACCGCTAACTTTTAAATTATATACCACACTTATCTCAAGTATGTTGCATACCGTGGATTAGAAATCTTTTATTTTTTACTTTAAATTAATGTACCACACACACACACACAATTTCTAGACTCAAAACTAAAGTTTCATGACATGGGATGAGCATGTTTTTTTTGCAGAACAAGTTAGGATAGAAGCATTATAGTTTGAGTTAACATAGGAACTTAATACAGTTTAAAAAATGTTCTACTTTTTATACTCAGAATTAACTATATTACAAGTTTTAAGCGTTTATGAGCAAGGGAAAGGGAGGGGTGTCTCGAACCATCATTTGGGCTGTAGAAGGGCAAAGCCCTATCTACCCCATAAAGGGCTCAGAGACAAGTGTATTTTTATTACTAGAGAATTTTTTTTTTATCATATATTAGTAAATAATAAATTATTTTTTACTGAATAATATTTATTTTGTTCAATAAATTCATTTTTTGTGTTTTCATATAAAAATATTATCTTTTATATATATTTTATTTATACTAGAACAATTATGTTAAAAATAATGAGGATACATATTAAAATATATAAAAAATTATATTTAACATTTATCATCTTAAACTAATATTTATTTTTATTGTAAAATGATAATGGTATGCGGTATGGTATATTATATGGTATATTTATAATTTACAGGGTGCAGTATATTCAGCGATGTCGGTATTGAATACTTTAGATCTGATAGGGAAAAATGAAAAGACATGGAAACTAGGAAAAAAGCAAAGAAAAAATGAACATGCTTAGAATTAACATGTTTTAACAAGTCTTTTGCACTTATTTAATAGATACCCCTTTTCCAACTGGTTAGAATCTCACCAGTCACATTGTACACTTAGTGTTGCTAATTGTGATTTAACATCCTTCGAGTTTCAAAAAGCAGTCAGATCTTTACCTAACTTTTATAGATAGTCTCTCATATCCTAATATACTTATAAAAATACCTTTAAGTTGAAAAAAAGGATGAAATCCATCATTGATCCCTCAACTTTGTTGACTCAAATGAGTTAGCCTTTAAAGTTTGACTCAATATGATTTAATTCTTTAAGTTTTTAAAATTGTGTGAGTTAGTCCTTTAGCTACTAAGGAAAATTACAAACCTAGCCTTCACAATCCTTTAGCTATTAAGGAAAATTACAAACCTAGCCCTCAATTCTCATGTTTCAGTAAAAGCACCTCATTTGCACCAAGCTTATGTCACACCCTAAAGCACATAGGGTCAAGTAACTTCTTTTGGTTTAACACTAATTAGGCAAAACATTAGGAAGTAAAACAGAAAGAGTACTAGAAAAGAAACTTGAAATTCAGCTTTATTAGCCAAACAAAATAATTTTAAGTTTAATACAACAAAACTAGTTTACAGTCTAGTACATGGCCTAAGATACAATAATCTAGCTAGGATCTAGTACTAAGAAGTCTCATGTCCAGTCCTTAGTCATCAAGCTAAGAAATCCAAAAAGCCTTTTCCTTCAGCTTTAAGTTGAACTGACCACAACAACAGCTAACAAACAACTGAAAAGAAAGAAAAGGAAAGGGCTTGAGTTTCAAATAAAACTCAGTAAGAGACATTAACAGCTTTAAGCTTATAAACAATTAAACAACATAATGTCTTAGCTATAAAACCTAGTACTTGTATCCAAAGATAAAACAAAGGAATGGAGGAAAATCATAACAAAACGATATCCAGTTCAATTTATATAACATCAACAATAAACTTTAACAATAATAGCCTAACACAGCCAAAACAACCAAGTTAAATAAGTAAAGCAAATAAAGCAAAACATAACTAGGAAGCAATGCATGAATGCATGAATGCAAAGAATAAAATAAACCATAATCCCTATTTGGATTTGGTCCCTTATGGACCCGGCAAAACATCCTTTTCTATCTAACAATTCTACAATTAAATTTTACCTTACATAGAGCTCAATACTTATTAGATAGAGAGTTCATGATTAATTTTCTTTTTTGTCAAATTAAATTAAAAATATTCATAAGAAAATCAACTTTCATTTTCTTAATTAATTGTAATAGATTCATCAGTTATTTTGAATGTGATAATTTGATTTTGTTTTTCAAATGATAGTTATTTAAAGCATTTATTACACAATGAAGGTAGTTTTGACTTTATATAGTTTCCACTTCACAATTTTTCATTGAAATTAGAAAAAAAAAACTTTTTTATCTGGTCCAAAGACTGTAATGTCAGATCACTTGCAAAGGTCAAGTAATATCATTCCACAATCTATAAGAACTTGATAATTCTCAACCAAAAGTCAATCAATGATCCACCCATGGTAGCTTTGGCACGAGCCTGCTTCCTTCTTAGATAAATGGAAAACACATCAAAATGGGACAAAGGGGGCAACAATGACACGACTGATGGAAAAAAACTGGACTAAGACCCATTGCATTAAAAAATTGACCATATTTGTGGGATTTGAATGATACTGACCGGCTACAGTGGTAATTATGCCAAAAATGCAATGGCAACAAGCGCAAATAACGGGAAAGAAAGGCTAGACGAAAGAAATGAGGCGCGAAATTGTTTAAATCATGGACTCCTAGTCTTAATTGGTAAACCAAAACTAGAAGGAGGGTAGGATAAGCAATAGAGAAATGATATATATGAATGGAAAGGGATTGGTTGAGCATTGAAGAAGATGTATTTTTGTTATTTCTAACTTTAAAAATTAGCAAAAAATTAATGATGTAGCAATCAATCATCTTTAATTTGAAAATAAAATTGAAATCATTTGATTATTGAAATTTAAAAATAAAATTATGAAGGAAAAAAATATAATTTTCTTTTAATAAATATTACTTGTATATATAGCAGATCAGACTTTTAATTATATAGTGATAAGTTGACAACATTTCGAAAGAAAAAAATTATCCTTATAAATATCTCTAGCTTGATGGAAATTTTATCTAAATAATTTGAGCACCAAATTGCTTTATTTAAAAGGAAGGATCATGTTTATAATCAAGCCATATTATTGACTTTTTACCAAAATTATCTCGGGCACTATTAGGTCTTCAGTAAAATAATCTCTTTAGAACAAAAAATGTCAAAAACTTAAACCTCTAATGATGAGGTGATATTTTATTTTTTCAGAAAAAAGTGAGAAAAATATGTATAAAAAATGACCTAAGTAAAAGTGGAGTAAATAAAATAGAGATTTTTTGCTTTATAAGTAGATTATTTAAAGATAAATAAAACTACGTTACTTGATAATATATAATTTTTTTTAAATTATTGTATATAATTTTCTTGAATTATCATCTGAATTATATAATTTAATTATTTAATTATGTAGTTAGCTAGACATTTAGTGAAATTTATTGTAATTCACAAGTTAGGTGCGAGTGAAAGTTTTGAAATGATGTGGTGTTTTTTATCAAAGATTGGAAATTTAGGACTACGGTTGAGTTTTCCTTGGTAGCCAAGGGCTAACTTGCATAATTTTGGAAAGTTGGAAGGATTGAGTCACACTGAGTCAAATTTAAGGGACCAACACTTGCGAGTTGTCAAAGTTGAAGGATCAATGTTTCATTTAGGCCAAAACCACATGTTCTACTTATGACACACCTAAAGTAGGCCTAAAGACATTTTTTGCCCCTGAACTTGTTTCACCCGGACACTTTGCCCCCTAGACTATGAATCGAACCAACTCGCCCCTTAAACTATCAAAAGTGGGACACTTTACCCCTTTATGCATCATGTGCTCATCACGTGTGCGCTTGGAAGCAAACATCGTTCAAGTCCGTTTCTGTTTCTCTCTTTAATTTTCTCTCTCCACAACTTTCATGGCTTCTTCTTCTACTGCCGCTGCGAGCGAATCAAATCCCAAGCCCCTCAATCCCGCTGCTGCCAGCTTCCAACCCACCCTAGCTAATAGTGGCGGTCACCTCCAACCTTTTCTACCTTACGGTCCTTATCCTCCTACTTTACACCTTCCGCTTAAGTCTTACGGTCATCCCCGTCTTATTCCACCGCCACAGGTTTCTTTCTTCCCACACGCCATTTATACGCCACCGGCATTCTACGTGCATCCCTTCAACTTCTGCTACTATTCTCTATGGGCATTGCCGGCTCCGACAAACCATTTGGGGTTCGACGGAATTTCTCCGAGTGAATACCAGTCTCCTTCCTCCTCCTCTTTCTCCTCTACATCTCTCCGCCGTCATCCTTTGTATCATCTCGCCCCCACCCCTCCACTGCCCTTCCTCTCGCCTACAAACTCATCCTCAAATCCGCCCGTCCCTACACGGGCTCCACCAACACTGTCCTCGTCATAGGAGCCGCTGGCTTTGTTGGTAGCCACGTTTCCCTCGCCCTCCGCTGCCGCGGCGATAATGTCGTTGGCGTCGACAACTTCAACCACTACTATGACCCGGATCTTAAATGATCACGCCAAGCGCTCCTCGAGAAGTCAGGGATTTTCGTTGTGGAAGGCGATGTCAATGACAAGCACCTTCTCCTCCTGCTTTACACCCTCCGCTTGAGTCTTACGGTCATCCCCGTCTTGTTCCACCGCCACAGGTTTCTTTCTTCCCACACGCCATTTATACGCCACCGGCATTCTACGTGCATCCCTTCAACTTCTGCTACTATTCTCTGTGGGCGTTGCCGGCTCCGACAAGCCATTTTGGGTTCGACGGAATTTCTCCGAGTGAATACCAGTCTCCTTCCTCCTCCTCCTTCTCCTCTACATCTCTCCACCGTCATCCTCTGTATCATCTCGCCCCCACCCCTCCACCGCCCTTCCTCTCGCCTACAAACTCATCCTCAAATCCGCCCGTCCCTACACGGGCTCCACCAACACTGTCCTCGTCATAGGAGCCGTTGGCTTTGTTGGTAGCCACGTTTCCCTCGCCCTCCGCCGCCGCGGCGATAATGTCGTTGGCGTCGACAACTTCAACCACTACTATGACCCGGATCTTAAATGATCACGCCAAGCGCTCCTCGAGAAGTCAGGGATTTTCGTTGTGGAAGGCGATGCACCTTCTCCAGCAGCTATTCGATGCTGTCCTGTTCACCCATGTGATGCACTTGGCGGCACAGGCCGGCGTACGCTACGCTATGGAGAATCCGGGGTCTTATGTGCACAGCAATATTGCTGGCTTTGTGAACTTGCTCGAGGTCTGCAAATCAGCAAACCCGCAACCCGCAATCATCTGGGCGTCTTCTAGTTCGGTTTATGGGTTGAATTTTAAGGTGCCTCTTTCAAAGAAGAAGCTGAGGCGAAATTGAATGGGAAAACCTCATTGATGATAAAACCCTATTTTTATTAGTTATTCTCGTGCCACAACTCCTGCCTCTCTGACGGACTTGAACGACGTTTGCTTCCAAGAGCACACGTGACGAGCACATGATGCATAAATGGGTAAAGTGTCCCACTTTTGATAGTTAAAGGGGTGAGTTGGTCCGATTCATAGTTTAGGGGGCTAAGTGTCCGAGTGAAACGAGTTCAGGGGCCAAAAATGTCTTTAGGCCCACCTAAAGTATGCTTCAGTTTTGCAGGCTTGTTAGATCGCGCCGTACCAAGCTTCAATTCAAGCACACGGTCTGTCGCTCTCTTCTGTGGGAGGCTTATTCTCATCCAACCTCCCAGAGCGAGAAGGTCGTTCGCTACCCTCCAAAACACAGTGATTTCTCCGTTCTGATTGAATCTTCGCCAGAGCTGCTCTGTTTCGCCTAGATCTGGACATTCCATACCTCTGTACTACTGCAGGTAAGAATCCTTGGACGTTCTCTAGATCTGATTGTTTGTTGGGCCTTCTGAATTGCTGTTACTGAAACGCAAAAGTTTATTTTCTTCAACTTATGACTTCTTGTGCCCTTGAAATCAATTTGGATTGGTTTCGCTCTGTTTTCAATGCTCAGTTCGTTAATCCGGTTTCCCTTTGTACCAAATGCTTCTCCATGGAATCAAGAAACAAGAATCTCCTAAAGGAAGAAAGAGAAAAGAATCTGATGTCAATTCTTGGATTCTTGTGTTTCTTGTTTTTGCGTCATAAAAAAATACAAATCAATTTACTTGTTGTAAAATTGATTTTTAATCTGCTCTTACATCTATATGAAACTTTAGTGGGATATAAGTAAGTTGGTGATGCTGATTTTGTTCTGGTCCAGAGCCAGAAAACCCTGCTAGTGAATGCAAAGCTAACCATAAGGTCTTTCCATCATAGCGGAGAGTATAACATCAATAAATACAAATCAATTTGTATGAATTGATTGACTAAAGTATTCATAGTAGGTTAAGGTAACTATATATTGAAGCGTCACAAAAAATGTAGTAATTAATCATAGTATTAATTTCTATACCTCTTTGTTCCAATTGGTTATGTAAACTAATCCGGAGAAAGATAGTACGCATTTCTAATGCTGTCCCTCGCAATATTCAATACTGAATCCCCGAAATCAAAGCATATGATGTATTATTAATTACAAAAATAAAAGAGAAGGATAATTTATTAAGACTATAATGCTTAATAGAACTAAGATTTCAAGACTAGAGAATTATGAAATATTCGTAACTATTGGAAGAGATATATTGGCTAAATTACTTTGACTCCCAGATGAAGGTTGTAGCCAAATATAAGGCCTCAAAGGAGTTCTAACTTCACAAGTACATTTGGGGAAGTAGCTACTTGATATCTAATTTCAGTAAGAATGACTATTAGGGTTGTTATCTTGTCTTAGGAATTTTCATTTGCTTTGTGCCATGATTACTCTTATATCAAGGAAGCATTCTAAGACAAAACAGTTTTAAGGCTGGGCTGGATTAAACCGTGCAGCTTTACCCTAACACAAAGCTCCACATAGCAGTGAGGGAATAACCAGGCATGTACTTGACCCGCCTAAACTGAGACTGTTTGGAGCAACAAGCTAGAAAGCCTATGCAGTTAGCCTAAAACCGTATTTGTAACTGATAAAACAGTCATTTGACAGGGAAAATGAGGTCAAGACAGTCTTACCAAATTTAAATCAAATCACAGAGACAGGCTCGAAGAAGAAACTGATGAGTTTGACAACCATAATATCATTACTTGCATTGGTACTTAGAGCAGGCATCTAACCTGTGAATATCCTCCATACACATTCATCACAGAACAAAAAGTTAAAGCCAAAATACATCATTCCCAACCACGAATATCATCTGCCCGTTGAAAGTCTTGCAGGTCATAAAGTAGTAATCTTAAACATTTGACAGTCAAATGCAATAAAATTCCTACCAAGATGGTATTAGCAACTCCTTGTGGTGACCTAGCCAATTCTACCTGCACGTTAACATAACATCAAGCTGTCAGATATGGGATGACTCTAGGAACCTAATGACTAGACTTAGAACTACCAAATCTTACCTTTACTCAGCCAAATAAGAAATCCATGAGACACTGTCGAAGGGCACTGTTGAAGCTAGTTGCCCTGAGAATCTCCATCAGGTGGCTAGCTTCATATGCGGCCCTCAGTAGAGCAAGCTTTGACTGCCCTCTTTTCCTGTTCAGATCAACATCAATCAATAACAATAAATCCATCTGTCTGTATTCTGCCCGAAGTGCCAAAACCTCCCTTCGATGGTGGAGGACAGCAACATCTCTTGCGGTGCAGACACCATCCATGAACTTCCGCTGCAAGGTTGACATGAAAAGAAAGTTCGTTGGTTAAATGCGGAACTAATCTGTAAGATATTGCTGACATACTCTGTAGAATGATCAATTTTAAAGTTGAGCAGGGGGATTGGAAGGGTTTCAAAATTGTGCTGAGACATGTATATTCTTTTTGCTGATGAATGATCTGATTCTTACTGTTGAGACTTCAGAAAAGTCCTGCATTGCCATTAAAGCACACACTGTCCACCTGCTGTGAATTTTCTGGTTAAACTATCAATTCCCAGAAATCTAAAGTTATTTTCAGTAAAAGCACTGGTGCTGATATCACAAAATAAATGTGCTGTTCTTAATATTGCAGAAACTAGTGATCTTGGTAAATGTTTATGTTTTCCTCTCTATAATAGATAGTGGAATAAACAAGATTGTGCTTTTCTGCGTGGTAAAATGTGTAAAAGGCTTGCTGGTTGGGCAGGTTGTATTTCCTTTACTATCCTAACCTCAATCCACAATCTCTGCGACTCCCACTTATTACATGCAAGCTAGGCAGTTTCCTTCCTATCTCTGCCCTAAACAAAGTTGATAAGTTAGATGAGGATTTCATTTCGGATTTACATCTGAGAAAAGGAAAGATTGACCTAGTTGTCTGGGACGCTATAGAAGGCTGCAGTTCATGTGCTCACCCTATGGAGGATACTATACACCATATTTTCTTCCGCTTAATTCTTCATATATCCTTCAAACACCTGGGAAAGCATCTGTATGAGCTGTCTTAATGACAAAGGGAAGAGAAAGAATATCATCAGTGGGAAGCAAACTTCATAGTAGTTTTGGCATCTGGTGTGGAATTGGTCCCGTCAGAAAGACCATCTTCGGTCTTCTTACTAAAGCAGGGCTTTAATCATTTGAGGATCTTGTTGATTCTATTAAATATAACCTGCTTTGTCCTAAACAAAGTTGATAAGTTAGGTAGGGATTTCATTTGGGGATCTTGATCTGAGAAATGGAAGATTAGCCTAGTTCATGTGATCACCTAGTAGAAGATTCTAGATATTCCATGTTTTCTTCCACTTAGTTGTTAATGTATACCATATATGCTTGCCCCTAGGACTTTGATAACATGAAAGTATGCTCCACTTAGTCATTGAGCTGAAGACATGAACTGATGCAGATGATTTTTCATTGCAGGCAACTTATGTCTTGAGGGTTAATATAAAGGTCTTAGCTTAGTGGTGAAGATTTGTGATGTTTTATTTATGGAAAATCATGATGCTTATTTATGTACTAATTTGGACTTGGCAGGCAAACTGTGTAGGGCAGATGTTTTCTTTAATGCAATCCAGATGGGAAGTAACATTAAATGGAGTACTAGTTTGAACCTGAACCCAAAATATCAGGAACACAAAAAGAAAGAGACAAATACGGAACTAATCACTAAAAAGTTGAGAACGGAAAGTAACATTAAACTGGGTAATAGTGTGAATCTGAATCCAAAAATTCAGGAATAAAATAAAATGATCAAATGCTGAACTAATCCCCCCAAAATCGAGAAATGGAAAGACATAGAATAAAGAGATTTCTGTGCAGGCACGAGGTCTGGCAGCAGAGCCCCACGTTGTCCACGTTCATCAAGCAAAATGGGAAGCAGACGGTCATTTCTCCCTAGGACTTGGGCTGGTTGCTTGCTTGTGGTTGCTTGGGATCGATGAAGACCGTTTTAGCCTCTGCAAAGGGTTGATGATGCTAAGGGACTTAGGGTTTCTCCCACTTCCCGAGAATTATTTGACATCATTTCCTATCACTTGCTTTATTGGCCCCATGTTTTTCCCAGCAATTGACACATTGTCGCCTCAACCTCTGCATTATGGTACTTCATTCCTGTAGCTAACCTCCGAATTACATTCATCTGGCCTAAATTCAAGAAGCAAATTAAATTGAGTCTATATTATTGTGTTATTTATTTTATGTTACTCTCGAACCATTATGGCGACAACATATTACTTTTCTCACGAGATCATATTACTTTATTCTCTTATTAATGGTTTTGATTTTTCTCTCCTTAAGTTTTTGTTGTATTTGGCTTCTATTTCTTTATCTTTTACTTTTCAACTTTAATTTGATTCTTTCTATCTTCTTGCTATTCTCCCATACTGGTTAAGATTAAAACTTATTTTGTTCACAAAAGTTCAATATATACACATTCTAGATCACTTCGGTGATGTTAAGAGATTTTTCTATTAATATTTCCATATGTGTATTATTTTTAGAAGAAAAATGAAAGATGAAACCATTTGAAAGAGAATAAATAAAAAGGTAAATTATTTTCACAATTTTTTACCAATATGTAAATAAAAAAATGTAAAGAAATTAACTAGTCTTTTAGAATTCTTTCTTTAAACGCTTCTGGCATATATCACAAAATATTGACTTTCAAATTATGGCACAATTTTAAAAAAATAAAAAAAAATTGCTTAAGTTAGAGGCCAAAATTATTTTCGCTTAGAACGTCACATTTCAAAAAATAATATTCCTATTATGGCCAAGGAAGGGAAATGTACAGTGGGTATTTTACAATAAATATAAATACTAAATCAAAAATAAAAAACAGCCCAAGTTTTATTGCATTTTAAAAATCAATAATCTATTGAAAATGCTCATGTATATAATCAACTAACAAAAACAGGCATTTTTAAATGTAACTAACAAATAGTAAATATTTTCCCCTTCTTTGGACGGGTTAAACATCTAGTGTTTATGGATTTCTAAACTTTCTCTAGTATTTATGACTACAAAATATGAGAACACTAATTGATGGAAGAAATAAATGGAAATTTAACCATAGATTTGATTACAGAACATGGGAATATCCATACCAAGAAACTAACATTTTAGAAGAAGAAGACAAACATTTTAGATGGAGAAGGAACAGAGCATGAGATGCGGCAACAACATGATTGCTTATTGATTGATTATACCTGAATGGCCCTCTGATCAGCCGGCGAAGAGACAGTTCAATGTTGCTGCCATAAGTCTGCCAATTTGATGACAGAAAAGGCCTTTTTTAGAGAGGGACATGAAGAAAAAAGTGCTGAAGAAACTTGTCGCATCGTTGGTCGGCATTGAGGATCGGCATTCACACAGGCCAACGCCAACTTGGCAATCAAAGCCACTTTATCTGCAACTTGATCTCTTGGAGGAGGAAGCCTCTGATCAACCACATCACTCAGTCGTGTTTCTTCAGTGAATTGCGGTGACGAAGAAGAAGACGATGCCAAAGAAAACAGAGCGGAGAGAAGGTCACATGGGTGCTTGCCGCATAATATTTCAAGTGCTAGCACACCGAAGCTGTAGACGTCACTTTTCTTATTCAACTTCCATGTATAAGCCAGTTCTACAACCAAATACTACGTGTTTAGTTCATATAAAAAAAGAAGCCTTTTTTGTGTACCAAATAAATTAATGACACTACTTGTAAATGTAGAAACATACCTGGAGCCATGTAGCCGAAGGTACCAACTGGTGTGGTGAGGTAAGACAATGACTTGGGATTTAAAACCCTGGCAATGCCAAAATCAGACACATGAGCTTGGTATTCTGAATCCAAAAGAACATTATTGCTTGAGATGTCGCGGTGGATCACAGGAGGTGAGCAGTCATGTTGCATATAAGATAAGGCATCCACCACATTCTTCACCACATTCACCCTTTGAACCCAACTAAGTTCCGATCCTTGGCTGCTTAACACATCCCTCAAGCACCCTCTCTCTATGAACTCGTACACCAAAAAAGTGTGACCCCTATGTGAGCAACAACCGTAAAGTTTCACAATATTCCGGTGCTTGGTACTCATCAAAGCTCGAATTTCACTTTTGAAGGCCTTGAGATCAATTGAGTACTCTCCATTTTGAACTGGGTGAAGTTTCTTTATAGCAACTACATGACCATCAGGCAAAGTAGCTTTGTAAACGGCGGCTTGTCGTCCTTCTCCAATGCAATATTTAGAGCTAAATCCATCTGTTGCCTGAATGATGTGCTCATACATCAGCTCCCCATCGTGGCCCCATATTGCAAAAATGTCCATTGAAGACTCTTGGCATGTTTCTTTTTTGCTTCTTAACACTCTCAACCGTGCGTATATCACAACCAAGAGCAGTAATAGACATAGACTGCCGATGGTAGCAAGTAAGGTCAGAAGGAACTTTTTGCTACTGAAGTTGCTCTTTCTTGCCAACACAGCACAAGGCTTCAAACTTGTAGCATTGCCACACAAAGCCTTGTTGTTCCTAAGTTGCTCAAAAGAAGCTTCAGAGAAGGCTTTGGCATTTGGTACTGGACCCTCTAATTGGTTGAAGGACACATCCACAGTCATCAAGCTAAACATATCAGCAAAAGTTATAGGAATGGAGCCAGAGAGCATGTTATGAGATATATTTAGATATTCCAACCTCAACATACTTTTAAGCTGGCTTGGAATATCTCCGGATAACAAGTTCTGACTCATATCTAATTCTTCCAAAGATTGAAGTGCACCCATCTCAAGTGGAATGCCTCCGGTAAATCTGTTCCTACTGAGATTTAAGATCAACAAATTGGAACACTTTCCAATCTCTTTGGGAATCGATCCGCTCAAATTGTTCAATCCCAAATAAAGATATTGTAGACTAGTGATCAGTTTAAGTGTTACAGGTATTTGCCCCTGGAGTTTGTTATTCTGGAGTGAAAGCCAATATAAATATGGCAACCTTGCTAGCTCTTCTGGAATATCTCCAACAATTTGATTTGAAGAAAGATCAAGTTCTCGTAGTTGAGTTGCCTTGGAAATCTCATGTGGTACCTTACCGGAAATGTAATTACTTGAAATATTTAAATACGTCAGATTATGAGATTCCCCCCAGCTAGGTGAGACCTCCCCAGAAAGCTGATTATGGCTCAAATCCATATAGATCAAGTGGGGATATATGCCAAAATCCCCTGAAATGTTCCCTGTAAGTTGATTATTTTGAAGCCTGACTCTAATCAAGCTCGTGCAATTGCTTAAGGATTTAGCAACTCGGCCCGTGAAGTTGTTGTTATAAAGGATCAAATGCTGTAGACATCCACCTTGGCAAATATTACTTGGTATGGACCCTTGTAACATATTATCACATAGGTCCACAAGCTCCAAATTGGTCAAGTTGTTCATCTCAGGAGGAAGAAACCCTGCATCAAGCTTGTTATTAAACAAAAGAAGAAAAGAAAAATTTGTCAAGCTTTTATTGATAGCTGGGATCCTACCTTGGAACATGTTTCGTTGAAGGCTGAGGGATTTTAGATTCTTCAAATTACCAATCTCAGGAGGAATTGGACCAGAAAAGAGATTTGTTGACAGATCAAGATTATTCAATGACGTCAAGGACCAAAGCCCAAGAGGAATGGGGCCAGACAAACGGTTACTCCAAAGGTAGAGAATGTACAGGTTTGTTAAGTTTCCAATTGTAGCTGGGATTCTACTTTGGAACATGTTTTGGCCGAGGTTAAGAGTTTTTAGATTCTTCAAATTACAAATCTCAAAAGGGATTGGCCCTGTTAAAAGATTTTCCGACAGGTCAAGCTTATTCAATGATGTCAAAGACCAAAGCCCTAGAGGAATGGGGTCAGACAAACGATTACTCCAAAGGTAGAGAATGGAAAGGTTTGTCAAGTTTCCAATGGTAGCTGGAATTCTATCTTGGAACATGTTTTCACTAAGTTCAAGGCGTTTCAAAATTTTCAAATTACCAATTTCAGAAGGAATTAAACCAGTGAGATTGTTTTCAAAAAGAGAAAGAGAAACCAAATTGCTCAAGTTTCCAACATGATGAGAAATTACACCAGTTAAAAAATTTGATGACAATTCAATCTCATTCAATAATGTCAAGGACCAAAGCCCCGAAGGAATGGAGCCAGACAAACGGTTATTAAAGAGGTAGAGAATGGAAAGGTTTGTCAAGTTTCCAATGGTAGCTGGGATTCTACCTTGGAACATGTTTTGGTTGAGTTTGAGACTTTTTAAATTCTTCAAATTACCAATCTCAAAAGGAATTGAACCAGAAAAAAGATTTGCGCCTAAGTCAAGCTCATTCAATGATGTCAAGGACCAAAGTCCAAGAGGAATGGGGCCAGACAAATGATTACTCCAGAGATAGAGAATGGAAAGGTTTGTCAAGTTTCCAATGGTAGCTAGAATTCTATCTTGGAACATGTTTTCACTAAGTTCAAGGCGTTTCAAAATTTTCAAATTACCAATTTCAGAAGGAATTAAACCAGTGAGATTGTTTTCAAAAAGAGAAAGAGAAACCAAATTGCTCAAGTTTCCAACATGATGAGAAATTACACCAGTTAAAAAATTTGATGACAATTCAATCTCATTCAATAATGTCAAGGACCAAAGCCCCGAAGGAATGGAGCCAGACAAACGGTTATTAAAGAGGTAGAAAATGGAAAGGTTTGTCAAGTTTTCAATGGTAGCTGGGATTCTACCTTGGAACATGTTTTGGTTGAGTTTGAGACTTTTTAGATTCTTCAAATTACCAATCTCAAAAGAAATTGAACCAGAAAAAAGATTTGCGCTCAAGTCAAGCTTATTCAATGATGTCAAAGACCAAAGGCTCGGAGGAATTGGGCTAGACAAACGATTACCCCAAAGGTAAAAGATAGAAAGGTTTGTTAAGTTTCCAATCTCAAAAGGGATGGAGCCACAAAGAAGATTCTGGGATAGAATAAGGGTGCGAAGTTGGGTTAGAAAACCGATCTCAGAAGGGATATTCCCTGAAATATTATTGTAAGAGAGACGAAGATAAGTGAGTTTTGAAAGGTTACCTATGTTGGTGGGAATGCTTCCATGGAAAGAATTAAGGCGGAGGTCGAGAGTTGTGAGTTGGGGAAGATCAACGAAGCTGAGATGATGGAGTGAGCCGCTGAGACCAAAACTGGATAGATTAAGCGAGGCAATGCTCCCAAATGGATCACAGCCTACTCCAACCCAAGAACTGCTATTGTCACAAGGGTTAGGATTTCGAACAATATCCCAGGATGACAGCTGATTGACTCCTCCATGGAGGGTAGCCTTCCAGTGGAGAAGTGCCTCCACTTCATCATTAGTAGCGGAATGGACAACAATAATGCAAATGTGGTTGAAATGGAACAGGAGGAGGGGAACAAGGAACAAGAGCAGCGAAGTTCTAAGATTTTTAAGGGCCATTTCGATTTGGGACTGCTAGCTAGGTAGATGGTGGTATGCTAATCTATGAACGTGGGCTCTTATTATAACGACGCAGGTGCAGACTTATCCGTTATTTGTTGGCTTATAAGCAACTTGGTGGAATTGACTCGGAAAGGTTGCTGATCTGCCCACTTGGTTCTTCAAGTTTGTTTCCGTTTGGATTCTACATTTGCATAAATAGCGCACATCACATGGTATGTTCACCCTTAAGATTTTACACTTGCCCATGTGTTTTCTAACACTACAATTAGTCAGTATTATGAAAAGATCATTTTATCTTAAACAATTAGTAATAGAAATAACTGAAATTACCCACTATATAAACAGTTTGGATTAAATTTTTTTTCTTTATTTAAAGGCAAAATTAT
This sequence comes from Aquilaria yunnanensis, assembly GCA_039654915.1. NCBI lineage: Eukaryota > Viridiplantae > Streptophyta > Magnoliopsida > Malvales > Thymelaeaceae > Aquilaria > Aquilaria yunnanensis. Next base: position 91,384,821 of record CM077596.1, on the reverse strand, counting down.
CCCCCTTTCTTCCCACTATCCACTGACTGTGACTAATGAAGTTAAAAAAATCTAAGGGTTAGTGTGGGTTTGGAAACCCCAAAAGGACGCTAGTGTCATTTTCGCCAAACCTTACCAAGCAAGTGTCAATTCCCCCTGAAGTATTAATTGCCTTCTTCAAGAGCAATACAAAAATTATTGCATACTTTTTTTTTTCTTACAATAATTGAGTGGTTGCTAAGACTGAAAATTTGTCAATACTAATTTTATACTGCTTAGTACTCTGTAAGTTTTTAAATCTTGAAAATCATGTTTTTCAAATAGAATTTTAGAAATTTTTAGGTACGACAACCAAACAATTTAATAGGCACAATTTTATGGACATAATAAAACATATTTCATAAATTAAATGGAATATTTGTGAAAGTGACAGTCATATAATGATTTTATGCACAATTGCTTTCTTTCAAATAAAATATGGAAAAAAAAAACAAAGGAATAAAGGAAATGTTTTTATGAGGCCAAATTTGGCCCTCTAAGTGTTCCATCGGGTACCGTATATGACGGGCAATGCGTAAGTTGTCATTGTTGGACGGTGGCCTGTGTCGCAAGGAATTGAAGACCTTGACGAAGCTCTTGGGAAGCGAAGTGCCAAAAACCTTGACGAAAACCATAAAATGCTTTGCTTTCCTGTTCCCCACTACAATCAATCAGCAACAATCGATTTGTAGAAAGACTTGACTATAAAATAAAAGTTCCAGAAAATTATTATTACGCTTCTCCGATGTTATTTCTTTAGCCTTCTCAAGTCCATTTCCTTCATGACAAAATTATTGTTTTTGGCCTCTCATTTGGTTGAGTTTTGCAATTGCGTCTATGTTCTCCTAAGTGCTTCAGCTGGATCTACATTTGTTGGTGGACACGTGTTGAGTTGGCAGGCCTTAATTTCTTTGCATAGTTTAATTTCTTCAGTTTTTTGTCTTTCGGTCATCAATTATTAAAGGTTTACAGTTATAGCCCTGCAATAAATTGTTAGTCTATGGGAGTGTTTTGACCGTTTTCTTCTCACCATGTATTATTTTGTGGGACATCGTGAGGTGGGATTTTTTTTTTATTGTTCGTTTGCCACTGTTGCCTCGCTGTTGGGTGATGTTATGGGGATGTGTTTGTAGCATCGAAAACTTAGAGAATTTGTTTGTCTTTAGAAGTGTTTTTATTGGATTAATTGAAGTCCAGTCATTTACAAGTTTATTTCTGTTTGATTTAGGCTTCCATTATCGCGAGTTTACAAGTACCTTCTAATTTTTTGCACAATTATCGATCTTCCCTCCGGCTCTATATTCCCTGCATGTGTGATTTTTCCCAATATTCGTTTACATCATAGGAACTCCAATCTTACGATATTGTTTGTTCTTACAGTATATGATCTACTTTTCTTAACCAGCATAATATATTTGTGTTATGCTTCCATCACATATTAGACACAAAGTAATGTATACATGCAATGAACAAATATCAACAACTCTCTATGAATAATAGCACAAGAAAACCTCAATTGTCCTTAAACAATGTATTTATTTTTGAAAAAAACAAAATAAAAAATTAAGGTGGCGTTTAGTTGTAGAAAACAATTTTCATTTTCATTTTTTGTTTCTAGTTTTCATTTTCCATGTACAGTTTTCTAAAATGTTTTTTAGAAAATATGTTTGGTTGTTTATACAAGAAAACAGTTTTCTGAAAATGAAAAATTGGAAAATATGTTTAGTTAAGAAAACTTTCTTCACAACAAAATTCTATATTTTTACATTGTTAAAACATTCAAATGCAATACTCATATAAAAGAAAAAACACATGTTCATATGACAAATAGAGCTTTCTTAGTCATAATATTTTTCAACGTATAATACAATTCCAAAGAGAGCATAATATCAAATATAATTAGATATAATAAGTCAATGTCTATGTGAGCGAACTCTGCGCCGCTGGTAATCGTTCCACATACGGATGACTATCTCATCTCTCACTTTAGCCATTTAGGTTGTTTGAGACACATCAACCTCAACCATTTGTTGTTCAACTCTCAAACCTTCCTCACCTTCAACTATCATCCATTCCTTTCCGAATTGAGTAAATATTTCATCTGCTTTATCTTGTTGTTGGATAAAATTGTGCAATACACAATAAGCAATAGGAATTAATCGTTGCATGCGAAATGGATAATTGGGTATCTTCTTTAAAATTGGAAATCTAGCTTTCCATCCACCAAAAACCCTTTCCACCACTTTACAAGAAGAAGAGTGTTGATGATTGAACAACTTTTCTTTCCCTCTAAATCTAGTTCTCCCAAGAAAATCTTTCAAGTGATATCTTTGGCCTCTATAAGGAGCTAAAAACCCTGAAATATTTGAAAAACTAGAATCCACAAAATAAAAATGATCTGCATAAACCAACCTTATCAATGGTCAAATAACCTATAACCCTCAATAGATAAAAACAAATTGTAACTGAAATAGCCCAAATTAGTCCAAAGTACTGCAATTGAACATCATTCCGTATGCACAACAGAACATAGATAAATTGTTTCGCCACAAGCACAATAGATCACAATAGAACATGTAATATAAGTCAATAGCCCTCAATTTAAGCTAACAAAAACCCAAACCTTAAGTCAAAACACTATTGTGTCCCCTAGGCATATAAATTAATAGCATATAGAACAGAAATCAACTCACTTATACATGCTTCTGAATATAAAAAAGAAAATTAAGAAAAAAAAACTTATGACTCTCTCAACTCATTAAATAGTAGCGGAGGAATAAAACATGAGGGAAGAGACAACAGAGCCTTGTGAAAAATCCAATTGGGCCATCAAGTCTACTTTTCATGTTAAGCAGCTTGTGGTTGTGGAGCAACACAGCCCTTCCTTTCCAACAATCAAACAACCTATATTCTTCTACCGGTTTCTAATTGCACTTGGACTCCTCCAGCCCTGCACCCGATGTTATAAAGATCAATGTGGACAGCACACTGGCCTCTTTTCATTTGCTGGAAGCTTTTGGCAACGGGCTTGTCGGCCCTCATTCTTCATCGTCTCTTGTTTTAGGTGTTTCATTTGCAGTTGCTATATTGATTTGTTTTCGTGTTATGTAATTTCACTATATGCTTTTTTATATAAACATTTACATGAGGTGATAAAGTAAAAAGGATCTGACATTTTCAAACTGTGCAGAAGATTTACAGCATACTCCACTACTCCCTAGTGGGGCACTGAGTTGTCCTCAAGATGAAGGCATTTCATTTTTTTCCAACCCTTGATGTGACAGTGCCCAACTTCAGGTAACTTATGATACAAGTAATAACTAGTAACTAGCTAGGTGAATCATAATCTAACAACCCAATTCACCTATAGTTTCTTACTAACCCTTCAGGTTCTAATGGAGCTATGCTAAGAATGGTTTATTGAACTGCTGCTGGAGGTTCTGATGAGCTAGCTTGGCTGCAGCCAACAATCTTTTGGCAAGTTTCTATGAGGCAATGTCTGTAGGTGGGGCAGGATGAGTGTGAACCGAACCACTTATCAATGCAGTGGACATGGAAGCCGTGGTTGCACTTGGGCAGCAGCCTCACCCTGTCACCGGTCTTGAACTCGGACAGACATATGACACAGTCCGAGGCCAAACCTGGCAGCTTGAGATCAGGAGAGTAGTTTACAGTTAGGAATGTTTTGAGGGATTTTCGTCTGACACCCGTGTTGGCTAATCTGGCAAAGGAGTTGTCGGCAGAGGAATCTGAGGACACAAAGTTAGTCGAACATCTCAATGCACACCTGATGATTGAGTTCAACCCGAGGGAGCAAATCAAGGCACACAGGAGCACATAACATTATAGATTTAGCAATAAGCAGCTGCACGCTTCCTATACAAAATCAATATAGCTTAATTGTAAAACCAAATCCATTAGCAGAACTTTATAACCAGTTTCTACTCAATTTCCTTGAGTTTCAGTTTCAAGCAAATAGCAACCAATTAAGCACTTCTTAAAATATAATTAAAAACACACAAGTATATGCACAAACACTATCTAGCTGGAACCTGTATTCATATTCCCACTCAATTTTATTAACCTATCATTTGTAGCACGTTCCTAAAATGAACTCTCTAAGCATAACTAACAATAGACAACTCAGAAATCCAGCTACAAATCATGTGCTATGAGTTTGCCATTTCCCTAGAGCTAATATATTCTTTTACTAACAATAACAATTTACAAACACCTACAAATACGTAACCTGTTCACAAAGGAACCAACTCAGATATACACAAACACCAACACAAGGCTATACAGTCTATACCCAAAAACCAGAGAAAAAAAAGAATGGCAAACCCATAAACCAGAGAAATTCGGTTATAAACTACAACCCAAATCCACATAAACAAACACCGACTCCTATATAAATAATAAAAAGATGGGGGAAAATGTAGAAACCCAATACCTTGAAAACGGAAATCCAATCACCTTGGAGAGACTGGATTAAACAAGATGTGGCACCAAGCTTCGTCTTCGACATTATCTCAGAACAAATCCAATCACCTTGAAAACGAAAATTCAAAGAGAGTTACAATTGAGAGAGAGATCGAGAGGAGGAAGGGGAGAACAAAAGAGAGAGACAAGGAGGGATCGTACCTGGCACGAAAAGGAATTTGCTTGAAGGCGCCGACGTCTAGTGCAGAGAGGAGAAGGTTGACAGAGCTGCTCGAAGTCGAAGGGCTTGTGTCTCGCGATCGGTAGAGAGCCTTGATGTGTTTTTCGTTTTCGGTCGAAGGCACCGGGAGGGAGAAGGCGTCGGGTGGGAGGGGGCCGATCGCGCGATGAAGAGAAAGCGAGCCGATGGATTTCCCCATTTTCAAAAAATAGAAAACAACTTAAACCAAGTTTTCTATTTTTTACTGGCATAGAAAATTATTTTCTAGGAAAATTGAGAAAGAAAATTATTTAACTAAACACATTTTCTTTTCATTTTCTAATTTTTGAAAATTTTGCTGGAAAAATTAGAAAATTCTCCACAACTAAACAGAGCCTAAATTTCCACCTGATCATGCTTAGCATGTGTAATTTTTCTCAGATCAAAGCGGGGCAATTACACACACTCATTTGTGTGCCCTGCCACCGGTCATCAAATTTTTTTTTGGAACAACAAGCAAAATGAATTTTATTGACTAGAGAAAATAATTACAAATCTAGCAGGAGGATAGATTACATCAATTATCATGTTTGAGTTACTTTCTACAGAAGAAATCCTAGAAGTGCTAGATCAAATTTTTAATTGCCTCTTTAAAACTAAGAAACTATTCAACCCAACCATCATTTAATTTTGAGCAGCTTCTAACCAATACACAATAAGAAGGATAGTACTTGGATCCCATTGACCAGTAGCATCACCGATTGAACATTGCTTTTTTTATACTGCACGATCCCCAATTTCTATCATTAATATGCAATGCCCAATTTCTACCATCGAGGCCCACTCATTTTTGTGTCACTGCCTCCAGTCAAGACATAAGGTACTTTCTCGGCCCTCCTAGTTCCAAACAAAAAAAAAAATCTCTCATTTTTTTCTTCCCTTTTTTGGGGAATTTTTGAGTTGTTGTTAATTAAAACCACTTCATTTGCTAAAGGGAGAATTATATTTTGTCTCTTAACATTTATTTGCCCCATATTTTTCAAAAATCTCTGAAAAGTCTTATAAGGTTTTAAACCTACACTAAGCCCCTGCATTCTCTTTTTGAATATTAAAACAAAATGATTAATTACATTTTAAAACCCCAATACTAGTTGTTGTTTAAGTTTTCTCCTTAACATATAAATTATTTTATTACTTGTCTTTTCAAATAATATAATATAATACATTTTTATATATATTGTTCTTTTCAACTTATCATCTCCAAATTACTTTTTTTTTCATATGGTTGTTTTTTTATTTAATTTTCATTGTCTGTATAGTTTTTTATATTTATATTCTAAATTTTTAAATATCTCTAATTAAGGAATCATTTTTATTTTAAAAATTTTATTTATTTATTTATGTTTTTATTTAGAAGCTTTACAAGTGCCCAATCTTTTTTTCAAAACTTATTATAAGGACTACTAAATCTAAACTTGAATAAATAATAAGGCTTATATTTATAATAATATGAAAAATTTAAAATCACTTTTGTTTCAATTAATACATAATTGGTCATTTTGTTATAGTTTTAGTTTTATATACATATTCATTAATTCATTATTTTGTAAGAAAGTATTTTTCACAAAATGCTTCAGTAAAATCTATCGATGGTCCCTTAGATTTTTGATTTATCCTAAAATAGTCCCTTACTCAATCTATGTCATTATAAAAACCCCTACCTCATGATGTTCATCCCACCCAAGTCCCTTTCATCAATTTTTTTAGTATTTCAAATGTAAGTTGATGATATGGTGCTTCTAGGTGGACTTGGTAATGTTTTAATGTCACGTGGCCTCTTCTTTCATAATAACAAACTACCATACTAAAATTCGTTTCCAGTTCACCTTCCATCCCTCGTTGCAAAACTCAAGTCCAATATTTCTCGTTGTCCCTCGGAATCGCCTAAAATTAACCGACGACGACGGTTGGGAAGCTGCGACTGCACTGCCGAATCCTAGAAAAGAGACGACAACCATGGTTGCAGCGTTGACGCCCAGCCTCCCCTCATCCTCGGTCTCCAACCCGCCACCCTCAACGACCTTCTCGCTGACATTGGCTGGTTTATATATTTTTCCTCTGTGACTTTAGGCTCAACAAAATCGAGCAGACAACGTGATTCTTCGAGCCTAGAATGAGAGCTTGAAGAATGAAAATTTCTAGCTCTAAGATTTTTTAGTATATAGCGCAGAGGATTTTTGAATTAATAAAGCAAATTCGATTGTTCCATTTATGTATTTTTATTTGATTTTTACTTTAATATTTGCCAACACAAGTTTTTGTTTTTAAAGTGAGGGGGATAGGAAATAATAACTAATTTTAAAAAGCAAGATGACATTATTAGCTATAGGTGATTAAAAATTTGAAAGTATAAAAAAAAGTACATGGAAACAATGAAAAGTACATGAAAATGAATCATAAGAAAAAAAAATAGGGTAAGTAAAAAGGAACAATACATATAAACATATTATATCATTTGAAATAAAAAAACAAGCAATAAAGCAATTTATATGTTAAGGAGAAAACAAAAACAAGAACTAAAATTTGGGGTTTCAATGTGCAATTAATCCATTGATTTTAAATTCTAAAACATGCAGTAGGGGAATAAGTGTAGGTTTTTTAAAACATGGAAGAGCTTTTAAGAGATTGTTGAAACATGAATAGGCAAAGTGTGATTTAGGGCAAATGTCAGGGGGGCAAATGTAATTCACACTTTGCTAAATTCTCAGGCCTTGGCCAAGTTGGTGCCCAAACTTTTGCAACTCTTGCCGTGTTGCTTGGCTCTAAGTTTTACTTTCTTTTTTTTTTTTCTTTAGGTTCATTGTTTTGGATCATGTTAACCTCCAGTTTAAGTTCACCAAACAATCATTTTCATTTATAGATGAATTCAGCTTATCAATTTGAACAGTTATAGCATACACACGATGCACCAGCTTATACCTGGAGTTTCATGTTAGTTACCAAAAAGTCATAGCTCTTGGATAGCGCATCTTACTAGCATGAACAACACTTCTTACAGAGAACAACATATTATAGAACTATACAATTATATAAATGAAACAATACTGTTTGTGAACAACATATATCTTACCAAACAACATATTTGTATTAATAGAACAACATTTTAATAAAACAGAACAACATTAACAAAGTATCTTACAAAATGAATAACATAGTATATAACAATATATTTGTATGAATGAAACACTACTTCTTACTAAACGGAACAACATTATTTATAAATAACACATCATACAAAATGAATAACATATTACAAAACAGCACAATTGTATGAATGAATTGTCACATGTTACAAAACAGAACAACACTATTTGTGAGAACCATATCTTACGAAATGAATAGCATATCACAAAACAAAACATTTGTATGAATGAAATAGCACTTTTTACTGAATGGAACAACACAGATGCTACTAGAGGCAGGGAAGCCTATTCTTTCTCCAATGGAGCAAAAACAATGCTAGAGGGTGGAACGAGCAATGGAGCATATTGCAAAACAATATTTTTTTATGAATAAAACAATACTTCTTACTGAACAAAGCAACACAGACATCATCGAAGACAGAGATGATAATTCTTCCTCCAATGAGGCATAGACTCCACCAATGGTTGGGAACGACAAGGAAGATCAGCAGAGGAGGTCAAGCTTCTCTGTAGCTTCACCTTCATTTTCGTCAACATTGAAATGGTCTCCAACTGAAACAACATCCATCTATAGGCAGTATCCTCCTATCTCTGACAATAATGATGAAGAATCAAAATTATGAGATCTAGATAGAACAAAATCAAAAAAGATGAAGCGAAGTAGGATAAGGATCTGAGTAAGCTTACTTCTAGTTTTGGAGAAGGAAGAAGCAAAAAGAAGAACTAGAGAAGGAAGAAACGAAAAGAATAACTAGAGAAAAAAGAAACAAGTGGTAAAGATAGTAAATAACATGAACGTATGGGTGTTTTGTGTGGTTCGGGTATATTTTAGCCCCAGCCTATCAATTTACTTCAAGGAAAAAGAGTTAAACTTGAGCACAAGTCATTAATGTATTGAATTTATTACATCATTCCCTAACATTTTCGAACTTGTCATATTTCCTAGTGAAATGAATTTTAAAAAAGGAGGAGCATTATATATGCTATTTGAAGTCCTTCCTTGTTGACAAAAATCACGGGTTTTTTAGCCATTTTGCCCACAAATACAAAGAGCGAGGGTCCTTGGGTTTTAAAGAAAGGAGTGCATGTGCCATAAAATGCCATGAGACTAATTTTGATCACTTAAACCACTTTAACACTCCACTTAGTTACAAGACAATGCAACTTAGCTTGACCTTGGCATTGATAATCTTTTTTTGCATGGTATTGGTGAGTGCTATTGGCATCATTGTCCATTTATATCAATTAAACATGACACAATTAAGCTTTGCTTGGCAATAGCATTTGGGATATAGCTTCACGTTGAAAAATTGAGTTTTCCAACATGAAGCCATTAGAAATAGGCCCGTTGGCAAAACATTTGTTGGAAAAAAAAAATTTCCAAAGGCTGAATTTTTTGCTGTTAGTACTTCCAACGGCCAGCAGTTGGAAAATGAGTTGTTAGAAATTCCCAACAGCCGAAAGTCATGTAGTTATTTGGCCAGTTTAAGAGGTTTTTCAATGGCTTAACCATTGAAAAGTTGCAACGGCCTCAGCCGTTGGAAAGTATGCTAGCTGCTCAAGCCAATGGAAATTTCCAGCAACCAAGCCATTGGAAATTTTGTATACAAAAATTAAAAAAATATATTAATGATATATTTTATATATTAGTAAATTACTCATTTTGTCCCGTATTGTTTGCACTATTTGACGTTTTTGTTTAGTTTGACTTGAATTTATTCGTATTAGTATTTGTTCAAAAAAAATTAAAAAAATATATATTTAAAAACTATATGTCTTGATTTATCATTCTTATATAAAAGTTCTTCATCTATATACTAAAATGTTGAAAATAAAAAATTATAAATTAATTGATAAAAAGTAAATAGTACAAAGAATATGAGATGGAAAGAGTATATTTTTATTTTATAATATGACAAAAAGTTTTAAACAAATTATATCTTATATTTAAAAAATTCAAAATTACATAAATTATGAAAAAACAGAAAAATCACACACAAAATAGATCTCAACAAATATAACATAAAACATGTTTGAAAACCCAGATTTGCAATGCGGCGGGTGGAGGAGCGTGGCGAAGTGATGAACCAAGGTGGACAGCGAGCAGAGAAGCGGAGCATGGTCAGATGGTTGGCGGAGAAGCGTAGGACAGGCAGTTGGCTAGCGAAGATGCTGGCCACAGGTGATGAATAGTGAGCAAAGCATAGCAACATAAAGGAAGGCTTCAGCATAGCGATGACAGTGAGGAGCACGGCGAACAAACGTGAATCAGATGAGAGAGGTGACATTCGAATGAAAGGAGTGATGCGGGTGAAAGAGCAGAGGGCGAGGCGAACAAGGGGAGAGAGTAAAGGGAAAGGCAAAGAAAAGAAGAGAGAAGAGGGCGAGGAGAAGAGGGGAGAGGCTGTGAGGGTTAGAGAGGAGAGAAGGAGGCGCCGATTAAATTAGGTGAGTGTGAGGGATGAGAATGAGGAGAGGTGATATATAAGTATATATAGTTAGGGTTAGAATAGGTCTAGGTTAGTTTTGGGTCAATTAGTTGGGCCTAATAGGCTGAGTTAGCTTGACATTTTTATATGGGCCTTATATATGATATATATTATTATTAGTTGATATATATTGAAAATATTATTATACTCATGATATATGATATATTGTTGTATATATTATTATACATTATATTAAATATATTGAATATATCATTACGCGTGATATATATTATACATAAATATACACACACACGCACAACTATATTAATTATTGTTAATATATATCATGTATATGAAACATTATAAAATGTTAAAATTTATTATTATTATTATTATTATTATTATTATTATTATTATTATTATTATTATTATGACATATAGATTATATACATTATTACATTATATATATATTATGATATATTTATACTTATAAATATGCATATTATTATTATTATTATAAAATATTTTTAAAATACTACTTTATTTTCTAAATTTGTGAAATTTATTGGTTTACTAGCATAATTTTCCAATGGCCTTTACATTGGAAATTTCTAACTTGAGAATTTCTAATTGCGTCGCGTTGGAAATTTCTAACGGCTTTCATGTTGGAAATTTAAATTCTCAAGTTTTCAACGGCTATATTTCCAACAGGTCAACGAGTTAGAAATTTCCAACAGCCTAGCCTTTGGGAAATATGATCTTCAAAAATTTCAACAATCAAGCTGTTGAAAATTTGTCCACTCTTTTTCCAACAGTTCTTTGCGTTGCAAATCCATTGAAAAATTGATTGTTGGAAAATCTATGGTTTTAAGTAGTGTAAGTTCAAAAAGGTGTACAAGTCAAATGAGTGAAAATCATATGTCCAACCTCTTATGCTTGTTCATTCAATTTCTAATTTTAATTGCTAAAGATTTTAATAAAATTTTCTAATCTTTTATTAATTAGACTTAACAAGTCTAATTGGATTCACACGCGCGTTTTATTTACTTTCAACCGAGTCAAATATTAATTGCAGAAGGTTGATTTATATGACAAATCATTTTAACCGTTTCAAGTTATACAGACCTCAAAATTAAATATCACCCCAGTGGATAATGCTTTTATGGGGCCAAATTTGGCCATCTAAGTGTTCTATTATTAGGTAACGTATATGATGAGTAGAGCGTGAGATGTCATTGCTGACGGTGGCTTCTATCGCAATTGAAGACTTTAAAGCGCCTTGCAAAGGCTTGACTACAATTGCCTTGCGAAGACTCGACTATAAAATAAAAGTTCCAGAAAATTATTACTCTTGTCCTACCCTTTTACGTCAATTTTGATCTATGTGACACTTGAGAAGGGGAATACATAAATAAAGTTGGAGAATGATTGTTTTCAATTGGACAAACATTACTAAATTACCTTTAAAACTCATTCTCGCTGTCAAAGTAATTTTGAGTCGAGAAATTGAATTAATGATATAAATTAAATCAGTTGGTGCTTTGAGAGCTTTATCTTTTTCTAGTTGTGAGAATTGAATTATTATTAGTCATAATTTTGCTTCATAGTTAAAAAATTATCAAACGGTAACTTTTAACATTACAAGTCTGTAAAACGTATCATAACTATTGATAATTTATTTCATATCTAACATTAATTTTAGATGCTATTATCAAAACAAAACCGTTCAACTGTTTGGTTGGGCCACTAAGTTTAGTCTTTAGCTTAATGGATAAAAATACAAGCTTTACTTTACTCAAACTGAAAATATAGAAGAAAGATTTCAATACTCACAAATACTCTCTATTTTGGCCCTCTCTCACTCTCTCATTCTTAAGACTTGATTGATTTCAAATGATTCTAAAACTAATCTATTTATAAGGTGTTGACACCCAATTTCGTCCGGTTATTATTTTTTTTTTAAGAAAATTTTTTTAAAAAAATTAGTTTAGGTGAGGCATTTCGTTTTGTAGGGTTAGTTAAAAACAATAATAAATACATAATATAAAAATTAAAAAAATAATAATAATAAAAGGGGGAATAAAAAATGACAAAATTGAGAAGTTTGGGGTTAATCTGAAAAAATTGAGAAGTTTAGAAAACATCTGACAAAATCTTGAAATTCTAGGAAAATCTGGTAATTAATCGCAAGGTTTTGGGCTAAATTGACAAAATAGACAAATTTGGGCCAATTTGTAATTTCACAAAAATATGGGACCATACCAGTAATCAGTGAGAGGTGAAGGACTAAAGATGTAATTTTTACTAAATTATGTTTTAAATATTTTTTTAATTAAATTTCAAATTTTTTTAATTAATGAATTCCAATGCTACCACTACTATAAATAGGGGTCCAAACCTGCAAAGAAACACACGAAATTAGCAAGATTTTAGCTTTCAACTTAAAAAGGAAAAACTGTAGCTTTAGTCCCTGGCCACTCGTCCCTTACCCAAAAAAATCCTAAACTTCTACCGCTGTTCCCTGCTGCCGGACAACTCGACGTTTCGTTTTTTTTCGTTTGTCCTCACGCCATCGCTGCCTCCAGCCCTCGCCATCTCGCGTGCTGCCATCCGCCTCCGTCGTGTCGCCCTCTAGCTGTGCCGCTCCAGCTCCCTCGCCGTTTCTCCTTCCCCGTCGCGACTTCCGTCCGCCATCGCCCGAAGTCGTTCCCTCACCGCCTCGCCGTCTTCCACGCCACCGGCCACCATACTCACCTCCCTGGAGTCGCCCTAGCCGCCGCCGCCAAGCCCAGCTGCCGATTGCGCCGCTGTCGTCGGAAAAAAAAAAGAATCAGAGAGGAAACCCGTTCAAAAATCGTGACCCGACCCGTCATACTCAAATTACGTCCCTTTTCGTATAACCCCCCTTTAATCCTTGATCGTTTTTATTTTATTCATTTTAGCCACTAACTTTCTTGTTCTTGCAGATAGGCCATTAACAATAACTCTTTTTTCTTTTTCTCTTTTCTTTTCTTTCTGTTCTTATTTCTTTTCTTTTTTTTTTATGGAAGATTGTACCTCCTACTCTTACGTGAACGGCCAAAATGCTCCACCTTATTTATTTTTCAGTATCTTTATTAATTCTTTTACGTGGATAGCCAAGCGTCCCACTTTTATTTCTTTTTATTTACTTTATGCATATTATTATTTTCTGTTATGTAGATGGCCAAGCATCTCACTTTATTTATTTATTTATCTTTTTTTTATTTAATTTCTGCATCTTATTATTTATTTATGTAGATGGCCAAGCGCTCCACTTTATTTACTTTTTTCTTTTTATTATTTTCTGTCATGTGAATGACTAAGCGCTCCACTTCATTTATTTATTTACTTTTTGCACTTTATTATTTTTTATGTGGATTGCCAAGCGCCCAACTTTATTTATTTGTTTACTTTTTATTTACTTTCTGCACTTTATTTTTTTTACGTGAATGGCTAAGTATCCCACTTTCTTTATTTATTTACTTTCTATTTAATATCTGCATCTTATTATTTCTTTGTGTGGATAGTTAACCTTACTTTTTATTTACCTTTTTTTTTATTTTTTTATATGGCTGGCCAAGAGCCCCATCTTATTTCTTTATTTATTATTTGTGTAATTTATTTTATTATTTCTATTATGACCAAGCCCCCAGTCTTTTATTTTTCCGTCATCTTATCTTGTTTAACATTATTAGTTATTTGTAATGTTGAGTTACTTACTTTTTTCCTTTAAATGACAAAGTCCAATCTCTTATGCTGTTCATTAAAATGATTTCAAAAAAATTCATAACCAAATGATCCAATAAAATCAATGGTTTTGAATAAGTTTTTTTTTTTAAAAAAATTTAACATAAACAAATTCAGGATCTACATCCGGTTGATCTAATAAGATCCATGGATTAGATAATCATTTAAAAAATTTTCAAAACAATAAAAAATTTATGATATTGATTGATAATTAATAAAAATATTTAATAAAAAATAAAAATAAAAATTCATTAAATTCCACATCCGGGTGACTCGATAGAATCCATGGTTTGGAAATATCAAATTTATTATAAAAATGGAAAAAAATCAAGCACCAAGATTTAGAAGTCCATATCCAGGTGATTCGGTTAGAATCCATGATTTGAAAATTAACTAAAATTATTTAAAAATAAGCAAAATAAAATTAAAATCAACTAAAGTGCCAATTTTGGGCGTTAGAATAAAGTTATTTTAATGTAACCGTACTCCAGAACCCTCGAACTCTCATAAACCATTTTTAAAGTGTCCAATCAACTTAAGTGAAACCAATTGGTGGTGACTCAAAAAAAAAAAAAACAACGTTGCCACATAAGGAAATGAAGTGAAGATCATTTTTGTTTCCTCCCGCCATTGTCATAAACTTTTGGCCATTATTGTTCTGTTTTTAGCTATATATCATTGTTCATGCTCCATTTTTCTCCATTTTTTTTGCTTTGTCTGCAGATCTTCTAAATGAGTTGAATGGTCCAGTTTACATTTTCAACACAGCATTTTGGATTGTGATATTTTGGTTAAATTGTATTGGCCCAAGTGTAACTAAAAGAGGTTGAATTGGTTGAATTCTAAAAATCAGTGAAAATGAGATTTTAATCTTTTAAAGTAGAATGCAATTTAAGGAGCTCAAATAAACCTATTTTAACCAGAAAATGACTACTATAATGATCCTAAATTTTGCTTTGAAAGGTTGCATTGAAGTGTTTTTGAAAATAAACAAGTTCAACCAATGAAAGAAAACAAATCACCAAACAATGATCAAGCAAGTAGAATGAGAGAAGCTTGTACACAAGGATTTTTATAGAAGTTTGGTCTCTCCTCTTGAGAGCTTACTTTTCTTTTCAAGTTCACCACGTAAGAGTTTTCTTTTCTACTATAAATGTCAAAAGTATACAAAGACATACACTCATTTGGTAGGTCTTTCTACCACCAACACTCACTAGTTTTTCTGGAGGCTAACTAGAAATCTCATCAACACCTTTTTCCTCATTAGTTTTCCTATAGGCTAGATAAAAACCTTGCCAACTCAATCTCACCAAATGGTATTTACAAAGTTACAAGCCCAAATAACAGCACTCTTGCTAGATATACAAGTAAAACCATAAACTCTCTTGGAAAATCTCAAATTTATCACACATAATTTGATCTAGTTGATGGATTTTCACTTCTAATAGCCAAGAGTTCCTACCAAAGTGTTTCTCCATATTTTTATGCTTATTTGGAACCAAAAAAACGTTGAAAAGTCGTTGGAAAGGTTAGAAAATTTTCCAAGAAATTTGGTGACCGTTGCTGTCAAATTTTATAGTTTTTTGCTTCTGTTCAACGCTTTCAATTGGTTGGAAAATTTTAACTTGTTAAAAACCGAGTCACAGACTTAAAGGTGAACTTTTCTCCAACAACTAGAATGCTGATGAGGCTGGTGTGAAACCCACTTGTTGATCTAAGTTGTTATGAATTTAATTTTTATTTTTTGAAGATTATTGGACTACTTTTTCATGCAGAGGGCTTTTCTAGCAATTGCCAAGCGGTTGGACCATTCAAACCGGTTGTTCTTCACCTGCAGTAGCTATGGTATGTTCTGCCTCCAGAATTCAACAAGTTGGTTCATTCCAACCTGTTGCTTTGAAGCCTCCTGAAGCTAAACTGTCTCGGGTTGGAAAATAAACTCACAAAACAATTGGATGAACTTTTCAACTAGTTGTTTGTGCTTCCCCTAAACCTTAGCTTCGAACAACTTCCAAATTTTCACTTTCCAACTTAAAAACATGTAAATTTGTCTAATTGCCTTACACACCCAAATAAATACATTAAAATTTCATAAATGTTTTGTTATCATCAAAATTCTAAATTAATTGATTGGAACAAATCTAACAAATTGATTAATTTTAAGAAAAATTTGAATTTTAAGTTTCCACCTGATGATGCTTAGTATGTGTAATTTTTCTCATATCAAAGTGAGGCAATTACACACACCCATTTCTGCAGCACTGCCTCCAGTCTTATTTATTTATTTATTTTTAGAACAACAAACAAAAAGAATTTTATTGACTAGAGAAAATGATTACCTAGCCGCTTTACAAATCTAGCAAGCAGCTAGATTACATCAACCATCATGTTGGAACTTGTTATATTTCCCCAACATTTTGGAACTTGTTATATTTGCCAGTGAAATGAATTTAAGAAAAGGAGCACTGTATACGTGTTTTGTAATGCTTCCTTGTTCACAAAAATTACGGGGTTCTGAGCCATGTACGCCGTAAAGAGCGAGGATCCTTGGGTTTCCAAGAAAGGAGAGCACATGCAATTAAAAGTCATGACATGAGACTAATTTTGATTTATTTTCTAAGATCCAAACACTTTAACACTCCACTTGATTACAAGATATATAATGCAACTTGGCTTGAGCTTGACATTGACAATCCTTTTCGGCATAGTATTGGTGAGTGCTACTGGCGTCGTTGTGTCTACTTATTTCAATAAGCACGATTAAAGCTTTGCTTGGCATTATATTGCAGTTGGGATTAATTTCAAAATGGTGTACAAGTTAAATAAGTTAAAATCATACCTCTAGCCTCTGATGCTTGTTCATTCAATTTCTAATGTTAATTGCTAAAGATTTTAATAAAATTCTCTAATCTTTTATTAATAAGACTTAACAAGTGTAATTGGATTTCACACGTGCATTAGCTTTTCTTTCACCCGAGTGAAATAAATATTAATTGCAGAAGGTTGATTTCAATACCAAATCAGAAGGTTGATTTCAACACCGACCTCAACATTAAATATCACCCCAGTATATAATATTGCCGCATACACACGGATTTGTGCAAAGCTTAGGAGAGATAAAGAACATAATCCAAATTAGAACGAAAGAAAATGCCTTTATGGGGAAAAATTTGGCCCTCTAAGTAGTCTATTATCGGGCACCGCATATGATGAGCAGAGCGTGAGTTGCCATTGTTGGATGGTGGCTTCGAAGCGAAGACCTTGGATGGAAGCAAAGACCCAAAGACCTTGACGAAGACCATAAAATGCTTTGCTTTCCTGTTCCCCACAACAATCAATTAGCTGGCAACAATCGATTCGTAGAAACTCACTACAATTGCCTTGCGAAGACTTGACTATAAAATAATAAAAGTCCCAGGAAATTAAAGTTCCAGAAAATTTTTAAACTTGTCCGGTAGTTCTTTACCCTTTTCAAGTCAATTTTGATCTATTTGATACTTGAGAATTAAGGAAGATATATAAATTAAGCTAAAGAAAGATTATTTTCGTTTACGCAAACATTATTAAATCACCTTTAAAACTCATTCTTGTTGTAAAATTTATTTAAAGCCGAGAAATTGCATTAACTTCTGCCTTCTTTCCACCTCCATTTCTTCATTAAGCAACAGCATAACAGGCTTTTGTAATTATACTATATGGCGTTTCGAGTTACGGTTCAAATAAATAGTAACCTACAGTTAGGGGTGATCGTTCGGTTTTTTCGGTTAAAACCGAACCGAAATTTTTAATTTTTTCGGTTTTCGGTTTTTTATTATAACAAATTGAATTAACCGAATAGAAGGATGGAACCGAAATAAAACCGAACCGAATTTTTTAGTTCGGTTCGGTTTCAACCCGAAATAACCGAAATACTAACTCGATTTTCTGCTCTAGTGAATAAAATGTAAACTTTAGTATTTGTGTACCTTGTTAGACTATTTAAAGAGAAATAGAGGATCAGTTTGGGGTTTAGCCAAGAGTTACATTAGTTCGGTCGTCCTCGTGACCAAACGTCTTCTCCTTGGCCAGCGCCGGCGTTTTCTCATCGGAGTCTTCTTGATTTAGGAGCAGAGGGCTGACGACGGGGGTGAGGATGGAAGCAAGGTCCGATGGCGGTGGAGAGGGCGCCGAGGAGTGGAGGGAGAGGGCGCCGAGGAGTGGAGGGAGAGGGCGCCGGGGAGTGGAGGCCCGGAGGGCGAGGGCAGATGGAGGGGGCGGAGGCGAGGTTAGACGGCGGGGGCAAGGGGGGAGGGGAGTGCAGGTGGCAGGGGTGAGGGCGGAGGCGAGGCCGTAGGTGGTAGTACGGAGTCAAGCGATGGGCGAAGCCGAGGAGGAGGATGAACTTGTGATTACAAAACCCCAAAACAGCCATCAATCTTCTATCTACCTTGCAATCAAACCCTCCTACTTCTAAATCTGTCATCTGGCCCACCAAAACCTCAAATATAACATAAAAAAATTTCGGTTTTTTCGGTTACCGAAATAACCGACACTCATAACTGAAACCGAACCGAAACCAATATTCTCTCTATTCGGTTTCAACTGAAACCGAACTGAAAAACCGAATTTCTAATTTTTTTCAATTTTTCGGTTTTAACCGAATAATGATCACCCCTACCTACAGTGACTTTCCACTTTTACTCTACGGCTTTGGGTTGGGTTGTAGCCCGCTCTTTCGCCTGATTTTTTTTTTACACGATTGCTTTTTTAGGGTTTGTCTTGCTATTCTTTCACTTTCATTTTGTTTCACATTTCTTTTTGATGAAATGTGTTCCTAGTTTCTATATTATTTTCGTTTCCCATATTAGACCCTGAGTTTGATCATCTTGACATTTTGGACCCTAAACTTAGTAACTACTCAATTATAGTATTTTTGTTTAATCTCTTAGTTCTTTTTTTTTTTAATAGTGTGTTATTTTCTAAACTAAAACATTGGTCACCATGGTTTATTTATTTTTTTAGTGAAATTGAGCTTTTTTCCTTAACTTTTCCTGAGTTAATTGCTAAACTCTTAATGTATAAAGTTTTTACATTTTCTCTCTAGGTCCCCAAACTATTTTTATTGCTTTCTTCATTATTATTTTTCTTAATATTGTGACATTATGTGACCGCCACAACGCGTGTGCCTTTTGAACCTTATATATCCTATTAGAATGAGCCAATGGTGGGTAGTTCACTGGCTTGACAAATTGAAGAGTTATTTGTTGATAAATTTTACTTTAAAGACCTGGGAAAATTGAAGTTTTTTCTTGGCTTGGAGCTAGCTTGGTCTCCAGCATGAATTTTCCTTTCTCAAAGGAAGTATACCTTTGATATATTGAAAGACACAGACAAGATGGGCTCTATGCCAGCTTGCCTTCCTATTTAGCAACAACATAGACTCGGTTCTATTGGAGGACAAAGTTTGAAGGATCATGGAATGTTTAGGAGGCTCATCAGCAAGCTTATCTATCCCACCATTACTCAACCGAAATTCACTTATGTGGTTAATCTACTGAGTCAGTTTATGAAAGAGCCTTGTGTTCAACATTACAATGTGGCCATGAATGTTCTACTACACCTGAAGCACACTCCAGGAGAAGGCTTGTTCTTTTTAGCCCAGAGCTCCCTCACTTTACATGCTTTTTGCGATACTGATTGGCCAGCCTATTCTAAAATGAGGAGATCCACCAATGGATATTTAGTTAGACTTGACAGCACACCAATTTCATGGAAGTCT
This sequence comes from Aquilaria yunnanensis, assembly GCA_039654915.1. NCBI lineage: Eukaryota > Viridiplantae > Streptophyta > Magnoliopsida > Malvales > Thymelaeaceae > Aquilaria > Aquilaria yunnanensis. Next base: position 91,365,003 of record CM077596.1, on the reverse strand, counting down.
CAGAAATAGTCCACTGTTTCTTGATCCTCTACTAAGGTTAAATATTGTTTTATGGCTACAGCTACAAGTGAGCTCACTTAGGTCAAAGTGTTGCTTAATGATCTAACCATTGTTCAACCTGTACCCATGAACGTATTAAGCAACTATCTATATTGCAACCAATCTAATCTTTCATGAACGTACAAAGCATATTGAGATCGATTGCCACTTTGTGCGTGACAAAATTCTGCCCAAGGACATTGTTCTTCATCATGTCGCTAGTCGATTACAGCTTGTGGACTTCTTAACAAGGCGTTAGGAAGAACAGAAATTGAATTCTTAGCGAGCAATTTAGGTGTGTACAATCCCTGTACTCTAACTTGAGGAAAAGTGTTAAGGATAAAGCTGTTGTACATATCTTTTACTACTACTTAGCAGTCTTTTTAATCCATACTTCCTGTATGCCTTGTATAAAATGAAAAGATCAATGAATACAAAGTAAGCTTGCAACAAATAATAAGTTTTCACAAAGCCATCCTGCAGCACCCAAACCCAAAGACCTACTCCAAGCACCATCCACCAAAATGATTTGGGGAGTATCTAGAGGCCTATCCCATTTCTACTTACCCCTTACTTGACAAAGGGTGTCTAGAGGGTTTGCTCTAAATATGGAAGAATGGGAGAGGTAAGATCTTGCCGAATAGAGCTACTGGATAAGATCATTATGCCTAGACATAAGGGTTGAAACATTAAAACTAGCATTATGAAAAACTACCTCATTCTGTCCCAGCTAGATGGCCCATAGAGGAGCTACTAGAAAGAAAAGCTAATCCAAGTTCCATTTCTTCTAGGAAGCTAGAGGGCTTAGAATCCAACCTTCAAAATTAGGAACATTGGAGCTTAAAGGGTTGACACAAAACTGACCCAAGATTCTTTTTAGCCTTAACATCCCCAAAATAGGTGCATAGAGGTTTTATCCTGGGAATTACATCTAAAACAATAGGAATTTACAAATCCTCCATGAAGAAAGATTTGTTGTTATAGGTAAAGCATTCAAAATACATTTCCAAATGATGATCTTATGTTTTTTAGGGAGACACGAGTCCCACAACTGCTTAACAACACCCAAAAATTGGAAATCTTAAAAGAGCCCATTATTGTGCATTTCCATTCCTCTGATTGGATTATCATTCTGGAGAAGATGAAAAACATACCCTTTTTTTGCTGTTTACTAACACGACAGGTTGCTTGCCAATGAATTTCATCAAAACCAAAATTGACTGAAGGAGCTGGGATTGATAAAATGAGTTCCTTGATTTGAACTAGGAATAAAATGTTTAGCAACTCTTGTTCCAGCCCTGGTCATGACCCAAAGAGAGCTCCAAAACTTTCAGATCCTTATTGGCATGAAAATCTAGACACACAGCCCTTATAAAAGCTAGAGCCAGGAATCGAAGGATCATATCATACCCATATTGAGGAACCATTCCCCAATACTCATGTATAAGCTTGACCAATAACACTGCCACCATGCAATAAACTTCTCTAAATGGGAATGGCTTTACTTTTCCTCACAGAAGACCATATGGATTGGGAGGTACCATATTTTGCTATTAGAAACCAATAAACTAACTTATCAGTGTTCCCAACAAATATTTTCCATAAAGTTCTAGCCAAAAGGCATTGATTGAATAATCTCATATCCTTGATCCCCATGCCACCCAATCCTTTGGGCACATCAGAAAACTTTTCTACTTAATATGAATGCCCTATCTGTTTGAAGCTTTTGATCACTAAAATTGAATGAACTTCAAAGACATATTGTCTGAGACTATGACAAAAACTTTGACAAGAGACATAATGTAAAAAGGTAAGGAAGTTAATGTAGAGTTGTTTAACGTAAGTCTGTCCATATTATTTAGCATCTTCTATTTCTAGTTAGTCAAGTGCGAAGAAATTTTGTCCACTCAGACTTGAAAGGAGGACAGAGAGACAGGATATGAAGGGAACAAAAAGTTTGGGGACAAAAGATTTACGTTCCCCAAATGTTGTTTTCAAAAAATTTAAAATCTCAAATTTGACAAAAATCTTTTGGGTTGGGCTTAAATTTTTCACTAAAGTTTTTTTTTGTTTGAATCTACCACTAATATTTTGAAATGGGCTCAAATATGTCACTGTCAGTTAAAAAATAATGAAAAATAGTAAATTAGCAGATTTTGAAATATTAGGGTGATTGTGCAACTTTCAAAAATATCAGGGAGTTCACCTAATTTTTTCTCATAGGAAAAAAATATCAAATTTCCCACTAATATTTTGGATTAGGGTCAAATTGCCCACTAATTTTTTTTATACTTACCCAGTTATCCAAGCGCCACCAGTAGGCAACAGTTCTACCATCCCTCACAACATGGAAATCTTGCTCCCCTTGCACCACTGGGTACCAACTTAGTAAGAAATGACTTCTAGTAGGCAAGAGCTTGTCCAAGCTATTCTTCCTCAATCTCGTTGCTAAAGGAGCCGCATGAACTTACGCAAAACCATTAGCAGTTGAGACACCATCACCAATCAAAGTTGAAGCCTCATCTCCACACCGAGAACTAAACCCTTAAAAGGATAAATCCAAAAATGAAATTGCTAACCCAAAAATTAAAACAAAATTATAGGAATTTTTTTTAATTTTTAACGTCAATCTACAAAGATCTTTTAGGAAATTTAAAATATGACTTTTAAAAAGTTTAAAGAGGAGAAAAAGAAAAATTGAAGTATGTAAAAATTTTTAAAATCTAGAAATCTTTAGCATTGGTCACCATATCTTTGCCACAAATCATTGGAGTGGACACTATAAATTGGGGGTCTCCACCCCTGTAAAGTCACTAAACCATAGAAACTAAACTAGGCACTTTGAAAAGATGGGGACTAAATCACATGCCCAGCTAGCCTATGCTCTCACACACTACTAAAAGAAAATAATTTTCCAACTGCCTTTATTTCCAACGGCCTAACTGTTGGAAAAAAATATAGTTGAATGGCAAATTGATGCAATTTTTGTCTAAATTATAGTGCATAATAACCGTTGGAAAAAAATAGTGTCTGGGGAAAATTAATGAAAATTTTCGCAAATTAAAGTGGAGCATATTTCCAACGGCCAAAGCCGTTGGAAAAATATATTGTATGAGGGGCAAATTGAATTAATTTTTTGAAATTAATGGATAATATTTCCAACAGTTTGAGCCGTTGGAAAAATGATTTACGAATTTATTGTTGTTAGTATTTCCAACGGCTAAAGCCGTTGGAAAAATATATGTTGACATGGGCATTAAATTTTGTAAATTTTCTAATGGTTTTAACCATTGGAAGTATTTTCAGGAATTCATGAATTAATTCTTATTTATTTCCAACGGCTTTAGCCGATGGAAAAATTGTAGCATATAATTTTTGAATTGTTATGGTTTCCAACGGCTTAGGCCATTGGAAAAATAAAAGGCATGTTAATATTACCAACGGCTTGAACCGTTGGAATTTAATTGAATAAAACGATGCATTTTGAATTTCAGTTCAGAAAATTCTAATTTAAATTTACCCCCCAGGCAGTCGTCTTCTTCCTCGGCAGAGCTTGCGTCTGTCTTCTCTCTTCGCTTTTCTTCATCGCACAGGCACACACATCACGTTCGTATCTTGGAATAAGGGCAGAATCAGTTTCGTTGAGCTCATTCCTACGTGGATCTGGTGTCGTTTGCCTTGATCTATAGGTTAGTTTGGTGTTTTTTTGAGTTTTTTTCATTTTTTTTTTCAGATTTTCATTCTTTGATGTTCTTTGTTGATAATGGGTTGAAGATTTTGGTTGTTGTGGCAGATTTGAAGTTATTTCCACGCATTTGAAGGAAGTAAACTTTCAGATTTGAAGTAAGTTGGTTTAATACGTATTTTTAATTTTTTTTTCCCAGAAAATACACATAATCCGAATTACTACATGTTAATTTGGTTTGAAATATGTGAAATATATTTGATTTGGTGTTGTTGATGGTTGGATGTGAAGTATTTAGGTTACCCATTACAATTTCAAATTTATGTCCATTTTCTTACATTTTTTCTTATTTTCGGGATTAATTATAAAATAGGAAATTATTAGTTTTAAGTAAATTTTTTATGTAGTATATTTATGTGTGAAATTAGTTAGTATAATTAAAAATAGTAAATAATTAGTTTTAAGTAAATTTCTTCTGTAGTATTTTTATGTGTAAAATTAGTTAGTATATTTAAAAATAATAAATAATTAGTTTGAAGTAAATTGTTTAGGTAGTATGTTTATGTGTGAAATTAGTTAGTATAATTAAAAATAGTTACTAATTAGTTTTAAGTAAATTGTTTAGGTAGTATTTTTATGTGTAAAATTAGTTAGTATATTTAAAAATAATAATTAATTAGTTTTATGTAAATTATCTAGGTAGTATATTTATGTGTGAAATTAGTTAGTATATTTAAGAATAGAAAATAATTAGTTTTAAGTAAATTGTTTAGGTAGTATATTTGTGTGTGAAATTAGTTAGTATATTTATAAATAGGAAATACTTAGTTTTAAGTCAATTGTTTAGGTAGTATATTTATGTGTGAAAGTAGTTAGTATATTTAAAAATATGAAATCTTTAGTTTGAAGTCAATTGTTTAGGTAATATATTTTTTTAGTACGTACAATGTTTAATTGGATTTATTCTTACAATGTTTTAAGAATTGGAATTAATATAAAGGTACAAATTATTTCTATTTAAATAGGTTTATTTGATTAAGTTTGACCTTGAATATAAAATATGTCAATAATAATAAAAATAATAATAATAATA